>CM060919.1:759142159-763942159 GCA_030737875.1 Allium sativum
TCCCTCCTGAGGTCCTCTCCTGTTTCTGGTCCATACCGGGGTGTGAGGCTCGCGAATTAACGTTATACACAAAGCTATGCTATTTAAAGTTGTGCTTTGATAATCAACCACAAGACTCTGCTTTTCAACAGAAGCCTTGATCATTTGCATCTCAACATGCCACACTGGCAATTCACGCCATGCGACTAATGTCTATCGATATATAACCTCCAAGCTCGTACATCTCAGAGAAGGGTGTTTAGCAAGAGAATAAATTTTCCACCACAAAACAGATATATATTTAATAGAAATCAAACAACACAGAATAAAATCCAATGTCAGACACACATCCTTTTACTAGTTCGTTCTGGATCTGAACGAAACCGAAGGCACCTTATTCCTCGTCCCATATGTCCAATACAGGAGAGAGGTCCTCGCATATCCGGTCGATCTCCAAGTACGTCTCAACGATCACCACTTATAACTTTGTCTTGGGTGTACATCCCAATCAAGACATCAGTAATCATCCAAACAACGTGAAGAACTCTGGTCTTCAACCACAGTCTTTACTGTCGACTTATCGTTGTATCAATAATTCAGAATGGGGTAAACCTAGTCTTTTCGAATAACTCGCGTATCTTATAAACAAGTGCTATAAAAACACAACATACGCCTCATTCCAATCAAATACAAGTGCTATAATATTCTTTTATTAGAATATTCTTTTCACAATTTAAACCAAATTAAAGTTTTTCAAACTAGTCGGGATTAGCGAACCTTACCGAAGAAATCATTTATTTTATTTCTCAGTCCCAACCTATTCATCCCCTGGAGGAAAACTGGTAGTGCTCCATATCTAACACTACGGTGTTATCGGTAAAATTAATTATCATTTCTCATTCAAATCATTTTAAAGATTTAATTATCGCTTGGAGAAAAACTTGTGGTACTCCATTCTCGATCATTTCACAAATTTGATAATTTAAACTATCACATTCACATTTCAATCTAATCAAAGATTCATTAAAACTCTAATTTAGGTTTAATCTCAAAAATCGTTACTTAATGATTATTCAAATTTAGGAAATAAATCCTGTCTTTAACTAGGTTAAAGGATCAATGTCATTTAAAACACAGTTCACGATAAACCCAAAATCACATTCCATTAATTATGGAATCTTCACAGAAAACAGATTAATATATATAATCGATATAAACTTCCGTATCCGACTAATATATAAATGGAATAACGGCAAAGCCTTTTAAATTCCATATATAGTAACAGTCTTCCTCCATAGAAGTTCACTTCGATAATTACCAAATCGAATCCCATTCAATTCCAATTTAACATATTAAATTGGAAAATTTTACTTTGGAAATTTTCCATTAAATCTAAATAAAAAGATTAAAAAATTCCAAAACATCACTTCTATGTTAATCGGGTTAAAAAAGAATGTCGTTAAAAACACAGTTCACGATAAACCCAAAATCAACTTTCATTTCAATTCCAATTAAATATTAATTAATTGGTAAACTCCTCTAAATCCTAATTAAAAGATTAATTCTTTACTCATCTGGGTTTAAGAACAATGTAAATGAAGATACCATTCACGACAAAGCCAAAATCCAATTTAATATTAAATACAAGGCTCTAAATAGAAATTATATCGGCTTATATTCAATATCAAATTCTGAAACTAGTGGATATTGTATTGGGAATAACGATATCAGTATCTTCAAAATTCCCATAACAATATTCGTATAACCTTGGAATCCAATATCGAAATATTCCGAAGATTATTTCTATTCCAATCCATTCCAATTTATTCATTGGAAATTCTATTTATTTTAAAACCATTTCAAATCCAACATATTTATTTAAAAACGTTGGATTATCTTTCTAGTTAATAACTAGTTCATTTTGATAAAAATATATTTTTATCTTTACAAACGTGGAATATTTCATCCCGATTCTTTTCAAATCATTTATTTTGATATTACACAAATTATTAATATTTTTAATAATTTTATCAAGGCCCGTATAGTCGGTTTCCAATAACGGCCACCGAACTACGTCCATAGCGACCTTTTTCCAAATTTGATTTGGATATAATTCCAAATACAACTGTTAGATTTCAAATCTATTATATTCATTGGAAATAACTTTTCGATATGAACCCAACGGTTCCGGTTTTAGGAGAATCCGATGGTCGGATCTCCCATAATGTCAATTCGAAGTCAATGGTCGAAATTCGCGAACGGTCGCTGCAGCGTGTTCTATTCAGGCCATTTAATACATATATATATATATATGTATACACATATATATATATATATTTGGTCGATTTCCATTTAAAACGTATTTTATAAATCATTTTAAAAATGATTCCAACTTCATTTCGATTTAAATCAAAACTGAATATTCCTTTATAAATTTGTTTTAAAATTCATTTTAAAATGATTTCAATTTCATTTCAATTCTTAAATCAAAATTGAATATTCCTTAATGTATTCGTTTTAAATTCATTTTAAAAAGATTTCAATTTCATTTCAATTTTCAAATCAAAACTGGATATTCCTTATCATTATAATATTAAAATGATAGTATTTTCAAAATATCAGGTTTTGAAATCCATTCTTTTCGATATTCATTATAAAGTGTATAAAATCGATCGATAAACCCGCTCGGGTTAAAATGGCGTTCAACTACTTAACACGGCTTTATATTTCAATATTTTCATGTCCATCCAAAATCGGACATCAAAATCACATTTTAATTATTCACCAAATATTATTTTAAAATATTTGTTAATTCTGAATTAGAATCAGACTCAATCAGTTACCATATAATTTTAGTTATATGGATTTCATACATCGCATGTACACAACAATAATGATAAACAATCATTAAAAATTCATACAACATCCAGAGTGCATTTTACAACTGTATAAGCATTAAAATAAATAAATAACTCTTATACAGTCTGTCAACCCATCAACTGACATACCAATAATTATTGGGATCAGTGTATGCCAAATATCGTCCCAATACCCTTGTGGGGTTTTCCAACAACAAATACTGATTATTATTTGTGCAGTTGGGAAATGTGTAAAATATTATCGTTATAATCGTCATTAGTTAAATAGGTGTACATAAACAAACAGTTCGGCTTCTAAATGAATATTTATTTCAATTTCCCTTCATTATAATTTTTTATATATTTTATATAAATAATTTTATATATACAACAATATCAATTCATGACAATCCCAATCACAATCCAAACAAACAATCAACCATGGTTTGTACAGAAAAATAGTGTCAGGGGCTAATAAGCCTCGTCTGCAACTAGAATATATTTAACAGTAAAATAATTTGAGTGAGAAGGAGTTCTCACCTTTGGTTTCCACTCTGTCGATCTTTATGGGACGGTTTGGATTCTGTTCGCTTCCAGTCGGTTCCATCGCAATTTGTTTTACACGGTTTATATTAAAAATCGCATTTTCAAACAATGATATTTATAAATAAGAAACACATTTTTATTTCAATGCTATTTATATAAAAATCATATTTTTAACATGATGTTTATATTTAAAAATCACATTTTTACTCCAAATCTATTTATACAAAAATTCAGCTTTTAAAACAATGCTATTTATAATAAAAATCATATTTTTATTACAATGCTTTATTTATACAAATAATATTTTCAAAACAAAGTTATTTATGTAAAAATCATAAATTTAAAACCAATGTTATTTATTTAAAAACCAATGTTTTTTTCATATTTAAAAAAATCTGAAAATAAATCATGTTATTCATAAAATCAGAAAAATAAAATAATGTTATACATAAATTAAAAATCATATTTTATTTAAAGATATTTATATAATAAAAGTCATATTTTTATAATGCTCTTATATATAAAAAATTACATTTTTATTCTATTGTAATATATATAAAAATTACATTTTTATTCAACAATGTTATTTATAATTAAAACCAGAAAATAAATTAATGCTATTTACATTTAAAATCTGATTACATAAAAAAACTAAAAACTTAAAAACCTTTCTCTATGTCCATCATCTCAGGAAACCCGTTACAGTTCAAATTGCTCGATGCTTAGGGTTCGTCACACTGTCGCCAGGGACCTGCCGGAGGTTGATCGGTCGACGCCACATTGTTGCCCTTGAGCTGCCGCACCCGTGCCATCCACCATTGACGTACTGGATGGTCTCTGGGTTCTCAAATTCCTATGAAAGTTGCTGGCTTTGAGCCGTGATTTCAGGCGATACACGAACTGAAACTCCATCATCACCATATGAAAATGAAGATCATGAGAAGCACTTTAATGTTTGTTTTATAAATTTAAAACGATTCGATATGGATTAAAAGAACTTAAGAGGAGAACGAAGGACGATTTTATCTGCTGAAGTGGAGAGAACGGCGGCTTTAGCATAGTTGACCGCGGGTTTGAAATAATGAGGGCTTTGACTTTCTTTTGGGGGTTATATGCTTATATTTATTAATATTTTATTCCAATAATACTTGTTAATCGATTCGTACTCCAATTCAAACCAAACGACTATCGGCTCTAGCTAAATACCCTCACTTCGAACATAATGGGATATGTTTCGTTGGCCAATTCAACTTTTTTAATCATTTTTTATTTAAATTAAAATATAAATCAATATATTGAATTTTAAAAGTATTTCAATTTACTAGGGCCACATACCGACTCCAAAAATTACAGAAAAAATATATCTAGCTTTCTTTCGGTGATACGGTCCTAACAAAACTAATTTCATCGAATTTGGAGACCGTTTGAAAATTTGTCATTTTCTGGTCGATCCAATTCAAACTGAAACTGCCAAAACACATTTATATTTTCTGTGCTCACATATTAATTCCAAAAATTATGAAAATTGAAACTTAACAATAATTTGACATTCCGGATCCAACAAAAGTGGTTTCGTCGAAAACGGAGGTCGCTTGCAAAATGGCTATTTTTAAGGGCTATAAATTATATAAAATATAATTAAATTCCCTAGCGACTATTTTAAATTTTAAACTGGACATATTTTTCAATTCTCGTTATAAAATCTGGATTTTTCACATTCGTTAGAAAGATATAATTAAACAGATTCAAATATTTCTGGTTTTACTGAAATCCAATTTATTTTGAATCTTGTACATTCAATTGAAATTTAAAATCAAATTTTCAAACTACCACGCCTTTTCAGGCTTGTTTATGATTAAATTAAATTTATACGTTCTTATTCTAATATAAATAAATTTTTAGTCATTATTATTTAAAATAAATCATTTTAAATATTCAAAATCCATTAAAATAGCTAAAATAAAAAAATTAAATTAGTTTTGAAAATCCGGGTTGTTACAATAAACCACTAATCCTTCTCCCTCCTATTCTTTCTCTCTTCTTCTTGTACGAACAAACTCATTCCTCTCTTCCAAATGATCCCCCCACTGCCCAGAAAAAACACAGAATGCCCATCACCAGATTACTGCCTATCCAGACATTGACTACGACTCCCAATGAAGATGCCTACTCCACGAATTCGAACAACCAAGCACCATTCATCCCAGCATCTAATAATTACACCTAACTATCACTATTAAATGAAATTCTCATTGTGCCTGGAAATCGCAGTTTCCAGTTTTTCGTGCAGCCTTGAGTTGTCGGTCGACCGTTTTTGGTCCCAAATCCCTCAAATTATAGAGGAAGATACTAAACACTTCACCTCAAAATCATAAATCGCAAGCCTCTTAAACCACATATCACTCCTTGATCACCAATCTCAATCTCCCCCATTGACATGAATTAACCTACGACACCTCTTATTTAATCCCAATCCGTGCCCTAGCCATCGTTGAAAATATCAAGATTCCCCTCTTTTGCCCTAAACGAAAACAGCGTCGCACCCATCCAAAACCATGGCGACCTCACTAACCAAGCTTCATATCCGAATTCAAATCCTATTTTTTTCCGAATCGATTTAGTTTTCAATTTACTGGGAGAAAATAGGAATGAAGGGCAAGGCTTAGAATGGGTTTTGTTGGTTTTGGGAATGAGAAATAAATGAATGCAATGAGTTAATTTATAGATGTGCGAGCAGACAGAATGTACAACGCCATTAAATCTTTGTTTCCTTGATACGAAGGTGGGGAGCAAATATTCCAGCTCGAAATGTAGGTTAGGTCAATGTTGGAAGGAAATATAGGTCTGAGGTCGGCTAGTTAGATCTAAATTGAATTTGTTTTATTTTTCTACTCAAAAATATCTCGTGGTTCCGAACTCCTATCCATGTGCACCAACCATTGTTTTTAGGGTTACGCAACTATTTTAAACACATTGGAACAGTTTTCGAAGCCTAATTCGATCGTTTGGAGAAGATATAAATTTAAATTAATGATTTAAATTAAATTAAATTATTCCTAGGCATTTTCTGATCGTACGTTCGACCGATAAAGCCAAACATTATGAAATTTGAAATCTGATAAAAATACACTATTTTGGATATGATGGTATTGGTTTCACTAAACTTTGAGACTGTTTGAAGAATCAGTGTTTCTAAGGCTTAAACTAAATTGATTAAAATATAAATCGATTCAGAACAAACATATTCACTAATAATAAATTATTATTATCCTTTATATTCAAACAGAGCTTATATTGATCGACTAAATTGTTTAGATTCAGTTTTAACTCAACATTCAAATATTGTTTTTTTTAAAGGCAAAAAAAATATTGCACATGACAAATTACATAGAAAAAATTTTACAAAGAAAAAATACAACACAAGAACTAAACTGTACATGTAACACCCCGTATTTCTGTTAACACTAATGTTCACAAATTAAAGAATAACTAATCTCAAATGTGAGAATTAAGGGAAAGAGGTTGCGCCATTGTATTCGTCTTGGAATTCTGGTTGAGAAACAATTCGAGTTTACGTGAATTGGACTTCGTATGAAGAAGTTATGGCCATCGGAAGTTTAAGAAAATTCAAACAGATTTCAAAAAATTCAAATTTCGGAGTCAGACAGGCTAGGCTAGAAAATTCCCGCTAGGGCCAGGTCGACCTGGGAGTCGACCTACCGTGACCAGGTCGAGCATAGGGTCGACCTGGGGGTCGACCTGCCCCCAGATTTGTCTTATGACCTGTTGATGACTAGATTCTAGCTCATTAGGGTTTCTGATATGCTCTGATTAGCTGGGATTAATGCTGGGTTGATCGGATGGCTTAAACTAATCCTAAACTCTATAAAAACACCTATAGACTCAAACCCTAAAAATAAAATAAAAATTAGATTCATGGCCTCCATGCCGTCACCTAGAAACTCAGCATAGCCGCCACCAATTAGAGAGGAAGAAAGCTAGTCTAAATCAATTCTTTTCAACTTAAACAATGAATCTTCTTTAAGGGAAATCTATTACAACTTCAGAACTCAGAATTCAGAACTCAAGACCTTCTTTGAGTTGTGAGTTCAATAATTTTAATAAAATAATTAGCACATTAATTGGATTGAGTTATGATGTGGATTATTTGGATATGAAGTGAATTATTCATGTAGTAAAATTGTGATGTTTATGTTGTAAATTCTATGATGCTATCTTGTAAAATTGGGATCATAAATGTTGTAATTTTATGAATGGCTTATGTATAATCAAATCACCATGTTGTTCATATGCTAGTTTGGGTATGTTGATTCATATGATGAATTATAAGTATGTATGCAAGTTTAGATTTTTATTAAGACATGAATCATATGCAAGTTGGGGAAAATTATATGTAACCTTACATGTTTCATGACATATATTTTAGACCTAAAGTTAGGCTATGATATGTGTGAGTTATGTTCCAAATTTTACATGCTAGTTTACATGTTTAAATGTAAGTTTATACCATTGTTATGTTGCATAAATCACATATGCAAGTTTATATGAATACATGTGTTTGATTATGAATCATGTTATTCAAGTTTGCGGTTACTGCCTATGCAAGTTTACACCTTTAGATGAAGATCTATGACATACATCATTTATACAAGTTTGTGACCATTATACCAACAAGTTCACACCATTAGATTTGGGTCTATGACATATGTTGTTTATGCAAGTTGTAACTTTGGCCTATGCAAGTTTTAGATGTAGAACATCATTCACACATGCAAGTTCACCCCTTATGTTTAGATCTAGCTTTAATTATATGTATGTTGTGATGTTTTCTCTTTATTCCATGAGTTAGACTATTCGAGTCTAACGTATATTTTACGTTAAACGAATAAACGTACAATATGGGATAAAAGGGGATAATATTAAAAGATTTAATTGGCATAAATGCCTTAAAAGGCAAAAAATAAATTTGTGATGAAATTGGTATGATTTCACATACCATAAATAGATGGACATAACTGAGTCAATTATGGCCATAGTTAAATTTGGAATTAATTGATAATATTAATAGGGAAAGTAATTCAAATTGGGGAATGATTAATTAGGAGTAATTAATCGTCTAAGACACGAAGTTAGGCTCTTTTGTGGTGTAAGACAGCCCGGACCCGCCCGGCAAATCCAGCTGCCACAAATGTCAGTCTAATGTGGGAGGTCTTAGCCATAAATTAAATACGTAACAATTGTAAAGACACGAGGTTAGGCTCTTTTGTGGTGTAAGACTGCCCGGACCTGCCCGGCAAATCCAGCTGCAACAAATGCCAGTCTAATGTGAGAGGTCTTTATGAGGTTACGGTCTTAATGAATTAAGAAACACTTAACCAGATAAACATGTAGTGGGACATGAGGGGGCTAAGTGGGTGGCTTGGGTGGCATTTGAAATACGATTAAAAATACTTAACCAAAATTGAAACATGTAATTGAAACATGAATAAGAAGTGGGTTAAGTGGGATGTACTAGAGGGGGCCAAGCTTAGGTGGATAGCTTGTGTCAAGTAATGGGGGCCCGTTTCAAACAGTAACCCATACGTATCTTTGTGGGCTCGACCCAAGTCGAGGACGGGACACACATACTGGGCTTGTCTGTAAGAGGCCAAAAGGGGTCAGCGGGGACAACGCAAGTCCAACGGGTTCATATGCGTGTGTGGACCCGGGCTGGTTGGTAAGACGTTGTTGCATCATGTAGGTATAAGTCATGCATTATTTGTGATATCGGGTTGCCACTTTGGGGAGTGATACATCCCACTGCGGGGCTAGCACGGGTATCTACGAGTTAGGGAGCCGATCGCATGGGGGTAGTGGGTACACCTAGTGGAGATAGGGGCAGGCGACACCTATGAAGGCGGCTAAGGGTGCACGAAACTACCAATATCATTATTAAGTTCTGTAGGCAGGATCAACCCTAGGGTGACTAGTGGTGGTGCTGTATAGCATTTATCTTATAGTGTTGGTGTACTTTAGTAATTATCTTATAGTAGTTTAGGTGCGCTTTAATGATATCGTTGTTCATCTTGTTTCCTTGTTTACTCTGCCATACTCAATGGTTCATGGTCATTTCCTGATTTTCCAACTTATGCCTTAGCCTAGTTACTTTGGTGATTATATTGTTAAAGTTATCGCACTCGCCAGACTTTATGTCTGACCCCCTTTGTTTCCTCCTTTTTTCTTCCTTCTCCCCTCCCCCCAGGTGCTCAGGTTGGAGCTAGCACCAGTAGAGCTTGATTTTGGACAGATGTGCTTCTTGCTTTTTGAAGATTGCTTGGATTGCTGAAGTAATGTTCAGCCTCTCTTTTATTTATGGCTACTTTGTATTATGGATTATGTCTTTCAATTTATGTACTTTGATTTAGTCAAGATGGATATTATGTACTTGGCTCTGGTTTTGATGATGTAATCAAACATATGTATTTTCCGCTGCAATGAAATAAAGTTTTTAATTTTTCAAGTACTGTTTATATCTGTCTTGTTGTTTAAGTTCCTGTTCTATACTCACTTAAAACGCTCCATAAAAGTTAATGCATTCCCTTTGTGAGTGACATTAATGGACGTGGGGTGTTACACGTGGTATCAGAGCTGAAGGTTACCAGAACATATATGAATTTTGAAAAGCTGTTTTTCAAAAACAAATTTTATAAAGAAGTACCTTCAAAAGTATATTTTAAGGAAAGTATTTTCGAGAGAAAAGCTTATTTTAGAAAAACATAATCCCCAAGAGCCATATATCTTTCCTTTGATTCTCCGTTTTGAATCTCTTCCTCTTTCCCTTTTTGAATCTCTTCCTCCGCGTATATATGTTTTTTTCCTAAGATATATGAGGACTTCCGTACGATAGGCGGAAAATCGCTTCATGGGACTTAGACGTTTTTCGGGGCTAGAAGTTGGCTCAAGGAAGTAGAGGACTGTCGGTATCTTTGAGATAGACGAAGGGAGGAAGGTTTGACTAGCTGCTTGGTTGATGAAGGACGAAGTTTCTTGTGGGTCGGAGGTCATAAATGGAGAACGTATAGTGGAGGCATGGATAAGGCACCCGAAAAGAAAGGGGATCAAAAGAAGCCGCAACAGCAGCAACAAAACAAGAAAGGTGGTAAAGGCAACAATTGTAAGGGAAAGAAAAGATGCTTTAACTGTGGGACCTCGGCCATCTAAGCAAAGATTGTAGGAAGAAAAAGAAGACTGGTTGTTTCCACTGTGGCGAGGCAGGACATCTTATTAAGGACTTCCCAAGGAAATGACAGAGGGCAGGGTCTACCTCGGGAGGACAGGTGCAGGCTCTCATGGCACCAGGGCAGGCAAGGGGACAAGTTCAGGCTCTTGTGGTCCCACCGCTGCAAGAACGAGGTAGAGCAATTTCCGTTGAAACTTTAGTTTTTCTGTTTGATCATCCTGTCCGTACTTTATTCGATTCTGGCGCATCACATTCATTTATCTCTACATCATTATTTGAAACACTGCACCTAGATACTAGTCTAGTTACGAATCCCTTAGTAGTCTCAAATCCTATTGGTGATTCGGTTCATCTTTCTATGATTTGTTGGGATTTGAGAGTGTTTATCTTGGGCGTTGAGTTTGAATGCAACGCCTTTGTTCTTGGCTTCATGGGCTACTGTTTAATTCTAGGTATGGATTGGCAAACTAGATACGGGGCCATCCTAGATTGTGAAAGAAGGGTAGTTAGATTGTTGACTCATTTTGGAAAGACCCTTGATATTTCTTGTGACCCTAGAGGTCCAGTAATGCTTAGTTACCTAGAATCCCTTGATGCATCTAATGATGATTTACATTCTATTCCCATAGTCCGTGAATATGTTGATGTCTTCGATGAGGTGAGGGGTTTACCCCCAAAACGTGAGATAGACTTTCGAATATATCTAGTAGATAATGCAAAGCCAGTTGCATTGCCAGTGCGCCACATGGCTCCAAGAGAAAGAAGAGAACTCAGTAAGCAAGAGAAGGAGTTGCTTGAGAAGGGGTTCATCATATGTAGTATATCAGAGTGGGGTGCTCCAGTAGTATTTGCCACGAAGGCAGATGGGTCCCTAAGACTTTGTGTGGACTATAGAGAACTTAATAAGCTTACTAAGAAGTATAGACACCCACTGTCGAGGATTGACGATCTCTTCGATCAGTTAGTTGGCGCCTTAGTGTTTTCACAGTTGGACTTAGCCACGGGTTTCCATCAGTTGAGAGTGACCGAGGATAGCATAGACAAGACTGCCTTTAGGACTCCAGACGGTTTCTTCGAGTGGCTTGTGATGCCCTTCGGTTTGACAAACGCCCCCGCATACTTTGTTGACTTGATGAGTAGGGTGTTTAGGGAGTATCTTAATAAATTCGTGGTAGTCTTTGTGGACGACATCTTGATCTTTTCTAAGAACGAGGAAGAGCATGCCCTACATCTTAGGGAAGTGTTGGAGACTCTTCGAGCGCATAGCCTTAAAGCTAAATTTTCTAAATGTCACTTTTGGAGGAAGGAAGTGCGATTCTTAGGGCACGTGGTTTCCAAAGAAGGGATAGCCATGGATCCCGCAAACGTATTGGCCATCCATGATTGGAAGGTACCTAAAAATGCTACCAAGGTGAGGAGTTTCTTAGGGTTGGCTGGCAACTATAGGAAGTTTATCAAGGACTTCACAAAAATATCAGCTCCATTAGCATGCTTGACGAAGAAGAACCTAGTTTTCACATGGGACGTAGATTGTGATGATGCGTTCCAACGTTTAAAGAAAGCTTTGACCATAGCCCCAGTCTTAGTGTTGCCAGATGGGAGTAAGCCATTTACCGTTTATACCGATGCTTGTGGGATAGGACTAGGCACAGTCTTAATGCAAGAGGGAAGGGTAATAGCCTATGGTGGAAGGCAGTTGAGAGTGCATGAGAGAAATTACCCTACACATAAGCTAGAGTTGGCCGCTATTGTTTTCGCGCTTAAGTCTTGGCGCCATTATCGTCATGGCGAGAAATTCGAATTATTCACTGACCACAAATCACTAAAACACTTATTCTCTCAGAAGAACTTGAACTTAAGACAACAAAGGTGGATGGAATTCTTAGCATCCTACGACTTCGAGATAGCATATACCCCTGGCAAGGGTTACGTGGTGGCGGACGCCTTAAGTAGAAAAAGGTTGTCCTTGAGTCCGTTTTTTGTTGAGCGGCGAAGCTTAGAGTTCATCTCTATGTTTGACTTTAAACCTTCCGTTGACTTTATACCCGGTTTGTTAGCATCCTTGGAGGTTAGACCTACGCTTTTGGGATGGATTGGCGAGGCACAAAGAGATGACCCACAGTTGGTTGAGTTAGTAGAGAAGCTCAAAAGGGGGAGTCATCGAGCCATCTCAGTAGGTGTACTCTGGATGATAAGGGTTGGTTACGTAGGGATGGTAGACTTTTTATACCAAAAGACGAGGACCTAAGAAGACCATTCTTGATGATGCACATCGTTCGAAGATGACCATCCATCCCGGTGGGGACAAGATGTACATGGACATGAGACGAGTTTATTTTTGGGCCGGCATGAAGAAGGACGTGGCCGAGTTTGTTGCTAGATTCTTGGTGTGCCAACAAGTAAAAGCAGAGCAAAAGAAGCCCGGTGGATTGCTTCACCCATTGGAGTCCCACAATGGAAGTGGGAAAGTGTCTCGATGGATTTTATTGACGGGTTACCGAGATCGAGGAAGGGTAATACGGGGATTTGGGTCGTGATAGACAAACTTACTAAGAGTGCCCATTTCATTCCTGTGAAGAGTAAGAGGACTGCTCCATGGTTAGCCTCCGTATACATACGAGAGATAGTTCGTTTGCACGGTGTTCCTTCTAGCATAGTGAGCGACCGCGATCCTATCTTTACTAGCGAATTTTGGAAGACCTTGCAAGAGGCAGTAGGGACTCAGTTGTGTTTGATCACTGTGTATCATCCTCAGACGGACGGCCAGATCGAGAGGGTGAATCGTATTCTAGAGGACCTATTGAGGTTGTGTGTCTTAGATTTCGGAGGTACATGGGAGGAACATCTTCCGTTGGTGGAGTTCGCATATAGTAACAGCTTTCAGTCTAGCATTGGCATGGCACCGTTCGAGGCTTTTTATGGACGTTCGTGTCGTTCGCCTACATGTTGGTGGGAATCTACAGATAAGATCTTGCTTGGGCCCGATATGATTAGAGAGACTTTGGAAAAGATCGATTTGATTCGAAGGAGGATGAAGACGGCGCAAGATAGGCAGAAATCGTATGCGGACAAGAGGAGAACAGATCTTGAGTTTGATATTGGGGACATGGTCTTTGTCAAGGTGTCTCAATTACGGAACGTTGTTCGCTTTGGGTCCGTTGGGAAGTTAGGACCAAGGTTCGTAAGGCCGTTTCCTATTAAGGAGAGGATTGGGCAGATGGCGTATAGAGTGGAGTTACCCGAGAGACATAATGGTGTACAAGATGTATTCCATGTATCACATTTGAGGAAGTGCTTGCACGAGACCGCGGAAGTGGGAGAGCCGAGCTTGCTTAGAGAGGTGGAGATAGAGCATGATGCGACGATTCGACGAGCTCCTACGTGCATTCTTGGGTCGGAGATTAAGAAGTTGAGGAATTGAGAGGTCAAGCTAGTCAAAGTGCAATGGGGAGATGATGAGAGCAACGCTACTTGGGAGACGGAAGAGAAGATGCGTTTCTTTTCGAGGGTATGTCTGTTAATTTATCCTTTATTTCTTACCTTGTACTTATATTATCTTTAGTATGTCCTCTCGCTAGTACCTTTGACCTTTAGATGGGGTAGTCTTATGGTTGAAACATGTGTTTGAGACATGTTATGTATGATGGATGCATGTGGATGCAAGTGTTTGCTAGTGGTTGCTCGTGGATGCATTTACATACACTTTAGGCACTAGATCGGCTCAGTCACTTCATATTGCATATTGCATATAAATGTGTGTGCATATTTAAGCTAATGGATGTATAATGGTTGTGCTATCATATGGATGCGGCATTTTGGTGAATGGTTGTGCACGCATGTAGAAGTAATATGTATCGATAGGATTCTTTCGCATACATAATGGACGCATGGCACTATCATGGTTTGCATTAAGGAGGTCAACTGAATCAGTAGACCGCCTGATTTCGGATTAGATAAGGAACATATACACCCACTTCTTGCATATGTTCATACAGCATTAGAAATTTTTAAGGACAATGGATGCCTGTGTTTGATGGTTGAGTAGATGGTTGTTTGGATGGTAGGATATGCATTCTCCTTAACTTGGAGATTTCAGGGGCGAAATCTTTTAAGGAGGGGAGAATGTAACACCCCGTATTTCTGTTAACACTAATGTTCACAAATTAAAGAATAACTAATCTCAGATGCGAGAATTAAGGGAAACGGGTTTGCGCCATTGTGTTCGTCTCAGAATTCTGGTTAAGATAGAGTCTGAGTTTAGTGAATTGGACTTTGTATGGAGAAGTTATGGCCATCAGAAGTTTCAGAAAATTCAAAACATATTTCAAAAAATTCAAATTTCGAAGTCAGATAGGCTAGGCGGGAAAATTCCCGCTAGGGCCAGGTCTACCTGGGGGTCGACCTACCCTGACCAGGTCGACCATAGGGTCGACCTCCCCCCCCCCCCCCCCGGCAGATTTTTATTATGACCTGTTGACGACTAGATGCTGACTCATTAGGGTTTCTGATATGCTCTGACTGGCTGGGATTAATTCTGGGTTGATCGGACGGCTTAAACTAATCCTAAACTCTATAAAAACACCTATAGACTCAAACACTAAAATCAAAATAAAAATTAGATTCATGGCCTCCATGCCGTCACTTTGCAACTCAGCATAGCCGCCACCAATTAGAGAGGAAGAAAGCTAGTCTAAATCAATTCTTTTCAACTTAAACAACGAATCTTCTTCAAGGGAAAGCTATTATAACTTTAGAACTCAGAATTCAGAACTCAAGACCTTCTTTGAGTTGTGAGTTCGATAATTTTAATAAAATAATTTGCAAATTAATTGGATTGAGTTATGATGTGGATTATTTGGATATGATGTGAATTATTCATGTAGTAAAATTGTGATGTTTATGTTGTAAATTCTATGATGCTATCTTGTAAAGTTGGGATCATCTATATTGTAATTTTATGATTGGCTTATGTATAATCGAATCGCCATGTTGTTCATATGCTAGTTTGGGTATGTTGATTCATATGATGAATTATAAGTATGTATGCAAGTTTAGATTTTTATTAAGACATGAATCATATGCAAGTTTGGGAAAATTATATGTAACCTTACATGCTTCATGACATCTATTTTAGATCTAAAGTTAGGCTATGACATGTGTGAGTTATATGCCAAATTCTACATGCTAGTTTACATGTTTAGATGAAAGTTTATACCATTGTTATGTTGCATAAATCACATATGCAAGTTTATATGAATACATGTGTTTGAATATGAATCATGTTATGCAAGTTTGTGGTCACTGCCTATGCAAGTTTACACCTTTAGATGTAGATGTATGACATACATGATTTATGCAAGTTTGTGACCATTATCCCAACAAGTTCACACCTTTAGATTTGGATCTATGACATATTTTGTTTATGCAAGTTGTAACTTTGGTTTATGCAAGTTTTAGATGTAGAACATCATTCACACATGCAAGTTCACCCCTTATGTTTAGATCTAGTTTTAATTATATGTATGCTGTGATGTTTTCACTTTATTCCACGAGTTAGACAATTCGAGTCTAACGTATATTTTACATTAAACGAATAAACGTACAACGTGGGGTAAAAGGGGATAATATTAAAAGATTTAATTGGCATAAATGCCTTAAAAGGCATAAAATAAATTTGTAATGAAATTGGTATGATTTTACATACCATAAATAGATGGACATAACTGAGTCAATTATGGCCATAGTTAAATTTGGAATTAATTGATAATTTGAATAGGGAAAGTAATTCAAATTGGTGAATGATTAATTAGGAGCAATTAAGCGTCTAAGACACGAGGTTAGGCTCTTTTGTGGTGTAAGACAGCCAGGACCCGCCAGGCAAATCCTGCTGCCACAAATGCCAGTCTAATGTGGGAGGTCTTAGGCATATATTAAATACGTAACAATTGTAAAGACACGAGGTTAGGCTCTTTTGTGGTGTAAGACTGCCCGGACTCGCCCGGCAAATCCAGCTGCCACAAATGCCAGTCTAATGTGAGAGGTCTTTATGAGGTTACGATCTGAATGAATTAAGAAACACTTAACCAGATAAACATGTAGTGGGACATGAGGGGGTTAAGTGGGTGCCTAGGGCGGCATGTGGAATCTAGTGGGTGCCTTGGATGGCATTTGAAATACGATTAGAAATACTTAACCAAAATTGAAACATGAGTAAGAAGTGGGTTAAGTGGGATGTACTAGAGGGGACCAAGCTTAGGTGGATAGCTTGTGTCAAGTAATGGGGCCCCGTTTCAACCAGTAACCCATACGTATCTTTGTGGGCTCGACCCAAGTCGAGGACAGGACACGCATATTGGGCTTGTCTGTAAGAGGACAAAACGGGTTAGCGGTGGCAACGCAAGTCCAACGGGTTCATATGCGTGTGTGGATCCGGGCTGGTAGGTAAGACGTTGTTGCATCGTGTAGGTATAAGCCGTGCATTATTTGTGGTATCGGGTTGCCACTTTAGGGAGTTATACACCCCAATGTGGGGCCAGCACGGGTATCTACGAGTTAGGGAGCCGATCACATGGGGGTAGTGGGTACACCTAGTGGAGATAGAGGCAGGCGGCACCTATGAAGGCAGCTAGGGGTGCATGAAACTACCAATATCATTATTAAGTTCTGTAGGCAGGATCAACCCTAGGGTGACTAGTGGTGGTGCTGTATAGCAATTATCTTATAGTGTTGGTGTAGTTTAGTAATTATCTTATAGTGGTTTAGGTGCGCTTTAACGATATCGTTGTTCATCTTGTTTCCTTGTTTACTCTACCATACTCAATGGTTCATGGTCATTTCCTGATTTTCCAACTTATGCCTTAGCCTAGTTACTTTGGTGATTATATTGTTAAAGTTATCGCACTCGCCAAACTTTATGTCTGACCCCCTTTGTTTCCTCCTCTTTTCTTCCCCCCCCCCCCCCCCCCCCCGCCGCCAACCAGGTGCTCGGGTTGGAACGAGCACCAGTGGAGCTTGATTTTGGATAGTTGTGCTTCTTGATTTTAGAAGATTGCTTGGATCGTTGAAGTAAATTTCGGCCTCTCTTTTATTTATGGCTGTTTTGTATTGGGGATTATGTCTTTCAATTTATGTACTTTGATTTAGTCAAGATGGATATTATGTACTTGGCTCTGGTTTTGATGATGTGATCAAACATATGTATTTTCCGCTGAATGAAATAAAGTTTTTAAATTTTCAAGTACTGTTTATATCTGTCTTGTTGTTTAAGTTTCTGTTCTATACTCACTTAAAACGCTCCATAGAAGTTAATGCATTCCCATTGTGAGTGACATTAATGGACGTGGGGTGTTACAGTACAACTATGACCGTACTGAAAAAAATATAAGTATGTAAAACTCCTTCCACTATACAGTTTGAAATAACATAAAACAAAAGCAAAGCACCAAATTTCATGAAACTGAGCCCAGCTTCTTCACCACCTTCTTCAGAATTATGTTAAAAAGCTCACTGGCGTTATACTCTCCTTGCCCAAAAGCTCTTCGGTTTCTTTCAGACCATAACTCATAGCAAAAAATCTTTAAGGACATCAACAATGGCTTGGTTTTACCTCTCTTCCATCTAGTTGCTTTATATATATATATATATATATATTAAACCATTCAATTCTACTTACTTTAGAAGGCTTGTGAAAACCATCAGTTGCTAAGAGTGTCGACCAGACTAGAAAAGAGTAATTACATTCAAAATACAAGTGAGTTTTCGAATCCTCAGCTGATTTACACAACAAGCAAACACTATCAGACACTATACCAAATTTGAGTAACTTATCTTTAGTGTTTATAGCGTTTTCCATGACCTTCCATAGATGAAGGTTAACTTTGGCCGAACTACCAGTATTCCAAATTCTTTTAGACCATGGAAACATATGTTTATGACCCTGCAATAATTCATAAACATGTTTTATAGCATTCAATTATTGTTGTTTCCATATTACTATAATTCGATACTAAATCGATAACTTCATATTAAAAATCTGTTTATATTTCTAATTCAACATTTAAAACATAATAAAATGTTCAAAATTAAACGATTAAAAATCTGATACGTTACAAGAATATTATACATGTGTAGAAGAAGAGGACCCTGCTAATGTTAAAGAAGCGCTATCATCTATAGATTCAGAAATATGACAAGAAGTTATAAATGATGAAATGGAATCTCTTGAATCTAACAAAACATGACGTTTAGTTGATTTACCTCCAAGTTGTATAATGATAGAATATTGCAAGTTTGGTGCTTAAAAATAAATTGAAATCTAATGGTACAATTGATAAATATAAGACTTTTCATGTAGCTAAACGATTTATACAACGATATTATATTGACTTTTTGGTATCTTCTTATCTTTTACTTAAATAACATCCATTCGAGTATTACTTTCCCATTTCCAGTTTATGATATATTAATTCACCAAATGGATATAATGGTCGACCTTTGAATAATAAATTAAAATAAAATATCTATGTTGACCAACTTAAAGGTTTTGTTATACCTGACTAAGAGCAGAAAGTTCATAAATTAGAATAATCTTTATATGGTATCAAACAGACACCTAAACATTAACATGAACATTTCGATAGTCTAATTATTTCACATGATTTTAAGGTGAATGGAAATGATAAATGTTCCTTTTATAAATCAGAGAATAAAATTTGCACTATCATAAGTTTGTATGTGGATGATTTTCTTATATTTGGGTCAAATATTCAGGCTATGATATGTGCTAAGTCCATATTATGTGCAATCTTTGATGTAAAATGTCATTGTGAAGCGAGTGTAATCTTTGACACTAAGATTGCTAATTTTGAAAATGGAATTTTTTGGGATTAATCTCATTATATTACGAAGATGCTAAACAAATATAATTACTTTAAATGTAAACATGTTAGTACACAATATGATACAAATGTAAAACAGTTAAAGAACACTAACAAAGGTGTAAGAAGTCTGGATATGTGAGCATTATTGGTAGCCTTCCGTATGACATTGTAGCATCTCGAACTTCCCAGCCAGCCTCAACCGAACAAGAAGGCGGACTGCTTTGAGAACAACACTGATCAGAACGTAAACGACAGAACATTTCATTGCTATTACAACAATTTACATCAGAGTACAAGAATATAACAGAGTATGAATAAATAATATATATCAGAAAAATAACAGAGATTAAAATACATTACTTCGCAGCGGAAAAATAATGCATAACACAACTAAAAGAGATACACGGATACAAAGCTTTCCAAATGTAGCTCCAGCTGTAAATCCAGGATCCTGGGAAAATAATATCTGCAAAACCAAAACTACCGATTGGCCATTTGGAAAAAATGGGTGCCCGGAGTTTAGGTAGAAACAATAAACTCCGAGTCAGTCATGGGACTGGTGTGAGAACTAAAACAATTATTAAAAACTTTACTTTAAGATAGAGTAAATCAAAGGACCACGCCGTATAATACAGATCGGGTTTTCTCCCAAGAATACCAGTGCATACAACAAACAGCGCAATGCTTTTTGGAAAAATGAAGCTATTATAAGACCTAGATCCCATCACACAATGCAGCGCAAGCCGGAGGATAGAGTTTTCTCATAATAGCCAAACATACTTGATACGTTTTAATACTATTATAAGTACATAGTGTCAAAAACAACTTCAAATATAAATGTATCAATCATAGATGGCATGGGTATCATATATCATGTCTCCATAGTAGTTTTACAACTAGAACCAGATAGTGTCGTATTAGAAAGTGGATTCCATCATGAATCAAGGCAAGGGATCGTCCTTACCAAATCCGAGACAATCTAGCCCATGTCTCAGGATCAATCGCAGCTGCACCTTGGATCTTCAGGGCAAGTCTAACCTTACGTTTGTGGATTAGTAATTCCTGAACAATACGTTTCCCCGCCTTATGGGACGTAAATCTAGTCAGTGCGTCGACCATCACAAGAGCCACTAGGGACTCAAATCCGAGGTAACTCGCTATCCATCATCCACATAAGTAAAAATGTCTGGGCTCCATACCATGACACCACCCCTTGTTAGAAAGAAATACATTTTCTCCCTGCAGTTGTAACAAACCGTATTTTCAGAACCAATTTAAAATTTTGATTTAAGCTATTTTAATGAATATGCGAATAGAAATTGGTTATTTTTGCTAAACAAAATTTGAGAATAATTTTAAAATTAGTTTTAATCTTTTATTTGACTTAAAATAAAACTCAATAAAATTATTAAATTGATTTATAAGCTTTATTTTGGAAAAGTTAGAATAGTCGCTATGGAATATATATATATGTATATATATATATATATATATATTATTACGTATAGCCCAAAAAGTCACATTTTGCATACGGATGAATTTGGATTTGAAACCACTTCCTTTGAGTTCGAAATGTTGTTTGCGACTTCGAAAAGTATAAACTCTGATATATTTCGAGATCCAGAATTGTGGCACTTTGGTTGGGTTTTGAGTTAGCCAAACCTAGCCCTTAAAAAGTGAACTTTTGCATATGAGCTGAGAATTCGACGAAATAAATTTTTTGGATTCATAATGAAAAATCATTGTTGGGTTCCAAAGTGCGTATCAAACAGAGTCAGCATGTGGTCGTGCGTCGCAAAACCATTTGTTCAAAAACAGTCATTTTACAAAGGAACATTATTGGGACGATCTCAGAATTTGATTCTATTTTTTCCCTAGATTAGTATCATCTAATAATGATTAAATCCAAAAGGCCATGATTTTGGAGCTAGCGTATGGGCGTGCAAGAACAAAAGGTGCGTAAAAATCGTATTTTTGAATATTATTTGAGCAACCTTGAGAATTTTAACGGATGGTCTAACAAACTCGGAATTCGACGAAACTTGTTTCTTTGGATTCGTCTTCACGGCTACTATCTCGTATCTGAAATTCGTGGCAAACGGAGATCGTTGGCATCCGGGCGATAGGAGAGAAATTGTAACGACCCAGAAAATCTGAACCAATTTAAAAATTTTAAATTGGCTAAAATAATGGATTTTAAATATTTAAAATAAATATTTTAAATAATGGCGATGAAAACTGAGTTTGAATCGACAATTGAAAACGAATATAATTAATTATAATTATAAATAAGGCCTGAAAGGGCGCTGTAGTTTCGAAAATTGAATTCAAACTTTGTCGGACTGTATCGGGTGCAAAACAATCCGGATTTTAGTGAAACCAAAAACATTAGGATCTAATTGATAATATCTTTCCAACGAATCTGACCAATCGAAATTTGATAGCGGGAATCAAAAGATATGTCCAGTTGAAAATTCTGAATAGTCGCTACGGAATTCAGGCCCTTAAAAATGGACATTTTGCAAATGACCTCGGATTTCGACGAAACCACTTTTGTTGGATCCGCAGGGTCAAGTTATTGTTAGGTTTCAAATTTCATAATTTTTCGAATCAATATGTGAGCGTGGCAAAGGAAAACGCGTTTGACCAGTTTCTGTTGATTTTAATCGACTGGAAATTGGCTGTTTTTCCAACGGCCTCAGAATTCGACGAAACTAGTTTTGTTAGGACCGTATCGTCAATACGAAGCTAGAAAATATTTTTTTGGAATTTTTCTAGTTAGTATGTGACCCCGGTAATTTGAAATGTACGTTTAAAATTCAATATAGTGATTTAAATGTAAATTCAACGGGAACTGATTGTAACGATCAAATCAGCTTGCGATACATATCCCATTGTGTTCGGAATGGGGGTAAAACGCTATGGACGACAGGCGGTGGGCCTCGTTTCGAGGTCGTATGTAAAAGTCAACTTTTTTTTTTGAAAAATTAAATAATAAAATAATAAAAATAATTTTAATTTCTCCCCCCTTTATCCTTCGTTCTGCCCCCCCCCCCCCCCCCGTTCATTTCGATTTCAACCAGAAAGAAAAAAAACCTCGTCGAAGACGGAGACCGACCGCCATCCTCGTCGAAGAGATCCCCGCCTCCGCCAGCTCCTCCCCCTCGCGAAGCATCCGCCCACCCCTAAACCATCGCGAACCAAAATCGCGACGCCCCCAGTTCGATTCGCAACGACCCCAAACCCCACCGCCTGCCACCACCGTTCGAAACCCTAGCGCCACCCTCGAGAAGCCAGCTCCGACGAACTGCGGAAACCCCCCCTCTCCAGAATACGGGCGAAAGCGACAAAGGGCGAAGATTTCTATAAAGGAAGAGTCGTGGTATTGGATAGCTATTGGTGAGATTTCTGATTTAAAAATATTATATATGTGTGAAATGAAAGTGAATTGCTATATATAAATATATATATATATACGCCCCTCGTCCACAAACCATGGACGATATTTATTGGCTGAAATTGTAGTGAAAATTGATTGATAGCGAATGATTGTTTGGGATTGTTTGTAATTGATATTGGTTGATTGTGGTTGAAAAATACCCATTTGTGGTTGAGAAATATTTGGTTGAAACCACATAGGATTAGTTTGTGGAAATGAAATAAATATATACATGCCGCCTGCGTGCGAACTAGATGCATGATCCCCATTGTCAAAAACCGCGAGGTTTTAAGGTAGAGCGAGGAGCCGTACTAAGGACGGTGCCGGTTTTAACTACCCTGCCGTTATGCTGCCGAAATTTTGAATAATATTCGTGTGTTTGAATTATTTTCCTATGCTTAAACTATATTTATTCCTTGAATAGAAAACATTCATGTGTTGAATTGATATTCATTCGTTGATTAGAAATTCATATGTTGAATGGTATTCATATTTTGAAATAAATTGTTTGATAATAAAAATCATCTTTTTATCGACTATATAAACTGTGTAAAATAACCTCGTTTTAAAAGAAATAGTTTTATGATAAAAATCCTATTTTTATCACCTATAGGAAACATATAGAAAAATAGTGTTTTGAAATGAATTGTTTTACAATAAAAATCACATTTTTATTGTATGCATAAATCGTTAAAATGTGAAGTGTTAAAAATAGCCACTTGTTCAAAATAAACATATATGAGTTGAAATATTCATTAATTAGCTAATGAAATGATTTGCACCTATTTATGTAACATTAGAATGAATGGTGTTTTTAAACCAAATAGAAATCAAATATGAAGTCGAATAGAAAATGATAAATGATAAGAACTGTGTATATATGTACATACATATTCATTGAACAGGTTATAGCAAAGGGGCTAGAGAAGAGGAATAAAATTTTGTGCCCGACAAATAGGTACATATTTACTGCTTTGTTTGGGTGATGATTTTATGAGCCTGTTGGCTAGCCGCTTGGCTTTTTCTTTTTCTTTTTGAGATTAGAAGGACCGGGAACGCTATTTGCGATTTCCCGATGCTCCCGGTGCAGGGGAGGTTATGGCGAAATTTTCCAAAATTTTAAGGTGTTAGAAAAATATTTGAAGTGAAAACGATATGGAAATCATTGAATGAACTATATTTATATAAATATATATAAATATAAATAAAATTAAAATGAAACGAAGCTGTGCAGTTTGTATTTTGAAACCGTGATTTCAAACAACTAATGCGGGAAATCCGACCATTGGATTTTCCCGAAACCTCAACCGTCGGGTTCGCCTTGGAATAATCTTTCCAACGGCACCAACCTTGTAAAAATCCAACGGTTGGATTGTCTAGAATGTTTAATTCAAATCTGAAGAAAAACAGCGCCAGAAGCGATTATATTTATATATATATAAATATAATTATATATTTAATCGAATAACGACGCTGCAGTTCGTATTTTGAAATCGAAACTTCAAACGATTGTACAGGGAGATCCGACCGTCGGAATTTCCCGAAACTGGAACCGTTGGATTCGTTTTGAAAAGACCTTTCTAATGATGTAAATTTTGTGAAGATCCAACGGTTAGATTTTCAGATATGTGTAAATCAAATCTGAAGAAAAACAGCGCCACGGCCGCCTTATGGCCCGAAGCGTCGTTTTGAATAAAATGGCTATTTTAAAATAAATAAAAATAGCGATAAATAGTTATAAAATATCATAAGCGATATGGAATGGAAGTAAACTGAATTTGCTTGATTTATGTGGCTTTTGATGGTTGAATGTGTTTGGTGTGAAAATTACATTAAAGAACACAATTGGTGTTGTCGAATAATTTAACCATTGAAATAAATTGATTTGAAATTCTAAATATACGTGAATTATTTGAGATGGCCGAGTTAATTCTCATTTCAAATAATTGACCGACGATTGAAAGTCGAAGATGAAGACGATGGTCGAAGACCGGAGATCTTCACCTCGTTTGGATGGTAACCGAGGTCCTGATTTGGAGGCATCCCGAAATATGGATAATGAGTGGTGATCGTCCAGACGTACGTGGTGATCGATGGGTTTGCGAGGTATTTAGTGCCTCTGGTTTCGTTCAGACCCAGAACGGACTTGTAAATGGACTGTGTGTCTGACATTGGAGTTTATTCTGTGTTGATTGATTTCTGTTAATATACATCTGTTTGGCGGCAGAGAATTTATTCTTTTGCTTAACGCCCTTCTCTGGGACGCACGAGCTCAGAGGTTGTATATCGATGGACATCAGTCGCATGGCATGAATTGCCTGTGTGGCATGCTAAGATGCAGTGATCAGGGCTTCTGTTGAAAAGCAAAGTCTTGTGGTGATGATCAAAGCACCGCCTGTGTGGCATAGCTTTGTGTATAACGTGAATTCGCGAGCCTCACACCCCGGTATGAACCTAAAACGGGAGAGGACATCAGGGAGGGCCTGCGTTTCTTTCTAGCTAGGGTGGTGTCAGTGACCTACCAGCCTTGACATTTATATACTTTTCACCTATGTGGTTGTTGCTGTTGCGAGGCGCCTCGGTTTGATCGGACGATCCGGGTCAGATGGAGTCATTCGTTGGCTCGTTTACGCCCCAAAGGGCGGAGAAACGTAGTGTTCAGGCATAATAATCCACATCGGTGGACCGGCCCTGACGATCCAAGGGCCCACCTGAGTCTGGGCCTGAGACATGGGCTAGATTGTCTCGAATTCGGTAAGGACTATCTTTTGCCTTGGTTCATGACGGAAATCCAATTTCCAAATACGACATCGTGCGGTTTTGATTGTATATATATATGGCGACATGATATATGGTACCCATGCCGTCTATGATTGATAGTTATGATTTGAAATTGTTTTCAAAACATATAGACACTAACAATAATATCAAATGCCTTTGTTTTGTTCGTATCAAGCATATTTTGACCGTTATAAGGTAAAACTCTATCCTCCGGTTTGCGTTGCATTGTGTGATGGGAACTGAGTCTTATAACGGTCTCATTTTTATAAAAAGCATAGCGATGTTTAAAAGAAAGATTTGTTTTAAAGCACTGGCAATCCAATGGAGTAAACCCGTTCCACGAAAGTGGCGTGGTCCTGTGATTTGCCAATTATATATGTGTTGAGTGGATTTCTCATACCAGTCCCATGACTGACTCGTAGTTTGTTTCACTTTCAAACTCGGGTGCCCCTTTTTCTACACGGGCAGCCTTGTATTCAGGTTTAGCTGGTTCTTTCTGGATAGCTGGAGCTGAAGATGGATTCTATCATTTATTTCTTTTTATTCTGTTCAGCTCCTATTGTACATATTTTGTTTATTTCCGCTGTAGACATTTATGTATAGCTGAACTGTATTTGTACTAAGTAAGATCCTGTATACTGTGTAACTCTGATGATTACTTTTATCCAGTATTCTATTGTTCATTATCTGGTGTGTTTATTTAATTCTGTTCTACTATTATCTGTTTCTGTGTTATATTCCTAAGATAACCCTGTTTCCGTCTGAACGGGATTTCGGGTCGTCTCAACGTGGTATCAGAGCTTTGGTTAAGCTTAGTTCGGGAATATAACATTTGAACGAACTCGTCAGAAATAGAACCAGTAGTGTTCTAGGACGGGTAACTCCATACAGATAGGATCAGTAATATCCTAGTATGAGTAAAGCAGAATGAAATTACACCTTGATAAACACATTTACATTTGAAGTATGTGTTTCTATATTTTAAAATACCTTTTCTATGACCTGACACTTGATCTGCCATTTGCAGAAGTACTAGAAAAATGAGTGTCAGAAGCAGAAGGAATGCAGAACCGGATATTGAGGCCCTATTAATCAAATATCGAAATATGGGTGGAATACCGTTCTCTGGTGAAGAATCTATTATGAAGACATAAGCTTGGATTCGTTCGGCTGAGAAAATCTTCGAAGCATTAAAGCTGAGGGATGACCAGAAAAGATTACTGGCCTCCTGGGCACTCAAAGACGAAGCTTTGTTCTGGTGGGATTCGATTATAGAGAATAATCCAGAAGGTGATATCACCTGGGATAGATTCAAAGTGATTTTCTTAGAAAGATTTACTCCTCCCGAAGCAACTGAGCGATTATGCGATGAATTTTCTTATCTAATACAAGGAGACATGACAATTCCCGAATATCATAAGAAATTCAATGAACTTTCTCACTTTGCTCCTCATCTAATTCAAGACCCAAAGAGGAAAAATCTGAGATTTATTCATGGCCTTCAAAGGAAATACCGGAAAAAAGTATTGGGGCATGTGAAGCTTCCTTTTCCAGAAATGATTTACATGGCTTATCAGTATGAAGATCTCCATAAGAAAGGAATGTTATGCGACAAAGAAGAAGTCTGTTGTAGTGACAAAGAAGAGTCGGAAACTGATATTCCTGAAGCCAGTAAGAAGCCCAGTGCCAAGAGAAAAAGGGCTAAATCTGAGAAGGAACCAGTAACGACGGCCATATGCAATAACTGCCATAAGCAGGGGCATTTGCAAGGAAAATGCAAATCTTTAAAGAAGCAAAAGAAGGAAGTATCTAAATCTGTTAAAAGGGTTCATGAGGGCAGAGGATGCCACAGGTGCCACCAGCCTGGGCATATCGCGAAGAATTGCTGGCTGTTAAAAAAGACCAATGTGGTTCAAGTAAATGAATTGGCAGAGACTTCCGAGCCCTCGGCTAGTCAAGAAAGGGCGGATGTTTTGGAAGGCACGCTAACTGTCAAAAACATTCCATTTAAAGTACTGTTTGACACAGGTGCGTCGTGAAGCTTTATTTCAAAGAGTGCCGCTAAGAAACTTGATTTGAACTTGAGGAAGCTTAAGGAACCAATGACTGTCCAGAATCCGGTCGGGGGTTCTATCAATCTCAGTTGGATTTGTGCAGTACCTGTCTCCTTTTCTTGCTATAAATTCCCTATTATCTCTGTCATCATGAATTTTGATGAATTCGATCTTATCTTGGGATTGGATTGGTTAACCAAATATGAAGCAGAGGTTAGATGCGCCGAGAGAGTTGTTAGAGCTAAGATTAAATCAGGGAGTTATATAACCATACCGTGTGAAGGTCAGAATGCTAATAGAAAGGACTTCTGGGCAGCTTTGAATGTTTCTCCAGCCCAAATTGAAAATGTCCCTGAAGTCATAGAGAATATTCCTGACCTCATCAAAGACATTCCTGTCGTCAAGAACTATGCGGACGTGTTCGAAGAAGTTGTTCGTTTACCTCCGCAGAGAGAAATAGATTTCAAGATTGCTTTGATTCCCAATGCAAGGCCGGTAGTTCACGCTATTAGAAGAATGTCCTTGAAAGAGAAGGAGGAATTAGACAATCAAACACGACAGCTAGTATGGAAAGGTCTGATAAGGCCTAGTTTCTCCGATAGGGGTGCAGCAGTGGTATTTGTCCCAAAATCTGACGGTACTCTACGACTATGCGTGGATTATCGTGATCTGAACAAGCAGACAATAAAGAATAAATATCCATTGCCGCGAATAGATGATTTGTTAGATCGATTAAATGGAGCACAAGTATTTTCAAGAATGGACCTAGCTACAGGTTTCCATCAACTTCGAATTGCCGAAGAGTGTGTTCCAATGACAGCGTTCAGAGGCCCCGACTTATTCTACGAGTGGTTAGTAATGCCATTCGGCTTATGTAATGCTCCCGCTTACTTCGTCGATCTGATGAACAGAGTGTTCAGAGGGGTTTTGAATAAATTTGTTCTGGTTTTTATTGATGATATTCTAATCTTCTCTAAATCAAAGGCCGAACATGAAAAGCATCTGGAACAGGTTCTAGAAATTCTGAGACGGAATGTATTAAAAGCCAAATTTTCCAAATGTATCTTCTGGCAAGATGAAGTGAAATTTCTGGGCCACGTTGTATCTAAAGAAGGAATCGCTATGGATCCAAGTAAAATCACGGCTATTCAAAATTGTAAACAACCCAGTACCCCCACTGAAGTCCGCAGTTTTCTCGGATTGGCTAGCTATTATCGGAAGTTCGTTAAAGACTTTTCGAAGATATCTGGTCACTTAACGAAGCTTACAAAGAAGCATTCTAAATTCAAATGGACTCCAGAAAGTGAGGAAGCTTTCGAAGAGCTAAAGTTGAGACTAACCACAGCTCCAGTGTTAACCATCATCGATGGCAACCAAGATCTAAAAGTCTGGACTGATGCTTCTAGAGAAGGCCTTGGCGCAGTGTTAATGCAAAGAGGTCAAGTGATTGCTTATGTTAGCCGTCAACTGAAGCCGCACGAAAAGAACTACGTAACTCATGATCTTGAGTTATTGGCTATCATATTCTCTTTGAAAATCTGGAGACACTATCTTCTGGGCGAGAGATTTGAACTGTTTACAGATCACCAGTCGTTAAAGTATCTGTTCACTCAGAAGGACTTAAATTTGAGGCAGCAACGTTGGCTGGAGTTTCTTGCAGCATATGACTTTGAAATTATATATACTCCAGGGAAAGCCAATGTCGTGGACGATGCGTTAAGCAGAAAGAATGTAATGATCGCCAGTTTTATTATCACGACTTCATTGCTAGATAAAATATCTGCTCTTCAGGAGGATGATCACTTCATTCAGAAGATCAGAGGGATAATTCAACAAGGCGAACCTTCGAGTTTTCAAGTAGACAATGATGGGATTCTAAGGCTCAAATGTCGAATCTGTGTCCCTAACATTCCTGAGCTTCGAAAAGAAGTACTGGATGAATGCCACAAGTCAAAACTCAGTATCCATCCGGGAGTAAGCAAAATGTATAATGACATCAAACGCACTTTCTGGTGGAAGTCGATGAAAAGGGACATTTCCTTATATGTTAGCCGATGCCCTACTTGTCAGCTAGTCAAAAGCGACCAACAAAAACTGGCTGGATTGTTACAACCACTGGAAGTTCCTGGCTGGAAGTGGGAACATATTTCTATGGATTTCATCGATGGTTTGCCCAGAACCAGGAAAGGAAATGACAGTATTTGGGTGATCGTAGATCGCTTCACGAAGACCGCCCATTTCATACCTATCAGATCAAATAGAACTGCCCAGAGTCTGGCGCAGATTTACGTCAGGGAAATAGTTAGACTACATGGAGTGCCGCTCAGTATAGTAAGTGATAGAGATACAATATTCACTAGCAAATTCTGGGAAGCATTTCAAGTCGAGCTAGGAACGAAGTTAAACTTGAGCACCGCTTATCATCCTCAGACAGACGGTCAGACTGAGAGGGTAAATCGCATTTTAAAAGATCTATTGCGGACTTGTGTTCTAGATTTCGGTGGATCATGGGAAGACCATCTGCATTTGGCTGAATTCTCTTATAACAACAGCTACCAGGCAAGCCTGACAATGTCGCCTTTCGAAGCATTGTATGGTAGACCGTGCCGATCTCCTGCTTGTTGGGTCGAGCCTGGAAATAGGCTTGTGTTGGGTCCTGATATGATTCGAGAAGCTGCCGACAAAGTCGATTTTATTAAGAAGCGATTACTCGCCGCTCAAAGCCGACAGAAGAGCTATGCCGATAGAAGAAGAAGAGATATATCCTTTGAAGTTGGCGACTATGTATATTTGAAAGTATCGCCGATGAGAGGAGTTATCCGGTTCGGTAAAACTGGAAAGTTGGCGCCCAAATTTATTGGTCCGTTTCCTATTCTGGAACGGATCGGAACTCTCGCTTACAGGGTCAAACTTCCTGATTGGTTGCCTGGAGTTCATGATGTATTTCATATATCTCAACTTCGAAAGCACGTTCATGATCCAGACTTGATCGTGGAAGAAGCAGCTCAGCAAGATATTGAAATTACTCCATAACTAGCTGTGAGAAGAGAGCCGCTAAAGATCATCGGCAAAGAAACCAAAGAGCTGAGAAACAAGAAGGTTCACTTAGTCAAAGTGCAATGGAGTGGAGATCCGCGAGATTGTACTTGGTAAACTGAGGAGAGCATTCAGAAAGCTTATCCTAGATGCCGAGTAGATATCTCTGATTGACTCTGGTGCAAGGTACATTTACCCTACTTTGCATTACCATTCAATTCTCTACTCTATTGATATTTTCTTTTTGTAGATATACACTTTTAATTCTATAGTCTGAATGATTTTAAAGGGGTATAGGATTTGATTAGTATATTTTTAAAGGTTAAAAACAATTGGATTGGTTGTTGTGTTGTGTGATTGTAGATTTATCAAACCACTTTCGACTTTATTCCTTTTCGGGGACGAAAAGTTTTAAGTGGGGGAGATTGCAACGACCCAGAAAATCTGAACCAATTTAAAATTTTTAAATTGGCTAAAATAATGGATTTTAAATATTTAAAATAAATATTTTAAATAATGGCGATGAATACTGAGTTTGAATCGACAATTGAAAACGAATATAATTAATTATAATTATAAATAAGGCCTGAAAGGGCGCTGTAGTTTCGAAAATTGAATTCAAACTTTGTCGGAGTGTATCGGGTGCAAAACAATCCGGATTTTAGTGAAACCAAAAACATTAGGATCTAATTGATAATATCTTTCCAACGAATCTGACCAATCGAAATTTGATAGCGGGAATCAAAAGATATGTCCAGTTGAAAATTCTGAATAGTCGCTATGGAATTCAGGCCCTTAAAAATGGACATTTTGCAAATGACCTCGGATTTCGACGAAACCACTTTTGTTGGATCCGCAGGGTCAAGTTATTGTTAGGTTTCAAATTTCATAATTTTTCGAATCAATATGTGAGCGTGGCAAAGGAAAACGCGTTTGACCAGTTTCTGTTGATTTTAATCGACTGGAAATTGGCCGTTTTTCCAACGGCCTCAGAATTCGACGAAACTAGTTTTGTTAGGACCGTATCGTCAATACGAAGCTAGAAAATATTTTTCTGGAATTTTTCTAGTTAGTATGTGACCCCGGTAATTTGAAATGTACGTTTAAAATTCAATATAGTGATTTAAATGTAAATTCAACGGGAACTGATTGTAACGATCAAATCAGCTTGCGATACATATCCCATTGTGTTCGGAATGGGGGTAAAACGCTATGGACGACAGGCGGTGGGCCTCGTTTCGAGGTCGTATGTAAAAGTCAACTTTTTTTTGAAAAATTAAATAATAAAATAATAAAAATAATTTTAATTTCTCCCCCCTTTATCCTTCATTCTGCCCCCCCCCCCCCCCCGTTCATTTCGATTTCAACCAAAAAAAAAAAACCTCGTCGAAGACGGAGACCGACCGCCATTCTCGTCGAAGAGATCCCCGCCTCCGCCAGCTCCTCCCCCTCGCGAAGCATCCGCCCACCCCTAAGCCATCGCGAACCAAAATCGCGACGCCCCCAGTTCGATTCGCAACGACCCCAAACCCCACCGCCTGCCACCACCGTTCGAAACCCTAGCGCCACCCTCGAGAAGCCAGCTCCGACGAACTGCGGAAACCCCCCCCCCCCTCTCCAGAATACGGGCGAAAGCGACAAAGGTCGAAGATTTCTGTAACACCCCACACCCGCTACGGTCACTCACTAAGGGAATGCCATAACATTGGTGGAGTATTTTAAGTGAATATAGAACAGAAAAATTACAACAAGACAGATATAAGTAATACTTGAAAATTTAAATCATCATTTCATTCCAGCGGAAAGTAAAACATGTTTGGTTACATCACAAAACCATAACAAGAGTCAAGTACATAATATCCATCCTGATAAAATAGAAGTACATAATCCCACTACATAGACAATAGCCATAATAGAAAAGATAAACTGAGCTTTACTTATACGATCCAAGCCCAAAAGATAGATATAGCGGTCTGATCCAAGTTTATTTCTAGTGCCAGGCCCACTCTGATAACCTGAGGGTTGGGAAAAAGATAAAAACAACGGGGTCAGACATAAGTCTGAGTGAGTCCTATAACCCTAACAATACAATCATTAAAGTAATTAGGGTATGACATAAATAAGGTACGGTACCTCTGGGGATAATGACTACAATAAGTAGCCCACAAAACACCGGATGTACTACGATAATCGAGACGACGTATTTATCCACCCAAGGATAATTACTAGCTTACACCACCCCAGACCTACCCACCCAAGGGTAATTCCTACACTGCACCACACCAGTTTTACCCACCAAGAGTAATTCCTACTTAAAGGTTGATCCCACTTAAAGACTTAGGAAATATAACTAATAGCTTCTGGTACTCCTAGCTGACCACGTAGGTGCCGTCTGCCCCTACCTCCACTAGGTGTACCTAGTTATCTTACCCAGTAGTTTCGTGTACCCCTACATAGGTGCCGTCTGCCCCTATCTTTACTAGGTGTACCCACTACTCCCAAGCGATCGGCTCCCTAACGTAGATACCCGTGCTGGTCCCACAGTGGGGTGTATCACTCCCCTAAAGTGGCCACCTGATAATATCAACGGTGCACGGCTTTATATCTACACGATGCAACAACGGCTTATCTACCAGCCCGGGCCCACACACGCATATGAAACCCGTTGGACTTGCGTTGCCACCGCTACCCTGTTTTGGCCTCTTATAATCAAGCCTAATATGCGTGTCCCGTCACTCGACATGGGTCGAGCCCACAAAGATACGTTTGGGATATTGGTTGAAATGGGCCCCCACAAGCTACTACTTAAGCTTGTCATTAATCTAGTGCATCCCACTTAACCTCTTTTTATAATCATGCCCCCTTACACGTTAAGGTTTGGTTAAGTCATCTAATTACATTTTAATTGCCACTTAAGGCGCCCACTAGATTTCCGCATGCCACCCAAGGCACTTACTTGATTCCCACATGCCACCCAAGGCACTTACTTGATTCCCACATGCCACCCAAGGCACTTACTTAACCCTTTAATCATGTTTAATTACATGTTCCACTTTGGTTAAGTATTCTAATCGTATTTTCTATTGCCACCCAAGGCAACCCACTAGTTTCCTCATGCCACCCAAGGCACCCCCACAAGTTACCACATGCCACCCAAGGCACCCACTTAACCCCTCATGTCCCACTACATGCTCATATGGTTAAGTGTTTCTTAATTAATTAAGACCGTGATCTCCCATAAAGACCTCCCACATTAGACTGGCTGTTATGACCGCCTGGTTAAGCCGGTAGAGTCCGGGCAGTCTTACGTCATAACAGAGTCTAACCTCGTGTCTTTACCTTAATCACGTATTTAATTTGTGGCTAAGACCTCTCACATTGGGCTGACATTTGTAGCAACTGGTTAAGCCGGTCGGGTCCGGGCAGTTTTACACTACAAATGAGTCCAACCTCGTGTCTTAGTCGATTAATTACACCTAATTAATCACCCCCATATTAATTATCCCTAATTAATATCAAGTTTTCCATAACATGGGTAGACCTAACTCAATAGGTAAATTCCCATGGGGTAGACCTAACTCAATAGGTAAATTCCCACTTATGGTAACTTATTTTTATGGTATGCTTAATCATACCCAATCTTACATTTATTAACATATTTACCAACCCCATCGTTCCCCACGTAAATCGTCCTCATTTCATGACATAATAAAGGGGAAGATCCATCACAATTTTCATGGGTTTAGCATACAACTTTGTCATGGGTTAAGAGGATGTCAACTTGCATATATGAACATATATTAACCCAACTACATATAACCCAAACTTGCATATTATCATACACATATCTTGCATAACATGTTGAACTTGCATATAAGCATTCTCATAACTTGCATAACATGTTAAACATGCATTTAAGCATACACATAACTTGCATAAGCATTCATATACTTGCATAAGCATTCACATACTTGCATAAGCATTCACATACTTGCATGAGCATTCACATACTTGCATGAACATGCATAACTTGCATATCACATTAAACTTGCATTTAAGCATATACATAACTTGCATAGCATCATGCACATAACTTGCATAATCTCACACACATAGCTTGCATAACACCATTCACATAACTTGCATATGAACTTGCATCTTAAAGGAGGGTAAACATGCATAGCATATAAGGGTATCATCTTGCATATGTATGCATCATATTTAAAAGGGTAAACTTGCATGTTATGATTTATGCATAATACCAAACACTTAGCATGCATAAGACCACCTACTTATCATGCATGAAATCAAATACTTATTATGCATAAACCCACCACTTAACTTGCATAAACCCAAACACTTATCATGCATAAAACCCAATACTTAGTATGCATAAAATCAAACACTTAGCATGCATAACGTCAAATACTTTAGCATGCATAACATCAAATACTTAACATGCATAACACCAACTACTTAGCATGCATAAAATCACATGCATAACTTGCATATCATGTTACATATAACTTTCATATATTCTCACATATAGTTTGCATAACATGTCACATATGCATAAATGTTTAGCATGGTGTTTTGCATCATAAAACATGGCCTTAAACTTGCATTTAACATAAAACTTGCAAATCACATATCATACAAACTTGCATAAATACATTTATCCACAAACATAGCCATGTCTTACCACATCCTACCATAATCAATTTAACAATTGATTATTAAAGCCATAGAAACTCACCAAAACTAAGATTAGCCAACTCATGAAGTAAAACTAGTTGCCAAATATGAAGAAGAAGATGATTAGGGGTTGATTAGCTTGCAACTCTCTTCATTGATTTGTGGAGGCCATGACCAAGTTTCATTTTGCCATAGTTTAGTTACAAGATTTAATTATGAATGAATTAGGGTAGGGTTAGGGTCTTATTTATAGGATTAGGTAGTGTTTTAGGCCCTTAGATTAACCCTAAATTAATTTAGGTCCGTCAGATTTAGGAAACCTCTAGAACCAAGCCCAGCCCTAGCCAGAAAACCAGATCTGGTGCACCCAAGCACCCTGGTTCGACACGCCGTGTCGACAGGCAAGTCGACACCCCTGTCGACAGGCCTGTCGACAGCCCTGTCGACATGGTCAGGGCGGGAATCTTCCCGCCTGGCCCCGCTGGTTCTAATTTCAAATCCTAATTTTAAATTTCTAAATCTGTTTTTAAGTTTTAAATTTTATGCAAACTTCTTTGGGCCATAACCGGGCCATACGGACTCCGATTCTCGAAAACTCGGACTCTATTTCGCGTATTTTTCCGAGACGAACGCAACGACGCAGCCCGTTACCCCCAATTCCCACATCTGAGATTATTTATCCTATAATTAGTGAATTTTAGTATTAACTAAAATTCGGGGTGTTACATTCTCCCCTCCTTAAAGGATTTCGTCCCTGAAATCTCTAAGCTAAGGAGAATGCATATCCTACCATCCAAACAACCATCTACTCAAACCATCAACCACGGGCATCCATTGTCCTTAAACAGTTTCTAATGATGCATGAGCATATGCAAACAGTGTGTGTATATGTTCCCTATCTAATGTATGAACATATGCAAACCATGATAGTGCCATGCATCCATTATGTATGCGAGAAAACCCTATCGACACATACAATATCTACATGAGTGCACAACCATTCACCAAAATGCATCATCCATGTGATAACACAACCATTATACATTCATAAATATATTTTCCTACACATAATTTTATGCAATATGCAATATGAAGTGACTGAGCCGATCTAGTGCCTAGAGTGTGTGTATATGCATCCACGAGCAACCACTAGCAAACACTTGCATCCACTTGCATCCATCAACCATAACATGTCTCAAACACATGTTTCAACCATAGGTTTACCCTATCTAAAGGTCAAAGGTACTAACGAGAGGACATACTAAGAATAAGATAAGCACAAGATATGCGATGATGGAGAAGCAAAAGGACATACCCTCCGAAAGAAAAGGGTACCTCGAACGCATCTTCGCTTCCGTCTCCCAGGTAGCGTCGCTCTCTTCATCTCCCCTTCGTACTTTGACTAGTTGAACCTCTCTGTTTCTCAACTTCCAAATCTCTGACCCAAGGATGCAAGTAGGAGCTCGTCGAATCGTCGCATCACGCTCTACTTCCACTTCTCTAAGCAGGCTCGGCTCTACCGCCTCTGCGGTCTCATGTAGGAACTTCCTCAAATGTAACACATGGAATATATCATGTACACCACTAAGCCTGTCGGGCAACTCCACTCTATATGACATCTGTCCAATCCTTTCCTTAATAGGAAACGGTCCAACAAACCTTGGTACTCACTTCCCAACAGATCCAAAGTGAACCACATTCCGTAACGGAGATATCTTGATAAAAAAGCATGTCCTAATATCAAACTCAAGCTCTGTTCTCCTCTTGTCCGCATAAGATTTCTGTTTATCTTGCGTCGCTTTCATCCTTCTTTGAATCAAATCAATCTTTTCCCGAAGTCTTTCTAACCTTATCGGCCCAAGCAAGATCTCATCCGTAGATTCCTACCAACGTGTAGGTGATCGACAAGGCCTTTCATAAAGAGCTTCGAAAGGTGCCATACCAATACTGGACTGAAAGCTATTACTATACGCGAACTCCACCAATGGAAGATGCTCTTCCCTTGTTCCTCCAAAATCTAAGATACAAAGCCTCAAAAGGTCTTCTAGGACATGATTCACCCTCTCGGTCTGGCCGTCCGTCTGAGGATGATATGCGGTACTTAAACACAACTGAGTCCCTACCGCCTCTTGCAAACTCTTCCAGAACTCGCTAGTGAAGATAGGATCTCGATCACTTACTATGCTAGAGGGTACCCCATGTAATCGAACTATCTCTCGAAGATATACTGAAGCTAGCCATGGAGCAATCCACTTACTCTCCACAGGTATGAAATGGGTGCTCTTAGTAAGTCTGTCTACCACCACCCAAATTCCTGTATTACTCTTTCTCGATCTGGGTAACCCGTCAATACAATCCATCGAGACGCTGTCCCACTTCCATTGCGGAACCTCCAATGGGTGAAGTAACCCACCTGGTTTCTTTCGCTCCGTCTTCACTTGTTGGCACACCAAGCATCAAGCGACATGTTCGGCCACATCTTTCTTCATACCGGCCCAGAAGAAAGTCCTTTTCATGCCTTGGTACATCTCGTCCCCACCGGGATGAATGGTCATCCTAGAACGGTGTATATCATCAAGAATAGCCTTCCCCAAACCCTCGTCTTGCGGTACACAAAGTCTACCGTCTCTACACAAGCACCCCTTATCATCTAGGGTGTACCTACTCAAATGGCTGGACGACTCCCCCCCTTATGAGCTTTTCTACTAACTCACCCAACTGTGGGTCGTCCCTCTGTGCTTCTACAATTTGCCCCAAAAGAGTAGGTCTAACTTCCAAGGAAGCTAGCAAACCGGGTACATAATCAACGGAAGGTCTGAAATCCAACATAGAAATAAACTCTAGGCTCCGTCGTTCAACGAACCACAACTCGAGGACAACTTTTTTTTTCTACTTAAGGTGTCCACTACCATGTTACCCTTGCCAGGGGTATACGCTATCTCAAACCCATAGGATGCTAAGAATCCCATCCACTTTTACTGGCCTAAGATTATGCGCTCGAAGAGCCTCCAACACTTCCCTAGGATGTAGGGTATGCTCTTCTCCACCAGGATATCATCCAAAATCATCACAACTATCCATCCCTTACGCAGACCACCCTAGTCGAACTCGGCATTCCCCCAAATGCAAGCCCCAAAAGCCTAAACCAATATCAGACAAACACCCAAGGGATACCTCCTTCGAATTCAGACGACCTACGTGAGATGATACTAGTAAAAACGGCTAAATAATTAAGCCCCTTGTCCAACCCTGGATGTCCTCGCCAGTCTTACTCCAAAACCACCGCTTTTCCCTAACTGGTTTTGCTCCTAGAAAAGACCAAGATGTCATCCACAAAGACCATCACAACTTATTTAGGTACTCCTTGAACACCCTTCTTATCAAATCATCAAAGTATACGGGGGCGTTCGTCAAACCCAATGGCATCACCAGCCACTCATAAAAAAAATCATCCGGAGTCCTAAAGGCAGTCTTCTCTGTACTATCCTCAGCCACTCTCAACTAATGAAATCCCGTGGCTGAGTCCTACCATAAAAATACTGAAGCGCCAGCTAACTGATCAAACAGATCATCAATCCTCGGCAATGGGTATCTATTCTTCTTTGTGAGTTTATTTAATCCTCTTTAGCCTACACAAAGTCTGAGGGACCCATCCGCCTTCGTAACAAAAACTGCTGGAGCGCCCCACTCCGATATACTTCATCTTATGAACCCCTTCTCAAGCAAATCGCCTACTTACTTATGGAGTTCCCTCCTCTCACGAGGAGCCACGTGGCACACTGGCCAAGGTACTGGTTTAGCCTTACTCACCAGATATATTTGGAAGTCAATTTCCTGCTCCGGAGGTAAGCCCTTCACCTCCTTATACACATCCGGGTATTCCCGGACCGCTCTAACAGATCACAAACTCTAGACCGACATGTCAAGCGATTCTAGATAACTTAGCATAACAGATTCTATGGGATTACCAGAGATCTCGAGAGTATTACCCAAACGGGTCATAAGCCTAACAACTCTCCCTTCAAAATCAAAAATGGCACCCCTACTGGATACCCAGTCCATGCCCAAAACTAACCCATAGCCCGTGAACCCCAACAAGCATCACATCTAAACTCAACGCTAAGTATAGAGACTTTCAAACCCAAACACCTCATGGAGCCCCAATTGGGTTTGAAACAACTAAGGGATCATCAACCAAACTGGTGTCTAAGTGCAGTGACTCAACTATCAATGGTGAGATAAACAAACTCGATATATCAGGATCAAATAAAGTTTGAATCGGATAATAAAGGAATCCAAATTCCAACCTAGACGGTCTTATCCCCATCTGGTACCCTAGTCGTGAGGGAATACAATTACCCTCCAGAAGATTCCATACCTTGCCCTTGCTCCTTTGGACAATCCTAATAAGGTGTCCTATTCCTCCCAAAAGGATAACTACTAGCCTTCTTCTTCCCTATTCTCCACTCATAACCTCCCACCAATGAGGTTTCGTCTTTCATTAACCAAACAACTATTTGAGCCTTCCTCTCATCGTCTATCCTATAGGTACCTACCAGTCCTCCTCCTCCTTGAACCTCCGATTAATGTCCAAGTTCCTTGAAGTGGTTTTCCATCCTTATCCATCTTAGAAAGATCATCTATACGCGGAGGGGAAACTCAAAATGAGAGAGAGGAAAAGATTCAAAATGGAGAATTCGAAAGATATAGATATGGCTATTGGTGATTATGCTTTTCTTTCAAAAACTTTTCTCTTAAAAGACATGTTTTCGAAAATACTCCTTTCAAAAATATTCTTAGAAAATAGTTTTTCTAAAAATTTTATCTGTTCCGGTAACCTTAAGCTCTGATACCACGTGTAACACCCCACACCCGCTACGGTCACTCACTAAGGGAATGCCATAACATTGGTGGAGTATTTTAAGTGAATATAGAACAGAAAAATTACAACAAGACAGATATAAGTAATACTTGAAAATTTAAATCATCATTTCATTCCAGCGGAAAGTAAAACATGTTTGGTTACATCACAAAACCATAACAAGAGTCAAGTACATAATATCCATCCTGATAAAATAGAAGTACATAATCCCACTACATAGACAATAGCCATAATAGAAAAGATAAACTGAGCTTTACTTCTACGATCCAAGCCCAAAAGATAGATATAGCGGTCTGATCCAAGTTTATTTCTAGTGCCAGGCCCACTCCGATAACCTGAGGGTTGGGAAAAAGATAAAAACAACGGGGTCAGACATAAGTCTGAGTGAGTCCTATATCCCTAACAATACAATCATTAAAGTAATTAGGGTATGACATAAATAAGGTACGGTACCTCTGGGGATAATGACTACAATAAGTAGCCCACAAAACACCGGATGTACTACGATAATCGAGACTACGTATTTATCCACCCAAGGATAATTACTAGCTTACACCACCCCAGACCTACCCACCCAAGGGTAATTCCTACACTGCACCACACCAGTTTTACCCACCAAGAGTAATTCCTACTTAAAGGTTGATCCCACTTAAAGACTTAGGAAATATAATTAATAGCTTCTGGTACTCCTAGCTGACCACGTAGGTGCCGTCTGCCCCTACCTCCACTAGGTGTACCTAGTTATCTTACCCAGTAGTTTCGTGTACCCCTACATAGGTGCCGTCTGCCCCTATCTTTACTAGGTGTACCCACTACTCCCAAGCGATCGGCTCCCTAACGTAGATACCCGTGCTGGTCCCACAGTGGGGTGTATCACTCCCCTAAAGTGGCCACCTGATAATATCAACGGTGCACGGCTTTATATCTACACGATGCAACAACGGCTTATCTACCAGCCCGGGCCCACACACGCATATGAAACCCGTTGGACTTGCGTTGCCACCGCTACCCTGTTTTGGCCTCTTATAATCAAGCCCAATATGCGTGTCCCGTCACTCGACATGGGTCGAGCCCACAAAGATACGTTTGGGATATTGGTTGAAATGGGCCCCCACAAGCTACTACTTAAGCTTGTCACTAATCTAGTGCATCCCACTTAACCTCTTTTTATAATCATGCCCCCTTACACGTTAAGGTTTGGTTAAGTCATCTAATTACATTTTAATTGCCACTTAAGGCGCCCACTAGATTTCCGCATGCCACCCAAGGCACTTACTTGATTCCCACATGCCACCCAAGGCACTTACTTGATTCCCACATGCCACCCAAGGCACTTACTTAACCCTTTAATCATGTTTAATTACATGTTCCACTTTGGTTAAGTATTCTAATCGTATTTTCTATTGCCACCCAAGGCAACCCACTAGTTTCCTCATGCCACCCAAGGCACCCCCACTAGTTACCACATGCCACCCAAGGCACCCACTTAACCCCTCATGTCCCACTACATGCTCATATGGTTAAGTGTTTCTTAATTAATTAAGACTGTGATCTCCCATAAAGACCTCCCACATTAGACTGGCTGTTATGACCGCCTGGTTAAGCCGGTAGAGTCCGGGCAGTCTTACGTCATAACAGAGTCTAACCTCGTGTCTTTACCTTAATCACGTATTTAATTTGTGGCTAAGACCTCTCACATTGGGCTGACATTTGTAGCAACTGGTTAAGCCGGTCGGGTCCGGGCAGTTTTACACTACAAATGAGTCCAACCTCGTGTCTTAGTCGATTAATTACACCTAATTAATCACCCCCATATTAATTATCCCTAATTAATATCAAGTTTTCCATAACATGGGTAGACCTAACTCAATAGGTAAATTCCCATGGGGTAGACCTAACTCAATAGGTAAATTCCCACTTATGGTAACTTATTTTTATGGTATGCTTAATCATACCCAATCTTACATTTATTAACATATTTACCAACCCCATCGTTCCCCACGTAAATCGTCCTCATTTCATGACATAATAAAGGGGAAGATCCATCACAATTTTCATGGGTTTAGCATACAACTTTGTCATGGGTTAAGAGGATGTCAACTTGCATATATGAACATATATTAACCCAACTACATATAACCCAAACTTGCATATTATCATACACATATCTTGCATAACATGTTGAACTTGCATATAAGCATTCTCATAACTTGCATAACATGTTAAACATGCATTTAAGCATACACATAACTTGCATAAGCATTCATATACTTGCATAAGCATTCACATACTTGCATAAGCATTCACATACTTGCATGAGCATTCACATACTTGCATGAACATGCATAACTTGCATATCACATTAAACTTGCATTTAAGCATATACATAACTTGCATAGCATCATGCACATAACTTGCATAATCTCACACACATAGCTTGCATAACACCATTCACATAACTTGCATATGAACTTGCATCTTAAAGGAGGGTAAACATGCATAGCATATAAGGGTATCATCTTGCATATGTATGCATCATATTTAAAAGGGTAAACTTGCATGTTATGATTTATGCATAATACCAAACACTTAGCATGCATAAGACCACCTACTTATCATGCATGAAATCAAATACTTATTATGCATAAACCCACCACTTAACTTGCATAAACCCAAACACTTATCATGCATAAAACCCAATACTTAGTATGCATAAAATCAAACACTTAGCATGCATAACGTCAAATACTTTAGCATGCATAACATCAAATACTTAACATGCATAACACCAACTACTTAGCATGCATAAAATCACATGCATAACTTGCATATCATGTTACATATAACTTGCATATATTCTCACATATAGTTTGCATAACATGTCACATATGCATAAATGTTTAGCATGGTGTTTTGCATCATAAAACATGGCCTTAAACTTGCATTTAACATAAAACTTGCAAATCACATATCATACAAACTTGCATAAATACATTTATCCACAAACATAGCCATGTCTTACCACATCCTACCATAATCAATTTAACAATTGATTATTAAAGCCATAGAAACTCACCAAAACTAAGATTAGCCAACTCATGAAGTAAAACTAGTTGCCAAATATGAAGAAGAAGATGATTAGGGGTTGATTAGCTTGCAACTCTCTTCATTGATTTGTGGAGGCCATGACCAAGTTTCATTTTGCCATAGTTTAGTTACAAGATTTAATTATGAATGAATTAGGGTAGGGTTAGGGTCTTATTTATAGGATTAGGTAGTGTTTTAGGCCCTTAGATTAACCCTAAATTAATTTAGGTCCGTCAGATTTAGGAAACCTCTAGAACCAAGCCCAGCCCTAGCCAGAAAACCAGATCTGGTGCACCCAAGCACCCTAGTTCGACACGCCGTGTCGACAGGCAAGTCGACAGGCAAGTCGACAGGCCTGTCGACAGCCCTGTCGACAGCCCTGTCGACATGGTCAGGGCGGGAATCTTCCCGCCTGGCCCCGCTGGTTCTAATTTCAAATCCTAATTTTAAATTTCTAAATCTGTTTTTAAGTTTTAAATTTTATGCAAACTTCTTTGGGCCATAACCGGGCCATACGGACTCCGATTCTCGAAAACTCGGACTCTATTTCGCGTATTTTTCCGAGACGAACGCAACGACGCAGCCCGTTACCCCCAATTCCCACATCTGAGATTATTTATCCTATAATTAGTGAATTTTAGTATTAACTAAAATTCGGGGTGTTACAATTTCTATAAAGGAAGAGTTGTGGTATTGGATAGCTATTGGTGAAATTTCTGATTTAAAAATATTATATATGTGTGAAATGAAAGTGAATATATATATATATATATATATATATATATATATATATATATACGCCCCTCGTCCACAAACCATGAACGATATTTATTGGTTGAAATTGTAGTGAAAATTGATTGATAGCGAATGATTGTTTGGGATTGTTTGTGATTGATATTGGTTGATTGTGGTTGAAAAATACCCATTTGTGGTTGAGAAATATTTGGTTGAAACCACATAGGATTAGTTTGTGGAAATGAAATAAATATATACATGCCGCCTGCGTGCGAACTAGATGCATGATCCCCATTGTCAAAAACCGCGAGGTTTTAAGGTAGAGCGAGGAGCCGTACTAGGGACGGTGCCGGTTTTAACTACCCTGCCGTTATGCTGCCGAAATTTTGAATAATATTCGTGTGTTTGAATTATTTTCCTATGCTTAAACTATATTTATTCCTTGAATAGAAAACATTCATGTGTTGAATTGATATTCATTCGTTGATTAGAAATTCATGTGTTGAATGGTATTCATATTTTGAAATAAATTGTTTGATAATAAAAATCATCTTCTTATCGACTATATGAACTGTGTAAAATAACCTCGTTTTAAAAGAAATAGTTTTATGATAAAAATCCTATTTTTATCACCTATAGGAAACATATAGAAAAATAGTGTTTTGAAATGAATTGTTTTACAATAAAAATCACATTTTTATTGTATGCATAAATCGTTAAAATGTGAAGTGTTAAAAATAGCCACTTGTTCAAAATAAACATATATGAGTTGAAATATTCATTAATTAGCTAATGAAATGATTTGCACCTATTTATGTAACATTAGAATGAATGGTGTTTTTAAACCAAATAGAAATCAAATATGAAGTCGAATAGAAAATGATAAATGATAAGAACTGTGTATATATGTACATACATATTCATTGAACAGGTTATAGCAAAGGGGTTAGAGAAGAGGAATAAAATTTTGTGCCCGACAAATAGGTACATATTTACTGCTTTGTTTGGGTGATGATTTTATGAGCCTGTTGGCTAGCCGCTTGGCTTTTTCTTTTTCTTTTTGAGATTAGAAGGACCGGGAACGCTATTTGCGATTTCCCGATGCTCCCGGTGCAGGAGAGGTTATGGCGAAATTTTCCAAAATTTTAAGGTGTTAGAAAAATATTTGAAGTGAAAACGATATGGAAATCATTGAATGAACTATATTTATATAAATATATATAAATATAAATAAAATTAAAACAAAACGAAGCCGTGCAGTTCGTATTTTGAAACCGTGATTTCAAACAACTAATGCGAGAAATCCGACCATTGGATTTTCCCGAAACCTCAACCGTCGGGTTCGCCTTGGAATAATCTTTCCAACGGCACCAACCTTGTAAAAATCCAACGGTTGGATTGTCTGGAATGTTTGATTCAAATCTGAAGAAAAACAGCGCTAGAAGCGATTATATTTATATATATATATAATTATATATTTAATCGAATAACGACGCTGCAGTTCGTATTTTGAAATCGAAACTTCAAACGATTGTACCGGGAGATCCGACTGTCGGAATTTCCCGAAACTGGAACCGTTGGATTCGTTTTGAAAAGACCTTTCTAATGACGTAAATTTTGTGAAGATCCAACGGTTAGATTTTCAGATATGTGTAAATCAAATCTGAAGAAAAACAGCGCCACGGCCGCCTTATGGCCCGAAGCGTCGTTTTGAATAAAATGGCTATTTTAAAATAAATAAAAATAGCGATAAATAGTTATAAAATATCATAAGCGATATGGAATGGAAGTAAACTGAATTTGCTTGATTTATGTGGCTTTTGATGGTTGAATGTGTTTGGTGTGAAAATTACATTAAAGAACACAATTGGTGTTGTCGAATAATTTAACCATTGAAATAAATTGATTTGAAATTCTAAATATACGTGAATTATTTGAGAAGGCCGAGTTAATTCTCATTTCAAATAATTGACCGACGATTGAAAGTCGAAGATGAAGACGATGGTCGAAGACCGGAGATCTTCACCTCGTTTGGATGGTAACCGAGGTCCTGATTGGGAGGCATCCCGAAATATGGATAATGAGTGGTGATCGTCCAGACGTACGTGGTGATCGATGGGTTTGCGAGGTATTTAGTGCCTCCGGTTTCGTTCAGACCCAGAACGGACTTGTAAATGGACTGTGTGTCTGACATTGGAGTTTATTCTGTGTTGATTGATTTCTGTTAATATACATTTGTTTGGCGGCGGAGAATTTATTCTTTTGCTTAACGCCCTTCTCTGGGACGCACGAGCTCAGAGGTTGTATATCGATGGACATCTGTCGCATGGCATGAATTGCCTGTGTGGCATGCTAAGATGCAGTGATCAGGGCTTCTGTTGAAAAGCAAAGTCTTGTGGTGATGATCAAAGCACCGCCTGTGTGGCGTAGCTTTGTGTATAACGTGAATTCGCGAGCCTCACACCCCGGTATGAACCTAAAACGGGAGAGGACATCAGGGAGGGCCTACGTTTCTTTCTAGCTAGGGTGGTGTCAGTGACCTACCAGCCCTGACATTTATATACTTTTCACCTATGTGGTTGTTGTTGTTGCGAGGCACCTCGGTTTGATCGGACGATCCGGGTCCGATGGAGTCATTCGTTGGCTCGTTTACGCCCCAAAGGGCGGAGAAACGTAGTGTTCAGGCATAATAATCCACATCGGTGGACCGGCCCTGACGATCCAAGGGCCCACCTGAGTCTGGGCCTGAGACATGGGCTAGATTGTCTCGAATTCGATAAGGACTATCTTTTGCCTTGGTTCATGACGGAAATCCAATTTCCAAATACGACATCGTGCGGTTTTGATTGTATATATATATGGCGACATGATATATGGTACCCATGCCGTCTATGATTGATAGTTATGATTTGAAATTGTTTTCAAAACATATAGACACTAACAATAATATCAAATGCCTTTGTTTTGTTCGTATCAAGCATATTTTGACCGTTATAAGGTAAAACTCTATCCTCCGGTTTGCGTTGCATTGTGTGATGGGAACTGAGTCTTATAACGGTCTCATTTTTATAAAAAGCATAGCGATGTTTAAAAGAAAGATTTGTTTTAAAGCACTGGCAATCCAATGGAGTAAACCCGTTCCACGAAAGTGGCGTGGTCCTGTGATTTGCCAATTATATATGTGTTGAGTGGATTTCTCATACCAGTCCCATGACTGACTCGTAGTTTGTTTCACTTTCAAACTCGGGTGCCCCTTTTTCTACACGGGCAGCCTTGTATTCAGGTTTAGCTGGTTCTTTCTGGATAGCTGGAGCTGAAGATGGATTCTATCATTTATTTCTTTTTATTCTGTTCAGCTCCTATTGTACATATTTTGTTTATTTCCGCTGTAGACATTTATGTATAGCTGAACTGTATTTGTACTAAGTAAGATCCTGTATACTGTGTAACTCTGATGATTATTTTTATCCAGTATTCTATTGTTCATTATCTGGTGTGTTTATTTAATTCTGTTCTACTATTATCTGTTTCTGTGTTATATTCCTAAGATAACCCTGTTTCCGTCTGAACGGGATTTCGGGTCGTCTCAGAAATAGACATATATTCAATTTCCCTCCTTTTTCTCTTTTCCTCTACCTCTTTCTTTCTTCATTAATGGGGAGCTCACCCACCTGCATGTCGCTGCCGTCAGCCCTCCTCCACCGTCGGTCTCCACCAGCACCCCCTTCCTCCTCCCTCTCCTCCTCCTCCTCCTTCTCTCCTTTCCCTCTTCCATTCACAAACCCTATAACCCAAACGGCACCACCACCCGCACCCTCCCGCCGCCCATTCAGGCCCTGCCGCCAGGTTAGCCACCACCCTCCGGCCGTGGACCCCACATGGCCAAAAAACCCTCTTTTCACAAATTCCCGTATTAGCAGATAACCTCCTTTCACTGTTTCGCCAATAACTCCCAAACCTTGCATTTCTAGCCAAAACTCCTCCGTGCCAAAGTTGTAGAGCATAACTTTCTCTTCGATTTGGATATATGGAAGTCAAATTTTGGCGTTAGGAGCCGTTCGGAAAACACGTCTAAAGTCCGCAGGCCTACTGATGTTTTTCGCAATTTCTGGCGAATTGGCGCATTTTTGGAAGAAAGTCCCCTAGGCAAAAGTTGTCTGAAATGGCGCGTTTAGGCTAATGACGAGGTTTGGTGAAGATTGGAGGCCATATGAAAATTCTAGAGCCAAAGAGGGGAATTCAAGTGCAAGGAACGACAAAAACGAGCGCGGCAATAAGAATTTCTACATTAGAAGAATCGTGACAAATTGGTTTAGCTTATTAGTGAGAACTGTTTCTCACTCAAAATATTTTACATTCAAATATATTCTAGGTTGCAGGCAAGGCTTAGTAGCTCCTGACACTATTTTATTGTACAAACCATGGATGTTTGTTTGGATTGAGTTGTGGTTGTAAATTTGATTGTGTTGAGAAATGATTGTATTGTGGTTTTGTTAATTGGATTGATGATTGTGTATGACACAAACCAGTATCAAGAGAGTCGTAATGCTAGACATTACTCTGGTTCTAATATCGCGCCGTTATAATGTCGAAATTCTCTGAAATAAATATTGTTCATTAAAAATATAATTTTTAATGTGTATATAAACTATATAAAATATTCATGTGTTGAATAAAATGTTTGAACAATGAAAATATCATTTTTATTGAACGTATGAACTATATAAAATAGTCAAGTGTTGAAATAAATATTTTATCATTAAAAAATATAATTTTTAATGTATATGTGAACGGCATAAAATTCTCCTGAAATTAAAATAAATATTCATTTATAAATCGGACGATTTGTTTATGTACACCCATTTAACTGATATTGATTGGGACAATAATTTTTATACATCGCCCAACTGCATAAATAAATTCAGCGTTTGTTGATTGAAACCCGACATGGGTATTGGGATAATATTTGGTGTACACTAATACCAATTATTTAGTTATATGTCAATCGATTGGTTGACAGACTGTTGTAAGCGTTAATTATTTATATTTAATGCTTACGAAGTTGTGCAATGCACTCTGGATGATGGTTGATTGTGTATCATTATTGTTGTGTACATGTGTTGTATGAAATCCATATAACTAATATTATATGGTAATTGATTGGGTCTGATTTCAGTTCAAAAATAAGGAAATAATTAAAATAACGAATATTTTAAAATAGTATTCAGTAAAGGATTAAAATGTGAATTTGATGTCCGATTTTGGATGGACACTAAAATATTGAATATGTGAAGCCGTGTTGATTAGATATGCACCATTTTAATGTGAACGTTATTTATATCGATTTTATTCATTTTTATCATGGATATTATAAAAGGAAATTATTTCAAAATCCGATATTTTGAAAATATTATCATTTAAATATTATAATGATAAGGAGTATTCAATTTTGATTTAAAATTGAAATAAAAGTGGGAATCGTTTTAAATTGAATTTATAAAATACATTTTGAATGAAATATATATATTATTTATATACATATATATGTATGTATGTATATATATATATATTAATGGTTTGAATAGAGTGCGTCGCGCCACGACCGTTCGCGAATTTCGACCATTGACTTCGTACTGACATTACAGGAGATCTGATTGTTGGATTCTCCTATAAATGGAACCATTGGGTTCGTATCGAAAAGTTCTTTCAAATGAATATAAGAGATTTGAAATCTAACGGTTGGATTTGGAACTATGTCCAAATTAAATTTGAAAAAGGTCGTTATCAATACAGTTTGATGGCCGTTATCGGAAACCGACCGTACAGGCCTTGATAAAATTATTAAAAGTATTAATAATTTGTGTAAAATCATAATAAATGATTTCAAAAGAATTTGTATGAAAAATTACACATTTGTAAAGATAAAGATATAATTTTATCAAAATGAACTAGTTAATAACTATAAAGATAATCCAACGTTTTAAAATAAGTAAATTGGATTTTTGAATGGTTTTAATCTAACCAGAATTTTCCAATGTATGAATTGGAATGGTTTGAGTAGAAATAATCCCAGGAATATTTCGATATTAGATTCCATGACTATACGGATATTGTCGAGGAATTTGGAAGATAGATATATATCGTTATTCCCCAAATGATATGTGATGGTTTGAGAATTTGATATCGAATGTAAGCCGATATATTTTCTGTTTAGAGCCTTATATTTAATATCAAATTGGATTTTGGGTTTGTCGTGAATGGTGTCTTAAATGACACTGTTCTTAAACCCTGTGTAAAAAGAGTAAATCTTTTAATTAAGATTATTAGAGTTTCCAGTTATATTTAGTAATTGGAATAAAATGGAATGTGAATCGGGTTTATCGTGAACTGTGTTTTTAACGACATTCGTTCTTTAACCCGATTAACAGTGAAATGTGATTTGGAATATATAAATCTTTTATTAAGATTTAATGGAAATTTTCCAAAGTAAAGTTTTCCAATTTAATATATTAATTTGGAGTTGAATGGAATTCGATTTGGTAATAATCGAAGTGAGCTTCTGTGGAGGAAGACTGTTATTATATATGGAATTTAAAAGGCTTTGTCGTTATTCCATTTATATTACTAATCGGATACGGAAATTGATATCGATTATACATATTGATTTATTTTTAGTGAAGATTCCATAGTTAATGGAATATGATTTTGGGTTTATCGTGAACTGTGTTTTAAATGACATTGGTTCTTTAGCCAAGTTAAAGACAGGATTACATGTCTAACATTGGATTTTGAACTATATTGTTGATCTCTACTAAATATATATATCTGTTTGGTGGTGGAGAATTTATTCTCTTGCTTAACACCCTTCTCTGAGATGTATGAGCTTAGAGGTTATATATTGGCAGAAATCAGTCGTACGGTGTAGATTGTCGATGTGGCATGTTTGTGTTTCCAAAGTTAAATAATCATTAAAATATTGATTGTTGGAAGATTAAAACTAAGTAGAATTTTAATAAATCTTTAATTAGGTTGACATGTCAATGTGATAATGTAAATTATCAAATTTGGGAAATGATCGAGAATGGAGTACCACAGTTTTACTCCAAGCGATAGTTAAATCTTTAATTAGATTTGAACGTAAAATGGTAATTAATTTTACCGATAACACAGTGGTGTTAGATATTGATTATCACTAATTTTGCTCCATGGGATGAATAGGTTGGGATTGGGAAATAAAACAAATGATTACTTCGGTAAAGTGCGTTAATCCCGACTAGTTTGGAAAACCTTAATTTGGTTTAAATTGTGAAAAGAATATTTGAATAAAAGAATATTCTGGATTAGAATGAGGCGTATGTTGTGTTTTTATAGCACTTGATTATAAGATACGTGAATTATTCGGAAAGGTCGGGTTTATACCCATTCTGAATAATTGATTCGACGGTAAGCCAATGATGACGACGGTGGTTGAAGACCGGAGATCTTCACATCGTTTGGATGGTTACTGATGTCTTAATTGGGCTGTACACCCGAGACAAGGTAATAAGTGGTGATCGTTCAGACATACTTGGAGATCGACGTGATATGCAAGGACCTCTCTCCTGTATTGGACATATGAGACGAGGAATAACGTGCCTCTGCTTTTGTTCAGACACCAGAACGGACTTGTAAATGGATGTGTGTCTGACATTAGATTTCTTATGTATTAATTTATTTCTATTAAATATATATCTGTTTGGTGGCGGAGAATTTATTTTCTTACTTAACACCCTTATCTAAGACGTACGAGCTTAGAGGTTATATATTGATAGACATCAGTTGTACGACATGAATTGTCAGTGTGGCATGCTGAGGTGCAAATGATCAAGGCTTTTTTTGAAAAGCGGAGTCTTGTGGTTGATGATCAAAGCGTGGCTTTAAATAGCATAACTTTGTGTATAGTGTTAATTCGCGATCCTCACACCTCGGTATGAGTTAAAAATAGGATCGGAATGCATGGAGTGCACAACATTTCTTTCTAACTATGGGTGGCGTCATGGTATGGAGCCCAGATATTTATATTTTTTTAGCTATGTGAATGATGGATTGCGAGGCGCCCAAGATATATCGGTCACTACGGGTCGATGGATTGGTCCGATAGGACCGGGAAACGCGTGTTCAGGAATAACTAATCCTCAAACGTAAGGGAGGGCTGACCCTGAAGCATCCAAGGGTTCACTGCGGGAGATCCTGAGGAATTTGCTAGAGTGTCTCGAATCGATGAGGATCCATCCCTTGCCTCGACTTATAGATGGAAATCCAATTTCCAATACGTTACTTTTCGGTTTTAATTGTATAACTAATATGGCGACATAGTAGGATGGGGTACTATGCTGTCTATGATTGATACATTTATATTTGAAGTCGATTTGGACACTATACACTTATAGTAATATAAAAATGATTTGTCTTAAAAAGTACCAAGCATGTTTAGCTGTTATAAGGAAAAATTCTATCCCCCGGGTTGTGTTGTATTGTGTGATGGGACCTGAGTCTTATAATAGCTTCATTTTTCGAAAAGCATTACACTATTTATAAAGTGTTTTATGCACTGGTATTCTTGGGAGAAATCCTGTTCCGTGTTATACGGCGTGGTCCCTTGATTTACTTTATTTCTAAAGTAAAGTTTTAAGTAACTGTTTTAGTTCTCACACCAGTCCCATGACTGACCTGGAGTTTATTGTTTTTAACCTAAAATCTGGGTGCCCCTATTTTTCGCATGGGCAGCTAGTAGTTTTGGTTTTATAGATTTATAGTTTATAGGATCCTGGTTTACAGCTGGAGCTATGTTCGGAAAGCTTTGTATCTGTGTATCTCTTTCAGTTGTGTTATGTATTATTTTTCCGCTGCTATGTAAATTATTCTAATCTCTGATATTTTTCTGATGTATACTCTGTTATATTCTTGTACTCTGATGTAAATTGTTGTAATAGCAATGAAACGTTCTATTGTTTGTATTCTGATTTGTCGTGTTCTCAACTCAATCCAGGCTTTCCCGTAAGGACGAGTTTGGGTCGTCAAAGCAGTCCTCTCCCGTTTTTGGTTCTTACCTGCGTGTGAGGCTCGCGAATTAACGCTATACACAAAGCTATGCTATTTAAAGTTGTGCTTTGATCATCAACCACAAGACTCTGCTTTTCAACAAAAGCCTTGATCATTTTCCACTCAGCATACCACATTGTCACTCCATACCGTACCACTGATTTACCCCAATATATAATCTCTGAGCTCATACGTCTCAGAGAAGGGTGTTAAGCATGAGAATAAATTCTCCGCCACCAAACGGATATATATTTAGCAGAGATCAACAAATACAGTATAAAGGAATACGATGTCAGTACCATCCATTTGCAAGTCTATTCTAGATCTAAACGAAACCAGAGGCTCCTTATTCCTCGTCCCATATGTCCAATACAGGAGAGAGGTCCTCCCATATCCGGTCGATCTCCAAGTACGTCTGGACGATCACCACTTATTACCTTGTCTCGGGTGTACAGCCCAATTAAGACGTTAGTAATCATCCAAACGATGTGAAGATCTCCGGTCTTCAACCACCGTTGTGACGGCCTGGAATTTCGCTCGATCCGAATCAGTCGTTAAACCGATCTAGATCGTTCGAAACCCCTGAACGTTGAGAACAGGACAAATCAGAACACAAACAGAAGAACATTTCATTGCTATTACAACAATACCATCAGATACAAGAATATACAGAGTATAAATGAATAGATTACATTCGATAAATATCAGAGATTACAATAAATTACATAGCAGCGGAAAATAATACAAAGCACAACTGAAGGTGATATACGGATACAGAGCTTTCCGGATATCATTCCAGCTGTATACCAGGATCCTGTGAATATAATTCTGCAAAACCAAAACTACTAGCTGCCCGTGCGGAAAATAGGGGCACCCAGAGTTTAGGTTAAAACAATAAACTCCAGGTCAGTCATGTGACTGGTGTGAGAACTAAAACAGTTATTTAAAACTTTACTTTAAAAGAGAGTAATTCAAGGGACCACGCCGTATAACACGGAGCGGGTTTCCTCCCAAGAATACTAGTGCATAGAATAAACAGCGCAATGCTTTTTCGAAAAATGAAGCTATCATAAGACCCAGGTCCCATCACACAATGCAACGCAAGCCGGAGGATAGGGTTTTCCCTTATAATAGCCAAACATGCTTGGTACGTTTAAAACAAATCATTTGATACTATAATAAGTGTATAGTGTCAAAACAATTTCAATCATAAATATTAATCATAGGCGGCATGGATACCATCTATCATGTCGCCATACTAGTTCTACAATTAAAACCGCAATACACGTATTGGAAATTGGATTTCCGTCATGAGTCGAGGCAAGGGGCAAGCTCCTCTTCGCGTTCGAGACACTCTAGCAAATGCCTCAGGATTACGCACACTGGGTAACCCCTGGATGCGGCTGGGCCGGTCCTCACTTACGTTAGAGGATTAATTATGCCTGAACACACGTTTCCCGGTCCTTACAGACCTAAAATCGAGGCGCCTCATTCCAACAACCACAAAGGTGAAAAGTATATATATGTCAGGGCTGGTAAGTCACTGACACCACCAAAGCTAGAAAGAAACGTCGTGCTCTCCCAGCGGTCCGTATCCCGTTTTTAACTCATACCGAGGTGTGAGGCTCGCGAATACACGTTATACACAAAGCTGCCACGTAGGCGTGCTTTGATCATCAACCACAAGACTTTGCTTTTCAACAGAAGCCTTGATCATTGCATCTTAGCGTGCCACACAGGCAATTCATGCCATGCGACTGATGTCCATCGATATACAACCTCTGAGCTCGTACGTCTCAGAGAAGGGCGTTAAGCAAAAGAATAAATTCTCCGCCGCCAAACAGATGTATATTTAATAGAAATCAATCAACACAGAATAAAATCCAATGTCAGACACATAATCCATTTACAAGTCCGTTCTGGGTCTGAACGAAACCGGAGGCACTTTCCTCGCATATCCATCCATCTCCAAGTACGTCTGGACGACCACCAACTATTTCCATCCTCTTGGGTGTACTGCCCAATCAGGATCGTCAGTAATTATCCAAACGATGTGAAAACTTCCGGTCTTCGACCACCGTCTTCATCTTCGACTTATCGTCGAATCGGTTATTCAGAATGGGTGTAAACCCGGTCTTTCCGAACAACCCGCGTATATTGAAAACAAATGTTACACAAACACAATATATGCCTCATTCCAATTCATTAGTCACTAACCGCAAATTAGCAAGAGAACAATTTCCCAAACATTAACCCCGAAGGCCGAAACCAACATCAGATCAATACCCAGGAAACCACTCTTCTTAGCCAACCTACAGCTAGTTTCTAAATTCCACATTCTTAGGGAAAGGTTCCCATTAATTTTATCCAAGATAAATTCTTTAAAATTCATCCTGTAATCTTCCTTTGGATGTCATTTAAAACCAAATTATGGTTTTTCCAACTAGTCGAGATTAGCGAACCACAACGAAGTAATTATTTATTTTATTTCCCAATCCCAACTTATTCATCCCATGAAGCAAAACTGGTAATACTGCATATCTAACACCGTGGTGTTATCGGTAAAATTAATTACCATTTCACGTTCAAATCTAATTAAAGATTTAACTATCGCTTTGGAGCAAAACTGGTGATACTCCCTTCTCGCTCGTTTTCTAAATTTGATAATTTAGATTGCAAATTCACATTTCAATCTAATTTCAAATTCGTTAAAACTCCTTTTACTGGGTTGAAGAACTAGGTGTTATTTAAAACACAGTTCACGACAAACCCAAATCACATTCTATTTATTATCGGGTTAAAGAACTAGTGTTATTTAAAACACTGTTCACGATAAACCCATTTCAAACTCAATCAAATATATTAGAAATTCGATTATTTAAAACCCCTTTTTAAATCTTATTCATTTATTTAAAAATAATTGGGTTTTAAATTTAGTTCAAAACTAGTTCATTTCGATAAAAATCTATTTTTATCTTTTCAAATATGGAGTTTTTCACCCCAATTTTTCCCAAATCATTTCTTATGATTTTACACTAATTATTACTATTTTTAATAATTTTATCAAGGCCCGTACAGTCGATTTCCAACAATGGCCATCGAACTGCACTTACAGCGACCTTTTTCGAATTTGATTTGGACGTATCTCCAAATCCAACCGTTAGATTTCAAATTTCTAATATTCGTTAGAAAGCTCTTTTCGATACGAACCCAACGGTTCCGGTTTTAGGAGAATCCGACGGTCGGATCTCCCGTAATGTCCGTTTGAAATAAATGGTCGAAATTTACGAACTGCCGCGGCGCGGCGCGTTCTATTCAGGCCATTATATTATATATATAATATATATAATATATATTTCGTCGATTTCTATTTAAAAACGAATTATATAAATAGTTTTAAAATTCGTTTCAAAAGCAATTTCAACTTCCATTTCAATTAAAATCAAAATTGAATTCTTCTTTATAAATTAGTTTTAAAAATTCATTTCTATTCAATTCAAATTTCAATTCAAAATGGTTTTCTATTCGATTCACCTTCATTTTCTATTCAAATCAAATTCTTTTCGTTTTCTATTTGAATCCAATTCATTATATATTCAACTGAAATCAAATTGGTTTTCTATTTCATTCAATTCGAAATCGTTTTATATTCAATTCAAATCGAAATCGTTATATATTCAATTCATTTCGAAATCGTTATATATTCAATTCATTTCGAAATCGTTATATATTCAATTCATTTCGAAATCGTTATATATTCAATTCATTTCGAAATCGTTATATATTCAATTCATTTCGAAATCGTTATATATTCAATTCATTTCGAAATCGTTATATATTCAATTCATTTCGAAATCGTTATATATTCAATTCATTTCGAAATCGTTATATATTCAATTCATTTCGAAATCGTTATATATTCAATTACGAATGTAATCGATATAAATATCGTTCGCGTCAAAATGGCGCATCACTAATCAACTCGGCTTTATATATTCTATTTCATATATTTCTTTTTGTCAACACACGACTAATCTCAACGAATGAGTACCGTCCATGTGCGACTATTTTTGTTAAAATACTTCGTTCAACACATGACTAATCTCAACGGATGAGTACAGTCAACACATGAACCTTTATATTATATTGATAAAGATGTAAATTTTATTATAAAAATATTCGTTCAACACATGACTAATCCCAACGGATGAGTATAGTCAACACATGAACCTTTATATTATATTATTCTTTATCTTCTAAATTGGAATGAGGCTCAATCAATCACCATATAAAGTTAATTATATGGATTTTCATACAACACATGTATATAATAGCATTGAAAGATAATCAACCATCAACCAAAGTGCACTACACTGTATAAGCATCAAATATAGATATCTAACGCTTATAACAGCCTGTCAATCAATCGATCGACATATTTAATTAATCAGGATGAGTGAACTTCATATTTCATCCCAACACCCGTGTGGGGTTTCAAACAATCAAACACAGATTTTATTTGTGCAGTTGGGCGATGTGTAAAATTTATCGACCCAATCAATATCAGTCAAATCAGTGTATATAAACAAATCGGTCGATTTGTTTATAAATATTCATTTATTCACTTTCACGTTAAAAATTATATTTTTAACGATAAAACATTTTATTTTAACATATGAATATCTATTCAGTTCATTCTTTAAATAAAATGATATTTTTATTTTTCTAACTTATTTTAGAAAATTTCGGCGGCATAACGGCACGATACTAGAAACGGGACGAGGCCTAGCCTTATCCCCGGTCTAGTGAAGGCCCACGCCATTCACACATCAATCAAATCCATTCATTCTCACCAAACAATTCAATTTCAATCAATTAATCTAATTAATTTTTGCAACCAACAATTTAACAAACAAGCCATCCATGGTCTGTGGATGACGGGTGTCGGGTGCTACTAAGCACCGTCTGCATCCTAGTATATATATATAACTAGAAAAATTAAATTGAATGGTGAGAAGTTCTCACCAATAGCTATCCTAGCTCCACGGCACTTCATTGACAGAAATCTTCATCGTTATTGCTTCTTCGTCATCTTCGTTGCTCGTAGCCACTACATATATAAAAATCACACATTTTTATATCTTGATGTCTTTAAAATAAAAATTACATTTTTATTTATTCATTTTCAATTTAAAAATCATATTTTCACTTCGCTATTCAATATATAAAAATCAAATTTTTATACTGCTACTATAAAGATAAAAATTATATTTTTATCGCTAACTTCATATTGTAAAAATAGAATTTTCACTTCGTTATACTTATATAAAAATCAAAATTTTACTATGTTATTCAATATATAAAAATCGAATTTTTACTACTATGTCATATAGATAAAAATTATATTTTTATCACGCTATTTTCCATATAAAGATTTCGCCTTTATAAAATATAGTTTTCGCCTTTATAAAACATGGACTTCGCCTTTTCAAATTTAAAGATTTCATCTTTATAAAAATCTCATTTTTATTTTTCTACACATATAAAGATGATATTTTTAATCTTCCTATCATGTAAAAATTATATTTTTATTTCTCTACCTAACCAAAAATCATATTTTTACCTCATCTATATAGTAAAGACTATATTTTTAATACTTTAAAAATATAAAAATCATATTTTTACTACTTTAAAAATATAAAAATCATATTTTTACTACTTTAAAAATATAAAAATCATATTTTTACCTCATCTATATAGTAAAGACTATATTTTTAATACTTTAAAAATATAAAAATCATATTTTTACTACTTTAAAAATATAAAAATCATATTTTTCAAAAATATAGATCCCGCCTTTTCCATTTTAAAGATCAAATCTTTTCTTTTACTTTTTCAAGTTTAAATCTTTTCTCTTTTTAAAATCTAAATCTTTAATCAGTTTTTAAATGCTAATTAAAATTCAGTTTTTAAATGCTAATTAAAATTCAGTTTTTAAATGCTAATTAAAATTCAGTTTTTTTAAAAAAATAAATAAATAAATAAATAAAATCAGTTTTAAAAATTCAGTTTATATAATAAATATAAAATTAATAAAACTTACAGGGAGGGGGGGACTGTGCTGGTGGCGGCAGCAGGTAGTGGGGGTCGGAGGGGTGGTGGGGCGCCTTGGTTGGTCGGCAGCGGCTCCGTTCTGGCTAGAGTTCGGGTCTGGGGGGGGGGGGGGGTTTCGGTTATCGCAGGCGAAGGGAGGGAAGGGGAGGGGGAGGAAAAAGAAGGGAGGGGGGGAGGTTGGCGTCGCGGCGCCGCCGCTTGGAGGGGGGGCTCGTCGATCGCCTGAGCGATTTTTTTTTTTCTGAAATGAGAAAATAACGGGGGGGGTTTATAAAAGAAAATATATTTAATTATTTATTCATTTAATTCTCTGTAAAGTTGCTTTTTCGTTCGGGCTTTGAATTGGACCCAACGACTGTCGTTCCTAGCGTAATACCCCCATTCCGGATACAATGGGATATGTATCGCAAGCTGATTTGATGGTTTGAATCAGTTTCCGTTAAATTTACATTTAAATCGCTATATTGAATTTTAAACGTACATTTCAAATTACCGGGGTCACATACTAACTAGAAAAATTCCAGAAAAATATTTTCTAGCTTCGTATTGACGATACGGTCCTAACAAAACTAGTTTCGTCGAATTCTGAGACCGTATGAAAAATGGCCAATTTCCAGTCGATTAAAATCAACTGAAATGGTCAAAACGCGTTTTCCTTTGCCACGCTCACATATTGATTTGAAAAATTATGAAATTTGGAATCTAGCAATAACTCGATATCACGGACCCAACAAAAGTGGTTTCGTCGAAATCCGAGGTCATTTGCAAAATGTCCATTTTTAAGGGCCTGAATTCCACAGCGACTATTCAGAATTTTGAACTGGACATATCTTTTGATTCCCGCTATGAAATCTCGATTATTCGGATTCGTTGGAAAGATATTATCAAATAGATCCTAATGTTTTTGGTTTCACTAAAATCCGGATTGTTTTGCACCCGGTACATTCAATTGAAGTTTGAAATCGAATTATCGAACTACCGCGGCATTTTCAATTCTATTTATAATTATATATAAATATTTATATTCTAACGACGACGCGTATAATATATACGTTCGAATTAGATTCAAAATAAATTTTTTTCGTCGATATTATTTAAAATAATTCATTTTAAATATTCAAAATTCGCTAAATTTCCAAAATAAAAATTTTAAACTGGCCCAGATTTTGCGGGTTATTACAATCTCCCCCACTTAAAACTTTTCGTCCCCGAAAAGGAACAAAGTCGAAAGTGGTTCGATTATTCAACTCTACCTTCGATTTGGCTTCCATTCTCTAACTTTTCAGTTTCTGAGAATTTTCAAATTTTCAAAAAATTTGGCTAACACCCTAAATTTTCGAAAAATTTCGCCATAACCTCCCCTGCAATGGGAGCATCGGGGAATTTCAAATAGCTTCCCCGGTCCTTCAGATCTCAAAAAGAAAAAGAAAAAGCCAAGCGGCTAGCCAATAGGCTCACAAAATCATCATCACCCAAACAAAACAGTAAATTATGTAGTAAATATGTACCTATTTGTCGGGCAAACAAATTTTATTCTTCGGCTCTAGCCTCCTTGCTATGACCTGCTCAATGATATAAATGTATATGCAAGCAAATGCGACCAATTTTCAATATAGTTCAATATTTGGTTAAATTAGGCATAATGGTTCAAAATTAGCAAACAAATAAACAACCAACACAAACATCAATCAATTAGTGGATTAGAGTTTCAAATTCATAATTTTGATATATATATACAAAAATCATGTTTTTGATGTCAATTCACAACAATGTGTTCTAACTATATATAAGTTTTGGTTCTCACACCAGTCTAATGGAAATATATCGATATCACACCTTCGTTACTCGAACATGAATACTAATGACGACTAGTCAATCATCAGAATCATCTTCGGGCCACTAGAGTATGACTCTATATCTATCAAATATATTAAAACTTCGAATATACGTTCATGACGCGTATATGCAAAACCTTTATATACTGGATTGTCCATATTCAAAATAAATAAATATTCAAATACGTATAAAATGGTTTAAATTTTCAAAACAAAAATTGTTTTCATTTGAAAAATATACTCTTCACACTCGTTCTAGGATACTTCTGATCCTATCTCTAACGAGTCATTCTAATTGGATATTACTAATCCAATATCTGATGAATTCCTTCGTATGGTTCTAATGTGTCTAGTTCTCGAGCTCTGTAAACCAAAGCTCTGATACCAACTGTGACGGCCTGGAATTTCGCTCGATCCGAATCAGTCATTAAACCGATCTAGATCGTTCGAAACCCCTGAACGTTGAGAACAGGACAAATCAGAACACAAACAGAAGAACATTTCATTGCTATTACAACAATACCATCAGATACAAGAATATACAGAGCATAAATGAATAGATTACATTCGATAAATATCAGAGATTACAATAAATTACATAGCAGCGGAAAATAATACAAAGCACAACTGAAGGTGATATACGGATACAGAGCTTTCCGGATATCATTCCAGCTGTATACCAGGATCCTGTGAATATAAATCTGCAAAACCAAAACTACTAGCTGCCCGTGCGGAAAATAGGGGCACCCAGAGTTTAGGTTAAAACAATAAACTCCAGGTCAGTCATGTGACTGGTGTGAGAACTAAAACAGTTATTTAAAACTTTACTTTAAAAGAGAGTAATTCAAGGGACCACGCCGTATAACACGGAACGGGTTTCCTCCCAAGAATACTAGTGCATAGAATAAACAGCGCAATGCTTTTTCGAAAAATGAAGCTATCATAAGACCCAGGTCCCATCACACAATGCAACGCAAGCCGGAGGATAGGGTTTTCCCTTATAATAGCCAAACATGCTTGGTACGTTTAAAACAAATCATTTGATACTATAATAAGTGTATAGTGTCAAAACAATTTCAATCATAAATATTAATCATAGGCGGCATGGGTACCATCTATCATGTCGCCATACTAGTTCTACAATTAAAACCGCAATACACGTATTGGAAATTGGATTTCCGTCATGAGTCGAGGCAAGGGGCAAGCTCCTCTCCGCGTTCGAGACACTCTAGCAAATGCCTCAGGATTACGCACACTGGGTAACCCCTGGATGCGGCTGGGCCGGTCCTCACTTACGTTAGAGGATTAATTATGCCTGAACACACGTTTCCCGGTCCTTACAGACCTAAAATCGAGGCGCCTCATTCCAACAACCACAAAGGTGAAAAGTATATATATGTCAGGGCTGGTAAGTCACTGACACCACCAAAGCTAGAAAGAAACGTCGTGCTCTCCCAGCGGTCCGTATCCCGTTTTTAACTCATACCGAGGTGTGAGGCTCGCGAATACACGTTATACACAAAGCTGCCACGTAGGCGTGCTTTGATCATCAACCACAAGACTTTGCTTTTCAACAGAAGCCTTGATCATTGCATCTTAGCGTGCCACACAGGCAATTCATGCCATGCGACTGATGTCCATCGATATACAACCTCTGAGCTCGTACGTCTCAGAGAAGGGCGTTAAGCAAAAGAATAAATTCTCCGCCGCCAAACAGATGTATATTTAATAGAAATCAATCAACACAGAATAAAATCCAATGTCAGACACACAATCCATTTACAAGTCCGTTCTGGGTCTGAACGAAACCGGAGGCACTTTCCTCGCATATCCATCCATCTCCAAGTACGTCTGGACGACCACCAACTATTTCCATCCTCTTGGGTGTACTGCCCAATCAGGATCGTCAGTAATTATCCAAACGATGTGAAAACTTCCGGTCTTCGACCACCGTCTTCATCTTCGACTTATCGTCGAATCGGTTATTCAGAATGGGTGTAAACCCGGTCTTTCCGAACAACCCGCGTATATTGAAAACAAATGTTACACAAACACAATATACGCCTCATTCCAATTCATTAGTCACTAACCGCAAATTAGCAAGAGAACAATTTCCCAAACATTAACCCCGAAGGCCGAAACCAACATCAGATCAATACCCAGGAAACCACTCTTCTTAGCCAACCTACAGCTAGTTTCTAAATTCCACATTCTTAGGGAAAGGTTCCCATTAATTTTATCCAAGATAAATTCTTTAAAATTCATCCTGTAATCTTCCTTTGGATGTCATTTAAAACCAAATTATGGTTTTTCCAACTAGTCGAGATTAGCGAACCACAACGAAGTAATTATTTATTTTATTTCCCAATCCCAACTTATTCATCCCATGAAGCAAAACTGGTAATACTCCATATCTAACACCGTGGTGTTATCGGTAAAATTAATTACCATTTCACGTTCAAATCTAATTAAAGATTTAACTATCGCTTTGGAGCAAAACTGGTGATACTCCCTTCTCGCTCGTTTTCTAAATTTGATAATTTAGATTGCAAATTCACATTTCAATCTAATTGCAGATTCGTTAAAACTCCTTTTACTGGGTTGAAGAACTAGGTGTTATTTAAAACACAGTTCACGACAAACCCAAATCACATTCTATTTATTATCGGGTTAAAGAACTAGTGTTATTTAAAACACTGTTCACGATAAACCCATTTCAAACTCAATCAAATATATTAGAAATTCGATTATTTAAAACCCCTTTTTAAATCTTATTCATTTATTTAAAAATAATTGGGTTTTAAATTTAGTTCAAAACTAGTTCATTTCGATAAAAATCTATTTTTATCTTTTCAAATATGGAGTTTTTCACCCCAATTTTTCCCAAATCATTTCTTATGATTTTACACTAATTATTACTATTTTTAATAATTTTATCAAGGCCCGTACAGTCGATTTCCAACAATGGCCATCGAACTGCACTTACAGCGACCTTTTTCGAATTTGATTTGGACGTATCTCCAAATCCAACCGTTAGATTTCAAATTTCTAATATTCGTTAGAAAGCTCTTTTCGATACGAACCCAACGGTTCCGGTTTTAGGAGAATCCGACGGTCGGATCTCCCGTAATGTCCGTTTGAAATAAATGGTCGAAATTTACGAACTGCCGCGGCGCGGCGCGTTCTATTCAGGCCATTATATTATATATATAATATATATAATATATATTTCGTCGATTTCTATTTAAAAACGAATTATATAAATAGTTTTAAAATTCGTTTCAAAAGCAATTTCAACTTCCATTTCAATTAAAATCAAAATTGAATTCTTCTTTATAAATTAGTTTTAAAAATTCATTTCTATTCAATTCAAATTTCAATTCAAAATGGTTTTCTATTCGATTCACCTTCATTTTCTATTCAAATCAAATTCTTTTCGTTTTCTATTTGAATCCAATTCATTATATATTCAACTGAAATCAAATTGGTTTTCTATTTCATTCAATTCGAAATCGTTTTATATTCAATTCAAATCGAAATCGTTATATATTCAATTCATTTCGAAATCGTTATATATTCAATTCATTTCGAAATCGTTATATATTCAATTCATTTCGAAATCGTTATATATTCAATTCATTTCGAAATCGTTATATATTCAATTCATTTCGAAATCGTTATATATTCAATTCATTTCGAAATCGTTATATATTCAATTCATTTCGAAATCGTTATATATTCAATTCATTTCGAAATCGTTATATATTCAATTCATTTCGAAATCGTTATATATTCAATTACGAATGTAATCGATATAAATATCGTTCGCGTCAAAATGGCGCATCACTAATCAACTCGGCTTTATATATTCTATTTCAAATATTTCTTTTTGTTAACACACGACTAATCTCAACGAATGAGTACCGTCCATGTGCGACTATTTTTGTTAAAATACTTCGTTCAACACATGACTAATCTCAACGGATGAGTACAGTCAACACATGAACCTTTATATTATATTGATAAAGATGTAAATTTTATTATAAAAATATTCGTTCAACACATGACTAATCCCAACGGATGAGTATAGTCAACACATGAACCTTTATATTATATTATTCTTTATCTTCTAAATTGGAATGAGGCTCAATCAATCACCATATAAAGTTAATTATATGGATTTTCATACAACACATGTATATAATAGCATTGAAAGATAATCAACCATCAACCAAAGTGCACTACACTGTATAAGCATCAAATATAGATATCTAACGCTTATAACAGCCTATCAATCAATCGATCGACATATTTAATTAATCAGGATGAGTGAACTTCATATTTCATCCCAACACCCGTGTGGGGTTTCAAACAATCAAACACAGATTTTATTTGTGCAGTTGGGCGATGTGTAAAATTTATCGACCCAATCAATATCAGTCAAATCAGTGTATATAAACAAATCGGTCGATTTGTTTATAAATATTCATTTATTCACTTTCACGTTAAAAATTATATTTTTAACGATAAAACATTTTATTTTAACATATGAATATCTATTCAGTTCATTCTTTAAATAAAATGATATTTTTATTTTTCTAACTTATTTTAGAAAATTTCGGCGGCATAACGGCACGATACTAGAAACGGGACGAGGCCTAGCCTTATCCCCGGTCTAGTGAAGGCCCACGCCATTCACACATCAATCAAATCCATTCATTCTCACCAAACAATTCAATTTCAATCAATTAATCTAATTAATTTTTGCAACCAACAATTTAACAAACAAGCCATCCATGGTCTGTGGATGACGGGTGTCGGGTGCTACTAAGCACCGTCTGCATCCTAGTATATATATATAACTAGAAAAATTAAATTGAATGGTGAGAAGTTCTCACCAATAGCTATCCTAGCTCCACGGCACTTCATTGACAGAAATCTTCATCGTTATTGCTTCTTCGTCATCTTCGTTGCTCGTAGCCACTACATATATAAAAATCACACATTTTTATATCTTGATGTCTTTAAAATAAAAATTACATTTTTATTTATTCATTTTCAATTTAAAAATCATATTTTCACTTCGCTATTCAATATATAAAAATCAAATTTTTATACTGCTACTATAAAGATAAAAATTATATTTTTATCGCTAACTTCATATTGTAAAAATAGAATTTTCACTTCGTTATACTTATATAAAAATCAAAGTTTTACTATGTTATTCAATATATAAAAATCGAATTTTTACTACTATGTCATATAGATAAAAATTATATTTTTATCACGCTATTTTCCATATAAAGATTTCGCCTTTATAAAATATAGTTTTCGCCTTTATAAAACATGGACTTCGCCTTTTCAAATTTAAAGATTTCATCTTTATAAAAATCTCATTTTTATTTTTCTACACATATAAAGATGATATTTTTAATCTTCCTATCATGTAAAAATTATATTTTTAATTCTCTACCTAACCAAAAATCATATTTTTACCTCATCTATATAGTAAAGACTATATTTTTAATACTTTAAAAATATAAAAATCATATTTTTACTACTTTAAAAATATAAAAATCATATTTTTACCTCATCTATATAGTAAAGACTATATTTTTAATACTTTAAAAATATAAAAATCATATTTTTACTACTTTAAAAATATAAAAATCATATTTTTCAAAAATATAGATCCCGCCTTTTCCATTTTAAAGATCAAATCTTTTCTTTTACTTTTTCAAGTTTAAATCTTTTCTCTTTTTAAAATCTAAATCTTTAATCAGTTTTTAAATGCTAATTAAAATTCAGTTTTTAAATGCTAATTAAAATTCAGTTTTTTTTAAAAATAAATAAATAAATAAATAAAATCAGTTTTAAAAATTTAGTTTATATAATAAATATAAAATTAATAAAACTTACAGGGAGGGGGGGACTGTGCTGGTGGCGGCAGCAGGTAGTGGGGGTCGGAGGGGTGGTGGGGCGCCTTGGTTGGTCGGCGGCGGCTCCGTTCTGGCTAGGGTTCGGGTCTGGGGGGGGTTTCGGTTATCGCAGGCGAAGGGAGGGAAGGGGAGGGGGAGGAAGAAGAAGGGAGGGGGGGAGGTTGGCGTCGCGGCGCCGCCGCTTGGAGGGGGGCTCGTCGATCGCCTGAGCGATTTTTTTTTTTTTCTGAAATGAGAAAATAACGGGGGGGGGGTTTATAAAAGAAAATATATTTAATTATTTATTCATTTAATTCTCTGTAAAGTTGCTTTTTCGTTCGGGCTTTGAATTGGACCCAACGACTGTCGTTCCTAGCGTAATACCCTCATTCCGGATACAATGGGATATGTATCGCAAGCTGATTTGATGGTTTGAATCAGTTTCCGTTAAATTTACATTTAAATCGCTATATTGAATTTTAAACGTACATTTCAAATTACCGGGGTCACATACTAACTAGAAAAATTCCAGAAAAATATTTTCTAGCTTCGTATTGACGATACGGTCCTAACAAAACTAGTTTCGTCGAATTCTGAGACCGTATGAAAAATGGCCAATTTCCAGTCGATTAAAATCAACTGAAATGGTCAAAACGCGTTTTCCTTTGCCACGCTCACATATTGATTTGAAAAATTATGAAATTTGGAATCTAGCAATAACTCGACATCACGGACCCAACAAAAGTGGTTTCGTCGTAATCCGAGGTCATTTGCAAAATGTCCATTTTTAAGGGCCTGAATTCCACAGCGACTATTCAGAATTTTGAACTGGACATATCTTTTGATTCCCGCTATGAAATCTCGATTATTCGGATTCGTTGGAAAGATATTATCAAATAGATCCTAATGTTTTTGGTTTCACTAAAATCCGGATTGTTTTGCACCCGGTACATTCAATTGAAGTTTGAAATCGAATTATCGAACTACCGCGCCATTTTCAATTCTATTTATAATTATATATAAATATTTATATTCTAACGACGACGCGTATAATATATACGTTCGAATTAGATTCAAAATAAATTTTTTTCGTCGATATTATTTAAAATAATTCATTTTAAATATTCAAAATTCGCTAAAATTGCCAAAATAAAAATTTTAAACTGGCCCAGATTTTGCGGGTTATTACAACCGTCTTCATCGTCGACTTATCGTCGAAACAGTTATTCAGAATGGGCATAAACCCGGTCATTCCGAAAAACTCGCGTATCTCATAAACAAGTGTTAAACAAACACAACATATGCCTCATTCCAATCCAGAATATTCTTTTATTCAAATATTCATTTAATTTAAACAAAATTAAGGTTTTCCAAACTAGTCGGGATTAGCGAACCTTACCGAAGTAATCATTTATTTTATTTCCCAATCCCAACCTATTCATCCCATGGAGACAAACTGGTAATACTCCATATCTAACACCATGGTGTTATCGGTAAAATTAATTACCATTTCAGGTTTAAATATAATTAAAGATTTAACAATCGCGTGAAGCAAAACTGGTAATACTTCATTCTTGATCATTTCCCAAATTTGATAATTTAAATTATCACATTCACATTTCAATCTAATTAAAGATTCATTATTACTCTACTTAGCTTTAATCTTCCAGCAATCATTATTTAATGATTATTTAACTTTGGAAGCACAAACATGTCACATTGACAATCTACACCATACCACTGATTTTTGCCAATATATAACCTCTAAGGTCATACGTCTCAAATAAGGGTGCTAAGCAAGAGAATAAATTCTTTGCCACCAAACAGATATATATTTAACAGAGATAAACCATACAGTTTGAAATACAATGTTAGACATGTAATCCTGACTTTAACTGGGTTAAAAAACCAATGTCATTTAAAACATAGTTCACGATAAACCCAAAATCACATTCCATTAATTATGGAATCTTCATGGAAAACAGATCAATATATATAATCGATATAAATTTCCTTATCCAACAAATAATATAAATGCATTAACGGCAAAGCATTTTAAATTCCATATATATTAACGGTCTTCCTCCATAGAAGCTCACTTCGATTATCACTAAATCGAATTCCATTCCATTCCAATTTATTTTATTAAATTTAAAAACTTTACTTTGGAAAATTTCCATTAAATCTTAATAAAAGATTTATATACTCCATATGACATTTCACTGTTAATCGGGTTAAAGAGCAAATGTCATTAAAAGCACAGTACATAATAAACCGAATTCACATTCCATTTTATTCCAATTACCAAATATAACTAGAAACTCTAATAATCTTAATCAAAAGATTTATTCCTTTCACACAGGGTTGAAGAACAGTGTTACTAAAGACACCATTCACGAAAAAACCCAAAATCCACTTTGATATTAAATATAAGGCTCTAAACAGAAATTATATCGGCTTACATTCAATATCAAGTACTGAAACCAACACATATCGTATGGGAATAACGATATATATCAATCTTCCAAATTCCTCTACAATATCCGTACAGTCACGGAATCCAATATTGAAATATCCCAAAGATGATTTCTATTCAAATCCATTCCAATTCATACATTGGAAAATTATGGTTAGATTGAAACCATTAACTAGTCCAATTTATTTATTTAAAAACGTTGGATTATCTTTCTAGTTAATAACTAGTTCATTTTGATAAAAATATATTTTTATCTTTTCAAATATGGAATTTTTTCATCCAAATTCTTTCCAAATCATTTATTATGATTTTAACAAATTATTAATATTTTTGACAATTTTATCAAGGCCCGTACAGTCGATTTCCAATAATGGCCACCGAACTACATCCATAGCGACCTTTTCTAAATTTGTTTTGGACATAATTCCAAAACCAACCATTGTATTTTAAATCTCTTATATTCATTGGAAAGCTTTTTTCGATAAGAACCCAACGGTTCTGGTTTTAGGAGAATCCGTCGGTCGAATCTCCCATTACGTCCATTTGAAGTCAATGGTCAAAGTTCGCGAACGGTCGCAGCGCGGCGCGTTCTATTCAAACCATTATTATATATAATATATATATCGTTCAAAACATATTTTATAAATTCATATTAAAAACGATTCCCACACTCATTTCAGTTTTAAATCAAAATTGAATACTCCTTATCATTATAATATTTAAATGATAATCTTTCCAAAATATTAGATTTTGAAATAATTTCCTTTACGATATCCATTATAAAAATGAATAAAATCAATATAAATGTCATTTGTGTTAAAATGGCGCATATCTAATCAACACGGCTTTAAATATTCAATATTTCATGTTCATCCAAAATCGGACATCAAATTCACATTTTAATCCTTTACTGAATATTATTTCAAAATACTCGTTATTTTAAAATATTCGTTCTTTTTGAACTGGAATCAGACCCAACCAATTACCATACAATATTAGTTATATGGATTTCATACAACATACACAACAATAATGACAAACAATCATCAATCATCCAGAGTGCATTACACGACTACATAAGCGTTAAATATAAATAAATAACGCTTACAACCGTCTGTCAACTAATCGATTGACATACAACTAAATAATTAGGATTAGTGTACGTCAGATATCATCCTAATACCCGTGTGGGGTTTCAACCAACAAATACTGAATATTATTTGTGCAGTTGAGTGTTGTGTAAAATTTATCGTCCCAATCAATGTTAGTTAAATGGGTGTACATAAACAAATCATCCAATTTGTAAATGAATATTTATTTTCATTTCAGGAGAATTTTATGTCGTTCACATATATATTAAAAAAAATATTTTTAACGATAAAATATTTATTTCAAATCTTGACTATTTTATACAGTTCAGATATTCAATAAAAATGATATTTTTATTGTTCAAACATTTTATTCAACACACGAATATTTTATATAGTTTATTTCAGAAAATTTCATATATATTTCAGTTTCAGAAAAATTCGGCATTATAATGGCACGATATTAAAACCGGAGTAATGTCTAGCATTACCCCTCTCCTAATACTAGCTCGCGCCATGCACAATAATCAATCCAGTCAACTAAACCACAATACAATAAACAATCATAATACAGTCAATTTTCCCATAATACAATCCAACAACCATGGTTTGTACAATAAATAGTGTCAGATGTACAACAAATAGTGTCAGGGGCTACTAAGCCCCGTCTGCAATCTAAGATATATTTAACTGTAAAATAATTTGAGTGACAAGGTGTTCTCACATTGGGATCCACTACGCCGTTGTTTTCTGACGCTCTGATTTGCTGTTCTAGTTCCAAAATTTGCAACAAAAAAAAGCTCCAATCTTCGTAGGACTTTTTTTCTGGCTTAAGCACGCCATTCCGGACAACTTTCGCCTAGTGGCCTTTCTTTCGAAAATGCTCCAATTCGCCCGAATTTGCAAAAAGACAGTATTTGGACAGCAGACTTTTGACGCGTTTTCTGAACAACTCCATAATCCAAAATATGACTTCCATATACTTAAATCAAAGAGAAAAACGAGATATTCGACTTGTACTGTGGAGTTTTGGCCAGAAGCGCTCGGTTGGAGAGTTATTGGCTGTGGAAGCTCGGGATGTTAAACGCAAAACTGAAAATTATAAAAATTGGATTTTTATACAAAGGGTGGCCCACGGCCAGAGGTAGGGGTGGGGATGGGTGGCGCCGGGTCACTGGTGGTTAGGGGAGGCGACGGCTATTTGGTGGCGGGCAAAGGGGGGTGGCGGCGGCGATTTTAGGGCTAGGGCGTAGGGGATCTCGAATTGGGGGAGGAGGGAGGCAGAGGAGGAGGGGGATGACGTGGGTGCAGGCGGATGTGGGCGGCGGTCCGGCGAGGTGGGCGGCGCGGCCGAAGGGGGGTAGGGGGTTTTATATAATTATTTAATTTCCAAAAAGTGAATTTTCCATTCGAACTCAAAATCAAGCCCAACGACTGTCGCCCTTAGCCAATTACCCTCCATTCCGGACACAATGGGATATGGTTCGTAAGTCAATTCGATCGTTTCGAATAGTTTTGTCAAAATTAAATATAAATCAATGTATATTAAATTTAAACCTACATTTTAATTTACTGGGACCATATTGACTCAAAAAATTCCCGAAAAATAAATCTAGCTATGTTTTGATGATACGGTCCTAACAAAACTAATTTCGTCGAATTTGGAGACCGTTTGAAAAATGGCCTTTTCTGGTTGATCTAATTCAACTAAAATTGACAAAACACGTTTTCTTTTGCTACGCTCACACATTAATTTCAAAAATTATGACAATTGGAATTGAACAATAATTTGACATTCTAGATCCAACAAAAGTGGTTTTATCGAAAACGGAGGTCGTTTGCAAAATGATTATTTTGAAGGGCTATTAATATGCTTAAAATAGTGAAAATTAGGCTCGCATCCTTAATAGTAATCTTAATTAAGCTCACATCCTCCCCTATTGAATAGTTTAAATTTCATCCTTGTTTTTAAAATAACCGCTTATTTGTTCCTAAATTGCCCATTTTTAAACTTGCGGCTTAACATATGGATCTCATCACAGCCAATTTTTTTTTTTTGTTATTTATGTTTTAATTACTCCTTAAATAACGGTTAATATGCAGATATTGCTTTTAAACAGATATTTCGTGATTAAGTTTTTTCTTCCACATTTTTTCTCGTGCTAATGGCGGCTGCAATTCATTTCTGAGCTTCGAATTTTGTCCATTTCAAATTGAAATTGATTGGCAATTTTTCCATTGATTTTTTTATCAAATGATTGTGTATTAAATGGTTGCATCTTCCTTTAGGTAAAATATGCTTTTAAATTTTTTTTTATCTGCTGATTTTAATTGTTCGATCTGTTTTTGTTGATTCAATATTTTCAATTAATGGAATTGTCTACTTTTATTGATGGATATTTTTAATATTTTATAAAGTTTCATTTTTTGTTGATGATTGTACAGTATTGTAAATTAATATGTCAAAAAAAATTCATCTGTTCTTCGTAGTTGTATAAAAGTATGCATATAGTGTACATGTAAGCATATAAAAATGCAAATATTGGTATTAATGTTTTTTGCTTATTTGTACGCATTTAATTATATGAATATGTTTTTTGGAATTGTGATTTTATTTGACTACTGCTAATGTGGCTGATTAATTTTTATTTTTTCATTTTTCCAACAGTGGTCCTGCAAATATTGGTGTGTTGGTGCTGCTGAAGTATGGGAATGATAGTTGTTCTATTCGTCTCTATTTTAATAGTTCAGTTGCTACCGTTATAGATGTTGTCTGTGGTAAATGGATTGAGTTAAGTCCGTTGTCGTTGGACTTGTATCACATTAGAGATGGGTTGAGAAGGAATATTGAAAGTAATTCTGATCTTCAATCCATTCTTTTATTGGCTGCACATAATTGTGAAGATTACTTGGTTTTTTTTATTGACGTTAATCGAAGTAATTCTTCAGTTGCTTCTGATAGCAATTCTTCTTTAGGTAGTGATTCTTTTTTTGGTAGTACTAGTGAGTCGAACAACCAATTTAAGCAATTGTTGAGAAGTGATTTGAACCAATCTATTTTCTCTGGTGCTGGTCAATAATTTAAAGGAGATGTCACTGAATTTAGACTTTATTTGATGATGTATAATATGAAAACTGGATATAAGCTTAATTTGGTTAAGAATGATAAGGAAAGAGTTATTGTTGTTTGCTCTAAGAGAATTGTAATTTTAGAATTCATGCTTCTCTCAAGTTTAATCTTCCTAGATATTTTGTTGTAAAGAGATTTCAAACGGAACATAATTGTGGTGTTGGAATTTATGATATTAACAATCCTGTTATATCTAGTAAATTGATTAAGCTTTTGGTTTGTGATCATATTCAAGTTAATCCGTTAATGAAGACAAAGAACATTATTAACTTGTTTCAAACTGAGTATAATGTTATTTTGAAGTATTAATATGCTTATAGTGGAAAGAGATTAGCATTAGATGATTTACACGGTAACGACGTAATGTCCTACAATCATTTGCAGTCTTTTTGTGATGCAGTTCTTTCTATTAATCCTGGAAGTATGGTTATTTTGGAGTGCAATGATTCTACACGTCAATTCGAGAGGTTTTTATTGGATTTGAGGCATGTGCATTTAGATTTCAATATTGTCGACCATTAATTTTTTTTGATGCTACGTTTATGAAGGGAAGAGCTCAAGGATGTTCAATGGCTGCTACTGGTAAAAATGGAAATGAAGGTATCCTCTTTTATAATATATTTTTACCATTCCAACTATCAATATATTATTTTTTAAAAGTCCTAAATGTTGTTTGTTTGAAAATGTGCATTTATATACGACATTATTTTAAATAATTGCATCCATTTATGATAGTATTTTAAAGGTACGAATACAATTATGCTTCTTCAGTTTAAGACATGCATGACATACCGGAGAATTTACAAACATATGCATAAAAGTATTTCTAAATTTGTGCCTATATCATACAAGTATTCGAAAAACTTTCACATTCATATGCAACTTTTATAAATATATGCATACTTTCATGCAATTATTCTGTCTATATGCTGCTCAAGCAACTGTTATTTTAATTATCAACTAGAAATGAAATTATTTTTAAAATCTACATCAAATTGTGCAACTGATAGTGATTATGTAACATTGTAATGGAATTGCTTGCTTTTTTTGACCAAAAAAAAATAAAAAAAAATTCATCACGTATAACATCTATTATATTATTTTTAATTACTTGCCCACGTTCAGCCTTTTTTCGAAAAAAATATTCATGTTGTTCATTACACTACTAAGCTAATTTTTTAATAACAGGGTTTTTTTCCCTATAGCAATTGCTATTGTATCTAGAGAAGATGAAGACAATTGGATTTGGTTTAGTGAACAACTTAGAGAGTTTCTTAAAGACGATTGTAGAAGCTATGTTTTCATATCTGATCGTAAACAGGTATCCTTGTTCCGCAGGTATTTCCGAATTCAGTTCATGGATTCTGTTTTTATCATTTGACCAACAATTTAAAAGTTGCTTTAAAATTGAAATTTTCCAAAACAAATAAAAGGATGTTGTTGGATTTATTTTCAATAATTGCTTATGCATATAATTTGTCTGATTTTAATGCTGCTTTGAATAATTTTAGAGATGTAGGTGGATTGACCGCAACAATTTTTTTGAGTGGAATTCCATTTGAGAAATTTACTAACGTATTCTTCCCTGGCTGTCGATACAGTGAAATGTCTTCTAATTGTTCAGAAAGTTTTAATAAGTGGATTTTAGAGGAAAGACATTTACCAATCACTGCTTGTTTAGATAAAATTAGAATGAAGTTAATGAAACTCATGTCTGATCGTCGTGAAGTAGCTTCTACTTGGAACAGCATTTTATGTCCTGTTAATGAAACTCGATTAAGAAGTCTACAATTGAAGGTGCTTCTTGGTTTGTTATCAAATCAAGTGAATATAATTTTGAAGTTCATTCACCAATATATCAATTTGTTGGTTTATATAATCGAGTTTATACTTGTAGTGTGTGGCAAATTATCGGCTTTCCTTGCGCTCATGCCGTTGGAAGTATTTTAAGCTTTGAAACATTGAATGTGTATGACTACATTGAATCTTATTTCAAAGTTGGACATTTTCAACTCTCCTATTCACATCCAATCAATCCTGTCATAAATTATATGGGCGAAGACGTGGCTATTGAAGATCCAATTATAGCTCCTTCAAAAGGTAGAAGAATGTCTGCTCGTCCATCCTCTTCTAAAAGGTTGAAATCAGCAAGTGAATTTACGAAGACTACTTGATGTGAACTGTGCAATAAGTTGGGTCATAATAAGAGGACATGTTCTTCGGTAGAGAAGTAATTTTTTTATTGTTTTTTTACAAATAATTGTAAACTTGGTTAAATTGTATAATGTTCAGAACTATTACGTGCTGCTTTGCATTTAGTTCATTATTTTTAATGTTAATTCTGGCTTATTAACATTTGTTTCAGTTCATTACTTCTGTTTGTTCAGTTATTCTATTTATCTGGGTTTAAATATGCAATTATTACACATTCTTGCATAGATTTATGCAGTTATATTGAATATAGGTATCAACTTTGCTTCTAATTTGCATACATGAATAATTTAATAACAAGATTCAAACAAGCTAAATAACTGTACGAATTTTTTTCCATGTAAATTGATAATGTATTATAGTATTATTCATTTTGGCATAGAATTGTGCAACTATTCTAATTATTTGCATGAATGTATTTAGAATTTAGTGTTCATGCATGCTCTGTTATAACTTTTAATTCATTATACCTATTTAATCTTAAATTATTTAGTTTTGTCAGCAAAATCAAAAAAATTTAACTCGTTATTTACTGCACAAATTTTATACACTTTAGTTCGTGAATTTAGTAGTTAATACTATAAATAAATTCCAACAAGGCTAAAAAATACTTTAGTACTAATAAAAATATTTTCTGATGGATTACTGGTGCAATAATGTAAATAATATCAACATTTTATATTAAAATCATCTGCTGGATTAATGTTGTAAGATATTTTCCTGTTCCTATAATAATTTTATGTAATACAACAACGTAAGTATTCAACTTATTACGAATAACTCTACAGAAGACATCTTCAAGACATAATTTCATGTACAACTAAAAGAACTTGATTCACTGCCCAAAATAACAGAGTACTTTAGTTCAAACAAAACATAATCATTTACTCGTAGTCCAAAAATCAAAACAACAGTCAACATTTTCAAATAAACTAAAAATCCCTATTCTTCCATTTTAATCAGTACGTTTGTTATATTCTGATTTCAACCATTTCTGAGTTAGCAGTCTCTCCTCAGTCCATCTATAAAGTTTGCAGCTCAGTATTTCATGAGCCAACTCAGCACGTTGTTTACTAACAGCTTCATCATCAAATATTTCTTCATCTTCAACGATTTCTTTGCCCTTGCATCTTTGTTTCAATATGTTGATAACAAACATCCCACAATCAATGCTACCGAAATTTATTACTCATTAACACTTTATTTGATAAAATTTATTCACAAAATCTGCATACATGTATGAAATCATTAACAATTTGTTCAAATAATTACCAGCATACATGTATGAAATTATTCAGATCCTATGCATAAGTTATGCTAGCATTTATGTTATATACAAAAATAATTGAACTTGTATACTAAAATGCAAATATATGCATTATCTGCATACAAATATGCAGATCTTAACACTATTTGTATACTTATGTGCAAATGAATTAGTTTATTTTCTTACGTGTGGCCTTGTTGTGGGAAATTAGCTATTTCAAGTTCTTTTGGTTCTGAAATTACTTCATCTCCAATTTTTTCATCAATCCACTGATGTAAATAATCTGCATACTATATAGATATATTAAAAATATGATTTTTATATTTTTAAAGTATTAAAAATTATATTTTTAATATATCTATATAGTAAAGATTATATTTTTAATATCATATTTTAAAAATATAATCTTTACTATATAGATATATTAAAAATATGATTTTTATATTTTTAAAGTATTAAAAATGTAATCTTTATGAGATAGAGAATATAAAAATATCATCTTTGTGTATGTAACGAAATAAAAATCTGATTTTTATTTTATATACGTTGAGATAAAGTGGTAATTTTTATAATGATGAAATCTATATTTTTATAAGGGCGAAATCTATATTTTTGAAATGGAATTTTTATCTATATAGTAGCAATGTAGAAATAGAATTTTTATCCATAGAGCGTGATAGTAAAAATATGATTTTTATATATTGAACATCGTAGTGAAAATTCGATTTTTAAATATATGAAGTGATTATAAATATATGACTTTTAAATTGAAAGTGAATATAAAAATGTGATTTTTATTTTAAAGACATCAAAAGATAAAAATGTGATTTTTATATATATAGTGACTACGGGCAACGAAGATGACGAAGATAGGATAACGATGAAGATTTCTCTAAAAGAAGAGTCGTGGGATTGAATTAGCTATTCTGTGAGAACTTCTCACTCTAAATTTCTTTTTCTAGTTATATATATATACTAGGATGTAGACGGTGCTTAGTAGCACCCGACACCCGTCATCCACAGACCATGGATGGCTTGTTTGTTAAATTGTTTGGTTGTGTAGTTAGTTAGAATATTTGGGTTGAATTGAATTGTTTGGTGAATTGAAATGGATTTGATTGATGTGTGAATGGCGTGGGCCTTCACTAGACCGGGGACAAGGCTAGGCCTCGTCCCGTTTCTAGTATCGTGCCGTTATGCCGCCGAAATTTTCTAAAATATGTTAGAAAAATAAAAATATCATTTTTATTGTGTAAATGAACTGAATAGAAATTCAAGTGTTAAAATAAAATGTTTTATCGTTAAAAATATAATTTTTAACGTGAAAGTGAATAAACGAATATTTATAAACAAATCGGCCGATTTGTTTATATACACTAATTTGACTGATATTGATTGGGTCGATAAATTTTACACGTCGCCCAACTGCACAAATAAAATCTGTGTTTGATTGTTTGAAACCCCACACGGGTGTTGGGATGAAATTTGAAGTTCACTCATCCTGATTGATTAAATATGTCGATCGATTGATTGACAGGCTGTTATAAGCGTTAGATATCTATATTTGATGCTTGTACAGTGTAGTGCACTTTGGTTGATGGTTGATTATTTTTCAATGCTATTATATACGTGTGATGTCTGAAAATCCATATAATTAACATTATATGGTGATTGATTGGGCCTCATTCCAATCGGGAAAATAAGGAATATTATAAAAGAAAATTCATGTGTTGAATATAAAAATAGTCATGTGTTGACGATGTTCATGTGTTGAGTGAAATATTTTATACAATGAAATTTACATCCTTATCATATTTAAAATTAGAACTACTTCTCAGTAGAAGTCTAATTAAAAATCAAACGATAGATACCTTAGTTTTATAAAATATTTTACATAACAAAAATAGTGAGGTGTTGACAGTACTCATGTGTTGAGATTAGTCGTGTGTTGAAAGAAATATAGATTCATGTGTTGAATAGAACAAATATTCATTTGTTGAATAAAATAACGAATTATTGAAATATAAAGCCGTGTTGATTAGAGATGCGTTATTTTGATGCGAACGATGTTTATATCGATTTTATTCGTTTTATAATGAATATTGAAAAGTGATTTCAAAATAAAATATTTTGAAATGAAATTCAAATTGAATTAGATTGAAATTCGAATTGAATAGGAAGCGAATTTGAATTCGAATAAAATAGAAATGAATTCAAATTGAATTGAATAGAAATTGAAATTTAAAACGAAATGAAATTGAATTGAAATCAATTTGAAACGAATTCGAATTGAATCAAATAGTAAATGAATTCGATTCGAATTGAATAGAAAGTGAATTTGAATTCGAATTGAATAAAAATGAATTCAAGTTGAATTGAATTGAAACGAATTAGAATTTGAATTGAATTGAAATCAAATCGATTAGGAATTGAAATAGTGTTGAAATGGTTTTGAAAACGAAGTTAAAACGATTTATAAAATACGTTTTAAAAAGGAAATCGACGAAATATATATAATATATATATATTATATATATAATGGCCTGAATAGAACGCGCCGCGCCGCGGCAGTTCGTGAATTTCGACCATTAACTTCGAATTGACGTTGCGGGAGATCCGACCGTCGGATTCTCCTAAAACCGGAACCGTTGGGTTCGTATCGATAAGAGCTTTCCAATGAATATTAGAAATTTGAAATCTAACGGTTGGATTTGGAATTATGTCCAAATCAAATTTGGAAAAGGTCGCTGTAAGTGCAGTTCGATAGCCGTTTATGGAAATCGACTGTACGGGCCTTGATAAAATTATTTAAAATATTGATAATTTGTGTAAAATCATAATATGTGAATTGGAAAGAACTGGGGTGAAAAACTCCACATTTGAAAAGATAAAAATAGATTTTTATCGAAATGAACTAGTTTTGAACTAGAATTAAAATCAATTTATTTTTGAAATAAATAAATTGAATTTGAAAGTGATTTTAAAAATAATCAATATTCCCAATACGTGAATTGGACTGGAGTTGAATCGAAATTATCTTCGGGATATTTCGATGTTGGATTTCGTGACTATACAGATATTATTATGGGAATTTGAAAGATATATTTTATATCGTTATTTCCAATACGATATATGTTGGTTTCAGAATTTGATATTGAATATAAGCCGATATATTTTCTATTCAAAGCCTTGTATTTAATATCAAATGTGATTTGGGTTTATCGTGGATCGTGTTTTAGATGACATTGGTGCTTTAACCCAGTTAAAGGCAAGATATTGATTTTTGAGAAGATTAAAACGAAGTGAAGTTTTAATGAATCTTTAATTAGATTAAAATGTGAATGGATAATTTAAATTATCAAAAATGAAAAGTGATCGAGAGTGGAGTATCACCAGTTTTGCTCCAAAGCGATAGTTAAATCTTTAATTAGATTTGAACGTGAAATGGTAATTAATTTTACCGATAACACCGTGGTGTTAGATGTGGAGTATTACCAGTTTTCTCCATGGGATATATAGGTTGGGATTGGGAAATAAAATAAATAATTACTTCGGTGTGGTTCGTTAATCCCGACTAGTTAGAAATAATATCCAAAGGAAGACCAAAGAATAAATTTAGAAGAATTTATCTTGGATAAAATTAATGGGAACCTTTCCCTAAGAATGTGATTTTGTGAATAAAAGAATATTCTGAATTGGAATGAGGCGTTTGTTGTGTTTGTGTAACATTCGTTTATTATATACGTGGGTTATTCAGAAAGGCCGGGTTTATACCCATTCTGAATAACCGATTCGACGTGATGTCGAAGATGAAGACGGTGGTTGAAGACCGGAAGTCTTCACATCGTTTGGGTGATTACTGATGATCTTGATTGGGCTGTACACCCAGGATGAGGGAATCAGTTGGTGATCGTCCAGACGTACTTGGAGATGGATGGATATGCGAGGAAAGTGCCTCCGGTTTCGTTCAGACCCAGAACGAACTTGTAAATGGATTGTGTGTCTGACATTGGATTTTATTCTGTGTTGATTGATCTCTATTAAATATACATCTGTTTGGCGGCGGAGAATTTATTCTCTTGCTTAACGCCCTTCTCTGAGACATACGAGCTCAGAGGTTGTATATCGATGGACATCAGTCGCATGGAGTGAATTGCCTGTGTGGCATGCGTAAGTGGCAATTGATCAAGGCTTCTGTTGAAAAGCAAAGTCTTGTGGTTGATGATCAAAGCACGGCCTGTGTGGCGTAGCTTTGTGTATAGCGTGAATTCGCGAGCCTCACACCTCGGTATGAGTCAAAAACGGGAGACGGACCGCTGGGAGAGCACGATGTTTCTTTCTAGCTAGGGTGGTGTCAGTGACCTACCAGCCCTGACATTTATATACTTTTCACCTGTGTGGTTGTTGGAATGCGAGGCGCCTCGGATATAGGTCTGTAAGGACCGGGAAACGTGTGTTCAGGAATTGCCAATCCTCAAAAGCAAGAGAGGACCGGCCCAGCCGATTCCAAGGATCATAGTGGGGTCCTGAGGCATTTGCTAGAGTGTCTCGAACGCGGAGAGGAGCTTGCCCCTTGCCTCGGCTCATGACGGAATCCAATTTCCAATACGTGTATTGCGGTTTTAATTGTAGAACTAGTATGGCGACATGATAGATGGTACCCATGCCGCCTATGATTGATATTTATGATTTGAATTGTTTTGACACTATACACTTATTATAGTATCAAATAATGTGTTTTAAACGTATCAAGCATGCTTTGGCTGTTATAAGGGAAAACCCTATCCTCCGGCTTGCGTTGCATTGTGTGATGGGACCTGGGTCTTATAACAGCTTCATTTTTCTTTATTTAGCATTGCGCTGTTTGTTCTATGCACTGGTATTCTTGGGAGGAAACCCGTTCCGTGTTATACGGCGTGGTCCCTTGATTACCTAACTTTAAAATAAAGATTAATAACTGTTTTAGTTCTCACACCAGTCACATGACTGACCTGGAGTTTATTGTTTTAACCTAAACTCTGGGTGCCCCTATTTTCCGCACGGGCAGCTAGTAGTTTTGGTTTTGCAGATTTATATCCACAGGGTCCTGATTTACAGCTGGAACGATGCTCGGAAAGCTCTGTATCCGTGTATTACTTTCAGTTGTGTTTTGTATTATTTTCCGCTGCTATGTAATTTATTGTAATCTCTGATATTTGTTGAATGTAATTTATTCATTTATACTCTGTATATTCTTGTATCTGATGGAATTGTTGTAATAACAATGAAATGTTCTTCCGTATGCGTTCATTTGTGTGTTGTTCTCAAAGTATTCGTGCTTTCCTTCACGGGGAAGTTACGGGTTCTTACAATAAAATTGACAATATTTGAACACTTACATGCTAATATTGTTAGTACGCGCATATAAAAAATAAAGAATATAGAATATCTGCAAAAAATCATGCAGTTATTGTCAAGATCTGCAAACATTGATGCAACTACACTTTGTATCTGTATAGAGTTACGTAGATATTGCTAATATTTGAATACAAGAATGCAAATATTGTCATTATTAGCAAACAAACACGCACATAATGTCATACATTTATATAGGTATTTATAATACTTACTTCAACAAAGAAAAATGTTTACAATTTACATGAGACTTACACGGTTGTATTTTATATCCAGTAGCATCGATGACTTTAGCAATTTAATGTCCCATTTTCTTGCTCGTGGAAATACATCATTATTGTACTCAGGCTTTGATGTTGGCAGAATATGAGTTTTTTGCAAACCCACAACTGCATAATCAAAAAGTAAACAGAAAATTATATATAACATGGACAATAATTTTCTAAAAAACTGAAATAATAAGTATGAAATTATTACTAAAAACAGTGTCACACAACCAATAATTTTGCGTGGTGCCTCATAATATTTATCAACTTGGCTGATTAGATGGTGATGGACAGTTTTTGAACAAGATATTATACTCAACTTCTTCTTGCAAACACAATATGGTATCAAAGCACACGGTAAAGAATAGTTTGGAGTGGATACAAGGAATGTTGCTACTACATAGAGAAGCAAAAGCTTAACAGTATCAAAACATGCCACGTCTGACTCATCTTTAATTATCGAGAAAATTTCTCTTTCAACATTTTTCTTGTTGATCGTAGCTTCTCATTTAAAGTATCTTTCTACAAAAGCTTTATAATCTTCATCATCTTTATCATCCTTTTTTAAATGTCCATTGTTTTAATCAATTCTCCTTGGACAGGAGCACCCAACAGCTTCCCAATATCTTTTTCCGTAAATGTCAGCAACAAATCTCCAAACTGAAAATACTTCATATCCTTCTTATAACTTTTGATAATCAAATCTAAATTTGTTGAATTTTTAACAGCTTTTGCAGGGGAGATGATGCCATCAATGATCATGTCAATGAATCCACTCAATGGCAATTTTACAAGAAAAGTAGAATGCTGATGTGCATACAAATCATCCTTCTTCGGTTTCTTAATCAATTCTATGAATGTTTTTAGATTATTCCTATACGCACTTTCCTTTTTCGAATTCTTTCTTACTTCTTCTATTTTTCTCTCTTTTACCACTTGGTCCACTTTAGATGGATGCTCGGTAACTACTAAAGCTCGCTCTTTTTCAACATAGGAAATATGGTCATCTTCCACCAAAGGTCTCTTAATAAGAAAGAGAAATTTAATCACATAATGTTTCAGGATTTTCAAAATATATGCATACTACAATGCAAGTATTCTTACTAAAGGCACCAATGTATGCTTGTATTCTTAATAAATGTACATAATTTCCAAATTTTGTTATTTCAGGGACAAACATGTGCAACTAAACCTAATATTCGAGCACAAATGTGAAAATATTACTAATAATATCGGACAAACCATGAATCTGCAGTACTATCACACAATTGTGCTAATATTTAGAAACAATTAACGCATATATGCAATTATTACATACATAAGCACACAACTGTACAATCATTCATAATATCATCATAGAATTGTGCAAATAAACATAAAACTTTCACTCTACTATGAAGTTAACATAATAAATTATACACTACTTCCCAACAATATTGAATAACTCCAATATTTTTCAACTAAATATAACATGGAAAAATAAATATTTCAAATAATATAAGAATTTTTAATTAAATTACTTAAATATTCCAAACTTATACTTACTCCAGTATTTTTCCTTTTTTGAATATTTTCGTCTTTCTATTCATATTTCTTGCAAAATATTAATTCAAAACTGCAACCATGTCGTAAATATGCACACAACATGCAAGTATTCTGAATTTGTACATTTCCGCGTGCATCTATTATGAATACATGCATTCAAACATTTATTACGCATACTTGGAAACAATCATACAGATCAAATGCATAAAAAACATACAATTACGCAGATATTCCATAAAATTCATGATTTTGTTTATTAGTTAGGTAATAAATAAATTACACCACCCCACGAGTATGCAAAATTTCTAAAAAACATCATACAGTCATGTAATATTCCTAAAATACATCTAGATAAAACTTTAACAATTATTACGAACACCATACACTCAATCGCAATGTTTGTTTTATTATTATTACAACATCATACAAGAAGGTATCATCTACAGTCGAATACGAAACAAAAAATTCAGATTTATACCTTTTTTGCCATTTCTTGTAATTTGATGTCGATGTCTGCAAATTTGAAGCAAAAAGGGATGATCTTGATAAAACTGATGAACGGCGGCTTTAGATTCTGATACTCGATTTATTGACTTAGTGTTTTCTCGAATCGTTCAGCTAGGGTTTTTGGGAGAGATTAAAGGAGGGATTTGACTGCTTAATTAATTGACTCGGTTTTGGAGGTTTTGAACATTCGTGAGGGTATTTTTGGAATATTTAGAGCGGAAGTTCAAAAATAGGGGTTTTCTACATTCTTTTTATCAGCGGGGTTTTCCTTATTTAGAAAGTTAATAGGGACCAGTAAAAAATGCACCCTTTAAAATATATATAAATTCCATAGCGACTATTCTGAATTTTAAACTGGCCATAACTTTCAATTTATATTATGAAATATAAATTTTTCACATCCGTTAGAAAGATATTGTTAAATAGATTCAAATGTTTCTGGTTTTACTGAAATCCGATTTATTTTGAATTCTGTACATTCAATTCAATTTTAAAATCGAATTTTCAAACTAACGTGCCATTTCAAACTCTATTTATAATTAAAATAAATTTATACGTTCTAACTTCAATTTAAATAAATTTTTAGTCATTATTACATAAAATAAATCATTATAAATATCCAAAATCCATTAAAATAGCTAAACTAAAAAATTTAAATTAGTTCTAAAAATCTGGGTTGTTACAATCTTCTTAGCTTCCATGTTATGACCTGTTCATACATATATATGTACATGTATGCAATTTCAATCATTTTCCAATTCAGTTCAATATTTGATTCAATTTGTCTAAATTTACCTTTCATTCACATATTGGTTTTATTAGTTAATAAATAATCAAACATCACAACCAACAATCAATTAGTCGATTATATATATAACTTTATATATAGTCAAAAATCCAATTTTTAGTGTCAAATTACAAGCAATAAACTCTGACTATGTTTTGGTTCTCACACCAATCAATTGGAAATATATAGATATCCCACTTTCGAAATTCGAAAATATACTACTGATGCTACGTAGTCATCAGTAGAATCATTTTCGGGCGACTAAAGTGTGATTCTATATCCGTCCAGTATATTTGAGGCTTCATATATACGTGAATCAGACGTATATTAATATGTCCATATACCCGATAGCCCAAAATCAATTTAAAATAAAATTCTCAAATACGTATAATAAGGTTTAAATTTTCAAAGCATTTTTTTTTAAATAACACTTTTAGAACTCATTCAAGGATACTGCTGATCCTATGTCTAACAAGTCATTCTAATTTGATATTACTAATCCAATGTATGATGAATTCTTTTGTTTGGTTCTAATGTTTCTTGTTCTCGAGCTATGTAAACCAAAGCTCTGATACCAACTGTAGCGTCCCAAACTTCCCGACCGGCTTAAACCGAACAACATGGCGCAGTGTTTTGAGAACAAGACTAATCGAAATGCAAACGACAGAACATTTCATTGCTATAACAACAATTTACATTAGTGTACAAGAATATAACAGAGTATGAATAAATAATACACATCAGAAAAATAACAGAGATTAAAATGCATTACTTAGTAGTGGAAAAATAATACATTACACAACTGAAAGAGATACACAGATACAAAGCTTTCCGAATATAGCTCCAGCTGTAAATCCAGGATCCTGGGAAAATAATATCTGCAAAACCAAAACTACCGACTACCCGTGTGGAAAATATGGGGACCCGGAGTTTATGTAGAAATAATAAACTCCGAGTCAGTCATGAGATTGGTGTGAGAAATAAAACAATTATTAAAAACTTAACTTTAAAATAAGGTAAATCAAGGGACCACGCCGTATTACACGGAACAAGTTTTCTCCCAAGAATACTAGTGCATACAACAAACAATGCAATGCGTTTATAAAAATGAAGCTATTATAAGACTCATGTCCTATCACACAATGCAACGCAAGCCGGAGGATAGAGTTGCCAAACATGCTTGATATGTTTAAAACAAATCATTTGATACTATTATAAGTACATAGTGTCAAAAACAACTTCATATATAAATGTATCAATCATAGACGGCATGGTACCATATATCATGTCGCTAAACTAGTTTTTTCAACTAAAACCGGAAAGCGTTGTATTGGAAATTGGATTCCATCATGAACAAAGGAAAGGGATCGTCCTTACTGAATTTGAGACAATCTAGCCCATGTCTTAGGATCAATCGCAACTGCACCTTGGATCTTTAGGGCCGATCCACCCTTACATTTGCGGATTAGCAATTATTGAATAATACGTTTCCCCGCCCTATGGGGAGTAAATCTGGTCAATACGTTGACCATCACAAGTGCTACTAGGGACTCAAGTTTGAGGTACCTCGCTATCCATCATCCACATAAGTAAAAATGTCTGGGCTCCATACCATGACACCACTCCTAGCAAGAAAGAAACACATGTTCTCCCTGCAGTCCTCTCCCGTTTCTGGTTCATACCTGAGTGTGAGGCTCGCGAACTAACGCTATACACAAAGCTATGCTGTTTAAAGCCTTGCTTTGATCATCAACCACAAGACTCTGCTTCTCGACAAAAGCCTTGATCATTTGCCATCAGCATGCCACACTATCACTCCATACCGTACCACTGATTTCCACTAATATATAACCTCTAAGCTCATACTTCTAAGAGAAGGGTGTTAAGCAAGAGAATAAATTCTCCTCCACCAAAACAAATATATGTTTAAAAGAGATCTACGAATGCAATACAGTATAAAGGAATACAATGTCATACATACCATCCATTTGCAAGTCTGTTCTGGGTCTGAACGAAACCGAAGGCACCTTATTCCTCGTCCTATACGTACAATACAGGAGAGAGGTCCTCGCATATTCGGTCGATCTCCAAGTACATCTGGACGATCACCACTTATTACCTTGTCTCGGGTGTACATGCCAATCAAGATAGCAGTAATCATCCAAACGATGTGAAGATCTCCGGTCTTCAACCACCGTCTTCATCGTCGACTTATCGTCAAATCAATGATTCAGAATGGGCATAAACCCGGTCCTTCCGAATAACTCGCGTATCTCATAAACAAGTGCTACACAAACACAACATACGCCTCATTCCAATCCAGAATATTCTTTTATTCAAATATTATTTTCAAAATTTGAAACAAATTAAGGCTTTCCAAACTAGTCTGGATTAGCGAACCTTACTGAAGTAATCATTTATTTTATTTTCCAATCCCAACCTATTCATCCCATGGAGCAAAACTGGTAATACTCCATATCTAACACCACAGTGTTACTGATAAAATTAATTACCATTTCACGTTCAAATCTATTTAAAGATTTAACTATCGCTTGGAGAAAAACTGGTAATACTCCATTCTCGATCATTTCCCACATTTGATAATTTAAATTATCACATTCACATTTCAATCTAATTAAAGATTCATTAAAACTCCACTTAGTTTTAATCTTTCAACAATCATTATTTAATGGTTATTTAACTTTGGGAACACAAACATGCCACATCGACAATCTACACCATACCAATGATTTCTGCCAATATATAACCTCTAAGCTTATACACCACAGAGAAGGGTGTTAAGCAAGAGAATAAACTCTTCACCACCAAACAAATATATATTTAGGAGAGATCAACAATACAGTTCGAGATATAATGTTAGACATGTAATCCTGACTTTAACTGGGTTAAAAAACCAATGTCATTTAAAACAAAGTTCACGATAAACCCAAAATCACATTCCATTAATTATGGAATCTTTACGGAAAATAGATCAATATATATAATCGATATAAATTTCCGTATCCAACCAATAATATAAATAGAATAACGGCAAAGCCTTTTAAATTCCATATATATTAACAGTCTTCCTCCACAGAAGCTCACTTCTATTATCACTAAATCGAATTCCATTCCATTCCAATTTATTATTTTAAATTGAAAAACTTTACTTTGGAAAATTTCCATTAAATCTTAATATAAGATTTATATTTCCAAATCGCATTTCACTGTTAATCGGGTTAACGAATGAATGTCATAAAAAACACAATTCATAATAAACCCAATTCACATTCCATTTTATTCCAATTACCAAATATATTTGGAAGTTCTAATAATCTTAATCAAAAGATTAATTCCTTTCACACGGGGTTTAAGAACAGTGTCACTGAAGACACCATTCACGAAAAACCCAAAATCCACTTTGATATTAAATATAAGGCTCTAAACAGAAATTATATCGGCTTACATTCAATATCATGTTCTGAAACCAACACATATCGTACGGGGAATAACGATATATATCTATCTTCCAAATTCCTCCATAATATCTGTATAGTCACGGAATCCAATATCGAAATATCCCGAAGATGATTTCTCTTCAAATCCATTCCAATTCTTACATTGGAAAATTCTATTTAGATTAAAACCATTCACAAATCCAATTTATTTATTTAAAAACATTGGATTATCTTTCTAGTTGATAACTAGTTCATTTTGATAAAAAAATATTTTTATCTTTTCAAATATGGAATTTTTCATCCAAATTCTTTCCAAATCATTTATTATGATTTTACAAAAATTATTGATATTTTTAATAATTTTATCAAGGTCCATGCAGTTGGTTTCCAATAACTGCCACTGAACTGCATCATAGCTACCTTTTTCAAATTTGAATTGGACATAATTCCAAATCTAACTGTTAGAATTCAAATCTCATATATTCATGGAAAGCTCTTTTTGATACGAACCCAATGGTTCTGGTTTTAGGAGAATCCTCCGGTCGAATCTCCCAATACGTCCATTTGAAGTCAATGGTCGAAATTCGCGAACGGTCGCAGCGTGGCGCGTTCTATTCAAGTCATTAATATATATATATCGTTCAAACCATAATTTATAAATTCGTATTAAAAACGATTCCCACTCTCATTTCAATTTTAAATCAAAATTGAATACTCCTTATCATTATAATATTTAAATGATAATCTTTACAAAATATCAGATTTTGAAATAATTTACTTTACGATATCCATTACAAAAATAAATAAAATCGATATAAATATCATTCGTGTTAAAATGGCGCATAACTAATCAACACGGCTTCACATATTCAATATTTTCGTGTCCATCCAAAATCGGATATCAAAGTTACATTTTAATGCTTTACCGAATATTATTTTAAAATATTCGTTATTTTAAAATATTTGTTCTTTCTGAACTGGAATCAGACCCAACCAATTACCATATAATATTAGTTATATGGATTTCGTATAACACATGTACACAACAAAAATGACAAATAATCATCCATCATCCAGAGTACATTACACGACTGCATAAGCATTAAATATAAATAAATAACACTTACAACAGTTTGTTAAACAATCGAATGACATACAACTAAATAATTGGGATTAATGTACGTCAAATATTGTCCCAATACCTGTGTGAGGTTTCAACCAACAAATACTAAATATTATTTGTGTAGTTGGCCGATGTGTAAAATTTATCATCCTAATCAATGTTAGTTAAATGGGTGTACATAAACAAATCTCCGATTTGCAAATGAATATTTCTTTTCATTTCAGGAGAATTTTATGTCGTTCACATATACGTTAAAAATTATATTTTTAATGATAAAATATTTATTTCAACACTTTACTATTTTATATAGTTCATACATTCAATAAAAATATTTTTTTTATTGTTCAAACATTTTATTCAACACATGAATATTTTATATAGTTTATTTCAAAAAAATTCATATACATTTCAGTTTCAGAAAAATTTGGCATTATAACGGCGCGATATTAGAACCGGAGTAATGTCTAGCATTACCTCTCTACTGATACTGGCTCATGCCATACACAATAATCAATCCAATCAACAAAACCACAATGCAATCAATAACCACAATACAGTCAATTTTCCAATAATACAATCCAAACAAACAACCATGGTTTGCACAATAAATAGTGTCAAGGGTTACTAAGCCCCGTCTACAACCTAAGATATATTTATCTATAAAATAATTTTTGTGAGAAGGCGTTCTCACATTGGGATCCACTCCGCCGTTGTTTTCTGACGCTTTGATTTGGTGTTCTATTTCCAGAATTTGCAAATGAGCTCCAATCTTCACACAGTCTTTTTTTATCTTAATCGCGCCATTCAGGACAACTTTCACCTAGTGGCCTTTCTTCCGAAAATTCTCCAATTCATCAGAATTTGAGAAAAAGATAGTATTTGGACAGCAGACTTTGGATGCGTCTTATGAACAACTTCACAATCCAAAATATGACTTCTATATACTCAAATCGAAGAGAAAAATGAGATCTTCGACTTTGGTACTGTGGTGTTTTGGCCAGAAGAGCTTAATTGGAGAGTTATTTGCTGTGGAAGCTCAGGGTGTTAAACGCAAAACTTAAAATTATAAAAATTGGATTTTTATACAAAGGAGGACCTACGGCCAGAGGGGTGGTGGGGATGGGTGGTGCCGGGTCACTGGTGGTTAGGGGAGGCGGCGGCTGTCTGGTGGCAGGCCCATGGGGTGGTGGCGGCGGTTTTAGGGCAAGGGCGTGGGGGATCTCGAATTGGGGAGGAGAGGGAGGCGGAGGAGAAGGAGGGGTACCGAAGTGGGTGCAGGCGGAGGTGGGCGGTGGTCAGCGTGGCTGAAGAGGGGGCGACGAGTATAGGCTGGAGCGAAGGGTTTTTTTAATTCTTCTTGCGTTGACTGAGAGAGAGGAAAGGGGGTAGGGGGTTTTATATAATTATTTAATTTAATTACCAAAAAGTGAAATTTCCATTCGAACTCCAAATCAAACCTAATGACTGGCGCACCTAGCTAATTACCCCCCATTCGAGACAAAGTGGGATATGTTTCGTAAGCCAATTCGATTGTTTCGAACAGTTTTTATCAAAAATATAAATATAAATCAATGTTTATTGAATTTAAACGTACATTTTAATTTACCGAGGCCACATATTGACTCCAAAAATTCCCGAAAAATAAATCTAGCTATGTTTTGACGATACGGTCCTAATAAAACTAATTTTTTCAAATTTGGAGACCATTTGAAAAATGACCTTTTCTAGTCGATCCAATTTAACTGAAATTGACAAAAACACGTTTTCTTTTGCTATGCTCACATATTAATTCCAAAAATTATGAAAATTGGAATTTAACAATAATTTGACATTATGATCCAACAAAAGTGGTTTCATCGAAAATGGAAGTCGTTTGCAAAATGGCTATTTTTAAGGGCTATAAATATATTTAAAAATATATAAATTCCATAGCGACTATTCTAAATTTTAAACTGGCCATAACTTTCAATTTACATTATGAAATTTAAATTATCCACTTCCATTAGAAAGATATTGTTAAACAAGTTCAAATATTTCTGGTTTTACTGAAATCCGATTTATTTTGAATTATGTACATTCAGTTGAAATTTAGAATCGAATTTTCAAACTACTGTGCCATTTCAAACTCTATTTATAGTTAAAATAAATTTATATGTCCTAACTTTGATTTAAATAAATTTTTAGTCGTTATTAGTTAAAATAAATCATTTTAAATATTCAAAATCCATTAAAATAGCTAAAATAAAAAATTTAAATTGGTTTTGAAAATCCGGGTTATTACAACATCGATTATACTAGACACGATAATGCTTATGTTGTGGGATTACTTTGCATGTTTACTAGCATACCTAGTATAAAGCATTTGCATGTTATTGAAAAGAGTAATTGGATAACTTAGAGTCTTGAATTACACAATTAAAAGTTTCCCGTTGGCCTTGAAGGATGTATCAGTGCAGATTGGAATACGTTATTAGACGGTTCCAAAGCTACAAGCAAATAGATCTTTTGCATTACAGGTGAAGTTGTTTCTTGAAGATTAAGAAATGGTGGCTCAATACACTATGGGGTCAGAAATGATAGCACTAACTACAAGTTATGAAGATGCAGAGTACTGGAGAAATCCTCTAGCTAAGATCCCTTTATGGGAAAACCAATACCTGCAATGTTGATCCATTAAATTAGTATCTTGGTTATTGTAAAAGTTGAGAACCGTTATTAAAATGGTAAGAGACAGTAAATTCATTGTAAGCACGATATTGGAATAGGTGGTTCAAATCCTTCCCTTAGAACCGTACTTGAGAGTTTCCTACCTCATATGGCTCAACAATCAATTCTTTTTCCGGTATCATCTTATATTTACCCTATTCTCCTAGACTAACTGAATTCTATTTATGGGAAATAAATCCCATTTTTCTTGGGTTATCAAAACCGATAAAAGACCAGAATATTATAAGGACTCTTCCGACCAGACAAAAATCTCTAATTGTCAGCATTGTAACAGTGCATATCTCTCTATAATCAATTAGAGTGAATCATGCACGCAATGATGAGAATCTGGCATATCATTTAATTAAAGGATTAACAAAAGAGAACGTTATTTCTTCATCTAAAAAATTTGTGACTAATGCCCTTGGAATGAGAAGTAACTCATAATAAAGTCTTTTATAATGGTAGTCCAACCTAATGATTGTATATTATAAGAACTACGTTCAATTGATAATAAAAAGTTATGAAGCGGTAATAATTCACTTTGTAGAAGCATGTGGGGTTGAAGCAATAAGAGGATGAGTTTAACTTATTGAAATCCACAATTTATGTGAAGTGAAGTATATAGCTATAGGAGTACTCTTATTAGATTCACCATTGTTAGTGTGAAAGTGTATTAGTTTTCTATCGAATTTTGGACAAATAAGTAGAGCATTAAACCAGATAGACGTGTGAGACCATTAAAGCACGTGCTATTCGTTTCACCATAGAAAAATTATGTGTGATTTTATGCCAAAGATATAGTTCAAGGCTAAGAGTCACTCTAGCATAATTTGGATTTTACTCACTATGCAAATGTTTAAATCAAAAGACATGCTTATTTATGCATAATTTTATGAAATCAAAAAAAAAATGCTTGAGGAAAATATTAATGAAAATCCAAGTTGGATTTATTTTGAAATTTTGTGAATTATCAAAATTACAGAGAAGAGTAGTTTGTTACCCTCTTATGGACTGTCCAACATGGAAGAGAATAGAAAAGTACTCATATTTATATGAGTTTCTTAGCTTTTCGATTGGGTCATTGGACATCCAGTATGACTTTTATGTCAAGGAGCAAGCGCATGTATTGTGAACATGCACACATGGATCCATCAACTCGACTAAATCAAGCCCGGGCCATGCTTAGCTTGGCTATTGTGGTATATAGCTCCACTACAACTAAACAAACTTTTTACAAAGGGCAATGCAAGTTGTAATATGTTTTCACAACGGGCATTGTGGACATTATGATAGGCCATGTTGTAATTGATACCTTTTTATGTCAGGCATTGCCCATTGTAAAAAGCCTTTTTACAATGGGAAATTCCCTTCGTAATATGGTTTACGCAATGGTCATTATAACCGTTGTATTAGACCGCGTTGTAATAAATCACATTTTTACAACGGTCATTGGTCATTGTAATAGACTCTATGACAACAATTAATGCCTATTGTAAAATGTTGAAATATGGAAAGGTTTCTGATTGTTGTAATGTAAAATATTTGAGAGAATTAAATTATTTAAATCAAAATTTCTAATTTTGAATATATATTTTATTCAAATAAGTATTCTATTACACTTTTGAATAGTACAATACTTGTTTCTCTCTGTTACACAAACACTACACAAAATACTCATTTGGACAAGCATTGTCTCACTACATACACTCAATTACGCTCACTCTCTCATACACTCAGTGTCTTCATTTTCGATGATTGATCGAAAACCAAGTGCTGAAATTGATGCAGCTTATGAAGCTCTTCAAATTTGTACTCGGACTAAAAAATAGTAGTAGTTGTAAATGAATACGCTACCCTACATAGCCTGGAAAAGGGATATAGGTATTCATACTTAACGGAGAGTCTTAAGGAACGCTAGATTATTAAAAGTTAAAAGTCAATAACTCAAAAAACATCAATTTTAATATTTTAATCAACTCACATGTCATCAAAACGCTGAACCCACTACCAATGTTTTTAGCCCCTTTATTACCCAGAAGTGCCTAAAAATCCACTTACCCCTAGTCCAAAACAATTCCTTCCAGTCCGTAAGAAAGTGGTAGTCGAGTTGCAAAGTATTAATATAGTCCAGCTAAATATCATTTTTATTTCAAAGGGCTTCACCCTGATAATTTTTACATATCATCTCAATTTTGCTAAACGATCGACTCGTAAAACATTACGCCATTTCACACCTAATTTTCACAATAGTTTATAATAACTAGAGTGAGAATCATATCTCTTGGAAATATCAAGCTAAAGCTGGTATGAACGTAAACTACATTAAGGCAGAGATAACGCTCTTGTTACCTGTGATCACAAGCATTCCAAAGTAAGATAAGCAGGGATTAGTGAAGTAGCTTCACTTGGCACCGAAGAATGCACCTAAAACTGAACTATGGTAAAACCACATGGTTAAAGTGGAACTTATTTTATATGGATACAAATAAGGTTCATAATTTAGGTAATGGACAAAAGTAATAAGTTTGTAACTATGATGTTAAGCATATTATATTGTTTTTCATCATATTCATCTGTCTAAAGTAACTAAAAATTCTTGTCTTTGGAGGTCCGGCATCTCCATGTCGCATCTGCTAGATCACGGTTTTGGGGTATCTCTCAGATCCCTAAAACTAATGAGGTGTTTTCTCGTCCCTTTACTGTCCCCTTCCGCTCCTCGCCTCGAAGGCCGAGAGTGTACTCCGCGCACCATTGGCACACGCTCTACAACGGTGTCTAAGAAAATCGTTAGATCTACTCGTCATATGCTTTATCTTACTTAAGCTGTTCTAGAGTGTCTTCTCCATTTGGTGTCGATCTTCGTTTTGTTGGTCTCCGGTTTTTTTTTCCTCTATATGGCGAATTTCCAGTTCTGGAATGTTTTTGGTATTGGTAATGATGCGTCGACGGTTAGGATGAAGCGCATTGTTAGGAAGCACATTGTTTGTCTGGTAAATCTCTTAGAGCCTTTCATGGGTCCGAAAGTGGCCACTAAATCCATTTTTCCCTTGGGCTTGGTGGAGTCATGGCCAACGTGTCTAACAAGATTTGAATCCTATTGACCAACTTTTTGGCAAACGTTGTCGTGGTTCAACGGATTGAAGCCCAATGTCCAAAAACTCACTTTTCATTATCAGACAATCAACCGACAGAACAACTTATACTTCAAAAAGTCCAGAAAAGATTTGGCCTGAGCTAATTTCCTGTAACGACCCAGAAAATCTGAACCAATTTAAAAATTTTAAATTGGCTAAAATAATGGATTTTAAATATTTAAAATAAATATTTTAAATAATGGCGATGAAAACTGAGTTGAAATCGACAATTGAAAACGAATATAATTAATTATAATTATATATAGAATTGAAAATGGCGCGGTAGTTCGATAATTCGTTTTCAAACTTCAATTGAATATACCGGGTGCAAAACAATCCGGATTTTAATGAAACCAAAAACATTAGGATCTAATTGGTGATATCTTTCCAACGAATCCGACCAATCGAAATTTGATAGCAGGAATCAAAAGATATGTCCAGTTGAAAATTCTGAATAGTCGCTATGGAATTCAGGCCCTTAAAAATGGACATTTTGCAAATGACCTCGGATTTCGACGAAACCACTTTTGTTAGATCCGCAGTGTCAAGTTATTGCTAGGTTTCAAATTTCATCATTTTTCGAATCAATATGTGAGCGTGGCAAAGGAAAACGCGTTTGACCAGTTTCAGTTGATTTTAATCGACTGGAAATTGGCCATTTTACAAACGGTCTCAGAATTCGACGAAACTAGTTTTGTTAGGACCGTATCGTCAATACGAAGCTAGAAAATATTTTTTTGGAATTTTTCTAGTTAGTATGTGGCCCCGGTAATTTGAAATGTACGTTTAAAATTCAATATAGTGATTTAAATGAAAATTCAACGGAAACTGATTGTAACAATCAAATCGGCTTGCGATACATATCCCATTGTGTTTGGAATGGGGGTAAAACGCTATGGGCGACAGGCGGTGGGCCTCGTTTCGAGGTCGTGGGTAAAAGTCAACTTTATGCAATTAATTTAATTAAAAAAAAAATATATATATATATATTTTCTTTCCCTCCCCCCCCTTTTATCTCCTGCTTGCCCCCCCCCCCCCGTTTATTCGATTACAACCAGAAAGAAAAAAAAAAAAGAGAAAAAAAACCCTAAGCAGGCGATCGAACCCCCGAAGCCGCCCACCGCCTCTCTCCGTTCGACGCCCCGAAGTCGCCCACCGCCTTTTCTCCGTCGAAGCTCGAAGCCGCCTCCCGTTCGAAGCCCGAGCGCCACCCTCGAGAGCTCCTGCCGCCGACGAAGACGAGTCGCGCTTCCCCCCCCCTTTTCCGCAGCTTCGGTGAGCATTTTCCTTTTATTTTTTTTTTATTTTTTTTTTATTTTTTTTACTTATTCGGTTAAACTGTTTTGTTTTTATAATAAAAACTGATTTATTTATAAAGATTAAAACTGTTTATTTTAAAAAAAGAATTTTTAAACTGATTTTAATTTAAAAAAAACTGAATTTTATAAAAGAAATTAAAACTGATTTTTATAATTTTAATAAACTGATTTTTATAATTTTAATAAACTGATTTTATAAAACCTTTTAAAAACTGATTTTTTTTGTAAAGAAAGAAAAAAAAACTGATTTCTTTTAAAAGAATTTTAAAACCTGATTTTTAAAAAGGAAATAAAAATTGAACTTTAAAAAGTAAAAATCATATTTTTATATATCGAAAGTCGAAGTAAAAATCATATTTTTATATATCGAAAGTCGAAGTAAAAATCATATTTTTATATATCGAAAGTCGAAGTAAAAATCATATTTTTATATATCGAAAGTCGAAGTAAAAATCATATTTTTATATATCGAAAGTCAAAGTAAAAATCATATTTTTATATATCGAAAGTCGAAGTAAAAATCATATTTTTATATATCGAAAGTCGAAGTAAAAATCATATTTTTATATATCGAAAGTCGAAGTAAAAATCATATTTTTATATATCGAAAGTCAAAGTAAAAATCATATTTTTATATATCGAAAGTCGAAGAAAAAAAAATATTTTTATATATTGAATAGCGTGGAAAAAATCATATTTTTATATATTGAATAGCATCGTAAAAATTCGATTTTTACATGTGTAGAGAATACGGGCGAAAGCGACAAAAGGCGAAGATTTCTATAAGTGAAGTGTCGTGCAGTTGGATAGCTATTGGTGAGATTTCTGATTTAAAATATATTATATATGTTTGAAAATGAAAAGTGAATTGCTATATATAAATATCTATATATATATATATACGCCCCTCGTCCACAAACCATGGACGATATTTATTGGTTGAAATTGTTGTGAAAATTGGTTGATAGCGAATGATTGTTTGGGATTGTTTGTGATTGATATTGGTTGATTGTGGTTGAAAAATACCCATTGGTGGTTGTGAATTATTTGGTTGAAACCACATAGGATTAGTTTGTGGAAATGAAATAAATATATACATGCCGCCTGCGTGCGAATTAGATGCATGATTACCATTGTCAAAAACCGCGAGGTTTTAAGGTAGAGCGAGGAGCCGTACTAGGGACGGTGCCGGTGTAACTACCCTGCCGTTATGCTGCCGAAATTTTGAATAATATTCTTGTGTTTGAATTATTTTCATATGCTAAAACTATAGAAAACATTCATGTGTTGAATTGATATTCATTCGTTGTTTAGAAATTCATGTGTTGAATGGTATTCATATTTTGAAATAAATTGTTCGATAATAAAAATCACATTTTTATCTATATATAAAAACTATAGAAAACATTCATGTGTTGAATTGATATTCATTCGTTGTTTAGAAATTCATGTGTTGAATGGTATTCATATTTTGAAATAAATTGTTCGACAATAAAAAAAATCACATTTTTATCTATGTATAGAAACTATAGAAAACATTCAGGTGTTGAATGGTATTCATATTTTAAAATAAATTGTTTGATGATAAAAATCCTATTTTTATCGCCAATATGAAGTGTATAGAAAAATAGTGTTTTGAAAGGAATTGTTTTACAATAAAAATCACATTTTTTTATTGTATGCAGAAATCGTTGAAATGTGAAGTGTTAAAAATAGCCACTTGTTCAAAATAAACATATATGAGTTGAAATATTCATTAATTAGCTAATGAAATGATTTGCACCTATTTATGTAACATTAGAATGAATGGTGTTTTTAAACCAAATAGAAATCAAATATGAAGTTGAATAGAAAATGAAAAATGATATGAACTGTATATATATGTACATGCATATTCATTGAACAGGTTATAGCAAAGGGGCTAGAGAAGAGGAATAAAATTTTGTGCCCGACAAATAGGTACACGTTTACTGCTTTGTTTGGGTGATGATTTTGAGCCTGTTGGCTAGCCGCTTGGCTTTTTCTTTTTCTTTTTGAGATTAGAAGGACCGGGACGCTATTTGCGATTTCCCGACGCTCCCGGTGCAGGGGAGGTTATGGCGAAATTTTTCCAAAATTTAAGATGTTAGAAAAAAAATTTGAAGTGAAAACGATATTGAAATTGTTGAATGAACTATATTTATATAAATATATAAATATAAATAAAATTAAAACGAAACGAAGCCGTGCAGTTCGTATTTTGAAACCGTGATTTCAAACGACTAGTACGGGAAATCCGACCATTGGATTTTCCCGAAATCTCAACCGTCGGGTTCGCCTTGGAATAATCTTTCCAACGGCACCAACCTTGTAAAAATCCAACGGTTGGATTGTCTGGAATGTTTAATTCAAATCTGAAGAAAAACAGCGCCAGAAACGATTATATTTATTTATATATATAAATATAATTATATTTAATCGAATAACGACGCTGCAGTTCGTATTTTGAAATCGAACTTTCAAACGATTGTACCGGGAGATCCGACCGTCGGATTTTCCCGAAACTGGAACCGTTGGGTTCGTTTTGAAAAGACCTTTCTAATGATGTAAATTTTGTGAAGATCCAACGGTTAGATTTTCAGATATGTGTAAATCAAATCTGAAGAAAAACAGCGCCACGGCCGCCTTATGGCCCGAAGCGTCGTTTTGAATAAAATGGCTATTTTAAAATAAATAAAAATAGCGACAAATAGTTATAAAATACCATAAGCGATATGGAATGGAAATAAACTGAATTTGCTTGATTTATGTGATGTTTGATGGTTGAATGTGTTTGGTGTGAAAATTACATTAAAGGACAAAATGGGTGTTGTAGAATAATTTAACCATTGAAATAAATCAATTTGAAATTCTAAATATACGTGGATTATTTGAAAAGGCCGAGTTAATTCTCATTTCGAATAATCGACCGACGATTGAAATTCGAAGATGAAGACGACGGTCGAAGACCGGAGATCTTCACCTCGTTTGGATGGTAACCGAGGTCCTGATTGGGAGGCATCCCGAAATATGGATAATGAGTGGTGATCGTCCAGACGTACGTGGTGATCGAAGGGTTTGCGAGGTATTTAGTGCCTCCGGTTTCGTTCAGACCCAGAACGGACTTGTAAATGGACTGTGTGTCTGACATTGGAGTTTATTCTGTGTTGATTGATTTCTGTTAAATATACATCTGTTTGGCGGCGGAGAATTTATTCTTTTGCTTAACTCCCTTCTCTGGGACGCACGAGCTCAGAGGTTGTATATCGATGGACATCAATCGCATGGCGTGAATTGCCTGTGTGGCATGCTAAGATGCAGTGATCAGGGCTTCTGTTGAAAAGCAAAGTCTTGTGGTGATGATCAAAGCACCGCCTGTGTGGCGTAGCTTTGTGTATAACGTGAATTCGCGAGCCTCACACCCCGGTATGAACCAGAAACGGGAGGAAGGACATCAGGGAGGGCTTGCGTTTCTTTCTAGCTAGGGTGGTGTCAGTGACCTACCAGCCCTGACATTTATATACTTTACACCTATGTGGTTGTTGCTGTTGCGAGGCGCCTCGGTTTGATCGGACGATCCGGGTCCGATGGAGTCATTCGTTGGCTCGTTTACACCCCAAAGGATGGGGAAACGCAGTGTTCAGGAATTTTAATCCACATCGGTGGACCGGCCCTGACGATCCAAGGGTCACTCGAGCTCTGATCCTGAGGGGCGGGCTAGAGCGTCTCGAATTCGGTGAGGACTATCTTTTGCCTCGGTTCATGACGGAAATCCAATTTCCAAATACGTGATCGTGCGGTTTTGATTGTATATATATATGGCGACATGATATATGGTACCCATGCCGTCTAGGATTGATAGTTATGATTTGAAATTGTTTTCAAAACATATAAACACTAGCAATAATATCAATTGCCTTTGTTTTATTCGTATCAATCATATTTTGGCCATTATAAGGTAAAACTCTATCCTCCGGTTTGCGTTGCATTGTGTGATGGGAACTGAGTCTTATAATGGCTTCATTTTTACAAAAAGCATAGCGATGTTTAAAAGAAAGATTTGTTTTAAAGCACTGGCAATCCAATGGAGTAAACCCGTTCCACGAAAGTGGCGTGGTCCTGTGATTTGCCATATTATCTAGGTGTTGAGTAGATTTCTCATACCAGTCCTTGTTGCTGGCCCTGTGTGGGCTGGGTACGCATGATAGGGGGTTCTCGCTTCGCGGTTTGGTGGCGAACGGGAGACTCTTACCCCTACATGTCGCTGGGGAGGGCGTTGGTTCGCCAATAGGCGCGAGACTCGAGAGGGTCGCCGTAAAACAAGGGACTGGGGGACCATTGGGAGCCACAGTGGGTTTTACCTGCTGTACTGGAGGATGAAGGGATGGTTGCAAAGCCTACCGGATTTCGCGGTAACGTCTCAACGTGGTATCAGAGCTTTGGTTAAACTTAGTTCTGGAATATAACATTTGAACGAACTCGTCAGAGATAGAACCAGTAGTGTTCTAGGACGGGTAACTCTATACAGATAGAATCAGAACAACTCGTTAGAGATGGGGTCAGAAGTGCCTCAGAACGAGTCAAGCGAAATATATTTTTAAATAACGTATTTGTGATTATATATATATAGTCTGGTTTTAGAAATATAATTTTTGAATATATAAGAGAAATATTTCTGAATATTAAAAACAATTGGTTGGGTTGTAGTGTTGTGTGATTGTAGAATTATCAAACCACTTTCGACTTTGTTCCTTTTCGGGGACGAAAAGTTTTAAGTGGGGGAGATTGTAACGACCCAGAAAATCTGAACCAATTTAAAAATTTTAAATTGGCTAAAATAATGGATTTTAAATATTTAAAATAAATATTTTAAATAATGGCGATGAAAACTGAGTTGAAATCGACAATTGAAAACGAATATAATTAATTATAATTATATATAGAATTGAAAATGGCGCGGTAGTTCGATAATTCGATTTCAAACTTCAATTGAATATACCGGGTGCAAAACAATCCGGATTTTAATGAAACCAAAAACATTAGGATCTAATTGGTGATATCTTTCCAACGAATCCGACCAATCGAAATTTGATAGCGGGAATCAAAAGATATGTCCAGTTGAAAATTCTGAATAGTCGCTATGGAATTCAGGCCCTTAAAAATGGACATTTTGCAAATGACCTCGGATTTCGACGAAACCACTTTTGTTAGATCCGCAGTGTCAAGTTATTGCTAGGTTTCAAATTTCATCATTTTTCGAATCAATATGTGAGCGTGGCAAAGGAAAACGCGTTTGACCAGTTTCAGTTGATTTTAATCGACTGGAAATTGGCCATTTTACAAACGGTCTCAGAATTCGACGAAACTAGTTTTGTTAGGACCGTATCGTCAATACGAAGCTAGAAAATATTTTTCTGGAATTTTTCTAGTTAGTATGTGGCCCCGGTAATTTGAAATGTACGTTTAAAATTCAATATAGTGATTTAAATGAAAATTCAACGGAAACTGATTGTAACAATCAAATCGGCTTGCGATACATATCCCATTGTGTTTGGAATGGGGGTAAAACGCTATGGGTGACAGGCGGTGGGCCTCGTTTCGAGGTCGTGGGTAAAAGTCAACTTTATGCAATTAATTTAATTAAATATATATATATATATTTTTTCTTTTCCCCCCCCTTTTATCTCCTGCTTGCCCCCTCCCCCCCCCCCCCCCCCCCGTTTATTCGATTACAACCAGAAAGAAAAAAAAAAGAGAAAAAAAACCCTAAGCAGGCGATCGAACCCCCGAAGCCGCCCACCGCCTCTCTCCGTTCGACGTCCCGAAGTCGCCCACCGCCTTTTCTCCGTCGAAGCTCGAAGCCGCCTCCCGTTCGAAGCCCGAGCGCCACCCTCGAGAGCTCCTGCCGCCGACGAAGACGAGCCGCGCTTTCCCCCCCCCCCTTTTCCGCAGCTTCGGTGAGCATTTTCCTTTTATTTTATTTTATTTTTTATTTTATTTTTTTTTACTTATTCGGTTAAACTGTTTTGTTTTTATAATAAAAACTGATTTATTTATAAAGATTAAAACTGTTTATTTTAAAAAAAGAATTTTTAAACTGATTTTAATTTAAAAAAAAAACTGAATTTTATAAAAGAAATTAAAACTGATTTTTATAATTTTAATAAACTGATTTTTATAATTTTAATAAACTGATTTTATAAAACCTTTTAAAAACTGATTTTTTTTGTAAAGAAAGAAAAAAAAACTGATTTCTTTTAAAAGAATTTTAAAACCTGATTTTTAAAAAGGAAATAAAAATTGAACTTTAAAAAGTAAAAATCATATTTTTATATATCGAAAGTCGAAGTAAAAATCATATTTTTATATATCGAAAGTCGAAGTAAAAATCATATTTTTATATATCGAAAGTCGAAGTAAAAATCATATTTTTATATATCGAAAGTCGAAGTAAAAATCATATTTTTATATATCGAAAGTCAAAGTAAAAATCATATTTTTATATATCGAAAGTCGAAGTAAAAATCATATTTTTATATATCGAAAGTCGAAGTAAAAATCATATTTTTATATATCGAAAGTCAAAGTAAAAATCATATTTTTATATATCGAAAGTCGAAGAAAAAAAAATATTTTTATATATTGAATAGCGTGGAAAATCATATTTTTATATATTGAATAGCATCGTAAAAATTCGATTTTTACATGTGCAGAGAATACGGGCGAAAGCGACAAAAGGCGAAGATTTCTATAAGTGAAGTGTCGTGCAGTTGAATAGCTATTGGTGAGATTTCTGATTTAAAATATATTATATATGTTTGAAAATGAAAAGTGAATTGCTATATATAAATATCTATATATATATATATACGCCCCTCGTCCACAAACCATGGACGATATTTATTGGTTGAAATTGTTGTGAAAATTGGTTGATAGCGAATGATTGTTTGGGATTGTTTGTGATTGATATTGGTTGATTGTGGTTGAAAAATACCCATTGGTGGTTGTGAATTATTTGGTTGAAACCACATAGGATTAGTTTGTGGAAATGAAATAAATAAATACATGCCGCCTGCGTGCGAATTAGATGCATGATTACCATTGTCAAAAACCGCGAGGTTTTAAGGTAGAGCGAGGAGCCGTACTAGGGACGGTGCCGGTGTAACTACCCTGCCGTTATGCTGCCGAAATTTTGAATAATATTCTTGTGTTTGAATTATTTTCATATGCTAAAACTATAGAAAACATTCATATGTTGAATTGATATTCATTCGTTGTTTAGAAATTCATGTGTTGAATGGTATTCATATTTTGAAATAAATTGTTCGATAATAAAAATCACATTTTTATCTATATATAAAAACTGTAGAAAACATTCATGTGTTGAATTAATATTCATTCGTTGTTTAGAAATTCATGTGTTGAATGGTATTCATATTTTGAAATAAATTGTTCGACAATAAAAAAAATCACATTTTTATCTATGTATAGAAACTATAGAAAACATTCAGGTGTTGAATGGTATTCATATTTTAAAATAAATTGTTTGATGATAAAAATCCTATTTTTATCGCCAATATGAAGTGTATAGAAAAATAGTGTTTTGAAAGGAATTGTTTTACAATAAAAATCACATTTTTTTATTGTATGCAGAAATCGTTGAAATGTGAAGTGTTAAAAATAGCCACTTGTTCAAAATAAACATATATGAGTTGAAATATTCATTAATTAGCTAATGAAATGATTTGCACCTATTTATGTAACATTAGAATGAATGGTGTTTTTAAACCAAATAGAAATCAAATATGAAGTTTAATAGAAAATGAAAAATGATATGAACTGTATATATATGTACATGCATATTCATTGAACAGGTTATAGCAAAGGGGCTAGAGAAGAGGAATAAAATTTTGTGCCCGACAAATAGGTACACGTTTACTGCTTTGTTTGGGTGATGATTTTGAGCCTGTTGGCTAGCCGCTTGGCTTTTTCTTTTTCTTTTTGAGATTAGAAGGACCGGGACGCTATTTGCGATTTCCCGACGCTCCCGGTGCAGGGGAGGTTATGGCGAAATTTTTCCAAAATTTAAGGTGTTAGAAAAAAAATTTGAAGTGAAAACGATATTGAAATTGTTGAATGAACTATATTTATATAAATATATAAATATAAATAAAATTAAAACGAAACGAAGCCGTGCAGTTCGTATTTTGAAACCGTGATTTCAAACGACTAGTACGGGAAATCCGACCATTGGATTTTCCCGAAATCTCAACCGTCGGGTTCGCCTTGGAATAATCTTTCCAACGTCACCAACCTTGTAAAAATCCAACGGTTGGATTGTCTGGAATGTTTAATTCAAATCTGAAGAAAAACAGCGCCAGAAACGATTATATTTATTTATATATATAAATATAATTATATTTAATCGAATAACGACGCTGCAGTTCGTATTTTGTAATCGAACTTTCAAACGATTGTACCGGGAGATCCGACCGTCGGATTTTCCCGAAACTGGAACCGTTGGGTTCGTTTTGAAAAGACCTTTCTAATGATGTAAATTTTGTGAAGATCCAACGGTTAGATTTTCAGATATGTGTAAATCAAATCTGAAGAAAAACAGCGCCACGGCCGCCTTATGGCCCGAAGCGTCGTTTTGAATAAAATGGCTATTTTAAAATAAATAAAAATAGCGACAAATAGTTATAAAATACCATAAGCGATATGGAATGGAAATAAACTGAATTTGCTTGATTTATGTGATGTTTGATGGTTGAATGTGTTTGGTGTGAAAATTACATTAAAGGACAAAATGGGTGTTGTAGAATAATTTAACCATTGAAATAAATCAATTTGAAATTCTAAATATACGTGGATTATTTGAAAAGGCCGAGTTAATTCTCATTTCGAATAATCGACCGACGATTGAAATTCGAAGATGAAGACGACGGTCGAAGACCGGAGATCTTCACCTCGTTTGGATGGTAACCGAGGTCCTGATTGGGAGGCATCCCGAAATATGGATAATGAGTGGTGATCGTCCAGACGTACGTGGTGATCGAAGGGTTTGCGAGGTATTTAGTGCCTCCGGTTTCGTTCAGACCCAGAACGGACTTGTAAATGGACTGTGTGTCTGACATTGGAGTTTATTCTGTGTTGATTGATTTCTGTTAAATATACATCTGTTTGGCGGCGGAGAATTTATTCTTTTGCTTAACGCCCTTCTCTGGGACGCACGAGCTCAGAGGTTGTATATCGATGGACATCAATCGCATGGCGTGAATTGCCTGTGTGGCATGCTAAGATGCAGTGATCAGGGCTTCTGTTGAAAAGCAAAGTCTTGTGGTGATGATCAAAGCACCGCCTGTGTGGCGTAGCTTTGTGTATAACGTGAATTCGCGAGCCTCACACCCCGGTATGAACCAGAAACGGGAGGAAGGACATCAGGGAGGGCTTGCGTTTCTTTCTAGCTAGGGTGGTGTCAGTGACCTACCAGCCCTGACATTTATATACTTTTCACCTATGTGGTTGTTGCTGTTGCGAGGCGCCTCGGTTTGATCGGACGATCCGGGTCCGATGGAGTCATTCGTTGGCTCGTTTACACTCCAAAGGGTGGGGAAACGCAGTGTTCAGGAATTTTAATCCACATCGGTGGACCGGCCCTGACGATCCAAGGGTCACTCGAGCTCTGATCCTGAGGGGCGGGCTAGAGCGTCTCGAATTCGGTGAGGACTATCTTTTGCCTCGGTTCATGACGGAAATCCAATTTCCAAATACGTGATCGTGCGGTTTTGATTGTATATATATATGGCGACATGATATATGGTACCCATGCCGTCTAGGATTGATAGTTATGATTTGAAATTGTTTTCAAAACATATAAACACTAGCAATAATATCAATTGCCTTTGTTTTATTCGTATCAATCATATTTTGGCCATTATAAGGTAAAACTCTATCCTCCGGTTTGCGTTGCATTGTGTGATGGGAACTGAGTCTTATAATGGCTTCATTTTTACAAAAAGCATAGCGATGTTTAAAAGAAAGATTTGTTTTAAAGCACTGGCAATCCAATGGAGTAAACCCGTTCCACGAAAGTGGCGTGGTCCTGTGATTTGCCATATTATCTAGGTGTTGAGTAGATTTCTCATACCAGTCCTATGACTGACTCGTAGTTTGTTTCACTCTCAAACTCGGGTGCCCCTTTTTCTACACGGGCAGCCTTGTATTCAGGTTTAGCTGGTTCTTCTTTCTGGATAGCTGGAGCTGAAGATGGATTCTATCATTTATTTCTCTTTATGCTGTTCAAAAATATTGTACATATTTTTGTTTATTTCCGCTGTAGACATTTATGTATAGCTGAACTGTATTTGTACTAAGTAAGATCCTGTATACTGTGTAACTCTGATGATTACTTTTATCCAGTATATTTTGTTGTTCATTCTGGTGTATTTATTTAATTCTGTTCTGCTATTATCTGTTTCTGTGTTATATTCCAAAAGATAACCTTGTTTCCGTGAGAACGGGAAATCGGGTCGTCTCATTTCCTTTGAGCAATGACATCTTGTGCCCGACATAATATCTCTCTCGGACTGACCGAGTCAAGCACTTCCTTAAAGTTCGAATCAACCAGATATGTCCAGATCTATGTGGAAATATTCAGTTGAGTCATTCAATACTCGGCCTGGTTCTCAAGGCATTAAAGGCGGTCAACCACTTCCGGACAAAGCTCTACTTTTGATACACCTCATCTCGAGTGCCACGTAAACCACAATTTTCGAGGATACTATTAATCAACAGTAGACCAGGTCCCACGAAGCAACTACTTCAAATGATTAGGCTCCACGTGTATGAGCTCCACAAAATAGGCAAGCCACATGAAGCTCATCCAGCGCCTCTCTTCACCTATAAATACCTCTTTACTGAAAGTAGAAAAGGACTTTTTTGAGGGCAGCTCTTTCTAGAGACTTCTTTCGGATGCTTTATTCTCTACCTAAGACTTCTGATTCTAATCTCTTCTTACAACAAACTCCAAAAATAGCCAATTCTCCTTCTTTTTAATAGATCGTAATCAAAAGCAAATCAATACATATAAAGTGGACGTAGGCACATTGCCGAACCACTATAAAAAGTCTTGCATGTTCCCTGTTTTCTTTATTTTATTGCATTTTGTGATTGTTATTTGTGTGCTCTTTACACAATTGGGGGTTTACTGTCACTAGTGACCAATTTTTGACGTCAACACTTTGGTGCGCCAGGAAGTGGGCATGCATCGATATACGACCTTCAGCAAGTTCTGACCCACGAAGAACAAGAGGAAGAAAGATGCAACATCTTCTCACCCCACAAACGCTGATGCAGCCGAGACAAACACTGCAGGGGCAAGTCAGGAAGCCTCCTCTCATGAAGACATGTCTCGATATCTTACGCAAGACGACACGAATAAGATTATGGCTGAGTTCAGAGGCCGGATGACATCTCAGAGTAAACTCCTCGAATAGCAACAACAGTTGATGGATCACCCTCTCGTTTGGATGGAAAAAGGATATAACGCTTCAACATCAATTCCTCCATCGGCAGAAGCTGGGGTAGTAACCGATCAGTCTGCACAAATGCAAGCCACAAATCAGATCACACCTTTTCTTCCTTCTGGCTCGGCTCCACCTCCCGACCAATAACATCCAGGAGGCCCACGATTCATAGGAGGCCCACTATCAAGATCTAGGTTGTTCGACCATATTACCTCCTCTCTGGGGACTATATTGACTCCCCGGACCAATCGAGCAACCGATGGGTCGATCGGGATCAATGTTGTTCCCATTAAAACCTGACATCTTACAATAGACTCGCCTTATGCCACCTCTCCTTTAACCAAGAGATGGTGGATCCTTCCCTTCGAACCAGGGAGACCACTCTACCATACCAGTTTCCAGACAAGTGGTGGAAAACGCTACTATAGACCCTTCTAACATCGCTTCCGGCGAGGGCACTAGGGAGCCCCAAAGATCACATGCTATGCTGGATCATCCCGGACCTTCCAACATGGGCATGGCTCGGACCAATTCTCCTTAGGTTCAAGAGGCGCCAGTTTGCCCAAAACCAACAACTGCGATGGTCCCTCGCCCTCACCTTCATCCAACTCTCGGAGGTCGAGCCCAACCAACGGCCATGTAAAGACCTGAGGTTTTTGACCATTCAAATCGACAATGATCCTCAAATGTCGATTTAAGCAAATCAAAATTACAGATAGTTATTGGGATTAATATAAGAAAAAGGAGAAGAAGGAAAACAAACACAGAATCTCACAGCAGAAGGACAAAAATACAATCAATAAATAAAAGTTCATGAAGATGTTAAAACATACATTTGATTATACACTTACAACGACTATAAGAGTTAACGGTTATACAATATACCAATATTTGCAGCGGAATAATAACACGTATGTTAAGCTCCATCTTCATATTCATAACGTCGTCTTCAATATTTGAAAACTCAGGTTGACCCGAGCATAAATGGAAGACAAAAACACTCAGATCAGAAATAAAATATTCTCATCTCAGTTAAATCAATTTCATGAGATAATATGAGTGCAATAACTTAAGAGATGTTACGGGAAATTCCATCTCTTAAGGATCCGTCAAACTAGATATTATATAATATAATATGTTATTATAATAGTTTCTATGGTTAAATATAAAATATTAAAATAGTGTAAGCGGGAATACCATTATTACCCTTACATCGTTTATACTGTTGTCGTACAGTTTTCATATAACACACCAGTACGTCAATGGATAGGGATGCGCCATGATATGACAACGTTAAATCAAAATCATAGGGGCTCGATCAAGATAAATATGACAAGGCGCACGAGGAATGCCCAGATTATGAATATACTAGTTGCATGCCCGTGACTAGTGGTAACGCATAGCCGCGACTACTGCCCATCTCGAACAACACTCTCAAATCATGGATGCGCATCAAATCAATCAAACCGAGGGACGGTAGTAGTAAAGGAAGAAGTGTTGCTAATGGAAGTAGCTAACCCCACTTGGTCATGGTATAGTCCCTTTTTAGTCATTTTAATTATGACCTGAAGGTCAAGGACATCCATCATCGTTCTCTTTCTTCAAATCCAATTATCGCCTTCAAATCAACCTACTTCATTCTTGAACTCCACCGCGTACACAGTTGTTAAAGTGGTTTTCGGTATTGGTATAGAGTAGGACAATATCTGATCCCGGTCCCTTTAACAACCAATCGTTTACATTTTTTACACTGGTCAGTTCTTTTACATTTCAAAGGAGTTCGTGCTTCATATCAAAATATCATACTTTCTTAAAAATCATTTCAATATTCAAGATAGAATATATTTGATAATAAAATCTCCATTCAAACCAATTTAAAAACTTAAAACAATTCCAACTTTAAAATAATTTGAATATTAAAATAGTTAAAAATATATTTAAAATAGTTTAGATATATAATTGAAATATTTTGAAAATATATAATTTGTATTTAAAATAGATATTTCAGATTTAGTAAAATATATAGTTAAAATATTAAAATAGTTTATAAAATAAATAGTTAATTATTGAAATGGTTTATTTAAATTAATAAAATAAAATTGTTATAAGGTAAATAATTTATAAAGAAAATAATCATTACAAAATTAGTTTATATAAAATGGTTTAAAATACTATAGTTGGAATTAGAATCATTTCTACAAAATTTAACCAAACTGGAAATCATATTTCAGTTTCAAAGCAATCGACTAAATTACGATTTCTTAATTCAAAAGGATTTAACTTCCCATTTATATTTGAATTCAATTCAACCATTCGATTTCAAACAGTCCGATTTAATAATTTGATTCAAATAATTGAATTTCAGTTATAATTCTCACTTTGAATTATTCGTTTATTAAAGTCTTGAGTTCACAATTCGATTATTACTATAAATCAAGTTAATTTAAAGTAAATATCAAGGATGGATAAACAATTCAATTTCGATAAATTTAGTTCATATTCATTTCAATTTTAACTTCAGTTATCCATATTTATGAATTATTTAAAATTAAATTTTATAAATTTCAAAGCTCAATGTTCAAATTTAAAGAAAATTGATTAATAATATCATTTAATTTGTCTTTAAAACAATATTTCAAAATTCAAGGTAAAAAAATCAATTTTTATTTAACCAACCAGTGTCCGTATATAAATTTCTATCCTATGGCCAAGTAATACCTAAATTTTAATTTTAGTATTTGGGGAAAGGATGTATATCATTTCAATCCAAACCAGGGTCATAGGTATTTATCATTTCAACCTACGTTCTTAATTCATTCTAATGACTAATCCCGGGTTTATTTGATGCCCACAACTTCAACGGTAATGGTTAGGATTAATCAACAAAAATCAATAACATATATAAACAATGTCGATAACAAGATGAATTACATATCAATACATTAAATATATAAATTCAAGGCATCCATCAAAATCAACACATCTAAACAGTTCAATATAATATCAGTTGCTAGTCATCAGGTATGAGGTTTTTAAAACTAGAAATTAATTTCTAACTGTACAATTTATATTAACCGTTAAATTAAATTTTCATGTCTATGAAGATTAACATAAATAATCAATTTAAACAGTAAAATAGCAAACCATACAATCATATCATAACATGAATTCAATTCAACTAACAATCAAATATTTAGTTAGGTGTGAGTGGGTTTAATCACTCACCCTTGGTTCTGAACACGTTTGAAATACAAAATAAACCCCAAAATTTAACTGTCTCGGAATCAGTCCAAAACCAGTGCCATTGTGAAGAGCTCGTCGATACGATTCCAATGCTATTTATTTCGTCCAAAACCGACCTCGTAGTAGAAAGTTATTCACATTAAACAATTCGAATTTGAATATATGTAAAATAAATAGCATACACCTTCCTGCCCAATAATTTCTCGCCACATCAGCACACCAACATGTTCTTCTTCACTGCGTTCTTTGCTTCAAGGAAATAAGCGAAACCAAAACACTTTCAATCCCTAAATCACACACTCACGTACACCCCTCTAGCCTCCAATCTAGCACCACTGCGGCATGCGCGTTGACAAGCTCCGCCACCGCATTAAGCACCGTCGAACTTGGTGGGCCCCATCACTGGAAAAAGCCCTAAAACCACGGAGCGTTTTTGATGAAATCCTGGCGAACTGAGAAACCAAAACCCATGATCAACGTATAGATCTGAAGCTCTCGCAGAGTACTACAACTTTGCTTCAGAAATCGTTTGAAATCATTGAGAATCGAAGGAGAAATTAACAATTGAAAATGGAAAATTTTCGGCCATAGGAATATTGATGGCGACGACTATAATTTTAGGGTTTCCGAGAATAAAATAATATTATTTCATCGTTTAGCGTGATATTTAAGCCAAAATTCGGACTGAGTCCAAATCAGGCCTGCTTACTGCCTAACAATTAGTTTTGACGCCTTCTGAATGCAATGGACTGGGTTTCAAAACCCAATTCCAAATGTCTTTAGTAGTTTTATTTAAATCTCAATAATTGAATTAAATTATACACACAAACTTCTACATGTTATAATTTATTATGATCAAACTATTACTACGTTGGCTATGAAATTTTAGATCTTACAATAATTTACAATTCCAGATCAAATAAAATTAATTTCATCGACTTTTGAGATTATTTGCAAAATGACAATTTTAACCAGTTCATTAATATATTAACATACTCATTTTCGTTTATTCACTTTTAAATTGAATTCAAAGGTTTATAAACTCTATTCAAATCAATACAAATAAATTAATATAACTTATAAATCAACTATCGTATATTGTTAATTCAATATAAATCTTCAATTTCAACATAAATAATCTACCAAATATAAATCGTTATCTTATATAGCTACTGAAATTCATTATTTAACAAAACAAGTTTAGTTCATACCTTATCAAATACAACATAAATTTTAATATTTGAAACCAATTTTATTCAAAACACATTAAATATAATATTTTAAATTGTTGCAAAATTTCAGGATGTTACACTCTCCCCCACTTAAAATTTTTCGTCCTCGAAAAGGAACGTAAAAATGAAGTGGCAAAACGAAATATATAATTTCTACTAAATTTAGAAAACATTTACTTTAATATATAGAAAACATGAGTTTGAAAACAAATTTCACAAAATTTTCTAAGACTAGATTTCACGAAATTTTTTGGCAGAGTCTCCCTTGTACGATTAAGTCCGGGAAACAAATATATATAATCATAAATATACATATCATCAATGATGAGGCATCCCAAAATGGGGAAACAATATATAACACTTAAAATACGATATATAACTCGATATAAATACCTTTCATTTGCATTATTAACGATTTGGCTTATTTTTAAACACCAAAAGCAATATCATGACAAGTGGTGTAACGACCAGGATTTTGCCCGACCCGATCGATCGCTAAATCGACCAAGACCGTTAAAACCCGAACACGTTAACTTTAGGAATACAACACATCAGAACAAATAACAACAGACTTTTATAAACATTATAATAATGTTACATCAGAGTACAGAATATATCTGTAACACCCCACCTCCGCTAGGGTCACTCACAAAGGGATGCACTAGTTTTGGAGGGGTATTATCGAGATAACATCACAGAATTATCACAAGACAGAACATAAATAAATAATTAAGTAAGCAGCGGAAGAGTTTTTGAGCAAAACAGAACTTCATTTTATTCCAAAATAGAACATGTCTCTTACAACATTTCAGATAACAACTTCCTTACAACTGTCTTGTAATAATAGCCAAAGAAGCAACGACTTAAAAACAGAAAAACAGCTTATTCCCCAAGTGCAGTAAAAAGAAGCAGCCATAGCAAACCGTACATGCTGAGCCAAAGCAAGTGATATCCAGGCTAAGAGCTAGTGTTTCCTCCCTGAGAACCTTGGGGGGGGGGACGAAAGAAAAAGAGGCGAAAGGAAAAGGGTCAGTCATAAAGACTGAGTAAGTTCTAGTACTTTCAGTGTAAAACGGTTAAAACAACCTGTCTTGTATGAACTGGAACTAGACTTAAGAACAGTGTCAAGGTGAACAAGATAGACTAAGGTGATCAGGATAAGTCAAGACAAGTCAAGTAAAGCATCACATGTTCGAGATCCGTTGCATCGACTTCACTAGTATACTAAGCCCATGTCACAAGTTAATCACGAAATAAATCCCATGGCCCAATATCATGAAATGACCCTGGAACGGGGTCTGACCCAAGTACGGGGTCCTACGGAGCGATTATCTAGTCGATCGGCTCCCTACAGGTTCTAGCTCGTCAAGTGTCCGTGTCATACGGCTAATCACGAATGTAGTCACCTGTGCTGGGTCCACCTTCGGGTGCATCAGCCCTAGGGTGTCAACCCCTGACACGATTCAAGATGCACAGATAAATCTACGGATACCTAGTGTCTGCCCCGGATACGTGCACGATCGTAGTCCACCGAACCTACACTGGCGTACCCCACTGTCGTCGTTCACCTCTTATAATCAGCCCAGTAATCGTGCCCCCACCCGGCCTAGCCCCAGGGTACCTTGATACTTCTAGAGGGTTACTGCTGAAAGGGGTCGTGTCTAGGGTTTCGCCTAATAGATTAGGTCATGTAATTCGTGACCTAACCCGCCTAACAGATTAAGTCATGTAATTCGTGACTTAACCCTTTTCCAGTCTAGTCATGTCAAGATGGTTAAGTATGTCATTTCAGTTCGCGACTTAACCTGCCTACGTGTCATGTCAAGTTGGCTAAGTGTTGTCGTTTTCAAGTTCATGACTTAGCCCTACAAATCGTGTTCAAGTTGGTTAAGTTGTCTTTTCATGTTCACGACTTAACCCTAATTGGCATTAATTGATTCGTTAATGCACTGAACCACTCACATTGGATCCTGTTGTTCGTAGCCACTGGATTTGCCGGGCGGTTCCGGGCAGGTTTACGCTACGAACTCAACCCAACCTCGGGTTTCAAGCGCGATGTGACCAACTACCCACATTGGATCCTATTGTTTGTAGCAACTGGATTTGTCGGGCGGTTCCGGGCAGATTTACACTACAAACTCAACCCAACCTCGAGTTGGCCACCTTCTTGTTTTCTAAAGTCATGCCCATGTTCTTATCAGATGTTGATATCATGTTCATATGTCAACTTCGTGCCCAACTAAGGCATGTTTAAAGTCAAGTTATGGCATGTTCAAGTCAAGTTTTTCGTGCCATATTTCATGTTCTACTTATGCCAAATTTCATAGTTTATGCTTATAATTAATTCAAGTTTTGCCTATTCTACCCAATCGTATCCCCAACGTATATAAACGTACTTCGTTCACAAGTATAAACAATTCAAGAGATAAAGGGGAATAACACCAAACATGTGATAGGCATATGTGACAGTTACAACATTACTTGCATAATAAACAGGCTATAACATATCACATAGTTGCAATACTAGTATGATGATAACTTGGCATAGTAATGATTCCAACTTAATTTAACATGATGATTTCAACTTTGCATCATAGGCATAATAATCATTGCGGCATAATAATAATTTTATTATAAACATGAAACATTAAAGGCATAGTAATCCTAATAGGCATAGTGGATTCCAATTTAGCATCTTAACATAATAATTCTCATAGACATAATGATTCCAATTTTATAATGATTCTCATCTAACATTATAAACATAATGGTTCTAACTTAGCATTTTTAACATAATGATCCTCAACTAACATTATAGACATAATGATTCCAATATGGCGTTTTTAACATAATGATTCTCAACTAACATTATAAACATAATGGTTCCAATTTAATATTTTAACATAATGATTCTCAAATAACATTATAGACATAATGATTCCAATTTAGCATTTTTAACATAATGATTCTCAACTAACATTATAAACATAATGGTTCCAATTTAATATTTTAACATAATGATTCTCAAATAACATTATAGACATAATGATTCCAATTTAGCGTTCTTAACAAATCTAACTTTATAAACATAATAATTCCAACTTTTCATCATAACCTAGCAATACCCAATTTTTCATTAATCATGATGGGTATATTAACATCACAGGCATAGTTCCATCAATAGTCATAGCCATGGTTTAATTAGCATCATAGGCATAATAATCAACATAAAGATTTCAATAAACATAGTGATTCCATGGACATGTATTAGTCCAACTTGCCAAACAATTTAGCCCAAGTGATTCATAACAACATCAAAATCATGACAAGTTCAACTTGCAATGTGAAACGACCCGTAACTTCCCCGTAAAGGAAAGTGTTGGATAGTTCGAGAACAAGCCAAAACAGAACGCATACAAAAGAACATTTCATTGTATATTACAACAATGCATCAGAATACAAGAATATACAGAGTATAAATGAATATTACACAGAAATACCAGAGATTACAATAAATTACATAGCAGCGGAAAATAATACAATACACAACTGAAGGAGATATACGGATACAAAGCTTTCCGGATATCGTTCCAGCTGTAAACCAGGATCCTGTGAATATAAATCTGCAAAACCAAAACTACTAGCTGCCCGTGTCAAAATAGGGGCACCCAGAGTTTAGGTTAAAACAATAAACTCCAGGTCAGTCATGGGACTGGTGTGAGAACTAAAACAGTTGTAAATCTTTATTTTTAAAGTTAGGTAAATCAAGGGACCACGCCGTATAACACGGAACGGGTTTCCTCCCAAGAATACCGGTGCATATAAGTAAACAACGCAATGCTTTTCTAAAAATGAAGCTATTATAAGACCCAGGTCCCATCACACAATGCAACGCAGCCGAGGATAGGGTTTTCCCTTATAATAGCCAAACATGCTTAGTACGTTCAAAACAAATCATTTGATACTACTATAAGTGCATAGTGTATAAAACAACTTCAAATCATAAGTATCAATCATAGGCGGCATGGGTACCATATATCATGTCGCCATACTAGTTTTACAATTAAAACCGCAAATGTCACGTATTTGGAAATTGGATTTCCATCTATGAACCGAGGCAAAAGATAGTCCTCAACCGATTCGAGACGCTCTAGCCCGTGTCTCAGGAACAGCCGCAACTGCCCCTTGGAGCGACAGGGCCGGTCCACCGATGTGGATTATTATGCCTGAACACTACGTTTCCCCACCCTATGGGGTGTAAGTCTGGTCCGTCAGCCGGCCAGAATGCATCGGCCGAAACCGATATAACCGAGGCGCCTCGCAACAGCAACAACCACATAAGTCAAACTCGTCAGGGCGTGTAAAACCACTGACGCCACTTCTAACTAGAAAGAAACGCAAGTCCTCCCTGAGGTCCGTCTCCCGTTTTTGGTTCATACCGGGTGTGAAACTCGCGAATTCACGTTACACAAAGCTGTGCCACACAGGCTGTGCTTTGATCATCACCACAAGACTTTGCTTTTCGACAGAAGCCTCGATCAATTGCCACTTAGGCATGCCACACAGGCAATTCACTCCATGCGTTTGATATCCATCAATATATAACCCTTGAGCTCGTACGTCTCAGAGAAGGGCGCTAAGCAAGAGAATAAATTCTCCACCGCCAAACAGATATATATTTAATAGAAATCAATCACACAGACTAAAATCCAATGTCAGACACACAGTCCATTTACAAGTCCGTTCTGGGTCTGAACGAAACCGGAGGCACCTAGTACCCCGCATATCCATCGATCTCCAAGTACGTCTGGACGATCACTAACTGTTTCCATCTTCTTGGGTGTACAGCCCAATCAAGATCATCAGTAATTACCCAAACGACGTGAAGACTTCCGGTTTTCGACCACCGTCTTCATCTTCGACACCACGTTGAATCAGTTATTCAGAATGGGATAAACCCGGTCTTTCTGAATAACTCGCGTATATATTATAAAAGTGTTACACAAACACAACATACGCCTCATTCCAATTCAGAATATTCTTTTATCCAAATATTCCTATACTTTGGGAAAAGTTCCCATTAATTTTATCCAAGATAAATTCTTTAAATTTATTCTTTAATCTCCTTTGAATATCAATTCAAACTAGTCGGGATTAGCGAACCACACCGAAGTAATCATTTATTTTATTTCCCAATCCCAACCTATTCATCCCATGAAGCAAAACTGGTTATACTTCATATCTAACACCACGGTGTTATCGGTAAATTCAATTACCATTTCACGTTCAAATCTAATTAAAGATTTTACTATCGCCTGGAGCAAAACTGGTGGTACTCCATTTTCGATCTTTTCAATCTAATTAAAGATTCATTAAAACTCCACTTAGTTTTAATCTTCGACTGGGTTAAAGAATCAGTGTCATTTAAAACACGGTTCACGATAAACCCAAAATCACATTCCATTAATTATCGGGTTAAAGAACAAGTGTTATTTAAAACACTGTTCACGGTAAACCCAAAAATCAATATCAATTCAATTCCAATTAAATATTATTTAATTAGTACACTTCATTAAATCTAAATAAAAAGATTTAATCTTTTCTCAACTGGGTTCAAGAACAGTGTCAGTGAAGACACCATTCATGACAAACCCAAATCACATTCGATATTCAATACAAGGCTCTGAACAGAAAATATATCGGCTTATATTCAATATCAAATTCTACGACTAACAAATGTCGTATTGGAAATAACGATATAAATATATATCTTTCAAATTTCCGTAACAACACCTGTATAATCACGAATTCCAACATCGAAATATTCCAAAGACAATTTCGATTCAAATCCACTCCAATGCAATCATTGGAAATTCTGGTTATTTTCAAAACCCTTTCAAATTCAATTTATTTATTTAAAAATAAATAGAATTATAATTCTAGTTCAAAACTAGTCCATTTCGATAAAAATCTATTTTTATCTTTTCAAATATGGGGTTTTTTCATCCCAAACTTTCACAAATCATTTCTTATGATTTAACACAAATTATTACTATTTTTAATAATTTTATCAAGGCCCGTACAGTCGATTTCCATCAATGGCCATCGAACTGCACTTACAGCGACCTTTTTCAAATTTGATTTGGACATAATTCCAAATCCAACCGTTAGATTTCTAATTTCTAATATTCGTTAGAAAGCTCTTTTCGATACGAACCCAACGGTTCCGGTTTCAGGAGAATCCGACGGTCGGATCTCCCGTAATGTCCGTTTGAAATAAATGGTCGAAATTCACGAACTGCCGCGGCGCGGCGCGTTCTATTCAGGCCATTATATTATATATATAATATATATAATATATATTTCGTCGATTTCTATTTAAAACGAATTTTATAAATAGTTTTAAATTCGTTTCAAAAGCAATTTCAACTTCCATTTCAATTCGTTTTCAATTCAATTCATTTCGAAATCGTTTTCAATTCAATTCATTTCGAAATCGTTTTCAATTCAATTCATTTCGAAATCATTTTCAATTCAATTCATTTCGAAATCGTTTTCAATTCAATTCATTTCGAAATCGTTTTCAATTCAATTCATTTCGAAATCGTTTTCAATTCAATTCATTTCGAAATCGTTTTTAATTCAATTCATTTCGAAATCGTTTTCAATTCAATTCATTTCGAAATCGTTTTCAATTCAATTCATTTCGAAATCGTTTTCAATTCAATTCATTTCGAAATCGTTTTTAATTCAATTCATTTCGAAATCGTTTTTAATTCAATTCATTTCGAAATCGTTTTCAATTCAATTCATTTCGAAATCGTTCACGTCGAAATGGCGTCAATCTAATCAACACGGCTTCATAAATTTCTATTTCAAATATTTCTTTTTTTAAATATTTCTATTTTTAAACTGGAATGAGGCCCAATCAATTACCATATAAAATTTATTATATGGATTTTCATACAACACATGTATAATAGCATTGAAAAATAATCAACCATCAACCAAAGTGCACTACACTGTATAAGCATCAAATATAGATATCTAACGCTTATAACAGCCTGTCAATCAATCGATCGACATATTTAATCAATCAGGATGAGTGAACTGCATATTTCATCCTAACACCCGTGTGGGGTTTCAAACAATCAAACAAATATTTTATTTGTGCAGTTGGGCGATGTGTAAAATTTATCGACCCAATCAATGTCCTTCAAATAGGTGTACATAAACAAACCGTCGGGTTTGTAAATGAATATTTATTTATTCACATTCACTATATTCATATTCACGTTAAAAATTATATTTTTAACGATAAAACATTTTATTCCAACATATGAATTTCTATTATTCATTTACACAATAAAATGATATTTTTATTTTCTAACATATTTTAGAAAATTTCGGCGGCATAACGGCACGATACTAGAAACGGGACGAGGCCTAGCCTTATCCCCGGTCTAGTGAAGGCCCACGCCATTCACACATCAATCAAAATCACCAAACAACCAAATTCAAATCAAATCATATAACTAAGCTATGCAACCAAACAAACAAGTCCATGGTCTGTGGACGATTGTGTCGGGTGCTACTAAGCACCGTCTGCATCCTAGTATATATATATAAATAGAAATGAAATTGAAAGGTGAGAAATTCTCACAGACAGCTATCCAATCCTCTTGACTCTTCTTTGATAGAAATCTCCATCGTTATCGCATCTTCGTTGCTGTAGCCACTACATATGGAAAAATCGAATTTTTACTTCGTTATTCAATATATAAAAATCGAATTTTCACTTCGATGTTCAATATATAAAAATCACATTTTTAATTCGAAGTTCAATATATAAAAATCATATTTTTAATTCGAAGTTCAATATATAAAAATCATATTTTTAATTCGAAGTTCAATATATAAAAATCATATTTTTAATTCGAAGTTCAATATATAAAAATCATATTTTTAATTCGAAGTTCAATATACAAAAATCATATTTTTAATTCGAAGTTCAATATACAAAAATCATATTTTAAATTCGAAGTTCAATATATAAAAATCATATTTTTAATTCGAAGTTCAATATATAAAAATAATATTTTTACTTCGAAGTTCAATATATAAAAATCACATTTTTAATTCGAAGTTCAATATATAAAAATCATATTTTTAATTCGAAGTTCAATATATAAAAATCATATTTTTAATTCGAAGTTCAATATATAAAAATCATATTTTTAATTCGAAGTTCAATATATAAAAATCATATTTTTACTTCGAAGTTCAATATATAAAAATCATATTTTTAATTCGAAGTTCAATATATAAAAATCATATTTTTAATTCGAAGTTCAATATATAAAAATCATATTTTTAATTCGAAGTTCAATATATAAAAATCATATTTTTAATTCGAAGTTCAATATATAAAAATCATATTTTTACTTTGCCATTCAAATAAAAATCGAATTTTTACTATGCTTCGTTATAAAAATTATATTTTTATCTCGATGCCATATAGACAAAAATTCCCTTTCACAAAAATATAGATTTCGCCTTTTCAAATATGAAGTTTTAAAAATATGATCTTTTCCTTTAAAAGTTCAAATCTTTTTCTTTTAAAAGTTCAAATCTTTTTCTTTAAAAAGATTAAACCTTTTTCTATTTAAAGTTTAAACCTTTTTTCTATTCTAAAGTTTTTAAACCTTTTGCTATTTAAAATCTTAAAATAAAATCAGTTTTAAACCCTTTTTAAAAATCAGTTTCCAAATGCTTTTTTTTTAAAAAAAAAATAAAAAAAAATAAAATTCGGTTTTCTTTTCTATTTATATAAAATTAAAATAAAATAAATAAATTAAAAAACGACTTACAGAGGGGGGGACTGTGCTGGTGGCGGCAGCAGGGTAGTGGGGGTCGGAGGGGTGGTGGGGCGCCTTGGTTGGTCGGCGGCGGCTCAGTTCGGGCTAGGGTTCGGGAGGCTAGGGCGTCGTTCAAATAGAAGAGGAGGAGGGATTCGCGAGCAGGGGGTGCGTGGGAGGAGCAGAATCGGAGGCGTGGGGACTTCCGCCAGAGGCGGCGCTGAAAGAGGGGGTCGCGACGGCGGTGAACTGGGCGAGTCGAGGGGCAGCGTCGTGGTCCTCGCGATATTTTTTCTTTTTTCTTTTTTTTTTGTTCTATCAGTTTGATTTCGAAGGGGGGGCCAGAAGTATAAAGAGAGAAAGGGGTTTTTTTTATTTTTAATTATTTAATTAATTTAATTTTCCACCCGAAAAGCAACTTTTATTTCCGACCTCAAAACGGGGCCCACCGCCTGTCGTCCATAGCTAATTACCCCCATTCCGAACACTATGGGATATATATCATAGGCTGATTCGGCTGTTACAATCAGTTTTCGCTGAATTTACATTTAAATCATTATATTGAATTTTAAACGTACATTTCAAATTACCGGGGTCACATAACAACTCTATAACTTCCATAAAAATATTTTCTAGCTTCGTATTGACGATACGGTCCTAACAAAACTAGTTTCATCGAATTCTGAGACCGTTGGAAAATTGGCCAATTTCCAGTCGATTAAAATCAACTGAAACTGGTCAAACGCGTTTTCCTTTGCCACGCTCACATATTGAATCGAAAAATTATGAAATTTGAAACCTAGCAATAACTTCACATTCCGGACCCAACAAAAGTGGTTTCGTCGAAATCCGAGGTCGTTTGCAAAATTCCCATTTTTAAGGGCCTGAATTCCATAGCGACTATTCAGAATTTTCAACTGGACATATATTTTGATTCCCGCTATGAAATCTCGATTATTCGGATTCGTTGGAAAGATATCATCAATTAGATCCTAATGTTTTTGGTTTCACTAAAATCCAGATTGTTTTGCACCCGGTACATTCAATTGAAGTTTGAAATCGAATTATCGAACTACCGCGCCATTTTCAATTCTATTTATAATTATATATAAATATTTATATTCTAACGACGACGCGTATAATATATACGTTCGAATTCTATTCAAAATAAATTTCTCGTCGATTCTATTTAAAATAATTCATTTTAAATAATCAAAATTCGCTAAAATTGCCAAAATAAAAATTTTAAACTGGCCCAGATTTTGCGGGTTATTACAATCTCCCCCACTTAAAACTTTTCGTCCCCGAAAAGGAACAAAGTCGAAAGTGGTTTGATTAATAAGCTCTACATTCGATCTGGCTTCCATTCTCCAACTCTTTAGTTTCTGAGAATTTTCAAAATTTCAAAAATTTGGCTAACACCCTGAATTTTCGAAAAATTTCGCCATAACCTCCCCTGCACCGGGAGCATCGGGGAATTTCAAATAGCTTCCCCGGTCCTTCAGATCTCAAAAAGAAAAAGAAAAAGCCAAGCGGCTAGCCAATAGGCTCACAAAATCATCATCACCCAAACAAAACAGGAAATTATGTAGTAAACATGTACCTATTTGTCGGGCAAACAAATTTTATTCTCTGGCTCTAGCCTCCTTGCTATGACCTGTTCAATGTAAGTATATGTATATGCAAGCAAATGCGACCAATTTTCAATACAATTCAATATTTGTTGCAATTAGGCATAATGGTTCAAAATTATCAAACAATTAAACAAACAACACAATCATCAATCAATTAGTGGATTAGAGTTTCAAATTGATAACTTTGATACATAGTCAAAAATCAGATTTTTGATGCCAAATCACAACAATAGGCCCTATCTAATTTTGGTTCTCACACCAGTCAATAGGAAATATATAGATATCACACCTTCGAAACACGAATACCAATTCTGATGATGTTCGAACTATCATCAGAATCATCTTCGGGCGACTAGAGTGCGATTCTATATCTATCCAGTATATTAAAACTTCAAATACACGTTTGCAAGGCGTATATGCAAAATCTTCATATACTGGACTGTCCTAATCAATATGAAATAAATAATCAAATACGAATAGTTGATTTAAATTTGCAAAACAAAATTTGTTTTCATTAGAAAAATATACTCTTCACACTCGTTCTAGGATACTACTAATCCCATCTCTAACGAGTCATTCTCATTGGATATTGCTAATCCAATATCTGATGAATTCTTTCGTATGGTTCTAATGTGCCTTGTTCTCTAAGCTTTGTAAACCAAAGCTCCGATACCAAATGAAACGACCCGTAACTTCCCCGTAAAGGAAAGTGTCGGATAGTTCGAGAACAAGCCAAAACAGAACGCATACAAAAGAACATTTCATTGTATATTACAACAATGCATCAGAATACAAGAATATACAGAGTATAAATGAATATTACACAGAAATACCAGAGATTACAACAAATTACATAGCAGCGGAAAATAATACAATACACAACTGAAGGAGATATACGGATACAAAGCTTTCCGGATATCGTTCCAGCTGTAAACCAGGATCCTGTGAATATAAATTTGCAAAACCAAAACTACTAGCTGCCCGTGTCAAAATAGGGGCACCCAGAGTTTAGGTTAAAACAATAAACTCCAGGTCAGTCATGGGACCGGTGTGAGAACTAAAACAGTTGTAAATCTTTATTTTTAAAGTTAGGTAAATCAAGGGACCATGCCGTATAACACGGAACGGGTTTCCTCCCAAGAATACCAGTGCATATAAGTAAACAACGCAATGCTTTTCTAAAAATGAAGCTATTATAAGACCCAGGTCCCATCACACAATGCAACGCAGCCGAGGATAGGGTTTTCCCTTATAATAGCCTAACATGCTTAGTACGTTCAAAACAAATCATTTGATACTACTATAAGTGCATAGTGTATAAAACAACTTCAAATCATAAGTATCAATCATAGGCGGCATGGGTACCATATATCATGTCGCCATACTAGTTTTACAATTAAAACCGCAAATGTCACGTATTTGGAAATTGGATTTCCATCTATGAACCGAGGCAAAAGATAGTCCTCAACCGATTCGAGACGCTCTAGCCCGTGTCTCAGGAACAGCCGCAAATGCCCCTTGGAGCGACAGGGCCGGTCCACCGATGTGGATTATTATGCCTGAACAATACGTTTCCCCACCCTATGGGGTGTAAGTCTGGTCCGTCAGCCGGTCAGAATGCATCGGCCGAAACCGATATAACCGAGGCGCCTCGCAACAGCAACAACCACATAAGTCAAACTCGTCAGGGCGTGTAAAACCACTGACGCCACTTCTAACTAGAAAGAAACGCAAGTCCTCCCTGAGGTCCGTCTCCCGTTTTTGGTTCATACCGGGTGTGAAACTCGCGAATTCACGTTACACAAAGCTGTGCCACACAGGCTGTGCTTTGATCATCACCACAAGACTTTGCTTTTTGACAGAAGCCTCGATCAATTGCCACTTAGGCATGCCACACAGGCAATTCACTCCATGCGTTTGATATCCATCAATATATAACCCCTGAGCTCGTACGTCTCAGAGAAGGGCGTTAAGCAAGAGAATAAATTCTCCGCCGCCAAACAGATATATATTTAATAGAAATCAATCACATAGACTAAAATCCAATGTCAGACACACAGTCCATTTACAAGTCCGTTCTGGGTCTGAACGAAACCGGAGGCACCTAGTACCCCGCATATCCATCGATCTCCAAGTACGTCTGGACGATCACTAACTGTTTCCATCTTCTTGGGTGTACAGCCCAATCAAGATCATCAGTAATTACCCAAACGACGTGAAGACTTCCGGTCTTCGACCACCGTCTTCATCTTCGACACCACGTCAAATCAGTTATTCAGAATGGGATAAACCCGGTCTTTCTGAATAACTCGCGTATATATTATAAAAGTGTTACACAAACACAACATACGCCTCATTCCAATTCAGAATATTCTTTTATCCAAATATTCCTATACTTTGGGAAAAGTTCCCATTAATTTTATCCAAGATAAATTCTTTAAATTTATTCTTTAATCTCCTTTGAATATCAATTCAAACTAGTCGGGATTAGCGAACCACACCGAAGTAATCATTTATTTTATTTCCCAATCCCAACCTATTCATCCCATGAAGTAAAACTGGTTATACTTCATATCTAACACCACGGTGTTATCGGTAAATTCAATTACCATTTCACGTTCAAATCTAATTAAAGATTTAACTATCGCCTGGAGCAAAACTGGTGGTACTCCATTTTCGATCTTTTCAATCTAATTAAAGATTCATTAAAACTCCACTTAGTTTTAATCTTCGACTGGGTTAAAGAATCAGTGTCATTTAAAACACGGTTCACGATAAACCCAAAATCACATTCCATTAATTATCGGGTTAAAGAACAAGTGTTATTTAAAACACTGTTCACGGTAAACCCAAAAATCAATATCAATTCAATTCCAATTAAATATTATTTAATTAGTACACTTCATTAAATCTAAATAAAAAGATTTAATCTTTTCTCAACTGGGTTCAAGAACAGTGTCAGTGAAGACACCATTCACGACAAACCCAAATCACATTCGATATTCAATACAAGGCTCTGAATATAAAATATATCGGCTTATATTCAATATCAAATTCTACGACTAACAAATGTCGTATTGGAAATAACGATATAAATATATATCTTTCAAATTTCCATAACAACACCTGTATAATCACGAATTCCAACATCGAAATATTCCAAAGACAATTTCAATTCAAATCCACTCCAATGCAATCATTGGAAATTCTGGTTATTTTCAAAACCCTTTCAAATTCAATTTATTTATTTAAAAATAAATAGAATTATAATTCTAGTTCAAAACTAGTCCATTTCGATAAAAATCTATTTTTATCTTTTCAAATATGGGGTTTTTTCATCCCAAACTTTCACAAATCATATCTTATGATTTAACACAAATTATTACTATTTTTAATAATTTTATCAAGGCCCGTACAGTCGATTTCCATCAATGACCATCGAACTGCACTTACAGCGACCTTTTTCAAATTTGATTTGGATATAATTCCAAATCCAACCGTTAGATTTCTAATTTCTAATATTCGTTAGAAAGCTCTTTTCGATACGAACCCAACGGTTCCGGTTTCAGGAGAATCCGACGGTCGGATCTCCCGTAATGTCCGTTTGAAATAAATGGTCGAAATTCACGAACTGCCGCGGCGCGGCGCGTTCTATTCAGGCCATTATATTATATATATATATAATATATATTTCGTCGATTTCTATTTAAAACGAATTTTATAAATAGTTTTAAATTCGTTTCAAAAGCAATTTCAACTTCCATTTCAATTCGTTTTCAATTCAATTCATTTCGAAATCGTTTTCAATTCAATTCATTTCGAAATCGTTTTCAATTCAATTCATTTCGAAATCGTTTTCAATTCAATTCATTTCGAAATCGTTTTCAATTCAATTCATTTCGAAATCGTTTTCAATTCAATTCATTTCGAAATCGTTTTTAATTCAATTCATTTCGAAATCGTTTTCAATTCAATTCATTTCGAAATCGTTTTCAATTCAATTCATTTCGAAATCGTTTTCAATTCAATTCATTTCGAAATCGTTTTAATTCAATTCATTTCGAAATCGTTTTTAATTCAATTCATTTCGAAATCGTTATCAATTCAATTCATTTCGAAATCGTTCACGTCGAAATGGCGTCAATCTAATCAACACGGCTTCATAAATTTCTATTTCAAATATTTCTTTTTTTAAATATTTCTATTTTTAAACTGGAATGAGGCCCAATCAATTACCATATAAAATTTATTATATGGATTTTCATACAACACATGTATAATAGCATTGAAAAATAATCAACCATCAACCAAAGTGCACTACACTGTATAAGCATCAAATATAGATATCTAACGCTTATAACAGCCTGTCAATCAATCGATCGACATATTTAATTAATCAGGATGAGTGAACTGCATATTTCATCCTAACACCCGTGTGGGGTTTCAAACAATCAAACAAATATTTTATTTGTGCAGTTGGGCGATGTGTAAAATTTATCGACCCAATCAATGTCCTTCAAATAGGTGTACATAAACAAACCGTCGGGTTTGTAAATGAATATTTATTTATTCACATTCACTATATTCATATTCACGTTAAAAATTATATTTTTAACGATAAAACATTTTATTCCAACATATGAATTTCTATTATTCATTTACACAATAAAATGATATTTTTATTTTCTAACATATTTTAGAAAATTTCGGCGGCATAACGGCACGATACTAGAAATGGGACGAGGCCTAGCCTTATCCCCGGTCTAGTGAAGGCCCACGCCATTCACACATCAATCAAAATCACCAAACAACCAAATTCAAATCAAATCATATAACTAAGCTATGCAACCAAACAAACAAGTCCATGGTCTGTGGACGATTGTGTCGGGTGCTACTAAGCACCGTCTGCATCCTAGTATATATATATAAATAGAAATGAAATTGAAAGGTGAGAAATTCTCACAGATAGCTATCCAATCCTCTTGACTCTTCTTTGATAGAAATCTCCATCGTTATCGCATCTTCGTTGCTGTAGCCACTACATATGGAAAAATCGAATTTTTACTTCGTTATTCAATATATAAAAATCGAATTTTCACTTCGATGTTCAATATATAAAAATCACATTTTTAATTCGAAGTTCAATATATAAAAATCATATTTTTAATTCGAAGTTCAATATATAAAAATCACATTTTTAATTCGAAGTTCAATATATAAAAATCATATTTTTAATTCGAAGTTCAATATATAAAAATCATATTTTTAATTCGAAGTTCAATATATAAAAATCATATTTTTAATTCGAAGTTCAATATATAAAAATCATATTTTTAATTCGAAGTTCAATATATAAAAATCATATTTTTAATTCGAAGTTCAATATATAAAAATAATATTTTTACTTCGAAGTTCAATATATAAAAATCACATTTTTAATTCGAAGTTCAATATATAAAAATCATATTTTTAATTCGAAGTTCAATATATAAAAATCATATTTTTAATTCGAAGTTCAATATATAAAAATCATATTTTTAATTCGAAGTTCAATATATAAAAATCATATTTTTACTTCGAAGTTCAATATATAAAAATCATATTTTTAATTCGAAGTTCAATATATAAAAATCATATTTTTAATTCGAAGTTCAATATATAAAAATCATATTTTTAATTCGAAGTTCAATATATAAAAATCATATTTTTAATTCGAAGTTCAATATATAAAAATCATATTTTTACTTTGCCATTCAAATAAAAATCGAATTTTTACTATGCTTCGTTATAAAAATTATATTTTTATCTCGATGCCATATAGACAAAAATTCCCTTTCACAAAAATATAGATTTCGCCTTTTCAAATATGAAGTTTTAAAAATATGATCTTTTCCTTTAAAAGTTCAAATCTTTTTCTTTTAAAAGTTCAAATCTTTTTCTTTAAAAAGATTAAACCTTTTTCTATTTAAAGTTTAAACCCTTTTTCTATTCTAAAGTTTTTAAACCTTTTGCTATTTAAAATCTTAAAATAAAATCAGTTTTAAACCCTTTTTAAAAATCAGTTTCCAAATGCTTTTTTTTTAAAAAAAAAAATAAAAAAAAATAAAATTCGGTTTTCTTTTCTATTTATATAAAATTAAAATAAAATAAATAAATTAAAAAACGACTTACAGAGGGGGGGGACTGTGCTGGTGGCGGCAGCAGGGTAGTGGGGGTCGGAGGGGTGGTGGGGCGCCTTGGTTGGTCGGCGGCGGCTCAGTTCGGGCTAGGGTTCGGGAGGCTAGGGCGTCGTTCAAATAGAAGAGGAGGAGGGATTCGCGAGCAGGGGGGTGCGTGGGAGGAGCAGAATCGGAGGCGTGGGGACTTCCGCCAGAGGCGGCGCTGACAGAGGGGGTCGCGACGGCGGTGAACTGGGCGAGTCGAGGGGCAGCGTCGTGGTCCTCGCGATATTTTTTCTTTTTTCTTTTTTTTTGTTCTGTCAGTTTGATTTCGAAGGGGGGGCCAGAAGTATAAAGAGAGAAAGGGGTTTTTTTATTTTTAATTATTTAATTAATTTAATTTTCCACCCGAAAAGCAACTTTTATTTCCGACCTCAAAACGGGGCCCACCGCCTGTCGTCCATAGCTAATTACCCCCATTCCGAACACTATGGGATATGTATCGTAGGCTGATTCGGCTGTTACAATCAGTTTTCGCTGAATTTACATTTAAATCATTATATTGAATTTTAAACGTACATTTCAAATTACCGGGGTCACATAACAACTCTATAATTTCCATAAAAATATTTTCTAGCTTCGTATTGACGATACGGTCCTAATAAAACTAGTTTCATCGAATTCTGAGACCGTTGGAAAATTCGCCAATTTCCAGTCGATTAAAATCAACTGAAACTGGTCAAACGCGTTTTCCTTTGCCACGCTCACATATTGAATCGAAAAATTATGAAATTTGAAACCTAGCAATAACTTCACATTCCGGACCCAACAAAAGTGGTTTCGTCGAAATCCGAGGTCGTTTGCAAAATTCCCATTTTTAAGGGCCTGAATTCCATAGCGACTATTCAGAATTTTCAACTGGACATATCTTTTGATTCCCGCTATGAAATCTCGATTATTCGGATTCGTTGGAAAGATATCATCAATTAGATCCTAATGTTTTTGGTTTCACTAAAATCCGGATTGTTTTGCACCCGGTACATTCAATTGAAGTTTGAAATCGAATTATCGAACTACCGCGCCATTTTCAATTCTATTTATAATTATATATAAATATTTATATTCTAACGACGACGCGTATAATATATACGTTCGAATTCTATTCAAAATAAATTTCTCGTCGATTCTATTTAAAATAATTCATTTTAAATAATCAAAATTCGCTAAAATTGCCAAAATAAAAATTTTAAACTGGCCCAGATTTTGCGGGTTATTACACAACGTTGCCATAGCAATATCCCAAATTATAATTCAAAGATAAACAATGGATTAACAATAGTTCTTAAATCCAGTTTCAATTCATGGCATGTCCATATTGTTTTAGCGTTTTTGCCTAAAAAAAATAACATAGAACTTACAATATGAAGCAAATAAAAATCCCAAATCAATTAGTCCCAAATTTGTTGTCTAAAGCGTCGTAGTTGTTGTAGCTTCTAGTTGTAGCCTTCAAGAATCGTCCTCCATCTTCTATTATCTTATTCTTTGTATTTTTAATTTAGAGCTCTAGGTTTAATGGCGGCGGCCTGAGGCTAAAATGAAATAGTATGATTTAGGCTAGGTCTTAGGTCCTTTTTATAATGTTTGTGAGTTGTTTTAGACCGTCGATGGAGCTTGATTCAACAATAGCCGTTCGTTTGAAGGAGAGGCCAATCCGGTGCTGACACCTAGCCCTAGTGACAAGGCAAGGCTCAGAAAATCGACCAAACATAGACCAGGCCAGCCAGGGTGGGCTGGGTTCGACCTGGCTCTGGGGCCAGGTCGACAGCCCAGTCGACAGCCCTGTCGACCTGGCTAGCCAGGTCGACAGCCCAGTCGACCTGGGTGCCTTAGGCGGGAATTTTCCCGCCTGGCCAATTGGGCCCGATTTTGAATTTTAAACTTGTTTTTTTTTTCTGAGCTGTTTTCTTCTGTTTGAATTTTAAACTGAATTCTGAAACTTCCGGAGGCCATATCTTCTTCATACGGACTCCTTTTTCGAAAACTCGTACTCTATTTCGCGTATTTTTCCGAGACGAACACAATGGTGTATCCCGTTTCCCTTAATTCTTTGATTTGAAATTAATTATACTTTAATTTGTGAATTTCACTGTTATAGAATACACGGGGTGTTACAATATCAGAGTACATTGATAAATAATACAACAGAAGATTAAATTACAATAAATGTAATACAATGTAGAGGATTAATTAAATCAGTCACAGCGGAAGACTACCAATGCTCTGGACACAACTCTAAGCTTCGATCCAGAATCCTGCTGAATATATCTGCAAAATAAGCTACTCGACTACCCGTGTGGAAAAGAGGGCACCCGAGTTTGCAAAATGAAACAAACTATGGGTCAGTCAGGGGACTGGTGTGAGAAATCTTTACTTAACTAGTAAGAGGGCTAATCACAGGACCACGCCGCTAACTCGAAACGGGTTTAATCCATTGGATTGCTAATGCATGATTTAAATAAAGTAAATCGTTAAAACAACACAATGCTTTTTAGATAAATGAAACCATTATAAGACTCAGGTCCCATCACACAATGCAACGCAAGGCAGAGGATAGAGTTTTACCTTACAGTGGTCAAAAATGCTTGATACGATAAAAATGGATTTGATATTATTTCTAGTGTATATATGTTTTAAAAACCTTTCAATCATAATGTATTAATCATAGACGGCATAGCTACCATATACTATGTCGCCATACTAATTTTACAATCAAAACCGCATGATGTCATATTGGAAATTGGGTTTCCATCAAGAGTCAAGGCCAGGAACGATCTCCTGACCGTTTCGAGACACTCTAGCAATGTCTCAGGATCACACCTACGGGCAACCCTTGGATCCTGCAGGATCGATCCCCCAACAGTGCAATGGGTTGGATTAGTCATGCCTGAACACACGCTTCCTGATCCTATTGGACCTATAAATTGGCCATTGCGGCCAATAAAATCGGAGGCGCCTCAAAATCCATCAACCACATAAGTAAAATGTCGGCTCATGTTAAACCCAAACACCACTTCTAGCTAGAAAGAAACGTGTGCACTCCCTGCATTCCCTTGCTCTGTTTCTGACTCATACCGGGGTGTAAGGCTCGCGAGGTCACGAAATACACAAAGCTATGCCTAGATAGGCTATGCTTTGATCATCATCCACAAGGCTCTGCTTTCCAACAAAATCCTCGATCAATTGCATCTTGGCATGCCACATTGACAGTCCATACCAAGCGATTGATAACTACTAATATATAACCTCGGAGCTCGTACGTCTCACAGAAGGGTGTTAAGCAAGAGAATAAATTCTCCGCCACCAACAGAAATATATTAAATAGAAAGAAATTTACATGGAATGAAATCCAATGTCAGACACACATCCATTTGCAAGTCCGTTCTGGGTCTGAACGAAACCGGAGTCACCTAGGTGCTCGCGTATCCGGACAATCAACACGTACATCCGAACGAAGTACCACTTTTAACCCTTTACAGGGAGCGACCCAGTGTCAGGCATCAGTAGTCGTCCATTCGATGTGAAGATCGCTGGTCTTCATCCATTATCTTCAAAATCTTCGACTTTTAATAGTCGTAGTAATTATTCAGAATGGGTTAAACCCGGTCTTTCCGAATAAGGCGCGTATTTTTTTAATTAAAATCAAGTGTTATAAGGATACATCCAACGCCTCTTTCCAATTCAGAATATTCTTTAAAATATGATATTCATATTATTAGGGAAAGGTTCCCATTAATTTTATCAAAGATAAATATTTCAAATTTATTCTTAAATCTTATTTTCAAAGATTTATTAATATTCTAATTCAATTTTAATATCAAAAATCACTACTTTACAATTATTCCAATTTTAGAAATAAATCTTATTTTTAGTTGGGTTAAAGAATCAATGTCATTTAAAAACATTGTTCACGATAAACCTAAAATCATTTTCCAACAAATAAATATAAATTGAAATATCAATAATCTTAGTTGAAAGATTTATTCTTTATTTACAAGAAATTCTTTGTTTAAAAATATTCTTTATATGAAGGACACTCTGAATAGAAAAGCGACTCATTCATTTACCATATAACCTTGGTTATATGGATTTCATACATCATATGTAAATGACAATAATAATAAATAATCATCAAACCATCCATTCAACATCCAGAGTGAAGTTCTCAACTTTGTGAGCATTAAAATGAAATAATAACGCTCATCGCAGCCTGTCAATCTATCGATTGACATACAAATAAATATTGGGACTAGTGTATATCAATTATCATCCCAATACCCGTGTGGGTTTTCAGCCGACAACAGTACATATAAATAAATAATTGGTTAATGAATTTAACCAATTTTGATACTACCAACATGTTGATAATGATGGACAAAAATGATATTTTATTCCTAATGTCGAGATAAAACATATTTGACTCGCATAATTTCTTTATACATTTCTAATATTTAATAGGATGTAATTTATTTATATGACATTAATGTGGATGACAAATAAAAGATAATTTTCATTGTACTTTACCTGTAAGTAATTATTCTTAAATTTTTTTAACACATAAAAGAAATAATCTCATTTGTATAAGTTTTTCAATGTATAACTTAACACCTAAAAATGTTTAATTTAAATTGCATGCAAATCCTAATGTATGCATTAGCATATAAAAATGTCACTTTAACTCAACTACAAATTATAATGTACGTTTTGACCAATACTATGATTCTTATATTTGAATATAAATTCTAATGTAAGTTTGCAAATAAAAATGATTTTTATATTTTCATATAAAGTCTATGTTGTGTTATGCAAATAAAAATGGTTATTATATTTGCATGTAAATTCTATCTCAACAAAATGTATAAGGAGTTCCATCTTGCTGACAATTTTATTTTATCAAAATGGATATTTCTATGGTAACACAATCTATTACACAAAATGCTATTTGTGTTTAATTTTTTCATTCAACAAAAATGTAATTTTTTGTCTTAATTCAAACCTTATTAACAGAAGGAAATTTTTGTTTTAAACAAAAATGTGTATTTTGATTCAACTAGTCTTATCTTGACAAAAATATATAATTTTGACCAAAAATATAAGGTTTGCTTTAACTAATCTATTTTGAAAAAATTAATATTTTAATTTAACTATTCTATTTCAACAAAACAACAAAGATAATTACTTTGGTTTGTTGACAAATCTAATTCAATAAAACAATTATAAATGATGTGTTTGTTTTGTCAGATCTAATGTGACAAAAATGATAATATTTTGATTAAACCATTATAGTTTAACAAAAGTGACCAATTTGTTTTAACTATGATAATTTTGATAAAAGCAACAAAATAGTTTTGACTTCGATAATTTGACAAAAGCGATAAAACAGATTTCAACTATTATAAATTGATAATTGTAACAAATTGAGTTTAACTGTTTTAATTTGATAAAAGTGAATATATTTTCTTAATTTCTTTAAAAATGGCAAAATTGAATAATTTTGTCTCATTCTATTAAATGATAAAAATGTGTCTTTTTGTTTAATCAATAATAATGAACTAAAAAAAATGCCTCATTCTTGTTTAACCAAAAATGCATCTTTTGTATAGCAACAAAATGACAAAATAAAACTTATCTTTCTATTTGCTCTTTTTATTGAAGCTAAGATGACATTAAAAATATATATTTTTCACTTCTAATCTTTTTATTATAATCTATGATGAAAACAAAAACATTTTATTTAATTTAACAAAATTACAACAAAGATGAGTTCATTTTATCATAATCTTTTATTTACTCTAGTTTTTGAAGTAAAAATGATATTTTTAATCCTATCCTTTCATTTATATCTAAAATGTAATAAAAGTGTAACTTCTTAAACTGTGCTTTTTATTTTCATCTAAAATGCAAATAAAAGGTAATATTTTAATTTATGATTTATTTGCATCAAAAATGCAAATAAAAATACAACTTTTATCATCATGTTTTATTTGCATCAAAGAATGCAAATAAAATGCAACTTCTAATTCAAGGTTTTATTTGCATCTAAAGTTGCAAATAAAAATGCAACTTCTAATCCAATATTTTATTTGCATCAAGGAATGCAAATAAAAGTGCAATTTTCTAATTCAATATTTTATTTGCATCAAGGAATGCAAATAAATATGCAACTTCTAATTTAATATTTTATTTGCATCTTGGAATGTAAATATAAGTGTGCAACTTTTAATTTCATAGTTTACTTGCATCAAAGAATGCAAATACAATTTCAACTCTTTATACGGTGGTTTATTTGCATCAAAGAGTGCAAATGAAAATTTGACTTTTAAATACGGTGTTTATTTGCATCAAAGAATGCAAATAAAAATGTACTCTTTTAACTACGATGTTTATTTGCATCAAAATATGCAAATAAAAATATAATGTTTTAATTTATGCTTTATGCTTTATGCTTTGTTTGCAACTAAATTGACAAACAAAAATGTAACTCTTGGAATCATATTTTTATTTCTATCTAAAATACAAAAAAATGTCATATTCATTATAGTGTTTTTGTTTGCATTTATAAATGCAAAAATGAAATTTTAACTCTAATGTTTATTCGCATCTAAAATTGCAAATAAAATATAGTTTTACTTCTAATGCAAATAAAAGGACATTTTTATTTTCTATGCATATTTGCGTTAGAGGATGCAAATAAAAGAATATTTTATACTTCAAAATGTATTCGCATAAAGAATGCAAATAAAAGAACATTTTATATTTCTATGTATATATTTGCATAAAAGAATGCAAATAAAAAAAACATTTATATTTCTATGTATATATTTGCATAAAAGAATGCAAATTAAAGAACATTTATATTTCTATGTATATATTTGATAATAAAAATGTTATTTTTTCTAATTCTACACTTTCTATTGTAATAAATATGACAATAAAAACATAATTTCTTCTTATTGTATCCATTTGACAATAAAAATATAATCTTTTGAATCTAACCTTTTATTTTCTCTAATTTAAACATAAAAATGGTACTTTTAAAAAAACCATTCTTTCTGTTGCCTCTAATCTGAAATTAAAAATGTTTCTTTAACATCTATAATTTTTATTGTCTAAATTTTGACAATAAAAATATTTCCTTTAAATCTAAATTCCTAATTAACATAAATGTTAATTACCATCATCTAATAAACAAATGATAATATTATTTGAATCTAATTTTATAATTAACATGAGTGTAAATTTCAACAATTTTATAACAATGATAATTCAGTTTGAATAACAAACATGATACACAAAATTCATTCAGTGATTCACCGCAATATAACACAATCAACATTTCAATAAATATATACATGATAGCACATGAATATTAAATAGAAAGAATATGAATTTCACACCAAAAAAAAATAATTAATTTTAATTTAAAAATAGAAATCTTACATCGATGGGCTTTCAGAAATCGTTCATGTTCAAATTTGGCTGAATTTTCAAAGTGCTCTGTTATAGTCGTGGATAGTTCCATGCGTAGATCTCCTCTTCACGGTTCCAGCGGATTTGAAATCATTTGATTTCGTTTTCGTTTGAAAGAGATACAACCATTTGAATATTAACTAATTAAATAATTAATTAACATTTTAATAATTAAACCTTAAATTCTTTAATTCCTCTATCTTCCTTTTTGAATTGAACAGGCGGATTACTGAACCTACCTCGACATCCAAAGTCCACCGTCGCTTCCTCCCCAGGGCCATCGGCCTCCGATCGAAGACCACTGCCGGACTCCCCTTGGCGTCGCCGTCCAACCCCAGGCATGGGCCCCAACTCGAGTCCCCCTCCTCGCTGAAAACCGTGTCCAAAGTTGGCACCTTTCAAGCCAAAATCCCACCTCCAAATGCCACAATTTCAAATCGTGTCCGTTGTCATTAAGGATCTTGAGATGTAGAATGGGTTTTGCTTTGAAATCGTTTGTAATTTCTTTGCATATGGATTGCTTTTAAGGTTTTATCATCGGAGTTCAGTGGCCATTGAATTTACCATGGCGGGGGCTGCTATAAGATGCTAGGGTTTACTGTATTGCAATGTATTTATAATATATTATATTATATTAATTAACTCATTAAATAAAGGTTGTTGATCCTAAATACCTTCCAACTCAACCCAAAGAATATTGCCCTTAGCCAAACACCCCCGTTCAGGATCTAATGGACTAGGTCCCGTCTTCCAGTTTGATCGTCCTTAGCCTGTTTTATTTAATTTATTATTTTAATCACTTATTTAATTAATTTAGTCTTACATTTAAATTCACCGAGGCCACATACGACCTCTAAAAATTCTAGAAAAAAATATTTCTAGCTATGTTATGACGATATGGTTCTAACAAGACTAATTTCGTCGAATTCCGAGACCGTATGAAAAATGGTCATTTCTGGTCGATCTGATTTGACTGAAACTGACAAAAGACCTTTTCTTTTGCCACGCTCACATATTAATTTTAAAATTTATGAAAGTTGAAACCTAGCAATAATTCGACATTCCGGTTCCAACAAAAGTGGTTTCGTCAAAAACGAAGTTCGTTTGAAAAATGGCTATTTTTAATATTAAAATATATATATATATATAAATTCTAAAGCGACTATCCTGATTATTAAATTGGGCATATCTTTTGATTCCCGCAATGAAATTTCAATTTTTCGGATTTGTTGGAAAGATATTTTTAAATATATTCTAATATTTTTGGTTTCACTAAAATCCATTAAATTTTGAATCCAGTACATTCGGTCAAAGTTCAAGTTTGACTTTTTAAACTACCGCGCTATTTCTAACTCCTTTTATATTAAAATAAATATATTCGTTCTAACTTCACTTTTTACTCATTATTATTTAAAATAAATTATTTTAACTATTAAATTTCCATTAAAATTTCTAAAATAAAAATTTTAAATTGGTTCAGAATTTGCGGGTTGTTACAATCTCCCCTACTTAAAAAATTTTCGTCCACGACAAGGAGCGAAGCTAAAAGTTGTTTTATTAACCAACTCAACTTTTAATTTTAATCAATTTTCTGTTTAGTTCAATATTAAATCTGATTTAGTTAAATTTTTCATTCTTTTATATATTGGTTAAATTAATTATCATTCCAATATTTTAATTAGTTAAGCTAATCATCAAACATCACAACCAATAATAAATTAGGTGATTAACTTTTCAAATATATATAACTTTTATATATAGTCAAAAATCATATTTTTAGTGCAAATCACAGCAATAGACCCTATCTAGTTTTGGTTCTCACGCCAGTTAATGGAAATATACAGATATACCACTTTCGAAACTCGAACATAAATTCTGATAATGTTTCGAACCACCATCAGAACATCTCCGGGCGACGAAAGTGTGATTCTATATCTATCTAGTGTATTTGAGGCTTCGAATACACGTGGATCAGATGTATATTAAAATCTCTATATACTCGATTGTCCAATATAAAATAGGATAATATATTCAAATACGTATAATAGGATTTTAAATTTTCAAAACTAAATTTGTTTTCATTTTTATTTTAAAAATTAATACTCTTCACACTCGTTCTAGGATACTACTGATCCCATCTCTAACGAGTTATTCTTATTGGATATTACTAATCCAATCTATGATGAGTCTTTTGTTCAGTTCTAACGAGTTGCACCCCAAAGATTTGAGCTAACCAGAGCTCTCATACCAACTGTACTGACCAGGATTTTGCCCGACCCGATCGAACGCTAAATCGACCAAGACCGTTCAAAACCCGAATACGTTAACTTTGGGAATACAACACATCAGAACAAATAACAATAGACTTTTATAAACATTATAATAATGTTACATCAGAGTACAGAATATATCAGAGTACATTGATAAATAATACAGCGGAAGATTAAATTACAATAAATGTAATACAATGCAGCGGAATAATTAAATCAATTACAGTGGAAGACTACCATTGCTCTGGACACAGCTCTAAGCTTCAATCCAGAATCCTGTTGAATATATCTGCAAAATAAGCTACTGATTTCCCGTGTGGAAAAGAGGGCACCCGAGTTTGCAAAGTGAAACAAACTACGGGTCAGTCATGAGACTCGTGTGAGAAATCATTACTGAACTTAACTAGTAAGAGGGCTAATCACAGGACCACGCCGCTAATGCAGAAAGGTTTTACTCCATTGGATTGGCAGTGCATGATTTAAATAAAGTAAATCATTAAAACAACGCAATGCTTTTTAGAAAAATGAAACCATTATAAGACTCAGGTCCCATCACACAATGCAACGCAAGCCAGAGGATAGAGTTTTACCTTATAATGGTCAAAAATACTTGATACGATAAAAAAGGGTTTGACATTATTACTAGTGTATACATGTTTTAAAAACCTTTCAATCATAATGTATTAATCATAGACAACATAGCTACCATATACTATGTCGCCATACTAGTTCTACAATCAAAACCGCATGGTGTCGTATTGGAAATTGGGTTTCCATCAAGAGTCAAGGCTAGGAACGATCTCCTGACCGATTTGAGACACTCTAGCAATGTCTAAGGATCACACCTACGGGCAACCCTTGGATCCTGCAGGGCCGGTCCCCCAATAGTGCAATGGGTTAGATTAGTCATGCCTGAACACACGCTTCCGAATCCTATTGGACATATAAATTGGCCAAGGCGGCCAATAAAATCTGAGGTGCCTCAAAATCCATCAACCACATAAGTAAAATGTCGGGCCGTGTTAAACCCAAACACCACTTCTAGCTAGAAAGAAACGTGTGCACTCCCTGCATTCCCTTGCTCTATTTCTGACTCATACCAGGGTGTGAGGCTCGCAAGGTAACGAAATACACAAAGCTATGCCTAGATAGGCTATGCTTTGATCATCATCCTCAAGGCTCTGTTTTCGACAAAAGCCTCGATCAATTGCATCTTGGCATGCCACATTGACAGTCCATACCATGTGATTGATAACTACTAATATATAACCTCTGAGCTTGTACGTCTCAGAGAAGGGTGTTAAGCAAGAGAATAAATTCTCTGCCACCAACAGAAATATATTAAATAGAAACCAATTTACATGGAATGAAATCCAATGTCAGACACACATCCATTTACAAGTCCGTTCTGGTTCTGAACGAAACCGGAGTCACCTAGGTGCTGGCGTATCCGGACAATCAACACGTACGTCCGGACGAAGTACCACTTTTAACCCTTTACTGGGAGCGACCCAGTGCCAGGCATCAGTACTCGTCCATTCGATGTGAAGATCACCGGCCTTCATCCACCGTCTTCAAAATCTTCGACTTTTAATCGTCGTAGTAATTATTCAGAATGGGTTAAACCTGGTCTTTCAGAATTACTCGCGTATTTTTCTAATTAAAATCAAGTGTTATAAGGATACATCCAATGCCTCTTTCCAATTCATAATATTCTTTAAAATATAATATTTATATTATTAGGGAAAGGTTCCCATTAACTTTATCAAAGATAAATCTTTCAAAATTATTCTTAAATCTTATTTTCAAAGATTTATTAATATTCTAATTCAGTTTTAATTTCAAAAATCACTACTTTACAATTATTCCAATCTAATAAATAAATCTTATTTTTAATTGGGTTAAAGAATCAATGTCATTTAAAAACATTGTTCATGATAAACCCAAAATCATTTTTCAATAAATAAATATAAATTGAAATACCAATAATCTTAGTTGAAAGATTTATTCTTTATTTACAAGAATTTATTCGTTTAAAAATATTTATTATATGAAGGATACTCTGAATCGGAAAGCGACTCAATCACTTACCATATAACCTTGGTTATATGGATTTCATACATCATATGTAAATGACAAAAATAATAAATAATCATCAAACCATCCATTCAACATCCAGAGTGAAGTTCTCAACCGTGTGAGCATTAAAATGAAATAATAACGCTCATCGCAGCCTGTCAATCTATCGATTGACATACAAATAAATATTGCAACTAATGTATATCAATTATCATCCCAATATCCATGTAGTGTTTTCAGCCAACAACAGTACATATAAATAAATAATTGGCTAAGGAATTTAACCAATTTTGATACTACCAACATGTTGATAATGATGGACAAAAATGATATTTTATTCCTAATGTCGAGATAAAATATATTTGACTCGCATAATTTCTTTATACATTTCTAATATTTAATAGGATGTAATTTATTTATATGACGTTAATGTGGATGACAAATAAAAGATAATTTTCATTATACTTTACCTGTAAGTAATTATTCTTAATTTTTTTTAACACATAAAAGAAATAATTTCATTTGTATAAGTTTTTCAATGTATAACCTAACACCTAAAAATGTTTAATTTAAATTGCATACAAATCCTAATGTATGCATTAGCATATAAAAATGACACTTTAACTCAATTACAAATTCTAATGTATGTTTTGACCAATACTATGATTCTTATATTTGAATATAAATTCTAATGTAAGTTTGCAAATAAAAATGATTTTTATGTTTGCATATAAATTCTTTGTTGTGTTATGCAAATAAAAATGGTTATTATATTTGCATGTAAATTCTATCTCAACAAAATGTATAAGGAGTACCATCTTGCTGACAATTCAATTTTATCAAAATGGATATTTCTATGGTAACACAATCTATTACACAAAATGCTATTTGTGTTTAACGTTTTCATTTAACAAAAATGTAAATTTTTGTCTTAATTCAAACCATAAAACCAAAGGTAATTTCTGTTTTCAACAAAAATGTGTATTTTAATTCAACTAGTCTTATCTTGACAAAAATATATATTTTTGACCAAAAATATAAGGTTTTCTTTAATTAATCTATTTTGACAAAATTAATATTTTAATTTAACTATTCTATTTCAACAAAACAACAAAGATAATGACTTTGGTTTGTTGACAAATCTAATTCAAAAAACAATTATTAATGATGTGTTTGTTTTGTCAGATCTAATGCAACAAAAATGATAATGTTTTGATTAAACCATTATAGTTTAACAAAAGTGACCAATTTGTTTTAACTATGATAATTTTGATGAAAGCAACAAAATAGTATTAACTTCGGTAATTTGACAAAAGCGATAAAACAGATTTCAACTATTATAAATTGGTAATTGTAACAAATTGAGTTTTAACGGTTTTAATTTGATAAAAGTGAATATATTTTCTTGATTTTTTTTAAAGTGACAAAATTGAATAATTTTGTCTCATTCTATTAAATAATAAAAATGTGTCTTTTTGTTTAATCAATTGTAATGAACTAAAAAAATGCCTCATTCTTGTTAAACCAAAAATACATCTTTTGTATTGTAATAAAATGACAAAATAAAACTTATCTTTCTATTTACTCTTTTTATTGAAGCTAAGATGACACTAAAAATATATCTTTTTCACTTCTAATCTTTTTATTATAATCTATGATGAAAAAAAAACATTTTATTTAATTTAACAAAATTACAACAAAGATGAGTTCATTTTATCAAAATCTTTTATTTACTCTAGTTTTTTGAAGTAAAAATGATATTTTTAATCCAATCCTTTTATTTATATCTAAAATGTAATAAAAGTGTAACTTCTTAAACTGTGCTTTTTATTTTCATCTAAAATGCAAATAAAAGGTAATATTTTAATTTATGATTTATTTGCATCAAAGAATGCAAATAAAAATACAACTTTTATCTTCATCTTTTATTTGCATCAAAGAATGCAAATAAAATGCAACTTCTAATTCAAGGTTTTATTTGCATCTAAATTTGCAAATAAAAATGCAACTTCTAATCCAATATTTTATTTGCATCAAGGAATGCAAATAAATATGCAATTTCTAATTCAAAATTTTATTTGCATCAAGGAATGCAAATAAATATGCAAATTCTAATTTAATATTTTATTTGCATCTTGGGATGTAAATATAAGTGTGCAACTTCTAATTTCATAGTTTATTTGCATCAAAGAATGCTAATACAATTTCAACTCTTTATACGGTGGTCTATTTGCATCAAAGAATGCAAATGAAAATTCGACTTTTAAATATGGTGTTTATTTGCATCAAAGAATACAAATAAAAATATACTCTTTTAATTACGATGTTTATTTGCATCTAAATATGCAAATAAAAATGTAATATTTTAATTTATGCTTTATGCTTTGTTTGCAACTAAATTTACAAACAAAAATGTAACTCTTGAAATCATATTTTTATTTCTATCTAAAATACAAAAAAAAAAAATTTGTCATATTCATTCAAGTGTTTTTGTTTGCATTTATAATTGCAAAAATGAAATTTTAACTCTAATGTTTGTTCGCATCTAAAATTGCAAATAAAATATAGTTTTACTTCTAATGCAAATAAAAGGACATTTTTGTTTTCTATGCATATTTGCGTTAGAGGATGCAAATAAAAGAATATTTTATACTTCAAAGTGTATTCGCATAAAGAATGCAAATAAAAGAACATTTTATATTTCTGTGCATATATTTGCATAAAAGAATGCAAATTAAAGAACATTTATATTTCTATGTATATATTTGCATAAAAGAATGCAAATAAAAGAACATTTATATTTCTATGTATATATTTTATAATAAAAATGTTATTTTTCTAATTCTACACTTTCTATTGTAATAAATATGACAATAAAAACATAATTTCTTCTTATTGTATCTATTTGACAATAAAAATATAATCTTTTGAATCTAACCTTTTATTTTCTCTAATTTGAACATAAAAATGGTACTTTTAAAAAAAAACCATTCTTTCTGTTGCCTCTAACTTGAAATTAAAAAATGTTTGACAAGAGATTGGTAGGGGCTGTGTACCAACAAATCAATTTTCACCTAACCCTGACTCATGATGCGAAGAGGGAGTATGAAAGATATGGATTCGAAGTCTAATACCTAGAACAAACCCCCGAGGATAGGGGCACGGAATACGAGCCTCAAGCAACATAGTTCAACCACCCGATGCCAATATTCAGAATTGAATGGAAGCCTGATTGGCGGCTACTACTCATGTGGAACCAAGAAGCCCGAGGTCGACCTTCACCTATTTCAAGACTTCATGCTGGGGGCACCGGCGCTGAATCAGAAGGTCGAGCAACAATCATCAATTCGCTGGAAATGATAAAATTGAAGGTCAAATAGTGACTAAGTTGGCTCAATCAAATAGCAACCATCAGCTCCGGTTGAACATGAACTAATCAGCAGCCATGCAGCATGCGACTTCGATTCAGAACGTCGTGGATGGAAACATGGACAATGGAACAGCTACCTGCAACATCCTAGATGAAAATGCAAAAATGGTAACAAACTCAGGTCATGCACGACCAACTTTAGCTCCAACCCGAATGGATACTCGAGCGACATTACACACTCAGCTCCAAGCAAGAATGCAACAATTCGAAGAACAGGAACCCGGTTGGTTAAATGACTCGAACCACGACTCGGGGGCAATGTCGACATGGAAACAAGAAATCAATAAAGAGCCCCATTTGTAATCTCAGATTCGATGCTGGGGGCACCAGCCTTGATCTTAACAATGTGCATCAATTCTTTGACGGCAACCTGATTGCCAGTTTGATTCAACACCTCTCGAGAAGAGGTACTTCTCACGATGATGTGGGTAACGACCATCATATTCTTTTCACACAGGACATCAGAATATCCTGGTATTCTGTAACGACCCGCATTCTACGCATCATAGGATCGTAGAATATTTATTCCTTTCACATACGAAGTCGTATGGTCATGTAACTTTGGGGGACGACTATTGGGGTCATTTCCCATGTTCATGATTTTTCCCGATTTTTAAATGACCATTTTACCCCTAGTTATCACTGTTTTGGCCATAACTTTTGACTAGAAAGGAATTTTGACCTGAAACCACTTCCATTGGCTTCGGATGATGGTTTCTCTTTCCTTAGAGTGGTCACATTAGCCAAACGGACTTACCGTTTGGGAGATATGGCTGAAACAAGTTTCAGATGGTGAAAAACAGCTTAATTGGGCTTAACCGGGTGATTAGCAGCTAGGCCCAAGGGGAATTTCGGGTTTAAGGGTATATAGGTGCTGATTAGGGTTAGAAAACATTTCTTTAGACATTTTCCAGCCGCCACTTTCATCCTTAGACACTCTAACAATGGCATCCTACATCTAAAACACCCCAAATCACTCTTTAATTGAAGATTAGGCTTAGCAACGTCAAATTAAGAAGAAAAAACACCACAGCAAGGTTAGAGCTGCTGTTGGACATCAGTATTCGCCCCAAATCAGAGGAGTTTCAGTTCTGAAAATTTTATTTGTGGCCAAGGTGAGTGATTTGCATAGTTTTTGCACTAATTACGGTAATTAAGGGTAATTAGTGAAGATTAGTGAATTTACACACTAATAAATTCTGGAAAAATGTTTAGAAATTTGAAAATAATATTTTATGCCTCTGTTAGAAATTTGGTTCGATTTGATTAAGTTTTGGTAACCCTATGATCAGTTTTACTTAAACATGCTTAAGGGAAAATAAGGAGTTTTGGCCACTTTTGGTCCATTTTGATTCATTTGAGTGATTGTTTACTGTTGTGGTTGCTATTACATGTTGCTATGACTCTATGGTGTGTTTTGTGATTGCTTAGAAGTGTTAGTTTGGTCAAAAACGCCGTCGAATGGCGAGAAACTGTCGCTGGAACGAAGTGCAGGAATTTATCCGGATCGGATCGCCCCCATGCCCACGAACCGACCCGCCTGCTCGAACCGCGCCACGTGCCAGAGCTTGGAGCCACGAAGGGAAGACCACGATCCGACTTGGAGAGGAAGTGCCACGAACTGATGAGGCGTCACGATCCAGATGGGTAGCGACCCGAACCAGTGGGTTGCCACGAACCCCGAACCGACCCGACAAGGCGCCACGAGCTGATGAGGTACGATCCATATGGTGCGACACGATCCGACGCTGGCGAACCGAACCAGAAAGGCTTCCACGATCCGACCCGAGCGTGAAGGATGATCCAAACCGATCCGAGGTTGATGGCTACGAGCTGGTGACTGCGAACCGATTCGAAGGATGAAGATGATGACCAAAACCCGAGATGCAAAGGTAGTCCAAATGAGAGGCTAGAGCTCAAGGTCCAGATGGGAATCAATGAGTTTGCTTCATGGTTGGGCTTTGCTGCGGGACGCGTGCCAAGGAGTTATCGATGTCTATAGCTTTGGACCACTATGGAAGGAGGTACGAAGGCGGATTTAGGGCCATTATTGGCATCGGTAGAACCAAGGGCTACGACCAATGAAGGGGGTCATTGAAATGTTTGGTCATGACTCCAAGTGTTTGGCTTGGTCACAGCAGGGTTTCTACAAGTCGGGATTCGTCGTTACCTCAGTTGTCTAGTGTTCCAAAGTGGTAGATGTCGTATGCTTTACGCACTGAGTGAGAGATGTGAGGATGGTTGCTATGGATGATTTGTTTGCTATCATTGTGACATGCACACCCCACCCCCGTATCCTCACACTATTTATTATGGAACCTTAGAGCATCGTACGGTATGTGGTACTAACTCTTTGGTTGCAGGTCCAGGTTCAGGTATGGTTTTGTATACCTGTTATTGTTCTGTTTAGATGCTTATCGCTCATACCAGGCTTTATGTCTGACCCAGAGTTTTATGTCTCCTCTTATTACTCTGGGTGCTCACACGAGCAGACTAGAGACAGGTTAGCTGGAGATGCACGGGTAGATGATCCGGAGACGGGCAGGAGGCTTCCACGTAATATATATAATATTCTCCTTGTGTTATTGAAGATCACTGCTTGGGCATTGGTGGTGCATCTTCTATTTTAGCTTTCTTTTGTTAGAGACAGTAAATTTGAAAAGATTGTAATAAGCTGTACTTGGATTTCCGCTGCTCTGATGATTTATGTTGGTTTAGTTATCAGCTTATGCACTGTCTCACCTGTTTTATGTCAAGTATATTAGTATTATATTTTATCCCATGCGCTATGAGACATTCTACAGGTTCCTTGATTAGTCCATTCCCTTCTTTCCTTTCTTATGACGACCGTCTTGTGCTAGTCGGGCATGTGTACAGCGCACTTTTGGAGGAAATGCAGGCCGGTGTGAGGCGGGCCGTCACACTTGGTATCAGAGCTCTAGGTTGCGTAGTTAACCTAGGGAAGTTGTCAGGGAGAGATAATATACGTATACGAGAGAGCGTATTTGTGATTATTTTAATTTTTAAAAGCTATATATATATATACTATCGGTAGTATAAGAATGAAGTCGTACTGCACTAGCACCACTATGGAGTCGTTAATCATTTCCTTTTTCAGATTGACGATGAGCCGATATACTAGAGGTGCTGGTAGGGGAGCCAATAATGGGAATGCTGCTGACATGAGGACGATGTTTACTGACCTCATGAGAGAGATGCTTAGAGATGTGCAGAGGGCAGCTCCCAATGGTGGAAATGGTGGTGGTCCAATAGTGCAGGCGCCAAGAGTCGACTTCGCCAAGCTGAATAAGGATTATACTAGCCTCGGTGGGAAGTCGTTCCACGGAACGGAGTCGGCTACGGATGTTCAAGATTGGTTGGATAGTTGCGAACGTATCTTCGAGGATTTGGGTATCGAGGATGCGATGAAGAGGAAGCTAGCGTCCCGTCAGCTGCAAGGGCGGGCAATGAATTGGTGGAATGCTATAAAGGCAGCTACCCCCGAAGATCAGATTACTTGGGAGCAGTTCAAGGCTCGCTTTAGCGAGAAGTTCATTCCAGCTGCTCAGAAGTCAATGTTGTTTAAGAAATTCTTGGAGCTCAAGCAGAATGGCAGGGCTGTCTCGGAGTATATTGCTGAATTTGACACTTTGTCAAAATATGGGTTATCTCTTATAGATACTGCCGAGAAAAAGAATGAGAAATTCATAACTGGATTGGATCAGTACTTGGGGGAAAAACTTATTAACCACATCGATGAGACGTTTGAATCGATTGTGGGGAAAGCATTAAGATCAGAGAGTCTTTACCCTAAGCTGAAGACTGAGATTGCATCTGCAGATGAGTCAAAGCCACAAGCAAGTTGTGGAGGCAAGGGTGGTTCCCAGAATAAGAGAAAGCAGAACCAAGCTAAGGATGGCCAGAAGAAAAAGAATAAGCAAGATGTTGAGTGCTTCAGCTGTGGTAAGAAGGGTCATTATGCTAGTAATTGTCGGGCCAAGCCAGCGGATAGGAAGTGCTTCAACTGTGGCCAATTGGGACATCACAAGGACAAGTGTCCACAGCCCCCTAAAGAAAAGCAAATGGTGAAAGCATATGCTCTTAATGCTATTCCTTCTTCGTCGAATGCCCCAACTGCGGCGGAAAAGGGAAAGAATGTCGTCATTCAAGGTATGCTTTCTGTTTATGATGTTCCTGTTAGAGTTTTGTTTGATACCGGAGCCTCCAGTTCTTTCATATCTAGTGACTTGGTAGATAGGTTAGGATTGGAACCCGAGATTGTCGATAGACCTTTAGTAGTGACGAACCCGATTGGTGGTTCGACTAGCCTTAGCATGATTTGTCGTAATGTGGTCTTATCGAGTCATGGATGCATGTTTGTTTGTGATTGCTTTGTTTTGGGCTTTACTGGGTTTGGCATTATTTTGGGAGTAGATTGGCTCCGAAGATACGGGGTGGTGGTAGACTGTGAGGGCTTTTTGGTGACAGCTAGAGCGGATGATGGGCGGAGGATAGTGTTTGGTGGTCTACCCAGTAAGGGGGTATTGGCTAGTTTTCTAAACTCCCTCGACATTCCGCATAGTGAGTTGTCAGGTTTGCCCGTGGTTGGCCAGTATCCGGATGTTTTCGAAGAAGTGACCGGACTTCCACCACACCGAGAGATTGAGTTTCGTATTGATTTGGTAAAAGATGCCAGACCTATAGTGATGCCACTTCGTCGTATGGCACCAAGAGAGTAGCGAGAGCTCGAGGTGCAAGTCAGCGATCTTTTGAGGAAGGGATTTATCAGAAGGAGTGTTTCTGAATGGGGAGCACCAGTTGTGTTTGCTACCAAGGCGGATGGTTCCCTTCGTTTGTGTGTAGACTACCGCGAGTTGAATAAAGTGACGAGGAAGAATAAGTATCCTCTACCGCGGATAGATGATTTGTTTGATCAGTTGAGTGGCGCGAGAGTATTTTCTCAGTTGGATCTCGCGACAGGTTTCCATCAGCTTAGAGTGGAAGCTGAGAGTATAGCTAAAACGGCATTTCGAACGCCGTTTGGATTTTATGAATGGTTGGTTATGCCTTTTGGGCTGACTAATGCCCCAGCATATTTTGTGGATCTTATGAATAGGGTATTCAGGGATCAGTTGAATAAGTTTGTCCTGGTGTTCGTTGATGATATTTTGGTCTATTCGAGGACAGAGGAAGAACACAAGGAACATTTAAGAGTAGCGATGGAGGTGTTAAGAAAACACCAATTGAAAGCAAAGTTTTCTAAGTGTCACTTCTGGAAGAGGGAAGTGAGGTTCTTGGGCCATGTTGTATCAGAGAATGGTATTGCCGTGGACCCAGCAAAGGTGGCTACGGTGCAGGATTGGCCTACGCCCAAGAATGCAACAGATGTAAGAAGTTTCTTGGGATTAGCTGGATATTATCGTAAGTTTATCCAAAGTTTCTCCAAAATAGCAGCACCATTGACCCAGTTGACCAAGAAGAATCAAGCTTTTATCTGGGATGGAAGGTGCGAGGATGCATTTAAGAGTCTAAAGGACAAGTTGACAAGCGCACCAGTGCTAGTCATTCCTAAGGGGGATGAAGAGATGACGGTATACACGGATGCCTGTGGTACCGGACTGGGTGCTGTATTGATGCAAGGCGGTAGGGTTGTAGCTTACGCAAGTCGGCAGTTGAAACCGCACGAGAGAAGATACCCTACCCATGATTTAGAATTGGCAGCGATCGTGTTCGCGTTAAAGATGTGGAGACACTATCTCTTGGGAGAAAGATTTGAGTTGTTTACTGATCATAAGTCGTTGAAGTATCTATTCTCCCAGAAGGATTTGAATCTCCGTCAGCAGAGATGGTTAGAGTTCTTAGCTTCCTATGATTTTGACATCGCATACACACCGGGAAAGGGCAATGCGGTGGCTGATGCATTGAGTGGAAGACATGCCAGCTTAGGGGCTATGTTCCTTGAATGGAAGCAACTGGAGTTTATCGCAGGGTTTGATTTCAGACCGAAATGCGAATTGGATCCAGAAATGTTAGCAAGTTTGACGATCAGACCCACTTTGATTGAGCGGATCGGCTCTAGTCAGAGGGACGATCCTAACCTATTGGAAATCATCTCCAAGTTAGAGATGGGTATCGATGAGGAGATGAACAAGTATGGGCTTGATCGAGATAGATGGCTTAGAAAGAATGGAAAGCTTGTTGTACCCAATGTCAATGGATTGAGGGATGAAGTGCTTAGAGAATGTCATCACTCAAAGCTGACTATACACCCCGGTGGTAATAAGATGTATCGAGATATGAAACAGACTTACTACTGAGAAGGAATGAAAAGAGACGTTGGGAAGTTTATATCCAAGTGCATGAATTGCCAGCTAGTTAAAGCCGAGCAAAAGAAGCATAGTGGGTTGTTACAGCCCTTAGAAATTCCCGAATGGAAATGGGAGCAAGTCTCGATGGATTTCATCGATGGTTTACCAAGGACTAGATCGGGATATGACAGCATTTGGGTAATTGTAGATCGACTGACTAAAAGTGCAAGGTTTATACCAGTCAAATCGACCAGAACGGCAGCCAAGTTGGCAGAATTGTATATGAAGTGGGTAGTGAGATTTCATGGAGTACCCAAAAGCATTGTGAGCGACCGAGACCCGTTGTTCACCAGTGGGTTTTGGAAGAGCTTACAAGAGGCTCTAGGGTCAGAGTTACGCCTCAGTACCGCATATCATCCTCAGACCGACGGTCAGACAGAGAGGGTGAACCGTATTTTGGAAGACCTCTTGAGAGCATGTATATTGGATTTTGGTGGATCATGGGATGACCATTTGCATCTAGTAGAGTTTGCATATAATAATAGCTACCAATCCAGTATCGGTATGGCTCCGTTTGAAGCTTTGTACGGAAGGCCGTGTAACTCACCATCATGTTGGATAGAGACTGGCGAGAAGTTTATGCTTGGACCAGAAGTGGTGAGGGAAACTTCAGATAAAATCAAGATCATTCAACAACAAATGAAGGCAGCCCAAGATAGGCAGAAGAGTTATGTTGATAAGAGGAGAAGAGAATTAAAATTCTCCGTTGGCGACTTGGTGTTTGTCAAGATTTCTCCGTTGAAGAGCGTAATACGATTTGGCAGGAGAGGCAAGTTGGCACCAAGATTTGTTGGCCCATTCCCTGTTCTTGAACTAGTCGGGAATTTGGCATATAGAATTGACTTACCAGAGAAGATGGCAGGAGTTCACAACATATTTCATGTTTCCCAACTAAGGAAGTTCGTTCACGACTCAGATATGACTATTTCACCTGATCAGTTAGAGGACCTCGAAGTAGAACCCGAGGCGGTTGGGAACCGCAAGCCGGCCCGTATTGTCGAACACGACATGAAGCAACTTCGAAGGAAGGCGGTGAAGCTAGTCAAGGTTCAGTGGGGCGAGGACGAGAATGATTGTACTTGGGAGACAGAGGAGAACATTAGGAAGACACACCCAGAACTCTTTGCCTGGTAAGATTTTGACTTTGATTTAGTTTTCCGCGTGCTAGGATAGGCTTGTTTGCTTGTATTGCATGTTTGATGGTTGTATGTGGGTGTTAGGCATGCGGGATCCTTTGTATGTTTTGGTTTAAGGAATTTCGGGGGCGAAATTTCTTAAGGGGGGGGAGAGTGTAACGACCCGCATTCTACGCATCATAGGATCGTAGAATATTTATTCCTTTCACATACGAAGTCGTATGGTCATGTAACTTTGGGGGACGACTATTGGGGTCATTTCCCATGTTCATGATTTTTCCCGATTTTTAAATGACCATTTTACCCCTAGTTATCACTGTTTTGGCCATAACTTTTGACTGGAAAGGAATTTTGACCTGAAACCACTTCCATTGGCTTCGGATGATGGTTTCTCTTTCCGTAGAGTAGTCACATTAGCCAAACGGACTTACCGTTTGGGAGATATGGCTGAAACAAGTTTCAGATGGTGAAAAACAGCTTAATTGGGCTTAACCGGGTGATTAGCAGCTAGGCCCAAGGGGAATTTCGGGTTTAAGGGTATATAGGTGCTGATTAGGGTTAGAAAACATTTCTTTAGACATTTTCCAGCCGCCACTTTCATCCTTAGACACTCTAACAATGGCATCCTACATCTAAAACACCCCAAATCACTCTTTAATTGAAGATTAGGCTTAGCAACGTCAAATTAAGAAGAAAAAACACCACAGCAAGGTTAGAGCTGCTGTTGGACATCAGTATTCGCCCCAAATTAGAGGAGTTTCAGTTCTGAAAATTTTATTTGTGGCCAAGGTGAGTGATTTGCATAGTTTTTGCACTAATTACGGTAATTAAGGGTAATTAGTGAAGATTAGTGAATTTACACACTAATAAATTCTGGAAAAATGTTTAGAAATTTGAAAATAATATTTTATGCCTCTGTTAGAAATTTGGTTCGATTTGATTAAGTTTTGGTAACCCTATGATCAGTTTTACTTAAACATGCTTAAGGGAAAATAAGGAGTTTTGGCCACTTTTGGTCCATTTTGATTCATTTGAGTGATTGTTTGCTGTTGTGGTTGCTATTACATGTTGCTATGACTCTATGGTGTGTTTTGTGATTGCTTAGAAGTGTTAGTTTGGTCAAAAACGCCGTCGAATGGCGAGAAACTGTCGCTGGAACGAAGTGCAGGAATTTATCCGGATCGGATCGCCCCCATGCCCACGAACCGACCCGCCTGCTCGAACCGCGCCACGTGCCAGAGCTTGGAGCCACGAAGGGAAGACCACGATCCGACTTGGAGAGGAAGTGCCACGAACTGATGAGGTGTCACGATCCAGATGGGTAGCGACCCGAACCAGTGGGTTGCCACGAACCCCGAACCGACCCGACAAGGCGCCACGAGCTGACGAGGTACGATCCATATGGTGCGACACGATCCGACGCTGGCGAACCGAACCAGAAAGGCTTCCACGATCCGACCCGAGCGTGAAGGATGATCCAAACCGATCCGAGGTTGATGGCTACGAGCTGGTGACTGCGAACCGATTCGAAGGATGAAGATGATGACCAAAACCCGAGATGCAAAGGTAGTCCAAATGAGAGGCTAGAGCTCAAGGTCCAGATGGGAATCAATGAGTTTAATTCATGGTTGGGCTTTGCTGCGGGACGCGTGCCAAGGAGTTATCGATGTCTATAGCTTTGGACCACTATGGTAGGAGGTACGAAGGCGGATTCAGGGCCATTATTGGCATCGGTAGAACCAAGGGCTACGACCAATGAAGGGGGTCATTGAAATGTTTGGTCATGACTCCAAGTGTTTGGCTTGGTCACAGCAGGGTTTCTACAAGTCGGGATTCGTCGTTACCTCAGTTGTCTAGTGTTCCAAAGTGGTAGATGTCGTATGCTTTACGCACTGAGTGAGAGATGTGAGGATGGTTGCTATGGATGATTTGTTTGCTATCATTGTGACATGCACACCCCACCCCCGTATCCTCACACTATTTATTATGGAACCTTAGAGCATCGTACGGTATGTGGTACTAACTCTTTGGTTGCAGGTCCAGGTTCAGGTATGGTTTAGTATACCTGTTATTGTTCTGTTTAGATGCTTATCGCTCATACCAGGCTTTATGTCTGACCCAGAGTTTTATGTCTCCTCTTATTACTCTGGGTGCTCACACGAGCAGACTAGAGACAGGTTAGCTGGAGATGCATGGGTAGATGATCCGGAGACGGGCAGGAGGCTTCCACGTAATATATATAATATTCTCCCTGTGTTATTGAAGATCACTGCTTGGGCATTGGTGGTGCATCTTCTATTTTAGCTTTCTTTTGTTAGAGACAGTAAATTTGAAAAGATTGTAATAAGCTGTACTTGGATTTCCGCTGCTCTGATGATTTATGTTGGTTTAGTTATCAGCTTATGCACTGTCTCACCTGTTTTATGTCAAGTATATTAGTATTATATTTTATCCCATGCGCTGTGAGACATTCTACAGGTTCCTTGATTAGTCCATTCCCTTCTTTCCTTTCTTATGACGACCGTCTTGTGCTAGTCGGGCATGTGTACAGCGCACTTTTGGAGGAAATGCAGGCCGGTGCGAGGCGGGCCGTCACATATTCCCATAGACTTCGATTTTTCACCACAACGAGACTTGCTTAGAGACTTTGATGAATTCAACCCGAGGTGGATAGACCTTTGTAACACCCCGAATTTTCTATTAACACTAAAGTTGCTAAAATATTAATAAGTGTGTAAGAGAGGGGATGTATCTAATATGAATATAAAAATATTAATAAGTGTGTAAGAGAGGGGATGTATCTAATATGAATATAAAAATATTAATAAGTGTGTAAGAGAGGGGATGTATCTAATATGAATATAAAAATATTAATAAGTGTGTGAGAGAGGGGATGTATCTAATATGTATATAAAAACAATAATAAGTAAAGGGGGATGTATCTAATATGTACATTGTAGAAAATATATATATATTTATGACATGAATAGAAGTTTATTAATATGCTGAGTGTTTGCTGAGTCACTTCTGACTCATTGCTGAGTCAACAAGATAAACCCCATCTTGTCTGAACGGCTGCGGTTATTTCTAGGTTAAATCTAATGGCCTAAATGAATTCTAAAATCTATAAATAAGTGGGTAGACCCTAGACCTAAATCACTTGTAAAATTAGAGAAGCTACCGTCATGCTGCTGCCATGGAGTTCAGCATAGCCGTCACAAACTAAGAAGAGGAAGCCTAATCATCTACAACTAAATCTACACAAATCAAATCAAAAGATCTCTCTTTCTCTAATTCTTTTCTTTTGTTGGTGAGTATGATGATTCTCACAAGACTATTACAAACTAATTTGACTCAGTTATAAATGGATCACAAGAAAGTGATGTGATTTGTAATTGTAAATTCTATATATTGTGGATCTCTTATTATGTTATTATGTTGTAGTATGATGTAAATTATATATGCTATGTCATGCTATGTTGTAAATTCTCTTATGCTATGTCGTGCTATGTTGAGAATCATGTCAAGCTATGTTATACTATCATACTATGCCATGTTATAAATCATGCTATATTATGTTGAAAAATCATGATGTTGTTGGATCATGCTTAAAGTTATGTTTTTTTTTTCTTAATTTAAATGGATCTTGTTTATGGGAATTTGCCTATTAGGTTAGGTGTACCCATAAACTTGAAACTATAATTAAATAAAACTTGATTATGGGAATTTGCCTATTGAGTTAGGTGTACCCATATAAAACCATGTTGTTAAAAAATTAGATGATGTTGATTCACACATGTTCATATGTAAGTTTATGAAAATTGATTGAGATTATATTAGGTGAATTTTGAACAAGTTGACACCTTTAGGTCCATGACATGTATAATCTATGCAAGTTGGACATATGCAAGTTTCACCCCTTATTATGATTCATTTGGTCACATATACATGTTGTTATTATGATAATCTCTTTTATGCTATGAGTTAGGCTATTCGAGTCTAACATATATTTTGCGAATAAACGTTCAAACGTGGGGTAGGGGTATTATTAGGAATTAATAAATTGGGTGCAATTTTGTAAGATTTTGCATACCATGAATGGATGTCCATAATTGAGTCAATTATGGACATTGTTAAAAATTGGAAGTAATTAATAATTCAAGTAGGGAATTATTAAAATTGGGGGAAAGTGGATTATTATTAATAATCAATGCTTAGGACACGAGGTTGGACCCGTTTGTGATGTAAACCTGCCCGGACCCGCCCGGCAAATCCAGTAGTCACAAATGTCGGCCCAATGTGAGAGGTCCTAGGCCCAAACTAAAGCATAACAGTTGTAAAGACACGAGGTTAGACTCTTTTATGGTGTAAGACTGCCCGGACCCGCCCGGCAAATCCAGCTGCCATAAATGCCAGTCTAATGTGAGAGGTCTTTATGAGGTTATGGCCTTAATGAACTAAGAAATACTTAACCAGATAATCATGTAAGGTGGGACATGTTGGTTAAGTAGGTGCCTTGGGTGGCATGAGGAATCTGGTGGTTGCCTTTAGAGGCATTTGAAATACGATTAGACTTAACCAAACACACATGTAAATGAACATGACTAAGTGGGTTAAGTGGGATGGACTAATGGGGACAAGCTTAGGTGGAATGCTTGTGGTAAATAGTGGGGGCCCATTTCAACCAGTATCCCAAAACGAATCTTTGTGGGCTCGACCCAAGTCAAGGACGGGACACGCATACTGGGTTTGACTATAAGAGGCCAAAACAGGGAGCGGTGGCAACGCAAGTCCAACGGGTTTCATATGCGTGTGTGGACCCGGGCTGGTAGGTAAGACGTTGTTGCATCGTGTAGGTATAAGCCGTGCATGTCCGTTGTATCAGGTTGCCACTTTAGGGGAGTGATACACCCCACTGTGGGGCCAGCACGGGTATCTACGAGTTAGGGAGCCGATCGAATAATGGGAAGTATGGTACACCTAGTGGAGATAGGGGCAGGCGGCACCTATGTAGTCAGCTAGGGGTACGTAAAGCCATTGGGAAAGTTTCTAAGTGAAGCTAAGTGGGATGAATCTTTAGGGTGACTGGTGTGGTGCAGTATAGTGTTTATCCTTTAGTATTTAGGAGCGCCTATAACGTTGCCTTTAGCGATTGTCTATGTCCTTAATCTGCTCTTCATAGACATTTTCTTGTTTTCCAGCTTATGCCTTAGTCCAGTTATTTTGGTAATAGTATTGTAGAATTATCATATTCACCAGACTTTATGTCTGACCCCCTCTTTTCCATCCTTCTTCTCCCTTCAGGTCCGCAGGTTGGGCCAAGTTCTAGTGGAGTCTAGTTGGATCGCTTATCTTCTGGAAAGCTTGGACTGCTGAAGTAAAGTCCAGCTTGTTATCTTTCTTTTTAATGGCTATTCATGTAATGGGATTATGTACTTGTTTTATCAAGATAGATATTGTACTTGACATTGAATGTGGTGTTATGATGTAATCAAACATGTTTTGACTTCTGCTACAATGAAATAAAGTTTTTGAATTTCCAAGTACTATTTTATATCTGTCTTGTTGTAATTTTACTGTTCTACATTCACTTAAAACCTCCATGGAAGTTAATGCATTCCCTTTGTGAGTGACATTAATGGACGTGGGGTGTTACACGTGGTATCAGAGCATAAGGTTACCAGAACAGATAAAAAAAAAAATTTATAAAAATATTTTTTTTTCTAAAGTATTTTTGGAAGAAGTGCTTTCAAAAAAAAAAACATGTTATTTAAAAAGAGTTTTTATGAAAAACATAATCCTAAATAGCCACATCCTTATCTTTATCTTTCGAATTCTCCATTTTGAATCTTTCCTTTTTCGTTTCAGCATGGCTGAAGATCTTAATCTCCCAGAAGGTGTGACGATTCCAGGGTGGTTTAGGAGATACTTGGAGGCTAGGGCCACCACTGCAGGCCCAGCGGATACTCCTCCACCCCTAGTTGCACCCATTCCTCCTCCTCCTCCTCGTGTTGACACTTTTGCAAAGACGTGCAAGGAATTCAAGGCTATGGGAGGAAAAACTTTTCAAGGGACTGAGACGTTTGTGGAGGCCAGAGATTGGCTTAAGGAGACTGAGGAATTGTTGGATATCTTTGAAGTGGAAGATGGGAGGAAAGTCCGTTTAGCTGCTTGGTTAATGAAGGGAGAGGCCTCGTTTTGGTGGGAGGTCACTAACGGGGAACGTCCAGTTGATTCATGGGCGGATTTCAGACGAAGGTTTGAGGCAAAGTTTCTTTCAAGGGCAGAGGAGAACTTAAATATGGAAAAATTCCTGGCACTAAAGCAAGGGAGCTCATCAGTAAAGGAATATGTCAATAAATTTAATCAGTTAGCAAGGTTTGGCTTGGAGTTGGTGAACACGCCAGAGAAGAAAGCTTTGAGGTTCGTTAGAGGCTTGAATGAACCGTTGCAAGGGTTGGCTATGACCCACATCCCTATGGGAGCCACCTTTGAAAAGTTAGTAGAAATGGCACTTATGCATGAGGATAAGGCAGTTGGAAAGAAAGGGGATCAGAAGAAACCCCAACAGCAAAATAAGAAGAGTGGTAAAAACAATAATGGCAAAGGGAAGAAGAAATGCTTCAATTGTGGGACGCCTGGCCATCTCAGCAAAGATTGTAGAAAGAAAAAGAAGACTGGTTGTTTTCATTGTGGAGACGCGGGACATTTAGTGAAGGACTGTCCAAAGAAGGGGCAGAGGGCAGGGTCTACCTCGGGAGGACAGGTGCAGGCTCTTATGGCACCAGGGCAGGCAAGGGGGCAAGTTCAGGCTATTGCGGCCCCACCGCTGCAAGAAAGAGGTAGAACAATTTCTGTTGAAAGCTTAGTTTTTCTGTTTGATCATCCTGTCCGTACCTTATTCGATTCTGGCGCATCTCATTCGTTTATCTCTGCATCATTAGTTGAATCACTGCACTTGAACACCAGTTTAGTAGAGGATCCCTTGGTCGTTTCAAATCCAATTGGGGGTTCGGCTCATTTGACCATGATATGTTTGGATTTGAAAATCTCTATACTTAGCGTTGAATTTAGATGTGATGCTTATGTATTGGGCTTCACGGGCTATGGGCTAATTTTAGGAATGGATTGGTTGTCTAGAACTAGGGCCATTCTTGATTGTGAAAGGAGAGTAGTTAGGCTTGTGACTCGCCTTGGTAATGCTCTCGACATCTTTTGTAATCCCATAAATTCCGTTATGCTAAGTTATCTTGAATCGCTTGACGCGTCTGTAGAGAACCTGCGATCGGTAGAAGTGGTCCGGGAATATCCGGATGTGTTTGAGGAGGTGAAGGGCTTACCTCCAAAGCGGGAGATAGACTTTCGAATTTATCTTGTGGATAATGCTAAACCCGTATCTTTGCCAGTGCGCCACATGGCTCCTCGTGAAAGGAGGGAACTCAATAAGAAAGTAAAGGAGTTGCTTGAGAAGGGGTTCATAAGACGTAGTATATCGGAGTGGGGTGCTCCAGTAGTTTTTGCCACAAAGGCGGATGGGTCTCTTAGACTTTGTATGGACTATAGAGAACTAAACAAGCTTACTAAAAAGAACCGACACCCACTGCCGAGGATTGACGATCTCTTTGATCAGTTAGTTGGCGCCTCAGTGTTTTCGCAGTTGGACTTAGCCACTGGCTTTCATCAACTGAGAGTGACTGAGGATAGTATAGATAAGACTGCTTTTAGGACTCCTGACGGATTCTATGAATGGCTAGTGATGCCCTTTGGTTTGACAAACGCCCCTGCATATTTTGTTGATTTGATGAGTAGGGTGTTTAGGGAATACCTTAACAAATTCGTGGTAGTCTTTGTGGATGACATCTTAGTCTTTTCTAAGAATAAAGAAGAGCACTCCCTACATCTTAGGGAAGTGTTGGAAACCCTTCGAGCGCATAACCTTAAGCCAAAATTTTCTAAGTGTCACTTCTGGAGGAAGGAAGTACGGTTCTTAGGGCACGTGGTTTCCAAAGAAGGGATAGCAGTGGATCCCGCAAAGGTGGTGGCCATCCAAGATTGGAAGGTCCCTAAAAATGCAACTGAAGTAAGAAGTTTCTTGGGGTTGGCTGGCTATTATAGGAAGTTTATCAAAGACTTCGCAAAAATATCAGCTCCATTAACACGGTTAACGAAGAAGAACCTGGTTTTTACGTGGGACAAAGATTGCGATGATGCGTTCCAACGTTTAAAGAGAGCCTTAACTTCAGCCCCAGTCTTAGTGCTGCCAGACGGGAATAAACCGTTTACCATCTATACTGATGCTTGTGGGACGGGACTTGGCGCGGTCCTCATGCAAGAGGGAAGAGTAATAGCCTATGGTGGAAGGCAGTTGAGGGTTCATGAAAAGAATTACCCCACGCATGACTTAGAGCTAGCCGCAATTGTTTTCGCGCTTAAGTCTTGGCGTCACTATCTTCTTGGTGAGAAATTCGAACTGTTCACTGACCACAAATCATTAAAATACTTATTCTCTCAGAAGGATTTGAATTTAAGGCAGCAACGGTGGATGGAATTCTTAGCCTCCTACGATTTTGAAATAGCATATACCCCGGGCAAGGGTAACGTGGTGGCAGACGCCTTAAGTAGGAAAAGGTTGTCCTTGAGTCCGTTGTTTGTTGAACGACAAAGCTTAGAATTCATCTCTATGTTTGACTTTAGACCCTCCGTTGACTTAGTACCCGGTCTGTTAGCATCCTTGGAGGTTAGACCTACACTTCTAGGACGGGTTGGTGAGGCACAGCGAGACGACCCACAGTTGGTTGAGATAGTAGAAAAGCTCAAAGGGGGGGAGTCGTCAAGCCATCTTCGTAGGTATACCCTAGACGATAAGGGTTGGTTACGAAGGGATAATAGACTTTGTGTACCACAAGACGAAGACTTAAGGAAGGCCATTCTTGATGATGCTCATCGCTCAAAAATGACCATTCATCCCGGCGGGGATAAGATGTACAAAGATATGAAGCGGGTTTTCTTTTGGGCCGGTATGAAAAAGGATGTGGCCGAGTACGTCGCTAGATGCTTGGTGTGCCAACGAGTTAAAGCAGAACAAAAGAAACCCGGTGGGTTGCTTCACCCATTAGAAGTTCCACTATGGAAATGGGAAAGCATCTCAATGGATTTTGTGGATGGATTACCAAGATCAAGGAAGGGTAACACGGGGATTTGGGTTATAGTAGATAGACTTACTAAAAGCGCCCATTTTATTCCCATTAAAAGTAAGAGGACTGCTCCGTGGTTGGCTTCTGTATACATTAAGGAGATAGTTCGTTTGCACGGTATTCCTTCTAGTATAGTAAGCGACCGTGACCCCATCTTTACTAGCGAATTTTGGAAGAGTTTACAAGAGGCGGTAGGGACTCAGCTATGTTTGAGCACCGCATATCATCCTCAGACAGACGGTCAGACCGAGAGGGTGAATCGCATTCTAGAGGATCTTTTAAGGCTTTGTATCCTAGACTTTGGGGGTACATGGGAAGAGCACCTTCCGTTAGTAGAATTCGCATATAATAATAGCTTTCAGTCTAGTATTGGCATGGCACCTTTCGAAGCTCTTTATGGAAGGCCTTGCCGTTCGCCTACATGTTGGTGGGAATCTACTGATAAAATCCTACTTGGGCCCGATATGGTTAGGGAAACCTCGGAGAAGATTGAGTTGATTCGAAGGAGGATGAAAGCAGCACAAGATAGGCAAAAATCGTATGCTGATAAGAGGAGGACAGATCTTGAGTTTGACATTGGGGACATGGTTTTTATCAAAGTATCTCCGTTACAGAATGTTGTTCGCTTTGGGTCCGTGGGGAAATTAGCACCAAGGTTTGTAGGGCTGTTTCCTGTAAAAAAACAGGATTGGGAAGATGGCATATAGGGTGGAGTTGCCTGAGAAACTTAGGGGAGTACACGACGTATTCCATGTATCACATTTGAGGAAGTGTTTGCACAAGACCGCGGAGGTGGTAGAGCCGAGCTTGCTTAAAGAGGTGGAAATAGAGCGTGATGCAACAATTAGACGAGCTCCTACATGCATTATTGGGTCGGAGATCAAAAAGTTGAGGAATCGAGAGGTCAGACTGGTTAAAGTGCAATGGGGAGATGATGAGAGCAACGCAACTTGGGAGACAGAAGAGAAGATGCGTTCGTTGTACCCTTTTCTTTTTGAGGGTATGTCTTTTAATTTCTCCTTTATCGCTTAGCTTATCTTATCTTATCTTTAGTATGTCCTCTCATTAGTATCTTTGACCTTTAGTTAGGATAATCCTATGGTTGAAACATGTGTTTGAGACATGTTATGTATGATGGATGCAAAATGGATGCAAGTGTTTGCTAGTGGTTGCTCGTGGATGCATATATACACACACTTTAGGCACTAGATCGGCTCAGTCACTTCATATTGCATATTGCATATATATGGATGTATTTAGTATAATGGATGTATAATGGTTGTACCATCATATGGATGCTGCATTCGGTTGAATGGGTGTGCACGCATATAGAAGTAGTATGTAAGCAATTAGGATCTTTTGCATACATAATGGATTCATGACACTTACATAATTCGCATTAAGGAGGTCAACTAAATCAGTAGACCGCTTGATTTCGCATTAGGTAAGGACATGTACACACACTTGCATATGATCATAAAGCATTAGAAGTCTTTTAAGGACAATGGATGCCTGTGTAAGATGGATGAGTAGATGGACGTTTGGATGGTAGGATATACATTCTTCCAGACTTGAAGATTTCGGGGACGAAATCCTAAAAGGAGGGGAGAATGTAACACCCCGAATTTTCTATTAACACTAAAGTTGCTAAAATATTAATAAGTGTGTAAGAGAGGGGATGTATCTAATGTATCTAATATGAATATAAAAATATTAATAAGTGTGTAAGAGAGGGGATGTATCTAATGTATCTAATATGAATATAAAAATATTAATAAGTGTGTAAGAGAGGGGATGTATCTAATATGAATATAAAAATATTAATAAGTGTGTAAGAGAGGGGATGTATCTAATATGAATATAAAAATATTAATAAGTGTGTGAGAGAGGGGATGTATCTAATATGTATATAAAAACAATAATAAGTAAAGGGGGATGTATCTAATATGTACATTGTAGAAAATATATATATATTTATGACATGAATAGAAGTTTATTAATATGCTGAGTGTTTGTTGAGTCACTTCTGACTCATTGCTGAGTCAACAAGATAAACCCCATCTTGTCTGAACGGCTGCGGTTATTTCTAGGTTAAATCTAATGGCCTAAATGAATTCTAAAATCTATAAATAAGTGGGTAGACCCTAGACCTAAATCACTTGTAAAATTAGAGAAGCTACCATCATGCTGCTGCCATGGAGTTCAGCATAGCCGTCACAAACTAAGAAGAGGAAGCCTAATCATCTACAACTAAATCTACACAAATCAAAAGATCTCTCTTTCTCTAATTCTTTTCTTTTGTTGGTGAGTATGATGATTCTCACAAGACTATTACAAACTAATTTGACTCAGTTATGAATGGATCACAAGAAAGTGATGTGATTTGTAATTGTAAATTCTATATATTGTGGATCTCTTATTATGTTATTATGTTGTAGTATGATGTAAATTATATATGCTATGTCATGCTATGTTGTAAATTCTCTTATGCTATGTCGTGCTATGTTGAGAATCATGTCAAGCTATGTTATACTATCATACTATGCCATGTTATAAATCATGCTATATTATGTTGAAAAATCATGATGTTGTTGGATCATGCTTAAAGTTATGTTTTTTTTTCTTAATTTAAATGGATCTTGTTTATGGGAATTTGCCTATTAGGTTAGGTGTACCCATAAACTTGAAACTATAATTAAATAAAACTTGATTATGGGAATTTGCCTATTGAGTTAGGTGTACCCATATAAAACCATGTTGTTAAAAATTTAGATGATGTTGATTCACACATGTTCATATGTAAGTTTATGAAAATTGATTGAGATTATATTAGGTGAATTTTGAACAAGTTGACACCTTTAGGTCCATGACATGTATAATCTATGCAAGTTGGACATATGCAAGTTTCACCCCTTATTATGATTCATTTGGTCACATATACATGTTGTTATTATGATAATCTCTTTTATGCTATGAGTTAGGCTATTCGAGTCTAACATATATTTTGCGAATAAACGTTCAAACATGGGGTAGGGGTATTATTAGGAATTAATAAATTGGGTGCAATTTTGTAAGATTTTGCATACCATGAATGGATGTCCATAATTGAGTCAATTATGGACATTGTTAAAAATTGGAAGTAATTAATAATTCAAGTAAGGAATTATTAAAATTGGGGGAAAGTGGATTATTATTAATAATCAATGCTTAGGACACGAGGTTGGACCCGTTTGTGATGTAAACCTGCCCGGACCCGCCCGGCAAATCCAGTAGTCACAAATGTCGGCCCAATGTGAGAGGTCCTAGGCCCAAACTAAAGCATAACAGTTGTAAAGACACGAGGTTAGACTCTTTTATGGTGTAAGACTGCCCGGACCCGCCTGGCAAATCCAGCTGCCATAAATGCCAGTCTAATGTGAGAGGTCTTTATGAGGTTATGGCCTTAATGAACTAAGAAATACTTAACCAGATAATCATGTAAGGTGGGACATGGGGGTTAAGTAGGTGCCTTGGGTGGCATGAGGAATCTGGTGGTTGCCTTTAGAGGCATTTGAAATACGATTAGACTTAACCAAACACACATGTAAATGAACATGACTAAGTGGGTTAAGTGGGATGGACTAATGGGGACAAGCTTAGGTGGAATGCTTGTGGTAAATAGTGGGGGCCCATTTCAACCAGTATCCCAAAACGTATCTTTGTGGGCTCGACCCAAGTCGAGGACGGGACACGCATACTGGGTTTGACTATAAGAGGCCAAAACAGGGAGCGGTGGCAACGCAAGTCCAACGGGTTTCATATGCGTGTGTGGACCCGGGCTGGTAGGTAAGACGTTGTTGCATCGTGTAGGTATAAGCCGTGCATGTCCGTTGTATCAGGTTGCCACTTTAGGGGAGTGATACACCCCACTGTAGGGCCAGCACGGGTATCTACGAGTTAGGGAGCCGATCGAATAATGGGAAGTAGGGTACACCTAGTGGAGATAGGGGCAGGCGGCACCTATGTAGTCAGCTAGGGGTACGTAAAGCCATTGGGAAAGTTTCTAAGTGAAGCTAAGTGGGATAAATCTTTAGGGTGACTGGTGTGGTGCAGTATAGTGTTTATCCTTTAGTATTTAGGAGCGCCTATAACGTTGCCTTTAGCGATTGTCTATGTCCTTAATCTGCTCTTCATAGACATTTTCTTGTTTTCCAGCTTATGCCTTAGTCCAGTTATTTTGGTAATAGTATTGTAGAATTATCATATTCACCAGACTTTATGTCTGACCCCCTCTTTTCCATCCTTTTTCTCCCTTCAGGTCCGCAGGTTGGGCCAAGTTCTAGTGGAGTCTAGTTGGATCGCTTATCTTCTGGAAAGCTTGGACTGCTGAAGTAAAGTCCAGCTTGTTATCTTTCTTTTTAATGGCTATTCATGTAATGGGATTATGTACTTGTTTTATCAAGATAGATATTGTACTTGACATTGAATGTGGTGTTATGATGTAATCAAACATGTTTTGACTTCTGCTACAATGAAATAAAGTTTTTGAATTTCCAAGTACTATTTTATATCTGTCTTGTTGTAATTTTACTGTTCTACATTCACTTAAAACCTCCATGGAAGTTAATGCATTCCCTTTGTGAGTGACATTAATGGACGTGGGGTGTTACAACCTTCATGACAAAAAGGTGTTAACATCGAGAAGAATGATCAAGATGCTTTTCCAACTGAAGAATGGAGCACCTTCCAATTCCTGAAACGATAAGGACAAAGGAGAAGCCCCGGAAAACAATAACAAGAATGTGCAATTCCAAAGAGAATTTATACCACTAATCGAGCTCATGGTCTTGTTTGTCAAGCTCAATTGAACTGAGCATGAGAAAGAGACTCAACAAGACTGTGATGACCACTTCATACTATGCTGAAGCATAAACGGAGGGGCCTAACTAACTTCATAACGATATTTATTCACTCGCGTTTAGCAAGCTTACTTAACTTCACAACTGATCCAATGGGAGTAATAGAATTCGCTGACGTTCGATGAGGCAATCCTCACTATCCGACTAAAGAGTAGAGACGATATCAAAGAAAATATAATTCAAAAATTTTCGTATACAACACCAACTCTTGTTGAATCGAGAGAGAGCATAGAATGTCTTGGGTCGACTAAGATTGTTGAACCTGTAACTCTTACCCGATGCAATGAGTGGAAGTATAAGACCCTGAAGATTGGATGCCTGATTGACTAGCTTTAACCCCCATCGATGCTGGGAGCATAAGCCCTGACTTTGCTTGTCCTCAAATGGCACTGAGAGCACAAGTGTCGATTCGTAGACTAACTCTAAAGACAATCCTGAAATGGAATGAGATTCAACACATGTACGTTATGCCTCCAGAGTATGACCTGATTCATCTTCCCAGACCAAGCGAGCTAAATTGTGGATCAAATGTGAACTTAAAGAGTCAAACTACACCGGATGGAACGTGTGACAAACCTATCTACTACCTTGCGATGGTGACGATCGTATAGGCACTGTTCCACATGATTTTAACAACATCCCATACTGACTACTTCATATGTGAATATGGGATTAAGAAATGATCCATAACAATTGTGGATTCCGTCGACTACGTTCCAGAGTGATCATGGCTCCCGGATTCCTTACTATTACGATTCAATGCGATTTTAAGATCCTGGATCAATACCAAGATATCAAGATAATCTAAACTTGAGTACAAATGACAAATTCATACGTTGATTCTGATATGCTTTGTCCCAACAGTCCAGTTGTTAGCTCAGAACCCAAAGATTCTTACATTGCCCCATGATTTGGGTGGCTACTTCATACATTAACTCATATGAAAAAGAAAGTCCAACCCTACCACGTGCTTGGCTTGCATAGAATGATGATGTTGTTTAGCAACGACCTGTGCGTGTAGAATCATGCTCGGGAGCCGACGATTTAGCATGACTTCTGATGGATGAATTAAATCTTTTGATTCGACAAGGTTTAAACAATTTCTTGATCGTCTCGAATACTCCTTCCATGGAACTTGGCCTGACTAGCTCCCAGGGAAGCAATGCAACAGTTGGATAAAGCCTTCTCAAGGATAAATGACGTTCCAGAGAGATTTAGCTCAACATATGCAAAGCACATCTCACCTGCGATAAGATGTACTTTGGGGGGCAAAATGTTAGCCTGCTTTGTGACCAGGCTAACCAAAGCAAAGGATTTAAATATTAACATGAATTGATCAGCAATCGCTCGGTTGAAATGGTGGAATAGCATCACTTTCCGGCATTGAACGCATCATTAGAAGACACAGTGCAGTTTGTTCAAAATCGCAACACTAGTATAAAGTGGCCCTAAACTCCTATCAAACTACCTCATTTGGATCTAAACACATCAAATACTTGTAGCCCTCTGAATTAGCTTCAAGTAGAGCTTTCATTTGGCCCAATCAGCCTTACGGTTTGATAGTTACGCCCGTTTCCGTGAATGAGTGTTATCTGGCAATCATTTGGATGAAGTGACGAAGCATCACCTCCTGGATCGGATCGCCCCCTTCGGCTTGCCCACATCACAATCCGTTCGTGACACACCCATGATCCACGATCCGACTTGTGGAGCCCCTCATGACCACGACCCGATCCGTGGTGCACAACATGGTCACGAACTGCCTGGACCGAACCTGCTTCTATGCATGAATGTTGACCTGTTCTTAAGGCTATGACCGCTCCTACTTTCCCGGATCGGGTGCCACGTGTCCTACCACGACCTGATCACCATATGGGCTTTCCTATAGCTATAAATACCCCTCCAGGGAGCATTTTCAAGGGACTTTTTGCATCTCAACATCCATGGATGCCATGGCTAACATTTTCACATGAATAACCACCATCTTCCTCAATAAAATCAATGAATTCAAAGAGAATTATTCATTGAATTCGAATGATTGAGGGACAATCTTTATTGTAATTGTAATCTGTGAATGAAATGAGACAATATGAAGTGGATGTAGGCTCGTTAACGCCGAACCACTATAAAAATCATGTTGTCTTGCTTTTTCTCTTATTTTTCTGTTATTCCTTCATATCCTATGCTCGAAATACGATGATTTGGGTGTTAGGACCATTTTTTGGTCTAACAACTTTGCTAATTTAATTTATCGAATAAAAATCATATCTTTTTAATGTGGTGTCGAAATCCGATGAAACAGGAAGCATTGGGACCGTGATATCGTATACTACATTCCAGAAGTGACCGGAGGAATTTTAGAGATAGCCATCAAATTAGAAGGAGTGGAACCCAGGGTGAGATTTCTAAACTCAAAATAAATGGAGAAAAATATAATAGGTTGCAGACGGGGCTTTGTATCTCCTGACACTAATTTCTGTTAAATCATGGATGATTGTATGATGATTGTGGTGTGAAATTGATTGTGGTTGTGAATGATTGATTGTGGTAGCAACAAAATTGATTGTGTTTGTGGTAAGTTCATTGTGTTGTGGAAATGAATGGTATTGTGGAAACTATGGAAATGAAATTATTATAAGGTTGCAAGGCCAATGTTAGCAGAGGAGCAGTGCTCAGACACTATGTCGGTGCTACACACCCTGCCGTTGTAATGCTGAAATTTTCTAAAATGAACTATATAAAATAGTGTTGTGTTGAATAAATAGTTTGAACAATAAAAATAACATTTTTATTGTATGTATGAACCACTAAAAATATTCATGTTTGAAATAAATTGTTTAAATAATAAAAATAACATTTTTATTGAATGTGTGAACCATTAAAAATAACCATGTGTTGAAATAAATTTTTGTTGGCTATAAATATTATTTTTAACATGTATATGAGCTAAATAAAGTAGTCATGAGTTGAAATACATTTTTGTTCGCCAAAAATATTATTTTTATCATGTATATGAAGTGTTAAGAATAGTCATGAGTTGAATTATATTTTTTTTCGCCAAAAATATTATTTTTGTCATGTATATGAAGTGTTAAAAATGGTCATGTGTTGAAATATATTTTTGTTTACCAAAAATATTATTTTTATCATGTACTTGAAGTATTAAAAATAGCCATGAGTCGAAATATATTTTTGTTCACTAAAAATATTATTTTTATCATGTATGTGAAGTAATAAAAATGGTTATGTGTTGAAATATATTTTTGTTCGCCAAAAATATTATTTTTAACATGTATATGAAGTGTTAAAAATAACCATGTGTTGAAATAAATGTTTGTCCATCAAAAATATTATTTTTGAAATGTACATGAAGTGAATAAAATAGTCATGTGTTGAAATAAATATTTGTTCGTTAATAATATTATTTCTATCTTAGGTATGCACATATATACACATGCTAAACAGGTAAATGGATCGCTGCTGAGTAAATAATTTATTTGCATGCCCAACAAATAGGTACACATTAATGAGTTGGATGCACGATTTTATTATTATATAAACTCCTATGAATGCCATTGGTTGCGATGTGCTGGTTGTTCGGTGTGAGATTATAAACTACGCCATAGGATAGCAACTATTAATTTTGAACTACACTACATGGCATTCTACGTGAAGATAGCATAGTCTATCATATTCCATATAATCATTTGGAGCTTGCATGATGAGGTTGGAATTACCATACAAGCGGGAGGCTTGTATGGCGATGACTACATTTCAGGTTGAACCGAAGACGAACTATTGATATCATAGCAAACCATATTCCATATAAGCAATAGGTGCTTATATGACGAGGTTGAGATAACCATACGAGCGATATGCTTGTATGGCAATGATTGAATTACAGGTTGAACTGAGGACTGATATGGACTAGATGAAATATAACATTAAAGGGCAAGATTAATAAATAAAAAAAACCATACGAGTCTGGAGATGACAATAATTCACGTCTCTCTTGATTTTAGATAGGCACATGGATTATTTATTTTCCAACACTGGACAAGGTGATGAGATTTGATATCTGGAGATATGATCCGTACACTCTACCTTCAACATAGAATGGGTCACTAAAAATTGTGTGTGCTGCCTCTAGATTTATTGGGTGCCTAATACGGCGCAATAAATTTCCAAAATGCTCTCTGAACAAAGGAAGCTATGGAAAAAATTTCCAAAATTTAAAAGCTTTAACCAAATTTTTGAAGTGAAAATGGTTTAGAAATCGTTGAATGAATTATATTTATATATATAAATATAAATTAAAAATAAACGAATCGTGCGCTGTAGTTCGCGTTTAGAAATCGTAACTTTAAACGATTATACCGAGAGATCCAACTATCGGATTTTCCTGAAACCGAAACCATTGGATTCGCTTTGGAAAGATCTTTCCAATGATAAATTTGTTAAGATCCAACGAATAAATTTTGATAAATGTTTAATTCAAATCTGAATAAAAACAGCGCCAGGGCCGCGTAATGACCTGAAGCGTCGTTTATTTAAAATGGGCTATTTTTATATAAACAAAAATAGCAATATATCATTTAAAAATATTATTAACGATGTGGAATGGAAGTAAACCAACTTTACTTGGTTTATCAGATATTTTGATGGTTGGGTGTATTTGATATAGAAAATTATATTAATGAACTTAAACGTGAATGTTAAATAGTTCTACTATGGAAAGAATTGATTTGAATTCTATATATACAAGAATTATTTGAAAAGGCCGAGTTAATTCTCATTTCAAATAATTGATTGACGATTAAAAGTTGAAGATATGAAGATGGTGCAAGACCGGTGATCTTCACATCGTGTGGATTACTACTGATGCCTTAGATATGGGTAGCTCCCATGATGAGGTTACAGTGGTAGTGGTCTGGAAGTATTTTTTGATTGTCTGGATGTGCGAGGGCCTCTCTTCCGTATTGGACATATGGGACGAGGAATAAGGTGCCTTCGGTTTCGTTCGGACCAAGAATAGATAATAAATGGATGTGTGTCTGACATTGGATTTCGTTCTGTGTTGATTGATCTCTATTAAATATATATATCTGTTTGGTGGCGGAGAATTTATTCTCTTGCTTAACACTCTTCTCTAAGACGTACGAGCTTAGAGGTTATGTATCGATAGACATCAGTCGCATGGCATGAATTGTCAGTGTGGCATGCTGAGATGCAAGTGATCAAGGCTTTTGTTGAAAAGCAGAGTCTTGTGGTTGATGATCAAAGAATGGCTTTAAATAGCATAGCTTTGTGTATAGCGTTAATTCACGAGCCTTACACCTCAGTATGAGTCGAAAATGGGATCGTGACTGCAGGGAGTGCATGGCGTTTCTTTCTAGCTATGGCTGGAGTCATAGTATGGAGCCCAGATATTTATATTTTTACCTATGTGGATGATGGATAGCGAGGCACCTCAGATATATTGGTCACGGACGACGGATAGGTCCGATAGGACAGGGAAATGTGTGTTCAGGAATAATTAATTCACTAATGTAAGTGTGGACCGGCCCTGAAGATCTAAGGGTTCACTGCAGGGGATCCGGAGGCATTTGCTAGAGTGTCTCGAATCGGTGAGGAGCTATCCCTGACCTCGACTCATGATGGAATCCAATTTCCAATACATGACATTGTGCGGTTTTGATTGAAAACCTATATATGGCAACATGATATATGGTACCCATGTCGTCTACGATTGATACATTATGATTGAATTTTTTTTGAAATATATATGCACTAGTGATGATATCAAATGATTTTGCTTTATACGTATCAAGAATATTTTGGCCATTATAAGGTAAAACTCTATCCTCCGGCTTGCATTGCATTGTGTGATGGGACATGAGTTTCATAAAGGCTTCATTTTTGTAAAAAGCGTTGCATTGTTTAACCGATTTACTTGTTTTATGCACTGGCAATCCAATGGAGTAAACCCATTCCGCGTTAGCGGCGTGGTCCTGTGATTAGCCTTATTATTAAATAAGCTAAGTAAGATTTCTCGTACCAGTCCCATTACTGACTCATAGTTTGTTTCACTTGCAAACTCGGATGCCCTTATTTTTACACGGGCAGCCAAGTAACAGGTGGCAGGATTTATTTTGGCTTAGCACTATAGCTTGGAGTGCACTTTTGGCCAATGGCGAAGACTAGCTTTTATCTGTATTTTGGACTATTGACATTACCGCATGTACTATCTTATGTATATGTACCGCTGATCACGATGCAGACTGGTTATTTCTATTATGTACTATCTCATGTGTGTGTACCGTTGATCTCGATGTAGACTGATCATTTCTTTTATGCACTAAGTTGTATCTTATAGCTTTGCAACTCTAATGTTTATTACATTTTATGATTCCGCTGTCATATTGTTGTAAATTGTTCTATTTCATGTTTATGCTATTATCTGTAATCTGCTAATGTTGATTAATATGTTATATTCCAATGATTATCCTTGCTTCCGTGGCACGGGGGTTTGGGGTTGTCACATTCCGTCTCTTAAGGAACGTCAAACTAGATACTATATAATATAATATGCTATTATAATAGTGTCTATGGTTAAATATAAATATTAAAATAGTGTTAGAGGGATTACCATTATTACCCTTACACCGTTTATACCGTTGCCGTACAGTTTGCATATAACACACCAGTACGTCGATGGATAGGGATGCGTCGTGATACGACAACGTTAATTCAAAATCGTAGTGGGCTCAATCAGGATAAATATGACAAGGCACACGGGGAATGCCCAGAGTATGAATACACTAGTTGCACGCCCGGACTGGTGGTAACGCATAGTCGTGACTTCCGCTCACCTCGGACAACACTACCAAATCACGGATGCACATCAAATCAATCAAACCAAGGGATTATAGTAATAAAGGAAGAAGGGTTGTCGAATGGAGGTAGCTAACCCAAAGGTCAAGGACATCCATCATCGTTCTCTTTCTTCAAATCCAGTAATCGCCTCCAAATCAACCTACTTCATTGTGGAACTCCACTGCGTACACAGTTGTTAAAGTGGTTTTTGGTATTGGCAGAGAGTATGACAATATCCGATCCCGGTCTCTTTAACAACCAATCGTTTACATTTTTCACACTGGTCAGTTCTTTTACATTTCAAAGGAGTTCGTGCTTCATATCAAAATATCAGACTTCTTAAAAATCATTCCAATATTCAAGATAGAATATATTTGATAATAAAATCTCCATTTAAACCAATTTAGAATCTTGAAACAATTCCAACTTTAAAATAATTTGAATATTAAAACAGTTAAAAATATAATTAAAATAGCTTAGATATATAATTAAAATAAATAAATAATTTGTATTTAAAATAGATATTTCGGATTTAGTAAAATTTATAGTTAAAATATTAAAATAGTTTATAAAATAAAAAGTTAATTATTAAAATGGTTTATTTAAATTAATAAAATAAAATAAAATTGTTATAAGGTATATAGTTTATAAAGAAAATAATCATTATAAAAATAGTTTATATAAAATGGTTTAAAATACTATAGTTGGAATTAGAATCGTTTCTTCAAAATTTAACCAAACTGGAAATCATATTTCAGTTTCAAATCAATCGACTAAATTTCGATATCTTAATTTAAAAGAATTTGACTTCCCATTTATATTTCAGTTCAATCCAACTGTTCGATTTCAAACAATTTGATATAATAATTTGATTCAAATAATTGAACTTCAATTATAATTCTCACTTTGAATTATTCGTTTATAAAAGTCTTGAGTTCACAATTCGATTATTACTATAAATGAAGCTAATTTAAAGTAAATATCAAGGATGGATAAACAATTCAATTTCGATAAATTTAGTTCATATTCAATTCAATTTTAACTTCAGTTATCCATATTTTACGAATTCTTTAAAATTTGAATTTATAAATTTCAAAGCTCAACGTTCAAATTTAAAGAAAATCGATTAATAATATCATTTATTTTTCCTTTAAAACAATATTGCAAAATTCAAGGTAAAAAAAAGATTATTTAACCAACCGGTGTCCGTACATAATTTTCTAACCTATAGCCTAGTAATACTTGAATTTTAATTTTAGCATTTTGGGAAAGGATGTATATCATTTCAATCCAAATCAGGGTCATAGATATTTATCATTTCAACCTACGTTCTTAATACATTTTAGTGATTAATCTCGGTTTTATTTGATGCCCGCAACATCTACGGTAATGGTTGGGATTAATCAACAAAAATCAATAACATATATAAACAATGTCGATAACAAGATGAATTACATATCAATATATTAAATATATAAATTCAAGGCATCCATCAAAATCAACACATCTAAACAGTTCAATATAATATCAGTTACTAGTCATTAGGTATGAGGTTTTTAAAACTAGAAATTAATTTCTAACTGTACAATTTATATTAATCGTTAAATTAATTTTTTCTGTCTATGCACATTAATATAAACAATCAATTTAAACAGTCAAACAGCTAACCATACAATCATATCATAACATTAATTTAATTTAACTAACAATCAAATATTTTAGCTAGGTGTAAGTGGGTATAATCACTCACTTTTGGTTCTGAACGCGTTTGAAATCCAAAATAAGCCCCAAAATTTAACAATCTTAGAATCAGTCCAAAACCAGTGCCATTGCGAAGAGCTCGTCGATAAGATTCCAACGCAAATTATTTCATCCAAAACCGACCTCGTCGCAGAAAGTTATTCATATTACACGATTTGAATTTGAATATATATAAAATAAATAACAAACACCTTCTCACCTAATAATTTATTGCTACATCAGCGCACCAAAACGTTCTTCTTCATTGCGTTCTTTGCTTCCAGGAAACAAGCGAACCCAAAACCCTTTCAATCCCTAAATCAAGCACCCACATACGCCCCTCCGGTCTCCGATCTAGCACCACCGCGGCATGCGCCTTGACAAGCCCTGCCACCGCCCCAAGCATCGCCGAACTCTGTGGCCCCATAACTGGAAAAATCCCAGAAACCATGCAGCGTTTATGATGAAATCTCGACGAATTGAAAAACCAAAACCCACGATCAACCATACAGATCTGAAGCTCTCGCAAAGTACTACAACTTTTCTTCAGAAATCGTTTGAAATCATTGAGAATCAAAGGACAAATTAACAACTGAAAATGGAAAAATTTCGGCTATAGGAATATTGACGGTGACGGCCTATAATTTTAGGGTTTCCGAGAATAAAATAATATTATTTTATCATTTAGCATGATATTTAAGCCAAAATTCGGACTAAGTCCAAATCAGGCCTTCTTACTATCTAATAATAGGTTTTGACGTCTTTTGAATGCAATGGACTAGGTTTCAAAGCCCAATTCCAAAGTCTCTACCAGTTTTCTTTAAAACTCGATAATTAAATTATACACACAAAATTCTACACGTTTTAATTTATTACATCAAACTATAACTCCGTTAGCTATGAAATTTTAAATCTTACAATAAGTTACAATTCCAGATCAAATAAAATTAATTTCATCGAATTCTAAGATTATTTGCAAAATGAAAATTTTAACCAGTTCATTAATGTATTAAAATATTCATTTTCGTTTATTCACTTTTAAATTGAATTCAAAGGTTTATGAACTCTATTCAAAATCAATACAAATAAATTAATATAAGTTATAAATCAACTATCGTATATTGTTAATTCAATATAAATATTCAATTTCGACATAAATAATCTATCAAACATAAATCATTATCTTATATAGCTACTGAAATTCATTGTTTAACAATACAAGTTTATTTTATACCTTATCAAATACGGTATAAATCATAAATTTTAATATTTAAACAAATTTTGTTTAAAACACATTAAATTTAATATTTTAAATTGTTGCAAAATTTCGGGATGTTAGAGGGCATCCTTCCGAGCATGCTTTCGTTGGACTATGTGTTGGAGCTCTCCCGAATGCAGAGCTTGATTCATAGCAGCTACTCCTCGGAGATGGAAGCCAGCTTGCAAGCATCATCCGACGCTTCACCCGGGGCACTTCTTCTCAGCGGGATATAGATAATATCCACCGCAGCCCTTACACCAGGGAAATTAGAAACTCTTGCAATCCTCCGGACTTTAAGTTTCCAGCCATTGAACCCTACAATGGTCGGACCAACCCAACCATCCACCTTATGCGATACATGTGTCATATGGAAGTACTCTCTTCATTGACCAATGTTATAGCCAAGTGCTTCCCACTCTTTCTCACAGGTACAGCCGGAATGTGGTTTCGGCAGCTAACAACGGAGTCGATCGGCAGTTGGAACACGCTGGTCAGCCACTTCGTGGAGCAGCTTAGAGTTCACATCTCCCAACCAAAAATGTCATGTTCCTGACCTCTATCAAGCAATGTCCAGGAGAGATACTTCGATCTTTCCTCGAAAGATTCAACGCGGCCGTAGCATCAGTCGAATGACTCGAGCCATCGATGGTGCTTATGGTCGCCATCGCAAGTGTCCAGAACTGATCAGAATTCTCAATCTCTTTGACCAGAGTTCCCCCCAAGGACATTGAAGATTTCTATGCAGAGGCTGACTAGTTCCTCTGATAAGAAGATGCCAGCACTGAGATGGAGGGCCTCGAGGTCCTTGCCACCAAAGGAGGAGGTCCATCCAACACCAATGGACAGAAAAAAGGAAGAGGAAAGGCCTTGGAAAAAAAATGAACGCAATGTACGACCCCAAAGAGAGAACAAGTACAATCAGTATACCGAGCTCAATTCTTCCTGCTCGACATCTACCCTGATGTACGATGATCCCTACCTTTTCCAAAATCTTGTCGAAGAGAGCCGACCCAGAAAGAGCACGACTTTGGAAAGCACTGCATGTTTCACAACATAGTCGGTATGACACCAATGAATGCAGGTACTTACGCGATCTCATTGAGGATAGGGTCGGGAAAGGAGAACTTCCTACGTACATCAAGAAAAACACACCATCCATGTCGTTACAATCTTTTGCCCAAGCTCCTTAGGTCGGTCCTTGAGCTACTAAGAATGGAAAGGACTCTGAGCTCAGCACTCGCGGCATCATCATCAATTAATAAGATTTAATTTCTTATTTTCAGTGTATTTTTATTTCTTTTAATAAATCGGTTATCTTGATGTGCACATGTATAGGGTTAGGATTTAGCTCCTAGGCATGCTCTGAAATCAACATTCGCCCTCTTAGAATTTATTTCCATTTCCTTGTAATAGTTCTTTAGAAACAATAAACTTTCTTTTGCAAACATGGATTATGTTTGAATGACTTAAGTCGAGCATGACTGATGCTTACCAACCCGAATATTGTCAGTGCTAAGCCATCAGCCGCAACGCACGATCAAAGCCTACCACCATAACTAAACCTACTCCTCGAGCCAAGTATGGTAGGACTTTCCTAAGACGAGTATGAATTATACTTGCCCCTTCTCTAAGCCGAGTGCACTGTCCACTCGCCATGACTAAATAAAATCATTTATACATGACCTCGTATGTCTGGTTCCATTGGCCAAGTATGAACAAAATTATATACGCCGAGCACGATTAACACTTGCCATAAGCCGAGTATGGATAATACACACCCTCTCTGTAAGCCGAGTATGGATAATGCTTGACATCTCCGCAAGCCGAGTACGGATAATACTCATCGTCTACGTAAGCTGAGTATGGATAATACTCGCCACCTCCCTAAGCCAAGTGTGATTGATGCTCGCTCTTATCTTCAAGTAGAGTATGGTTTATGCTCAATCAATCAAGCTCATGGCCATCTCTATACCGAGAATGGTCTACTTTATCTTTATAGGTATCAGGAGCTACTATTATTCAATAACCTTCTTGGCCTTAATATGGTCATCGAGGGTTGTCGGTTTTCTAGTATCAATACGATCCATACCAATCGTCGGTTTTCTGGCCTTAATGCAACCATCAGGACTGTCGAATTTCTGGCCTTAATATGGTTCGGTGAAACCATCTCTACCCGCACATTGAGCTTCGACACTACATTCAGAACACACCTCCTTTACCAAGAAAGATTTAATATGAGGAGCAAAGTGTTGACCAACTTTTCAGCAAAAGCTGTCGCGGTTCAACGGATCGAAGCCCAATATCCAAAAACTCACTTTTCAGCATCAGACGATGGATCAAAAAAATTACATGTACTTCAGAAAGTCCAGAAAAGAACTGGCCCGAGCTAATATCCTTCGATCAACGGGATCTCGTGCCCTGGCATAATCGCTCTCTCGGACCGACTGAGTCAAGCACTTCCTTAATGTTCGGATCGACTAGATATCTCTGAATCTATGTGGAAATATTCAACTGAGTCATTCAGTACTCGACCCGGTTCTCAAGGCATTAAAGGCGGTCAACCACTTCCGGACAAAGATCTACTTTTGATACACCTCATCTCGAGTGCCATGTAAACCACAATTTTTGAGGATACTATTAATCAACAATAGACCGGGTCCTACCGCCGCAACTACTTCAAATGATTAGGCTCCACGTGTCCAAGCTCTGCAAAAGAGGCAAGCCACGTGCAGCTCATCCAGCACCTCTCTTTACCTATAAGTACCTCTATGCTTAAAATAGAAAGGGAGTTTTTTGGGGGAACTCTTTCTGGAGACCTTCTTTTGGATGCTCTATTCTCCACCTAAGAATTTCGGTTCTAAGCTCTTTATATGGCTAAATCCAAAAATAGCCAATTCTCCTTCTTTCTTCAAATAGAAAAAGTGTTGTACTTGTAATCAAAAGCAAATCAATACATATAAAGTGGTCGTAGGCACCATCTTTGCTGAACCACTATAAAAAGCCTTACATGTTCCCTGTTTTCTTTACTGTATTGCAATTTTGTGATTGTTATTTGTGTGCTCTTTACACGATTGGGGATTGACTGTCACTAGTGACCAACTTTTGACGTCAACAGATCCTTTGGCCCAAAGATGTGGTGGTCCGGCCGATGTTTTACTCCGACCAGCTTCTCTCAGTAGTCTGTACAACTTCGTCCATCGCCTTGTCTTTCCTTTTTCTACGGCCTACGCTAAGTGTGAACGAGTTGAGAGGTTAAGCCTCTGGTCCGAATCCTCTCACTTTTGTATCTTGGTTTTGGGGATTCAGATTTGGGATGGGACTTTAGTGTTGTCGCCGGTCACGCTGAGAAACAGGGAGGCAATGATATTAACAGGGTTGTGGTTGCCGATTTCAATGCCTTCATAAGGAAGGATCTAATCAGATTATTTCTAGACTTGACAGAGTATTTAGATAGTAAGGCTGGTTCCACCTTCCCTTCATGTACTTTGTCCCCCACCTTCATCGTACCTTCTCGGATCATGCTCCTATGATTCTTCACAGCTCTCCCTTGTCACTTTCTGGTCCGTCTTCTTTTCAGTTTCAGAGTATGTGGAGATTCCACCACTCTTTTTATCATATAGTGGAAGATTCTTGGAACTCTTCTACTACTGGCTCCACTGTTATTGTATTCTCTCGTAAGCTGCATCGTCTTAAGGTTTGCCTTAAGGCTTGGAATATGGTAGTTTTTAAGGATATCTTCGACCGTGTAAGGGCGGCTGAAGAGAAGCTTATCTTAGATGAAGGGTCCTTTGATGAGGATCCTTCACCGGTTAATAAGGAGGCTTAAGCGATATCCCAGCTTACCTTCTCATCGGAACTTCATATTGAAATGATTATCTTCGCTAGAAGGGGAGGATCAAATGGGTGGTCGAAGGAGATACGAACTCCAAAAAAATTCATTCCTCTATTCGTAAGAAGAAGAATATTCTTTTGATTCGCCAGATCTTATGCCTTGATCTCTCTTTTGCTTCCACGCTGGAGGAAGTCAAAGAGACTGTTCTAACTCATTTCCAAACCTTTCTGGGCTCTCTGTCTGTTTCTGATCCGGTCCTGTTAGCTTTCATTCTTAGACCTATTCTTCCTTCGGAGAATGTAGACCTTGTCGTACCTCCTTCCTTGTAAGAGATATATGCTTGCGTCTTTGCACTAAGTAAGGATAGTGCGAGTGGGCATGATGGTTTCAACGGGGACTTTTATCGTAGTGTTCGGCCGATTATCCAGGCGGATTTTTGTCTGGCTATTCAGTTTTTCTTCTCTGGTGGAACCCTCCCTCGAGGATGGACTTCCACCAATTTGGTTCTTATTCCCGGATGCGAGAATTCTTGCTCATGCGAGGATTTTTGTCCAATCAGCTTATGTAACTTCTCTAATAAGGTTATCCTTAAGGTACTAGCCACTCAACTAGCTCCATTTAGGGAATGCATTGTTTCGTCTTCTCAGGCAGGGTTTGTACAAGGATGCTTGATTACAAACAACATCCTTTTACCCTAAGAGCTTGTTTCATAGATCGATCGGAAGTTCATAGGTTTTAATGTGGTTGTTAAGTTGGACATGGCTAAGGCTTACAATCGCATGTCTTGGTTTTTTGTTATCAAGGTTTTGTGGACTTTCGGGTTTCTGGCACCTCTTATTGATATTGTTTGGAATCTCATCTTCAACTGTTAGTTTTCCGTTCTTATTAACGGAATGTCCAAAGGGTACTTTGAGACGGGAAGGGGGTTCATCAGGGAGATCCCCTTTCACCTTCACTGTTTGTCATCACTACTGAGGTTTTCGTTCGTGCGTTGCATTCCCTAACGATAACTAATCATATGTAGAGGTTTGGAATTCCTAGGAATTTCCCTCGTATCTCTTCCTTATCATTCGCTGACGACATTATCATTTTCACTAATGGTAGTCGTCGCTCTATTCGTCGTCTTCTTAGCCTCATTCAGTAGTACGAGAGGTGGTCAGGCTAACTCGTAAATTCTGCTAAAAGCTGCTTTGTTTTGGTGAAAGACTCGTCCCCAGTTAGATCTTCTTGGATCAAAGTCGTAACCGGTTTCAAGGCTTCCTCCCTTCCTTTGCCTTACCTAGGTATTGCTTTATACAAAGGTTGGAAGCTCAACGCCATTTTTGATCCTTTGACTGACAAAGCAAGAGGAAAGATCATTTGTTGGAATGCCGCTCTTCTTTCTCAAGCAGGAAGACTGGTTCTCATAAAGTTTGTATTGGACTCATAGGATCACATATCTTTGCTGGTATGACTCCTACTGCTTTTTCTTCTATTCTTATCATTCATTGGCTTCGTCCTTTTTCTAGGGTAAAAAGGAAAACGTTAATCGACAACATTAGATTCCTTGGGACGTCATTTGTCATCGCAAAAGTGAGGGGGTTGGGTCTACGAAATCCAAAGGATATCTGTACTGCCTTTGTTTACAAGTTGTGGGCACGGGTTGGAGCGAACAGTTTCTTGGAGGCAACGTTCCTCCACGCTAAATACCACCGACTTTCAAGCACAAATTACTATGGATCTCCGTCCTATGCTAATGAGACATGGAAATTCATGCAATCAATTAAATCCTTTTCGGACTCACATGGTGGTGGATCTGGATGGGATGACGGCCCTTTCCCGATTCAGGTGGTGTGGAATTCAGTTAGGAACCTGACCCCACGACTTCATCTTTTTCTTTCATCTGGGATGTCTGGTTACCTCCGAAGGTTTCCCTTTTATATGGAGAACCCTGCATGACGAGTTACCACTAGACGAGAACGTACAGAGAATTAGAATCCCTATCGTGTCTCATTGCAGGTACTAAAAATCAGGTGAGTTGGAATTGTTAACTCATTTACTTTTCCGTGGTTATTATGCTAAGGCGGTCAAGAATTACTTTGGGAATCTTATTGGTCTTCAAGGTAATGCCACTTCCCTCTCTGATTTATTAAGACATTGGTTGGCTGGCATCTTAGGTAAATCTTTTCGATTGATCATATTTCGTCTTATGCCTTGCCTTATTTGGTGGAAAATCTGGTGCTCATGGAATACAACAATATTTGACGAAATTCTTGTGGATCCTCCTACCATCATTAGACGGGTAAGGAATGATGTTTTCCTTGCTTTCCATGGTAGGCTATTTAAGGGTGTATTAGGTTCCCGCTCAAGCAGGTTAGCTAGTTTATTGTCTATTTCCACAGTACCGCATGCCCCTAGGGCAAGGATCGACTAGAGCTGCTCCGAATTTTTGTGAGTTCAGGCGGTGTCCCCGATCTCCTTTTCTCTCCCTCACCTATCCTCTACCCCCTTTTTTTCTTATGTTGTTTGCTAGTTCGGTTGGTCCTGGTTTTATAGGTTCTCTCTGCATTGTATCTCAATGGGCTAATAGTTAGTTGGAGGAGCTATTCTGGAGCTTATTAGAATAGAGCATTGGATGCGGAGCCGGAGCTTTCAGTTGGTCTTTTTTCTGATTAGGGGGCTGGAGTTTTCAGCTGTCTGGATTCGCATGTCCTCTACGAGAGACTTGTACTGGATCTCTGTCCATTTTCATTGGTTTTGTGGAGGATTTGGCATCTTCCTCATCATTGGCGAGTGACTACAGAGGGTCCGCTTGGTTTAGGCTCTCCTTTATCGTTTGGTTCTGATTGTTTTTATTTTTTTCGTCGGTTGCTTTTCTTGTATAGTCTTGTTTGTGTATGTGCACAGATTATGTTCTTCCTTTCATTATATATATTATTTTTGTAAAAAAATATTGTTGTTCATCATATCATGGAGTAACGAAGTAATGGACAAATAGTGATAAACGTTTCACATTCTGATAGTAGATCAGTCACCAAAAATTCATGCATCTCTACAATAAGAATAAATAAACTGTGTTGATCAATATTATTCACCAATTAAGCAAATTAATATGTATACATGTGTAACTACTGAATACCAGTGCAAACATTACCAAAAAAAATTTGTGTTGAAAGTATTGTGGCTACTGTCATAAATAATCGCAGTGTGGCTCCAATAGACAATAGTATACCGTTCTTTTACATCAAAGTTTATTCCTGTAACTCTAACAATATATTTCAACTATTTATGGAACAGTTAAATTGTATTATAGAGTAGCTTGCATTCCTTTTTTTTTCTGTTTGTACAATTTACCTCTAAACATTATTTTTTCAAATACAAAATTTTCCTATATTAATCTTTCACATTAAAATTTTGCATGCTAGTCTCTTAATTTGGCATGCCAGTCTTATTTCTATAGTTCTCTGTAGATCCATCATTGTCTTTGCATATAATTTGTTTAACTATTCATTCTAGTTTAACTTGGATAAAATCCTACCGATTATTACGTTTCCATGCGTTCTGAATCAAATCAAATCAAATCAGTACGTATACTTCCTTATTATATAATAACTCAAATCGAAATTTGTATGATCGGTTTTTATATTGTTTCACTGGATCACGTGTTCTCTATGTATTTTTGTAAATTGATTGGTTTATAATCAGTTGGAAGAATGTTGTGCTACTTCAACTTCAAACAGAAAGATAACCTACAACAGCCACATACGCTAGCAGTCACACATAGTGCCCACAACCAACGAAACGAACTAACCTACAGACATACCACCTAATTACAACCTCAAAAGTTAAAACACAGTGTCCACTAGCAAAGAAACTAACCAACCTAAGCGGAAAAAGGAAGAAACCTAAACAGCCTTACCAAAGCCAACGCCAAGCGCAAGCACCCAAACCATGCACCAAGCTCGTCAATTAGGTCATGCCTAAGCCAAATCCACACTCGAGAGATGTTCTGCAAATGTAGTGAGAGGCAAAGGAGGATAAATGACCATTTTTTATGATGAAACAAATAGCGGATGGGGAAAATACTTGACAAGGAACTCAACGAGCAAGCGAGAGGTACTGCGAAGCGGATCGAAACAAAGAAAGTGGTGTAATGGAAGCTCGCGGAGGAAAAATGAAAAGGGCAGATAGTAGAAGTAATTGCAAGGAGATAAAAGATAAAACGGACAACCAGGGCATTATGAGATGGAAGAGATGAATAACAAGGAAAAATCTAGAGTGAAAAACAAGATAATGGGAAGATGAAATTATAGATCTGAAGAGAAAGAGGCGGAATACCGGATCGCCATTAAAGTTTACATCTTGGTAAATCTTTATTTCCACTCCTTACTGGGTGCAAAATTTAACAAAATAGTCAATCCCAGAATACAACATCAAAACAAAACTATTGGCACCAAAATGTGGTATCAAAACAATCAGATAAACTGAAGATCTAACTAAAAAGTTAACTCAAATGAAAATCTAATCAAACCAAAAATTTAGTGCGATACAAAAATCAAAATCGAAAGTAATAATGGGAATTAAAATCAAAGTTGTTAATTTTGATATCATCTAACTCAAAGGTGACACATCAACCTTGAAGTTTCTGGATCTAGAAATCTAAAGCCACGAATTTGGAAAGTTGGATTAATCTAAATCTACTTGCTTCAAGAAACGGAAAAACAGTTTTGGATTTTGGTTATTAATTTGATGGATAGACATGATGAATTGATGGGATAAAGTAAATTTGGTTTAGCGTTGGAAGAGGATTAAGAGGATTTGAGTTTTGTTTTGATTTTAGGAGGATGTTTTGAGTGGTGGAAATCTGATTATTGGAGCCATCCATGGTTACATTATATCCATGCTTGGATTTCAGATCAACGGTCCTTGTTTATTCTTGATTGTTGATGCAGATGGCTGAGAAGAAAAACTGTATGCTTCTTTGTTCAATGCTATAACATAAATAAAGTTTTGAATACCATTAAAATTTAAACTATTAAATAGTTTAATATAAAATTAATTTAACTTAATTGTATAAATATTTTAAATAGTAACATTACAATTTAAGTGGTGTTACATATAGTTAAACCTTACACTAAAAATCTTAAATATACTTTAAGTACCATTATAATTAAAAATTATTATAGCTTAAATATTAATGATTAATTATTAAATAATAAGAAATAATCAATATTAATTTTAAGAAAGTATTGTAATTATTAATTATTGATTGTCGAAAATTGATAGTAGACATTTATTACAACAGACATTTTATGATGATTGCAAAGTTTGCATCGGTTAAAACAAATATTTAAGACCGTTATAATATTGACATCTACCACAACAGACCTTACACGTTGTAAAATTAGTGTCACTTACAACATATATTTTTTAACTGTTGTAAAATAGACATCTATTAGAACAAGCATTTTGTGAACGTTGTAAAATTGATATATATTACAACAGTCATGAAACGACCGTTGTAATAGCATTTTATTCTAATGGGCGGTCTTTACCCATTGTAAAAAGGACGTTGTACAGACATCTATTACAACGGTCCATAAAGTACCATTGTAATATCGTTCTACTACAACGAGCATCTAACGTTTGTTGTAAAAAGAGGGTTATAATAAGATATTTTTGTTGTAGTGCTCTTTATTTTTAATAATATATTTTAAATTGGTTTTGGCCTTATTGTTGAAATTTTTCGACACTCCAAAGCGTCTTCATGTGCACGTACTTCGTTTAACGTAGAAGCACTACGAACCGTTGACGAAACCCTCTTGGTGCCGGTGTCATGATTATAAATCCCTAGATTCTCGTAGGGCACTATGTTCATTAAAACAATTAATTGTAACAAAAGGAATTTCTTGTTGTTACATGCCACATTCTCATATATATGTGTGTGTGTATGTGTCTATATATATATATATATATATATATATATATATATATATATATATATATATATATACACACACACACATTCCTTTTAAGATGTAACGTGATGTGAGACTAACTGCAAATCCAATCTACGCACTCATTCTCATACAATGCGATCCACACCTAACATTTATATTTTCGGATTTGGTTTTATCTCACTACCCAATTCTCGATATTTTCTCAAATATATTTCTATTTAATAAACTGCTCCATTTTGACATAGAAAAAAGTTTAATAATCCAGTTTTCTTCTTCATCGATGGATGCTTTCTTAATATCCAAGCAATGCAAAAAAGCATTTTGGCCGCTATTCGACTAATGATCTTTGTGCAATAAATTGTTGATACTTCAATTTGGACTGCCTTCGTGTTTTTGACATAGCATCAAAACGTCTTAAAGAAATCGATCTTATCCGTGATACGGCCATAAGGAGATTGAGGTACAACATTTAATTATTATTAACAAAGATTACACATTCCATGATCATTACAATTTTTTTCCTCCCTATTATATTAGGCTATAACTTAAGCTTTAATTTTTCCTACTCCTTGCTTTCTTAGTGAGATCTCCATTTTAGAAATACGCGTGATCTAGATTTTAGGAGCACATTTTTCAACTTTCACATGAAAACTCCTGATTAAGTAGTTTGTTCTTCCCGAGGATGGATGGCCTTAGTCTTTCATACGATAACCTTTGCATACGACGTAAGTAGGGTTGCGACGCAATCTCATTAACAGTCACGTGTAAACCAAATTAAAAATTGGTGGTAATATATCTACCAATCAGGCATTAGTGTCACGCTGTTGCTCCCTTGATGAGGGTGAACAAATATTTACACTCTTTGTGATACTGATAGTTCTGTTCACAAGTTTGATACGATATATCCATACATATTTTTGTGCCCTTTGTTTGCAGAAATCCAAAGTCATAGGCAAAATCATTGAATTTGAGATCAAAGTGCTTCAGGTTGTTTTGTGTGATCATGTGGATTAATCATTAAAATCAGGCAATTTCAGCTATATATGCAAACTACAGTACATCAAATTTCAAAATACTTGGCATGCTAACTTGTACTCAACTATTTACATATTCAAGTGGGATGTCACTGCTTAATTCTTGTATCAGTTACCCTTTTAAAATCCAACAACTAGCTAAATTTGCACATGGACATAAAAGTCTGCTTTGATCTAATAAAAGAAACACCATATCAGGTTGTTAAGCAACTACAAGGTTGAATAAATTTGAATAGTTCACAATGTACATGATTCCATTCACCAACTTCATTATTCTTAGCAAAACCCAGCTACCAAAAGGGACAACGCAATGGACATTATTACCATACCTAAATTGTAGAAAATTCACATATATAGTGCTAATAGTACAATTAAGTGAAAAACAAAACAAAATATCTTGCAATTTGTTGACAAAATAAGTAATACTCTATAGCAATATAGTGGGCCAAGAATATTCTTCTTTTTTCCATCACTTGGTTCTAGGTAATCTTTTCCTGCCTTATCCTCCTTTTATCACTTATTAGTTGCAGAGTTTTCTTTTTACAAAGATAACAAAAAAGGGAAAGAGGATTGAAATCAAAGTAATTGCCAATTGGTCACCCACTACACTTCATTTACCTGCAAAAGTAAAAGATACAAAAGTATATTGCTGTTAATATCTATAATGGATGACTCATGTACATGATTCTATGAAGCTTTTTATAGCTCTCATTCTTATTTAATGCATGAAGAAGCTTTTGTGCTTTATTATGTCAAAGAGATCATTTAATAAATGTAGAAAAATGTTCTATGTGCAAACTTACCACTTCCAGCCCTTCTAATAAAAGAGGCAAAAACTATTATGAGTGCAACTCCAGCCATAAGACCAATTATAATTGCTATTGTCTTTCCCGTTTCTTCTCCATTATCTGTAAATGTGAGAGATATTGAATATTAATGTAAATTTAATTGTCTCAATTTGAATGATTTTTAATTGCCATATTTGGATGCATGTATGGATAAGTTACATAAGTAACTATAATTTGGTTAGATTTATATTTTCATCATTCATGTTGAGAAGTGAACGTAAAATGTAAGCAACTTTCTTTAAAGAAAATATATCTACTGCAAGTGAAGGCATCCATCATACAAAAAATTATAGTGGACCAAAAAAATATTTGCTGGGAGTACTAATATTTTTACAAGTTTACAAAGCGGTTAACAGTCACAGTCATTTTTTAGCTTACGTTTGCAATAATTCATGAAAATGGAATGAAATAGAAAATTAATTCAGTAGCAAGATTAGAGCAATACTCTTCTCCATGGTGGAAAAGGAAAAAGGTTGGTATGGTGTCCTATGGAAATTTGGAACTGTCCACCAACCATTGTCTCATATAGCTCCAAAATAAATTTAATTGAGTGATCTTAGTGTAAGGCTAATATTTGAGTTACAATTACAAACAAGATAAAATTGTACTTTGTTTTTAAATTTGATTATTAAGCAATAAACATATAGAATATAAATATAGAAATGGAGAAACAAAGCAGATTCAACATCATTTTTTTTAACTGCTGATCAGGATTACTTCTTTGAAGCAGATAGATACTAAACTAAAATGGATTATATTTGAGAACTCAAGTGGTATTTCATATGGTCAATATATTGAGCCCCCAAGATGCTTTGACAGGGTAAATTTTCGAATTCTTTTACAAAAAATAAATAAATAAAACATAATATTGATAGAGAATGAATTTTATCAGGTGGAGATTTAATATATAGATGAGTAATCCTATGAAAGAAGCAAAGGACCCTATGTTCCTATATTATATTGACAAATAACATGTGCAATAACAATATACTAACAGTAGGGTGCATTCTCTTAAGTCAATAGATGGAAGCAAAGGCACCGAAATGCCTATATGATTGTATTAGGACTCACCGAAAGCATACAAAAGATAGAAGTTTTTAATGTTCATCTAAACAATAATTTTAAATGCTCTGTTCCAATCAGTCCGTTGTCAGTACTAGTTTACAATTCTGTCTGCATATTTTTCAATATTAAATAAAACAGCTATCAAGTTTTAGTTATACTTTATAGTTCATACCCACCCATTTTAAAATAGTATACACGATGAAATAGAGAAGAATGCGTGCTTGATATAGGCTTTTTCTTGAAATAAGTCTCACATCGGGTAATTTATAAAATAAATCCTGTATAACTATTAAGAGTCCACCCATCACATTGTCAATTGGTTTTGTGATAATTTGGGGTTCTCTAACATGGTATCAGAGCAGGTTTAATTCGTGTGCACATAACTATCACACTTATGCGCGTCACCCTATAAGATCAACGTGTTAGGCTCAGGCATGTCATACGTGCGGGTGTGGGACTTGTCTCAACACTTTTAAAGTATCATCCAACTTGGGCATCATAAACATCAATGTATGTTTTAATTAATTATGTATAATATTTGAAAAGCTTGACTTTATTACTTCCATTTAACATAGAAAAGGAATAATAGTGGGTAGCACTACCTTACACGGTTGGTTCTTAGAAAACGTAGTTTACTACTTCTAGTTTCTACATGTCTATTTGAACAGGTCATTTGTATATGTTAACATGGTGTAGAACCTAATTTAAGCAGCAAATAATAAGTATGACTTACATTTGGGTAAACATTAAAAAAAAGCCCAAAAGATGATTATCATGAATATGTTTATCTAGCACAAGATAAATTTGCCCGATAAACTGATTAGAATTTACAAAGCATTGTATTCTTATTTCATTAACTGGAAAGTGATTGAAATGATAATGATGCATCAGATGCTGACTTATATAGGTGTCAATGCATTTTGATGTTGCTTGTGGTATCAGATCAATTTGAACAATGGCATTGCTCCAAAACTATTTAACCAGCTGTAGGAGGTTTTTTTTCCCCTGTTATAAAAATACATGTAGGAAGGTAATGATAACATACATACCGCGGTGATAGTAAATGTGGTCATGATCATGGCCATCATCACTTGTAGTAGAAGGAGTAGAATAGACGCCATCAGAATAGTATTTAGCAAAGCATTTGCCTAGATACAATTCACCAGACACTGCATTAAGGCATGCACCTTTTAATTGTCCGATTGCAGTAGTAATGCAATTAGAACATTCCTTTGCATCTAGGTCCCCTACACACTGGGCTGCTGCCTGCACATATCCTGCTGCTCCAATTCTGTAAGTACCTATTATATCAGATGTATCACATACGATAAAATTAGTCTACCAACATACATTATTATCACACAATTGAACTAAATTTTCTGCTTCCTTTCTTTATTTGTTTGTTTACCTCCAGTGCCTCCTGATACCACAATCGCCTGAAGAGCTTCATCCCTCATTCCTATAAGGTTTGGATCATACCTTCGAAACAACAATACAGAGTTAGAGTCACTCAAATGTATAGTTATTATCATTATTATTTGAAATTGGGTACTTATTATATGTTAGAACTTCTTAGTTCTATAAGTGGCAGAACACAACGTACTACATGCTTATGTATGTTCGAATTACGCTACGTAAGTTTTCAATCTGTGATCACTCATACCGAAGTCAAAGCATTTAACTGCTGAGACAATGATGTTGGTCAGTGTATTTTTTTTTAATTTTTTCTTGTAGTATTGATTGGTTATGGATGAAATAATACCCGTTGGATGGGTCAGGGCCACACTTCTTGTAGAGCAAATTGGTTTCCTCTTTGCCAATGAAGGACTCATTGGCATAACGAACGAAGCAACCATCCAGCTGAAGAGCTGCGCCGTAGGACAAGGGACATACAGAGTTCAACTGAGCATTGGCAGCGTCCACACAGCTTTGGCAAGCGGAGCTTGTCAGGTCACCACGACATTGAAAAACGCCATACACAGGGGTGGACGGAGAGGCGGTAGAGGTGAATTTTCCAAAAGTAGAAGAGGAAGCAGCGTCCGACAAAGAAGAGAAGAGGGAATCCACATTTGTTTTGTATGGGGAGGTGGGGTCGTATTTGGACTGGGAACAGCCTGCGTATTTGAAATCGGTTGTGGATGAAACGAAGGAGGAGAAGATGGCGATGAGGAGGGTGAAGAGGAAGATGGTTGCCATTGCTTTCCTTCTGAACATGGGGTAAGAGGAGAGGCTGAGAGGGACTTGGAAAGATAATTGGGTGGGTACTACTTGTAGTAGTGGATACAAAATGGAATCTTCGAGCGTTAGGCGGTCATTCTCCCTTCTCTGTTTTCACGGACTTGGGTTGAATGTTATATGGCTCGTGTTGTTGTCATTACTGCTGTTTTTGTATTTGGCGTCCTAGGAAGAAATTTGAAGCACTGTGATGCCCACCCTGGGTAAAAACTTGAGTGAAGTTCACTCTTAATGCTGATTGTACTGTCACTTATGTATATATACACACACAGTGACATAAGTTTATACACAAAAATTCTGAAGTATCGGGTTTTCTACTGAATTTCACCCTTTGCATAGAAACAAACAAATTCAATGGTTTAAATTTATGTTAAATTGTGTCTCAACGGCCGCTCTTATATATATACACACACATATCACACACATACAGGCTTTTTTTCCCTGCTTTTTAAAGTAAAATTTTCATGTGTTATGGATGTGGGATTATAAGCACAAATTTCATTGAAGATGTGCACGGAATACAGTGATCAATTTGAATTGGAGATGCATGTTCAATAGCTGAGATTTGGCAATCTATATCACTGCTAGAATATCTCCCAATCAAAACTAGTTCATGTTTTACTTTGAATGGCTCTGAAACAATACAGGCAATAAATCGATGTCGGTTTATTCGACATTTCCGTTTGATTAAAAATTGCCCAACCCTTTAGGTTACTTGCAGGTCAGCTTTGGTCCAGGTCTCAATCATAGCCCAGCCCAAATATACGCTAAAATTTTAAGCATAAATTTAACGTGAGTGTGGTTATTTGCACCCCATTGTCTACTCTTCACCCCCCCTCCCCAAATGAAATTTTAAAATTTTATTTTCAAATTTGCCCTTTAAGAGCCGATTAGATAGCTTGTCTAATGTTGCAAAATAATTAAAATAATAATAATTCCAACTATATAAATGGGTGTTCGATGCTAAATTGCAAATTATAATTAAATTTAAAATCAGCATTGTACATGATCTTTATAAAAAAAAGATAGAAATTACGAATAATGATTGAAAAAGTTAAAACAGTTATTAAAAATTTAAAAACTGTACTATCAACGATGTGTATCATTATGCATTTTGAGATCAAGTATGTTAGCGGTATACAGAAATTGCAAAGATCTAAACAGTAAATAAATAAATCATTAATATAGATGATATTGTTCAAATAAATCGACGTTGAAATTATATGCAGTAAGGGTATTTTTGGATTAAACGGGATGGAGAGAGCAAATGATGAAGTGCATATTTTATTTTCTAGTTAGTGGGAGGTGAAGAACAATTAACGGGGTGTTAATAGACGCACCCATTTAACGTTGACTTTACAAATAGTGGCACAATCGTAGATTCCAATGGGATAAAAGATCATAGAACTTTACATGATTCCATCTTCGTTACTACCTTGTTGCTATATATATGACTTGAAACAAATAAATAATGTTTAACCTGGTAACATCCATGTTGATAACCCGATATGGGCCATTTCCCCCGTTTATTTATATTGGGTTACAAATTGTAATTATAAGTTGTATAAAAATATTTAATATAGAGATTTTCTGAAAATAAAAGCAACATTGATATCTTGAAGGCTAAAATTATCTAGCATAGCTGGAAATACAATACAAATACAAATGCAAGAAAATAGTGTGAAGAACAAAATAAAATAAATTTTAAATACAATATGCCACCAATTAAAGAAACAATAGATACTTCTGTTGCCTTTAATCAAGATAATTTTTAAATAGAGTCCGGCCAATTACACCCATTGTTGTTCTTCGCTTCCGATTAGAATTTTAGAATTTATTTTTAAATTTAGACTCTAACAGTCGATTAGATAACTTATCTAATACTGTAAAATGATATATATATATATATATATATATATATATATATATATATGGGTGCTCGAGGGTAATTGCAAACAATAATTCAAAATTTAACTTAGCATTGTACATGGTCTTCTAAAAAAAATAAAAATAGCAATTGCAAATAACGATTAAAAAATTAAAAACTGCACTATCAAAGATGTGTATCATTATGTATTTTGAGACCGAGTATGTTAGCAGCATACAGAAATTGCAAAGACCTACACAACAAGTAAATCGTTAGTGTAGATGGTGTTGTTCAAATAAATCGATGCTCAGATGGAGCATTGATTATCCTAACTAACATTAGGGTTGGACGTCTGTTTATTTCAACCAACGACGTCACCTAAATGCTAATTAATTCAATCAACATTTTAAAAGCAGAAAGAAAGCAATAGAAACAAATTGCAGGCTGGAAACTAAATAAGAAAAAGAAAAAAATAGTGAAGATGAAAATGCAATAAGAACATTTTTTGAAACACCCCACCTCCGTTAAGGTCACTCACAAAGGGAATGCCTTAATTTTGGTGTAGGTTTATAAGTAAAAGCCACAGATAAACTCAAGACAGATATAAGTACACATATTTTAAATAGCGGAATCCAAACAGACTTCTTATTTCATTAATACGTGTTCAAAACATAACATTCCATAATTGTCTCAAAATACTTCCATCATTACAACCTCATAACTGTCTTGATTATTAAAGAAGCATAAAGCATAAATAAAGTGACAAAAATCCCCAAAGTGATATCCAAAGCCATAATCCGAGCAAAAGAGATCCAAATCATACATCTACGTTCTTGGAGCTTGTACAGAGCCTGACTGAGCTGACTGTTTCCTCCCTGTGGACCTGAGGGGGAAACGAAAGAAAAGAAGACGAAAAGAAAATAGGGTCAGACATAAAGCCTGAGTAAATCTAGTAACTCTTCAGTATGTGAATAAGAAAAGGGCATGATAGATATATACTGAAAATAGGATGGTGTCACAAGCTAAGGGAGTGTCGAATGTACTATCGCACCCATACTATATCTCTGCATCTACTTGAGCTTACTCTAACTGGCACCCCATGGTGAGGGTGGAGTGATCCCCAACTTTATTTAAAGATCGGCTCCTACTCGGGTTAACATGTATCATACGGCCCCCAAGAATTGTAGATACCTATGCTGGTCCCACCATGGGGTGTATCAAGACCCATGGTGGCGGCCTCGACACAAATTTTAGAAGGCATAGGTTATATTACTGGTGTCCCCAGTGCCCTGGTTGTTTGCTCCGGAGTGTGTGCACACCCGCACCCCGTTAGACCTGCACTGTGCACCCACCGCCGTCGTTTTGACCGCTTACAATCAGCCCAGTAATCGTGCCCCACCCTACCTAGTTTCAGGGTACCGTTGATACCTAACTTGGGTTACTGCTGAAACGGGTCCCACGTTACCAGGATTTTCTACTCAAACATGTTAAGTGGTTAAGTGTCTGTATTTACCTAACCCCACCCATCAACTCTTGTTAACATGTTGAATTTGGTTAAGTGTTATAGTTGACTTAAACCTACCATCTGTCCTTAGCCTCTTAGGAGCACCTGACCACTCACATTAGACAGGTATTGCTACGGTTACTGGATATGCCGGTCGGTTCCGGGCAGGTTTACACCGTAGCTCAGTCTAACCTCGGGTCATTATTGGGCTCAATGCTTAACCACCCACATTGGATAGGTATTGTTGTGACTAGTGGACAGCCGGGCGGTTCCGGGCAGGTTTACATCACAACTCAATCCAACCTCGGGTTAAGCATGTCGTGTTTTCTAAATTTACATAGTTTATTATTTCTCAAATATATATGTAAATGTCATATCTTTTATTTTTGGGTATAACAATTCATACCGCTTTAAATGTCATTGTCATTGGCATGTGCCAAACATGCCAACATATATTTTCATTTTTACACCCAACGTTATTACCCCCGTTTATACGTTCGCAACGTTATAACAAATGTTGGGCTTGACACAATTCAGCCCAACTTTATAAGCTTAAGAAAAAGGGGAAATCAAGAACATGTAATATTTGACAACATATAAGGGTGTGTGGCGCATGAACTTGCAATTTAGCGATACTAACATAAATGATGGGTCATGTGAACTTGCATTCAAATCAAAGTACAACTAAGTAGGTGACATATAAAATGGCATAGTTTATGCTTATACAACTTGTGTTTAAATATGTTTAACTTGGCATAATGTCAAACACAAAACTAGCATGATGTATATTCACCAAAAGGTCCAATTATAACATTTAATCACATAGCCTATTTCAACATGAACTTGCATAGTTTTTGAAACCCAAACGTTACTTAACATAGATCCAATTTCACTTGCAAATAAACATGAACTTGCATAATTTATGAAACCCAAACGATGCTTAACATAGATCAATTATACTTGCAAATAGGCATGAAAATGATATCATAGGTTTTGGGTCATGTAGGCATAACAGGTTTCAAATCTAGAACATGTTTACATAAACTCCAATTTAGACTAAGGAAATATACATAGTCCATGCCATCGACATATACATAAAAGGATCAATTTCTAATTTTTGCCACAAACTTGCAAGTGCTATTGTTTTCATATACAATTGTTTAATAGGCTTGCATCAATCAATTTATGCCACAAACATCAATACATAAGTCATGATAGAACCATCACAATACATAAAATTTTATACAATATAATAACACAATTCTATTTTCATTCACATCGAACCACATCACAATTCTTATTCATATTCTGAAAGGTCACTATACTTACAACGAATGCAGAATCTTGAATTCTGGATTCTGAATTCTGAAATTGAGATGCGCTCCTTTGGGTAGACTAACGTTGCGTTGATAATTTTGATTTAAACTTTAATCTTCTTCTTAGTTTGATTTGTCTCTAGGCTTTTCTCTTGACAGTTATGTTTAATTCCTCCCTAGCAGCATGATGACTCCTTTCTCTTTTTTTTGTGTGAATTTTCAGTTGAGACTTAGGGTATATTTATAGATTTTTAAGTTGTTTTGAGCCGTCAGATGAAGATAGGAGGAATCTAGGCCATTCAAAGTTCAGAGAGCCAATCAAGAGGTGACACGTCAGCCTTAGTGACACATAGAGCCTCAGAAATTCGAGCCAGAGCCAGACCTGGCCAGCCAGGTCGACACCCAGGTCGACACTAAGGTCGACCTGGGGGGGACCAGGTCGACACTGTGGTCGACCTGGGGTGACCAGGTCGACACCATGGTCGACCTAGTCTCTGGGCGGGAATTTTCCCGCCCAGCCCAGTTTGAACCTGAATTTCAAATTTTTGAATTTAAAACTGAGTTGTTTGAATTTAAATTTGAGTCCGAAACTTCCGAAGGCCATAACTCCTTCATACAGAGTCCGATTCGCGCAAACTCGGACTCTATCTCAAGCAGAATTTCAAGACGAACGCAATCGCGTAACCCGTTTCCCTTAATTCTTTCATTTAGAATTAATTATACTTTAATTTGCGAAGTTTAACGTTATAGAATTTACGGGGTGTTACATTCTCCCCCCTTAAAAGGATTTCATCCCCGAAATCTTCAAGTTAGGAAAAATGTATATCCTACCATCCAACAGTCCATCTACTCAACCAACAAACACAGGCATACACTGTCCTTAAAAGACTTCTAATGCTTCATGATCATATGCATAGTGTGTGTAAATGTCCTTATCTAATGCAGAAATCAGGCGGCCTACTGATTCAGTTGACCTCCTTAATGCGAATCATGTAAGTGTCATGAATCCATTATGTATGCAAATTTTCCTACTTATAATTCTACATGAGTTCACAACTATTCATACAAATGCGACAACCATATGACAGCATATCAAGTTTCAACCATATACAAATGAGAATACATAAATGCATATGCAATATGAAGTGACTGAGCCGATCTATAACCTAGGGTGTGTGTGTATATGCATCCACGAGCAACCACTAGCAAACATTTGCAGCCATCATCCATAACATGTTTTCAAATACATGTTTGCATCCATTTGTTTTCTACCTAAGGGGTTAGGAAAAGGACCGAGGAGATATACCTAAAAAGATAGATAAAGCATAACTTAAGGAAAAAGAGAGATCAAAGATGTACCCTAAAAAAGAAGAGGGTAGGCAGCGCGTATTCTGTCCTCGGTTTCCCAAGTCGCGTCTTCCTCGGCGTCGCTCCACTGGACTTTAACGAGTTTGACTTCGCGGTTGCGTAGCTTTTTCACTTCAGTTCCTAAGATGCGGGTTGGAACTCTCCTCACAGTTGCTTCACGTTCCACTTCGGCTTCTTCTAGAATGCTAGGTTCCACCACCTCCACAGACTCATGCAAACACTTCCGGAGGTGAGAAACATGAAAGACGTTGTGAACTCCAGCCAGTCTCTCGGGTAGCTCTAATCTATAGGCCATCTTTCCAACCTTCTCGATGATAGGAAACGGTCCTACAAATCTTGGTGCTAGCTTTCCTGCGGATCCAAAACGAACGACGTTCCTTAAAGGTGATACCTTAAGGAAAACCCTGTCCCCAACCTCAAGGTCGGTCCTTCTTTTGTCGGCGTAGGATTTCTGTCGGTCTTGGGCAGTCTTCATTCTCCTACGTATCAAGTCCACTTTCTCCGAAGTCTCTCGAATCATATCTGGCCCAAGTATAAGCTTATCTGTAGACTTCCACCAACAAGTTGGCGATTTGCACGGTCTTCCATACAAGGCTTTGAAGGGTGCCATACCGATGGTAGCTTGGTAGCTGTTGTTGTAGGCAAATTCCACTAAAGGAAGGTGATCCTCCCAAGTCCCTCCAAAGTCAAGAACGCAAAGTCTCAAAAGATCCTCTAAAACTCTATTCACCCTTTCCGTCTGGCCATCGGTTTGGGGGTGATAGGCCATGCTCAGACATAACTGTGTGCCTACAGCTTCTTGCAGACTCCGCCAAAACTCGCTTGTGAAGATAGGGTCTCGGTCACTAACAATGCTGGAGGGTATCCCATGGAGTCGAACTATTTCCTTGAGATAAAGAGATGCTAGAGATGCGGCAGTCCTTCTACTTTTGATAGGTATGAAGTGGGTGCTCTTAGTAAGCCTATCCACCATTACCCAAATGCTAGTGTTGCCTCTTCTCGACCTAGGTAGTCCATCAATGAAGTCCATTGAAATGCTCTCCCACTTCCACTGTGGGACCTCTAAAGGATGAAGTAGTCCTCCAGGTTCTTCTGTTCCGCCTTGACCCGTTGGCAGGTCATGCACTTAGAAACGAAATCTGCCACGTCTTGTTTCATACAGCTCCAAAAGAAAGTCCTTTTTATATCCTTGTACATCTTATCACCGCCAGGGTGTATAATCATCTTGGAATGATGTGCTTCCTCGAGAACCTTCTTAGTCAACTCCCTTGCTTGTGGGATGCATAATCTTCTGTCTCGCCTCAGACAACCCTTATTATCGATGGCGTACCTACTGAGGTGACTAGAAGTCTCACCCCTAATAAGTTTATCAATCACATCAACAAGCTGAGGGTCTTCACGTTGTGCAGCCCCTGTTGAGTCCAAGAGAGTAGGGCGTACTTCGAGAGATGCTAAAAAACCCGGTACAAAATCTGAGGAGGGCCTAAAGTTAAAACTGGCTATATACTCTAGACTTTGCCTTTCCACGAAGAGCGGACTTAAGGTCAGTTTACTTCGGCTCAACGCGTCTGCTACTACGTTGCCTTTGCCGGGAGTATAGGAAATTTCAAAGTCATATGAGGCAAGAAACTCCATCCATCTTTGCTGCCTCAAGTTAAGATCCTTCTGCGAGAAGAGATATTTCAACGATTTATGGTCAGTGTATAATTCAAACTTCGCACCTAGGAGATAATGGCGCCAAGACTTAAGCGCAAAGACGATGGCGGCTAAATCGAGATCGTGGGTTGGATAGTTCTTTTCATGAACTTTTAATTGTCTTCCACCATAAGCTACTACCCTTCCTTCTTGCATTAGAACAACGCCTAGTCCCGTTCCACATGCATCCGTGTATATTGTGAACATTTTGCTTCCATCCGACAAGGTAAGAACTGGGGCTGTTGTGAGAGCCCTTTTTAATCGTTGGAAAGCAAACTCGCAATCCAAATCCCAAGTGAACGCCAGATTCTTCTTTGTTAGCCTTGTGAGTGGGGCTGAGATTTTCGCGAAATCCCTAATAAACTTTCGGTAAAAACCGGCTAGCCCAAGAAAGCTTCGAACTTCGGTTGCATTTCTTGGTGTCTTCCAATCTTGCACTGCCACCACTTTTGCGGGGTCCACAGCCAACCCCTCTTTGGACACTATATGCCCCAGAAATCTTACCTCTTTTCTCCAGAAGTGACACTTGGAGAATTTGGCTTTTAGTTGATGAGCTCGAAGAGTTTCCATGATTTCTTTCAAATGCTGAGCATGCTCTTCCTCATTCTTTGAGAAGATTAAGATATCATCTACGAAGACAACCACAAATTTGTTGAGGAATTCTCTGAACACCCTGCTCATTAGGTCTATGAAATAAGCGGGTGCATTTGTCAAGCCGAAAGGCATGACAAGCCACTCGAAACCGTCTGGGGCTCTGAACGATGTCTTGTCAATACTATCTTCAACTACTCTTAGCTGATGGAACCCAGTTGCCAGATCAAGTTAGGAGAAGACCGTTGCACCTACAAGCTGATCAAACAAGTCGTCGATTCGGGGAAGAGGGTGCCTATTTTTCTTGGTCAATTTGTTTAACTCCCTATAGCCGACGCAAAGGCGAAGCAAACCGTCCGCTTTGGTTGCGAACACCACTGGAGCACCCCATTCCAAAATGATCCGTCTAATGAACCCTTTTTCGAGAAGTTCTTTAACCTGCTTACTGAGCTCCTTTCTCTCCCTTGGAGCCATGTGTCTGACAGGTAAAGCTACAGGCTTTGCGTTATCCATAAGATATATGCGGAAGTCTATTTCCCGCCTCGGAGGTAAGCCTTTCACCTCCTCAAAGACATCCGGATATTCCCGGACTACTCTTACTGATTGCAAATTCTCGTCAGAAGCATCAAGCGACTCTAGATAACTTAGAATAACAGCATTCAAGGGATTACACGAAATTTCTAGAGTGTTACCAAGCCGAGTCAAGAGCCTAACTACTCTTTTCTCATAATCAAGAATGGCACTATTACTGGATAACCAGTCCATGCCTAAGATCAAACCATATCCCGAGAAGCCTAAGACAAAGGCATCACAACTAAACTCAACGCTGAGAATAGAGATTTTCAAACCCAAACAAACCATTGACAAGTAAGCGGAGCCCCCAATTGGATTTGAAATTACTAAGGGATCTTCTACCATACTAGTGTCTAGATGCAGAGATTCTACTAAGGCAGATGAAATAAAAGAGTGTGATGCGCTACAGTCAAAAAGTGTACGAACTGGATGATCATAAAGATAGACTACACTTTCTACAGAAATATTACTACCACGTTCCTGCTGAGGTGCCACTAGCACATGAACCTGACCCCCTGAAGTGGATCCGGCTTGCTGTCCCTGCCCTTTCTTCTTTCGGCAGTCCTTAGCTTGGTGCCCAGTCACCCCACAATGAAAGCAACCACCCATCTTCGCCTTCCTTTTCCGACAGTCTTTTGATATATGGCCCACAATGCCACAGAAATTGCATCTTCTCTTCTCACGGGGCTTATTGTTCTTTCCTCCTTTCTTGAAGTCTGTTTTCTTTGCTTGTAGACCCTCTTTCTTCTCTTCCACCTTAGTTTCTTTCTTGCCGTGGTCTTCCTCGTGTAGCAACGCCATGTCCACCAAGCTTTCATAAGTCGCTCCCGTGGATACATGGGTCATGGCAAGGCTGTGTAGAGGCTCATTCAAACCCTTGACGAAGCGAAGTGCCTTCTTGTGTTGGGTGTTTACTAAGTCTAACCCAAATCTGGCCAGCTGATTAAATTGATTAACATATTCCCTGATCGTCATGCTTCCCTGTTTCAGAGTTAGGAACTTCTCCATTTGCAGGCTTCTTTCCGCTTGGGAGAGAAATTTCATTTCAAACCTTGTCCTGAAATCTTCCCATGTTTCCACCGCCCTCTGAGCATTGTAACTTCCCACCAATAGGAAGCTTCATCCTTAAGCAACCATACCGCTAGTTGTATCTTTTGCCTGTCATCAACCCCGAAGATGACAAACAGATCCTCAGTCTCCTTTAGCCAGTTTCTTGCCCCTACAAAGGATTCTGTCCCATAAAAGTCTTTTCCACCCATTGCCTTGAAGTCTCTACATGTTTTTGCGAAGGCATTTCCACGAGGAGGTGGAAGAGGAGGAGGAACCGCGGCCACTGGAGGAGGGATGTCTGTTGGGCCCGCGCCATTGGCCCTTGCTTCTAAGTACCTCCTAAACTAGCCGGGAATCGGCACTCCTTCCGGGAGGTTAAGGTCTCCAGACATGCTGAAACAGAAAGGAAAAATTCAAAACGAAGGATAGAGAGAGATAGATAGGGCACATGGCTTTGGGGGATTTTTTCTTTTTATAAACATAACAATTTTTTTTCTTGAAAAAAATGCTTCTTTAAACTTTCTTTTTGAAAACAATTTCAAAAACTTTTATCTTATCTGGTAAACCTATGCTCTGATACCAAGTGAAACACCCCACCTCCGTTAAGGTCACTCACAAAGGGAATGCCTTAATTTTGGTGGAGGTTTATAAGTAAAAGCCACAGATAAACTCAAGACAGATATAAATACACATATTTTAAACAGCGGAATCCAAACAGACTTTTTATTTCATTAATACGTGTTCAAAACATAATATTCCATAATTGTCTCAAAATACTTCCATCATTACAACCTCATAACCGTCTTGATTATTAAAGAAGCATAAAGCATTAATAAAGTGACAAAAATCCCCAAAGTGATATCCAAAGCCATAATCCGAGCAAAAGAGATCCAAATCATACATCTACGTTCTTGGAGCTTGTACAGAGCCTGACTGAGCTGACTGTTTCCTCCCTGTGGACCTGGGGGGAAACAAAAGAAAAGAAGACGAAAAGAAGACAGGGTCAGACATAAAGCCTGAGTAAATCTAGTAACTCTTCAGTATGTGAATAAGAAAATGGCATGATAGATATATACTGAAAATAGGATGGTGTCACAAGCTAAGGTAGTGTCGAATGTACTATCGCACCCATACTATATCTCTGCATCTACTTGAGCTTACTCTAACTGGCACCCCATGGTGAGGGTGGAGTGATCCCCAACTTTATTTAAAGATCGGCTCCTACTCGCGTTAACATGTGTCATACGACCTCCAAGAATTGTAGATACCTATGCTGGTCCCACCATGGGGTGTATCAAGACCCATGGTGGCGGCCCCGACACAAATTCAGGAAGGCATAGGTTATACTACTGGTGTCCCTAGTGCCCTGGTTGTCTGCTCCGAAGTGTGTGCACGCCCGCACCCCGTTAGACCTGCACTGTGCACCCGCCGTTGTCGTTTTGACCGCTTACAATCAGCCCAGTATCGTGCCCCACCCTGCCTAGTTTCAGGGTACCGTTGATACCTAACTTGGGTTACTGCTGAAACGGGTCCCACGTTACCAGGATTTTCCAGTCAAACATGTTAAGTGGTTAAGTGTCTGTATTTACCTAACCCCACCCATCAACTCTTGTTAACATGTTGAATTTGGTTAAGTGTTATAGTTGACTTAACCCTACCATCTGTCCTTAGCCTCTTAGGAGCACCTGACCACTCACATTAGACAGGTATTGCTACGGTTACTGGATATGCCGGTCGGTTCCGGGCAGGTTTACACCGTAGCTCAGTCTAACCTCGGGTCATTATTGGGCTCAATGCTTAACCACCCACATTGGATAGGTATTATTGTGAGTACTGGACAGCCTGGCGGTTCCGGGCAGGTTTACATCACAACTCAATCCAACCTCGGGTTAAGCACGTCGTGTTTTCTAAATTTACATATTTTATTATTTCTCAAATATATATGTAAATGTCATATCTTTTATTTTTGAATATAACAATTCATACCGCTTTAAATGTCATTGTCATTGGCATGTGCCAAACATGCCAACATATATTTTCATGTTTTACACCTAACATTATTACCCCCGTTTATACGTTCGCAACGTTATAACAAATGTTGGGCTTGACACAATTCATCCCAACTTTATAAGCATAAGAAAAAGGGGAAATCAAGAACATGTAATATTTGACAACATATAAGGGTGTGTGGCGCATGAACTTGCAATTTAGCGATACTAACATAAATGATGGGTCATGTGAACTTGCATTAAAATCAAAGTACAACTAAGTAGGTGACATATGAAATGCCATAGTTTAGGCTTACACAACTTGTGTTTAAATATGTTTAACTTGGCATAATGTCAAACACAGAACTAGCATGATGTATATTCACCAAAAGGTCCAATTATTACATTTAATCACATAGCCTATTTCAACATGAACTTGCATAGTTTTTGAAACCCAAACGATACTTAACATAGATCCAATTTCACTTTCAAATAACCATGAACTTGCATAATTTATGAAACCCAAACGATGCTTAACATAGATCAATTATACTTGCAAATAGGCATGAAAATGATATCATAGGTTTTGGGTCATGTAGGCATAACAGGTTTCAAATCTAGAACATGTTTACATAAACTCTAATTTAGACTAAGGGAATATACATAGTCCATGCCATCGACATATACATAAAAGGATCAATTTCTAATTTTTGCCACAAACTTGCAAGTGCCATTGTTTTCATATACAATTGTTCAATAGGCTTGCATCAATCAATTTATGCCACAAACATCAATACATAAGTCATGATAGAACCATCACAATACACAAATTTTATACAATACAATAACACAATTCTATTTTCATTCACATCGAACCACATCACAATTCTTATTCATATTCTGAAAGGTCACTATACTTACAACGAATGCAGAATCTTGAATTCTGGATTCTGAATTCTGAAATTGAGATGTGCTCCTTTGGGTAGACTAACGTTGCGTTGATAATTTTGATTTAAACTTTAATTTTCTTCTTAGTTTGATTCGTCTCTAGGCTTTTCTCTTGACGGCTGTGTTTAATTCCTCCCTAGCAGCATGACGACTCCTTTCTCATTTTTTTGTGTGAATTTTCAGTTGAGACTTAGGGTATATTTATAGATTTTTAAGTTGTTTTGAGCCGTCAGATGAAGATAGGAGGAATCTAGGCCATTCAAAGTTCAGAAAGCCAATCAAGAGGTGACACGTCAGCCCTAGTGACACATAGAGCCTCAGAACTTCGAGCCAGAGCTAGACCTGGCCAGGCAGGTCGACACCCAGGTCGACACTATGGTCGACCTGGGGGGGGGACCAGGTCGACACTGTGGTCGACCTGGTCTCTAGGCGGGAATTTTCCCGCCCAGCCCAGTTTGAACCTGAATTTTGTATTTTCGTATTTAAAACTGAGTTGTTTGAATTTAAATTTGATTCTGAAACTTCCGAAGGCCATAACTCCTTCATACGGAGTCCGATTCGCGCAAACTCGGACTCTATCTCAAGCAGAATTTCGAGACGAACGCAATGGCGTAACCCGTTTCCCTTAATTCTTTCATTTAGAATTAATTATACTTTAATTTGCGAAGTTTAACATTATAGAATTCACGGGGTGTTACATTTTTGGATTAAACGGGATGGGAAGCGCAAACGATGGGGTGCACATTTTATATTCTAAACGGTGTGATGAATAGCAAATAACGAGGTGTTAATAGCCACATTCTTTTAAATATTTTACTCTTGACTTGTAACAAAATCAGTATTACTTTGCATTTTAATTAATTAATTAATTTTCTGAATTTTTTCAGGGGAGAAACCAGCACTGCCGTAAAACTCCCCTAGTGCACCTGACCCGGTCATGCTTAAACTTTTTATTCAGTAAGTTTATGTTGCATTAGCGGTATTTTATGTGTTCCACTGTATGCTATAATCTGTTTGGTAGTGATTAGTGGCTCTTTTAAATCCCATTTTAGATCGACTTATATAAGCTGCTTTTTGATTTTTTTAGAAGCCAAAATGAATTGTTTTTTTGTTTTGGAAAGTCAAAAAACAACTTATTTCAATCGAACCAAACGAGCTTATAGTACAAGTACTAGGCTTCTTAATGTTTTGAAAGGTCTGCATCTTCTTCTTGTTTGGTGAGTCGCATACTTGGTCTTGAGAGTGGATTTTCATCCTTTGTTTCACAAGATGACTTTGCTATCTATCATGCTTATTCACAATTCCTTTTTGAGTGTGACACGAAATCATATGAGTGCTCTCCTCCTTTGTATGATCGCTCATTTTATAGAATAAACCACCTAGTTAGGTTTGCATCTAAATTCATCTAACTATTATAAAGATTGTATAATTTTCATCATTACTCTGGAAGTGTTCTCTCCATGAAGCGAACGAATTGGCCAAATGAGATATTCTAAAGAAGAAACATATCAGTTATTCATTTATTTTACTATGTAACACTCGGAAAATTTACATGTAATAATAAACATATAAGAAAATGAATTAAAAAGTAAGTTTTCTTAAATGGACGAATTTGACGATGGGGATTTGTTGCAATCCATACCCTTTGACATGCTACGATATGATCATAGGTTTATCAAAGAGTATGAACTGTCGGGGTATAACTAAATTGCTCAAAAACTAAAGTAACAAGACATCATATCACAACAATAGTAAATAATTTAAGTAAAATTTTCGGAAAAGCATCATCTTAAAATAACATCACCAAATAGAATGTCAATACATTTCGATCTCAAATCATAAAATTAGAGTACATGTTAAAATGCTCTCATCAATTCTGAAAACATCAAAACCATGATAAAAAATGAAAATAGGAATATATAATTAGAACAGATCATCCTAGCAGTCAGGGGTAAGCGTTCGGTCGGTTTAGTTGGTTTTATGGTAAAAAGTTCAAACCAAGTTAGGACAAAAAAAATTCAAAACCAAACCGAACTGAAATTGAAGGATATCTTATTGTTCAAATGATTAATTCACCCAAAGAAAAACATAAATTAATATCTGAAGAAATTTTATTCATTAAATTTTAGTGAAAATTAGGGACACATCCCTAAAACCAAACTTAATTCACGCCACGTCCCCCCTACTTTTTTTATAAATTCGGTCCATAAAATAACATGCCGCCCAAAATTATTGGTCCCTTCGCCTGCTCCTCTAGCCACTTCCGCCTTTTCCATTTTTGCAAAAAAATAAAAATTATGCGCTCAAGCATTATTAAAAAAAAAAATCTAAATCTGGAAATTATCCCAGGAGTCCACGCAAATTGAAAAAAAAAAGTTGCATACTTCTGTGCAACTATTGCTTATAGTAGCATACATGTATGCATATATTCATACAGTGTATTTATGTTGAAAATCTGGACCAATATACGCATACCTGTATGCAACTATTAGCAAATAACTGCATACATTTATGCATACAAAGTTGAATTGAGATTCACGTGTAACGAAAAGTTGCATACATGAATGCAACTATTCTATATATGTGCATGCATATGTGCAACAAATTTAAAAGGGACGACGGCTTGTGAATATACGCATGAATGCATGCATTTATTCTGTACAAGAGCATAATGTTTGCAATAATGCCTGAAAACGGCGAATGCTTGAAAAAACAGGTCAAATTTGAATATATGCATAAAAGGATGCATGTAATGCAGTTTAGCTGCATATATGTATGCATTTAAACAGCAGTTTGGGCGCAATACTGAAATATTAGCATGAATGTATGCAACTATTTACTAATAGGTGCATCTTTTGATGCACAAACCTGCTGTTTCACTGATTTTGTGTTATTTTGGGTTTTGACGTGGTTTTCGATTGTTTTTCCACCTGTATTTTTTGGCGTGAACATGTTTTATTTAATAATGAATTTTCGTGAATTTTTTTTACCAATTTTCAAAAAATAGGGACCTAATTAAATGAAATTTTGGACAGGATGTGTGCCTAATTTTGAAACTTAATAGGGACCTGTGAAAAACGGACCCTAAATTTTATATTTACAATAAAATTTGACTTATCTTTAACAAATGTCCTTTTATTTTATCACTAACCAATTATTTAAAGTACAACAGTAACGTAAAACGAGATATTGCAGTAAAAGTTCGTTTAATTCAGTTAAACTGATAACCAAAAAAAATATTACAAACCGAATTCAAATCGATTTGGTTTCAAAACCAAACAAAACCAACAAAAATAATCCGGTTCGGTCAGTTAATTCGGTTCTAACCAAATATTGTTCACCCTACTAGCAGTGCTCTGAATTTGTAGCACCCCACATTTTTTAACATCGGCCATATGAGGATTTTGTTAAGGGGATATAGAGCGTTGTAGGTATGAAGACATAAAGCATCAAAAAAACTTAGATTTCACAAAACATAAAGTAATAAATTTACAGCAGAAGAAGAAAACAATTTATATTAAAATAGCAGAAACCATATTTATTTCAATTTAATCATGGTGTTACAAAATATCATGTCTCAAAATCTTAGTCAAAACAACATCAGAATACAAAATAATATTATCCCCCGAATAGTTAAGAAGGTAAAACCTAATCTTGGAATAAGAAACAAAGAGTAATCCATCTATTGAACGAACCCTTCAAGATAGAATCAGCAAAGAAATCTTAACAACACACTTCCTCAAGCCTGGGGGAAGAGAAGAAAAAAGAAGAAAGGAAACTGGGTTAGACATAAAGTCTGGTGAGCTGCTATGATTACTAGCGTTCCTGATAAGTTAAGGAAAATAGATAAAACAATAATTCTAGTGTCTTAAAATAGTGAGTGTCTGCGCACACCTAAAAGTAAACAAAACTGATAGGAATGAGATAAAGGATTAAATATTCTCATTCAATGGCAATGATGATAATAATGATCATAATAGTGACAATAATAGCTATGACTGTTTGACACTTCTACAACTTTTAACCAAAGTAAATAATTATGAAGGATGTAACGACCCGGCTTTTTGCCCGATTTTCGCCGCTAATTAAACCAACTTAAACCATTTATAAAGACGGATTGTTAGGGGTACTTACACATTTGCACAAAATAAAAAGAACTTTCGTCCATTTTCGGGGTTCGCCTAATTATATACTGGGGCTTATCATTACAATAATATTACATCAGAGTTACGAAAAATACATCAGCGCACATCGATACACAGAGGAAGAGAAAGAATATGTATGCTCCAAGATATAATAGCCTCAACTAAACCAGTCTCCTGCTCTAACCAACTCCAAGACTAAATCTGTGAACCAAACTACTAGGGTGCCCGTGCAAATATTATGGGCACCCAGAGTTCTGGTGTGGGAGCAATAAACTCTAGGTCAGTCATGGGACTGGTGTGAGAACTCAGAACATTTGTTTTTAGGGTTTATTTTAAAGTAAGGTAATTCTTCGGACCATGCAGCTAATGTGGAACGGGTTTACTCTATGTGAATACCAGTGCATAGAAATTCGCAATGACTTTTTGAAAAATGAAACTAACATAAGGTATCACAGCACACAATGCAAACGCACACATGGGCGAGGTTACTCCTTATGTAGTCAAAAATGCTTGATATGTGAAAATCCTCTTTCAATACTATAATATAGTGTGAAAAATACTTTCGAAAGTAAATGTATCAGTCCTAGCCAGCATAGGTACCATATACTATACTGACGTATGGTATACAATCAAAATCGTACAGGCTCGTAGCAGAGATTGGGTTTCCAACAATGACCAGGCAAAGGAACTTCCTTCCGAACCGAATTTTGAACACCTCTAGAGGGATGTCTGAGGATCAACAGTGATGCTCCTCATGCCAACACAAGGCCTGGTTACCCCTTAACTGGGTAACTTAGAGTACGCCTGAGTATGTCATCTCTCGGTCATTACCGACCTTTCCGAGTGCGCACCAACAACAACCACAAAAGTAGATGCTTTTACCATATAGGTTAATACCTAGGCTCCATACCATAATACACCTTTTATCTAGAAGGAGACAACACCCCACAACCTTGCTGCACTTCTTCCTGTTTTGGGCATTTACTGGGGTGTGAGGCTTGCCATGGTCCCGATATACACAAATCTACGCTTAAATAAGCCATGCTTTGATCATCCAAAGCTCACCACATAACTTAAGTATGCCACATTGTCCATTCACAATGCATCACTGATTTCTATCGATATATAACCTCTAAGCTCATACGTCTTAGAGAAGGGTGTTAAGCAGGAGAATAAATTCTCCGCCACCAAACAGATATATATTTAACAAAGATCAGTGCTACGCAGTCAATTACAATGTCAGACACACAATCCATAAATGTCTGTTCTGGGTCTGAACGAAACAACAATCCGAAATTCCTTCACATACGTTTGGGCTTCTTGCCACTTAGCTATTATAAAATCCATCTGCAAATGGGTGCTACCGATTTGAGACATTCAGCAAGTCGTCCTTACAATATGAAGGGTCCCGGTCTTCAGTATTGTCTTCAATGTCTTCAGTTGCTCCACAACGTCGTATTATTACTTGGAATGGTTTTTAGACATACATCTGATCCCGGTCTTCCCAAATAATAAGCGTAATTTTTAAAACACAATTACGGAACACACAGGCTTTCAACCGAATCTCCTTCCATCTTAGATTTTGTTAAATTAAATTTCTTTAAACCCATTCTCAAATTATCTTTAACAAAATCGATATTTAACCCTTCTTCTTTAAAACACATCCCTTGAATCAAAGATAATCTAACCCCAAAGCCTTAATTAACTTTTCGTTTGATAACTCGTTATCAAAACCCAGTTTCCTTTGAAAATCCTTTAATCAATATTTCAACCATAGTTTCTAATTAAATTGATTTTCCAACATTTAATTCTTTAATCTTAACTAAAAGATTATACTTGGTTCCCAATTTCTTATTTGTAATTTTCTCAGATCAAAGATTTGATTAAATCACAATTTACGATATGAATTTCCACAACTCAATCTCATTAGGTTTCAAGAATGATATTGTTGAAGATATGATTCACGACAAACCCAAATCAATCGATATTGAACTTAAGTTACACAGAGATTGTATCTACTTATATTCGATATCAATTCTCATAATCAACGAATACTATAAATGGAATAACGATATAATAATAATATCTTCCAAATTCCTCAAATAGTATACGTTTAACCCAAAGAATTTCATATCAAATATCCGAAGATTATTTCTATCCAACTTATTCCAATAAAATTGGGAAACCCATATCTTAATTAAAAGATTTATCCAACTCTTTGACATTAGATCTGGATAAAAACACCATCAACTTATCCTCAATATTAATCTATGTATCCAACTCACACTATAAGCGGGAACTGTGAATTACCTTTTAAATTCCATATAAAATATTTCCCATAATTTTAAACCTTTGAAAACATTCCACAAATCATTACTTATAGTTCGAAAAATAGTTTACGGTTTAAAACTTCAAAATAGATTGTTTTCGAAAGAAGCGTTACAATAGCATTTCAAAAGTGTTACAAAAGCGTTACAAAACTGTTATCTTAACTATTTTGATCAAAACATCATCTATCTTAGCCAAAACATAAACTTTACAATTTAAAACACCTTTTCATAGTTTGTAATGATTTTACAATTTTTTTCCATATTTTTAAAACATTTAAAAATAGTTGTTTACAGTTATGTCAACAGTTGTTCTTACATCGACCTTTTCAAAACGGTTTCAAATATAACTTGAAAATTATAACTCGAATTTGAAATCTGCTTTCACTCATTTGAGATTTCTTGTTAATGGAAATCAAACTTTTTTCATTTTATGGAAATCCGATTTAGATTGCAAAAGTTATAAGTGTTTAAAGTTTGCATCTAAAATACGTAAATTGCCATTATGCGACAAACTCTATTTTGACCATAATAACCATTATTCTACGATACTTCAAAATTTCTTACAAAACAATTATATCCTTATATAACCCTTTTGAAATCATTTAAATTTACATTTCAAATTATTTTGGATCTAAAATTCAACACATTTTTTTTACTTAATAAATCAAATTCCAATTCATTTCTAAATTCAAATAACTTCAAATTAACCATCCCATTTGTCGGATCAGTTAGAGATAGCCAGGGAGAGCAGGAAACTTTATTTCCAAACCCAAGCCTAGACACTATCCTCTCTGTCATCCTAGAATGTTCCGGTACTTATTTATTCATTTAAAGGACTTTATCAATATATATGAATTCATACATGTGGTCTTTCTAAATTATTAAGATTCAAATTCAATAATGATATTGCTTTTAATTACGAAGGAGATTTGTCGATCACCAATGTGATACTGTAATTGTTGTGTCATAGTGTGTGCAAAACAACGTCAACAACCATTTAAACATCCATAGCAACCATCATCAACATAATTAAATAAAGCATAACTGTGCGCAAGCGTTATAACATTAACGCTTAATAGTGTGTGTGGTCTAAACTATGCATTCATGATCCATCACAACAAACATCAATCGTCATTAACCACTAATAATTCATCACTATATTTAAATTAGTCTAACTACTAATTAAATATATAAACATTGGTTAAAGAGTTCTCACCAAACAGCTTTCCAAATTTTCTGGTAGGCGATCCTAGCTTAGCGAACTGTCAGACAGTATTTTGGCGCAACGTCTTCTTCACTAAAATATATATACTAATCTCTCTCTCTATCATAAGAGGAGGGGGAGGAGGATGACGAACTTTGGCAAGGTGGTGGTGGAAAAGAGGAGGCCATGGAAACCATGGCCATAAGCTTTAAGAAGAAGATGAAAAGAAGAAAACGGAGTTGAATGGTTAAAAATGGAGGAAAGGCCTCCTTACATAGGAATGGTGGGTTAAGGAGGTAATGACACCTAAGGGGGCAAGTGTAAAACATGCATGAAAGGAGGCATGCAAAAATACAAGTGTCCTTACACTTGTCTTAAGGAGGGAAAGTGATCTTTCGGTAGCATTTCCTTTAAAATGCTATTACATTTAAGGACAACACTTAGTTCTACCACTACTAATTCATGTTATGGTTTGACAAATCCGATCAAATGACAAATAGTATCAATAAATCCAAACTTATGAATAATCATTCTCATTTATAATTCAAGTAAAATCTATCATATAACTTATCAAAATTATTAAATATTCTAAACCATATATATTTATGTTAAATTCAAATTAAGTAATAAAAATTCTGGATCGTTACAAAGGAATTTCCTAATACTACCCATCGATCGTCTTACATGCCCAAACATAATAACCTATGTCGACTACGATCCCAGGTTTATCAAGCCCGACCCATCAGCTCTAAAGGACATAGCGTTAATCACATGCATCACAGCGTCTTATTTTCTCTAATCGGCGTGATACACGCTCATCGCCCACACCAGAGCACGCCTGTGCAGTGTACCCACTTCGTCGTTTGGACCTCTAACTACCCAGTGCAGTAAAGCATGCCATCGCCTCATCCTCGTGTGAGACCACAATAAAATGGTAAAAAGGATACTGCCTTATACGGTCCCCAACCAAAATGTAATTTGACATAAGTCAACCCTCGACTTGGTCCCCTGTTTAATCTACTAGCATCAAGACCCTAATAGAATTATTGTTGGCCGCCTAGCTACCCATGCCCCCATAGAGTTGTCAACAAATGCCTAGGCCACTATAAATTTATTATTTTAACTGTCCCCTTATTTTCCCCTAGTCAACCTACCCCTGCAGCCTGAACGGACCACTACTATGAGCCTCTTATTTTCCCTAATTAGTCGTCAATTGCAGAACAGACTCCTACCACTCATTTTCTTAATAGGACGCTTATTTTCTCTAACCAGCTTGAGCTGTCGGAAGGATCCCTACTACTCATGCTTATTAATTAATTAATTTTAAACTTAGTGCCAATCTTATTTTTATTAATAAAGTTACTTTCCTTTATGTAACTTTCTATCATATCATAGGTTGCATGTAAACTTTCATTTACCGTTTGTCTGTAATCATCACTTCTGTTTGATTTCATTGTACAACCCATCCCTAGCCAATAGCTTCTATCCGAGTGTCATTTATTCAGTTAATTTATGTTATAGTTCAACTGTCCGTTATTGCACTGTTTCAATTAAGCCCCATTTATCCTTTTTATACATATTTCTTATTTTAATATTACAATTCGTCTATGGATTGTAATGTTTATCCAATTTTCAATATTTCCCTAAATTACAATTCATTTGTTGATTACAACATTTAATCAAATTTCAACATACCCGTTTCGTACCCATTTCCATTATTTCCAATTAGGCGTAGAAGTTAGAGGACAAAAGGATTAGGCTCTTGCTATGCCTAAGTTCCATGCAAAAGAAAAAGGTAAAGGTTTAGGCTCTCGCATGGCCTAAACTTAACGCATATGAAATATAAACACAATGGAGCAATTATACAATCTAAATCAGTTTTTTATTCAATTGTTCCCCTTTTTTAACAATTTTCCAATGTGTCCAATTTCAATCAAATTAAATTATTCCAACATAATGTTGATTTATCCCAAATCTAATCGTATGAAAGAATAATTAGGCGTAGGTTATGAGCTAATGCCTAAAATATACCTTTTTTGTATTAACCACAATAAAACTGTTAAAGTAGAAAAAAAGGGAAAACAAATATAAACATAATATTTCACATAAATCTGTATATTGATTATACAAAACCTGTAAGAATAAATAGAAGAATTTATAGAAAAAGAATTGGGATTAACTGAATCTGCAAATAAACCAAAAATAGATTAGATCTATGTATAAATTGTATAAAGATTCATATCTATAAATGCTACAACTACTATTGTATAAATTTAGCCCCAACTTATTATAAATATTGTAATAATAGAAAATACTCACCAAAAATTTAAGCAAACTCAATAAGCTCCGATAGGAAATCTCTATATATACGTATTCTCCAAAGAAGTGTGTAAACTCAAGCCTCATAATTCCATTAAAATATTTGAGAAGAAAGTTATGTAAGGTGGAGGTAGAGAATGGAATTGGGAGAAATAGGTTTAGGCTTTGGAGCCATATTTATAATAGAGATAGGAGGTTTAGGATCGTTGGATTTTAGGTTTAGAATCAGGTCCACTAAATTAAAAAATTCTCCAGAAACTGACACCAAAAATAGCCCGAAACGCACCAGAAATGTGCACATCAGGTGCGTACGTTCGCTGGGATTTGTCGACCCACTTTTGGTATAGGTCGACTGCCTGGTCGACCCAGTTAAAGACTGGGTCATCTAGTTAACATGATTTTCAACTGAATTTAATTGTTTATTAATCCATTGTTTATTCAAATTTTCGAATTTCAACTACTTTCTTTCATATCTTCTTCATTTTAAGGCAGAATTTCAAATTTGAATTCTTTTTTCCATATCTTCTTTCTTTCGTATCTTAACCAGAATTTCATATCAGACCTAATGGCATAAACCCCATTACCCAATTTTCAAATATTTTTTCGATTAATATTTATTTTCTCAACTTATTCCTTAAATAAATAAATTTGTTAACTACTTACCCTTTTTAAAATATTTAGGTTGTAACATTTTCCTCTCCTTAAAGGATTTCGTCCCCGAAATCTCCAAGGTGGAAGAATAATATAAGTGGTTTCTACATCCATTTACTCATCCATCATCCACTGGCAAACATTATCCTTAATTTTTCTAATGCAATTTATGTACTTATGCAATGGTTTAGTGTAAATGACCCTAACTAATGCAAAGGATTAGGTGGTCTACTGATTCAGTCGACCTCCTCCTTATGCAATTATGTTTGTGCCACACATCCACATATATGCAAAAATCCTAATGATAAAGATAATTCTATATGTGTGCATTAATCATCATCCATATGCAACAACCATATGGTAGCATCCATATATTTCATCCATAGAAATAATAATAAAATAAAATGAACACACATCCATATGCATATGCAAGTGTCCTATTCAGCTGATCTTAGTGCCTAGTTTTTGTATATGCATCCACTGCATCCGTTTGCAAACACTTGCATCCATTCACAAACATTAAACATTTTTCAACCAATCCTATTATCTATAAGCTTCCTAAGATCTACCCTTGCCAAGGATATCTTATAAGAAATTCCCTAATCAAAGGAAGAAGCTATTCATAGAATATCAATGAGGAAGTACTTGTCAGAAGAAGATGGGTAAGAAACTTGAATTCTGCCTATGTGATAGAAGATTTTATGATTGAAGCTGTTAGTGCTTCACCACATAATGACTCATAATTAACTCTTACTCTTTCCAAGTCTTCCAGATTGAATGGTTCCTTCATAGACTGCTGATCCTTCTAACCAAGTCCTCAGAAGATTTCTTCCATCTCATCCATCCTAGTTACTTTAGGTAGAAATAATTCGGGTGAACTAATCCATCAGAATATTACAAGCAAAGTGATCCCAAGTCTTATCCTACCTTACTAGAAGAGTCATACTTTCCTATTTCCCACCATCCGCTTTTCAGTCTTTACTTTACTGCATATGGGGATTCAACTCAAAGTGGTTCCATAATTTTTCATTTTCCTCAAACTACTCCTTCTTCAGTTCTTACCTTGAAACATGATTATCTGTTTGAAACCACTATATTCTTTTTCACTTATCCACTACCCAAACTCATTACTTACCACCGTTTTGTGGTTATATAAAGATTTAGTCGGAGCTCCTAGGATCCACCTCTTTTGTCCAAATGACAAAATTCTACTAAGCATCAATGTCAATAACAGAACGAACAAATAGGGGATTCCTATCCAACTTTAAGATACAATCTTGGGTATAATCTTTTCAGCCTATAAAAATATTTCCATAGATAGTACATGAACCCTTAATCCTCAAAAAGCCAAGAATTGTTAACTACATCCTTACTTCTACAAGGAAATCTCAAAAACCATCAAACACTCAAATTCAATAAAATTTCCTTATCTTAAGCCACAATCTCTAGTAAGGGAAAAACTATCCAACACCCTATGGTTACTAAAAATTCAGGCTTCCCTTATAATAGGTGATGGTTCCTTTCTCATGACCAACTAATGGCAGTTAATCCAAGATAATTACCCTTACAAGTTTTCTTACCAAAGTCACTTTGATTAAATTGTCATAAAAGCATAAATTCGAAGAAGGTTTTTCCCATTTCGTTCTAGACTAACATGTCACTAACATAGACCCTACCAATCGCTCTACTACATAAGTCAAAAACTAGGCTTAAGTACAAGCTAGCTCAAGATATGGCAATTAATCCAAAAATTCATTGGGCGTTCTGCAAAAACCTTCGTTCCTATATATCTTTTTTCCACTTCTCAAAACTTGTTGGAAACTAAAAGCAAAGAAATTCGACCATAGGGAAAATTTGGCTCCCAATCATTCCCAAAAGACTGTCCATACGAGTCGAAGAGAAATATCTCCTTCCACAAAATTCGCTTACGATTACTGCTAAACTAAAGGAACTGTCCGTCTTTGAAAAAAAAACGAATGACACCCCCATCCAAAAATTCTTACTCCCACTAATCCTTTTCAAAAAGTTCCCTACTTTTTTTTTGGCAAAACAACCTTTTGCTACAACTGAAGTCCAACGACTTCCTCAAAATACATGCAGCAAGTTCCAACATAAGGACTACTGTAACGACCCAGGGATTTTCGGACCCGAAAATCGACATAAATACTTTACCATAACTTATGCCAACATTCCAATCACCAAAAAACAATGGAACGTTTATAGAAAGAAATTAGAGGGTGAGATAAGAAAGAAAGAAAGTTAGAATAGAAGAAGAAGAACCAATACAGAGTCTCACATCGCAGCGGAACAAAATATAATACAGAAATAAATCTTTATTGAGAGCTTTTAAAAAAAATACTTACAATATCAGAGTACATCAACATCTCTGGACAATTATAATAATCTGTCCTCATATACACAGCGGAATAAATACTAGATACTATATGTCTGAACATCTCCCGCTCGTCTCTTGACTTCTCAGTACCTGATAACCTAAACCTGTACACGCCGGGCTAACCGAGCATTTACAAAACACCGGGTCAGTCTGGTGAACCAGAGTGAGAAAAAAACTCGCACAGTATTAAGGGTATCACACAACTTGATTTTAAAGTTAAAATCCTTTCGAAAGAAAAGGAAAATCGTAAGACCAAATCCACACATAAATACAGACGGTTTTTACCTTACGATAACCCAAAACCTTTTTGAAATCAATATCTTTTCTGATATTATAATAGTGTCTAAATACAAGTAAATATCAATCGAGTGGAACACTTGCATCTCACGCTCCATATTTATAGTATACAATCAAAACCGCGGGCGCTTATTGGAGATTGGATTCATACTATGACAAGGTATGGGACCACCTGCCTTTCGTGTAGCTCTAGAGGCGAATACACTGGGTACAACAAGAACATCTTGCAGCCCAGCCCTTACATGACCGACCACTCATTTCGCTTGAGTGTATCAAATGTATTTCACTAACGGTTGGACTCAAACCACCGTTTCCCGATAAGGGACAAAATCGAAATATATTAAAGAATGAAATGGATTTTCTCTAGATAGGTGATTATACACCCTAATGGGAGCGACCCACATAGCCATGCTGCCTGCCTGATTTTTGTCATTTCCCGGTTGTGAGCCTTGAGGCTAGAATTTACTTCTAGAACATTTGGCCATCCTTTACTTTGAATGCCACATTGTCAGATCCTCTGGATATCACTAATTGACGTCCACAAAAATACCCAAGTTGGGAGCTACCCAACTATGACACGTTTGAAGAAATCAACGTACGTGGCCCATTGGAAATACTCTGTCAGACATTCATCCATATAAGTCATCCAGGAATAGGATGAACCGAAGGTAGTCTCCTACTGCATCCAATATAGGAATCACCCCATGGATTAGTATCGATAGTCCTTGCAATCCACAGATTCCAACCACGACAGAACCCCAGTATATCTCCAGACTGGATCAGAGATTTTAAGTGGTTCTTCTGCTTTATGAAGATCTATGGTCTTCACATGCTCCATCTCGATCATCGTCTGATCTTCTATATTTTCATATTTGTTGTTCGGAATGGTTTTAGAATATATATTCGATCCCGGTTTCCCATACCAACAATCGTAAAGGTCAGCCTTGATAGTCGGTTAATTAACTATCAAGTAAACATCCATGAAATCATAAAAATAGATTCACTGGTCTTCTACTCAGCATCACTTGGCTTCTTTAATTAAAATTAATTAAAACTAGAATATTCAAATATTGGGAAAAACATTTCGCTTATCACTTAATGCACTGATATCCTTAAAACCATTTTATTTTAATATTTAGAAAGGATATATCATATAACGATATCCAATACTCAATTTCTATCATTTACTATAACATTTCCTTTATTATAACTGAGAAATCAATTCAACATACTACTCAATGTTACGCCAACTCTTTTGTTTTCATCACTTGGAAAAGTATCCAATCCTTATTCATATATAGAATAAACCATTCTATATCTCATCACCCAATCTCCTTTTAATTCCGTTTCTAGGGAAAATATCATCTCATTATCATTTCCTTTACTTTGGAAATCTTATCATACACTCCCGCCATTATCAACTAGTATCATCCTTGGATAGTCCCGAAGTCGTTCAAGTGGGGGTATTTTAATCACTTCTTAGACCTTGATCAGCAACGTTCTTATCTTCAGATAGATACGGCTTGTAATTCAAGAACCGATATTCAATTTAATATCAAAACACATCCCACTTATCTTGTTTATTTAAAACATAGCTTCATAGTTCTTCTTACCCTCTTTGGAAATCTCCTTTAAATTATTAGCTTACTAAACATTTCTTTTATTATTCTCGACTTATTAAAATAACTTTGGTTTAACCTGGATTTATCATTACAAATCTTATTTTCAACTTCGTTTACCAATGCTTGATTTCAATCCCTTTTCCAACCTCCTTTCTTTCGGAAAATCCCTTTTCAATTCCCTTAACTTAATCCCATTCTCAAGTATTCTCAATTCAAAACAACGCTTTAATCTCACATTCCCTTTATAACTATGTTTATACATCTCAGGTTTAACCTAACCCCTTTATATCTCCAACCCAATTACTTACTTAATATATCTCATTTAAGAAGTAATTAATTAAACTAAAACAATAATTTACTTTTACAAAGATAAATAATAAAAATATCTTTTAAAATCTTCTTAAATTAACCAATTACTCGTCAGGTCATTTATTTTAGTTCATTAACAACAAACTAACATAAAGGTCTAACTTTGTTAAAATAGTCGACTCGGTCAATTCAAAACATGATTACTCCTCCAACTCATTCCAGTTAATTCTTCTTTTAAATTAATTAAAATATAATTAATTTAAATAACTTTATTTAACTATTAATTTAACGCAATTAATCAAGTACTTAGCCACTAGGTTATTACTTCTTATTTGCTTTATAATTCTTATTAACGTAAGAATTTGGTTTCTAAAACCATTTCATAATTTCTTATAAACCTTAATTAATAAATAATTAATATTTATTTCCTTAAGATAATTTTAAAAGTAATAACTTTCAAAACCTACTTTAGTTATAAAATAACTTCAATACTATCGACTCACCGTCGATAAAAATCCATATTATATAAATCGATCGATTTCTAAGCCAGGCGATGCCAATTTCCCAACCATCCTACCCATTGATTAATATCAGATATAAATGTTGAACATGGTTCAACAATCAACAATAATCAATCATCCCTTTTATCAATCTATTAACAGATCATTCAAACAATTCAACCAATTTCAAACACGTTATAAACGTGACCAATCAAGGGAAGTTTCTTTATTTGGGTCAAATCATAATGATTGGTATTTTACTGAAATTAAACGACCGTTTAATTTCAGTGGTTGAGCCAACAATAAATATGTATAGCTAGCAAACAGTCAACCACTAACAACTAGAACACGCAAAATAAAAACCCAATTTATAAAAAATATAAATGGGAAGAGCTGATTGAGTTTAACTCACCTTGATTTAAATCTGTCGATAAATATCTTGTTTTTAGTCAAATTAAACTGACGTTTAATTTGACTAAAATTCTCAGTTGTTCCCGATCCTTACCAACTCTGCTCCATCTCGAAGTCCTCGTTTTTACAGCCTCAACGCAACTGACCGTGCGTAAATCTGATAACGTACGTGCCAGAAATCGTATAAACAAATTTATAAAATAATTAAATTAAAACATATATTTTCTTTTAAGTTTTAAAGTGGGCTTTACCTTCAACCATCAACCCATCAAGAAGAATCCGACCCGCCCCCTTTTAAACCCTACATCCTTAACCTTTGCTCTCATTTTCAGCCGCCACCACCAGCAAAAATCTGAACCCTAATCCCCCTTTTTCTCTTCTGCCAGCTCGATATACATGGCGTCGCACCGTCCACTCAACCACTCTCTCAGTCCTCTTCGTTATCCACTCTCGATTTCAGCACCCCTTCGATCCCATCAGCTACAACTTCGACACCCACCTCGTCCAGACCCACGACGAGCGAATCAGACCGGAGTCCCTTCGTATTAAGCTAAGTTTTCCACTCGATTTTAGTATTATTTGTTTGTGATTTTTTTTTGTTTTTCCGAATGGGTTATCCTAGTTTACTGTATTGTTTGAATGGGTTTTGGTATGGCTGAAACACCTCCGTGTGACCCTTATTTATAGTGTTAGTTTGGTTCAGATATGATCAACGTCTATCATTGTTCACCCTAGGTAGATTCGGCTATGCTTAGGCCATTGGGGTTTTCCTTCTTTTCATTTCAGATATGTGTACTAGTGATAGAAAATTTGATAGATGCGAATTGGTTTGGCCGAGATATTGTTGCATTAAATATTGTATTCAAGCTGTTGATCTGTCTGAAATGAAACCGTGATTGAACGTATATAGGTTAGGTTAGATTTGAGGCCACAAATTTGTTTATTCAATCCAAAGATTTTGAAACTGTATTGTGGATTCTATGTTGGATTTACTAATGTATGGTTCAGTCTTGCATTAATTTGTATTTGACTGTATCTATATATATATATATATCATGTTCGCTGTACTGCACAGACTTGATAATTGAATACGTACATATCTTTTTCCTCATTCAGCTATGAGTTTCCCGCTGCCCCTTAGCTGTTCCTACCAATTCTGTAGTTGTCTTCGTTTATATCTTCTTTTAGTTTTTCATTGTACAAGATTGATATTTACATATCTATTTCCAGTTCGGCTATGCCTTGTCTTATCTCTTCTAGCTATTCTCACTCTACTCTATAGCTATTTATTTTCCTTTCTTAGCTGTTTATTACTGTCATGAATCATCCCTTTTAATTGGTTTTTTCCTTCTTCTTTTTTCGCAGATCAAAGTTGATCGAGATGGATTCACTGATTCTCAAAAGGGCTGCTGATATTAAATAATGATTTTTTTTATATTGTTTGGTATGTTTTAGTTCCAGTCTTCAGTTTCATATTTGTACAACATATATTTGGGTGTTTGACATAGTATTTTGGTTTGGTTTGTAATTAAAATAGGCAAAGTATTTTAAACGATTATGTGTGTATACATAATCAGAATATATTGTTATGACTGTATGTTAAGACTAGTATGTTTATCTTGACACCATATATGAATGCTGTAGTATCTCTTATGGTTGTACTCTTGGGTGTATATCTCGCCTAGTATGATGCTTTGCTTTGTATGGTACCATGATGTTTATGTTTGCGGAAGTTCATGAGTTATTATACTCAAAATCACGAATATATTGTTGGAATTTAAATTAAGTAAATAACTAAATATACTTAAAACACATATATAATATAGAACTGAGTGAGTTTTCAGTTTCATAATTACTTTTGTATATATGTTCAACCAAGTTTCGCCAAAAACCCGGTTTTGGCTTGTCTTGCCTTGTTGTACGAGTATGATATATATTTGGGTGTTTACTGTTAAGCCGAACCAATTTAACCATAGATAAGTATATATATATATAGTAATTCAAGTAGCCAAATTAACGAAAATAAATATTCTCTTATATTTAAAGCAAATACGTTTCAATTTCAATCAGTAAATAATTCGACACCAAAAATCCATGTTTTCGATGATATTCCATTTATATGAAAATCGTTTAATATTTATAAATAAATCGATAAAATTTAAAAACGATTTCACAGCGACTATTTGAAAATTTGAATTGGGCGTAACTTGAAATCCATAAGTTGAAATCTCGATTTTTCTCTTTCATTAGAAAAATATAATCGAGTTGGTTCAAACGTTTCTCGTTTCACAGAAATCTGACTTATATCGGATCCTGTATATCCAGTTAAATTTCGAATCGAAAATTTCAAACTACCACGACGTTTCGAGCTCGTTTTAATTAATATATAAATATAAATATTCGAACTCTATTTTAAATAAATAATTTCAATTAAAAATTCATTATATTCCAATATAATATATAAACTGATTTAAATATTCTAAATTAAATGGCCGAAAAATCTGGGACGTTACATTCTTCCCTCCTTAAAATAATTTCGTCCTCGAAATTGCAAAGTAAGAAGAATATTCCAAACCATATTATTTTAAAATCATTAAATTAAAAATAAATTCAAACTTTAAAAAATTTCTAAAATTTTTCCAGCATCTCCTCTGCATGGCTCAATCGATACGACTACCACTGCCACTCTGGGCGTCAATTTCTTCGAAAAGAAAATTCAAAATCCAAATGGCAATCCACTCAGGGTATAAAATATATCGCTTAACGCATAATATTAAGGTTTACCTATTTGTCGGGCATTCCAACTCAAATTCCAATTTCCAAGGCGTTCATCGTCTGCATTTGCAGTCTGTATAACCAAATTATCTCTACAGTCTTTAGGACTCTGCACTTACTCCACTTATAATGCAAATAATAATCTGGGTTAAATAATTCCGTTTCCACTACCAATCTTATTTCCAATTCACTACGCTGGGGTTTATTTTTTGCCACCTATACAATTCCTTATTAACCCAACTGGTTAATTTCAATTAATATTCAATATCTCGTTTGCTTCTGCTTTGGTTAAACATCCATTGATATCCATCGATTAATATCAAATTAATTCCTATTATTAATCCATTTAATTTTCAAATCCCAATTTATCCAAGTTTGTTTCATTTGAATTCATTCTTAACTTGGTTTTACTTAACCAGATTCAGTTTCACTTCTCATATCTGATTCAATTTACGAATTGATTTTCTAATCAGTTCAACTTTATTTCATAATTCAATTTGATTTCAAAATAAATTAACCAGAACAACAAAACAACCCATATTACCATATTATAGAAAATTATTTCTCTTTTCTATATAAAAAATATATCTTGGGTAAAATTATTTCATTTACCGTTTTGTAAAACAATATCGTATCCATTCACTAGTTCAATGCTTCTCAACACTTGAACCAGTCAAATTACACAATACAAACATTTGTATATAAAATCTTACAAATACGCTCTCATATATATATATATATATATATATATATATATATATACACACACACACACACACAACACACACACACTCAAACTCAACCTAGGGTGTTACTAACCCCATCTCTATTGAGTTATGCCACAGAGCCAATGTTATTACTCAACCAATAGCTCTGATACCACTGTAACGACCCAGGGATTTTCATCCCCGAAAATCGACATAAATACTTTACCATAACTTATGCCGACATTCCAAACACCAAAAAACACAGGAACTTTTATAGAAAGAAATTAGAGGGTGAGATAAGAAAGAAAGAAAGTTAGAATAGAAGAAGAAGAAGAAGAAGAACCAATACAGAGTCTCACATCGCAGCGGAACAAAATATTATACAGAAATAAATTTTATTGAGAGATTTAAAAAAAAATACTTACAATATCAGAGTACATCAACATCTCTGGACAGTTATAATAATCTGTCCTCATATACACAGCGGAATAAATACTAGATACCATATGTTTGAACATCTCCAGCTCGTCTCTTGACTTCTCAGTACCTGATAACCTGAACCTTTACACCCCAGGCTAACCCGAGCATTTACAAAACACCGGGTCAGTCTGGTGAACCAAAGTGAGAAAAAAACTCGCACAGTATTAAGGGTATCACACAACTTGATTTTAAAGTTAAAATCCTTTCGAAAGAAAAGGATAATCGTAAGACCAAATCCACACATAAATACAGACGGGTTTTACCTTACGATAACCCAAAACCTTTTTGAAATCAATATCTTTTCTGATATTATAATAGTGTCTAAGTACAAGTAAATATCAATCTAGTGGAACACTTGCATCTCACGCTCTACATATATAGTATACAATCAAAACCGCGGGCGCTTATTGGAGATTGAATTCCGACTATGACAAGATATGGGACCACCTGCCTATCGTGTAGCTCTAGAGGCGAATACACTGGGTTTAACAAGAACATCTTGCAACCCAACCCTCACATGACCGACCACTCATTTCGCTTGAATGTATCGAATGTATATCACAAACGGTTGGACTCAAACCACCGTTTCCCGATAAGGGACAGCATCGAAATAGATTAAAGAATGAAATGGATTTTCTCTGGATAGTTGATTATACACCCTAATGGGAGCGACTCACATAGCCATGCTACCTGCCCGATTTTTGTCATTTCCCGTTTGTGAGCCTTGAGGCTAGAATTTACTTCTAGAACATTTGGCCATCATTTACTTTGAATGCCACATCGTCAGATCCTCTGGATATCACTAATTGGCGTCCACAAAAATACCCTAGTTGGGAGCTACCCAACTATGACACATTTGAAGAAATCAATGTATGTGGCCCATTGGAAATACTCTTTCAGACATTCGTCCATATAAGTCATCCAGGAATAGGATGAACCGAAGGTAGTCTCCTACTGCATCCAATATAGGAATCACCCCATAGATTAGTAGCGATAGTCCTTGCAATCCACAGATTCCAACCACGACAGAACCACAGTATATCTCCAGATCGGATCTAAGTGGTTCTTCCACTTTATGAAGATCTATGGTCTTCACATGCTCCATCTCGATCATCGTCTGATCTTCTATATTTTCGTATTTATTGTTTGGAATGGTTTTAGAATATATATTCGATCCCGGTTTCCCATACCAACAATCGTAAAGGTCAGTCTTGATAGTCGGTTATTTAACTATCAAGTAAACATCCATGAAATCATAAAAATAGATTCACTGGTCTGGTACTCATTATCACTTGGCTTCTTTAATTAAAATTAATTAAAACTGGAATATTCAAATATTGGGAAAAACATTTCGCTTATCACTTAATGCACTGATATCCTTAAAACCATTTTATTTTAATATTTAGAAAGGATATATCATATAACGATATCCAATACTCAATTTCTATCATTTACTATAACATTTCCTTTATTATAACTGAGAAATCAATTCAATTTACTACTCAATGTTACGCCAACTCTTTTGTTTTCATCACTTGGAAAAGTATCCAATCCTTATTCTTATATAGAATAAACCATTCTATATCTCATCACCCAATCTCCTTTTAATTCCGTTTCTAGGGAAAATATCATCTCGTTATCATTTCCTTTACTTTGGAAAACTAATCATACACTCCCGCCATTATCAACTAGTATCATCCTTGGATGGTCCCGAAGTCGTTCAAGTTGGGGTATTTTAATCACCTCTCAGACCTTGATCAACAACATTTGTATCTTCAGATAGATATGGGTTGTAATTCGAGAACCGATATTCAATTTAATATCAAAACACATCCCACTTATCTTGTTTATTTAAAACATAGCTTCATGGTTCTTCTTACCCTCTTTGGAAATCTCCTTTAAATTATTAGCTTACTAAACATTTCTTTTATTATTCTCGACTTATTAAAATAACTTTGGTTTAACCTGGATTTATCATTACAAATCCTATTTTCAACTTCATTTACCAATGCTTGATTTCAATCCCTTTTCCAACCTCCTTTTCTTTCGGAAAATCCCTTTTCAATTCCCTTAACTTAATCCCATTCTCAAGTAGTCTCAATTCAAAACAACGCTTTAATCTCATATTCCCTTTATAACTATGTTTATACATCTCAGGTTTAACCTAACCCCTTTATATCTCCAACCCAATTACTTACTTAAATATATCTCATTTAAGAATTAATTAATTAAACTAAAACATTAATTTACTTTTACAAAGATAAATAATAAAAATCTCTTTCAAAATCTTCTTAAATTTACCAATTATTCGTCAGGTCATTTATTTTAGTTCATTAACAACAAACTAACATAAAGGTCTAACTTTGTTAAAATGGTCAACTCGGTCAATTCAAAACATGATTACTCCTCCAACTCATTCCAGTTAATTACTCTTTTAAATTAATTAAAATATAATTAATTTAACTAACTTTATTTAACTATTCATTTAACGCAATTAATCAAGTACTTAGCCACTAGGTTATTACATCTTATTTGCTTTATATTTCTTATTAACTTAAGAATTTGGTTTCTAAAACAATTTCATAATTTCTTATAAACCTTAATTAATAAATAATTAATATTTATTTCCTTAAGATAATTTTAAAAGTAATAACTTTCAAAACCAACTTTAGTTATAAAATAACTTCAATACTATCGACTCACCGTCGATAAAAATCCATATTCTATAAATCGATCGATTTCTAAGCCAGGCGATGCCAATTTCCCAACCATCCTACCCATTGATTAATATCAGATATAGATGTTGAACATGGTTCAACAATCAACAATAATCAATCATCCCTTTTATCAATCTATTAACAGATCATTCAAACAATTCAACCAATTTCAAACACGTTATAAACGTGACCAATCAAGGGAAGTTTCTTTATTTGGGTCAAATCATAACGATTGGTATTTTACTGAAATTAAACGACCATTTAATTTCAGTGGTTGAGTCAACAATAAATATGTATAGTTAGCAAACAATCAACCACTAACAACCAGAACACGCAAAATAAAAACCCAATTTATAAAAAATATAAATGGGAAGAGCTGAGTGAGTTTAACTCACCTTGATTTAAATCTGTCGATAAATATCTAGTTTTTAGTCAAATTAAACTGACATTTAATTTGACTAAAATTCTCAGTTGTTCCTGATCCTTACCAACTCTGCTCCATCTCGAAGTCCTCGTTTTTACAGCCTCAATGCAACTGACCGTGCATAAATCTGATAACGTACGTGCCAGAAATCGTATAAACAAATTTATAAAATAATTAAATTAAAACATATATTTTCTTTTAAGTTTTAAAGTGGGCTTTACCTTCAACCATCAGCCCATCAAGAAGAATCTGACCCGCACCCTTTTAAACCCTACATCCTTAACCTTTGCTCTCATTTTCAGCCGCCACCACCAGCAAAAATCTGAACGCTAATTAAAACATATATTGTTATGACTGTATGTTAAGACTAGTATGTTTATCTTGACACCATATATGAATGTTGTAGTATCTCTTATGGTTGTACTCTTGGGTGTATATCTCGCCTAGTATGATGCTTTGCTTTGTATGGTACCATGATGTTTATGTTTGCGGAAGTTCATGAGTTATTATACTCAAAATCACGAATATATTGTTGGAATTTAAATTAAGTAAATAACTAAATATACTTAAAACACACACATATATATATATATATATAGAACTGAATGGGTTTTCAGTTTCATAATTACCTTTGTATATATGTTCAACCAAGTTTCGCCAAAAACCCGGTTTTGGCTTGTCTTGCCTTGTTGTACGAGTATGATATATATTTGGGTGTTTACTGTTAAGCCGAACCAATTTAAACATAGATAAGCATATATATATATATATAGTAATTCAAGTAGCCAAATTAACGAAAATAAATATTCTCTTATATTTAAAACAAATACGTTTCAATTTCAATCAGTAAATAATTCGACACCAAAAATCCATGTTTTCGATGATATTCCATTTATATGAAAATCGTTTAATATTTATTAATAAATCGATAAAATTTAAAAACGATTTCATAGCGACTATTTGAAATTTTGAATTGGACGTAACTTGAAATCCATAAGTTGAAATCTCGATTTTTCTCTTTCATTAGAAAAATATAATCGAGCTGGTTCAAACATTTCTCGTTTCACAGAAATCTGACTTATATCGGATCATGTATATCCAGATAAAGTTCGAATCGAAAATTTTGAACTACCACAATGTTTCGAGCTCGTTTTAATTAATATATAAATATAAATATAAATATTCAAACTCTATTTTAAATAAATAAATTCAATTAAAAATTCATTATATTCCAATATAATATATAAACTGATTTAAATATTCTAAATTAAATGGCCGAAAAATCTGGGACGTTACAACTACACTAATCCACCAAAAGATAAATTCAGGGAGTAAAATAGTCAATTCCAACTAATCCTTCACATGTCAACTTTCGAGTGTGCCTACAGTATGTACCCTTAAGAAAACTATATTCCTCTCAACATATGAGATGACTCATCATATAGATAACCAGTTTAAATGCCAATCCCAACCATTAACAGCACTCCATAGTTAGGGAAGATTCCAATCATAAGCATGAAACTTGGTTTTCACTTACACTCACACAACCATGTGCTTTATCCATAATACTACAAGTTTAGTAATGTAACAAGTATAAATCCAAAATTCAATCTCTCTTCGAGGAGATAATCTTTCATCCTCTTATCATATTCGGAATATATAGCATAACGAGAACTAAATCAATACTGCCTATAGATGCACTAAGGAAAAATAGTAATATCTACATGACTGACCCTTTGGGTAGCAAGAATTCTCAAAAGTTAGTCAACTGTATATCCTAGCCCAACAATCCTATTCTTGCAAACAAAATTGCCCCCAATTGGCTAACTAATCCAGCCTCCAAATTATCCTATCTCAAAACATTAGAATAAAAGCACCTTAATCAAACTCTATTATCAGTGCAAAAATCCAAGATAACTGATTATATGGATGATCTAACTAGACCCAAACCAACTGATACATAGAAATGCCCCAAACATTTCTAAATCAAGATTTCTAGTTCGAACCCCTACTCACTATACATTATCAAGTCGATCTCCTTACAGGGTTAAGAAACAACTACTGCCTCGAAAAGTACTTAAGTGCTAAACTTTCAACTGGTGTTATCATCACACACTCGAGGATTTACCTTATCTATAAAGGATAGCTTCGTTAGGCATACAATACAGATGCTCTACATGACCGATCTCGTCTCAACGAGGCTATGGTCCCACGCTGCCACCCGACTATTATATCAAAGGTAAAGAGACAATATACTCCTAAATCAGATGAAAATAGGAGAACTAGAAAGAACTAAATATAGATAACATTCTTTCTTTCATCAACTTTTACTTACTTTCATTTATCGATCCCTTCGATTAGCACTTTTCTTATAATCCTTTCGACATTAACACACTTATGTTTCTCTTTCACTTGTCATCTTTAAGCTTACCCTTTTAGGAAATTTTGCTCATTCCTAATTGATTGACTACTCAAAATGTACCAAAATCTATTTCCATAGCATAAGGCAATCTAATTTATAGAAATCAATAATTGTAAGATATTTCTTTCGATTATCTCTAAGTTGTTGTGTAGTGTGCAACACAGCTAAATTCTTATTCCACACTAATCCATTCATTCTTACAATTACGTTCTCTATATTAATTACAAACTAAGCTATGGAAATATATCCCTTTTTCTTAACCAATCAATCTAGGTTATCCATAACTTCCAAACTTCCCTTTTAATCTCTAAGCTAGTAAGGTTGTCACATCTTATTTTGTGAAGCAACAAGCTTCTCTCTAACTTTGATCTTTCCCAACCACTGAGCTAAACGAGTTTATTCATCAGTCAAAACTTTAACCTGTAAAGATTCAAGGTTCTTATACATAGAAAAGCTTATATAGGTTGTCTTATGTATAACTCAACGAACAGTTTCAAAATTTCAAAGAATCAAATGAAGGTTGTAACTGACCAGAGGGAATATTTTTATAATCAAAAATAATTTATTAGTTTCCAAAAAATAAGTTTTTTTTCAAAAGTACTTTCTTTTACAATAAAATTTTGGTGATCTTGTAACTTTAAACTCTGATACCAAATGTAACATCCCACAGTTCTTAACATCACCCATATGAGGATTTCGTTAAGGGAATACAGAGTTTTGTATGCATAAAGACATAAAACATCGCAGGAACTAAGATTTCATAAGACATAAAGTAGTAAATTTATAGCGGAAAAAGAAAACTATTTATTTCAGAATGACAGAAACCACATTTATTCCAATTTAACCAAGTTATTACAAAATATCATGTCTCGGAATCTTAGTCAAAACAACATTAGAGTACAAATAATATTATTCCCCGAATTGTCAAGACGGTACAACATAATCTTGGAAAAAGAAACAGAAAGCAATCCATCTTTTGAACGAATCCTTCAAGATAGAATCCAAAAAGAAATATGAACCATACACTTCCTCACTGCAAGCCTGGGGGCAGAAAAGCGAAAAGAAGAAAGGAAGCTGGGTCAAACATAAATTCTAGTGAGCTGCTATGATTACTAGTACGATTGATAACTTAAGGAAAATAGATAAAATAGTAGTTCTAGTGTCTTAAAAGGGTGAATGTCTGGGCACACCTAAAAGTAAACAAAAACTGGTAGGAAAGACATAAAGGATTGGCTATTCTCATTCAATGGCAACGACGATAATAGTGATCATAATAATGACAATAATAGCTACGACTGTTTTGCACTTCTACAACTTCGAACGGAAGTAAATAATTCAGAAGAAAACTATTAGTACTACCCATCGATCAGCTTATATACCCCAACGTGATAACCTGTGTCAATTATGACCTCGGGTTTATCAGGTATGACCCATCATCTCCAAAGGATGTAGCATTAATCACAGACATCACATCATCTTATTTCCCTAATCGGCGCGATGCACGCTCATCGCCTCGTCGGAATGTGCGCGTAACCACCTCTTCGTTTGGACCTCACTACCTAGTGCAATAAAGCGTTGCCCTTGCCTCCTCCTTATGTGAGACCTCCACAGAATGATAAAAGGGATACTGCTTGATGAGGGTCCCCAACCAAAATGCATTTTGTCCTAAGTCACCCCTAGGCTTAGTCCCCAATTTAATCTACTAGCGTCAAAGCTCCCATATAATTATTGTTGACCACCTAAATACCTTGAACCCCTACAGAATTGTCAATAAACTCTTAGCTCACTATAAATTTATTATTTTAACTAGCCCTTTATTTTCCCTAATCAGTCTGCCCCTACTGCCGGAACAGACCACTACTATGAGCCACTTATTTTCCCTAATCACCCATCGCTGCCGGAACGGACTCCTCCTACTCATTTTCTTAATAGGTCATTTATTTTCCCTAATCAGCTTATGCTGTAAGAGCGGCCCCTACTACTCACGTGCATTAATTTATTTATTTTAAATTTAATGCCAATCTTAAGTTTATTAGTAAATCTACTTTCCTTCATGTAACTTTCTATCATATCATAGGTTGCATGTAAACTTTAATTTACCGGTTGTTTATTAACATCTTTTTTGTTTAATTTCATTATACAACGCAACCCCCGCCATTAGCGTCTATCCAAATGTCATTCATTCAGTTAATCAAAGTTATAATTCAATTATCCTTTATTAAAAAGTTTCAATTAAGCCCAATATATCCTTTTTATACATATTTCTTATTTTAAGAGTATAATTCGCCTATGGATTGTAATATTTATCTAATTTTCAACATTTCCCCAAATTACAGTTCATTTGTTGATTACAACATTTAATCAAGTTTCAACATACCCCCATCATACCCATTTCCATTATTTCCAATTGGGCATAGAAGTTAGAATACAAAAGGATAAGGCTCTTGCTAGGCCTAAGCTCAACGCAAAAGAAAAAGGTTTAGGCTCTCGCATGACCTAAGCTTAACGCAAACGAATTACAAACACAATGGAGCAATTATAAAATCTAAATCAGCTTTTTATTCAATTGCCCCCCCCCCTTTTTTTACAATTTTCCAATGTGTCCAATTTCAATCTAATTCAATTATTCCAAAATAATGTTAATTTATCCCAAATCTAGACGTAGGAAAGAATAATTAGGCATTGGTTATGAGCCTATGACTAAAATATACCTTTTTGGTATTAACCACAACAAAACTATAAAAATAGAAAAAGGGGGAAATAGATCTAAACATAATATATCACATAAATCTGAATATTGATTATACAAAACCTGTAGGAATAAATAGTAGAATTTACAGAAAAAGATTTGGGAATAACCAGACCTATAAATAAAACACAAATAGACTAGATTTGTGTACAAACTGTATAAAGATTCAAATCTATAAAAACTATAACTACTATTGTATACATTATCCCCAACTTATTGGAAATCATGTAAGCATAGAAAATAGTCACCAAAAATATATGCAAAACTCAATAAACATCTGTAGGAAACCTTTATGTGTAAGTATTCTCCAAAGATGTTTGTAAACCTGAGCCTCAATTGTGTAAGGTGGAGGCAGAGAATGGAATTGGGAGAAATAGGTTTAGGTTTTGGAGCCATATATATAACAGAGCTATGAGGTTTAGGATCCTTAGATTTTAGGTTTAGAATTAGGTCCATTAGATTAGAAGAATTCTCCAGAAACCAACACCAAAAAATTGAAATAACTTAATAAATATAAAATAATGATAGAATGGTATATGTAGTAATATTTGTAGAAAATATAGTTTGTCCATTCACCAGAACTTTTGTTCTGACCCCCTCCTCATAACAAACCCACCGTTTAGACAGGTGGTTGAGATTACGCAACTTAGGGACACTTGTAAGATAGTGTCATTATATTGGTAAGTACTTAGCCATTATTATATTTTATTTCATTTTGTTGTGAGATGTCTACAGTGAGCTCTGATATATTTCAGGGGCAGAGCGGTTCGGTTTGGAGCTCAAACCGCTTCCGCATCGCATCAAACAGTTAATCAAAAATACAAACAATTATAGTAACCGTTCAAACAGTTCGGTTTCTGTTCGGTTTCTATGTAATACGGTATGGTTTTGGTTCAGTCCGGTTTGAACCCGTATTAAATATGAAACAAGAGAATTACTTCCCTCAACAATCAATTTACGATCGTATGACATTGTGTCACCTGAAGGTTAAAACATATAGTGTTATCTTGAACTGATATAACTACAACATACGTTGAAAATAGAATATAAATTGTTAGAATAAAAAGTAAGATAGGAATTTGTTAATTATTTATCATAGCATTACCAATGTAGCTATGCGGTTCGGTTTGGTTCAATATGGTTTGGTGACAGTTCAAACCGCAACCGAACCGTATCGTTGCGAGTCGGTTCGGTTCGGGTTGTTTGCTTTAGAGATAGAATCCGGTGCGGTTTTCCGCACCGTTTTTGCAATCCGGTCTGGGTGGTTTCCGCAATACGATGTGGTTTATGCCCACCCCTAATATATTTATCTTTTATTTTCTGCAGAATACCAAACAAATCAACTCGAAATTCGGTATATTTGGATTTTTAGCACTTTGCAAAAAATCGGGTCTGTCGAAATTTTGGGTTGTTACATCTGGTATCATAGCTTAGATTTAGGATTCCTATATAGATAGTGACTGAGCGTATTATTTTTTGAAATATAAATATTGTATATATACACCTAAATCCATAGAGAAACCCACTAAATATGAAGAGCGGCACATGGGAAAATTTTAGATATCAGTTTTATACACCAAAGAGATGATTATGGAAATTTGAGAATAATATACCCTTGATTGGCTGGAGTGAGAAGTGCACCATATGTTTTAAAATAAAAATGAGGATTCCAAATGTTAGTATTAAGAAATTTTAGTATTTCAGGTTAGTGTGTTGCGCAGTGGAGCCTTATAAATTGAGAAAGAGCAGGAGGGAAGATGGATTGGGTATATATATATATATATATATATAGCACAGTCGCGAAAAATGGAATTAGGACCAGTTTCCAATTCAAACATAGTGATGAAGTGACTAGTGTTGAAGAGAATTTAGGAATGGTAACTTAGCGCAAAGGATTTGAGGAAATGCAAAATTTGTACTTAGTCGCACAATACAACTTTTGGTAAAACTTAAAAAAAAAGGCATGGAAAAAGATTTCAAGAAGATTTTTTCAAGTTTCAATTTAAAAGTTTATAGTTTTCATAAATTAACTTAGTAATAATATTGACATTTGCCAAAAAAATTGAAGAAAAATAATGAAGAATTGTTTTTAAAAGAATAAAGTGCGTTGTGGGGTTAAGCAATATAATTGGTTAACAGAAAGTGCGTAACAACAGATTTGTTTTGAAGAGAAAATATAAGAGTTTTAATTATGAACGGGTTGTGACACACTTTAATTTATTGGAACAAGAAGAATTATAAAATAAGTTTAATGAATCAATAAGTTAGTAAGAAAACATGTTTTGTTAAAGTGACAAGGAAATGTGCAGTGAAAGAGGTGTACAAAATATGGGTGAAACGCCATAATTTTGTGTTATATATTTCAACAAAGAAAGGAAAAATATTAAAATAAAGAAGTTTCCTTGTCACTTTACACGGAACACACAAAAGTCCTTCAGAAAAGATTCATAGAAACTTAATCTTATTAATTCCACTTGGAAAAGAAATGTATACTAAGTAGATATGTACCCCAACTAATTTAATGTGATGACCCAGATTTTATTAAGAAATATTTAATGAATATTAATTATTTCTTAATAAAATCTAGATCGTTACATTTAAAGTGTATAAAATTTTTGAGGAATTATTCAAGAAAGTTAAAGAAAATCTTAAAACTAGTATGGTTTTTTGTGGAAAAGATAGAGAGAGACAGATTTTGCATAAGCAAAGATTCAATCTAAGATACAAGTTAAATAGAAAAGATTTGCTAATTTGCATGAGTATTAGGTGTGCACGGCATGAGCTTGTAGACAAGGGTAGATGGAAAAGAGGAGCGCTATGGTTATCTAGATTCAGTGATGGTATTTTTTTATGTCAGGAGAAACATAGTAATAGATCTCCATGTCCTAGTGCATAACCACATTTAGTCATTGTATCTTTTTCCTAGTAGTGATTGCAGTAGAGCATGTTTCCTTTTAGAACAGATTTGCACTCTTGTGTAGTATTCTGTTTAAATATAGGAAAATAGAATAGTTTAGTGTGATATTCTCTTTCTAAGTGTTTAAGATGATTTCTAAAAAGGAATAAAGGCACATGATATTGTAAATTAAATAACAGTATAAGAAAAAGATGAATAACTAAAAGAAAAACATGCAGAATTTACAGAAAGCAACAAAGACGATAATGGTAATAAATGAGAAAATAAATTCTTCCACAGTAAGCGTGGAAAATTGAAAAAGAAATTCCTCTTATGTAAACTGTACTTGGAACAGAAAATAGGAATTTTTAGAAAACAGCGATGGAAAATTCGAGGTATAGGGGAACAAGTGCATAAAACTGGATGGAAAATGTTGAATTTTCCATTTTCTACTTTTTTCTAATCTAAGAAATTGATTTCGAAAAAATATTTTTTCTTGAAATTCGCAAATTTAAAGTTGGTTGATAGGGCTTGGATGCAAAAATTGGATAAATTACGCTCTTGTTTTGTAAGAGTTTGGGAAAAATTAAATGAAAAGTATTTTTGATTTTCAAAATATTGCATACAAATAGAAATTGCCAGTATAGTTAGGGTGTGTGCAACATGTTTAAAAAAAATCAAGGAAATTTGCATTTAGATAGGAGGTACCACTTAGGATTTTATTGGATTCATGTATTTTTGTGATGTATTACACCTTGCGCTAGTACACGGATGATTGCAAAATTGGATGTACACATGATGGTTGTGAATTATGTGAGGAATTACATAATTGTACCCACGCTAAATTTTGGGGATGAAATTTCCTAAATGGTGGTAGAATGTAACACCTCGCATTTTTAATAATAATATTATCAAAATAATTATAGGAGTAATGTGCTTTTGAAATTTTAAAACGAACGCGAATGATAAAAAGAATTAAATCAAGAATGGGAAAGTAATTATCATTAAAATTGCAACATTCTTTTAAATTGACAATTCATGTCATAAATGACACTAGAATAGAAATAACGGAAATAACGTTAAAAATTGGAAGTATATAATTAATCCTCGAATGTTAACACACATATGAACACATATATAAATATATTTAGACATAAATCACAGAAGTAACGTGCAAAATAAATGAGCGTGATAAATGGTATAAAACCACGTAATAAAAAGGAAGTTTAATTGAAGTTAATTAAGTAATGTTTTAATTAAAAATGGATATGCGTGTATTAATAGTATGCGTTTAAAACTGAGTGCGCGTTAAAAATAGTAGAAAATCGAATAAAAATGGAAATAGAAATAAACAATAAAAATAACGTTTACATGATTAAAATAATTAAACACACAAGAATTTAAAAATGAACGAATTATTAATGTGCACATTGATTACGCGTTTGAATTTGAACGCGCATTAAAAATGGGACGAGAATATTATAAAATATAGAAATAAAAAAAATGGGTCCAAAAATAAATACATAACAAATTAAAAGAAGCAAGAAATAAACCATGAACCAAAAATGAAGACATAAAGAATTAAATTTGCTACGGGTTGACCCATCTATCAACAGGGTCGACCCGTATGGGGTTTGGGTTGACCAATGTGTCAACCTAGGCATGGGTCCAGGTCAACCCGTAATAGTGGACGTCGTTTTTTATTTATTTATTTTGGGCTTCAGTCTTGGTTTGTTTAAACAGTGCGATTTATTTAAGTTTAGATTTGACGGACATGGTTCATCTAGACATCTATAATAAACCTACAGGGCCTAGGTCAAACCCATATTTTTTGAGAGGATGCCAAAGCCCTTCCATTCCCTTCCTCTTCCAAATTCTTCAAAAATAAAATAAATTAGAATTAGATAATTTGATTCAAGATTTGGATGCAAAAGCAATGGATCCAAGATTTTAATGTCCGTATTTCCTATGCAAAACATATTTTTTTAGATTCAAACAGTGAGAGAAAAAGAAAGTAAGCGCATATCCAAATTGAGTTCAAAATTTAAAGCGCAAATCTTAAGTGAGTGGATTTATGTAACGACCCGGAAAATCTGAACCAATTTAAATTTTTTAAATTGGCTAAAATAGTGGATTTTAAATATTTAAAATAAATATTTTAAATAATAGCGATGAAAAGTAAGTTTGAATCAACATTTGAAAACAAATATAATTAATTCTAATTATAAACAAGGCCTGAAATGGCGCTGCAGTTTCAAAAATTGAATTCAAACTTTGTCGGACTGTACCAGGTGCAAAACAAAACGGATTTGAGTGAAACCAAAAATATTTAAATCAATTAGTGAATACCTTTCTAAAGAATCTGAAAAATCGAAGTTTCATAGCGGAAATCAAAAGTTACGGCCAAATGAATTTTCAGAAAGGTCGCTATGGAATTTATATAGCCCGTGAAAATGGCCATTTTGCATACGACCTCGGAATTCGACGAAACCACTTTTGTTGGATCCGGGATGTGAATTTATTGCTAGGTTTCAAATTTCAAAGTTTTTGAAGCTAGTATGTGAGCGTGGCAAAGGAAAACGTGTTTTGGTCAATTACAGTTAAATTGGATCGACCAGAAATGGGCCTTTTTGCAAACGGTCTCAGAATTCAACGAAACTAGTTTTGTTGGGACCGTATCGTCAAAACATAGCTAGATTTATTTTTCTGGAATTTTTCGAATCAGTTTGTGGCCCTGGCAAATTGTAATGTACGTTCAAATCAAATATTGAATGTTATATATTTTAAATTGAATGAAAACTGATTGAAACAGTCAAATGGGCCTACGAAACATAACCCATTGTGTTTGGAATGGGGGTAAAACGCTAGGGACGACAGTCGTTGGGTTTGAATTGGTGTTCGTGTGTGGAAGAGGGTATTTCAGAGATTTTAAAATTTATAAATAAATAAAAAAATCATTGGTCGATGCTTTTCTCTCTCCCCGCTCCTCTCAAACCCGACGGCGGAAATAGCTCAAAACCTTCCCCCTCATTTTCCGATCAATCCAAGCATCAAAATCAAACACTCCAGTTGGGAAATTTGTAGAGCTCGAGAAGATCTTCAAATCCATATATAGTTTGGATTTTTTCATTGAGTGGTTTAGGAGAATCGAGCTTGGGAAGTTCGGGTGTTTTCGCCGCTGCCCCGCCTGCCACAGGTGATCAAACACCTCCCCCCTTCAGGCGCAGGCGCGCCTCTCCTCCTACTTCGACGCTGCGAAGGCTGATCGACGAATAGCTACACGGATTCGAAGAAAAATCCAAACCTAGTTTTGAACGAAACAGCTGAGGTACGACCTTGTTTATTTTCAACTGTTTTAACACCTTTAAACCGTTGCAAACTTTGAAAAATCATATCTTTTTCGTGTGTTGACGAAATTCAGTGAAACAAGAGACAGTGGACTCGTGTGGACGCCTTCTACATTTTAGAAGAGACCGCATATTTTTCTGAGCCTTCTGCTATTTTTGGTGGAGTGGAACCCAATGTGAGATTTCTAATTTATAAACGATATGGAAAACGACGATGTATAAATTATATAGTCGATGTATGAGTTATATAAGCGTTGTACACCTCTTGTATAAGCGTTGTATAAGTTGTACGTTCGATATACAAGTTGTATATGCATTGTAAAAAATATCTATGTGTTGAAATAGAAGTGAAATACTATATATAAATATATATATATACGCCCCTCGTCCACAAACCATGGACGATATATATTGGTTGTGATTGGTGTGAAAATTGATTGATAGCGAATGGTTGATTGGAATTGTTTGTGGTTGATATTGATTGATTGTGGTTGAAAAATACCCGTTTGTGGTTGAGAAATATTTGGTTGAAACCACATAGGATTAGTTTGTGGAAATGAAAAAAAATATACATGCCGCCTGCGTGCGAACTAGATGCATGATTCCCCATTGTCAAAAGCTGCGAGGCTTTAAGGTAGAGCGAGGAGCCGTACTAGGGACGGTCCCGGTTTTAACTACCTTGTCGTTATGCTGCAGAAATTTTGAATAATATTCATGTGTTAGAATTATTTTCCTGTGTTGAAACTATATTCGCCTGTTCTATTGAAAATCTTCATATGTTGAATCGATATTTATTCGTTGGATAGAAATTCATGTGTTGAATGGTATTCGTGTTTTAAATATAAAAATCACATTTTTATCGATATATATAAACTATAGAAAACCTTCATGTGTTGAATCGATATTCATTCGTTGGATAGAAATTCATGTGTTGAATGGTATTCGTGTTTTAAATATAAAAATCACATTTTTATCGATATATATAAACTATAGAAAACCTTCATGTGTTGAATCGATATTCATCCGTTGGATAGAAATTCATGTGTTGAATGGTATTCGTGTTTTAAATATAAAAATCACATTTTTATCGATATATATAAACTACAGAAAACCTTCATGTGTTGAATCGATATTCATTCGTTGGATAGAAATTCATGTGTTGAATGGTATTCGTGTTTTAAATATATAAATCACCTTTTTTATCGATATATATAAACTATAGAAAACCTTCATGTGTTGAATCGAAATTTATTCGTTGAATTGAAATTCATGTGTTGAATGGTATTCATATTTTGAAAGAAAGTGTTTTATAATAAAAATCCAATTTTTATCATCGATATGAACTATTTAAAATAATCTTGTTTTGAAATAAATTGTTTTATAATAAAAATCATATTTTTATCACGTATATTAACTATATAAAATAGTAGAGTTTTGAAAAAAATTGTTTTACATTAAAAATCACATTTTCATTATATACATGAATTGTTAAAAATAGTGAAGTGTTGAAATAGAAGACAGTTAGATAAAAATATAATTTTTATCAAATGTATGAAAAGAATATAGCTTTGAAATTGAAGAATCGATATATATATATATAAATAGAATTAAAATATATCGAATAACGAAGCTGCAGTTCGTATTTTGAAACCGTGATTTCAAGCGATTAGTGCGGGAGATCCGACTATCGGATTTTCCCGAAACTGCAACCGTTGGGTTCGCTTTGGAAATATCTTTCCAACGGCACCAACTTTGTAAAGATCCAACGGTTGGATTGTCTGGAATGTTTAATTCAAATCTGAAGAAAAACAGCGCCAGAATCGATTATATTTATATATAAATATAATTATATTTAATCGAATAACGACGCAGCAGTTCGTATTTTGAAATTGAAACTTCAAACGATTATACCGGGAGATCCGACCGTCGGATTTTCCCGAAACTAGAACCGTTGGATTTGTTTTGAAAAGATCTTTTAATTATGTAAATTTTGTGAAGATCCAACAGTTAGATTTTCATATATGTGTAAATCAAATCTGAAGAAAAACAGCGCCACGGCCGCGTTATGGCCCGAAGCGTCGTTTTGAATAAATTGGCTATTTTAAAATAAATAAAAATAGCGATAAATCATTATAAAATATTATAAACGATATGGATGTGAAATTTAGAAACTAACTGAAGGTTGGCTAAGTCGAATGGTTTCTTGGATATTGATCTGATGTCGGTTTCGGCCTTCGGGGTTAATATTTGGGAAATCGTTCTCTTACAGATTGACGGTTAGTGACTAATGAATTGAAATGAAGCGTATGTATGTTAGTATTGCACTTGTTTATTATATACGCGAGTTGCTCAGAAAGACCGGGTTTATCCCATTCTGAATAACTGAATCGACGATAAGAATTCGAAGATGAAGACGGGGGTTGAAGACCGATCTTCACCTCGTTTGGATGGTCACTGAGGTCCTGATTGGGAGGCATCCCGAAATATGGATAATGAGTGGTGATCGTCCATACGTACGTGGGAATCGATGGATATGCGAGGTATTTAGTGCCTCCGGTTTCGTTCAGACCCAGAACGGACTTGCAAATGGACTGTGTGTCTGACATTGGAATTCATTCTGTGCGATTGATAACCATCAGTTGCATGGTGTGAATTCCCGGTGTGGCATGCTAAGATGCAGTGATCAGGGTTTCTGTTGAAAAGCAAAGTCTTGTGATGGATGATCAAAGCACCGCCTGTGTGGCGTAGCTTTGTGTATAACGTGAATTCGCGAGCCTTACACCCCGGTATGAACCAGAAACGGGAAAAAGGACCTCAGGGAGGGCATGCGTTTCCTTCTAGCTAGGAGTTGTGTCGGTGTTTTTACACGGCCTGACATTTTACTTATGTGGATGATGGATTGTGAGGCGCCTCGGTTATATCGGTCAATCCGGGACCGATAGAGTCATTCTTTGGCTCATTGACGCCCCATAGGGCGGGGAAATGCAGTGTTCAGGAATTTTAATCCACATCGGTGGACCGGCCCTGACGATCCTAAGGCTTGACGGAGTACTTGCCTGAGACACGGGCTAGAGCGTCTCGAAGTCGGTAAGGACTATCTTTTGCCTTGGTTCATGACGGAAATCCAATTTCCAAATACGACATCGTGCTGTTCTGATTGTATATATATATATGGCGACATGATATATGGTACCCATGCCGTCTATGATTGATAGTTATGATTTGAAATTATTTTTGAAACATGTAAACACTAGTAATAATATCAAATGCTTTTGTTTTATTCGTACCAAGCATATTTTGGCTATTATAAGGTAAAACTCTATCCTCCGGTTTGCGTAGCATTGTGTGATGGGAACTGAGTCTTATAATGGCTTCATTTTTATAAAAAGCATTGCGATGTTTAAAAGAATGATTTGTTTTAAAGCACTGGCAATCCAATGGAGTAAACCCGTTCCACGAAAGTGGCGTGGTCCTGTGATTAGCCATATATTGAATGTGTTGAGTAGATTTCTCATACCAGTCCCATGACTGACTCGTAGTTTGTTTCACTTTCAAACTCGGGTGCCCCTTTTTCTACACGGGCAGCCTTGTATTCAGGTTTAGCTGGCTTTATCCGGATAGCTGGAGCTGATGATGGATTCTATCATTTATCTCCTTTTATGCTGTTCAGCTCCTATTGTACATTATGTTTGTTTTCCGCTGTAGACATTTATGTATAGCTGAACTGTATTTGTACTAAGTATGATCCTGTATACTGTGTAACTCTGATGATTACGTTTATCCAGTATATTCTATTATGCATTATCTGGTGTATTTGTTTATTTCTGTTCTGTTATTATCTGTTTCTATGTTATATTCCAAGGATTACCCTTGCCACCGTCAGTACGGGGTTTGGGGTCGTCTCATTTGGTATCAGAGCTTTGGTTAAGCTTAGTTCTGGAATATAACACATTAACGAACTCGTCAGAAATAGAACCAGTAGTGTTCTAGGACGGGTAACTCATCGCAGACAGGATAAGTAATATCCTGGTATGAGTAGCAGGATGAAATACACCCCAGTAGACACATTTACATTCAAGTATTTGTCTCTATGTTTTGAAATATCTTTTATGTTGACCTGTCACTTTGTTTGCTAATTGCAGACGCACTAGAAAATGAGTGACAGGAACAGAAGAAATAATCGTATGGCTCGACCAGCTAATGAGCCAGTTGTGATCCCTCAGCCAGAATCAGATATAGAAGTTCTATTCAAGAGATTTCGAAATCTGGGTTGATCACCATTCTTAGGCAAAGAGTCCATTATGGAAACACAAGCTTGGATCCGTTCTGCAGAGAAAATCTTTGAGGGTTTAAAGCTGAGAGATGATCAGAAAAGATTAATGGCGTCTTGGGCACTCAAAGAAGAAGCTTTGTTTTGGTGGGATTCAGTTATTAAAGATAATCCAGAAGGTGATATCACCTGGGATAGATTCAAAGTGATTTTCCTAGAAAGATTTACTCCTCCCGAAGCAACCGAGCGACTATGTGATGAATTTTCTTATCTGATACAAGGTGATATGACCATCCCAGAATATCATAAGAAATTCAACGAACTTTCTCACTTTGCTCCTTATCTGATTCAAGATCCAAAGAGGAAGAATCTGAGATTTATTCATGGCCTGCAAAGAAAATATCAGAATAGTGTGATGAGGAATGTGAAACTTCCTTTCTCTGAAATGATATACATGGCTTACCAGTATGAGGATCTCGACAAGAAAGGTATGTTGCCTTACGAAGAAGAGGTCAGCTCTAGTAAGAAAGTTGAGTCAGAAACTGATCGTCCTGAGGCCAGTACGATGTCTGAGGTCAGTAACAAGCCCAAAGTCAATCGGAAAAGGGCTAAATCTGATAAAGAACACATAACGACGGCCACGTGCTCTAACTGCAAGAAACAAGGGCATTTGTCGATAAATTGCGGACCCTTAAAGAAACGAATCAAGAGTGGATCTGAACCCACTTAGAAGCTAAAGAACCCACATGGAGAAAGGAAATGCCATAAGTGTCATCAAGCAGGTCATATTGCATGGGAGTGCCAACTCTCGAAGGAATCTGAAGCATTACATATAAATGAAATAGCAGAAGCTTCTGAGCCATCAGCTGTTCTGGAAGGGCCAGATGTTTTAGAAGGCACACTTACTGTCAAATATATTCCTGTTAAAGTACTGTTTGACACCGGCGCGTCACGAAGCTTCATTGCCAAGAATGCAGCTAAGAAACTAGATTTGAATTTGAAGAAGCTCAAAAAACCAATGACTGTCCAAAATCCGGTCGGGGGTTCCATCGATCTCAGTTGGGTTTGTGGAGTGCCGGTTTCTTTTTCCCGTTATCGGTTCCCTACCATCGCGGTCGTCATGAATTTTACAGAGTTTGATCTTATCTTGGGGTTAGACTGGTTGACCAAGAATGAAGCTGAGGTTAAATGCACCAGCAGAGTCGTTAAGGCAAAGATAAAATCAGGCGATTATATAACCATTCCCTGTGAAGGTCAGAATGCTAATAGAAAAGACTTCTGGGCGGCTTTGGATGTTTCTCCTGTTCAAATAGAAAATATCCCTGAAGTCACAGAGAATATTCCTGACCTCATCAAAGATATTCTTGTCGTCAAGAACTATGCGTATGTGTTCAAAGAAGTTGTTCGCTTACCCCCGCAGAGAGAAATTGATTTCAAAATTGCTTTAATTCCGAATGCAAGGCCGGTAGTTCACGCTATTCGAAGAATGTCCTTGAAGGAGAAAGAGGAACTTGACAATCAAACACGACAGCTAGTATGGAAGGGTCTGATCAGGCCTAGTTTCTCTGATTGGGGTGCAGCAGTGGTGTTTGTCTCGAAATCTGATGGTACTCTGCGACTATATGTGGATTATCGTGATTTGAACAAGCAAACAATAAAGAATAAATATCCATTGCCGCGAATCGATGATTTATTGGATCGTCTGAATGGAGCACAAGTGTTTTCAAGGATGGACCTAGCTACAGGCTTCCATCAGCTTCGAATTGCCGAAGAGTGTGTTCCAATGACAACATTCAGAGGTCCCGACTTATTTTATGAGTGGTTAGTAATGCCGTTCGGCTTATGTAACGCTCCAGCATACTTCGTCGATCTGATGAATAGAGTGTTCAGAGGGGTTTTGAATAAATTTGTTCTGGTTTTTATTGACGATATTCTAATCTTCTCTAAATCAAAGACCGAACATGAAAAGCATTTGGAACAGGTTCTAGAAATTCTCAGAAGGAATGTATTAAAAGCCAAACTATCCAAATGTATATTCTGGCAAGATGAAGTAAAATTTATGGGCCATGTCGTATCAAAAGAAGGAATTGTTGTGGGTCCAAGTAAAATCACAGCTATTCAGAATTGGAAACAGCCCAGTACTCCTACAGAAGTCCACAGTTTTCTCGGATTGGCTAGTTATTACCGGAAGTTCGTTAAAAACTTTTCGAAGATATCTGGTCACTTAGCGAAGCTTACAAAGAAACACTCTAAATTCAAATGGACTCCGGAAAGTGAAGAGGCTTTTGAAGAGCTAAAGTTAAGATTGACGACAGCTCCGGTGTTAACCATCATCGATGGCAATCAGGATTTGAAAGTCTGGACAGATGCTTCTAGAGAAGGCCTTAGCGCAGTGTTAATGCAAAGAGGTCAAGTGATAGCTTATGCTAGCCGTCAGCTGAAGCCGCATGAGAAAAACTACGTAACTCATGATCTTGAGTTATTAGCTATAGTATTCGCCTTGAAAATCTGGAGACACTATCTTCTGGGTGAGAGATTTGAACTGTTTACAGATCACCAATCGTTAAAGTATCTGTTCACCCAGAAAGACTTGAATTTGAGGCAGCAACGTTGGCTGGAGTTTCTTGTAGCATACGATTTTGAGATTATATACACTCCAGGGAAAGCCAATGTCGTGGCCGATGCGTTAAGCCGAAAGAATGAAATGATCGCCAGTTTTATTATCATGACTTCATTGATAGATAAAATATCCGCTCTTCAAAAGGATGATCACTTCATTCAGAAGATCAGAGAGATAATTCAACAAGGCGAACCCTCGAGTTTTCAAGTTGATAATGATGAGATTCTAAGGCTCAAAGGTCGAATCTGTGTCCCTAACATTCCTGAGCTCCGAAAGGAAGTACTGGATGAATGCCACAAGTCAAAACTTAGTATCCATCCGGGAGTAAGCAAAATGTATAATGACATCAAACGCACTTTCTGGTGGAAGTCGATGAAGAGGGACATTTCTTTATATGTTAGCCGATGCCCTACTTGCCAACTAGTCAAGAGCGACCAACAGAAGCTGGCTGGATTGTTGCAACCGCTGGACGTTCCAGGTTGGAAGTAGGAACATATTTCCATGGACTTCATTGATGGTTTGCCCAGAACCAGAAAAGGAAATGACAGTATTTGGGTGATCGTAGATCGCTTCACGAAGACCGCCCATTTCATACCTGTCAGATCAAATAGAACTGCTCAGAGTCTAGCGCAAATATATTTCAAAGAAATTTTTAGACTACATGGAGTGCCGCTCAGTATAGTTAGTGACAGAGATACAATATTTACTAGCAAATTCTGGGAGGCGTTTCAAGTAGAACTAGGAACAAAGCTGAATCTAAGCACCGCTTATCATCCTCAGACAGATGGTCAAACTGAGAGGGTGAACCGTATACTAGAAGATCTATTGCGGGCTTGTGTTCTAGATTTCGGTAGATCATGGGAAGACCATCTGCATTTGGCTGAATTCTCATATAACAACAGCTACCAGGCGAGTCTGACAATGTCACCATTCGAAGCGTTGTATGGTAGACCGTGCCGATCTCCTGCTTGTTGGGTCGAACCCGGTAATAGACTTGTGTTGGGGCCAGATATGATCCGAGAAGCTGCCGACAAAGTCGACTTTATTAAGAAGCGATTACTTGCCGCTCAAAGCCGACAAAAGAGTTATGCCGACAGGAGAAGAAGGGATATATCATTTACTGTTGGCGACTATGTATATTTGAAAGTATCGCCGATGAGAGGAGTTATCCGGTTCGGTAAAATTGGGAAGTTGGCGCCCAAATTCATTGGTCCGTTTCCTATTCTGGAACGGATCGGAACGCTCGCTTATAGAGTTAAATTGCCTGATTGGTTGCCTGGAGTTCATGATGTATTTCACATATCTCAACTTCGAAAGCACGTTCATGATCCAGACTTGATCGTGGAAGAAGCAGCTCAACAGGATATTGAAATTCCTCCAGAATTAGCTGTGAGAAGAGAGCCACTAAAGATTATCGGTAAAGAAACCAAGGAACAAGAAAGTTCACTTAGTCAAAGTGCAATGGAGTGGAGATCCGTGAGATTGTACTTGGGAAACTGAGGAGAGCATTCAGAAAGCCTATCCTAGATGCCGAGTGGATATATCTGATTGACTCCGGTGCAAGGTACATCTACCATACTTTGCATTACCAATTAGTTCTCTACTCTGTTGTTATTTTCTTTCCATGGATGTGCACTTTTAATTCTATAGTCTGAATGATTTTAAAAGAGTATAGAAATTGATTAGTATATTTTTGAAAAGTTAAAAACAATTTGATTGTTGTTTGTGTTGTGTGAGAGTAGATTTGATTAATTTAATTAGTAAAACGATAGTTAATTTAATTAATTAGAGAATAATGGTAGAATTTATTCATTTAAATCACACATTGAACTGATTTAAAAATAGATAGAAATATATACATGTGCATTATATATGTTTGAACAGGTAAATGGATAGCTGTTGAGTAAAGATTTTATTTGCGTGCCCGACAAATAGGTAAACCTTAATGAGTTGGATGCGAAATATTATTATATCAACTCCTGTGAATGTCATTGGATGCGGGGTGCTGGTTATTCTGTGTGTAAAAATAAATGTCGCCATAGGATAGTAACAATTAATTTTAAACTACATTACATGGCATACTTCATCATATACCACATAAGCATTTGGAGCTTGTGTGACGAGGTGGAAGATTTACCATACAAGTGAGAGGCTTGTATGGCGATGACTATATTTTACAGGTTGAACTGATGACTGATATGACCATATAAAATGTAACGATAAATTGCAAACGGTCTCAGAATTCGACGAAACTAGTTTTGTTGGGACCGTATCGTCAAAACATAGTTAGATTTATTTTTCTGGAATTTTTCGAATCAGTTTGTGGCCCTGGCAAATTGTAATGTACGTTCAAATCAAATATTGAATGTTATATATTTTAAATTGAATGAAAACTGACTGAATTAGTCAAATGGGCCTACGAAACATATCCCATTGTATTCAGAATGGGGGTAAAACGCTAGAGATGCCAGTTGTTGGGTTTGAATTGGTGTTCGTGTGTGGAAGAGGGTATTTTAGAGATTTTAAAATTTATAAATAAAAAAAATTCATTGGTCGATGCTTTTCTCTCTCCCCGCTCCTCTCAGAACCCGACGACGGAAATAGCTCAAAACCTTCCCCCTCATTTTCCGATCAATCCACGCACCAAAATCAAACACTCCAGTTGGGAAATTTGTGGAGCTCGAGAAGATCTTCAAATCCATATATAGTTTGGATTTTTTCATTGAGTGTTTTGGGAGAATCGAGCTCGGGAAGTTCGGGTGTTTTCGTCGCCGCCCCGCCTGCCACAGGCGATCGAACGCCTCCCCCCTTCAGGCGCAGGTGCGCCTCTCCTCCCCCTTCGACGCTGCGAAGGATGATCGATGAATAGCCACACGAATTCGAAGAAAAATCCAAACCTAGCTTTGAACGAAACAGCTGAGGTACGGCCTTGTTTATTTTCAACTGTTTTAACACCTTTAAACCGTTGCAAACTTTGAAAAATCATATCTTTTTCGTGTGTTGACGAAATTCAGTGAAACAAGAGATAATGGACTCGTGTGGACGCCTTCTACATTTTAGAAGAGACCGCATATTTTTCTGAGCCTTCTGCTATTTTTGGTGGAGTGGAACCCAATGTGAGATTTCTAATTTATAAACGATATGGAAAACGACGATGTATAAATTATATAGTCGATGTATGAGTTATATAAGCGTTGTACACCTCTTGTATAAGCGTTGTATAAGTTATACGTTCGATATACAAGTTGTATATGCATTGTAAAAATTATATATGTGTTGAAATAGAAGTGAAATACTATATATAAATATATATATATATATACGCCCTCGTCCACAAACCATGGACGATATTTATTGGTTGTGATTGGTGTGAAAATTGATTGATAGCGAATGGTTGATTGGAATTGCTTGTGGTTGATATTGATTGATTGTGGTTGAAAAATACCCGTTTGTGGTTGAGAAATATTTGGTTGAAACCACATAGGATTAGTTTGTGGAAATGAAAAAAAATATACATGCCGCCTGCGTGCGAACTAGATGCATGATTCCCCATTGTCAAAAGCTGCGAGGCTTTAAGGTAGAGCGAGGAGCCGTACTAGGGACGGTCCCGATTTTAACTACCCTGCCGTTATGCTGTCGAAATTTTGAATAATATTCATGTATTAGAATTATTTTACTGTGTTGAAACTATATTCGCCTGTTCTATAGAAAACCTTCATGTGTTGAATCGATATTCATTCGTTGGATAGAAATTCATGTGTTGAATGGTATTCGTGTTTTAAATATAAAAATCACATTTTTATCGATATATATAAACTATAGAAAACCTTCATGTGTTGAATCGATATTCATTCGTTGGATAGAAATTCATGTGTTGAATGGTATTCGTGTTTTAAATATAAAAATCACATTTTTATCGATATATATAAACTATAGAAAACCTTCATGTGTTGAATCGATATTCATCCGTTGGATAGAAATTCATGTGTTGAATGGTATTCGTATTTTAAATATAAAAACCACATTTTTATTGATATATATAAACTATAGAAAACCTTCATGTGTTGAATCGATATTCATTCGTTGGATAGAAATTCATGTGTTGAATGGTATTCGTGTTTTAAATACAAAAATCACCTTTTTTATCGATATATATAAACTATAGAAAACCTTCATGTGTTGAATTGAAATTCATTCGTTGAATTGAAATTCATGTGTTGAATGGTATTCATATTTTGAAAGAAAGTGTTTTATAATAAAAATCCAATTTTTATCATCGATATGAACTATATAAAATAATCTTGTTTTGAAATTAATTGTTTTATAATAAAAATCCTATTTTTATCACGTGTATTAACTATATAAAATAGTAGAGTTTTGAAATAAATTGTTTTACATTAAAAATCACATTTTCATTATATACATGAATTGTTAAAAATAGTCAAGTGTTGAAATAGAAGACAATTAGATAAAAATATAATTTTTATCAAATGTATGAAAAGAATATAGCTTTGAAATCGAAGAATCGATATATATATATAAATAGAATTAAAATATATCGAATAACGAAGCTGCAGTTCGTATTTTGAAACTGTGATTTCAAACGATTAGTGCGGGAGATCCGACCATCGGATTTTCCCGAAACCGCAACCGTTGGGTTCGCTTTGGAAATATCTTTCCAACGGCACCTACTTTGTAAAGATCCAACGATTGGATTGTCTGGAATGTTTAATTCAAATCTGAAGAAAAACAGCGCCAGAATCGATTATATATATATATATTTAATCGAATAACGACGCCGCAGTTCGTATTTTGAAATCGAAACTTCAAACGATTATACCGGGAGATCCGACCGTCGGATTTTCCCGAAACTGGAACCGTTGGATTCGTTTTGAAAAGATCTTTCTAATGATGTAAATTTTGTGAAGATCCAACGGTTAGATTTTCATATATGTGTAAATCAAATCTGAAGAAAAACAGCGCCACGACCGCGTTATGGCCCGAAGCGTCGTTTTGAATAAATTGGCTATTTTAAAATAAATAAAAATAGCGATAAATCGTTATAAAATATTATAAACGATATGGATGTGAAATTTAGAAACTAATTGAAGGTTGGCTAAGTCGAATGGTTTCTTGGATATTGATCTGATGTTGGTTTCGGCCTTCGGGGTTAATATTTGGGAAATCGTTCTCTTACTGATTGACGGTTAGTGACTAATGAAGTGAAATGAAGCGTATGTATGTTAGTATTGCACTTGTTTATTATATACGCGAGTTGCTCAGAAAGACCGGGTTTATCCCATTCTGAATAACTGAATCGACGATAAGAAGTCGAAGATGAAGACGGGGGTTGAAGACCGATCTTCACCTCGTTTGGATGGTCACTGAGGTCCTGATTGGGAGGCATCTCGAAATATGGATAATGAGTGGTGATCGTCCAGACGTACGTGGGAATCGATGGATATGCGAGGTATTTAGTGCCTCCGGTTTCGTTCAGACCCAGAACGGACTTGCAAATGGACTGTGTGTCTGACATTGGAATTCATTCTGTGCGATTGATAACCATCAGTTGCATGGTGTGAATTGCCGGTGTGGCATGCTAAGATGCAGTGATTAGGGCTTCTGTTGAAAAGCAAAGTCTTGTGATGGATGATCAAAGCACCGCCTGTGTGGCGTAGCTTTGTGTATAACGTGAATTCGCGAGCCTCACACCCCGGTATGAACCAGAAACGGGAAAAAGGACCTCAGGGAGGGCATGCGTTTCCTTCTAGCTAGGAGTTGTGTCGGTATTTTTACACGGCCTGACATTTTACTTATGTGGATGATGGATTGCGAGGCGCCTCGGTTATATCGGTCGATCCGGGACCGATGGAGTCATTCGTTGGCTCATTGACGCCCCATAGGGCGGGGAAACGCAGTGTTCAGGAATTTTAATCCACAATGGTGGACCGGCCCTGACGATCCTAAGGCTTGACTGAGTACTTGCCTAAGACACGGGCTAGAGCGTCTCGAAGTCGGTAAGGACTATCTTTTGCCTTGGTTCATGAAGGAAATCCAATTTCCAAATACGACATCGTGCGGTTCTGATTGTGTATATATATGTGTATATATATATATATATATATATATATATATATATATATATATGGCGACATGATATATGGTACCCATGTCGTCTATGATTGATAGTTATGATTCGAAATTATTTTTGAAACATGTAAACACTAGTAATAATATCAAATGCTTTTGTTTTATTCGTACCAAGTATATTTTGACTATTATAAGGTAAAACTCTATCCTCCGGTTTGCGTTGCATTGTGTGATGGGAACTGAGTCTTATAATGGCTTCATTTTTATAAAAAGCATTGCGATGTTTAAAAGAATGATTTGTTTTAAAGCACTGGCAATCCAATGGAGTAAACTCGTTCCACGAAAGTGGCGTGGTCCTGTGATTAGCCATATATTGAATGTGTTGAGTAGATTTCTCATACCAGTCCCATGACTGACTCGTAGTTTGTTTCACTTTCAAACTCGGGTGCCCCTTTTTCTACACGGGCAGCCTTGTACTCAGGTTTAGCTGGCTTTATCCGGATAGCTGGAGCTGAAGATGGATTCTATCATTTATCTCTTTTTATGCTGTTCAGCTCCTATTGTACATTATATTTGTTTTCCGCTGTAGACATTTATGTATAGCTGAACTGTATTTGTACTAAGTATGATCCTATATACTGTGTAACTCTGATGATTACGTTTATCCAGTATATTCTATTATGCATTATCTGGTGTATTTGTTTATTTATGTTCTGTTATTATCTGTTTCTGTGTTATATTCCAAGGATTACCCTTGCCACCGTCAGTACGGGGTTTGGGGTCGTCTCAATTTAAATTATATTTCTATATAATGGTATATAATATCATTAGATTCCTGTAAAAATAATAAGATATATTCTCAGCCATCTTTCCTCCTTTCTGTGTCGGATTATAGTTTTGTATTAAATTTTGGTTATGTGCAAAATATACATAAATCTAAAATGTTGGCATATATATACAATTGAATTGTGCGCCTAATTTATACGACTGATTATAGTCATTTTTATTTGCATGCATTGGAAAATATAATGTAATTGGAATTATGGACAAAAGAGGATTTGATAATTATATGTGTGGCATAATTGATATTATAGACAGTAAATTTGCAGTTAAATGGTAAATATAAAATTTTCCATATTAATCGAAAAGATTACCTTTCAGTTTTAGAATGGAATATGTTACTACTAGATTTCGACTCTAAAATTAGGTGAAGGTGAAGGGGTATCGGAGTGGTAATAGCACAAAAAGAAGGCATCAGAGACATGAATTCAGATCACAGGTTATCGGAACCAGCATAAGAAACAATGCAGGGAACCGATACAAAGAGGTAGCGGCAGTGTGACACCGAAATCAAAACAGGGGGACAATGAGCAATCGAGAGTGGTTACAGTACCGCCATCAAGAGTAATCAATCTGGTTTCAATTCTGAAAGCACACGTTTCGACACCAAAACCCAGATTCATGAAGGGAAAAATACGAAGCCCAGATAGGAGGGAGCAAAGAGGTATCGATACCAATGTACTTGGTATCGATACCGACACCGAGAAGCAATTCATAAGTCACCAGAAAGGATCCATAGACAACGCTATCGCTAGGCCAATACTGAAACTACAGACTGCTGAAGCAAGACTAAGAAAAGAAAAGTAATCCACACTAACATGCTTAATATCGATAATGATACTGAATAAGATGTTAAAGACAATATTTAAAGTCACCAAAGCAGGCAAAGCTTAGAATTTACTATTGGCACCAAAATCCACTACCGAAACCGAAAGCAAACAAAGGATACTATCTATACTAATTCACTTGGTATTGATACACTATGAGAAGGCAACACCAACTTCTTGAACAAGGTAGACCCGATAGCAACATTCCAAAGGGAAAAGAAGACTGGAACCCGAGAGCCGACACTGAAGCCGCTGAGTGGGCCGACACTAACACCAGATATCCTTACCGAATCCAAAAGTGGTATTCTGCTGAGTACTACCGAAAGGAGGCCCAATATGCCTATAAATAAGACCCCAGAGGTCTCATTTTGGGGGACCTTTATCATTCTCAAGTCTTGTATTCATTTTCTTAGAGAGTAAACCCTAATTTTAAATCTATTTGGGTACTTTACTTAGAAACTTCTATGTACTCAACAAAGTGATCAACAAAGAGAGAATCAACACTTGTGATCAATTTCTTGTATATCTTTATTGTTCATACCACTTATTCCATATTGCTTTCCCATGGCTAGGCCTCATGCATAAGCTTAATTACCAAAGTACCCTTCCGCAAGCCGTTTATCTTTCTATCTTGCATTGCACTAGGGAACCCTTATCCCAAGGTCATTATTGGTCCTTAAGTCTTGCAAGCATGATACTCATCTCTTGAAGGAAGAGTAACTAATATTCGGGCTTAAGAACATGCTATCTAGGAAAGGGTGAACTAAATCAAGCTTGTGGGAACTAAATAATCCCTTTGGTTCCCTTATATCCACATCCTCAAACCTAATTCCGGTGTTGACGAAAAATATCGTTAACATTTTGGCACTAGAAGGAGGGCCCGAACCTCCGCTCTTTTGGATAACCTGCCACATCCCTGACCGTTCTGTCTCAGTTGGACTAAACTTTGAAAAAGCGAACCACAGATAAAAGGTTTCAAAAATGATTTTCTAAACTTCGGATTGCTAGTCTAAGCATCCTTGGTCCAAAGACCATCTAGCCTTAAACCTCTATCCTTATTCCACATTCCATCATGGTAAGGCGCTCTTTGAATTGGTTGAAGAAGGCTAAACCAGGAGAAAATTGGGAACGGGATTCCAATGAACCTAATCCAGAAAATAGAACGCTTTCGCAACACAACACAATGAAGCTAGAAACCAGAGGACCTTCGATCTCAGTAAAAGAAACAAGTGATAATTTGGAAATATTACATTTGGCTATGCAGATTAATTCCACCAGAAGCGTTATTGAAGTACGTTTAATCCAAAGGTCATCTAGGGTGGAACCCTATCAAATAGAAGCAAAAGCAACGGCATCGCAAGAATTTAAGAGCCAAACGAGATTCCCGCTAAACCTTAAGAACAATACCATTTGGAATAGAAATAGTCAAATTGCCAATTCAGGAGAAAATGAGGATCTAGTGTCACCAGAGCACTGAAAGTTGCAAGGAATCTCTTTCTCCAGAAAGATAGAGATGCCTAAAGTTTTGGCTAATTTGGAAATGCCTTATCTCACGTATGACAGAACTACATATCCAAGAGATCACCTCATTAGCTTTGAAAGTTACATGGATTTATATAATGCCCCCGGAGCACTTCGATGTAAAGTATTCGTGACGACTCTTCACGGGGAAGCTAACAAATGTTGCCGACACTATCATGGCCTGGTCATCACATCCTGGAGACAATTGTCTACTGCATTTAGCACACAATTTCAGGAACAAAAGGACCCGACACTTAGCATCTATGTCTTAGCCAGTGTTAAACATGGACCGAAAGAATCACTCAACAGCTATTTGAGGAGATTTAATACCAAGTCGCTCAGAGTAGAAGGGGAAACGGATAGAGAGAAGATAATAGTTGTTCAATCAGGACTATATATACCATCCCATTTTTGGAAGGATCTTGTCCTAAACAAATGCGAAAGTTAAAGCATTTTTTATTTTAGAGCCAACAGATTTATCTGTATGGAGGAAATATTTAACATAGAAGAAAGCTTAAATCAAGACCAGAAGGTGAAAAGCTTGATTTTGATTCTTCTTCAAAAGGTTCTCCAAAACTGGACAGAAGGAAAAATTACTGCTCTTACCACAAGGCACAAGGTCACAATACCGGTCAGTGTCGTGATCTAATGAGAAAAAACTAAGCCAAAAAATGAAGATAGCTTGTTTGGAAGGGATGAAAGATAGCCAGTAGAATATGGCCAGAGATGCTACAAGATGAAAGTAGATTTAAACAATAAGTCTCCTATCTCAAATAGTTATTGTTATTAGTAGTATAACTTTATCTTTTTTCCTACAATCGAACGAGTATTAACATAAATCCAAGTGTCATTATAGGCAAAAGCCAGGAAATGGAAAAAAGGAAAATCAAGTAAAACTCTCAAATAAAAAAGATTACATGTTTTCATATTCCTCTAAGAAGAGTTAATAATAAAAATGATATTTACACCTCTGATAAGTGGAGTACCCCCAAGTGGGGATAATAATAGTAAATGCATTCTCCCAAATAAAGGGGGTTTGTGTAACTCCCTTAGAAGGTGATCATTCATTTTCATATCATTAGTCATTCACGTATCATCATTCATTTTGCATATCATGTGGGTTAGGAACGAAATTAGGCATCAGTATCCTGACATTGGATAATCAGGTGAAATGAACTAGAAGAATGGGTGGATGCCTCGATGGCCTAACAAAACTATTCTGAAGGACAATCAAATGGTTAAGTTGGTTAATAACTCTCACAGAAGATTAAGCTATAAATGGAGCATTGCTTACCGATAGAAAGCATATAGAAGATCAATCGTCGAGCCCCAATATTGGTTATCATAGATAAAACACTATGAGAAAAGGGTATTCGTTTACCTATCCAAGTGTTATAATCCTTGAGTAATAGATCTGAGTTGTAATTCAAATGTTATCTAGCATTGAACAAGCACATCATCATATACATCCTACAACTTTAACACCAAACATTATGTGTCAATCTTTGTGTCGAATGATTCAATAAAATCCTAGGTTGGGATATTCAAAACATAAACATAAGTTATACACCAAGTAATGCCTGTAGGTTCGAAGAATTATTCGTAAAGTCATTTCGTGAGTAGACAAATGCAAGAATTAGACCTTTGTGCTACCCTTATCTCATTTACTATAAAAAAGACTAATGTGTGGAATATTGATTATCACAATCTATGCAGTAGAATGCAAAAATTTTTGGATAAGATTAACATATCCTTGTTAAGATTTCTATTATTTCCCTAAGTGGAATTTTGAATCTCTATAATAAATGCCTGAGTAGGGACTTCAGGAATTCTGTTATTCCAGAAAAAATGTCGGGTTTTCTATCTGAAATCCTTATATATGAGTTTATGTTCCTCTGGTTATATCTCTAAAAGTAAACGTCAAAACTCCCATTACATATGTTTAAACCTTAACCCTGGATTCAAAAACCTGTGTTGTTAAGAATGGAATCTTGATAATAAATACTTGAATTGAAATATTAGGTTTCCTATCCCTAATAGGAGAAGACAATCCTAAGTTTATGAATATTCCACTCAAAATCCTAAGTGGAAATGTTATTAGCTGCTGAAAAAGTTCATAGTCCCAAGCTTAAAATTCTGAGACTAAAGAAATTTCATGTTACTCTCGTATCATTATTCTAAGTTATATAAAGCTAATGTTTCTAAAGTTGCGGAGAGGAAATATAGGAATCATGTTGATGCTAAAATTTGCGTTGGTCACTTATAATGAGGTGAAAGCTTCAAAACCCGAAGAACATAGGGCTCAAAACAACGGATTTGAAACAATGCAAAAAAGACTATAAAGAACAACATCAAAGGGTTAACTAAAGGGATGTCAAGGCAACAACAATAGCAGAAACTACAAAGAAGAATCTACAAAGCCAGTACCGATAACAAAAGTTTAGGAGAAATAACGGCAGCGTTATAAAAATAACGAGAGAAAAAAGGAACTAAGAGGACATAACATTGAAACTAATGAATGGCAAGCAATTAGACCAACGTCGATTCGGGACAAGGAGGAAAATATACAAGACCGGTACTGAAAGAGAAATGAAACTTACCAAGGTGATGAAAGCATCGTATGAGCAGATTAATATCAAGGCGATATGGAACCAGAACCTCAAAATCAAAGGTGAGATCATGGATTAGGTAACTGATAAATGTAACAACCTGGAAAATCAGAACCAATTTAAAATTTTTATTTTGGCAATTTTAATGAATTTTGAAAATTTAAAATGATTTATTTTAAATAATAACAACTAGAAATTTATTTTGAATAGAATTAGAACGTGTAAATTTATTTAAATCGAAGTTAGAATATAAATATTTATTTTAATTATAAAAGGAATTGAAAATGGCGCGGTAGTTTGAAAATCCGATTTCAAATTTCAAATGGATGTACAGGATTCAAAATAAACCGGATTTTGGTAAAACCAGAAATATTAGAATCTATCTGAAAATATCCTTCCAACGAATGTGAAAAATCCAAATTTCATAGCGGGAATAAAAAGTTATGTCCAGTTAAAAATTCAGAATAGTCACTATGGAATTTTTATATATTTTAATATATATAAATAGCCATTTTGCAAATGACCTCCGTTTTCGATGAGACCACTTTTGTTGGATCCGGAATGTCAAATTATTGCTGAATTCCAATTTTCATAATTTTTGGAATCAATATGTGAGCATGGCAGATTTAAACTGTTTGGTCAATTCAATTTGAATTTAATCGACTGGAAAATGACCCTTTTTCAAACGGTCTCCAAATTCGATGAAATTAGTTTTGTTAGGATCGTATTGTCAAAACATAGCTAGATTTATTTTTCAGGACTTTTTGGAGTCAGTATGTGGCCCCAGTAAATTAAAATGTGCATTTGAAATTGAATATATATTGATTTATATTTTAATTTAATTGAAAACTGATCGTAACAGTCGAATCAGCTTACCGGACATATCTCATTATGTCTAGAATGGGGATATTTAGCTAGGGGCGGTAGTTGTTGGGTTTGATTTGGAGTTCGGATCGATAAACAAATTATTTTGGAAATAAATAATAATTAAATACAAATATATATATATATATATCATTGAAACCCTAGCTCATTTCTGGGCCGCCGTCGGTTTGAAAAGAATGGCTGAGCTCTTCAAATTTTTGATTCCCAAATCATCTCTAATCCACGAAGTTTAATCAAAATTCATGAAATGAAAATCGAAGGGGCTTCTCTAATCTTTAGATCCGTACAAATCGGATCAATTTTCATGAAGCAAGCTGCTCGATTTTTGGGGGCAAAGTCGTCTCGTTCGCGCCCCTTTTCCGCGCAGGTGGGCCCATCGGAGGGGCTGCTCTTCTCGGCAGAGATGAGGGTGTGAAGGTGCAGCACGTGAGCCCCCCTAATCGTCGAACGGCGGTCTCTGGTGGCAGCGGCTTCAAGCCCTAGTTTCTGACGATGGGTTCCTGTAGGCACAACAATAAACAAAGAAGAAGGAGCAAGGATATATTAGGAAAATAATTTATTTAAATTAATTTAATTGAGTGATTAACACATATAACACTGTATAATCTTCATACGAGGTTCAAATCGCGCGAAACTGGATCCGTTACGATCGTGGGGACGAAAGCTTCACAACAAGACTAACCAGGTCCAATTTGGAGCACGTTAGAATTTCGGACAAAAACAAATCCAATTGTTCAGAAATTGAGATAAAAACTGATGGAGTGGATCCCGTATTGAGAACTTCTCACTAAAATTATTTCTGTACAGTTATTTATTTTATAACCTCATATATGAACTGCCCCCCGTCGTCCACAGACCATGGATGGATTGTTTGATTGTATTGTGTTATGGAAATGGACCGTATTGTGATTTTTGATTGTATAAAATAGAATAAAATGTTTTGAATGATAAAAATATCATTTTATTGTATATATAAAATATATAATATGGAATAAAATGTTTGAATAATAAAAATATCATTTTAATGTATATATAAAATATATAAAAAATTCTTGTATGGAATAAAATGTTTGAATAATAAAAATATCATTTTTATGGTATATGTAAAATATATAAAATATTCATGTATGGAATAAAATATTTGAACAATAAAAATATAATTTTTATTGGATATATGAACTATATAAAATACTCATGAGTCGAAATAAATATTCATAAACAAATCGGATGATTTGTTAATGTACACCCATTTATCTGATACTGATTGGGACGATATATTTTACACATCGCCCAACTGCACAAATTAATTCTGTGTTCGTTGATTGAAACCCCACATGGATATTGGGATGATATTTGACGTATACTAATCCCAATTGCTTAGTTGTATGCCAATCGATGGGTTGACAGGCTGTGATGAGTGTTAATTATTTATTTTTAACGCCTATACAGTTGTAAATTGCACTCTGGATGATGGTTGACTGTGTGTGATTATGGTTGTGTACACGTGTGTATGAAATCTGTATAAATAAGATTATATGGTAATTGACTGTGTCTAATTCAAATTCAGAAAGAATGAATATTTTAAAATAACGAATATTTTAAAATAACTAAAACTTTAAAATAATATTCAGTAATGGATCAAAATATGATTTTGATTTCCGATTTGGGATGGACACGAAAATATTGAAAAATATGAAGCCATGTTGATTAGATATGCGCCATTTGGACGAGAATGATATTTAGATCGATTTTATTCATTTTTATAATGAATATCGGAAAGGAAATTATTTCAAAATCTGATATTTTGATAATATTATCATTTATATATTAATTATATAGAATATTCAATTTTGATTTAAAATTGAAAATGAAATTGAAATCGTTTTTAAAACGAATTTAAAACATTAAATGGAAATCGATGAAGAATATATTATATATATATATATTTAATGGCCTGAATAGAACGCACCACGCAGCGGCTGTTTGCGTATTTCGACCATTGACTTCGAATTGGTATTATGGGAGATCCGACTGTCGGATTCTCCTAACACCGAAACCATTGGGTTCGTATCGAAAAGAGATTTCCAAAGAATACAAGAGATTTGAAATCTAATGGTTGGATTTGGAGATACGTTCAACTCAAATTTGGAAAAGGTCGTTGTAAGTGCAGTTCGGTGGTCGTTATTGGAAACCGACTGTTCGGGCCTTGATAAAATCATTAAAAATATCATTAATTTGTGTAAAATCATAATAAATGATTTGAAAAGAATTTGAATGAAAAATTCCATATTTGGAAAGATAAAAATTTATTTTTATCAAAATTATCTAGTTATTAACTAGAAATAATAATCCAATATTTTAAAATAAAATAAATTGGATTTGAAATGGTTTTAAAATAACCAGAATTTTCCAATAAATAAATTGGTGGTTTGGAATGGAAATAATCTTCGGAATATTTCAGTATTGGATTTCGTGATTATACGGATATTGTTATGGGAATTTGGAAGATACAAATATCGTTATTCCCAATACGATATCCATTGGTTTCAGAATTTGATATTGAATATAAGCCGATATATTTTTTGTTCAGAGCCTTGTATTTAATATCAAATTGGATTTGGGGTCTGTCGTGAACGGTGTCTTCATTAACACTATTCTTAAACCCAGTTGTGAAAATAGTAAATCTTTTAAATAAGATTTAGAGAAGTTTTACCAATTAATTAATATTTAATTGGAATTAGAATGGAATGTGAATTAGGTTTATTGTGAACTGTTTTTTTTAAGACATTCGTTCTTTAACCCAATTGACAGTGAAATGTAATTTGGAATATATAAATCTTTTATTACGATTTAATAGGATTTTCCGAAGTAAAGTTTTCCAATTAATTAATATTTAATTGGAATTGAATGGAATTTGATTTGATAATAATCGTAGTGAGCTTCTGTGGGGGAAGACTGTTAATATAATGGAATTTAAAAGGATTTGTCATTATTCCACTTATATTATTAGTCGGATACGGAAATTGATATCGATTATATATATTGATCTGCTTTACGTGAAGATTCCATAATTAATGGAATGTGATTTGGGTTTATCATGAACTGTGTTTTAAATGACATTAGTTCTTTAACCCAGTTAAAGCCCGGATTACATGTCTAACATTGTATTTCGAACTGTATGGTTGATCTATGCTAAATATATATTTGTTTGGTGGCAGAGAATTTATTCTCTTGCTTAACACCCTTCTTTAAGACGTACAATCTTGGAGGTTATATATCGGCAGAAATCAATAGTACAGTGTAGATTGTCGATGCGACATGTTTGTGTTTCCAAAGTTAAATAATCATTAATATTGAAATTTCGGAAGATTAAAACTAAGTGGAGTTTTGATGAATCTTTAATTAGATTGAAATGTGAATTGATAATATAAATTACCATATGTGGGAAATGATCGAGAATGGAGTATCACCAGTTTTGCTTCAAGCGATAGTTAAATCTTTAATTAGATTTGAACGTGAAATGGTAATTAAATTTACCGATAACACTGTGATGTTAGATATGGAGTGTTACCAGTTTTGCTCCATGGAATGAATAGGTTGGGATGGGGAAATTAAACAAATGATTACATCGATATGGCTCGTTAATCCTGACTAGTTTGGATAAACCTTAATTTGGTTTGAAATGATATCCAAAGGAGGATTAAAGTATATATTTAAAAGAATTTATCTTTGATAAAATTAATGGGAATCTTTCCTTAAAGATGTGAATATTTGAATAAAGAAATATTCTGAATTGGAATGAGGCGTATGTTGTGTTTTTATAGCACTTGTTTATAAAATACGCGAGTTATTCGGAAAGACCGGGTTTATCCCATTCTCAATAATTAATACGACGATAAGTCGAAGATGAAGATGGTGGCTCAAGACCGGAGGTCTTCACATCGTTTGGATGATTACTAATGTCTTGATTGGGCTGTACACCCAAGACAAGGTAATAAGTGGTGATCGTCCAGACTTACTTGGAGATCGACCGGATATGCGAGGAGCTCTCTCCTATATTGGACATATGGGACGAGGAATAAGGTGCCTCCGGTTTCGTTCAGACCCAGAACGGACTTGTAAATGGATGTGTGTCTGACATTGGATTTTATTTTGTGTTGATTGATTTTTATTAAATATATATCTTCTTGGCGGCGGAGAATTTATTCTCTTGCTTATCGCCTTTCTCTGAGACGTACAAGCTAAAAGGTTATATATCGATAGATTATTAGTTGCATGGCGTGAATTGTCAGTGTGGCATGCCGAGATGCAAATGATCAAGGCTTGTGTTGAAAAGCGAGTCTTGTGGTTGATGATCAAAGCACGGCTTTAAATAGCATAACTTTGTGTTGCGTTAATTCGCGAGCCTCACACCCCGGTGTGAACCAAAAACGGGAAGGACAACAGGGAAATGGACATATGTTAGTTCTAGCTACGAGTAACATCATGGTATGGAGCCCAGGCTGTTTACTCATGTGGATGTTGTACACTATTATTACTTAATGGAGACGAGGTACCTCGGATATATCGGCTTTGCGGGGCTGATGGATATTATATTGGTCACTACAGGACTGATGGATATGGTCGACATACTGACCATTTTAGAGGTTCGGTAGAATCGGCTAACATATAGTTTATGGTATAACTAATCATCGATGGATGACTGGCCCTACCGATCCGGATGCAGTTGCGATTGAATCCTGAGGCACTTGCTAGGGTGTCTCGAATGTGCATAGGATGATTCCTTGCCTCTATGGCGACGTAATATATGGGTACCTACGCCGCCTATGATTGATACATTTATATTTAAAGTTGATTTTTTTCCAATTATAGTAATAATAAAATATGAAATTTCACGTACCAAGCATTTTTGGCTATTATAAGGAAAAAACTCTATCCTCCGGCTTGCATTGCATTGTGGGGTGGGACCTAAGTCTTATAATAGCATCATTTTTCTCTTTAGCATTGCGCTGTTTGTTTTATGCACTGGTATTCTTGGGGGTAAAGTCATTCCGGGTTATACGTCGTGGTCCCTTGGTTTACTTAACTTTAAAATCAAATTAATAACTGTTTTAGTTCTCACACCAGTCACATGATTGACCTGGAGTTCATAGTTTTAACCTAAACTCTGGGTGCCCCTATTTTCCACACGAGCAGCTAGTAGTTTTGGTTTTGCAGATATTATATTCACAGGATCCTGGTTTACAGCTGCGATAATATTCGGAAAGCTCTGTATCCGTGTATTTCTTTCAGTTGTGTTATGTATTATTTTTCTATTGCTATGTATTTAAATTTAATTTAAATCTCTTATATTTTCTGTTGTAAATTATTTATTCATACTTTGTTATATTCTTAAACTCTGATGTAATTTTTGTAATAAGCAATGAAATGTTCTTCTGTTTGTGTTCTGATTTGTCGTGTTATCAACTCAAACGTGCTTTCCTTTACAGGAAAGTTTGGGTCATTTCAATAAAACAACGGCAAGGATGAAACAAAGTACTAGAAATTAACATCAGGAGAGACAACACCAGATACTAAAGAAAGGGATATGATAACAGGACCAGACTCTTAAAAAAAAGAATCTTTCATACCAAAAAGCGCCTCTTGATTCCAACCATACAAGCAATTACAGATTAGTAGTCCAGATCAACTCTAGAATACCAAAAGGCAGGAAATCAAAGTACGGTACGAAAGCCAAGGTTTGACTTGAAAAGTCGAAAATACCCATTCACTAGGGGCAAATGTTGCTACAAGATTTTGACACCGAAACTAGGTGAAGCTGAAGGGGTATCGAGTGTTAATAACGCTAAAAGAAGGCATCAGAAGCATAATGGACCCCAAGACACCCGGTACCGAAAACAAGGAAACAAAGTTCATATCATAGGCTATTGGAACTAGCATAAGCAATAAAGCTAGGTACCGATACAAAGAAGGTAGCGGCAATGCGACTCTGAAAACAAAATAGGGGGACAATGACCAACGGATAGTGGTTACAATACCTCCACCTAGAGTAATCAATCTGGTTTCGATTTCGAAAGCATACGATTCGACACCAAAACCCAGAGTCATCAAAGGAAAAGCACAAAGCCCTAATAGGAGGGAGAAAAGATTTATCAATACTAATGTACTTGGTATCAATACCAACATTAAGAAGCAGTTCAGAAGTCACCAGAAAGGATCTATAGACAACGCTATCGCAAGGTCAATACCGAAACTAGAGACTGCTAAAGCAAGCCGAAAAAGAAAAGTCATCCACGCTAACATGCTTAGTGTCGATACCGATACAAGGAAGATGTTAAAGATAATACTCAAATGATAGCAAAGGAGGCAAAACTTAGAATTTACTATCGGAACCAAAATCCACTATGGAAACCGAAAGCAACCAAAGAATGCTATCTATACCAATTTGCACGGTATCAATATATTGTTAGAAGGCGGCACCAACTTCTTGAACAAAGTAGAGCCGATAGAAACATTCCAAAGGGAAAAGAAGACTGAAACTAGAGAGCCGACACCGAAAGCCGCTGAGCAGGTCGACAAAATTCTCTTGTTAAAACAATTTATCAAAAATGATTGTCAAAACAACAGAGACTTCAAAACTTTCTTTATTGAAAATTCTTCTATGCAATATAACAAGAAAACTAGCGAGCTACATGCTCTATAATATGCACCTTTTACTGAGAGAATTTTATTTTAGATAAAATTTTGCGTAAGAAATCACTATTTACAAAATATACTCCATTTTACTTCAAAACCCAATACGTACTTCTTTACATATTTTAAAACTATAACTTTTAAGATTAAAACTTGAAAACACTATAAACCATCTCCCAAAAGCTTTTATAATTTCTAGTTTTTAAAAGTTAGAAATGGGGCTAAACTCAAAGCGGGTTTCTAATTTTCTTGGCTTTCCTAGACACTCCCATAAGGTCAATTCTCTTAACTATATATATTCCTAATCTATTTTTCTCTTTTTAATCTTTTCCAATTTATAAGGTTTTACTGCCAAACCCACAAATATGATATATTAATCATATGTGATCCTCCTTTCTCTATTTCTAAATATATTATACACCTCCCAAATTTCCTAAGGGTCTCAAATTTCTATATTCATTCCTTTAGTGTACAAAAGAAGTCATCCTAATTCTTACCATATTATACTCTTTATATTTAGTGGCTTCCTATATAGATCTAGGTATATATATAATATATTTATATTTTTTAAAAATACAAATACGTTCACTCACTATTTATACAGGAGTCCTAAACCTAAACTCTGATACTAGATGTAACAACCTGAATTCCGACAGACCGAATTTTTTTCAAAATTCTGATTTGTCGAAGCTCGTGTTGGTTTGCTCTGATATCCTGTAGAAAAGACAGAGATATAAAATATATCTGGGCTCAGAAAAACATCTCACAGCGGAATGGATAAAATATAATATAATCAAAATATAGCCTTACCGTAGTAATAATATTACCTAGCCAATATCGGAAGCTATCATATCTCTGCCACAAATCTAACCTGCGAGTATGTTATGAGGAGGGGTCAAAACACAAGTTCTGGTGACTGGATTCAAACTATACACTTTGGATAATCCTACATGTAACATTCAGTTACAATTTTTGTTTATTAGGTTACTTGGGTTATCAGCACACAAGGCTTACACACACGTCGTACCCATCTACATCCCAGTGGATTAACCTAATACAGTATATATGTAGCTACCCGCAAATATTGAGGTACACCCCATGGTACCCCACTCGCATTGTCTCCACCGTAATGCCGCAGAAATGTACACAGTCCCTCATCCTATGCCGGAGTGACGTACGGATCTCTATATAACAATGTTACGTTCTACATATATCTGTCATTACTTTGCTACGTAAGCGTACGGACTGCCGCCTATGATCGAATCAAATTCCATCATAAAGTAATGCCCTCAAGTCTACGATACACCACCCAGAGCAAACGTGGATGTATCTAGACTTTCCCACGTGTGTATCGTCAATCGTATTCGATGCCTTAACCTCACATAACCTCTAATGTGCATTGATCTCCGTGGCAGGGTTGTACAAGAAACACGGAACTCGATCGGGAGCTCTCCGTATATGTACAGGCCCGCCTTTAAGGACCTCAAAATATAGATATCCTTCAGGTCTGTTTTTCATGGGAGATATGGCCCTACCTTGGCCCCTCCCTCAACTAGAAAAGACTACAAGAGCTAAGCGACTTGCCCCTAACAAACAATTTAAACATCTAGTTGGCGTCTCCCCTCAACCAGCGTGCCTCGATAGTGAAAGGTGCATGGCGTCTTGGGTTTAGCTCTAGTCTTTTCCCATCTCACTGGCTGCCGATGACGGGTACTCGATGATCTACGATCCTTTTTGGTCGTGACCCCTACCTCCTTGTTGAGGCGGTCACTGAGTCACCCTAGTGTCACCTCTTCACAGCTTTCTGACTGCAAAGCTAATTTTGCAGTCAAGGCTACTCACTGAGAAGTTACGCGCAGACCCAACCTCTATGAGCGCAGCTCGAACACTGCACCACCATAGCGGACTGCCAGGAGCACCTTCCATGTACCAGGAAGCCGCATGCTTCCCCTTCTAGTCCTTCAGAGCCGACAGAATAATCAGATGAATGTGCGCTCCCCACGTGCCTTATGACACCACGATGATCTACCCCATTGGGTTATTCACCCTCAAATGTACGGATTGATCCAAGCGCCTCAGTTCAATGTGTTATTAGACCCTGTGTCTAAACATTCAATTATGTGCTTGCTCTACCTCCTCGGGTTTTCATCTAACTTGGTTATTCATGTTGACTTCTTATTCAAGTTACCAAGTTCCTCTTGCTTATTAATTTCAGTCACATAACTTAACCCATTTAAGTTTATTAATAAGCCCACAACATGTTATTATCTAGATTATGATCCAAGGTCTGTAATCCACAATCCCTTTACATTATTGCTTGATTTCATCTTTACAATAACACGTTCTACTTAATAAATAATTAAGTATATCTCAATTCACATGTTTGATGTTTAACATGTTACTCATTATTTATGATTAAATATAACTTATTTCATTTTATAAGTTTGCCTCATTCTTTCCTATTTAATCATAATTCCATCTTAAACTATCACTATCTTTTATCATTGTTTACTTATTAACTTAGTTCTTCTAACTAAGGTTTACTGATAGATTTCCTTTCCAAAAATATAACTTATGTTGTCCTCATCCATAGATTTCAGATTCTCGTTCTTACAAATAACTTAATTTACAATTAAGTAAAACTTATCTCATTACATAAGTTATTCGATTTTCTTTATCTTCTACTATAACCTAAGTTATAATTTCCACTTGTTCCCAGGACAAGCCTACCTATTATATAACACTCTCATTAATGTAACTTATTTATAATAGGTTATTATCATTCCCCGTTCATTCCACTTCCTTTACTGTTGTAATTATCTTTCATTCATTTCCTTATTCATTTCCATTCATTTCTATCAATCACAATTAGTGCCATTTATTTCTATCCTTTTATATATATATATATATATATATATATATGTTTACGTACTAGACCTCTCACATTAAACCCACCATTTGTGGATGCTGGATTTACCGGGTGGTTCCGGGTAGACTTCTTCTACAAGTTGACTTAACCTCGTGTCTTAGCGCCGTCACATATTTATTTACGCACTAGACTTCTCACATTAAATTAACAACTTGTGCACGTTGGATTTGCCGAGCTTTTCCGGGCAGACTTCTACCACAAGTTGAATTTAACCTGGTGTCTAAGTGCAGTTAAAGTTTTCTATTTACTGTAAATTTTCTATATAAATTTAGGTGTGTCCATTCTTTTAAATTTTTACAATAATCTATATTTTACATGTCATTATATTAATCCCATTTTATGTCGCATGTTCTTTCTAACATGTAATTGATTCCATTCTAACATGTAATCATTTAATCATGTAATTGTTCAAATCTAACAAATTAACATGTAATTTTCTCAATTCTACAGTTGATAATTCAAGTACATAACATGCCACAAGTTAATCATGTAATTTGAACATGTATGTATACAACAGTAATCGCTACACATATTTTAACAAGTTTACATTTCAACATATGAACATTTCAGCATGTTAAACGTTTCAACATATGAATTTTCCAAAATATTAACATTTTAACATATTAATATTTCAACATTTCATATTAGCATTTCATCACTTTAATCATTCTAGCAGATTTACATTGCATATTAACAAGGAATGCCAAATGATAATATACCATTATAAAAAATGATATAACTTAAATCCACTCACCTAATTTGCTTTCCAATTCCTGAACCTGGTCCAGATCTAGCAGTCCATTGTTTCCCCTAACTGGATTTAGAAACTAACAACCATGGATCGACAATTCTTACTAAAATAAAAAGGGAAGAAAAAGGAGAAAACTGAAATGGACCGGATCTAAGAATATACCTTACTTCGAATATGATTCTGAACACCTTCTTATTTATATTCATTCTTTTCCTCCAGATCTTGATTCAGAATTTTCCTGAACTAATTATCTTATTTTTCTAAAGAGATTTGAGGAGGAAGAAGAATGGCAGAGTATAGACGTTGTCTCAGAAATATGAGATTTAGGCTAGGCTCTGCTAGCCTATTTATACTTGTTCAGGATCTTATCATACACACAGCATTGAGTCAGCATTGAACCCTGTTAAGAAAATAGTCCAGGTTCGCAGATGAATCTAGCCGGATCTAGGGGGTGCCGACCCCAGTGTCGACCTCAAAGCCGACCCCGGTGTCGACCTCAGTGTCGACCCCCCCCCCTATGGCCCACGAGCTGTTTTGGCGCAGAAGTTTGATTTTCGAATGTTTGAGTTTCTAGAATTTATTTTTAACTGTTATATTCGCATGTAATCTTCTTATACGTATACAAATCTTCTAATGACCATGTTACGCGTATATATACACACACAACTTTTGTTTCATTTTCAAAATTCAAGTGGTGATGTACCGTTAATTAATTCTTGCTATATTTCTTTGGTTGCAGCCTTATTTTGAACTTTATCTCGTGTATATATATATACACACACATACACATATGTGTATATTTACGTATACACGTATACATATATTTTTCTACACTTCCTTATTTGTATACTTTTCCTTATATGTGCTTTTATACACATTTTCTCTTTAGAACATGTGTTATTTTAGCCGTTCCCTTAAAACAAAAATATGACTCTGGCGGGGATCGAACTCTATACCTTTTATATGCAAGCCACATGCTCTAACCAGCTAGACTACTAAAGCTATTATTAATAAGGCTTAGAACAATGTTAGTTATTATTCTCTTCTTATTCCTCTTTTTCATATTTGTTACAATATTTCATTTAAACCATTGCATGAATCTTTTTTTTCTCTTCTATTATTAATGCATAATATTTGTAAATCAGTGCATGCAACATATTTACACTGCATGCAACCAATCCTTTCTTTCTTTTTATGCATGCATTACATTTTTATTTACATTATTATACTTTTCTTTTAAATGTTTATGTCTATGCATATATACACATATGCATTATTTAATTATTTAATTGTTATAAAATGCGGGGTGTTACATTCTCCCATCCTTAAGAAATTTCATCCCCGAAATTTGTTAAGGGTAAAAATCAATTAACCCCTCGCATAATCTACATCCATCATGTGTGCATTCAATTTTTGCAAACATTGTGCACTTGTGCAAAGTGAAATACAACATAACAATACATGTATGCCTAAGCGGTACCTCCTATGTGTATGCAAATTCTTCAAAAATTCTTCAAAAACATGATGCTCACATCCTAAATATACTGGCAGTTCTACATGAATGCAATATTATGCAAATCAAAATACATTTTCATCCAAAAATTCCCACATTCTTGCAGAGCAAGAGTGCAGTTCATCCAATTTTTGCATCTAAAATCCTACCAACCAACTTTATTTTTCGAATTTCAGAAAAATCTAATTTTCTAAATTTGATTTATTATGTTACAAAAAGGTGGGAAAACGGAAAACTTGACATATTCCATTTTTCTTTTACGTACCTTTTCTATCTGTACTTGGATTTTATGCAACTATTTTATAAAGATTCCCGATCTTCCTAACCAAGCACAAACCACATAAGAAAATCTTCTTTGTTACAGATTTTCTTTTTCATCTTATCTTGGAATTTTTATTCTTTTTCATCTTTTCTCATAATTTGCCAAATTTATCACTTCACTGGATTTTTTGTCTCCTTTTTAGTTATGTCATTACTCTTTTCTTAGCTTATTTAATCATCTGATCTAAGTTTAATTTCAAATAAGCCTCCAACTAGAACAGGAAAATAGACACTCTACCTAGCTACTACTAAGGGCTAAGAATCTCAGGACTATGTCCCCCTCAGACAACAAGCTTGAACCATGGGATCAATGACAGGTTTAGTTGTTACCCTAACTACCCAACAGGAATAAAATAACGGAATGATCCCAACAGAAATGCAATAACGGGTTTTATCCCTAACATGAAAATTAGCAACATGATCTAAATACTTACTTGCCATTTACTATCTAGTAGTCACCACTAGTCCAGCTGTGTACCAAAAATTATTTCAAGCAACACCCTAGGTTTTTCAATGCTTACGCATTCTACAGGAGCTTATAATTACTCCAAGATAATTCTTGCTATCTACTTCATAGCCTCAAAACTTTTCCCGTCTTCCCTAGGCACTAATCCTTACATACTCCATACTTTTTAAAACACGGTTAGGCCTTTTCATTACACTTTTCTTTTAAAGTATCAAAACTTTATTTTCCTCATCAAAACTTACTTCTCCCAAATCATAAAAGCATATCATCTAAAAAAATGTAAATCATCATTCTTTTTTTTTCAAATCACAAAAACTGGAGTAGACTAGGACAACTAATTCTCAATCGTTTACGACTGGTTCTTGACTATAAGTTCAGTTCTATTTCTTACCACAAGGTGCAAACATCTACTCTATTCCTAATTTCCACAACTTATTATGTCCACTCAAAAAAATTCTCTTGTTAAAACAATTTATCAAAAATGTTTGTCAAAAGAATAGAGACATCAAAACTTTCTTTATTAAAAATTCTTCTATGCAATATAACAAGATTACTAGCGAGCTATACATGCTCAATAATATGCACCTTTTATTGAGAGAATTTTAATTTAGACAAAATTTCTTTAAGAAATCACTATTTACAAAATATACTCCATTTTACTTCAAAACCCATATGTACTTCTTTACATGTTTTAAAACTATAACTTTTAAGATTAAATCTTGAAAACACCATAAACTAGATTTCGACACCGAAACTAGGTGAAGCTAAAGGGGTATTAGAGTGTTAGTAGCGCCAAAAGAAACCATTGGAAGCATAATCGAGACCAAGACGCCCGATATCGAAAGTAAGGAGAGAAGGTTAAGACCATAGGCTTTCGAAACCTGCATAAGCAACAAAACTGGGTACCGATACAAAGAAGGTAGTGGTAATGTGACACCGAAAACAAAACAGGGGGACACCGAACAATCAAGAGTGGTTATAGTACCGCTACCGAGAGTAATCAATCTGGTCTAAATTCTGAAAGCATACATTTCGACACCAAAACCCAGAGTCATGAAGGGAAAATCATGAATCCCAGATAGGAGGGAGCAAAGAGTTATCGATACCAATGTACTTAGTATCGATACCGACGCCGAGAAGCAGTTCAGAAGTCACCAGAAAGAATCCATGGACAATGCTATCGCAAAGCCAATACCGAAACTAGAGTCTGCTGAAGCAAGCCAAAGAAAGAAATGTCATTAACACTAACATCCTTAGTGTCAATACCGATACCAAGGAAGATGTTAAAGACAATACTCAAATGTTACCAAAGGAGGCAAAGCTTAGAATTTACTATCGGAACCAAAATCCACAATGGAAACCGAAAGCAACCAAAGGATGCTATATATACCAATTTGCTCGGTATCAATATATTGTGAGAAGGCGGCACCAACTTCTTGAACAAAGTAGAGCCGATAGAAACATTCCGAAGGGAAAAGAAGACCAAAACTAGAGAGCCAGCATCGAAAGTCGCTGAGCGGGCCGACACCGACATCAGATATCCTTGTCGAACCCGAAAGTGGGCTTCTGATGATCGCTACCGAAAGGGGACCCAATATGCCCATAAATAAGAACCAGGGGTCTCATTTTGGGGGACTTTTCTCATTCTTAAATCTTGTGTTCATTTTCTTAGAGGGCAACCCCTATTTTGTAAATCGGTTTAGGGATTTTACTTTGAAATCAATGTACTCAATAAAGTGATCAATAAAGAGAGAATCAACACTTGTGATCAATTTCATGTTTTCTTTATTGTTCATACCACTTATTTCCATATTGATTTCCCATGGCTAAGCCTAATGCATAAGCTTTATTACCAAAGTACCCTTCTGTAAGCCGTTTAGCTTTCTATCTTGCATTGCGCTTAGGGAACACTTACCCCAAGGTAGTTATTGGTCCTTAAGTCTCGCAAGCGTGATACACCTCTTAAAGGAAGAGTAACTAATCTTCGAGCTTAAGTGTAACGCCCCATATTTTTACAGTATAATAGTTTATTTATTTAATTATTTAAATAGTGATTTAGAGATTTAAATGGTTGTTTAATTAAATAATATTTAATTAACATAAATAATGGAATACTATATTTAATTTCCGAGATAGTTGGAAATGGTGGAATTCACAATATTGTGTGAATTGGATCAATTATAAAATATAATTCAGTTTAGAGTTGAATTATATTAACAAATATATTATATAAATGACAGTTGAACGTATAATTATATTATAATTATAATCGAGCTCAAAATGGTGCGACATTTCGTAATTTGGTGATTCGAACTTTAAACGAATATACATAATTTGTTTTAATTTGGATTTATGTGAAATAAGAAACCTTCGGAGTTGGCGAAGTATATTTTTCTAATGGAAGAGAAAAATCGAGATTTTGTCGTGTAGATTGTGAGTTATATCCAAATCAAATTTTAGAAAAGTCGCTATGGAATTCCTTGATAATTTATAACAATTTATTTATATTATAAAAGGATTTTTAATATAAATTGGGTATCGATTTAACACTGGATTTTAAATATTGAGTTATAAATTCAGATAGGAATATTTTTGAGCTGTACGATATTTTATTGTGAATATATATGATAATATTAATTTATTAATATTAAAATTAATTATTTTTAAATATATTAATATTTAAATGAGATTATTTAGAGCTTTAAAAATAGTCATTTTTGTAAACAACCTCTGTTTTCGACGAAACTAATATTGTTGGATCTAGAATATTAAATTATTGTTAGATTTCAATTTTCGTGATTTTTGATGTCAGTATGTGGCCGTACGGGATTTTAATGTGAAAAATAGTCAATATTTTGACTTTAAAAATATGCTGTGTTAGCAAATGAACTCGGAATTCGACGAAACAAGTTTTGTTGGGTCCGTAATGTCAAAACGTAGTTGCATGTCCATTTTCATTGAATTTGGGCATCGTATGTGATAATATGGATTTTTAAATGATAAATACGAATAACGGTGACTGTATAAACTAATATAAAAATGTATATGAAGCTTCTTGAGCAAACCAATCCTGCCTATAAATACACCACAAATATTCTAACCCTAAACTAAATTTTCTCTGGTCAACGAAGTTGCAAGCCGCTATCAGGGTTCCAAAACGTGAGAATCATATCTTCAAAAATTCGAAATAAATCAAGGAAAATTCCATAAATCTTAAAACCTATTGTGTTCATCTCCTAATGCCAAGGGCTTTGCACTCATATTGTTTTTACTGAGTTCGGTGGTGCTTGCGTTCACTGGAAATGTGAAGATGCAAACTAGGGTTAGAGTTTGTGGGACTTAGAAGCATCGGTTGTGGTTTTTAGTAGTTGTATTGGGTTTAGGACGAGATTTTGCATCTATGGTGGGATTTTGAGGTGAAATCATGGAAAAAGATGTCACACATATGAACTGTGAGTGGATGTAGCTGCTGAAAGTCGCGAGTTACATTGATGATGCGAGTTTTATGTTTTTGGGTGAGGGATGTAGAGATTTTAGAGGAGATTTCCGTGATGTATTTTATTTTGATTTTCATCATGTAATGAAGGAGTTATGGGGAGAAAGACACGCATGTTTTCGGTGCAGAGCAGTTTGACATGGGGAAGATGATTTCTTCAAGTTGAATGATAATGACATAGATAGAGGGAGGAGTGGATGAGAAGAGTTATGGTAATTGTTGCTTGAACTTTTATGGAGAGGGAGAAGAGTTATGGGAGGAGAAAATCACGGCTATGGCAAATGGTGAGGAGTAGGTTCGTGTATGTTGAATGGAGAAGGAAGGTAATGAGCGAGTAATTAGCGTGGAGATTAGGATTAAATATTTAATTAATTTATAGTCTAATGGCATTTGTAATGTATTAAACTTGTAAATTATATAACTCTCCCATATGTGATCAAAATTCAGCAAAACTGGATCCATTGGGATCGTATGGACGACGACTACAAAGTGGAACTGATTGGGAGTGAATTGGAGCTCGTTACAATTTATAGCAAAATAATTTGTTCATCTGAATCAAATGACGGTTATCGTTATTTAACAATTATCGTCCAATGTGAGTAAATCTCACTAACTCTGGACAGTATATATTTTTTTAAATATAATATAGTATTGATAAATGATGATTGATTGTTGTGTGTTGATTGTTTGGTTGAATTGCTGATTTATTGATTGAAATTATAGATAACGATATATATATAAATCATTAACTCAGAATATTTCATATTAAAATGTGATCGATGTTATTTATATTGTTTAACATCTGTAGACGCAGGGAAACAGGTTGGAGGGATCAAACTGGGTTCCTCAATATTTATAATACTGTTTGTTTTCATATACTGTGATATATGATGTGATATAAAACATGTGATTGATTATGATGACACTGGTCTGTTTAATTGGTATTTTAAATACCACAAGAAATAATGGAATGTAAAAGGGTAATTTTCGAAGTGTATTTTGAAAATGAAATACTTACAGGAAATAAATATGATATTGCAAATGAAATATTTATAGGAAATAAATATAATTGTAAAAGGAATATTTATTTGGAAAACAAATATAATTATAAAAGGAATATTTATTTGGAAAGTAAATAGAATTATAAAAGGAAATATTTGGAAAATGAATAGAATTTTATAAAAAGAGAATTTTACATTAGGAAGGTTTAGACACATGCTTCGCAACGGGTGTAACATGAAATTGATTTAAAGTAAATATTTAATAGAAATCTGTTTTATTAAGGAAATATTTATCATTTGATAAATTGGATATATAAATCTGAATTTATATAGAGAAGTAAAATCGGTTTTAACACCGATAATTGAAATGGAATGTGAACGTAGTAGTTATAAAGGAAATTTGCAATGAGATTATAAATGTTGAAATGAAATAAGATTTATATGAATAATTCTGTAAATAAAAATATAAATAGAATTTGGGTTTAAGATATTGTTTTTAAATACGAAATCAAACTGTTTTGATTATATAAAGAAATATTATTCACATTCTGTGTGAAAAACTAGATTAAAGTAAATATTTTGCGAATAAAATATTATAAACGAATTTGGGGTTTGAATTAGGAATTTAAATGGAATTACTGAAATTAGAAACTGATTGGAAATTAGTTGAGTTGAATGGCTTTCTGGGTATCGATCTGATGTTGGTTTCGGCCTTCGGGGTTTATACTTGGGAAGTTGTTCTCTTACTAGTTTACAGTTAGAGACTGATAGAGGTGGGAAGATATTGATGCGTGAATCAGAAATGGAAACGTTTTCCAAAGTTAATAATGTATATTTTCTAATTTTAGAAAATAATGAATTTATGAATATATGGAAACGATAAATGGGAAATTAGGAAATGAAATGATGATTGATCGGTAAGATTTCCGTTTGGGAATACGACCGTTGTTTGTACACATGTTTTCCTTTGATAGTTAAATAACTGACTATCAAAGTTTTGACCATTTCCGTTGTCAATACGGAGAGACCAGGATCATATTTATTATCTGAAAACCACTCCATATGGCATTAGTGTTGCGAATCAAATATGACAAAGATAATTGAAGATGAAGTTATGCAAGGGTTGTTCAGTAAATCCTAGGTAGAAATTTCCCAAGATGGATTTATAGAATAGTGCCTTCGGGTTGTCCAATCCCAGGGCAACTTGAATGGACGAATGTCTAACAGAGTATATCTGGTAGATCGCGTAAGTTGATCGTTTCAAACGTATTTACGTTGGTGGTAGAGGAATTCGTTTCTCTTAGCTTATACCCATGGATTTTTAGGAAAATCAATTTGAGATTTAATGGGTATGACGATGTGGCATTCAAAGTAAATAAAGGGGTGATCTGTTAAAAGATACGTTATGACCTCAAGCCTCATCAACTAGGAAATGACAGAAATCGGGCAGGCAACATGGCTAAGTGGGTCGCACCCAAGTAGGGTATATTGTCATCATCCAAAGAATATTCAAATTTGTTACTTCTTTCAATTATGTATCTCCCGGGAACAGTTATGTTGGTATACCAACCTTAAGGTGACAATATATTCGGAACATTCAAGCGAAATGAATGGCCGGACATGCGTGGCCGAGTTACAAGATGTTCTTGTTGAACTCCAGTGTATCGCTTCTAGAGTACACTGATCGGAAGGTGGTTCCATACCTTGTCATAGTTGGAAATCCATTTCCCAATAAGAGTCCATGGTTTTTGATTGCATATTTTATATATGGAGCGTGAGATGAAAGCGTTCTGCTAGATTGATATTTACCTATATTAGACATTATTATAATATCAGAAGACTATTGATTTTAAAAGAACATTTTGGATTATCTTAAGGTAAAAACCATCTGTGTTTATGTGTGGATCGGTCTTACGATTATTCTTTCCTTTAAAAGGATTTTAAAAGTTAAACAAATGGTTAGAGTTTACTCACACCAATCACATGACTGACCCAGAGTTTATTTTGTTTTGTTTTCCCTAAATTCTTAGGTGCCCAATTTTGTACCGGCAGTCAAGTAGTCGAGATTTACAGATATACTTAGAGAGCTGGAGCGGGAGGCTTCAGAATTATATAGCTATTGTTTATTTCCGATGTATTGTAAGTGTTGTACTTTGATAATGATATGTATATTCAAACACAGATTTGTATTTCAAAGTTATGTTATCTAGTATATTTTATTCATTCTGCTGTGAGATTCGTGTTACTCTGATGATGTTGTATGTTCTTCTTCTTCTATTCTAATTTTCTATCTTATCTATTCTCACCCTCTAACTTCTTTCATTAATTATCTGGTATTTTCGATGCTTGGATAGTCGACATTGAGTTATGTCGATTACCAAAGTCACAAATTCCTCGGGTCGTTACATTAAGGCCTTGATATCTAGGAAACGGCGAACTAACTCAAGCTTGTAGGAACTAAATAGTCCCTTTGGTTCCCTTAGGTCCACGTCCTCAGACCTAATTCCAGGGTTGATGAAAATATCATTAACATAATATATATATGTATAAATATATATATAAATCATTGGGATTTAAAAAGGGATATATCCCAATTGTATCCAAATTTATTGTAGTTATGTCGAAAAGGAGAAGAATAAGTTAAAAAGAGGAATTAATGTATACAATCAAAACAAGAAGACAGAAATAGCCTAGATTGATTTGTTAGGAAAAAGGGATATTTCCATAGTTTAGTTTGTAAAAGAAGTGGAAAACATAATTGTAGGTTTCAAAATAAATAAAGGCGTGAATTAGTGCAAAATAGGGATTTAGCCATATTGCGCATTGTTCAATGACCAAAAAAAAATTGAAAGAAATGTCTTGTAATTATGGGTATCTATTGAAGTAATTACCTTAAGCTATGGAAATAAATTTTTGAACAATTTAAATAACCAACCAATTAGGGATAGGTCTAATTTCCTAAAGAATAAGTTGTAAAGACAGAAAGAAATAGGGTAACATTATGGAAAGATGTTATGTAGAGAAAAAGAATAAGAAGAAAGCTTATTGTAAACTTAATATAATAAGCACAATTCTATGGCAATGTTTCCATGGTGAAAAATAAGATTATAACATATAGGTTATAATGAAATGAGGAAACCTTATCATAAATAAGTTTAATAAGTCTCAATATTATTCTATGCTGTAGGCTGTGATAGAAAAATGAGTTGTAACCTATATTTGCACAAATATGACAATTGAAAAATTATAACAAAACATGAATAGTTTATATGCAAATATAAATATGGCAGAAAATGATTGAAAGTACAATTAGGGTTTAATGTGGACATACTGACTTAAAAAAGTGTTAAGTTACGAGCCTAAAACTAAAAATCTATGATAGTGCACATATTGACTTAAAGAGGTTAAGTTACAAGCCTAAAAGGGCATTAGGCTTTAATATGAACATATTAACTTATAGGAGTTAAGTTATGAGACTAAAACTAAAATTATATGATAATCAATTGAGTTGATTGACAAACGATGAATATTCAGATTTAATGGATTAAAGAAATATCATGAATAAACAAAAAGACAAATAAAACGCATGGGGATAATATAGACATAGGGTCTAATAAAATAACGATATGCATTTGGCTGAATCCATGGGGATGAAAAGCCAACCGGGGGAAATTATTGTAGGTGTTGGAAGACATGGTGGGAGCATGTCCAACTTATTCAACGGGACTAGAAGGAAGTGCGGAACTGCTACAGGACATGAGAATGTTCTATGATGACCCTACGTGGTAGGCCTAACAAAGCTGTACTACAGAGGCATGGTCCCTATGGTTCCATCCGGAGAGTATGCCTTGACTGCATTTATGGTTGAGGATAACCCATAAACTAACTGGGATGATTCGCGGCTACCTCGGCTCGGGAGAGTTGGCTTCGTGTTCAGGACCCAGCAAGGATAGTGAGTCATCGGATATATATCATCTTCAGTCGGAGAGAGTACAGGAACGGCTGGAGCTACACTAAAAGACCAATGATTCTTCACTATTGGGACATAGGATGAGGGATAACTCCAAATTGGATGCTTAGATTATTTGTTAGGGGCACAGTTGCTTAGCTATTTGAATGGTCTTACATTAGTAGGGGGTCAGGGTAGAGTTATAGCCATCAAAAGAGACAGACGAATTGATGGATATTTGTGATGTGGGCCTAACGAAGCCGTCTTTTATGGATATAGAAAGCACTCCACTGAGTTTCGTAGGGGGAACCCAGGGTAAATGCGCCATAGTGGCACAGCGATAAAGACTTATTCGCTTTCGTTGCGTAGCGATGGAGACTTAGTGTGCTTTCATAGCATAGACTAGTACGCTTTTGTAATGTGGCGATGGAGGTGCAGTATGTTTTTGTGACGCGATGGCAGAGTTCATTCGAGTAGGTTACCATGGAGAGTACCTCAATATATTGGGCATATAGCTACATCTATATATGATTATTAAGTTAATCGATTTAGTGTAGATGTGTACGAGTTGTGAGTGAAACTGGAAATGTAATGTGTAGTAAACCCAAATAACTTAATAAATACAAACTAGAGATAGAACGATATATGTAGTATTATTTATAGAAAGTATAATTTGTCCATCCACTACAACCTTTGTTCTGATCCCCTCCTCATAACAAATCCTCAGGTTAGACAACGATTGAGATTTTGTAGCTTAAAAACACTTGTTAGATAGTGTCATTATATTGGTAAGCACTCACCTATTATTATTTTTTGTTCCATTCCGCTGTGAGATCTATATTGTGAGCTTCGGTATATTTATTTTTGACTATCTGCAGGATACCAGACAAACCAACTCGAGCTTCGGCAGATTTGGATTTTTAGCATTTTGCGAAAATTCAGGTTTGTTGAAATTTTAAGTTGCTATAGATGTGCTTAGATGGATCAGGGCTTCACTTTGACATTAGTTAATGTTTTCCCGCCTGTCTGTAGGGATGCTATAGTGAGGCATATAGCAACACTAAAGGCTCATTACCTCGAGACTAAGACTAGGGTTTCCTCCCTCTAAGAGGTGCTTGGATGGGTCAAGGCTTCTTCTTAACTAGATTTTGAGCTCCCTCCTATCTTCCGGGGGTGCTCCAGTGAGGCATATAGTGCAACTGAAGGTTTATTATCTTGAATAAAACTCAAGGGTTTCCTCTCTAGGTTCCTAGATGGACCAGGGGTTCACGTTTACTTCAGAGCTTCTCGCTTGTCAGCATGGGATGCTTCGATGAGCCGTATAGCAGAATTGGAGGCTCATTACCTTGAGTCTGATTCATGGGTTTACCTTTTAGGGTGCCTTAACATTATTCAGTTGTTTTTGTAAACCTTGGTAAGTGCCTTGGGGTACTAAAGACCTAATGGAATTTGTATTCATCTTTGCCAATTTCAGAGATAATTTTCATTTATGGTTCAGCATCTAACTAAGAATCAGGTTTTCTGCTCGCAAATTACTAAGAAAACTCATATTTTTCAAGAATGACTTTTGACGTGGCTTATCTATTTAGGTAAAATTGATGAGCGTCCCTTCTCTTATAAATTAATTGATACATCGTCGGAATGCTTTAAGTCATTGGTGATGTGAATATTTTCTTGATGGAACAAACAATAACTTCTATCTAAAATTTCTTTCATTTTGAGGATTCTTTTTCTTCAAAACCTAATAGTTAAGATGATCCCAGGTTAAAATGCAAATATTCTCATAGGACTTTGCATTAGAAATCCTGCCAAAGTTGATGTTTCTTAGGGCGCTCTTCTCTTTGGATAGTTTTTTTTCCTCTTTTCGAACTCATTGAACTTTTCTTCACTTGTTTCTTTTTTAGAGGAAGAAGGTTATTTATCGGGTTAATCAATAATGTTCTTCCATTCGGTGGCAAGCTTTTCAAAATTCTTTTTCACCTCTTGCTCAAAGATAGTTCCATGTGCATGGATCATAATTTTCTTTGACATTTTCATAAATGAATAATTTTTATTAAATTGATCCTTCATAGCAACAAAAAATTTGAGCCTATGTGAAACGGATTAGTACTCCATCTATCTTGATTACAAGGAATCACAAGTTTCTTTGTTTGTTCCATAACTTGCAAGGCTTGTGTTCGAAGCATTTTCTTTTCATATTCTTAGGCATTCTTTGAGATTTGAGAGTAGATAGACCTTCCTTATTTGATTTAATTAACTCCTGGCTTTGTTGACTTTAAGGTTCATTAATATTCGCTTTTTGAATTGATGCTAATACCCTTGATTTAGAAGACCTTTGTTTAGACCTAACCTGATTCCTTAAAGGACAAATTAGAGTCCTACATATGATGTATGTATGGTTATTGAAGTTCACTAAAGCCTAGTTTTGCAAGTCAACGATATTCAATAACTACGGAGGTTTGACCCTTTCCTCTAGTGCCAAAAGTGTTAGACTAAAAAATAGCCTAACACCTCAAATGACCTTCACGTGACCGAGTGTGTAAGATTTTATATTAGGCTCAAAGCCAAATGAAGAAATCCAAATCCAAATGAAGAAATTCAAAACCAATTAAGTTGTTCGAATGGATCAATAGGTAAGCTTGAAGTAAGAGGTTGCTTTCTAAGGAAAATGAAGTAGGATCAAGGCCTAGGATAGTGTTTCAAAGAAGTTTCGAAACCATAAGAGTGCTTTAAATAAGCAAAATCATTACTATTTTCCATGTCAAGTTCCCTGAGAGTTCTTCAAATCGAAGCCGAGGGAAGAAGAATTATGTTCAAGTAGTACCAAAGCAGCTCCAAGCAGGTGAGTTAAATATGATTCAAAGTGGTTCAAAATTATTTCATTTGCTATGTCAATTCAACGGTCACAAGGTTCAAATTATGTAATATGTTAGGTAAATAGTCATAAAATCCTTGATCATTCATATGTAATGTCACCACAAGAAATTACGATCTATATGCTACGCTAATTTGGTAGTTCGCTAAATGACTAAGTACAAGACCTAAATAGATCTAAACAAAAATTTCCCCAAATGACTTAGGATTTTAGATAAAAACATTAGAGACTTGAGAAAATGAAACGATTAGCCCATATCTTGGTGTTATTCTACACTTATTTATGGTGGTGGTTGCCGGTCATGTCCTTGGATTCGCTTTGAACATATAGAATTTGCTTTGATTGATTTGGAGGTTGCTTCGAGCAAACGAGTGACACATGGCTTCAACGCTATGCACTGCTTCGAGGAGTCGGCTTCATAGATTCCCACTTTGAAGGACACTATTTCAAAGGTTTTGGCTATGAAACAACTGGTTTTGAAGACCTTGCCTCCAGATATTTGTCTTTTGATTTCCTATTTCAAAGTTTCAGGCCCCTAAATGCTTTTATTTCATGGATTCTGAACTGGAAACAATTTTACTTTTCCTTCGATAGTTCGATGCAGTTATCTGGGCTTTGAATGGACAGATTTAGAATGATGTTCTGCTTCTCTATAGGATCCTCTTCTTCGATGGCATGGCTTCGAAGGCATGGCTTCGACTGGCTCTTCGAATGCACTGTCTTTAATGATGGCTTCGAAGGAGATAGCTACAAATGTCATGAAATTTCGTTAGCTTTCTTTCACTCAAAACATAGGTTTCAACTGTATTTGAGAATGTGAAGCAATTATAACTGCTTCGAATTCTCTTTGATGCAATTCCATTATGATATGGATGTTGCTTTCGAAGAAAATTGCTTTGGAGCAAGGTCTTTTGAAATGATGTGCTATGCCCATCCTTTGAATCTTCTGGATGCGAAAGAGTGCTTCGATGCTACTTTCCCGAGTTGCAAAGCCCTTTGTTTCAGAGAAGCCAAATTTGAAGTGGAATGAATTATGGTGTAGCACACCTCTTTATTAAGGGCATATCGCCATAAATTAGAATATGTACAAGTTTAGAAAGCTAAGACATCAATATGGACATGCTATCGTTTCCATTCTTATAAAAATTTAATAAAATAATTATTTATAAACCTAATAGCCAACAATGTTGAAATCGATGTTTTCAAAATCATGGAATTATATATATAGGTTGTTGAACTAATAAAAATAGCTTTTTATACATAAAATAAATGGATGCTGACATTGATAATGTACGACATCAAAGTAACAAAACTATTAATATAGGGTGATTTGAAACAGCGGCTACAATGTTCTATATAAAGGATGTTGAAATTAGGAAACAACGACATCATTGCCGCAAAATTCTAGAACAAATAAGGCTTACTGTATCACCAACTTAAAGCTTTTGATACCAAACTAGGAATGACTCGACATCACTTCCACATCATTGTTTAATATTGAAAATAAGACGTGCGACATCAGGATTGAAGACTTGCGACATCAATATCGCATATAGGTTTCCAAAACAAAGGACAAGAAGTTTGAGATTGTTCTTGTAAGTGATAAGATCCTTATTTCAACATTAAATTAATGTCAAAATCATTTGTCTGTACCTAAAATTGGTCGGAATCATTTTGTGGTGACTCAGATTTTTTTGTGCTTAATATTTAATTAGTTTTATATAAAAGCGATCATATCAAAAATTGAAATGCCTGAATTCCAAATGCACTTGCTACTTAATATATTTGAATAGTGAAATAGTAATTTAAATATTGGATTTATTTAAATAAGTGATTATAGAATATTCAATTTAATGAGCATTTAAAATAATTTTGAAACTTATTTAAAAATCTATTTAAGTAATAATGATAATAGTAAACTCATATCTTAGAATTGAAGTGACTAAAATCATTAATAAGAATTCATTATAATTAACTTTTCAAAATATCATTTTTGGAAACTATCTCAGATTTTGATGAAATTAGTGTCATTGGATCCCAAAAAAAATGAATTATAATATACTTAGTTTCGTGACGATCGGACGAATTATGTGGTCCTACAAGCGTGAAATACATGTTAATTTATCTTGAAGAATTAAATTTAATAAAAAGCGAATTTAAAAGGTAACTTGTAACGTCCCGTATTTTTAATGGCCAAATATTTATTTTATTTTATTATTTTAAATAGTGTTTTGGATTTTAAATAATTGAATTCAATGGTTTTGAATATTAATTTAATATTCATAATACTATAATAAAATAATAATATATTCAGAAATAGTCAGAATATGTTAGATTTGCAATATTGTATAAATTGGCAATGTAGTTTGGTTTTTAATTATATTAACGAACTCGTTTATTAAACGATGTTTGAATGTATAAATTATAGTTTAATTATAAAACAAGTTGCAACGACGCGATAGTTCGTATTTTTTTAATTTTAAATGGATGTATAGGATCCAATATAAGTCGGAATTCTTTGAAACAAGAATCGTATAGATCTATTGGATAATAATTTTCTAATTGAAAAGAAAATTCAAGATTTCATCTTACAGATTTTTAGTTATGTTCAAATAAATTTTTTCATAAAATCGCTATAGAATCATTAACAAACCATAACGATTTATTTAATAAAATAGAAAGGGTTTTTATATCATTTTAACTTGGAATTCAATATATCGAGTTTAAAATCTTAACTAGTTCATTTTTTCGAAGTTTTATAAATTTTGTTTTAATACATTTGATAATAATAATTTATTATCAATGAATTGGTTTATTTTGAAATCGATCTCTATTTTATCGATTTAATAGGGAATTATAAAATAGTCAATTTTCAAACAACCTTAGATTTTAATGAAACTAATTTTATAAAATCCATAATAGTTAATTATTGTAGGATTTTCAGTTTCAAGTCAACTTGAAATTATTTTTTGATCGTGCATCATATAAACACATATAGATTAACCATTGAAATTAAAATAGCAAATTTATAAATGATCATGGAATTCGATGAAAACAAATCCATCGTGTCTGAAATATTGTTTTATTGTACGATTTCAAATTTCATCACGAACAAATTTCATATGGATTTGTATGAAGCATGAACATCAAACATTATACGCTATAAAAATCATTGGTTGTTTTCAAAAAACATCGTTCGTCACCATAAATAAAAATATCTGCAAAACGCTTTTCCATCCGCAGGACCATGTGACCATGTGCAAATTAAAAAATGAGATAATAATGTATGCGCCTCCATATGTTTTTCTTCTGACCAATCTGTATAGCCATGTGAAATTTTACCCTATCATCAGCTATGCACATGCGTCTGCTCCCACTTCTTCTGACTAATCAATTAACAAACTATGTGCCACTCTTATAAAAAAATCCAAATTCTTATATAAACTCAGTCAAAATCCTTCATCAGAATAGAAATATTATATATATGTATGTATGTATGTATGTATGTATGTATTTGTACACATCCAATCTAAATTACAACAGGGATTTTGAATTTAAAGTTTGTGGCGTCATTTGTCTTTATTTCCCCAGCAGCACATACATAGAGATATTTTTTCGCAACGTCATTTTCTTTGATCTGTGAAAAAAAACTCTGCACTTGTGGCCAAATCTTTATGGGTCCTAAATGAATATATTATCGTGTCTGTTTCTTCCTTCATTCTACACACATACACACACACACCCTAAAACAGGAATTTTCGAAAGGAACTAACATCTCTCATCTCACGAAAGAAAATTCACTCTTATCTCCTTTCATAGGCCATATTTTACAAGAGCTCTGAAGGGTCTAACTTAGCGAGATCTGTCTATAGTCGACGACGATGGAGTTTTGGTGAGTTACGGTGATCGGGATTTGGGTAGAGGTAGTTTGGAGCTAATATGAGGCGTTACGATGAACATGGGGGGTCGGGACCGAGGGAGTAGGGGCAGCATGCGTAGGTGGTGTTGATGATTGTCGTGGATCGGAGTTCGATGGGCCAAGAAGGCAGCGCGGTGGAAAGGATTAGGGTGAAGGACGTCAGGGTTTTTCTTGTCTCATTCATGAGCCTTTGGCTACCGAAGGATGTGGCGTCGGTCAGTAGGCCGGAGTTCGGGCGTTGCTGGTGGTGTTTTGACGGTGGGTCAGTCACAGAAGGTGAAGCTGGGGGTCGATGAACAAAAGGGAGTTACACTAACAGAATTCTCTTGCTTCAGGAATTTCGAAATATAACATGAAGGAGAAGGTTTAAATTGTGCATGGGAAGGAACTAGCGTGAAATTTGTAGAAATATTATAAAGAAGAATGGGGCTATGAACATGTGTGATGGACTTTGGGCTTAATGGTGGGAGAAAATAAAGAAAAGAAAAGGGAGAAAAATATATGGAAGAAGTAAAAATACGAAAGAAAGAGGAAAAGAGGAAAGGAAGGGGACTAGGTTGAATGTTTTTGCCAAAGGAAGTCAGGTTACCGCATGGACTAAAAAAGGAGATTTACGCGGTGGTTAGGCGTTAACTAAGTAGTTAAGTTAATTAATTTTTTATTGTTAAGAATATAAGTTATTTTGATAACGCGTGAAATTTATTCATTTGTAAACAGAATTCAGCAAAACCAAGAGGCGTTGAAATATCAGAAGCGAAGGCAACACAGTCGAGCTGGTTGGATCTGAATCGAAAGCATTTGTAATTTCGTAAAATTTTAAATGCTTGCTTAAAATTTAATGAAATAACGTGTACCGTCAATCGAAAAATAAAAATTGGTAAGTTAACTCTCACACTTTCTGGAATTCGATGATGTGTTAAATTCATATATAACTATAATTCGTAGTTAATAGTTTAAATTGAGTGATTGGATACCTTGGATATTATAGATTGTTTAATGTTTGACTGCATTTATATTTATATCATATTGAATGATTTTGTTTTTAATGTTTTATATGATATTATAAAATGATATTATGTACTGCAATGTAGGGAAGAGCAGGTTAGAGGGATCCAACGGATTCCTCAAACTGAATTGTATGTTAGTAGTTTTCACATTATTCATATGCGAATTGTTTATCCCAAATAATGTTATACTCTTTTAGATGTTTATGATTGATTGGATGTTGATCGTTGAATTTTAATTCAACAATTGTTGTGTTTATAACCTGTAGACGGTATTGATTTAGTGAGGCAAATTGACGTCGTTGAAGTTATAAAATTTATTCTTATAACTAAAAAAAGTTTTTAATTATATTTTATATTAAAATAGAAGTCTTATTTATGAATTAATATTTTATAGTTATAAATGATTTATTTTAATGAGTTTTATAGGCAATGAAAATCAGATTAACCTAATGGTTAATGGTTTGAAATAATTGTTTTGAGAAAACGATTAAGAGATATTATTAAATTAATTAAATTATTAATTAATATAATAGAAAGGATTAATGGTCAATTAACAAATTAGCTGATGGTTATTAGTTGACTAATTGAACAGTTTCAATTGAAATTGATTATTAGATTAAAATAATTTTTCAATTAATTTAATAAATTGGTTTACGAACAATCGTTAAACTTAATGAATGTTCTTAAAAGATTATATCTTTTTGATTACCTATAAATTTCTAGATAATTGTCTAGAAGTGATTTATTAATAAAATTAGTTATTATTTTATAACCTTTTACGAGGAAGTAATTATCCTATTTTAAACTAATAACGAAGTTAATAATTTTTATTTTGGTTAATGATGAAGTTAACTATTATTTAAATAAATATATATAAAGAAGATGCTTGATTGAACTATGGAAAGGACAAAAAAATTGGTTATAAGTGGAATAGTGAACGCAATTAAGGTTATAATTAGTATCATTTTTTGAGTTACAAACTTATATTTTTTTTCAAGTGTAACACCCCACCTCCATTAAGGTCACTCACAAAGGGAATGCCTTAACTTCAGTGGAGCGTTTTAGGTAAGCAGACAAAGAATATCAGAAGACAGATATAAAAATTTTGCAGTGGAAATAAACAACTTTATTAAATCACCAAAATACTTTGTTACATAATACCATGAGTCATAAAACCCTTACAGCAAAACACTTCTGTCATATATTATCAGAGTACATAGGTATTTAAAAGAAAAACATCATTCCCCAAATTAAAGAGTAAGCCACATAAGAGACAGAGACTCTAGCCATACTTCAAAAGAAGCTCCTAGAAGATGATATCCAAATCCTGACTAAACCTGGGTGTTTCCTCCCTGAGAACCTGGGGGGAACGGAAGAAAAGAGGCAAAACAAACTAGGTCAGACATATGTCTGGTGAGTCCAGTAACTTTTAACCAGTAAATAAATAAAGGTAAACATGACAGGCATACAAAATGGATAAGAGGATTCACGGTACAGATGGCAGGTATGACAGGACGAATAAGGTAAGGTGCATGCATGCTTCATTACAAACTACTCTGCACTATTATTAGTAAATCAAGATGGGATGATCCCTTCCGCTAATGCTAACGATGGTGGTAGTTTCATGTATTCCTAGATACTGTCATAGGTGCCGCCTGCTCCTATCTCAACTAGTCGTACCCACCACCCTTCTACTATAAATTGGTAGACTTAGGGCATACGTCCGGGTATACCCTAACCACTACCCTAATCGATCGACTCCCTATTCTGTAGATACCCTGTGCTGGTCCCACATCTCGGGGCTATCACTTCCCTAAAGTGGCAACCTAAGGTATGCACAGTTATACCTACTGGTGTCACAGTCATCTTGTCCCCCTCTGCCCGGCCCATGCACGCACATGTCCCCGGTTGGTTTGCGCCGCCCACACCATCCGTCTCGTTTTGGATCTCTTACAATCAATTAGTAAGCGTGCCCCTTCCCTGCCTAGTACGGAGTTCTTTACTTTGATACCCCTCCGGGTTACTTACTGAAATGGGTCCCACACAACATGATACAAGCTCTCCCCTATGTCTTGTATCCCACTAGGTTTTCTACTGACTATGTATACCCTAAGGTGTCTTTAATTACATAGCCCTCAATCAGTTATGCATACCTATAGGTGTCTTTAATACATAACCCTTAATCTACCTATCGGTTATGCTTACCTATAGGTGTCTTTAATACATAACTCTATATATTCCCATTAGTTATGTGTACCCCTAAGGGTGTCTTTAATACATAACTTTACTATTTTGCCCCGGTTATGTATACCATTAGGTGTCTTTAATTACATAACCCTTTTTATCCGGTTATGTTTGTGGGCCTATATGTATTAATATTACCCACCTACCCTTCAATTGTACTTAACCCTCCCACTGATTTAATCCTATTTATTTAATGGTAAAGTTTGTGGGCCTATATATATTAATATTACCCACCTACCCATCAGTTGTACTTAACCCACCCACAATCCAACTCGTTTTACTTATCCCTAACTTATGTCTATCATCATACAGTCTATATGTATTAAGTTAGGTTAAGTAGTCTTTTCTTATTACCATGTCCAATTATGGTTATATTGGGCTAGACCTCCCACATTAGGCCTATAACATGTGGATGTTGGATATGCCGGTCGGGTCCGGGCAGTCTTATTCCATAGTCGGGTCTAACCTCGTGTCTTAGCCCGAGTCGTATTCATACACTTAGACCTCTCACATTAGGTTCAACATTAGTGGCTGCTGGATATGCCGGTCGGGTCCGGGCAGACTTCCACCACTAATGTAACCTAACCTCGTGTCATAAGTGTTAATTAAATTTTCAGACTCTAATTGCTTAAACATTCCTCTTTTGATTAATTAAGTTAATTAATCCTTTCCTTTTTATAGGTGTCATTACCTATTTTATTAACAATTTAAATTTCTTATCCATAAATGGTCATATTCAAATTATACCATTTTTACCCAACTTTACCTATGTCATAATAGGTAATTATTTATATGTTTCCCTACTAGAATTATGTGTCCAATTTACTTAATCACTTTGTAAGTTATGCCTATTACAAATTCCCCTTTTTCTCCGTTTCTTAACTAGCGTAATCACGTGCATTTTGGCATTATCGGGGCTAAAAAGTAGTCTCGCCATAACAAATAAATAAAAGGGAATGACAAGGTGATTGTTTCAGTACAATTTTTGGCATAAGCATGACAACAAGGGATTATGACATGATAAACTCGCATAGAATTATGATTCACCACACAATTAACAACTTGCATAGGTTCATGAATTAACAACATAATTGGCAATTCACATAGGTTCATGATTCACAACATAACAACTTGCATAGGTGACTTGCATAGGTTCATGATTCATAACATAACAACTTGCATAGGTGACTTGCATAGGTTCATAATTCACAACATAACAACTTGCATAGGTTCATGGATTCATCACACAATAACTTGCATGGATAACTTGCATACGTTAACAACATAATTAATAACTTGCATAAGTAACTTGCATAGGTTCATGAATCCACAACATAATTAATAACTTGCATAATTTCATGATTCACCACCACAATAAACTTGTATAATTTCATGATCCACTACAACAATAAACTTGCATAACTACAAACAACATATACCTAAATTATAGTCTACCACAATTCACTTTTATCTATTTAAACCTAAAAGTGACTAGAACTCACAGAAAAAGAGGGTCTTGAGTTCTGGGATCTGGATTCTGTAATTGATTAGCATTCCCTTGATGTAGGCAATTTCGTTGTTGTAGTTTTACGCTTGATTTGATTTGAATTGAGTTGCTTTACTTTGCTTCTAGTTGGTGGCGGCTACTCTAGGTTTTGGAGTGACAACATGACGGTCATTGTTCTAATTTTGATTTGGTTTTAGGGTTTGAGTCTACACATGTTTTTATAGAATTTCAAATTAATTATAGCCGTCGGATGACTCTAGAGTTAACCACAACCATTCAGTCAAGATAGGGTGACAAGTCAGCCCTAATGACTCAGCAAGGAGTCAGAAAGGACTCAGCAAGGAGTCACAATATGGATCAGAACATACCAGAAAGTTGTGCAGGCTTTTACCTCGGCCTGGGCGCACTTGGGAAGTGCGCCAGTGCATTTCTACTTTTTTTCTTCTTCTTCTTTCCAGTTTTTCTATCTAACTTCGTTCATCTATATCTCCTTCATACGTTATCCGTTTTACGCAAACTCGGACTCTATTTCAACCAGAATTCCGAGACGAACGCAATGGCGTAACCCGTTTCCCTTAATTCTCACATTTACAATTAAGTATTCTTTAATTAGTTTATTTTAATATTTAAAATTACGGGGTGTTACATTCTCCCCTCCTTAAAGGATTTCATCCCCGAAATCTTCAAGTCAAGAAGAATGTGCATCCTACCATCCAATCATCCATCTACTCAACCATCAAACATAGGAATCCATTGTCCTTAAAAGATTTCTAATGTCGTATGAACATATGCAAAAAGTGTGTATATGTTCCTTATCTAATGCAAAATCAGGCTGTCTACTGATTCAGTTGACCTCCTTAATGCAAATTATGTCAGTGTCATGAGTCCATTATGTATGCAAGTAAACCTATTACATCATATAAGTTCTATATGTGTGCATACACATTAATCCAAATGCAACATCCATATTCTAGCTCATCCATTTTCAACCATAAAAATAAAATAAAATGTACATACATCCATATGCAGAATGAGAGAGTGATTAAGCCGATCTAGTGCCTAATGTGTGTATATGCGTCCATAGGCAACCACTAGCAAACACCTGCATCCTCTTGCAACCATCAAACATAACATGTCTCAAACACATGTTTACATCCATGGATTTCCTATCTAAAGGTTGAAGATTCGGTTGATGAGATACAAACAAATGATATAACTAAAATAAAAGCTCTGTTCCTATTTGACATCGGTTAAGAGAATAATTCCCTAAATCTCAGCCCCGAAGACCGAAATCAAGATCAGACTGACACTCAGAGAATTACCCCCATTAATCAATGTCAAAATTGGAAATCTATGTCATGCTTCGAGTAGAAACCCCTATCCTTCAGAAATATTCAGATACTTACAGACTACAGGTATTGATCAGATTACACAATGATTCTCAGAAAGCTAAGCATAACAGACTCTTGTGGGTCACAAGAAACTTTGGGGGTCTTCCTATGATAAGTTAGAAACTTAACGGCCCTCCTCTCAAAATCTAGAACGACCCTTTACATAGAATACTGGTCCATTTAGAACCAACCCATAGCCCATAAACTTGAGCACATAAATGTCACATTCAAATTTTTGATGCCTAACACAGATAATTTCAACCCCTTACAAATTACCAATAAATGAGCCGAACCACCAAAGGGGTTTGAAACAACTACCGGATCAGAAACAAGACTAGTATTAAAGTGCAGAGTCTCAATTACAAAATCAAAATGCCAGAATCCAAAAGATTCTTAACTTCATAATCAGATAAGGAAATTAAACCTTTTACATAAAAAAAATTCCTATCTCTATCCTATCCATCTGCCACGAGAGCATTTGCCTGCCCTCCAGAAGTCCCTTGCGATCCCTGCCCCTTCGGGCATTCCTTGGAGAAGTGTCTGACCTCTCCGCACTTAAAGCAATTGAACTTCCTCCATTTACATTCTTTGATTAGGTGACCTTCTTTCCCACAATAGTTGCATTTCCTCTTATCCTTGCCCTTGTCATCCTTCTCGCCTTTCTTTTGCTGTTGCTGTCCTTTCTTGGGTCCCGCCTTCTCATTTTTCAATGTCCCTTCAACTTTTTCCCCTTTCTTTGCTCCCTTGTCCTCTTCATGCATTAGGGCCATATCCACAAGCTTTTCAAAAGTGGCCCCCATGGGAACGTGGGTCATAGCCAATCCGTGTAGCGGCTCATTCAAGCCTTTAACAAATCTCAAAGCCTTCTTCTCAGGTGTGTTCACCAAGTCTAAGCCAAACATCGCTAACTGATTGAACTTGTTGACGTACTCTTTTACTGACAGATCCCCCTGCTTCAACGGCAAGAACCTTTCCATGTATAGATTTTCTTCTGCTCGTGAGAGAAATTTCGCCTCAAACCTACGCCTGAAATCCGGCCATGTATCAACTGGACGCTCTCCATTAGTGACCTCCCACCAAAACAAGGCCTCATCCTTCATTAACCAGGCAGCTAACTGGACCTTTCTTCCATCTTCTACTTCAAAGATTCCAAACAATTCTTCCAGCTCCTTTAGCCAATTTCGAGCTTCAACAAACATCTCCGACCCGTGAAAAGGTTTCCCGCCCATTGCCCGAAAGTCCTTGCATATTTTTGCAAAAGTATCGACACGAGGAGGGGAAGGAGGAGGAATGGGTGCAACTGGGGGAGGAGGAACATTTGCTGGACCTGCGACGGTGGCCCTAGCTTCCAAATACCTCCTAAACCATCCTGGTATCGGTACACACTCTGGAAGGTTAAGATCCTCAGACATGCTAAGAAGAAAAAGGGAGAGATTTTAGAAAAAGGACCGAAAGATACTACATATGGCTTTTCGGGGAATGTTTTTCAAAACAGGCTTTCCTTTTTGAAAGCACAATTTTTAAAAAAAAACTTTCTTGAAAATATTTTTCCAAAACTTTTATCTAATCTGGTAACCTTCAGCTCTGATACCAAGTGTAACACCCCTCCTTCATTAAGGTCACTCACAAAGGGAATGCCTTAACTTCAGTGGAGCGTTTTAGGTAAGCAGACACAGAATATCACAAGACAGATATAAAAATTTCGCAGTGGAAATAAACAACTTTATTAAATCACCAAAATACTTTGTTACATAATACCATGAGTCATAGAACCGTTACAGCAAAACACTTCTATCTTATATTATCAGAGTACATAGGTATTTAAAAGAAAAACATCATTCCCTAAATTAAAGAGCAAGCCACATAAGAGACAGAGACTCTAGCCATACTTCAAAAGAAGCTCCTAGAAGATGATATCCAAATCCTGACTAAACCTGGGTGTTTCCTCCCTGAGAACCTGGGGGGAACGGAAGAAAAGAGGCGAAACAAACTAGGTTAGACATACGTCTGGTGAGTCCAGTAACTTTTAGCCAGTAAATAAATAAAGGTAAACATGACTGGCATACAAAATGGATAAGAGGATTCACGGTACAGATGGTAGGTATGACAGGACGAATAAGGTAAGGTGTATGCATGCTTCATTACAAACTACTCTGCACTATTACTAGTAAAATCAAGATGGGATGATCCCTTCCTCTAATGCTAACGATGGTGGTAGTTTCGTGTATTCCTAGCTGCTGTCATAGGTGCCGCCGGCTCCTATCTCAACTAGTCGTACCCACTACCCTCCTACTATAAATTGGTAGACTTAGGGCATACGTCCGGCTATACCCTAACCACTACCTTAATCGATCAGCTCCCTATTCTATAGATACCCTATGTTGGTCCCACAACTAGGGGGTATCACTTCCCTAAAGTAGCAACCTAAGGTGTGCACAGTTATACCTACTAGTGTCACGGTCGTCTTGTCCCCCTCTGCCCGGCCCATGCATGCACATATCCCCGATCGGTTTGCGCCGCCCACACCATCCATCTCGTTTTGGGTCTCTTACAATCAATCGGTAAGCGTGCCCCTTCCCCGCCTAGTACGGAGTTCTTTACTTTGATACCCCTCCGGGTTACTGACTGAAATGGGTCCCACAAAACATGATACAAGCTCTCCCCAATGTCTTGTATCCCCATTAGGTTTTCTACTGACTATGTATACCCTAAGGTGTCTTTAATTACATAGCCCTCAATCAGTTATGCATACCTATAGGTGTCTTTAATACATAACCCTTAATCTACCTATCGGTTATGCTTACCTATAGGTGTCTTTAATACATAACTCTATCTATTCCCATTAGTTATGCGTACCCCTAAGGGTGTCTTTAATACATAACTTTACTATTTTTCCCCGGTTATATATAACATTAGGTGTCTTTAATTACATAACCCTTTTTATCCGGTTAAGTTTGCGGGCCTATATATTAATATTACCCACCTACCCTTCAGTTGTACTTAACCCTCCCACTGATTTAATCCTATTTATTTAATGGTAAAGTTTGTGGGTCAATATATATATATATATATATATTACCCACCTACCCATTAGTTGTACTTAACCCACCCACAATCCAACTCGTTTTACTTATCCCTAACTTATGACTATCATCATACAGTCCATATGTATTAAGTTAGGTTAAGTAGTCTTTTCTTATTACCATGTCCAATTATGGTTATATTGGGCTAGACCTCCCACGTTAGGCCAATAACATGTGGATGTTGGATATGTCGGTCGGGTCCGGGCAGTCTTATTCCACAGTTGGGTCTAACCTCGTGTCTTAGCCCGAGTCGTATTCACACACTTAGACCTCTCACATTAGGTTCAACATTAGTGGCTGCTGGATATGTCGGTCGGGTCCGGGCAGACTTCCACCACTAATGTAACCTAACCTCGTGTCATAAGTGTTAATTAAATTTTCAGACTCTAATTGCTTAAATATTCCTCTTTTGATTAATTAAGTTAATTAATTAATCCTTTCCTTTTTATAGGTGTCATTACCTATTTTATTAACAATTTGAATTTCTTATCCATAAATGGTCATATTCAAATTATACCATTTTTACCGAACTTTACCTATGTCATAATAGGTAATTATTTATATGTTTCCCTACTAGAATTATGTGTCCAATTTACATAATCACTTTGTAAATTATGCCTATCACAAATTCCCCTTTTTCCCTGTTTCTTAACTAGCGTAATCACGTGCATTTTGGTGTTATCGAGGCTACAAAGTAGTCTCGCCATAACAAATAAATAAAAGGGAATGACAAGGTGATTGTTTCAGTACAATTTTTGGCATAAGCATGACAACAAGGGATTATGACATGATAAACTCGCATAGAATTATGATTCACCACATAATTAACAACTTGCATAGGTTCATGAATTAACAACATAATTGGCAATTCACATAGGTTCATGATTCACAACATAACAACTTGCATAGGTGACTTGCATAGGTTCATGATTCACAACATAACAACTTGCATAGGTTCATGATTCACAACATAACAACTTGCATAGGTTCATGGATTCATCACACAATAACTTGCATAGGTTAACAACATATTTAGTAACTTGCATATGTTCATGAATCCACAACATAATTAATAACTTGCATAATTTCATGATTCATGTAACACCCCATAGTTCTGTAACATTAAGTTTTATAAATTAAATTATAATTAAATTTTAGAAGAAGAATTAAGGGAAACGGGTTACGCCATTGCGTTCGTCTCGAAATTCTGCTTGAGATAGAGTCCGAGTTTGCGTAAATCGGACTCCGTACGAAGGAGATATGACCTCCGAAAGTTTAAGAATTTATTTAAAATTCAAACAGCTCGAAAATTAGATTCAAAATTCAAAAATAGGACCAGACCCGGGCTGGGCAGGAAAATTCCTGCCCAGGGCCCAGGTCGACCATAGGGTCGACCATAGTGTCGACCTGGTTGACCCAGGATGACCATAGGGTCGACCACCCCTGTCGACCTGGTCAGGTCTGGCTGGCCTGGTCTGTGTTCTGGTCGAATTTCTGGGCCTGGTCTTGTCACTAGGGCTGAGTTGTCTTCTTTTGATTGGCTTCTCTTTAGAACGGATGGCTTTGATTAAACCTGGCTTCATCGACGACTCTAATTAACTTGCAACTCTATAAAAACACCCTAGGTCTCCAACTAAAATTCACACAAAAATAAGAACTTGAGCCGCCTTAATGTCAGAAGAAAACTAAGGAGAGCCTCCGCTCAAAAAGAGACGAACAACGATTCAAGAAACAAAAGTCTAATCTAATTTCTACGCAACGTTTTCTAGTCCAAGGGAAAGCTTTGCAAATTCAGAATAACAGAAACCAGAAAACAAGTTTCAGCGCCCGTTGTAAGTATAGTGGTTTTCTGAATATGAATAGAAATTGCGATGTGATTCGATGTAATTGAAATTAGGGTTTTACTATTGTAAAATATTGATGTAAATTCTGTATATTGCATTGATTATGTCATATTTTGTATTGGGTGTTTGTGGCATAAATTGGTTGATGCGAGCCTATTGACATTTGTATATGAAGATAAATATCACTTGCAAGTTTGCAGAAAAAAAAACTAAAATTGACATCTTTATGTTATGTCGTTAACATGGTTAGCATACATTCTTTTTAGGCCTAAGTTGAGACTCATGTAAACATGTTCCAAGTTGAAACCTTTTATGCCTACACGACTCAAAACCTTTGTATACATTATTATGTTTATTTGCAAGTGATAATTGGGTTTATGCAAGTACCTTTTGGTTACACAAATTATACTAGTTTCATGTTGAAATAGGCTACTTGATGTAAAGTTAGTTTACACCTTTGGGTTATGTCAAAAAGTGGACATTTTTATGCTAGTTTGGTGTTTGACATTATGCCTAGTTATATGTGTATAAAACCATGTTTAAACAAGTCTAAAAGTACACCATCTCATGTGACACCAATTTAGTTATATCCTTATTGAATGCAAGTTCACATGACACACAATCTATGTTAGTGAAAACGCTATGTTGCAAGTTCATGCGCCACACACTTTTATGTATTCTAGAACAATTCATGATTCTGTGCTTCCCCTTTTTATATTTATGAGTTGGGCTGAAATGTTAAGCCCAACATATGTTATGTTGCGTCGTACAAACGGGGGAAACAAACGTGGGGTTTAAAATAAAATACATGTATTGGCATGTCTGACACATGCCAATGACTAGTGACATTTAAAGCGGTATAAATTATACCCAAAATTAGTGAATTTGGATAATTGGGCCATAAATATTTACATATAAAAATGAAAAGTGACAAATATGTAAATCTAGAAAATACGAGTATGCTTAACCCGAGGTTGGATTGAGTTGTGATGTAAACCTGCCCGGACCCGCCCGACTGTCCAGTAGTCACAACAATACCTATCCAATGTGGGTGGTTAAGCATCGAGCCCAATAATGACCCGAGGTTAGACTGAGCTACGGTGTAAACCTGCTCGGAACTGACCGACACATCCAGTAACCGTAGCAATATCTGTCTAATGTGAGTGGTCAGGTGCTCTATGAGGCTAAGGACAGATGGTAGGGTTAAGTTAACTAAAACACTTAACTAGCTTAACAAGTTAACAAGACAAGACTTGTAGGGGTTAAGTAACTAAGAAAACACTTAACCAATTTAACATCTTAACTAGACTAGAAGGTGAGGTTAAGTAAAGTTAATTTACTTAACCAATTTAACATATTAACTAGACTAGAGGGCGAGGTTAAGTAAATTTAGAATACTTAACCATTATAACACGTTAGCTAGAAAAGTGGGTAAGGTTAAGTAAATACACTTAGCCAATTTAATATGTTAGCTGGACTATAGGGTAGGGTTAAGTAAACTTAGAACACTTAAGCATCATAGTGTGATAAATTGAACAGGGTTAAGTTGAAACATGAAGGGACAATACCTAACCATTAGAACATGTTAATTAAACAGATGTTAGGGTTAAGTTAACTAAGGGAACACTTAACCGTTATAACATGTTAGTTAAAACAGATGGGCAAGGTTAGGTTTAAAGGGACACTTAACCAATACAAGATGAATGGGTAGGGTTAAGTAATAAAAAATACTTAACCAATATAACTTGGTTTGTGATAGGGTTAAGTCAACATGAACTACTGATAACACTTAGATAGTTTATTATGACAAAGGAATGGGTTGAGCTAACCTGGATTAACTAATGACACTTAACCAATCCAACTTGACGAGAAATAAGGCTAAATAGTAAACCCTAGTTAAGAAACAATTGAGAATGGGAGCTAAGTTGAAATCCCCAGTTAAAGAAACTAAGTGATAAACCTTAGTTAACAAGATTTATGGGAAAAGAAACTAAGTGGTAAACCTTAGTTGAGAACAACTAAGTAATAATTCTTAGTCAAGAAAACTAAGCCGGTCCATAATAGATGAATAACCCGATATGGTAGATCATCGCTTAACAAGTACATGAGAAGGAGCAAACGTTTATCCGATTTCGAAAAAGGCTCCAGCGGACTGGGTTTAGAAGCACGTAGCTTCGGGGAACGTGAGGGTACTCTTGGTATCCCTCTGTGAAGCTGCAGATGATCTGCCTGGGCTCACAGAAGTTAAGGTCTGCGTCAGAAGAACCAAGGGTATGCCTCGGTTGCAATTTAAGGCAACCTAAAGACTAGGATGGACCAGCGTGATTCGACGAGACCAGTAGCCCTGTGATAGCGACTCGTCGTCTACCTGCCATCTTGAGTCAATCTTAGTGCGCATGCGGAAAGGCAGAGAACTCCCAACAGACCATATACTTGCTATCTAGTTATGGGTGAGGCTGGCCAATAGGAAAGTGGGGCATAGGTGGCAGGAGTATAGTTCTCGTGCTAGATTTTCTTGGTTTGCCTTTCATTAGTTGAGGGAGGGGTCACGTGGGACCATAACCACTGGTAAGGCTGGCTAATGTAACACCCCGTGTATTCTATAACAGAGAAATTCACAGATTAAAGTATAATTAATTTCAAATCAAAGAAATAAGGGAAACGGGATACGCCATTGCGTTCATCTCGGAATTCTGCTTGAGATAGAGTCCGGGTTTGCGCAAAACGGACTCCGTATGAGGGAGATGGCCTCCGGAAGTTTCAGAATTCAGTTTAAAATTCAAACAGACGGAAACAGCTCAGAAACAAATTCAAATTTCAAAAAAAAAATCGGACCCAAATTGGGCTGGGCGGGAATTTTCCCGCCCAAGGCACCCAGGTCGACTGGGTAGTCGACCTGGGCCACCCAGGTCGACTGGGTAGTCGACCTGGGGCACCCAGGTCGACTATATAGTCGACCTGGCCCCTGAGCCAGGTCGAACCCAGCCCCTCCTGGCTGGCCTGGTCTGTGCTTGGCCGAATTTCTGATTCTTGCCTTGTCACTAGGGCTAGGTGTCAGCTCCTGGTTGGTCTCTCTTTGAAACGAACGGCTAATATTAATCTGAGCTCCATCGACGGTTCTAATCAATTCACAAACTCTATAAAAAGGACCTAAGACTCTACCTAATTCATACAAATAAAAATGAGAATGAGACCGTCATGCTGCTGAAGAAAGACTAGGAGTAGCCGTCAAAATTGAGAGACGATTAGGAGACGATTCGAAAGCTTAAAGCAATGACAATTAAATCAAAACAACGCCTACAACAAAGGATAGCATCTCCAAATTCAGAATTCAGAAACCTGAATTGAAGATTCGTCATACGTTGTAAGTAGAGTGCTATTTCGATGTGAATGAATAATTGTGTTTTGGTTTGTGTAAAATGAGAAATGGAATTGTACTTAATTTGTGGTGATGATAATTCATAATCGTATGTTGCTATGACTCTATTTGTGAATATATTTGGGATGTTGTGGTATAATGATGTTAGACCTATTGGATATTTGCAAATATATGATTCATGTTGAAAGTTAACGACTATATTTTTGTGGTAGTTTATCACAACACCTATTGGATATTTGCAGGTATATGATTCATGTTGAAAGTTAACAACTATATGTTTGTGGTAGTTTATTTCAACAAATTTGAGATTCATGCAAGTATGTGATTCACTATTTATGCCAACATGACTTTAGACCCTTCTATGTATATTTTTATGATCATGTTTAGTGTAGTTGGATACATTTGGGTATTATGATTCATATGAATTTATGATGAAATAGGAATTATGATTCTAGTGTAAAAACATACTTTTGTAATAGCGACAAAAGTAAGCATCTTTGTGAACTTGCGTTGACTCTATGAACATGACTAGATTATGTTTGGTGTTATGCCTAATTGAAAATATGTTTAGGCCTATGTTGTTATAAAAATCATATGATAATATAGGCGACACATAATTAAGTTAGATCCACATTTTAAATGCAAGTTTACATGACTAGATAAAAACCATGATTCATGTTTAAGTATGTTTTATGTCATGATTTTATGCTATTACAATGCAAGTTCACAAGTGCCTAATTTATGTTAATTAGATCGTTATGTTGCAAGTTCATGCGTTCACACTCCCCTTTTTGATATTACTTAGAATATATATAAACACCATGTTCTAAGCCTCCCCTTTTTATGTGGCTAATTTGGGTTTAAATTTTAAACCCAACATATGTTATATTATAGCGGACGTATAAAACGGGGGTAATGACGTTGGGTTAATAATATAAAACATATGTGTTGGCATGTTTGACGCATGCCAACGACTTTGAGAACATTTAAGTGGTACAAATTAATTTTACCCAATAAAGATGAATTTGAATAATGGGCTGCAAATATTTACATATATAAAGAAAAGAGACAAAATATGTAAACTTAGAAAATACGATGTGTTTAACCCGAGATTGGATTGAGTTGTGACGTAAACCTGCCCGGACCCGCCCGGCTGTCCAGTAGTCACAACAATACCTATCCAATGTGGGTGGTTAAACACTGAGCCCAATAATGACCCGAGGTTAGGCTGAGTTGTGACGTAAGACTGCCCGGAACCAACCGGCAACAGGCAGTCACAACTATACCTGTCTAATGTGAGAGGTCGAGGCTTTAATAAGACAATTAAGGCTGAGTCAGGATTGATAGGATTAAGTAAATTAAATTAATACTTAATCAAATTGAACATGCTAAACTATACAGACTGATTAGGGGTTAGGTTTGCAAAACACTTAACCAACTTAGCATGTTGGCTAGAAATAGAAAACCTAGTAGCGGGGGTACCCTTTTCAGCAGTAACCCTACAAGGTGTATCAGGATACCCTGAACTAGGCAGGGTGGGGCACGATTACTGGGATGACTGTAAGAGGTCAAATCGACGGCGGTGGTGCAGCAGTGTAGGTTCTAACGGGGTGCGGACGTGCACACACTCCGGCGCAGAAAAATTAGGCACTGGGCACCAGTAGTATGCCTGTGCATTCTAGAAATTGTGTCGGGCCGCCACCATGGGACTTGATACACCCCATGGTTGGACCAGCATAGGTAACTACAACATCGGGGGGGCCGTAAGACACATGTAACTATGCGAGTAGGAGTCGATCATTAGAAATGGATCACTTCACCCTGATTATAGGGTGCCTGTTGGAAACCAGTTTATAGGGGTGCAGTGTTTAATATAGGGTACGATAGTATATTCGACTCTAGACAACTTAACTTAGTTTATAGTGCTTTCCCATTTCCAGTTTATACTTATTATGCCCAATTCTTTATTCATAGACTGAATAGTCCTAGACTTTCTCAGGCTTTATGTCTGACTCTACTTTTCTTTCGTCCCCCCCCCCCCCCCCCAGGTCCACAGGGAGGGAATACCGCAGCTTGACCAGTTTTCACACCCTGCTTGAAGAGAAAGAATGTATTGCTTGGATCTCTTTCGTTTTGGACTATGGCTTTGGATATCGACTATGGGGACTTATGCAGTTTACTTATGTTTTTTTATGCTTCTTTAAATTATGAAATCAAGACAGTTATGGAAATGTAATGTTTTTAGAAATATTGTAAGACAATTATGGCATGGTTTGTGTAACACGTATTTTTGATGAAATAAAAGTTGCTTTTGTTTCCGCTGTTCAAAAATATGTGTATTTATATCTGTCTTGTGTATCTGTGACTTGTACTTATAAACCTCCACCAAAATTAGGGTATTCCCTTTGAGAGTGATCCTAACGGAGGTGGGGTGTTTCACTTGGTATCAGAGCATAGGTTTACCAGATAAGATAAAAAGCTTTGAAAATTTATTTTCAAAAGAAAATTTAAAGAAGCATTTTTAAAGATAAAATGTTATTTTATTTTAAAAAGGCATAGTCCCCCAAAGCCATAGGTACTATCTTTTACCCTTCGTTTTGAATCTATCCTTTTTGTTTCAGCATGTCCGAAGAACTTAACTTGCCAGAGGGTGTACCAATACCTGGTTGGTTCAGACGATTCTTAGAAGTCAGGGCCAATCAGCCAGGTCCCACTGTTCCTCCTCCCCCAGCTGCAGGAAATCATCCAGCTGCAGCAGCACCTCTTCCTCCACCTCCTCCGCGTGGTAATACTTTTGCTAAGATATGTAAAGATTTCAAAGCTATGCGAGGGAAGGACTTTCGTGGAACCGAGTCCTTCGTGGCAGCCAGGAATTGGCTGAAAGAAACCGAGGACTTATTCGTCATCTTTGAAGTAGAAGATAGGCAGAAGGTACAACTGGCAGTATGGCTACTTAAAGGTGAGGCTTCCTACTCGTGGGAAGTTACCAATGCAGAAAGACCAGTGGAAACATGGGAGGACTTTAGGGCAAGGTTTGAGGCTAAATTTCTCTCAAAAGCTGAAAGGAGTCTTCAGTTGGAAAAATTCTTATTTCTTAAGCAAGGGAATATGACAGTTAAAGAGTACGTTAATCAGTTCGATCAGCTGGCTAGGTTCGGACTGGACCTAGTCAACACTCCGCACAAGAAGGCTCTCCGCTTTGCCAAAGGATTGAATGAGCCATTACACAGTTTGGCCATGACCCATATACCCATGGGAGCTACGTATGAAAGGTTGGTGCAGATGGCATTGCTGAACGAAGAGGATAAGGGCAAGAAGGAGACAAAGGCAGAAAACTCTCAAGGGAAGAAAGAGGGTTTACAGCCTAAGAAGACAGACTTTAAGAAGGGCGGGAAAGACAACAAGTCCCAAGAGAAGAGGAAGTGTAATTTCTGTGGCAAAGTGGGGCACTTAGTGAAAGATTGCCGGAAAAAGAAGGCCAAGTTGAATGGTGGGTGCTTTTCTTGCGGTGAGATAGGCCACATGGCTAAGGATTGTCCAAAGAAGCGAGGGCAGGGGCAGAGGTCTGGATCCACCTCAGGGGCATAGGTTCATGTGCTAGAAGCGCCACCTCTGCAACAGCGAGGTATAAATACTTCAGTAGAAAGTGTAGTTTATCTTTATGATCACCCAGTTCGCACTTTATTTGATTCTGGCGCATCACACTCCTTTATTTCATCTGCTTTAGTAGAATCTCTGCACCTAGAAATTAGTATGGTAGAGGACCCCTTAATTGTTTCAAATCCAATCGGGGGCCCAGCTCATTTGTCTATGATCTGTGTGGGATTGAAAATTTCTATTCTAAGCTTAGAATTTAGATGTAGTGCCTTTGTTTTGGGCTTCTCGGGATATGGTTTGATTTTGGGCATGGATTGGCTATCCAGTAATGGTGCCATCCTTGATTGTGAGAAAATGGTGGTTAGGCTTCTGACCCAACTCGGTAACACTCTGGAAATTACTTGTAATCCCTCGTATGCGGTTATGCTTAGTTATCTCGAATCGCTATATGCTTCAGTTGAGAGTTTGCAATCGGTTAGAGTGGTCCGTGAATATCCGGATGTCTTCGAAGAGGTGAAGGGCTTACCTCCGAAGCGGGAGATAGACTTCCGCATATATCTTGTAGATAATGCAAAGCCTGTTGCGTTGCCCATTAGACACATGGCTCCACGGGAAAGGAAAGAGCTCAGTAAACAGATTAAAGAGCTTCTAGAGAAGGGGTTCATTAGAAGGAGTATTTTAGAATGGGGTGCTCCAGTGGTGTTCGCCACAAAGGCGGATGGTTCACTCCGTCTATGTGTTGACTATAGGGAGCTCAAAAATCTAACGAAAAAGAATAGGCACCCTCTCCCTAGAATTGACGATCTGTTTGATCAGCTTGTAGGAGCATCTGTTTTCTCGCAACTTGATTTAGCGACCGGATTTCCTCAGCTAAGGGTGGCTGAAGATAACATCGATAAGACAGCATTCAGAACCCCAGACGGCTTCTTTGAATGGCTTGTCATGCCTTTCGGTTTGACAAACGCACCCGCTTACTTCGTGGACCTGATGAGTAGGGTGTTCAGAGAATTCCTCAATAAGTTCGTAGTGGTCTTCGTAGACGATATCTTGATCTTCTCAAAGAGTGAAGAGGAACATGCTCAGCACTTAAGGGCAATCATGGAAACTCTACGAGTCCATCAGCTAAAAGCCAAATTCTCCAAATGCCACTTTTGGAGAGAGAAAGTGAGGTTCCTTGGGCACATAATATCCAAAGAAGGGTTAGCTGTGGACCCTGCTAAAGTAGTAGCGGTGCAGGATTGGAAGACACCAAGGATTGCAACAGAAGTCCGAAGTTTTCTAGGACTAGCAGGTTTCTACCGAAAACTCATAAGGGATTTTGCGAAAATCTCAGCTCCACTCACAAGGCTGACAAAGAAGAATCTATTGTTCAATTGGGATTTGGATTGCGAGTTTGCTTTCCAATGGCTAAAAAGGGCTCTTACAACAGCCCCAGTTCTGACGTTGCCAGATGGAAGCAAGATGTTCACAGTTTATACAGATGCATGTGGGACAGGGCTAGGCGCTGTCTTAATGCAAGAAGGAAGGGTAGTAGCTTATGGTGGAAGGCAGTTGAAAGTGCATGAAAAGAACTACCCGACCCACGATCTTGAGTTAGCTGCCATCGTCTTTGCACTCAAGTCTTGGCGACACTATCTCCTAGGTGAGAAGTTCAAACTTTACACTGACCATAAATCGTTGAAATATCTTTTCTCGCAGAAAGATCTTAACTTGAGGCAACAGAGATGGATGGAGTTTCTTGCCTCGTACGATTTCGAGATCTCCTACACTCCGGGCAAAGGCAACGTAGTGGCAGACGCATTAAGCCGAAAGAAACTGACCCTAAGCCCGCTGTTTGTTGAAAGGCAAAGCCTAGAGTTTATAGCCAGCTTTGACTTTAGGCCCTCCTCTGATTTTGTACCGGGCTTGCTAGCATCTCTCGATGTACGCCCGACTTTAGTGGACTTAATTGGGACAGCACAGCGCGAAGACCCTCAGCTTGTGGAGACGATTGATAGGCTAATTAGGGGTGAGACTTCAAGTCACCTCAACAGATACTCCATCGACGATAAGGGTTGGCTAAGGCGAGACGGAAGACTATGCGTCCCACAGACAAGGGATTTAGTAAAGACGGTTCTCGAAGAAGCACATCACTCCAAGATGATGATACATCCAGGCGGAGATAAAATGTACAAGGACATAAAGAGAACTTTCTTTTGGAGCGGCATGAAGAAGGACGTGGCAGATTTCGTTTCTAAGTGTGTGATTTGCCAACAGGTTAAGGTGGAACAGAAGAAACCTGGCGGTCTGCTCCATCCTCTAGAGGTCTCGCTGTGGAAGTGGGATAACATCTCAATGGACTTCATTGATGGGCTGCCTAGGTCTAGAAGAGGCAACACTAGCATTTGGGTAATAGTGGATAGGCTTACTAAAAGCGCCCACTTTTTACCTGTCAAGAGTAAAACGACTGCCTCATCCCTAGCATCTCTGTATCTCAAGGAAATTGTTCAACTCCATGGAATACCCTCCAGCATTGTTAGTGACCGAGACCCTATCTTCACAAGTGAGTTTTGGCGGAGTCTGCAAGAAGCGGTAGGCACACAGTTATGCTTGAGTACTGCCTATCATCCCCAAACCGACGGCCAGACAGAAAGAGTGAACAGAGTTTTGGAGGACCTTTTAAGACTGTGCGTTCTTGACTTCGGAGGGACGTAGGAAGACCATCTTTCTTTGGTGGAATTTGCCTACAACAACAGCTACCAAGCCACCATCGGAATGGCGCCCTTCGAAGCTTTATATGGAAGACTGTGCCGATCGCCCACTTGTTGGTGGGAGTCTACTGATAAGCTCATACTTGGACCAGATATGATCCGAGAGACTTCAGAGAAAGTAGACTTAATACGGAGAAGGATGAAGACAGCCCAAGATAGACAGAAATCCTACGCCGACAAGAGGAGGACCGACCTTGAATTTGAGGTTGGGGACAGAGTTTTTCTGAAGGTATCTCCTCTAAGGAACGTTGTTCGTTTTGGATCCACTGGAAAGCTGGCACCGAGGTTTGCAGGACCATTTCCTATCATCGAGAAAATTGGGAAAATGGCCTATAGATTAGATCTACCTGACAAACTAGCTAGAGTTCATAACGTCTTTCACGTTTCGCACCTCCGGAAATGTCTACATGAATCCGCTGAAGTGGTAGAGCCAAACATCCTAGAAGAAGCTGAAGTGGAACGCGAAGCAACCGTGAGGAAAGTTCCAACCCGCATATTAGGAACGGAAGTGAAAAAGCTACGCAACCGCGAAGTCAAGCTCGTCAAAGTTCAGTGGAGCGACGCCGAGGAAGACGCAACTTGGGAAACTGAAGCTAGAATACGTGCATCCTACCCTTTTCTTTTCGAGGGTACATCTGTGATCTTTCTTTTTCCTTAAGTTGCGCTTTTATCTATCTTTTTTTTTAGGTATATCTCCTCGACCTTATCTTTTAGGTAGAAACCCTTTGGATGAAAACATGTAATTGAAACATGTTATGGATGATGGTTACAAGTGGTTGCAAGTGATTGCTAGTGGTTGCTCGTGGTTGCATATACACACACAATCTAGGTTTTAGATCAGCTCAGTCACTTCATATTGCATATGCATATATGTATTTATATTCGTATATGGTTGAAGTTTAATGTGTTGTAATATGGGTGTTGCATTTATATGAATGATTGTGCACTCATGTAGAATCATGAATAGGAAGGTTTGCATACATAATGGATTCATGACACTTACATAACTTGCATTAAGGAGGTCAACTGAATCAGTAGACCGCCTGATTTTACATTAGATAAGTACATGTACACACACTTCGCATATGATCATGAAGCATTAGAAGTCTTTTAAGGACAATGGATGCTCGTGTTTGATGGATGAGTAGATGGACGTTTGGATGTTAGGATATACATTCTTCCTAAACTTGAAGATTTCGGGGACGAAATCCTTTTAAGTGGGGGAGAATGTAACATCCCGTGTATTCTATAACAGTGAAATTCACAGATTAAAGTACAATTAATTTCAAATCAAAGAAATAAGGGAAACGGGATACGCCATTGTGTTCGTCTCGGAATTCTGCTTGAGATAGAGTCCGAGTTTGCGTAAAACGGACTCCGTATGAGGGAGATATGGCCTCTGGAAGTTTCAGAATTCAGTTTAAAATTCAAACAGACGGAAACAGCTCAGAAACAAATTCAAATTTCAAAAAAAAAATCGGACCCAGATTGGGCTGGGCGGGAATTTTCCCGCCCAAGGCACCCAGGTCGACTGGGTAGTCGACCTGGGCCACCCAGGTCGACTGGGTAGTCGACCTGGGGCACCCAGGTCGACTATGTAGTCGACCTGGGGGTCGACTGGGTAGTCGACCTGGCCCCTGAGCCAGGTCGAACCCAGCCCCTCCTGGCTGGCCTGGTCTGTGCTTGGCCGAATTTCTGAGCCTTGCCTTGTCACTAGGGCTAGGTGTCAGCTCCTGGTTGGTCTCTCTTTGAAACGAACGGCTAATATTAATCTGAGCTCCATCGACGGTTCTAATCAATTCACAAACTCTATAAAAAGGACCTAAGACTCCACCTAATTCATACAAATAAAAATGAGAATGAGACCGTCATGCTGCTGAAGAAAGACTAGAAGTAGCCGTCAAAATTGAGAGACGATTAGGAGACGATTCGAAAGCTTAAAGCAACGACAATTAAATCAAAACAATGCCTACAACAAAGGATAGCATCTCCAAATTCAGAAACCTGAATTGAAGATTCGTCATACGTTGTAAGTAGAGTGCTATTTCGATGTGAATGAATAATTGTGTTTTGGTTTGTGTAAAATGAGAAATGGAATTGTACTTAAATTGTGGTGATGATAATTCATAATCGTATGTTGCTATGACTCTAATTGTGAATAGATTTGGGATGTTGTGGTATAATGATGTTAGACCTATTGGATATTTGCAAATATATGATTCATGTTGAAAGTTAACGACTATATTTTTGTGGTAGTTTATCACAACACCTATTGGATATTTGCAAGTATATGATTCATGTTGAAAGTTAACAACTATATGTTTGTGGTAGTTTATTTCAACAAAGTTGAGATTCATGCAAGTATGTGATTCACTATTTATGCCAACATGACTTTAGACCCTTCTATGTATATTTTTATGATCATGTTTAGTGTAGTTGGATACATTTGGGTATTATGATTCATATGAATTTATGATGAAATAGGAATTATGATTCTAGTGTAAAAACATACTTTTGTAATATCGACAAAAGTAAGCATCTTTGTGAACTTGTGTTGACTCTATGAACATGACTAGATTATGTTTGGTGTTATGCCTAATTGAAAATATGTTTAGGCCTATGTTGTTATAAAAATCATATGATAATATAGGCGACACATAATTAATTTAGATCCACATTTTAAATGCAAGTTTACATGACTAGATAAAAACCATGATTCATGTTTAAGTATGTTTTATGTCATGATTTTATGCTATTACAATGCAAGTTCACAAGTGCCTAATTTATGTTAATTAGATCGTTATGTTGCAAGTTCATGCGTTCACACTCCCCTTTTTGATATTACTTAGAATATATATAAACACCATGTTCTAAGCCTCCCCTTTTTATGTGGTTAAGTTGGGTTTAAATGTTAAACCCAACATATGTTATATTATAGCGAACGTATAAAACGGGGTAATGGCGTTGGGTTAAAAATATAAAACATATGTGTTGGCATGTTTGACGCATGCCAACGACTTTGAGAACATTTAAGTGGTATAAATTAATTTTACCCAATAAAGATGAATTTGAATAATGGGCTGCAAATATTTACATATAAAAAGAAAAGAGACAAAATATGTAAACTTAGAAAATACGATGTGTTTAACCCGAGGTTGGATTGAGTTGTGACGTAAACCTGCCCGGACCCGCCCGGCTGTCCAGTAGTCACAACAATACCTATCCAATGTGGGTGGTTAAACACTGAGCCCAATAATGACCCGAGGTTAGGCTGAGTTGTGACGTAAGACTGCCCGGAACCAACCGGCAACAGGCAGTCACAAATATACCTATCTAATGTGAGAGGTCGAGGCTTTAATAAGACAATTAAGGCTGAGTCAGGATTGATAGGATTAAGTAAATTAAATTAATACTTAATCAAATTGAACATGCTAAACTATACAGACTGATTGGGGGTTAGGTTTGCAAAACACTTAACCAACTTAGCATGTTGGCTAGAAATAGAAAATCTAGTAGCGGGGGGACCCTTTTCAGCAGTAACCCTACAAGGTGTATCAGGATACCCTGAACTAGGCAGGGTGGGGCACGATTACTGGGCTGACTGTAAGAGGTCAAATCGATGGCAGTGATGCAGCAGTGTAGGTTCTAACGGGGTGCGGGCGTGCACACACTCCGGCGCAGATAAATTAGGCACTGGGCACCAGTAATATGCCTGTGCATTCTAGAAATTGTGTCGGGCCGCCACCATGGGACTCGATACACCCCATGGAGGGACCAGCATAGGTAACTACAACATCGGGGGGGCGTAAGACACATGTAACTATGCGAGTAGGAGCCGATCATTAGAAATGGATCACTTCACCCTGATTATGGGGTGCCTGTTGGAAACCAGTTTATAAGGGTGCAGAGATTAATATTGTAACACCCCACTCCCGCTACGGTCACTCTCTAAGGGAATGCCATAACATCGGCGGAGTATTTTAGTGAATATAGAACAGAGAAATTACAGCAAGACAGATATAAGTAATACTTGAAAATTTAAAACAACATTTCAATGCAGCGGAAAGTAAAACATGTCCGGTTACATCACAAAACCATAATAAGAGTTAAGTACAAATATCCATTCTTGCTAAATAAAAATACATAATCCCAATACATGAACTGATAGCCATAAAAGAAAAGGGTAAGCTGAGCTCTACATCGAGGGTCCAAGCTCCAAGAGAGTAATAAAAGCAGCCTGATCAAAGCCCACTCGTACTGGGCCCACTCTGAGAACCTGAGGGTTGGAAAAAAGATAAAAACAACGGGGTCAGACATAAGTCTGAGCGAGTCCTATAACTTTAACAATACAATCATTAAAGTAACCAGAGAAGACATAAACTTGACATACGGTAATGTCTGGGGATGAATGGCTACACTAAGCAGCTTGGTAGACTTAGGATAAACTAAGATAACTGTAAAGACGCATTTACCTACCCAAGGATAATTACTACACTGCACCACACCAGTCCTTCCTACTTAAAGGTTGATCCCTCCCAAGGACTTAGAAAATTTACCCAGTAGCTTCGTGTACCCCTAGCTGACTACATAGGTGCCGTCTGCCCCTATCTCCACTAGGTATACCCACTACTCCCAAGTGATCGGCTCCCTACCGTAGATACCCGTGCCGGTCCCACAGTGGGGTGTATCACTCCCCAAAGTGGCAACCCGATATAATTAACAGTGCACGGCTTATATCTACACGATGCAACAACGTCTTACCTACCAGCCCGCGTCCACACACGCATATGAAACCCGTTGGACTTGCGTTGCCACCGCTAACCCGTTTTGGCCTCTTATAGTCAAGCCCAGTACGCGTGTCCCGTCCTCGACATGGGTCGAGCCCAATAAGATACATATGGGTTACTGGTTGAAATGGGCCCCCACAAGCTACCCACCTAAGCTTGTCCCTTTTTCTAGTGCATCCCACTTAACCCTTTAATCATGTTTAATTACATGTTTCCACTTGGTTAAGTATTCTAATCGTATTTTCTATTGCCACCCAAGGCAACCACTAGATTTCCACATGCCACCCAAGGCACCCACTTAACCCCTCATGTCCCTCTACATGCTAATATGGTTAAGTGTTTCTTAATTAATTAATTAAGAACATGACCTCATAAAGACCTCTCACATTAGACCGTCTTTTATGACTGCTGGATATGCCGGTTGGTTCCGGGCAGACTTCTGTCATCAAAAGGGTCTAACCTCGTGTCTTTACTTTAATCACGTATTTAATTTATGACTAAGACCTCTCACATTGGGCCAATCATTTGTAGCTGCTGGATTTGCCGGTTGGTTCCGGGCAGACTTCCGCTACAAAAGGGTCCAACCTCGTGTCTTAGTTGATTAATTACACCTAATTAATCATCCCCATAATTTGTATTAATTATCCCTAATTAATTACATATTTTTAAGAATATGGGTAGACCTAACTCAATAGGTAAATTCCCAATTCCATAGTGTGGGTAGACCTAACTTAATAGGTAAATTCCCAACTCCATAATATGGGTAGACTTAACTTAATAGGTAAATTCCCAATTATGTCCATTCATTTTATGTTATACACATTTTTATTAACATGCATATTAACCCCATTGTTTCCCACGTAATTCGTTTTCATAACATGTCATATACATGGGAAGATTCACCATAAATGTAACGGGTTCAATCTTAACACAACGTTGGCTTTTACATGGGTTTAAAAGGTGTCAACTTGCATCATGATATTAAACCCAACTAGCATCATTAAATAACCCAACTTGCATGTGTACACATATGTCATATAAAGGTAACTTGCATAAGTGTTCATAGGCTACACAAAGGGTGAACTTGCATATGTGACTTGCATCATAAAATAGGGTAAACATGCATATGTATTCATAGCATACAAAGGTATCATCTTGCATATGCATGCATCTTATTTAAAAAGGGTAAACTTGCATGTCATAAGGTATGCATAAAACCAACCACTTAGCATGCATGAAATCAAGTACTTAGCATGCATAAAACCAAATACTTAGCATGCATAAAATCAAATACTTAGCATGCATGAAATCAAATACTTAGCATGCATAAAATCAAATACTTAGCATGCATAAAATCAAATACTTAGCATGCATAAAATCAAATACTTAGCATGCATAAAATCAAATACTTAGCATGCATAAAATCAAATACTTAGCATGCATAAAACCCACCACTTAACTTGCATAAACCCACATACTTAACTTGCATAAACCCACATACATAACTTGCATAAACATAGGGTTAACATCAAACATGGATTAGCAAACTAACATCATATCATATGACTTAAAACCCACTAATCCGCATACAAAACCGCATGATCTCATCATATCTCATCTACTTAATTTAGCAATTGGTTATTAAAGTGATAGAAACTCACCAAAACCAAGATTAGCAAACTTATGAAGTAAAACTAGTTGCTATATTTGAAGATGGTGATGATTAGAGGTTGATTAGCTTGCAACTTTCTTCATAAACTAGTGGAGGCTCTTCTCAAGTTTGATTTTGGCGGCATGATGTCATCATTTCTATTTTTTTAGTATGGATTAGACTTGCATTAGGGTGTATTTATAGGATTAGGGTGTGTTTTAGACCATAGGATTAGCCCTAGGTTAGATTAGGTCCGTCAGATTTAGGAAATCTCTAGAACACAGCCCAGCCCTAGCCAGAAAACCAGACCTGGTGCACCCAGGCCCTCTGGCTCGACACCCCGTGTCGACAGGCAAGTCGACAGGCAAGTCGACCTCCCAGTCAACAGGCCTGTCGACAGCCCTGTCGACATGGCTAGGGCGGGAACTTTCCCGCCTGGCCCCGCTGGTTCTATTTCAAAATCTGAATTTGAATTTTTAAATCTGTTTTTAGCTTTCATTTTTCTGCAAACTTCATTGGGCCATAACTGGGCCATACGGACTCCGATTTACAAAATTTCGGACTCTATTCTGCGTATTTTTCCGAGACGAACAAAATGACGCAGCCCGTTTCCCCCAATTCTCACATCTGAGATTATTTATTCTACAATTAGTGAATTTTAGCATTAACCGAAATTCGGGGTGTTACATTCTCCTCTCCTTAAAGGATTTCATCCCCGAAATCTCTAAGCTAAGGAGAATGCATATCCTACCATCCAAACAACCATCTACTCAATCCATCAAACACGGGCATCCATTGTCCTTAAAACAATTTCTAATGATGTATGAGCATATGCAAAAAGTGTGTGTATATGTTCCCTATCTAATGTATGAACATATGCAAACCATGATAGTGCCATGCATCCATTATGTATGCGAGAGAACCCTATCGACACATACAACATCTACATGAGTGCACAATCATTCACCCAAAATGCATCATCCATATGATAACACAATCATTATACATCCATAAATATTGCTTCCTACACACAATTTTATGCAATATGCAATATGAAGTGATTGAGCCGATCTAGTGCCTAGAGTGTGTGTATATGCATCCACGAGCAACCACTAGCAAACACTTGCATCCACTTGCATCCATCAACCATAACATGTCTCAAACACATGTTTCAACCATAGGTTTACCCTATCTAAAGGTCAAACAGTACTAATGAGAGGACATACTAAAGATAAGATAAGTACTAGACAACGATAGAGGAGAAATTAAAGACATACCCTCAAAAAGAAATGGGTACAATGAACGCATCTTTGCTTCCGTCTCCCAAGTTGCGTTGCTCTCATCTTCTCCCCACTGCACTTTGACTAGTTGAACCTCTCTGTTTCTCAACTTCCTAGTCTCTGACCCAAGGATGCGAGTAGGAGCTCGTCGAATCGTTGCATCACGTTCTACTTCCACTTCTCTAAGCAAGCTTGGCTCTACCACCTCTGTAGTCTCATGTAGGCACTTCCTCAAATGTGACACATGGAATACATCATGTACCCCACTAAGTCTGTCGGGCAACTCCACTCTATATGCCATCCGTCCAATCCTTTCCTTAATAGGAAACGGCCCCATGAACCTTGGTGCTAACTTCCCAACAGATCCAAAGCGAACCACATTTCGTAACGGAGACACTTTGACAAAGACCATGTCCCCAACTTCAAACTCAAGATCCGTCCTTCTCTTGTCCGCATAAGATTTTTGCCTATCCTGCGCTGCTTTCATCCTTCTTCGAATCAAGTCAATCTTCTCAGAAGTCTCCCTAACCATATCAGGCCCAAGCAAAATCTTATCCGTAGATTCCCACCAACATGTAGGTGATCGACAAGGCCTTCCATAAAGAGCTTCGAAAGGAGCCATACCAATACTGGACTGAAAGCTGTTATTATATGCGAACTCCACCAATGGAAGATGCTCTTCCTATGTACCTCCAAAATCTAAGATACAAAGCCTCAAAAGGTCTTCTAGGACACGATTCACCCTCTCAGTCTGGCCGTCCGTCTGAGGATGATATGCGGTGCTCAGACATAATTGAGTCCCCACTGCTTCTTGCAAACTTTTCCAGAATTCACTAGTGAAGATAGGATCTCGATCACTCACTATGCTAGAGGGTACCCCATGCAATCGAACTATCTCTCGAAGATATACTGAAGCTAGCCATGGAGCAGTCCTCTTGCTCTTCACAGGTATGAAATGGGCGCTTTTAGTAGGTCTGTCTACCACAACCCAAATCCCCGTATTACCCTTTCTCGATCTGGGTAACCCGTCAATAAAATCCATCGAGACGCTATCCCACTTCCATTGTGGAACTTCCAATGGGTGAAGCAACCCACCAGGTTTCTTTTGCTCCGCTTTCACCTGTTGGCACACCAAGCATCGAGCGACATATTCGGCCACATCTTTCTTCATACCGGCCCAGAAGAAAACCCGCTTCATATCTTGGTACATCTTGTCCCCACCGGGATGAATGGTCATCCTAGAACGGTGTGCATCATCAAGAATAGCCTTCCTCAAACCCTCGTCTTGCGGTACACAAAGTCTACCGTCCCTACGCAAGCACCCCCTATCGTCTAGGGTGTACCTACTCAAATGGCTGGACGACTCCCCCCTTATGAGCTTCTCTACCATCTCAACCAACTGTGGGTCGTCCCTCTGTGCTTCTCCAATACGCCCCAAAAGAGTAGGTCTGACCTCCAAGGATGCTAGCAAACCGGGTATATAGTCAATGGAAGGTCTGAAATCAAACATCGAGATAAATTCCAAGCTTCGTCGTTCCACGAACAATGGACTCAAGGACAACCTTTTTCTGCTCAAGGCGTCTGCCACCACGTTCCCCTTGCCAGGGGTATACGCTATCTCGAAATCATAGGATGCTAAGAACTCCATCCACCTTTGCTGTCTCAAATTCAAATCCTTCTGAGAAAACAAGTACTTCAATGATTTGTGGTCAGTGAACAATTCGAATCTCTCACCAAGAAGATAATGGCGCCAAATCTTAAGCGCAAAAACAATAGCAGCCAACTCTAGATCATGGGTAGGGTAATTTTTCTCATGCACTCTCAACTGCCTTCCACCATAGGCTATTACCCTTCCCTCTTGCATTAAGACTGCGCCTAATCTTGTCCCACAAGCATCGGTATAGACAACAAATGGCTTGCTCCCATCTGGCAACACTAAAACTGGAGCAGTGGTTAAAGCTCTCTTTAACCGTCGGAACGCATCATCACAATCTACGTCCCATGTGAAAACAAGATTCTTTTTCGTTAAGCGGGTTAATGGGGCTGATATCTTCGCGAAGTCTTTGATAAACTTCCTATAATAACCCGCCAAACCCAAGAAACTTCTCACTTCGGTAGCATTCTTCGGAACCTTCCAATCCTGAATTGATACTACCTTTGCGGGATCCACAGCTATCCCTTCCTTGGAGACCACGTGCCCCAAGAATCGCACTTCCTTCCTCCAGAAGTGACATTTAGAGAATTTCGCCTTAAGGCTATGTGCTCGAAGAGTCTTCAACACCTCCCCAAGATGTAGGGCATGCTCTTCTTCACTCTTAGAAAATACTAAGATATCATCCACAAAGACCACCACGAATTTATTAAGGAACTCCCTGAACACCCTACTCATCAAATCAACAAAGTATGCAGGGGCGTTCGTCAACCCAAATGGCATCACCAGCCACTCATAGAAACCATCCGGAGTCCTAAAGGCAGTCTTGTCTATGCTATCCTCAGCCACCCTCAACTGATGAAACCCCGTGGCTAAGTCCAACTGAGAAAATACCGAAGCGCCAACCAACTGATCGAAAAGATCATCAATCCTCGGCAATGGGTGTCTATTTTTCTTTGTGAGCTTATTGAGTTCTCTATAGTCTACACAAAGTCTGAGGGACCCATCCGCCTTCGTAGCAAATACTACTGGAGCACCCCACTCCGATATACTCCGTCTTATGAACCCCTTCTCAAGCAACTCCCCTACTTGCTTATGGAGTTCCCTCCTCTCACGAGGAGCCATGTGGCGCACTGGTAAAGATAGAGGTTTAGCATTATCCACCAGATATATTCGGAAGTCAATCTCCCGCTTCGGAGGTAAGCCCTTCACCTCCTCAAACACATCCGAGTATTCCCGGACCACTCTAACAGATTGCAAACTCTCAACCGAAGCGTCAAGCGATTCAAGATAACTTAGCATAACAGAATCCATGGGATTACAAGAGATCTCGAGAGTGTTACCCAAGCGGGTCATGAGCCTAACAACTCTCCTTTCGCAATCAAGAACGGCACCATTACTGGATAACCAGTCCATGCCCAAAATCAACCCATAGCCCGTGAAGCCCAACACAAAAGCATCACATCTAAACTCAATGCTAAGTATAGAAATCTTCAAACCCAAACATATCATGGACAAATAAGTGGAGCCCCCAATTGGGTTTGAAACAACCAAGGGATCATCTACCAGACTGGTGTCTAAGTGCAGTGACTCAACTAATGATGATGAGATAAATGAATGCGATGCGCCAGAATCAAACAATGTTCGGACAAGATGATCAAATAGAAAAACCAGACTTTCAACGGAAATAGTTCTACCTCTTTCCTGAATCGGTGGAACCGCGAGAGCCTGTACTTGCCCCCTAGCCTGACCCGGTGCCATAAGAGCTTGCACCTGTCCTCCTGAGGTAGACCCCGTCCTTTGCCCTTTCTTAGGACAGTCTTTCACTAGATGCCCTGCTTCGCCACAGTGGAAGCAGCCAGTCTTCTTCTTCTTGCGACAATCCTTGCTTAGGTGGCCAGGTGTCCCACAATTGAAACACTTCTTCTTCTTGCCCTTGCCACCGTTGCCTTTCCCCCCTTTGTTTTGCTGTTGTTGCTGAGGTCTCTTTTGATCTCCCTTCTTCTCGGGTGCCTTATTAGCATTGGGACCCTTCTCTTCTTCATGCATGAGTGCCATGTCAACTAGCTTCTCAAAGGTGGCCCCCATAGGGATATGAGTCATAGCCAACCCATGCATTGGTTCATTCAAGCCTTTCACGAACCTCAAAGTCTTCTTCTCTGGTGTATTTACCATGTCTAGGCCAAACCTTGCCAATTGATTAAACTTGTTGACATATTCCTTCACTGAGAGATTTCCTTGCTTTAGAGTCAAGAATCTTTCCATATACAAGTTTTCCTCCGCCCTTGAGAGAAACTTTGCCACAAATTTTTGCCTAAAATCCGCCCAAGAGTCAACGGGGCGTTCTCCATTAGTGACCTCCCACCAGAATGAGGCCTCTCCCTTCATTAACCAAGCAGCTAACTTGACTTTCTTTCCTTCTTCCATCTCAAAGATATCTATCAACTCTTCCACCTCCTTAAGCCAGTCTCTAGCCTCCACAAAAGTTTCAGATCCTTGAAAAGGTTTCCCTCCCATAGCTTTAAATTCCTTGCAAGTCTTAGCAAAAGTATCCATGTGAGGAGGAGGGGGAGGAGGAAGATCGGGTGCTACGGTTGGTGGAGGACCATTTGCTGGACCCGCAGTGGTGGCCCTAGCCTCCATCAATCTCCTATACCATACTGGTACCGTCACACCCTCCGGAAAGTTAAGATCCTCAGCCATGCTGAAACGAAAAAGGAAAGATTCAAAACGGAGAATTCGAAAGATAAAGATATGGCTATTGGGGATTATGCTTTTCTTTCAAAAACTTTTCTCTTTAAAGACATGTTTTTGAAAATATCTCTTCCAAAAAATGTTTTTAGAAAAATAGTTTTCTAAAAATTTTATCTGTTCCGGTAACCTTTGCTCTGATACCACGTGTAACACCCCACTCCCGCTACGGTCACTCTCTAAGGGAATGCCATAACATCGGCGGAGTATTTTAGTGAATATAGAACAGAGAAATTACAGCAAGACAGATATAAGTAATACTTGAAAATTTAAAACAACATTTCAATGCAGCGGAAAGTAAAACATGTCTGGTTACATCACAAAACCATAATAAGAGTTAAGTACAAATATCCATTCTTGCTAAATAAAAATACATAATCCCAATACATGAACTGATAGCCATAAAAGAAAAGGGTAAGCTGAGCTCTACATCTAGGGTCCAAGCTCCAAGAGAGTAATAAAAGCAGCCTGATCAAAGCCCACTCGTACTGGGCCCACTCTGAGAACCTGAGGGTTGGAAAAAAGATAAAAACAACGGGGTCAGACATAAGTCTGAGCGAGTCCTATAACTTTAACAATACAATCATTAAAGTAACCAGAGAAGACATAAACTTGACATACGGTAATGTCTGGGGATGAATGGCTACACTAAGCAGCTTGGTAGACTTAGGATAAACTAAGATAACTGTAAAGACGCATTTACCTACCCAAGGATAATTACTACACTGCACCACACCAGTCCTTCCTACTTAAAGGTTGATCCCTCCCAAGGACTTAGAAAATTTACCCAGTAGCTTCGTGTACCCCTAGCTGACTACATAGGTGTCGTCTGCCCCTATCTCCACTAGGTATACCCACTACTCCCAAGTGATCGGCTCCCTACCGTAGATACCCGTGTCGGTCCCACAGTGGGGTGTATCACTCCCCAAAGTGGCAACCCGTTATAATTAACGGTGCACGGCTTATATCTACACGATGCAACAACGTCTTACCTACCAGCCCGGGTCCACACACGCATATGAAACCCGTTGGACTTGCGTTGCCACCGCTAACCCGTTTTGGCCTCTTATAGTCAAGCCCAGTACGCGTGTCCCGTCCTCGACATGGGTCGAGCCCAATAAGATACATATGGGTTACTGGTTGAAATGGGCCCCCACAAGCTACCCACCTAAGCTTGTCCCTTTTTCTAGTGCATCCCACTTAACCCTTTAATCATGTTTAATTACATGTTTCCACTTGGTTAAGTATTCTAATCGTATTTTCTATTGCCACCCAAGGCAACCACTAGATTTCCACATGCCACCCAAGGCACCCACTTAACCCCTCATGTCCCTCTACATGCTAATATGGTTAAGTGTTTCTTAATTAATTAATTAAGAACATGACCTCATAAAGACCTCTCACATTAGACCGTCTTTTATGACTGCTGGATATGCCGGTTGGTTCCGGGCAGACTTCTGTCATCAAAAGGGTCTAACCTCGTGTCTTTACTTTAATCACGTATTTAATTTATGACTAAGACCTCTCACATTGGGCCAATCATTTGTAGCTGCTGGATTTGCCGGTTGGTTCCGGGCAGACTTCCGCTACAAAAGGGTCCAACCTCGGTCTTAGTTGATTAATTACACCTAATTAATCATCCCCATAATTTGTATTAATTATCCCTAATTAATTACATATTTTTAAGAATAGGGGTAGACCTAACTCAATAGGTAAATTCCCAATTCCATAGTGTGGGTAGACCTAACTTAATAGGTAAATTCCCAACTCCATAATATGGGTAGACCTAACTTAATAGGTAAATTCCCAATTATGTCCATTCATTTTATGTTATACACATTTTTATTAACATGCATATTAACCCCATTGTTTCCCACGTAATTCGTTTTCATAACATGTCATATACATGGGAAGATTCACCATAAATGTAACGGGTTCAATCTTAACACAACGTTGGCTTTTACATGGGTTTAAAAGGTGTCAACTTGCATCATGATATTAAACCCAACTAGCATCATTAAATAACCCAACTTGCATGTGTACACATATGTCATATAAAGGTAACTTGCATAAGTGTTCATAGGCTACACAAAGGGTGAACTTGCATATGTGACTTGCATCATAAAATAGGGTAAACATGCATATGTATTCATAGCATACAAAGGTATCATCTTGCATATGCATGCATCTTATTTAAAAAGGGTAAACTTGCATGTCATAAGGTATGCATAAAACCAACCACTTAGCATGCATGAAATCAAGTACTTAGCATGCATAAAACCAAATACTTAGCATGCATAAAATCAAATACTTAGCATGCATGAAATCAAATACTTAGCATGCATAAAATCAAATACTTAGCATGCATAAAATCAAATACTTAGCATGCATGAAATCAAATACTTAGCATGCATGAAATCAAATACTTAGCATGCATAAAATCAAATACTTAGCATGCATAAAATCAAATACTTAGCATGCATAAAATCAAATACTTAGCATGCATAAAACCCACCACTTAACTTGCATAAACCCACATACTTAACTTGCATAAACCCACATACATAACTTGCATAAACATAGGGTTAACATCAAACATGGATTAGCAAACTAACATCATATCATATGACTTAAAACCCACTAATCCGCATACAAAACCGCATGATCTCATCATATCTCATCTACTTAATTTAGCAATTGGTTATTAAAGTGATAGAAACTCACCAAAACCAAGATTAGCAAACTTATGAAGTAAAACTAGTTGCTATATTTGAAGATGGTGATGATTAGAGGTTGATTAGCTTGCAACTTTCTTCATAAACTAGTGGAGGCTCTTCTCAAGTTTGATTTTGGCGGCATGATGGCATCATTTCTATTTTTTTTGGTATGGATTAGACTTGCATTAGGGTGTATTTATAGGATTAGGGTGTGTTTTAGACCATAGGATTAGCCCTAGGTTAGATTAGGTCCGTCAGATTTAGGAAATCTCTAGAACACAGCCCAGCCCTAGCCAGAAAACCAGACCTGGTGCACCCAGGCCCTCTGGCTCGACACCCTGTGTCGACAGGCAAGTCGACAGGCAAGTCGACCTCCCAGTCGACAGCCCTGTCGACATGGCTAGGGCGGGAACTTTCCCGCCTGGCCCCGCTGGTTCTATTTCAAAATCTGAATTTGAATTTTTAAATCTGTTTTTAGCTTTCATTTTTCTGCAAACTTCATTGGGCCATAACTGGGCCATACGGACTCCGATTTACAAAATTTCGGACTCTATTCTGCGTATTTTTCCGAGACGAACAAAATGACGCAGCCCGTTTCCACCAATTCTCACATATGAGATTATTTATTCTGCAATTAGTGAATTTTAGCATTAACCGAAATTCGGGGTGTTACAAATATGGGGTACGATAGTATATTCGACTCTAGACAACTTAACTTAGTTTATATGCTTTCCCATTTCCAGTTTATACTTATTATGCCCAATTCTTTATTCATAGACTGAATAGTCCTAGACTTACTCAGGCTTTATGTCTGACTCTACTTTTCTTTCGTTCCCCCCACCCCCCAGGTCCACAGGGAGGGAATACCGCAGCTTGACCAGTTTTCACACCCAGCTTGAAGAGAAAGAATGTATTGCTTGGATCTCTTTCGTTTTGGACTATGGCTTTGGATAGCGACTATGAGGACTTATGCAGTTTACTTATGTTTTTTTATGCTTCTTTAAATTATGAAATCAAGACAGTTATGGAAATGTAGTGTTTTTGGAAATATTGTAAGACAATTATGGCATGGTTTGTGTAACACGTATTTTTGATGAAATAAAAGTTGCTGTTGTTTCCGCTGTTCAAAAATATGTGTATTTATATCTGTCTTGTGTATCTGTGACTTGTACTTATAAGCCTCCACCAAAATTAGTGCATTCCCTTTGAGAGTAACCCTAACGGAGGTGGGGTGTTTCAGCTAATGTTTTATTGGGGAATATCATTGTATATTTATGCTTCTTTATTTTGTTGAACAGGATAGATACTTTGTTGTTGGAAAACAATCTTTGTACAAGCTATTTATAAATAAAATAAAGTTTTATTCACTTTTCCGCTGCTTTATTTATCTGTCTTGTAATTTATCTGCATCTTTCACCTATAATACTTCACAGAACTTAGTGCATTCCCTTTGTGAGTGAGACTAACGGATGTGGGGTGTTACACGTGGTATCAGAGCTGAAGGTTACCGGATCAGATAAAAGATTTGAAAAATTATTTTCAAAATGGGTTTAAAAGAAGCATTTTCAAAAGAAAAGTTTTGTTTTAAAGGCATATTCCCCAAATCCATATGCACTATCTTTTGATTCTCTGTTTGAGTCTTTGTTTCCTTCTTTCTTGAGTCTCTGGGGCTCCTGGCTTTCTGGGAGGTAACCTCATCGAAGGACGAAGTAGTGCCCGACTTCCATCTATAGGCGTAATAGTTTCACCTGCGGCTAGTTTTCTTTCAAGCTTTGTAGGGTTTTCTGTACGATGGAGGCAGCTTTCGGGAGATTTGTCAACATGATTACACAAGGAAGAGGATGAGGAGTTTGGCTAAGGGGCACAACCCAAGGATGAGGAATTCATGGATATGGACTTGGCTCACGAAGGAGGAAGGAATTAAAAAAAATCTAAGACAAGAGGAAGTAGCTTTTCTATGGTATAATAGGGCATATAATTAAGAGAAAGGGCAAGGACGAGGGAAAGGATTTTCAGGAGGACGAGTGCGTGCTTTCACCACCAGAATACCTGGGAGAGAGATAGTAAAAGTCTCCATTGGAAAAGTTTAGCTTTTCATTTGATCAACCTGTTAGTACTCTTTTGATCTTAGCGCTTCGCATTCGTTTATACCTGCTTCCATAGATGAGTCTCTGCACCTAGGTACTTGCATAGTAGAAGATCCCAATTAGTCTCAAATCCAAATTGGTGGTTCGGCCCGTTTACCTTTGGTTTGTAGGGATTTGAGAACGGCCACATTAAGTGTTGAGTTTAAGCGTAATGTTTTGGTTCCATGGGCTATGAGTTGATCCTAGGCATGGGTTGGTTGGCTAGTAATTCTGAAAAGTTAGACTTTTTTTTGACTTGCCTTCGAAATACCCTCGAGATTATGAGGACCAGTTAGGCTTAGCTATCTAGAATCGCTTAACACATTTATCGACGATTTGTGATCCGTTAGAATAGTTCATGAGTACGCAGATGTTTTGATTAGGTTAGGGGTTTACCCCTAAAACGCGGGATAGACTTCCGCATATATCCAGTTGACAATGAAAAGCCAGTTATCCGATCAACGACAGTTTTGGAAATGGAGGTCAAGAAGCTTCACAATCGTGAAGATTAACTAAATAAGGTACGGTACAGAGAAGCTCAAGAAGATGCGACTTAGAAGACTGAAGACCAGATATGTGCATCATACCCTTTTTCTTAAGGGTATATCCTTTCTCTAGGAGTTTTATGCCTACTTATTTCTAGCTTTTAAGGTAAATCCTCTAGGACATATCATCGATGCTTAGGTAGAAGCCAATGTATGTAAACGTGTATTTGAAACATGTATTTGAAACATGTTATGATTGATGGTTGCAAGTGGTTGCTCGTGGATGCATATACACATCATATGCGCTAGAACGACTTAGTCACTTTCGTATTGCATTCTTATATATGTATTTGCTTAACGGATTTAACTTGATATGTTAACATGTGGATGTTGCACATGGATGAATGGCTATGCACACATGTAGTATTTACATAACTAGGGATGCTTCCATACATGATTGGACGCATGGCACTGACATAATTCGCATTAAGGAGGTCAACTGAATCAGTAGACCGCCTGATTTTGCATTAGATAGAGACATATACACACACTATGCATATGAATATGAAAGCATTAGAAATATTTGTAAGGACAATGAATGCCTGTGATTGAATGGTTGAGTAGATGGGTGATTGGATAGTAGGACACATTCTTCCTAACTTGAAGATTTCGGGGACGAAATCCTTTTAAGAGGGGGAGAATGTAACACCCCATAGTTCTGTAACATTAAGTTTCACAAATTAAAGTATAATTAAATTTTAGAAGAAGAATTGAGAGAAACGGGTTAATCCATTGCGTTCGTCTCAAAATTCTGCTTGAGATAGAGTCCGAGTTTGTGTAAATCGGACTCCGTACGAAGGAGATATGACCTCCGGAAGTTTAAGAATTTATTTAAAATTCAAACAGCTCGAAAATCGGATTCAAAATTCAAAAATAGGACTAGAACCGGGCTGGGTAGGAAAATTCCTGCCCAGGGCCCAAGTCGACCATAGGGTCGACCATAGTATCGACCTGGTTGACCCAGGTCGACCATAGGGTCGACCTCCCCTGTCGACCTGGTCAGGTCTGGCTGGCCTGGTCTATGTTCTGGTCAAATTTCTGGGCCTGGTCTTGTCACTAGGGCTGAGTTGTCTTCTTTTGATTGGCTTCTCTTTAGAACGGATGGCTTTGATTAAACCTGGCTTCATCGACGGCTCTAATTAACTTGCAACTCTATAAAAACACCCTAGGTCTCCAACTAAAATTCACACAAAAATAAGAACTTGAGCCGCCATGATGTCAGAAGAAAACTAAGGAGAGCCTCCGCTCAAAAAGAGACGAACAACGATTCAAGAAACAAAAGTCTAATCTAATTTCTACGCAACGTTTTCTACTCCAAAAGAAAGCTTTGCAAATTCAGAATAACAGAAACCAGAAAACAAGTTTCAGCGCCCGTTGTAAGTATAGTGGTTTTCTGAATATGAATAGAAATTGCGATGTGATTCGATGTAATTGAAATTGGGGTTTTACTATTGTAAAATATTGATGTAAATTCTATGTATTGCGTTGATTATGTCATATTTTGTATTGGGTGTTTGTGGCATAAATTAGTTGATGCGAGCCTATTGAAATTTGTATATGAAGATAAATATCACTTGCAAGTTTGTAGAAGAAAAAAAACTAGAATTGACATCTTTATGTTATGTCGTTAACATGGTTAGCATACATTCTTTTTAGGCCTAAGTTGAGACTCATGTAAACATGTTCCAAGTTGAAACCTTTTATGCCTACACGACTCAAAACCTTTGTATACATTATTATGTTTATTTGCAAGTGATAATTGGGTTTATGCAAGTACCTTTTGGTTACGCAAATTATACAAGTTTCATGTTGAAATAGGCTACTTGATGTAAAGTTAGTTTACACCTTTGGGTTATGTCAAAAAGTGGACATTTTTATGCCAGTTTGGTGTTTGACATTATGCCTAGTTATATATGTATAAAACCATGTTTAAACAAGTCTAAAAGTATGTCATCTCATGTGACACCAATTTAGTTATATCCTTATTGAATGCAAGTTCACATGACCCACAATCTATGTTAGTGAAAATGCTATGTTGCAAGTTCATGCGCCACACACTTTTATGTATTCTAGAACAATTCATGATTCTGTGCTTCCCCTTTTTATGTTTATGAGTTGGGCTGAAATGTTAAGCCCAACATATGTTATGCTGCGTACGTACAAACGGGGGAAACAAACGTGGGGTTTAAAATAAAATACATGTATTGGCATGTCTGACACATGCCAATGACTAGTGACATTTAAAGCGGTATAAATTATACCCAAAATTAGTGAATTTGGATAATTGGGCCATAAACATTTACATATAAAAATGAAAAGTGACAAATATGTAAATCTAGAAAATACGAGTATGCTTAACCCGAGGTTGGATTGAGTTGTGATGTAAACCTGCCCGGACCCGCCCGGCTGTCCAGTAGTCACAACAATACCTATCCAATGTGGGTGGTTAAGCATCGAGCCCAATAATGACCCGAGGTTAGACTGAGCTACGTTGTAAACCTGCCCGGAACCGACCGGCACATCCAGTAACCGTAGCAATATCTGTCTAATGTGAGTGGTCAGGTGCTCTAAGAGGCTAAGGGCAGATGGTAGGGTTAAGTTAACTAAAACACTTAACCAGCTTAACATGTTAACAAGACAAGACTTGTAGGTGTTAAGTAACTAAGAAAACACTTAACCAATTTAACATGTTAACTAGACTTGAAGGTGAGGTTAAGTAAAGTTAATATACTTAACCAATTTAACATTTAACTAGACTAGAGGGCGAGGTTAAGTAAATTTAGAATACTTAACCATTATAACATGTTAGCTAGATAAGTGGGTAAGGTTAAGTAAATACACTTAGCCAATTTAATATGTTAGCTGGACTAGAGGGTAGGGTTAAGTAAACTTAGAACACTTAACCATCATAGTGTGATAAATTGAACAGGGTTAAGTTGAAACATGAAGGGACAATACCTAACCATTAGAACATGTTAATTAAATAGATGTTAGGGTTAAGTTAACTAAGGGAACACTTAACCGTTATAACATGTTAGTTAAAACAAATGGGCAAGGTTAGGTTTAAAGGGACACTTAACCAATACAAGATGAATGGGTAGAGTTAAGTAATAAGAAATACTTAACCAATATAACTTAGTTTGTGATAGGGTTAAGTCAACATGAACTACTGATAACACTTAGCTAGTTTATTATGACAAAGGAATGGGTTGAGCTAACCTGGATTGACTAATGACACTTAACCAATCCAACTTGACAAGAAAGAAGGCTAAGTAGTAAACCCTAGTTAAGAAACAATTGAGAACGGGAGCTAACTTGAAATCCCCAGTTAAAGAAACTAAGTGATAAACCTTAGTTAACAAGATTTATAGGAAAAGAAACTAAGTGGTAAACCTTAGTTGAGAACAACTAAGAATTTCTTAGTCAAGAAAACTGAGCCGGTCCATAATAGATGAATAACCCGATATGGTAGATCATCGCTTAACAAGTACATGAGAAGGAGCAAACGTTTATCCGATTTCGAAAAAGGCTCCAGCGGACTGGGTTTAGAAGCACGTAGCTTCAGGGAACGTGAGGGTACTCTTGGTATCCCTCTGTGAGGCTGCAGATGATCCGCCTGGGCTCACAGAGGTTAAGGTCTGCGTCAGAAGAACCAAGGGTATGCCTTGGTTGCAATTTAAGGCAACCTAAAGACTAGGATGGACCAGCGTGATTCGACGAGACCAGTAGCCCTGTGATAGCGACTCGTCGTCTACCTGCCATCTTGAGTCAATCGTGGTGCGCATGCGGAAAGGCAGAGAACTCCCAACAGACCATATCCTTGCTATCTAGTTATGGGTGAGGCTGTCCAATAGGAAAGTGGGGCATAGGTGGCAGGAGTATAGTTCTCGTGCTTGATTTTCTTGGATTGCCTTTCATTAGTTGAGGGAGGGGTCACGTGGGACCATAACCACTGGTAGAAAAACAGACCTTAGCATCTGCATCGGTAGATTTCTGAAAGCTCTCGACCGAGTTCCGTGTTTCTAGAATAGCCCTGCCACGGGACTCGGGTCGCACATTTCAGGACATGTGCATCTAGACAGCGATAAACGATTCGCGACACATACGTGGGAAAGTCTAGGAACATATACCACTCTAGGTAGTGTGTCCTAGACTAGGGGCATCGTTTGACAGGTAGCATAATCCCTAGTGGACCTAGGTGGCATAAATCATGAATCCGAGAAGTATTAGACAAGTCGCATAAACCCTAGTTGTAACACCCCGTATTTTCTGTGAACGTATAGGTAACATATCAGAGGATAATTAATTTTTTTAAAATAAGAATCAAGGGAAACGAGTTGCGCCATTGCGTTCGTCTCGGAATTCTTCTTGAAAACGAGTCCGAATTTGCAAGAATCGAAGTCCGAATGAAGGAGATATGACCCTCCGAAGTTTCAGGAAATTTCAGAATTGAAAACAGCTCGAAATTCGAATTCAAACCCAGAAGCGGGCTGGGCGGGAAATTTCCCGCCCAGGGCCCAAGTCGACTGGGGAGTCGACTGGGCAGTCGACCCCCCAGGACCCAGGTCGACCGGGGAGTCGACTGGGCAGTCGACCCCCCAGACCAGGTCGACTGGGCAGTCGACCTGGGGGTCGACGTCCCTGGTCGAACCTGGTGCGTGTGTGTGCGATTTTGAGGGCTGTGACGTGTTTGGACAGACTTGATGAGATCTAGGGTTAATCTGAGGGCCTAGATGAGTTCCTACACCTATAAATACATCCTAAGACCTAGCCTTCTCTACACACAATTCTATTCTGCTTCTACTCTACCTCTGTTCTAATAAAAATAAAAATGGCGTCGCTACTCTGCTGGAATCAAAACTAGAAGCTAACCAACATCAACCTAGGCAACTCAATTCAAATTAAAGATTAAGGCTTCTACAACGATTCTACAACAATTAAAGTTCTTTCTTTAATCCAACCAAGGCAAGTACAGTTATTTTCCGATATAAACGTTAATTCTGATTGTGACATGAATTGTAAATCTGAATCTGAGGTTATATTTGTTCTGTTCTGTTTGGATCTATCTTATTCTGTATCTCTTTCCTCTTTCTGTTTTATAGCCAGGCTATCCACGAGCCTGAGCCAATCTCATAAGAGATTAACATATGCTAAAATGTTTGGGACAGAAAAATGAATGATGCATAAATTGGGCATGACCAATAGGTGACTGATTTGAGGAAAGAACATGGACTGTAGCTAGAACGTAAATCTGAGACATATGACTGGACATGTTATATTTATAACATAAAGGGTATTGAACATATGATTTGAGGACATGACATAGAAAGATATATAATTGGATATAAATATAGACTGTATTGAACATATGGCTTGAGATAAAGAGAATATGGTTTAGGTATAAAGATTTACATTAAAGTAGGATATCTATCAAATGTGAATAATACCAAAGTAGGAGATTTTGGTCGATGGCTATATTTGGTATAATTTATATGTGAATCTTTTGTACTAGGCAAGTTGGACTAAATTGGGACATGTAGATTATGACTATAATCTGTGACATGTAAATTTAATGCAAACATGGGGTATATGATCATATTGTGAACCATGACTATTATTTATGCATGTGAACTTAGGCAAGATTTATAATTAGGCAAGATATGTTTGTGAAACTTTAAGGAATGATTAAATCTGTTATATTTGCCTAATTTTCTAATTTTGTTACATTGCCTAATCTGCTAGTTCTGTTATATTGCTTAATCTGCTAGTTCTGCTCTACTGCCTAGTCTGCTAGATTTGTTCATCTACCAAATCTGTCATCTGCTAAGTCTGTTGAAAATGCCAAATCCTCTAAACTAAATCTATTGAGATGCCTAATCTGTTGAATCTGCTAGTTTGCTTAATCTGCTAAATCCATTTGGTCGCCTAATCTGCAAAATCTGTTATCTGCTATATCGGTTGAGTTGATATAATTAGTCCGTTATTGACATAATCTGAATTGGCTATAGTTATGAATAATTGACATGTATATTAGGCGTGGGCATAAATGGTAAATTATTAATTAATTGGCCGCAAAGATAAACATGGCTAACTCGAGGTTAGAATGAGTTTGTGGCGTAATTCTGCCCGGAACCGCCCGGCATATTCCAGTGGCCGCAAACAATAGGTTCTAATGTGAGAAGTTAGTCATAACGTGCTTGAAACCCGAGGTTAGACTCAGTTTGCGACAGAAACCTGCCCGGAACCAACCGGCCTAACCAGTAGCCGCAAACTGTCAGTCTAATGTGAGAGGTCTGGGCATTAATATTTAATAAATGAAAATCTGAGATAAATATGATGTCTAAAACGTGTTGGGTAGGTAACGTTAAACCAATTGGACCAATGAATCTGATAAACCCGTTTCGTGAATCTGTAGGCCCAATACAAAATTAGACAATCTGTAACCGGTTAATCTGTAACCAGTAAATCTATAAGTCTGTTAATCTGTGAACTAGTTGATCTAAACTCTGTATGTCTAAAACTTGTAAACAAGTAAATCTGAAATCTACTAGTCTGGCGACACAAGGTTAGGAGGGTAATCACTTGTGTCATCTGTTGTTTGGGACCCATATTAGTCAGTAACCCTTTCTGGTATCAAAACTTTGACCCAACAGTAGGTAGGGTCCGGGCACGCTTACTGAACTAATTATAAGCGGTTCATTCTGATAATGGCGAGGGGTGTTGATGGTGCGTTCCAACCGGGTCATGTGCGTGCATGGATCCCGGTCTGTCTCTGAGGATGTAAGACGCCGTGACATCTGTAAATAGGTATGTGCCAATTGGTTGTGACTTTAGGGAGTGATACTCCCTACTATGGGGCCGACACAGGGTATTTATGTATTAGGGAGCCGATCGCTTGGGGTAGGGTTTTAGGGTACACTAAGTTCTGTCTGTTTCTGTTGGTACCGTCTGTTTCTGTTGGGTGGCAACACCTGTCTGTTTCTGCGTGGTACCGTCTGTTTGGGTGGTAAAGGCCCAATTACTAGTGTACACCTAATGCTACATTCTGTTTCCGTAGGGATTAATCTGTTTCTGCTTCTGTCTGTTTCTGTTCGGGTGGTAAAGGCCCATTACTAGCACTCTCTTCCGTGGAAATTATTCTGTACCCGTTTCTGGTTCAGTTTAGACATTAGAGTGACACCTAATTCTGTTATACTAGTATTAGTGCAGAGAAGTGTAAAACAATAGCTTATATCATTCTGTTCTTCTGTTATATCTGCTACACCTGTTACAGTTATCTCTCATCCAGTTTTATGATCATGTCATGTTATTATTATCTGTTCATAACTGAAAATCACTGGACTTGCCAGACTTTTTGTCTGACCCTTGTTGTTTCGCCTCCTTTCTTCCGTCCCCCCCCCCCCCGAGGTTTTGTAGAAGGGAATACTCTAGCTTGATCCAGATTTCTTCCGCTTGCAGTGCTTAAAGTATGGCTTGTCTTCTTCTGTGGGGATTATGATTTTAAACTATGCATTTTGAAGGCTTTTGTACAAGACTGATATTTTGTACTTGAATTCAGGTATTGTGATTTGAAAGGATGTAACCAAGCTTCTGTTGAAATAAAGTTATAAATTTTTCAAGTACTGTTTTATCTATCTTGTAAGTTTCTGTTCTGTTTACTAAAATGCTCCACCAAAGTTAAGGCATTCCCTTTGTGAGTGACCTTAACGGAGGTGGGGTGTTACACTTGGTATCAGAGCTGAAGGTTACCAGATTGGGTAAAGTTTTTGAAAACTATTTTCAAAAAGGTTTTGAAAGGAAGTATTTTCAAAAATAAAGCTTATTTTCAAAAACATGATCCCCAAGAGCCATATATCTTTCTTTCAGTCCTTTTTGTATTGAATCTTTCCTTTTTCGTTCAGCATGTCTGAAGCATCCGAGATACCAGAGGGTGTTCATGTACCCGGTTGGTTTCGTCAATATCTTGAGGCTAGGACCGCCACCGCAGGTCCAGCAAATGATCCCCCTCCTCCACCCCCTCCTCGTGCAATTACTTTCTCAAAGATCTGTAGAGATTTTAGGGCCATGGGTGGAAAGGATTTCAAGGGAACTGAATCATTCGTAGAGGCGAGGAACTGGCTCAAAGAAACTGAGGATCTATTCGTTATCTTCGAGGTGGACGATAGGCAGAAGGTACAGTTGGCGGTATGGCTGCTCAAAGACGAAGCTTCCTATTGGTGGGAAGTCACTAACGCCGAGAGGCCAGTTGAAACATGGATGGATTTCAGAACAAGGTTTGAGACAAAATTCCTCTCGCGAGCTGAGCGAAGTCTACAACTGGAAAAGTTCTTATCTCTTAAGCAAGGAAGTATGACGGTCAAGGAATACGTCAACCAGTTCAACCAACTGGCTAGGTTTGGATTGGATTTAGTCAACACTCAGCATAAAAAGGCTCTCTGCTTTGTTAAAGGATTGAACGAGCCACTGCACAGCCTAGCCATGACCCATGTACCCATGGGAGCGACTTACGAGAGATTGGTGGACATGGCACTACTGCACGAGGAAGACAAAGGCCCGAAAGAGACAAAGAAGGAAGAACCACAGAATAAGAAAGCAGGGCCCAAAAAGGAAACACAAAGGAAGGATGAGAAGTCTGAAGATAAGAAGGGGAAAAAGTGCTTTACTTGTGGAAGCTCGAATCATCTGAACAAGGATTGCAGAAAAAGGAAGGGCACTTGCTTCAACTGTGGTGAGATGGGACACTTCACTAGGGACTGCCCGAAGAGACGAGGGCAAGGAGGGCAGGCGAACACTCTTGAGGCTAGTGGCTAGGATAGAAATAGGAAAATTCCTATAGTAGGTTTAATTTCTTTATCTAATTATGGAGTTAAGACTCTTTCTGATTCTGGTATTTTGATTTTGTAATCGATACTCTGCACTTTAATACTAGTATTATTTCTGATTCCGCTGTAGACTCAGACCCATAAGGGTTATGACTCATCTATTGTGATAGATTGGGGTTTGAGAGATATCTGTGTTAGGCGTCAAGTAGGACGCATATATTCTGGGTTTTATCATGCTTAGTTCAGTAACCTGATCTGTACCAGTAATCTGTAAATATCTGAATACTTTCGATAAGGATAAGATTTCCAGTTTTGGCATTATCTAAAGAGGGTAATCCTCTGTGTGTCAATTTGATGTTGGTTTCGGTTTTCGGGGCCGATACTTAGGTCCCATGTCTAATGGGAACCAAGTTTTTGTTTTATCTGTACTCGCTTCCATCATTCGACTGTATCCTATCGATCGAATCTTCGAACTTTAGGTAGAAACTAATGGGTGTAAACATGTGTTTGAGACATGTTATGTTTGATGGTTGCAAGTGGTTGCTAGTGGTTGCTCGTGGATGCATATACACACACTAGGAACTAGATCGGCTCGAAAACACTCTCATACTGCATATGGATGTGTGAGCATTTTCAATTTTTGTGAATGCAAAATGATTGACTCAGCACATGGATGTTGCATATGACTGAATGGTTGTGCACTCATATAGAAATGATATGTATCGAGTAGGAAAATTGCATACATATTGGACTCATGGCACTGGCATAATTCGCATTAAGAAGGTCAACTGAATCAGTGGACCGCCTGATCTTTGCATTAGATAAGGAACATATACACACACCTTTGCATATGTTCATACAACATTAGAAGTTTCTAAGGACAATGGATGCTAGTGATTGATGATTGAGTAGATGGATGTTGGATGGTAGGACACATTCTTCTTAACTTGAAGATTTCGGGGACGAAATCCTTTAAGGAGGGGAGAATGAAACACCACGTATTTTCTGTGAACGTATAGGTAACAAATCAGAGGATAATTATTTTTTTAAAAATAAGAATCAAGGGAAACGGGTTGCACCATTGCATTTGTCTCGGAATTATGCTTGAAAACGAGTCCGAATTTGCAAGAATCGGAGTCCGTATGAAGGAGATATGACCCTGCGAAGTTTCAGGAAATTTCAGAATTGAAAACAGCTCGAAATTCGAATTCAAAATTCGAATTCAAACCCAGAAGCGGGCTGGGCGGGAAATTTCCCGCCCAGGGCCCAAGTCGACTAGGGAGTCGACTGGGCAGTCGACCCCCCAGGACCCAGGTCGACTGGGCAGTCGACCTGGGGGTCGACCTCCCTGGTCGAACCTGGTGCGTGTGTGTGCGATTTTGAGGGCTGTGACGTGTTTGGACAGACCTGGTGAGTTCTAGGGTTAATCTGAGGGCCTAAATGAGTTCCTACACCTATAAATACATCCTAAGACCTAGCCTTCTCTACACACAATTATATTCTGCTTCTACTCTACCTCTGTTCTAATAAAAATAAAAATGGCGTCGCTACTCTGCTGGAATCAAAACTAGAAGCTAACCAACGTCAACCTAGGCAACTCAATTCAAATTAGAGATTAAGGCTTCTGCAACGATTCTACAACAATTAAAGTTCTTTCTTTAATCCAACCAAGGCAAGTACAGTTATTTTCCGATATAAACGTTAATTCTGATTGTGACATGAATTGTAAATCTGAATCTGAGGTTATATCTGTTCTGTTCTGTTTAGATCTATCTTATTTTGTATCTCTTTCCTCTTTCTGTTTTATAGCCAGGCTATCCACGAGCCTGAGCCAATCTCATAAGAGATTAACATACGCTAAAATGTTTGGGACAGAAAAATGAATGATGCATAAATTGGGCATGACCAATAGGTGACTGATTTGAGGAAAGAACATGGACTGTAGCTAGAACGTAAATCTGAGACATATGACTGGACATGTTATATTTATAACATAAAGGGTATTGAACATATGATTTGAGGACATGACAAAGAAAGGTATATAATTGGACATAAATATAGACTGTATTGAACATATGGCTTGAGATAAAGAGAATATGGTTTAGGTATAAAGATTTATATTAAAGTAGGATATCTATCAAATGTGAATAATACCTAAGTAGGAGATTTTTGTCGATGGCTATATTTGGTATAATTTATATGTGAATCTTTTGTACTAGGAAAGTTGGACTAAATTGGGACATGTAAATTATGACCATAATCTGTGACATGTAAATTTAATGCAAACATGGGGTATATGATCATATTGTGAACCATGACTATTATTTATGCATGTGAACTTAGGCAAGATTTATAATTAGGCAAGATATGTTTGTGAAACTTTAAGGAATGATTAAATCTGTTATATTTGCCTAATTTGCTAGTTTTGTTACATTGCCTAATCTGCTAGTTCTGTTATATTGCTTAATCTGCTAGTTCTGCTCTACTGCCTAGTCTGCTAGATTTGTTCATCTACCAAATCTGTCATCTGCTAAGTCTGTTGAAAATGCCAAATCTGCTAAACTAAATCTGTTGAGATGCCTAATCTGTTGAATCTGCTAGTTTGCTTAATCTGCTAAATCCATTTGGTCGCCTAATCTGCAAAATCTGTTATCTGCTATATCGGTTGAGTTGATATAATTAGTCCGTTATTGACATAATCTGAATTGGCTATAGTTATGAATAATTGACATGTATATTAGGCGTGGGCATAAATGGTAAATTATTAATTAATTGGCCGCAAAGATAAACATGGCTAACTCGAGGTTAGAATGAGTTTGCGGTGTAATTCTGCCCGTAACCGCCCTGCATATTCCAGTGGTCGCAAGCAATAGGTTCTAATGTGAGAAGTTAGTCATAACGTGCTTGAAACCCGGGGTTAGACTCAGTTTGCGACAGAAACCTTCCCGGAACCAACCGGCCTAACCAGTAGCCGCAAACTGTCAGTCTAATGTGAGAGGTCTGGACATTAATATTTCATTAATGAAAATCTGAGATAAATATGATGTCTAAAACGTGTTGGGTAGGTAAGGTTAAACCAATTGGACCAATGAATCTGATAAACCCGTTTAGTGAATCTGTAGACCCAATACAAAGTTAGACAATCTGTAACCAGTTAATCTGTAACCAGTAAATCTATAAGTCTGTTAATCTGTGAACTAGTTGATCTAAACTCTGTATGTCTAAAACTTGTAAACAAGTAAATCTGAAATCTGTTAGTCTGGCGACACAAGGTTAGGAGGGGAATTACTTGTGTCATCTTTTGTTTGGGACCCATATTAGTCAGTAACCCTTTCTGGTATCAAAACTTTGACCCAACAGTAGGTAGGGTCCGGGCACGCTTACTGAACTAATTATAAGCGGTTCATTCTGATAATGGCGAGGGGTGTTGATGGTGCGTTCCAACCGGGTCATGTGCGTGCATGGATCCCGGTCTGTCTCTGAGGATGTAAGATGCCGTGACATCTGTAAATAGGTCTGTGCCAATTGGTTGTCACTTTAGGGAGTGATACACCCTACTGTGGGGCCAACACAGGGTATTTATGTATTAGGGAGCCGATCGCTTGGGGTAGGGTTTTAGGGTACACTAAGTTCTGTCTGTTTCTGTTGGTACCGTCTGTTTCTGTTGGGTGGCAACACCTGTCTGTTTCTGCGTGGTACCGTTTGTTTGGGTGGTAAAGGCCCAATTACTAGTGTACACCTAATGCTACATTCTGTTTTCGTAGGGATTAATTTGTTTATGCTTCTGTCTGTTTCTGTTCGGGTGGTAAAGGACCATTACTAGCACTCTCTTCCATGGAAATTATTCTGTACCAGTTTCTGGTTCAGTTAAGACAGGGTGACACCTAATTCTGTTATACTAGTATTAGTGCAGAGAAGTGTAAAACAATAGCTTATATCATTATGTTCTTCTGTTATATCTGCTACACCTGTTACAGTTATCTCTCATCCAGTTTTATGATCATGTCATGTTATTATTATCTGTTCATAACTGAAAATCACTGGACTTGCCAGACTTTTTGTCTGACCCTTGTTGTTTCGCCTCCTTTCTTCCGTTCCCCCCAGGTTTTGTAGAAGGGAATACTCTAGCTTGATCCAGATTTCTTCCGCTTGCAGTGCTTAAATTATGGCTTGTCTTCTTCTGTGGGGATTATGATTTTAAACTATGCATTCTGAAGGCTTTTGTACAAGACTGATATTTTGTACTTGAATTCTGATATTGTGAATTGAAAGGATGTAACCAAGCTTCTGTTGAAATAAAGTTATAAATTTTTCAAGTATTGTTTTATCTGTCTTGTAAGTTTCTGTTCTGTTTACTAAAATGCTCCACCAAAGTTAAGGCTTTCCCTTTGTGAGTGACCTTAACGGAGGTGGGGTGTTACACTAGTTGAATCTAGGGAACGCTCGATAGAAAACCCTAGGTTAAATCTAGGTAATAAATAAATGTGCGCCTGATAGCAACCACAGTTACAGGGACTGGGATCACGTTATCATTTTATACAGATTACTAGTTGGGATACTAGTTAGGTGGTGCAGAGATTAGTATGGGGTGCGATAGTAATTTCGATTCTAAACTGCTTTGCCTTAGTTTATAGTATTTTCCCATTTTCAGTTTATGCCTGTCATGTCCTTTTCCTTATTCATATACCGAAGCACCACTAGACTTACCAGGCTTTATGTCTGACTCTATGTTTTCATTCGTCTTCTTTTCTTCCGTTCCCCCCCCCCCAGGTAGTCAGGGAGGGAATAACTCAGATTTGTATGGACCTGTTACTCTTTCCAAGCTTGAAGACTCTTGGATGTGCTGCTTTGGACTCTCTTTTCCACCGCTATGGCTGGCTAATGTTTTATTGGGGAATATCATTGTATATTTATGCTTCGTTATTTTGTTAAACAAGATAGATACTTTGTTGTTGGAAAACAAACTTTGTACAAGCTGCTTATAAATGAAATAAAGTTTTATTCACTTTTCCGCTGCTTTATTTATCTATCTTGTAATTTATCTGCATCTTTTACCTATAATACTTCACAGAACTTAGTGCATTCCCTTTGTGAGTGACACTAACGGATGTGGGGTGTTACAATTCACCACCACAATAAACTTGTATAATTTCATGATCCACTACAACAATAAACTTGCATAACTACAAACAACATATACCTAAATTATAGTCTACCATAATTTACTTTTATCTATTTAAACCTAAAGTGACTAGAACTCTCAGAAAAAGAGGGTCTTGAGTTCTGGGATCTGGATTATGTAATTGATTAGCGTTCCCTTGATGTAGGCAATTTCATTGTTGTAGTTTTACGCTTGATTTGATTTGAATTGAGTTGCTTTACTTTGCTTCTAGTTGGTGGCGGTTACTCTAGGTTTTGGAGTGACAACATGACGGCCATTGTTCTAATTTTGATTTGGTTTTAGGGTTTGAGTCTACACATGTTTATATAGAATTGCAAAATAATTATAGCCGTCGGATGACTCTAGAGTTAACCACAACCATTCAATCAAGATAGGGTGACAAGTCAGCCCTAATGACTCAGCAAGGAGTCAGAAAGGACTCAGCAATGAGTCACAATATGGATCAGAACATACCAGAAAGCTGTGCAGGCTTTTACCTAGGCCTGGGCGCACTTGGGAAGTACGCTAGTGCAATTTTTGTACTGGCGCACTTCCCAAGTGCGCCAGTGCATTTCTACTTTTTTTTCCTTCTTCTTTCCAGTTTTTCTATCTAACTTCGTTCGTCCGTATCTCCTTCATATGGTATCTGTTTTACGCAAACTCGGACTCTATCTCAACCAAAATTCCGAGACGAACACAATGGCGTAACCCGTTTCCCTTAATTCTCATATTTACAATTAAGTATTCTTTAATTCGTTAATTTTAATATTTAAAATTACGGGGTGTTACATCAAGATAAGATCGTTGTCGATCAAGGTCTAAGAGGTAAATAGTATACCCCAACTTGAACGACTTCACTATTATCGAGAGATGGTATTAGTTTGTGATGGTAAAAAGGTAAAAAGGAGATTTGTAAATATATAATAATAATTCCAAAGGAAAGGAAATACAAAAGGGTTTGAGAATAGAAAACGATATTTCTAAAATATGAAAGGGTTTGAGAGATATAGTGATGTTTCCATACTAAAGAAATATAAAAGTGCGATTTTGAAATAAGGATATTATGAAAGGTATAAGATATAGTTTCGTTCCAATGGTTTTGGTTTTCGGAAATGAAAAGAAGAGATTATATTGGTTTTGGAAATGGAATTTGATATTGGAAATATAAGTAAACTTTCATAAGCAGGATTGAAAGCCATAATTGATGAAGTTTTTAAGTTCATGAAACTGTTTAAGATTATATAATAAAAGAATATGTCGCTTGATGTTATTTTATACTAGATAAGATTTGGTAAATTAACTATACCGTTAGGTTAAAAAATATGTATATGATATTTCTAGATAAAAGGAATAAAAGAGGTTTTGTAAAATATGGTGATAAAGGAAACAAAAGAAAAAGATTGGTAAAAATGTTTATTTGAAAAATGTAAGAATATTGATTACTGTTTTCAAATTAAATAAAACAGAAAAGATTTGTTAAGACAAATATTTACGATTGATTTCTTAGAACCGATGGGATGTTTTAGTAATGGTTTTAATTAAAAAGGGCCTGAGCTATTGAATGCTGTTGGATTTTATAATTAAAGAACTGACTGTCAAATCAATATCTTTTTTACCTTTGACAAGTTAGTTCGAAGAGTCTGGGATGTGAACTAGACCCAAAACTATTTCGAACCAGCTGTGCGTTCCAAACTAATCTGCAGAGATGATTATAAAGATGGAGCATTGACGACCGTGGATCTTCATAAGCAGAAGAACTACTCGTTAAATTTCTTTGGTTTTGGTCATTAGAGTTACGATGACTTGTGATTCTATCATGATTGAAATCTTCGGATTGCAAGGACTTCTCGCTACTGATCCGTGGGATGATTCCTCTATAGGAGGTGGTTGGAGGGTGCCTTCGGTTCATTCTGTTCCTGGATGACTTGTATGGACGAATGTCTGACAGAGTATTTCCAAAGGGTCACATTTACAAATATACCAAGTTTGGTATCAAGAAGGCAACTTCTCTTTGCTTAACACCTAGAGTGTTTTTGTGAATGTCAATAAATGATTTGACGCATCTGAAGATATGGCCTTCAAAGTGAATGATGATGCGATGTTCTGAAAAGGTGATCACGACCTCAAGCCACATCAACCGGGAAATGACAGAAATCGGGCAGACGACATGGCTATGTGTGTTATACCCATTAGGGTGTATTGTTACCGTCTAGAGAAAATTTTATTTGTTTTTCTTACATTTCTGTATCTTCCAGTAAGGATGGTGGTTCATGAACCATAGGGTGACAATATATTCGATACACTTAAGTTGAATGAGTTGTCGGTCATGTGTGGCCAGGTTACAAGATGTTCTTGTTAAACCCTAGTGTATTGCTCTCTAGAGGTACACTTTTGGAAGGTGGTCCCATAACTTGTCATGATGAAAATCCAAACTCCAATAAGCGCCATGCGGATTTTGATTATATACTAAGTATGTGGAGCGTGGGATGCAAGCATTCTGCTAGATGATTATTTATTTGTGGTTTGATAGACAATATTATAATATCATAGGATTTTGATATATCGAAAGTATTTTGTGTTATCGTAAGGTAAAAACCGTCTGTGTTTATGTGTGGACTGGTCTTGCAATTATCCTTTTCTTTCAAAGGATTTTTCTAAAGTTAAGCAAGATGGTTGTAGTATAAATTTATCGCTGAAAGTATTTCAGACTGATCCGGGTGAATTTTGCTTTGCTTCAAATGTGCTTGGGTCAGGTTGAGTATATTATTAGGTTAGGTTTCGCTTTGAGTTTCAGAAGAGGAGCTGAAGTCAAGGCATATATATGTATTTTCTGGTAATAAGTTATTCTGATGTATGTATGGTATTGAAATGAATGTATACTTTTATGTTGTAATCATATATATACAGTTTCTTTTGTGTTAAGAAATTTGATATATTATATTTTATTCGTTCCGCTGCGAGATTCTGATCTTCTTATTCTTCTATCCTAATATTTATGTCTTTCTTTTCTTACTCTCTAATTTTTTCTATTAACAATCTGGGTTTCGATACTTGGGATTTTGACAAGTAGTACAGGATAATGTATTATTGTTGGAAATTCAAGTATCGAATTTTCCCAGATCGTTGTGTAACTATTTGTTTCTCTTTATAGTGTATTATGCTTTCTATTTTGTTCGAATATCGTATACTATCACTTGAGCTTCTAAGTTTTGATTATGTTAATAACTTTTCATTTTCAAATTCATTTTCACTTTGCTTCATTGCTACTCTAATTTCAAAAAACATTATTAACTAAATTTACCGTTTGTTTATTCAAGTAAAAGTATGTTTCAATGCAATACTAAGAGTGTTTTTCCAATCAATTTCTTCCCCAAAACAATGAGTGTATCTAAAACATGCTCCAATGCAGATCAAGTTAGGTGGGGAAGATGTGAAAAAGAATAGTTGGTTTGTTCCAATCACTTTTCTATATGCTTAATTTTGTGGATGAAAATAATTAATATTAATCTAAAGGATAAAGCACATGAGTATGGATATTGATCATTTAGTAGCGTATTCTTCCACAAAATTTACTTTACACTCAGAGTTCTACAGTCTAAAAATGCGACTTATTAAATTATATTATAGTTATAAATTAACATTCAAAAATTTTTAAATCAAGATTTTTAATACTTTAACAATCGTTCCATGCAAGTATTCTCCTTATTATTTAATCACTAGTATTGTAAAATTTAGTCTGGATTGGATGTCTAATTCTCATTATAAGCTTTTTGGTAACTTACGTTTTGGTTGTTTTTTGTACAAGGTTAGATCAAATTTGGGCCTTTTTATTAGATTCACTAGATATTTCAGATATAATAGATTTCGTCTCTGTTGATTTTTGGTATTTGTTAGAACTTTCTCTATATGTTAGTTTGTTTTCTTTTTTATGGTATATATGATTATATGCTTGTACATATATACATGTTAATTTATACATATAAGTATAACTTTTTATACAAATATGTATATATACACATACATATATATGTATAGGTATATACTCATATATACAGGTTTGTTACTGATAGTTTTCTTTAGTATTTCAGATTACAGGTCATGGACTTAGCTTGGGAGCTTATGGGATTGCTGTCTGGATTGGGATTTATTGTTTGTTTAGTCATATATGTATTTAGTGTTGGAGTGATGTGGTTTTAGGGGTATGATTGACCTCCTTGTCTATTATTTTGATTGCCATATGTAAGGAAAGAGATATACTCAATATCGGGTGGTGGCCTTGCCGGAATTCGATATTGTAGTATGATGGGTGGTGGCCTTGCCGGAACTCATCTATCTATTATCCTCTACTTTCTTTTGGCAATCTTGTTTGTCTTGGTGTTTGGATATTGTATCTTGTTCTTTTTCTCTCTATATATATACATGTGTGCTCTCTTCCTATTGGAGGATCACACATTATTTTGTTTTCAAAAAAAAAAGTATTCTCCTTATTATAATTTGTACGAATTAGTATATGAAACATTTTTACCCATTGAGTGAACTATTTCGGATATTTTCTAATTAAAATTTAATATAACATATACACTTGCATTTCAGCTTAGAATTGAGAGGAACTATATGCACGTTCAACCTAAGGTTGCACTACTTTGTTTGCAATTTTTAGTTAAATGACATAAAATATGCATGGATAGTATTAGTGCAATAGACTATCTTAAAATGTTGAATTTTTATTCCATTATGAAAAATTATTTTTAAATAAATAAAATAAAATAAAACAACTTGCCAATGAGCGAGACATAATATGTGCGTTGAAACCAGTTAATCTAATTATTTTCCAAAAAAATGAATTTAACTAGTTGATCTTATCAATCAATTAGGTCATACATGGAATGGAGAAATTGAAAAAAAAAATTGAGTGGATATATTATGGAAGGGAACAACTAATTAATGAATAATTTAATTATTGGTAGATTTATGAACGAGGAAAAAAACTATTTATTAATTCATTGATTTTGTAGTATGCAAGAAAGAAAAGATTGCTGATGGTAATTGATGCATACTGGGAATATTGTGGGGATCACGATTACCGTTACCCAATTGCAGATATATCAAATCATGGATATTTGAAGATGTTTCATTATGATTGGACGACTAATATTCTTAATCTTCAAGTAATTCCTTCGTTTTTAAGCCTACTTAAATGAATAATTTCATTTTCATTTGTCAGTGGGTGAAAGAGAACATCCTCCATTATCCTCTTTATCCGTATACCTTAATTTTTGCACTCAAATTAAATTTGGCATTTTGAACGCAAACAAGTATTTTTAGAAATTTGTTTGTAATTATAGGTTATTTTTCCGTTATGCAACCTATAATTTTGTAATCTCTCTCTTGTATTCTTTTTTGTGTCATCTTTTTTCAGTGAAAAACTCGCTTTTATATTCTCTTTTGTATCGTTATTCTTGGGTGAAATAAAGTATAATTGTTAAGCCTATGAATGTAGATATAGCCAAACCACGTACAGTATATTTCTCTGCTCTTTTATTTGTTCTTTATTTGATGATTATTTTCATTGAATATAATTAACTAGCAAGATAGATCCTTCCTTTATTGCATTTGCATCGTAGTATTCCACTGCAATTTTGGAGCTGTTCAAAATAATTATAATTTCTGACATCATATTATAATTTGGAGAGATAGATTTTAAAAAGTAGTTAAGTGTCAGAGTTAGTTGTCTTGTTTTATACTAGTTTTTATTGGAAAATTCTTTTAGCGGTGGTATTAAAAAAAAGGTTGTCACCAAATCATCGGAGGAGAAGTTTTTGGGACATGAAAGGTAAAGAGTAATGACAGTGTTCTTCAACAACGACCCAATTTTTTGGGAAGAAGTGAAAAGAGCCAAATACACCTTGGAGGTAGGAGAGTTATACATTCGTCCCAATCCATGGATCCTACAAGTAGTGCTTGTTACTATTGTAAGAAGAAAGGGCATTTCATACGAGATTTTCCAGCTCTTAAAAAGAAGTGAGAGAAGAGGAAGAAAGATTCAACTTTGACAGTGCTTAGATCAAATTCATATGGTAGCTGATAAATTTGATTCACCACCAAGACGGATGTTAGGCTACGAATCAGTGCAGTGGGGTAGTTATTACTCCATGAGGCGGAGTGATCATAGCATGGCTATGAGCCAGTGCAGTGGAGTCGCCATGACTTCATGGGGCAGAGTGGACATAGCAAGGGATTAGTGGCTATGAATCAATGCAATGGAGCCATCATGAATCCATGGGGCAGAGTGATCATAGCAAAGGATTTGGGTGGTCAAAGCGGTGGATATCGTACACTTTACGCACTGAGTGAGAGATGTGAGGATGGTTGCTATGCTTGATTGTTTGACATCACTATGACATGTATCTTTACACCATATGTTAGTGTTGCCTTAGAGTATTGTACATCTTGTTGTGTTAACTCTTTAGTTGCAGGTCCAGGTTCAGGTTTGGTTTAGTATACCTGTTATTGTTCTGTTTTGTTGCTTATCGCTCATACCAGACTTTTGTCTGATACAGAGTTTTATGTCTCTTCTTATTACTCTAGGTGCTCTTAAACGGGCAGACTAGAGACAGGTCAGGTAATTATGCACGAGTAGCTATACCGGAGACGAGCAGGAGGCTTCCACATATGATATATACATATATATAATCTCCTTGTGTTGTTGTTGGTCACCACTTTGGGCATTAGTAGTGTACCTTTCCTTTCTTTTGCTTTAGAGACAATATTTTAAAAGTTGTATTAATGATGTTTGGATCAGAAGCGGTAGTCGAATTTTCCGCTGCCATGATGGTTTAGTTTTCAGCTTATGCACTGTCTCGCCTGTTTTATGTCAAATATGTTATTATTATATTTTATTCTATGCGCTATGAGATATTCTATAGGTTTCATTTTAGTTCAAATTCATTTCTTTTCCTTTCTTTGGTGACCGTCCCGTGCTAATCGGGCATCTGTACATCACATTTCAGGGAAATGTCGGCTGGTGCGGGGCGGACCGTCACATGCAACCTATAATTTTGTAATATCTCTCTTGTATTTTGTTTTGTGTCATCTTTTTTTAGTGAAAATCTCGCTTTTATATTCTCTTTTGTATCATCATTCTTGGGTGAAATAAAGTATAATTGTTAAGTCTATGAATGTAGATATAGCCAAACCACGTACAATATGTTTTCCCTACTCTTTTGTTTGTTCTTTATTTGATGATTATTTTCACTGAATATAATTAACTAACAAGCTAGATCCTTCCATTATTGCATCTGCATCGTAGTATTCCACACATCATATTATAATTTAGGAGATATATTTCGAAAAGTAGATCAGTGTGAGAGTTGGTTGTCTTGTTCTATTCTAGTTTTTATTGAAAAATTCTTTTAGAGATGGTATTAAAAAAATGTTGTCACCAAATCATTGGAAGAGAAGTTTTTGGGATATGAAGGTGAAGAGTAATGACAGTTTTCTTCAACAACGACTCAGTTTTTTGGGAAGAGGTGAAAACAGCCAAATAGGCTTTGGAGGTAGGAGAGTTATACATAGGTCCCAATCCATGGATCCTACAAGTAGTGCTTGTTACTATTCTAAGAAGAAAGGACATTTCATACGAGATTTTCCAGCTCTTAAGAAGAAGTGAGAGAAAAGGAAGAAAGATTCAACTTTGGTTGCTCTTAGATCAAATTCATATGGTAGCTGATATTGACACATGTTATTTTCAGGTAGTATTTCACTTGTGGAGAGCATAAGCTGAGTAATTGATTCTGGAGTCTCTTGTCATATTACGCTAGAAGAGTTGGTTTGTCATTTACAAAAAGAATGATGGCGGAGCAGTTCATATGAAGAATGACACATCTTGCCATATCATGGGTGTTGTAAGTACGAGGTTTAGAACGTTTGACGGTGTTATTAGGACTACCACAGATGGTAGACATATTCCAATGTTCATAGATGTTTGTTATCAGTTGGAAGTTTGAGTAAACTTGGTATAAGAATAATAGTAGATGGAGATAAATTGAAAGCGATGAAGTGTTTCTTGATAGCTATGAAGGGGGTGTGGCAAAAAACGTATATTTGTAGTAGTAGATGGATTAATAATTATGGTTAGGCAATAGAAAATGAAATGAAAACAAAACATAAATTAGTTTTTATGGAAAATGTGCAACGTTTGAGTCTTCGAATACACACGTCAACTTATTTCTAAATATCGGTGTGAAATTTAAGAAGGCTTTAGAGAAAAAATAAGTTATACTCGATATCAATAATATAGTACATATGTAACGACAAAAGTTGGTTGTTAAAGTGTCGAATGTTCGTTTTCAAATTGGTATGGTTTTGGAATTCATGATGTACCGAAAATTCATAATATGTTCAGTTTTAGACTAAAATGTGTGTGGGGTTGTGGTTACAAAATGAAAATACAAAAGGCATTGACCATTGAATTTCGTTGAAATCAAGTTAAGCGAGAGATTTAAATAACTTGTTATTGGCTGTAATTTGTATCTACGGTAAATAAAATATACACATATAAAGGCTCGGCCCATGGCAAAGCCCACCAAATTTGTGGGCTTACCATGGGTTTAGGCAATCTTGGGTTAAGCGAAGCATGAAAACATAGTATTTTGTCATATAGAGTATATGTAAAAAAAAAAAAAATACACTTATACAAAGTAGTTAAATGCTGTTATATTCAACCAGTTAGCCAATGATGTTTGTAGTTGAATACCGAGAACTGTATCTGGCTACACGCAACGCTATCTGTAGGGGTGTAAATCGATCGGACCGAACCGGACGGAGGTGTGTTCAGTTTCTGTTCTAAAAAAAATCGGACCGGAGCAAATTTTTTCTTGGATAAATTTTATTGTCCTAATTCGTGTCCTAAATAAAATCGGTCAGACACGAACACGATCAGACTCGGTCGGACATAGCTATTTATATCACATTTTGTACAATTTACTAGAATTTCTCTCAACTATACACCGAATTAAAACGAATTTGAACGATCCCGGACTAGACATGGTTTTTTCTCGTACAAATTTTGGGCAAATTCTATTTAGACCTACAAAATAGTTGAGTTGCCCCCTTTTTTAATTTAAAATTTCGTTGGACAGAAATACCCTTCGCTGAATATATTTTTTTATACGTTTTCGTCAACCACGCAGTGCGGGTGTGGGGATTGTGGTCCAACCACGTAGTATGCCTACGAGGTTGGTATCATTACCTCGTAGGGGGCCTACAAGGTTAGCAGCATTACCTCGTAGAGTCTCTACGAGGTAAGCTACATAACCTCGTAGTGACTCTACGAGGTAAAGGATATTTTGATCATGTGAAATTTATTTTTTTTAAAAAAAAAGGGGGGCAACTCAGCTATTTTTTGGGTCTGAATAGAATTTGGCCAAATTTTGTTGCTCTAAATCGTGTCCTATATATGCATGCAGCCCTAATTAAAAGTATTTCGGTTACGGACACGAACGGACGTTGGATATTTGAACAAAATTTGCAGTCCTAACTATCAGTTTCACTTTTGCGACTGAATCAAATATTAAATAAAAATGGGCTGAGCTAGCGTTTAACTTTTGCCGGCCTTATATGCATGCAACATTTCGAAATTCTGTTATTGTTTATAAATTTCCAGGGTCCTTCCTGTTAAGACATGGGCTTGGGCGTTTCAAATATCTAGCCCAGCTGTAGGTATATACTAAGAAAAGAATAGTTTACGGCCGTACATTTTACACATCCTGATGTATAGGGCCCTTTATGTGAAGGGAAACGGAAGTCTTATTTAGATAAAGCTACATTATTTACACCTTCCCACCCCATCATTTCAAAATAAAATTCACGTTTTAGTTTTTTCTTTATCCACTCCGTTTATTTCAAAATTACCCCTTTTCTTTTTATTTTCTTTCTTTCTCTTCTTCCTACCGTCTTTATTTCACTGTTTTGGACATTTTTTAAGTTTTTCTACGTTCAAATACAACGTAAAGTTTTCATGTTAGTTTCTAGCATTATTTATATGTTTCTAACACCAGTCATTAGTTAGTTTATTTTTAGTTTCTGTTTTTGCATTACGCGTTGTTGGCTTTCAATATTGTTAGTAGAGTTTATGGTTGATCGACTAATCTCTTCCTTACGAAATTTTTAGTTTCAACAATTTATGCGTAAAGTAGTTAAATATGAGAGGAGACACAAAAAAGAGAAAAAAAAAAAAAAATCTAATTATTTGTTTAAGGGTAAAAGTGATATTAATTTTTTTATAATCGGGATGTGGAAAGCAGTTGGAGGGGTGCAAATAGATTGACGCTTTAGATAATTTTGAACCATAATGAAATTTGTAATTTGTCTTCACGAGTTTCTTAAGAGTCTGTGTCTGGATGAAATGAATATCCACTAGGGCCACTATAATTAACATAGCTGCAAAAGCGAAACATTAGCATGCATGTAGGCGTGTGTCATGTGATCACACTTATAACTAAACTTTTTTTTTTTTTTTTTTTTTTTTTAGTAACACGCTTATACTATTGTCAACAGATTTCTAAATGCGACGCAACAAGCAATTATGCAAACCTCTGGTGATCACACTTATATAAGAAGAAGACTGCATTGTGAATCAAAGCAACGTGCGTAGTTATAAATAGAGATAAGAAGCAACAAGTAAGGTGATAAAGGCGTGTGTCATGTGATATCTTATCTTAATAATAATGAATACATGTTTCTTCTTATCAGGTAAAGGAGAAACGTAATCAAATTGATGACCACAAACTTAATCCGTCGTATATTATATAACTTGTATTTTATATATATATATATATATATATATATATATATATATATATATATATATATATATATATATATATATGAATATAAGAAGAGTAATATAGTGAAATTTGATGACCCAATTTCTTATGTTTGATCTTATCCGTACCTTTACTTTTATAACATCCAACGTGTTACTCACGGCTTTCTTCAATAAACTAGTGCGGCAAGGAAATCAAGGACAATGATCATGACCACCTTTTATCATTTCCACTTGGTAACTATTTTAAATTTTAAATTATTGCATTTTTCAAAAGTTTGCGGTATTTAAAAGTGATATGAGATAATTAATACATACATACATATATATATATATATATATATATATATATATATATATATATATATATATATATATATATATATATATGCCAATATCAATATGTATTTGAATAAAATGCTAAATAAATTTTGAATATGTATTCATTTCACATCAAAGTTGAATTGCTTAGATGTCAAGAATCAAGATTGTCAAATTCAAAAATATTTTCTCAAACCATACACCTTTCAGTAATATTCATATTTTTTTGGTGGACAATTTCAATCTTGGTTTCTTTATGCATGTCAACCAAGCATCCAATGTATACAAATCTTAAATTATGTTGTTCTTATTTTATATTTTAATACGTGTAAGATAAAATAATGCAGCCTGATTCCAACTAACTGTCACTAATACGTAATTTTGCATATTACCTTCCATTTAAAAAAGCATGCAAGCCATATTGCTTACCTCACTCTCTCTTCATAACTTGTTTGTTTTACCAAAAATAAATGAATAATAACACAAGAGTAAAATGTGGTATGTTTAGAGTCCTTAGTTCTGAGAAGGTAAACCACTTATAAAGCAAAAAAAACTTTAGGGCTTTCTCATGAAAGCGACCCTAGTTGTAGACCTGGTTTCAAGTAGGAGTATCCAACCTTTGGCTGACTCAGACTGGAAGTATATCTAATTACGTAACTAATGTTACAACATAAATTCACCCAGTCCGAATCAAATTGGATCCACGGAATATCACACCATATCTTTAATACACGCATTATTTACAACATTTACGTATAATACTTAGGGTGCGTTTGCGGTAAGCAGAACCGAAGAATTATAGCGAACCGAAGAATTATAGCGAACCATTTAAACGGATCATTTTAGCGGATCATCTAGTTAAAGGGATAATGTGTTTGGTGTTTTAAGCTAATAATTTAAGTGGTTCGTTTTAATTTGTGATTATTAATTTAAATTAGTATGTCAAACGAGAACTGTACAAAATTTGCTGCCACCTCCTTTGTGGATAAGATAGACTTTGTAGTTAACAAAAACACGTTTGAGATGTGCCTCATGCGACAACCATAATATTGCGTCGTCATCATTTAGTGCGTTCAATAAATTTGTGTTTCTTGGGCAGTGTAACAATGTGTAAAACTTCACTGAAAATAAAATTTGCTCCTTCACTCAAACGTTTAATGCGTGCTATCAAATCTACGTAGCTTAAATAATTTCCTGTCGACCGTACACTGTTTGTGTTCGGACTTTCCGTAATTGTATGAGACTTTTTCATTTTTCGAGTGTGAATGTAATAGACGATGTTATCCGTCTTCTCTTCAATTTCGGCACGACGTTTTCTGAAAACTCCACGTCGACTTAAAGATGAACCAACGTTTCAATTTTGCTGTACGGGAGTTTCTTGAACAAGTGTTTGGGTCGACAGTTCTTGATACAAAGAAGGATTTGATGGTGAATTCAAATTTGGTATATTTTGCCCTTGTTCTTCTGTATCATTTAGTTGACTTTGAAGTCCATAAAAAACCCATGGATTTGCATACGGTTTAGGCGCAGAAGGAGTAAAAGGTTGTGGTTGCTCTTCTTGAGTAAAACGGTCGTATAAGTTGGCATATACGCCGTATTCCCAGTCGCATTTGTTACTTGAAATAGTTGTTGTAGATTGGAATGGTCAAGCGGAGTCCTTTTATATTTCATAATACTCGGACTAAAGAAAAATAGTTACTACTAACGGTTTTTTTAAAACAAAATTGCATTTATGAAAAATATCTTTAAACGATCATTCCATAATTCCTCCAAGCCTAAAACAGTCTGTCGAACATGATCCCAACCAGCTCCAGTTTTGTTGCTCAAGCTTTCCCATTTTACCCATTCTCATCTAAGACTATCGTGTTTATGTCGAATTTTGTTGTTGTCGATCATTTCTAGAAAATCTTTTGTTTTTTGTCCATTGATTTCTACCACTGCAGCATTATAGCTTCCATTACGGCTTTATGAACCACAATTTTGTTATTACCGCATCTACCGTATGAAGTAACGACACAATATTGCAGCAAAAGCATAGTTGTCTCACTGGACCAGTTGTAGCTTCAGTTGTCGGTTCGACATTGTTTTGGGAGGGAGTTGTAGAGGGAGAAGAGTGAGTGAATAGAGTTGTTGCTGAGGGGAAAGAAATGAAAGGAGGGGTATTCAAAGAAATTTGGAAATAGCCATTTGGCTCGAAATGGAGCCGTTAGGAAACTGTCCAAAATGGACCGTTACGGTTTGCGACGCGTCAATGCGTCGCAAACCGCAATGGTTTGGACACGCGAATAGTACCTTACAATATATTCAAGTCCACGTCATCAGATTATGTCATCTGAACAAAGCAGATGTAAGAAAATATAGGAATGAGCGGGACATTTAACTCAGTGAATGAAGCCAATCTATTCATGTAACTAACATAACGACGATGACATGATTCAAGTCTTAACACATAATACCTTCTGGTCTCGCCTTAGAGCATATTCACTAGGGTGGTTGGAATCGCGAGTGAAAGCATATTTAAAAGCATGCAAAAGCATAGGGCTGTCAATGGATATTCAAACCGAAAAGAGGATAAATATCTATTATTTAGAAAAGCGGATGCAAGTGCGTATACAGGAACATCCGCATTTGAAAAGTATCCGTCTGTTTTTTCATGATTATAGTTTAAATTATGTGTATTTTAGCATAATGAAATATGTCAATTTATGACCTTATAAAGTTGAAAATATATATTATTCACACTAAACGCATATTAATTGCTCAAAATTATTTATTAACATTATATTTGTTTATTTTATCACTTTAGTAATCAATTGGATTGAAGAAAACTTTATATTAAACTAAAACAAATTCATTTATGTATCATGATTTATCAATCGTTGGCGGACCAAATATCCATTCGTTTCCACGGATGCGAATATCCGATATCCGAAAATGATTTTGGATGTGAATGCGGATATGACATTAGCCGTATCCAAAAGCATATGTAGACAGCCCTATAAAAGCCTCACTCTTCCAGTAGCGAGTGAGGCTTTGGTACTTTTTTATTTATTTAAATCATATAGACTAAACAACAACGGAAAATCGTTTAGCCCTTAAACGATTTTCTTTTTGCCCTTTAACGCATTATTTTCATATATAGTGAAGTGCCTTTATGTTAAACGGCTATCTGATTACCGTTTTATCCTTAAACGTCAATTAAATACGCATTATTTTTATACACAGTCGAATGTCTTACTAAATTCTCAAGACGTTCTTAATGTTTTACTAATCTATCTAACTTATGCAATAAAAGAAAAAAATTGCATCAAATTAGACACAATAGTTGATACCCTTAAACTGATCGAGTACAACTATTTAATCAACAAATAATACAAGCGACGAAAATTATCGTGCTCCTAACCAAATGAGTATGACCAATCGAAATATAAATGATAATAGTTTAATATTTCCTAACAAATAACACATCAAAAGTAATTATATATAATATATGAAATTTTATTTTGTATATGAAAATTTTATCCTGAAGCAGGCTAACGTTTATAAATTAATTCCCTTTTTAAGGTTCCCTCTTTGGGGACGAGAGGCGGGTCCTACAACCACTTAGTACCTCACACTTGAACTAAACCTCATTATAAGAAGTAATTCACGCTACGCAATTAACTATCGTCGCAGGTTCCTATAGCTAATGATATCTCACATAAGTTGTAAATATATCTGATTGTTGGAAAGTGCAGACTTCTGTCAAATATGGCAATTGACCTCGCATCATTAACCTACTAAGTCCAATTTTGTTTCTTAATTATATTAATTCTAGATTAACTAGAAATAGATAAGGATAGCTTATAACTTCCTATCATAGGATGTTTATTTATAAATTTTCTTATTTGACTTAGTATTTACTACGACAATCACTACCCATTAATCTCCATTTAATTTTCATTTACTATTATTAACTAGAAATCTACAAATATGTCTTTCATACGTTATTATGTCTTCGAACTTTGGTTAAGATCGATAACCAGAGCTCTGATACCAAATGTGACAACCGCTCATAACTTCTGCACTTAACAAGGGAAATAATGCGCTGGAAGTCGTGCCAGACAGTTATGGACGATCATCAAGGTAAGATAACACAAACAACGCAAGGATACAATATAATAGAACATATACAACAGGCAATAATAGTGAAGCATATTTGAGCCGAAACTCCAACTTTCATAACAACTGAAAAGAATATCCATACACCCCGGATTACAAAATAAATGTCTGTACAAATTTGCCTCACTACAGCACCCAGAGTCAAACATCAAATAGCGAAAATAACAAATACTAGATAGTAGTAAAATAATACGCCAGCCTTCTGCTCGCCTTCGCACAGCAGCATCATCCTCACCAAGCTGTTACCTGATACCTTCTACTCAGTCTGCCCATCCAAAAATCGGATGAACAACCCAAGGTAATAAGAGGGAAACATAAAACCTTGAGTCAGACAACAATCTTAGTGAGCGATAAAACGGCTAACTAACATCATCAATAAAGTATATGAGAATAGGTAGATAAACAGACTAATCTACCCACAACACCAGAGAAGAACTCAACCCCATCTTCCCCACATCGTACAGTGATAGCCTTTACAAACAAGCATTTCAACCATACATCCATGGCAATCAGAACAACCATTGATTCATGGCAATCAGAAGTAACCAGACAATAGCAATCATGGCAACCAATTATATATCTCATGTAAACCATGATAATCGAGCTCAACATCCCTCAAGCACAATCCCCAGAGGCCTAAACCAATATCAGACAAGCACCCAAGAAACATCTCCCTTGATGTTAGACAACCTACATAAGACGACACAAATAAGACAACCAACATCCATGATTGACTCTAGCTATCACGGCCAATCCTACTTCGAAACCATCGTTAATCGTATGACTAGCAACAACACACCATCAGCTGTCAATGGCTAATGGTAAACCCCGGTTCTAGCTAAAACTCCATACGCCATACAACGAAACGTATCTAGGCCCGTTCGAGCTGCCCAGGGTACTTGACCATACGACGAAATCGTGTAACCCCTGCTTTGAGTCTGCAAGAACCTACGACAACGATAATTCCTTGGCCTTCACCATCTCTAGTCGTCATCGACGGCGACAATCCAATCATTATCAACAAACTCAGAACACCTTTGAGTTATCATCACAGTCGTTGCATTACGACGATCAACGAACACATCACAGCAATTCGCCATTCCCCTTTGAATTCACTTCGAAGTCAAAACCATCATCGATCCAAGAATATACACTATTAGTGTAATAACTCGTATTTTTGGAACCAATTTAAAATTTATTTTTAATTCATTTTCATAGAAATTAAATATTTCAGATGAGTTATTTTGAGAATAAACGTTTTAAAATTTATTTAAATCGAAGTTAGAACATTTAAATTTAAATTAAAACGAGCTTGAAATGGCATGATAGTTTAAAATTTTGATTTTAAACTTTGAATGAATGTATTGAATTCAATATAAATCATAATTTGATAAAACAAGAAACATTGGAATATTTTGAATTGTAATTTTCTAGCGAATATAAGAAATCGATATTTCACTTTATAAGTTGTAAGTTATGTCTAAAGTAAAATTTAGAATAGTCGCAATTGAATTTATATTTTTTTAATATTATATATAGCCCTTAAAAATAGCCATTTTGCAAACGACTTCTGTTTTTGACGGAACTACCTCCATTGAGTTCAAAATGCCAGTTGTGACTTTTAAAACAATAAACATCGGTACTTTTAGATTTGGTGAGATTTGCTTATTTTCATTAAGTGTATGACCAAAATATTACTTTTTACATATGGACGAATTTGGAATCGAAACCACTTCCATTGAGTCCAAAATGTCGTTTACGTATTCGAAAACTATAAACTTCGATATATTCTGAGCTTCGGAGATTTGGCACCTTGGTTGGGTCTTGGTTGGCTAAACCTAACCCACTCACTTAAGTGCCCCATCAGTCCTCTCCCTTCATTCACTTCCTCACTTCATCAAAAATAGAAAATGGGGATAGGGAATGGGAAATTAAAATTCCCTAAACCTAGTTAATCCTTGGAGCTCCAATTCTTGTTGAAATCAAGTGCAAATCCAAGGAAAAACTTTGGTAAGCTCCTCTCCATCTTCTCCATCTTGTTTCCTCTTCAATTTATGGTATTTCCTATGACCTAACTTCTAGGATTTGTGCATTCATGTTTATATTGAAGATTCGTGAGTAATATTGGAAGAGAGGTTGTTCTAGCTTGTCATTGGATCGATTTCTTGCTTCTAATAATCACACGTGAGAGCTTTGTGAGTTATTCATTAACCCACATCTACACCATAAGTTTTTAGCTTGTAAAAGTGTAATTTAGTTTTCATTTGAGTTTACATATGCACATGAATGGGTTAGATAAGTATACACTTTCCGGTTCATTAGTTTATGTTCCACTGAATTGAAATTTATGATTAGAATTGTCCACACAATCTAATTCATAAGCTACTAGTTGATTTGGCGATATTGTGAAGCTTCGTTGCTCCCGGATAAAGTTCCGAGTCTTCACAATTTGATTGAATCGTATTTGATTGCTTTGGTTAGAAAATTTGTCTATTTCGGAATTTATAATCAAAAATCATTGCAAATATCTTATATGAATGTTTGTGCATGTGAATTTGGTGTTATGAGTTTCTTCAGTGGGTTATAGAAGTCTCATTTGCATGTACATAACATCATAGGCCTTCATGCATTGGGCGATATCATTTTGAACATGTTTTCTTGGAAAAAAAATTGTATTGATTTGAAGTTTAACAGTCATTCGGTTGTAACAGATAACCATCCTTTGATCGAAAGCAACAGAACAGAAGAATTTTTTAAGTTTAACAGCCATTCGGTTGTAAATGGCCGAACGGTTGACCAATTTTCGGTTGTTTACAACCGAACAGAGGCTGTAGCCTGTTTTTGAACTATTGACCAATGGAGACCACAGTTAATACTTTAGGTCCATCCAGGTTCTTTCCCGACCGAGTTTCGGCCCATTTCGCCTTTGTTTGTGACTTTTCAGTTTCTCTAATTCACAGATTTCAGCAGCCCGATTCTTACGAAATCGTTTTGTAAATCATCAATTAAAAAATGACGGAGTGTAAACCAATGGTGAGAACTCTCTCACTCAAACTATTTGTATAGTTATTTATTTTTATAACTGAGCATATATTTATTGCCTGTGATTGCAATATTTGTTTGATGATGGATGGATGTTTACATTTTTAATGCTATTACTATTAAACTATAGATAAATTCACATGGATTGTGATGTAAACCCCACACGAGTATTGGGACGATAATTTTACACATCGCCCAATTATACAGATTATAATATTTGTTTGATGGTTGAAAATCCCACACGGGTATTGGGATGGTAATTTTACACATCGCCCAAGTATACAAATAATAATATTTGTTTGATGGTTGAAAACCCCACACGGGTATTGGGACGATAATTTTACACATCGCCCAAGTACACAGATAATAATATTTGTTTGATGGTTGAAAACCCCACACGGGTCTGGGGATGATAATTAATTCACATATCCCTTGGATTTAATTGTATGTCAACTGATTGATTGATAGACTGTTATAAGCGTTATGTAATTGTTTAATGCTTATGCAGTTGCAAATTGCACTCTGGATGTGAATTGAATGTTAAATAGTTGTTTATCACTGTTTTTGAATACATACGATGTATGGAATCCATATAATTAATTTATATGGTAATTGATTGTGTCTGATTCCAATTCAGAAATAACGAATATTTTAAAATAATATTCAGTAAAGAATTAATATGATTTTGATGGAAGGTGATTTTGGGTTTTTCGTGAATGGTGTCTTTAATAACATTATTCTTACACCCAACCGAGAAATGAATAAATCTTTTAACTGAGATTCAAGGAAGTTTTCCAATTAATAAATATAATTGGAATTAGATCGAAGTTGATTTTGGGTTGATTGTGAACAATTTTTAAACAACATTAGTTCTTAAACCCGATTAACAGTGAAGTTAAGATTTGGAATTTATAAATCTTTATCGTAAGATTTAAAGGAAATTTTCCAAAGTAAAGCTTTCCAATTTAATAAAAGAAATTGGAATTGAATGGAATTCTATTTAGTGATAATCGAGATGAGCTTCATTGAAGGAAGACATTTTCAATTTATGGAATTTAAAAGGCTTTGTCGTTATTCCGTTTATAGTATTAGTCCGATACAGAAACCTATATCGATTATATACTGTTATGATTTTCGTGATGGTTCCATTTTGATGGAAGGTGATTTTGGGTTTATCGTGAACGGTGTTTTTAATGACATTGTTTCTTTAACCCAGTTAAAGACAATATTAATTTTCCTAAAGTTGAACAATCATTAAATAATGATTTTTGAGATTAAAACTAAGTGGATTTTTTTAATGTATCTTTAATTAGATTAAAATGAGAATGAGGTAAGTAAATTTACCCAATTAAAGAAATGTTCAAGATGGAGTATCACCAGTTTTACTCCATGCGGTAGCTAGATCTTTAATTAGATTTGAAACATGAAATGGTAATTAAATTTACCAATAACACAGTGGGTGTTAGATATGGAGTACTACCAGTTTTTATCCATGGGAAGAATAGGTTGGGATTGGGATAATAAATTAAATGGTTACTTTGGTAAGGCTCGATAATTCCGGCTAGTTGATAAACCTTGATTGGGTTTAAGTTGTGAAAAGATAAAATAAAGTCTTTTGAAAATGATGTCAAAAGGAAGAATAAAGAATAAGTTTAAAAGAACTTATCTTTGATAAAATTAATGGGAACCTTTCCCTAAAGATGTGAATATTTGAATAAAAGAATATTCTGGATTGGAATGAGATGTGTGTTACCTTTGTGTATTTATCACATGATTGTAAAGATACGTTAGTTATTCGGAAAGATCGGGTTTAACCCATTCTGAATAACTGTTACGATGATTAAAAGTCAACGATGAAGATGATGGTTGAAGACTGAATATCTTCACATCGAATGGATGATTATTGATGTCTTGATTGGGATGTACACCCAAGACGAGGTAATAAGTGGTGATTGTCCAGACGTACTTGGAGATCGACCAGATATGCGAGGGCCTCTCTCCTGTATTGGACATATGGGACAAGGAATAAGGTGCCCCCAGTTTCGTTCAAACTCAGAACGGACTTGCAAATGGATGGTGTGTCTGACATTGTATTCTTTTATGCTTTATTCATTGACCTCTGCTAAATATATCTCTGTTTGGTGGCAGAGAATTTATTCTCTTGCTTAATACCCTTCTCTGAGATGTACGAGCTTAGAGGTTATATATTGGTAGAAATTAATGGTATAGTATGGATTGACTATGTGGCATGCTGAGTTGCGTGGACCAAAGCTTTTGTTGAAAAGCAGTGTCCTGTGGTTGATGATCAAAGCAAGGCTTTAATTAGCACAGATTTGTGTATAGCGTTAATTCGCGAGCCTCACACTTTGGTATGAGTCAAAAACGGGGTAGGGACTGCAGGAAGTGCATGTGTTTCTTTCTAGTTAGAAGTGGTGTCATGGTATGGAGCCCAGACAGTTTACTTATGTGGTTGATGGATTGCGAGGCACTTCCGATATAGAGCCGACTAAAAGGCTCGAGTGATAGGTCCGATAGGACAAGAAAAGGTTTTGTTTAGGAATAACCAATCCTCAAAAGTAAGAGAGGACCGGCCATGAAGATCCAAGGGCCATGTGTGTTGATCCTGTGCATCCCACTAGAGATGGCATGAAACCCGTAAGGAGACATCCCTTGCCTTGACTCATGATGAAAATCCAATTTCTAATACGTGACTTTTCGGTTTTTGTAGTAGACCTATGTATGGCGACATAATATCTGGTACCTATGCCGTCTATGATTGATACATTTATATTGAAGTTGTTTTCGAACTATGCACTTATAGTAATATCAAAATGATTTGTTTTAAAGCGTACCAAGCATATTTGGCTATTATAAGGTAAAACTCTATCCTCCGGCTTACGTTGTGTGATTGGACCTGAGTCTTATAATAACTTCAATTTTAAAAAAGCAATGTGTTGTTTATAAATTATTTTATTTTAGAGTAGTCATGGGAGTAAACCCGTTCCGTGACATACGGCGTGGTCCCATGATTTACCCTATTTAAAGTAAAAGTTGAATAATTGTTTTTAGTTCTCACACCCGTCCCATGACTGAGCTGGAGTTTATTGTTTCTACCTAAACTCTGGATGCCCATATTTTCCATACGGGAAGCTAGTAGTTTTGGCTTTGCAGATTTCCATTTAGCAGGATCCTCGTTTACAGCTGAAGCTATATTCGAAAAGCTTTGTATCCGTGTATTTCTTTCAGTTGTGGTAGTTGATGTTTTCCACTACATATTATGTTTATGTATTTAAATGTAAATTATTAATCTTTGATATTATTTTCTGCTATGTAATATTTTTCGTACTCTGATATTCTTGAAATATGATGTAAACCGTTGTAATAGCAATGAAATGTTCTCATGTTTGTGTTCTGATGCGTCGTGTTCTCATAGCAGTCCGCCTTCTTGTTCGGTTTAGGCCGACTGGGAAGTTCGGATCGCTACAGGTGGTATTAGAGCTTTGGTTTACAAAGCTCGAGAACAAGACACATTAGAACCGAACGAGAGAATTCATCAGAGATAGGATTAGTAACATCCTATAAAAATAACTCGTTAGAGATGGATTAGTAATACCCTAGAACTAGTTTGAAGAGTGTTATTTATATATATATAAAACGAATTTAGTTTTGAAAATTATACCTTATTATACGTATTTGAGTATTTTATTTTATATCGATTTTTGGGCTATCGAGTATAAGAAGATCTTCAATATACGCGTCATGAATGCATATTCGAAGTCTCAAATATACTTGGTAAATATAGAATTACACTCTAGTCGCCCGGAGACGATTCTGATGATAGCGATCGCATCATCAACACTTATGTTCGAGTTTTGAAGATGGGATATCTATATATTTCCAATTGATTGGTGTGAGAACCAAAACTTAGTTAGGGTTTACATTGTGATTTGGCATTGAAAAATGATTTTTGAGTATATATAAAAGTTATATATTTGAAAATCTAATTAACTAATTGATTGTTGGTTGTGATGGGTAATTATTAGTTTAACTAATAAAAATACTGGAATAATAAAACCAATAAGAGAATAAAAGGTAAATTAAGCCAAATCAAACATAATGTTGAACTGAATGTAAATTTAGTCCGAATCAGGTACATATACAAGTTTATATATTGAACAGGTCATAGCATGATAGCTAAGAAGAGGAATAAAATTGTATGTCCGACAAATAGTTACATATTTACTATATTGATTAGGTATGATGATTTTATGAGCCGATTGGCTAGCCGCTTGGCTTTTGGATCTCTGGATATATGAGAGCTTGTAGAGGCCATTTATAGTGGTACCGATCTACCTGTACAAAAGAGATTATGGCTAAATTTTTCGAAAATTTAAGGCGTTGGCCAAATTTTGAGAAATTAGAAAGTTCTTAGAAACTGAAAAGTTGAAGAACTTGAGTCAAGCGAAGGTTGAGTTGGTTAAGTAAGCGACCTTCAGTTCCTTCTTCCTTTTCGAGGATGAAAAGATTTTAAGTGGGGGAGATTGTAACAACCCGTATTTTTGGATCCAATTTAAAATTTATTTTTAATTCATTTTTATAGAAATTAAATATTTCGAATGAGTTATTTTAAGAATAAACGATTTAAAATTTATTTAAATCGAAGTTAGAACGTTTAAGTTTCAATTTTAATTAAAATGAGCTTGAAATGGCGCAGTAATTTGAAAATTTGAATGAATGTATAGAATTCAATATAAATCAGAATTTGATAAAACAAGAAACATTGGAATATTTTGAATTGTAATTTCCTAGCGAATATAAGAAATTGAGATTTCACTTTATAAGTTGTAAGTTATGTCTAAATTAAAATTTAGAATAGTCGCTATGGTATTTATATATATTTTAATATTATATATAGCCCTTAAAAATAACCATTTTGCAAATGACTTCCGTTTTTGATGGAACCACCTCCATTGAGTTCAAAATGTCGGTTGTGACTTTTAAAACTATAAACATTGATACCTTTAGAGTTGGTGAGATTTGGTCATTTTCATTAAGTGTAACGACCCAACTTTCGAACACATCGGAAGTCGTGTCATTAATAAGAATAAGAACAGGTAGAAGATAAAATCACAGAAAACATCAGAATCTCACAGCGGAAGTTTTACAAAAGATGATACTTCATAATATTGCACAGCAGTACATACTACATCAGAGCATAATAGGTCTAGTGATACAAGCCATTCATAGTACATCTTTAATTATACATATCATTGATGACTAAACTTGCATACTTATAATTATACAGTAGATATGATAAGTAGATCAGCCCGCAGAAAGTTCCATTCCAGCTTTCCAAGTTTTATCCAACCCCAATTCACTTGTCTATTCATAACAAGTGTTATGAATACCCAAGAGTTTAAGGGAAACGCAGAAAAATAAACTCCGGGACAGTCAGGGGACTGGTATGAGTAAACAGTTTTAAAATAGATTAAAGAAATAAAAGTATCTCATAAGACCACGTCGTGAATACAGAACGGTTTTTTACCTTATGAGAACAAAACACTTTGTATACTTTAAATCAGATATTATCATAGTGTCTATAAGTTTTCACATATAATTTAGAATTTAGAAGAATGCTTGCATATCACATTCTCCTATATAGTATACAAATAAAACCACTTGGCGCTTATGGAAATTGGATTTCCAACTATGACAAGGTATGGGACCACCTGCCGACAGTGTATCTCTAGAGGCGAATACACCTGGGTTCAAAAAGAACTTCTTGCAACCCAGCCCACACATGACCGATCACTCATGCCGCTTGGGTGTATCGAATGTATATCACCAACGGTTGGGCTCAAACCACCGTTTCCCGAAAAGGGACAGCATCGAAATAGATTAAAAAAGTAAAAGGAATTTCTCTAGATAGGTGATTATACACCCTAATGGGAGCGACCCACATAGCCATGCTGCCTGCCCAATTTTTGTCACTTCCTGGGTGTGAGGCTTGAGGCTAGACTTACCTTTTCATCATCACTGTTTATTTTCTTTGAATGCCACATCGTCAAAACTCTCCAACCACTAATTGACTTCCCCAAAAATATATTATAGGTATACAGTGAGAGAAACGAATTCCTCTTCCACCGTATAAATATTTTTGGAGAGATCAACGTACGTGATCAGTTAGAATTACTTTGTCAGACATTCGTCAATACAAGTTGTCCTGGGATTGGGCAAACCGAAGGCACTATTCAAGAATAGCCCTTGTATATCGCCGTCTTCAATTTAAAAAATCTCTGACGCGCGGCGTATAATCAAATCAAAGTGAAATGTTTATTTCGGCCTCTTTGAAATGATTAGCGAAACATTTTCTTTTTAAATTATTAATCTAACATGATTATAATCTAATTTACATATATAATTACAGTCAAACTAAACATTATATAATCCTCTTGCTTATATCGGGGTATTTTGATCATCTTTAAAAATGGACAATTTCAGTAAGCGCGCCGCACACGGTTTTTCCTTCCATTTTGTTCATAAATAAATACTTACATTATTCTTTTAGAAATTTATTACTCATAATTATTCCTTAATCTAATTATTCATAAATGAATTAAATTTATAATTTATATTTCTGCTTTTACACTTTATATTGTTTTCGTCAAATTTCCGTTTGATCCCTTATACTCGATCTACTTCTTCTTTCTATATACCAATAAAATTTCTCTTTTTAATTATCAATCTAAACACGAATAAAAATATGATTTATAGTTCTTAATTTAAAAAAAATACAGAACTGTACATGATCAGTTGCTTGTACTAGGGAATTTAGATTACAGTTTAAAACTGACAAATTTAGCGTATGTGTTGCATACAGTTTCTCTATATCTTGTTTGTTTAAAATTTAAATATTTCATTAGAAAATAAATTCTAATTTAAATTATAAACTAAATTTATAATTTACTAAAATTACAGCTTCTACACTTTAATTTTAACTTTTGACAAAAACTGCACTTGATCCTGATTCACTTCTTTCTCCACTTGCTAATTTAAATAAAAATTCTATATTTATTTTATTATTTATTTCCATTTATATTTAATTAAAAACTAGTTTTAATTTGATTTATATTTAAAATTCTTCTTTTAAACCCAAAGTACCATGAAGTACTACATCGATTTCGTGTGTTTTTCTTGCCTGATCAGCCCTGGCTCCCATGCGCAGACCAAAGTACCACTCAGCCCCAAAGTACCACCTTCGAATCATGGCATTTCCTTGCCAGATCAACTCCAGACCTCACGAACACTCCCTACCTGGTAGTACCACCCCCTCTTCTTCTTCTTCTTCTTCTCGTTCATGACATCCCCATGCACATGCACAACCACGAGAGCCCACGTCCATCACCACTGATCATCCACGTGAGTCACTTTCCACCCACTGATCACGATCCCGTGTCCCAATCACCATCACCACGTCGTCAGTGAGGATTCACCGTACCACCGCCATTTCCAGGAAAAGCACCATCCAGGAAAATGACCAACCACACCTCGCCTCGACCACTGACTGCCTTCCGCTTCCTGCCCCGCCACCACATCACTCCGACGTCGCCAATCCCCCAGGACCGCACCCCCCAAGCCACCGTATCAAAGAGCAGTTCCGGCGAGAATAACCAAATCCAAAAATCCCCATTCAAACCCTATTTCGATCATGTTCCCACGATTTCCTCATTTGAAAATTTTTGTTGCATTTTTCCCCGAAGCCTCGACCCTCGGTGCAACCCCATCACCAACCATGTGGACTTCAGCGGCCTGGATGGTCGGAATTTGATAAAATCTTCAAATTTCGATCATCTCGGTATATTTCCAATCCAAGGTACTAAAATCGTGAAACCAATTTCAAAAATCATCATTTTCATACCTGATTCCATTTCTACAATCAAATTTAGTTTTCATGCAACTTGGTTTTTTGATGGAACAGAGAGGTATTGTGTTTTATTTTTCTCCGGTATCTATCTTTGTTTAAAGTATTATACTTTCTTTCTTACTCTGAAATGGTTTTAGTTGTGATGTAACGACATAAAACTAACCTGGAATCATATTAATCATCTGACTTAAGGTTATTGAACAGAGATCATCAATTTGATGCTTTAAAACTGAAACAAGACAACATGATTTATAATAATGATTATACTCTTAAACTAATGTTATTCAATTAGTTTAAGTCCTAATCATCCCTCTCTTTAATCAGGTAGGAATGATATTCAAACAACACTTAAGATATAACTAAGCACATCCAAGACAAGTTTACTTTACAGTTCAAAATAAAAGAAACAGGAAGAAAATTTATAAAAAAAATTACTCACCTGAAATAGTTTGAATTCTCAGTTTTTCCCCTTCACTGATAATTCAAATGCTTGTGTTGTGTGAGGAGAATGTTTATGCTCATGGTCTATTTATAGTAGTAGGAAAATAATAATAAAAACTGTGCATTAAATACTGTTTTGGAAGAAGAGTAAAAACAGTTTTTTAGATTTTCTTGAGACAAATGATTGACATCTTACAAAATCTTTTCTTTCTAAATCAAAGCACCACTACCCAAATTCACATGGCTTATATCAGCCAACATTCATACTGAAATCACTTGTGCAAGAACTTCCTCTTCTCCTATTGGTCTTCTAGGAACTATTACCTTAAATGCCAATGGTACAACCATGTTCTCCCCAAATCTTTCCTTGGTATACACAAATTTGGTGATTATCCTTTGTACCATAAATGCTCAGAATATTTTGGGTTTTCTCTCTTCATTTTTCGCATGACATATTGATTTAACAAGAAATCATATAAAATATTTACTTGCCTTCCAAGGTGCTATAAAATCTGAAAGTTTTTGTGCAAAAGAATCCATGGCATGTGATGAAATATGCATAGAAAATCTTAGAAAATATATGTTTTAGAATTGATCTAGTGTAGGCAAGATCTTTGATATATATACAAGATTTTGTAAATTTTTATGCACATGTTTTATGACAAAGTAAACATATTTTGGAAAAATGAAAAGGAAGAGTATTTTCAGAAAATCATATGTAGAAAAATAAAATGATTTTAAAACTGAAAATGCTTTAATCTATAATGATTTGGCCATGTGCACAATATTTACTCATTGATCCTAGTTGCTAGCCAATTATAGTGTAGATTATACTTTCAAGACTCATGAATGAGAGCATGATTTGCAAGAGGGATTGACACTTCTTATTTTTGGTTTGATGCATATGTACTCACAAAGATTTTCCTTGAATTTTGTTTTGAGAACAAAAGGAGTTTTTTAGTCATGTTTTATCCAAGAGGGTTTTAAAATCAAGAGTTTGCCAAAAAAATAAGGTTTTAAATCCTTTTGAATAAAAAAGAACAAAGTGTTTGAAAAAAAATGGCATTTCAATCTTTGCTATGCACACGTGTTATCCTTCGTACATGAAAAAAATGAATTTAAATAAACGCTGTTTCATACATGCTATCATACATACATGTGTAAAGGAAATGGAAAATGAACACCTATGATATGTTTTGCCTTATTTAAAATATGGATTTTAACTCGTATTTATAAGTATGTACTTATGATCGATCAATAATCGTGTTAGAGATCTATGTAAAGAACTGGGCCATTACAATCTACCCCCCTTATAATAATTTCATCCTCGAAATTTATAACAGAAGATTAGAGTTATTGACACACATCAATAAATTATTTTATTTATCACAGCTATTTCCATAACTGGATATATCTGTTACTATGGTTGGAAAACATTTCCATTTATGCATTACTACTTCTTGTCTTCCAATTCTCATCAACTTCCAAATATCTTTGATTTTATTTTGGAAAATAGATCTCAGGTCTTATTCACTTCATTGATTTGAATCAATCTTGCTCAAGCATATGTATTTGTCCAAATTCCCTTTTTAAACTTGAATCCATATTCAACTCATTAATCAATTCACTTAACTCCGTTAAGTATTATCCACGGTCTCCATTAACTTAGTTAATTATCTCCATTTCGGGACTCATTAATTCAAAAATCGACCAGTTCACTTTCCTTGAGTTCATATCCAATTAATCTTAAGTCTAGACTTAATTACAGGAAATCCAAAATTTATAATTCTAACTCGATTTCTTGTATCAATATGATTGGATATTATTCTAATTTACTCCAACCATATTTAATTTATCTTAAGGTTGACCCTGGTTAATTAACTCCATTTTTTTTTTAAAAAAAAGTAAGGTACCTTTTGAAATTTCTTCCATTTTCACATTCTCAAAAGTTGATGACTTATCCATTAAAGCATAGACCTTTGGTTGTTGTGCCTTTTTCATAAGTTGACAGTCTTTAACCAAGTGCCCAGGCTGATGACAGTTATAGCATGAAAACTTTTGGGGAATTGTAATAACCCGGAAATCCGAGCCAATTTAAAATTTTTATTTTGGCAATTTTAGTGAATTTTGTGTATTTAAAATGAATTATTTTAAATAATAACAACGAGAAATTTATTTTGAATAGAATTAGAACAAATATTTATTTGAATCGTCGTTAGAATATAAATATTTATTTTAAATTATAAAAGGAATTGAAAATGGCGCGGTAGTTCGAAAATTCGATTTCAAAGTTCAAATGAATGTACAAGATTCAAAATAAACCGGATTTTGGCAAAACCAAAAATATTTGAATCTATTTGAGAATATCTTTCCAACGAATCCGAAAAATTGAAATTTCATAGCGGGAATCAAAAGTTAGGCCCAGTTGAAAATTCAGAATAGTCGCTATGGAATTTTGGCCCTTAAAAATGGAAATTTTGTAAACGACCTCTGTTTTCGACGAAACCACTTTTGTTGGAACCGGAATGTCAAATTATTGCTAGAATCCAAAATTCAGAATTTTTGGGATTAATATGTGAGCATGGCACAAGAAAATGTGTTCTAACAGTTTCAGTCAATTTCGATCGACCAAAAAATGGCCATTTTTCAGACGGTCTCAGAATTTGACGAAATTAGTTTTTTAGGACCGTATCGTCAATACGAAGCTAGAAATAATTTTTCTAGAATTTTTAGAGTTAGCATGTGACCCCAGTAAATTGAAATGTACGTTTAAAAGTTAATATATAGAATTATATTTTAATTTAAATCAAAACTGATTGAACCGAAAGAATTGGGTTACGAAACATATCCCATTGTGTTCGAAATGGGGGTATTACGCTAGGGACGACAGCCGGTGGGTTTGATTCAGAGTTCGAATAAAAAGTCAACCTTAGGTGGAATAGAATACAATATAAATTAGAAAGGTCAACCCTTATCCTTATACCCCCTCCCTCTCTCACGTTCTCTCCCTCTTCTAAAAACACGATCAAAAACTAAAAAAAAAAACAAAATCGCAAAAACCCGTAGCCCCTCCCTTCTCGAAATACGCCGCCCTCCAACCCTCCGTCGTCGCCTAAGTCAGTCCCCCCTCGGCCTCTAGCGTCGACGACAACCCCCCCCCCCACCCCCCTGCGCTCTCCTTCTCCTCCTTTCACCAGCAAACCCCCAAAAACTCCCTCCGCCAAATCGAGCTGATGTGGCCCCACTCTAACAAGCAGAAAACCGGCGCCGCCCCCTGCTACCACCAGCGACCTCCCCAACCTCCGACGAAGCCACACAGCCGCCCTCGACAAAGATTCGATTTTTTTTTTTGGCTAAAAAGGTGAGTTTCCTTATTGTTTTATTTTATTTTAATTAATTTAGTTTATATGGTAATTAAAAGCTCAAGATTAGATTTTTTTTCTATGGTAATAAAAATTAGATTTTTATGTGTATAAAGATATGAATTTTGTTCATATGAAAAATATGATTTTCTAATCATATGAAAGTTATAATTTTTAATTATAAAAAGGATATAATTTTTCTTGAAGTAAAAATATAATTTTTGTACGTAAAAAGACTTGACTTTTATATATAATAAAGAGGTAAAAATATAATTTTTGTATGATGTAGAGAATAAAAAAATAATTTTTATATAGCTATTGAAATAAAAATACGATTTTTTAACTATGTGAAGAAATGATAAAAATATGATTTTTATCTAGGTGGGGTTGAACTAAGAATATAATCTTCATATATATAGTAGCATTTTAAAATTGTGATTTGTATATAATGGAGTATATAAAAATGTGATTTTTATATATGTAGCGAACACGGTCGATGAAAGTGACAAAAGGCGAGCACGGCGAAGATTTCCTACATATGAACAGTTGCGGTGTTTGGTTTAGCTTATGGGTGAGAACTCCTCACTGTTATTTATTTTCTAGTTGAAATATATACTAGGATGTAGACGGTGCTTAGTAGCACCCGACACCCGTCGTCCACAGACCATGGATGACTTGTTTGTTTAATTGATGTGTTGAAACCATTCATGTGTTGAAATAAAATATATATTCATGTGTTGAAATAAAAAATATATATATTCATGTGTTGAAATCAAATATATATTCATGTGTTGAAATAAAATATATATTCGTGTGTTGAAATCAAATATATATTCATGTGTTGAAATAAAATAATTATTCATTTACAAATCGAATGATTTGTTTATGTACACCGATTTGACGGATATTGATTGGGACGATAAATTTTACACATCGCCCAACTGCACAAATAAAATTTTTGTTTGATTGTTTGAAACCCCACACGGGTGTTGGGATGAAATTGGACATACACTAATCCTAATAATTAGTTGTATGTCGATCGATTGATTGACAGGCTGTCATGAGCGTTGAATATTTATATTTGATGCTTATACAGTGTAGAATGCACTCTGGATGATGGTTGATTATTTATCGTTGCTATTATATATATGTGTTGTATGGAATCCATATAAATAATATTATATGGTAATTGAGTGGGTCTCATTCCAATTTAGAAAATAAATTATATTCATGTGTTGAATAAACAAAATAGTCATGGGTTGAAAATACTCATGTGTTGAGAATATTCATGTGTTGAAAATATAAATTCATGTGTTGAATAAAATATATATTCATGTGTTGAATAAAAGAAAATACATGTGTTGAAGAAAAATATTCATTTGTTGAATAGAATAACGAAGTTATTGAAATATATAAAGCCGTGTTGGTTAGATATGCGCCATTTTGACGCGAACGATATTTATATCGATTATATTCATTTTTATAATGAATATAGAAAAGTAAGTGATTTCAAAATATAACGTTTTGAAAATATTATCATTTATATATATATCGATGATATGGAATATTCAATTTTGATTAGAAATTGAATATGAAGTTGAAATCGTTTTGAAAACGAATTTAAAACGATTTATAAAATACGTTTTAAATGGAAATCGAAGAAATATATATATATATATTATGTATATATATAATGGCCTGAATAGAACGCGCTGCACTGCGGCAGTTCGCGAATTTCGACCATTGACTTCAAACAGACATTACGGGAGATCCGACCGTCGGATTCTCCTAGAACCGGAACCGTTAGGTTCGTATCGAAAATAGCTTTCTAACGAATATTAGAGATTTGAAATCTAATGGTTGGATTTGGAATTATGTCCAAATCAAACTTGGAAAAGGTCGCTGTAAGTGCAGTTCGATGGCCGTGGATGGAAATCAACTGTACGGGCCTTGATAAAATTATTAAAAATAGTAATAATTTGTGTAAAATCATAAGAAATGATTTGGAAAGAATTGGCATGAAAAACTCCATATTTGAAAAGAAACTCCATATTTGAAAAGATAAAAATAGATTTTTATCGAAATGAACTAGTTTTGAACTAGATTTATAATCCATTTATTTTTGAAATAAATAAATTGGAATTGAAAGTGTTTTAAAAGTAACCAGAATTTCCAATAATTGAATTGGAATGGATTTGAATCGAAATTGTCTTTGGAATATTTCGATGTTGAATTTCGTGATTATACAGATATTGTTATGGAAATTTGAAAGATATATTTATATCGTTATTTCCAATACAATATTTGTTGGTCGTAGAATTTGATATTGAATATAAGACGATATATTTTCTATTCAGAGCCTTGTATTTAATATCAAATGTGATTTAGGTTTGTCGTGAATGGTGTCTTCATTAATACTGTTCTTAAACCCAGTTGAGAACAAGATTAAATCATTTTTTTTAGATTTAATGAAGTATAACAATTAAATGATATTTAATTGGAATTAAAGTAGAATGTGATTTTGGGTTTATAGTGAATGGTGATTTAAATAACACATGTTCTTTAACCCGAAAATTAATGGAGTGTGAACTGGGTTTGTTGTGAACTGTGTTTTAACGACATTCATTCTTTAATCCGATTTACGGTGAAATGTGATTTGGAATTTATAAATCTTTTGTTAAGATTTAAAGGAGATTTTCCAAAGTAAAGTTTTCTAATTTAATGAAATAAATTGAATTGGAGTGGAATTCGATTTGGTGATAATCGAAGTGAATTTCTGTGGATGAGACTGCTAATATATATGGAATTTAAAAGGCTTTGTCGTTATTCAATTTATATTGTTAGACGGATATGGAAGTTTGTATCGATTATATATATCGATTTGTTTTCCATGAAGATTCCATCATTAATAGAATGTGATTTTGGGTTTATCGTGAACCGTGTTTTAAATGACATTGGTTCTTTAACCCAGTTAAAGACAGGATATGATTTTCCAAGTTAAATAATCATTAATATTGATTTTTGGGAAGATTAAAACCAAGTGGAGTTTTAATGAATCTTTAATTAGATTGAAATATCGAGAATGGAGTATCACCAGTTTTGCTCCAGGCGATAGTTAAATCTTTAATTAGATTTGAACGTGAAATGGTAATTGAATTTACCAATAACACCGTGGTGTTAGATATAAAGCATGACCAGTTTTACTTCATGTGATGAATAGGTTGGGATTGGGAAATAAAATAAATGATTACTTCGGTGTGGTTCGCTAATCCCGACTAGTTTGAATTGATATTCAAAAGAAGATTAAAGAATAAATTTAAAGAATTTATCTTTGATAAAATTAATGGGAACCTTTCCCAAAGCATAAGAATATTTGAATAAAAGAATATTCTGAGTTGGAATGAGGCGTATGTTGTGTTTGTGTAACACTTGTTTATATATACGCGAGTTATTCGGAAAGGCCGGGGTTATCCCATTCTGAATAACTGAATCGACGATGTGTCGAGGATGAAGACGGTGGTTGAAGACCGGAGGTCTTCACATCGTTTGGATAATTACTGATGATCTTGATTGGGCTGTACATCCAAGAGGAGGGAATCAGTTGGTGATCGTCCAGACGTACTTGGAGATCGATGGATATGCGAGGTACAAGGTGCCTCCGGTTTCGTTTAGACCCAGAACGAACTTGTAAATGGACTGTGTGTCTGACATTGGATTTTATTCTGTGTTGATTGATCTCTATTAAATATACGTCTGTTTGGTGGCGGAGAACTTATTCTCTTGCTTAACACCCTTCTCTGAGACGTACGAGCTTAGGGGTTATATATCGATGGACATCAGTCGCATGGAGTGAATTGCCTGTGTTGCATGCCTAAGTGGCAAATGATCAAGGCTTTTGTTGAAAAGCAAAGTCTTGCGGTTAATGATCAAAGCACGGCCTATGTGGCATAGCTTTGTGTATGGCGTTAATTCGCGAGCCTCACACCCCGGTTGATAACCATAAACGGGAGAGGATCCAGGGAGAACATGCGTCTCTTTCTAGTTAGAGGTGATGTCAGTGACCTACCAGCCCAGACATTTATATTATTTTTTCACCTGTGTGGTTGTTGGAATGCGAGGCGCCTCGAATGTGGAATCATTTGGCTCATTTACGCCCCATAGGGCGGGGAGACGTATTGTTCAGGGTTTCATTTTAATCCGCTACGTGTGGACCGGCCCTGTGGCTCCTAGGTGCAGTTGCGGTTGTAGCCTGAGACATGGACTAGATTGTCTCGAATCGGTGAGGACTATCTTTTGCCTCGGTTCACAGATGGAAATCCAGATTCCAATACGTGACATTTGCAGTTTTGATTGTAGAGCCTAGTATTGGCGACATGATATATTGGTACCCATGCCGTCTATGATTGATACTTATGATTGAAATTGTTTTGACACTATACACTTATAGTAATAATAAATGATTTGTTTTAACGTATCAAGCATTCTTTGGCTATTATAAGGTAAAACCCTATCCTCCGGCTTGTGTTGCATTGTGTGATGGGACCTGGGTCTTATAATAGCTTCATTGTTCTTTGTTTTAGCATTGCGCTGTTGTTTTATGCACTGGTAATCTTGGGAGGAAACCCGTTCCGTATTATACGGCGTGGTCCCTGGATTTAACTTACTTTAAAATAAAGATTAGTAACTGTTTTAGTTCTCACACCAGTCACATGACTGACCTGGAGTTTATTGTTTTAACCTAAACTCTGGGTGCCCCTATTTCCGCACGGGCAACTAGTAGTTTCGGTTTTGCAGATTTGTATTCATAGGAACCTGGTTTACAGCTGGAATGATATTCGGAAAGCTTTGTATCCGTATATCTCCTTCATTTGTGTTTTGTATTGTTTTCCACTACTACGTAATTTATTGTAATCTCTGATATTTATCGAATGTATTTTATTTATTCATACTCTGTATATTCTTGTATTCTGATGATATAGTTGTAATAAGCATTGAAATGTTCTTCTGTTTGTGTTCTGATTTGTCTTGTCCTCAGTGCAATCCGTGATTTCCCGTAAGGGGGATTTCGGGTCGTCACAACTTGGTATCAGAGCTTTGGTTTACAGAGCTCAGAGAACAAGACATGTTAGAACCGAATGAAAGAATTCATCAGAGATCGGATTAGTAATATCCAACGAGAATGACTCGTTAGAGATAGGATCAGTAGTATCCTAGAACGAGTGTGAAGAGTGATGTTTTTAAAATAAAATTGAAAACAAATTTTGTTTTGAAAATTTAAACTTTAGTATTCGTATTTGAATATTATTTTTATATTGATTTGGACAATTCAATATATAATGATTTTGCATACACGTCTGATCCGCGTGTATTTGAAGTTTTAATATGCTGGATATATATAGAATCACACTCTAGTCGCCCGGGGATAATTCTGGTGATGGTGCACTATCGCCAGTATTTACTTTCGAGTTTCGAAAGTGGGATTTCTATATATTTCCAATTGACTGGTGTGAGAACCAAAACTAGATAGGGCTTATTGTTGCATCAAAAATCTGATTTTTTTTACTATGTATCCAAGTTATGAATTTGAAAAGATAATCAACTAATTGATTGCTGGTTATGTTGTTTGATTATTATTGTGATTAATTAGAATTTGAACCAGTTAGCCAAATTATATCAAATATTGGACTGAATTGAAAATTGTTTGAAATTGCATGCATATACATGTACTTACATTGAACAGGTCATAGCAAGGAGGCTAGAGCAAAAGAATAAAATTGTTTGCCCGACAAATAGGTACATGTTTACAAATTTATTGGGTTTTTGATGATTTTATGAGCCGCTTGGCTGTTTCTTTTTCTTTTTGGATTGGTGAGGGCCGTGGGAGGCTATTTGAAATATCCAAAAGCTCCCGGTGTAGGGGAGGTTTTGGCGAATTTTTTCGAAAATTTAGGGTGTTAGCCAAATTTTTGAAAAATTTGAAAAGTTCTTAGAAACTGAAAAGTTGAAGAACATAAGCCATAATGAAAATAATGAAAGTTGAGTTGGTTTGTAAAACAACTTTCAGCTTCGTTCCTTTTTGGAGACGAAAAGTTTTAAGTGGGGGAGATTGTAATAACCCGGAAATTCGAGCCAATTTAACATTTTTATTTTGGCAATTTTATTGAATTTTGAGCATTTAAAATGAATTATTTTAAATAATAATGACGAGAAATTTATTTTGAATAGAATTAGAACGTATCTTTATTTGAATCATCGTTAGAATATAAATATTTATTTTAAATTATAAAAGGAATTGAAAATGGCGCGGTAGTTCGAAAATTCGATTTCAAAGTTCAAATGAATGTACAGGATTCAAAATAAACTTGATTTTGGCGAAACCAAAAATATTTGAATCTATTTGAGAATATCTTTCCAACGAATCTGAAAAATTGAAATTTCATAATGGGAATCAAAACATAGGCCCGATTGAAAATTCAGAATAGTCGCTATGGAATTTTAGCCCTTAAAAATGGAAATTTTGTAAACAACCTCTGTTTTCGACGAAACAACTTTTGTTGGAATCGGAATGTCAAATTATTGCTAGATTCCAAAATTCAGAATTTTTGGGATTAATATGTGAGCGTGGCACAAGAAAATGTGTTCTAACAGTTTTAGTCAATTTCGATCGACCAGAAAATGGCCATTTTTCAAATAGTCTCAGAATTTGACGAAATTAGTTTTGTTAGGACCGTATCGTCAATACGAAGCTAGAAATAATTTTTCTAGAATTTTTAGAGTTAGTATGTGACCCCAGTAAATTGAAATGTACGTTTAAAAGTGAATATATAGAATTATATTTTAATTTAAATCAAAACTGATCGAAACGATAGAATTGAGTTACGAAACATATTCCATTGTGTTCAGAATGGGGGTATTACGCTAGGGACGACAGGCGGTGGGTTCGATTCAGAGTTCGAATAAAAAGTCAACCTTAGGTGGAATAGAATATAATATAAATTAGAAAGTTCAACCCTTATCCTTATACCCCCTCCCTCTCTCACGTTCTCTCCCTCTTCTAAAAACACAATAAGAAAAAAAATCGCCAAAACCCGTTGCCCCTCCCTTCTCGAAATTCGCCGCCCTCCAACCATCCGTCGTCGCCTAAGCCAGTCCCCCCTCGGCCTCTAGCGCCGACGACAGCCACCCCCCTCCCCCCACCGCGGTCTCCTTCTCCTCCTTTCACCAGCGAACCCCCAAAAACTCCCTCCGCCAAATCGAGCTGATGTGGCCCCACTCCGACCAGCAGAAGACCGGCGCCGCCCCCTGCTACCACCAACGACCTCCCCTACCTCCGACGAAGCCACACAACCCCCCTCCCCTGGACAAAGATTCGATTTTTTTTGGCTAAAAAGGTGAGTTTCCTTATTGTTTTATTTTCTTTTAATTAATTCAGTTTATATGGTAATTAAAAGCTCAAGATTAGATTTTTTTCTATGGTAATAAAAATTAGATTTTTATGTGTATAAAGATATGAATTTTGTTCATATGAAAAATATGATTTTCTAATCATATGAAAGTTATAATTTTTAATTATAAAAAGGATATAATTTTTCTTGAAGTAAAAATATAATTTTTGTATGTAAAAAGACTTGACTTTTATATATAATAAAGAGGTAAAAATATAATTTTTGTATGATGTAGAGAATAAAAATATAATTTTTATACAGCTAATGAAATAAAAATACGATTTTTTAACTATGTGAAGAAATGATAAAATATATGATTTTTATCTAGGTGGGGTTGAACTAAAAATATAATCTTCATATATATAGTAGCATTTTAAAATTGTGATTTTTATATAATGGAGTATATAAAAATGTGATTTTTATATATGTAGCGAACACGGTCGACGAAAGTGACAAAAGGCGAGCACGGCGAAGATTTCCTACATATGAAGAGTCGCGGTGTTTGGTTTAGCTTATGGGTGAGAACTCCTCACTGTTATTTATTTTCTAGTTGAAATATATACTAGGATGCAGACGGTGCTTAGTAGCACCCGACACCCATCGTCCACAGACCATGGATGACTTGTTCGTTGAATTGATGTGTTGAAACCATTCATGTGTTGAAATAAAATATATATCCATGTGTTGAAATCAAATATATATTCATGTGTTGAAATCAAATATATATTCATGTGTTGAAATAAAATATATATTCATGTGTTGAAATCAAATATATATTCATGTGTTGAAATAAAATAAATATTCATTTACAAATCGAACGATTTGTTTATGTACACCGATTTGATGGATATTGATTGGGACGATAAATTTTACATATCGCCCAACTGCACAAATAAAATCTGTGTTTGATTGTTTGAAACCCCACACGGGTGTTGGGATGAAATTAGACATACACTAATCCCAATAATTAGCTGTATGTCGATCGATTGATTGACAGGCTATCATGAGCGTTGAATATTTATATTTGATGCTTATAGTGTAGAATGCACTCTGGATGAAGGTTGATTATATATCGTTGCTATTACATACATGTGTTGTATGGAATCCATATAAATAATATTATATGGTAATTGAGTGGGTCTCATTCCAATTTAGAAAATAAATTATATTCATGCGTTGAATAAACAAAATAGTCATGTGTTGAAAATACTCATGTGTTGAGAATATTCATGTGTTGAAAATATAAATTCATGTGTTGAATAAAATATATGTTCATGTGTTGAATAAAAGAAAATTCATGTGTTGAAGAAAAATATTCATTTGTTGACTAGAATAACGAAGTTATTGAAATATATAAAGCCGTGTTGGTAAGATATGCGCCATTTTGACGCAAACGATATTTATATCGATTATATTCGTTTTTATAATGAATATAGAAAAGTAAGTGATTTCAAAATATAACGTTTTGAAAATATTATCATATATATATATATATATATATATATATATATATATATCGATGATATGAAATATTCAATTTTGATTAGAAAATGAATATGAAGTTGAAATCGTTTTGAAAATGAATTTAAAACGATTTATAAAATACGTTTTAAATGGAAATCGATGTAATATATATAATATTATATATATAATGGCCTGAATAGAACGCGCCGCGCAGCGGTAGTTCGCGATTTTCGACTATTGACTTCAAATGGACATTACGGGAGATCCGGCCGTCGGATTCTCCTAGAACCAGAACCGTTAGGTTCGCATCGAAAATAGCTTTCTAACGAATATTAGAGATTTGAAATCTAACGGTTGGATTTTGTATTATGTCCAAATCAAATTTGGAAAAGGTCGTTGTAAGTGCAGTTCGATGGCCGTGGATGGAAATCGACTGTACGGGCCTTGATAAAATTATTAAAAATAGTAATAATTTGTGTAAAATCATAAGAAATGATTTGGAAAGAATTGGGATGAAAAACTCCATAATTGAAAAGATAAAAATAGATTTTTATCGAAATGAACTAGTTTTGAACTAGAATTATACTATATTTATTTTTGAAATAAATAAATTGGATTTGAAAGGGTTTAAAAGTAACCAGAATTTCCAATAATTGAATTGGAATGGATTTGAATCGAAATTGTCTTTGGAATATTTCGATGTTGGATTTCGTGATTATACAGATATTGTTATGGAAATTTGAAAGATATATTTATATCGTTATTTCCAATACGATATTTATTGATCGTAGAATTTGATATTGAATATAAGCCGATATATTTTCTATTCAGAGCCTTGTATTTAATATCAAATGTGATTTGGGTTTGTCGTGAATGGTGTCTTCATTAACACTGTTCCTAAACCCAGTTGAGAAGAAGATTAAATCTTTTTATTTAGATTTAATGAAGTATACCAATTAAATGATATTTGATTGGAATTAAAGAAGAATGTGATTTTGGGTTTATAGTGAACGGTGATTTAAATAAAACTTGTTCTTTAACCCGAAAATTAATGGAATGTGAATTGGGTTTGTTGTGAACTGTGTTTTAAAGACATTTGTTCTTTTACCCGATTTACAGTGAAATGCGATTTGGAATTTATAAATCTTTTGTTAAGGTTTAAAGGAGATTTTCCAAAGTAAAGTTTTCCAATTTAATGAAATAAATTGGAATGGAGTGGAATTCGATTTGGTGATAATCGAAGTGAATTTCTGTGGATGTGGACTGCTAATATATATGGAATTTAAAAGGCTTTGCCGTTATTCCATTTATATTGTTAGACGGATATGGAGGTTTGTATCGATTATATATATCGATTTGTTTTCCATGAAGATTCCATCATTAATAGAATGTGATTTTGGGTTTATCGTGAACCGTGTTTTAAATGACATTGGTTCTTTAACCCAGTTAAAGACAGGATATGATTTCCCAAGTTAAATAATCATTAATATTGATTTTTGGGAAGATTAAAACCAAGTGGAGTTTTAATGAATCTTTAATTAGATTGAAATGATCAAGAATGGAGTATCACCAGTTTTGCTCCAGGCAATAGTTAAATCATTAATTAGATTTGAACGTGAAATGGTAATTGAATTTACCGATAACACCGTGGTGTTAGATATGAAGCATGACCAGTTTTACTTCATGGGATGAATAGGTTGGGATTGGGAAATAAAATAAATGATTACTTCGGTGTGGTTCGCTAATCCCGACTAGTTTGAATTGATATTCAAAAGAAGATTAAAGAATAAATTTAAAGAATTTATCTTTGATAAAATTAATGGGAACCTTTCCCAAAGTATAAGAATATTTGAATAAAAGAATATTCTGAATTGGAATGAGGTGTATGTTGTGTTTGTGTAACACTTCTTTATATATACACGAGTTATTCGGGAAGGCCGGGTTTATCACATTCTGAATAAATGAATCGACGATGTGTCGAGGATGAAGATGGTGGTTGAAGACCGGAGGTCTTCACATCATTTGGATAATTACTGATGATCTTGATTGGGCTGTACACCCAAGAGGAGGGAATCAGTTGGTGATCGTCCATACGTACTTGGAGATTGATGGATATGCGAGGTACAAGGTGCCTCCGGTTTCGTTCAGACCCAGAATGAACTTGTAAATGGACTGTGTGTCTGACATTGGATTTTATTCTGTGTTGATTGATCTCTATTAAATATACATTTGTTTGGTGGCGGAGAATTTATTCTCTTGCTTTACACCCTTCTCTGAGACGTACGAGCTTAGGGGTTGTATATTGATGGACATCGGTCGCATGGAGTGAATTGCCTGTGTGGCATGCCTAAGTGGCAAATGATCAAGGCTTTTGATGAAAAGCAAAGTCTTGCGGTTGATGATCAAAGCACGACCTGTGTGGCATAGTGTGAAAACCCGCAACTTCCCCGTAAAGGAAAACGTCGGATAGTTCGAGAACAAACCACAACAGAACGCATATAAAAGAACATTTCACTGCTTATTACAACAATGCATCAGATTACAAGAATATACAGAGTATAAACGAATATTACACAGAAATATCAGAGATTTAAATTACATTTAAATACATAGCAGCGGAAAATAATACAATACACAACTAGAAGAGATATGCGGATACAAAGCTTTCCGGATATCATTCCAGCTGTAAACCAGGATCCTGTGCATATAAATCTGCAAAACCAAAACTACTAGCTGCCCGTGTCGAAAATAAGGGCACCCAGAGTTTAGGTTAAAACAATAAACTCCAGGTCAGTCATGTGACTGGTGTGAGAACTAAAACAGTTAATCTTTATTCTTAAAGTTAGGTAAATCAAGGGACCACGCCGTATAACACGGAACGGGTTTCCTCCCAAGAATACCAGTGCATAAACAACAGCGCAATGCTAAATAAAGAAAAATGAAGCTGTTATAAGACCCAGGTCCTATCACACAATGCAATCGCAAGCCGGGGGATAGGGTTTTCCCTTATAACAGCTAAAGAATGCTTGATACGTTTAAAACAAATCATTTGATACTATTATAAGTGCATAGAGTATAAAACAACTTCAAATCATAAGTATCAATCATAGGCGGCATGAATGCCCCATACCACTATGTCGCCATATATAGGTTTACAAATAAAACCGCAAATGGCACGTATTTGGAAATTGGATTTCCGTCTATGAACCGAGGCTAGGGGCAAGATCCTCAACCGATTCGAGACAATCTAGCCTACCATGTCTCAGGAACAGCCGCAACTGCCCCCTGGATCGTCAGGGCCGGTCCACCGATGTGGATTATTATGCCTGAACAATACGTCTCCCCGCCCTTTGGGGCGCAAACGAGCCAACGAATGACTCCATCGGTTCGAGAACGACCGATCAATCCGAGGCGCCTCGCAACAGCAACAACCACATAAGTCAAACTCGTCAGGGCGTGTAAAACCACTGACGCCACTTTTAGCTAGAAAGAAACGCAAGTCCTCCCTGAGGTCCGTCTCCCGTTTTTGGTTCATACCTGGTGTGAAACACGCGAGGTAAACGTTACACAAAGCTACGCCACAAAGGCCGTGCTTTGATCATCACCACAAGACTTTGCTTTTCAACAGAAGCCTTGATCATTTGCATCTTAGCATGCCACACAGGCAAACCATCCTATGCAACCGATATCAGTCACACAGAATGAAATCCGATGTCAGACACACAGTCCATTTACAAGTCCGTTCTGGGTCTGAACGAAACCGGAGGCACCTAGTACCCCGCATATCCATCGATCTCCAAGTACGTCTGGACGATCACTAACTGTTTCCATCTTCTTGGGTGTACAGCCCAATCAAGATCATCAGTTATCACCCAAACGACGTGAAAACCTCCGGTCTTCGACCATCGTCTTCATCTTCGACTTATCGTCGTATCAGTTATTCAGAATGGGATAAACCCGGTCTTTCCGAATAACTCGCGTATATTTAAATAAGTGTTACACAAACACAACATACGCCTCATTCCAATCCATTAGTCACTAACCGTAAATTAATCAAGAGAATAATTCCCCAAATATTAACCCCGAAGGCCGAAACCAACATCAGATCAATATCCAGAAAACCATTCTACTTAGCTAACCGACAGTTAGTTTCTAAATTTCACGTTCAAATCTAATTAAAGATTTAACTATCGCCTGGAGCAAAACTGGTGATACTCCATTCTCGATCTTTTCAATCTAATTAAAGATTCATTAAAACTCCACTTAGTTTTAATCTGTGACTGGGTTAAAGAATCAGTGTCATTTAAAAACACGGTTCACGATAAACCCAAAGTCACATCCCATTAATTATCGGGTTAAAGAACAAGTGTTATTTAAAACACTGTTCACGATAAACCCAAAAATCAATATCAATTCAATTCCAATTAAATATTATTTAATTGGTACACTTTATTAAATCTAAATAAAAAGATTTAATCTTTTCTCAACTGGGTTCAAGAACAGTGTTAGTGAAGACACCATTCACGACAAACCCAAATCACATTCATTAATTATCGGGTTAAAGAACAAGTGTTATTTAAAACGCTGTTCACGATAAACCCATAAATCAATATCAATTCAGTTCCAATTAAATATTATTTAATTGGTACACTTCATTAAATCTAAATAAAAAGATTTAATCATTTCTCAACTGGGTTCAAGAACAGTGTTAGTGAAGACACCATTCACGACAAACCCAAATCACATTTGATATTCAATATAAGGCTCTGAATAGAAAATATATCGGCTTATATTCAATATCAAATTTTACGATTAACAAATGTCGTATTGGAAATAACGATACAAATATATCTTTCAAATTTCCATAACAACACCTGTATAATCACGAATTCTAACATCGAAATATTCCGAAGACAATTTCGATTCAAATCCACTCCAATGCAATCATTGGATATTCTGGTTATTTTTAAAACCCTTTTCTAATTCAATTTATTTATTTAAAAATAAATAGAATTTTAATTCTAGTTCAAAACTAGTTCATTTCGATAAAAATCTATTTTTATCTTTTCAAATAGGGAGTTTTTCATCCCACATCTTTCTAAATCATTTCTTATGATTTTACACAAATTATAACTATTTTTAATAATTTTATCAAGGCCCGTACAGTCGATTTCCATCAATGGCCATCGAACTGCACTTACAGCGACCTTTTTCGAATTTGATTTGGACATAATTCCAAATCCAACCGTTAGATTTCAAATTTCTAATTTTCATTAGAAAGCTCTTTTCGATACGAACCCAACGGTTCCGGTTTTAGGAGAATCCGACGGTCGGATCTCCCGTAATGTCCGTTTGAAATAAATGGTCGAAATTCACGAACTGCCGCGGCGCGGCGCGTTCTATTCAGGCCATTATATTATATATATAATATATATAATATATATTTCGTCGATTTCTATTTAAAACGAATTATATAAATAGTTTTAAATTCGTTTCAAAAACAATTTCAACTTCCATTTCAATTCAAATCAAAATTGAATTCTTCTTTATAAATTCGTTTCAAAATTCATTTCTATTCAATTCAAATTTCAATTAAATATTGAATTCATTTCAATTCGCTTTCAATTCAATTTGAATTCGTTTTCAATTCAATTCATTTCGAAATCGTTTTCAATTCAATTCATTTCGAAATCGATTCCAATTCATTTCATTTCGAAATCGATTCCAATTCATTTTGAATTCGTTTTCAATTCATTTTGAATTCGTTTTCAATTCAATTCATTTTGAATTCGTTTTCAATTCAATTCATTTCGAAAACGTAAAATCGATATAAATATCGTTCACGTCAAAATGGCGTCAATCTAATCAACACGGCTTCATAAATTTCTATTTCCAAAATAGTTGTTATTATCAAAATATTTCGTTCAACACATGACCAATCTCAATGAATGAGTACTGTCGACACATGAACTTTTATTTTATAATATTCTTTATTTTTCAAATTGGAATGAGGCCCAATCAATTACCATATAAAGATTTTTATATGGATTTCCATACAACACATGTATTTAATAGCATTGAAAATAATCAACCATCAACCAAAGTGCACTACACTGTATAAGCATCAAATATAGATATTCAACGCTTATAACAGCCTGTCAATCAATCGATCGACATATTTCATCAATCAGGATGAGTGAACTTCAAATTTCATCCTAACACCCGTGTGGGGTTTCAAACCATCAAACACATATTTTATTCGTGCAGTTGGGCGATGTGTAAAATTTATCGACCCAATCAACGTCCTTCAAATAGGTGTACATAAACAAACCGTTTGGTTTGCAAATGAATATTTTATTTATTCACATTCACGTTAAAAATTATATTTTTAACGATAACACATTTTATCTTAACATATGAATTTCTATTCGGTTCATTCTTTAAATAAAATGCTATTTTTATTTTTCTAACTTATTTTAGAAAATTTCGGCGGCATAACGGCACGATACTAGAAACGGGACAAGGCCTAGCCTTATCCCCGGTCTAGTGAAGGCCCACGCCATTCACACATCAATCAAATCAATTCGTTATGCAAACCACAAAATTTGGAGTAAGGGTCTAACCTAGCCTTACTCCTTCGCCTTATAACGGCGCACGTCTAATCCTAACCAATTTATCGATTCGATTATTCACACCACAAACCACATTCAAACCAATATCGCAATCAATCACCAAACAATCAAACAAACAAGTCCATGGTCTGTGGACGGGTGTCGGGTGCTACTAAGCACCGTCTGCATCCTAGTATATATATATAACTAGAAAATGAGAATTTAGAGTGAGAAGTTCTCACATATAGCTATCCTAGCTCCACGGCTCTTCCTTTGCAGAAGTCTTCGTCGTTTCGCCTTTTTGTCACCTTCGTTGTCCGCTTACACTGTATATAAAAAATCACATTTTTATATTCTTTATTATATAAAAATCATATTTTTATCGCTAACTTCATATTGTGAAAATAGAATTTTCATCGCTATTTCATATTTGTAAAATAGAATTTTCACTTCGTTATTCAATATATAAAATCGAATTTTTAGTTCAAAGTTCAATATATAAAAATCGAATTTTTAGTTCAAAGTTCAATATATAAAAATCGAATTTTTAGTTCAAAGTTCAATATATAAAAATCGAATTTTTAGTTCAAAGTTCAATATATAAAAATCGAATTTTTAGTTCAAAGTTCAATATATAAAAATCGAATTTTTATTTCAAAGTTCAATACTTAAAAATCGAATTTTTACTTCAAAGTTCAATATATAAAAATTGAATTTTTACTTCAAAGTTCAATATATAAAAATCGAATTTTTATTTCAAACCTTTAAAATAAAAATCAGTTTTAATCATTTTATAAAATTCAGTTTTTAAATCTTTATAAAATTCAGTTTTTATATCTTTATAAAATTCAGTTTTTATATCTTTATAAAATTCAGTTTTTATATCTTTATAAAATTCAGTTTTTAAAACCTAAAAAAAACAAACAGTATTTAAACTAAAAATAATTTAAATAAATAAAATAAATAAAAAAGAAAAAGAACTTACCGTGTTCGTCAAAGAGGGGGGAATCTCGCTCGAGGTGGCGCGCGTCGGAGGTGGAGTCGGCAGGGGTGGCAGCGGAGGAGGTCAAGGAGGGTGAGGCATCGGGTTTCAGAAGGTCGGAGGGGGCTCGGCTAGGGCTGCGTCGGATTTTGGAGCGAGGTGGGGGGGGTGCATCGGGTTTTGGAGCGAGGTAGGTGGAGGAAAGAAGAGGACGGGGATCGACTGACGAGGGGGAGGGGGATGCGGTGATGGGCGGCGCCACGCCTGAGGCGGCGGCAGGCGGATGATCGGGAGGGAGGGGGAGACTGGAGCGATTTTCTTCTTTTTTTTTTTTTTTTTTTTTTTCGATTTCTGAAATTATAAGGGGGGGGCGGCTGATAAAGGAAAGGGGGTTTTTTTTTTTTTTTTAATTATTTAATTATTTTATTTACAAATAGTTGACTTTTACATATGACCTCGAAACGAGGTCCACCGCCTGTCGTCCATAGCGTTTCACCCCCATTCCGAACACAATGGGATATGTATCGTAAGCTGATTTGATCGTTACAATCAGTTTCCGTTGAATTTACATTTAAATCCTTATTTTGAATTTTAAACGTACATTTCAAATTACCGGGGTCGCATACGAACTTTAAAAATTCCAGAAAAATATTTTCTAGTTTCGTATTGACGATACGGTCCTAACAAAACTAGTTTCGTCGAATTCTGAGACCGTTAGAAAAATGGCTAATTTCCAGTCGATTAAAATCAACTGAAATGGTCAAAACACGTTTTCCTTTGCCACGCTCACATATTGATTCGAAAAATTATGAAATTTGAAACCTAGCGATAACTTAACAACACGGACCTAACAAAACTGGTTTCGTCGAAATCCGAGGCCGTTTGCAAAATGTCCATTTTTAAGGGCCTGAATTCCATAGCGACTATTCAGAATTTTCAACTGGACATATCTTATCATTTCTAAAGTGAAATCTCGGTTTGTTAACTTCGTTAGAAAGATATTCACTATTAGATTCCATTATTTTTGGTTTCACTAAAATCCGGATTGTTTTGCACCCGGTACATTCAATTGAAGTTTGAAATCGAATTATCGAACTACCGCGCCATTTTCAATTCTATTTATAATTATATATAATTATTTATATTCTAACGACGACGCGTATAAATATATTCGTTCGAATTATATTCAAAATAAATTCCTCGTCGATATTATTTAAAATAATCTATTTTAAATATTTAAAATTCGCTAAAATGGCCAAAATAAAAAATTTTAAACTGGCCCAGATTTTCCGGGTTGTTACAATCTCCCCCACTTAAAACTTTTCGTCCCCGAAAAGGAACAAAGTCGAAAGTGGTTTGATAATTCAACCCTACGCTCGATCTGGCTTCCATTCTCCAACCCTTTGGTTTCTGAGAATTTTCAAAATTTCAAAAATTTGGCTAACACCCTAAATTTTTGAAAAATTTCGCCATAACCTCCCCTGCAATGGGAGCATCGGGGAATTTCAAATAGCTTCCCCGGTCCTTCAGATCTCAAAAAGAAAAAGAAAAAGCCAAGCGGCTAGCCAATAGGCTCACAAAATCATCATCACCCAAACAAACAGTAAATTATGTAGTAAACATGTACCTATTTGTCGGGCAAACAAATTTTATTCTCTGGCTCTAGCCTCCTTGCTATGACCTGTTCAATGCGAGTATATGTATGCAAGAAAATGCAACCAAATTCCAATACAATTCAATATTTGGTTATATTAGGCATAATGGTTCAAAATTTGCAAACAAATAAACAAACAACACAAACATCAATCAATTAGTGAATTTAACGTTTCAAATTCATAATTTTGATATATAGTCAAAAATCAGATTTTTGATGCAAAATCACAACAATGTGTTCTATCTATATAAGTTTTGGTTCTCACACCAGTCTAATGGAAATATATAGAAAATCACACCTTCGAAACTCGAACATAAATGTTGATGATGCGATCGCTATCATCAATATCATCTTCGGGCGACTAGAGTGCGATGCTATATCTATTCAATATATTAAAACTTTGAATATACGTTTGCAAGGCGTATATGCAAATTCTTTATATACTGAATTGTCCAAAATCAATATAAACAAATAATCAAATACGAATAGTTGATTTAAATTTCAAAACAAAATTTGTTTTCACTTTAAAAATGTACTCTTCACACTCGTTCTAGGATACTACTGATCCCATCTCTAACGAGTCATTCTAATTGGATATTACTAATCCAATATCTGATGAATTCTTTCGTATGTTTCTAATGTGCCTTGTTCTCTGCTTTGTAAACCAAAGCTCTGATACCAAATGTGAAAACCCGCAACTTCCCCGTAAAGGAAAACGTCGGATAGTTCGAGAACAAACCACAACAGAACGCATATAAAAGAACATTTCACTGCTTATTACAACAATGCATCAGATTACAAGAATATACAGAGTATAAACGAATATTACACAGAAATATCAGAGATTTAAATTACATTTAAATACATAGCAGCGGAAAATAATACAATACACAACTAGAAGAGATATGCGGATACAAAGCTTTCCGGATATCATTCCAGCTGTAAACCAGGATCCTGTGCATATAAATCTGCAAAACCAAAACTACTAGCTGCCCGTGTCGAAAATAAGGGCACCCAGAGTTTAGGTTAAAACAATAAACTCCAGGTCAGTCATGTGACTGGTGTGAGAACTAAAACAGTTAATCTTTATTCTTAAAGTTAGGTAAATCAAGGGACCACGCCGTATAACACGGAACGGGTTTCCTCCCAAGAATACCAGTGCATAAACAACAGCGCAATGCTAAATAAAGAAAAATGAAGCTGTTATAAGACCCAGGTCCTATCACACAATGCAATCGCAAGCCGGGGGATAGGGTTTTCCCTTATAACAGCTAAAGAATGCTTGATACGTTTAAAACAAATCATTTGATACTATTATAAGTGCATAGAGTATAAAACAACTTCAAATCATAAGTATCAATCATAGGCGGCATGAATGCCCCATACCACTATGTCGCCATATATAGGTTTACAAATAAAACCGCAAATGGCACGTATTTGGAAATTGGATTTCCGTCTATGAACCGAGGCTAGGGGCAAGATCCTCAACCGATTCGAGACAATCTAGCCTACCATGTCTCAGGAACAGCCGCAACTGCCCCCTGGATCGTCAGGGCCGGTCCACCGATGTGGATTATTATGCCTGAACAATACGTCTCCCCGCCCTTTGGGGCGCAAACGAGCCAACGAATGACTCCATCGGTTCGAGAACGACCGATCAATCCGAGGCGCCTCGCAACAGCAACAACCACATAAGTCAAACTCGTCAGGGCGTGTAAAACCACTGACGCCACTTTTAGCTAGAAAGAAACGCAAGTCCTCCCTGAGGTCCGTCTCCCGTTTTTGGTTCATACCTGGTGTGAAACACGCGAGGTAAACGTTACACAAAGCTACGCCACAAAGGCCGTGCTTTGATCATCACCACAAGACTTTGCTTTTCAACAGAAGCCTTGATCATTTGCATCTTAGCATGCCACACAGGCAAACCATCCTATGCAACCGATATCAGTCACACAGAATGAAATCCGATGTCAGACACACAGTCCATTTACAAGTCCGTTCTGGGTCTGAACGAAACCGGAGGCACCTAGTACCCCGCATATCCATCGATCTCCAAGTACGTCTGGACGATCACTAACTGTTTCCATCTTCTTGGGTGTACAGCCCAATCAAGATCATCAGTTATCACCCAAACGACGTGAAAACCTCCGGTCTTCGACCATCGTCTTCATCTTCGACTTATCGTCGTATCAGTTATTCAGAATGGGATAAACCCGGTCTTTCCGAATAACTCGCGTATATTTAAATAAGTGTTACACAAACACAACATACGCCTCATTCCAATCCATTAGTCACTAACCGTAAATTAATCAAGAGAATAATTCCCCAAATATTAACCCCGAAGGCCGAAACCAACATCAGATCAATATCCAGAAAACCATTCTACTTAGCTAACCGACAGTTAGTTTCTAAATTTCACGTTCAAATCTAATTAAAGATTTAACTATCGCCTGGAGCAAAACTGGTGATACTCCATTCTCGATCTTTTCAATCTAATTAAAGATTCATTAAAACTCCACTTAGTTTTAATCTGTGACTGGGTTAAAGAATCAGTGTCATTTAAAAACACGGTTCACGATAAACCCAAAGTCACATCCCATTAATTATCGGGTTAAAGAACAAGTGTTATTTAAAACACTGTTCACGATAAACCCAAAAATCAATATCAATTCAATTCCAATTAAATATTATTTAATTGGTACACTTTATTAAATCTAAATAAAAAGATTTAATCTTTTCTCAACTGGGTTCAAGAACAGTGTTAGTGAAGACACCATTCACGACAAACCCAAATCACATTCATTAATTATCGGGTTAAAGAACAAGTGTTATTTAAAACGCTGTTCACGATAAACCCATAAATCAATATCAATTCAGTTCCAATTAAATATTATTTAATTGGTACACTTCATTAAATCTAAATAAAAAGATTTAATCATTTCTCAACTGGGTTCAAGAACAGTGTTAGTGAAGACACCATTCACGACAAACCCAAATCACATTTGATATTCAATATAAGGCTCTGAATAGAAAATATATCGGCTTATATTCAATATCAAATTTTACGATTAACAAATGTCGTATTGGAAATAACGATACAAATATATCTTTCAAATTTCCATAACAACACCTGTATAATCACGAATTCTAACATCGAAATATTCCGAAGACAATTTCGATTCAAATCCACTCCAATGCAATCATTGGATATTCTGGTTATTTTTAAAACCCTTTTCTAATTCAATTTATTTATTTAAAAATAAATAGAATTTTAATTCTAGTTCAAAACTAGTTCATTTCGATAAAAATCTATTTTTATCTTTTCAAATAGGGAGTTTTTCATCCCACATCTTTCTAAATCATTTCTTATGATTTTACACAAATTATAACTATTTTTAATAATTTTATCAAGGCCCGTACAGTCGATTTCCATCAATGGCCATCGAACTGCACTTACAGCGACCTTTTTCGAATTTGATTTGGACATAATTCCAAATCCAACCGTTAGATTTCAAATTTCTAATTTTCATTAGAAAGCTCTTTTCGATACGAACCCAACGGTTCCGGTTTTAGGAGAATCCGACGGTCGGATCTCCCGTAATGTCCGTTTGAAATAAATGGTCGAAATTCACGAACTGCCGCGGCGCGGCGCGTTCTATTCAGGCCATTATATTATATATATAATATATATAATATATATTTCGTCGATTTCTATTTAAAACGAATTATATAAATAGTTTTAAATTCGTTTCAAAAACAATTTCAACTTCCATTTCAATTCAAATCAAAATTGAATTCTTCTTTATAAATTCGTTTCAAAATTCATTTCTATTCAATTCAAATTTCAATTAAATATTGAATTCATTTCAATTCGCTTTCAATTCAATTTGAATTCGTTTTCAATTCAATTCATTTCGAAATCGTTTTCAATTCAATTCATTTCGAAATCGATTCCAATTCATTTCATTTCGAAATCGATTCCAATTCATTTTGAATTCGTTTTCAATTCATTTTGAATTCGTTTTCAATTCAATTCATTTTGAATTCGTTTTCAATTCAATTCATTTCGAAAACGTAAAATCGATATAAATATCGTTCACGTCAAAATGGCGTCAATCTAATCAACACGGCTTCATAAATTTCTATTTCCAAAATAGTTGTTATTATCAAAATATTTCGTTCAACACATGACCAATCTCAATGAATGAGTACTGTCGACACATGAACTTTTATTTTATAATATTCTTTATTTTTCAAATTGGAATGAGGCCCAATCAATTACCATATAAAGATTTTTATATGGATTTCCATACAACACATGTATTTAATAGCATTGAAAATAATCAACCATCAACCAAAGCGCACTACACTGTATAAGCATCAAATATAGATATTCAACGCTTATAACAGCCTGTCAATCAATCGATCGACATATTTCATCAATCAGGATGAGTGAACTTCAAATTTCATCCTAACACCCGTGTGGGGTTTCAAACCATCAAACACATATTTTATTCGTGCAGTTGGGCGATGTGTAAAATTTATCGACCCAATCAACGTCCTTCAAATAGGTGTACATAAACAAACCGTTTGGTTTGCAAATGAATATTTTATTTATTCACATTCACGTTAAAAATTATATTTTTAACGATAACACATTTTATCTTAACATATGAATTTCTATTCGGTTCATTCTTTAAATAAAATGCTATTTTTATTTTTCTAACTTATTTTAGAAAATTTCGGCGGCATAACGGCACGATACTAGAAACGGGACAAGGCCTAGCCTTATCCCCGGTCTAGTGAAGGCCCACGCCATTCACACATCAATCAAATCAATTCGTTATGCAAACCACAAAATTTGGAGTAAGGGTCTAACCTAGCCTTACTCCTTCGCCTTATAACGGCGCACGTCTAATCCTAACCAATTTATCGATTCGATTATTCACACCACAAACCACATTCAAACCAATATCGCAATCAATCACCAAACAATCAAACAAACAAGTCCATGGTCTGTGGACGGGTGTCGGGTGCTACTAAGCACCGTCTGCATCCTAGTATATATATATAACTAGAAAATGAGAATTTAGAGTGAGAAGTTCTCACATATAGCTATCCTAGCTCCACGGCTCTTCCTTTGCAGAAGTCTTCGTCGTTTCGCCTTTTTGTCACCTTCGTTGTCCGCTTACACTGTATATAAAAAATCACATTTTTATATTCTTTATTATATAAAAATCATATTTTTATCGCTAACTTCATATTGTGAAAATAGAATTTTCATCGCTATTTCATATTTGTAAAATAGAATTTTCACTTCGTTATTCAATATATAAAATCGAATTTTTAGTTCAAAGTTCAATATATAAAAATCGAATTTTTAGTTCAAAGTTCAATATATAAAAATCGAATTTTTAGTTCAAAGTTCAATATATAAAAATCGAATTTTTAGTTCAAAGTTCAATATATAAAAATCGAATTTTTAGTTCAAAGTTCAATATATAAAAATCGAATTTTTAGTTCAAAGTTCAATATATAAAAATCGAATTTTTATTTCAAAGTTCAATACTTAAAAATCGAATTTTTACTTCAAAGTTCAATATATAAAAATTGAATTTTTACTTCAAAGTTCAATATATAAAAATCGAATTTTTATTTCAAACCTTTAAAATAAAAATCAGTTTTAATCATTTTATAAAATTCAGTTTTTATATCTTTATAAAATTCAGTTTTTATATCTTTATAAAATTCAGTTTTTATATCTTTATAAAATTCAGTTTTTAAAACCTAAAAAAAACAAACAGTATTTAAACTAAAAATAATTTAAATAAATAAAATAAATAAAAAAGAAAAAGAACTTACCGTGTTCGTCAAAGAGGGGGGAATCTCGCTCGAGGTGGCGCGCGTCGGAGGTGGAGTCGGCAGGGGTGGCAGCGGAGGAGGTCAAGGAGGGTGAGGCATCGGGTTTCAGAAGGTCGGAGGGGGCTCGGCTAGGGCTGCGTCGGATTTTGGAGCGAGGTGGGGGGGGTGCGTCGGGTTTTGGAGCGAGGTAGGTGGAGGAAAGAAGAGGACGGGGATCGACTGACGAGGGGGAGGGGGATGCGGTGATGGGCGGCGCCACGCCTGAGGCGGCGGCAGGCGGATGATCGGGAGGGAGGGGGAGACTGGAGCGATTTTCTTCTTCTTTTTTTTTTTTTTTTTCGATTTCTGAAATTATAAGGGGGGGGCGGCTGATAAAGGAAAGGGGTTTTTTTTTTTTTTTTTTTTAATTATTTAATTATTTTATTTACAAATAGTTGACTTTTACATATGACCTCGAAACGAGGTCCACCGCCTGTCGTCCATAGCGTTTCACCCCCATTCCGAACACAATGGGATATGTATCGTAAGCTGATTTGATCGTTACAATCAGTTTCCGTTGAATTTACATTTAAATCCTTATTTTGAATTTTAAACGTACATTTCAAATTACCGGGGTCGCATACGAACTTTAAAAATTCCAGAAAAATATTTTCTAGTTTCGTATTGACGATACGGTCCTAACAAAACTAGTTTCGTCGAATTCTGAGACCGTTAGAAAAATGGCTAATTTCCAGTCGATTAAAATCAACTGAAATGGTCAAAACACGTTTTCCTTTGCCACGCTCACATATTGATTCGAAAAATTATGAAATTTGAAACCTAGCGATAACTTAACAACACGGACCTAACAAAACTGGTTTCGTCGAAATCCGAGGCCGTTTGCAAAATGTCCATTTTTAAGGGCCTGAATTCCATAGCGACTATTCAGAATTTTCAACTGGACATATCTTATCATTTCTAAAGTGAAATCTCGGTTTGTTAACTTCGTTAGAAAGATATTCACTATTAGATTCCATTATTTTTGGTTTCACTAAAATCCGGATTGTTTTGCACCCGGTACATTCAATTGAAGTTTGAAATCGAATTATCGAACTACCGCGCCATTTTCAATTCTATTTATAATTATATATAATTATTTATATTCTAACGACGACGCGTATAAATATATTCGTTCGAATTATATTCAAAATAAATTCCTCGTCGATATTATTTAAAATAATCTATTTTAAATATTTAAAATTCGCTAAAATGGCCAAAATAAAAAATTTTAAACTGGCCCAGATTTTCCGGGTTGTTACACATAGCTTTGTGTATGGCGTTAATTCGCGAGCCTCACACCCCGGTTGTGAACCAGAAACGGGAGAGGATCCACGGAGAACATGCGTCTCTTTCTAGTTAGAGGTGATGTCAGTGACCTACCAGCCCAGACATTTATATTATTTTTTCACCTTTGTGGTTGTTGGAATGCGAGGCGCCTCGTATGTGGAATCATTTGGCTCATTTACGCCCCATAGGGCGGGGAGACGTATTGTTCAGGGTTTCATTTTAATCCGCTACATGTGGACCGGCCCTGTGGCTCCTAGGTGCAGTTGCGGTTGTAGCCTGAGACATGGACTAGATTGTCTCGAATCGGTGAGGACTATCTTTTACCTCGGTTCACAGATGGAAATCCAGATTCCAATACGTGACATTTGCGGTTTTGATTGTAGAGCCTAGTATTGGTGACATGATATATGGTACCCATGCCGTCTATGATTGATACTTATGATTGAAATTGTTTTGACACTATACACTTATAGTAATAATAAATGATTTATTTTAACGTACCAAGCATTCTATGGCTATTATAAGGTAAAACCCTATTCTCCGTCTTGTGTTGCATTGTGTGATGGGACCTGGGTCTTATAATAGCTTCAGTGTTCTTTATTTTGGCATTGCGTTGTTGTTTTATGCATTGGTATTCTTGGGAGGAAACCCATTCCGTGTTATACGGCGTGGTCCCTGGATTTATTTAACTTTAAAATAAAAATTAATAACTGTTTTAGTTCTCACACTAGTCACATGACTGACCTGAAGTTTACTGTTTTAACCTAAACTCTAGGTGCCCCTATTTCCGCATGGGCAACTAGTAGTTTTGATTTTGCAGATTTATATTCACAAGAACCTGGTTTACAGCTGGAATGATATTCGAAAAGCTTTGTATCCGTATATCTCCTTCAGTTGTGTTTTGTATTGTTTTCCGCTGCTATGTAATTTATTGTAATCTCTGATATTTATCGAATGTATTTTATTTATTCATACTCTGTATATTCTTGTATTCTGATGAAATTGTTGTAATAAGCAATGAAATGTTCTTCTGTTTGTGTTCTGATTTGTCTTGTCCTTAGTACAATCTGTGATTTCCCGTAAGGGGGATTTCGGGTCGTCACGAGAATAGTATCACTTGTTCCCTTTGGTTGAGGTTGCTTCGGCTTGGTTGAGGTTGCTTCGGCTGCTGAGTTTGCTGTGGCTTTTCCGTTGCTGGCTTCGTACAAAACCTAGCAATATGTCCCTTCTCCTTGTAGTTATGGCATTGCGTATCTTTATAACGCTCTTTGGCTTTCTCCCCCATCTATGGTATTCCCTTGTTGTTCCAGTTTGGATTAAATTTCCTTTTGTTGGAATTCTCGCCACTGGGTTCTCCTGTCTGCGCTTTTTCAACTGGCTTCTTTCCCTCTAGTGCCTCATAACAAACTGCCATATTAACTAGATCAACAAATGGAATCTTGAGATGTCCAATCATTTGAACTTGCAAGCTATCCTTCAATCCTTCTATGAACATTTCATTCTTCTTGAGTGGGGTATTGATCAGTTCTGGACCGAAACAAGAAAGCGAATTGTACTTGTTCTCATATTCGGATATTTTCATGTTCCCTTGTTTGAGGTCAATGAAATCCCGATACATTCTAGTCTTTCCTGCAGCAGGAAGAAATTGTGCTTTGAATGCCTCTTTGAATTTTTCCCAAGTAAAATCTTCTTCAGGAACATTCGCAGTTTGAGCATCCCACCAGATCGCAGCAGCTTCTTGGAGTTGCCACGAAGCTAAGAGACGTTTCTGCTCATCATTCAATTTCAGTCCTTTGAAAATCCTCTCATAGGACCTCAACCATGCTTGGGCTTCAATGAAAGATTCCGTCCCTTTGAAAACTTTTCCTCCCAGAGTTGTATACTCCTTACAAATAGTTGCAAAGCTTTTGTCCTGCTGGACTAGCGCAACTTCCTCCCCAGTTTCTCCTTGATCCTGGGATCCAGTATTACGACGAGTAGTAGTGGAAATTTCACTAGCTCGACCTCTTCGTCCTCGGCTACTCATTTTAATCACCTGAATATAACAGGTCGTCATTCCAGACTTGGTTGGATATAACTAACTTAGGTATACCATTCAAGTTGATTTATTTTAAATTTTCAAAATAACGTTCTCTCACACTCACCCAAAGCCTAGGTAATCAGTAACCTAAGCTCTGATACCAATTGTAACGACCCAACTTTCGAACACATCGGAAGTCGTGTCATTAATAAGAATAAGAACAGATAGAAGATAAAATCACAGAAAACATCAGAATCTCACAGCGGAATTTTTACAAAAGATGATACTTCATAATATTACACAGCAGTACATACTACATCAGAGCATAATAGGTCTAGTGATACAAGCCATTCATAGTACATCTTTAATTATACATATCATTGATGACTAAACTTGCATACTTATAATCATACAGTAGATATGATAAGTAGATCAGCCCATAGAAAGTTCCAATCCAGCTTTCCAAGTTTTATCCAACCCTGATTCACTTCTCTATTCATAACAAGTGTTATGAATACCTAAGAGTTTAAGGGAAACGCAGAAAAATAAACTCCGGGTCAGTCAGGGGACTGGTATGAGTAAACAGTTTTAAAACAGATTAAAGAAATAAAAATATCTCATAAGACCACGCCATGAATACGGAACAAGTTTTTACCTTATGAGATCAAAACATTTTGTATACTTTAAATCAGATATTATCACAGTGTCTATAAGTTTTCACAAATAATTTAGAATCTAGAAGAATGCTTGCATCTCACATTCTCCTATATTGTATACAAATAAAACCGCTTGGCGCTTATGGGAATTGGATTTCCAACTATGACAAGGTATGGGACCACCTGCCGATAGTGTATCTCTAGAGGCGAATACACCTGGGTTCAACAAGAACTTCTTGCAACCCGGCCCACACATGACCGACCACTCATTTCGCTTGAGTGTGTCGAATGTATATCACTAACGGTTGGGCTCAAACCACTGTTTCCCGAAAAGAGACAGCATCGAAATAGATTAAAGAAGTAAAAGGAATTTCTCTAGATAGGCGACTATACACCCTAATGGGAGCGACCCACATAGCCATGCTGCCTGCCCGATTTTTGTCACTTCCTGGGTGTGAGGCTTGAGGCTAGACTTACCTTTTCATCATCACTTTTTATTTTCTTTGAATGCCACATCATCAAAACTCGCCAACCACTAATTGACTTCCCCAAAAATATATTATTGGTATACAGCGAGAGAAATGAATTCCTCTGCCATCGTATAAATACGTTTGGAGAGATCAACGTACGTGATCAGTTAGAATTACTTTGTCAGACATTCGTCCATAAAAGTTGTCCTGGGATTGGACAAACTGAAGGCACTATTCAAGAATAGCCCTTGTATATCGCAGTCTTCAATTTAAAAAATCTCTGACGCGTGGCGTATAATCAAATCAAAGTGAAATGTTTATTTCGGCCTCTTTGAAATGATTAGCGAAACATTTCCTTTTTAAATTATTAATCTAACATGATTATAATCTAATTTACATATATAATTAAAGTCAAACTAAACAGTATATAATCCTCTTGCTTATATCTGGGTATTTTGATCATCTTTAAAAATGGACAATTTCAGTGTGCGCGCCGCACACGGTTTTTTCCTTCCATTTTGTTCGTAAATAAATACTTACATTATTCTTTTAGAAATTTATTACTCATAATTATTCCTTAATCTAATTATTCATAAATGAATTAAATTTATAATTTACAGTTTATATTTCAGCTTTTACACTTTATATTGTTTTCGTCAAATTTCCCTTTGATCCCTTATACTTGATCTACTTCTTCTTTCTATATACCAATAAAATTTCTCTTTTTATTTATCAATCTAAACACGAATAAAAATATGATTTATAATTCTTATTTTAAAAAAATACAGAACTGTACATGATCAGTTGCTTGTACCAGGGAATTTAGATTACAGTTTAAAACTGACAAATTTAGCGTATGTGTTGCATACGGTTTCTCTTTACCTTGTTTGTTTAAAATTTAAATATTTCATTAGAAAATAAATTCTAATTTAAATTATAAACTAAATTTATAATTTACTAAAATTACAGCTTCTACACTTTAATTTTAACTTTTGACAAAAACTGCACTTGATCCTGACTCACTTCTTTCTCCACTTGCTAATTTAAATAAAAATTCTATTTTTATTTTATTATTTATTTCTATTTATATTTAATTAAAAACTATTTTTAATTGGATTTATATTTAAAGATCTTCTTTTAAATCCAAAGTACCAAAGTACCATGAAGTACCATATCGATTTCGTGTGTTTTTCTTGCCTGATCAGCCCTGGCTCCCATGCGCAGACCAAAGTACCACTCAGCCTCAAAGTACCACCTTCGAATCTTGGCATTTCCTTGCCAGATCAACTCCAGACCTCACGAACACTCCCTACCTGGTAGTACCACCCCCTCTTCTTCTTCTCGTTCATGACATCCCCGTGCACATGCACAACGACGAGAGCCCACGTCCATCACCATTGATCATCCATGTGAATAACTTTCCACCCACTGGTCACGATCCCGTGTCCCAATCACCATCACCACGTCGTCAGTGAGGATTCACCGTACAACCCCCATTTCTAGGAAAAGCACTATCTAGGAAAATGACCAACCACACCTCGCCTCGACCACTGACTGCCTTCCGCTTCCTGCCCCGCCACCACATCACTCCGATGTTGCCAATCCCCCAGGACCGCACCCCCCTAGCCACCGTATCGAAGAGCAGTTCCAGCGAGAATAACCGAACCCAGAAATCCCCTTTCAAACCCTATTTCGATCATGTTCCCACGATTTCCTCATCTGAAATTTTTTGTTGCATTTTTCACCGAAGCCTCGACCCTCGGTGCAACCCCATCCCCAACCACGTGGACTTCAGCGGCCTGGATGGTCGGAATTTGATCAAATCTTCAAATTCCGATCATCTCGGTATATCTCCAATACAAGGTACGAAAAATCATGAAACCACTTCCAAAAATCATCATTTTCATACCTGATTCCATTTCTACAATCAAATTTAGTTTTCACGCAACTTGGTTTTTTGATGGAACGGAGAGGTACTGCATTTTATTTTCTCCAGTATCAGTCTTTGTTTAAAGTATTATACTTTCTTTCTTACTTTGAAATGGTTTTAGTTGTGATGTAACGACATAAAACTAATATGGAATCATATTAATCATCTGACTTAAGGTTATTGAACAGAGATCATCAATTTGATGCTTTAAAACTGAAACAAGACAACATGATTTATAATAATGATTATACTCTTAAACTAATGCTATTCAATTAGTTTAAGTCCTAATCATCCCTCTCTTTAATCAGGTAGGAAAGATATTCAAAAAACACTTAAGATCTAACTAGCACATCCAAGACAAGTTTACTTTACAGTTCAAAATAAAAGAAACAGGAAGAAAATTTATAAAAAAAATTACTCACCTGAAATAGTTTGAATTCTCAGTTTTTCCCCTTCACTGATAATTCGAATGCTTGTGTTATGTGAGGAGAATGTGTACGCTCATGGTCTATTTATAGTAGTAGGAAAATAATTAAAAAAAACTGTGCATTAAATACTGTTTTGGAAGAAGAGTAAAAACAGTTTTTCAGATTTTCTTGAGACAAATGATTGACATCTTACAAAATCTTTTTCTTTCTAAATCAAAGCACCACTACCCAAATTCACATGGCTTATATCAGCCAACATTCATAATGAAATCACTTGTGCAAGAACATCCTCTTCTCCTATTGGTCTTCTAGGAACTATTACCTTAAATGCCAATGGTACAACCATGTTCTCCACAAATCTTTCCTTGGTATACACAAATTTAGTGATCATCCTTTGTACCATAAATGCTCAGAATATTTTGGGTTTTCTCTCTTCATTTTTCATATGACATATTGATTTAACAAGAAATCATATAAAATATTTACTTGCCTTCCAAGGTGCTCTAAAATCTGAAAGTTTTTGTGCAAAAGAATCCATGGCATGTGATGAAATATGCATAGAAAATATTAGAAAATCTATGTTTTAGAATTGATCTAGTGTAGGCAAGATCTTTGGTATATATACAAGATTTTGTAAATCTTTATGCACATGTTTTATGACAAAGTAAACATATTTTGGAAAAATGAAAAGGAAGAGTATTTTCAGAAAATCATATGTAGAAAACGAAAAAGATTTTAAAACTGAAAATGCTTTAATCTATAATGATTTGGCCATGTGCACAATATTTACTCCTTGATCCTAGTTGCTAGCCAATATATAGTGTATATTATACTTTCAAGACTCATGAATGAGAGCATGATTTACAAGAGGAATTGACACGTCATGTTTTTGGTTTGATGCATATGTACACACAAAGATTTTCCTTGAATTTTGTTTTGAGAACAAAAGGAATTTTTTAGTCATGTTTTATCCAAGAGGGTTTTAAAATCAAGAGTTTGCCAAAAAAATAAGGTTTTAAACCCTTTTGAAAAAAAAAACAAAGTGTTTGAAAAAAAATGGCATTTCAAACTTTGCTATGCACATGAGTTATCCTTCATACATGAAAAAAATGAATTTAAATAAACGCTGTTTCATACATGCTATCATACATACATGTGTAAAGGAAATGACAAATGAACACCTTTGATATGTTTTGCCTTATTTATAATATGGATATTAACTCGTATTATAAGTATGTACTTATGATCGATCAATATTCGTGTTAGAGATTTATGTAAAGAACGGGGCCATTACATTAAGTGTATAACCAGAATATCGCTTTTTACATATGGACTAATTTGGACTCGAAACCACTTCCATTGAGTCCAAAATGTCATTTACGTATTCGAAAACTATAAACTTCGATATATTCCGAGCTTCAGAGATTTGACACCTTGGTTGGGTCTTGGTTGGCTAAGCCTAGCCTGCTCACTTAAGTGCCCCATCAGCCCTCTCTCCTTCATTCACTTCCTCAAAAATAGAAAATGGGGATAGGGAAATTAAAATTGCCTAAACCTAATTAATCCTAGGAGCTCCAATTCTTGTTGTAATCAGGTGCAAATATAGGGAAAAGATTTGGTAAGCTCCTCTCCATCTTCACCATCTTGTTTCCTCTTCAATTTATGGTATTTCCTATAACCTACCTTCTAGGAAATTTGTGCATTCATGTTTATATTGAAGATTCGTGAGTAATATTGGAAGAGAGGTTGTTCTATCTTGTCATTGGATTGATTTATTGCTTCTAACCTTCAATGGTGAGAGCTTTGTGACTTATTCATGAACCCACATCTATGCCATAAGTTTTTAACTGGTAAAGTATAATTTAGTGTTCACTTGGGTTTACATATGCATATGAATGGGCTAGATAAGTATACACTTTCTGGTTCATTAGTTTATGTTCCATTGAATTGAAATTTATGATTAGAATTGTTCACACATTCAAATTCATAAGCTACTAGTTGATTTGGCGATATTGTAAATCTCCGTTGTCGCCCCGGCGAAGTTCTAAGTCTTCACAAGTCGCTTGAATCATATTTAATTGCTTTGGTTAGAAAATTTGCCCATTTTGGAATTTATAATAAAAAATCATTGCAAATTTCTTGTATGAATGTTTGTGCATGTGAGTTTGGTGTTATGAGTTGTTTCAGTGAGTTATAGAAGCCTCATTTGCGTGTACATAACATCATAGGCCTTCGGGCTTTGGCCGATATCATTTTGAACATATTTTCTAGGGAAAAAAAATCGTATTGATTTGAAGTTTAACAGTCATTCGGTTGTAAACGGCCGAACAGATAACCATCCTTCGATTGAAAACAACCGAACAAAAGATTTTTTTTTAAGTTTAGTAGCCATTCGGTTGTAAACATCCGAACAAATGACCAATTTTCGGTTGTTTACAACCAAACAGAGGCTGTAACCTGTTTTTGGACTGTTGACCAGTGTAGACCACGGTCAACAGTTTAGGTCCATCTAGGTTCTTTCCCGGCCGAGTTTCGGCCCATTTCGCTTTTGTTTGTGACTTTCCAGTTTCTCTAATTCACAGATTGCAGCAGTCTGATTCTTACGAAATCGTTTTATAAATCATCAATTAAAGAATGACGAAGTGGAAACTAATGGAGAGTGCTCTCTCACTCAAAATATTTGTACAGTTATTTATTTTTATAACTGATTATATATTTATTGTCTATAATTGCAATATTTGTTTGATGATTGATGGATGTTTACAGTTTTAATGTTATTACAATTAAACTGTGGATAAGCTCACATGGATTGTGATGTAAACCTCACACGGGTATTAGAACGATAATTTTACACATCGCCCAAGTATACAGATAATAATATTTGTTTGATAGTTGAAAACCCCACACAGATATTGGGATGATAATTTTACACATCGCCAAAGTATACAGATAATAATATTATTTGATGGTTGGAAACACCACATGGGTATTGGGACGATAGTTTTACACATCGCCCAAGTATACAGATAATAATATTTGTTTGATGGTTGAAAACCCCACACGTGTATTGGGACGATAATTTTACACATCGCTCAATTATACATATACAATATTTGTTTGATGGTTGAAAACACCACCTGGGTCTGAGGATGATAATTAATTCACATCTCCCTTGGATTTAATTGTATGTCAACCGATTGATTGACAGACTGTTATAAGCGTTATTTAATTGTTTAATGCTTATGCAGTTGCAAATTGCACTCTAGATGTGAATTGAATGTTAAATAGTTGTTTATCACTATTTTTGAATACATGCGATGTATGAAATCGATATAAATAAAATTATATGGTAATTGATTGAGTCTGATTCTAATTCAGAAATAACGAATATTTTAAAATATTGTTCGGTAAAGAATTAATATGATTTTGATGGAAGGTGATTTTGGGTTTGCCGTGAATGGTGTCTTTAATAACATTATTTTTAAACCCAGTTGAGAAAGAATAAATCTTTTAACTAAGATTTAAAGCAGTTTTCCAATTAATAAATATAATTGGAATTAGATGGTAGTTGATTTTGGGTTGATTGTGAACAATGTTTTAAACAACATTAGTTCTTAAACCCGATTAACAGTGAAGTCAAGATTTGGAATTTATAAATCTTTATCGTAAGATTTAATGGGAATTTCCAAAGTAAGGTTTTCCAATTTAATAAAAGAAATTGGAATTGAATGGAATTCGATTTAGTGATAACCGAGATGAGCTTCTGTGAAGAAAGGCGTTTACAGTTTATGTAATTTAAAAGGCTTTGTCGTTATTTTGTTTATAGTATTAGTCCGATACAGAAACTTATATCGATTATATACTGTTAAGATTTCCTTGAAGGTTCCATATTGATGGAAGGTGATTTTGGATTTATCGTGAACGGTATTTTAAATGACATTGGTTCTTTAACCCAGTTAAAGACAGGATTAATTTTCCTAAAGTTGAATAATCATTAAGTAATGATTTATGAGATTAAAACTAAGTGGATTTTTTAATTGAATCTTTAACTAGATTGAAACGGGAATGTTAGACCAAAAAGTGGTTCTAACACCCAAATTGATTAAAAGCAAATTAAAATGAGATAAAAATGAAAATGAACACACAGGATTTATAGTGGTTCGGCGAAGAAATGCCTACGTCCACTTATCTTTCACTATATTCAATGATTCAGTTGCAAATACAATGTAATATTCACTTGATTCCTCTCACAACTCACTTATAATCACTCAATTATAAAAAACAAACAATGAAAGAAGATTTGGATTTTTTGGGATTGCTGAAATTCGGATGAAGGTGGTTGAACTCTCCAAGTGTCCGAAAAAAGATCCTTTTCTTTGTCTCCAGACGAGGTATTTATAGGTGTGAATTTGCTCAAAACTCGATCCGGGTCGGGACCACGTGTCGTCCATCCCATTAGCCTCGGGTTCGGATGAATTATTATGTTGACAACGCATCAGAGTAATGAACGTTATGGATAGGAACTGGTCACAGCCGATCCGGATATACAGGCGCTTTTGCAGGAGAATGATATGGAAAATGGACTCGGGTCGGAGACACATATAAGGGGTTCGGATCGGGATACCCGATCCGACCCGGATTGGCTTGGTGGCAACACTCTCTCTTCTTTAATCTTCTTCGCTTCGATCTATTTCCGTGGCAAACAGGTGGCTTTCTGATCCAATTGAGATTATGTTGCCCTCCGATCCGAATAGATATGCCTTACCAATTTCCTCAGCAACAGTTCATCGACCCGAGCAGAAGATTTTATCCGACCCGAACCGATACGTTGCTCTGACCCGACCCGAACGATTGCAGCTGTCCGATCTAGGCTGTAGTGTCTTCTCCGATCCGAAGTCTTCTAATTAAAAATGCTCTTTAATGTCTGATATCTAGACTTTGTGTTGCCTAGTTCACAAAGTAGGCAAACACTTTGCCCCCTCAAAGGATGCTTCGGTTGATAATGGAGCATGCTTTGATTGCCATGGCACAATACCTTCATCCTTCCTTTTGAATTCACATGTCAAGTCGTTGTTCATTATCCTGTTCGGTTCGGGCTCCGACCCGAACGGATTTCTGGCTTGGGTTCCGACCCGAACAGATCTCCTTCCTCCTGTACTCTACGATGGATTAGTGGGCCAAGCTGTGTCATTGGGCTTTTCGAGCCGGTCCGATCGGGAATACGAATAGTCAGCTCGTTTTTTATATAAATTTACTTCATCTCTCTTCTTTTCTTTCATTCACTATTCTTGCTCATCCGAACCGATTCCACATCGAAGCCTTAGTCTTTCCAAGAAACTTCAAAATTCTCGCTTCCATCTTTGAATCAAATACATAGGTAGTCTTGTAATCTTGAATCTCGTTGCCATAATTGCTTTTAATATACATCCGCAATTAGTTTGAACGATCCTAGCAAGGTAACCGACTAGTTCCATCGCCACGGCTTCCTTCATCCTTCGCCTTCGTCGTTAATGGCATCGACGCCATTTCGAGGTGTTGGAGGAGGGTATTGAGACTCGTTATTGAATACTTGAGTACTTAATCTCTCGATTTTAATTAAGGCCTGGGATTTCGAGTTGGGTTCGCTACTTAAGAGGAGGAAGAGGAAGGAAATTGAAGGAGATCGGTTCGGGTAGGGGAACAGTAGGAGAAAAAGGAAAAGAGAGAAATCCACAGAGCCGGACCGGGTCGGAGCAATGGGGCAAAGAACTGAGACTTAACTTGTTTGACCGGGTCGGGTCGGATCTATGAATAAAATGGAGGTCAAGACTTATGCGCTCGGATCGGACCTGGTTGTGAAACAAAAAAGAGAATAGGGGCCTGGTTATCCAGGTTAATCCGACCCGCGCCGAGAGTCAATCTCCGAACCGATCCGGATATATTTCTCTGAGCATGAGCCTTTGCTTATCCAATCCGAACCTGGTGTCTGCATCCGAACCGAAAACTACTCAATCCAAAACACAAACTCTCGTCCAACTATTAAAAGATATTACTTCCAACTTCATGAACAGTTAGGATAGTGCCTTGTGGACATAAATGAACATTAAGAACTACTCTGACTATCACTTTCTCTTCGAAGTTTCGTCTTACATTGTTGCACCTTTACTTTGCATTTCTCACATTCGCTGCACACATTTTAGTTCACACACATGCACAGGGTGGTACGGGCTAATTTACTCTAATTCGTGCTATTGCTTCTTCAATAGTTCTATGACAATGAGACCCAGACGCTCTTCCAGACTAGCTGAGAGGAAAGAAGCCCCGGAGACTTCTAACAAAATCACTCTCGAGGATATATCTTCTCCTTCGGATCCAGAATGGGACAGTGAGGGTCCAGACTATGGGGTTGGAAATCGAGAAAGCAACGAGGCGTCTTCAGAGAACGAAGTTTCCCTAGGTTTTGAGGAGGAAGGAGGGATTGGTGACGATCGAGCCCCTGATGAATTTGAATCGGCAATTATATTAGAGTCACCTCCAGACTCTGTTGAATCAACAATCGACAATGATCGACTTGTCCGAATTTGCTTAAAATACGGGATAATGAAAAGGGACACTCTAGTGCCTTCACGCTCTGACCGTCCCCACAACCCTCCAGAAGGATATATGGCGGTCACTCGATTGATGTGCATGGTCGGCGCCATTCCTCCATTCTCTCCTTTCATCGTTGATTTTTTAAGACAAATGCGGATTGCCCCCATGCAGTTACATCCCAATTCATATGCCTATTTGCACACCTTGTACATAGCATATCGTGAAATCTTAGGTATAGAGCTCACGTTCGATGACGTTCACTTCTTCTATAATTTCAAGCATCGGACTCGAGCGACTCCATCTTTCGGCTACTTTGAATAAGTCCCAAAAAGGAAGATAATCTCTGCACCATTTAGCAGTAAAGCTGGAGATTCCAGACTAGAATGGTTCTACGTGAAGCGACAGCCTGGATGCGCCAAGAGATGGACAAAATCAAGTAAAGCACTGATTTTCTAAATCCGGGCTCTATACACTTGAATCATCACCTTGACTTGTTTTTCTTTTTGTTTGCAGTCGACAACCCCAAACAGATATCAGATCAGGTGTTCTTTGACCGGATGCACCGACTTCTTAATGGCGATCAGAAATTCTTGACTATTGACGAAACCCTTAAGGACGAATACCTTCACTTTCATGGGCTGTTATCTGTTTTTCGTAGCATTGGTCATGGGACGGTCCCTTACGCATACATTCCTCCAGTGGAGGTGGTTCCAGAGACAGGAGAAGGCTCGGGAATTCCTGCAGTGCCTCTTCAAGCTTCACCTTCTCCATCTTCTACACAAGATGATGAATTGGCTAACCTGGCCGAAAGGCATCGAGAAGGATATGCTGCCCCCGAGGAGGCTACTTCTCTGGAAAAGTCAACATCCCCAGCAGAGTCGCCACTTAATGCTTCCAAGGGGAATATTCCTAGTACTGATGAGCAAATATTTCAGGGTTTGGGGGACCTCCCCTTACCTGAGACTATATACACTTCAGAGGATTTCAGGAAGGATCCTTTAGTCTTCACCTCTTCTGAAGAGACCACTCCCGCTAAGGCCAAAGAGCCTGCCCGTACTAGTCTAGCTTCAGACTCGGGTTGGTTTGGGGGGAAACACATCACTTAGGACACACTTTACATAACATCATTAGCATTCATTGCACCTCTTTCTCCGTGAATCCATTAATTCTAAATTTCGTTTGTCTTATTGTGCAGGCACGATGTCTCGATCCCACTATGATATCAGGAAGCTTCGTCGCAGCATGTCCAATCCTCCTCAGGATGTCGAGTATGATCGTCGTGATGATCGTGGCAGGGATGAGAGGAGGCCTTATGATTCCTATCGTTCTTGACCCTCACGTTCTCGCTCACCCGTTAGGCCGGAACAAGAGAAATACAAAGGTTATCAAAGCCGTAAGGAAGAGGACAGACCATAATCCAAAGACTCCACCTCTTCCCATGAAAAACGCAGTAGAGAGAAAAGTCCTCCAAAAGAAACCGGGTCTCGAAGTAAGCAAAAGGTCCCTGCTACTAAACGATCTAGGACAGACAAAGAAACTACCGAATCCTCCTCACAAAGGGACACCGAATTGACAATCCTTGCTCCTCCCCCACCAGATGCGTGAACTGCAATAAAGCGGGCATATTTGAAAGAGCAATTTCCCGAACACTACTTCGAAACTCTGACTTTTTTACCTGCCCTTGAACCTATTTCGTCTAAATGGGCAGATGAGGCCAAAGCAAAGATAGATGCGGTGGAAAAACAGTATACTGAGATGTTCAAATATTCACGCAATCTTTCTAGAATTATCCGCACTCTAATCACAAATACCGACTCAATGCAAAAGACCGCAGAGGAGGATGCCAAGGCCTTAAAAGCTCTAGGAAAAGATTTGGAAGACACTCAAGCTCAGTTAGCTGTCGCTCAAAGGGACGCTTCTAACTTCAAACAACAATTCGAGGACATGCAAAAGCGTTATCATTACTTGCTTGAATCTCACACTCAGGAGCGCTCTGAATTAAAAAAGCAAGCTGACGAGGCCAAGTCAGAAACTGCTAAGACATGCCTTGCTTATGCTGAGCTTGAACGGAAAAACGCCGAGTTAGCAAAGAGGAGTGCTGAATTAGAAAAGAAGAATGCCGACTTGGCTTCAAAGCTGTTGGAGGCAGAGAACAGGGCTGCCCTGGCCGAGGGCAATGTGGAGTGTGCCATCAAATCTGCGGAGGAAGCCCGCAAGCAACTATCAGAGGCAGAGGCTAATATTCAGGGTTTCGGCGAACTAATGATTGAATTCTTCGCACATATTATTCGTCGCCGAAACATTTCTTGGATCGAGGACTATCCATCCACTCTAGTTCAAGTGTGGAATCAGATCGTCGAGTGGGAAAAAGAGGAACTTAAGGTCGATTCCCTCGATGAAGATAAACTAATGGAGAAATGCTTGAGGGATGATGAACCGGAGCGCCTAGCTGAAGGGCGCCGCCTCATTGCTGAGGCCATGGAAGAAGAGAGACGGAAGTCTAAACAAAAAACTGTTCTTGAAGCCGGTTCCTCTTCTTCTGCCCTTGCAACTTCTGAAGTAGAGGGTATGATCCTGAAAATCCAGGAATTCCCCGAACAACTCTGCTATCCCCTATTCTTGAAACAGCACCAGAGGTAGTAGTCACCCCTGCCGAGAGGTCTTCAGAAGGTATCCCTACCTTTTCTCCTCAATTTGCTAAGGCTATTTCTACCTTTCGCCACGTGATTGAACAATCGATGAAAGACCCACTGTTTTCGCCTGAGTTGATAACTGTTGCTTCTCATTCTGTAGGTGTTGAATCATCCGAAAGGACAGATGTGACTCAAGAAGCCACCACTGGGGCAAAGCCCGCAGAAAAGGCCAAAAGAGGGGAAGACAAGGCTGCTTCTATAGACTTGGGAGAAGGAAGTGAGCCGACTAAGGCCGCCACTCCCCATGATGAAGAAATGATAGCGGCTTTAAAGGATGATGGCGGTGACGGGGTCAGGAAGAGGAACCGGAAATTGCAATAATCGGGGAGTCAAAAAGTGCTGATGACGTTACTTTGGCTGCAATGAAAGCTGATCAAGACAAGCGCTTGCAATTAAAAGCCGAAGAACTAGACCCTGAAGCCCTCAAGCCCCTCGCAGTCGTGGATGCGGGATCAAGGTTAGTTGTTAAGCTCTCAACTAGATCCATTACAGAGGAACTCGCTAAAAAATCTTCTCTTGATTTCAGCGCCCCGCCTTCCGGGAAGAAGTCTACTGGCTCCAGCACCGCATCTTCAGGAAAAAAGAAGTCAAAGTGAATCTTGACGGAGGCTGAGAAAGAAGCAAAGGACGCGGAAAAAGCCGCCAAGAAATCCAAGGCTCATTCAAAATCTAAATAGTGGATTGCCTTGTATCGTTTTAGCATTTAGTGAACCAACAATTGCTGCTACAAAAGTAGTTCCTGCACTTTCTTTTTTAGCTATTTTCCTGTACAAGTTCATTCATTTGTAAATAAAAATAATTCATTTTTTGCAATGTTTGTTTGTTAGTAGTTTTGCACTTATGTAAAAATGCATGTCTATAGTTATGAAACGAGGTTGTGAAGGGGGGAAATATACGTATACATACGTGTCCCCAGTCAATTCCCACAAATTATTTAATGCTGAATCAAGCAATCTGAATGCTCCCGATTCTCTGATGGGCTAGCATTTCCTGTGTCGTCAGTACCTGTCGTTTTTTCTGGCATTTCTTTTATACTCTCTCTCTTTCTCTTGAGAGTTAGAGTTCGAGCTCAGTCATCTATTTATTCCCCGGTCTTTCAACGGAGAAAGATTTCTTTCTCAGCGCTCAGTCGGAGACGCCTTTATACTCTCTTTCTCTCTGGAAAGTTAGAGTTAGGAGGAGAGTTTCTTTTTCAGCGCTCAGTCGGAGACGCTTTTATACTCTCTCTCTCTCTCTGGAGAGTTAGAGTTAGGAGGAGAATTTCTTTTTCAGCGCTCAGTCGGAGACGCTTTTATACTCTCTCTCTCTCTCTGGAGAGTTAGAGTTAAGAATGTCGTTTTTTCATTCTTTTATATCTTATCGCAAAAATAGTCGTTGTGCTTCTTGTTATGTCTAAACTGTTTTCAACCTTTTTAGGCTGTGAGTTATCCTGTATCTTATAATCACAACAGAATAACTGATAAATGTACATATGTAATGCATAAAAGTAAATAACACACAATATTTTTATAGTGGTTCGGCTAAGTCGTAGCCTACATCCACTTTATAGTTCTTCATTCATATCGTCAGATTTTCCCAAGGCAAGTCGTGCCTTATTACAAAGTTCATAAGAAAAATAACACAAAGTACAGCATCTCTAATTCAAATATCGCATTAAGTGTTGGGCATTCCATGCTCTGGGGACTTCTTCGCCATCTACGGTCGTTAACTTGAAGGTTCTTTTTTCAAGTTTCCGTTGGATGACAAAGGGTCCTTCCCATTTTGGACCGAGGTGAGGAAGGGACGGAAAGACTCTCTTTAGCACCAAATCTCCTGGTTCAAAAGTCCTAAGGCGAACTTTTTTGTCGTAATAGCGTGCCATCTGACGCCGATGTCTTGCTGCACGCAAATCTGCTTCGTCCCTTTTCTCTTCGACTTCATCAAGAGACTCAAGTAAAAGTGCCCGATTTGTCATCGGGTCATAATATGTCACTCTGTGGGAAGGAACTTCTAGTTCAACTGGAATTACAGCTTCTGAGCCAAAGGAGAGAGAGAAAGGGGTATGACTGGTGGCTGTTTTAAATGTTGTTCGATATGCCCACAAAGCTAGGGGCATGTAACGACACGGATTTTTCCCGACCTTAATCGATCGCAAAATCGACCAAGACCGTTCAAAACTCGCATACGTTAACTTTGGGAATACAAAACATTAGAACAATAACAGCAGACTTTTATTACATTACAATAATATAACATCAGAGTATAGAATATCAGAGTACAAATAAAGTAAACTACAGCGGAAGATAAATTACAACAGATTTAATACATTAAACAGCGGAAGACTTCTAAGCTCTGGACACAGCTTTAGGCTTCGATCCAGGATCCTGCTAAAGAGAGAGATATCTGCAAAAAGCTACTCGACTGCCCGTGTGGAAAAGAGGGCACCCGAGTTTGCAAAGTGAAACAAACTACGAGTCAGTCATGGGACTGGTGTGAGAATTCTAAACTAATTAAACTAATAAGACAAATCCAAGGACCACGCCACTTTCGCGGAACGGGTTTACTCCTATGGATTGCCAGTGCATAAACCAAAGTAAATCGAGAAATAACGCAATGTCTTTTTGGAAAATGAAACCATTATAAGACCCAGGTCCCATCACACAATGCAACGCACACCAGAGGATAGGGTTTTACCTTATAATGGTCAAAAGATGCTTGATACGTATAAAACGGATTTGATATTATTATTAGTGTATATATGTTTTAATAAAAAGATTTGAATCATAAGTATCAATCCTAGGCGGCATGGTTACCATATAGCATGTCGCCAATACTAGTTCTACAATCAAAACCGCAAGGGCGTATTGGAAATTTGGATTCCATCATGAGTCGAGGCTAGGGGCAAGATCCTCTCCGATTCGAGACACTCTAGCAAATGCCTCAGAATTCCCCGCAGTGAACCCTTGGAAGCGGTAGGGCCGGTCCCCGCCTATGGGCAGTGGATTGGTTATGCCTGAACACACGTCTCCCGGTCCCTTTGGACCTATAGTATGACCACCAACGGCCTATAAAAATAACGAGGTACCTCAAAATCCATCATCCACAATGAGTAAAATGTCAGCGCTGGTAGGTCCCTGACAACACTCTAGCTAGAAAGAAACGTGTGCACTCCCTACGGTCCGTATCCCGTTTTTGACTCATACCGGGGTGTGAGGCTCGCGAAGTCACGATATACACAAAGCTATGCCGTAATAGGCTATGCTTTGATCATCAACCACAAGGCCTGCTTTTCAACAAAAGCCTTGATCAATGCATCTTAGTATGCCACATTGTCAGTCCATACTATACCATTAATTTCTACCAATATATAACCTCTAAGCTCATATGTCTCAGAGAAGGGTGTTAACCACCAAACAGATATATATTAAGAGAGATCAACGAATGTAGTATAAAGGACTACAACGTCAGACATACATTCCATTTATAAACTTATGCTCTGGGTCTGAGCGAAAGTCAAATCCGTACAAATCAACGCTACGTCCGAACGGACACCATCTCAGCCCCTTCAAGGTAGCTACTCCCATCATGGGCCTCAATAGCATCACATCTGTTCGATGTGAAGATTGTCGGTCTTGTCACCGTCTTCAACTCTTCGAACGTCGTATCATTATTTGGAATGAGAGTAAACTCGGACTTTCCAAATAATTCTCGCATATATAAATTTGCAAACCATTCTATATCGTTATTTATTCTTTTATAAATATCGTCCATTCATTTCATGTATATATATCGTCCATTCATTTCATAAATATCGTCCATTCATTTCATGCATATAAATATATCGTCCATTCATTTCATATGCAGTAATACTACTCTAAACATGAATTTTTATTTCATATGCGGTTTCTTGATTATGCATTTCATATGCGACTTCATGCTTTTTAAAACATGTTAAATTTTCATATGCGGTTCATGCTTCTAAATTATGTTTCATTTCATATTTTTATCTTTTTATTCGCATGTGAAATGTAAATAAAAATTCCCTTCTTATTTTCATCTTTTTATTTACATGTGAAAAGTAAATAAAAGTTTCATTCTTATTTTCATCTTTTTTATTTACATATGAAATGTAAATAAAAATTTCATTCTTATTTTCATTCTTTTATTTACATATGAAATGTAAATAAAAGTTTCATTCTTATTTTCATTCTTTTATTTACATATGAAATGTAAATAAAAGTTTCATTACTTTTATTAATATAAAATATATAAATAAAATAACCATTTCATGTTTTCATTCATTTATTCATTTATAACATGAAAATATTCATTGCTTTATGGTTCATTTTCCATTTTCGATCACTTTCTTAATTCAGTGATTTTAACTACTTAATTCCCTTTCAATCTAATTAGAGATTTAATTAAAATCTTATTTAGTTTTAATCTTCCAAAGTCATTATTAAATGATTATTCAATTTTTAGGGAATTAATTCTATCATAAATTCGGGTTAAAGAATAAATGTTATTTAAAACATAATTCACGATAAACCCAAATTTAGATTTCATAAATTTCCCATTTAATATATATAATTAGACATCATTTATTTCAGAGTATTTCATCTAATCTTAAATAAAATATTAATCATCTTCGATTTCCTTTATAAAATGTATAACATAATTTATACGGGCTAAAATGGAGTTACAATTTTAAAATGGACTGAATATCCCAATTCATTTTCCTTATCCATTTATTATGTTTATCTTTACATTTTATTATTTAATAGCGGGCCAGACCTCTCACATTAGGCCTACAACTTGTGGATGCTGGATATGCCGGTTGGTTCCGGGCAGACTTCTACCACAGGTTGGGCTTAACCTCGTGTCTTGACCCAATTCGTATTTACGCACTTGGACCTCTCACATTAGGCCCAACATTTATGGCTGCTGGATATGCCGGTTGGTTCCGGGCAGACTTCCGCCATAAATGTGACCTAACCTCGTGTCCAAGTACAATTAATAATTATAATTATAATTATCTCTTAAAAGTATTATTTTAAAATATTTCATATTTTAGAATATCTAATTACTAAAATATCATTCATTCTTTTACTTATCCTTTCATTTCAGTAAACATTAATCTTTCCATTTTAACATCATAAAACTATTCCCAAAATGTTTCAATTGTAATATCAAAAACTTACCATTTTAATATTAAATGAAATCTTCCTCAATTAATCCATTTATGTTAAATTTTAAAATCAAATCTTCTAAATTTACAAGTTAACATAAAAACGAGATTTTTCAATTCAAATCTTCATTATTATAATTGGAATGAAATCTTATCAATTTAAACTTTTTATTTCATCCTTTTTAAATGTGCAATCTTCTTAATTAAATCGTACATTAATTCCATTAATTGAGTAAATAATGAAAATATTTCAAGTTCCTCAATAACGCTAATTATATATTCACTTTCATGTACAACTTTCATGTGCAATATCCATATATAAATTTTTTTATATTTTTAATCAGAAACACTACGAATATATTTATTTACATATTTTACTTAAAACGCTTAAAATAAACTTGCATTCATGTTTTTGACATAACAATAAAAATAAAGTTGCATTCATATTTTTATGTAAATAAAAATAAAGTTTCATTCATATTTTTATCAAAACAATGCGAATAATATTGCATTTATATTTTTGTCAAAACAATGCGAATAATGTTGCATTTATATTTTATATAAAACAATGCAAATAATGTTGTATTTATATTTTATATAAAACAATGCAATTAAGTTTGCATTCTTATTTTATCAAAAACAATGCAAATAAGTTTGCATTCTTATTTTATTAACAACAATGAAATTATAATTATTTTCTAAATTTACCTAACGCGCTAAAAATAAGTTATCAATCTTATTTTAACTTAAACAATGAAAATATATTTATTTTCTACTTTCACTTAACGCGCTAAAAATATACCAACACTCATATTTTTACATAAACGTTGGAAATAAGGTTGCATTCCTATTGTGACATTAACTATGAAAATAAGTTTATTTTCTTAAATTTTATTAAGACGCTAAGACTATTTTAATAATCTTATTCTTACTTAAGTGCTAAAAATATAATATAAATTTGCTATTTACACTCACGCACTAAACTGTGGTTATTTTCCTATTTACATGACCGCACTAAAATTATGGTCATCTTCCAATTCACATGACCGCATACAAAAATTAATAACACACAGAATATGGTGTCGCACTTGCATATCAATAAAATGATAAATAACATAATATGGGGTGTTCAAATCCATCCCAAACCATTCAATGAGCAACATGTAGATTAATGTTAAGCATTCATGTCGACAAACAATAATGACAACATACAATATGGTATTAAATCTTCATGTCATCGCATATAATAACATCATAAGATGTAGTGTCGCATTTTTGTGTCAAGATCCCAACTTTGTTTTTTATATATATATATATATATATTATAAAAATCCTAACTTGATTTATAAATATAATTAAAAGATTCAAACTTTCTTTTATAATATAAAAATCCTATCTTTATAAATTTTAAATAAAGATCTAATCTTTATTCTTAACACATCATAAAATAAAAGATCAAGTTTTTATTCTCAAAACAACATAAAACACAAAATCTAATTTTTCTATTTGTCAAAACAACATAAAAAAAAAACAAGATTAAATCCATTCGTGTAGATTCCAACAACGCAATTCATATGGCAATCATCCAAACACAAATCCAAACCCAAGCATCAACATGTAGTCATACATCACGGATCTAGTTCACTTCTCATTAAATTATTTAAATAACAAAAAATAATAATTAAATTAAAAATAGAATCTCACATTGATTTTTGCTGAAAATTTGACTGTCTCGGATTCAGCTCTGGTCTACGCCATCGCGAAGAGCTCGGAAAGACGAGTCCAACGCAATTTACGGTTCGTCAATCGGACCTCGTACGAGAGAGTTATGATTTATTAAAGTTGGACATAATTAAATAATTAATTAATATTCGTGAAAAATACCTAAAAATTTCACTATCTCAGAATTGGACAAAATTAGTGTCCACGCATCCATCTCGTCGCCACGATCCCAACGCACCTGAAATCGTCGATTTTCGACTTCGTATGAGTGAGTTATGCAATTTTAAAGTTCTGGAAATTAATTAAATAAATTAAAATAAAATAGAAAATACCCTCAGCCCGTTGACCGAAAAACACTGTTCACCGCCGAACTTCGACCGCACTTTGCCGCTGCCTCGCGCCACCTGACGCCACGGGACCACCGCCAATGTCTTCGTCTTGGCGAGACGCACCACCACCAGAAAGGGCCGCCCCTAAAGCTTCTCCGATCATCGGGAAATCGCCTAGAAAGGATTTCGCCTCGCGGGTCCCACAGGCCGCCTCACACCTCCAAACTGCCTGAAATTTTCTGAGCATCTTCGTCTTGCGTAGACGAAGAACTTCCGTGTTCGTGACTTCGTCTAATTCTTTCTCGATTCACGGGAATTTCTTGATTTACGTTTTGAGTTTCTGAATTTCGAAAACAGCGAGCTTTAAGACGAGATTCCGGCGAATCCGAGCGCTGTTTGACAAAACCGACTACACCATTAGTTTCGTATCGTCGAGACCTTCGAGTGGACATATAATTTGCTATGGTTTGAAGAGATTTTATTTTCGACAAATTTTAGAGGAAGAGAGAGCCGCCATGGAAATTGAGAAAAATGATGGAAAAGAGAAGTGGCTGCTGTGTATTTCGAATTTCAGCCCTAAATTCTGAGGAAAAAGATAATATATACTATGGGTTTAATTTTGGTTTGGGCCCAAATATCATTATGTGCCCAATTACTCAATTTTCAACTGTTTTCTTCAGTTCAAAAATTCTTATAAATACATGATGATTTCAAAATTAATAAAATTTTAAACATAATTATTTCAGGTCATTACGAACCCAACGAACCTGATTTCGTAATTTTCCGAGTCCGTATGAATTTATTATGAATTTCCGAAGTCTGAAAATATGATATTTTTCACTGTAAAAATTATACCGGCCACAAAATAATTCCAAAAATTATAAATTTTAGAATTTAACCTTATTTTAATATTCCGAATCCATAGAAACTGGTCTCGTCGAATTCGGAGTTTGTTTGCAAAAATTTCATTTTTCAGGCGTATATTTTTAATATTTAAAAATACCAAAAATAGTGGAATTTTTCCGAAACTCAAAAATATAAGTTCTTATAGTCATTTTTATATGTAAACAACATTCTGAAACCAATGGAGATGGTTTCGGGTCCTAATTCCTTATTCTGCAAAAAATTTACATTTCGGGCCTTATATATAATATATACGAATTCTATAGCGATTTTCTGAAAATTTAATTTTCTCATAACTTACAATTTATAAACTGGAATCTTAATTTCTGAAAGTCTTTGGAAAGATATTTTCAATACGGTCCTAGCGTTTCTTGCTTCGTCCAATTCCGATTTATATTTTTTTTTCAAAGTTGGAATTTCAAATCTGAAATTACCGCGCCGTTTTCAGGCTCGGAATGGATTTAATATAAATTTCAAGTTCGCGCTCGAAATAAAATAAGTTTTTCATCGTTATTATTTAAAATAAATAATTTTAAATATATTCATTCATTAAAATTTCTTAAAATAAAATTTAAAAATTAACCCCAACAATCAGGGCTGTTACAGGGCAATTCGTCAACCCATCTTGCCTTTGCACGCTCTAACCGTTTCTTGAGGATGGATTTTATTACTTTGTTTATTGCCTCTACTTGCCCATTTGACTGCGGATAGGCAACTGCAGTATATCGCTTGTCTATCTTATACTTCTGGCAGAAATTTCTGAATTCAGTACTATCAAACTGGGTTCCGTTGTCAGTTATAATCGTCCTTGGGATCCCGAATCGGCATATAATATTTCTGACCACAAAACTTATCACCTTTCTTGCTGTGATCTTGGTCAAGGGCTCAACTTCCACCCACTTCGTAAAATAGTCCACGGCAACTATTGCATACTTAGCTCCTCCTTTAGCAATTGGTAGAACTCCAATGATATCAATTCCCTACGTGGCAAATGGCCAAGGACTCACCATTGATTTAAGTTGGGTCGACGGTGCCCTGGGGATTTTGGCGAATCTCTGGCACTTATCGCAGCGTCGTGAATAATCAGCTGCATCTTTATTGATCGTAGGCCAGAAGTATCCATACCGCAATATCTTCTTTGCTAAAGTTTGACCTCCTGTTTGATCTCCACACTCACCTTCGTGTACGTCTCTTAGTACACGATTGACGTCGTCGTGTGCTATACATCGTAACAAGGGCATAGAAAATCCTTGCCTATAAAGAGTATCATCTTGTATGACATATCTGGTAGCTTTGCGAACTATAGCTCTTTTCTCACTCTTCTTTGAAGGGAGTGCCCCATTCTTAAGGAAATTCTTAATTGGAGTCATCCACGACTCCTTCTCTGGTTCCGCTTCAAAGGCGAATTCAATTTCCATTGACTCAAAGCTTGGCGATTCCAACGTTTCAATTGGAATTATTTCAGTCTCTTCTGGATTGTCGGAACTAGCCAGCTTTGCCAGCCTATCCGCTTTCTGGTTTTCATCTCTGGGAATGTGTGTTATGTTATACCGCTCTAAGCTATTCAATAGCTCTTTCACTTTCCTGAGGTAGGCGATAAGTCGAGGTCCTCGAGCAACAAATTCCCCTCGTACTTGGCAAACAACAATTTTAGAGTCACAAAATATGTCTAACATTCTTACTCCGAGGTCTTTTGCAAGCTTCAGCCCGGCAATCAGGGCTTCATATTCAGAGTCATTGTTAGTCGTCGAAAATTCTAATCGCAGGGCATAATATAACGACCGTCCTTCGGGAGTGACTAAGACAATTCTAGCTCCGGACCTTCGGTCGTTCTTGGCTCCATCTGTATATAGTTTCCACGAATCTATCTTTAACTCATCCTCAGACTTAACCACTCTGTCATCGATTACTTCCTCCTCTGGAATGGTGAACTCCGCAATAAAGTCTGCTAGAGCTTGCCCCCTGATCGACCTTCGTGGTTGAAAATTCAAATCAAACTGACTTAGTTCTATGTTCCACTTGATCAACCTTCCCGATGCTTCGGGTCTCTGCAACACCTGCCTCAAGGGCTGGTCGGTGTATATGGTTATTGGATGAGCTTGGAAATAGTGACGAAGTTTTCGGGATGCGATTAGGAGGCTGTAAGCAAGCTTCTCAATCTTTGGATAGTTGCGCTCTGCCGCTGCTAATTTATTGCTTACATAATACACTGGCCTTTGTACTTTGTCTTCTTCCCGAACCAGGGCTGTGCTAACGGCGTGAGCCGAGACTGCCAAGTAAACGAACAATTCTTTATGATCCACTGGCTTTGACAAAATTGGCGGTTTCTCTAGCAGTTCCAATAAATTTCAAAAGGCCTCAACACAGTCCGGAGTCCACTCGAAGTTTTTCTTTCCCCTTTTAATTAGATCAAAAAACGGAACACATTTGTCTGTGGCTTTGGAGATGAATCTACTCAGCGCCGCTACTTTCCCTGCAAGACTTTGGACGTCTTTAATTCTCCTCGGCTCTTCGATATTTCTAATCGCTGCTATCTGGCTAGGGTTGATTTCAATTCCTCGGGAGCTTACAATGAAGCCAAGGAACTTTCCCGATGCCACTCCAAATGAGCATTTCAGAGGATTCAATTTCATCCGATACTTTCGCAGGATACCAAACATTTCCGCCAAGTCTTGCGTATGGCTGGAGGACTGTCTCGATTTGACAAGCATATCATCCACATAAACTTCCATAGTTTTTGCTATTTGATTATAAAACATTCTGTTCACCAAGCACTGATAAGTAGCTCCAGCGTTTTTCAATCCGAATGGCATTACAACATAACAATATAATCCCAAATTCGTAATGAAGCTCGTATGTTCTTGGTCTGGCACGTGCATAGGAATTTGGTTGTATCCAGAATATGCGTCCATGAAAGAGAGAAGTTCATGACCTGCTGTCGAATCTACAAGCTGGTCAATCCTGGGAAGTGGGAAACTATCTTTTGGGCAAGCTTTGTTTAAATCTGAAAAGTCAATGCAAGTCCGCCACTTTCCGTTTGGCTTCTTTACCAAGACGGGATTCGATATCCAGTCGGGATATGTCGAATCTCGAATAAATCCATTCTGCTTCAACTTCTCTACTTCCTCTTTGAGAGCGGCCGACCTCTCTGGGCCCAGCATGCGTCTCTTTTGCTTCACAGGCGGATGTTTCGGGTTTACATTCAATTTGTGACTTATAATGGATGGCGATATCCCACACATGTCAGCATGGGTCCAGGCAAACACGTCTAAGTTTGCCTTCAAGAAGTCCGTTAGTTCTTTAGCTCGACGTGGATCCAATTGAGAACCAATTTTCAAAACTTTTGTCGGATCAGTTTCATCAATGGGAATTTCCACTGTCGCTTCATTAGGAGTTGCATTCCTAGCCTCTGGTTCCTCGTCTTTTCTGGGATCCAGGTCTTCAGGCGTTCCTTTGGGCAACTCCTTTGGAGTCAGTTTCTCTAATTGCTATGCCGAGCCTCCCTTTGAGGGAGATGAGGCATCTTTACTCTCAACGTTAAGTCCTTTCATCAACATCTTTAATTCGGCCACATAGCAGGCCCGTCCGGAAACTTGATCCCCTCTCATTACTCCAGTTCCGGCTTCGGTTGGGAACTTAAGTAACAAGCACCAAGGGGCGATACAAACTCTGAATTCAGCAAGGGCAGGCCTCCCCAAAAATGCATTATAAGGCGAATCTACGTCCAATACTACGAACTGAAGCATCCGCACTCTTCTACGTTCTCCTTGCCCCAGGGTCACGGGAAACTCTATGTATCCCATGGGAGTTGTCGACGCCCCGTTGAAGCCTCTGATCCATCCTTCACATGGCTTCAAATCTTCAGATTCAAGCTTCATCTGGTCGAATGACTTTTTAAACAAAATATTAACGGAACTTCCATTGTCTACTAATACCTTATGAACCAAGGCCGGCCCAATGGTGGTAGTAATAACCAACGGATCGTCGGTGGGTGATTGGATCCCAGTATTATCTCGGCTGCGGAATACCACGTCGTCAAACATGGTCTTCTGTTGTTTTATGGGGGTGATATCTTCCAAATCATCACCTTCATTCACATCTAGATGCTTGGCAGCATTTACATATTGATCCATTGATCTGAAACTTCGGATTGCCGGGTGAGGTCCGCCCACTATGGAGTTGATAACAATTCATTTACCTTTCTGCTGCGCTGTAGGCTTGGGAGCAGGTAGAATCTGTTTTGGAGCCTGCTCTCCTTGCCCCCTGTCCCTCGGGGCAACCTTGTACTCATCCAACTTCCCTTCACGCAGCAGCTTCTCAATTACATCCCTCAAATGCCGACATTCATTGGTTGAATGCCCATGAGTTCCATGAAACAAACAAAATTTCCCTGTCGCCATTTCTTTCTCGGTCGAATCACGAGGTGGCGGTCTTTTGTACTGTAACACATTGTACGTATCCAGGTAAATATTTTCCAGGGTTTCGTTCAATGGTGTATAATTCTCGTAGTTCTGGAATCGGGGTCTTTTGTTAGGATCACTTCCCCTATTTCTATTTCTTCTGTTACCGTTCGAATTACGGTTATTGTTGTTGTTAGCCCCGCTTCCAGCATTGCTGTTTCCACCCTTGTTTCCTATATTTACTTCAACCTTGCCAGAACTTTCTCCAGACTGCTTCACGGCGATATTACTCTGCACATTCTCCTTTGAAGCCATCTCAGACTTTCTCTTTCGGTTTGCCCTGGCCATTTCTCGCCTTAGATAAATATCGGCTTTTTCGTAGAATATCTCCCTTGTTGAGGGTGTTTTCCCAGAAAGATAATCTCCGAACTCAGATTCAGGATCGACTCCTTCCTTCAATGCCATCAGAATAGTGGGCTCGTGCGGGTCACTGACCTCAGTCACAGCTTGGTTAAAACGGTCAAGATATGCCCTCAAAGACTATCCTGGTGCCTGCTTGATTCTCGATAATTCAATAACACTTTTGGACTTTCGGGCATGGAGTCGGAACTGGTTCATGAAACGCTCGCTTAGTTCCTTGTAATTCGAAATCGAACGAGGAGGAAGTCGGGTAAACCAGAACAGCGCCACATCTTCTAAGTAGATTGGGAATGCTTTGCACTTCACTTCATCAGGGGCAGCAGCAGCATTCATGAGCCATGAGTATCGCATCAAATGCTGTCCCGGATCAGTCCTTCCGTTGTACTTGTCCATCTATGGCAAGTTAAAGCGTCGGGGAAATTGGAAGTCGAGGATATCGTCGGTGAAGGGAGTATGGCTTCGCTCAATGCCATAATCTTCATTTGTATAGTTCCGGCTCTCGGACATGATCTGGCGAACCATTGCCTGCACATCAGCATTAGTTAGGGGCCGCTCAGGTTCCCTGGCCCTAATATCCGAGTTCCTTCTGGGCTCTTGCTCAGGAGATGCCCTTCTTCTTCGAGCTGCCTCTGCTCGATTCCGTTCCCCGCGCTCCCGGTCGATCTCGGGAGGAGGGGACTGGAGTCTTTGCCCCCGAGTGGGGTCATTGTTTCCTAGCGCTCGTGCAATATCCTCACGAGATCCTAAAGATCCAAATGTCAGCTGCTCCACATTCTGAGGTCGTTCGAGTGGCCTTCGTTCACGGGGCCGCTCTTCCTCGGAAGATGAAGATTGATCCACTGGTGTGTGACGTACCGGTGATGGAGTTCTCTGTCGACGGAGTTCACTAATTTCCCGACTCATGAGCCTCATATTTTCCTGCATCATGAGATTAGTGCGCTCGTGAACTTTCATAGCCTCCCTTGTGCTCTCAAGCATGTCAAGTAAGCGCGAGAAATCTCCTTGAGTGATGGGCGCAGATGGATTGACCTGATCACCAACCCTGGCGGCTGGAATCGGAGCATTCGTAGGGACTCGAGTAGAGGTTCCAGCTTCACCAAGCATCGGGTCGGATCGGAGGTAGGAGGTCGGGTCGGTTCGGAGCTGGGGGGCCTGGTCGGATCGGTACGTGGCAAGCTGCTCGGGTCGGTTCGGATTAGGGGAATGCACTGCTTCAGAATCTCCTATCTGGATCGGATCGGAGCTCTCCCCCTGCTGGCGGCTCGGATTTCCTGCATTGGTTCTTCCTGCTGCTGAACTCTGCCCCCGAGACCTTGTTACAACCGCATTTTGCTGATCTTTGCCAGCTCCATTTCCTCGACCAGATTGAACTTCTTTGCCTTTTCCTTTGGCCATGATTCTTTGACAATCACTTCAACAAATATAAAAGAGCGGAGAAACTTAAGGATTAACTTCTTTGAACTCAACGGTCCAAAAAGTAGAAAGAAATCCCGGAAAATGAAGAATTCAGATGAGGTTTCTCAGTGAAAGCACCAAAATGTTAGACCAAAAAGTGGTTCTAACACCCAAATTGATTAAAAGCAAATTAAAATGAGATAAAAATGAAAATGAACACACAGGATTTATAGCGGTTCGGCGAAGAAATGCCTACGTCCACTTATCTTTCACTATATTCAATGATTCAGTTGCAAATACAATGTAATATTCACTTGATTCCTCTCACAACTCACTTATAATCACTCAATTATAAAAAACAAACAATGAAAGAAGATTTGGATTTTTTGGGATTGCTGAAATTCGGATGAAGGTGGTTGAACTCTCCAAGTGTCCGAAAAAAGATCCTTTTCTTTGTCTCCAGACGGGGTATTTATAGGTGTGAATTTGCTCAAAACTCGATCCGGGTCGGGGCCACGTGTCATCCATCCCATTAGCCTCGGGTTCGGATGAATTATTGTGTTGACAACGCATCAGAGTAATAAACGTTATGGATAGGAACTGGTCACAGCCGATCCGGATATACAGGCGCTTTTGCAGGAGAATGATATGGAAAATGGACTCGGGTCGGAGACACATATAAGGGGTTCGGATCGGGATACCCGATCCGACCCGGATTGGCTTGGTGGCAACACTCTCTCTTCTTTAATCTTCTTCGCTTCGATCTATTTCCGTGGCAAACAGGTGGCTTTCCGATCCAATTGAGATTATGTTGCCCTCCGATCCGAATAGATATGCCTTACCAATTTCCTCAGCAACAGTTCATCGACCCGAGCAGAAGATTTTATCCGACCCGAACCGATACGTTGCTCTGACCCGACCCGAACGATTGCAGCTATCCGATCTAGGCTGTAATGTCTTCTCCGATCCGAACCGAAGTCTTCTAGTTAAAAATGCTCTTTAATGTCTGATATCTAGACTTTGTGTTGTCTAGTTCACAAAGTAGGCAAACAGGGAATAAGGTAAGTAAATTTACCAAATTCAAGAAATGTTCGAGACGGAGTATCACTAGTTTTACTCCATGCGATAACTAAATCTTTAATTAGATTTGAAACGTGAAATTGTAATTAAATTTACCAATAACACAGTGGGTGTTAGATATGGAGTACTACCAGTTTTGCTCCATGGGATGAATAGGTTGAGATTGGGATAATAAATTAAATGGTTACTTCGGTAAGGCTTGATAATCCCGTCTAGTTGATAAACCTTAATTGGGGTTTAAGTTGTGAAAAGATAAAATAAAGTCTTTTGAAAATGATGTCAAAAGGAAGAATAAAGAAAATTTTAAAAGAATTTATTTTTGATAAAATTAATGGGAATATTTCCCTGAAGATGTGAATATTTGAATAAAAGAATATTCTGAATTGGAATGAGATGTGTGTTATCTTTGTGTATTTATCACATGATTGTAAAGATACATTAGTTATTCGGAAAGACCGGGTTTTACCCATTCTGTACAACTGTTACGACGATTAAAAGTCGACGATGAAGACGGTGGTTGAAGACCAGAGATCTTCGCATCGAGTGGATGATTACAGATGTCTTGATTGGGATGTACACCCGAGATGAGGTAATAAGTGGTGATCATCCAGACGTACTTGGAGATCGACCGGATATGCGAGGGCCTCTCTCCTGTATTGGACATATAGGACGAGGAATAAGGTGCCTCCGGTTTCATTCAAACCCAAAAGGGACTTGCAAATAGATGGTATGTCTGACATTGTATTCCTTTATGCTGTATTCATTGATCTCTGCTAAATATATATCTGTTCGGTGACAGAGAATTTATTCTCTTGCTTAACACACTTCTCTGGGACGTACGAGCTTAGAGGTTATATATTGGTAGAAATCAATGGTATGAATTGACAATGTGGCATGTTGAGTTGCATGGGTCAAAGCTTTTGTTGAAAAGTAGAATCTTGTGGTTAATGATCAAAGCAAGGCATTAATTAGCATAGCTTTGTGTATAACGTTAATTCGCGAGCCTCACACTCCGGTATGAGTCAAAAACGGGACAGTGACTGCAGGGCGTGCATGCGTTTCTTTCTAGCTAGAAGTGGTGTCATGGTATGGAGCCCAAACATTTTACTTATGTGGTTAATGGATTGCAAGGCGCCTCGGATATAGAGCCAACTAAAAGGCTCGAGTGATAGACCCGATAGAACCGGGAAACGTATTGTTTAGGAATAACCAATCCTAAAAAGTAAGAGAGGACCGGCCCTGAAGATCTAAAGGTCACGTGTGTTGATCTTCGGCATCCCGCTAGAGATGGCCCGAAACTGGTAAGGAGATATTCTTTACCTTGACTCATGATGGAAATCCAATTTCCAATACGTGACTTTTCGGTTTTACTTGTAAACCTATGTATGGCGACATAATATATGGTACCTATGTCGTCTATGATTGATACATTGATATTGAAGTTGTTTACGACATTATGCACTTATAATAATGTAACGATTCAGATTTTACCCAAAACTAATCGATCGCAAAATCGACTAAGACCGTTCAAAACCCGAATACGCTAACTCTGGGAATACAACACATCAGAACAAATAACAGCAGACTTTTATAAACATTACATTAATGTTACATCAGAGTACAGAATATCCGAGTACATCGATAAATAATAATACAGTGGAAGATAAATTTGCAGTGAATTAAATTTAGTGCAGTGAAATCAATGATCTGGTACAGCGAAAGACTATAAATGCTCTAGACGTAGCTTTAAGCTTCGATTCAGAATCATGCTCAATATATCTGCAAAATAAGCTACTCGACTGCCCGTGTGTAAAAGAGGGCACCCGAGTTTGCAAAGTGAAACAAACTACGGGTCAGTCATGGGACTGGTATGAGAAATCTTTACTAACTTATCTAATAATAAGGCTAATCACAGGACTACGCCACTAACGCGGAACGGGCTTACTCCATTAGATTGCCAGTACATAAATAAAGTAAATCGTTAAACAACGTGATGCTTTTTAGATAAATGAAACCATTATAAGACTCAAGTCCCATCACACAATGCAACGCAAACCGGATGATAGAGTTTTACCTTATAATGGTCAAAAATGCTTGATACGATAAAAACAGATTTGATATTATTATTAGTGTATATATGTTTCAAAAACATTTCAATCATAATGTATCAATCATAGACGGCATAGTACCCCCATCATACTATGTCGCCATACTAGTTCTACAATCAAAACTGCATGGTGTCGTATTGAAAGTTGGATTTCCATCATGAGTCAAGGCTAGGAACGATCTGCTTACCAATTCGAGACACTTTAGCAATGTCTCAGGATTTGGATGCTTGCGAACCCTTGGATCCTGCAGGGCCGGTCGACAAATACGTGAGTGGATTAGTTATGCCTAAACACACGCTTCCCGGTCCTATTGAACCTATAAAATGGTCACAATCGACCAATAAATCTGAGGCCTCGAAATCCATCATCCACATAAGTAAAAATGTCAGGGTTTGTAAACGCTGACACCACTTCCAGCTAGAAAGAAACGTGTGCACTCCCTACGTTCGCTTGTCCCGTTTTTGACTCATACCGGGGTGTGAGGCTCGCGAAGTAACGCTATACACAAAGCTACGCCTAAACAAGCGAGGCTTTGATCATCAACCACAAGGCCCTGCTTTTCAACAAAAGCCTCGATCATTTACATATTGGCATGCCACATTGACAATTCACGCCATGCGATCGATAACTACCAATATATAACCTCTGAGCTCGTGCATCTCAGAGAAGGGTGTTAAGCAAGAGAATAAATTCGTCGCCACCATAGAAATATATTAAATAGAAATCAATTTAATTTACATGGAATGAAATCCAATGTCAGACACACATCCATTTACAAGTCCGTTCTGGATCTAAATGAAACCGAAGACACCTTATTCCTCGTCCCGTATGTCCAATACGGAAGAGAGGTGCTCGCATATCCAGACAATCAACAAGTACGTCCGGACAAACTACCACTTTTAATCCTTTACTGGACCAATGTCGGGCATCAGTAGTCGTCCATTCGATGTGAAGATCATCGGCCTTCAATCACCGTCTTCAATGTCTTCGACTTTAAATCGTCATATAATTATTTGAAATGAGATTGAACTCGGTCTTTTCAAATAATTCTCGCATAATTATAATTTAAAATCATTTCATATCTAAAATATTATTTTATAATGATTTATCGCTATTATTATTTATATAAAAATAGCCCAATTTAATTTAACGATGCTTCGGGTCAATAGGCGAGCCTTGCGCTGTTTTTACCTAAATTTGATTTGCACATTTCTCGACATCTAACCGTTGGATTTTGACGAAATTTATATCGTTGGAAAGATCTTCCCAAAGCGGACCTAACGGTTCCAGTTTTGGGAAAATCCGACGGTCGGATCTTTCTGTATAATCGTTTAAAGTTATGATTTCGAAACACGAACTACCGTGCGTGATTCGTTTTAATTTTAATATATATATATATATATACACACACAAATATAAACTATTCGACGACTCATCTAACGTATTTAACACGCCAAATAAAAGAATGTTTTATTGGCATAGCACATCTAAATGTTCATAATGTCAAATAAATATGTATTTTATTTGCATTCGTCTTTGCTAATGGCAAATAAAAAGATAATTTTTATTTCATTATTTGAGTGCAATTTTTATTTTTATACCTTAACAAATAAAAGAAATATTTTTATTTGTTTATAGTTTCAATGTGTGACACGACACACATAAAAATGTTTATTTTAATTTGCATACAAATTCTAATATATATTCCGACAATAAAAATGTCTCTTTAATCAATACACAGATTCTAATGTGTATATTTGCAATAGAAATGCCTCTTTAATATATACACAAATTCTAATGTGGATATTGTCAATAGAAATGTCACTTTAATATATACACAAATTCTAATGTGTAGATTGACAATAAAAATGATACTATAATTTGCATACAAATTCTATTTCAACAAAATGCATAAAAAGTGATACATTCATTTTTGTTGACAATTCTATTTCAACAAAATGATTAAAAAGTGATTCATTCATTTAGTTGACAATTCTATTTCAACAAAATAATTAGAAAGTGATTCATTCATTTTGTTGACAATTCTATTTCAACAAAATGATTAAAAAGTGATTCATTCATTTTGTTGACAATTTTATTTCAACAAAATGATTAAAATGATCAGCGCCGGTCCTGAGTATTTATGGGCCTAGTGCGACCCAAAATTTTGGTTTCATAATTTTTTTTGGAAATTGAACTTAAGTGAAAATGTTCTTTTTTTACTGTTCATCTCCAGTGAGAAAATTGCGTATTTCAGCAAATTCATAAAGTTTTTACCCATTTTTTTAATCTATCAGCTAGAGCTCCACACAAGTCACATCTCCATTTTAATATATTGATTAATGTCAACAAAACATACAATCATATCTACTTTTGCATAGATAAATTACTATCAAGTACATGCATCTTGAAAAGAAAAAGCAGCTCTAGTAAATGTAATATAGTTTTTTTTTGGGCCCCCTGACCTAATGGGCCCTGTGCGGTCGCACGGCTCGCACTAGGCCAGGACCGGCCCTGAAAATGATATTTTTCATTTTTGTTGACAATTCTATTTCAACAAAATGAATAAAAAGGTAACAATTTTATATTGCTAACAATTTTAATTTAACAAAATGAATATTAACGATATTTCATATTGTTAACAATTCTAATTTTACAAAATGAATGTCTTTGTTGTAATACAAATCTATTTACCAAAAATGCTATTTGTGTTTTGATACAAACATATTTAACAAAAATGCTATTTGTGTTTTTACTCTTTTATTTAACAAAAATGCGATTTTTATTCTATTTCAAATCTAATTAACAAAAATGTAATTTCTGTTTTCAACCATCATATTTAACAAAATATAATTTTTGTTTCAACTATTATATTTTAACAAAAAAAATGAATATTTTGGTTCAATTAATCTATTTGGCCAAAAATGTTCATTCTGACAAAAATGTGTATTTTGATTCAACTTGTGACAAAAAGAAATTTCGCTCGATCCGAATCAGTCGCTAAACCGACCAAGACCTTTCGAAACCCCTGATTGTTTTGAGAACACGACAAATCAGAACGCAAACAGAAAAACATTTCATTGTTAATTACAAAATTCTATCAAAATACAAGAATATACAGAGTACGAATACATATTACATAGAAAATATCAGAGATTTAAATACATTATCGCAGCGGAAAAATAATATAATACACAACTGAAAGAGATATATGGATACAGAGCTTTCCGGATATCATTCCAGCTGTAAACCAGGTTCCTATGAATATAAATCTGCAAAACCAAAACTACTAGCTGCCCATGCGAAAATAAGGGCACCCAGAGTTTAGGTCAAAACAATAAACTCCAGGTCAGTCATGTGACTGGTGTGAGAACTAAAACAGTTATTAATCTTTATTTTAAAGTTAGATAAATCAAGGGACCACGTCGTATAACACGGAACGGGTTTCCTCCCAAGAATACTAGTGCATAAAACAACAACTCAATGCTAAATAAAGAAAAATGAAGCTATTGTAAGACCCAGGTCCCATCACATAATGCAATGCAAGCCGGAGGATAGGGTTTTTACCTTATAATAGCCAAGAATGCTTAGTACGTGAAATTTCCTGTTTTATTATTACTATAAGTGTATAGTGTCAAAACAATTTCAAATCATAAGTATCAATCATAGACGGTATAAGTGCCCAATACCACTATGTCGCCATACTTGGCTCTAAATTCAAAAGCCGCAAAGTCACGTATTGGAAGTTGGGTTTCCATCTATGAACCGAGGCAAGGGATCGTCCTCACCGGCTTCGAGACTCTCTATCCCGAGCCTCAGGGTCAGAGCGCATCGACCCTTGGATCGTCAGGGCCGGTCCACCGATGTGGATTAAAATGCCAGAACACTGCGTTTTCCCGCCCTTTGGGGCGTAAATGAGCCAACGAATGACTCCATCGGACCCGGATCGTCCGATCTAACCAAGGCGCCTCGCAACAGCAACAACCACACAAGTGAAAAGTATATAAATGTCAACCAGTTTAAGCACTGACACCACCATAGCTAGAAGGAAACGCATGCCCTCCCTGAGGTCCTCTCCCATTTCTGGTTCACAACCGGGGTGGGAGGCTCGCGAATTCATGTTACACAAAGCTATGCCACACAGACGGTGCTTTGATCATCAACCACAAGACTTTGCTTTTCAACAAAAGCCTTGATCATTTGCCACTTAGGCATGCCACACAGGCAATTCACACCATGCAACTGATGTCTATCGATATACACCCTCTGATCCCGTACGTCTCAGAGAAGGGTGAAGTAAGGGAATAAATTCCCCTTCACCAGGCAAATGTATATTTAATAGAGATAAATCAACACAGAGCAAATCCAATGTCAGACACACAGTCCATACAAGTCCGTTCTGGGTCTGAACGAAACCGGAGGCACCTTGTACCTCGCATATCCATCGATCTCCAAGTACGTCTGGACGATCACCAACTGATTCCCTCTTCTTGGGTGCACAGCCCAATCAAGATCATCGGTAATCACCCAAACGATGTGAAGACCTCCAGTCTTCAACCACCGTCTTCATCCTCGACACCACGTCGAATCAGTTATTTCAGAATGAGATAAACCCGGTCTTTCTGAATAACTCGCGTATATAATAAACAAGTGTTACACAAACACAACATACGCCTCATTCCAATTCGGAATATTCTTTTATTCAAATATTCTTATACTTTGGGAAAGATTCCCCTAAATTTTATCAAAGATAAATTCTTTAAATTTATTCTTTAATCTTCTTTGAATATCAATTCAAACTAGTCGGGATTAGCGAACCATACCGAAGTAATCATTTATTTTATTTCCCAATCCCAACCTATTCATCCCATGAAGTAAAACTAGTAATACTTCATATCTAACACTACGGTGTTATCGGTAAATTCAATTACCATTTCACGTTCAAATCTAATTAAAGATTTAACTATCGTCTGGAGCAAAACTAGTGATACTCCATTCTCGATCATTTCAATCTAATTAAAGATTCATTAAAACTCCACTTAGTTTTAATCTTCCCAAAAACCAATATCCTGTCTTTAACTGGGTTAAAGAACCAATGTCATTTAAAACACGGTTCACTATAAACCCAAAATCGCATTCCATTAATTATCGGGTTAAAGAACCAGTGTTATTTAAAACACCGTTCACGATAAACCCGAAAATCAATTCAAATTCAATTCCAATTAAATACCAATTAATTGGTACACTTCATTAAATCTAAATAAAAAGATTTAATCTTTTTCTCAACTGGGCTTAAGAACAGCGTTGATGATGACACCATTCACAACAAACCCAAATCACATTTGATATTATATACAAGGCTCTGAATAGGAAATATATCGGCTTATATTCAATATCAAATTCTACGACCAACAAATATCGTATTGGAAATAACAATATAAATATATCTTTCAAATTTCCATAACAATATCTGTATAATCATGAAATCCAACATCGAAATATTCCAAAGATAATTTCGATTCAGATCCATTCCAATTCAATTATTGGAAATCCTGGTTACTTTTAAAACCCCTTTCAAATCCACTTTATTTATTTTAAAAAAATAAATAAATTATTATTCTAGTTCAAAACTAGTTCATTTCGATAAAAATCTATTTTTATCTTTTCAAATTCGGAGTTTTTCATCCCAATTCTTCCGAAATCATTCCTTATGATTTTACACAAATTATTACTATTTTTAATAATTTTATCAACGCCCGTACAGTCGATTTCCATCAACGGCCATCGAACTGCACTTACAACGACCTTTTCCAAATTCGATTTGGACATAATTTGAAATCCAACCGTTAGATTTCAAATTTCTAATATTCGTTAGAAAGATCTTTTCGATACGAACCCAACGGTTTCGGTTTTAGGAGAATCCAACGGTCGGATCTCCCGCAACATCAATTCGAAGTCAATGGTCGAAATTCGCGAACTGCCGCAGCGCGGCGCGTTCTATTCAGGCCATTATATATATAATATAAATATATTATATATATTTCGTCGATTTCCTTTTAAAACGTATTTTATAAATCGTTTTAAATTCGTTTTCAAAACGATTTCAACTTCATATTCAATTTCTAGTCAAAATTGAATATTCCATATCATTAATCTATAAATGATAATATTTTCAAAACGTTAAATTTTGAAATCACTTTCTTTTCTATATTCATTATAAAAATGAATAAAATCGATATAAATATCGTTCATGTCAAAATGGCGTCAATCTAATTAACACGGCTTTTATTCAACACATGAATGTTTATTCCATTCAACACATGAATATTTTATTCTATTCAACACATGAATATATATTTTCAATTCAACACATGAATTTACTTTCTATATTGGAATGAGGCCCAATCAATTACCATATAATGTTAATTATATGGATTTTCTACAACACATGTATATAATAGCAACGATAAATAATCAACCATCATCCAGAGTGCACCACACAACTGCATAAGTATTAAATATAAATAATTAACGCTTACACAGTCTGTCAATCCATCGATTGACATACAACTAAATAATCGGGATTAGTGTATGTCAAATCTCATCCTAATACCCGTGTGGGGTTTCAAATCAACAAACACAGATTTTATTTGTGCAGTTGGGCGATGTGTAAAATTTATCGTCCCAATCAATATCAGTCAAATCAGTGTATATAAACGAATCGTCTGATTTGTTTATAAATATTTATTTTATACACACGTTAAAAAAATTATATTTTTAACTATAAAATATTTTCCACTATAAAGTATTTTATTTCATTCCACACCACACAATCAAATTTCACAACACAGCAATCAAACAAACAAGTCATCCATGGTCTGTGGACGACGGGTGTCGGGTGCTGCTAAGCACCGTCTGCATCCTAGTATATATTTCAAACTAGAAATAAATTAAAAAGTGAGGAGTTCTCACCGTTAAGCTAAACCAACTGACGCGACTCTTCTAATGTAGAAAATCTTCGTCGCTCGCCTTTTGTCACTTTTGTCGCCCGTATTCACTACATATATAAAAATCACATTTTTATTCTTTCTATAATATAAAAATCACATTTTTATTCTTTCTATAATATAAAAATCATATTTTTATTCTTCCTATAATATAAAATTCATATTTTTATTCTTCTACTTCATATAGAAAAATCTTATCTTTATTAGTTTAAAAATATCATCTTTATCGGTTTAAAGATCTCGTCTTTTCGCTATTCATATATCTAAAAACATCATTTTTATTCGCATACATGAATAAAAATAAAGATAAATCTAATCTATATTTCAAATAAAAATCGAAACTTTTCTATTCCTATCAATTATATAAAATCATATTTTTACACCGCCTTCATGATAATAAAAATCAAAGCTTTATTATTTAAAAATCATTTCAAAAATCCGATCTTTTTCCAATTATATAAAAATCAGAACTTCTGTTTATTATATATATATAAAAAAACAGAGATGAAAATTAAACAAACAAAATAAATTAAAATACTAAATAAATAAAAAGAAAGAAAACTTACAGTAAAAAGAGAGAGGGGGCTGTACTGGTTTCGCTCGAGGGTAGAAGTGGGGAGGGAGGTCGCGGAGAGAGAGGGGAGAGCGAAGGCAGAGGGGCGGTGGCCGTTGATGGTGGGGAGAGGTGGAAGCGGCGGATTTCTGGCGTGGCAACGGGTTTGGGCTCGGGGGAACTCGCGGTCGCGAGGAGGAGGAGAGGGGAAGAAGAAGGGGAGGTGCGCGCTATCCGAGGTGGCGGCGGACGAGCAGAGGGGGGCGAACGATATGAAGTGGCCATTTTCTTCATCGTGAAATCGATCTTGGGGGGGGGGCGTTTCCGGAAGAAATGAATTGGGGGTGTTTAAGGGAAAGATATTTATATTATTTTAATATTTAATTTTCTTTAAAACTCAACATCGTACTGAACTCCAAACGAATCCCAACGACTGTCGCCCCTAGCTAATTACCCCCATTCCGAACACAATGAGATATGCATCGTAAGCTGATTCGATCGTTTCGATCAGTTTTCGTCAAATTTAAAATATAAATCTTTATATATTCAATTTAAACGCACATTTCAATTTACCGGGGCTACATACGAACTTTAAAAATCTCCGAAAAATATTTTCTAGCTTCGTATTGACGATACGGTCCTAACAAAACTAATTTCGTCAAATTCCGAGACCGTTTGAAAAATGGCCATTTTCCAGTCGATTAAAAAATCAACTGAAACTGGTCAAACGCGTTTTCATTTGCCACGCTCACATATTGATTCAGAAAATTACGAATTTAGAAACCTAGCAATAACTTGACATCACGGATCCAACAAAAGTGGTTTCGTCGAAAACCGAGGTCGTTTGCAAAATTCCTATTTTTAAGGGCCAGAATTCCATAACGACTATTCTGGATTTTCAACTGGACGTAACTTTTGATTCCCGCTATGAAATTTCAATTTTTCGGATTCGTTGGAAAGATATTCTCCAATAGATTCAAATATTTTTGGTTTTACTAAAATTCGGTTTATTTTGAATCCTGTACATTCATTTGAAATTTGAAATCGAATTTTCGAACTACCGCGCCATTTTCAATTCCTTTTATAATTAAAATAAATATTTATATTCTAACGACGATTCAAATAAATATATACGTTCGAATTCTATTCAAAATATATTTTTCGTCGTTATTATTTAAAATAATTCATTTTAAATATTCAAAATTCAATAAAATTGCCAAAATAAATTTTTTTAAATTGGCTCAGAATTTCCGGGTTGTTACACAACTAATCTATTTTGACAAAAGTGTATATTTCGACAAAATATATGGTTTGATTCAACTAATCTATTTTGACAAAAGTGTATATTTTGACAAAAATATATTTTTTGATTCAACTAATCTATTTTGACAAAAGTGTATATTTTGACAAAAATATGTGTTTTGATTCAACTAATCTATTTCGACAAAAGTGCACATTTTGACAAAAATATATATTTTGATTCAACTAATATATTTTGACAAAAGTGTATATTTTGAAGAAAAAAAATATGTTTTGATTCAACGAATCTATTTTGACAAAAGTGTATATTTTGACAAAAATATATGTTTTGATTCAACTAATCTATTTTGACAAAAGTGTATATTTAGACAAAAATATATGTTTTGATTCAACTAATCTATTTTGACAAAAGTGTATATGTTTTGATTCAACTAATCTATTTTGACAAAAGTGTATATTTTGAAAAAAAAAAAATGTTTTGATTCAACTAATATATTTTGACAAAAGTGTATATTTTGACAAAAATATGTGTTTTGATTCAACTAATCTATTTTGACAAAAGTGTATATTTTGACAAAAATATATGTTTTGATTTGACTAATCTATTTTGATAAAAGTGTATATTTTGACAAAAATATATATTTTGATTCAACTATTCTATTTTGACAAAAATGAATATTTTGATAAAAATGTATATTTTGATTCAACTAATCTATTTCAACAAAACAATAAAGATGATGACTTTTTTTTGTTGACAAATCAATTTTCAACAAAACAATAAAAATGATAACTATGTTTTGTCGGCAATTCTAATTCAACAAAACAAATAAAAGTGATGCGTTTGTTTTGTCACAATTCTAATTCAACAAAACAAATGGAAGTGACATGTTTGTTTTGTCGACAATTCTAATTCAACAAAACAAATGAAAGTGACATGTTTGTTTTGTCGATAATTCTAATTCAACAAAATAAATGAAAGTGATATGTTTGTTTTGTCGACAATTCTAATTCAACAAAACAAATGAAAGTGATATGTTTGTATTGTTGACAATTCTAATTCAACAAAACAAATGAAAGTGATATGTTTGTTTACATTTTTCTATTCAACATAACAAATAAAAATGATAACTTTATTTGTCTACAGTTTCTACTTAACAAAAACAATATTATTGTTTAACACAAATCTATTTGACAAAAAATGAAATTTTTATTCTAACTCAATTCTAATTTACAAAAATGTAAATTTTGTTCTAACCATTATATTTTGACAAAAATGCCAATGTTGTTTCAACTGTTACATTTTGATCAAAGTGGCAAATTTGTTTTAACCATGATAATTTGACAAAAGTGACAAATTGGTTTTAACTTTGATAATTTGACAAAAATGGATATTTGTTTTAACTAATGTGTTTGACAACAATGAGTATTTTTATTTCAACTAACATGTTTGACAAAAATGTTTATTTTCATTTCAACTAATATGTTTGACAAAAATGTTTATTTTTATTTCAACTAACATGTTTGACAAAAATGTTTATTTTTATTTCAAGTAACATGTTTGACAAAAATGTTTATTTTTATTTCAAGTAACATGTTTGACAAAAATGTTTATTTTTATTTAATCCTTTTTAATGAACAAAAATGTATTCATTCTTTCTAATGAACTAAAGTGTATATTTTTGTTCAATCATTTTTAATGAACAATAATGTTTCATTCTTTCCAATGGAAACTAAATTACATTGAAAATGTATTTTTTTTAATGTTCACTCTTTTTATTGAAACCAAATGACAATAATAACATGATTTTTAATTCTACTCTTTTTATATTGTAACTAGAATGACAGTAAAAATGTTATTTTTAAATCTACTATTTTTACTGCATCTAAAATGACAATAAGAATGTGACATTTAAATCTATTCTTTTTATTGCATCTAAAATGATAACAAAAATGTAACTTTTAATTCTATTCTTTTTAGTACAACTAAAATGTCAATAAAAATGTCACTTTTAATTCTATTCTTTTTATTGTATCTAAAATGGCAATAAAAATGAATCTTTTATTTCTACTATTTTGTTACATCTAAATTGACAATAAAAATGTAACTTTTAAAACTATGTTCTTTTCTTTTGAAACAATTAAACACTAAAAATATGATCTTTTTAGTTGAAACAATTCGACACTAAAAATGTGTTCTTTTTAATGGAAACAATTCGAAGCAAAACTATGTTTTATGTAACCAATAAAAAATGAAATTTTTATTGCAAACAATGAAAATGAATTTTCATTGCAAATCCAAATTTTGATAAAAATCCATGTTTCGTGTAAGTTATGAAAATGAGATTTTTATTCCAAATCTAGATTTGATAAAAATCCAGGTTTCATGTGAATCATGAATATGTGATTTTTATTACGATTCCCAATTCTGATAAAACTCATGTCCATGAAAACAATAAAAATTGTAAATTTTTATCATTGATCAAATTTCATGTTCATAAATCAAAACAAACATGAAATCTTTAATCTACAACAATTACATGTTTCATGAATTAAAATAAAGATGGAATCTTTATTCTAACTCTAAATCCCAAGTTTATGTATTCAATAAAAACTTATATTTTTATGAATAAATCACATCAATATTAATGGATTAAAAACAAAAGTTGAAATTTTTATTTCAATCAAATCTGTACGTATGGATCTAAAATGAAAGATATAGATCTGAATGACAGAAAGTAAATCTAGAAAGTAGAAGAACGATTTTATTGTAAACTATAACCGTATCCATAGATCTAAAATAAAATATGATTTTAATCGCAACTAGAGATTCAACCAAAAATGAAATTTCATCGTAGATCTAGCAAATTATGAACATCAGAATACACCACAAACAACAGTCAATAAATTCTGTATCACAAACGTCGCAGATCTGAATTATCAACATACATACAATGATTTTAAAAGCGAGAAAATTAATTAAAATTTAATTTAATTATTAAATCAGAATTCTCACCATGGTTTTAATTCTGAATTTCGAACATGCTCTAAACCAGTTCCAGTCTGTACCATTATGTAGAGTTCGTTTACGCGATCCTAACGCATCAGAAATCGTCCGATTCCGATGAGTATTGATTGAGTTATGACATTTTAAAGATTTGATTACTATACGAGATAATTAAAATAAATTAATTACTTTATTAATTCCTTAATCCCTTCCACATCAGCTTTCTTCCCTTCGTTCTTTTCTTCCTCCTTCTAACTTTACTCAAACCCATGCTCCAGAACTAGGTTTAGAAATTGCACGTTGTACGGGACGTCGTTCATCGATCAATCACTGCCACGCCCTCGGCCTTTGAACCGGTACACTACGCCAGGAACCTTGCCCCGCTTGTCGTCCCCATGGTGTCGCGATTTGAACCCGAACGCAACCCCTTTGGGCGCAGATTTCTCCCACAACATAACATAATAGACGATCATGACCGTACGATTTTGTAGAGCTTGAAAGACTCTTTGATTTTGTCTTTAAAAGTTTCGAATTTCATTGTAAGGATTGAGAGAATTTGATGAATAAAATTAGGACAATTTTGGCCATTAAATAATAAGGTGGCGGCTAGGGTATCTAGTATTAGGGTTTGGGTGTTTTTAATCCTACTATTTATAATATTTAATTGTTAATTTTGCAAATAAACCCATAATCCCACAACAGCTCCAATTCCAGTCCAACAAGAGTTGTCCCTACACAATTGCCCCCGTTTCGGACGTAATGGGCTTGGTCCCGTCAGCCCAAACGAAATTTTTCAGCCTGTTTTATATAATTTAAAATTTAAATCATTTATTTATTTAATTTGATCGTACATTTAAATTTACCGGGCCCACATACCGACTCTAAAAATTACAAAAAAATTATTTCTGACTTTGTTTTGATGATACGGTCCTAACAAAACTAATTTTGTCGAATTTGGAGATCGTTTGAGAAATGGCCATTTTCTGTCGATCCAATTTGACTGAAATTGACAAAATACGTTTTCTTCTGCCACGCTCAAATATTAATTCCAAAGATTGTGAAAATGGGAATCTTGCAATTATTTGTCATTCCGGTTCCAACAAAAGTGGTTTCATCAAAAACGGAGGTCGTTTGTAAAATGGCTATTTTTAATATTAAAAAATATATATATAAATTCTATAACGACTATTCTGAATATTAAACTGGGCATAACTTTTGATTCCCGCTATGAAATTTCAATTTTTTAGATTCGTTGAAAAGATGTTTTTAAATAGATTCTAATATTTTTGGTTTTACTAAAATCTGATTTATTTTGAATACTGTACAGTTAGTCAAAGTTCAAATTCAAATTTTCAAACTATCGTGCTATTTCTAACTTCTTTTATAATAAAAATAAATATATTCGTTTTAACTTCGATTTAAATAAATTTTTAATCGTTATTATTTAAAATAAATTATTAAAATATTTAAAATCCATTAAAATTTCTAAAATAAAAATTTTAAATTGGTTCCAAAATTCTTGGTTGTTACAATTTCCCCTACTTAAAATCTTTTCGTCCTCGAAAAGGAAAATAACTGAAAGTTGTTTAATTAACCAACTCAACTTTCATTTTTTTTATGGGTTTCAACAATTTTTATTAGTTAATTAACTTTTCAAATATATATAACTTTTATATATTCAAAAATCATATTTTCAAAGATCGGATTATATATATATACTTATATATATATATATATATATATATATATAATCACAAATACGTTAATTATAAAGTTGTAACTCTTAACTCATTCTAGTCCATTTCTAACCCCATCTCTAATGAGTTTTTCTCATTCTAGGATACTACTGATCATATCTCTAATGAGTATTCTTATTGGATATTACTAATCCAATCTCTGGTGAGTCTTTTGTTCAGTTCTAACGAGTTGTACCCCAAAGATTTGAGCTAACCAGAGCTCTGATACCAACTGTAACGATTCGGATTTTGCCTGAACCTAATCGATCGCAAAATCGACTAAGACCGTTCAAAATCCGAATACGCTAACTCTGGGAATACAACACATCATAACAAATAACAGCAGACTTTTGTAAACATTACATTAATGTTACATCAGAGTACAGAATATCAGAGTACATCGATAAATAATAATACAGCGGAAGATAAATTTACAGTGAATTAAATACAGTGCAGCGGAATCAATGATCTGGTACAGCGGAAGTCTATCAATGCTCTGGAAATAGCTTTAAGCTTCGATCCAGAATCCTGCTCAATATATCTGCAAAATAAGCTACTCGACTGGCCGTGTGGAAAAGAGGGCACCCGAATTTGCAAAGTGAAACAAACTATGGGTCAGTCATGGGATTGGTATGAGAAATCTTTACTAACTTATCTAATAATAAGGCTAATCACAGGACCACGCTGCTAACGCGGAACGGGCTTACTCCATTGGATTGCCAGTGCATAAATAAATTAAATAGTTAAACAACGCGATGCTTTTTAGAAAAATGAAACCATTATAAGACTCAAGTCCCATCACACAATGCAATGCAAACCGAAGGATAGAGTTTTACCTTATAATGGTCAAAAATGCTTGATACGATAAAAACGGATTTGATATTATTATTAGTGTATATATGTTTCAAGAACACTCAATCATAATGTATCAATCATAAACGGCATAGTACCATATCCTACTATGTCGCCATACTAGTTCTACAATCAAAACCGCATGGTGTCGTATTGGAAGTTGGATTTCCATCATGAGTCAAGGCTAGGAACGATCTTCTTACCGATTCGAGACACTCTAAAAATGTCTCAGGATTCGGACGCTGGCGAACCCTTGGATCCTGCAGGGCCGACCCACAAATACGTTAGTGGAATAGTTATGCCTAAACGCACGCTTCTCGGTCCTATTGAACCTATAAAATTGTCACAATCGACCAATAAATCTGAGGCCTCGAAATCCATCATCCACATAAGTAAAAATGTCAGGGCATGTAAATGCTGACACCACTTCTAGCTAGAAAGAAACGTGTGCACTCTCTGCGTTCCCTTGTCCCGTTTTTGACTCATACCGATGTGTGAGGCTCGCAAAGTAACGCTATACACAAAGCTACGCCTAAACAAGCCGTGCTTTGATCATCAACCACAAGGCCCTGCTTTTCAACAAAAGCCTCGATCATTTGCATCTTGGCATGCCACATTGACAATTCACGCCATGCGATCGATAACTACCAATATATAACCTCTGAGCTCGTGCGTCTCAGAGAAGGGTGTTAAGCAAGAGAATTAATTCTCCGCCACCACAGATATATATATTAAATAGAAATCAATTTAATTTACATGGAATGAAATCCAATGTCAGACACACATCCATTTACAAGTCTGTTCTGGGTCTGAACGAAACCGGAGACACCTTATTCCTCGTCCCGTATGTCCAATACGGAAGAGAGATGCTTGCATATCCGGACAATCAACAAGTGCGTCCGGACAAACTACCACTTCTAACCCTTTACTGGGAGCTAACCAATGTCGAGCATCAGTAGTCGTCCATTAGATGTGAAGATCGCCGGCCTTCAATCACCGTCCTCAATGTCTTTGACTTTAAATCGTCGTATAATTATTGGAAATGAGATTGAACTTGGTCTTTTCAAATAATTCTCGCATAATTATAATTTAAAATCATTTTATATCATTAATATTATTTTATAACGATTCATCGCTATTTTTATTTATATAAAAATAGCCCAATTTAATTTAACGACGCTTCGGGTCAATAGGCGATCCTGGCGCTGTTTTTACCTAAATTTGATTTACGCATTTCTCGAAATCTAACCGTTGGATTTTGACGAAATTTATATCCTTGGAAGGATCTTCACAAAGCGGACCTAACGGTTTCAGTTTTGGGAAAACCCGACGGTCGGATCGTTCGGTATAATCGTTTAAAGTTACGATTTCGAAACGCGAACTACTGTGCGCGATTCGTTTTAATTTATATCTATCTATCTATATATATATATATATATATATAATTATATACAAATATAAACTATTCGACGACTCATCTAACGTATTTAACACGCCAAATAAAAGAATGTTTTATTGGCATAGCCTATCTAAATGTCCATAATGTCAAATAAATATGTATTTTATTAGCATTCGTCTTTGCTAATGACAAATAAAAAGATAATTTTTATTTCATTATTTGAGTGCAATTTATATTTTTATACCTTAACAAATAAAAGAAATATTTTTATTTGTTTATAGTTTCAATGTGTGACATGACACATATAAAAATGTTTATTTTAATTTGCATACAAATTCTAATATATATTCTGACAATAAAAATGTCTCTTTAATCAATACACAGATTCTAATGTGTATATTTGCAATAGAAATGCCTTTTTAATATATACACAAATTCTAATGTGTATATTGTTAATAGAAATGTCACTTTAATATATACACTAATTCTAATGTGTAGATTGACAATAAAAATGATACCATAATTTGCATACAAATTCTATTTCAACAAAATGCATAAAAAGTGATACATTCAATTTTGTTGACAATTCTATTTCAATAAAATGATTAAAAAGTGATTCATTCATTTTGTTGACAATTCTATTTCAACAAAATGATTAAAAAGTGATTCATTCATTTTGTTGACAATTCTATTTCAACAAAATGATTAAAATGATATTTTTCATTTTTGTTGACAATTCTATTTCAACAAAATGAATAAAAAGGTGACAATGTCATATTGCTAACAATTTTAATCTAACGAAATGAATATTAATGATATTTCATATTGTTAACAATTCTAATTTAACAAAATGAATATCTTTTTTGTAACACAAATCTATTTACCAAAAATGCTATTTGTATTTTGACACAAACCTATTTAACAAAAATGCTATTTGTATTTTAACTCTTTTATTTAATAAAAATGCAAATTTTATTTTATTTCAAATCTAATTAACAAAAATGTACCTTTTGTTTTCAATCACCATATTCAACAAAATGTAATTTTTGTTTCAACTATTATATTTCAACAAAAAAAATGAATATTTTAGTTCAATTAATCTATTTGGCCAAAAATATTCATTTTGACAAAAATGTATATTTTGATTCAACTAATCTATTTTGACAAAAGTGTATATTTTGACAAAATATATGGTTTGATTCAACTAATCTATTTTGACAAAAGTGTATATTTTGACAAAAATATATGTTTTGATTCAACTAATCTATTTTGACAAAAGTGTATATTTTGAACAAAATATATGTTTTGATTCAACTAATCTATTTTGACAAAAGTGTATATTTTGACAAAAATATATGTTTTGATTCAACTAATCTATTTTGACAAAAGTGTATATTTTGATAAAAATATATGTTTTGATTAAACTAATCTATTTGACAAAAGTGTATATTTTGACAAAAATATGTTTTGATTCAACTAATCTATTTTGACAAAAGTGTATATTTTAACAAAAATATATGTTTTGATTCAACTAATCTATTTTGATAAAAGTGTATATTTTGACAAAAATATATGTTTTAATTCAACTAATCTATTTCAACAAAACAATAAAGATGATGACTTTGTTTTGTCGACAAATCTATTTTCAACAAAACAATAAAAATGATAACTTTGTTTTGTCGGCAATTCTAATTCAACAAAACAAATAAAAGTGATGTATTTGTTTTATCGACAATTCTAATTCAACGAAACAAATGAAAGTGGCATGTTTGTTTTGTCGACAATTCTAATTCAACAAAACAAATGAAAGTGACATGTTAGTTTTGTCGACAGTTCTAATTCGACAAAGCAAATGAAAGTGATATGTTTGTTTACATTTTTCTATTCAACATAACAAATAAAAATGATAACTTTATTTGTCTGCAATTTCTATTTAACAAAAACGATATTATTGTTTAACACAAATCTATTTGACAAAAAATGAAATTTTTATTCTAACTCAATTCTAATTTAAAGAAATGTAAATTTTGTTCTAACCATTATATTTTGACAAAAATGCCAATTTTGTTTTAACTGTTACATTTTGACAAAAGTGGCAAAAAAAATTTAACTATGATAATTTGACAAAAGTGACAAATTGGTTTTAACTTTGATAATTTGACAAAAATGGATATTTTGTTTTAACTAATGTGTTTGACAACAATGAGTATTTTTATTTCAACTAACATGTTTGACAAAAATGTTTATTTTTATTTCAACTAACATGTTTGACAAAAATGTTTATTTTTATTTCAACTAACATGTTTGACAAAAATGTTTATTTTTATTTAATCCTTTTTAATGAACAAAAATGTATTCATTCTTTCTAATGAACTAAAATGTATATTTTTGTTCAATCATTTTTAATGAACAAAAATGTTTCATTCTTTCCAATGGAAACTAAATTACATTGAAAATGTTTTTTTTTAATGTTCACTCTTTTTATTGAAACAAATTGACAATAAAAACATGATTTTTAATTCTACTCTTTTTATATTGTGACTAGAATGACAGTAAAAATGTTATTTTTAAATCTAATATTTTTATTGCATCTAAAATGACAATAAAAATGTGACATTTAAATCTATTCTTTTTTTTGCATCTAAAATGACAATAAAAAATAACTTTTAATTCTATTCTTTTTATTACAACTAAAATGTCAATAAAAATGTCACTTTTAATTCTTTTTTTTTATTGTATCTAAAATGACAATAAAAATGAATCTTTTATTTCTACTATTTTGTTACATCTAAATTGACAATAAAAATGTAACTTTTAAAACTATGTTCTTTTCATTTGAAACAATTAAACACTAAAAATATGATCTTTTTAGTTGAAACAATTCGACACTAAAAATGTGTTCTTTTTAATTGAAACAATTCGAAGCAAAACTATGTTTTATGTAACCAATAAAAAATGAAATTTTTATTGCAAACAACGAAAATGAATTTTCATTGCAAATCCAAATTTTGATAAAAATCCATGTTTCATGTAAGTTATGAAAATGAGATTTTTATTCCAAATCTAGATTTGATAAAAATCCCGGTTTCATGTGAATCATGAATATGTGATTTTTATTACGATTCCCAATTCTGATAAAACTCATGTCCATGAAAACAATAAAAATTGTAAATTTTTATCGTTGATCAAATTTCATGTTCATAAATCAAAACAAAGATGAAATATTTAATCTACAACAATTACATGTTTCATGAATTAAAATAAAGATGGAATCTTTATTCTAACTCTAAATCCCAAGTTTATGTATTCACTAAAAACTTATATTTTTATGAATAAATCACATCAATATTAATGGATTAAAAATAAAAGTTGAAATTTTTATTTCAATCAAATCTGTACGCATGGATCTAAAATGAAAGATATAGATCTGAATGACAGAAAGTAAATCTAGAAAATAGAAAAACAATTTTACTGTAAACTATAACCGTATCCATAGATCTAAAATAAAATATGATTTAATCGCAACTAGAGATTCAACCAAAAATGAAATTTCATCGTAGACCTAGCAAATTATGAACATTAGAATACACCACAAACAACAGTCAATAAATTATAAATCACAAACATCGTAGATCTGAATTATCAACATACATACAATGATTTTAAAAGCAAGAAAAATAATTAAAATTTAATTTAATTATTAAATCAGAATTCTCACCATGGTTTTAATTCTGAATTTCCAACATGCTATAAACCAGTTCCAGTCTGCACCATCATGTAGAGTTCGCTTACACGATCCTAACGCACCTGAAATCATCCGATTCCGACGAGTATTGATTGAGTTATGACATTTTAAAGATTTGATTACTATATGAGATAATTAAAATAAATTAATTATTTTAGTAATTCCTTAATCCCCTCCACATCATCTTTCTTCCCTTCATTCTTTTCTTCCTCCTTCTAATGTTACTCAAACCCATGCTCCAAAACTAGGTTTAGAAATCGCATGCTATACGGGATGCCGTTCATCGATCAATCACTGCCACGCCCTCGGCCTTGGAACCGCCACACTGTGCCAAGTACCTCGCCCCGCTCATCGCCTCCATGGTGTCGCAATTTGAACCCCAACGCTGCCCCTTTGGGCGTTGATTTCTCCCACAGCACAACATAATAGACGATCATGACCGTATGATTTTGTAGAGCTTGAGAGGCTCTTTGATTTTGTCTTTAAAAGTTTCGAATTTCATTGTAAGGATTGAGAGAATTTGATGAACAAAATTAGGATGATTCTGGCCATTAAACAATAAGGTGGTGGCTAGGGTATCTAGTATTAGGGTTAGGGTGTTATTAATCCTATTATTTATAATATTTAATTGTTAGTTTTGCAAATAAACCCGTAATCCCTCAACAGCACCAATTCCAGTCCAACAAGACTTGTCCCTACCCAATTGCCCCCGACTCTAAAAATTACAGAAAAATTATTTCTGACTTGGTTTTGATGATACGGTTCTAACAAAACTAATTTCGTCGAATTTGGAGATCGTTTGAAAAATGGTCATTTTCTGTTCGATCCAATTTGGCTAAAATTGACAAAACACGTTTTCTTTTGCCACGCTCACATATTAATTCCAAAAATTATGAAAATTGGAATCTTACAATAATTTGTCATTCCGATTCCAACAAAAGTAGTTTCGTCGAAAACGGAGGTCATTTATAAAATGGTTATTTTTAATATTAAAAAATATATATAAATTCTATAGCGACTATTCTGAATATTAAACTGGGCATAACTTTTGATTCCCGCTATGAAATTTCGATTTTTCAGATTCGTTGGAAAGATGTTTTTAAATAGATTCTAATATTTTTTGTTTTACTAAAATTCGATTTATTTTGAATCCTGTACAATCAGTCAAAGTTCAAATTCAAATTTTCAAACTATCGTGCTATTTCTAACTTCTTTTATAATAAAAATAAATATATTCATTTTAACTTCGATTTAAATAAATTTTTAATCCTTATTATTTAAAATAAAATATTTAAAATATTTTAAATCCTTTAAAATTCCTAAAATAAATTTTTTAAATTGGTTCCAAAATTCCGGGTTGTTACAAATAATACCAAAATGATTTGTTTTAAAGCGTACCAAGCATGTTTGGCTATTATATGGTAAAACTCTATCCTCCGGCTTGCGTTGCATTGTGTGATGGGACCTGAGTCTTATAATGGCTTCATTTTTCAAAAATCATTGCATTGTTTATAAATTATTCTATTTTAGAGTAGTCATGGGAGTAAACCCGTTCCGTGACATATGGCGTGGTTCCGTGATTTACCCTATTTAAAGTAAAAGTTGAATAACTGTTTTTAGTTCTCACACCAGTCTCATGACTGACTTGGAGTTTATTGTTTCTATCTAAACTCTGGGTGCCCATATTTTCCACACCGGTAACTAGTAATTTTGGTTTTACAGATTTCCATTTAGTAGGATCCTGGTTTACAGTTGGGGCTATATTCAGAAAGCTTTGTATCCGTGTATTTCTTTCAGTTGTGGTAGTTGATGTTTTCCACTGCATATAATGTTTATGTATTTAAATGTAAATTATTAATTTTTGATATTATTTTCCGATGTGTAATATTTATTACTCTGATATTCTTGTACTCTGATGTAAATTGTTGTAATAGCAATGAAATATTCTTATGTTTGTGTTCTGATGCGTCGTGTTCTCAAAGCAGTCCGCCTTCTTGTTTGGTTTAGGCCGGCCGGGAAGTTCATGTCGCTATAATTTGGTCGATATACCATTCCATAGCATTTCCAAGATTCTTGCTATGGAAAACTAACCACGGCACTTAACCTTCATTCGCAACATTTGTAAACGTTGCATCTTCCTTAGGTCGTTCACGACCTGACCCACTAGTCCACACCCACGACCTGACTTAGGTCATTCTCCTTTCTTAACCCACTTCCTTCTTCCTAAATTCAAACGACTTGTGACCTACGGTCTAACCCCTCTAGCGATCTAGCTTCTGCCTTAAACCATCCCCAAAGCCTTGCACGAACGATCCACGACCTGACTCAAATGGGTGACCTGACCTTGTCTCCATGGTCCATTGGTCTGCCACACCACAAAGCTTCCAACGACCTAAAGACTTCCCACGACCTAAGCTGTTTTTAAACGGTCTGACTTGTGCACGATTTGACTCCATTTCTTGGAGAGCAAGAAAAACGACCCGACCTATTGAAAAATGACCTAATTCCAGATCTGACCAAAACAGCTCCAAACTCGACCAAATCCTCGCCAAATGACAACATCGGTGAAATCAACTCATCCAATTCAACCACAAACACGTTATAAAATCATAACAACATGGAAATGACAATTATCATCAATAATCATATAAAATTTACCAAAATCATGATAAATGAATGAATAAACTAGAATAATGGATCTAACTTGCATAAACATATGATCTATCATATAAATTACCGGTTTTAAGTTGCTAGATTAGATCCTATAGTGAATCAAGTGAAAATACATTTACCATGATATAGGTCTAGGTGAAAACGACTTGAAAATGATGAAATTAAGATCAAACAACTCATGTACTTGATTAAATCAGCGTGAGAGATGCATATCACTCACCAAATCTTCAAAGCCACTCAAAATCACTGAATTCTCAATTCGAACAGCGAAGAACACTTTTCAAACTCTTCAATTTGATGGAATCTCTCTTCGATCGATGTAGATCTAGCTCCAAACGATGTAGATCATCGATTCTCTTCCTTATATCTAGATTTTAATGGCAGAAAGGTGTATTTGATTGAGCAATGAGGATCACAAGCTCAACCAAATGAGAGAATGAAGAAAAGTAACCATTTCTCCATGCCTCTAACCCCCTATTTATAGCCTCCCACTAGCCGACTAATGAGCCTTTCCAATTCAGCCCACTAATGGCTTAAAAACATGAAAAACAAATTGTGAAACACAAAAACAATGATTCCTCCCAAACCGCTGAACCAAATCTTTAATGTGATCACTCTACGGAAATGACAACACCATTTCCTTTCCAATGAGACCGATCTTAGCTCCTGATTCGATCCCAGTAAAAAATTATGCTATGTACAAAACTGACAGGGGCAAAATGGTCACAAACAAAATTGGTAAAAATTATGGACATGTCTCACATCCCCATAAACAACATACCAAAATATGAGAACGATCCAACCCTGTGGTAACCCAAAAATATTACCCTAATTAATATTAGGCAATGATGATTCTCATGTGTAAATGTGAATGAAGTACATATGAGAATGTATGTGTACATTTACAAGTGGTGCAGGGTGCACAGGGGGTAATGTGTACACATGAGATATAAGATGGAAAACTGATTGCTTTATTGTATTTGTCATTTCATTTTCTTTGTGGGTTTAATTAATTTATGAAATCTGCATATGTATAAGAAGTAGGCCTTTATAAAATGCAGAACATTGGTTAGAAAAATCTCCATATGCATGACTAAGAAAAATGGATAAGAACACCCCTCATAATGCACGACTAAATAAATCATGCAAGAAGTATGACAAAGGGGGGGTAAGAGTGGGAATTTAAATTACCTACTTTAGTAAAAAGTAGATGACACGATGCCGTAGGGTATGAGCTATTTCCACTGATATATAAAAAGTAAACTGGGTGCAACTATGGGTGTTTAATATGATTAGCCTATAATTTTTCCCCAAATGGGTAAAGATGACACTAGGTAGCCTAGAAACCCTAGCTTATCCAATATATAATCACTAGACTTAAGAGCTATCCTACCTTGTTGAATAAAAGAAAACCCTAAGCAAATAGTATCAGCGGAATCTAGGAGCTCGAGCCATCATCAAGTATTTAAGAAGGAAACATTTTTGTGAGTATATACTATTTTCATGGCATTAAGTCCTTCAACGCAGCCTTTCTATTTTTATGAAAATGCATAGTGTTATTTAGGAAAGAACTTGCCTTGTTAAAATAGTAATGTTTACATGCAAAAATGATTATATGCCACTATAGGAACACAGTAAGCTATTTGCATGAAAATAATATAAAATATATTGTTGAGAGGTAGGATTTGATGGGGATGTAAGGCGGTATGGATAAGAGGGTCTCATGCTTATGTCTGCATCCATATTTTAGGATAAAGAAGAGCAATGTGCTAAGACCATTGCTGATCTTCTTTATTGATTATTTTGGTAACTTGTTTTCAAAAATTATCAAGAAATCATGAGGTCTTGAGGTACCCAAAACCTTTAATCATATGCTCTCAACAATACTTAGTTATAATACAGATTTCTGTAGTAGATAAAAAGGAGGTTATGACCCCTGTGAATTGATTTGAATAACTGTTGATGACTGTATGAGATGATGTGTGAAGTCCTAATTATTTAGGCACGGATGATTAATTCTGCATTTGTATATGAAATACTTATTGTTGGGAAGGACCCTTGTTACTTGAAGTATATTGAAAGTGTATTGATTTGTGGGATGACCCTGGGAAGTGAATGGGGTAACATGTTAAAATAGGATAATAGATTAATCAAAGAATAGTTCAATAAACTAATGGAGCCAGTGTGGTTTGTATGATGACAAGATACATTGATCTGTCTGGATTGTAAGTGGCAAATCCAGGCATACACTTGGCATGATAATGCCCTGAGGCCACTGTGTGATGGGTTAACAGGTAGGGCGGGTCCCTCACAATGTGTACATTAGTGTTCAATGTAGGGAGAAAGGCTCAAGACAAGAAAAAACATGAAAAACCTGATTAAAAAGATGGTGGTTGGGGTAAATGGGATAATGACATGCTTGTGTTATGAATGCTTTAAGAAAATGATACATATACCAGACTATGTTTTCATGCATGGATTAAATGAATGTTCTCCTAGTAATGTTATGTTGCACATATGTTCAATTTCTGGGGAATATTTTGCAAATGAAAGGTTAGTTATTAACCTGAAGTAGTAAAAGAAGGTTATGAGTAAATGTAAAGTTAGACATAAAAATATGCAGACATCAGTTTTATACGGCCTTATATATTAAGACTAGCATCAGATTTATATGAATAAAGGTATCAGTTTATGCAGATTTAGTTATACTCATACCAAACATCATGTTCGACCTTGTTTGCTCAATTGCAAATGGGGGTGTCTCAATTCAATGGGGCAGTCTCTGTTACATCTGCAGGTAATGTGGAGGGTAATTAGAAGAAATGTGAAAGATTGTTGGATGTCTGAAGTGTTTTGCTTGCTTTTATCTATGAAGTTGGGCTTAGGAAAGTGCTAATTAGAAATAATGACCAGTAGAAGTGTTTGCATATTTTATTAATGTAATGGTTGCAATGTAATAGTTGAACTAGGCAGCTGTTAGACTAAAACTTGTTTGGAAGTTAAATTATCTGAATTTGTGTTTGCTTAGTCAATTTAATGATGACTGAATATGGAGAAAGTATATATATACAAATTTTATGGATTTTATCAATGGATTTGTATATAACTGCAAGGCATGAACCAATGATGCTAGAATACTTGCTTAAAAGAGGCAAAGATTTGAGATGTAACCATGAATGGATACTGATACATGTATTTTTAAATAACTACATGTATAGGTGCCAAAAAAGTTATAAACATGCATGAAGTGATATATTTGCATAGTAGCCTCCTTTAAATGGTCTAGCATCCATTACAAAAATGTAAATCATGCTTTGAATGTATTAATGAAGTTCAGTTAAAATTCATTATTTGCCACCAATTTTCAAATATAATTACAAGTGGCATGAATACTGTATTAATTTACACAGGTTAATAAACTAAATTCAAAAATCTGCATACACTAAACCTAATAGGATAAATACTCTTGATCTGCATGTATGATAACCAATTTAACTTGAACAATTATTCATATACATTCATACATCTAAAAGTCTTGATGCAATAATCATAGAGTTACCTGTGTATAGGTCATTTAAATGATTGTTAGAACCTCATTTCTAGTCATAAAAATATGCATGTGTGATTTGTTGCCTGATTGTTGCTGTTTAACTCTTTGAGCTGTGTAAAAATAAAGGAGATTGATATTACTCTTAATCTCTCTATTTTTAATAATCCAAATCTCTGATTTCCTTAGTAAGAAATTTTACTTAGGAGGCTGAACACCTTAAGCATACACTGATATGTATATATTAGTAATTGTTGGATCTTGGAAGAAAAGAAAAAAAAACTATTTGGAAATCCCCAAATAGGAAACCCTTGTTAGAGAAGAACCCAAGAATTTGTTGATTTAATATGAAATTGGTAGAGGGGTTCTCTCAGTTGGTATCAGAGCTGTGTTATGAAATTTTACAGCTACTAGTATTTGAGAATAATATGAGGAATTAAAGAAATTGTCTGAATAGAATATATGATGAAAATATAACAGACACAAATAAGAAAAAATTTATGCTAATTTATTGATGATTGTTCATAGACAACCATGGTAGGACCAAGACCTCATTCCAATTTTGGACCATCCACTGCACCTCAAATGGTGAACATGCAAGACTTTGTGAGAGCTTTAAGGGAGGGAGTGAACCCTGGACACAATAAGCCACATGAAGAACTCTCTAAGTTGTTAAAAACTTATACACACTTAGGAGGCAAAAGCTTTGAAGGAACTGAAGGGGTCATGGGGGTCCAGACTTGGATAAGGACATTGGAAAGAATTTTCAATGATATGCAAGTGGATGATCAGAAAAAGACGCAAATTGCTTCTAGGTAGTTAAGAGGAGCAGCCTTGGATTGGTGGGAGGTAATCATAGCAGGAAGATCATAAAATGAGATTACATGGGATCAATTCAAGGAGAAGCTGGAGGCTACGTTTGTACCTGCTTCAGCAAAAGCATCTCTGCTGGAGGAATTTATCAGATTAAGGCAATGGGGCATGAGTGTCACTGAATACACTCAAAAGTTTAAGAGTTTGTCTAAGTATGGATAAATGGTGGTTGCTTATGAAACTTCAAAGAATGTAGGTATATACAAGGTTTAAATGCAGGCCTAAGAAGAGAAATGTTGCCCTACATTGAGAAAACTTTTGATCATGTATTAAATTTAACCTTAAGTTTTGAGCAACATGACAATACCAGAGGGAGGTATAGAAGCATGAAGAATAATAATAACAAATAGGGTAAAAACAGGTTTCAACTCTATGATAAGAAGATAACAGAAGCAGTAGATAAGAAGAAATCTGAAACTCCTACTGCAACAGAGGGTAAGAAGAAAGTCATATGCTATAACTGTGGCAAAGTGGGACATATCAAATCCAAGTGCCAAGTAGGACAAGTTGCCACTTTCAAATGTTTTAATTGTGGAAAGGAGGGGCATTTGAAGAGAAACTGCCCTGAGAACAAACAAGGAAAAGTGGGGGCTATACAAGGAAAAGGCAAGTCAGTGGTTAGCTCAAACAATGAAGTGCAAGGACAAGTGGAAGGTATTCTACTTAATAAACAAATTCCAGTAAATGTGATATATGACACTGGAGCCACACATTCACTAATTTCCTCTGATATAGTACAACAATTAAAATTAACTTGCATAATAGTTGATAAACCCCTATATATAACAAGCCCAATAGGTAGCTCATGTGAGCTAGGAATGATGTGCCAACAGGTAGAATTAAAAATTGGTGATAGCCTTTTTACTGCTGATTTGTTTATGTTGAATTACCCGGGTATAGGTGTCATACATGGGGTAGATTGGTTGAAAAAGTATAAGGCCATCATTAATTTAGAAAATTCTATTATTTCTTTAAAAATTGCTGGGGGTAAAAGAGTGTCAATATGATGTGAAACAAGTAAAGAAAAGGGATTTAAGTGTTTTAATGCATCGGGAATAAAAGAACAAGAAGTACTGTTAGAAAAGTACCTGTAGTGAATCACTACCCAGATGTGTTTGATGAAGTGAAGGGGATGCCTCACCACAGGCCAGTTGAATTTCAAATAAGGTTAGTCCCTGGTGCAAGTCCTATAATAAAGAAACCAACAAGGATGGGGCCTAAGGAGCTAACTGAATTGAAAAATCAGTTACAAGAATTAGAAGAAAAAGGGTTTATAAGGCCAAGTTGTTCTTGTTAGGGGTCACTGGTCGTCTTTGTTAAGAAGCATGATGGTACATGTAACACCCCGTATTTTCTTTGAACGTATAAGTAACAAATCAGAGGATAATTAATTTTTAAAATAAGAATCAAGGGAAACAGGTTGCGCCATTGCGTTCGTCTCGGAATTCTACCTGGAAACGAGTCCGAGTTTGCAAGAATCGGAGTCGTATGAGGGAGATATGACCCTCCGAAGTTTCAGGAATTTTCAGAATCGAAAACAGCTCGAAATTCGAATTCAAACCCAGAAGCGGGCTAGGCGGGAAATTTCCCGTCCAGGACCCAGGTCGACTGGGTAGTCGACCCCCCTCCCCCCCGACCAGGTCGACTGGGTAGTCGACCCCCCCCCCATGACCAGGTCGACTGGGTAGTCGACCTGCCCCCGAAATCCAGTTTTTGAACCTGGTTCGTTCTGATGTATTTGGTCACGTTTTCTGCCTAGATTCGTCCGCCTAACCCTATATAAACAGCCCTCTAGCTTCATTCTCTCTACACCATTTCATTCTGCCTATACTCTGCCTCTGTTCTAATTAAATAAAATAATGGCGTCACTACTCTGCTGAAATCTGAAGTGGAACTAGGACTAAAGCATCTTCTTCCAAACTGAATAGAATTAAAAGAGAACAGCTGCAACTCTTCTTCTTCTTTAAACCAATCAAGGCAAGTGTAGTTATTTTCCGATATAAACTTCAATCATAATTGTGACATGATTGTAAATCTGAATTGGAGATTGTCTATGTTCTGATCTATTTTATTCTGTACCTCTTTCTTCTTTCTGTTCTATTGCCAGGCTACTACGAGCCTGCGCCAAATCTCATAAGAGATTAATGCACAAACGCTAAACTTTGGGATAAATAATGAATGTGGCATAATTGGACATGGCTAATCTGTGACAGATTTAAGAAAAAGGACATAGGTTGTAAACTAGATTTAGATCTATGCATATCCTGTGAATTGGAAGAAGAGTAACCATGGTATGTTAACATGTGACTTGAGACATTGGACATAACGCATATTTTGAATTAAGATCTGTTATAACTAGATTGTTGGGCATATTGTTTATATAACAATTCATGATCTGAAAGAGAATATGACTTAGGTGTGAAGATCTATATTAAGATTTGATAACTATCAAATGTGAATAACACCTAAGTAGGAGATTTTTGAATATATGATATGCATTGAAATCGATGGCTATATTTAGTATAATTTATATGTGAATCTTTTTGTACTAGGCAAGTTGAACTAAATTGGGACATGTAAATTATGACCATAATCTGTGACATGTAAATTCAATGCAAACGTGCGGTATATGATCATAGTGTGAATCATGACAACTATTTAGGCATGCAAACTTAGGCCAAATTTATAATTAGGCAAGATATGTTTGTGAAACTTTAAGGAATGATTAAATCTGTTATATTTGCCTAATTTGCTAGTTCTGCTATATTTGCCTAATCTGCTAGTTCTGTTATATTGCCTAATCTGCTAGTTCTGTTATATTGCTTAATCTGCTAGTTCTGCTCTACTGCCTAGTCTGCTAGATCTGTTCATCTGCCAAATCTGTCATCTGCTAAGTCTGCTGAAAATGCCAAATCTGTTATATGCTAAATCTGCTAAATTACTTAATCTGATGAATCTGTTAAGTCGCCTAATCTGCGAAAATCTGTTATCTGTTATATCTGTTAAGTTGATATATTCAGTCTGTTATTGACATAATCTGAATTAGTTATGAATAATTGACATGTATATTAGGCGTGGGCATAAATGGTAAATTATTAATTAATTGGCCACAAAGATAAACATGGCTGACTCGAGGTTAGAATGAGTTTGCGGCGTAATTCTACCCAGAACCGTCCGGCACATCCAGTGGCCGCAAACAATAGGTTCTAATGTGAGAAATTAGTCATAACGTGCTTGAAACCCGAGGTTAGACTCAGTTTGCGGCAGAAATCTGCCCGGAACCAACCGGCCTAACCAGTAGCCGCAAATTGTCTGTCTAAGTCTAATGTGAGAGGTCTGGGCATTAATATTCAATTAATGAAAATCTGAGATAAATATGATGTCTAAAACATGTTGTTCGGATAGGGTTAAACCCACTAGACTGATGAATTTAATAAATCTATTCCATGAATGTAACACCCCGAATTTCGGTTAATGCTAAAATTCACTAATTACAGAATATATAATCTCAGATGTGAGAATTGGGGAAAACGGGCTGCGTCATTGCGTTCGTCTCGGAAAAATACGCGAAATAGAGTCCGAGTTTTCGAGAATCGGAGTCCGTATGAAAGAGATATGGACGAACGAAGTTAGGCAGAAGAACCCGGAACAGGCCAGAAATGCACTGGCGCACTTGTGAAGTGCGCCAGAACAAAAATGCACTGGCGCACTTGTGAAGTGCGCCAGTACAAAAATAGACTGGCGCACTTGGGAAGTGCGCCCGTGCCGAGCCAAGAAACCTGCACAGTTTCTAGAGAGTTCTGTGGTTGGGTGCACCAGTTTGGGGTTTGGGCTTGGTCTTAGGGCTGATTTCTGGAGAGTTCCTAAATCTAAGGGTCCTAATTTAACCTAGGGTTAATCTAAGGGCCTAAAAACACTACCTAATCCTATAAATAAGACCCTAACCCTACCCTAATTCATTCATAATTAAATCTAGTAACTAAACTATGGCAAAATGAAACTTGGAGGAGCCTCCATCAAAATTAGAGAAGGGATAGCATTCCAAATCAACTTCTAGCCTCTTAATCTTCTTCATTAGTTGCTAATTTTGTTTTGGTGAGATTCTATCTCCTTAATAATCAATTGTTAAATTGATTAAGATAGGATATGATGATGTATGGATATGTTTGAGGATCAATGTGTTTATGCAAGCTTTGTGTAGTGTATGTTATGTGTTTTGCAAGTTATATACCATATGTCATGCAAGTTTAATGTTATGTAGTCATGACATCTATATGCAAGTTTGGTGCTATGTTTCATGATGATTATGATGCAAAACACTAAGTTGAACATTGATCTATTATGCAAGTTAAGTATGTGATTCTATGCATGCTAAGTATGTGATAATATGCAAGTTTAATATGATGTATGTTATGTTTGTATGATGCTAAATATGCAAGTTGTGGGCTATGTGATCATATGCATGTTATGCAAGTTCATGGTGATATGCTATGCAAGTTACATGTATGTTAATATGCAAGATATGCTATGCAAGTTACATGTTTGTTAGTATGCAAGTTACATGTATGTTAATATGCAAGATATGCTATGCAAGTTACATGTATGTTAATATGCAAGATATGCTATGCAAGTTACATGTATGTTAATATGCAAGATATGCTATGCAAGTTACATGTATGTTAATATGCAAGATATGCTATGCAAGTTACATGTATGTTAATATGCAAGATATGCTATGCAAGTTACATGTATGTTAATATGCAAGATATGCTATGCAAGTTACATGTTTGTTAATATGCAAGTTCATGATGGCATTACGCAAGTTTATGAGTTAATATGCAAGTATGTTATGCAAGTTAATATGTAAGTTTATGTAACATGTTATACAAGATTATATGCAAGTTATGTGACATGTTATACAAGATTATATGCAAGTTATGTGACATGTTATACAAGATTATATGCAAGTTGTGTGACATATTATGCAAGTTCACATGCAAGTTATGTGTTTGTTAATATGCAAGATGGCACCTTTGAAACATGTTCATACATATGTAAGTTGACACCTTTTATATGTGTTATGTCATGAGAACGAAATTACGTGGGAACGATAGGGTTAATTCAATGCATAAATTAATAAGATTGTGTGAAATTAACATAATTATGCATAACATAAAATAAATGAACATAGTATGGGAATTTGCCTATTAAGTTAGGTGTACCCATACTATGTGTTGGGAATTTACCTATTGAGTTAGGTCTACCCCATGGGAATTTACCTATTGAGTTAGGTCTACCCATGTTATCAAAAACTTGATATTAATTAGGGATAATTAATATAAATTATGAGGGTGATTAATTAGGTGTAATTAATCGACTAAGACACGAGGTTGGACTCATTTGTAGTGTAAAACTGCCCGGACCCAACCGGCTTAACCAGTTGCTACAAATGTTAGCCCAATGTGAGAGGTCTTAGGCACAAACTAAATACGTGATTAATGTAAAGACACGAGGTTAGACTCGGTTATGACATAAGGCTGCCCGGACCCAACCGGCTTAACCAGCGGTCATAAAAGATAGTCTAATGTGAGAGGTCTTTATGGGGATCACGGTCTTAATTAATTAAGAAACACTTAACCAAATTAGCATGTAGTGGGACATGAGGGTTAAGTGGGTACCTTGAGTGGCACGTAGTAACTAGTGTGGGTGCCTTGGGTGGCATGAGGAAACTAGTGGGTTGCCTTGGGTAGCAATAGAAAATACGATTAGAATACTTAACCAAAGTGGAACATGTAATTAAACATGATTAAAGGGTTAAGTAAGTGCCTCGGGTGGCATGTGGGAATTAAGTAAATGATTTGGGTGGCATGTGGAAATCTAGTGGGTGCCTTGAATGGTAATTAAAATATGATTAATGTCTTAACCAAAGTATTTATAACATGTATGTGGACATGGTTAAAGGGGTTAAGTGGGATACACTAGATAAATTAACAAGCTTAGGTGGGTAGCTTGTGGGGGCCCATCTCAACCAATATCCCAAACGTATCTTTGTGGGCTCGACCCAAGTCGAGTGACGGGACACGCATATTGGGCTTGACTATAAGAGGCCAAAACGGGTTAGCGGTGGCAACGTAGGACCAACGGGTTTCATATGCGTGTGTGGACCCGGGCTGGTTAGTAAATCGTTGTTGCATCGTGTAGGTATAAAGCCGTGCACCGTTGATACTATCAGGTTGCCACTTTGGGGAAATGATACACCCCATTGTGGGACCAGCACGGGTATCTAAGTTAGGGAGCCGATCGCTTGGAAGTAGTGGGTACACCTAGTAATGATAGGGGCAGACGGCACCTATGTAGGGGTACTAGAAACTACTGGGTAAAAATTACTAAGTACATTTAGTGGGACCAACCTTTAAGTAGGAATTAATCTTAGGTAGGTATAACTGGTGTGGTGCAGTGTAGGAATTACCCTTGGGTGGATAAGTCTGGGATGGTGTAATCTAGTAATTATCCTTGGGTGGATAAATGCGTCTTTCCGGTTATCTTAGTACATCCCGTGTTAAGTTGGCTACGTAGTGTAGTCATTATCCCCAGAGGTACCATACCTTGTTTATATCATACCCTAATTACTTTAACGATTGTATTGTTAGGGTTATAGGACTCACTCAGACTTATGTCTGACCCCGTTGTTTTTATCTTTTTCCCCCAAACCCAGGTTATCAGAGTGGGCTTAGTGCTAGTGGGCTTTGATCAGATTGCTGTATCTATCCTTTGGAGCTTGGACCGTTGAAGTAAAGCTCAGTTCATCTTTCCTTTTATGGCTATTGTTTACATAGTGGGATTATGTACTTATTTTTATCAAGATGGATATTTTGTACTTGACTCTTGTATGGTTTTGTGATGTAACCAAACATGTTTTACTTTCCGCTGCAATGAAATGATGTTTTAAATTTTCAAGTATTACTTATATCTGTCTTGTTGTAATTTTACTGTTCTATATTCACTTAAAATACTTCACCGAAACTAAGGCATTCCCCTCCTATGAGTGACCTTAGCGGGTGTGGGGTGTTACACGTGGTATCGGAGCTTAAGGTTACCAGAACGGATAAAATTTTTAGAAAAACTATTTTTCTAAGAAAATTTTTGGAAGAAGTATTTTCAAAAACATGTCTTTTAAGAGAAAAGTTTTTGAGAGAAAAGCATAATCCCCGATAGCCATATCTTTATCTTTCGAATTCTCCGTTTGAATCTTTTTCTCTCTCGTTTTGAGTTTTCCCTCCGTGTGTAGATGATCTTTCTAAGATAGATAAGAATGGAAAACCGCTTCAAGGGACTTAGACGTAAATCAGATTAGAAGTTGGTTCGAGAAGGAGGAGGACTTGTAGGTACTTATTGGATGGACGGAGGGAGGAAGGCTCTAATAGTTGTTTGGTTAATGAAGGACGAAACCTCATTGATGGGAGGTTACGAGTGGAGAATAGGAAGAAGAAGAAGGTTAGTAATTATTCTTTGGGGAGGAATAGAACATCTTATTAGGATTGTCCAAAGAGGCAAGGGCAAGGTACGGAATCTCCTGGAGGGTAGTTGTATTCCCTCACGACTAGGGTGCCAGAGGGGGATAGGACCGTCTAGGTTGGAATTTGGATTTCTTTATTATCCGATCCAAACTTTACTGGATTCCGATGTATCGAGTTCGTTTATCTCATCATTGTTAGTTGAGTCACTGCACTTAGACACCAGTTTGGTAAATGATCCCTTAGTTGTTTCAAACCCAATTGGGGCTCCATGATGTGTTTGGGTTTGAAAGTTTCTATACTTAGCGTTGAGTTTAGATGTGATGCTTGTTGGGCTTCACGGACTATGGGTTAGTTTGGGGCATGGACTGGTTATCCAGTAGGGGTACCGTTCTTGATTTTGAAGGGAGAGTTGTTAGGCCTATGACCCGCTTGGGTAACACTCTCTAGACCTCTTGTAATCCCATAGAATCTGTTATGCTAAGTTATTTAGAATTGCTTGACACGTCGGTCGAGAGTTTGCGATCTGTTAGAGTGGTCCGGGAATACTCGGATGTGTTTGAGAAGGAGTTCATAAGAAGAAGTATATCGGAGTGGGGCGCTCCAGTAGTTTTTACCATGAAGGCGGATGGGTCCCTCGGACTTTTTGTAGGCTAAAGAGAACTAAATAAACTCACAAAGAAGAATAGACACCCATTGCCAAAGATTAATGATCTCTTTGATCAGTTGGTTGGCGCCTCAGTATTTTCGCAGTTGGACTAGGCCACATGGTTTCGTCAGTTGAGAGTGGTTGACGATAGTATAGAGAAGATTGCCTTTAGGACTCCGGATGGTTTTATGAGTGGCTGGTGATGCTATTTGGTTTGACGAACGCCCCCGCATACTTTGTTGATTGGAAGAGAAGGGTGTTCAGGGAGTACCTAAATAAGTTTGTGATGGCCTTTGTAAATGACATCTTGGTCTTTTCTAGGAGCGTAATAAGTTTTCGTATGTGCTCAATAGGGTGAGCAAAGCCAGTTATAGGATAAACGGTGGTTTTGGAGCGAGACTGGCGAGGACATCCAAAGTTGGTCAAAGGCTTAATTGTTTAGCCATTATTATTATTATTATTAGTATCATCTCACGTAGGTTGCCTGAACTCGAAGGAGATGTCCCTTAGGTGTTTGTCTGATATTGGTTTCGGCCTTTGGGGCTTGCATTTGGGGGATGTCGAATTCGACTAGGGTGGTCTGCGTGAGAGATGGACGGTTGTGACGATTTTGGATAGGATTTTTAGCATCTTATGAGTTTGAGATAGCGTATACCCCTAACAAGGGAAACATGGTAGCAGACGCCTTAAGAAGAAAAAGGTTGTCCTTGAGTTCATTGATTCGTTAAACGACGGAGCTTAGGGTTTATTTCTATATTTGACTTTAGACCTTCCGTTGACTTTGTATCCGGTTTGCTAGCCTCCTTGGAGGTTAGGCCTACTCTTTTGGGGTGTATTGGCAGAGCACAGCGAGACGACCCATAGCTGGTTGAGTTAGTAGAGAAGCTCATAAGGAGGGGGAGTCGTCCAGCCATTTGAATAGATACACCCTAGATGGTAAGAGGTGGTTGCGTAGAGACGGTAGACTTTGTGTACCGCAAGACGAGAGTTTGAGGAAGGCTATACTTGATGATACACATCGGTCGAAGATGACCATTCATTCCGGTAGGGACAGGTTGTACCAAGACATGAGGCGAGTTTTCTTTTTTGGGCCAGTATGAAGATAGACGCGGCCAAGTATGTCGCTAGATGCTTGGTGTGCTAGCAAATGAAAGCGGAGCAGAAGAAACCGGTGGGTTGCTTCACCCGTTGGAAGTTCCGTAATGGGAGGTGGGATAGTGTCTCGTTGGGTTACCGAAATCAAGGAAGGGTAATACGGGGATTGGGCTTATGGTAGATAGACTTACTAAGGGTGCCCATTTCATACCCGTGAAGAGCATGAGGACTATTCCATGTCTAGCTTTAGTTTACCTTAGAGAGACTATTAGATTGCATGGTGTACCTTCCAGTATAGTGAGTGATCGAGATCCTATCTTCACTAGTGAGTTTAGGAGAAGTTTGCAAGAGGCGGTAGGGACTCAGTTGTGTTTGAGCACCGCATCTCATCCTCAGACGGACGGTCAGACCAAGAGGGTGAACCGTATCTAGAAGATCTTTTGAGGTTATGTATTTTAGATTTTGGAGGTACATGGGAAGAGCATCTTCCATTGGTGGAGTTCGCATATAATGGCAGCTTTCAGTCCAGTATTGGTATGGCTCCTTTCGAAGCTCTTTATGGAAGGCCTTGTTGATCACCTACATGTTGGTGGGAATCTACGGATTAGAGCTTGGTTGGGCCGATGTGATTAGAGAGTCTTCAGAGAAGATTGACTTGATTCGAAGAAGGAGGAAAGCAGCACAGGATAGGCAAAAAAAAAAAAAAAAAAAAAAAAAAAATCTTATGTGGACAAGAGGAGAACAGAGCTTGAGTTTGATATTAGGACATGTTTTTTTATCAAGGTATCTCCGTTACGGAATGTGGTTCACTTTGGATCTGTTAGGAAGGGAGTACCAAGGTTTGTAGGGCCATTTCCCATTAAGGAAAGAATTTGACGGATGGCATATAGAGGGGAGTTGTCTGACAGACTTAGTGGTGTACCAGATGTATTTCAAGTGTCCCATTTGAGGAAGTGCTTACATAAGACCGCTGAGGTGGTAGAGCCGAGTTTGCTTAAAGAAGTAGAGTTAGAGCGCGATGAGACGATTCGACGAGCTCCTACTCGCATCATTGGGTCAGAGACTAGGAAGTTGAGGAACAGAGAAGTTCAGCTAGTTAGAGTGCAAGGGGGAGATGACGAAAGCAATGCTACTTGGGAGACGGAAGCGAAGATGCGTTCTTTGTATCCATTTCTTTTTGAGAGTATGTCTTTTAACTTCTCCTTTATCGCTTGCCTAGTACTTATCTTATCTTTAGTATGACCTCTCGATTAGTGCTGTTTGACCTTTAGATAGGGAAAACTTATGGTTGAAACATGTGTTTGAGACATGTTATGGTTGATGGATGCAAGTGGATGCAAGTGTTTGCTAGTGGTTGCTCGTGGATGCATATATACACACTCTAGGCACTAGATCGGCTCAATCACTTCATATTGCATATTGCATAAAATTGTGTGTAGTTAGCTATATTTATGGATGTATAATGATTGTGTTATCATATGGATGATGCATTTTGGTGAATGATTGTGCACTCATATAGATACTGTATGTGTCGATAGGGTTATCTTGCATACATATTGGATGCATGGCACTATCATGGTTTGCATATGTTCGTACATTAGATAGGGAACATATACACACACTTTTCGCATATGCTCATACATCATTAGAAATTGTTTAAGGACAATGGATGCCCGTGTTTGATGGATTGAGTAGATGGTTGTTTGGATGGTAGGATATGCATTCTCCTTAGCTTAGAGATTTCGGGGACGAAATCCTTTAAGGAGGGGAGAATGTAACACCCCGAATTTCGGTTAATGCTAAAATTCACTAATTACAGAATATATAATCTCAGATGTGAGAATTGGGGAAAACGGGCTGCGTCATTGCGTTCGTCTCGGAAAAATACGCGAAATAGAGTCCGAGTTTTCGAGAATCGGAGTCTGTATGAAAGAGATATGGACGAACGAAGTTAGGCAGAAGAACCCGGAACAGGCCAGAAATGCACTGGCGCACTTGTGAAGTGCGCCAGAACAAAAATGCACTGGCGCACTTGTGAAGTGCGCCAGTACAAAAATAGACTGGCGCACTTGGGAAGTGCGCCCGTGCCGAGCCAAGAAACCTGCACAGTTTCTAGAGAGTTCTGTGGTTGGGTGCACCAGTTTGGGGTTTGGGCTTGGTCTTAGGGCTGATTTCTGGAGAGTTCCTAAATCTAAGGGTCCTAATTTAACCTAGGGTTAATCTAAGGGCCTAAAAACACTACCTAATCCTATAAATAAGACCCTAACCCTACCCTAATTCATTCATAATTAAATCTAGTAACTAAACTATGGCAAAATGAAACTTGGAGGAGCCTCCATCAAAATTAGAGAAGGGATAGCATTCCAAATCAACTTCTAGCCTCTTAATCTTCTTCATTAGTTGCTAATTTTGTTTTGGTGAGATTCTATCTCCTTAATAATCAATTGTTAAATTGATTAAGATAGGATATGATGATGTATGGATATGTTTGAGGATCAATGTGTTTATGCAAGCTTTGTGTAGTGTATGTTATGTGTTTTGCAAGTTATATACCATATGTCATGCAAGTTTAATGTTATGTAGTCATGACATCTATATGCAAGTTTGGTGCTATGTTTCATGATGATTATGATGCAAAACACTAAGTTGAACATTGATCTATTATGCAAGTTAAGTATGTGATTCTATGCATGCTAAGTATGTGATAATATGCAAGTTTAATATGATGTATGTTATGTTTGTATGATGCTAAATATGCAAGTTGTGGGCTATGTGATCATATGCATGTTATGCAAGTTCATGGTGATATGCTATGCAAGTTACATGTATGTTAATATGCAAGATATGCTATGCAAGTTACATGTTTGTTAGTATGCAAGTTACATGTATGTTAATATGCAAGATATGCTATGCAAGTTACATGTATGTTAATATGCAAGATATGCTATGCAAGTTACATGTATGTTAATATGCAAGATATGCTATGCAAGTTACATGTATGTTAATATGCAAGATATGCTATGCAAGTTACATGTATGTTAATATGCAAGTTCATGATGGCATTACGCAAGTTTATGAGTTAATATGCAAGTATGTTATGCAAGTTAATATGTAAGTTTATGTAACATGTTATACAAGATTATATGCAAGTTATGTGACATGTTATACAAGATTATATGCAAGTTATGTGACATGTTATACAAGATTATATGCAAGTTGTGTGACATATTATGCAAGTTCACATGCAAGTTATGTGTTTGTTAATATGCAAGATGGCACCTTTGAAACATGTTCATACATATGTAAGTTGACACCTTTTATATGTGTTATGTCATGAGAACGAAATTACGTGGGAACGATAGGGTTAATTCAATGCATAAATTAATAAGATTGTGTGAAATTAACATAATTATGCATAACATAAAATAAATGAACATAGTATGGGAATTTGCCTATTAAGTTAGGTGTACCCATACTATGTGTTGGGAATTTACCTATTGAGTTAGGTCTACCCCATGGGAATTTACCTATTGAGTTAGGTCTACCCATGTTATCAAAAACTTGATATTAATTAGGGATAATTAATATAAATTATGAGGGTGATTAATTAGGTGTAATTAATCGACTAAGACACGAGGTTGGACTCATTTGTAGTGTAAAACTGCCCGGACCCAACCGGCTTAACCAGTTGCTACAAATGTTAGCCCAATGTGAGAGGTCTTAGGCACAAACTAAATACGTGATTAATGTAAAGACACGAGGTTAGACTCGGTTATGACATAAGGCTGCCCGGACCCAACCGGCTTAACCAGCGGTCATAAAAGATAGTCTAATGTGAGAGGTCTTTATGGGGATCACGGTCTTAATTAATTAAGAAACACTTAACCAAATTAGCATGTAGTGGGACATGAGGGTTAAGTGGGTACCTTGAGTGGCACGTAGTAACTAGTGTGGGTGCCTTGGGTGGCATGAGGAAACTAGTGGGTTGCCTTGGGTAGCAATAGAAAATACGATTAGAATACTTAACCAAAGTGGAACATGTAATTAAACATGATTAAAGGGTTAAGTAAGTGCCTCGGGTGGCATGTGGGAATTAAGTAAATGATTTGGGTGGCATGTGGAAATCTAGTGGGTGCCTTGAATGGTAATTAAAATATGATTAATGTCTTAACCAAAGTATTTATAACATGTATGTGGACATGGTTAAAGGGGTTAAGTGGGATACACTAGATAAATTAACAAGCTTAGGTGGGTAGCTTGTGGGGGCCCATCTCAACCAATATCCCAAACGTATCTTTGTGGGCTCGACCCAAGTCGAGTGACGGGACACGCATATTGGGCTTGACTATAAGAGGCCAAAACGGGTTAGCGGTGGCAACGTAGGACCAACGGGTTTCATATGCGTGTGTGGACCCGGGCTGGTTAGTAAATCGTTGTTGCATCGTGTAGGTATAAAGCCGTGCACCGTTGATACTATCAGGTTGCCATTTTGGGGAAATGATACACCCCATTGTGGGACCAGCACGGGTATCTACGTTAGGGAGCCGATCGCTTGGAAGTAGTGGGTACACCTAGTAATGATAGGGGCAGACGGCACCTATGTAGGGGTACTAGAAACTACTGGGTAAAAATTACTAAGTACATTTAGTGGGACCAACCTTTAAGTAGGAATTAATCTTAGGTAGGTATAACTGGTGTGGTGCAGTGTAGGAATTACCCTTGGGTGGATAAGTCTGGGATGGTGTAATCTAGTAATTATCCTTGGGTGGATAAATGCGTCTTTCCGGTTATCTTAGTACATCCCGTGTTAAGTTGGCTACGTAGTGTAGTCATTATCCCCAGAGGTACCATACCTTGTTTATATCATACCCTAATTACTTTAACGATTGTATTGTTAGGGTTATAGGACTCACTCAGACTTATGTCTGACCCCGTTGTTTTTATCTTTTTCCCCCAAACCCAGGTTATCAGAGTGGGCTTAGTGCTAGTGGGCTTTGATCAGATTGCTGTATCTATCCTTTGGAGCTTGGACCGTTGAAGTAAAGCTCAGTTCATCTTTCCTTTTATGGCTATTGTTTACATAGTGGGATTATGTACTTATTTTTATCAAGATGGATATTTTGTACTTGACTCTTGTATGGTTTTGTGATGTAACCAAACATGTTTTACTTTCCGCTGCAATGAAATGATGTTTTAAATTTTCAAGTATTACTTATATCTGTCTTGTTGTAATTTTATTGTTCTATATTCACTTAAAATACTTCACCGAAACTAAGGCATTCCCCTCCTATGAGTGACCTTAGCGGGTGTGGGGTGTTACAATGAATCTTTAGGCCCAATTACAAAGTTAGACAAATTTGTACGTCTGTTAATCTGTAACTGGTTAATCGGTAAGTCTGTTAAATCTGTATATCTGATCCGTTAGTCTTAAAACTTGTCTGTGAACTAGTTGATCTGAATTCTGTATGTCTAAACTTGTAAACAAGTTAATCTGAAATCTGTTAGTCTGGGGACACAAGGATAGGAAGGGAATTACTTGTGTCATCTGTTGTTTGGGACCCATATTAGTCAGTAACCCTTTCTGGTATCAAAACTTTGACCCAACAGTAGATAGGGTCCGGGCACACTTACTGAACTAATTATAAGCGGTTCATTCTGATAATGGCGAGGGGTGTTGATGGTGCGTTCCAACCGGGTCATGTGCGTGCATGGATCCCGGTCTGCCTCTGAGGATGTAAGATGCCGTTACATCTGTAAATAGGTCTGTGCTAATTGGTTGTCACTTTAGGGAGTGATACACCCTACTGTGGGGCCGACACAGGGTATTTATGTATTAGGGAGCCGATCGCTTGGGGTAGGGTTTTAGGGTACACTTAGTTCTGTCTGTTTCTGTTGGTACCGTCTGTTTCTGTTGGGTGGTAACACCTATTTGTATATGCGTGGTACCATCTGTTGGGGTGGTAAAGGCCCATTACTAGTGTACACCTAATTCTGGATTCTGTTTCCGTAGGGATTAATCTGTTTCTGCTTCTGTCTGTTTCTGTTCGGGTGGTAAAGGCCCATTACTAGCACTCTCTTCTGTGGAAATTATTCTATACCCGTTTCTGTTTCAGTTTAGACATTAGGGTGACACCTAATTCTTTTATACTAGTATTAGTGCAGAGAAGTGTAAAGAAATAGTGTATGTCAATCTGTTCTTCTGTAATATCCGCTACACCTGTTACTGTTATCTCTCATCCAGTTTTATTTTCATGTCATGTTATTATTATATGTTCATAACTGAAAATCACTGGACTTGCCAGACTTTTTGTCTGACCCTTGTTGTTTCGCCTCCTTTCTTCCGTCCACCCCCCCCCCCCCCCCCAGGTTTTGTAGAAGGGGGTACTCTAGCTTGATCCAGATTTCTTCCGCTTGAAGTGCTTAAAGTATGTCTTGTCTTCTTCTGTGGGGATTATGATTTTAAACTATGCATTCTGAAGGCTTTTGTACAAGACTGATATTTTGTACTTGAATTCTGATATTGTGATTTGAAAGGATGTAACCAAGCTTATTTCGGTTTCTGTTGTAATAAAGTTATAAATTTTTCAAGTACTGTTTTATCTGTCTTGTAAGTTTCTGTTCTGTTTACTAAAATGCTCCACCAAAGTTAAGGCATTCCCTTTGTGAGTGACCTTAACGGAGGTGGGGTGTTACACTTGGTATCAGAGTTGAAGGTTACTAGATTGGGTAAAGTTTTTTGAAAACTATTTTCAAAAAAAAAAAAAAAGGTTTTGAAAGGAAATATTTTCAAAATAAGCTTATTTTGATAAACATAATCCCCAAGATCCATATACCTTTCCTTTAGTCCTTTTTGTAATTGAATCTTTCCTTTTTCGTTTCAGCATGTCTAAAGCATCTGAGATACCAGAGGGTGTTCATGTACCCGGTTGGTTTCGTCAATATCTTGAGGCTAGGACCGCCGCCGCAGGTCCAGCAAATGATCCCCCTCCTCCACCCCCTCCTTGTGCAATTTCTTTCTCAAAGATCTATAGAGATTTTAGGGCCATGGGTGGAAAGGATTTCAAGGGAACTGAATCATTCGTAGAAGCGAGGAACTGGCTCAAAGAAACTGAGGATTTGTTCGTTATCTTCGAGGTGGACGATAGGCAGAAGGTATAGTTGGCGGTATGGTTACTCAAAGGCGAAGCTTCCTATTGGTGGTAAGTCACTAACGCCGAGAGGCCGGTTGAGACATGGATGGATTTCAGAACAAGGTTTGAGACAAAATTCCTCTCGCAAGCTGAACGAAGTCTACAACTGGAAAAGTTCTTATCTCTTAAGCAAGGAAGTATGACGATCAAGGAATACGTCAACCAGTTCAACCAACTGGCTAGATTCGGATTGGATTTAGTCAACACTCAGGATAAAAAGGCTCTCCGCTTTGTTAAAGGATTGAACGAGCCACTGCACAGCCTAGCCATGACCCATGTACCCATGGGAGCGACTTACGAGAAATTGGTGGACATGGCACTACTGCACGAGGAAGACAAGGGCCAGAAAGAGACAAAGAAGGAAGAACCACATAATAAGAAAGCAGGGCCCAAAAAGGAAACACAAAAGAAGGATGAGAAGTCTGAAGATAAGAAGGGGAAAAAGTGCTTTACTTGTGGAAGCTCGACTCATTTGAACAAGGATTGCAGAAAAAGGAAGGGAACTTGCTTCAACTGTGGTGAGATGGGGACACTTCACTAGGGATTGCCCGAAGAAACGAGGGAAAGGACAGAGAGCAGAACCCACTTCTGGAGGACAGGCGAATGGATAGGATAGAAATAAGAAAATTTGAGTAGAAGGTTTAAGTTTCTTATCTGATTGTTGAGTTAAAACTATTTCTGATTCTGGCATTTTGATTCTGTAATCGATACTCTGCACTTTAATACTAGCATTGTTTCTGATTCCGCTGTAGACTCAAACCCATAAGGGTTATGACTAATCTGTTTGTGATAGATTGGGGTTTGAGAGATATCTGTGTTAGGCGTCAAGTAGGACGCATACATTCTGGGTTTTATCATGCTTAGTTCGGTAACCTGATCTGTACCAGTAATCTGTAAATATCTGAATATTCCCGATAAGGTTAAGATTTCCAGTTTTGACATTATCTAGAGGGTAATCCTCTGGGCGTCAATTTGATGTTGGTTTCGGTCTTCGGGGCCGATACTTAGGACCCATGTCTAATGGGAACCAAGTTTTTGTTTTATCTGTACTCGCTTCCATCATTTGACTGTATCCTATCGATCGAATCTTCGAACTTTAGGTAGAAACTAATGGGTGTAAACATGTGTTTGAGACATGTTATGTTTGATGGTTGCAAGTGGATGCAAGTGGTTGCTAGTGGTTACTCGTGGATGCATATACACACACTAGGCACTAGATCGGCTCGAAAACACTCTCATACTGCATATGGATGTGTGAGCATTTTTCAATTTTTGTGGATGCAAAATGATTGATTCAGCACATGGATGTTGCATATGACTGAATGGTTGTGCACTCATATAGAAATGATATGTATCGAGTAGGAAAATTGCATACATGTTGGACTCATGGCACTGGCATAATTCGCATTAAGGAGGTCAACTGAATCAGTAGACCGCCTGATCTTTGCATTAGATAAGGAACATATACACACACTTTTGCATATGTTCATACAACATTAGAAGTTTCTAAGGACAATGGACGCCAGTGATTGATGATTGAGTAGATGGATGTTGGATGGTAGGACACATTCTTCTTAACTTGAAGATTTCGGGGACGAAATCCTTTAAGGAGGGGAGAATGTAACACCCCATATTTTCTGTGAACGTATAAGTAACAAATCAGAGGATAATTAATTTTTAAAATAAGAATCAAGGGAAATGGGTTGCGCCATTGCGTTCGTCTCAGAATTCTGCTTGGAAACGAGTTCGAGTTTGCAAGAATCGGAGTCCGTATGAGGGAGATATGACCCTCCGAAGTTTCAGGAATTTTCAGAATCGAAAACAGCTCGAAATTCGAATTCAAAATTCGAATTCAAACCCAGAAGCGGGCTGGGAGGGAAATTTCCCGCCCAGGACCCAGGTCGACTGGGTAGTCGCCCCCCCCCCCCACCGACCAGGTCGACTGGGGAGTCGGCTTGGTAGTCGACCCCCCCTGACCAGGTCGACTGGGTAGTCGACCTGGGGGTCGACCTGCCCCCGAAATCCTGTTTTTGAACCTGGTTCGTTCTGATGTATTTGGTCATGTTTTCTGCCTAGATTCGTCCGCCTAACCCTATATAAACAGCCCTCTAGCCTCATTCTCTCTACACCATTTCATTCTACCTATACTCTGCCTCTGTTCTAATTAAATAAAATAATGGCGTCACTACTCTGCTGAAATCTGAACTGGAACTAGGACTAAAGCATCTTCTTCCAAACTGAATAGAATTAAAAGAGAACAACTGCAACTCTTCTTCTTCTTTAAACCAATCAAGGCAAGTGCAGTTATTTTCCGATATAAACTTTAATCATAATTGTGACATGATTGTAAATCTGAATTGGAGATTGTGTATGTTCTGTTCTGGTCTATTTTATTATGTACCTCTTTCTTCTTTCTGTTCTATAGTCAGACTACTACGAGCATGCGCCAAATCTCATAAGAGATTAATGCACAAACGCTAAACTTTGGGACAAATAATGAATGTGGCATAATTGGACATGGCTAATCTGTGACTGATTTAAGAAAAAGGACATAGGTTGTAAACTAGATTTAGATCTATGCATATCCTGTGAATTGGAAGAAGAGGAACCATGGTATGTTAACATGTGACTTGAGACATTGGACATAACGCATATTTTGAATTAAGATCTGTTATAACTAGATTGTTGGGCATATTGTTTATATAACAATTCATGATTTGAAAGAGAATATGACTTAGGTGTGAAGATCTATATTAAGATTTGATAACTATCAAATGTGAATAACACCTAAGTAGGAGATTTTTGAATATATGATATGCATTGAAATCGATGGCTATATTTGGTATAATTTATATGTGAATCTTTTGTACTAGGCAAGTTGAACTAAATTGGGACATGTAAATTATGACCATAATCCGTGACATGTAAATTCAATGCAAACGTAGGGTATATGATCATAGTGTAAATCATGACAACTATTTAGGCATGCAAACTTAGGCCAAATTTATAATTAGGCAAGATATGTTTGTGAAACTTTAAGGAATGATTAAATCTGTTATATTTGCCTAATTTGCTAGTTCTGCTATATTTGCCTAATCTGCTAGTTCTGTTATATTGCCTAATCTGCTAGTTCTGTTATATTGCTTAGTCTGCTAGTTCTGCTCTACTGCTTAGTCTGCTAGATCTGTTCATCTGCCAAATCTGTCATCTGCTAAGTCTGCTGAAAATGCCAAATCTGTTATATGCTAAATCTGCTAAATTACTTAATCTGCTGAATCCGTTAATTCGCCTAAACTGCGAAAATCTGTTATCTTCTATATCTGTTAAGTTGATATATTCAGTCTGTTATTGACATAATCTGAATTAGCTATGAATAATTGACATGTATATTAGGCGTGGGCATAAATGGTAAATTATTAATTAATTGGCCGTAAAGATAAACATGGCTGACTCGAGGTTAGAATGAGTTTGCGGCGTAATTCTGCCCGGAACCGCTCGGCACATCCAGTGGCCGCAAACAATAGGTTCTAATGTGAGAAGTTAGTCATAACGTGCTTGAAACCCGAGGTTAGACTCAGTTTGCGGTAGAAATCTGCCCGGAACCAACCGGCCTAACCAGTAGCCGCAAACTGTCAGTCTAATGTGAGAGGTCTAGGCATTAATATTTAATTAATGAAAATCTGAGATAAATATGATGTCTAAAACGTGTTGGGCGGATAGGGTTAAACCCACTAGACAGATGAATTTAGTAAATCTGTTCCATGAATCTGTAGGCCCAATTACAAAGTTAGACAAATCTGTAAGTCTGTTAATCTGTAACTGGTTAATCAGTAAGTCTGTTAAATCTGTATATCTGATCCGTTAGTCTGAAAACTTGTCTGTGAACTAGTTGATCTGAATTCTGAAATCTGTTAGTCTGGGGACACAAGGATAGGAAGGGAATTACTTGTGTCATCTGTTGTTTGGGACCCGTATTAGTTAGTAACCCTTTCTGGTATCAAAACTTTGACCCAACAGTAGGTAGGGTCCGGGCACGCTTACTGAACTAATTATAAGCGGTTTATTCTGATAATGGCGAGGGGTGTTGATGGTGCGTTCCAACCGGGTCATGTGCGTGCATGGATCCCGGTCTGCCTCTGAGGATGTAAGACGTCGTGACATCTGTAAATAGGTCTGTGCCAATTGGTTGTCACTTTAGGGAGTGATACATCCTATTGTGGGGCCGACACAGGGTATTTATGTATTAGGGAGCCGATCGCTTGGGGTAGGGTTTTAGGGTACACTTAGTTCTGTCTGTTTCCGTTGGTACCGTCTGTTTCCGTTGGGTGGTAACACCTATCTGTTTCTGCGTGGTACCATCTGTTGGGGTGGTAAAGGTCCATTACTAGTGTACACCTAATTATGCATTCTGTTTCCGTAGGGATTAATCTGTTTCTGCTTCTGTTTGTTTCTGTTCGGGTGGTAAAGGCCCATTACTAGCACTCTCTTCTGTGGAAATTATTCTGTACCCGTTTCTGTTTCAGTTTAGACATTAGGGTGACACCTAATTTGGTTATATTAGTATTAGTGCAGAGAAGTGTAAAGAAATAGCGTATGTCAATCTGTTCTTCTGTAATATCCGCTACACCTGTTACTGTTATCTCTCATCCAGTTTTATTTTCATGTCATGTTATTATTATCTGTTCATAACTGAAAATCACTGGACTTGCCAGACTTTTTGTCTGACCCTTGTTGTTTCGCCTCCTTTCTTCCGTTCCCCCCACCCCCAGGTTTTGTAGAAGGGAGTACTCTAGCTTAATCCAGATTTCTTCCGCTGAAGTGCTTAAAGTATGGCTTGTCTTCTTCTGTGGGGATTATGATTTTAAACTATGCATTCTGAAGGCTTTTGTACAAGACTGATATTTTGTACTTGAATTCTGATATTGTGATTTGAAAGGATGTAACCAAGCTTATTTCGGTTTTTGTTGTAATAAAGTTATAAAATTTTCAAGTACTGTTTTACCTGTCTTGTAAGTTTCTGTTCTGTTTACTAAAATGCTCCACCAAAGTTAAGGCATTCCCTTTGTGAGTGACCTTAACGGAGGTGGGGTGTTACAGTACACTAAGAATGTGTATAGACTATAGAGAGCTTAACAAAGTCACAATAAAGAATAAATACCCATTGCCAATAATAGATGACCTTTTTGATCAATTAAGTGGTGCTAAAATATTTTCTAGATTGGATTTAGCATTTGGCTTTCATCAAATGAAGGTAGAAGAGGAAAGTGTTAAATATACATATTTTAACACAAGGTATGGATTATATATATGAGTTCTTAGTTATGCCATTTGAACTCATAAATGCTCCTTCATATTTTGTAGATTTAATGAATAGAATGTTTAGAGGTTATTTGGATAGATTTGTGCTCATTTTTATAGATGATATCCTAGTATATTCTAGAACAAAAGAGGAGCACAGTCAACACCTACATTTATTACTGAGTAAATTGAGAAAATATTACCTTAAAGCAAAATTTTCCAAATGTACTTTTTGGAAAAATGAGGTTAGTTTTCTAGGTCACATTGTTTCTGAACAAGGGATTTCAGTGGATCCTAGTAAAGTCATGGAAGTACAAGCTTGGAAGAGGCCTAGAACAGTGACTGACGTGAGATCATTCATGGGCATGGCTGGCTATAATAGAAGATTCATAAGAGATTTTGCAAAGATTGCCATTCCTCTCACACAATTGACCAAAAAAGACCATCCATTTATTTGGCTATAATAGAAGAAGCATTCAGGAAACTGAAGGAAGCCTTGATTAAAGCACCAGTGTTGAAGGTTCCAGAAGGCAATGAAGGGTTAGTTGTATACACTGATGCAAGTGGAAGTGGGCTAGGGGCTGTTTTAATGCAAGGTAAGCAAGTGATAACTTATGCTCCTAGGCAGTTAAAGGTGAATGAAATGAGATATGCTACACATGATTTGGAACTAGCCGCAGTGGTTTATGCTCTAAAATTATGGAGACATTATTTATTAGGAGCAAAATTTGAATTATATACTGATCATAAATCACTAAAATATTTGTTTTCTCAAAAGGATTTAAACATGAGACAACACAGGTGAGTAGAATTCCTAGCAGCCTATGACTTTGATATATTGTATACACGTGGAAAAGCTAACAAGGTTGCTGATGCATTAAGTAAGCAACATGCTAGAGTTGCTGCCTTAATGATGGATGAATTCAGAACCTTGTCATTACTTTCTGAAGTGGATGTAAATAGTACGAATGAAGAGATGCCAATGGATGTAGCCAGTGGATCAAGGAACCAAGGAAAAATAAGTATCATTATTTTCCAATCTGATTTGGTAAAGAGAATAGGAGATCTGCAGGATCAAGATCCCTTCTTAAAAGAAAAGAAGATGCTTCTGAATAAAGGAGAGGAAGTAGAAGGCTTTCATATAGATGATCAAGAGTATTTGAGGAATAGGAAGAGATTACGTGTCCCTTTAAATGTAGAATTAAAGAAAGAAATACTGAATGTGTATCATAGAAGCAAGTGCACTATTCACCTGAGGGTAACAAAAATGTATAATAATTTAAAAAGAAATTTTTGGTGGATAGGCATGAAAGGGGATGTAGACAAACATGTAGCTGAGTGTATTGTTTGCCAACAAGTGAAAGCTAAGTACCAAAAGCCATATGGATTGCTACAACCCTTAAGTGTTCCTGAATGGAAATGGGAGGAAATTTCCATGGATTTTATAGATGGTTTACCAAAGTCAAAAAGAGGGAATGATAGTGTTTGGGTAGTGGTTGATAGGTTGACAAAAGCAGCACATTGTATACCCATAAAATCAGAAAGAAGTGCACCTAAATTAGCTCAATTATTCATGAAAGAAATAGTGAGATTGCATGACATTCCAAAATCTATTGTAAGTGATAGGGATACATTATTTACTTCAAAATTCTGGAGTAGTTTTAAAGAAGTCACGGGGACAGAACTATGCATGAGCACAACATACCATCCCTAATCAGATGGGCAAATGAGATAGTAAATAAAATATTGGAATATATGGTGAGAGCATGTATGTTAGACTGAGAAGGTAGTTGGGAATATTACATCCATTTAGCAGAGTTTTCATATAATAACAATCATTAGAGGACAATAGGATTGGCACCATTTGAAGCTTTATATGGTAGGCCTTGCTTATCACTTGCTAACTGGATTGAAGCTAAGGACAAGGTTATGTTAGGTCCTGAATATGTGAAAGAAACATCTGATAAAATTTCTTTAATAAGAAAAAGGATGACTGCTGCACAAATTAGGCAAAAGATGTATGTTGATCAAAAGAGGAAACAGGTGGAGTATATGGTAGGTGATTATGTGTTTTTGAAAGTATCTCCAATGAAAAGGATTTTCAGGTTTGGAAAACAGGGTAAATTAACTCCTAGATACATTGGGCCATACAAAATATTGAAGAAAGTGGGATTAGTAGCTTATGAATTGGTGCTGCCTGAGGAAATGGGAGCAATACATGATGTGTTTCATGTGTCTCAATTAAGAAGATGGGTGCATGATGAAAAAGAAATACTGAAAGCTCCTACAAAATTGAAGATTAATCCTAGCTTGGTATATGAGAGAGAACCAGTAGGAATTGTGAGCAAAAAAGAAAAGAAATTGAGGAATAAAGTAATAAAACTTGTGAAAGTTCAATGGAGTCTTGATTCCAATGATTGTACCTGAGAGGTAGAGAATGAAATCAAGACTAAATACCCTAAAGTGTTTGCTGAATGGGAGAAAGGTATTTAACTCTCTAACTTATTCTATATATGTTAATAATAGAAAGTACATGCAGTAAAGTATGAAGGGAAAAACTTTAATCAGGAAATAGTGATTAAAGAAACTTGAGATTAATTAAACATACTAAATTGTGGGACACAATTCCTAAAAGAAGGGGAAACTGTGATAACCCAAAAATATTACCCTAATTAATATTAGCAATAATGATTCTCATGTGTAAATGCGAATGAAGTACATCTGAGAATATATGTGTACATTTACAAGTGGTGCAGGGTGCACAAGTGGTAATGTGTACACATGAGATATAAGATGGAAAACTGATTGCTTTTATTGTATTTGTCATTTCATTTTCTTTGTAGGTTTAATTAATTTATGAAATCTGCATATGTATAAGAAGTAGGCCTTTATAAAATGCAGAACATTGGTTAGAAAAATCTCCATATGCATGACTAAGAAAAATGGATAAGAACACCCTCATAATGCATGACTAAATAAATCATGCAGGAAGTATGGCAAAGGGGGGGGGTAAGAGTGGGAATTTGAATTACCTACTTTAGTAAAAAGAAGATGACATAGTGCCGTAGGGTATGAGCTATTTCCACTGATATGTAAAAAGTAAACTGGGTGCAACTATGGGTGTTTAATATGATTAGCCTATAATTTTTCCCCAAATGGGTAAAGATGACATTAGGTAGCCTAGAAACCCTAGCTTATCCAATATATAATCACTAGACTTAAGAGCTATCCTACTTTGTTGAATGAAAACCCTAAGCAAATAGTATCAGCCAAATCTAGGAGCTAGAGCCATCATCAAGTATTTAAGTAGGAAACATTTTTGTGAGTATATACTATTTTTATGGCATTTAGTCCTTCTAGGCAGCCTTTCTATTTTTATGAAAATACATAGTATTATTTAGGAAAGAATTTGCCTTGTTAAAATAGTAATGTTTACATGCAAAAATGATTATTTGCCACTATAGGAACACAGTAAGCTATTTGCATGAAAATAGTATAAAATGTATTGTTGAGAGGTAGGATTTGATGGGGATGTAAGGCAGTATGGACAAGAGGGTCTCATGCTTATGTTTGCATCCATATTTTAGGATAAAGAAGAGCTATGTGTTAATACCATTGCTGATCTTCTTTATTGATTATTTTGGTAACTTGTTTTCAAAAAAAAAAGTTATCAAGAAATCATGAGGTCTGGAGGTACCTAAAGCCTTTAATCATATGCGCTCAACAATACTTAGTTATAATACATATTTTTGTAGTAGATAAAAAGGAGGTTATGACCCCTGTGAATTGATTTGAATAACTGTTGATGATTATATGAGATGATGTGTGAAGTCCTATATAATTATTCAGGCATGGATGATTAATTCTGCATTTGTATATGAAATACTTATTGTTGGGAAGAACCCCTGTTACTAGAAGTATATTGAAAGTGTATTAATTTGTGGCATAACCCTGGGAAGTGAATGGGGTAACATGTTAAAATAGGATAACAGATTAATCAGAGAATAGTTCAATAAACTAATGGAGCCAGTGTGGTGAGTATGAGCATAAGATACATTGATCTGTCTGGATTGCAAGTGGCAAATCCAGGCATACACATGGCATGATAATGCTCTGAGGCCTTTGTGTGATGGGTTAACAGGTAGGGCGGGTCCCTCACAATGTGTACATTAGTGTTCAATGTAGGGAGAAAGGCTCAAGACAAGAAAAAACATGAAAAACTGATTAAAAGGATGGTGGTTGGGGTAAATGGAATAATGACATGCTTTTGTTAAGAATGCTTTAACAAAATGATACATATACCTGACTATGTTCTCATGCATGGATTAAATGAATGTTCTCCTAGTAATGTTATGTTGCACATATGTTCAATTTTTGGGGAATATGTTGCAAATGAAAGGTTAATTATTAACCTGAAGTAGTAAAAGAAGGTTATGAGTAAATGTAAAATTATACATAAAAATATGCAGACATCAGTTTTATATGGCCTTATATATTAAGACCAGCATCAGATTTATTTGAATAAAGGTATCAGTTTATGCAGATTTAGTTATATTCATACCAAACATCATGTTTGACCTTGTTTGCTCAATTGCAAATGGGGGTGTCTCAATTCAATGGGGCAGTCTCTGTTACATTTGCAGGTAATGTGGAGGGTAATTAGAAGAAATGTGAAAGATAGCTGGATGTCTGAAGTGTTTTTCTTGCTTTTATCTATGAAGTTGGGCTTAGGAAATAGCTAATTAGAAATAATGACCAGTAGAAGTGTTTGCATCTTTTATTAATGTAATTGTTGCTATGTGATAGTTGAACTAGGCATCTGTTAGACTAAAACTTGTTTGGAAGTTAAATTATCTGAATTTGTGTTTGCTTAATCAATTTAATGATGACTGAATATGGAGAAAGTATATATATATATATATATATATATATATATACACCAATTTTATGGATTTTATCACTGGATTTGTATAATACTGCAAGGCATGAACCAATGATGCTAGAATACTTGTTTAAAAGAGGCAAAGATTTGAGATGTAGTGCACTATGAATGGATACTGATACATGTATTTTTAAATAACTACATGTATAGGTGCCAAAAAGGTTATAAACATGCATTAAGTGATATATCTGCATAGTAGCCTTCTTTAAATGGTCTAGCATCTAGTACAAAAAATGTAAATCACGCTTTGAATGTATTAATGAAGTTCAGTTAAAATTCATTATTTGCCACTAATTTTCAAATATAATTACACGTGGCATGAATATTGTATTAATTTACACAGGTTAATAAACTAAATTCAAAAATATGCATACACTAAACCTAATGGGATAAATACTCTTGATCTGCATGTATGATAACCAGTTTAACTTGAACAATTATTCACACATCTAAAAGTCTTGATGCAATAATCATTGAGTTACCTGTGTATAGGTCATTTAAATGATTGTTAGAACCTCATTTCTAGTCATAAAAATCTGCATGTGTGATTTGTTGCCTGATTGTTGCTATTTAACTCTTTTAGCTGTGTAAAAATAAAGAAGATTGATATTACTCTTAATCTCCTCTATTTTTAATAATCCAAATCTATGATTTCCTTAGTAAGAAATTTTACTTAGGAGGTTGAACACCTTAAGCATACACTGATATGTATATATCAGTAATTGTTAGGTCCTAGAAGAAAAGGAAAAAAAAAACTATTTGGAAATTCCCAAATAGGAAACCTTAGTTAGAGAAGAACCCAAGAAGTAGTTGATTTAATATGAAATTGGTAGAGGGGTTCTTTCAAACTCTCAGGGAATAAAAATATTTTTTGATTCTTCGATACGTAAAATGAGGGCTGTTACACAAACTTTACTAGGTTTTGGAGACAACTTCACTTATTTTCTCTTCATTTACACAACAACTAACAGTACTTGTAATCAACAGTGTAAACAAATATTACTTGAAGTGGAGGTAAGGCAATGTTTGCCGAATCGCTATAAAAGCTTGTATGTTCATTTCCTTTCCTCCACTCTTTGACTGTGATATATGAATGCTTTGTGATTATTGTTACAATTTGCGAACGATTTAGTTGTTGCACTCGATTGACTAAAATCGCGTATCAATGACACGTGTCGCCAATTATAATTTTCATAGGTGTGTGTCGCCATTTACGTCTTACATTAACGTGTTTTATTGTTTTTATGATTTTGTTGATGAATGAATAATTATATTGTTATTAAGGATATTTTGTTTTTGGAGATTGATCGAGATTTTGGAGGCAAAGCTCCATGCTAGCTTATCATTTATGGTTGATATTTTTATGGATATTTCTTTGATTTTAATGATGATTTCTAGATGTAATGATTCACCCACTTGTCATCGGTTCCATAGTTTGTTATTCAGCATGTTTTTATAGGAATGGTGATTTATTTGTATGGATATGTGATTATGATATAATGCTTTGCTTAGAGATTGTCTATTGTACTTTAATTACATATATATTGAACATATATTGCCGTGTGAGCATGTGTGTGTATGTATGTATTGTATTAACACTATAGTAGTTCATGAGTTATTCTAATGACTTTGGTATGTACTTTTTTAACCTAGCTCATGCGGAGTTTGATATGTCAATTGGTATGTCTATATTATATAAACATAATCTGGGCTGTGTGTTATTTATATAACACATGAGTCAGTTCTGAGACTTAAAGATTACATGAACAACATGAATAGCTTCTAGAGTAGATTAAACTAACTATTATGTGATGTAGTATATTGTTTTGTTGACATTTGTGATATATATTTTTGTATTATATATTATAGAAAAATGATAATCTTGCGCTCTCTAATTATTTATTGTGTACGATGCGTTGCTATATATTGGAATCTACGGTGTTTATTGTGCATGTAGGTGAATTACTTGTTTGAAGTCTAAATACCTACGGGTATTGACTCAACAGAATATTCAGAAAGAGAAGGTGGAATTTCAAAACCATTGATATTTAGGAGAGAGTCGTCACCTAATTCATGCACACGAGCTCATACGAAACTCTTTTTTCTAACGTAAAAGTGGGTGGACACGATCAATTTACCGAAGCAACACAAGGAAGTCAAATGTTGGGTGGTTACCGGTCCCTTTCACGGGTGCGGATCCTCTGGACCAGATTCTCCCTGGTTCGGTGGTCCGCACCAATGAAATCACCCCATTTGGGATGATTTGCACATTGTCCCCTGAAATTCGGGGATAATTCAGGGGACCAATGTGCAAATCACCCCAAAATGGGGTGATTTCATTGGTTGGGCACACCGGACCAGAGAGAATCTGGTCCAGTTGATCCCAACCCCCCTTTCACATGGCAATATGACTCATCTGTTCCCTTTTTTGTCAGTCATGAAAATTCCATACGGAGGATGATGTAACTAATAACTAAAAGTAGGTTGTCGTCACCGCTTGTCGTATCCCACAAGTCGACAAAAGCAAAGGAGTTACTATACTCGAAAGAGGAGAAGTTTGATACAAGTTGAACTGTTTAACTCTAGTGGGTGATTGCAACGTGCCAGCTCATGCCCCCCTTCCATGTAGTTATTATTAGACAAAAGCATGGACATCGACCTCTCATCCCATTCATGGCAGCGACATCTCGAGAAAACATCCACGTGTTTACACACCATGTAGATTTTGGACCTATCCTTTCTCATGTACATATACATAAGCATGTATATGCATATGCAGCAATCAAGGTTTTTACTACCATATTTTTAGTTTTCTATCGAGGTTGATAAACTTGAATTAAAGATTAATCGCGAGTGAAATCTCACATTTACTGCAGTGTTTCCAAATCAACGAGGAAATTGACTTCAGAGTGGATGGAATACTAAAATTCTTTCAAGAGTGTGCATATACATATATAGGTATGTGTATATGTGTATTCTGCTTGTGCATTTCAAATATGAATATTGAGTTATTTATGCAAGGCATGTATCGCATCGACGAATTCTGTATATTTAATGGAAATTAGTATACTTTATTTGACATTAAAGTGTATGAAAATGAAAAAAAAAAATGTAAATGAAACGAAACGTGTAAATAAATGAACGATGACAAAATGAACCATGATAATGAATGTATGTATAGATTTAATGTAAATCAAAGTAAGCTGAATTTGTATGATTAACGTGAATGACAAATAAATTAAACATAAATAAGTGGAAGTAAAATAAAAGTGAATGATTTTAGCAAATTGTTAGAAACAAAGGTAAATTGGTGAAATGAAGTACGAATTCAAAGTTAACTCGAGAAAAGTAAATGGAATGAATAAAAATGAAGGGAGTTAATAAAATTTATGAATTGAGTAACTTTATAAGGGCATTGTTATGACACTCCAAATATTGTTAAGAGAAGGACAATTTTTCTTTAAAAAAAAATTGGTAAGGAAAGTACCAATGACTTGAGAGAAGCAGTCCCTTAAAAAAAATTTTTTTTTTAACCTTATTACTCGTTTTGGCTTATTTTCACTCTTTTGTTCATTAATCTAATTTTTAATGGTTAGTCAACACTATTAGTTTTGAAAAAATCAACCTCTAACAAAAAAACATGTTTGAAAAAGAAAACAATATGATATTGACATAGGGGAGTGAGCGTTATATTGGAGTTGATCAGAGTGATGAGATGGTAAGATCTAATTTCAGTTTATTAAATCGTATGCACATGTTGTTTGGGTTAAGATCTAATTTCAGTTTATTAAATCGTATGCATATGATATCAACTATTCTGTGATGTTATTTGTAGTTAAACGATTTAGAGTTTTTTGATTTAGGTGTTTGATGATTTTACGGTGCGTAAAATTTTAAAACTAATGGTAAAAGTGTAAGAAGTTAATAGGAATTATCATAATATCCCTAGGAATAAACAAGGTTTGAGTGAAGTCGCATTATTTTGAAATGGTCGCTTACGATATGTCCACGTTAACAAGAGTTAGCTCATGTCTTCTTGTTTAAGTAATTGATTTGATATATATATATATATATATATATATATATATATATATATATATATATACATACTCCCCTCATTGATAACTCGTTTACAATTTAATTCATTTCATTGATTTTTCTAGCATATTCCATTTTTACATCTATTATGGAATTCATGTTTCAAATGTTTATATCTGATTTAAGCTTTGTATGTATATACATATATAATTTAAAAGAATTAATCTCTTAATTAATTTCATTCATTTTATAATTAATTTCATTCATTTTATAATTAATTTCATTCATTTTATAATTAATTTTCTCTATTGGTACTTAGTTTAACCATTTTCTCCGCTAATCCTCATCCATTACAACATTAATTTGTTAAACGTTTAATTCTTTTCTTCCTTAATTCTTTCATTTATAAACTTATAATTTATACACGTTTGGAGATTCAAACTTCAAATATGCACAATTGATTAAAGTTATACACATTATTAAAAAAATATTTAATCACTTCATTTGTCATGTTTGTAACATACATTAATTACCAATTAACGTACATTAATTACTTTGGTAACTTACGTTGATTGTAATTATAACATGCATTAATTCGCATTAATTCTTTAACCGTTTCTCTCCTTATGTATATAATTTTAATATCATTCATATCTTTAATTAATTCCTGACACATATATCAATCCAATAAATTTGTTTCCAATTAGTTAGATTTTCAAATTTGAAATAATAACATTTATGCATGCGCACAAACGCATAGGTTATTTTAATTAATTGAGAACTAGTTCTTACCCATTCTCTGGATAAGTTACCTTTCGTTACTAAATTCAGCTAATTCACTACTCACTGTGCATACATCCCTAAATTTGAATTTTAAATTTTAAATATTAACACGTGTTAATTATTAATCAATCAATCACAATTAATTCTCATCATTACTTAATTAATTCCATAACCGTTCTAATCCTCTTCCCATTATATAAAGATTTATATGTATATATTTAGCTATCTCCCTTTTTTTTTTTTTTGGAAAGTTAAGCGCAAATTTTATTAATCACCAAAATATTTACATTACATATACCAGCATATACATATATGCTGTGACATATAACCATCCTTCTCTATATCCTTCAAAATCTAATACTCACTCGCTAACCACAAGTGATTACAGAAAGAATCTCCAGTAATCAAAATTACATTCACAGTTGCTCTTGCTTCTAACAGATTACAATTACAACGTGTAGCAATTGTAATTGTGACGTATATTAATTGTTGTTGATCCTTAATCAATTCATTGCTAATTATTTTTCTCTTTACATATTTACTATCAATTGTTTACATTTTGAAAATTGAATTTCAAATGTATACAATTGATTAAGATATATATATATATATATGTATGTATGTATGTATGTATATGTATATAGACACACAGATTATAGTATATGAACATAATCGTAAATGTTTCGTAGTCAAATTATAGTATTTACAAAAATTCCTTTTTTCATTGTTTGTAAAATTTATTAATTAAATTCATATTAACTGATTATTTTGAAAACGCGAGGTGTTACACAAATTTAATCTTTCTTCCAGTGGGTAGTTGTCTTCAAATATTCAAGAAGAACAGTACAATAGCTAATCCTAAGTCATTAGTAGGATATCTCAATTTATACAGTCCAAGCTGTCGAGAAACGCAAGCAATGGTTTTGCTACATTGCATCAACACAACTCCTAATCTGGTTCAGTAGACATCGGTGAAAGCATACAAACCTTGATTCCCTTCAACTACAATTAACATAGGTGCATTGATCAACTAATGTTTCAATTTCTGGAGTGCTTCCTCATATTTTTCGGTCTAAATAAACTTAGCATCTTTTCTTGTTAGTTTAGCCATTGATGCTACTATATGGGAGAAATCCTTGATGAATCTCCTATAATATCCTACTAATCCAAGAAAACTCATAATCTCGGTAACTGTCTCTGGCCTCTTCCAACTATTAACAACTTCTATCTTGATTGGGTCCACCGTTAATCATTTCTCTAAAACTATATTACTATGAAACAATACTTCTATTCCCCAAAAGTGACATTTCGAGAACTTAGTTTTCAATTAATGTTTTATTAAGATCCTAAGCACTATCCTAACATGAACTTCGTGGTCTTGTTCATTCTTTTAATATACCAAGATGTTATCTATGAATACTAAAACAAATCTATCATCGTGCTCTCCGAAAATTTGGTTTGTCAAGTCTATATGGAAAGAGGGTACATTAGTTAACCCAAATGGCATGACTAACCGCTCGTATGACCCATAATTAGTTTCGAATGTCGTCAACGGAATACTGTCTTCAGTAACCTTTAATTGATGGAACCTTGTTGCCAAATCCAATTAGGAAAACTCTTTGGCTCCACTCTAGTGATCAAACAAGTCGTCGATTTTAGCAGAAGATACCTATTCTTTACCCTATTTTCATTCAAATATACACAATCTCTTCCTCTGCTACTTCAATTGTAACACCATTCCACTACTAAAGAGCAACTCACTATAGTTGTCTAGAGGAATGCCTCCTCTTATACTCATCATTAAATCCAACATAAGCAAAAATCATCTCACAATGAAGTAACCAGTTCTCAACTTCAATTACGTCCTTAGTTCCACCGAATCTTCAAGTCTTGCATAGTCCCATATCAAAGTTGCATAATGCAAAGCATGAACTTGGGATGTGCAACTCCAGCATTACCTCCTTTTATACCAGTAGCATTCCGAGCTTGCATTAAGCTGACAAAGAATTAGTACATGTCTCCCATATCCATTGTTAGTGTCTCGATTGTAACATTAGCAGTAGTAGATTGTCAATCTGGTTTCTCGTATTAGTGGGTCGAGCATTCCCATTTATATTCATACTTTCTCCTTCATGGTTATTTCTTCGTTGCCCCTGCCTTTATATCTTACGTCCATTAACTGCATCTAAATCTTAATAATATATGGAAGAACGACTTTGAGAGCCAAAGAAAGAGAAGGTTAAAGATAATAACGACATACTTATATAATAAAATACAAATATGTTACTATAATGTTATCTCATCTCTTCTTTTCCACTTTAACTCACTAGGATTAGGTTTTAAAAACATTTTTAGAGTTAATAAATCTTTTAGTGTTTCACGTCCTTGTGCTTTCATATCAAATTGTAACATCCCCCGTTCTAAGACCTAAAACTAAATGCTACAAATGTTGCGATCAACTATAGTACTAATTCCTACTGACTGAGTATGGGTATGTTAATGATATCAATACCAAATGCACATGAACTTGATATAGAATAAAACACAATATGCAAAAGTAGCTTTTACATTTCACGTTCACTACATTACATAATCCTAAAAACACTACTAGAAATGAATAGTACAGCAACGGACACTTCCAATGGCCTGCAATGGCCGTTGACCAACGGCTTCCAACGGAAGCTGAAATACGTAATTTTCTTACGTATATAAAAATACGTCGTTGGAAACCGTTTGCGGCCATTGGTTTTAAGTCCATTGGAAGTCGTTGCCCCCCATTACACGGGTTGAGCACAAATCAGTCGAAGTCGGTACCTTCTTCCTCATTCTCTAAACCCACGATTTTTCCCCCAAATCCCCAAATTTTTCCTCCTTCAATTCTGTAATCACCGCTCCCACTCCATCATCCGCCTAGGATCTCTCCAACTCAATCAAAGCACTCTCTCATCCTCTCTAATCTCCTATTATCTCTGATTTCAATGTATGTGTTTACCCTAAATTTTGTTTAATATCCTAAATTTAGTAATTTAAGCATAATTAGAGTATGTTTGTGTGTTTAGTGCTGTTAATTAGTTGCTAATGTAGGGTTTAATCATTTAAGTTGCTAATCTAGAGTTTTTATATATAAATTACTTAGTTGTTATGATCTAAGGTTTTAATTAGTTTATGTAGTTGTTGTTAATGAGTTTGTATTTGATTATGTTGCTAATCTAGGGTTTAATTAGTTAAAGTTGAATATGTATATATGCATATATATAGTCTTGTATGTGTGTGTGTGTGTGTATATAGTTGATAATTAATCTATGTATTTATTTATTTGGTTGAGCCCCAACTCATTGAAAATAATATTTAATTTGTCGAAATCGTGTCATGGAAATGGAAATATTTAAGTTTATGTCTTGGGCTAAGGCGCACAAAGGTGTACAAAAAACACTTCAATCACGAAAAAAAACCCAAATCATAATATGTTATATTCATAAAGCCTTAGAGAGGCTTTTTTGCCTCCGTCTGATAAGTATTGTATATAATCATTGTGTGAATGTTCGTTTTATTAACGAAACAGACATTTATATTCATCGTATACAATATTTGTTGGATTTATCCTTTGTATTGGACAAGTTACGAACACAGTAACGAAATTAAATCTCGTAAAATATTTCATTTTAAATGGTTCTCAAAATTTCAAAAGCACTTCCTTTATATTCCATGTGTACACGCAATTGTGTACTATTTAGGGAACTAAAGGGAAGTGCTGCCGAAATTTTGTTGAATCGTTTAAATTGAAAAGATTTACGCGATTTAATCACGTTATTGTATTTGTAATTGGAGGTAGAATGACCCACCAGTAAACGATCAATTAACATAACATGCATTCAGCACTAAAATTGTTTTAACAAAATGTCAGTACAAATTTTATCATCATAATTAACACGTAAAAGAAATGTTTTCAATAAAATACAATCTTAGCGTTTAAGCGATCGGACACAATATGAATCTAATTTTATATCATATGTTAGATCCAAAAATGGCTCTAACACCCAAATTAACTGATTTTGCAGAGATTAATATCTAGAAATGAAAGAAAACACAGAGAGCACACAAGATTTATAGTGGTTCGGCGTCAACGAGCCTACGTCCACTTTATATATCTTTGATTATATGTGGAAAGCATGTAACACCCCGTATTTCTGTTAACACTAAAGTTACTAATTTAAGAATAACCAATGCTTAATATAATAAATATGTAAAGGGGAGATGTATCTAATGTGCATACAAATTTAATAATAAATGTGTAAAGGGGAGATGTATCTAATGTGCATACAAATTTAATAATAAATGTGTAAAGGGGGGATGTATCTAATGTGCATACAAATTTAATAATAAATGTTAATAATGTACATTAAGAAAGTAATTGTGAACATAATTGGCTTCTCTTTAGAACGGATGGCTTTGATTAACCTTGGCTTCATCGACGGCTCAAATTAACTTGCAATCCTGTATAAACAGCCCCCTAGTCTCCTTCTCTTTGCACCATTCTTCTCTAACCTTATGCTGCACAAATTCTTGATGGACATGGCTTCTTATTCTTCCTCTAAATCTAAATAAATAGATTAAAATAAAATATAAATCAAGACGAGGATATGCTACTCAAGTCTTTCAAGAGAGGATTCAAAACAAGTTAGGATTCAAGTAAAGATTCAACGGCTTCAAGCAACGCTATCTTTCTATTCTTTTCTAGATCCAATCAATGTAAGTCGGTTACTTTTTAGATTTGAACGCCTTTTCTATTTGTGACAGGAAATTAAAAGAATATAAGAAATATGTCTTATCATTTCATTGAATCTGTGCTTGTTTATGACTTTGGATCTGATTCTTGATTATGGCCTAGAACACATTATGACTAAATTGCCAATGTTTAAGATTATGACTATGGATCTGTGGCCTTTGAAACCATAAGCCTTTGACTATGAACATAAGCCTTTGACTATGAACATAAGTCCTTGACTATGAACATAAGCCTTTGACTAGGAGCATAAACCAATGCCTATGACTATGACAAGGACAATAGTGGATAATTACCTATGATTCATGAACATGATATTATTGCCTAGGATTATGACTGTGAGATTGGATCTAAACTTGATTATCTATTCAGTTTATTCTTAATTATCCTTGGATCTTGATTATGGGAATTTATCTATTAAGTTAGATCTACCCATATACTTGAACCTATGTTATTTGTTCAACCCTTTTTATGTCATAATATTATAAGATCTATAGGCCTTCGATGCTTTAATCAATTTATTCAGTGTAATTTGTTAGATCTGTGATTAGTGAATCATCATCTTCTGCCAGTCATTATGTCTATCTTTTCATGGCATTTTGGTTCATTCCCTTTTTATCCACGAATCTAGATTTATCTATAATCTAGGATGAAATCACGATTACACGAACGATGGGAATACGATTTGGGCAAATCATAAATTTGACTTAAACATGGTTGTAAACTTGGAAATTGGCATAATGTGGAATATGAACATAATTATGATTGACATAATTTAGAACATGTATTATGGCATGTTTATTAGAACGCAAATTTGAAAATTTGACATGAATTATGGAATATGTAATTTGACATATTAAATTTAGTATTGGCAAGTAAGCTAAGTTTTAGGCGTAAACGGTAAACTAGAATAATAATTCTAGTCTTGCCATAAACTGTAAATTAGGATGTTAAATCAGAATTGGGTTAATTAAAGTTAATTTGGCATAATAAGTATATTAGCACAAATTTTGAATTATTCATAATTGTGAGTAATTGTCATGTTTAGAATAATCATGGTTAGTGACACTTAATTTGGTATAATTTACATACCAAAAACTATAAATATGATATATAGGGAAAATGGGCCATAATAATAAATGTTGATAATGTATATTAAAAGAGTAATAATGGAATAAGTAAATTAGGGAAAATTTACTTATAGAATTTATCCTAAATGAGAAAAGTAAATTTAGACAATACGAACATGCTTAACTCGAGGTTGGATTGAGTTGTGATGTAAACCTGCCCGGACCCGCCCGGCTGTCCAGTGATCACAACAATACCTATCTAATGTGGGAGGTTAAGGCATTGAGCCCGATAAAGGCTCGAGGTTAGACTGAGTTGTGGCGTAAGACTGCCCGGAACCAACCGGCATACCGGCAGCCACAACAATACCTGTCTAATGTGAGTGGCTGGTGCTTTAATAAGACAGTTAAAGTTAAGCTAGAATGGGAGGGTTAAGTCCATAAGAACACTTAACCAACTTAACACAGTTAAGTTAGAACGACAGGGTTAAGTTAACTAGAACACTTAACCAATTTAACATGGTAACAAGACTAGATTTGTAGGGGTTAAGTAACTAAGAAAAACACTTACACTACAAGAAATTTGCCCTTTACCTACCAATATTTTACCTACCAATAGATATGGGTAGGTAAAGAGTACATTTATCTACCAATGTTAAATGGTAAAATTTATTAGTGGGTAAATATTGTCAATGTTATAAAATTGTTAAGGGATGATTATCTACCGATAATTATAGGTAGGTAAAATTTATTATCTACACATATACAGAAGGGGAAGTTTTTCTGAGATTTGGCCCTACATTTTTCTCATACCATTTTAAATTTTCACTAAAAATAATACTGAGTCGTGTGATGATGTGTCAAAAAAGTATATTCCAACATTTTTTTGATTTGAAGATTTCGTTTACATATCTTAGCAATATTTTTTTGTTAATCTTTTATTTATTAATTGTTAATAATTATTTTGAAATACGAAATAATTAACAGATAATGAATTGATAATTAATAATTAAATTGTGAATAACTAATATTAAATAATCATTCGTTAATAACTTATCATACATTGTTAATTTTTTCCAAACAATTGATTAACTTTAAATTCAATTTCACGCTAGTATGTCATCATTTGAACTGACTAAAACATATTATCTCTAGTTTATTGCAGAGACACAATCTATGCCATCCTCTCCGTCAATAAATTTAACAGCTTATTTTAAATTTAATCCAACGGTACAAATCTCAATCTACATGATCTCTTTTTTGGCCTCAATCCACATAGTCTCTTTTGATTGGCCATAGTATAAACCACAAAAATTGCCACTACAAATAAATACCAATCGTCTTGATGATAATTATTCATTATAATTGCTATGTTGAGTCATTCATACTTTAAAACTTAATTGATTTTCTTCTCTTTCTAAAAACGTGTTTCATGAAATACCCCAATAACTATATTTTTCACCTTTTTATTCACACTTGAATCTACACAATAACAACAAAATAATAATGATGTGGGCATATGATAAATTTGCATCTGTGTGTTTTGCAGGCCAAATTAGTATATTTTCTAGCTCTAGCTCCAAAATAATTATTTGAATCAATTACATTCATGCATATAAGGAATAGATTCAATGATATGAGGAAGAGATTCATGCATATAAGGGAATTAATTATATTTATGTATATTCTCTTATTCTTCTTTTCTTTTATTCTCTGTTATTCTTACACATGATATATGGATAATATAATATACATTCAATTCCATTTTAATATTAGTTCTATATTTACAGACATATGAATCAATTTCGTCTTGTTCATGTGTGTGTGTGTGTGTATGTATGTATATGTGTGTGTGTGTATCAGGAGTTTGTGTTAATTAACGTACGTCCTTTTCTTTAATTCCTTTTCCATTTATTTCATACTTGTTTTGTTAAAATATGGTTGACATTAGCCTTGCTTAACATTTGTGTTAATTTATCAAGAGTTAACATTTAATGTTCGTATGAAATAAATGGTAACTTATTAACTTTGATTAATTTGTAAATGGTAGACTCCATACTTAATATAAATGGCAACATTGTAACGTTTGTGTTAATTTATTTCATACTTGTATAAATTAATTGCTGTTGATTAACGTTAATTTATGCATGGTAGAATTTATAAATGGAAACATTTGTATAAATTTATTTATTTAATATATGGTTAACATTACATGGTACCATGTTAATTTACGTTAATTTACAAATTAAATGGTAATATGTTAATTTACATATAAGTTAATGTAAATTAATATGGTACCATTTATTATATAGTAACATATTATTTGTATAAATGGTTACATGGTAGCATTTATTAACGTTAATAACTACTTACATAGTATAAATTAACGTTAATCAACTTCATATTTGTATAAATTAACGTAAATTAACATGTTACCATTTAATGTTAGTTAATGTTAAAACAAGTATGGAATAAATGGTAACATATTAATGTTTGAGTTAATTTATTTCATACTTGTATATATTAACGTTAATATGTTGCCATTTAAAATCTAATTCATTTTAATGTTAATTAATTCTCATATATTTATTTCATTTCCAATGCTAATTTAATTAGCTTTTATTGGAAGGAAAAAGCAAATGATGCATGATAGCGGAAGTTAGTAAAAAGAGAAATAAATGCATGTTTTATTCTAGAGGAGGATTATTTTGGTAAATGTATGATGTATATTAAGTAAGAAGTGGTGTACATGATGTTTATTTTTTTTTTATTTTTTTGTATGCAAGGTTATTTGTGGTGTGTAAATAGAATGTACCAAATAAATATTTATTGCCTAGTATTATAAACTGTCTGTCTTATATATGACAAGTAAATATTTATACAAAGTAAATCTGCTATAAATCTTCAGATAAAATCTTTACTAATTATCCCTCTAATCACACAATAATTAATTTCAATCAGCGTTTTCAAAAATACTCATATTAATTCGGTCATACTTTCACATTTCTTTCCGCACCTTCTTTACTCTATCTTCTCCATGTGGTAACTTCAACAAAAAAAAAAAAAAAAAACAACGGCCGAAAAGTTTGTGCAGATTGGAATTAGTGTCGGCGAAAATTTTAAAAGCAAGATCAAATTTTACCTTACCATTTTGTTTTTTGACTTTTGTTTCCCCTCTCTTATGCTACCATTCAATTTTATGATTAACTTTAATATCCAAATTTATGTTCAGAATTAACTCTTTTTTTTACTACAACCTATTTAATTATTGTACAAGCGGCAATATTCTGGCAGTAAGATTAGAAAGTTACGTACTAATTTTGTTTCTATGATTTTATTTTCCCTCCTATTCTAAGATCTAATTTTGGGATTTTTACAATATGGCGATTAATTCTCATATTTGAATCATTTTGCTTCTGCAAAGAATGGCTTCATATTTTTTTACAAAACTTGTTCAACGATTGAGGTCCATGAAAAATTGGGTAACTTAAGTCATCAATTATGCTTTTTAATTCATGTCTTCGAACTTTAATTCAGAATCCTTTCCAGCATTCACAACCACGTGCTCAAATTCAATTTAGAGTAAGGCAATTAATCATATACTATGACAATGGTTTTTTCATATGTTATACAATTAACCATATACCGTGACAAATAACAATTTGAGCATGGACTGAAAAATTGTTATAGATGACTTAATATATGATAATGTTACCATGAATACTCTAGTTTTATTTGTTTATTGTTTTCTTTGCGGCAGTTGGTAGTTTTCCTAGCTATGTAATCCTGTCTCATTAAACATGAAAAACTCTACTTTGGAAAGAAATGATGAAAGCAAGAGCCAATATGGAGGAAGGCTTCAAAGCAATGAACTATGTACTGATTAAGGATATATCTTTGCATTATACTATGTACTAAGTATGTTTGTTGTACCATGCATAGAGTAATATGCTTGTGAACTATGTAATGTATTTTGTAATATTATTTTTGCTATTGCTGCTGAACTTTGAAGTGTACCAACCATTGTAATTTCAAAACTTGTTAACTTTGGTGTTTGTATTGTATCTATAAAAAATATATTTGGTTTAATGATATTCTATTGTGATATCATGTTAAATTTGCAAATTTTTATGTTGTGTATGAAAATTAAATGAATTTGGTATAGTAAAAGAGTCAAAATGTAAAAAAAAGGAAAATCTGCAATGGCCATATACCATTGCTAAATAAAAACAGCGAAGGTTTTTTAAAAAAATAACATCATATAATGTAGACCAATAACATAATGCCACGTGGCAAATCAGATATTCCACATGAACTAATCAAATAATGCTATGTGGCCTAAAAAATGATGTCATGTGCACTAATAAAATGATGACACATGGACAAATTATTGTTTGACACATGAACCAACCAATAAATGCTAAGTGTCGGCATTAATATATGCCATGTGCATACTTGTATGACAACCATGTCAACAACCATGCAGGATGACACATCATCAGCCAAATAGGATGACACATCATCAAACACATCAGCTGATGACTCATCATTTGAGTCATAATGTAGTGGGGTCCGTTGATTCTTTTACCTACCAATATCAATAAGTGTAGGTAAAACTCTTTCTCTACCATCCTTTACCTACCAATTTCTACCAATTCCATATTGGTAGCTAAAATATATTACCCACCATTATGTTAGTTTTACCTACACTTACAATTGGTAGGTAAAGGCCCCATTTTCTTGTAGTGTTAGCCAATTTAATATGTTAACCAGACTAGAAAGTTGGGGTTAAGTAAATTCAATACACTTAGCCAATTTAACATGTTAACTAGACTAGAGGTTGGGGATAAGTAAAGTTAATACACTTAGCCAATTTAACATGCTAACTAGACTAGAGGTTGGGGTTAAGTAAATTTAATACACTTAGCCAATTTAATATGTTAGCTGGACTAGACCGTAGGGTTAAGTAAGCTTGAACACTTAACCATCAGAGTGTGATAAATGAATAGGGTTAAGTTAAAAACATGAAGGGACAATACTTAACCATTAGAACATGTTAATCAAACCAATGTTAGGGTTAAGTTAACTAAGGGAACACTTAACCATTATAACATGTTAGTTAAAACAGATAGGCAAGGTTAAGTTAAAAAGGAACACTTAACCAATACAAGATGAATGGGTAGGGTTAAGTAAATACTTAACCAATATAACTTGATGCTGGTAGGGTTAAGTCAACGGGAATTACTGGTAACACTTAACCAGTTTAACATGACAAATGAATAGGTTAAGTTAACTTGTATCGACTAATGACACTTGACCAATCCAACTTGACGAGAAAGATAACTTGTTGAGTCAAGGACTTTTAATGATCGTTTTGATTAATGACGAGGAGAAGCTTCATGATCAACAAAAAGAAGATTCAATGGTTTCATAGGTTAGAAGTTGGTTATTTAGAGTATTTTATGTTAAAATCTATCCTCAAATAATCATACTTCTCATTGCTTTCAAAAATATGCATGAAAACTCGTTTTTACTGAATATTGACAAAAACAGGTCAACCTGTTAAAAATAACAGGTCAACCTATTTTTAAATATAATAGGTCAACCTGTTAAAATTAACAGGTCAACAGCTTTTTGAAATAACGGTCAAAAACCCGTCGACCTATTAATTTTTATTGTCAACCTATTTTTGAATTTCGTGAAGAGTCATCTTCTTTCTTCAAAAGTTGCATCCATTTCTCTTCACTTAATATCACTTCTTTTGATTGCAACTTTTCACCAACAATTGCAACTTCTCAATGTCTATAAAAACATCAGTTTTCAATCAATCAAATCACCGAATTTTCTCTCCATTCTTTGATCTATTTTGCATTATTCTTAGCATTCAAAAGCACTCAAAATAATTATATTATCGTTTGAATCTCCAAGCATATTTTATACACTTGTGATTCAAAACGATAATCCACTTCCTAATCTTTGCAAACATCATATTATATTTGAGGATAAGATTATAGGAAGGGTGTACTCAATCATTGACTATTCAGTGTTGAAGAGAGAACACATCCAAGGTCAAACTCTTGTAATCGTCTTGTGTGTAAGCTTGTAGCCCGTGAAATCAAGTGGGTAAGCTTGTAGCCCGTGAAATCAAGTGGGTAAACTTGTAGCCCGCAAATCAAGTAGTGTTGTGAACCTGTTCCTCCGGGTGAAGTGAGGGTGTTGATTAGTTGAAATTCCGAAGAGGAGCTTCGGGACTGGACGTAGGACGGGAGGTCCGAACCAGTATAAAATCCTGGTGTCTTTACTTTACTTTACTGCAATTAAAGTTATCTTTGATATATATATATATAATTGCTATCATATTCCGCATAGCCATAATATAGATCCTGCACAAGTCGTACACACTCGATTTTTTCATTTGGTATCAGAGCAAGGTTATCATATAACCGTAACACAGTTATTTGATATATTCTAGTAATATGGCAAATAACGCAAGCACCAGCACTAACACTTACACTGAAGGTCAATCAACACAAAGACCTCCTTTCTTTAATGGCCTAAACTATAGTTATTGGGCAACACATATGGCTTTCTATATGCAATCAACAAGTTATGATGCTTGGAATGCTACTCAGAAACAAATAGTTAATCCAACTACTGAGTATGCAGAATGGACTCCTGCTGAGAAAACAGCAGCAACAGTAAATGCAAAAGCAATAAATATGTTGTTTTGTGCATTAGACCAAAATGAGTATAACCGTGTTAGTATCTGTACCACTGCTTATCAAATTTGGCAAACGCTAAAAACCACTCATGAAGGTACTAACAAGGTTAAACAAGCAAAGATAGCTTTGTTGAAAAGCCAATTCCAAAATTTCAAAATGAAGCCAAATGAAACAATCAATGAGATGTATTCAAGGTTTCAAACTATTCATCATGCTCTTATTGGGTTAGGACAAAAATATTCTGACTTTGATGTAGTTTCAACAATCCTACATTCACTGACTAATGAATGGGAAGGAAAAGTATTAGCCATAGAAGAAGCTAATGATCTTTCTACCATGAAGCCAGATGAATTGATAGGAAATCTAATGTCCTATGAAGCAAATTTACAGGCTAGAAGAGAACAAAAAGAAGAAAAGAAAAATGTTGCTTTTCATGCCGAAAAAGATGAAGACATTTCAGATTCTGAAGATGAAGACTTAGCACTTATTGCAAAAGGTTTAAGAAGTTTTTGAAGCAAAGAAAAGCTAGTCGATACGACAAAAAGAAGTTTGGATCAAATAAACCATCATCTTCAAATATGGAATGCTTCAATTGTCACAAAAAAGGGACATGTGCAAAAAGATTGTCCGGATAAAAAGAAGAAATTCGAAAAATTCAAGAAGGACAAATCAAAGAAAAGAGCATTCTCAGTAACATGGGATGATTCAGACTCATCTTCATCTGATAGCGAAAGTGACTCAGACACTGAACAAGAAAATGTATGTTTTATGGCAACAGAGGATGAGGTACAAATTCCTACTCTTGAGGATATGCTTGATATTTATGATAAATTAATGATTAAATTTAAAGATACAAAACATAAATTAAAAGAAGTCAAGGCAATGTTGAATAGATCAGAATTAGAACGAGATATGTTAAAAGATGAAAAAAAAAACATATTAGAGGAGGAACTTGAAAAGGCTCAAGAATCATCATCTGATAATAATTCTCAACTATCTCTTTTGAGTCAAGAAATTGAAATTCAAAAAGAGAAAAATGACACTCTTACTGCTGAGAATTATGAGCTTAAAGCAAAAGTAAAATCTCTAGACCTCGAAAAAGCTAGTTTACAAACAAAGTTAGACGACATTTCTAAAAATGTTTCTAACTTTAACAAAGATCGAGAAAATTTGACAAAAATTATTGAGAGTTCACAACCAGCTACAAATAAGCAAGGATTGGGATATAAGAAACAAATTATCAAGGAACATCTTGGTAAAAGAAAAAGGAAAAATAAGAAAGTTCAAGAAACTGAAGCTAAGAAAAATCTCAGTTTATTATATTCCAAACCAAAACCAAGTGTGAAATCTCAAAAGAGGAATGTCAAATCTATAAAAATATGGGTTCCTAAAACAAATAATAGTTTGATTAGGAACAAGTATATTCAATTTTTTTTTGAGTATTGTGCATCATAATCCAAATTATTTGTATAAAGGGGATACCGGACCCGTATGGGTTTGGACTCCTAAGACCTAACTCTTAGGACCCTATAAAAAGTGGGTACCATGGACTTAACTTTATTTTTTGCAGGACCCACTTAAGAAAAGAGGAAAGTGGATACTGGACAGTGGTTGCTCAAAGCATATGACTGGAGATAAGTACTTATTAACAAATATTACTTATTCGGATGGTGGCTCTGTCACTTTTGGAGATAATTCAAAAGGCTATATCATCGGCAAAGGCGATGTGAGCAATTATGGTACATCTAACTTACCTCTTATCACAAATGTCATGCTAGTTAAGAATTTGAAACATAATTTATTGAGTATTAGTCAATTGTGTGACAAAGGTTTTACCATTTCCTTTTCAGATAATAAATGTAGTATATTAGATAAAGATCGAAATATAGCTTTTGAAGGAAATAGAGATAGAAACATTTATATTCTGAATATGAATATCAATCATAATTCAGATAGTGTCTTGTAGCAAATGATAATGATCCATGGCTATGGCACAAACGTTTCTGTCACATAAACTTCAAAACTATTGACAAGCTAGCCAAAAATGATCTTGTTAAAGGTCTCCCCAAAATGAGCTTTTCGGTCAATAATATGTGTGATGAATGTCAATTAGGAAAATTGACTAAATCTTCTTTCAAATCCAAGAAAATCATATCAACATTACAACCACTTGAATTATTACATATGGATTTATTTGGACCAACACAGGTTCAGTCAATAAATCATTATAAATATGTGTTTGTAAGTGTTGATGATTATTCTCGTTATACATGGGTTATTTTCTTGAAAAATAAATGTGACACTTTTCATCATTTCAAATCCTTCGTCAAAAGAATTCAAAACTCAAAAGGACTTAAGGTTAAAAATATTAGAAGTGATCATGGCGGAGAATTCGAAAATAATGATTTTGAACATTTTTGTACAAAGACAGGTATCAATCATAATTTTTCGTTTCCTTGAACTCCACAACAAAATGGAGTTGTAGAACGGAAAAATCGGACACTACAAGAATGTGCAAGAACATTATTAAATGGATCCACTCTACCAAAACATTTCTGGGCAAAAGTTGTTGCAACTGCATGTTATGTTTTGAATCGTGTATCTATTCGACCTCTGACTAAAAATACATCATATGAGTTATTTAATCAAAGAAAACCAAATATCTCATATTTCAAAGTTTTCGGTTCTAAGTGCTTTATTTTAAATACGAAAGACCATCTTGGAAAATTTGATCCAAAATCCGATAAAGGAGTATTTGTCGGGTATTCGGAAAGAAGCAAGGCCTATCATATATTCAATAAGAGAACCAAAACTATTGAAGAATCGCTTCATGTTTCCTTTGATGAATTCTTTAAACCATCTCATATAATATCAGATGACGAAGAAACCATAGTCACTGATAATCCTATCATCACAAATACTGACTCTGACTCAGAAATAGTTGATGATAACCCTCAAATTGATGTAATACGTTCTCCACCAAGATTTAGATCTCCTCCAAGAATTCTAAGAGATCATCCAGTTCAAAATGTTATTGGAGAAGTAACATCACAAATTAGAACTAGAAGTCAACTAAATCAAATGGGTCATGTCGCGTTTCTTTCAAATATCGAACCGAAGAATCCAAAGGAAGCTGCTACTGATGAATACTGGATCATTGCCATGCAAGAAGAACTAAACCAGTTCGAGTGCAATGACGTATGGGAACTTGTTCCAAGACCAACTGATCAATCAGTTATAGGAACTAAATGGATATATAAGAATAAGGCCGATGAACAAGGGAACATTACTAGAAATAAAGCTAGACTAGTAGCACAAGGGTATAATCAAGAAGAAGGTATCGATTATGAAGAGACTTTTGCACCTGTTGCTAGATTAGAGGCTATTAGAATTTTATTATCTTTCGCTTGTCATCATAATTTTAAATTATATCAAATGGATGTCAAGAGTGCATTCTTAAATGGGTTCATCAAAGAAAGAGTATATGTTGAACAACCCCCTTTATTTAAACATGAAAAATATCCGGATCACGTATTCAAACTTAAAAAGGCTTTGTACGGTCTAAAACAAGCACCACGTGCTTGGTATGAACGTTTACGAAGTTATCTTATTGATTCGGGTTTTCAAATAGGGAAGGTTGATCAAACATTATTTATTAAACACTTGCAGAAAGACATATTAGTTATTCAAAAATATATGTGGACGATATAATCTTTGGATCAACAAATGAAAAACTTTGTAAAGAGTTTGCAGATGTTATGACCAAAGAATTTGAAATGTCACATATGGGAGAATTATCTTACTTTCTTGGTCTTCAAATTAAACAATTTCCGAATGGTATTTTCATAAATCAAGAAAAATATTGTGGAAACCTTATTAAAAGGTTCGGACTTGAGAATACTTCCGGAAAACCTACTCCGATGAGTACTTCTATTCATCTTGAAAAAGATGTCAATGGGAAAAGTATAGACCAGAAGACTTATCGCAGTATGATAGGATCTCTTTTATACCTAACAGCTAGTCGTCCGGATATTATGATGAGTGTTTGTTTATTTGCAAGATTTCAAGCCGATCCTAAAGAATCACACTTACGAGCAGTGAAACGTATAATTCGTTATCTTAATAATACCAAAGATTTCGGTCTTTTCTACCCAAAAGAATGTACATTTGAATTAGTATCATATAGTGATGCTGATTTCGGAGGATCACAAACAGATAGAAAGAGCACAAGTGGTACGTGCCATTTTATTGGAAAATCACTTGTCTCTTGGTTTAGTAAGAAACAAAATTGTGTTTCACTTTCGACGTGTGAAGCAGAATATATATCAGCGGCTCTAGCATGTACACAAGTTATATATATGCAACAAACACTTAAAGACTTTGGTATAAATTTATCAAATTCTATCAATATTGTGATAACACGAGTGCGATAAACTAATCCAAAAACCCAGATAACCACTCTAGGACTAAACACATTGATATTCGACATCACTTTCTGAGAGATAACATTGAAAAGGGAAATATATTTCTCGAATACGTAAATACGGAAAATCAACTAGCTGATATATTTACAAAGCCTCTACTGGAATCAAGTTTTGTCAACTTACGTAGAGAGCTAGGGTTGGTTTCAAGAAAAGAACTCGAAGAGTAAAAATTCTTTTAACATGTATCAAGAGTTCGCAAATTATTTTTGAAACCAATGCCTTTTGTTTCTATATTTAGAAGAGAATTTTTCTATGGTTAAACAAATACGAACCATATCCTTTCTTTCTCAAAATAGAAAATCTCTTATATATATATATTTTTTATATACTTGAGTGCTCTCAGACAACTTTCTCTCTAAATCTCCATCATGGCTCATATCTGTGAAAAATGTGCTGAACACTCACACGTTTCAATCACTAGTTCCGAGCCAACAGAATATAACTCCCCAAAAACACCAGAACATCCACCACCCGGATTCCATTCACATTCTCGTACACCAGGAACCACACCAACTCCTAAACGAAGCAAGAAAGTACTATTTTGTTCTCCACGAACAAAGGAGAAGATTGACGAAATACACCATTATCAACAGCAGATGTATTATGAGCAAAGATTAACATCTTCTCGTATATCGTATCTCGAGCGAATGGCTTCATTCTTCTGTGGTTCTAACAACCATAACGTTCATGAGCCAATACCTATGCCATCATCATCAAGAACTCCTAACTCATGGGATAGGAATTTCAACAACAACGAAGGAGCATATGGTAAATACTCTCCGTGGGAAGCAAGAAAATGAGGTCGTTCTATCGGATCAAAGGACATGCTTTATAATGCTTTTTAAAAATGTTTGTATTTCTTCCTTCATGTATTTGGTTTAAATCTTTAATAATACCTCGTTTGGATTTGAATTCGATCTACAAAAAGGCTGGAAATTCATTCTCAAAAAAGGTCGACCGATACATCATTCTAGGTTGACCGGTTTTGTGCATTTTTATTTCCAGAGAATTATCGCGGTCGACCGGTTGGAAAACATATGTCGACCGGTGACTAAACACTCAAACATGTCGACCGGAAATAATTATAGGTCGGTCGTTTTTAAGTTCCAAAAATTTCCAAAGAGTTCTTGCGGTCGACCGGTCCCATATTTTGCGTCGACCGGTTTCAAGTCCCAAAAATTCCCAGAGAATTCTTGTGGTCGACCGGTTCCATATTTTATGTCGACCGAAATTGTTTCAGCAAAATATGAAAAAAGGTGTTGACCGAAATATTTTCATAGGTCGACCGGTCTCTTTCCAACATAATTCGGTCGACCGGTTGTAATTTTATGTCGACCGGATTAAGCTTTTTCCTTCTCTTTCCAAACAGAAACTATTTAGGTCGACCGGTACTATATTTTAGGTCGACCGGTTTCGTAATATATTGTTTTTTAAACATCCAATCGCCGGTTTAACCCCTATATCAACAAATCTATTTCGATTTTTTTACTCCAAACGTCACTTTTCTTCAAACCCTATATCCTCAAACTTCAACTCCTTCTCTTCAATGGCTCCAAAATCAAAGAAATCAAAGACTTCTTCTTCAACTTCTCAACAACCCATAGATGCTCAAATCAAACATTGGCTTAAGGATCCGATTGCTGTAACAAGATGGAATAAAATGAAAGATTATACCATTCATGAAGGGAGTTTTATCAAATACCACGATTTCCTCCTCTATGATGTTAGAGAAATTGCATCCAAGGCAAAAATAGAATCTCTACTTAGTTTTGAGGACAATAATGTTGAGATTAATCACATTATGATAAAATTATTCTATGCTAATCTCAATTTGGAGAAGTTCAAGTCAGCAAATTCTTCAAATTGCTTATGGTCAGTCGTATGTGATCAACAAGTATTCATCTCCAAGGCACGAATGGAAGAAGTTCTTAAATCTTCAAATAATGGTACGAAATTTTCTTCTGATTTCTGTCCCATTCATATTAGAGACAAAGTTAGCCATTTATTCATTGAAGATCACAAGTCTAGTGCTAAAGGAGTAAATTTGAGACATACGGCTAGAATTCTCCATCATTGTATTGTTCATTCTCTCTTGCCACGAACCGGTAATTTTGATGGCATCTACAAAGAAAATTTTAAGGCATTATACGCTATATATGGTGATATCAATATCAACTGGATTGATATGATCTTTGATGAGATATCGTTGGTAAATAAACTTTCTCGCAAACATTTATTTTACAATGAATACGTAATGTGTCTCCTCATGAATTGTGGAATAAATTCTCCGGAATTCAAGATTTCAATACCTAAGTGTATTAATAAAGTATCAAAGAAAAGAATGAAACTTCCGGATCCGTGCTTGACCATTATTCCATTTGAGCAATACACACATAGAGGTCCTTCTGAAGCATCTTCATCACACGTTCCTACTCCAAGACCGGAAGACGTTAAGATTCCTTCACCAAACTCTACAACAAAGGAATCTCTTGAACAAATAGCAAGAAATCAGTTTCTTTTAGAAGCAAGACTCAAGCGAACCGATACCAAGCTCGATCGTTTAGACACCAAAATGGATAAACGTTTTAACAAGCTCAAGTCTTTCTCGGGCTTTCTTTGGGACGCAATTTCTTGCGGAGCTTCATCTTCATCCACACATGTTCAAAATCCAGGAAAACGACCAATGCCACCTACTTTCACATGGTCTACTTCGGAGGACAACAACAGTTCTGGGGAAAGTACTCACCGTAGTCGTGGTCGTGGAATTTCATTTGTTGAACATGGTACGCATGAGGAAGAAGAATTAGTTGATGATGATAAGGAAGAAGAAAAAGAAGGAACAGATATAGAACAGGAGGAAGAGGGAGATGAGGAAGAAGAATCCTCAGAAGAAGAAAATAATGAGGAGGAAGGATCATCTGAAGAAGAAGGAGAGGAAACCAACTCTGATACACCTCCTCAGTAGTTATTTCTATCTATAGTTATGTTATTAAGTCCTCAAAACAACTCTATTAACGATTAGATATGCTTTGTGTTATGTATTCTAAAAACACTGGGTTTGTCTTGAATATTTTGGTATGGTTTGTAATGTATGTTATATTATGGGTGTAATGTATATTATTTAATCTCTCTTATTTACTTTACTCTTTTTGTCGATGACAAAGGGGGAGAGAATGGTTACTAACTTTTCTCTTTGCAGAGATTTAGTTATTTTTTTTTGACCAGGGAGATCATATACTCAGGGGGAGTTAGAGCATATATACAGGGAGAAATAGCAATGGAGATCATATTTTAAAAGCTATGTTGTCATCAATCAAAAAGGGGGAGAATGTTGAGTCAAAGACTTTTAATGATCGTTTTGATTAATGACGAGGAGAAGCTTCATGATCAACAAAAAGAAGATTCAATGGTTTCATAGGTTAAAGTTGGTTATTTATAGTATTTTATGTTAAAATCTATCCTCAAATAATCATACTTCTCATTGCTTTCAAAAATATGCATGAAAACTCGTTTTTACTGAATATTGACAAAAACAGGTCAACCTGTTAAAAATAATAGGTCAACCTATTTTTAAATATAACAGGTCAACCTGTTAAAATTAACAGGTCAACAGCTTTTTGAAATAATGGTCAAAAACTTGTCGACCTATTAATTTTTCCTGTCAACCTATTTTTGAATTTCGTGAAGAGTCATCTTCTTTCTTCAAAAGTTGCATCCATTTCTCTTCACTTAATATCACTTCTTTTGATTTCAACTTTTCACCAACAATTGCAACTTCTCAATGTCTATAAAAACATCAGTTTTCAATCAATCAAATCACCGAATTTTCTCTCCATTCTTTGATCTATTTTGCATTATTCTTAGCATTCAAAAGCACTCAAAATCATTATATTATCGTTTGAATCTCCAAGCATATTTTATACACTTGTGATTCAAAACGATAATTCGATCCACTTCCTAATCTTTGCAAACATCATATTATATTTGAGGATAAGATTATAGGAAGGGTGTACTCAATCATTGACTATTCAGTGTTGAAGAGAGAACACATTCAAGGTCAAACTCTTGTAATCGTCTTGTGGGTAAGCTTGTAGCCCGTGAAATCAATGGGTAAGCTTGTAGCCCGTGAAATCAAGTGGGTAAACTTGTAGCCTGCAAATTAAGTAGTGTTGTGAACCTATTCCTCCGGGTGAAGTGAGGGCGTTGATTAGTTGAAATTCCGAAGAGGAGCTTCGGGACTGGACGTAGGATGGGAGGTCCGAACCAGTATAAAATCCTGGTGTCTTTACTTTACTTTACTGCAATTAAAGTTATCTTTGATATATATATATATATATATATATTGCTATCATATTCCGCATAGCCATAATATAGATCCTGCACAAGTCGTACACACTCGACTTTTTCATAACTAAGTAGTAAACCTTAGTTAAAAGGACTAAGTGATAAACCTTAGTTAAGAAAACGATGATTCAGGAAACCAAGTGGTAAACCTTAGTTAAAAAAACTAAGTAGTAATCCTTAGTATAACACGAGGAGGAGCGAACGATCTTAAAGAAGGCTCCAACGAATTGGGTTACGAAGCCCGAGGCTTCGAGGGGACGTGAGGGTACTCTTGGTATCCCTCTGTGAGGTGGCAGATGATCCTCCTGGGCTCACAGAGGTTAAGGTCTGCGTTAGGAGAACCAAGGGTATGTCTTGGTTGCAATATAACGGAACCTAAAGACTAGGATGGACCAGCGTGATTCGGCGGGACAAATGGCCCTGTGATAGTGACCCGTCGTCTACCTACCATCTTGAGTCAATCGAGATACGGAAAGGCGGAGAACTCCCAAAGACCATATACTTGCTATCTAGTTATGGCTGCGGATGGCCATAGGTTAGTGGGGGCATAGGGGGGCCTACGTATAGTTCTCATTTTTCAAGATGTGCCTTTCAATAGTTGAGGGAGGGATCAAGTGGGACCATAGCCACTGGAAAAAATAGACCTTAGCTTCTGCATCGGCAGATAACTTAAAGCTCCCGACCGAGTTCCGGGTTTCTTGATTTGCCCTGCCACGGGACTCGGGTCGCACATACAGAGGACATGTGCATCTAGACAGCGATAACGATTCACGACACATACATGGGGAAGGTCTAGGAACATATACCGCTCTAGGTAGTGTATCCTAGACTAGGGGCATCGTTCGACAGGTAGCGTAATCCCTAGTTGGACCTAGGTGGCATAAACCCTGAATCTGTGAAGCATTAGATAAGCCGCGTAAACCCGAGTGGAATCTAGGAAGTACTTTGATATAAAACCCTAGATTAGATCTAGGTAATAAATAATAAATGTAAGCCTAAAGGCAACCACAATTACTGGGATTAGGATTGCGTTATCATTTTAGACAGATTACTAGTTGGGACACTAGATAGGTGGTGCAGAGACATAGAAACCATAATAACAGGTTAATAGCGAAGCGGAGAAAGTATTAAAGCATATCCAGTTTATCTTGTCTTAGCATATCTTGTGTTAATCTTATCCTATCTTGTTGGCCCTATCATCATGGTATTGTATTGTATTCAGTTAATTCATGTCGTTTTGTTTTTCCTTGTTCACATGCTAGAAGTAACTGAACTTACCAGACTTTATGTCTGACCCAGTTTTCTTTCGTCTTCTTTTCTTCCGTCCCCCCCCCCAGGTAGTTAAGGAGGGAATAGTATAACTTAGGATAGATTGGACCGTCACTCTTCCCAAGCTCGAAGATTCTTTGACATAGTGCTTTGGACTCTCTTTTTCTGCTGCTATGGCTGGCTTATGCTACATTGGGGAATATAAATGTTATTTTATGCTTCTTTATTTTGTAAGACAGATGATACTCTGATGTTGGAAAACAATTGTTATACAAACTATTTTATCAATAAAGCAAAGTTTTATTTTCCGCTCTTTTAATTTTGTCTGTCTTGTAATTTATCTGCATCTTTTACCCTAAATGCTCCACAGAACTTAGTGCATTCCCTTTGTGAGTGACACTAAAGGATGTGGTGTGTTACACTTGATATCATAGCTGAAGGTTACCGGATCAGATAAAAGATTTGAAAAAATTTATTATTTTCAAACAGTTTTAAAAGAAGCATTTTCAAAAGAAAAGTTTTGTTTTAAAGGCATATTCCTCAAAAGCCATACGCACTATCTTCTGATTCTCTGTTTGAATTCTTGTCCCCTTCTTTCTTGAGTCTCTGGGGCTCCTGGCTTTCTGGGAGGATACCTCATCGAAGGGCGAAGTAGTGCCCGACTTCCATCTATAACCGTAGTAGTTTCACCTATGGCTAGTTTTCTTTCAAGCTTAGTAGGGTTTTCTTTACGATGGAGGCAGCTTTCGAGAGATTTGTCAACATGATTACACACGAAAGAGGATGAGGAGTTTGGCTAAGGAGCATAACCCAAGGATGAGGAATTCATGGATGTAGACTTGGCTCACGATGGAGGAAGGGATTATAAAACCTAAGACAAGAGGAAGTATCTTTACTATGGCAGAATAGGGCATATAATTAAGAACAAAGGACGAGATTTTCAGAAGGGCAAGTACATGCTTTCACCACTAAGCATACCTAGGAGAAAGGTAGTAAAGTTCTGTTGGAAGAGTCTAGCTTTTCTGTTTGTACTCTTTCTTTTGGTTTTAGCACTTCGCATTTGTTCATATTTGCTTCCATAGTTGAGTCTTTGCACCTTAGTACTTGTATAGTAAAAGATCCCAACTAGTGCTCAAGTGTTTGGTAGTTTTTGCTTAGATCATCTCACGTAGATCGTCCAAATTCGGAGGAGACATTCCTCGGGTGCTTGTCTGATATTGGTTTAGGCCTTTGGGGCTTGTACTTGAGGGATGTTGAGTTCGGCTAGGATGGTTTGCTTGAGAGATGAATAGTTGTGGCAGGCGCTCTGTATAGAGAAGGACTAACCTTAAGAGAGGTAAAAAGTACGTAGTGACCTTTTGACCCTCATAGTTATGGCATGATGGATAAGCTAAGAGGAGAGACCTCTGATCATCCTAGTATATACACTCAGTATCATGGTTGACATTTGTTTATTTTGGAAATGGAGGTCAAGAAACTTCGCAATCGTCAAGTTGAATCTATTAAGGTACAGTTGAGTAAAGCTCAAGAAGACGTGATACGGGAGATTGAAGATAAGGCATACGCGCCTCATACCCTTTTTCCTTAAGGGTACATCCTTGATTCTTTTTTTAGGAATTCTATGCATACTAATTTCTAGCTTTTAAGGTATATCCTCTAGGACGTATCATCGATCCTTAGGTAGAAACCCTTTTGGATGTAAACATGTATTTGAAACATGTTATGGTTGATGGTTGCGAATGGTTGCTAGTGGTTGCTCGTGAATGCATATACACACGTATTAGGCACTAGATCAGCTCAGATGCCTTCATATTTCATTTACATATATGTATTTGTTTATGAATTGAACTTAATGTGTTATCATATGGATGTCGCATTTGAGTGAATGATTGTGCACTCATATAGAAATAATATGTATCATTAGGACTTGCATACATATTGGACGCATGGCACTGACATGATTTGCATTAAGGAGGTCAACTGAATCAGTAAACCCCCTGATTTTGCATTAGATAAAGACATGTACACACACTATGCATATGAACATACAAGCGTTAGAAGTCTTTAAGGACAATGGATGCCTGTGTTTGATGGTTGAGTAGATGGATGATTGGATGGTAGGATTTACATTCTTCTTGGTTTGAAGATTTCGGGGTCGAAATCCTTTAAGGAGGGGAGAATGTAACACCCCGTATTTTTGTTAACACTAAAGTTACTAATTTAAGAATAACCAATGCTTAATATAATAAATGTGTAAAGGGGAGATGTATCTAATGTGCATACAGTAAATCATAGATAAAGCATTACGGAGGAGCGCTTTAGCGCACTGCAATATTTCTTTTTTTTATTATATGGCGCGTTGCAGTAATGAAGAAAAGAATGAGATTGGTTCGGTCTTAAAAGAACTCTCTTTGGGTGAATGAATTTAGGTATCGAAGTTTTAGTTATTGCCATCCCTTGCTTGGCAGCAGTGGGCTTGGTAGTAGCATAGGTGGGCCCTCGGGCAGTTTTTTTAGGGCGTAGGGATCCATCTAGATCTTGCTCACTGTGGTACCCGAAAACTTTCTATGCGCCCACATTGAATAGTTTTAAAGCGCTCTTTAGTGACTTTCATGTCTTCTGCTACTTTAGGAAGATTCAGCCTATATCTAATACCCTTTTATGCCCTCTTTTAGGCGTCTAGACGCCTTTCCCTTAATAATAAATGTGTAAAGGGGAGATGTATCTAATGTGCATACAAATTTAATAATAAATGTGTAAAGGGGGGATGTATCTAATGTGCATAAAAATTTAATAATAAATGTTAATAATGTACATTAAGAAAGTAATTGTGAACATAATTGGCTTCTCTTTAGAACGGATGGCTTTGATTAACCTTGGCTTCATCGACGGCTCAAATTAACTTGCAATCCTATATAAACAGCCCCCTAGTCTCCTTCTCTTTGCACCATTCTTCTCTAACTTATGCTGCACAAATTCTTAATGGACATGGCTTCTTCTTCTTCCTCTAAATCTAAATAAATAGATTAAAATAAAATATAAATCAAGACGAGGATATGCTTGCTTAAGCCTTTCAAGAGAAAATTCAAAACAAGTTAGGATTCAAGTAAAGATTCAACGGCTTCAAGCAACGCTGTCTTTCTATTCTTTTCTTGATCCAATCAATGTAAGTCGGTTACTTTTTAGATTTGAACGCCTTTTCTATTTGTGACAGGAAATTAAAAGAATATAAGAAATATGCCTTATCATTTCATTGAATCTGTGCTTGTTTATGACTTTGGATCTAATTCTTGATTATGGCCTAGAACACATTGTGACTAAATTGCCAATGCTTAAGATTATGACTATGGAACTGTGGCATTTGAAACCATAAGCCTTTGACTATGATCATAAGCCTTTAACTATGAACATAAACCTTTGACTATGAACATAAGCCTTTGACTAGGAGCATAAACCAATGCCTATGACTATGACAAGGACAATAGTGGATAATTACCTATGATTCATGAACATGATATTATTGCCTAGGATTATGACTGTGAGATTGGATCTAAACTTGATTATCTATTCAGTTTATTCTTAATTATCCTTGGATCTTGATTATGGGAATTTATCTATTAAGTTAGCCCATATACTTGAACCTATGATATTTGTTCAACCCTTTTTATGTCATAATATTATCAGATCTATAGGCCTTCGATGCTTTAATCAATTTATTCAGTGTAATTTGTTAGATCTATGATTAGTGAATTATCATCTTCTGCCAGTCATTATGTCTATATTTTCATGGCATTTTGGTTCATTCCCTTTTTATCCACGAATCTAGATTTATCTATAATCTAGGATGAAATCACGATTACACGAACGATGGGAATACGATTTGGGCAAATCATAAATTTGACTTAAACATGGTTGTAAACTTGGAAATTGGCATAATGTGGAACATGAACATAATTATGATTGACATAATTTAGAACATGTATTATGGCATGTTTATTAGAACGCAAATTTGAAAATTTGACATGAATTATGGAATATGTAATTTGACATATTAAATTTAGTATTGGCAAGTAAGCAAAGTTTTAGGCGTAAACGGTAAACTAGAATAATAATTCTAGTCTTGCCATAAACTGTAAATTAGGATGTTAAATCAGAATTGGGTCAATTAAAGTTAATTTGGCATAATAAGTATATTAGCACAAATTTTGAATTTAGTCATAATTGTGAGTAATTGTCATGTTTAGAATAATCATGGTTAGTGACACTTAATTTGGTATAATTTACATACCAAAAACTATAAATATAATATATAGGGAAAATGGGCCATAATAATAAATGTTGATAATGTACATTAAAAGAGTAATAATGGAATAAGTAAATTAGGGAAAATTTACTTATAGAATTTATCCTAAATGAGAAAAGTAAATTTAGACAATACGAACATGCTTAACCCGAGGTTGGATTGAGTTGTGATGTAAACCTGCCTGGACCCGCTCGGCTGTCCAGTGATCACAACAATACCTATCCAATGTGGGAGGTTAAGGCATTGAGCCCGATAAAGGCCCGAGGTTAGACTGAGTTGTGGTGTAAGACTGCCCGGAACCAACCGGCATACCGGCAGCCACAACAATACCTGTCTAATGTGAGTGGCTAGTTCTTTAATAAGACAGTTAAAGTTAAGCTAGAATGGGAGGGTTAAGTCCATAAGAACACTTAACCAACTTAACACAGTTAAGTTAGAACGACAGGGTTAAGTTAACTAGAACACTTAACCAACTTAACATGGTAACAAGACAAGATTTGTAGGGGTTAAGTAACTAAGAAAAACACTTAGCCAATTTAATATGTTAACCAGACTAGAAAGTGGGGGTTAAGTAAATTCAATACACTTAGCCAATTTAACATGTTAACTAGACTAGAGGTTGGGGATAAGTAAAGTTAATACACTTAGCCAATTTAACATGCTAACTAGACTAGAGGTTGGGGTTAAGTAAATTCAATACACTTAGCCAATTTAGTATGTTAGCTGGACTAGACCGTAGGGTTAAGTAAGCTTGAACACTTAACCATCAGAGTGTGATAAATGAATAGGGTTAAGTTAAAAACATGAACGGACAATACTTAACCATTAGAACATGTTAATCAAACCAATGTTAGGGTTAAGTTAACTAAGGGAACACTTAACCGTTATAACATGTTAGTTAAAACAGATAGGCAAGGTTAAGTTAAATAGGAACACTTAACCAATACAAGATGAATGGGTAGGGTTAAGTAAATACTTAACCAATATAACTTGATGCTGGTAGGGTTAAGTCAACGTGAATTACTGGTAACACTTAACCAGTTTAACATGACAAATGAATAGGTTAAGTTAACTTGTATCGACTAATGACACTTAACCAATCCAACTTGACGAGAAAGAGAACTAAGTAGTAAACCTTAGTTAAAAGGACTAAGTGGTAAACCTTAGTTAAGAAAACGATGATTAAGGAAACCAAGTGGTAAACCTTAGTTAGGAAAACTAAGTAGTAATCCTTAGTATAACACGAGGAGGAGCGAACGATCTTAAATAAGGCTCCAACGAATTGGCTTACGAAGCCCGAGGCTTCTAGGGGACGTGAGGGTACTTTTGGTATCCCTCTGTGAGGTGGCAGATGATCCTCCTGGGCTCACAGAGTTTAAGGTCTGCGTTAGGAGAACCAAGGGTATGCCTTGGTTGCAATATAAGGCAACCTAAAGACTAGGATGGACCAGCGTGATTCGGCGGGACAAATGGCCCTGTGATAGCGACCCGTCGTCTACCTACCATCTTGAGTCAATCGAGATACGGAAAGGCGGAGAACTCCAAAAGACCATATACTTGCTATCTAGTTATGGTTGCAGATGGCCATAGGTTAGTGGGGCATGGGGGGCCTGCGTATAGTTCTCATTTTTTAAGGTGTGCCTTTTGATAGTTGAGGAAGTGGTCAAGTGGGACCATCGCCACTGGAAAAAACAGACCTTAGCATCTGCATCGGCAAATAACTTAAAGCTCCCGACCTAGTTCCGGGTTTCTTGATTTGCCCTGCCACGGGACTCGGGTCGCACATATAGAGGACATGTGCATCTAGACAGCGATAACGATTCACGACACATACGTGGGGAAGGTCTAGGAACATATACCGCTCTAGGTAGTGTGTCCTAGACTAGGGGCATCGTTCGATAGGTAACCTAATCCCTAGTTGGACCTAGGTGGCATAAACCCTGAATCTGTGAAGCATTAGATAAGCCGCGTAAACCCGAGTGGAATCTAGGAAGTACTTTGATATAAAACCCTAGATTAGATCTAGGTAATAAATAATAAATGTATGCCTAAAGGCAACCACAATTACTGGGATTGGGATCGTGTTATCATTTTAGACAGATTACTAGTTGGGACACTAGATAGGTGGTGCAGAGACATAGAAACCATTATAACAGGTTAATAGCGAAGCGGAGAAAGTATTAAAGCATATCCATTTTATCTTGTCTTAGCATATCTTGTGTTAATCTTATCCTATCTTGTTAGCCCTATCATCATGGCATTGTCTTGTATTCGGTTAATTCATGTCGTTTTGTTTTTCCTTGTTCACATGCTAGAAGTAACTGAACTTACCAGACTTTATGTCTGACCCAGTTTTCTTTCGTCTTCTTTTCTTCCCCCCCCCCCCCCCGCCCCAGGTAGTTAAGGAGGGAATAGTATAACTTAGGTTAGATTGGACCGTCACTCTTCCCAAGCTCGAAGATTCTTTGACAAAGTGCTTTGGACTCTCTTTTTCTGCTGTTATGGCTGGCTTATGCTACATTGGGGAATATAAATGTTATTTTATGCTTCTTTATTTTGTAAGACAGATGATACTCTGATATTGGAAAACAATTGTTGTACAAACTATTTTACCAATAAAGTAAAATTTTATTTTCCGCTGTTTTAATTTTGTCTATCTTGTTATTTATCTGCATCTTTTACCCTAAATGCTCCATATAACTTAGTGCATTTCCTTTGTGAGTGACACTAAAGAATATGGGGTGTTACAATGCAAGTACAATCAATGATTTCTCTCAATCTCACAATCACAATGATAATTCACTCAATAATTTTGTAATAACACTGATCAGAAATAATGGAGAAGCAACAATGGTGATAACAACACTCAGAATTGCTAAAAAGATCCCGAAAAATGCCAAGCGTAGGTATATCTATAGGTAATATCTGCAGGCGGTTTGTGGTCACACATGGCACAAATCCCGAGGATCTCGGATTGATTCGTGAGTGGGTAAAGAAATGATCAATATTGCGATTATGGACATATGTCGCAGGATCCTTAATTTGTGGGTTATGGAAGACCTAGTTGTGGCTACTATCTCCATCTTTGAAATCGGATCGTGAAGCACTGGCGCGAGGCGGGTCATGGTGAGGATACCAAGAGCGGGATCGCGAGAGGGGCATCACGAGTCGAAGGGAACGGATGAGGACCACGAACCGAGAATGGAGAGGGGACCACGAACGGACTAGGATGGCTTCTCGAGCAAGACTTCACATTGGACTTACGTGTGTGTCTAGGTGGCTTGGTCCAAAAAGCTGGCCAACATTTTGCCCCCTCGAAGTAAGTTTTATCAGAGATGGAACATGCTTCGAAATTGCTGAACTATCTTTTCATGAAGTGATGTGAATCAATAACCGTGTCTGTTTGAAACGTTGTACTACTTCAAAGAATCGCGTTCTTCGACGGGTATAAATATCAAATCAAATCATCGATCATTTCTTTATTCATCGGCCAATTTCCATCTCTTAGATTTCAGAAGATATCGCTATCGGCTTGCCAAGTAAGTTTTTAAATCCCATGAATATTTCCATATATATATATATATATATATATTGGCTTGGGTCGTTGTGATACAATTCAATTCGTGAAACGGGGTGCACAATGGACCTATGATCAAGCGGGCCGCCTTCAATACCACGATGGGCTTTCCTGAATGCCCATGATCTATGGACCTTCACGGATCTGAATATGACAAAATCGGGGAGATGAAAGGTCTTCAAATTATCTATATAAGCTGATCCCCTCTCTCTCCTTACCCTTCCTTCTCTCTTCTTTTGCCATTGCTGCCAGCACCTAGTCCATAAGTCAAAATCCTAGTTTTGTTTTTCCTAAAAAATCAACATTGCCCCCACAATCTGCACTAAGAAGATAATGATGTTAGGATTAATCCCAGTTTTATGTTGTTTCTTTTGCGTTTCTCCCTGTTCCCTTGAATTTTCACCAGTGTGGTGACAATGGCAATGAGGGTTTGGGTTTGGAGACGGTGTTGATGGGTTTATGGAGGAAGAAGGGAGATGGCGAGGAGGAAGACGAGCTTCACGGGGCTGGTTCGTGGATCGGGTTATGGCTTGGCTCGTGGTTGTAGTGAGATGGAAAGATTAGAGATGAAGGTTAAGTACTAGCGATGAAAATGGTCAATGGATTGGGTCGTGAGAATGGGAGAGCGCCATTTCGTGGAGATAGATAATGGAGCGGGTCGTGGGAATGGACAATGGTGCGGATCGTTGGGGTCCTTCACGATGCATTTGGGCAAAGCGATGTGGGTTGCGAGCTGGGCTGTCCCACGATCCGATGGCCTCACCATGAGCGGAAGATGTTCTCTCAAGTCGAAATTTTTCCACTGACCCGACCCATATCACGAACCAGCCTTACACCTCGAGTCGAACCAAGCGTCACGAGCCAATACGCATATTGACCAAAAAATGCACTATAACTCTGATATATTGACGGACAGTTAGGTTAGAGCCTTTTAGATGGACTTTTTGATCTGAACAACATAGTAACCCAGCAGCATAAAATGAACACTATTACACTTATCCATCTTTACTTTGTGTCTCTATTTTCCCAGTATTATACACACTTGCACACACTAGCACTTGCACATGCACAGGGTTCACGGGTAATTGCATCCTAATCTTTCACATTTACTCGCCAAAACAGCCATGTTAGATAGACGCTCCTCAAGAATATCCGAAATGAGAGCAGATCCAGAGTCCTCAAAATATCACAATCCTAACATACTCCCGTCAGGTTCAGACTGGAGTAATTTTGGCTCCGAGTACGAAACAAATACATAATCGAATTCTTCTGAGATCACATCGCTTGAGGAGGAAGAAGAAGATGAACGAGCTCCTGACAAGATCCCAGGTGTTGAGGAAGTATAGAAAGAGAAGCTCATCGATTCTAGCTTCCAAATTAGACGATATAAAACTTAAGAAAATATGCTTAAGACACAGGATTTCTTGGGACGATGTGAAAACTCCAAAAAGTGGGGATAGGCCTCATTCTGCCCCGGAAGGGTACATGACCGTCAGTAGGCTCATGTGCTGGGTAGGATCTATTCGTCCATTTCCCCAAATTGTCATTGAGACCTTAAGACGACTGCACATTGTCCCCATGCGACTCCATCCTAATGCTTACATGGCTTTGTACACTCTATGTGTTGCATATGCAGAGATTCTACAGACTGAGCTCACTTTCAAGGACTTGAAATTCTATTACCATTCAAACACCATTCCACAGAGACTCCAAATTTCACTTTCTTTGAATCAGTGGCCAACAGGAAGGTTTTATCGGACGGTCATAGCAACATAGGGGATGCCAAATCTGATTGGTTTTACATAAAGCATCAAGCTGGATGCGTGAGGAAGTGGCTGCAATCAAGTAGGCTTTAAGTCCGTCGATGCATGTCCTAATTGCATAATCAAAGTACTAACGTGTTCCTTTTTTCTGTGCAGATCACAACTTTGCAAAAACAGAAGGTTCGATATATGAAGACCGACTGTCCCGCCTCCTCAAAAGTAAATCGAAGTTCTTAAGAATAAAGAAGTGTATTACCGACGAGAATCTCCACAAACACCATTTTTTGGACATGAGATTCGGGCTTGGTACGGGTGGCAAGCCATATAAATACGTGCCCCCTGCTCTTGGAGAGTCTAGTGGCGTGCCCCCGGCCGGGGGAGAAGGGACCACAGAAGTCGTGAAGGCTGTTGAGATTCCTAAAAGTCCTTCACCAATGATCAATCAGGATGATGAGGATCCAAATGTGTATAGAGAAGACGAAACTCAGGTTAGCGAGCCAGAAGACATCCCTTAGTTAACGGACAGTCTCCCGCAAAGACTCCCACACCAGTTGAACCATCGTTAACAGATGAGCAGATACGTGAGGGTTTAGAAAAGATCCCCTTGCCAGATGACCTCTATACCTCCGGGGATTTTGGAGGGGAACCATTCTTCCCTACCTCCAAGGGAGAAACCTCCTCTGTTAAAGGGAAAGAAACTGTGCGGACGAGCCATGCTTCGGGCCCTGGTCTGTTAGGGGGGATTACACGAGCACACATACACTACATGCACCACTTGTCATGATACTGATACACTAATCATATTCATAATCCTTATTCCCACTTGTTATTTTCTGCAGGAAATATGCCCCGTTGTTACTCTTACTCCTTTCGCGCTCTTCGCGAGAATACTCCTAGGCTTTCTTCCGTGTCCAAGCACAATCGCAACGACGGCTATGGGAGGGATAGTCAAAGATGCCACGATTCCTATCAACCTCACTCCCCGCACTCTCGCTCTTCTTCTAAGCAGGATCCCGGGAAGTCCCAAAGTCGTTAAATGCCACATACTAGGGGTAAAGAGATTCCCAAGGCTCCAACTCCTCCGAAAGGCTTACCTCCCCACAGCAAATCTTCTAAAAAGCATCACGAACCCAAGGACAAATAGAAGGAACCAAGCAAAGGCAAAAACCAAGAGAAAATGGCTCTTGTTTCTTCGGGTCTATGACATTTAGAATCCTCTACTACACAAGAGGTGGCCTTGGCTTTGGACAATAAGGCAAAACTGGAGCGCTTGTGGAAACAATTTCCCGAGATTTATTTTGAGAGAATGGTTTTCATCCCAGACTTAGAACCGGTTCTTGAGGACTAGGATGTCGAAGTTGTGGGGCACATCGCTCATGTAGCCAAGCAATATAAGATAATGAAGAAACATGCCAAAATCTTTCTGATGTTATTCGTACTCTAGCGACTGAAGCAGCTAGGGCTAGAGTAAAAATTGATAATGACACCAGGGCTAGGAATAAAGCAATAAAGGATCTTGAGGATACACAAGCTCTTCTTGCTTTGGCTCAGCGGGATGCTAACAATTTTAAGACTGAGTTAGAGAATGCCCAGAAGTGCTTTCATCACGAGCATGATTTGAACAGCCAAGAACGTGTGCTTTAAAGAAGGAAATTGAGGATCTTAAACTCACTAATGTTGAATTGAAAGTTGCACAAGATCGTTTTGCTACAGAAAGGGCCTCTGAATCTTATCTTCTTCCCTTACTAAAGTTGAGCTTATCACGTGGGATGGTACTTCCAAATATAGTAAACAAGTTCTCGTGATCGATTGGATTTTACAGTATTGGGGGTCTCTCAAGATGATCCAGAAGGTTTTGAAATGCTTCTTCACAATCAGGAGTCCATTCGAAATTGCGCTTTCCTCGCTTTATCACTTCGAAGAATGTAATACACCTATCTATTGCTTTGGATATAAATCTACTTAACGCAGCTACTTTTCTTGCGAGGCTTTGCACATCTTTGATTTGCATGGGTTTCTGAATGTTTCCGATTGCTGAAATTTGGTTGGGGTTGATTTCAATTCCACGCGAACTGACAATAAATCCTAAGAACTTCCCAAAGGCAACCCCAAATGAACATTTCATAGGGTTGAGTTTCATCCCGTATCTTCGGAGGATATCAAACATTTCTGCGAAGTCGGCAGTGTGGTTGGACGATTGTATGGACTTTACTAACGTGTCGTCAACATATACCTCTATTGTCGTCCCGATTTGGTTTTAGAACTTTCTATTCACCAACCGCTGATAGGTAGCGCCAACGTTCTTTAAACCGAATGGCATCACTACATAGCAATATAACCCTAAGTCCGTGATAAAGCTAGTATGCTCTTGATCCGGAACGTGCATTGGAATTTGGTTATATCCCGAGTAGGCATCCATGAAGAAGAGGAGTTCGTGACCTGCCGTTGAATCCACCAAATGATCAATTCTTGGTAGCGGAAAACTATCCTTTGGCCAGGCTTTGTTCAAATCTGAGAAGTCAATACAAGTGCGCCACTTCCCGTTAGCTTTTTTTACCAAGACCGAATTTGAAATCCACTCTGGATAGGTTGAGTCTCTGATGAACCCATTACTTCTCAGCTTCTCTACCTCTTCCTTCAGGGCAGCAGACCTCTCTGGGCCAAGCATTCGCCTTTTCTATTTGACGGGTGGATGCTTTAGATTGATACTTAATGAATGGATCATAATCGAGGGGAATACTCCATACATGTCAGTGTGGGTCCATGCAAACACATCTAAATTAACCTTCAAGAAATCCATCAATTCTCTTGCTCGAAGGGGATCCAATTGGGATCCAATTTTCAGGACCATCTCTGGGTCACTATCATCAATTGGTACATCCACAGTCGTTTCATTGGGAGTCGCCATTCTGCCCCCAGGTTCTTCATCCTCTCTGGGATCTATGTCCTCGGGAAGTTCTATGGGCGACTTCTCCAGAGTTATTTTCTTTAGTTGCTATGACGTTTCCTCCTTCGTAGGTGAGGAAGCGCCCTTTGTTTCTATATCTCTTCCTTTATGCAACAACTTGAGTTCTGCTATGTAGCATGCTCGTGCAACGGCTTGATCTTCTCTGATTATTCCTACACCGGCATCTGTTGGGAACTTCAACAACAAACACCAGGGTGCAATGCAAGCTCTGAACTCTGCTAGGGCCGGTCGGCCCAAAAAAGCATTGTATGGTGACTCGATATCCAAAACCACAAAAGGAAGGATTCTAACTCTCCCGTGTTCTCCTTCCCCTAGGGTGACCGACAGTTCTATGTATCCCATTGGAGAAGTTGAGGCTCTGTTAAAGCTGCGTACCCATCCCTCACAGGGCTTCAAATCCTTTGGTTCAAGTTTCATTTGATCAAATGTTTTCTTGAACAGAATGTTAACCGAACTTCCATTATCCACCAAAACTTTATGGACTATAGCCGGATTAATAGTGACTGTGATCACTAATGCGTCTTCAGTTGGGGAATGAACTCCAATACTTTCTCTACTGCGGAATATAATGTTGTCGGACATTGTCTTTTGTTGTTTGATTGGAGCAGAATCGTTAGGGTTACTGCATTCTACAACTTCAAGATGTTGTTTGGTCGCGTTGACATACTGCTCTATTGCCCTGAAGTTGTGTCCTGCCAGATGGAGTCCTTCGACTATGGTGTTGATTACAATATTCTTCCCTTTCTGTGGAGGGGTAGGTCTAGCAACGGGTTGGTTTTGGTTGGGGTCTGTCCAGCTTGCCCCTATCTCTTGGAGCCACCTTATATTCGTCTAGTTTTCCTTCTCGGAGTAGCCTTTCAACCACATCTCTCAAATGGCGACATTAGTTAGTGGAGTGACCATGAACTTGGTGGAAGAGGCAGAACTTTCCAGTTTCGCGTTCTTTCTCCGTCGAATCCCTCGGGGGAGGCCTCTTGTACTGGAGAACATTATAAGTATCCATAAAGATGTTCTCTAGTGTATCATTTAACGGTGTGAAGTTCTTAAATGGCCTGGATCGAGGCCTTCTCTGGGAATCATTCCCTCGGTTCCTCTTCCGACTGTTATTTCCCGACTGGCGGCCATTTTTGTTTCCGAAATTTACCTCGACTTTCCCTGAGCTGTCTCCTGTCTGCTTATTGGCCACATTACTCTGTATATCTTCTTTGTCGGTAGCCTTCCTTTTCCGTTTGGCATATAATTCTATCTAACGCAGACGAATATTAGCTTTTTCATAGAATATCACTCTAGTCAGTGGCGGCTTGCCAGCTAGTGTAACACCTCGGATTTCTGAATAATCGAATTAACTAAATTAAAGAATAATTAATCTCAGATGTGAGAATTAAGGGAAATGGGTTGCGCCACTCGGAATTCTGATCGAGATAAAGTCCGAGTTTGCATAAAACGGATATCGGATGAAGGAGATATGGACGAACGATGTCAGGCGGGAAAGATAGAAAAAAAATATTGCACTGGCGCACTTGGGAAGTGCGCCAGTACAAATTTGCACTGCCGCACCTGCCAAGTGCGCCCAGGCTGAGCAGCAGGCCTACACAGCTTTCTGGTTCAGTCTGATCCATGTTGTGACTCATTGCTGAGTCCTTTCTGACTCCTTGCTGAGTTATTAGGGTTGAGGTGTCACCCTATCCCGACTGAATGGTTTTGATTAACCCTAAGATCATCCGACAACTATAATTAAATTAAAATTCTATATAAACATGGGTAGACTCAAACCCTAAATCAAAATAAAAACTGAAACTATGGCCATCATGTTGTCATCTTGTAACCTAGAGTAGCCGCCACCAACTAAAGGGAAATCAAAGCTAATCAATTCAATTCTATTCAACATTAATATAAACAACAACGAATCTACTACAAAGGCGAGCTTAATCAATTTCAGAACTCAGATTTCAGAACGCATGACCTTCTTCTTGTGAGTTTGATTTCTTTAATAACATAATTAACGATTTAATTAGATTAAGCTATGATGTGGATTATATGGTTATGTTGTGAATTGACCGCATGTTATTATCTATGTTATAAGTTCTATGATGTTATCATCTATGTTGTAAAGTTGCGATGTTATCATCTATGTTGTAATTCTATGATTGGCTTATGTATAATCAATTCATAATGTTGTTTCATATGCTAGCTTGGCTATGTTGTTGGAACTAATTCATATGATAAATCATATGTATGTATGCAAGTTTAGAGGTTAATTTAGATGTGAATCATATGCAAGTTAATGGAATTATGTACAACCTTACATGTTTCATGACATCTATTTTATGTGTAAATTTGATCTAAAGTTAGGCTATGACATGTGTGAGTTATATGTTAAATTCTATATGCTAGTTTACATGTTTAGATGCAAGTTCATACCATCGTTATGTTGCATAAATCACATATGCAAGTATATGTATATATATGTTTGGGGTATGAATCGTGTAATGTAAGTTTGTAGTTATTGCCTATGCAAGTTTACACCTTATGATTAGATCTATGACATACATGGTTTATTCAAGTTCGTGACTATTACCTAAACAAGTTCACACCTTTAAATTTAGATCTATGACATATGTAGTTTTATGCAAGTTTGTGACTTGGGCCTATGCAAGTTTTAGATGAAAAACCTTATTCACACATGCAAGCTCACCCCTTATGTTTAGATCTAATTATATATATGTGTGTGTTGTGATGTTTTCTCTTTATTCCATTAGTTAGACTATTCGAGTCTAACGTATATTTTACGTTAAACGAACGTACAACGTGGGGCCATGGTATAATTTTAAAAGATTTAATATTGAGAATTGGCATAAATGCCTTAAATGGCATAAAATAAATTTGTGATGTTAATTGGTATGATTTTACATACCATAAATAGATGGACATCGTTAAATTTGGAATCGATTGATAATTAGAATAGGGAAATTAATTCAAATTGGGGGAATAAATAATTTTGTGTAATTAATCGTCTAAGACACGAGGTTAGGCTTTTTGTGGTGTAAGACTGCCCGGACCCGCCCGGCAAATCCAACTGCCACAAATGCCAGTCTAATATAGGAGGTCTTAGGCATAAATTAAATGCGTGACAGTTGTAAAGACACGAGGTTAGACTCTTTTGTGATGTAAGACTGCCTGGACCCGCCCAGCAAATCCAGCTGCCACAAATGCCAGTCTAATGTGGAAGGTCTTTACAAGGTTACGGTGTTAATGGATTAAGAAATACTTAACCAGATAAACATGTAGTGGGACATGAGGGGGTTAAGTGGGTGCCATGTGTGGCATGTGGAATTTAGTGGGTGCCTTGGGTGGCATTTGAAATACGATTAGAAACACTTAACCAAAATTGAAACATGTAAGTGAACATGAATAAGAAGAGGGTGTTACTAGAGGGGACCAAGCTTAGGTGGATAGCTTGTGTCAAGTAATAGGGGCCCGTTTCAACCAGTAACCCATAAGTATCTTTGTGGGCTCGACCCAAGTCGAGGACGGGACACGCGTACTAGGCTTGACTGTAAGAGACCCAAACGGGTTAGCGGTGGCAACGCAAGTCCAACGGGTTCATGTGCATGTGTGGACCCGGGCTGGTAGGTAAGACGTTGTTGCATCGTGTAGGTATAAGCCATGCATTATTTGTGGTATCGGGTTGCCACTTTGGGGAGTGATACACCCCGCTGTGGGGCTAGCACGGGTCCCTATGAGTTAGGGAGCTGATCGCATGGGGGTAGTGGGTACACCTATTGGAGATAGGGGCAGGCGGCACCTATGAAGGCAACCAGGGGTACATGAAACTACCATTATCATTATTAAGTCCTGTAGGCAGGATCAACTTTAGGGTGACTAGTGGTGGTGCAGTATAGTAATTATCTTATAGTGGTTTAGATGCGCCTTTAACGTTATCTTTGTTCATCTTATTTCCTTGTTTACTTTATTATACCCAATTGTTCACAGTCATTTCCTTATTTTCCAACTTATGCCTTAGCCTAGTTATTTTGGTAATTAGATTGTTAAAGTTATCACACTCGCCAGACTTTATCTCTGACCCCCTTTGTTTCCACCTCTTTTCTTCCTTTTCCCCTCAGGTGCTCAGGGTGGAACTAGCACTAGTGGAGCTTGATTTTGGACTGTTGTATCTCTTGCTTTTAGAAGTTGCTTGGATCGCTGAAGTAAAAGTTCAGCCTATCTTATTTATGGCTATTTTGTGTTGGGGTTATGTCTTTTAATTTATGTACTTTGATTTAGTCAAGATGGATATTATGTACTTTGACTCTGGTTTTTGATGATGTAATAAACCTATGTGTTTACCGCTGCAATGAATAAAATTTTAAAGTTTAGTACTGTTTATATCTGTCTTGTTGTTAAGTTTCTGTTCTATACACACTTAAAATGCTCCATAGAATATAATGCATTCCCTCTGTGAGTGACATTAATGGACGTGGAGTGTTACACGTGGTATCAGAGCTGAAGGTTACCAGAACAGATATGAATTTTGAAAGACTGTTTTTTCAAAAACACTTTTATAAAGAAGTACCTTCAAAAGTACGTTTTAAGGAAAGTATTTTCAAGAGAAAAGCTTATTTTAGAAAGCATAACCCCAAGAGCCATATATACTTCATTCGGTTCTTTTGTATCGAATCTTTCCTTTTTCGTTTCAGCATGTCTGGAATTCCCGAGATACCCGAGGGGATAGCGATACCAGGATGGTTTAGGAGGTATTTGGAGACTAGGGCCACCATCGCAGGTCCAGCAAATGCTCCTCCTCCTCCTCCCCCTCCTCTTCCTCCTCATGTCGATACTTTTGCTAAGATATGTAAGGACTTTCGTGCAATGGGTGGAAAACCTTTTCACGGGACGAAGACATTTGTTGAAGCTCGAAACTGGCTAAAGGAGGTGGAAGAATTGTTTGGAATTTTTGAAGTGGAAGATGGAAGAAAGGTCCAGTTAGCTGCCTGGCTAATGAAGGATGAGGCCTCGTTTTGGTGGGAGGTCACTAATGGAGAACATCCAGTTGATACATGGCCAGATTTTAGGCGGAGGTTTGAGGCGAAGTTTCTCTCACGGGCTGAAGAGAATCTATACATGGAAAGGTTTCTAGCATTGAAGCAGGGGAATATATCAGTAAAAGAATACGTCAACAAATTCAATCAGTTGGCGAGATTTGGCTTGGACTTGGTGAATACACCAGAAAAGAAGGCCCTGAGATTTGTTAAGGGTTTGAACGAGCCGCTTCATTGGTTAGCTATGACCCACATCCCCATGGGGGCTACCTTTGAGAGACTAGTTGACATGGCGCTTATGCATGAAGAGGAGAAGGGCGCCACTGCTAATAAGGCACCAGAGAAGAAAGGGGATCAAAAGAAATCGCAACAGCAACAACAGAACAAGAAAGGTGGTAAAGGCAACAATGGTAAGGGAAAGAAAAGATGCTTTAACCGTGGGACACCAGGCCATCTAAGCAAAGATTGTTGGAAGAAAAAGAAGGCTGGTTGTTTCCACTGTGGCGAAGCGGGATATCTGATTAAGGACTACCCAAGGAAAGGGCAGGTGCAGGCTCTTATGGCACCAGGGCAGGCAAGGGGGCAAGTTCAATCTCCCGTAGTCCCACCGCTGCAAGAACGAGGTAGAGCAATTTCTGTTGAAAGTTAAGTTTTTCTGTTTGATCATCCTGTCCGTACTTTATTCGATTCTGGCGCATCACATTCGTTTATCTCTACATCATTAGTTGAAACACTGCACCTAAATACTAGTCTAGTTACGGATCCCTTTGTGGTCTCAAATCCTATTGGTGGTTCGGCCCATCTTTCTATGATTTGTCGGGATTTGAGAGTGTTTATCTTGGTCGTTGGGTTTGAATGCAACGCCTTTGTTCTTGGCTTCATAGGCTACGGCTTTATTCTAGGTATGGATTGGCTAACTAGATACGGGGCCATCCTAGATTGTGAAAGAAGGGTAGTTAGATTGTTTACTCATTGTGGAAAGACCCTTGATATTTCTTGTGACCCTAGAGGTCCAGTAATGCTTAGCTACCTAGAATCCCATGACGCATCCAATGATGATTTACATTCTATTTGTATAGTCCGTGAATATGTTGATGTCTTCGATGAGGTGAGGGGTCTACCCCCAAAACGTGAGATAGACTTTTGAATATATCTAGTAGAGAGTGAAAAGCCAGTTGCATTGCCAGTGCGCCACATGGCTCCAAGAGAGAGAAGAGAACTCAGTAAGCAAGTGAAAGAATTGCTTGAGAAGGGGTTCATCAGACGTAGTATATCGGAGTGGGGTGCTCCAGTAGTATTTTCCACGAAGGAAGATGGGTCCCTTAGACTTTGTGTGGACTATAAAGAACTTAATTAGCTTACTAAGAAGAATAGGCACCGACTGCCGAGGATTGACGATCTCTTCGATCAGTTAGTTGGCGCCTCAGTGTTTTCGCAGTTGGACTTAGCCACGGGTTTCCATCAGTTGAGAGTGGCTGAGGATAGCATAGACAAGACTGCCTTTAGGACTCCAGATGGCTTCTTCGAATGGCTTGTGATGCCCTTCGGTTTGACAAACGCCCCCGCATACTTTGTTGACTTGATGAGTAGGGTGTTTAGGGAGAATCTCAATAAATTCGTGGTAGTCTTTGTGGATGACATCTTGATCTTTTCTAAAAGCGAGGAAGAGCATGCCCTACATCTTAGGGAAGTGTTGGAGACCCTTCGAGCGCATAGCCTTAAAGCTAAATTTTCTATTGGAGAAAGGAAGTGCGATTCTTAGGGCATGTGGTTTCCAAAGAAGGGATAGTTATGGATCCCACGAAGGTAGTGGCCATCCAAGATTGGAAGGTCCCTAAAAATGCTACCGAGGTGAGGAGTTTCTTCGGGTTGGCTGGCTACTATAGGAAGTTTATCAAAGATTTCGCAAAAATATCAGCCCTATTAACACGCTTGACGAAGAAGAACTTAGTTTTCACATGGGACGTAGATTGTGATGATGTGTTCCAATGTTTAAAGAGAGCTTTGACCACAGCCCCAGTCTTAGTGTTTCCAAATGGGAGAAAGCCATTTACCATTTATACCGATGCTTGTGGGACAGGACTAGGCGCAGTCTTAATGCAAGAGGGAAGGGTAATAGCCTATGGAGGAAGGAAGTTGAGAGTGCATGAGAGAAATTACCCTACACATGACCTAGAGTTGGCCGTTATTGTTTTCGCACTTAAGTCCTGGCGTCATTATCTTCTTGGCGAGAAATTCGAATTGTTCACTGACCACAAATCGCTAAAATACTTATTCTCTCAAAAGGACTTGAACTTAAGGCAGCAAAGGTGGATGGAATTCTTAGCGTTCTACGATTTCGAGATAGCATATACCCTTGGCAAGGGTAACGTGGTGGCAGACGCCTTAAGTAGGAAAAGGTTGTCCTTGAGCCCGTTGTTCGTTGAGCGGCAAAGCTTAGAGTTCATCTCTATGTTTGACTTTAGACATTCCGTTGACTTTGTACCCGGTTTGCTAGCATCCTTGGAGGTCAGACCTACGCTTTTGGGACGGATTGGTGACGCACGGCCAGATGACCCACAGTTGGTTGAGTTAGTAGAGAAGCTCAAAAGGGGGGAGTCATCGAGCCATCTCAGTAGGTATACCCTAGATGAAAAGGGTTGGTTTCGTAGGGACGGTAGACTTTGTGTACCACGGGACGAGAATTTGAGGAAGACCATTCTTGATGATGCACATCGTTCGAAGATGACCATCCATCCCAGCGGGGATAAGATGCACATGGACATGAGACGAGTTTACTTTTGGGCCGGCATGAAGAGGGATGTGGCCGAGTTTGTCGCTAGATGCTTGGTGTGCCAACAAGTAAAAGCATGGCAAAAGAAGCCCGGTGGGTTGCTTAACCCATTGGAGGTCCTACAATGGAAGTGGGAAAGTGTCTCGATGGACTTTATTGATGGGTTACCGAGATCGAGGAAGGGTAATACGGTGATTTGGGTCATGGTAGACAAACTTACTAAGAGCGCCCATTTCATTCCCGTGAAGAGTAAGAGGACTGCTCCATGGTTAGCTTCCGTATACATTCGAGATATAGTTCGTTTGCATGGTGTTCCTTCTAGCATAGTGAGCGACCGCGATCCTATCTTTACTAGCGAGTTTTGGAAGAGCTTGCAGGAGGCGGTAGGGACTCAGTTATGTTTGAGCACCGCATATCATCCTCATACGGACGGCCAGACCGAGAGGGTGAATCATATTCTAGTGGACCTTTTGAGGTTGTGTGTCTTAGACTTCGGAGGTACATGGAAGGAACATCTTCCGTTGGTGGAGTTCGCATATAATAATAGCTTTCAGTCTAGCATTGGCATGGCACCGTTCAAGGCTCTTTATGGACAGCCGTGTCGTTCGCCTACATATTGGTGGGAATCTATAGATAAGATCTTGCTTGGGCCCGATATGATTAGAGAGACTTCGGAAAAGATCGATTTGATTCGAAGGAGGATGAAGACGGCGCAAGATAGGCAGAAATCTTACGCGGACAAGAGGAGGACAGATCTTGAGTTTGATATTGGGGACATGGTATTTGTCAAGGTGTCTCCATTACGGAATGTTGTTCACTTAGGGTCCGTTGGGAATTTAGCACCAAGGTCCATAGGATCGTTTCCTATTAAGGAGAGGATTGGACAGATGGCATATAGAGTGGAGTTGCCCGAGAGACTTAGTGGTGTACACGATGTATTCCATGTATCACATTTGAGGAAGTGCTTGCATGAGACCGCGGAAGTGGTAGAGCCGAGCTTGCTTAGAGAGGTGGAGATTGAGCGTGATGCGATGATTCGATGAGCTCCTACGTGCATTCTTGGGTCGGAGATTAAGAAGTTGAGGAATCGAGAGGTCAGGCTAGTCAAAGTGCAATGGGGAGATGATGAGAGCAACGCTACTTGGGAGATGGAAGAGAAGATGCGTTCATTGTACCTTTTTCTTTTCGAGGGTATGTCTTTTAATTTCTCCTTTATCGCTTAGCTTGTACTTGTTTATCTTTAGCATGTCCTCTCGCTAGTATCTTTGACCTTTAGATTGGGTAGTCCTATGGTTGAAACATGTGTTTAAGACATGTTATGTATGATGGATGCATGTGGATGCAAGTGTTTGTTAGTGGTTGCTCGTGGATGCATATACACACACCTTAGGCACTAGATCGGCTCAGTCACTTCATGTTGCATATTGCATATAAATGTGTATACATATTTAAGTTAATGAATGTATAATGGTTGTGTTATCATATGGATGCTGCATTTTGGTGAATGGTTGTGCACACATAGAGAAATAATATGTACCGATAGGATTCTTTCGCATACATAAAGGACGCATGACACTATCATGGTTTGCATTAAGGAGGTCAACTGAATCAGTAGACCGCCTGATTTTGCATTAGATAAAGAACATATACACACACTTCTTGCATATGTACATGAAAAGCATTAGAAATCTTTTAAGGACCATGATTGCTAGTGGTTGATGTTTGAGTAGATGGATGATTGGATGGTAGGATACGTTCTTCTTGACTTAGTGATTTCGAGGACGAGATCCTTTAAGTAGGGGAGAATGTAACACCCCGGATTTCTGAATAATCGAATTAACAAAATTAAAGAATAATTAATCTCAGACGTGAGAATTAAGGGAAATGGGTTGCGCCATTGTGTTCATCTCGGAATTCTGATCGAAATAGAGTCCGAGTTTGCGTAAAACGGATATCGGAGGAAGGAGATATGGACAAACGAAGTCAGGCGGGATTGGGAAGTGTGCCAGTACAAATTTGCACTGGCGCACCTGCCAAGTGCGCCCAGGCCGAGCAGCAGGCCTGCACAGCTTTCTGGTTCAGTCTGATCCATGTTGTGACTCATTGCCGAGTCCTTTCTGACTCCATGCTGAGTCATTAGGGCTGAGGTGTCACCCTATCCCAACTAAATGGTTTTGATTAACCCTAAGATCATCTGACGGCTATAATTAAATTAAAATTCTATATAAACATGGGTAGACTCAAACCCTAAATCAAAATAAAAACCGAAACTATGGTTGTCATGCTGTCATCTTGTAACCTAGAGTAGCCGCCACCAACTAGAGGGAAATCAAAGCTAATCAATTCAGTTCTATTCAACATTAATCTAAAAAAAATGAATCTACTACAAAGGCGAGCTTAATCAATTTCAGAACTCAGATTTCAGAATGCAAGACCTTCTTCTTGTGAGTTCGATTTCTTTAATAACATAATTAACGATTTAATTGGATTAAGCTATGATGTGGATTATATGGTTATGTTGTGAATTATTGACCGCATGTTATTATCTATGTTATAAGTTCTATGAAGTTGTCATCTATGTTGTAAAGTTGTGATGTTATCATCTATGTTGTAATTCTATGATTAGCTTATCTATAATCAATTCATAATGTTGTTTCATATGCTAGTTTGGCTATGTTGTTGGAACTAATTTATATGATAAATCACATGTATGTATGCAAGTTTAGAGGTTAACTTAGATGTGAATCATATGCAAGTTAATGAAATTATGTACAACCTTACATGTTTCATGACATCTATTTTATGTGTAAATTTGATCTAAAGTTAGGCTATGACATGTGTAAGTTATATGTTAAATTCTATATGCTAGTTTACATGTTTAGATGCAAGTTCATACCATCGTTATGTTGCATAAATCACATATGCAAGTATATGTATATATATGTTTGGGGTATGAATCATGTAATGTAAGTTTGTGGTTATTGCCTATGCAAGTTTACACCTTATGATTAGATCTATGACATACATGGTTTATGCAAGTTCGTGATTATTACCTAAACAAGTTCACACCTTTAAATTTAGATCTATGACATATATAGTTTTATGCAAGTTTGTGACTTGGGCCTATGCAAGTTTTAGATGAAGAACCTTATTCACACATGCAAGTTCACCCCTTATGTTTAGATCTAGTTTAATCTATATGTATGTTGTGATGTTTCCTCTTTATTCCAAAAATTAGACTATTCGAGTCTAACGTATATTTTACGTTAAACGAACGAACGTGCAACGTAGGGCCATGGGATAATATTAAAAGATTTAATATTGAGAATTGGCATAAATGCCTTAAATGGCATAAAATAAATTTGTGATGTTAATTGGTATGATTTTACATACCATAAATAGATGGATATAATTGAGTCAATTATGGACATCGTTAAATTTGGAATCGATTGATAATTAGAATAGGGAAATTAATTCAAATTGGGGGAATAAATAATTTTGTGTAATTAATCGTCTAAGACACGACGTTAGGCTCTTTTGTGGTGTAAGACTGCCCGGACCCGCCCGGCAAATCCAGCTGCCATAAATGTCAGTCTAATATAGGAGGTCTTAGGCATAAATTAAATGCGTGACAGTTGTAAAGACACGAGGTTAGGCTCTTTTGTGGTGTAAGACTTCCCGGACCCGCCCGGCAAATCCAGCTGCCACAAATGCCAGTCTAATGTGGGAGGTCTTTACAAGGTTACAGTGTTAATGAATTAAGAAACACTTAACCAAATAAACATGTAGTGGGACATGAGGGGGTTAAGTGGGTGCCTTGGGTGGCATGTGGAATTTAGTGGGTGCCTTGGGTGGCATTTGAAATACGATCAGAAACACTTAACCAAAATTGAAACATGTAAGTGAATATGAATAAGAAGAGGGTTAAGTGGGATGTACTAGAGGGGACCAAGCTTAGGTGGATAGCTTGTGTCAAGTAATGGAGGCCCGTTTCAACTAGTAACTCATAAGTATCTTTGTGGACTCTACCCAAGTCGAGGACGGGACACGCGTACTGGTCTTGACTGTAAGAGGCCAAAACGGGTTAGCGGTGGCAACACAAGTCCAACGGGTTCATGTGCATGTGTAGGCCCGGGCTGGTAGGTAAGACGTTGTTGCACCATGTAGGTATAAGCCGTGCATTATTTGTGGTATCGGGTTGCCACTTTGGGGAGTGATACACCCCACTATGGGGCCGGCACGGGTATCTACGAGTTTGGGAGCCGATCGCATGGGGGTAGTGGGTACACCTAGTGGAGATAGGGGCAGGCGGCATCTATGAAGGCAACTAGGGGTGCATGAAACTACCATTATCATTATTAAGTCCTGTAGGCGGGATCAACTTTAGGGTGACTAGTGGTGGTGCAGTATAGTAATTATCTTATAGTGGTTTAGGTGCGCCTTTAACGTTATCTTTGTTCATCTTATTTCCTTGTTTACCCTGTTATACCCAATTGTTCACAGTCATTTCCTTATTTTCCAACTTATGCCTTAGCCTAGTTATTTTGGTAATTATATTGTTAAAGTTATCGCACTCGCCAGACTTTATGTCTGACCCTCTTTGTTTCCACCTCTTTTCTTCCTTTTCCCCTCAGGTGCTCAGGGTGGAACTAGCACCAGTGGAGCTTGATTTTGGACTGTTGTATCTCTTGCTTTTAGAAGTTGCTTGGATCGCTGAAGTAAAAGTCAGCCTATCTTATTTATGGCTATTTTGTGTTGGGGTTATGTCTTTCAATTTATGTACTTTGATTTAGTCAAGATGGATATTATGTACTTTGACTCTGGTTTTTGATGATGTAATCAAACCTATGTGTTTACCGCTGCAATTAATAAAATTTTAAAGTTTAGTATTGTTTATATCTGTCTTGTTGTTAAGTTTCTATTCTATACACACTTAAAATGCTCCATAGAAGTTAATGCATTCCCTTTGTGAGTGACATTAATGGACGTGGGGTGTTACAGCTAGGTACCTTCCGAATTCGGTATTTTTTCCCACCCCATCAATTAAGGCCATCAAGACAGTATGTTCGTGAGGGTCTCTGACCTCTATGATAGCTAGGTTGAAACGATCCAGGTACGACCTCAGAGTCTCGTCAGGGTGTTGTTTAATAAGGGATAATCCTATGACATTTTTTGATCTCTAAGCGTGAAGCTGAAATTGGTTCACGATTCTTTCACTTAGTTCTCTGAAACTGGATATTGATCGTGCTGGCAAGTGGGTAAACCACAGTAATGCCACATCTTCCAGGAATATCGGGAACGCTTTACACTTTACGGCGTTGGAGGCTGCAGTGGCGTTCATGGACCACGAGTACCTCATCAGGTGTTGAACTGGGTCTGTCCTGCCGGCATAGCGATCATAATTGGCATATTGAAACGCCTTGGGAATGTAACTTCCAATATATCATCGGTGGAGGGCGTATGACTACGTTCTATACCCCAATCTTCATTTCTCTGCCCACGGCTATCCACCATGATTTGCATGATCATTGCTTCAACATCAGCATGAGTCACTGTAGATTCAGGATCAGCGCTCCTTGCCCTGCGGGGCCCTCCTTCGTTCCTTCGACGGGCTGCTGCGAATTCTGGAGCCTGAGCAGAACTTCCTTGCCCCCTGTTGCCACGGTCAGTCACGTGGCGAGGGTGTTGCAGTGGTCGATTCTCAACAGGATCATTAACGACTTATGCTCTAGGAAGCGCTGCAGGACTATTCAGATTACGGTCAGCAGGTCCTAGATGAAGTGTTGCCTCTTTTCGGGAGGGAAGCGATCTGAATCGAAGTTGTTCTATATTTTCAACTCTTTCCAATGGTCGCCGTGGGGTCTCGTAGATTCCCCAGACGAAGACGAGTATCTCTGGAGTCAAAGGACGGGCTGGCGGAGGTGCCCTCTGCCTTTGGAGGTCATCAATGCGCCTGTCCAATGCAGTGAGGTTCTGTCGTAACAGGGAGCTCTCTTGTCTTTGGGCTGCTAACTCGTCGTTCGTTCTCCCAAACATATCAAGGATACAGGAATATCTCCTTCAGTAGCTGGAGCAGAAGGATTGAATTGATCATCAACATTATCTCTTATGCGTAAAGAACTCGAGCCAGGTCGAGCAGAAGCACCGACACGAGCAGAACTAGCCATAATCTCCTTTCCAGGTTGAGTTGTGGTCTGATTGTCATTTTGGGTCAGGTCCCCCTCTGTTGGTGGCTCGTAGTGGCCCCCTGAAGTCTATTTATGGTGATGTCTTGAGAATGGGTCGTGACGCCGTCTGCAGGTCGGATCGTGACAAGATTATTAGGTCGGGTCGCCCCATCTCCCTCACGAACTGGGGACTCCATCTCGACCTGTTCTTGAACGCTTCCGTTAGCAGCTTCGTTTGTGGCTTCATTAGCTTGCGAAGCTCGTGCATCTTTGGATTTCTTTCCAGCCACAACGCCTTGACTTTACAAAAATCGTTAGAAACTGAAACAGTGGAGATCCAGACTATTCCCTTCGGACTTGAATATCCAAACAGTAAAGTAATAATCCAATAAGCTGGGACATCAGTTCTCAGTGAAAGCACCAAAATGTTAGATCCAAAAATGGCTCTAACACCCAAATTAACTGATTTTGTAGAGACTAATATCTAGAAATGAGAAAACACAGATAGCACACAAGATTTATAGTAGTTCGGCGTTAACGATCCTACGTCCACTCTATATATCTTTGATTATACGTAGAATGCAAGTACAACCAATGATTTCTCTCAATCTCACAATCACAATGATAATTCACTCAATAATTTTATAATAACACTGATAAAAAATAATGGAGAAGCAACAATGGTGATAACAACACTTAGAATTGCCAAAAAGATCCCGAAAATGCTAAGCATAGGTCTATTTATAGGTAATATCTGCAGGCGGTTCATGGTCACACGTTGCACAAATCCCGAGGAACTCAGATTGATTCGTGAGTGGGTAAAGAAATGGTCAATATGGCGGTTATGGACAGATGTCGCAGGGTCCTTAATTTGCGGGTCGTGGAAGACCTAGTCGTGGCTACTATCTCCATCTTTGAAATCGGATCGTGAAGCACTTGCGCGAGGCGGGTCATGGTGAGGATACCCAGAGCGGGATCGCGAGAGGGGCATCACGAGTCGAAGGGAACAGATGAGGACCCCGAACCGAGAATAGAGAGGGGACCATGAACGGACTAGGATGGCTTCTGGAGCAAGACTTCACATTGGACTTACGTGTGTGTCTAGGTGGCTTGGTCCAAAAAGCTAGCCAACATCATACTTTCTAATTTTATATGTACTTAGGAAAAATGGACGATTATTTTAATGATCGAAGCTGGATGTACAAATAAAGGGAAACTGATGGCACAATAAACAAACAATTTATTAATGGTGTCAGCGTGTTTATTGATTTCGCTTTAAGTAATAACGGAAATGACGTCGAAATCCGTTGTCCATGTAGTAGATGCAAGTTATTGAAGCATTTGATACCGCAAACGGTTAGAGTTCATTTGCATCAGTACGGTTATGTGCCGAACTATTTAGTTTGGGAACATCATGGAGAACTGTTAGCATCTATTTCTATACAAGTTAAGGAGGTAGTGAATAATAAAATTGTTATGACGTATCTCGTAAAACAAATGGTTGAAGATGTTGCACGTTCTATGTTCCCAGTTCAACAATTTAATGATAACAATGGCAATGATGATGATGGTAATGATGAAGAAGAACCAAATATTGAAGCCAAAAAATTATATGATTTATTAGATGTCGTGAAAAAAACCCTTTGGGAAGGCTGTGAAAGCGGAACTCAATTATCAGTAACTACCGAATACATTGCGATAAAATCTAAGTACAACCTCACAGAAGCTGGATTTACAGTTGTTGTACAAGCTACGAAGCGGCATATGCCTCCCAATAATTTAATGTGCGAAAACCACTATGAAGTAAAAAAATGATGTCGGTCTTTAGTTTACCGTATCATAAAATAAATACATGTCTAAAGGGTTGCATGCTATTTTGGAAGGAAGATATCAACCTTAAGAATTGTAGAATATGTAATCAAGAAAGATACAAACCAAGAAAGAAAAAGGGAAAGGAAGTCCCATATAAACGTATGCATTATTTACCTATTATTCCTAGGTACGAAGGTACGTTAACACACCCATCCAATGGAGAAGCATGAAAGCATTTTGATCAAAAGTAACCCAATTTTGCATCTGAGAGTCGCAATGTTAGACTTGGTTTATGTACGGATGGATTTTCACCATTTTCTCAATTTGGTTCAAAATATTTATCCTGCCCAGTAATTGTAACACCTTATAATTTACCTCCGTGGATGTGTACGGAAACTCCTTATATGTTTCTTACCACTGTCGTCCATGGTCATGATGATCCAACACAAGGAATCAATGTTTATTTACAACCGTTGATTGAAGAATTAAAAAAATTGTGGTATGAAGGGGTAGAAACTTATGATATTTCCCAAAAGAAAAACTTTTGTATGCATGCTTCTTTGTTGTGGAAAGTTAGCGATTTTCCTGCTTATGCAATGCTTTCAGGTTGGAGTACGGCTGGTCGTTTAGCTTGTCCGTACTGTATGGAAGAAACAAGAGCATTTTCTTTACCTATTGGAAATAAAATTTTATGGTTTGACTGTCATTGATGTTTTCTTCATATTAACCATCCTGTTAGAAGAGATAAATTTTTTTTACAGTTAATTGACATTAAAATTTACGACCACTAAAGTATGAACAAGTGAGGAAATTTATTAACTTGTACAAGATTTTCCCAAGATTCATGAAACCGGAGTACAGATAGAAATTCAAGGTAAATCAATGATTCATAATTGGTGGAAACAAAGCATATTTTGGGAGTTGCCTTATTGGAAAGATCTTCTGATTCGTCATAATATTGACGTGATGCATAATGAGAAAAATGTGTTTGATAATGTAATCAATACAATTTTGAATGTAAAAGGCAAGGCGAAAGATGATTTGAAATCAAGACGTGATATTGAAGTAATATGTAATCGTCCAGAGCTTCATATAAAGCCAAATGACACCACAGAACCGAAAGCGTGCTATGAACTGGACAGTAATCAAATTAAAATATTTTTAAAATGGATAGAAGGATTAATATTCCCAGGTGGTATATCTTCCGATCTTCGTAGATGTGTTGATTATAAAAACAGTAAACTTAGCGAGATGAAAAGTCACGACTGTCATGTTATGATGGAAAATTTATTGCCCGTCGCTTTCAAAAAACTATTGCCCGTAAAAGTTTGGACTATTGTAGCAGATCTTAGTTTGTTCTATAAAGAGCTTTATTCATCTACATTAAAAATTGACCGTCTATGTAAACTAAAAGAAGAAATCCCCATATTACTCTGCAAATTGGAATAAATATTTCCTCCAGGGTTTTTCAATGTTATAGAGCATTTACCTATTCATCTTCCATCAGAAGCACGTCTTCGAGGGCCTGTGCAATATGGATGGATGTATCCATTTGAAAGGTATATTTATATTCTGTTAATTAAATTTTGGTTAATGAAATGTATGAAAAAATAATTTACAATAATTCTAAATAGGCATTTAAATCATCTAAAGAAAAAGGTGAGGCAGAAAGCTCGAGTTGGAGGTTCTATTTGCAAATCATACATCGAAGAAGAAGTTTCATTTTTTCTCTCTCATTATTTTAGTGATCATATGAACATCTCATTTGCAAGTACTGCACGTAATGATGAAGGCATTGATCAAGATGACTGTCAAGCAACTTTATCTATTTTTTTAAAATATGGTCGGCTTTCTGGTAGATGTGTGGAAGAATGGCTGAATGATAAACATTATAATGCAGCACGCATATGTATTCTTCTTAATTGCACCGAAGTTGCACCGTTCGTTAGGTAATGAACTTATGCATCTATGCATACATGTATTGTATCTTTAATCATATATGTAACATTTGTCCTATAATTGAAGCATTTATGAATCACAGTATCCAAACGGCGATATCAGCAAAGAATTCGCTAGTTGGTTTACTAATTATGTTTTTGATCCAACAAATTGTATTGTGGATGAAGGATTGAAACATTTGGCATTGGGACCAAAAAGAAATGTCAAGACATATCGAATATTCTTTGTCAATGGATATAAATTTAGCACTAAAGAATATGGTACTGAAAAATTAACTGACAATAGCGGTGTATTTGTTAAAGGTAGTGATGATCCAAACGACCATATACACGATTTTTATGGCATGCTAAACCAGATTCTACAAGTAGCATATTTCACACGACCCGTGGAAAAAGTATTTTTGTTTAAATGCAACTGGTTCAGCAACGTTCCAGGTTCTGGAATCAACGTGCACCCAAAATATAATCTTATAGAAGTAAGACATACTTCCCATTATTATAAGTATGATCCTTTTGTACTTGCCAAACAGGCTCTTCAAGTATATTATGCTCCTTATCCTTCCATGAGAAGAGACAAAATAGATTGATGGGCTGTTTTCAAAACAAAGGCAAGGTTTACATTTGACGGATGTAATATTCCCGACGACCAAGCTTATCAAGCAGACGTCGAGGAAAATGCAGAAATAGAAATAACCGATGATCAAACAGATTTTGGATCTCTAAAAGATGAATCGACTGCATTAATTGATGTATTTGAGACTACATATGAACCATATATGGAGGAGTAAATAGAGTCAGAATCTGAAAGTGATGAGGACGACTAACTAATACTCCTCATTTTCAAAAGGTAATTTTATGTTTATTTTTACATAGTAAGACTCAAATTCATATTTGATAGATATTTCTTATGTTATATATTAATAAGTAACATATCATAAATAAAAAATATGTTATCTATCAAACATATATTAAGTACAAAACTAAGTTTTTAGTATAAATTTAATTTAAGTACAATAAATTATTTAAGTACAATAAACTTATATCTATTTTTTTGACATTTCTATGAATCAAACTCATATGTTAACTAGACATATCTATGAATCAAACTTATATTTAACACTTCTACAAATCAAACTTGTAATGTTAACTAGACATATGTTATGACATTAATTTCTGTTATCAAGTACTCATGTTATCTAATACCATGTTTTTACATAGCTCTTTCATGTTATGTTGTTGTCTGTAACAGGTATGGCGTCAAGTGGCGATGAGGGTGGTCCATTGTCGGAGTTATCCCATCCTGTGGTCTAAGCATCCAAAGGGTAAAAACTATGTTTTTAGTATAAATTTAATTGAAGTACAATAAATTATTTTAATTGGTGTTCTAGTAGCCATGTATTTTTTTCCGTTTAACATAGTTGTTTTGAGTTGAAGTCGTCCAATAGCGTTTTGAGGATATCAAAACGCGCTTATCAGGCCCGCGTGACGGCATGTTGGCCCACATGGAGCTCGAAACCCGACATTGTTAAGGAGACCATATGGCAGGATTTTTTGGTACGTATGTATGATATAACATTTATTACGTTAAGTTTTCATGCTCCTATTTGATAAGTTCATATGTATGCTATTTTTTAAAAAAAATCCAGGGTTCGGTGGATCACCAGGAGACAGATTTGGATCTCGTTAGGCACCACTGGAATAGCAAAAAGGCAACAAATTACAGACAGATAATGAACACTTTAAAATCTGGTGGGAAAAGACAGTCTTGGATGAGTGAAACGGTGTGGGATGATCTACTTACTTATTGGAATAGTAATGAAGAGTTTTTGGTAAATTTACTGCATATTTAATTTAAATTATTCTATTCAATTAATATGTGATTTAGAATAATACATTCTTTTTAAAATTTAAATGTAAAGGCCTCGTCAGAGAGAAATGCAACTAATTGGAGCAAGAATCCGATTACGCATCGAGGTGGGTCCAAGTCATTTCAGCATCATCGTGAGGTTCTGGTATATTTTGTAATTGCACAGTTTAAAATTTTAATTGATAACTTGTTAAAATTAATAGCTGATTTAAGTTTAAGTTCTAATTTACACACACACACACACACACACACACATATATATATATATATATATATACACACACACACATACATACATACATATACACATATATATATATATATATGCATGCTTATTTCAAGAGAGAGAGCGTATGGCTCCTGTGTCATACTGGGATGTTTTCGAGCAAACACATGCATTGAGTCGGACTGACGACACAGGCTAAGTTTCGTACACCTGGGACAATGATGATAAGGCATGTGAGAGATATGTAAGTATAAAATAGTTAAGTTAGACTTATAATTTAATTAAAGTAGTGTTATCTAAATTCATTTGTTTTTGTTTAACAGGAGAAATTTTCAGGAATAAAGGGCGCAGGTACTGGGATCTACTGGGAGGACTGAGTTGACCAAGGAAGATGAGGATAGGATATTTGATGCTGTCATGGATCCCGCTACCCGGAACAGACGATATGATTATGGAAATCTAGAGATAATACTAAAATTTATAATAAAAACTCAAATGTATTCGAAATGCTATTATGAAATACTGAAAATCTAAAATCATATACAGATTACAACATCTCAGCAGGCGTATCAGAAGGCTCAGGAAAAGGAAGAAATCGCACAGTTGCAGAGCTTCATGAGCGTGATCGTCGCCGTGAAGAGCAGATGGAGCTGCTTAACCAGCGGTTGGCAGAGTACATTTCCCAGCACGATACACCACCTTCATCTTCTGGTGGAGAGAGTTGATCAGATTAGCTTGTTTTGATATGTGCTTTGAGAGTTGGACAGGCTTGCTACATGATAGTTGTATATATTGTTATGATGGTTTGGACATGATGTTATGATGGTTTGGTGATGGTACGATTTGGACATGGTGTTGGTTATGTTGTTTGGACGTGGTTATGTTGTTTTGGCAACGTTTGGTTGTTATGTTATGTAAATATTGGTTAATTTATGTGTTTTGTGTTTGATTTTTATTTTATATTGTGTTTGGGTGTATATATGGTTAAGATTGTGAGTTATGTGCTGAAAATGCAGCAGTGCAGAATATTATATATGTGCTGTGTGGCTTGAAGTGGAAAATCTGAAATCTGTAAGAAAAAAAACACCCAGATTTTCAATGGTTGTAAACGGCCTACGACGGCTTATTGGTCCTGCCATTTCAACGGTTTCCAATGGCTTATTGGCCAAAAATAATGGACACGTGGCCTTATTATCAGTTGGAAGCCGTTGGAAATTAAGCGTCGTATGCATTGGAAGTCGTTGATCTGTATACCAACGGATTGACCAACGCCTTCCAATGGGTTTTCCAACGGTCCCTGGCCGTTGGAAAACCCGGTTTCTCTTGTAGTGAAGGTTTCACTGGTTTTTGATAAATATATCTATATAAATACTTGTAGAGTGACATATGAATATTCCTACTAAATTGGTCATAGTACTCATAATAATTGTCATAGCATCAACAAAAGTTCAAACAGGATTTATAAACACATCAGAATCAAAATAATGCTCATAGAATAGTTAACAATGCTTGTTGCATATCTCTACCGGCTTTTATTCCAAAAGTGCTAAATGTCTAAAACTTACTCTTGGACTATTCAACAAAGCACCATAGAGTTAAAGGGGATAAACAAAACTTCAAGTTAGATAAACAGTCCTGTACGAATAGTAATATGCCAACTTAAACTAAAAAATATGTGGTGAGGCCACCTCGCTTAGCAGAATGGGTTTTCCTCTCACTAATATCCTTGATCAAAGCAATAAACTACCAATCAACCATCGAAGGTGCACTTGCAATCACAATGACTAATAAACATGATAGTTATAAATAATCTTGAATGCATGCATATCCTGAATATTCGTCACAAGTGTAACTCTGACAAATGTACCTAGTCCTTAATGTCATTTTGTGAGTTATCCTGACTCATCGTCTCTCATGTGTAATATTTCACTATCTATCTACTCCTGGCTATCGTCTATCCTAACTATTTGTCTTACATCAAATGGAGGAATCAAGCCTATTAGGTTTATAAAAATATTCGACTGGCCGTTAGAAATAAATTGAACAGTCTGTTTAAGTTTAACTCTTCTGTGACTAACTGTCTCTCTTAGTTCTACTAAGAGGACTAAGAACACAATGGTTTTGTAGGCTCATCAATAACCAACCCCATTGCATCCTTTTTTATATATAATCTAATTTATGTCTTATCCCAACCTTGATTTATGCAGTGGAATGTTTAACGAATTAAATCACGGATGATAGCCCAAAGTATAGGGAACGACCCTATATAGTCCTATCTAGTTTTCACATATGTTTTAAGTCATTACTATCCTTTACCCATCTATTAAATGTGAAGTGGTTATTAATTTAGTAAAATATTGGGTTAATACTTTATAAATTATTTCCTAGAAAACATAGACTTTTATAATTTAATCTATTTGGATATTATCTTTTAAAATAAGGAAATTCAATAACTCTGTAATAAACGAAACAGTTATGCCAAATATATGATTTCAATCCAATGTTGATGATATTCTAAATCTTGAAATAAATATACTTCAAAATAATGTGACACCAAAGCAAAAATTCATTCGAAATAAGTATTTTCTCAAAATACTTCGTACCCTTTTGAAACCCATCAAGAGGAAGAAAAACAAGTCATAAAATTGCTTTGGTTCGAATTAATTCAAAACAGTTCAAAACACGTGAATATAAAGGTGTTTATAAACACTATTGCAAAGTCATGGATTCGAAAAGTAAAGTTTGGAAATTCTAAAATTCAAGCCTTTAGGGCTTGTAAGTAAATTTAAATAATTAGTGTGCTTCAAATAGAAAACAAGTGCTTCGAGTTTGAAACAAATGAGCTTTCAAAACGATTGATACAAATTCCCTAAAGCCTTCAAAACCATTTTTAAATCGTTTGAAGCATTTAATCGAAGCAAGAAGTAGTTGGATCTCATTGAAACTATTTTAAAAGTGAGTTCCCCTTGTGAAGCGAAACGAAGCTTCAAAATGAATCAACTAACTTCGAAGCCCTATTTTGTATCTCCTTGGATTCGAAACATTCCATGTTAAGTTACCTTTGCATCATGTGCTTCTCCATAGGTTGAAGCAACGAAACAACTTCATTCGAAGCTATTGAACCAAACACTCCTCCGAAGCGGCAGAACTATGAACAACGTGGAAACTGCAAATTTTCGATCTTAAGGAATGTTCTCACCAACCCCTTAATATCCGACAAGCTCTTATTGTCTTATAAGTTTTTTTCGAGTCTTGTACCATATATCTGAGAATTTGAACAATAATATATTCCAACCACGGGGATTTCTGAAACCATTATTTAATTAATCTTTAGGTATTTCTAACTTTGAAAATTCATATGAAATCATAAATCAATAGGAATGATGCTAAAAAATCATAATAAATCCATTTTCATATATATATATATACGCATATGTATATGTATACATATTTCGACATATAAAATTTTGAAACTCACATATATTAACTAAATGAATTTCTTAGCTTAGAAAATTCATAAGATATTCATACTTATTTAGAAATTTCTAAAATTTAAAACGCTTCTCTAAATTATAATTCCTCACCTCATCCAAAAATCTTAAGTCAATTAGGTGCTATATGATTGGGCCTGAATGCAAATCCATATGAAAACTTCATGAAAATGCAACTTATCATTAACAAGAATATATAAATGAACAACTATCATCTAGATATAGCGCAATAAAATGTAAAATGAAAAATTAATTTGGATCTGAACTTGGATCTGAACCAAGCATGCAAGCAAGAGAGTGAATATTATTATTCATCTTGAATGGATTTAGAGAAACTTAAGATTTGGGTGTCTTTGATTTCCTAAGCCTTATTTCCTTTTTAGCTTATATTTTTACTATATTTTCGTATGTGATGGTTGGCCCTAATGTCCTTTAGTTTTTTCTCAAATGAATGAATGTGAAGAAAGGTATGAGAGATGTGAAGTGTTAAAGGTATAGGAATTGTCCTTTTCCTACTTAGCCTCACTCATATTCTTCATTCTTACTTAACAAACCTAATTAATCTAATTAATTTATTCAATAGGGCTCGGATCATTGGTTAATCAAATTTCTCACATACATTATTTTACTTTATTTTCCCAATTAAATGTCTAAATGATGTTAGATAAAATCAGGGATATTACAACAGAATAGTCCATTGTGCTACTCAGCTCAAAGCGTACGATGTTTGGTCCATGGCCGTACGATTCACATTTCAATACAAATTATGTCGATAATGGATTTATTAAATCATCGGCAACACCCGAATCGTATGCAATTTATAGAACAAGTCATAGAGTGGTAATATTCCAGATCATAAATTGTAGAAAAAGTAAATGAACACACAAGATTTTATAGTGGTTCGGCAAATACTGGCCTACGTACAATTAGTGTAACATACTATTTATAATGCTCGATTATTAGTACAGTTATTGATTTTATGAATGAAAAGATAAAAGACTGAAGTTATCTCCAAGGTGTAGAAGATCCTTCACGTAAAGAAGAGATCTCTTTTCCAAAGCCTTGGCGGTGTATTTATATATGAGACGAGCATGGTTTGGCATAAAAATGCATGGGAAGCCCACCCAAGAAGGACGACTTGGCTCACAAAGTGGGTCTAAAGACACTTCTAGGCTTAGAAATCGATACCGACCCTCAAGGAAGAATCAGTACCAACCACTAAAGGTTTCACCCTAAGGGATGCGACCCCTAAGATGGGTCCCTACACATGTTTCCTAACTTCTCCATTTTGTTGTATGATGATTTGACCTTCTGAATTCGAGTTATCGATGAAGTTCTGATCAGTTGTTAATTTCTGAAATTCCATGTATCAGATACATACCAATCGCGTAATTAACCATATTTCCAATTTAGTCTTGTTCAAAAGTTTTGTCGATCCTTCATTCAAAGTCTTACTGATCTCGCAGTTATCCAAAGTCTAAGTATTTTTCCAATTTGTTCCAAGGTGATATTTCGATAAATCCAAACTATGATTGGTTCACTGATTATCCATACTCGATTCCAAGCAGTCCAAGTCTAAAGCGTAACAGCCTTATTAAAAGACGAGTTAGTACTTGCCTCCCAAACATGTCTTTTTGAGAAGGATGTGTTGTATAAGTCTTATATCCACAATCTCTTCGGATTAATCATGAGGTCCATGGCTGTTCGGAGCTGTAATCAATGTCCACGATCTCATTGAATCATTTATGTGTTAGATAGCCTCTCTGAGCAAGTATTGATGGTTTCATTAAGATTTTGTCAAGTTTTGCAGCTTTTTCGGGTCAATATCTACTTCCTGCAACCACGTCGGTTCGATTCCATGCCATGTACCATCCTCACTTAATGATACAACCTCTGGCTGTGTTAACTGTAATCTACAGTTAGAAATCTGAGCCTCATTGGGCTTTAATTGAGCATAAGCCATACTCACTGCTCCGTAACCTCGTCGGGTTTCGATCATATATCAGCGCTACATGTTAGCATGCAGCTTCGCCGAGCATTATCTAAGCATCGGTCATACTTAATGTTTCATGGTTTGGTTGATCCTCGCAAGCATCAGTCATACTTGATGGTTTACGATTTGGTTCGACTATCAAGCATCGGCCATACTTAATAGGTCATGGTTTGGATTCCTGACAAACATCAGCCATACTTGACGATTCAACGTTTTGCTCTTGTCCTACCAAACATCATATATACTTGATAATATTTAGCTTCTCCGGGATCTTATCGAGCACCATCCATAAATAAGGATCCATTGCCTCACTGGGATCTTATCATGCGTCAGCCATACATGACGATCCAATGAATTAAACATTTTATAGTTGATGAGCATCAACCATACTCGCAAATTTGTTTTTAAAATAATCTGAAATCAGATTTTACATCCGATGAGCATCAACCATGCTCATTGAATGGTTTTATTAGGCTTATCTAATTGTAGGTTCCACACATGTTGAGCATTAGCCATACATGCTAAGTGATCTTAATAAAACACAAAATCCATGTCAGACGAGCATCATCCATACATGCTAGACATCTTTTTAAATATGGAGAAAGGAAACTTTTTGTAGAGACTAATAAGTTTATCATTATCCAGAGCTGGCCTACAGATCTTGTCGACTTCCATACAAGTGTAAATAACTTATCCTTTTCATTACAAACAGATTGAAATAAAAAAGATAAAATTGATAGTTTATCATCATCCACAAGTATGCCTAGGGATCTCATCGATTCCTAGACATGGGTAGGATACTTGGCCACCATTATTGTCTGATTCCACTTGTTAGTCGATGACAAGGCTCGCCTGTATCCTTTGCAATTAACAGCTGTGCTTGTTCTGTTGTTGTAGCTCGATTCTGGACGTATTGCTGTAGTTATCTGTCCACGCTTGCTAATTAATGATATCTCGTAAATGTTTGTATTTGTTTATTTTATGTCCAGTTATTTCATAAAACAAGCAGTATTTCATTGAAGTTATTCCCTAATTTTTTAGATCCCGTCCAGTTAGCCTTCTCGTCAGAAGAAGTTCTTTGATGTCCTTGTAGATTTGCTCTAGACTCACATTCAGTCTTGTATACAAGTCCTATTTTGGCCCACGATTTATTCGGTTTCCCGGGCCTGGGTTGCCTTCAACTTTACGCTTTCCTTTATTGTTTCCAAAGTTGGATGGGCCTACGTCCTTAACGTTATTAACTTCAAGAGCCTCTCTGTCTACTCTTGCATCTTCTTGCATTGGAAACCTGTTGTTTTCAAAGTAGAATTCCATGAGATCCTGTGGTGGATCCCTTTCCAATGGTATCTTGAACTAGGAATTATCCAAGACACCAGAAACTGCATCCATTAGAACCATTGTCGGTCTGCTCAATCTACTAAGTCGAAAGCAATTATAAATTACTCCAAGAATTTCCATAGAGCCTCTCCAATCCTCTGATTAATCGTTGTTAAGATCATCACATTTTAAGGCCTAACGATGTGGATCTAAAATTGTTCAACAAATGTTTCCACTACATTGCTCTAGCTTTTGGTTGAACTTGATCCCAACAGTCGGAACCACATAACGACTATATCTGAGATAAAGAGAGGGAAGCACTTGACTATGATATTGTTAGATGCCTCTTGTACTTCCATGCAGCGAATGTATCATAGGAGATGAACGATAAGATCCTTTCTACCGTTATAAGCTTCCTAGACTGAAAGCTTGAAGTCTGGTGAATTCCGAGAGTTTTTGATGTTATGAGTAAATAGACTTCATTTTTAGTCCAAATCTGAGCGACATAGACCACCACTCGAAACCCCCTAATCATGTCCATGATTTGATTTTTGTCGTTCACTAGTTGACGTCAATAGCTAAGTTCAACACCCATTTTCCCAAATGTTTTGAGAATCCAATCCAACGTTCAAGCCTGAGCGCACCTAATTTCCATTACTTGATCCAGAATAGCACAATCCAAAAACGTTGAATGTCAAGCCTAAGCCCCACGAAGGGAGGCGGGTTTGCCACCTGCATTCATGGGATCGACATAGATCCTTGGGAGAGGATGTACAAACTTCTCTGGTAATGGGAGCAATTTCCCTCGGTTCTAATGTGAGTTGATTTCCACTAATAGGTCTAGCTTCAACAGCTGTATTCTAATTTTCAAGTCATTCTGGCTGTCCAACTTAATTGAAGAACATTTCCATCATTTCCTCTTGTAGCTTTAACAAGTTCTCTTGATGCTCGAGGGAGGTTTGTAGACTGCTCTCCACCTCATCCATATCCTCCCCAATCAAGCATAAGGAAGAATTTCCTACGGAAGAAGTCTCCTGACTCCCTCATTGAGTTGTTATCCCTTTTGGTTGTTTGTCTGTGGCTATTTCATCATTGTTTCCTAAATATATAGATTTCTTTGAGTTCAAGTGTAGCCCGTTCCTGATATGTCAAAATATTGACGTTGAATTTTAGACAATCATGTGTAACACCCAGATCATAAGCAATTTGTAGGACAAGTCATAAACACATTCACAAAGTGGTCATTGATTAGTAATATTCCAAGTCATAGTTTGTAGAAAATTAAATGAATACACAAGATTTTATAGCGGTTCGGCAGCTGTTGGCATACGTCCACTCAGTGTAATCTATTATTTATACTGCCTGATTACAAGTACAGTCGTGATTGTGCGAATGAAAAGAGAAGATGTCAAAGTTGTTTCCAAGGTGTAGCAGAGCTTTCGCATGGAAAAGAGAAGAAGAAGATATCCCTTTTTCGGGAGCTCCGGGGTCTATTTATAGAGGTGGAACGAGTGTGGTTCGGCATAAAAAAGCACAGGAGTCTCACTTAAGGGGGGCAACTTGGCCCACAAAGTGGGGTCCAAGTCGTCCCTAGGAATAGAAGTTTGTACCAACCCCTCAAGGAGGGGATCAATACCGACCCCTAGGGTTGTGCCCCAATGGGTGTGACCCCGAAGGTGGGTGTCCACGTCTGTTTCTAACTTCTCTGTTCTGTTGCATGTTGATCTAACCTTCTGAGTTCGAATTATTGATGAAGTTCTGATTAGTTGTTGATTTCTGAAATTTCATGTATGAGATAGGCACCTATCCCATACTAGCCATATTTCCAGTTTACTCTTATTTAGGAGTTTTGCCGATACTTCATTTAGAGTCTTACCTATCCCGGACTTAGTTAAATTTTGAGTCTTTTTCAACTTGTTCCAAAGTGACATTTCGATGAATCTAGATGGCGATGGGCTCATGTGATCATCTATACTTGAGCCTAAGCAGTTCAAATGTCCAAATTCAAAAAGTAATGACCTTGTTAAAAGGAGGATTGACAAATTACGAGAAGAAGAAAAATGTACGAAAACACACTCATTCAAAAATGTTCGATGTTTTCGGTTGTTCGAACATTGTCCATCCATTTTTCGACTCGTACAAATAATGTACGAGTCAACTCCTCGTTCGGTCCGTATATATCCGAAAGTCTCGTAGGAGAAGACACAAATACCCCTCTTCTGTGTCTTGTCATCTTAATTAAAATTCATACTTTTGAGCTTGTTGAATAAAATGATTTGCATGTTATAGTATGTAGATATAGGAAACCTGGAAACACACAGTATGGCAGAAGATGAAAACGAGGGATCATAGGAGAGGATCGGTCAAACATTCCTTAGAACTAGATAAATTTTGTCGAATTTGATTAAAAAAAGGAATCATCCTTGGATTTCAAAATACAAAGTCACCCCTCTTTAAAAACATATCATAAAAAACTCATATTTTTAAGCTTCATGATATTTGCGAAAAATTCTACAAATAATATTCATGGAGAACTTGAATGTATTTGAACTTTCTAACTACAGTATTAGCATAGATTTTTCTACAGTTATTTGCAATTTGTAAATTTTTCTAAGAATAATTTGAAAAGATTAAGTATAATTAATAATAATTATCATACCCTTGAAAAATACCAGAAATCTTTTCAATCGAAATAGAAAACACGGGTGTAATTTAAAGTCTTTATTTAGACAAGGCATTTTTTTAAACCGAAATAAGAAACAAGGACATATAAAATATTCGTTTGGAAATGTTGTTTCATGTACTAAAACGGATTGTTATAGGGGACTCCACTTTTGATTAAAGGGGGAGGGGGGGGGAGGATAATTTTAAGGAGACTCCACCTTAAATTTTTATTTGTTAGCGAGAGGTTTGGTTTTTTTTTAAATAGGCTAAACTACCTCTAGATATTCACCATGATCATCAACAATTCCGTCATCTTTTACCTCTAACTCTCCACAACCTACTATTTTTTCGGCAAAATACGGTGTTCATCTACCGATTAAAATTATGATTACTGTTGTTTTGCTGCTAAACGAATACAACCTGACCCTTGCCAATGCGCGAATATGTCCTCATCTCAATTATGGATTTCAAATATACATATACATATTCGATCATTTTTTGTTTATTTATCTATTTTAAAACAAACCATCTAATTCCAATACGATATTACGTTTACAGGTTTACTTACCTGATCCGATGTCTTTTGATAGCTCACATAACTTTTTTATGTCTTCATTACGTCAAATATTTCCATTTTTTATTTCATATGCAACATTAAATTGTATTCATTAATTAAAGTTTAGTTTTTAAAGTTTACATTAAGCAGAATTATAGGGTTAATATTAAAATTTTTATTTATAAGTTTAAGAGAATGCTAATTTATTTTGTCCTCCGCATAATAATTATATAATAAATTAAACAAAAATGCTATTTACTCGAATGAAAATCAGCTGAAATACCCGAACATGAGAGAAATAAGTGGGCCTCCCTTGATTTCGTCTTGAATTACGGAAATAGACCCCATTTTCTTTTCTCTTGTTCGACTGTATTACCCGAAGGAATTTCGGGTATTGTAGCATTTTCGTAAATTAAAAATGTAGTGTGGTGTTAAGTGCACATCAATTTCCTCTTTCTATTATCACAACTAAAAAATTGAAACACATTAATTTTTGTATGCTTTCTAATACCGCATTGATCTTTTTCTAATGTCTCACTCAACCATTAATTGCCGAAATAATCACGTATTCAACCGCAATCTAAAACCCTAAGTCTTCGTTCCTTTACCGCCGTTGCTTTTCATAGCTTCAAAATTCATCTTCACTTCTTCTTCCATTTTGCTAAACTCGATATTTATTCATAAATTTTTTATTTGCATCCACTCATTCTTGTAGTAGCATAGAATTCGTTGAAGAAAAATATGGACGAACACTTCGGAAACAATAATTATGGTAGTCTAGGGTTTTCGAAAGAGAAAGAACAAACGAATTAAAGCGGAGAGGGAGAAATATGTATAAACGGTGGTAGCCCCTATTTTTTAATGTGACGTATTAGAAAGAATAAAATGATACTTTTTAGTTATGGCATTAGCAAGAGGAAATTGGAGTGCCTTTACACCAACACAAAATATAACTCTTCTTGGGCAAATTCTATTTGAACCCAGCAAATTCCTGAGTAGACCCCTATAATTCTGTAAAAACAAGGAAACCCGTCATTTTGCTGAGTAGCCCCCCGTTTAATTTAAAAAAAACCGATAATATCCTTCCTCGTAGTGGATCTACGTGGAATTGTATGAAACCACACAGAGCCACTACTAGGATACTAACGATACCCCGTAAAGGCTCTACGAGATATGGTTACTAACCTAGTAGTGGCCCTGCGTGGTTTTACACAATTCCACGTAGAGCCATTACGAGGTAGACCGAAAATTGAAAAAAAAATATAACTGAAAAGAGACAGTTTTGTCATTGATATTTTTTATAAAAATGGGGCTAATCAGCATTTTTCTGTTTTCAAATAGAATTTGCCCTCTTCTTGACTGGAGCCTGTTTTAACCATCTCGCGCTAAATCTGAAATAAAGAACCAAAATTTCTGCCAGTTGACTACTTTATAACTTCGTCCTATATATTATGAACATGCTCCCCATAAATCCCAGCATCGTAGCCTTCATTTCTTTTCTTTCAGTGTTAAAACCAACAACATAAGCAAGCCGATAAGGAAAATTCTGACCAAATTCCACAACCAATAGAAGTTCAAACCAACAAAAATAGCACAGGCTCATCATCGTCTGCTTTCTGCCAGTTTCTCGCATAATGTTGGGTAACGGAGTTGTTGGTATATTATCCGAGTCATCAAGTCCATGGGAGAGAAGAGCTCCGTTGACTCCTGCACACTGCGCTCGTCTTCTACTTCTTAGCGGAAGAGAAAAACTCAACTCCTCCGGAGATAGCGGCGGAAACGGCGGCATTCGTCGCATCATCGTTCAGCCAAGCCCTAAACGAATATTCCACGACGCGCAGTACGAGGACGTTGGTTGCGAAATATCCGACGATCTATCTGAATGTGGTCTAATTTTAGGCGTCAAACAACCAAAAATTGATATGATTTTCCCAAATCGAGCATACGCTTTCTTTTCCCATACCCACAAAGCTCAAACTGAAAACATGCCTCTTCTGGATAAAATACTTGCAGAAAGGGTAACATTATACGACTATGAGCGCATAGTTGGAAACGATGGGAAAAGAATGCTTGCGTTTGGGAAATTTGCTGGAAGAGCTGGATTTATCGATTTTTTACATGGTTTAGGGAGAAGGTACTTACATCTTGGCTATTCCACGCCGTTTCTTTCACTTGGAGCTTCCCATATGTACACATCTTTAGCTGCTGCAAAATCTGCGGTTATTGCTGTCGGGGAAGAGATCGCTACACTTGGACTGCCTTCTGGAATTGCTCCAGTAACATTTGTATTTACTGGAACAGGGAACGTTTCACAAGGTGCCTTAGAAGTTTTCAAGCTTTTACCACATTCATTTGTGGATTCCTGTGATTTGCCTGAACTTGTTAGGCAGTCCAAGGCTGATGCTGAGGTAAGTAAATCCACTAAAAGGGTATTCCAAGTGTATGGTTGTGTTGTCACCTGTGAGGATATGGTTGAACCAAAAGATTCCACTGTGAAATTCAACAAGCGTGATTACTATGAACATCCAGAAAACTATGTGCCGGTGTTTCATGAGAAGATAGCCCCGTATGCTTCTTCTATTATCAATTGCATGTATTGGGAGAAGAAATACCCGAGGTTGCTTAGCACCAAGCAATTTCAAGAATTGATTTGTCAGGGATGTCCTCTTGTAGGAATTTCTGATATAACTTGTGATATTGGTGGTTCAATCGAGTTTATAAATCGAACCACTTCCATTGACAATCCTTTTTTCAGATATGAGCCACACTCAGGCTCGTATCATGAAGATATGGAGGGTGATGGTGTACTATGCTCGTCTGTTGATATTCTTCCGACTGAGTTTTCCAGAGAAGCTTCCCAGCATTTTGGAGATATACTTTGTGAATTTGTTGGCAGTTTGGCTTTTACTAAGAACGTTGAAAAACTACCTTCTCATTTAATGGCTGCTTGCATAGCTCACAAAGGATCACTCACATCTATGTATAGGTACATCACTCGAATTAGAGGCTCATCTGCAATGGAACCGTTAGAGCACGCTGTAAATGATTCATCTGGCATGATGAAGTTTAGAACTCTGATATCACTAACTGGTCACTTGTTTGATAAATTTTTGATCAATGAAGCCTTGGATATTATTGAAGCCGCTGGTGGATCTTTCCACTTAGTCAACTGTCAGGTTGGTCAAAGTGCTGATGCTATGTCATATTCCGAACTCGAAGTTGGTGCAGAAAGCATGGCCACTCTCAATCAAATAATCAACTCATTGGCATCTCTTGCAAACCCAAGTTACAACAACGTGGATTTAAGCAATGAGAAACTGCTTTCTCTCAAAGTTGGAGGATTTAAGGAAGAAGTAGGAGGAACCGAAAATGAAATCAAGAAAAGACCAGTTGTTTTAATCATTGGTGCTGGTCGTGTTTGTCGACCTGCTGCAGAGTTTTTAGCATCAGTTGGTATGAATCCATCAAATTCCTCTTTGACACTGTTTGGAAATACTGATATTGGAGACATAAAAGAATTTGAAGTCGTGGTGGCTTCTCTTTACAAAAGAGATGCAGAAGAGACCATACAGGGGATCCCAAACGCAAAAGCTATAGAACTCGACATAACTGATCATGAATGCCTTTCTAAAAGTATATCACAAGCTGAAGTTGTGCTTAGTTTACTTCCACCCAATTGCCATGTTACTATTGCAAATGCGTGCATAGAGCATAAGAAGCACCTAGTCACTGCAAGCTATGTCGATGACTCAATGTCAACATTAGATGAAATGGCGAAAGATGCAGGTATCACGATTCTATGTGAAATGGGTTTGGATCCTGGCATAGATCACATGATGGCAATGAAGATGATAAATGAAGCTCATGCAAGAAAAGGCATAGTAAAATCTTTCGTTTCTTACTGTGGCGGTCTTCCATCTCCTGCCGCTGCAAACAACCCACTTGCATACAAATTCAGTTGGAATCCCGCTGGAGCTATTCGTGCAGGGAGGAACTCAGCCATGTACAAGTCTCATGGTGATATAATACATGTGGAAGGAAAAGAACTTTACAGTTCTGCAGTGAGCTTCCGAATTCCAGATTTCCCTGCTTTTGCTTTAGAATACCTCCCAAACCGAAACTCACTAGTCTATGGCGATCTTTATGGAATAAGCAAGGAAGCATCAACCATATTTCGTGCCACTCTTCGTTACCAAGGGTTCAGTGATATAATGGCTTGCCTTGCAAACATTGGCTTGTTTGACACTGAAGCTATTCCAATGCTAAAAGAAGGAGAAAGATTGACATACAAGAGCTTCTTCAAAATGCTTATGCAAAATAAAGCTCGTGAGCTTGCAGAGATATCAACTGCAGATGATGAAGGAATCATAAGAACAATGGTAAAGTTTGGTCTCTGCAAAGATGACGAAACTGCTGCTAATACTTTGAAAACTATCAAATTTTTGGGGCTCAATGATGATGTGGAAATTCCAGTAGCATGTCACAGTGCCTTCGATGTTGCATGTTTTCGCATGGAGGAGCGCTTATCATATGGTAGAGATGAGCACGACATGGTTCTACTGCATCATGAAGTGGAAGTGGAGTTCCCTGATGGAATCCCTGCAGAAAAACACCGAGCCACGTTATTGGAATTCGGAAGGACTCAACATGGGAAGACAACTACTGCGATGGCTCTAACCGTTGGTGTACCAGCTGCAATTGGTGCTTTGCTTTTACTTCAAAGCAAAGTCGGAACAAGAGGCGTTCTTCGTCCTTTGGATCCTGAGGTTTACATTCCAGCCATTGATATTTTAGAGGCTTCTGGGATAAAGCTTATGGAAAAGGTTGAGGTTTTGTGATTTGTACCAAATCCTCAGCTTGAATTCAGGTAAGTATAGTTATGTTTACAATGATCATATACATTTACATGAGCTGTTATAGCGAAGAGTTTGCTATCAGTATAACATCATGGTTGTATATGTAACATGTATGGTACATTTGTCAAGATAACAGTGTGGCGTCGTCTGTAATGTATGGAACCTTCTTTAGCAATAAATAATGTTTCAGGTTGCTGAGTATTGTGTGTTTGATATCCAAAATTAAATCTCATTGACATGAATTAATCCATGTTAAATTACACCAGATCCACAAACCTAATAAAACCCTAGGCTGGATCTATTCAAGTTGTCTCAACCATGGCAAAACATTGGATTCTTCAGGATAGCATCAAATGTTTGTTTCCAAGATTCTTGTGTTAAAGCTGTAAGTTCTAGATTGCCACAACTGATAATACCAAATGCACATCGAAACAAGAAGAACTACAGAAGAAGAAAAAAATCCCAATTGTAAAGAGAGTTATGATGTTAATATGTGAAGCCGGAACTTCATAATACGACAACTGAATAAATTTTGAGTCTGAAGGAGGGATGAGGAAGAAGGTGAAGCTTATAGGGCTGTCTGATTTACAGGCCAATCAGTCATAGAATATAATATTTCTCTGTTTGAATTCATGCTTTTTTTTCTCGCTAAGAAAAGAAAGACAATTTCCACGTAGACTTCCAAAAGTGCTGAGTTGCCCGCATTTTTGTTTTAACTTACATTTTTCACGTTTTGTTTTTTCGTGTCTTCAGTTTACCACGCAGTGTCCTTCACGTACCACGCAGTGCCACGTAGTGGTATTCAAACTCATCTCGTAGTGCCTTTACGAGGTGACTTAGGGTACCACGTAGTCGCACTGCGTGGTACATGAAGGAACCACGCAGTGACACTGCAAGGGAGGATATTTTCGTTTTTCTTTTTAAAATGGGGGAAATTCAGCAAAACAACGGGATTACTTGCTTGCTCTTTGAAGGTTCACAAAAACAACAAGAAATATATCAACTAAACGTGGAGAGCAGCAGCCTGCTCTTTGAAGGCTCACAAAAACAGAACTGCAACAAATAATGCAATTGAAGTTGTGAAACAACATAGAGAAAACACACAAAATAGCCAAAACGGCTCAAGAAACTCACAACGATCTCATAAACAAAACCAATACCAAACGAGCCAACAAACAGAACACCAGCAAACACTAACCACCAACAAGCTGCAGCAAACCAGTCGAACTCCCTTTAGGAGACTAAATGCAATGCCAAAGCGGAGTCCAACCAGATGTCGATATCCCATCATCCCTCTTAGAACGGAATAGCGACCTCAAGAGCTCTCATGACCAGCACCTCACTAACTGAGGAGTAACGGGAGGAAAGTTACCCAGACTGATAACTCTGACTCTGATGGAAAGCTGCAAGGATCCTGAACCAACCACAAAGCCATCTAGAGCAACATAGTCAATAAACTCTGACACCAGGACCTTAAAAAAAGGCCCACTAACCAACACACTCTCGAGGCCTAGAACCCCGAGTAACAGAAAACACACAACCCAACGATAACGAAAGAGGACCGAGGTTACCCGTAATGGGCCCGCCTCTAAACGCAAATAAAACATCGTTCCTCACCTTACGAATGACGGAGGGCGACATCATTGGTGACTCGTCGAAAACAATCTTGTCTCGAGACGGAAAAGGATAGGTCTAAGGTCCTTCCCACCCTCCCATTCCACCAAGTCCGAGGAGCTTCAATCAAAAAAGGGAACACACCATGAAAACCTACCAAGTGTTAGGATTTTAATAGCTAAGAGAGGAGAGAAAGATAACACGTTAGAAAAAAATGGTTACATTGTTATTCAGTTAAATTTAAAATAAAAGAGATACAAGCACTTAAATAGACCTAAGACAGAAACCGCTCACTAGTTACTTGACCTACAAACTAGGAAAGATCAATACTTACGCTAATTATTAGGCACACATGATGATTGACCAATTAAAACACACTCAACTTCTAACACCCTCCCTTAAACTAGATGTGATAGCATCCAGTTTACATAGCAGTGAACTGTATTTTCAATTTCTTCATCGTCTTGCGCAGACGAACTCGATCAAAACTATCATCTCTATCTGGTTGGGCATGCTCAAATCTTTTATGTTGATGGTACTTTAACCTTCAACAAATACTTTTGGTTTCCTCTTAGGGATCCACTGACCCCTCCATTCGGGTCTTCCCTTGTATATGTTATCTCCCCAACAAGTGAGAACTGCAGTCCTTCTTCCTTACTTGTTGGATAACACAAAACCAATTTTTCTTCATTCAACCTACTTCACATGTAGGCATGCCTATCTTCTCTTAGGCATATCATCAAACAGTTCTCGAGCGCTCATCATAAATGTCCAACCGTATAACCGATTTCTATTCTTCATCTCCATGTCCATGTCACTCTCTTACAAGCAATCTTCTATCAATATATGTCTACATCTCTACTACAGCAGACAAAACACCAACATTCATGCGAACTTTCTCAACTTTATTCTCCAACACACTACAAGAAACATACGGATTTCCGATGGCTGTCAGCCGTCGGCGGCCGTCGAAAAACCCCATTGCAAATTAGGGCGTCGGTAAACTGGATTTCCGACGGCTACCAACATAGTTCGTCGTTCACGTTTCCGACGGATTGAATCCGTTGGTAACGGTTTCCGACGGCCGTCGAGAGCCGTCGAAAACCATTACTATAATCAACGAATACGCTGTCTTTCGCCGTCGGAAACCGTTGTACATTCATGAATCCAGAAGTTGTCGGAAGCCATCAGAAAACCTGCATATTTTATTTTATTTTTTGTATTTCTGCTACTATTTAGCCTTCCAGCACACATTCATCTCAAATCATCATGCTAAACCATTAGTCTATAACCCAACAATCAAAAATTCATGCAAAACATTATATATCTACCAAAAATCATGAAAAACAAAAAAATAACATAAATACGTACAAAATACATAAGTTACCATCACATCAACAAAAGCTCAAGCAAGTCTACAACATCAACCGTACCAAAACATGCCTACCGTCATAATACATACAAACCAAAGTTATACCCATACCATAGTTATAGCAACCCAGTCATATATGTACATATGCCCCCAACAACTAAAAACATACCTATCTAACCATCACTGATCATCATCTTCTTCATCGTCATCTTCAGTAGATCCGGCTGATGAGGGGAAGAGCCCATACTGTTGCGCAAACTCCGCTAAGCACCGATCTAGAAGCTGAGTCGTCTCAATGGCTTAACAACGATTCTGCTCCTCAAGCTGTGCCACCCTAGCTCTCAGCTCCTCTATCTCTGCGGTTCATCTCTACTCTATTTACTCCGTTTCTGCTGACTGGTGGACTGTAACAATCATTTAAAAATCTTTTAATCATGTACTATGGTGGCTTGGTGATTAACATATAATGGTTTAACTATAATTAAAATGGAATACTCATATTTGATCTAATAATTAAATACCAAGTGAAAATTAAGCTAAGGTAAAACCAAATGAACCCCACAAAATCTACAAAACAAAGTTGTTAAATGTTTGATGGAACATTGCACTATTAGGAATGAGTGTTTCCCCAACTTTTTGGCAAGTATATACAATGTAGTTATATCAATGTGAAGAGAAGAATGACGTTTGGTGGAACATTGCACTAATCAGAGTTCTATTTCTAAACTAAAAATTAAATTAAGGTAAAAAGCCTTTACCACTTGATTTCCGAATCCATAGCGTCTATTCCGCGTCGCTGGATCCATCACTGACTGGAAGATGATGTCCTCCTCGTCAGTAGTGAGCTGCTTCTGTCCAGTCCCAGCTAGACGCTGCTGACGTTGCTCCATAAACTTCTCCTGCAAGACCAAATAAGAATGTATTTAAAATTAATATCATGATATATTATATTATTATAATTTAACAATTACTACAAATACTTCTACATATAATGAAATCTTACGTGACTCTTCCTAGACTTGTCGTCATGCCATGTGTATATGATGTTCCCTTCCGAATCGAGACGCTCGATGACGTGCGTACGGGTGAACACATTCATATATGAGAGTGGACCCTGCCCCTCGGCCTCCTGAATATGATTATTACACACAATTTATATTTTCAAAATTATATAGCATATTAATTTTTATATAAGCCGCATTTAAATTTTTTTACCAATTCCTGTTGATACTGCTGAAGGGACTTCGATCCTCCTCGATGCGTGACTGAATTTTTATTTCTATTTGCACTGTTTCTTTCTGACTCGGTATGTTCATTCAAAATTTGATACATTACTTATCGAGTAAATATTTTTTTATATTTTAAAAAAATTAATACACTAACCTTCTCTTCATCACTGTCCCAATACTTTAGAAATCCTTCCCAAACGGCTGCTCCCATCCATCGAGGTTTTTCATGCTTTTCTTCATTGTTGATATGACATCTTTATAATTTTTTCTGATTTTCTGGATCCAGTACGTCCGAGCCAGCTATAAACCATGCGTCTCGATATCCACCTCAGCCTGTATTTCACGTTAAACAAACATTACTATTAAATATGTACAGTATATCAGCGATTAAAAGAAATTAAAATGCAAAAAGTATATAAGAAAATACTTACTAGCACATCCTGCCAAAAGACCTCCTATATGTGAGGTGGGATTGGATCCCACTTAGGCCAACATCTCGACTTCCGAGCCCTATATGCAGCTCTCGAAACGTCCAAAATAACTTCGAAGGTTGCAGATTGAATACCCTGTGTTAAATATAATATACATAAGTTATAGCAACAAAAAATTATTAACAGTCTAAATAAAGTTTAATTTTTACCATACTCGTAGGGATCAAGGAGATGACTGGACGCTTAGAAGGTTGCGATCCAGAACCCTCTCCTGAAGAATTTCCTCTAGATGACATACTTGTCACATACAAATCATTTTAAAAGATAACAATAACATCATATTCAAATTTATTTTACGGCTTACTTACACAAACGATATAAGCTGCTAAATAAACGACATAAAACATAATGAAATCGTTTATACCTGTATTTCATTGGGTCTCATATTCTAAGGAATAACATATTACATTGCAGATTTAAGATAAATAGGAAAATGTAACACCCCACCTCCGTTAAGGTCACTCACAAAGGGAATGCCTTAACTTTGGTGGAGCATTTTAGTAAACAGAACAGAATATTACAAGACAGATAAACAGTACTTGAAATTTTTTAACTTTATTACAGCGGAAAACAGAAATCAGTATGGTTACATCTTTAACAAATTCTCAAGTACATAAATATCAGTCTTGTTCAGAAAGTCATCAGAGTACAAAACTTTAAAATCATAATCCCCACAGAAGATGCCATAAGAAGTCAAGCAATACTTTAAGCACTTCAAGCACTTTAAGCAGAAGAGATCCGGATCAAACTAAAGTATTCCCTCCTTGAAAACCTGGGGGGGGGGGAAATGGAAGAAAAGGGGCGAAAACAAACAAGGTCAGACATAAAGTCTGGCAAGTCCAGTGACTTTCAGCATATGAACAGATAATAATAATTATGACATGAAAATAAGCTGGATAAGAGATAACAGTAACAGGAACAACAGATATACTTAGGTTAAACAGAAGAAACAGAATGATATCTCTTTTCATTTCTCTGCACTAGTACTAATATAACGGGATTAGGTGTTACCCTAATGTCTTAACTGAAACAGAAAGGAAACAGAATGATTTCCACAGAACAGAATGCTAGTAATGGGCTTTTACCACCCGAACAGAAGGTACAGAAACAGAAACAGATTAATCCCTATGGAAACAGAATGTAGAATTAGGTATACACTAATAAATAGGCCTTTACTACCCCAACAGACGGTACCACGCGGGAACAGACAGGTGTTACCACCCAACAGAAACAGACGGTACCCCACAGAAACAGACAGAGCTAAGTGTACCCTAAGTTCTACCCCACGCGATCGGCTCCCTAATATATTAATACCCTGTGCCAGCCCCACCGAAGGGTGTATCATTCCCTAAAGTGGCAACCTTTGAATGACACGGACCTATTTACAGATGTCACGGCGTCTTACATCCTCAGAGGCAGACCGGGATCCATGCACGCACATGACCCGGTTGGAACGCACCATCAACACCCCTCGCCATTATCAGAATGAACCGCTTATAATTAGTTCAGTAAGCGTGCCCGGACCCTACCTACTGTAGGGTCAAAGTTTTGATACCAGAAAGGGTTACTGACTAATATGGGTCCCAAACAACAGATGACACAAGTATTTCCCCTCCTAACCTTGTGTCCCCAGATTAACGGATTTCAGATTAACTTGTTACAGGTTTCAGACATACAGAGTTCAGATTTACTAGTTCACAGATCAGACATTCAAGTTAACAAGTTTTCGGACTAACGGATCAGATGTACTGTTTTAACAGACTTACAGATTGTCTAATTTTGTAATTGGGCCTACAGATTCACGAAACGGGTTTGTTAGATTTATCAATCCAGTTGGTATAACCCTATCCACCCAACACGTTTTAGACATCATATTTATCTCAGATTTTCATTAATGCTCAGACCTCTCACATTAGACTGACAGTTTGCGGCCACTGGTTAGGCCGGTTGGTTCCGGGCAGGTTTCTGCCGCAAACTGAATCTAACCTCGGGTTTCAAGCACGTTATGACTAACTTCTCACATTAGAACCTATTGTTTGCGGCCACTGGAATGTGCCGGGCGGTTCCGGGCAGAATTACGCCGCAAACTCATTCTAACCTCGAGTTAGCCATGTTTTATGTTTAACAAATGTGTTCATTCACAGATTTTAACAAATTAACTTCTTTACAAGTTACAGCAGATTATTCGAGCTTCTATTAACAAGTTTTGCTCAATTTTAAATCTAGCGTACAGGATTACATACTTCAAATTTCAGCATTTCAGTTCCAACAGATTACGCCATTCAACGGATTAAACAGATAACAGATCTTGCAGATTAGGCGATTTAGCAGATTTAGCATATGAGGCAAATTTAACATAATTAGCATATTAGGCAAATCAATCTAATTAGCAGTTTAGGCAATATAACAGAACTAGCAGATTAGGCAATATAACAGATCTAGCAGATTAGGCAGTATAACAGATCTAGCAGATTAGGCAATATAACAGATCTAGCAGATTAGGCAGTATAACAGATCTAGCAGATTAGGCAATATAACAGATCTAGCAGATTAGGCAATATAGCAGATTTAATTATTCCTTAAATTTTCATTGACATATCTTGCCTAATTATAAATTTGGCCTAAGTTTGCATGCCTAAATAATTGTCATGATTCATAATTATGATTATATACCAAATATAGCCATGCATATCATATATTCAAAGAACTCCCACTTATGTGTTATTCACATTTAACAGTTATCAAATCTTAATATAGATCTTTACACCTAAGTCATATTCTCTTTTTATCTCAAGTCAGGAAAAATATGCTCAACAATCTAGATCTTTAAATTATATCCTCTCAAAATCAGATCTTAACTATTACACATGCGTTATGCCCAATGTCTCAAGTCACATGTTAACATACAATGGTTCCTCTTCTTCCAACTCACAGAATATGCATAGATCTAGATCTAGTTTACAACATATGTCCTTTTCCTTAAAATCAGTCACAGATCAGTTATTTCCAATTATGCCATCATTCATTATTTGTCCCAAAGTTTAGCGTTTGTGCGTTAATCTCTTATGAGATCTGGCGCAGGCTCGTGGTAGCCTGGCTATAGAACAGAAAGAAGAAAGAGATACAGAATAAAATAGATCAGAACAGAACATACACAACCTCAAATTCAGATTTACAATCATGTCACAATCATAATTAAAGTTTATATCGGAAAATAACTGCACTTGCCTTGGTTGGATTCTAAAAGAAAAAGGTGTTGTAGCTGTTCTCTTTTAATCCTAATCAGAATTGGAGGAAGAAGAAGCACAAGTCCTAGCTTGGGTTTCAGGAGAGTAGAGACGCCATTGATTTATTTTTTTTAGAGAGGAATAGAGCAATGGAGGTTAGAGAATTGTATATGAGATTTAGGTTTAGGTTAGGGATGTATATATAGGTGTAGGAAGTTATTTAGGACCATTAGATTAACCCTGAACCATGAGAACCAACCAGATGCAAAATCTGCATTTGAGCGAATCGGCCCACGAGTTGACAGCCAAACACCCTGGATTAACCCCTAGTCGACCCAGCAAGGCTCGGGTCGACCTCAAAAATGGGCCGGTTCGGTTTTTCCCCTCCCAATTCGTTGTTTTGAACTTTTTTTGCATATTTATTTATTTAATTTTTATATATATCTATATATATTTCTCTCATATGCATACAAACTTCAAGGCTTAATAACTTCTTCATAGTTAACCATTTTCACACTAAACCACTCTTTGAACTGCGTTCACACTAAGCCACTTTTTAGCCATTTCCCTAAAACAAAAATATGGCGCTGGCGGGGATCAAACTCTGTACCTCTTGTATGCAAGTCACATGTTCTAACCAAATGAGCTACTAAATCTTGTGCTTACAAAACTTAGAACAATGTTATCATTCTTTTCTCATTCCTCTTTTTCAAATTAATTATTCTTTAATTTGTTATTTTAATATTCTCAGAAAATACGGGGTGTTACATTCTCCCCTCCTTTAAGGATTTCGTCCCCGAAATGTTCAAGTTAAGAAGAATGTATCCTAACATCCAACATCCATCTACTCAACCATTCAGTCACAGGCATCCATTGTCCTTAAAAGGTTTCTAATGCCGTATGAACATATGCAATGTGTGTGTATATGTTTCTTATCTAATGCCAAATCAGGCGGTCTACTGATCCAGTTAACCTCCTTAATGCGAATCATGTTAGTGCCATGAGTCCAAATATGTATGCAAGAAATCCTATTTGATACACATCATTTCTATATGAGTGCATAACCATTCATCCAAATGAAACATCCATGTGAGGAGTCAATCATTCTGCATCCACAAAAATTGAAAAATGCACACACATCCATATGCAGTATGAGAGTGTTTTTGAGCCGATATAGTGCCTAGTGTGTGTATATGCATCCACGAGCAACCACTAGCAACCACTTGCATCCACTTGCAACCATCAAACATAACATGTCTCAAACACATGTTTACACCCATTAGTTTCTGCCTTAAGTTCGAAGATTCAATCGATAGGATACAGTCAAACGATGGAAGCGAGTACAGATAAAACAAAAACTTGGTTCCCATTTGACATTGGTTGAGAGAATAATTCCCCTAAGTATCAACCCCAAAGACCGAGATCAATATCAGATTGACACTCAGAGGATTACCCTCTTTAGACAATGTCAAAACTGGAAATCTTAACCTTATCAGAGATATTCAGATATTTACAGACAACTAGTATAGATCAGATTACCAAATGATTATTAGAAAACTAAGCATGATAAAACCCAGAATGTATGCGTCCTACTTGACGCCTAACACAGATATCTCTCAAACCCCAACCTATCACCAGCAGATGAGTCGTAACCCCTATGGGGTTTGAGACTATAACCAGATCAGAAACAAGACTAGTATTAAAGTGCAGAGACTCGACTACAGAATCAGAATGCCATAATCAGAAAGAGTTCTAACTCAATAATCAGATAAGGAAACTAAACTCTCTACGGAAATTTTCCTACTTATATCCTATCCACCAACTATGAGAGCATTCGCATGCCTTCCCGAAGTAGGTCATGTCCTCTGTCCTTGCCCCCGTTTCTTCGGGCAGTCCCTAGTGAAGTGTCCCACCTCACCACAGTTGAAGTGAGTGTCCTTCCTCTTTTGGCAATCCTTGTTCAGATGAGTCAAGCTTCCATAAGTAAAGCACATTTCTCCTCCTTTATCATCATACTTTTCTTCCTTCTTTTGTGTTTCCTTTTTGCCTACTTTGTGAACCAAGTCCATATCCATGAGTTTCTCATCCTTGGGTTGTGCCCCTTAGCCAAACTCCCTCATTCTCATCTTTACTATCCGTGTGTAACATGTAGACAAGTCCCTCGAAAGCGGCCTCCATCGCACGGAAAATCCTACAAAGCTCGAAAGAAAATTAACCGTAGGTGAGACTACTGCGGCTACAGATGGAAGTCGTGCGCTTATTTGCCCTTTGACCGGTGTCGTAGTCTTATCAAGCCTACCGAACCATGCCGCGATGAGGTTACCTCCCAGAAAGCTGGGAGCCCCGGAGAAAGAAGGAAACAAAGATTCAAACAGAGGATCAAAAGATATATATATGGCTTTTGGGGATTATGTTTTTCAAAAATAAGCTTTACTTTTGAAAATACTTCCTTTTTAAATCCTTTTTGAAAATAGTTTTCAAAACTTTTTATCAAATCTGGTAACCTTCAGCTCTGATACCAAGTGTAACACCCCACCTCCGTTAAGGTCACTCACAAAGGGAATGCCTTAACTTTGGTGGAGCATTTTAGTAAACAGAACAGAATATTACAAGACAGATAAACAGTACTTGAAAAATTATAACTTTATTACAGCGGAAAATAGAAATCAGTATGGTTACATCTTTAACAAATTCTCAATTACATAAATATCAGTCTTGTTCAGAAAGTCATCAGAGTACAAAACTTTAAAATCATAATCCCCACAGAAGATGTCATAAGAAGTCAAGCAATACTTTAAGCACTTCAAGCACTTTAAGCAGAAGAGATCCGGATCAAACTAAAGTATTCCCTCCTTGAAAACCTGGGGGGGAAGGAAGAAAAGGGGCGAAAACAAACAAGGTCAGACATAAAGTCTGGCAAGTCCAGTGACTTTCAGCATATGAACAGATAATAATAATTATGACATGAAAATAAGCTGGATAAGAGATAACAGTAACAGGAACAACAGATATACTTAGGTTAAACAGAAGAAACAGAATGATATCTCTTTTCATTTCTCTGCACTAGTACTAATATAACGGGATTAGGTGTTACCCTAATGTCTTAACTGAAACAGAAAGGAAACATAATGATTTCCACAGAACAGAATGCTAGTAATGGGCTTTTACCACCCGAACAGAAGGTACAGAAACAGAAACAGATTAATCCCTATGGAAACAGAATATAGAATTAGGTATACACTAATAAATAGGCCTTTACCACCCCAACAGACGGTACCACGCGGGAACAGACAGGTGTTACCACCCAACAGAAACAGACGGTACCCCACAGAAACAGACAGAGCTAAGTGTACCCTAAGTTCTACCCCACGCGATCGGCTCCCAAATACATAAATACCCTGTGCCAGCCCCACCGAAGGGTGTATCATTCCCTAAAGTGGCAACCTTTGAAGTTAGTGACCCGCACGAGCCCACCATTTTGATGGCTTTGATGGAAGGAGTCGATCCTGACTCCGAGTTTGGAGATTACCTTTCTGGGAAGCCACCTCCCACGAGAGAGTTATTTTATGAAAAGGCCGATATTCGGTTGAGACGAGAGGAGGCCAAGGAAAACCGAAAGAGAAAGTCTGGAGCAGCTTCAAAAGAAAATGTTCAGAGTAATGTCGCCGTGAAGCAGTCTGGAGAAAGTTCCGGAAAAGTTGAGGTGAATGTGGGAAACAAGAGTGGAAACGACAATAATGGAAATGGGGGCAACAACAACAACCGTAACGCGAATGGTAACAGAAGAAATAGAAATAGGGGAAGTGATCCTAACAAAAGACCCCGGTTCCAGACTTATGAGAATTATACACCGTTGAACGATACTCTGGAGAACATTTACTTGGATACATACAATGTTTTGCAATATAAAAGACCGCCACCTCGCGACTCAATGGAGAAAGAAATGGCAACCGGAAAGTTTTGTTTGTTTCATGGAACTCATGGGCATTCAACCAATGAATGTCGACATTTGAGAGACGTGATTGAGAAGCTGCTGCACGAAGGGAAATTGGATGAATATAAGGTCGCCCCGAGAGACAGGGGGCAAGGAGAACAGGCTCCGAAACAGATCCAATCAGCTCCCAAGCCTACAGCGCAGCAGAAAGGCAAGGGAATTGTTATCAACTCCATAGTGGGTGGACCTCACCCAGCGATCCACAGTTTTAGAGCAATGGATCAATATGTAGACGCAGCTAAGCACGTAGATGTGGATGAATTTGATGATCTGGAAGATATCGCTCCCATAAAGCAACAAAAGACAATGTTTGACGACATGGTATTCCGTAGCAGAGATAATACCGGGATCCAGTCACCCACTGACGATCCGTTGGTCATTACCACCACCATTGGGCCGGCATTGGTTCATAAGGTGTTAGTAGACAATGGAAGTTCTGTTAATATTTTATTTAAAAAGTCATTCGATCAGATGAAGCTTGAGTCTGAAGATTTGAAGCCATGTGAAGGTTGGATCTGAGGCTTCAATGGAGCATCAACAGCTCCAATGGGGTACATAGAATTTCCCGTAACTTTGGGGCAAGGAGAACGCCGAAGAGTACGGATGCTTCAGTTCGTAGTATTGGACGTAGATTCGCCTTATAATGCATCTTTTGGAAGGCCTTCCCTTGCTGAGTTCAGGGCTTGCATCGCCCCTTGGTGTTTATTGCTTAAGTTCCCAACTAAAGCCGGAACCGGAGTAATGAGAGGAGATCAAGTCTCCGGACGTGCCTGCTATGTTGCCGAATTGAAGATGTTGATGAAGGGACTTAACATCGAGAGTAAAGGTGCCTCGCCTCCTCGAAAGGAAGGCTCGGCGTAGCAATTAGAGGGATCGGCCCCGAAGGAGTTGCCCAAAGGAACGCTTGAAGACCTGGATCCCAGAAAAGACGAGGAACCAGAGACTAGAAATGCAACTCCTAATGAAGCGACAGTGGACATCCCCATTGATGAAGCTGATCCAACAAGAGTTTTGAAGATTGGATCCCAGTTGGATCCACGTCGGGCCAAAGAACTAACTGACTTCCTGAAGGCAAACTTGGACATGTTTGCCTGGACCCACGCGGACATGTGTGGGATATCGCCATTCGTTATAAGTCATTCACCAAATGTAAACCCGAAACACCCGCCTGTAAAGCAAAAGAGACGTAGGCTGGGCCTAGAGAGGTCGGCCGCTCTGAAAGAAGAAGTGGAGAAGCTGAAACAAAATGGATTTATTAGAGATTCGACATATCCCGACTGGATATCGAATCCCGTCTTAGTAATGAAGCCGAATGGAAAGTGGCGGACTTGTATTGATTTTTCAGATTTGAACAAAGCTTGCCCGAAAGATAGTTTCCCACTTCCCAGGATTGACCAGCTTGTAGATTCGACGGCGGGACACGAACTTCTTTCTTTCATGGACGCATATTCCGGGTACAACCAAATTTGTATGCACGTGCCAGATCAAGAACACACAAGCTTCATTACAAACTTGGGGTTATACTGTTACGTGGTCATGCCGTTCGGCTTGAAAAACGCTGGAGCCACTTATCAGCGCTTGGTGAATAGGATGTTTTATAATCAAATAGGGAAGACTATGGAAGTTTATGTGGATGATATGCTTGTCAAGTCGAAACAATCCTCCAGCCATACGCAGGACTTGGCCGAAATGTTCGGCATCCTGCGAAAGTATCGAATGAAGTTGAATCCTTTGAAATATTCGTTTGGGGTGGCATCGGGAAAGTTCCTAGGCTTCATTGTGAGCTCCCGAGGGATTGAAATCAATCCCAGCCAAATAACAGCGATAAGAAGTATTGAAGAACCGAGGAGGATTAAAGATGTCCAGAGTCTTGCGGGGAAAGTAGCCGCGTTGAGTAGGTTCATCTCCAAAGCCACGGACAAATGTGTCCCAATTTTTGATTTGATTAAAAGGGGAAAGAAGAACTTTGAGTGGACTCCGGACTGTGTTGAGGCCTTTCGAAATTTATTGGAATTGCTAGAAAAACCGCCGATTTTGTCAAAGCCAGTGGATCACGAAGAGTTATTTGTTTACTTGGCAGTTTCGGCTCACGCTGTTAGCACAGCCTTGGTTCGAGAAGAAGACAAAGTGCAAAGGCCGGTATATTATGTAAGCAAGAAATTGGCAGCGGCAGAACGCAACTACCCAAAGATTGAGAAGCTCGCTTACAGCCTCCTAATCGTCTCCCGAAAACTTCGTCACTATTTCCAAGCTCACCCAATAACTATATACACTGACCAACCTCTAAGGCAGATGTTGCAGAGACCCGAAGCATCGGGACGATTGATCAAATGGAATATTGAATTAAGTCAGTTTGATTTAAATTTTCAGCCGCGGAGGTCGATCAGGGGGCAGGCTCTGGCTGACTTTATAGCAGAATTCACAATCCCAGAGGAGGAAATAATCAATGACAAAGTGGTCAAGTCCGAAGACGAGTTAAAATTAGATCCTTGGAAGCTATACACTGACAGAGCCAAGAATGACCGAAGGTCCGGAGCTGGAATCATCTTAGTCACTCCTGAAGGACGGTCGTTATATTACGCTCTACGATTAGAATTTTCGGCGACTAACAATGACTCTGAATATGAAGCCCTAATTGCTGGGCTAAAGCTTGCTAAAGACCTCGGAATAAAAACATTGAACATATTCTGCGACTCCAAAATCGTTGTTTGCCAAGTGTGAAAGGAGTTTGTGGCTCGGGGACCTCGACTTATTGTCTACCTCGGGAAAGTGGAAAAGCTGTTGAGCAGCCTGGAATGGTACAACATAACGCACATCCCAAGAGCCGAGAACCAGAAGGCAGACAGGCTGGCAAAGCTAGCTAGTTTCGACAACCCGGAAGAAACTGAAATAATTCCAATTGAAACATTGGAATCGCCAAGCTTTGAGTCGATGGAAATTGAGTTCGCTTTCGAAGCAGAACCGGAAAAGGAGTCGTGGATGACCCCAATTAAGAACTTCCTTAAGAATGGGACACTCCCATCAAAGAAGAGTGAGAGACGGGCTATAGTTCGCAAGGCTACCAGATATGTCCTTCAAGATGATACTCTTTATAGACAAGGATTTTCTATGCCCCTGTTACGATGTATAGCACACGACGACATCAAACGTGTACTAAGAGAAGTACATGAAGGTGAGTGTGGAGATCATACAGGAGGTCAGACTTTAGCGAAAAAGATATTACGGTATGGATACTTCTGGCCCACAATTAATAAAGATGCGGCTGATTATTCCCGACGCTGCGATAAGTGCCAGAGATTCGCCAAAATCCCCAGAGCACCATCGACCCAACTCAAATCAATGGTGAGTCCTTGGCCTTTTTCCACGTGGGGAATTGATATCATCGGAGTTCTGCCAATTGCTAAAGGAGGAGCGAAATATGCAATAGTCACTGTGGATTATTTCACGAAGTGGGTGGAAGCTGAGCCTCTAACCAAAATCACGGCAAGAAAGGTGATAAGTTTTGTGGTTAGAAATATTATATGCCGATTCGGGATCCCAAGGACCATTATAACTGACAACGGAACCCAGTTCGATGGTGCTGAATTCAGAAATTTCTGCCAGAAATATAAGACCGACAAACGGTATACTGTGGTTGCCTATCCGCAGTCAAACGGGCAAGTTGAAGCAATAAACAAAGTTATAAAATCCATCCTCAAGAAACGGTTAGAGCGCGCAAAGGCAAAATGGGTTGACGAATTGGCCTTAGCTTTGTGGGCATATCGAACAACATTTAAGACCACTACTGGTCATACCCCTTTCTCTCTCTCTTTTGGTTCAGAAGCAGTTATTCCAGTAGAGCTTGAAGTTCCTTCCCACCGGGTGACGTATTATGACCCGATGACGAATCGGGCGCTCTTACTCGAGTCTCTTGATGAAATCGAAGAAAAAAGGGACGAAGCAGATTTGCGCGTGGCAAGACATCGACGTCAGATGGCATGCTATTACGACAAAAAAGTTCGCCTTAGGACTTTTGAACCAGGAGATTTAGTGCTAAAGAGAGTCTTTCCATCCCTTCCTCACCTCGGTCCAAAGTGGGAAGGACCCTTTGTCATCCAACGGAAACTTGAAACAGGAACCTTCAAGTTAACGACCGTAGATGGCGAAGAGGTACCTAGAGCATGGAATGCCCAACACTTGATGCGATATCTGGATTAGAAATGTTGTACTCATTGCTATTTTTCTTATGAACTCTGTAAAAAGGCACGACTTGCCTTAGGAAAGTCTGATGATATGAATAAAGAACTATAAAGTGGATGTAGGCTACGACTTAGCCGAACCACTATAAAAATATCGTGTGTCATTTACTTTCGTGCATTATATATATACTTTTATCTACTATTCTGTTGTGATTATGGAATATAAGATGATTTAAAACCTGAAAGGTTGAGAACAGTTTATACGCAAGAAAAAGCACAACGACTATTTGTGCGATAAGACATAAAATAATGGGAAGACGACATTCTTAACTCTAACTCTCGGAAATTGAGAGAGAGTATAAGGGACGGGAAGACGACGTCCTCTGAGGCGTGAAGGTGCACCCAGACAAGAGACCGCCTCAGTAAGAACTCTAACCTGAGTATAAGACAGGAGAGTATAAAAAATGCCAGAAAAAACGACAGGCATTGACGGTACAGAGAATGCATTCCCGTCGAAGAATCAGGGACATTCAGACTACTTGATTAAGTTTTGAATAGTTTTTTGAGATTGACTGGGGGCATATATGTGCATACATATTTCTCCACCATAGCTTCACTACCCAACTATAGTAAGACATGCGTTCTTACATAAGTGCAAAACTAATGACTAACAGACATTGTAGAAAATGAATTATTTTTTAATTACAAATGAATGAATTTGTACAGGAGAACAGTCAAAAAGAAGGTGCAAGAGTCACCCTTATAGCAACAATTATTGGTCAACCAAATGCTAAAATAACGCAAGACAACCCACTATTTAGACTTCGAGGGAGGCTTGGACTTCTTGGCGGCATTCTCTGCATCCTTCGCCTCTTTCTCGGCCTCCGTCAAGATGCGTTTTGATTTTTTCTTTCCTGAGGTTGTGGTGCTGGAATCGGTCGACTTCTTCCCGGAGGGCGGAGCGCTGGAATCAAGAGAAGACTTTTTAGCGAGTTCCTCTGTAATAGATCTAGTTGAAAGCTTAACAACTAACCTTGATCCCGCATCCACAACAGCGAGGGGCTTGAGGCTTTCAGGGTCTAAGTCTTCAGCTTTTAACTGCAAGCGTTTATCTTGGTCAGCTTTCAGTGCAGCCAAAGTAACATCATCTGCGCTTTTCGACTCCCCGATTATTGCCACCTCCGGATCTTCCTCATGTCCTCCGTCGCCGCAATCATCCTTTAAGGCATCTATCATTTCGTCATCACGAGGAGTGTCGGCCTTGGACGGTTCGCTTTCTGCTCCCAAATCCATGGGAGCAGCCTTGTCCTTTCCCCCTTTTGCCTTCTCTGTAGGCTCCGCCCCAGAGGCGGTTCCTTGGGACACATCTGTCTTTCCGGGTGGCTCAATACCTACAGAGTGAGGAGCAACAGTTATCAACTCAGGAGAAAATAATGGGTTTTTCATCGATTGTTCAATCACGTGGCGAAAGGTAGAGATAGCCTTGACAAATTGAGGTGAAAATGTAGAGATACCTTCCGAAGACTTCTCGGCTGGGGTAACTGCTGTCTCTGATGCTGTTTCAGGAACAGGGGATAACAGAGTTGTTCAAGGGATCCCCGGGTTTTCAGGGTCATATCCCTCAACTTCAGAAGTTGCGGGGGCGGTAGAAGAGGAACCAGCCTCGGGAATGCTCTTTTGCTTAGCCCTCCGCTTCTCTTCATCCATGGCAGCAGCAATGAGGCGGCGCCCTTCAGCTAGGCGTTCTGGCTCATCATCCCTTAAATATTTCTCCATCAGCTTGTCCTCGTCAATGGAATCAACCTTGAGCTCCTCTTTTTCCCACTCAACGATCTGACTCCATACTTGGACTAGAGTAGATGGATAATCTTCAATCCAAGAAATGTTCCGGCGACGGATGATATGCGCAAAGAATTCAATCACTAATTCGCCGAAGCCCTGAATCTCTTCCTCAGCCTCTGACAATTGTTTGCGGGCCTCCCCAGCGGATTTGATGGCACATTCGACGTTACCCTCCGTCAGGGCAGCTCTGTTCTCTGCCTCCATTAGCTTAGAAGCCAAGTCAGTATTTTTCTTTACTAGTTCAGCATTCCTCCTTGCTAACTCGGCATTTTTCCGTTCAAGGTCAGCGTAAGCAAGGCGCGTTTTAGCGGCATCTGACTTAGCATCTTCGGCTTGCTTTTTTGACTCAGAACGCTCTTGAGTATGAGATTCGAGCAAATCATGGTAACGTTTTTGCATATCTTCAAATTGTTGTTTGAAGCTAGTAGCGTCCCTTTGAGCAACGGCAAGCTGGGCCTGTGTGTCCCCCAAATCTTTTCCTAGATTCTTTAAGGCCTTTGCATCGTCTTCAGCGGTTTTTTGCATCGAGTCAGCATTCGTAATTAAAGTACGGATGATTCTGGAAAGGTTGCGTGAATACTTGAACATTTCAGAATACTGTTTCTCGACCGCATCTATCTTTGCTTTGGCCTCATCTGCCCACCTGGAAGAAATAGGCTCAAGGGCATGTAAAAAAGTCAAGTTCTCGAAGTAATGTTCGGGAAATTGCTCCTCCAGATACGCCCGCTTGACTGCAGTTTCAGCATCTAGTGGTGGAGGGGCGGGGATCGTCAGTTCAGTGTCCCTGTGTGTGGAGGATTCAATAGTTTCTTTATCTGTTCTAGGCCATTTAGTAGAGACCTTGCGTTTACTTCGCGACTCAGTATCTTTTGGCGGACTTCTCTCCCTGCTGCGCTTTTCTTGAGAAGAGGTGGAGTCTTTTGGTTGCGGCCTGTCCTCTTCCCGACGACCTTGGTAACCTTTATATCTCTCTGGGTCCGTCCGAACAGGAGAGCGAGAACGCGAGGTTCGAGAGCGATAGGGTTCATAAGGCCTTCTCTCCTCCCTACTGCGATCGTCGCGGCGATCATACTCGGTATCGTAAGGTGGATTAGACATGCTGCGACGGAGTTTCCTGATATCATAGTAAGATCGGGACATCGTGCCTGCACAATAAGACAAATGAAATTCAGAATCAATAATTTCACAGAGAGAAAGATGCAATGAGTGGTAATGCTATTGTATAGAGTGTGTCCTAAGTGGTGTGTTTCCCCCCAATCAACCCGAGTCTGAAGCTAGACTAGTACGGGCAGGCTCTTTGGCCTTAGCAGGAGTGGTTTCTTCGGAAGAAGTGAAAACTAAAGGATTCTTCCTAAAATCCTCTGAAGTGTAAATGGTTTCAGGTAAGGGGAGATCCCCCAAACCCTGAAACAGTGGGTCATCAGTGCTAGGGACATCTCCCTCAGAAGCATCAATCGGAGACTCTTGGGAAGACATCGACCTTTCCGGAGAAATGGCAGTCTCGGGAACAGTATACCCTTCGCGATGCTTTTCAGCCATGTTAGCCAATTCGTCATCTTGGGTAGAAGAAGGAGAGAGTGAAGCTTGAAAAGGCACTGTAGGAGCTCTTGAACTTTCACCCGTTTCAGGGATTACGTCCACTGGGGGAATATAAACATATGGAGCCGTCCCGTGACCAATGCTACGAGTAACAGATAGCAACCCATGAAAATGAAGGTATTCGTCCTTAAGGACTTCGTCAATAGTCAAAAACTTCTGATCACCATTAAGGAGCTGGTGCATCCGGTCAAAGAATACTTGGTCTGATATTTGTTTTGGGTTATCGACTGCAAACAAGAAGAAAAACGAGTTAAGGCGATGGCTTAAATGTATAGAGTCGAGATTTAGAAAACCAGTGCTTTACTTGATTTCGTCCACCTCCTAGCACACCCTGGTTGTCGCTTCACATAAAACCATTCCAGCCTGGAATCCTCAGCTTTACTACTGAATGGCGCTGGAATTATTTTCCTCTTAGGCACAGACTCAAAGTAACAGAAAGAAGGAGTCTCTCGAGTCCGATGCTTGAAGTTATAGAAGAAATGAACGTCATCGAAGGTGAGCTCTATGCCTAAGATCTCACGGTACGCTACATATAAGGTGTGCAAGTAAGCATAAGAATTAGGATGCAGCTGCATGGGGGCAATCCGCATTTGTCTTAGAAAATCGACGATGAAAGGAGAAAATGGAGGGATAGCCCCAACCATAAACATCAACCGAGCAATTGCCTTATATCCTTCTGGAGGGTTATGGGGACGGTCAGTTCTCGAAGGCACCAGGGTGTCCCTTTTTAGTATCATGTATTTTAGACAAATTCGGATAAGTCTGTCGTTGTCAATCGTCGATTCAACAGAATCTTGGGGTGACTCCAATATGGCGGCAGATTCAAATTCATCAGGAGCTCGATCGTCGCCAATCCCTCCTTCCTCTTCACAACCTAGAGAAACTCCACTCTCTGAAGACACATTGTCACTTTTGCGATTTCCAACCTCGTAGTCTGAACCCTCATCATTCCATTCTGGATCCGAGGGAGAAGATATATCCTCGAGAGTAACTTTGTTGGATGTCTCTGGGGCCTCCTTCTTCTCAGCAAGTCTAGAAGAGCGTCTGGATCTCATGGTCACAAAACTATTGAAGAAGCAATAGCACAAATTAGAGTAAATTAGCCCGTATCCCCCCGTGCATGTGTGCAAACTAAAGTGTAAACAGTGTATGCGGAAAGTGTAAAGTTATTTAAAAGTGCGACACAAAATTTTGGCAAAGTAATAAGGATCAAAGCGGTTCTTGATGTCCAGTTATGTTCACATGGCACTATCCTAACTGTCCATTAAGTTTAAGATTATGCCGAGAGTTGATTGGGCCAGTTAAACGAGTTTTTATGCATTAAGATGGACTGCCCTTCGATTCGGTTCGGGCGCATTCATTGGGATCGGATCGGGGGCGTAGCCTCGCCTTGGGCTCGGATAAACTTTGAAGCTCAGGAATCAAAATCGGGTCGGAGATAGATTCCCCTAACGATTCGGGTCGGATCACGTAGTCATGCTTCTCCTCCTTTATCTTACAGTCCGACCCGATCCGGTTAGGCAAGCTCCATTCCCCCTTCTTTAACTACTTGCTCCGACCCGATCCGACCTTCTGAACATCTTTTCCTTTTTCCTTTCTCCACTTGCCCCGACCCGATCCGACATCCTGGACTTCTTTTCTTTTTCCCTTTCTCCACTTGCCCCGACCCGATCCGACATTCTGGACTTCTTCTCTTTTTCCCTTTCTCCACTGTCCATACTCCACCGCCCGAACCGACCCCCTATGATCTTCTTCTTCCTTTTTAGCCTTAAACCCAATATCATCTCCGACGCCCCAGTCATGATCGAACAAACCACGACTCCCTCTTCCAATGCCTCGAAGTAGCAATAAAGCCACCAACGACAATAACGAAGGAAGAGGAGACTACAGCGTGGAAACCACGTCCATATAGGTCGAATTGACCATCAATTTCAATTAAAATCATGGAACCGATCAAGGATTTAAACCTACCAGAGTATATAAGTTGGAGATTCGCACGAGAATTGTAAAGGGTTTTTCTCTTTTGAATCCTGGAGTTTCAGAGCAGAACTTGCAAAACGATGGAATAAAAAGAAAGTGAAAGAAAAATGAAGGCTGGGCTTATATAAAAGCAAGGTGACCATTCGTATCCCCGTTCGGATTGGCTCGACAGCCCAGTAACGCAGCGTGGCCCAATAGTCCAATACGAAATAGAAGAAGAAGGAGATCCGTTCGGGTCGGAATCCGAACCGAACAGAACGTAGCGACTCAGCAGTAAATTGAATTAAAATTCGAAAAAGAGGATGAGAGCACAAGGAAAATCAAAGGAAAAATTACCTAGAAGACGTTGTCCAATGATAATCAAAGCATGCTCCGTCTCCAACAGAAGCATCCTTTGAGGGGGCAAAATGTTAGCCCACTTTGTGAACTGGGCAACACAAAATCGAGATGTGAAATGTTGAAGAACTTAGAAAGCATCATAGCGGATCGGATCGGAGAGATGTTGCGGATCGAATCGAAGAGATGTTGCTGTTCGGATCGGAGAGCTGCTACTGTTTGAATCAAAGAGGCACTGCTGTTCGGATCGGAGAGCTACCTACTATCGGGTCGGAACGGAGCAGAGCAAAGTGGATGAGGATTTAGTTTTAGTTTAATCCGGGTCGGATCGGTTAACCCGATCCGAACCCCCTCTGCAGGCTCCTCCGATCCGAACCCATATTCCACATCACTTTCCCCCATGATCGCCTGGTTATTCGGAGCGGTTATGACCAGTTCCAACCCACGAAAACCACTACTCTGATGCGCTGTCAACACTAGAACCCATCTGAACCCGAGGACGATGGGATGGAAGACACGTGGATCCAATCCGGATCGGGTTCTGAGCAAATTTTCATCTATAAATACCCTGTCTGGAGACAATTAAAAGGATCTTCTTTTTGGCACTTTGAGAGTTCAACCACTTTCATAAACTGAATTCCAGCACTCCCGGATAATCCAAATCGTCTTTCAACATTTGTTTTGAGACAATTGAGTGAATGTATGTGAGTTGTGAGTGAAATTGAGTGAATATCTCATTGTAATTGCAACTCTATCATCGAGAATAATGATTGACAAGTGGACGTAGGCTTTTTAACGCCGAACCACTATAAATTCCGTGTCTCCATTTTTCTTTTGATCTTATTTTATTCTGATTTTAGTCAATTTGGGTGTTAGAACCACTTTTTGGTCTAACACATGGCTTGATGGTTACTAGCTTGGATGATAAAATTGGCTTCTCATGGATGATAGGCATGCGGAATTGTTATGGTTTCTTGTGTTTGCTTGGAATTCTGAGGCGAAATTCTTGAGGGGGGCGGGGGGAGAGAATGTAACAGCCCGTATTTTACGTATCGGATGAACGTAAAATATTTTTATTTTATTCATTAAGGCTTGGATCATTCTCATATTTTAATATGTTGTTTATGGAGATGTGAGACATATCCATAATTTTTCCGATTTTGTTTGTGACCATTTTCCCCCTGTCAGTCTTGTACATGGCATAACTTTTGACTCAGGTCGAATCAGAGGGTAAGACCTGTGCCATTAGAAAGAAATTGATGATTGTCTTTCTGTAGAGTGGTTACATTAAAGATTTGGCTCAGCAAATTGGGAGGATCGCTTTTTTAAGGTTTTCAATTGGTTGTTCAGGTTTGGAGAGCCACAATGGGCTGATTTGGGAAGCTCATTGGTCGGCTATTGGAAGGGTATAAATAAAGGGTGAGAGGTATGGGAAATGGTTTTACTTCCTCATTCTCTCATTAGATGGCCTTGAGCTCCTCCTTCCTCTAACACCTTTCCACCATTAAAAATCAAAATCCAAGGAAGGAAATCATAGATCTATACCATTGGAGGCTAGATATACATCAATTGAGGCAAGGATTCATCGGATCAAGGTATTTGGTGCGAGGTGCTGGCTGTCCGGATTCATATTTCGTTGATTTTTGCTTTTTTAGGAGAATTGGTGAGTGATATTCGTCTCTTATATGGATTTAATAAAGTATATCAGTGTTTGTTCATGTTTTTCTTCAAATTCAAGTGTTTTTCCATAGATCTATGCATTGGTAAGTCCCTTTCCATATGAATCACTCTATGATCTGATCTAGCAAGTTTAGATAGGTAATTTCTATGATATTTCATGTGAATATGCAAGTTAGATCTTTAGTTTTGTTCATAAGTACATTTATGATGATTTTGGTGAATTTTACATGATTATTAATGGAATTGCCATATTGCTATTGTTGGTGACTTCATATCACATTTGTGGTCATATTGGACGAATTCAATGAGTTGGTTTCGTCGAACGAATTGTTTTGGCGAAATTTTGGTCGAAATTGGAGTTGCATTGGAGGATGCAGGTTTTGAGTCGTGCAAAGCATGGTGCGTCGACCATGGTGTGGGTCGGTTGAACCATGGTTCCTAAAGGGAAAGAAACGGGCTGGGTCGAGCATGGTGGGTCGACCATGGTGTGGGTTGGCCGTGTATGGGGAAGATTGGACTAGGGTCGGTCTTGATGAGGGTCGGTCGGTCCTATCAGGGTCGGTCGGTCGTTCTTGAAGCACGAGGGTGAAGTGGATAGGTTAGGTCGGGCACTCCTGGTTGGCTCGGTCACTCCGGGTCGGTTGGACTTGGTGGTGAAGGCCTGAATGAGATGGGTCGAGCACATGTGGTTGGCTCAAGCGAGCCGTAGGGAGTCGGTCGAGCGAGCCGTAGAGGGGTCGGTCGAGCGAGCCATATCAGGGGTTGGTTATACTTCCACGACAGGGTCGGTCGATCTAGGTAGTATGGGTCGGTCAAGCTGGGAGTGAGGGTCGGTAGTGATAGTTTCAGCAGCGTTTCAAACGCTGTGGTGTATGGCATAAGTGTTGCGGTTTGATTTCTTTAGCAAGTTGATGTGATGCTATTGATTATTTCAGACCTCGTGTTCTTCTTTGGTTCTAAGGTGGTGATAACTTCGAGGAGAATTCAAGTGGGAATATTTGAAGTGTTGAATGTGTTCGTTGATCGGTGTAGACCAACGAGGAAGGTGGCAACTCAAAGGTTGTGCGTTGGTGGATAATGGTTGCTCTAGAAAGTTGCTTGGGCTATGAAAAGTCATCGAGTTGGATGACTATGAGATGAGAAGGCCGAAAGATTATCATTGTCGTAAGTTCTAGCAGGCTTAAAGCAGGGGTACGATAGGGGTACCTAAAAGACCGGTTGTAAGTCGAGTACCCTGGGTATCATTGAAAGGCCTAGTTGTCAAGGTTGGACATACATATGTATCTTTGAAAGGTGTATGGAGTTTATGCTAGAACTAGGATTATCATTAGCCCTTGACATATGACAAAGTTGGTCGTCATACGATTAACGATGGTTTCAAAGCAGGATTGGTGGTGATAGCCATAACAGTCATGGATGAATGGTTGTTTAATTTGTACCGTCTCATGTAGGTTGTCCAAATTCGAAGGAGATATTCCTTGGGTATCTGTCTGATATTGGTTTAGGCTCTGGGGCTTGTGCTTGAGGGATGTTGAATTCTATCAGGATGATTTACATGAGATACATATAATTTGGATGTTACGAGTGCTTTGCCATGATTGATTTGGCGTTCTGGTTTCCACGGATGAATGGTTGAATTGTTTATTGTAAAGGCTATCACTGCCCGATGTGTGGAAGATAGGGTTGAGTTCTTCTCTGGTGTTGTGGGTAGATTAATATGTTTATCTATCCATTCTCATATACTTTATTGATGAAGTTTGTTAGATGTTTTATCGCTCCCTAAGACTGTTGTCTGACTCAAGGTTTTATGTTTCCCTCTTATTACCTTGGGTTGTTCATCCGGTTGTGGATGGGCAGACTAGGTGGTAGGTGACGGGTGGTTAGTGAGGACGATGTTGTAGTTCGAAGGCGAGCTGGAGGCTTACATACAAGTTTTATTACTATCTAGTATTTATGTTTCCGCTGTTTGAGTGCTCTATGAGGGTTGTAGTGAGGCCTTATGTACAAACTTTGGTATCAGTTGGATAACCTTTCAGGATGTTGAGAAAGTTTCAAAAGTTTGTTATGTGATGCTTCACTATTATTACGTGTTGTATATTTTCTAGTATACTTTATCCTTGCGCTGTGAGTTTTACGACAAGTTTCGATGTTGTTTATCTACCTATGATGATCGTCCATAGCTTCCTAGCACACCTTTCATGCATTGTTCCACTTGTTTAGTGCAGGGGTTGTGGGCGGTCGTCACAGCGGCCTCCTCTTCTTGGCTACTTTGTTGTTTATGGCATTTCTAGTTTTTTCTTTTTGGTTTTTCTTAGGGTTCTACAATTTTTTGTGCATTGCAGTCCAGCCTTGCTGGGCATCCCTGCTAGTTTGTTTGGTGCATGCTGGGTTCGATTATAGTTGGTTGGCCTTCTTTTGATCTTTGAGGACTTTCCTTGCTATTATTCATTGGTTTTGGGTTGTGCTCCTGCATGCAACTAATTATTGTTTTGTTGGTTTGACTGGGTTGTTTCTTGGCGGGCTTTTGTTTTGTTTCTTTTGGCTGGTGCTACTTCCTTTTTTGCAGGTTTTTTCTTCGATTACCACAACATTTCAAACCATGGAGTGGTTGTGGTGAAGCTATAGGCATGGAGTTGACATCAGTTGATTCTTAGTGGGCCCTAATTCAATAAAAATATATCTTTTATTAGTTAAAGTACTCTGATAATTATTTATATTTTGAGTTGGCATCTGTTGATTGCGATACTAACCCCATAAGATCAAGGAAATGAATCATGTCTTCGGTAGTGTTTCACTTCAAATATTTCCGCTCAATCCAACCATAGTTATTCGAAGACTTTATGTCACGATTTAACTATAATCAAAGCGGAGCTTTCATATTGAATATCAATATTTTTTTAAAGTTTGTAGAACAATCTAAATTAGCTACGTTGATTTTTATTAGTTAGACCTTACTATACTAACCAACAAGAAACTATTGAGTGAGTCGTTTCATAGTTATCCAATAACTTTAAGTATGTAAGCACTAAGCGGCCTCAACAGTCATGGGTAATTCACTACAAAATACTTAGAAAACATTATACTATTCTAGTCTCGACAGATGCATTGATATTTAGTCTCAATGTATCCCGATTAGGAATATCTAAAATGATTTGTTCATTATATTATGGTACAATACTCATGATTACAACTATTTGCAATTACTATCACAAACACATCATCTATAAATTTTCCACTAAATATATATTAATCAAACATTTAATTATTTATAACACTTTATAACAAATACGCAACAAAAATAAAACAATTTTACTACAAACAGGATTATAGAGTTGATAATTCACGATAAATTACATAATCACCTACAGGACACCCCTAACTTTACGACCTAGTAATGATTACTCTCATATAATATGTATATATACCGAAAAGAAAGTTGCATAACAATCAAAAATCTTGCCGGTAATATATATATATATATATATATATATATATATATATATATAAGGTTTAAAAGACATTAGAGAGATAGAGATGAGATTTCATCAATTATCGTAAAAATATACCAAATATACTAATCTTGGGTTCTATTGATAATGGCTTAAGGAGGCATGAAAATAATGCTACAATGGGGGTCATTATCAATATATTTAAGCATGTTCACCATTTATACAATACATATTTTGTAACAATTTTAGGCTCTATTCATAGACACAAAAAACGCTAACAGAAAAGAGATTAGAATGAATTAAGTTCAAATTATCTTGAATTATTTCGATGTAAGTGACATGTCAGCAATTTAATGGTCTGCATTTGCACTTTTAGAAATGTCTGATTTATCTTGAATAAGTTGAACATAGTTTTCATTTGTGAGGTTTATTCTGAATTTTTATAAAGGAACATTAATACTTCATATCAAGTATTTTACATTAATTAATAATAATCAACAACTTAAATATATTACACGTATATATGTAACGGCTAGTAATGGCGACCACTACTGCGTCTTCTTCAGCAAATCCCATTCTTTCCCCTTCCGTTCCCATCTTAGAAATTTCTGCCTACGACTCAGATGATGGCGGCGGCTGGCAAACAAAAAGGAGCAAAAGGAAGGAGAAGGTAAATGTAGGGGAACTAGTGCAGCCAAATCCTGGGCAAAACCTAAATCAGGAATAAATCTATTCAAGCTTAATCAAATGCAAGGTAACAAAATATAGGTAGATCTGTTGGGCAAAAGCACCAAAATCAAAGAAATGTTGAATTTCACAATCCCAAAATAGATCATGAAGGGAGCTTCACTGAAATCGACGCCATAAATTATCAAAAGTCCAATGAAATGTGGTGTAACACAATGTTCATCTATATGGCAGGTAAGCGCCCTTACTATATTTACTTTAATGCCTACATTAAAAGAGAATGGAAACCCAAAGGCAAATGAGAAGTTTATTCCAAAGAAAATGGCTTTTATTTAGTCAAGTTTAAGAACAAAGTTGATCAGGAAAAAAAATATTAATGAATGCCCTTGGTTTATGGATAGTAAACTCATCTTTATGAAAAGATGGTATGCTAATTTTCAATTTGAGCGCGATATGCTCAAATTCTACCCTGTTTAGGTTAGATTCTCAAACCTACATTTAGCCTAATGGAATGCCAGAGGCAGCTTAACTGGTAAACCAACAAATGTAGATAATTGTATAAGGCCGGTCAAAAGACTAAACTATGCGCATGTGCTCATACAAGTTTATAGTAGGTAATGACTTTAATAAGAGCATCAGAGCCAAGGACAACCATAACTGAACTTATGTGCAAGCGGTTAAATATGAATTCATTCCACCAGTTTTCATAGAATGCAACTGTTTCTAGTATAGTGACATCCACTGCCATGTACTCCGAACAACGAACGAACTACAATAGATTTCTACACCAACACAAGAAAATGAAACATCTATTGAATCTACCACAAAAACAGACACAACCACCGCCACAAATACAACCACATCCGACATTACATCAACTTTTAATCCTTCTATCCCTAGGCCTATTTATATAACGGGTAAAGACAAAAATCCAGCAAGCCTAAAGGTACAAAAATAATTAGAGTGTGCTAACCCAAAAACTACCTACCTCGTTATACAAAAAGTCACCCTCTTTGGCCCATATTATGAAAGATAGCTCGGTATCCCCCTAAACGCAGAAAGATCACCTATCGGTAGGCAACCACCTAGATAAAAAGCAAGATCCCCAATTGGATAGTCAGCTAACGCCTATCAAACCGTCGAAATATTCCCCGTACCAGTAAATGGATAATGACCCTGAAAACATAGAACAACTTCAACAAATGAATATAAACCTTGACCAACATGAGGAAGAGGTAGTATAAACAGACATATCAACAGGGTGCTACACTACATAAAACCCAAAGTATAAAGAAAAATTTCAGAAATGCTCGAAACCTTCGAAAACAAAGAAATCAACCTCTACTCCAGTTACTAGGAGCAAATCCGTTGTTGCTTATTGTCGCTCTTATGTTGAAATGTCATAGGTCTAAAAAATGACAATGTGAAATTTGACCTATTTGATATTAGAAATAAGTTAAACCGTACTTTATTAGCTTTCTTAGAAAATAACATGGGTGATCAATTTTTAGCTATGTTTGAGAACTCGTTTGGTGATGAAAGGGTTTCCTTGAATAATAACTCCTGCCAATCGAAAGCCGGAATCATGATTACTTGGCTCAGCCATCTGGATGATCAATGTTGTGGACATGGACGACCAACAACAAACAGTTAATGCGAATAATGTCGGCAGTCTTATTCTTGCTATAACGTCTGTTTATGCGCACAACTGGGCCTCCCTCAGGCACAACCTATGGCACAAACTTGTGAATATTGATAAAAATATAAATCATAAATGGATGGTTTAAGGTGACTTTAACGCGGTGCTTAGAACTAAAGGAAAATGGGGACTTACATTAAAGTTGGCCCAAATTGAAGAATTTAACAATTACATCACGGTTGCTGGTCTCATTAAAGCATTCAACGCTAGCCTGAAATTCACATGGAGAAGTGGTGAAAAGGAAAAAAAATCATGTGCAGGTTAGATGGAGTTTTAATTAACAATGAATTGATCATTAATATCCCCCATATCAATTTCAGTATCCTCTCTAGCTCAACTAGAGACCACCCCCTTTGCTTATCCCATTTCACAACCAAAACCATCCATTGAAAGGAAAGCCTTTCCGTTGTGCGAACCATTGGTGCATAATGGATAATTATAATGATGCAGTGAGCATTAATAGCACCGAGTTGGTTGATGGAAATGCTTGGTTTAAACTCATGATGCTTCTTAAAGTTATTAAAAATAAACTCAAATAGTGGAACAATTCGAGACCTAAAACTTCTAATGATATGGATTAGATAACATGTGATCCTCTCCTCAACAAGCTTGATGAAGATCCCCATAGTGAGTGCCTTCATGAACAATATCATAACGCACAAAGACAACTGAATAATGCTACGAAGAAACCGACCTTCAAATTTAAACAAAAAACAAAGAAAAATAGTTCACTCAGGGATATGAATGCACCAAATTTTTCTACACTAAAATGTCGTACAAACAACACCAAAATGATCAATTTAATGCTCTGTACAGTGAAGGCAACCTTATTCTAGACTTGGAAGCGTTTCAAACAAGAAGCTCTTATTTACTTTAATAATCTATGTGATGGACAATATATTGCTGACTTACCTCATCTGAATTGCAGGGCCCCTATCAATGGGGATGGGAAAGCTATGCGGGAATATCCAATTGCCGAACAGGAAATCAGAGAGGCTGTATTCTCCACCTATGATGATTCTTGCCCTAGGCAAGATAGATGGAATTCTAGACTATTTAAGCATCATTGGAATGACCTGAAATATATGTTGTTAGATATTATTCAAGAATCCTTCATTAATGGAATACTTCTCCCTTCAAATGGAGCTTACTCATAATTATAGAATATTCCAACCTTTATACACTTTTCTCCCTAACCTTTACCACCTCATTTATGTGGATGACCTCATTGTGGTGTTCAAAACTAATGCTATTGTTGCTTCTATCATCAAAGGGATTCTAACTAACTTGAACACACATGCGGATTTAAAAATTAATAAACATATATCTAAATGCTACTTTAATAAGTACTGTAAAGACAAAGTCACCATGCTCATCACGCTTGGCATCAAAGAAAGTTCTTTGCCCGTTAAATAACTTGGGGTTCCCATACCATCCAGTATCTTTACCGACAGAGAACGTGGTGAACTAGTGAGCAAGATTAGAGATAAACTTAATGTTAGGAGTTCTAGATTGTTATCATTTCCTGGTAGAGTCGAATTGGTCCACTTCGTTATCACCTCTAAGCATTACTTCTGGATTCAGACATTTCAAATACCTGATTTCTCTATTGAGAAAATTAACTTGGCATGTGCTAAATTCATTTGGAGGGGGGTTTACACAAAATAAGCTATGATATTAACTGTAGACCCAAGCTGAAGGGGGGAGGTTGGCCTAATTAACCTTAAAGAGTTTAAAAAACATATAACCTCAAATTGTGGTGGAAAATGATTTCGTCCAATATTCTTTAGAGCTGCTGGATAAGGTCGAGATATATCAAATATAATTTCCCGAACATGCAAAGTGATGATAATGCGTCGGGTATTTGGAAAAAACACTTTGAAAGATAGTGGTACCCTCACAAACATCATCATGAGAATAATTGCTAATGGCCAAAACACTAGCCTCTGGAAAGACCTGTGGTTTAAAAACTTCTAGCTAATTTCCAGGCTCGGATGGGATTCTCTCTCGAGTTTGGGTGGTTATGACAACAAGGTGAACACCATTACTCTAATGGTGCATGGTACCCTGAAAGACGTGGTTTGCAAAGCATTTCGACTGAGCTTAAATACTTCCCTGTCTACCACAACGAAGACAACGATACCTGGACTTGTAACCCAACTAATGATGGTTTTTTCTCTATCAAATAGGCATGGGAGGCTACTAGATCAAAATACAAAGCTAAAAACTGGGCGTTCGACCTCTGGCCGAAAGCTAGTAACCTTAAAATTGCATTTACGACGTATAAAACCCTCAATCTAAGGCTCCCCACTTCTGAAGGCTGATGAAGTGGGGGCATGAACATCAATTTAGAGTGTAAACTGTGTAAAAGCGAAAGTCATTCTCATCTTTTCATTAAATGCGATTACTCCAGGCTTGTTTTTAATTTTTCATAAACAACAACTACGACATGCGCATACAAGTTGGAAACCTTGAGGACGAACTCGCTTACCTGAGCAGCATCAAAAGTGGCACGGTGAAGCAAGTGAAGCTGGTAACACTGATCACTGTTGTTCATCATGTTTGGAAGGAACGCAACAGGAGAATTTTTCAAATCAAAGAGAGAAACTGGGATCAACTAAACAAAATAATCGAAATTAACATTAAAATCATTGGTTTGTGAATCAAGCTCAAAGATCAAGCACTCCGCCTTCGTGCTGGTTGGGATCTTCACCAATTTCAGCTATTAGAGCATTCCCAGTAGCTCTACCCATTTGGAGCGTGGATTGCATTGTTTGGACGTTGATTCCCCCCACCCATCCAGCAGTCGGTGGGGGGACGCTGGGTTCTTTTTTTTTATTATTTTCAAATATAACCGTAAACGGTTTTCTGAAAACCGTTTATGGGTTAAACGGTTTTCAGAAAACCGTTTAACCCAGGGTTTTCAGAAAACTATTTGCAAATTTTTTTTTTTTTAATTTCTATGATCTGGTCGAACGGCCAAAACATAGTTAACGGATATAAAATTGAATATGTAGTAAATTAAAATTAAAATATAATATATATATATATACAGCCGTTTTCGAAAAATTTAGAATACAATATGGCTAAATAAAGTTTGTGTCGAATATTAAAATATAGTTTAAATAAATAACCGTTGGTCCACAGTAAAATACATTTCAAATTTAGAGCCGTTGCAGGATATTATAATTCTGTTTGAATTTATAGCCGTTATCGAATATACTTTAATACATTATTCTTTATATAGTCGTTGCAATTACGGGTTGAAGAAGCTATAAAACCACTTCAGTTGTGCACATTTAAGCTTCACAACACCAAAAATGTCTCATAATGTCCACAACGACGATTCTGTTTACGAATCAGATGCGCAAATCGAAGAATCAATAAACTCTAGCGACACTGATCTGGATGATACTGATTCTGATTCCGATGAAGGCGATGAAATGTGGAAGCATACAAAATTTCTGTAGTTTTCTTCAGATAGCTCGACCGATGGCGATAATTTACTGGTTATGATGCAAGCTGTTGCCGTGCAACAATTAAAGATTAACCAACATTTCTTAGCTGAAAGTTCATCTCAGGGTAATCGAGGAGGCAGCACGTACGGTCGTGTAGACAAACGGAAGATGCGGGATCATAAAGGAGGTACTACAAGATTACTTAGAGATTATTTCAACACCCCTTGTACGTATGGTCCTGAAGACTTCAGACGCCGTTTTCGTATGAGTAAGAATATGTTTATGCGCATTTTCAATGGAGTTGTTGAACACGATAATTATTTTGTTCAAAAATGTAATAGTGCGGGTACCTTAGGATGTTCGCCGTACCAAAAAATTATAGGCGCATTACGTGTAATAGCTTATGGAATCGCTCCAGATGCGTTTGATGAGGTTGTCCGAATGGGTGAAAGTACTATTACCTTAAGCCTTGAAAGGTTCTGTGTAGCCATAATTGAAATGTACGGTGAGGAGTATCTACGTGCTCCGACGCAAAGCGATGTCAACAAATTGAAAAGGCTAGGAGCCAAAAGAGGATTTCCCGGCATGTTAGGCAGTCTAGACTGCATGCATTAGGAATGGAAAAACTGTCCTACAGCATGGCACGGCCAGTTTATTGGACATTACCCTAAAGCAACAATGATACTCGAAGCAGTTGCTTCACATGATCTGTGGTTTTGGCATGCATTTTTCGGATGTCCTGGCTCAATAAAAGATATTAATGTGCTTCACCAATCACATTTGTTTAAGAGCCTTGCACATGGAAAAGCATCTGCATGTGATTTTAATATTGTAGGAAATACATACGACATGGGGTATTATTTAGCAGATGACATCTATCCTTCTTGGGGTACGCTTGTCAAAACAATCTCAGCTCCTGAAACAGAGAAAGAAAAATACTATGCTAAAAGGCAAGAGGCAGCGAGAAAAGACGTAGAACGTGCATTCGGGGTTCTCCAAGCAAGGTTTGCGATTGTAAAAAATCCTGTTAAATTATTTAAGCCACAGGTTTTGAGCAACATTATGCGTGCTTGTATTATAATGCATAACATGATCACCGAAGAAGAAAGAGGGAAATTTCCGTCTTATTTGGGATATGATCCTGATAACACCGCAACTGTTGTTGCTGATCGAAACCCAGCGACTCTTGAGGTTTTTCTACGGCGACTGTGTAAAATTAGGTCTAGGGAGGTCCATAGTAAACTGCAGGACGACCTGGTTGAGCATTTATGGCATACGAAAGGTACTGCTTAGATATAGTCTAAGAGGTTGTTGAACTATTGTAACGTTGTAGTACTCAATTATTGTATTGTTTTATGTACTTTAAATATATTGCCTTTCTATTTAATAGTGTGGCTAATATGCAAAATGCACGTTTGATTTAATATAACTCTTTATTTTCACACTTCAGAAGTGGACGACCCAAACTGTATATAACTCCTTGACTCCTTAAATGAATTAACTCTTTATTTTCACACTTCAGAAGTTTGAACGGTACTTGAAAAGATAGAGCAAAGTCCAGCTTTCGTTTGCCATTTCGAAGTGTGTGGTTAAACTACAATTCAAACGTTTAATATAGGTAGAGCAAAGTAAAAGCAAAGTAAAGTAAAGTAAAGCAAAGTAAAGTAAAGTTTGTTTGGTTATACAACTTGACCGGGTCAGAGCAATTAAACTTACCCTGTTTTCTATAGTTGATTGGAAAACACATTGCAGAACAGTGAATGGCTTATTATAATTATCATGCCTACTTGCATCCTTTTTCTTTATAAATACGGGGTATGGGTGTTTTCCTTATACTCACAAACAAACCCACTTCTAAGCAAACAACAATGGATGATCCCAACAACAACAATTTCTCTGGGTATACCGATGATAACATTGGCAATTTTACTAATTTATTATCTCAAGCCGACAACCCCTCAATGATTCCATCCCCGTTCCTAACTCCAGAACAAAGTCAATATCTCCACCAAATGAACCTCACCCAGCAGTACGGTACCATGTATGGCCAACTTCATAATCAAAACGTACACCAACTGATGGTTGCTCCGACCCAGGTACCTGAGAAAGTCAAGGCCAAACGGTCTTACACCAAGCGAAAAACAAAAGAAACTCCCGTTCAAAGTAGCATGGAAAAAACTGTAGCTACCGGTAAAATATGGAAAGCAGCTGACTATAAAGTGCTAGCTAATGCATGGGTAAACGCGTCTGTTGTTGCTGAAGGCCGTTCTGGTGGTAAGTTTTTCTACCAGAGGGTTAATGATTTATACAACGGAGATCCTGAATGCGTGACACGAAGATCAATTGAGAGCACGAAGACTGCATGGTATAATTTGAATACTATGTGTACCAAGTACAAAGGGATAAAAGCATTAAGGGGGGATTCGCTTAGAAGAGGTCAAACATTCAGAGATTTAAAGGACGATTACGATACCATATATCGTGACACCTGTAAAACTGAATTCATTGCTCATGCAGCATTGGAAATTCTTTCTTTTTGTCCACGTTGGGCCAATCTATGCGACATGGATGATGTATATCTTGTGGACACAGAAGAATCTAACTTAAGAAATGTAGCTTCTAGACTTTCGATGGATTTATCCCCGGGAAATACAAGTGAACCTCCTTTAGCTACAGACGATGATGGGAATAACAGTACACCTGTGACTCCAAATTCGGGAATGATGTATGGTAGGGTTGAAACAAGGCCAGAAGGAATAAAATCAAGCAAAAGAGCACTGTTGAGAAATAAGGAAACAAAAGATTTGGCATCGTCTAGTGACAAACTAACTTCGTTGTTAAGTGATATATCTCTCGCATTCGTCTCCACCAACGAAGACCGTGAAAAGCGTAAAGATAAGAAGCTGCAGATCATGGAGATGCAACTGCAGCAAGATGCCGCTAGGACTACAGCTCTCATAGAAAGAACTGCTTACAAAGAAAAACGTGAAAGACGTTTGAAGGAAAAGGAAGATGATGCGTTTCTATTAAGGGATATATCTCATTTGACCGGACAGACTCTTCAGTATGCTATAGCAAAAAAAGACCGTATATTGAGGGCTCAACAGAAACGATATCAGGGAGAAGAAGGAAGTATCGAGATGTAGACACAGTCTATGTTGCAAAAATCGAGTGTGTTGTATCCTAGCTTTAGATTTCTAAGTTGGCTTTAATTCTGTTATTTCTATGTTGCTATTTCTAGCTTGTTGTATCCTAGTTTTAGTTTTCTATGTTGGGTGTATTGTTTTGTGGGTTATAAAAGAAAATTTACTAGTTTTAAGTAATTTATATTGAAATCCATGTTCTAAATTAAATTGAAAACTTATATTTACATAAATTTACAAATTAATTCACACGTATTAAATTAACACGTCGAAAATCGTATTATCTTCAAAAAAAATCCCCGATTTTTACGGTTCTATGTTTAAAACAGAAAGGGTTTCATGAAAACCGAAAATAGCCCCTAAACGGTTTTCATAAAACCGTTTATAGCTTAAACGGTTTTATGAAAACCGTATAGGGCTTATTCGGTTTTCATGAAACCGTTTAGGTCTCGGCGTTCAACTTTGTGAAATGGCGACCCTCGCCATTTCGAATGTCTCCCCACACCCGTATCCACGCTGCTGGAGAGCGTCGACAACATTCCCCCTCCCCCCCATTTCAAGCCCCCTCCCCACTGCTGGGAATGCTCTTATGACTTCTGGGCTGCTTTTCCTGTTTTGGGAGATTTTTTCCTTTTTCTGGAATGTGCGAGCTTACTCGTGTTTTTGGTTGGTTTTGTCTGCATCAGTTATGTAACTATTAGATTATCTGAGCGAACCCCCTCATGTGGCTTGGATCTTTAGTTTTGGCTTGTTTTCCTTTCCTTTTTGCGTGCGTTGTTTGATACTTTCTTGTGACTTTAACCTGGTTAGCTCGGTGTATCAATGTTTCTTCCTATTTATAAAGCAATGAAAATTCATTATATATATGTATGTATATAAACACACACAGACATATACATATATATATATATATACATACATATATACATAGATATATATATATATATGTATATGTATGTATATATGTATGTATGTATGTATACACAGTGCACATTGCTTTCTACAATTTCTACCCAGCCTTTGATCAAATTTTATCAATGAATGCTACAATTTCTATTTTTTAACTTCTAATCAAAAGTACTTGCTAATACACCTTTTTGTGTCGTGGTGATTTTTGAGGCATGAAAAAGAAAAATGGACTAAGAACAGATAAATATTACGAGTGCAACTAATATTGCTTAGTCTTACGTCAATGTGCTAATTTTACAAACTAAACGTACATCATTAATGAGAGAAAAAGATTTAAAAGTGGTATTTGAATATGAAAGTTGAAAAAAGATATATTTTTGGGTATATTTGAGCCAAGTAAATCATAGTGAGTGACACCGGCAGTAACAAGAACTTGATGGCGGTGATTTTTCGCTTTCATAATATACGGGCATTCGACATCCCACTCGTCCCCACGTGCTTTAGGGTACTAAGCTCATCCAAAAGGGTATTGTTATTGACAATCCCTTTTTGGTTAAGGGGTGACAAATTTTAATTACATACCTGTCAAATTTGTTTATGTTAAGGGGCAACATAAGTAATAATTTTAAGAGACGAAATTATCCCTATTGTAACGTTTAATTTTCCAATCCACTTACAGTTTTCAAAGCTTGCTCTCTCTATTCCACTCGCGTTTCCCCCAAAAAATCCATTTTCCCTTCTGCAAAGCTCACGTTCTTCTCTGGTTTGGCATTAAACATGGTGCGATTCAAGCATACTGAGAGGAAGACGATGGAGTCCATTGCCAAAGAGCAAGTCATGGCGAAGAGGTATGTTTGTAGTACGTTAATATTAATTTCACTTGGTATTAGCAGATGTATGGTACGATAGGGTTTGGTATTACCAATCGTGAGCAATGGGTTAGCGTGTGGTAGGGTTTGGTGGGGAAAAAGAGCAAAACGGTGGGGGATTTTGTTTGATTTGTAGAAAATACGGTTAGTAGGTAACGTTTTTGGGTGGGTAAATCTTATGGAATATGAAAGCTTGCCTCTTGTAGTATTCGACATGTTTTCACTGTTTGTATTATTCAAAATCGGCTTCTGTTTGTCGAGTTTATTTTTTTATTTTTTCAAAGTGTTTTGCATTTGGTTTCGGTTTGCGTTGGCCGAATATAGGTATTAAAAACGATTGATTGATGTCGACTTATGGTTGAAAAAGGATTCCATGGTTTGGGATTTAAATACGTATTCATACGACAGTGGAGTGTCTTTGTGTATTATAAATTTAGTTACTTGTCGAAATTTGGATTAAAAATTGGGTTTTACATGATATTTAAACGGTAGTTCTATATCGTCTTTTATTAATAAAGTACGTTATATGTTGCCGTATTTTGTTGACGGCGTATAACTAAATTGTTTACGTGACTAATTGTAGGAACCCGACTTTGTCTACGTCTGGTCGTGTACCGCCTGCTGCTTCTAATAGGCAGAAACCTGCTAAGGAAAGGCAATGCATATTGGAAAAGCAAAAGAAAAAAATCCATTGAATCCAAAGCCAATAACTCCGATCACAGGTCAAGTGATAGAAAAGAGGACAACGAAGGTGGTAGTTCTGATGGAGATGAAAAAATTTGTGATCATAGTGGCCATGAAGAAGCAGATGTCGGCGTACATGAAGAAGATGATAACACAGAGGAGGACAACACAAGTGGTAGTGATCATGAATAAGACGATGACAGAGAAGAGGGCAACAAAGGTAGTAGTGATCATGAACAAGATGATGACAGAGAAAAGGGCAACAAAGGTGGTAGTGAACATGAATAAGACGACGATAGAGAGGAGGACAACAAAGGTGGTAGTGAACATGAAGAAGACAATGATGGAGTAGATAGCAACGGAGATGATAGTGAGCGTGAAGAAGGAGATGTTGATGTTTTGCAATGTGATGCACTTGAGGAGGAAGCATATAAAGATGGGGACGCCACAGTAGCACATGTACGAAAGGGTAAGAGACTTATGAAACAAGTTTCTTGTGAAGAATCTGAGTCTAAAAATAATGGGAATGGAAGTGGTAGTGAGGAACATGATAATGAGGAGAGAAAGAGGTGCAACATGTGGAAAAGAAAAAATGTACAACTAAAGCCAAGCGAAAGCGGAAAGAACCAGAATCATCCACCACTGAAGATGAACCAACAATGTTGTTTGCATTCAAAGATCACATTACTCATAAAATCTGGAACTCTATTGTAAGTTTTTCTTATGTTATTTCATAGATTTTATTTGTATTTGTGACTTATATATATATGTATGTATGTACATACCATATAGTAACCTCGAGGAGAAGTCAGACTAGTGAGAGTCCATACTCATGTTGGCACGCAATGATTGCGGGATTATAGAAAAGAGCGTTCTTTAGTTAAGGAGTTTGTAGTTCAGTCGGATTGCATAAGTTAGTGCTACATGCTCATGAGCAATAAGGCAAAGTCCTAATCAATGCATTCGTCGAAACTTTTTTTCAGAGACAAACACATTTTACCTTCCATTAGGTGAGTTGGGGATAACCATTGATGAAGTAGTGCACATAATTGTCCTTCCAGTGGAAGGAAGAGCAGTTCTTGGTTCTCTTGGTGGCTCAAGGGGTATAGCTTATGAAGATGTGTACAAACTACTCGAAGACTGCCTTGGTGTTGACATACCAACTGTTATTGAAGTATTAGGAGGCGATAAAAAAAATTAGTTTTCAATGGTTAAGAAGTAGGTTTGAGGGTTCAAAAGAGACTGATACTGAAGAAAGAAAGATGCTTTATGCAATAGCATTTCTTTTGTAAACAATTGGTCGTTTAGTTTGTTGTGACAAGTCCGATAATAAAGTGCCAGTTCATTTTCTACAGTGTATGAAGAATTTAAGCGAGGTGGGTTCATATTCTTGGGCCACTGCATGTTTGGGTTGGTTATTACTTAATCTTGGTATAACAACTCGAATCAATCAAATGAGTGGTTGCATGACCTTACTACAGGTAAATTCGAGGAATTTTTTTGCTAACATTGTATTGTACTTGTATGTAAATACTGTAGTCTTATTATATGTGTGTACATGATTTACCTTAATGCAGGTGTGGATATTTGAGCATTTCCCAGTTCTTCGACGACATAATCGTGTTATTGGTATACCCGAAGGAGAAATTAGAGTCGCATTCTACTTTGTGAAGAACAAGAGTTCGCAGCTAGCATCTAATTTGGTTACACTAAGAGAAAGGATTGATGATTTGAATGCAATGAAATTAAATGGGATTGCTTTAGAGAGAAACGTGTATCTATTTCAGCAATTTTCGTTGTATAACGGCCCTATTATTTGTTTTGAAACCGAAGAATTCACCTACCCTAGAGACTTTTGCGCCAATTTGGATTTGTTCAACCCATCACCACTAATCCCTTTACGCTTAACAAGAAGAAGTTCAAGTCATATAGCAAAGGTTTCAAAGCCACTTACTTTAATGTCGGGGATTTTGTCTGGGCTGAATGAGAAAATCACCCGCTGAATGAAAGTGTAACATCAAAAGAAGTGGTTAACCCCTGGGACTGTAAGGAAGGCTATATACAGAGGTATCAGCAAGCTCCTCATCTGGTTGTTGCAAATCCATCAAGAAGAATAATTTTGTCTGCGAATGAAACCGAGGAGAAGTCGCTACTCATCCATGTTGTAAGTTTGTTTTATTTGTTAATTGAAATATATGTTATTGATTGTTTTTTATACTAAAGTACACTTGAATTTCAGAAACGTCGACTGGACTAGTTGCTGATACAATTCGCTCAAATGCACGTAGTAAGTCAATTGTTAAAGATTTGCAATTGATAGAGCGAATAAAGGACCCAAAACCGTCTACTATGTATGGAGAGAACTTGGTAGCGGACGAAGGTGATGAAATTGTTGAGGCTTGGACAACTCGAGGTAAAGGAAGGAAAGGGAAGAAGGTTGCAACCAAGAAGAAAGGTGGAGCAAGAAAAAAATAGTTTAACTTGGTAGCATTAAGTATTTTTTGGTTAACAGTTTAAACTATGTCACAGTTGTAAGACTTGGTGCATGTTTTGTTCGGTACTGTATGTTAGTGACTAATAAATGTATTTTGGTTGGTGACTTGCTTTTGCCATTACTGTATCATGGGTACTTTGGAAGGAAGGGTAATATATGAAATGGTTTATGAGTATGTTTTTGTTTAATTGTATGATGGAAGTTGCATGTACAAGTTTCAATTATTTGTATGATGGAAGATTTATGCACAAGTTTCAATTATTTATATAATGAAAGATGCATGTCCAAGTTTCAATTATTTGTATGATGGAAGATGCATGTACACGTTTCAATTATTTGTATGATGGAAGATGCATGAAAATATGGTTTGTTTGTATGAAGTTATTAACCTTTAAGTTGAAAACGGAAATAGTCTGCCGTTTTTAAGATTCAAAACGGCTTGTGGTCACCGGTTTGAAAGTTATAGGTGTTATAATTTGCTACACAGTTACAAAATACCGTTTTACTTACAGAAAATCGGTGTGTTTGTTGCAAAATATCCTAGCTAGGCTATAATATTATCAAAAAACATGTGCAGACAGCGAGTCTCCATCGATTTGTTTAAAATAAAACGTCTTTAACCCACCGTATATAAGTTTTGAGGTTTCTTTTAAAGCAATAAACAGTGATTACAGGTCGTTTAAATATTTTTAATACATCTCGGGAAGACTTATTTTGAAAGTTTTTGTTCAGCGGCAAGTCATTACGGTATATTTCGAATAAATACGGTACAGTACCGCCGTTTTTGTGATTTAATTTTCCTCTAACTATTTATACGGTGTTACTTTGTCGTGTTTGTCCAATGAAAACGGCTTATCAACTACACAAACTCTCGGGTAGGAAATACTTACAACTTTTTTTTCCAGACGGCATGTATTCACCGTATTTTGTAAGATTATGTGGTATTTGTCCACCGTCTTCTGCTTTGGAATTTTTTTATTTTTAATACGGTTGTTTTCTACCGTTTTTACTTAAATAAAACAGTTATTTATTTTCGTAAACTATTATGTAAATGCAACTTTATACAAATTTTTTTTGATGGCAATAGTTTATCGTGTTTATAACTATACAATGATGATATTTTACCATTTCATTGTAGGCTTAAACTTTAAATTCATTATCTCAGTAGTAAAGTGCATAAGTGTCACAAAAATTTAAATATAATAGCTCAAACTTGCACTCCAAAAGTGAAATAAAAGTAAACACAAAATACAACTACATTGCCTCACAAGTGTAATCCAGATGTACCACAAAAGTAAATAGTTGTAATAAAATTTCAGGATTCTGTTACGTTAGCACTGAAATACGTAAATATGCAAGTATTCGACATTAACTTAACTCAACAAAACTGTCATTTTCGTCAACATGTCCATCTTTTTCACTAGGCAAGAAGCGAGAAATTCTCTCCGCATATGTGCTGACCCAATCCTGTGAATTGATATTGAAAATTCGGTAAAAGTATGAAAATGGAGGAGTACTAGGTAAAGGCGATTAGCACTTCAAATTAAAGCGAACAAAATGCGAGCCGTCTATGTATCTCATTATGACCATCCTGTCCCGGTTTAACAAGGTTAATTGTAATATTGTCGGAACAAACAAGAAACTCATTTGCTTACCAAGCAAGACAACAGCAGTACCAAATGTTTCTGCAATTACAAAACCGGATTTCGGGATTTGCATCCACTCATTTACCCCCGATAAGTTATCGCCTTGTATCCTCCTTTTCATTTCTTCGAAACCAGATTCATCCACTACCGCATAGGAGGCCTACGACAACCCCAGAGAAGTGACGCATTAGGTGCCAAAAAGTGTTGCTATTGGTAAAAAATGATCTGTGGCAACACTTTCTTGGGGTTTCCTTTTGCCGTGTCGCTTTAGAGTCAAAGGCAACACCTTTGCGACCCTATGGCAACATCAGTACAGGTGTTGCCACATGTACCACCACAAAAAAATTACCCTTTCACAACTGCCAAAAGCAGTTATAATATGTCTAGTACAACTGGCAATCATAATAAGTCAACCTTTTTTACAACTGTTTTTAGCAGTTGTTAAAATTTGTTTCACAACCGCTAAAAGTAATTACACCTCAGCTGCTATTAATCAAAGATTTCATAATATTATAATTATAACCGCAATTTCACTAACGATAAACATAATTACTCACATTAAAAAGAAAAAACAATTCAAGTTTACACCATTTGTGAATTAGTAACTTCATTACAAAAAATAGTTGAATTCATTACATATATCAATAAAAGTACATACTCTTATTAAATGAGAAGTTTCCTACATGGTCTCATGACTACTTTACTTATAGTTATTACACAACAGCACAACAGAATAATCATAATAAATTTCTAATAAATAAACATAATCTAATACTACTATACCAGCATTTCGTCTTATGCTATACACGTCCACTCTCCCCAATCTTCAATCTATTACACCTGCAAGCATAAGTTAACAAAGATAAAAAGAAAATGTGAATACATATATTAGCTCCCTACCGACCTTTTGAGAATGCAAATAATTTTTAGTGCAGTACATATATTAAACCATCTTATTGCTTGGAAGAAATCGGTTAGCATTTACCTGACTGCTAGCATTTACCTGCCATTTGGATTCAAATGAGCAATAAATGGTAATACAGGGCATTTTCTAATTGGTTAGAAAATACAAGAGAAATGCATACTACAAGTGAAAATGTCATCCAAAAGAAGATAAAAGATTAACTTTTACTGACATCATAATTGGTTAGAAAAGATTTACAAAAAAGAATAGGAATACAGGGCATTTGTTTCCCTTTTCGGTCATCTTTTCTTGTGCAAGTTGAAAGCATGGTCAGGCTTCCTATTTCCATTTGGCATACTCGCCCATACATTGTATTTTATGCTCTTGTGTATATCATCTTCACTATATGACTTGATTACAAAAAAATAAAGCTTGGTCATACTTTCCATGTAGGCATGTACAAACATTGCAAATAAACCCAAATGGTAACACCCATGAACTAACACAGAAGTGTGGTGTACCACCCATGATATGTAACAGTAACGAACCGGATTTTTGTCGATTAATTTTGAATATTTAATATTTATTTTAAATATTGATTTGATAATATGAATGTAACACCCCGTGTATTCTATAACAGTGAAATTCACAAATTAAAGTATAATTAATTTCAAATCAAAGAATTAAGGGAAACGGGATACGCCATTGCGTTCGTCTCGGAATTCTACTTGGGATAGAGTCCGAGTTTACATAAAACGGACTCCGTATGAAGGAGATATGGCCTCCGGAAGTTTCAGAATTCAGTTTAAAATTCAAACAGACAGAAACAGTTCAGAAAACAAATTCGAAACTCAAAAATCGAACCAGATTGGGCTGGGCGGGAATTTTCCCGCCCAAAGCACCCAGGTCGACTGGGTAGTCAACCTGGGCCACCCAGGTCGACTGGGTAGTCGACCTGGGGGTCGACTGGGTAGTCAACCTGGCCCTTGAGCCAGGTCGAACCCAGACCCGCCTGGCTGGCCTGGTCTGTGCTTGGCCGAATTTCTGAGCCTTGCCTTGTCACTAGGGCTAGCTGTCAGCTCCTGATTGGTCTCTCTTTCAAACGAACGGCTAATATTAATCCAAGCTCCATCGACGGTTCTAATCAATTCACAAACTCTATAAAAAGGACCTAAGACTCCACCTAATTCATACAAATAAAAATGAGAATGAGACCGTCATGCTGCTGAGGAAAGACTAGGAGTAGCCGTCAAAATTGAGAGACGATTAGGAGGCAATTCGAAAGCTTAAAGCAACGACAACTAAATCATAACAACGCCTACAACAAAGGATAGCATCTCCAAATTCAGAATTCAGAAACCTGAATTGAAGATTCGTCATACGTTGTAAGTAGAGTGCTATTCCGATGTGAATGAATAATTGTGTTTTGATTTGTGTAAAATGAGAAATGGAATTGTACTTAAATTGTGGTGACGATAATTCATAATTGTATGTTGCTATGATTCTAATTATGAATAGATTTGGGGTTGTTGTGGCATAATGATGTTAGACCTATTGGATATTTGCAAGTATATGATTCAGGTTGAAAGTTAACGACTATATGTTTGTGGTAGTTTATTTCAACAAAGTTGAGATTCATGCAAGTATGTGATTCACTATTATGCCAACATGATTTTAGACCCTTCTATGTATATTTTTATGATCATGTTTAGTGTAGTTGGATCCATTTGGGTATTGTGATTTATATGAATTTATGTTGAAATAGGAATTATGATTCTAGTGAGAAAAAAGACATACTTTTGTATTAGTGACAAGAGTAAGCATCTTTGTGAACTTGTGTTGACTCTATAAACATGACTAGATTACGTTTGGTGTTATGCCTAATTGAAAATGTGTTTTAGGCCTATGTTGTTATCAAAATCATGTGATAATATATGTGACACATAATTTAAGTTAGATTTACATTTTAAATGCAAGATTACATGAATAGATTAAAAACCATGATTCATGTTTAGGTATGTTTTATGTTAAGATTATATGCTATTACAATGCAAGTTCACAAGTGCCTAATTTATGTTAATTAGATCGTTATGTTGCAAGTTCATGCGTTCACACACCCCTTTTGATGTTACTTAGAATATATAAACACCATGTTCTAAGCCTCCCCTTTTTCATGTGGCTAAGTTGGGCTTAAATGTTAAACCCAACATATGTTATAATATAGCGAACGTATAAAACGGGGGTAATGACGTTGGGTTAAAAATATAAAACATACGTGTTGGCATGTCTGACGCATGCCAATGACCTTGAGAACATTTAAGGGGTATAAATTAATTTTACCCAATAAAGATGAATTTGAATAATGGGCTGCAAATATTTACATATAAAAAGAAAAGAGACAAAATATGTAAACTTAGAAAATACGATGTGTTTAACCTGAGGTTGGATTGAGTTGTGATGTTAACCTGCCCGGAACCGCCCGGCTGTCCAGTAGTCACAACAATACCTATCCAATGTGGGTGGTTAAACATTGAGCCCAATAAAGACCCGAGGTTAGACTGAGTTGTGACGTAAGACTGCCCAGAACCAACCGGCAACATGCAGTCACAACAATACCTGTCTAATGTGAGAGGTCGAGGCTTTAATAAGACAATTAAGGCTGAGTCAGGATTGATAGGATTAAGTAAATTGAATTAATACTTAATCAAATTGAACGTGCTAAACTATACAGACTGATTGGTGGTTAGGTTTGCAAACACTTAACCAACTTAGCATGTTGGCTAGAAATAGAAAACCTAGTAGCGGGGGACCCTTTTCAGTAGTAACCCTACAAGGTGTATCAGGATACCCTGAACTAGGCAGGGTGGGGCATGATTACTGGGCTGACTGTAAGAGGTCAAATCGACGGCGGTGGTGCAGCAGTGTAGGTTCTAACGGGGTGCGGGCGTGCACACACTCCGGCGCAGAAAAATTAGGCACTGGGCACCAGTAGTATACCTGTGCATTCTAGAATTGTGTCGGGCCGCCACCATGGGACTTGATACACCCCATGGTGGGACCAGCATAGGTAACTACAACATCGGGGGCTGTAAGACACATGTAACTATGCGAGTAGGAGCCGATCATTAGAAATGGATCACTTCACCCTGATTATGGGGTGCCTGTTGGGAACTAGTTTATAGGGGTGCAGAGATTAATATGGGGTACGATAGTACATTCGACTCTAGACAACTTAACTTAGCTTATAGTGCTTTCCCATTTCCAGTTTGTACTTATCATGCTCATTTCTTTATTCATAGACTGAATAGTCCTAGACTTACTCAGGCTTTATGTCTGACTCTGCTTTTCTTTCGTCCCCCCCCCCCCCCCCCCCAGGTCCACAGGGAGGGAATACCGCAGCTTGACTAGTTTTCATATACAGCTTGAAGAGAGAATGTATTGCTTGGATCTCTTTCGTTTTGGACTATGGCTTTGGATAGCAACTATGGGGACTTATGCAGTTTACTTATGTTTTTATGCTTCTTTAAGTTATGAAATCAAGACAGTTATGAAAATGTAATGTTTTTGGAAGTATTGTAAGACAATTATGGCATGGTTTGTGTAATACGTATTTTGATGAAATAAAAGTTGTTGTTGTTTTCCGCTGTTCAAAAATATGTGTTCTTATATCTGTCTTGTGTATCTGTGACTTATACTTATAAACCTCCACCAAAATTAGGGCATTCCCTTTAAGAGTGACCCTAACGGAGGTGGGGTGTTTCGGTGGGGTGTTTCACTTGGTATCAGAGCATAGGTTTACCAGATAAGATAAAAAGTTTTGAAAATTCATTTTCAAAAGAAAATTTAAAGAAGCATTTTAAAGATAAAATGTTATTTTATTTTAAAAAGGCATAGCCCCCCCAAAGCCATAGGTACTATCTCTCTCTATCCTTCGTTTTGAATCTCTCCTTTCTGTTTCAGCATGTCTGGAGACCTTACTCCCCAGCTACTGACGCTTTCACTCCTCCTCTACGTGAACCAGCAAGCGGAAGAGTCCCAGAACAGGAAGGCGAATAATAGTCAAAGAAGAAAGGATCGTAACAGTAATGACAAGAAACGTGAAAAAAGGAAATGTTGTTTCTGCGGAATTCTTGGACATTTGGAGGGAGACTGCAGGAAGAAGAAGAGGAGGATGAGTGCTACTTGCTTTCAGTGTAGGGAGACAGGCCACTGGGCTAGGGACTGCCCAAAGAAGAAAGGACAGGGACAGGAAACTGGATCTACTTCAGGGGGTCAAGTTCATGCTCTGGCACCACCTCCACAGAAACGAGGTAGTAATATTTCTGTAGAAAGGTTGGTGCAGATGGCATTGCTGAACGAAGAGGATAAGGGCAAGAAGGAGACAAAGGCAGAAAGCTCTCAAGGAAAGAAAGAGGGTTTACAGCCTAAGAAGACAGACTTTAAGAAGGGCGGGAAAGACAACCAAGAGAAGAGGAAGTGTAATTTCTGTGGCAAAGTGGGGCACTTAGTGAATGATTGCCGGAAAAAGAAGGCCAAGATGAATGGTGGGTGCTTTCATTGTGGAGAAACAGGACACATAGCTAAGGACTGCCCTAAGAGGCGAGGGCAGGCGCAGAAAGCTGCATCCACTTCGGGTGGACAAGTTCATGCACTAGAGGCACCTCCTCTGCAACAGCGAGGTAGAAATACTTATGTAGAAAGTGTAGTTTATCTTTATGATCACCCAGTTCGCACTTTATTTGATTCTGGCGCATCACACTCCTTTATTTCATCTGCTTTAGTAGAATCTCTGCACCAAGAAACTAGTATGGTAGAGGACCCCTTAATTGTTTCAAATCCAATCGGGGGCCCGGCTCATTTGTCTATGATCTGTGTGGGATTGAAAATTTCTATTCTAAGTGTAGAATTTAGATGTAGTGCCTTTGTTTTGGGCTTCTCGGGATATGGTTTTGTTTTGGGCATGGATTGGCTATCCAGTAATGGTGCCATCCTTGATTGCGAGAAAAGGGTGGTTAGACTTCTGACCCAACTCGGTAACACTCTGGAAATTACTTGTAATCCCTTGTATGCTGTTATGCTTAGTTATCTCGAATCGCTAGATGCTTCTGTTGAGAGTTTGCAATCGGTTAGAGTGGTCCGTGAATATCCGGATGTCTTTGAAGAGGTGAAGGGCTTACCTCCGAAGCGGGAGATAGACTTCCGCATATATCTTGTAGATAATGCAAAGCCCGTTGCGTTTCCCGTCAGACACATGGCTCCACGGAAAGGAAAGAGCTCAGTAAACAGGTTAAAGAGCTTCTAGAGAAGGGGTTCATTAGAAGGAGCATTTCAGAATGGGGCGCTCCAGTGGTGTTCGCTACAAAGGCGGATGGTTCACTCCGTCTGTGTGTTGACTATAGGGAGCTCAACAAGCTAACGAAAAAGAATAGGCACCCTCTCCCCAGAATTGACGATCTATTTGATCAGCTTGTAGGAGCGCCTATTTTCTCCCAACTCGATTTGGCGACCGGATTTCATCAGCTAAGGGTGGCTGAAGATAGCATCGATAAGACAACATTCAGAACCCCAGATGGCTTCTTTGAATGGCTTGTCATGCCCTTCGGCTTGACAAACGCACCCGCTTACTTCGTGGACCTAATGAGTAGGGTGTTCAGAGAATTCCTCAACAAGTTCGTAGTGGTCTTCATAGACGATATCTTGATCTTCTCAAAGAGTGAAGAGGAACATGCTCAGCACTTAAGGGCAATCATGGAAACTCTGCGAGTCCATCAGCTAAAAGCCAAATTCTCCAAGTGCCACTTTTGGAGGGAGGAAGTAAGGTTCCTTGGGCACATAGTATCCAAAGAAGTGTTAGCTGTGGACCCTGCTAAAGTAGTAGCGGTGCAGGATTGGAAGGCACCAAGGAATGCAACAGAAGTCCGAAGCTTTCTCGGGCTAGCAGGTTTCTACCGAAAATTCGTAAGGGACTTTGCAAAAATATCAGCTCCGCTCACTAAGTTAACAAAGAAGAATCTAGCGTTTGCTTGGGATTCGGATTGCGAGTTTGCTTTCCAATGCTTAAAAAGGGCTCTTACAACAGCCCCAGTTCTGACCTTGCTGGATGGAAGCAAAATGTTTACAGTATACACGGATGCATGCGGGACAGGACTAGGTGCTGTCTTAATGCAAGAAGGAAGGGTAATAGCTTATGGCGGGAGACAGTTGAAGGTTCATGAAAAGAACTACCCGACCCACGATCTTGAGTTAGCCGCCATCGTCTTTGCGCTTAAGTCTTGGCGCCACAATCTCCTAGGTGAGAAATTCGAACTGTATACTGACCATAAATCTTTGAAGTATCTCTTCTCGCAGAAGGACCTTAACTTGAGGCAACAAAGGTGGATGGAGTTTCTTGCCTCGTACAATTTCGAGATCTCCTACACTCCGGGCAAAGGCAACGTAGTGGCAGACGCGTTGAGCCTAAAGAAACTGACCCTAAGCCCGCTGTTTATTGAAAGGCAAAGCCTAGAGTTTATAGCCAGCTTTGACTTTAGGCCCTCCTCCGATTTTGTACCGGGCTTGCTAGCATCTCTCGAAGTACGCCCGACTTTAGTGGACTCAATAGGGACAACACAACGCGAAGACCCTCATCTTGTGGAGACGATTGATAGGATAATTAGGGGTGAGACTTCAAGTCACCTCAACAGATACTCCATCGACGATAAGGGTTGGCTAAGGCGAGACGGAAGACTATGCGTCCCATAGACAAGGGATTTAGTAAAGACGGTTCTCGAGGAAGCACATCACTCCAAGATGACGATACATCCAGGCGGAGATAAAATGTACAAGAACATAAAGAGAACTTTCTTTTGGAGCGGCATGAAGAAGGACGTGGCAGATTTCGTTTCTAAGTGTATGATTTACCAACAGGTTAAGGCAGAACAGAAGAAGCCTGGCGGTCTGCTCCATCCTCTAGAGGTCCCGCAGTGGAAGTGGGATAGCATCTCAATGGACTTCATTGATGGGCTGCCTAGGTCTAGAAGAGGCAACACTAGCATTTGGGTAATAGTGGATAGGCTTACTAAAAGCGCCCACTTTTTACCTGTTAAGAGTAAAAGAACTGCCTCATCCCTAGCATCTCTGTATCTCAAGGAAATTGTTCGACTCCATGGAATACCCACCAGCATTGTTAGTGACCGAGACCCTATCTTCACAAGTGAGTTTTGGCGGAGTCTACAAGAAGCGGTAGGCACACAGTTATGCTTGAGTACAGCCTATCATCCCCAAACCAACGGCCAGACAGAAAGAGTGAACAGAATTTTGGAGGACCTTTTAAGACTGTGCGTCCTTGACTTCGGAGGGAGGTGGGAAGACCATCTTCCTTTGGTGGAATTTGCCTACAACAACAGCTACCAAGCCACCATCGGAATGGCGGCCTTCGAAGCTTTATATGGAAGACCGTGCCGATCGCCCACTTGTTGGTGGGAGTCTACTGATAAGCTCATACTTGGACCAGATATGATCTGAGAGACTTTAGAGAAAGTAGACTTAATACGAAGAAGAATGAAGACAGCCCAAGACAGACAGAAATCATACGCCGACAAGAGGAGGACCGACATTGAATTTGAGGTTGGAGACAGGGTTTTTCTTAAGGTATCTCCTCTAAGGAACGTTGTTCGTTTTGGAACCACAGGGAAGCTAGCACCGAGATTTGTAGGGCCACTTCCTATTATCGAGAAAATTGGGAAAATGGCCTATAGATTAGAACTACCCGAAAAGCTGGCAAGAGTTCACAACGTCTTTCACGTTTCTCACCTCCGAAAATGTCTACATGAATCTACTGAAGTGGTAGAGCCAAACATCCTTGAAGAAGCTGAAGTGGAACGCGAAGCAACCGTGAGAAGAGTTCCGACACGCATCTTAGGAACTGAAGTAAAAAAAAAGCTACGCAACCGCGAAGTCAAGCTCGTTAAAGTTCAGTAGAGCGACGCCGAGGAAGACGCAACTTGGGAAACTGAAGATAGAATACGCGCAGCCTACCCTTTTCTTTTCGAGGGTACATCTTTGATCTTTCTTTTTCCTTAAGTTGCGCTTTTATGTATCTTTTTAGGTATATCTCCTCGACCTTATCTTTAGGTAGAAACCCTTTGGATGAAAACATGTGATTGAAACATGCTATGGATGATGGCTGCAAGTGGTTGCATACACACACACAATCTAGGTTTTAGATCGGCTCAGTCACTTCATATTGCATGTGCATATATGTATTTATATTCGTATATGGTTGAAGTTTAATATGTTGTCATATGGATGTTGCATTTATATGAATGATTGTGCACTCATGTAGAATCATGAATTGGAAAATTTGCATACATAATGGATTCATGACACTTACATAATTTGCATTAAGGAGGTCAACTGAATCAGTAGGCCGACTGATTTTGCATTAGATAAGTACATGTACACACACTTCGCATATGATCATGAAGCGTTAGAAGTCTTTTAAGGACAATGGATGCTCGTGTTTGATGGATGAGTAGATGGACGTTTGGATGTTAAGATATACATTCTTCCTGAACTTGAAGATTTCGGGGACGAAATCCTTTTAAGTGGGGGAGAATGTAACACCCCGTGTATTCTATAATAGTGAAATTCACAAATTAAAGTATAATTAATTTCAAATCAAAGAATTAAGAGAAACAGGATACGCCATTGCGTTCGTCTCGGAATTCTGCTTGGGATAGAGTCCGAGTTTGCGTAAAACGGACTCCGTGTGAAGAAGATATGGCCTCCGGAAGTTTCAGAATTCAGTTTAAAATTCAAACAGACAGAAACAGTTCAGAAAACAAATTCGAAATTCAAAAATCGAACCAGATTGGGCTGGGCGGGAATTTTCCCGCCAAAAGCACCCAGGTCGACTGGGTAGTCGACCTGGGGCACCCAGGTCGACTACATAGTCGACCTGGGGGTCGACTGGGTAGTCGACCTGGCCCCTGAGCCAGGTCGAACCCAGCCCCTCCTGGCTGGCCTGGTCTGTGCTTGGCCGAATTTCTGAGCCTTGCCTTGTCACTAGGGCTAGGTGTCAGCTCCTGATTGGTCTCTCTTTCAAACGAACAGCTAATATTAATCCAAGCTCCATCGACGGCTCTAATCAATTCACAAACTCTATAAAAAGGACCTAAGACTCCACCTAATTCATACAAATAAAAATGAGAATGAGACCGTCATGCTGTTGAGGAAAGACTAGGAGTAGCCGTCAAAATTGAGAGACGATTAGGAGGCAATTCGAAAGCTTAAAGCAACGACAACTAAATCAAAACAACGCCTACAACAAAGGATAACATCTCCAAATTCAGAATTCAGAAACCTGAATTGAAGATTCGTCATACGTTGTAAGTAGAGTGCTATTCCGATGTGAATGAATAATTGTGTTTTGATTTGTGTAAAATGAGAAATGGAATTGTACTTAAATTGTGGTGACGATAATTCATAATTGTATGTTGCTATGATTCTAATTATGAATAGATTTGGGATTGTTGTGGCATAATGATGTTAGACCTATTGGGTATTTGCAAGTATATGATTCAAGTTGAAAGTTAACGACTATATGTTTGTGGTAGTTTATTTCAACAAAGTTGAGATTCATGCAAGTATGTGATTCACTATTATGCCAACATGATTTTAAACCCTTCTATGTATATTTTTATGATCATGTTTAGTGTAGTTGGATCCATTTGGGTATTGTGATTTATATGAATTTATGTTGAAATAGGAATTATAGTGAGAAAGAAGACATACTTTTGTATTAGTGACAAGAGTAAGCATCTTTGTGAACTTGTGTTGACTATATAAACATGACTAGATTACTTTTGGTGTTATGCCTAATTGAAAATATGTTTTAGGCCTATGTTGTTATCAAAATCATGTTATAATATATGTGACACATAATTTAAGTTAGATTTACATTTTAAATGCAAGATTACATGAATAGATTAAAAACCATGATTCATGTTTAGGTATGTTTTATGTTAAGATTATATGCTATTACAATGCAAGTTCACAAGTGCCTAATTTATGTTAATTAGATCGTTATGTTGCAAGTTCATGCGTTCACACACCCCTTTTGATGTTACTTAGAATATATAAACACCATGTACTAAGCCTCCCCTTTTTCATGTGGCTAAGTTGGGCTTAAATGTTAAACCCAACATATGTTATAATATAGCGAACGTATAAAACGGGGGTAATGACACTGGGTTAAAAAAATAAAACATGTGTGTTGGCATGTGTCTGACGCATGCCAATGGCCTTGAGAACATTTAAGGGGATAAATTAATTTTACCCAATAAAGATGAATTTGAATAATGGGCTGCAAATATTTACATATAAAAAGAAAAGAGACAAAATATGTAAACTTAGAAAATACGATGTGTTTAACCCGAGGTTGGATTGAGTTGTGATGTAAACCTGTCCGGAACCGCCCGGCTGTCCAGTAGTCACAACAATACCTATCCAATGTGGGTGGTTAAACATTGAGCCCAATAAAGACCCGAGGTTAGACTGAGTTGTGACGTAAGACTGCCCGGAACCAACCGGCAACATGCAGTCACAACAATACCTGTCTAATGTGAGAGGTCGAGGCTTTAATAAGACAATTAAGGCTGAGTCAGGATTGATAGGATTAAGTAAATTAAATTAATACTTAATCAAATTGAACAAGCTAAACTATACAGACTGATTGGGGGTTAGGTTTACAAACACTTAACCAACTTAGCATGTTGGCTAGAAATAGAAAACCTAGTAGCGGGGGACCCTTTTCAGCAGGAACCCTACAAGGTGTATCAGGATACCCTGAACTAGGCAGGGTGGGGCACGATTACTGGGCTGACTGTAAGAGGTCAAATCGACGGTGGTGGTGCAGCAGTGTAGGTTCTAACGGGGTGCGGGCGTGCACACACTCCGGCACAGAAAAATTAGGCACTGGGCACCAGTAGTATACCTGTGCATTCTAGAATTGTGTCGGGCCGCCACCATGGGACTTGATACACCCCATGGTGGGACCAGCATAGGTAACTACAACATCGGGGGCCGTAAGACACATGTAACTATGCGGGTAGGAGCCGATCATTGGAAATGGATCACTTCACCCTGATTATGGGGTGCCTGTTGGGAACTAGTTTATAGGGGTGCAGAGATTAATATGGGGTACGATAGTACATTCGTCTCTAGACAACTTAACTTAGCTTATAGTGCTTTCCCATTTCCAGTTTGTACTTATCATGCTCATTTCTTTATTCATAGACTGAATAGTCCTAGACTTACTCAGGCTTTATGTCTGACTCTACTTTTCTTTCGTTTTCTTTTCTTTCGTTCCCCCCCAGGTCCACAGGGAGGGAATACCGCAGCTTGACCAGTTTTCATATACAGCTTGAAGAGAGAATGTATTGCTTGGATCTCTTTCGTTTTGGACTATGGCTTTGGATAGCAACTATGGGGACTTATGCAGTTTACTTATGTTTTTATGCTTCATTAAGTTATGAAATCAAGACAGTTATGAAAATGTAATGTTTTTTGAAGTGTTGTAAGACAATTATGGCATGGTTTGTGTAACACGTATTTTGATGAAATAAAAGTTGCTGTTGTTTTCCGCTGTTCAAAGATATGTGTTCTTATATCTGTCTTGTGTATCTGTGACTTATACTTATAAACCTCCACCAAAATTAGGGCATTCCCTTTAAGAGTGACCCTAACGGAGGTGGGGTGTTTCAATGAATGAATTTTTATATTTAGTTATCGATTTAATAATTGATTTTGATTTAATATCGAATATATTAAATTATCGTAATACGAAATATATTGAAATCGAAGTCAAAACTGAATTGAAATGATTCAGACGATCAGTGCCAGTTCTGTTTGAATATAAAAGCGATAATAATAATTTATTATCAAGGAATTTATTTGTTTTGAATTTAATTTATATCGATTTAAATCGCAGTCTCGATTTAGGTGCGATGGTTTCTACCATAGTTTGACAGTTCAATATCAAGCAAGGGATGGGGTTTAGCTCCAGTGGGAGACAAGATATGCGAATTCAAATGATAAAGGAGTCGCGACTTTGTGGTAGCAGCGAAGAATTTGGAAATTCGATTGATTTTCCTGGGTAGTTCGATGGTCTGTAGTGGTGTGATAAAAATTGTTAAAGTCGATTTAGGTTTTGTTCCATGTTGGAAGTTCAGGGGTGAATAACAGGGTGAAGGCCAAAGTCGTGAAGGATGCAGAAAAAGGGTTCGATGCCTGTAGAAAGCAATGTAGGGTTAAGGTGGAAGACGCGACTATGGAATGAGAAGGGATCGAGTTTGGGGTTAACGCAATTTGCGATTTGTGTGGTAAGACCGGAGAGGAAGTGATGGTGACGGTTGCGAGTTGTTTGTAAAGATCAAACTAGGTATTTTGGGGTTTGAATAATGGAGTGCGACAGTGGGATGAAGCTCGAACTCTTGAGGGATGAAATGGAGTGAACGGTGTGATTATTTGAGGTGCAACAGTGTTCTTCCAGGGGTTCGGGGGGGAGCTGCAATATCTGATGAATGCTAGGATGGAAATGAAAATACGTAAGTAATTCACCACTTGCTTAGTTGCAATTTTTATATTTTTCCAGTAATAATAAAGGCTGATTTCTTGATGACAGCAAACTCAAGGGGACACGAAGAGTGCCTAGGTAGGTTGCCAAAATGGTTTAGGTGGAAATGGCAACACCTCAGCAAGGTTTTGTGGAAGCAACCGAGGTCAAACCGACTGCAAGTTTTGCATATTTACCGTGGAATGAGAGGATTAAACGTGTATTTAAGGTGAGGTTAATTACGTTAACTAAGTCAAAATGTGGTAACTAGGAAATTAAGTTTTATTTCAATTTAATTAAAACTCGTAATAATCATACCCTCGTCGTACAATAACATATTTCAACGAGATAAAGTGTTTCAGAGTTATTGACGAGCTATGCAATCTAATTTGAAAACAAAAACCAGGCGAGTAAATCTCACTCATATTTATGTTTGCTAACGTCTGTGGTTGCAGGAAAAACAGGTTGGAGGGATCCACGCTATGATAGTGGATGACCTTCTAAACCGTGTTATCCTGCCTCGAAGCAGGATGGGTATTATTTATGTTTGCTAACGTCTGTGGATGTAGGAAAAACAGCTTGGAGGGATCCAACTGAATTCCTCAAAAAAAAAATTCATATATATTATCATATATGATGTGTTAGAAAACCCGTGGTTGATAATGATGTGTTTTTGAATGTTTAAATATCACTGGTTTAAAATGTTGATATATAAAAATATCATGAAAATGATATTTAAGATTTAAAGGGAAAATCTATTTATCTAAAATAGAATTTGAATTTAGAATGGGCTATAAAAATATTAACTTGTTTAATATATAAAACAAGGATTGAAATTATAAGCGTTGTTTATAAGTTAATAATGAGCGATTTGAAGTGAATTTATAAACGATGTTTATAAATTAAATAATACAGGAAATTGAAGCAATTTTATAAACAATGTTTATAAATAAAATGGAATGATTTTCATTGGATAATCAAGGAATTGAAATGAATTTATAAACGCTGTTTATAAATGAAGTGGAAAAATTATCATTTGATAATTCGAATATTTAAATTCAAATGTGAATTTAAAAATAGAAATGGGAAATCGTTTTAAAGAAGTGAACGATGAAGTTTATTCTGATGCTCAGAATATAAATTGAACTAACATAAATCCATAAGGATTTATGATTTTAATTTGATTAGTTCGAATTTATTTAAATAAAATATGCCTAGAAAAATATATATTAGGATTATATTAAATAGAAATTAAATTTAACATTAAAATATATTCTATGTTATATATAGATAAGTTAAAATAAATAGATTATTCCAAAATAAGATTTTGGTTTTAAATATATTTTGAAATGGAACTTGTTTTAATATATAAAACAAGTAACTTTATTAACGATGATTAATTGTAGCGAATTATATTATCAGAAGATAATTTGAAACTTTAAATTCAAGTTTGAATTTAAAATTAGAAGGTTGAAATCATTTCGGAAAGGGAACTACGGTTTTTATTCCAGAATTCGGAATCTAAAAGGATTTTAAGCAAATAAAATCTGAATTTCTATTAGAAAAATCTAGACTTGAGTTATAAAATAAACATGAACTCAAGTAGAGCAAATGGATTAATTTTTGAAACAAAAGCAGATATTTATTTTTGAATAGAATTAACTAAGTAGAAGAATAATTTGTTAATCGAGTTTTAGATCGAAATATGACTTTTGATAAGTGAATGAGAATTGTGAATTTATATTCAAAATCGAATATGAAACTTGAAATGAAAATGGAATTTTGTTGATTTATAAGCAAATTAAAAATACATACGAACGTGATATGTTCAAATAACAAGCGAAATAGACTAGGAAGCTAATTAAAGAGTAAATTGGCGAAACTGAATTCAAACGATTAGATTGAGTTGAATTAAATTAGAAATAGGAGAATAACTGTTAAATAGGTATGAAATGAGGTGTATGAAGATTATTATTCGAGTGCCCAACAAAAAGGTACATGTTTAAATTCCATATGAGTTTTTATGCGCCGAATCGGCAAGCCACTTGGCTTTTTTTATTTTCTTTTTGAATGGAAAGAGCCTAGAGAGGCGAGTTGAGGTTTGAACTATCGACCGGTACAAAGGAGGTTATGGCAAAAATTTCTGGGAATTTAAAGAGTTAGAATATTTTTAAGAAAATTGGATAACTAGAAATCAATGTATCGATATATATATATAGAATTCGATAAGGAAACAGACTTAAAAATAGAATACTATAAACAAAAAGAAAATCTATAATTAAATCTGGTAAAATTAGAAAGCGAAACGTATACGGGTTTAAAAATGAATAATTTATTTGTATGATGTTGGTTATTCGAGGTAAGTGGTCTTGTCCGTTATGAAGTTAAGGATGTTTTCAGTCAAGGTCTGAGAGGTAGTTATACCCCAACTTGATTGATTTCATTTTAACCAACAAATAGCAAGATCCAGTCTCGAAGAGAAATGTTTGAATAAGAGTTAGTTGAATGTAGTGTTTTGTGTTATTGTAGCGATGTTTTACATAACATTCGTTTTAACCCAAGGAAGTGGAATTTTGGAAATATAATAAATAAGTGTTTCCTGAGTGTAGAAATGAACGGGCGTGAAAGAGATAAGTAATTGGAATGTTTCCCAATTATAAATAGAAGATATTTTCTAAGTATAGAAAATAAAAAAAGGCGATATATGGAAATGTTTTCCAAATAGCGTAAGAGGCCAAGATGATTATCGAAAATATCGTGTTAAGGAATATGGATAAGGAAATGGAGAAGTGTTTTAATTATTGAAATATTAATTAAAAGGCCCAGTGATTTGTTTGATGCTTTGAATGAATGTTTATTTTTCTTTGATAGTTAAATAACCGACTATCAAAGTGTTTGCCAATATCGTTTTCAATATGGAGAGACCGTTGGATTATTATCCGAGAACCACTCCGTATTGGCAGTAGCGTTGCGAATCAGATTATATGAAGATATTCTGAAACGAAGTAGAGTGCAAGGGCTTTTTTCTATTAATGGAAATTGTGCCTTTGGTTTAGTTCAATCCCAGAACTAACATATATAGACAAATGTCTAGCAAAGTATTTCCAATGATCACATATGATTGTTCTATACAAATATATATTATGGAGGAGAATTTATTCTCTTAGCATAATATCTAGAATATATTGTGTAAATCAATTAATGATTAACGAATCTGACAATGTGGCATTCAAAGTTATTGTGCTGTCAATGAATGATAAGTAATCGTAGCCTCAGGCCTCAACAACCGGGAAATGACAAAAATCGGTCAGGTAGCATAGCTATGTGGGTAGCTCCCATTAGGGTGTATTATCACCTTTCTAGAGAAATTCATTTAATTCCTCATTCTATTCGATGTTGTTCCATTCGGGAAAATAGTTACTGATCCCAACCGTTGGTGATATACATTCGATACACTCAAGCGAAATGACTGGTCGGTCATGTGTGGCCGGGTTACAAGATGTTCTTGTTGAACCAGTGTATCCTCCTCTAGAGATACACTATCAGAAGGTGGTTCCGTACCTTGTCATAGTTGGAAATGCATTACCCAATAAGTGCTGGCGGTTTTGATTGTGTATTATATATATGTGGAGCGTGAGATGAAAGCGTTCCACCAGATTTCTATTTATTTGATTTAGACACTATTATAATATCAAAAAAGTTTTGATATAAAGATTATCGTTTCTTTCAAAAGGATTTTGGAAGTTAAATCAAGTGCTTTGGATTCTCGTAAGGGAAAAACTCATTCCGTGTTATACCTCGTGGTCTTATGAGATATCATTTAATTTTTTCAGACTGTTTTAATTTTTTTACTCATACCAGTCCCATGACTGATCCAGATACCTAAACTATTGGGTGCCCAAATTTGTATGGGCAGTTAAGTAGTTCAGGATTTTACAAATCTATCTAAAGGAGCTTGGAGCAGGAGGCTTTAGTGTTAGATATATAGTATTTTTATTTCCGCTGGATTGTAAGTGTTGTACTCTGATAATTGTATGTTATACAGTTAAAATTTTGTATTTCAAAAGTTATGATATATTATATTTTGTTCCGCTGAGATGTGAGATTCTGTGTTGTTATTTCTATTCTTCTACCTTTTTCTTGTAAAAAAATGATTAGTATTTCTGTGATATTTGGGTTGGATGTGTGATGTACGTAGTCAACTCAGATAGAACGGACTTGCGGGCCATTACAGTTGGTATCAGAGCTTAAGTTGAGCGAATACCTAGGCTTGGGTGGCATGTGCTCATTAGAGATAGGGTCAGTGGTACCCTAAAATGAGTTAAGTGTATATATACGAGAGAGTGTATTTGTTAATTTATATAGAAAACTATTTTATATTGTGTTGGCCAGTTTGTTGAGTGGTTTATGAATTCTGATCGAATTGTGGGACGCCACGAAGTCGATAGGAATTTCTAAACACTTGAGCAGAGAAATTTGTCACAATATTTTTTTTAATTAGGTGAATGAAATAATTTACCCAAAATTCTATTTTGATAGAAAATGAATAATTTTCTGAAATTATTATATTATATGGATGAGTTGATTGTTATTATAATCCAATGAGATTATAAAATTGGAATGGTTATATAAAACGAAATATAATTCGAGTAAGAATAAAATATACAAATGAAATGAACAGGAATTGGATTTAAATCAGAACTTGAAATTTAAATCCTGGGAGTTCGGAAAAATATTTTCTGAAGTATATTAAAACAATACAGCTTTGGTTTGAAAGGATTTTTGAACGGAAATCATTTCAGATGGATTTTAAAAGTGATAAAGCACTGAACTCACTTAAGTGGCTGGAAAATAATTCTGATAATGACTGCAGCATCATCAGTGTTCATTTTCGAGTTTCTAAGTGATGAATTGCTACCTTAGAAAAGTTTTTGATGGAAATTTGTTTAAAAGAATACAAGTTGGTTTTGGAAATTCAAATGTTTTAAATTAGAGATGGGAATAAATATACGTGTATATTTATATGATTTCAAAAAGAATTTGAAATAGGAACCCGGGAATTTGAGTTATGAAACTTAAATTTAACTTAAGCAAGTTAAATGGATTAAAATGGACAAACTGAATTGGAATCAATTTGAATAGATATAAATGGAATATGAATCAGATGTGAAAGCGTTAAAATAGAAATCATTCGAATTAATTGAATCTGAGCATATATGGTGTGCAATGTAAATGAAAACTAAAAGTTTGGTTGGAATTAAATTTGTATAAATATGAAGATTTGAGTTCAACATAAATGAGTTTATGAAAATATAATGGTTCTGAAGCATTTTCCTACCTTACTAATTTCGGGGACGAAATTCTTTTAAGAGGGAAAGAATGTAACGACCCGGATTTTTGTCGATTAATTTTGAATATTTAATATTTATTTTAGATATTGATTTGATAATATGAATGAATTTTTATATTTATTTATTGATTTAAAAATCGATTTTGATTTAATATCGAATATATTAAATTATCGTAATACGAAATATATTAAAATCGAAGTTAAAACTGAATCGAAATGATTCAGATGATCAGTGTCAGTACTGTTTGAATATAAAAGCGATAATAATAATTTATTATCAAGGAATTAATTTGTTTTGAATTTAATTTATATCGATTTAAATTAATATCTTCTCCATATGATCAGATTAGACTTCGTAGCTTATTCCAGTGTGTCCAGAATATTAGTTAAACCCTATAAACGTCAGTTGTTACGTTCGAATTGGAGTTCAGAACCTCGAATATATTATTTTAAAATTTAACGGATAAGATCAAAATCAAATCGCAGTTAAATCAAAAATCAAATCGTATTAATGTATAATCAAATTGGAATTTAATTTATATGTACTTAACAGTACTACCTACTAACATAGATCACATACCTATTCCTTAATGCCGAAGTTTTTCCATCTATAAATCGAGACTTCTTTCTCCAGTTCTTGGCAAATCGCAATCCTCAATAATTAGAATGTCGTTCCCATTTTCACTTGGCAAAAATCAAAACTGAAAGCTTCAAAACAAATTAAAATGGTTGTTCCTTTTATAATCGCAATTTCCCATTTCATTTCCTTTGCAATCAGAATCAAAGAAAAACAAAAGGGGGTCGTCCTTTTAAAAGTAGAAAATAAAATAAAAATAAGTCCATTCCTCTTAAAAATCAAAACTCAGAACACTTTGTTCGAATCCCTGGAAGCTCGACATCAAATTGGAAACTCGAAATTTACTGGATCGAATGTTTAAATCGCAGTCTCAATTTAGGCGCAATGGTTTCTACCGTAGTTCGACAGTTCAATATCGAGCAAGGGATGGGGTTCGGCTCCAGTAGGAGAAGAGCTATGTGAATTCAAATGATAAGGGAGTCACGACTTTGTGGTAGCAGCGAAGAATTTGGAACATCGATTGATTTTCCTGGGTAGTTTGATGGTCTGTAGTGGTGCGATAAAAATTATTGAAGTCGATTTATGTTTTGTTCTATATTGGAAGTTCACGGGTGAATAACTGGGTAAAGGCCAAAGTCATGAAGGATGCAGAAAAAGGGCTCGATGCTTGTTGAAAGCAACGTAAGGTTAAGGTGGAAGACGCGACTGTGGAATGAGAAGGGATCGAGTTTTGGGTTAACGCAATCTGCGATTTGTGTGGTAAGACCGGAGAGGAAGTGATGGTAACTATTGCGAGTTGTTTGTAAAGATCGAACTAGGTATTTTGGTGTTTGAATAATGGAGTGCGATAGTGGGATGAAGCTCGAAATCTTGAGGGATGAAATGGAGTGAACGCTGTGATTATTTGAGGCGCAACAGTGTTCTTCCAGGGGTTTGGGGAGGAGCTGCAATATCTGATGAAGGCTAGGAAGGAAATGAAAATACGTAAGTAATTCACCATTTCTTGGTTGCAATTATTATATTTTTCCAGTAATAATAAAGGCCGATTTCTTGATGATAGTAAACTCAAGGGGACACTAAGAGTGTCTAGGTAGGTTGCCAAAATGGTTAAGGTGGAAATGGCAACACCTTGGCAAGGTTTTGTGGAAGCAACCGAGGTCAAACCGACTGCAAGTTTTGCATATTTACCGTGGAATGAGAGGACTAAAATGCGTATTTAAGGTGAGGTTAATTAGGTTAACTAAGTTAAAATGTGGTAACTAGGAAATTAAGTTTTATTTCAATTTAATTAAAACCCGTAATAATTATATCCTCGTAAGACAATAACAAATTTCAACGAAATAAAGTGTTTCGGAGTCATGGACGAGCTATGCAATCTAATTGGAAAACAAAAACCAGGTGAGTAAATCTCACTCATATTTGTATTTAGAATTATTTTATTCGTTAAAATAATTGTTTGTTGGTTGTTTGGTTGCATTAAAATATTATTGTGACTATTATAAATAAATTAGTTATTTAGGATTGGTGTTTGTGGCTATTATATATATATCGGTGATTGGATAGTTCTCGCAGTACCATTAGCGGATGCCCACAGTATCATTAGCGGATGACCCTATGCGACCCACGCTATGATAATGAATGACCTTCTAAACCGCGGTATCCTGCCTCGAAGCAGGATGGGTATTATTTATGTTTTCTAACGTCTGTGGATGCAGGAAAAACAGGTTGGAGGGATCCAACTGAATTCCTCAAAAATATTATTATTTGTTTATTTTCATATATATTATCATATATGATGTGTTAGAAAACCCGTGGTTGATAATGATGTGTTTTTGAATGTTTAAATATCACTGGTTTAAAATGTTGATATATAAAAATATCAAGAAAATGATATTTGAGATTTAAAGGGAAAAATCTATTTATCTAAAATAGAATTTGAATTTAGAATGGGCTATAAAAATATTAACTTGTTTAATATATAAAACAAACATTGAAATTATAAGCGTTGTTTATAAATTAATAATGAGGGATTTGAAGTGAATTTATAAACGATGTTTATAAATTAAATAACACAGGAAATTGAAGTAATTTTATAAACGATGTTTATAAATAAAATGGAATGATTTTCATTGGATAATCAGGGAATTGAAATGAATTTATAAATGGTGTTTATAAATGAAGTGGAAAAATTATCATTTGATAATTTGAATATTTAAATTCAAATGTGAATTTAAAAATAGAAATGGGAAATCGTTTTAAAGAAGTGAACGATGAAGTTTATTCTGATGCTTAGAATATAAATTGAACTAAAATAAATCTGTAAGGATTATGATTTGAATTCGATTAGTTCGAATTTATTTAAATAAAATATGCCTAGAAAAATATATATTAGGATTATTTTAAATAGAAGTTAAATTTAATATTAAAATAGATTCTGTGTTATATATAGATAAGTTAAAATAAATAGAATATTCCAAAATAGGATTTTGGTTTTTAATATATTTTGAAATAGATCTTGTTTTAATATATAAAACAAGTAAATTTATTAACGATGATTATATGTAGCGAATTATATTATCAGAAGATAATTTTAAATTTTAAATTTTAAATTCAAGTTTGAATTTAAAAATAGAAGGTTGAAATCATTTCGGAAAGGGAACTACGGTTTTTATTCCGGAATTCGGAATATAAAAGGATTTTAAGCAAATAAAATCCAAATTTCCATTAAAAAAATCCAGACTTGAGTTATAAAATAAATATGAACTTAAGTAGAGCAATTGATTTTTGAAACAAAATCAGATATTTGTTTTTGAATAAAATTAACTAAATAGAAGAATAATTTGTTAATCGAGTTTTAAATCGAAATATGACTTTTGATAAGTGAATGAGAATTGTGAATTCATATTCAAAATCGAATTTGAAACTTGAAATGAAAATGGAATTTAGTTGATTTATAAGCAAATTAAAAATACATACGAATTAGATATGTTCAAATAACAAGTGAAATAGACTAAGAAGCTAATTAAAGAATAAATTGGCGAAACTAATATCAAACGATTAGATTGAGTTGAATTAAATTAGAAATAAGTGAACAGTTGTTAAATAGGTATAGGATGAGGTGTATGAAGATTATTATTCCGGTGCTCAACACAAAGGTACATGTTTAAATTCCATATGAGTTTTTATGTGCCGAATCGGCAAGCCACTTGGCTTTTTTATTTTCTTTTTAAATGGAAAGGGCTCAGAGAGGCGAGTTGAGGTTTGAACTATCGACCGGTACAAAGGAGGTTATAGCAAAATTTTCAAGGAATTTAAGAAGTTAGAATATTTTTAAGAAAATTGGATAACTAGAAATCAATGTATTGATATATATATATATATATATATATATATATATATAATTCGATAAGGAAACAGACTTAAAAATAGAATACTATAAACAAAAAGAAAATCTATAATTAAATCTGGTAAAATTAGAAGCGAAACGTATACGGGTTTAAAAATGAATAATTAGTTTGTATGATGTTGATTATTCGAGGTAAGTGGTCTTGTCCGTTATGAAGTTCAGGATGTTTTCAGTCAAGATCTGAGAGGTAGTTATACCCCAACTTGATTGATTTCATTTTTAACCAATAAATAGCAAGATCTAGTCTCGAAAAGAAATGTTTGAATAAGAGTTAGATGAATGCAGTGTTTTGGGTTGTTGTAACGATGTTTTATATAACACTCGTTTTAACCCAAGGAAGTGGAATTTTGGAAATATAATAAATAAATATTTCCTAAGTGTAGAAATGAACGGGTGTGAAAGAGATAAGTAATTGGAATGTTTTCCAATTATATATAGAAGATATTTTCTAAGTATAGAAAATGAAAGAAGGCGATATAAGGAAATGTTTTCCAAATAGCGTAAGAGGCCAAGATGATTATCGAAAATATTATGTTAACGAATATGGATAAGGAAATGGAGAAGTGTTTTAATTATTGAAATATTAATTAAAAGGCCCGGTGATTTGTTTGATGCTTTGAATGAATGTTTGTTTTTCTTTGATAGTTAAATAACCGACTATCGAAGTGTTTGCCAATATCGTTGCCAATATGGAGAGTCCGTGAGATTATTATCCGAGAACCACTTCGTATTGGCAGTAGCGTTGCAAATCAGATTATATGAACATAGTCTGAGATGGAGTAGAGTGCAAGGGCTTTTTTCTATTAATGGAAATTGTGCCTCTGGTTTTGTTCAATCCCAGAACGAAAACATATAGACGAATGTTTGACAAAGTATTTCCAATGATCGCATATGATTGTTTTGTACAAATATATATGGTGGCGGGGAATTTATTCTCTTAGCATAATATCCAGAATATATTGTGCAAATCAATTAATGATTAATGGATCTGACAATGTGGCATTCAAAGTGATTGTGCTATCAATGAATGATAACTAATCATAGCCTCAGACCTCAATAACCGGGAAATGACAAAAATCGGGCAGTAGCATGACTACGTGGGTAGCTCCCATTAGGGTGTATTATCACCTATCTAGAGAAATTCATTTAATTCCTCATTCTATTTGATGTTGTCCCATTTGGGAAAACGGTTGCTGATTCCAACCGTTGGTGATATACATTCGATACACTCAAGCGAAATGACTGGTCGATCATGTGTGGCTGAGTTACAAGTTGTTATTGTTGAGCCCAGTGTATTCTCCTCTAGAGATACACTATCGGAAGGTGGTTCCATACCTTGTCATAGTTGGAAATGCATTACCCAATAAGTGATAGCGGTTTTGATTGTATATTATATATATGTGGAGCGTGAGATGAAAGAGTTCCATTAGATTTCTATTTTTTTGATTTAGACACTATTATAATATCAAAAGGGTTTTGATATAAAGATTATCGTTTCTTTCAAAAGGATATTGAAATTTAAATCAAGTATTTTGGATTCTCATAAGGGAAAAACCCGTTCCGTGTTATACGGCGTGGTCTTGTGAGATATCGTTTAATTTTTTCAAACTGTTTTAAATTATTTACTCGTACCAGTCTCATGACTGACCCAGAGTTTATTTTGTTTTGTTTTACCCAAAAATCTTGAGTGCCTAAATTTGTATGGGCAGTCAAGTAGTTCAGGATTTTACATATCTATCTAAAGGAGCTTGGAGCAGGATGCTTCAGTGTTAGATATATAGTATTTTTATTTCCGCTGGGTTGTAAGTGTTGTACTCTGATAATTATATGTTATACAGTTAAAATTTTGTATTTCAAAAGTTATGATATATTATATTTTGTTCTGCTGCGATGTGAGATTCTGTGTTGTTATTTCTGTTCTTCTACCTTTTTCTTCTAAAAAAATGATTCGTATTTCTGTGATATTTGGGTTGGACGTGTGATATATGTAGTCAACTCAGATAGTACGAATTTGCGGGCCATTACAGTAACATTTAATACAACGTGAAAACATAAAACAATTTTCAAGTACATAACTAAATTAAAAGTTGAAGCATGGGTTCATCCAAACTAGTTTCTCTTGCAGAGCAGAGGTGGTGAGAACTTCCAAGGGAAGGTCACATTGATGCGAATTAAAACTGCAACATCCATGTTAAATCTATATTTAAAAATATACTATGAATTGTAAAATGAAAATTCTATTCTAATCAGTTTTGCATTATAATTTAAAAAAAGGCTCAGTCAGGCAATGCCTTTCTGTCTGATCTAAATTTGGAAGAACAACGGTTATCATCATAATATAGTCAGTCATGGCTATTCCTAACATCTGCATATAAATTTATGCACCAGTAGAAAAACGTTTTGCTCTATTTTTACAACATAAATGATCGAAATAATAATATAGATTTTATTATCAGTAAGAATATACTGACCAAACAAGGCAACCCATAATAAACAGGTTTCACTTAACATCTTCTATTCTGAGAGATTGGGTAGTCTACCATGATAACAGTTTGCACCTTTACATATATCGAAACAAATAACTTCGATCACACACAGAGATATATGTAATTTTTCACTTATGTACATAACAAGGCTTAGTCTTTTTTTGTTTGTTTGCTTCGCACAGGTTTATATGTCAATCCTTGGAGGTCTTATGAAACATTATCAACTATAATAATGCAACTCATATTCAAGCTATAATAATGCAGTCCATATTCCAGCTATAACAATGCAGCCTATGTTCAAAAAAAAATTGAAATCAGTGGTAAATCCATATTCAAGTAGCTGCTTGTTATATGGCCATATATCCAACTAAAATCATGATAAAATTAGATACAATAACAATGGGAAAGACAATGAGATTTAGAAGCAATAACATGAGTGCAATTCATCAAAGCAAGCAATCATGCAAAGTAAGATTAATTATATTTAGCAAACTACTAGAAGCAAAGTGCAGATGTTCTTTTAAAAAGCAGGAGAGAATATCTAACATGTACAAAGATATATGTATACAGTGTGTAACACCCGTATTTCTAACAACAGTGATGTTCATAAATTAATGAATAATTAATCTCAGACGTGAGAATTAAGGAAACGGGTTTCACGGTTGCGTTCGTCTCGAAAAAATACGCGAAATAGAGTCCGAAATTTCATGAATCGGAGTCCGTATGTCCGAGATATGGCCTTTAGAAGTTTCACGAAAAATCAGAAAACGAAACAGATTTCAAAAATGCAGAATATGGGCTAGGCGGGAAAATTCTTGCCCAGACCAGGTCGACCTGGGAGTCGACCTGGGAGTCGACCTGGGGGTCGACCTGGGAGTCGACCTGCCCACCAGGTCGACATGGGTGTCGACCCTTGTGTCGACCTGGGGGTCGACCTCCCTGGTCGAGCCCAGGTGACCTGGGTGCACTGATTTGGGATTTGGGCTGTGTTTTGGTGGCTAGTGGCGAGATCTGACGGCTCTAATCTGATTTAGGGTTAATCTAATGGCCTAAAACACTTAACTAATCTATAAATACACCCTAAGACTACCCTAATTCATATTAAAATTGGATACAACGTCGTTATGCCGTCAAAATGCAACTAGAAGGAGCCACCAACAAATTAAAGAGGAAGATAGCTTCTCAAATCAACTTCTAATCAACTCTAGAAACTTAATCTTCTTCGTAGGAGTGCTAATCAACAAGTTGTGAGTTTCTATGCCTTTAGCAAGCAATTGCTAAACTAATTATGACAGGATATAATGAGGTTATGGTTATGTATGTGGATCAATGCAAGTTATGTTATCATATGCTATGTGTCATGATGTTAGTTATGCAAGTTTTATGCTATATGTTCATGATACTAGTTATGCAAGTTGTATGCTATATGTTCATGATGCAAGTTATTCAAGTTTGATGCTATGTGCCTATGAAGCTAGTTATGCAAGTTGGGTGTAATTTACGCAATATGTTCATGATGCTAGTTATGCAAATCACTATGATAAACATTGATCCATTATGACACCATGTTATGCAAGTTTGGTGTTTGATTATATGCAAGTTCATATATGACATGTTATGCAAGTTTGGTGTTTGACTGTATGCAAGTTCATATATGACATGTTATGCAAGTTTGGTGTTTGATTATATGCAAGTTCATATATGACATGTTATGCAAGTTTGGTGTTTGATTATATGCAAGTTCATATAGGACATGTTATGCAAGTTTGGTGTTTGATTATATGCAAGTAACATGTGCAAGTTTACACCTTTGTATGATATGCATACATGTGCAAGTTAACCCCTTTGTATGTCATACATACATATGCAAGTTTACCCCTTTATATGACATAAGTAACTTATGCAAGTTACCCTCTTTATGACATATGTGATTCATGCAAGTTTGGGTTGATTATTTATGCTAGTTGGGTTTGATGCTATGGTCATATATGCAAGTTGACACCTTTAAAACCCATGTGATGCTAATGTTATGCTAAGTTGAACCCATTGTATTTGTGATGAATCTTCCCTTTTAAGTATGTCATGTTAGCGTATTACGTGGGGAACGATGGGGTTAATATTCATGTTAACAAAATTGTGGTGAAATTGGTATGATGTTGCATACCATGAGTGGATGGACATAATTGAGTCAATTATGTACATCATTAAATTGGAATTAATTAGGGAAAATTAATTCAAAATATGGGGGTGATTAATTAGGTGTAATTAATCGACTAAGACACGAGGTTGGACCCTTTTGTAGCATAAGACTGCCCGAACCCGACCGGCAAATCCAGCGGCTACAAATGATAGGCCCAATGTGAGAGGTCTTAGGCATAAACTAAATACGTGACAAGTGTAAAGACACGGGATTAGACTCGGTTATGGCGTAAGGCTGCCCGGACCCGACCGACAAATCCAGCTGCCATAAAAGATAGTCTAATGTGAGAGGTCTTTACAACGGTTACGTTCTTAATCAATTAAGAAACACTTAACCAGATAAGCATGTAGTGGGGCATGAGGGGTTAAGTGGGTGCCTTGGGTGGCATGTGGAAATCAAGTAAGTGCCTTGGGTGGCAGGTGGAAATCTAGTGGGTTGCCTTGGGTGGCAATAGAAAATACGATTAGAATACTTAACCAAGTGGAAACATGTAATTAAACATGATTAAAGGGTTAAGTGGGATGCACTAGAAAAAGGGACAAGCTTAGGTGGGTAGCTTGTGGGGGCCCATTTCAACCAGTAACCCATATGTATCTTATTGGGCTCGACCCATGTCGAGGACGGGACACGCGTACTGGGCTTGACTATAAGAGGCCAAAACGGGTTAGCGGTGGCAACGCAAGTCCAACGTGTTTCATATGCGTGTATGGGCCCGGGCTGGTAGGTAAGACGTTGTTGCATCGTGTAGGTATAAGCCGTGGATCAGTGTTGGTATCGGGTTGCCACTTTGGGCAATGATACACCCCACTGTGGGACCAGCACGGGTATCTACGTTAGGGAGCCGATCACTTGGGGAGTAGTGGGTACACCTAGTGGAGATAGGGACATACGGCACCTATGTGGTCAGTTAGGGGTACACGAAACTACTAGTTATATTTTCTAAGTCCTTGGGTGGGGATCAACCTTTAAGTAGGAATGACTGATGTGGTGCAGTGTAGTAATTACCCTTGGGTGGGTAGATGCGTCTTTACCGATATCTTAGTTCTCCCTATGTCTAGTTGGCTGCTTAGTGTAGTCATTTATCTCCAGTCGTCACCATACCAAGTTTATATCATACCCTAATTACTTTAATGATTGTATTGTTAAAGTTATAGGGCTTACTCAGACTTATGTCTGACCCCGTTGTTTTTATCTTTTCCCCCCTCAGGTCCTCAGGTTGGGCCTAGTTCTAGTGGAGTTTGATCCAGACTGCTTTATCTATCTTGGAGCTTGGACTCTTGATGTAAAGCTCGGTTATCTTTTCTATTATGGCTATTAGTTATGTAGTGGGATTATGTACTTATGTTTTTAACAAGATGGATATTTTGTACTTGACTCTTGTTGGTTTTTGATATGTAACCAAACATGTTTACCTTCTGCTGCAATGAAATGATGTTTTAAATTTCAAGTATTACTTATATCTGTCTTGTTGTAATTTTTCTGTTCTATATTCACTTAAAATACTCCACTGAAGTTAAGGCATTCCCTTAGTGAGTGACCTTAGCGGGTGTGGGGTGTTACACAGTGTAAAAGCTGTTGTCTATTAAAAGCGGATTTCGAATTTGTGTTCGATGCCTTTTGAATAGTTTAATTTTGGCGTTGTAGATTGATTTTTATCCTCTGATGGAGAATCTAAACTCTATTGATATTTAAAGTTGAAGTTTCCTTTGAAACGAGGTTGGTATTATAGATTAAACCAAACGTTTCCAAATTGGAAGATCAAATTAAAAATTTAGCGTAAATATCACAAAACATAGATGTTCTTAAAGACTATTATTTGAAAACCCAATCAGGCTATACATTATCAACATCTCATCACAAACCTATTTGTTTAGGTCTCCATTGTCGTAAATAATGCTTCATCAATACCATAAATTCTCATCCAATTCTCCAAAATTAACAGCATCTACAGTGACAACATTTCCGCTTAGATCTGCACTCGCATCCCATTCCATTTCTTCATTCTTTTAATACTTTTTTAAATGCATTTACAGTGACAACATTTACTTGCTTAAACAAATTTAAATAAAAAATGATGTATTTCCCTTACTTCAGATTTATTATTATGTAGAATGATTGTAATTCGATCATTAAAATTTTCTACAGAGCATGAAAACCTTTCCTTTGCAAGTTACCAGAAAGGGTTTGTAGCATGATTACCACTGTCCTCTAAAATATTCTTTAACACAAACAGTAAATGCAATTAAGGTAATTAACATATCATGTACCAATTGAATAATCTGTTTAAAAGCACGAACTTGAATCTGTGTTAGAGCAAATAACCAACTTAAACCAGATCTAAACTTCAAACAATAAATCAAATATTCCAATCTCGTTTAGTTTAATAAAAATTCAAATCTTGTTATTACCCTTTTTAGATGCGCAATTAACCATCATCCCCAAGAGAGAATAGGATCAATTTCGAACCACCAAGAGTTGACTATGAGAACTTGGAAGCTTTTGCGCTTGCGTCCGAACATGCCAAAACCCAAGAACCCCGATGGCTTAAATCTCTAAATTTGAGCTAATCACAATTCTGATGTCATACCGATTGGGCAAAACCATTGTAGTTTAGGTATTTTTTAGGGTGGATAACAAGAAGAAGCAAAGGATAGATCAAGTGAGTGAAAAATTGGGGAGATAACAACGGCTGAGTGAAATATTAGGGATTTGAAACTTTGAAAATTTAGGGGGTGAGAAAGAAACAAAAGTAAAGGGGATGAATGAAAATAAAAGCGGGAATAGAAATACAGGAGGTGTGGATTGATGGGATGGACGGCTGAGATTTTGTTTTAACTTATGGTGTGGATCGCTGAGGTGTAATTTTCTTTTTAATTAGAATATATCTAGAGCTACTACAAGCTACAACATCAGCTGATATCTATGCTAACACACTGAAACAAGCGTTGCAATAAACAAAAATCAGCATAACAATGGTAACATTGTAGCTAGCAACACCTTGGATTTTTGTTGCAGTAGGCCATCTATGACGTAGTGATCCCACATGCTTTTGTACATCTCCGAATGACACATTAAATTACCAACCATGGCCTCATGTACGAACTTACAAGGATTTTCTAGTCTTCGATTCTAAAGATTTAGTTGTTTAACCACCACCTTATATCCACAATTTCCATCAGCAGACATGTCTATACGAGTTATATATTATCGCATACATTTTGGTATTTGCAATAAGAAATGTTCATCAACTAGGCTGGTTTTAGGTGCATTTAGTTTTACTCCAAGTTTCTTTAAACAATGACTAACTAAAGTAAGTTTTGGGTTGCAAGACAATGCAGCATCAACATGCTTATAGTAAAAATGATCTCGTTTAGTCGACTTTTCCTTTTTAGATGGTCTTCCTTTTTGATTGTCGCCATGGGAGGTTCTTTAATGTTCGTAGTAGGAGGGAAGGCTAATAATTTCATACCCTGTTGAATATCAATCCTCACATTATCAATAGTCTCGTCATACCTACGTTTCAATGCGTGAAATTCAGGCAAGTCCATATAATCAAGAGCGGACCGATTCGGTGTAGGCGGAATACATGATAATTGTTTCCAATAATAGTCTATAACACCGAGGGGTATGAAGGCATATGAATGTCTAAAGTCTACTAGCATATGTGCGCAACATAGACCATTAACTTTCCATAAAAAACAACCACAAGTCTGAATACTCATGCCATCTTTTGGAATGCTACATAGTTCGGTTTGCAATAAATCAAGTGCCTTATGAGAAATAAACCCCAACAACTCTTTAAACATTGGCTCATCTTGGAATCTATGAAGTGACTTTGATGAACTCGTTTCAAACACATGTTCGATTGCAACTAATTCATTTTCACAGCAGAGATGCGCGCTAGTCTAACACTGAACAAAACTACCTGCAGCTAAATCAAAATACAGTTTGAGACGATGGTGCGCACTTTCAACTATACTAGTTGATACATTATCAAAGTGCTTTACTTCATTTGTCCAAGCCAACACAAACATCTCCTTATACTTGTTCAGCCGGTTCTTCAACACATAGTTCACCACTTTTTTTGCTTCTTCCACCATATTTCACGAAAACAATTTAGGTTTCGATGATACTCTTCTTCATATAGCAAACTAATCACATTTGTCCAATCCTCCCAAAATTACTCGTATTCTTTTTTTCCTCCCTCATCTACTACGGTCTCTCTATCCCTAATCATTATCCGTTTCTTTTTTATGAAATTTGGTTTGCAGTTTGCTTGAACGTTTTTTGAAATATGCCACGCACAAAGAATGTGACGAGCTGCTGGAAAAATAGTGGTCACTGCATTGCTAAGAGCAATTTCCACATCCATTATGATAACACTTGAAATTCTTTTTCTTGATAACGTTTTCTAACACACTCCAAAGCCTATATATATGACTCAGTGGTTTTTCAATTAATAAAAGTTAGGGCAATAGTGAAGGATGCACCCATTGAAGCTTGTGACACCATATGAAAACACGACAACTTGTACTTATTTATCTTCAAAGTGCAACCCAAAAGCCAAATTTGATAAAAACATTGCGCAAGTAGAACACATTTCGGATAACTGAAGAATAAGTCAGTAACTTCATTTGTCATACCATCGACTCTATGGTGCACAGAATAGTGGTGACTACATGCCAATTTCATAAACTGTTGCATAATCGATCCACCTTTTGTATTATGATTTTTAAGCTTCACTTTAGCATTGTACACATTTCTGATTGTAGACTTATTTTCCGGGTTGTCAAGTTTAAGAGCAGTTAGAATATTCCGTGGCCTAACGCCACTATTCGTCATTGTTTCTACGATCTTTACTTATTTGTCTTTTAATCGCGCAACATACGGGTGCCCGGTTAGAACAATATCATGACCATGATTGTGGCATCCGTTTTTAACTTTTAAAGTCCACTTTCCATCATCTAGACGATGTGTTCATAATTCAAATTGACAAAAACATTTTCTACTTTCCGTTCTACGCCTTTTCTTTTGGGTTCTCGGGACATGCTCCTTGGCCTTATGATCAACGTATCTTCCACTTCTTTCACAGGTAAGCAGCTTCCATGAGTTTTTCCCATTATCTAAGAGAATTTTTTTGTTTTACTTCTTTTGATAACAATGACACAATTCACATTAAGTCCACGATCCATGCACCATTTACATACGTCCTCTTTGGAATTGAACAACTGCATCAATAAACAAGATATTGCGATTAGAGTAACATACTTAATGTAAAGCATAAAATAACTTCTCAAATCTTATCGATGGTGAAATGAGAAGTTAAATTGGGCTACGCGCAAGACAATATGTATGCTTCCTCATGTGAAAGATCGTTGCCTTCATCATTTTCCAACCGACAACCATAATGTTTAACATGACATCGTCCCTATCATAAGACTTCTCATTAACTAAGGAATCCTCCTTCTCATATACTTCGTTTAGAAAAGCATTTGCATCAATCTGTAAAACAGTTAAATATTATTTACACACCTCAACGAAAACACGATGACAAATATTCATACAAATAAACTTAAAACGATATCTCTCTGTCGAATAAATAACCATTGTTTGGTACCAAACATGCATGGTAACATTAGTAGCACAAAACCCTAAAAACGGTAATATTATACCGTTTAAACTTAATAAACGCGGTGGTAACGTCTTGTCTATGTCTATATCAAACTGTAGTTTGTGCTTGATAAGACCGATAATACTACCGTGTTTTCACACTGCAAAGGGTCATGATTTGTGTATCTTTATAATGATTGTTCGGTATATTCAGACCTATTTTTGTATTTTCACCTACGTCATTCTTATGAAAATGGTGAACCACGTTCGAATTGTACCACATCGTGCTTCTTCTTCTTCAAATCGATAACTGTATATGCAAAATTAAAAATAAACCTTGTCATTACCAGATCGGTCTTCATCATCTGCATATAATTAACTTTTTTTTGGTGCAATTTACCCCATCTTCGTCATCTATCTCATAGTTATGGTTTACTGCAGTCATGGTTGTTTTATTACTATTACAACATTCAATGTGATTTCTATAGTAACTTTATATAAGTTAAGGGTAATTTTGTCTTATTATAATACAATGTTAAAGTATCTATAGTGCACTCTCTTTAACAAAATTTAAAAAATAAAAATTTGTGTCACCAGCGTACAACACCCATCCAAAATTGGGTTGACGGTATTTTCGTAAGGGTGTGACTATTGACACCCCATTATTTGCTCTTCACCCCCAAATAAAATTTTAAAAGTTCATTTCCAAATTTGCCCTTTAACAGTCGATGAGATAGTTTGTCTAAGGTCGTAAAATAATTAAAAAATAATAATTCCAACAATATATATGAGTGTTCGATGCTAAATTGCAGACTGTATTTAAATTTAAAATCAACGTTGTACATGATCTTTATAAAAAAAGATTGAAATTACAAATATTGATTAAAAAAATTAAAACAATTATTAAAAATTTAAACATGTATCATCAATGATGCGTATCGTTATGCATTTTGAGATCGAGTATGTTAGCAGTAACGGTAAGTGCAAAGTTCTAAACAGTAAATAAATAAATCATTAGTATAGATGATATTGTTTAAATAAATCGACGCTGAAATAATATGCAATAAGGGCATTTTTGGATTAAACGGGGTGAAAAGAACAAATGATGGGGTGCATATTTTACTTTCAAATTAGTGGGGGTGAAGAGGTGTTAATAGACGCACGTTTTCGTAGTTATCTATACCGAACACCCTGCAGCCTGTAGATCTACAAAACGGTATATTTCGCAATTGATTAGGATTTTATCGTTCTAGGGTTTTTCTGTCGCTGCTAAATCCCAAATCTAGCAACTATGTCTGCTCAAACTCAAGAAGAGCTACTCGCCGCACTTCTCGAGCAGCAAAAGATCGATGTAATTATCCATCTGTATCCGTTTTTCTTATATTTATGTTTTTGGCATGAAGTAGATCTGCTAAGGGTACAACTGTGTTGTGTATGGTAGTTCAATTTACTTCGTCTAGTTAAGATCTGGCACATATTAACTTCGGTTAATATATTTATTTGTTTACTCTTGGCTTGTTGGTTAGCATGAAATCTGAATACAATGCGTTTTCAGTTATGAGATGTGATCAGATGTTGATCCAAGTTTCAGTATCTGATGAGTTCTCTATAATAATCGGTAAGCAAACTGTGAGAAGGATGATAGCACAGAAAGTCAAAAACCGATTTCTACGGCAAGCGCATATTTGGGTTAAATAGAGTTACTGGTGGTAGCATGATTTGCTGAATTATTCAGACAGACTATAATGCCTGTATTAAATGATGCTCTGCAATCGTCTAATGTTACTTTACCATCAACTCGCAACCTTGCATTTGTATTGATGTTCGTTTAAATTGTTATACACACACACATATATGTATGCATGTATGTGTGTATGTGTGTGTGTGTATATGTGTGCGTCTCTCTCTCTCTCTCTCTCTCTATCTATCTATATATATATATATATATATATATATATATATATATAATAAAGTTAACCATCAAGGGAAAATGAAATGATACCGAGGATGATTATATAGTGTGAAACAATATTAGAATCAGGAGTGACGAGAGAAATTCTTCTTGGTTCTTTTTTTTTAAGTTGGGGGAGGGGGTCATAAGATCAAAAGTTAGATGTTAAATTATTTTCTAGAAAGAAAGTACAAACAAAAATTTTATCGTCAAGCCAACTAGAATAAAATACAACTAAAGTTTACATCTTTTCAAGAAAATCATGTCAATTCTATAAACATATCTTAGCTGATATTACAATGATTGATTCCATTTCTGCTGTTAACAAGTGCATGCTACTAGGTGCATTGGACACTATTCCTTCGTAAATCACAGCTAGTCCTTGCTTGTTGAGTATTTAAAAAGAAATCTTGGAATAAGGTGAGAAAAAAAGCAGCTTATTATAGCCAAATGTTGACCGTATGAACTCGGGATGTGGGACTGAAATAGTTTGTTCATACCTGATTGCAAGTATGTTGGGTCATCATAGTAATTGCTCGATCGTCCTTCCACTTATTAAGACTAATAAATTTACGTGGATATAATTTGTAGCTGCTTTCGAGATCATCCACTCAAAATTTAGATCATTCTGAAATATCTAACTTCATTGAAATTACCTTTTTGATCGATTGTTAAACTATTCACTGGCTTATGTAGAATTGTGTGTTGAACGAGTTAGAGGTTTTAAAATGATCCAAATTTTTATGTAGTTGGTATTGATAGCCTGGAAATTATGTACACCCAAATTTGTTTTGTTTAGAAAGTTCTGATATAGAAGGATAAAAATTACTGCAAGGGGTTACATAAGGAAGTGGATGCTGATGTCATCAAACACACAAAAAACCATTTTACATCTCCACCCACCTTTTTCCTTTTTGTTTTCGCTTCAAGATCTCATGCCAAATGACAATTTCTGCCCACGTAGTATTGTGCTCAGCCGCTCTTCTTTTGACTGAAACATTGTCATTGCCATCCTTTCATTCATGTTCCCTCTATTTTCCCAATCATGCCAGTTATCCATATTCTATATATTTGAGTTCTCTAAGTTAAATATTAAATGTACATCTGTGTGTGCATGTACAGCAGTCTATTATAGCCAACAATGTGCACAGTAAGTCCAAAATGTGTGAAATTAAGACATCTATGAAAGTGCATTATGCACCTTTTAAAAGTTTGTAAACTAACTGTGATAAAAAGATAGCAAAATTGTATGTTCAGAATATAACTCTAAAACATAAATCTTGGATAATCTGCTATAAAGCGTACAAATAAAACGTATTTTGCTTAATTTTACCTGTTACTAATATAAAAACCTACTTTTTTGAAATATGATTTATACATAATTTTAATTTTGCTAATATTTTGCACTTTCTGGGACAGAAGTTTTAAAATGCATATATTTCGCCCTTTCCAAAAGTACATAAAAAGTATCGAAATCACAGATTTTTTATGCTAATTGACTTTTATGCTATATAATGTATAATTCAAACATATTGGTATGAAGATATGCAAAAATGGTCGCATTTTGTAAAATGTGAAAGTACAACATTTATGCCCATTTCTGATATATGTAGGATAACTGTCATGTAAATTATCTTATTATAATTTGGAATATATTTAAAAATATCGTACTATATACAAAATGTAGAAAATTATGTAAAAATTATTGCACTTTCCAAATTACTCATTAATTATGAAATAATAACATAAGATTGTAACTGCTTGTAAGATAAATTTTGAAATGTATGAAATTCTAAAATGTAAAATTCAAACACTTTGCAATAAAAACATGCGCACTAAACACAATTTAACACTTAAAAATACAATCCTTTTGCATTTTCAAAAACCATGAATTTTATAAAAATATAAACAAATAATAATGTAGAAGTGCAATCTATTTGCATATGTAGATGGATTATGATTAAATATACATACTGATGTAATAATTATATATTAGGTTCGAAATTTTGTTACCAATAATGTATGAAACATATTCAAAATGGTGCATGATATCTACACTTATTGCAGCTTAAAATACTAAAAAGGAACTAGTAGCAGTTTTGTAACATAGAAGGGAAAAAATGCTGATTTTTTTTTATAAATGACCAAAAACCTATAAATCAAGAATTTTCTATTTATAAATAACTATTGTTTTAACTCTGTTGGAATCGGAACGTAAGTCGAATCGTAAAGAGAAAAATTCAATCTGAAACGTGATTTAAATCTTAAGAATTTGGATTTTCGACAATAATGTAGGTGATAGCAAAATTTTTTATTTTGGCAGCTAAATAAATCATAATAAATTTGGACATTTTTTTAGAAGGTCTCATTTTCTTATCTTGCATGCTATGTTAGAAAAGATTTATGGAAAAATTGTTTGAATTGCATAGTTGGCACTTGATGTTGTGTTATGAGTTTTTGAAAAAAAAATCGATAGTGTTACTTTTTGTTTGAAAACGAGTTTTGCTGTTTCAGTGTGTTTTAAAATGCACGGGAGAGGAGAAATGGGTAACAGCCAAATTCAAAACTGGTTTCAACACAAAACTTAAAATGTTTTTTCCCTACCTTTTGGGAAATAAACAAAACTGTAGTTTCTTTTCTAATTCTCCCCTTTGATTGAATTTTCCAACCTCTCCACCTCTCCTTTCTCACTAATTTAACACACATTGAAAACACATAACTCGTTTATAAAACACACGCTATCTTCGGATTTGAGTTGACGTAGGCATCTTAGTTTTGAAATCTTTCATTTGACATTATGTGTTTTCTCCTTCCGATTTAAGAAAGAACTCTCCACTAACTCAGGTAATAACTTTTTTCAGCAACTTCAAACATTATAACATCAAAGTTATCTCTTTCACACACAATACACAGAGAGCTCGACAACGATAGGGATCTATTTGTAGAAATGGGATAGCCTTGTATAGGGACACTTTCCTTTCTTGAATGTATCCTGCCCTATGGATGTTCTTAGTCACATGAAGGATTAGTTTTATAAGTGATAAGCAGACTGAAAGGCCTTAACGTGCATTTCAGAAGGTGGTCAGCCTCTGAATCACGCCCCTTACGCACGCCGATGCATGTGAGATTAAGTCTCGAAACAAAGTGCTGGGTTGGTTTTCGAACTGTAATTCATCTCACATCGGGCTTGAGAGCAGTGAAAAAGACGACAAAATTACGATTCTTGTTTAATCAATTCTAATTAATTGGAGTCGAAACACAAATTGATTCCAGAACTCGAATCGGTTCCATTGGACTTGATTATGATTTGTAATAGCTATTGTTTATGGTTTTATTTTTATTTCCAAATTGTAATAGCTATATTTTTGGGTTAGTCTCTATTATTAATAAACATAAATAAATTTGTAAATAAACTTTATTTCTTAAATCCTATTTTTAAGTGATTAAAATTCGGTAATATTTATAGATGGAGATTTTGGACTGTTAAAGGAAGTTTATATGTCAATTTTATTTTTAAACAATATCAAGGTTTAGTAATATTGATAGAGAAATATTTTGAATTGGTAAGATAAATTAATTTGTTAAATTATACCTTTGTACTATATTAGACTTGATAATATCTTTTAAAAGGGCGTTTTTATTATTTGCGCTAAGCACAAATTATTGTATTAAAGATATTCCAACTATTATTAAAGATGCATTGAATTATCTAGAAATGTGTTCGTTAAATTATTCTTGTTTCAACTTAGTTTGAATGGTTCCAGTCTAGCCTTAAAGTAGGAATAACATTTATTTTTGGGTATTTTATCAATTCTTTTTAGATAGTTGTACGTGATATTATATATGATGAAAGGTATTTCGCGAAGATCACGGTCAAACCAAAAAGTTACACTTTCAAGTCAACTATTAATAAAGATATGCAACGGTAACATTTTTGTTGTTGTTGGTCATTCTCCTACATACAGGTGGTGTTCGTTTTTAATCAACCTACAAATTTTCTTGTTCTTTCTTTAACTTCGCAAATCACATTCGCAATTATCCATAAAAAACGTTCTACAATCGAAGGGGTAAAACACAATTTCAAGAATACAACGAAACATCAATTTTTACAACAATTCATAACAAAATCGACAAAGGAATTTGAATTATTGACATTACTTTCAACTAGTGTGTAACTCGTGCGATGCACACGATAATATTATTTATTATTTTAGTATTAAAATGAGAACTATGTTATGCAATATATGATAAATTTTGATGTGAAATACATAAACTATTAATTAAAATTGTTATTATTATTTTTTGTGTATAATTTATGTTCTATAGCACACACAAACAATATGTATGTATGTGTATTTGAGAATTTTTGTAATCAATCTGTTAATATACATATACATGTTGAAATTGATGTATGTTAGTAACTTATTCGATGAATTAGCAAATATTTTTTAATATTTTTTTTAAGTAAGTTAAATGTAAAATCACGAAGTTAGTTTAACTATACTCCATAATAGGAAGAATTAAAAAGAAATTTGCAATAAAATGTATATGTTTATTGTGAAGTTATTGATGTTTAAAAAGAATTTTATGTTATAATATATGGTAAATTCTTGATATAAATGAATCATAACTAATTTACAAATTAACTTTGTCATTTTTGATGATATACATAGTTCATGTTATGTGATTTATACAACTTTATAGTTGCATGGAAAAATACCCTTTTTAATGTGAATATACATAGTGAAAAAGAGTTATTAGAAAATTGAAGTAAATATAGTCTAAAATTATTTAGATAATTAGAATTTAAGATTTCATAAGTAGTTTAAACATATGGATTGAAATATAAAATATCACAAAAGAATTGTGAAGGTTCAGCAAATAATTGTAGTAATGTTAAAATGCAGGTATTTAAAGCGCAAATTGTTTTGTTCGATTTATGATAAATTATAAAGATAAGTGTATAACATATTAAATTTTTTTATTACTTACATATATTATTTAAATTATGTGTCTTGTTTAACTTTATATTTCGAAGAAAAACCTTTTTTTTTTCATTTTTGTTGATATGAACATGGTATATGTATATTTTAAAACATCACATTTAACGTTAATTAGATGACTTAACAATAATTTATTAATTGAATTCATTTGATAAATTCAAAATCACATGATTAATTTAAACATATTGACTTAAATGTACAATGTAAAGTGATATTATGCAATGTTTTATAAATAACTAAATGAATGTTAAAATGCACGCTTTTGACATTAATATTACAATGCAATACATGGTAGGTATATTGACATAAATGAGTTTAACTTTGAACTTGTAGTAGTTATTTATGTATATAATTTATGTTATGTGATTGACGTGTTTATATATTTGTTTTTTTTTTTCTCAATTTTTGTTAATATGAATATAGTTAATCTTGATGTGATTTATTAGGCGAATCAATGAGTAATAGTTTGCTAAAATTATTCAAATAATTTTAATACTATGTAATTAATCATAAAATATGGTACAAAATGTAAAGTATTGAAAAAGAGCTGAGAGACTTAAATGATTATATAAAATTTGAAGTGTAGGCATTTGAAGTTAAAAAAAACATATTGTCATTTTTAGTATTTAAAAGAAATATTAGTTAATTAAAATTGTTTAAATTACTTAAATTTTGGGTTTTGTAATTAATTTAAACATGTGGACTTAAATATAAAATGGTAAGAGCCAACTGCTAATAAAAAATTATGTAAACTTTGAAATGTCTATATCAAAATATAAATGACAGAAAAAGTAACATAATGTAAGACAAAAGGTAAATAAGTGTAAAGTGATAAGTTAATTTTAAAAAAAATAATTAAGGAGAAGAGAGAAAACTCCTAAAATTAAGTAGAGAGCTTTAAAAGGTTCTGCTTTACTCTTATTTAATAGATATGCATTCCAATATTGTTTGCAACGACGCTTGCATCATATGAGTTAAGGCCGCAACGATCAGTTTAGCCACCAATACTCGAATAGCAGTCCACAATCAGTTATCGAATTTTAGGGGTGACCTATGAGGCTGTGGGGTAATTTCAGACAAACCAATAACTCTAGCAGAAATGTAAATTTTGAAGCAGTTGACAATGATTTCAATCAAAATTGGGATGATTATGAAGAATTTGCTGAAGATGAAATTTTATGTAATAGAAACTATGATTTATGTCAACAATCTCATTTCCGTTTGGATTAATTGAGGGCAAATTCAGGCGGAATCAACGTAAGCGAGCCCCTAATTGCAGAAATAAACGAACTTCCATCTACAAGTATTGTTCCTACTTAACAGTTAACAGATCTGATCAAAAGACAAACAGTAAAAAAACTACCATTTGTTGGCTACGGCTGTCTGTTGATGAAAAGAAAGATACATAATAATCCAAGTTTGCTTTTGGGGGTCTATTTCTTACATTTTCCATGTTCATCTACCTAATAGTATTTCTAGATTGGGTGAATCTTTAAAAACTTAATGGAGACGTAGGAACGATGCTTGTCCGGAAAGAACTGTGATATATGATTATACAATTTATAAACTAAATCAACATTTTACCAAGCATAAGTGTACAGCCATACAATTTGTATAGAACCATACACTATATTCTCTGAATACGTAAATAATTTATAACAATCGATGTTAATAATTGTTGTTGTATGTAAATTTAAAATGATACTTATGGTTATGTCTGCACGAGTAGAAATATGCACTTGATCATTGGACAACACAGGAAAATTGATAACTCATTCGCTGATCATAAGTTTTAATCGATATTCAGAAAACAAAGAGGTGTCTTAAGAAACAACACTCATGCGCTGCCTTCGAGTCATGGTGGTTTAAACACTCGTGCCCCTTCTCGAAGAGCTAGAGCTTGTGCCCACGCAGTTTTGGGAAGATCTATTGCTACAACAAACAGCACCCAGTATTTCTCGTTTTGGGCAATTAACTTGGAGAACATAGTTGATAATAGGCATGTTCGGGGAATTTTCGTTAAAAAATTGGTCTTGGAGGGTTTGAAACAAGGTTTTAAGTTCCGGTCGGCATCTCGGAATACTGTCGTTTCCGTTCCAGTTTCGGCATGAACCTTACCGGAATTTCATCAACTATGAAAAAGAGTTTATGGTACAAAGAAAACTAAAAACGACATTAAACATCAGAATTACCTTAGCTTGAATCATATAATTAGTGCTGCAAATCAAAATTAAAGCTGAACTCTTTCGTTTTCTTCGTCGATTACTAATAGCCATTATTAATATTTTATTTTATACCCTCAAATTTGAACGAAATTTGAATTTGAATTGAGCCAGGGCACTGGTATACGACTCAGGAAGAAAGCGGCAAACCAAAAGGTGAGAGGAAGAGAAAAGTACAATTGCTTTTTTAATTTGAGATTGTTTAAGGCTGACTTTGGCTAGCAGGGTTAGGCTGGGCTGGGCTGGGCTGTTACAAATGATTTGTTTATAACAACCTATATGTAAGATAACTCGATTAATATTTATAAAGTTATAAATGAAGTTGGGTTAATAATAGAACTTTTCAGGTTTTTACAAACTTTATACCAATCTATTCGCTTATATATCTAGAAGATACAAAATAACTTATAAATCGGAACTAAAACGAATTTTCCAAAATTACTGAAACGAAATCGAAATTTCAAAATTTTGTGATGACCGGAACAGAAATGGAACACGAAATTTTGAACCTTGGTTTGAAATAAAATAGATATATAGCCGGCTGGAAAAGAAGCGTGGTTATGTTATATCAGTTTATCTGGCATTACAAATGCTGAATTAATAAGCACTTCTGATTTGTTTTCAAACCACATGTGGATTGCGATGTGGTGTGTTTTGACTTGCTGCACTATTATCCGGTATTATAAATGTCAGATAACTTATAAATATTTTTCCTGGTTGGTTCAACGTGGGGTCAGTCATTCAGTTTGGGGTGATGTGGCATAAGTGACTGACATCAGTGTTGTTTAGAGCATCCCCAACGCCAATGGGTTGCGAGCCATCACTTCTGTCAAATTCAAAGAATCAACCTGCCAACCCACCCCCAACCACAAAAAAATAAATATATGTTACACGGCTAAAAATTAACCGGCTAAGGTGGTGCACTATTTCCCCCCCTCCGATCGTGATCCGTGTGACTGAAAGAAGTAAATCTAACGGTGTTTGTTTAACCGGCTTTTAAAACGCCAGCTAAACAAACAACCCCATGGTTGCTTTGGCAACCTTCAGGGTTGCCAAAGCAGCCCGGACACGACATGCTGACCCCCCGTTGCGTGTCAGTTGCTCCCCAACCAACACTGCATTGGGGATGCTCTTACGGTGGTCTTGAAAGCAGGCGAAATGGAGAATTTTGTATTCTTCATGCTTGAACAAAAACTATAACATCAATGTTTTGAGTTTGTTTATTTATACTGGTGCACCTAAAATTTCTATTTCATAGTTATTCCAAATACCGATAGTTAACATATTGTTGCAATAGATTCATCTTTTGTTTTCCTTGGGGCTGTTATTTATATGATAAGGATTTTGGCCTCCTGTACTTGAGTTTGTTCTTAATACAATACTTGGACTTCTATGACATGTTCTGTGTTTTCTTTGCACCAATTTTGTTGAATGTCAGCATTATCGTAGGGCTGTCAATGGATACCCGAAAAAGCCGAAATCCGTCTGCATCCGTATCCGAAGAGCGGATAAACATCCGATATCCAAAAAAACGGATGCGGGTACACAGATATCCACATCTGAAAATTATCCATCCGATTGTATTTAACATTATGCTTAAAATCATATGTATTTTAGTACAATGAATGTGCTTTATTTATTGCTTTATTAAGTCGAAGGTTTATATTACATGCCCTAAATGTATATTAACTACTCAAATCTATTTAATTACATCATATATGTTTAATTGTAACACTTTTGTGATCAATAAAATTGAAAAACATTTATGTTAATCTAAAAAATTTCATTTATATTTCTTGAGTTATCAATCGTTAGCGGATAGGATAATTATCCGATATCCGTCCGTACCCACGGATACGGATATCCGATATCCGAAAATATTTCGGATGCAGATACGGATATAGCACCATCCGTATCCGAAAGTATCCGTTGACACCATAAATTTATCTATATCATTTTATTTGCAGACCTGCTCAATAGCCATGATTGTGTAGCCTGCTTCTTATCCGTAGCATTCCTAAAAAAATTGTTAGCTATTGGATTTTTTGCTTCAAAGGATTACAGATCTTCTATGCTAGAGTTATCATTGGCACTACCAGCGATACTTTTTTTCATCCTATCGATGCCATGTTCAATAATGAAATGGATGGACACACACATACATGAATGTATATTATATCTTTTAGTGTTTATATAATGGTTGGCAATGTCTACTCCACTCTAAGTTCCCTTAATCATGCAGCCTGACGAGCCAGTAGTCGAAGACGACGATGAAGACGACGATGATGAGGACGATGACAAAGAGGAGGAAGAAGTAGAAGGACAGGAAGGCGAAGGAAGTGGGAGGTCAAAGCAAAGCAGAAGCGAGAAAAAGAGCCGTAAAGCCATGCTCAAACTTGGAATGAAGCCGATCACCGGTGTCAGCCGTGTAACCGTGAAGAAAAGCAAAAACATACTGTTCGTGATATCAAAGCCAGACGTATTCAAAAGCCCTAATTCGGACACATACGTGATATTCGGAGAAGCAAAGATCGAAGACCTGAGCTCGCAGCTACAAAGTCAAGCAGCGCAACAGTTCAAAGCTCCAGATTTGAGCAGTGTGATAGCCAACAAGGATGAACCATCGTCTGCTGATGCACAGGATGATGAAGAAGTGGACGAAACCGGAGTGGAGCCCAAGGACATCGAGCTGGTCATGACTCAAGCAGGTGTTTCTAGGCCCAAGGCTGTCAAGGCTCTTAAAGCTGCTGATGGTGATATCGTTACTGCTATTATGGAGCTTACTACTTGATAGCTTGTGTCGGGATTTTCATATATGTGATGTACTAAAATTGAGCTTGCTTTATTTGTTTTAAGTCGCACTGCTTGTTTTGTTTTTATGGTGTTATCACTGTCACTGCATCTAGTTATTCTTCTAGATTACTGTCTTATAAATTATTCTCGACTTGGTGCGTTGAGAAAAGGACTGGTAGTGGAAATGTACATGATCACGGGTCTTGAAAAAGATATTGGTATGTCTTTTATTCTTGACACCTGCTAAATGCACTGTCGATGCTTTTAGCAGAGCATAATAACAAAGCATTTGTGTGATTTGCTATTGTATCCCTTGTATATCTTAATGTTATCAAAACTTGGCACGTTTCCACGGGGAGCAATCAGCAATGGGCATTATTATGCGTGTTAATAAAGCGATGGCAGATGAGATTTCTATCTTTGCTTTTCATGTTAGAATCCGATGGAGATGTTATTCTTAATTTACTTCCTCCTCTACGCATGTAGGGCAGAGGAGTACATCGTGGAAGTTGATGATAATTCAGTAGTTTTATCAAATTATGTTCGGGTTTTAAAATAATTTTGATGTTAAATAATTTAATAAGATGGTAACGTGCTTGAGAGGAAAATATAAATGGAAAATATGAAGATGAATCAAATTGTTTTCACACCATTTCGGTGACACAAAGGTACCGGTGTGCTCACAAGTGTGGGATATGATGGTGCTATTTGCTGGTGGAAATGATTAGTATGGTTAACTTCAACAAGTTTCAGTTGGTTACCGTTAACATCAAAAGTTGGCATAACACTGAACAGCTCGGCAATAAACTAAACTTACGAAATAAATAGAAAATGATGAGGAAAAACAGCAAGTAAAACCACTGAAATTTATAGTGAATTTAACGTTATCGTGTTTACATCCACTTGTGAGGTTTTGAATATTTTATTGCGGTTTTGAGAGTTAAGAGATTTTGGATCGGTATGAATCTGAAATGTACAGAATAAAGTAAACAAATAGTCAAAATATTAACTTTTCTTCAATATAGATTCTATTTATAGAGATGAGCACCCAACAATATTCTGAAAAAGTGGAAGATACGTTGTAGAGAAGGTCATGGGAGGTGTCAACCCGCGAATCCCCTAAGTAGGTGATCGGTATCGATCCCTCAAATTAAGGTATTGTCGTCTACGATCCTCCTGTGGTTCCTTCATGTGGTCTCCAACTTTTACCAAAAATTTCATGCCATTTGTCCTTGTAGAGAGGTATGAAGTGTTGTTGGTTGAAGTTGTGCTACTCTGCCTCTTCGTCTAAAAGTTATATCAATCCCTTCCTTTGAGCTAGGCTGGCTTCTCACTTAATGAGCTCTCAGGCGTTGTTCTGCTAGGCTTTCATGATATTATCCGAGCTTGAAATTCGGGCATTTGGACTATCCTTTTGGGTTGTTTGCCTTGAAAATTGTCGAGTCGCATCAATTCGAATAGCTGGAAATGGCTGAACACAATGGTCACATAACACTTGATCCTCAAGGTATATCTTACATGAACTTGATGTGCTTTCAATCGAGAAAGGTGCCAAATGTTGGAATGGAATCCACATCGCTATTTACAAATGGTCATTATCCTTCCACTAAATAGCGTATGCCATGGAATGTGCCGTTTCTAAATAGTTTATATGCTCAATCAAACTCTGATGGTAAAAGTATGTGATTCCAGCTTTGTTGATGATTCAAGTCACTTGATCGATTTTAACCATCTAGGCTGGATCTCATCTGGAATTTATAAGTGAACATTCAACTTGTACCGAGTCAAGAAGTTAGTTACTAGTCATCGGCTCCTAAGCACACTTGAGCGTAAGTAGGTCGTTGTCGGTCTGTAGTTGCGCACACATTCGCAAACACATACGTTATTTTGTGTTATACACTACACGTATGTATATAGAAATGTATGCTAATACAACATATTGGTGTTCATAATTTAATCTGTCCGGATATTATACACACACGAGTAAGGGTATAATTTATGTTGTATATACATTTTGTATTAACACATGCATGTGCACACACGAGTTATGGTCACATGCATGAACAAACACACATAACATAGAGATTAATATGCACATGCATATATGAGTATATATGTAATTATGTGTATGTGTGTGTGTATTCTTAAATGAAGTGTATATGAGATCGATACTGATCCCTTTGGAGGATGGATACCGATCCTTCACTTGTTATTTTTTTTTTTTTTTTGAGAGAGAATGGACGTAAAGGGATCGGCTTGCTAGCTCGCATATATAAGCATGTATTTATGTTCTTCCCTCTCACTTTATATTGCATTCCGATATGAAGTTTTGAAAATTTTACTCTCCAAACTTCAATACTTGAACTACATCCATCCTCACCCTCGTCATCCCGCTCTGACCCCTACGCCATCGCACCTCGGTACCACCTTAGTTCATCTCAGCTTGTCAATTGGTGAGAGTTTCACTCTTTATAACGTTGGAATTAGGTAGTGACTAACAGGTGGCCCAATGTAGTTGTGGATCATTGTCATAGGTACAATGGTTAGAGAGAAGAGAAGAGAGGGGACCTTCGATGAGGTAAAGTTTGATTGCGGTTTCGTTTTAGTGTTCTACTAAAGTGGCGAAATATGGTATTTGGAGAAGGAAGAGAAGAGAAGCGGGTCAAGTCGGAAGAAGAACGAGAACAGAGGAGAGAAAGGATTCTTATCGACAACATTATGGAGCTGAACTTGGTGATTGCGTGGGATCGAGCCAGTTCGATGGTAATGACCATGTCATATTGGTTAGGCAAAATGGAGTTAGTGAGAATTCGCTTGTGTTAGGTTTCAGTTGCGATATCTAACTCAACAACTTCTCTCTTTTTTCGTAGTCGCACCGCTAAATCAATCATTCAATGCACGAACATAAGTCTTGGAATTTGAACTAGAACAATAATTTAGACATGCACATAGGATAGAGCATAAAACTGGACTATATACATATAACGGAACAATTGAACTTGAATGTTGATTTTCGATCCTGAGTTCTGACAAAACTCCATGATTTGATCTAAAAGAGGGTGAGACGGTCAACGAAGATGGTCTCTCCAATCGTAAATTGAATCTCATCAACGCTTGCTGTAGAGTTTGACTAAATTGTATATCCATAGATGACACCGCACGTTCTGCACTAGCTTATACTAAACACATGGGGGTACATGTTAATCGCACCAACTGCAATTATTTGTGAGTATACTAAATTCGGGTTTGAGAGGTCTTGTCGATTCAAAGCCTAGGAAGTTAAAAGAATAGAATAAACTTCTCAATGTTTCCAGTCGTCGAGTAAATCAAGCCTCGAGACAAACTATCATTGGACATCTAAAGAATCAAGCCCACTTCAACGCATAGGTCAACCCGAGGGGTTGCAACAAGTGCTACAGCCCAAAGGGCAACAAAAAATGAATCAATCCAAGGGATCTCTACTTGCCGTGGAGGGTCCGCAGCAAGTAAAGGAAAGCCCATAACGGGTCGTATACCTCAAAGTTGATGAAGGGATAATCCTGCCAGCCCCAAATATCTTTGAAGGAGTGGTAATTCTAGACGACCTGATAGACTTGGTTGCATCAAGAATTAATGCGCCGATGCTGACAGGGATTTTCATTAAGCACGACATCCCCCAAAAGATGTACGAGTGCCCGAACGAGAGGATAAAGCGCACAAGCTTCTAGGGGTACATAATATGTAATAAATACATATGTACTATGAGATATGTGCCCCAGTTTAGTCTATTTATCGGGGAAATGCTGTATTTCATGAGATTTGCTCCGAAACAACTTCATCTGATCGGTTAAGCTTTCCTGCCCGGCACGTATTTTCTATATTTGGAGAACTCAGGTTAGGAGCCGATTGGAGAGGATATTAGATATATATTCAACTTTAAGCATTGGAGAACCACCCTATCACTTACTTATTTAGAGGCATTGCCCAACCGTTGTATCATTCTAGGGACATGGAATAAGTTAAGCTATTTCAAGCATGATTGGTCCTTTGTGCGTTGCTTGCTCAGAATAGCACGACATTTGATCGAAGGATGTAAGTGTGTTTACCTTTTATTTATGTGATTTCATATTAATCAAATCATAAGCTCTAAACTAACATGGGGTTTGAATTCTACAGGTAATCCTTCAAGGCCAGTCGGTAAGGAATACATGAAGAGGGCATTGACCCTAAAAGAAGTTTCTTTGATATTTCTAAATGTATAGTTGTTTTGGTTGATATACTGAGAGAACTGTTCGATCGGTCATGATCGTGAGGAACAAGTGGTTGAGGAGGAGATCAGATTAAGAGTTAGATAAAAAGGAGAAGGCGATGTTCCCACGGTCGTACCCCCAGTCACTCACCTTGTTAAGGGAGAACCAGAAGGATCTCAAGGGAACATTGAAGATGGTGATGTGTCTAGTAGGGAAGATATTGATCAAGGTGATGAAGCGCCACACAATGCTCGTCCTTCTTCAACAATGGGAATAAAAAAGGCAACCTTTGGTGCCCGCATCTCCTACTTCAACTACACATAAAGAGAGATTGATGAAGATCGAGAGACATCTTAAAGGGCTTCATGATATCTCTCTAGAGCTGTTTAGTTTGATTTTAGCGACATTAGCATCGAGAGCTTCCTACTGAGCTCGGAGGCAGTTTCGTTGATGATGAGTATTGGGAGGACTAAAGCAAATTGCAAGCTAGTCCATCGAAGGAACGCTAGGACACACATTCATTAGCATTGCAGTACACAACACTTATTCGTGTATTTATGAACTATTCCTAACTCAGTTTTTCCTTCACGCATATACAATGAAAGAGAGAATGACAAGGATAAAGGAGGCAAAGTTACATGCTGGGTTGGTGTAAGTAAGGAATTTGATGATAGTATTCTTAATATGTTATGTGTTGGTGTTCCACATGATTCAAGAGGTATGATGACCCTTCCCGCTGATATGGTGATCGCTGTGGTGATGATTAGTGTCCTCGTTCGAGATTTCCATCTCCACAAAGGCAACCGACTAAGCTGTGTTGGCGAGGGGATTCAATAAGTACCGAGAAATCTGTTGCACTCTTGCCTCCTCCTCCTAAACTTACCCCACCACCAGCACCGCCTAAATATTTTAGCCACAATCTTCTGATAGTGAAACCAGAGGTCGCTAAAAGTCACTATTCCCCAAAAGGAAGAAGAAGGGCTCGGAAATCACTCCCGAGCTTACCCTTACCCTTAAAGAGAATGTTAAAGAGCTTAAGTCTAACTTCCCTAAGCTCTAGTTTGATCACACTTTGTTTTCACCACTGATGCACCCAATTACGAGAGAGGTCTATAGAGAAATCATAGATCGATTGTTTTATGTTTACAACCAGTATAGAGTTACCATGAAGTATGTCGAAAACCTATCGGAAATTATCAGGAAGCGGGAATGTAACAACCCGGAAAATCAGAACCAATTTAAAATTTTTATTTTGGCAATTTTAATGAATTTTGAATATTTAAAATGATTTATTTTAAATAATAATGACTAGAAATTTATTTTGAATAGAATTAGAACGTATAATTTATTTAAATCAAAATTAGAATATAGAAATTTATTTTAACTGTAAAAGGAATTGAAAATGGCGCGATAGTTTGAAAATTCGATTTCAGATTTCAAATGAATGTACAGGATTCAAAATAAACCGGAATTTTGTGAAACCAGAAATATTTGAATCTGTTTGAAAATATCTTTCCAACGAATAAATTTCATAGTGGGAATAAAATGTTATGTCCAATTGAAAATTCAGAATAGTCGCTATGGAAATATAGCCCTTAAAAATGGAGATTTTGCAAACGACCTCCGTTTTCGACGAGACCACTTTTGTTGGATCCAGAATGTCAAATTATTGCTCGATTCATGCGTTTCCTTCTAGCTAGGAGTGGTGTCTGAGTTTTGCATGCCCAGATGTTTTACTTATGTGGATGATGGATAGCGAGGCGCCCCGGTTATGTCGGTCTCTGCAGAGCCGATGGATGGTATGGTCTTTATACAGACCAGATTGACGACCCATAGGACAGAAAACACATTGTTCAGGCATTTCAATCCACTTCATGTGGATCCGTCCTGACGATCCAAGTTGCAGTTGCGGCTGTATCCCGAGGGGCGGGCTAGAGCATCTCGAATTCGGTAAGGACGATCCCTTGCTTTGGTTCACAGACGGAAATCCAACTTCCAATATGTGACAATTGCGGTTTTAATTGTAGAATCTAGTATTGGTGACATGATATATGATACCCATGCCATTTAAGATTGATACATTTATATTTGAAGTTGTTTTATATACTATGCACTTATAATAGTATCAAATGATTTGTTTTAAATGTACAAAGCATGTTTGGCTATTATAAAGGAAAACCCTATCCTCCGGTTGCGTTGCAATGTGTGATGGGACCTGGGCCTTATAATAGCTTCATTTTTCCAAAAAGCATTGCCCTGTTTTGTTATATGCACTGGTATTCTTGGGAGGAAACCCGTTCCATGTTATACGGAGTGGTCCCTTGATTTACTTTATTTTAAAGTAAGGTTTTAAATAACCGTTTTAGTTCTCACACCAGTCACATGATTGATCTGGAGTTTATTGTTTTAACCTAAACTCTGGGTGCCCCTATTTTCCACACGGACAGCTAGTAGTTTTTGTTTTGCAGATTTATATTCACAAGATTCTAGTTTACAGTTGGAATGATATTCGGAAAGCTCTGTATCCGTTTATCTCTTTCAATTGTGTTTTGTATTATTTTCCGCTGCTATGTAATGTATTTTAATCTCTGATATTTTACAATGTGTAATTTATTCATACTGAGAAATCAAGTCAAACACTCTTTGTTGGTATCCCCCCTATAGGCTTCTTTAGTGATATTATATTGAATATCTTTTTTCAAATTTACGATGTTGCCTTCGAAAAAGCATATCAATCTGCAAACTATACTAGGTGTATGCATGAGGTTGTTATCTCATCGAATGAGTCTATCGATAAAGCAGAGGAATAAAATTGTATGCCCGACAAATAGGTACATGTTTACTAATTTATTGGGTTTGGATGATTTTATGAGCCGATTGGCTTTTTCTTTTTCTTTTTGAGATGAGAGGGCCTATGTGGCGGTTTGGGGATTTTCCCGGTGCTCCCCGTACAAAGGAGGTTATGGAGAAATTTCTCAAAAATTTAGGGTGCTAGCCAAATTTTTGAAGAATTGGATAATTCTTAGAAACTGAAAAGTTGAAAAATGAAAGTTGAGTTGGTTAGTTAAACAACTTTCAGCTCCGTTCCTTTTCGAGGACGAAAAGATTTTAAGTGGGGGAGATCGTAACAACCCGGAAAATCAGAACCAATTTAAATTTTTAATTTTGGCAATTTTAATGAATTTTGAATATTTAAAATGATTTATTTTAAATAATAATGACTAGAAATTTATTTTGAATAGAATTAGAACCTATATTTTATTTAAATCGAAATTAGAATATAGAAATTTATTTTTATTATAAGAGGAACTGAAAATGGCGCGGTAGTTTGAAAATTCGATTTCAGATTTCAAATGAATATACAAGATTCAAAATAAACCTGATTTTTGTGAAACCAGAAATATTTGAATCTGTTTAAAAATATATTTCCAACGAATCTGAAAAATCAAAATTTCATAGCGGGAATAAAAAGTTAGGTACAATTGAAAATTCAGAATAGTCGCTATGGAAATATAGCCCTTAAAAATGGAGTTTTTGCAAATGACCACCATTTTCGACGAGACTACTTTTGTTAGATCCGGAATGTCAAATTATTGCTCGATTCCAAAATTCATAATTTTTGGGATTAATATGGGAGCGTGGAAAAAGAAAATGTGTTTTGACAGTTTCAGTTGATTTGGATCGACTAGAAAATGGCCATTTTTCAAACGGTCTCCAAATTTGATGAAATTAGTTTTGTTAGGACTGTATCGTAAAAACGTAGTTAGATTTATTTTTCGGGGATTTTTAGAGTCCGTATGTGGCCCCGGTAAATTAAAAGGTGCGTTTGAATTTAAAATATAATGATTTATATTTCAAATTTAGCGGAAACTGATCATAACAGTCTAATTGGAATATGAAACATATCCCATTGTGTTCAGAATGGGGGTAATTAGCTAGAGGCGACAGTTGTTGAGTTCGATTTGGAGTTCATATGTATAAACAAGTATTATTCGAACTAATTAATTATTAAAGAATATATATATATATATATATATATTAAAATAGTCAAACCCTCATTACATTCTCTCCATGGTCAAACATCCAAATCGCGCCTCCCTAAATTGATGAAACCCATCGCCTCTCAGCCCAGACCGCCGCCCCTCCCCTCCCGCCGCCACCGTGCGTGCGCCACCACCCATTTCCGCCCCTTCTCCTCTCCTGAACGCCAGCAGCCGCGAGCTCGAACCCCCCCCCCCCCGCACTGAGACCTCCTCACCAAATGACGCCACCGCCCCTGAACCCGCCACCAACCACCACTTCGCGGCCCCAGAGCCTCCCTCGACCGCTAAACACCCCTGCGCCCTCCCCTAGCCACCTGTAAGTTTTTCCTTTTTCTATTTTTGTTATTTAGGTAATTAATTAGTTATTAATCAATTTGGTTAGTTAAAAAAGTTAGATTTTTATCATGAAATGGTTATAGTAAAAATTGGATTTTTATATATATAATAGCGTGTTATAAAATATAAATACGATTTTTATGTATGTAGACTACATGAAGATAAAAGATTTGATTTTTAACATATAAAAGATTTGATTTTTAACATATAAAAGATTCGATTTTTAACGTATAGAAAATTTGATTTTTAATTATATAAAAATACGATTTTTATATAAAGAGTAGCGAGATAAAAATTTGATTTTTATATAATAGCTAAGTGATAAAAATATGATTTATATATATAGCGTTATAAAAATATAATTTTTATATATGAAGTGGCGAAGTAAAAATATAATTTTTATATGTGTAGAGTAGTAAAAATATTATTTTTATATATGAAGTAGCACTATAAAAATATGATTTTTATAATATAATAGCGGTTTAAAAATATGATTTCTATTATATAATATGGTTTAAATTATAAAAAGATGTGATTTTTAATTATAATAAAAATGTGATTTTTAATTATATAGCGGATTAAAAATGTTATTTTTACATATACAGTTTAGAGTTAAAATATGATTTTTATATTACATGTGGCGGCATAAAAATATAATTTATATATATATGCCTTTAGAATAAAAATTTGATTTTTATTATATGAAGAACGATATAAAAATATGATTTTTATATATTATATGGCGTTATAAAAATACGATTTTTATATATATAGTAGCGATATCAAAATGTGATTTTTATTGTAAACTGCGTGAAACAGATTGCGTTGGAAGCACGGTAAAGAACGCAGTGCACTAGAAATAAATCCAAACCGTTCGGAAATAAAGAATGACGGAGTGGAACCCCAAGGTGAGACCTTCTCACTAAAATTATTTTTATGCAGTTATTTATTTTAAAGTTGCATATATGAACTGCTCCCCATCGTCCACAGACCAAGGACGACTTGTTTGATTGTATTGCGTTAAGGTTGATGATTGTGATGTGAAATGAAAATTATAATATTCATGTGTTGAATAAAATATTTTATCGTTAAAAATATATTTTTTAACATATAATGAATAAAATAAATATTCATTTACAAATCGGACGATTTATTTATGTACACTCATTTTACTAATATGGATTGGAACGATATATTTTACACATCGTCCAACTACACAAATAATATTCAGTATTTGTTGGTTGAAACCCCACACAGGTATTGGGATGATATTTAACGTACACTAATCCCAATTGTTTAATTGTATGTCAATCGATTGGTTGACAGACTGTAAGCGTTAATTATTTACATTTAATGCTTATGCAGTGTGGAATGCACTCTGGATGATGGATGATTGTTTATCATTGTTATTCAATACATGTGTTGTATGAAATCCATATAAATAACATTATATGGTAATTGATTGTGTCTGCTTCCAGTTCAGAAAGAATGAATCTTTTAAAATAACGAATATTTTAAAATAATATTCAGTAAAAGACCAAAATCTGATTTTGATGTCCGATTGGGATGGACACGAATATATTTAAATATATAAAGCCTTGTTGATTAGATTAATGTCATTTTGACGTAAACGATATTTATATCGATTTTATTCATTTTTATAATGAATATCGAAAAGGAAAAGATTTCAAAATCTAATGTTTGGAAAATACTATCATTTATATATCGATGATATGGAATATTCAATTTTGATTAGAAATTGAATATGAAGATGAAATCTTTTTGAAAACGAATTTAAAACGATTTATAAAATACGTTTTAAATGGAAATCGATGAAGTATATATAATATATATATTATATTATATATATATATAATGGCCTGAATAGAACGCGCCGCGCAGCAGCAGTTCACGAATTTCGACCATTGACTTCGAATGGACATTACGAGAGTTCCGACCGTCGCGTTCTCCTAAAATCGGAACCGTTGGGTTCATATCGAGAATAGCTTTCCAAAGAAATTAGAGATTTGAAATCTAATGGTTAGATTTGGAATTATGTCCAAATCAAATTTGGAAAAGATCGATGTAAGTGCAGTTCGATGGCCGTTTATGGAAATTGACTGTACGGGCCTTGATAAAATTATTAAAAATATCAATAATCTGTGTAAAATCATAATAAATTATTTGGAAAGAATTGGGATGAAAAAATCCATATTTGAAAAGAAAAATATATTTTTATCGAAATGAACTAGTTATGAACTAGAATTATAATCCAATATTTTTAAATAAATAAATTGGATTGGAAACGGTTTTAAAAATAACCGAAAATTTTAATTTATGAATTGGAATGGATTTGAATCGAAATTGTCTTCGGAATATTTCGATATTGGATTCCGTGATTATACGGACGTTGTGGAGGAAATTGGAAGATATATATGTCGTTATTCCAATACAATATTTGTAGATTTTGGAATTTGATATTGAATATAAGCAGATATATTTTCTATTTAGACTCTTGTATTTAATATCAAATGGGATTTTCGGTTTGTCGTGAATGGTGTCTTCATTAACACTGTTCTTAAACCCAGTTGAGAAAAGATATAAATCTTTTTATTAAGATTTAATGAAGTCTGCCAATTAATTAACATTTAATTGGAATTAAATTGAAATTGGTTTTTGGGTTTATCATGAATGTTGTTATAAATAACACTTTTTCTTTAACCCGATTAACAATGGAAAGAGATTTTTGGTTTGTCGTGAATGGTATCTTTAATAATACTGTTCTTAAACCCAATGGAGTTAAGAAAATTAGAAAACTAACTGGATATTAGCTAATTTGAATGGTTTCCTTGGTATTTATCTGATGTTGATTTCAGCCTTCGGGATTAATACTTAGGGAATTGTTTTCTTACTAATTTACGGTTAGAGATTGATGGGATGGGGCCTTCATTAACACTGTTCTTGAACCCCATGTGAAGAGAATAAATCTTTTAATTAAGATTGTTAGAGTTTCCAGTTATATTTAATAATTGGAATAACATGGTAAATGAATTGGGTTTATCGTGAACTGTGTTTTTAACGACATTCGTTCTTTAACCCGATTAATAGTGAAATGTGATTTGGAATTTATAAATATTCTTATCAAGATTTAATGGAATTTTCCAATGTAAAGTTTTCCAATTTAACAAAATAAATTGGAATGGAATAGAATTCAATTTGGTAATAATCGAGGTGAACTTCTTTGGAGGAAGACGGTTACTATATATGGAATTTAAGAGGCTTAGCCATTATTCCATTTATATTATTGGTTGGATATGAAAGTTTATATCGATTATATATATTGATCTATTTTCCATGAAGATTCCATTGTTAATGGAATGAGATTTTGGGATTATCATGAACTGTGTTTTAAATGACATTTGTTCTTTAACCCAGTTAAAAATAAGATTAATTTCTAAACTTTGAAAAATCATTAAGTAATGAGTTTTGAGATTTAAACTAAATTAGAATTTTAAAAACTCTTTAATTAGATTGGGATGTGAATGGGATAATTAAATTTATCGAATTCATAAAATTATCGAGAATCGAGTATCACCAGTTTTGCTCCAAGTGATAGTTAAATCTTTAACTAGATTTGAACGTGAAATGGTAATTAAATTTACCAATAACATCGTGGTGTTAGATATGGAGTATGACCAGTTTTACTCCATGGGATGAATAGGTTAGGATCGGGAAATTAAACCAATGATTACTTTGTTAAGGTGCGCTAATCCCGACTAGTTTAGAAAACCTTAAAATGGTTTGAATTAATATCCAAAGGAAGATTAAAGAATAAATTTAAAGAATTTATCTTTGATAAAATTAATGGGAACCTTTCCCAAGTGATATGAATATTTAAATAAAAGAGTATTCAGGATTGGAATGAGGCGTATGTTATGTTTTTATAGCACTTGTTTATTATATACGTGAGTTGTTCGGAAAGGCCGGGTTCATACCCTTTCTGAATAACTGATTCGACGATAAGTCGATGATGAAGAAGGTGGTTGAAGACCGAAGGACTTCACATCATTTAGATGATTACTAATGTCTTAAATGGGCTGTACACCCAAGACAAGGTAATAAGTAGTGATCGTTCCAGACGTACTTGGAGATCGACCAGATATGCGAGGACCTCTCTCCTATATTGGATATACGGGACGAGGAATAAGGTGCCTCCGGTTTCATTCAGACCCAGAACGAACTTGTAAATGGATGTGTGTCTGACATCGGATTTCATTCTGTGTGATTGACAGACATCAGTTGCATAGCGTGAATTACCTATGTGGCATGCTGAGATGCAAAGGATCGAGGCTTCTGTTGAAAAGCAGAGTCTTGTGGTTGATGATCAAAGCATGACTTTAATATATCGTAGCTTTGTGTATAGCGTTAATTCGCCAGCCTCACAGTTTTACTTATGTGGATGATGGATAGCGAGGCGCCTCGGTTATGTTGGTATTTGCGGAGCCGATGGATGGTATGGTCTTTATACATACCAGATTAGCACCCCATAGGGAAGGGAAACACATTGATCAGGCATTTTAATCCACTTCATGTGGACCGGCCCAGACGATCCAAGGTGCAGTTGCGGCTGTATCCTGAGGGGCAGGCTAAAGCGTCCCGAATTCGGTAAGGACGATCCCTTGCCTTGGTTCACTGACGGAAATCCAATTTCCAATACGTGGTAATTGAGGTTTTGATTGTAGAGCCTAGTATTGGCGATATGATATATGGTACTCATGCCGTCTAGGATTGATACATTTATATTTGAAGTTGCTTTATACACTATGCACTTATAATAGTATCAAATGATTTGTTTTAAATGTAACAAGCATGTTTGGCTATTATAAGGGAAAACCCTACCCTAGGGCTTGCATTGCATTATGTGATGGGACCTGGGTCTTATAATAGCTTCATTTTTCCAAAAAGCATTGTGTTGTTTTGTTATATGCACTGGTATTCTTGGGAGGAAACCCGTTCCGTGTTATACGGTGTGGTCCCTTGATTTACTTTCTTTTGAAGTAAGGTTTTAAATAACTATTTTAGTTCTCACACTAGTCACATGACTGACCTGAAGTTTATTGTTTTAACCTAAATTCTTGGTGCCCCTATTTTCCACACGGGAAGCTAGTAGCTTTGGTTTTGCAGATTTATATTCACAGGATCCTGGCTTACAACTGGAATGATATTCGGAAAGCTTTGTATCCGTTTATCACTTTCAGTTGAGTTTTGTATTATTTTCCACTGCTATGTAATGTATTTTAATATCTGATATTTTACAATGTGTAAATTATTCATACTATGTATATTATTGTACTCTGATGTAAATTGTTGTAATAAGCAATGAAATGCTCTTCTGTTTGTGTTCTGATTCATCTTGTTCTCAAAGCAATCCGGGCTTTCCTTCACGGGGAAGTTCGGGTCATCATATGGAAGTTGAGATTGAGGGTATAAGGCTTGAAGCTGACATGGATCAGGGTAAGATGAGGGCTATGGATGAGGAAATTGTCGAGTATAACAACAATTGGAGGATGCTAAGAATTAGATGGCCAAAATGACAGAAGAGGCCACACAAGCTTGGGACTAATTTCATGAGAAATTGGTTCGTTCCTCTCTCAAGACGACTTATTTAGAGAATGACAACAAGATACTCATAATTGATATTGAAAAAAAATCTTGAGGAGCTTAGGAAGGACAGAGTGGCTAATAAGGCTAAAGCTAAATCGACTCTAAAAGCAAATGAAGAAACTGAAAAAGTAAGTGAAACTGTTCTTGACTAATCAGAAGAAGTTAGAAAGAAGTAAGGTAGAGCTAAATGAACTTAGAGATCAAGTTCATAAGTGGAGAGAAGCAAGGAGAAGCTTGACTCGACTATTATTTGGTTTTACGCCCAGATTATCCACCACCGTGATTTTACATGGTTAAATAAGTCGTGAGTTCGAGACTTCACTCTCAAGATCTCCTCTTGGTTATGATCTCAAGTCGTACGAAGTATGGAGTTATAGGTTCCACTCTCGTGACTCCTTTCAATCGTTAGTCTCCGTTGCGTGGAACCTCAAGTTGAAAGCTCCACTCTCAGGAGGCCTCCTTTTGGTCGTTGTCCCAAGTTGTGTGGAGATCGAAGTTGGGCATCGTAGTCATTCCTTTATGCTCAACGTCCTTGGTTCATGCTCAACTTGTGGATGCCATTGATTTTTCCTTTATACTCTCCATCATCTCATCCTCTTTCAACTTCCAGGTGGCTAGCTGAACTCTCTGATGATCCTTGAGCTCCTACAATCCAAAAATCTGCTTCGTACTCCTCATCCAAATACGCACCTCAACAAAACTCTGTATGCTCTAAAAAGATCTACTGTAAAGATTTGATAAATCCTTACAAATCTTGGAGAAATCGATGGTTATGGTGGGTTAGGAAGAACCGCATCAACGGTGTTGGATCCTTTTCACATGCTCTTATGCTCCAAGTGGTGTCTTAGCCTCAAGGTATCTATAAAACCAACCGAGAACTAAGACACTCTCATGAAGATTTGGGGCTTCCGACATGTTGAGTAAGAGAAAATATAGATATTTAATATTTTGAAGGAATCAAAGGAAGGTTATACTTGACTTACGGGGATAAATTTTTATTTTTAGAATTTCTTTTTGTTTTTGAAAATCTAACTTTTTTTAAAAAAAAAATCCTCTTTTAAAACAAAATTTTAGGAATCCTGTAACCTTAGGCTCTGATACGTATTGAAACACCCTGCACCCTTACCATTCCCCACTAGAGCCATGCTAATAAATGTAAAAGGTATGAAGTCATATACTACAGAGACTAAGATGCCCAAGACATAAAATAATAAATGCAACAGATACAATTTTCAACTGAAAACATTTCATTTATTCCAATAATCATTTATTCATTTCAGTCTCAAACTATAAATTGCCACATGCCTTAAGAAAATGTAATGACCTAGAAAATTTGATATTTAAAAATATAAATTAAAATAAGATTTACATAAAATGAATATTTATATTTGGAATTCGTCTGTTTTGAACGATGTTTAAATAAACCTTTTTCATGAATTTACGACATTTTAAAACGAGATTTATATTTGTAATCGATTTGAATCTTTAACGATTAGTATCCCTTTTGCTTGTTTTGATATAGACGTAATTGAAACAAGAATTTTCCCGTTATTAATGTAATTTGTAATTTAATCAAGAAATGAATTATTTTATTATTGATTTTGAAATTTGGTAAAGAAAGGAAAATGTACGCTCATTTAAATTTATAAATCGGGTATTCATTTCCTTTGAACATAATATTCACTTTTAAAATGAAATTTGCTTTTGTAAATATAATTTCAACCATTTTGTCAAAATTTAACGTTATTACAAAATGGTTGTTTAATATCCAAAATGTAACAGTGGAAGTAGAATCAACTTGGAAACAAATTCTGAAATTTAATTGAGAAATAATTTATTCTGAGCAAAGAATTTATTAGTAAAACACCGTTAAGGCTAATTTATTTCAAATTAAGCCGTTAAGAATAAATCACAAGATATGACGTTAAATCTATTTCCAAGTATAAGCTTAATTTGATTAGCGATTAATATTGTTTCCATTAAAACACGGAGACAGTACTATTTATAACACAACCAATGTAATAAAAACGTTCTAACTTTATATGTAACTTAACCTTGAATTTAAGAAGGAATTTTATACTAGGAAATAAAAAATTTGGCAGTTTAAAATTTAAATTATAAACAGTGACTAACTTTGTTTTGAATAACCGCAAAAGTTTAAATTTATTACTGTAATATTTATAGTACAGTTAATGTAATTAAAAACGGAGCATGAAACGTTAAGTTACAAGTGGTGTCCACATTTACATAAGAAATGCGTAAACAAAAGGAAAAATAAATTCGCATATTCTGTGTTACCATTTACGGTTCATAACGGTTAATTTATAATGTTTGAATTAACAACGTTGTTCGTCAGTCCGAGTTTTAGCCTAGCGTTCACACAACGTTTGCAAGAAAATAAATAAAGTTTCCCTTTGAAGAGATTTGGCTCAACAATATCTGAAATAAATCTGGTCTAAGATATGATAGCAAAACAAAATCTTGCCATATCAAGGCTAAGATTGTGGAATAGTAACCCCAAAGATTTTTGAACAGTTTGTATACAAAAAATCCAATGCTGTATACAATAGACAATTTGGAACGAAAGGGATAAATAAAGCAATAGGTCTTCACCGTGTACATCACTCTTCCTCTTACCCAGTCCTTCTTTCTCACTAGTTCTCTTACCTATCTTTCTTCTAATAATGTCCCATCCTAATTTTTGGTTATAACAAAATTTGTTTCTCCTCACCTCTTAAACAACTGAAACCGTTTATATTCGGAAGCAGTCACTGTTATCGTTCTACCAACCAATTCTTCCCATCCCATTTAAGCGCTGTGACCTCCTATATTCCCACTGTAACCTCCGCTAGCTGCAAATCTAAACACTCACTCCAATCCAACACTTATTCTCACCCTTCAAGACAGTCTTGGACCCTCTCCTCTCCAACACAGTGTCCACCTCCTTTTAAAACCACACACACCCTCTTCACCAAACCTTCAACACCCCTGGTCGCAGTCAGTCGCCACCCACGTCAGTCCACCGGTCAGTCTGTCCTTTTAGCAAACCGCAACCCTCTCCCCTTCTCTTCCTTCCCCTTAAAAGAAAAAAGCAGATCAGCCTTTGTGTGTGCTCTTAGTTTAGCCCCTCTTCATCAAACAAGTACGCCTCTCCGTGATTACCTGCACCAGCTGCCGTGTCCATCCCCTCAGCCACCGCTCCCGACGGACAACACTCCGGACGCTGCACCAACCCAACATCTCCACCTCACTACTTCTTCCTCCTTCCACCCGAAAAGCAACCGTGTTCCCTCTAAACTACCCGCAAACACTTTAGCTACCTCACCGCCACTCTGCTTCACGCCAGTACCGACTGTCCACCAGCTCCAACCACTGCACTGCTCAATCCGATCTTGAAAACCCGTGGCCTCTTTCTGCTTTGAGAAAATATAGAGACATATTTAAGTATAAGTGTGGATATATATATATATATATATATATATATATTCGGTAGTTGCAAGAAGGAATGGAGCATTGTCAGTAAAACCGAAAAGTGATCGTTCGCTAACCTGGATTCGCAATAGAAACAAGGTTAACGATGGAGATTGGGAAGCAACAACGATGAGAACAATTTATTTAGATGGTTAATTTAAATTAGTTTATAATCTTTAATTCTTTACATGATATGTGAATATTGATTTCTTGCATGACATGTTGAATTGATGCTTGTGTAAGTTAGAACACATCAAACACTAAGCATTAATTGACATAAAGCTTGCACAAAAATTGATGGTTGTTTAAATTTTGCAATGTTATGGATAGGTTAGTGTTCATATGGATGAATTTGTTATGTCACACACCATAGTTGTGGAGTATATGGGTAGTCGATTTAAATCTCTTTCTTATGAAAAACATGATTAGAAGTGAAGGTTAAGATTTTGAATTCAAACTTCTAAACAATTGGGAAGCTCAGTCATGAAAAATTAAACAATTTCCATCTCAATGAAGCGATTTTAGAAATATCTTAAAATTTTGTTTGGACTCTTAAGACTGAAACGAGTTTAAACGTAGCTAAAATTAGATTTTGCGTTACATTTGCTTTATGTAAACGATTGGCTATCCATAAGCTTTAAAATGTAATTAAAAAGGAAAATTTGATTTTGAGTTATATTCACTTATATGAATGTTTAGTTTGTAGCTACTTATAAGTTTTGAAATTTAATTGGGAAATATTGGGTTAAAATTGTACAATTAACACCGACCTTACTAAACACTTGGTTCCACCATTTCAACAACTATTATAAGCTTTGGAAACAAGGTTAACAAATTGAAACACTATATTACGTTTCGAAGAGAACTTTAGAACACAGCTTCGAGTTTTAAGGTATGGAAACTTAATTAAAGTAGTAAACTAAACAATTTATCCTTAAGTGGTTATTGAATATTAATACTTCAAAACTAGTTTGGAAATGTTATATGTGTTTCAATGGAAATTTAAGAGATGGTTTTGACTTAAGTTGTATATGAAACTTGATTTTGTATAAGACGAACAATTTATAAATCACTAGCAAATGCGTGAATATATATATATATATATAATTTGTCAACATTTTTCCTATAGTTTGTCAACATTTAAGAGATGGGTTTGGAAAATATAGTTTCCTGCTCTCCCTGGCTGTCCCTAACTGATCCGACGAGCGGAATGGTTAATTTAAATTTTGATTTGAAATATAATTTTACCCATTTGAGTTTGCAAATTTTCATTATTTATAATGATTTGAACTTTGGAAAGAATTTGAACCTATGTGGTATAAGTAGCTATTCTATAACACTTTATCATTTCCTTAAAATGATTTAGTTTGAAATTTATAGACCTAAGAACTATTATTCGAACTATAAAGGAGATTTGAAATATTTACGAAAGATTTTGGTGAGTTGAGTAAATCCAAATTTAGATTTGGAAATGATAGAAATGAGTAAAGGAATCTTGAGTATGGATTAGCAAAGAGCAAATAAGATGGTAATGAGATTTAAGGAATTTGAAATAAATCCAACCCTATTTTGAAATAAATTGGTAACCATTGGGAAGGATATTTGAATTGAATCTTGTATAGTCCATAACTTTTGTTTTAAAAATACGCTTATTACTTGGAAAGACCAGGATCGGGTTTAAGTCTGGAAACCATTCCACGTAATAATACGATGCTATTTGAGACTTGGAAATGGAAGATGAAGACCGGGAATCTTTGGATTATTTGGATTGATTGCTGATATCTCGAATCATGCCGTACTCCTGAAACGAGGTTATAAGTGGCATGAGGTCTGAGTATATTTGAGGATTTTCGGATTTTGTTCCATTCAAACCCAGAATGGACTTGTATGGATTGTGTGTCTGACATTGTAATTGACTGTGTAGCACTAATTCCTGTTGATACATATATTACTTGTGGCAATTTATTATTCTCGTCTCTAAGTTTTTCGTGCTTAGAGGTTATGTGTGGATTGGAATCAGTGATATGTTGTGAATTGACAATGTGGCATACTCAAGTTATGGTATGAGCGAATGATGATCAAAGCATGGCTTATTTAAGCATAGCCTTGTGCATACCGTGACATCGACAAGCCTCACACCCCGAGTGATGAGAAACTGGTGGTTAGGTTGTTGATATATACATGATTTTGTGATCGATAGCTGCGGCAGTGGTACCATTTGAGAATTTGGGAATAGGGTACGTTCGGGGGTCCATGTCTGGACGAAAACCGTTAATCTACCGTGCGACTTGTAGTTGGTGTCTGTGTAGAGATGAAAAATCCGTGTTACACTTCGTTTGTATTCTGATTGATCTTTTGTGTCAGGAATCATCAAGTTGGAAACCCACTCTCCAATACGCGCCTCTAGGTTTTATTTGTATATATTTATAGTCACATAGTAGGATGTGGTACTATGCCGTCTAAGATTGATACATTTATTTTCGAAATTGTTTTCCACACAATGCACTAATAATAATATAAAGAGGATTTTCACGTATGGAGGCATTTTTGGTTATCATAAAGCAAAACTCGCCCATCTAGTGTGCGCTTTCATTGTGTGATGTGCGACGAGCTTATGACAGCTTCATTTTTCAAAAGTCATTGCGAATTTTATGTACGGGCATTCACATGGAGTAAACCCATTCCGCATTAGCGGCGTGATCTGGTGAAATTCCCAACTTTAAAATAAACTAAAAAATAACTCTTTTATGTTCTCACACCAGTCCCATGACTGACGTGGAGTTTATTGTTTCTTCCTGAACTCTGGGTGCCCACTAATTTTCGACATGGACAGCTAGTTGTTAAGCATACAGTTATAGACCCTTGGAACGCTCTTGCTTGCTAGTCATAGCGTGAACGCGATAGGGGGTTCTCGCCATGTGTTTGTTGGCAACCAGTGGACTCTTACTCCTACGCGTCCCTGAGGGGTTGGTCGTGAATCCGAGAGGGCGGCCGTAAAAGCAAGTGCGGGGTACCAATGTAATGCCACGACAGAGGTTAGCCATTGGATGAAGGTTTAAAAGCCTACTCCCGTTACAGTTGGTATCAAAGCTCTGATTATACAAGGCTACGAACAAAGGATAGAATTCATTTGAGTTATAATACCTCATTAGAGATAGGGTTAGGAATGCCCTAGAATGAGATTCTGGAATATTTTCGTTGAGAGAGCGTGTTTTGAAATTTTAAATTATTTTTGAAACTAGTAAATTATTTTAAAAGCATAAATACAACTATTAATAGGAATTTTCGAGTATTTTATTCGACGTCGCGATTGGACTTTCGGCATGTGAAGATTTCGAATATATGCCTGGCCAGTGTATTTACGAAGTCTTATATATACTAGATGGATATAAAATCACACTCTAGTCCTGTTGATTGATCGATCATCATCAGATATTTATTTTCGAGTTTCGAAGGTGGGATGACTATATGATTCCAATCGAAACGTCGAGAAATACTTTAGATAAGCGATGGATAAATTTTAATAAACGGTTCAATAAATTAATATGAACGGGAATTGATAAGTGCAAATCAAACTATTTGTGAATAACTAAAAGGATGTATTTTAGAAGAAAATCTCACCATAATTCGGACTTTTGACAAGGGTAATTAATCAAAAAGTAACAAACATCTAAGTAGGGGAGAAACTGCTTTCCCTATTGAAATTGTATGAGTGGAGTGGAAACTATTTAACGAATAATAATTTATAACGCAAAGGAAAACGAAATATTGAAGTAAGATATAAAGCACCCCTAATCGAACTATCTATAACTGTATCTTTAGGTGCACTCGACCTTCCTATCCTGGTCTAGTTAGTTCCATCGTTTGAATTCGAACCTTTCATACCCATTTATCTTACGAACTTGACTGATCATTTCGATTCGAACCATCATAATTTTGGTGTTCATTTGATATTGAACTTGTATGCATCCCTATTTGACTTGAACACATGAAATTTGATTTGTTCTAGGCGTACATGACTTTTGTGCCACGTATTGAACAAAATCAAGATCTGATTCAAATTAGTAAATTTTGATTTGTCTAAAACCTTATGTTAATAACAGAACTTCACCAAATAATCTTGCATCTAAAATGATAGGAATATTTAATTTAACTTACTGTAAGGAAAATTCGGGTTTTGGAACATTAATCTTGAAGGTTTGGCTCCTGGATTTTAATGAATCTCTGATATTTTAAAATTAACAGTTTGGAGCAAATTGTTTAAAATATGAATATGACAAATCAGAGTAGCGTGATGGTAATTTTGAATAAAGATGTTTTGAGTGACTTTTCTAACCAATTGAATAATGAAGATTTTCCAAACAAGATTTGATATTCGAAATAAGGATGAATATAAAGTCCGACATTGATTATGTAAAGAATTTAGAATCAGATTTGTCTTGAACTATTTTGAAAAAGGAAAGGTATTCGACTGTATGAATTATAAATAATCTCAAAGTCGTTGGTTGAAAAATCTTGGAAGATTTGGAAACAATGTTAAATTATGATCTAAAAGAAGTAAAACGATGTGTAAACAGCTAGAATGTAAGTTGAATTTGCGTAGGACCAAATTAATGGCAACATGAGTCAAAGGGATCAACTTGTTTATCATAATAGAAAGAATAAATTGAAATTCATATGATTTGAAAGACTTGAAATGTTTTGACGACTTGAATCGTGATACTTTTGAAATATTTAGAAACAACAAAATTTTGATTAAAATACTTGAAAATTATGGATTATGAAAAGATTTGCAACTTCGGAATATGAAACGATTTGGTCTGTTCGAGTAACCCATGACAAAACTAAGGTGAGATTGAATTGGGTGTGAGGGGTGATACTTTGTAGCCCGCTATGTGGGAAGACTTCTCGCACTAATATTAATTTGAATTCATTATAGAATGTTTGAAATTTTGGATTTGAAATCCCAAAGTGAAGTATGATTTTCTATATGAAAGAAAATATGTAGAAAACTGGATTCTAAGTTCGGAGAGACCAGTTTGAGGCTTTCCAATGTTTTGAATCAAAGTAATTTATATAACACTTCAATTTAACTTATCTAATCGTCTCGCTAAACAACTATATTTTGTAATTGTACTTATGGTTATCTATTTCAAGTCCTTTTACATATTAGCCTACTATTGTATTATTTACTTTTAATCAAGTTACTAAATTTCTTATACTTTACTATTTTCTTTCAATTTTTAAAGCTATTTTATGTTAAACCTTTGAATTATAAAACCTATTTTAACCAAAACAACTCATTATAAAGAAACTTTATCATTTAAATTGCTTTTACTTAGATTATTTTTATATAGAAAATTCTTTATTTAAATTCTATGCAATAATTTAAGCTGGCTTAAAATAACTTGATATAAGAAGTTTACAAATTCTATATGAAAATTGTGCGTTTAATCTATTAAGAACCTTTGGATCAATTTTCAAGCTTATAAGAAGTTGTAAAGTATTTTTATTTAATAAAGTTTTATACATATCTGTTGGCCTTAATAAATTATATGAATAAGATTTATTTTACCTAAGCAAGATTTTACATCTCTCCTTTTCAAGGATGAAAAGCTTTAAGTGGGGGAGGCTATAACGACCTAGAAAATTTGATATTTAAAATTATAAATTAAAATAAGATTTACATAAAATAGATATTTATATTTGGAATTCATCTGTTTTGAATGATGTTTAAATAAACCTTTTTCATGAATTTACGACCTTTTAAAATGAGATTTATATTTGTAATCGATTTGAATCTTTAACGATTAGGATCCCTTTTTCTTGTTTTGATAGAGGCGTAACTAAAACAAGAATTTTCCCGTTATTAATTTAATCTGTAATTTAATCAAGAAATGAATTATTTTAATATTAATTTTGAAATTTGGTTAAGAAAGGAAAATGTACGCTCATTTAAATTTAGAAATCAGGTATTGATTTCCTTCGAACATAATATTCACTTTTAAAATGAAATTTTCTTTTGAAAATATATTTTCAACCATTTTTGTCGAAATTTAACGTTATTACAAAATGGTTGTTTAATATCCAAAATGTAACGGTGGAGGTAGAATCCACTTGGAAACAAATTCTGAAATTTAATTGAGAAATAGTTTATCCTGAGCAAAAAATTTATTAGCAAAACACCGTTAAGGCTAATTTATTTCAAATTAAGCCGTTAAGAATAAATAACAAGAAAAGACGTTAAATTTATTTCTTAGTATAATCTTAATTTGATTAGCGATTAATATTGTTTCTATTAAAACACGGAGACGGTACTGTTTATAACACAACCAATGTAATAAAAACATTCTAACTTTATATGTAACTTAACCTTGAATTTAAGAAGGAATTTTGTATTAAGAAATAAAATTTTATGGAAATTTCGAACTTAAGTTATAAACAGTGACTAACTTTTTTTTGAATAACCACAAAAGTTTAAATTTATTACGGTATTATTTATAGTACAGTTAAATTAATTAAATACGGAGAATGAAACGTTAAGTTACAAGCAGTGTCCACATTTACATAAGAAATGCATAAATAAAAATAAAAATAAATTCGCATATTTTGTGTTACCATTTACGGTTCGTAACGGTTAATTTATTATGTTTGAATTAACAATGTTGTTCGTCAGTCCGAGTTTTAGCCTAGCGTTCACACACCGTTTGCAAGAAAATAAATAAAATTTCCTCTTGAAGAGATTTGGCATAACAATATCTGAAATAAATCTGGTCTAAGATATGATAGCAGACCAAAATCTTGCCATATCAAGGTTAAGATTGTGGAACAGTAACCCCAAAGATTTTTAACAGTTCGTTTACAAAGAATCAATGTTGTATACAATAAACAATTTGGAACGACAGGGATAAATAAAGCAATAGGTCTTCACTGTGCACATCACTCTTCCTCTTACCCAGTCCTTCTTTATCACTAGTTCTCCTACCCATCTTTCTTCTGATAATTTCCCATCCCCAATTTTTGGTTATAACAAAATTTGTTTCTCCTCCCTTCTTAAACAACTGAAACCGTTTATATTTGGAAGCAGTGACTGCTGTCGTTCTACCAAGCAGTTCCTCTCATCCCATTTAAGCTCTGTGACCTCTTATATTGCCATTGTCTCCTCCGCTAGCTGCAGCTCCAAACACCCACTCTAGTCCAGCACTTCTTCTCACCCTTCGAGACTTTTTTGGACCCTCTCCTCTCTGAAACAGTGTCCACCTCCTCTTAAAACCACACTCACCCTCTTCACCAAACCTTCAACATCCCTGGTCGCAGTCAGTCGCCACCCACGTCAGTCTGCCGGTCAATCTCTCCTTTCAGCAAAGTGTAACCCTCTCCTCTTCTCTTCTTTCCCCTTAAAAATAGTTCAGCCTTTGTGTGTGCTCTCGGTCTAGCCCCTCTCCATCAAACAAGTACGCCCTCTCCGTGATTGCCTATATCAGTTGTCGTGTTCATCCCCTCAGTCACTGCTGCCAACGGACAACACTCTGGACGTTGCACCAACCCGACAACTTCACCTCACCACTTCTTCCTCCTTCCACCCGAAAAGCTATTGTGTTCCCTCTAAACCACCCACAAACACTTTAGCTATCTCACCGCCACTTCGCTTCACGCCAGCATTGACCGTCCACCAGCTCCAACCATATCACTGCTCAATTCGATCTTGAACGCCCATGGCCTCTTTTTTCTTTGAGAAAATATAGAGACATATTTAAGTATAAGTGTGGATATTATATATATATATTCAGTAGTTGCAAGAAGGAATGGAGCATTGTCAGTTAAACCAGAAAGTGATCGTTCGCTAACCGGGATTCGCAATAGAAACAAGGTTGCCGATGGAGATTGGGAAGCAACACCTGTGAGAACAATTTATTTAGATGGTTAATTTAAATTAATTGATAATCTTTAATTCTTTAGCGCTAATGTATGATATGTGAATATTGATTTCTTGCATGACATGTTGAATGGATGCTTGTGTAAGTTAGAACACACCAAACACTAAGCATTAATTGACATAACGCTTGCATATAAATTGATGGTTGTTTAAATTTTGCAATGTTATGGATGGGTTAGTGTCCATATGGATTGAATTTGTGGTGTCACACACCATAGTTGTGAAGTATATGGGTAGTCGATTTAAATGTCCTCTTTATGAAAATCATGACTAGAAATGAAGGTTAAGATAAACGATTGGGAATCTAAGTCATGAAAAATTAAACAATTTCCATATCAACGAAGCGATTTTTGAAATATCTTAAAATTTTGTTTGGACTCTTAAGACTGAAACGAGTTTAGACATAGCCAAAATTAGATTTTGCGTTACATTTGCTTTATGTAAATGATTGGCTATCCATAAGCTTTAAAATGTAATTAAAAAGGAAAATTTGATTTTGAGTTATATTCATTTATATGAATGTTTAGTTTGTAGCTACTTATAAGTTTTGAAATTTAATTGAGAAATTTTGGGTTAAAGCTGTACAATTAACACCGACCTTACTAAACACTTGGTTCCACCATTTCAACAACTATTGTAAGCTTTGGAAACAAGGTAAACAAATTCAAACACTATATTACGTTCCGATGAGAACTTTAGAAAATGGTTTCGAGTTTTAAGGTATGGAAACTTAATTAAAGTAGTAAACTAAACAATTTATCCTTAAGTGGTTATTGAATATTAATACTTCAAAACTGGTTTGGAAATATTATATGAGTTTCAATGGAAATTTAAGAGATGGTTTTGACTTAAGTTATATATGAAACTTGATTTTCTATAGGACGAACGATTTATAAACCATTAGCAAATGCGTGAATATATATATATATATATATATATATATGTATATATATGTAATTTGTCAACATTTTTCCTATAACATGCCAGAACGTTCTAGGGAGACAGAGAGGATAGTGTCTAAGGCTTGGGTTTGGAAAATATAGTTTCTTGCTCTCCTTGGTTATCCCTAACTGATCCAACGAGCGGGATGGTTAATTTAAAATCTGATTTGAAATATATTTAACTCATTTGAGTTTGGAAATTTTCATCATTTATAATGATTTGAACTTTGGAAAGAATTTGAACCTATGTGGTATAAGTAGCTATTCTATAACACTTTATCATTTCCTTAAAATGATTTAGTTCGAAATTTATAGACTTAGAACTACTATTCGAACTATAAAGGAGATTTGAAATATTTTGGAAAGATTTTGGTGAGTTAAATAAATCCAAATTTAGATTTGGAAATGATAGAAATGAGTAAAGGAATCTTGAGTATGGGATTAGTAAAGAGCAAATAAGATGGTAATGAGATTTAAGGAATTTGAAACAAATCCAACCCTATTTTGAAAAAATTGGTAACCATTGGGAAGGAGATTTGAATTGAATATGGTATAGTCCATAGCTTTTGTTTTAAAAGTCCGCTTATTACTTGGAAGGATAGGGATCAGGTTTAAGTCTGAAAACCATTCCAAGTAATAATACGACGCTATTTGAAGACTTGGGAATGGCAGATGAAGACTGGGAATCTTTGGATTATTTGGATTGATTGTTGATGTCTCTAATCGGGTCGTACACCTGAAATCAAGTTATAAGTGGCATGAGGTCTAAGTATATTTGAGGATTTTTGGATTTTGTTCCGTTCAGACCCATAATCGACTTGTATGGATTGTGTGTCTGAATTGTAATTGACCGTGTAGCGCTGATTCCTATTGATACATATCGGATTTGTGGTAATTTATTATTCCCGTCTCTAAGTTTTTCGTGCTTAGAGGTTATGTGTGGATTGGAATCAGTGATATGTTGTGAATTGACAATGTGGCATACTCAAGTTATGGTATGAGCTAATGATGATCAAAGCATGGCTTATTTAAGCATAGCCTTGTGCATACCGTGACATCGACAAGCCTCACACCCCGGATGATGAGAAACTGGCGGTTAGGTTGTTGATATATACATGATTTTGTGATCGATAGCTGCGGCGGTGGTACCACTTGAGAATTCGGGAATTGGGTATGTTCGGGGGTCCGTGTCTGGACGAAAACCGTTGATCTACCTCGCGATTTATAGTTGGTGTCCATGTCTGGATGAAAAAGTTGTGTTACACTTCGTTTGTATTCCAATTGATCTTTCATGTCAGGAATCATCAAGTTGGAAACCCAATCTCCAATACGCCCCCTATGGTTTTATTTGTGTGTGTGTGTGTGTATATATATATATATGGAGACATAGTAGGATGGGGTACTATGTCGTCTAAGATTGATACATTTATTTTTGAAATTGTTTTCCAAACTATGCACTAATAATAATATAATGAGGATTTTCACATATGAAGGCATTTTTGGTTATCATAAGGCAAAATTCGCCCATCTAGTGTGCGCTTGTATTGTGTGATGTGGGACGAGCTTATGGCAGCTTCATTTTTCAAAAGTCATTGTGAATTTTATGCACGGGCATTCACATGGATTAAACCCGTTCAGCATTAGCGGCGTGGTCCGGTGAAATTCCCAAACTTAGAATAAACCAAAAATAACCGTTTTATGTTCTCACACCAGTCCCATGACTGACGTGGAGTTTATTGTTCCTTCCTAAACGCTGGGTGCCCACTAATTTTCGATACGGGCAGCTAGTTGTTTAGTTTACTGCTATAGACCCTTAGAGCGTAGCTTCCTTGCGAGATGAGATGCAGAGCACGTCATGAGTTAGAGCTTCAAATTTAGAGCTGGTGTTTCCGCCGTATCATTTACTTCTTCCGCTGAAATATGTTTCCTCCCGCTATATATTTATTGTAACTCTAATATTCCTTGTAACTCTAATGTAACATCTATATTATGAAATGAGAAGTTCTGTTATTAAGTTCAGTATATGTTAGTACCCATAACAATCCGCCTTCGTGATCGGTTTAAGTTGGTTTAATTACCGGCAAGAACTGGGCAAAAAGACAGGTCGTTATAGAAAATAACATCTTTGTTACAAATCGGAGTACAGCAACATAATTATCCCCCCAAAACTATCAATAATACAGCTTATGTCCTGCGACTAGAATGAACTCCGAAAATGAACTCTAAGATGTAAAAATACAAAATGAATATATCAACAACTAGAATGAACTCTAATAATGATCTTCCAAAAAATTTGAACTAATCACCTTAGCCCTACGAGCTTGGTGGGGAAGAAAGAGGAGTTGGTCATACATAAAGTCTGATGAATGATGTAATTACTAGCATGAATGAATAATAAAGAGAAGTAAACTCAATAATAGTTCTAGTTTGAGATAGGGTAAGTGTCTGTGTGCAACTACAAAAGATAAACATATTGGAACAATCTACAAGGAAATATACTTGAACTGAACAAGTAAAGATTAGTTCGATTATTTGCACTTACTCTATTATTGATCGCAATAAACATGATTAGTTCAATTTCCTAATACTACTCACCTATTGGCTTTATCATATCAGTCTACCATCTCGCATGGTAATCTATGTCATTATGGATCTAGGGCTTTATTTGACCAATCCACCAGTAAAGACATATCTAATCACTTTTGGATGCAGTAGTGGTTTATCTTCCTTTGTTGATGCCACCACACTCATGCACCATTGGAACACGCCCACACTGAGCCTATCTTAGTTGTACTTACCCAAATCATCATAAGCATGCCCAGCTTCCACCGCCACCTATTGTGAGACGATCAGTGTTAAAACAGAAAGGGAATGCTGCTAGTACATATACTAACAAAAAAATATTCTAATTTGCGCCCCTGTCCTGATCCCCCTTGATCTGGGTCTTATTCATTTGTTAATTATTTTCCCTAATCAGCCCTAAGTATTATATGCTTATTAAACTTAGTCCCAAATCTAATTTTATTCATTATAGGCCTTTTCCTTATTTCTTTCAATTATAACCCTCACGTTATAATTCTAAATTGCAAATAAGCCCATTTTGTCCATTATGATTTATTTATGCGTTCATACAATTTATCATAATAATATTCTTGAAAATATTCTCATCTTTCCTAGTCACAACTCATGTTATAATTTTATTGCAAACCTGCATTAATTTGCCAATTTCAGTCCAATCCCTTTCTAATTACATATCTATATTTTATGCACTCCTTTTATGTAAATTAATACCTTTTCTTTCAATAAGTGTTCACATAATTTTTTTGCGTATAAAATAAAAGGATTAATTCAATCATCTATATACTAACATTTAAAGATCTAGGCATATTTTGGGCATAAACCAAAAATAAGTGCAGAAACTAAAAAATTAACCAATAGGCAATAATACTAAAAGAGGGAAGAAGACTGAAAGAGTATCTAATAGAACTTGAATAAAAATGAAAACTATTAAAAACTGTAAGAAAAACTACTAAAAAAATCGATAACTATTATAAACCCTATTTTCTGATTACCAAAATTCTAAATAATTACACATTCACCCGTAGTCCTAAGCTTTCCTCCGTAGCTCTATAGATCCCAACTCCCAAAGGTGTACATAAATATTTTATTTCATAAAAAAATTCCCCAAATTTTTTTAGGTTGGGTCCATCTCAAAAGGAGAGAACACAAAAAGGAAGATATTGTGCTTTGAGGAATTAGCTAAGTCTAGGGGTTTATTTATAGTGTTTCAAAGGGATCACACCACGTTGGATTTCTAAATTAAACCAAGCCATCCGCGTCACTCAACCAATCAAAACGCACTGCGTCAGCTTAAAAATTTAAATCAGCAAATAAAATGGTCAAGTCAATCCCAAAAATGAAACATTTGTCATCCTCCTCGCATGGACGCAAATTACGCCTAGGAAGGTGCATGGGTCGACCCACCTGCACTTTGGGTTGACCTTGGAGTCGAATTGTTAGAATTTAGATATATCCGAATTCGCGTCAGCTTAAGTTTGTAAAATTGTTAGAATTTGGACATAGGAGTTGCACTATTGAGTTTGCTGATATTTTCTAGTCAATTTTCATATATAACTTGTCAACTTAATAACCCCTATTATAATAGTTTGCTAATTTGAATAAATAAAAAATTCAAGTCTTCCATTCTAGTAGCACATATATATAAAATTAAAAATTGCATGATACATGTATACACATACATGTGTATGCACACACACACACACATATATATATATATATAATGTGCAAATGCATAAATCGGACATGCATGCAAACAAGGTTGAAACACAATTCAACATGAAAACAATATACATGGCAATACAATGCACATGTACAAGGTACATAGTGGACCAGCAAGCACATGGTGAAATGCACAAGTCGAGATGTAAGGCTGCATATGCTTGGGGAATAACAAGGCACACAGAATACTTGGTACAACAAGGAAAATGCAAAGACTCAAACAAGTACCACATGCAGCTGGAATGATATTTCCACAAGACTGAGCACATATTTATATGCACAACAAATACATCACTATACAAGCATAATAAAAATATGTGTACAGGCTAAAGAAGGTTCAATGCACAAAGTCACGGTGAATAAAGCTGCATGAAACTCAAGTATAGTAGTATGCAAATGCCATGCAAAATATACAAATGACTACAACAGTAAGTCACGGTGAATAAGATTTGCACATTTATGTACATAAGTAAGCCAAAAAAGGTCGAACATAAGTATACGGTCAAACTCAAGCGTACACGATAGTAGTATGCAAGTGTACAGGCACTAAGGTTCAATGGTTATAGCAATTCAAAGACAAATATATACAAGTACACAACAGATGCAAGCACCTAGTGAAGCAACAATGCACGTCAGGTGAAGCTAACAAGGAGGATTGGCATAAAGCAGCAGTAAGAAAGAAGAGGAAATAGCAGGTGAAAGTGGGCTAGCTTAACAAGGTGCAACACATTATATGATGTCAAGTCAAGGCAGTTAATCCACCAGACCAAAACAATGAACTAACACAAATGCAAAGTGAACAAAGACTTGGCATTTTCTTGGTTCACAACAACATTTATGGAAATAATCATGAGGCATAAAGGGCAGGTTCAAATAAATGGTTTCAACATAAACTAGATGCCGTAAGTTGAGTAAAACAATGTGCATAAGAATACAACTGCTCAGACAAGCACAAGCGTTTAGACGCAACACCAAGTTACCTAAGTTAAGTATCCATTCATATGATCCAGTATAATATCCATTCTTAAACAACAAAGCAGGTTGAAATATGTCAATGCACAAGACAACAAGATGAATACAAGCAAAAAGGGAGAGCAGTGGCAGTGAACAAGAACCAAAAAATTGATTCAAGTTTCCAGAAATATTCAATGTAAGATTTAGCAAAGAATGGTTCAGACACACAAAGGAGTCATTAGCAAATTCGAAATTCCAGAATAGTTGAAATATTCAACTCTATTTTCTAGCAATATTTCAACCGAATAATCAAGTCCAAAAATATAGCCAAATTGAGACCAGGTCTAAGGTATGAAAACATAGAATATAATGACTTTTAATCCTATAAATACATCATTCATCATCGACAAGTAAATCATCCAAGTTTGTGCATAAATCAAATAACGTCTATTTTAATGTAAAACAGATGATTAAACACGCGCAAACCGCCATACCCAAATTCTTCGTTTTCGCGCAAACTGAAATAAAAGAAAGTGAATTAGTAAAAATGAAAATTTAAAAAAGGATAAAAGTTATTTTTTTCTTCAAATAACGTTCACAAAAAGTTTCAAAAATGTATTTTGCGGAAACTTAAATGATTTTAGTCACATGTTGGTGAAAAAGGAAGTCAATTACGCAAAAATGCGAAAACTGAAACCACACACAAAAAGAAGAAATAAATTTTAGCTTAACAAGGAACAGTGAGTTTTCATACCCGTGATGAAAAACAACGCAAAACCGGTCCTTTGCTAAAATTTAGCCAACACAAAATTCTATTTTTTCCGGCTCTAGGACAACTGTTGGTTAGATAAGAAAATGAGATTTCATTCAAACGAATATGAGCGAATGACATAAATATTACAAACATAGAAATCTCATTTGCATAAGTCGTGCGATTTCAATGACAATAAACCTAATAGTTACAAGCACGAGTTACCACAAAGCCGAGAACCAAATGCTGCAAAGGGAAAACAACAAAGATGACAATAAGATAACAACACTAAAACTCCCAAAACAATGGCTGTGAACAACAAGATATCTTGCTCCGCGGTTGGAGCTCCAACCATTCTTATGACCTTTCATTAATCATATCATGATAGCAAAATGCTAAATCTCTTACCAAAGAGACCTACCACATCACCATCCCTTACCAAAGAGAATTTGCGATGAGAAAAGACACCTACCACAAAATTGCTTCTCATGGAAATTCATCTAATATTGTATAAAGATAAAATAGATGGGTGAAATTAAAGAAAGTAACTCCATGAGACAACACACAAGAACAACAATGAAACGACCCAAACTTCCCAGTAAAGGAAAATCTGGATTGATTTGAGAACAACACACATCATAACACAAACTGAAGAACATTTTTATTGCTGATTACAACAATTACATCAGAGTACAAGAAAATCACAGAGTGTGAATACTTATTACACAATAAAAATACAACAATATCAGAGATTTAGATTACCATTAAATAGCAACGGAAAAATATTACAAATATACAACTGTAAAGAAAACACGGATACAGAGCTTTCCGAATACCGCTTCAACAGTAAACCAGGATCATGTAAATATATCTGCAAAAAGCTACTCGACTGCCCGTGTGGAAAATAAGGGCACCCGAGTTTGCCAGTGAAACAAACTATAGGTCAGTCATGGGACTGGTATGAGAAATCTTAACTTACCTAATAATAAGGCAAATCACAGGACCACGCCGCTAACGCGGAACGGGTTTACTCCATTGGATTGCCAGTGCATAAAATAAAGTAAAACGTTAAACAACGCAATGCTTTTTAGAAAAATGAAACCATTATAAGACCCAAGTCCCATCACACAATGCAACGCAAACCGGAGGATAGGGTTTTACCTTATAATGGTCAAAAGATGCTTGATACGATAAAACGGATTTAATATTAGTGTGTATATGTTTTAATAAAAACATTTCAATCATAATGTATCAATCATAGACGACATGGGTACCATATATCATGTCGCCATACTAGTTCTACAATCAAAACCGCAACGTCGTATTGGAAGTTGGTTTTCCATCATGAGTCGAGGCTAGGGGCAAGCTCCTCTCCGATTCGAGACACTCTAGCAAATGCCTCAGGATCCCCCGCAGTGAACCCTTGGAGCGGTAGGGTCGGTCCCCGCCTATCGGCAGTGGATTAGTTATGCCTGAACACACGCTTCCCGTTCCCTTTGAACCTATAGTATGACCACTAACGGCCTATAAAAATCCGAGGTGCCTCAAAATCCATCATCCACATAAGTAAAATGCCAGCCGGTTTAAGCACTGGCACTACCACTAGCTAGAAAGAAATGTGTGCACTCCCTACGGTCCATATCCCGTTTTTGACTCATACCGGGGTGTGAGGCTCGCGAAGTCCTGATATACACAAAGGTATGCCGTAATAGGCTATACTTTGATCATCCAACAAGGCCCTTCTTTTCAACAAAAGCCTTGATCATTTGCATCTTGGCGTGCCACATTGACAATTCACGCCATGCGATCAATCACTATTAATATATACTAGGGTGTTAAGTAGAGAATAAATCCTCCACCACCAAACAGACATACATTAATAGAAATCAATTTAATTCACATGAAACGAAATCCAATGTCAGACATGCATCTATTTACTAGCTTATGCTCTGGGTCTGAGCGAAAACCAAACCCGAACAATCAACCATAGTCCGGACGACCACCACTGAAGCCCCTTCAAGGTAGCTACTCCCATCAAGGGTCTCTGTAGCAACACATCCATTCGATGTGAAGATCGTCAGTCTTCAACCACCGTCTTCATCTTCGACTCTTCATCGTCGTAGTGATTATTCGGAATGGGTTGAACCCGGTCTTTCCGAATAACTCTCTTATTTTTATCATTAAAAGTCAAATGCTATAAAAACACATCCAACACCTCATTCCAATTCAGAATATTCTTCTAATAAAATATTCGCATTATTTTATCAAGGATAAACTCTATAAATTATTCTTAAATCTTACTTTTAAAGTTTTATTAAAAAACCCCTAATTTGGTTTTAAATATCAAAAATCATTATTTATATTTAAGAAATAAAACTTATCTTTATCTGGGTTAAAGAACTAATGTCATTTTAAAACACCGTTCACGATAAACCCAAAATCGACTTCCATTAGATATGGAATCTTCACAGAAATCAAATCAATATATGATCGTTATAAATTTCTGTATCCGACCAATAATATAAATGGAATAACGGCAAAGCCTTTTAAATTCCATATGTAGTATCAGTCTTCTTTTACAGAAGCTTATCTCGGTTATTATTAATTCGAATTCCATTCAATACCAATTTAATATATTAAATTGAAAACTTTACTTTTGGAAAATTCCCATTTAAATCTTAATAAAAGATTTATAAATTCCAAATCATATTCTTACTATTAATTGAGTTAAAGAACAGATGTCGTTTAAAAACATTGTTCACGATAAACTCAATTCACAAATCATTTTTATTCCAATTACAAAATATAGTTTGAAACTTTAGTAATCTTAATTAAAAGATTTATTCTTTTCAACTGGGTTTAAGAAAGGTGTTATTGAAGACACCATTCACGACAAACCCAAAATCGAATTTATTTAATTTAATTTCAATCAAATATTCACTAACTGGAAAACTTCATTAAATCTCAATTTAATGATTTATTCTAGTTAATAACTAGTTCATTTAATAAAAATATATTTTTCTAAAATATATCCATTTCTAAAATATTCTTTTTCTAGAATATTCTTTATTGGAATGTGACTCAATCAATGACCATATAGTCTCAATTTTATGGTTTCTATGTATTGCATGTATATAACAACCATGATAATGATACACAACCATTAAACAATCCATTTACATCCAGAGTGAAGTTTATAACTGTGTGAGTATTAGAATAAGTAAGTAACGCTCATCACATCCTGTCAATTAATCGATTAATAGATAATTAAATATTGGGATTTGTGTAAGTCCAATATCATCCCAACACCCATGTGGGGTTTTCAACCAACAAAACAAACAATAAATTATCTGTGCACTTGGGTGATGTGTAAAAATTATCGACCCAATCACATGAACAAGTCGGATAACTTGTAAATGGAAGTGTAATACACAATACATAACACAACGATAAAAAAAATGTCTCCTCTATTTCTATTCTTTTTATCTCATATAAAATGACGATAAAAAATATAATCTTTATTTCTATACTTTTATTCTAATTTACATTTTAAATGAAATTTTTCCTTTTCATTGTTTGATTATGTAGAAAATTTAATTTCCTATTCAATCCTTTATTTACATATAAAATATAAATTTCTATATAAAGTGTAAATTCTCTTATTTCTTTTTTTACATTGAAAAATGTAAATTCCTATATTCCCTTTGTGCTTTTATTCTTTTTATTCCCGACTAACACGTAAATAGAAATATAACTTTTTCAATGTTTAATTCTATGCTTCCATTTGCATCAAAATACAAATGAAGAATGTAATTTCTTAACTTAGGCTTTTATTTGCATCTAAAATGCAAACAAAATGTAGCTCTACAACTCATGTTTCTAATTTTATATCTAATTACAAATAGAAGTATAACCTTTTTAAAACTATGCTTTATTTGCATCCAGAAATGCAAATAAAAGTTTAACTTCCAATTTCAATGTTTTATCAGTATCAAAGAGTGCAAATAAAAGTGTACCGTTCTATTTCAAGGTATATTTGCATCAAAGGATGCCTATAAAAGTATGGCTTTTTATTTCAATGATTATTTGCATCTAAGAATACAAATAAAAGAATAACTCTTTATTTCAATGATTATTTGCATCAAATGAATGCAAATAAATGAATAACCCTTTTTATTTCAACGTTTAATGGCATCAAAGAATGACACAAATATGTTGCTTTTTTTTCTTTCTAAAAAGAAAAAGACAAAAATTGTGTTCTTTTTAAATAAAAAAAATGAAAACAAAATTATGTTTCTTTTTGTTCTAAAGAGAAAATGACATAATGTGTTCTTTTTAAGTAAAGAAAATTACATCAAAATGTAATTCTATATTTCTATTATCTAATGTGTCAAGATAGAATGTAAACACAATCTTTTACTTAAAATGGTATTACATAAAATGTTATTTTAAATGTCCTATCTTTTTTATACTGAACAAATTTCCAAATAAAAGGTTAAATCTTTTTATTTAAACAAAAGTATAAATAAAAACAAAATCTTTAATGCCCATTCTTTTTTTTATTGTAATGAATTTACAAAAAGATACTAAATTTCATTGCAGCTCTTTTATTTACAAATGAAATGTAAATAAATGTGATTTTACAAATTTGCCTTTTTATTTACACAAAGGATATAAATAAAAATATATAAAATAAGTTTGTCTTTTTTACACATAAAATGTTAATAAAAATATGTTCTCTAAATCCGCCCTTTTATTTACACATAAAATGTAAATAAAGATATATTTTCCAAATTTACCCTTTTATTAACACATTAAATTTAAATAAAAATATGGTTTTCAAATTTTGCTTTTTCTGTTTTTACCTAAATGTAAATAAAACATGGTTTACAAAAAATGTCTTTTTAATCACACATAATATGAAAATAAAAATATGATTTTTAATTTTGCATTTTTATTTACCTATAGAATGTAAATACAATAAGTTTTCTAATTCTGACCTTTTAATTTGCAAATACAATGCAAAATAAAATATGATTTCTAACTCGTCCTTTTTTATTAACAAATATAATATTGATAAAAATGCATTTTAAATCTTATCCTTTTTATTAACAAATAAAATGTTAATAAAAGTGTACTTTTAATTTTGACCATTTTTATTAGCAAATAAGATGTCAATAAAAATGTGTTTGTATTCTTGACCTTTTTGTTTACAAATAAAATGTTAATAAAATTGTGTTTCCAAACTTGTTTCTTTTATATATGTATGGAGTGTAAATCAGAATACCTAAAAACAATTTTGCTTTTTTTATTTACACATGGAATGTAAATAAAAATATAATAAACAATTTTAATGTCCCTAAATAAACACAATCTATATAGTATTTTAATTTAGCCTAATTTACAGAACATGATGATTTTTATCGGATTCATATAGATCTAGATCGTATGATAACAGATCTAAACATTACAATGCAATAAAATTAATCAGAACACAAGCAAAATCCATCACAGCACAGATTTGAATAAATAACATACATCTAATTATTTAACAACGACAGAACAATTAATTAAATAATTAAATTGTAAAAATCAGAGATTCTCACATTGGTTTGGCTGAAAATTCAAAGTGCTCCTTTTCAGCTCTAGTCAGTTCCATGAGGTAGATCTCATTTTTCTGATTCCAACGGTTCTGAAATTTCTGAATTTCGAGTTCATACGAAGAAGTTATGGTCTTTATAAGTTAATTGAATAATTAGAATAATTAAATATTAATTAAAACCCTTAATTACTTTAGATCAAATCGTGGCCGCCCCTCCTTCTGTTTCTTCTTCGTTGTATCCTGTACACGTGAAAACCCATCGTCGACCTAGTACATCCCAAATCGCACCTCACTCCGGCCTTCCTGGCGAAAATCAGATACCATCATCTCGAAGCCCTTCGAGCAAGCCACCCACGCCAGGAACCTCGCCCAGCTCGCATGCCTCCTCCTCCAAAAAATCCACACCAAACGTCGGCTCTTTGCACCCAAAATCCGGTTGCCACGCTCCACTAAATCCGATCATCTCCATACCGATTGAAAGATCTTTGAATTCTCTTCATTTTGATATATGGTATGCGATTTATCGTTGAGTGGATTAAAAGATAATGTCGTTTGAATTTGAGAGATTTTTGGCCCTCGAAATGATAGAGGCGGTGGCTTCCATTTCTAGGGTTTTAATTTTATTATTTTAATAATAAATCTCGATTTTCGTGCTTAAAAGTGGAATTTTCGGGCAGTCTCCAAATCAGGCCTGCTTAGTGTCAATCTTAATGTTTTAACGTCTTCTGAAAGCGATGGTGAAACACCCCACCTCCGTTAAGGTCACTCACAAAGGGAATGCCTTAATTTTGGTGGAGGTTTATAAGTAAAAGACACAGATAAAACACAAGACAGATATAAACACATATAAATAAGCAGCGGAAAAACCAATAGACTTTTATTATCATAAATACGTGTTCATACAGAACATTTCCAACATTGTCTCAAAACGAACTTCCAATTATTACAACCATAATACTGTCTTGATTTTAAAAATTAAAGAAGCATGAAACATAAATAAAACTGCATAATCCCCATATATGATATCCAAAGCCATGGTCCAAATGAAGGAAATCCAAGCAATACATTCTCTCTCTTCAAGCTGGATGAAAAACTGACTAAGCTGTGGTGTTTCCTCCCTGTGAACCTGGGGGGGGGGGGAACAGAAGAAGAGAAGACGAAAGGAAAATGATTCAAACAAAGTCTGGTAAGTCTAGCTATATTCCTAGAATGTTAACAATAAAAAGATCATGACTTGCATAAAGTGAGAACAGGACGATATCAGGATAATAGACTATCCTAGAACTAGATAAGGTGTCCTAAAATGAACATCCCTTCGCACCCTATTTTAAATCTCTATCTCTGCACCTACTAATTTTTATACCCACAGGCACCCCGTGATTGGGGTAAAGTGATCCCTTTCTCATTCTTTAAAAGATCGACTCCTACTCGTATATTCACATGTGTCCTACGGCCATATATGGTAGATACCTATGTTGGTCCCACCATGGGGTGTATCAAGTCCCATGGCGGCGGCCCCCACACAACTCTAGCATGCATAGGGTATACTTCTGATGCTCCAGTGCCCTGACTTGTCTGCTCCAGAGTGTGTGCACGCCCGCACTCTGTTAGAACCCACAATGTGCACCAACCGCCGTCGCTTTTGACCGCTTACAATCAGCTCAGTAATCGTGTCCCACCCTGCCTAGTTCAGGGTACCATGATACCTAATTGGGTTACTGTTGAAACGGGTCCCCGTTACTAGGTTTTCTAGTCAAACATGTTAAGTGGTTAAGTGTCTGAATGAACCTAACCCTCACCCATCCAAATTATTTAACATGTTGAATTTGGTTAAGTATTTATTAAATTGACTTAACCCTATCAGTCCTAACTCAGCTCTAATTGTCTTATTAGAGCACCAACCTCTCAGATTAGACAGATATTGTTGTGGCTGCCTGTATGCCGGTTGGGTCCGGGCAGTCTTACGCCACAACTCAGTTTAACCTCGGGTCTTTATTAGGCCTCATGCCTTAACCTCTCACATTGGATAACTATTGTTGTGACAACTGGATAGCCGGGCGGGTCCGGGCAGGTTTACTTCACAACTCAATCCAACCTCGGGTTAAGCGCGTTCGTATTTTCTATTTTACATTTTAATTATGTAAATTATTCAAATTTAAATTACTGTCACATTCATTTCCAATTAATCTCATTAATTAAGGTAATTAATGCCTTTTTATGCCTTAAATCACTTGTGTGATTAATGACCAATTTATGGCAAGTTTTCCTAAAATTATCATTTTAACCCAACATTACCCCGTCCAATATTAGGCTAACCGTCTCAGCCTAATTTACGTTCGCATGATTTTTGGTGTAAAGTATTAGGCTAAAAACTTAGCCTAATTTAATATACGCAAATTGGCATAAATTAGCATAAACATGACAAGGGTATAACTTTGGTATTGATGGCATAATAAATATGAACATAATAGGGTATACTTGCAAAATAACTAACATGAACATTATAATGTCATAGGTACAAACTTGCAAAAAAGACTAACATAAACATTATAATGTCATAGGTATGAACTTGCACTTATAGGCTAACTCAACATATATATGTTTTTAACATAGGTCATATTAACAACATACATGAGAATTAGCAATATGAACTAATCCATATACATATGTTAATTTGCAACATAGGCAAATCAACATACGTATATGTGAGTTAGCAACATAGGCTAATCAACATACACATGTGTTAATTAGTAACATAGATTTAAACATACTTGCAAATTAATCCCAACATATGATAAGTGTGAACATGGCATAAGTTTTGCATAAACATGAACATATTGATTTGGCAATTGGTCGTATTACTTCACTACATAAACTTGCATAATAAACTACACAATTCTCATAAGATGTTACAATCCAAGTCCATGCTTATACAAATAATCTAATCCAATAATCCCAAATTTAACATGATAATAGAATCAAGTCACTGGCATAGATTAATGTTATAAAACATAATAAACATCATACTTAATAATTCTCAATTCAACATGATAATAGAATCAAATCACAAACGTATATTAATAACATAACGAGTATCGTACTATTATCATTTCATCGCAACACATGATATTCATATTAATTCGCATTCTAAAAATGTAACTAAACTTACAATCGTAGACGGTCTTGTTTTCTGAGTTCTGAAATTCTGAATTTGCAAAGCTTTCCTTTGGGAAGACGTTGCTTTGATTCTAATTTGTTGTTGCTTTTTAATCTTTTAGTTTGTATTCGCTATGTTGTTCGTCTCTTTCAAGTGGAGGCTCCCTCTAGTTCTCAGCAGACAGCATGGTGGCTCCAATTCTTATTCTTTTTTTTGTGAATTTTTAGTTTGAGACCTAGAGTCTTTTTATAGAGTTGCAAGTTAATTTGAGCCGTCAATGAAGCTAGGGTTAACCAGAGCCGTCCGTTGTAAAGAGAAGCCAATTATGTTCACCATTTCTTTCTTAATGTACATTTACTATTATTTTTCAATCCATATAAATATGTACGCATTAGATACATCTCCCCTTTACACATTTATTATTATTTTTGTATGCACATTAGATACATCTCCCCTTTACACATTTATTATTATTCTTGTATGCACATTAGATACATCTCCCCTTTACACATTTATTTTTGTATTAGCAACTTTAGTGTTAACAGAAATACGGGGTGTTACATTCTCCCCTCCTTAAAGGATTTCGTCCCCGAAATCTCCAAGTCTAGGAGAACATATATCCTACCATCCAAATGTCCATCTACTCAATCATCAAACATGAGCGTCCATTGTCCTTAAAAGACTTCTAATGCTTCATGATCATATGCATCGTGTGTGTACATGTCCTTATCTAATGCAAAAATCAGGCGGTCTACTGATTCAGTTGACCTCCTTAATGCAAATTATGTAAGTGTCATGAATCCAATATGTATGCAAACTTTTTCCTATTCATAATTCTATATGAGTGCGCAATCATTCAAACAAATGCGACATCCATATGACAACATATTAAGCTTCAACCATATACAAACATAAACACATATATGCAGATGCAATATAAAGTGACTGAGCCGATCTAAAACCCTAGATTGTGTGTGTATATGCATCCACGAGCAACCACTAGCAAACATTTGCAACCACTTGCAACCATCATCCATAACATGTTTCAATTACATGTTTACATCCAAAGGGGTTTCCACCCAAGGATAAAAGGTTAAGGTCGGGGAGATATACCTAAAAAGATAGATACTAACATGACTTTAAGGAAAAAGAGAGATCAAAAATGTACCCTCAAAAAGAAAAGGGTAGGCTGCGCGTATTCTATCCTCAGTTTCCCAAGTCGCGTCTTCCTCGGCGTCGCTCCACTGAACTTTGACGAGTTTGACTTCGCGGTTGCGTAGCTTTTTCACTTCAGTTCCTAAGATGCGAGTTGGAACTTTCCTCACAGTTGTTTAGCATTCTACTTCAGCTTCTTCTAGAATGTTTGGCTCTACCACTTCCGCTGACTCATGTAGATACTTCCGGAGGTGAGAAACATGAAAGACATTATGAACTCCGGCCAGCCTCTCGGGTAACTCTAACCTGTATGCCATCTTCCCAATCTTCTCGATGATAGGAAACAGCCCTACAAATCTTGGTGCTAGCTTCCCTGTGGATCCAAAGCGAACGACGTTCCTTAAAGGAGATACCTTAAGGAAAACCCTGTCCCCAACCTCAAATTCAAGGTCGGTCCTTCTCTTGTCTGCGTCGGATTTTTGTCTGTCTTGGGCTGTCTTCATTCTTCTCCGTATTAAGTCTACTTTCTCTGAAGTCTCTCGGATCATATCTGGTCCAAGTATGAGCTTGTCAGTAGACTCCCACCAACAAGTGGGCGATCGGCACGGTCTTCCATATAAAGCTTCGAAGGGCGCCATTCCGATGGTGGCTTGGTAGCTGTTGTTGTAGGCAAATTCCACCAAAGGAAGATGATCCTCCCAAGTCCCTCCAAAGTCAAGGACGCAAAGTCTCAAAAGGTCTTCCAAAATCCTGTTCACCCTTTCCGTCTGACCATCGGTTTGGGGGTGATAGGCCGTGCTCAAACATAATTGTGTGCCTACAGCTTCTTGCAGACTCCGCCAAAACTTGCTTGTGAAGATAGGATCTCTGTCGCTAATAATGCTGGAAGGTATTCCATGGAGTCGAACTATCTCCTTAAGATAAAGAGATGCTAGAGACGAGGCAGTCCTTCTACTCTTGACAGGTAAAAAGTGGGCGCTTTTAGTAAGCCTATCCACTATTACCCAAATGCTAGTGTTGCCTCTTCTAGACCTAGGCAGCCCATCAATGAAGTCCATTGAAATGCTATCCCACTTCTACTATGGGACCTCTAGAGGATGGAGCAGACCGCCAGGCTTCTTCTGCTCCGCCTTGACTTGTTGGCAAATCATGCACTTAGAAACAAAATCTGCCACGTCCTTCTTCATGCCACTCTAAAGAAAACTCTTTTTAAGTCCTTGTACATTTTGTCCCCGCCTGGATGTATTGTCATCTTGGAATGATGTGCCTCCTCAAGAACTTTCTTCACCAACTTCTTTGCCTGTGGGACGCATAGTCTTCCATCCCGTCTTATCCACCCTTTGTCATCGATGGTGTATCTATCGAGGTGACTAGAAGTCTCACCCCTAACGAGCTTATCAACCACTTCTACAAGCTGAGGGTCTTCTCGTTGTGCGGTCCCTATTGAGTCTAAGAGAGTGGGCCACACTTCTAGCGATGTTAACAGACCGGGTACCAAATCAGAGGAGGGACTAAAGTCAAAACTGGCTATAAACTCTAGGCTTCGCCTTTCAACAAATAGCGGGCTCAATGTTAGCTTCTTTCTACTCAAGGCATCTGCGACTACGTTGCCCTTGCTAGGAGTGTAGGAAATCTTGAAATCATACGAGGCAAGAAACTCCATCCACCTTTGTTGCCTTAAGTTAAGGTCCTTCTGCGAGAAGAGATACTTCAAAGATTTATGGTCAGTATACAGTTCAAATTTCTCACCTAGGAGATAGTGGCGCCAAGACTTAAGCGCAAAGACGATGGCGGCCAACTCAAGGTCGTGGGTTGGGTAGTTCCTTTCATGAACTTTCAACTGTCTTCCGCCATAAGCTACTAACCTTCCTTCTTGCATTAGGATAGCGCCTAGTCCTGTCCCGCATGCATCCGTGTATACTGTAAATATTTTGCTTCCATCTGGCAAGGTCAGAACTGGGGCTGTTGTAAGAGCCCTTTTTAAGCGTTGGAAAGCAAACTCGCAATCCAAATCCCAAGAGAAAACTAGATTCTTCTTTGTTAGACTTGTAAGAGGAGCTGAGATTTTTGCAAAATCTCTGATGAACTTCTGATAAAAGCCTGCAAGCCCGAGGAAGCTTCGGACCTCGGTTGCATTCCTTGGTGCCTTCCAATCTTGCACCGCTACTACTTTTGCGGGGTCTACAGCTAACCCCTCTTTGGACACTACATGCCCAAGAAATCTCACTTCTTCTCTCCAAAAGTGGCACTTGGAGAATTTAGCTTTTAACTGATGTGTTCTAAGAGTCTCCATGATTGCCTTTAGGTGCTGAGCATGCTCTTCCTCATTTATTTGAGAAGATCAAAATATCGTCTACGAAGACCACCACGAATTTATTGAGGAAATATCAGAACACCCTACTCGTTAGGTCCACGAAGTAAGCGGGTGCGTTTGTCAAGCCAAAAGGCATGACAAGCCACTCAAAGAATCCGTCTGGGGTTCTGAAAGCTGTCTTGTCGATGCTATCATCAGCTACCCTTAGCTGATGAAATCCGGTCGCCAAATCAAGTTGGGAGAAAACCGACGCTCCTACAAGTTGGTCAAACAAATTGTCAATTCTGGGGAGAGGGTGCCTATTCTTTTTAGTCAGCTTGTTTAGCTCCCTGTAGTCAACACATAGACGCAGTGAACCATCCGCCTTTGTAGCGAACACCACTGGAGCGCCCCATTCTGAAATGCTCCGCCTAATGAACCCCTTTTCTAAAAGCTCTTTAATCTGCTTACTGAGCTCTATCCTTTCCCTAGGAGCCATGTGCCTAACAGGAAAAGCAACGGGCTTCGCATTGTCAACAAGATAGATGCGGAAGTCTACTTCCCGTTTCGGAGGTAAGCCCTTCACCTCATCAAAGACATCCGAATATTCTCGGATCACCTTAACTGACTGCAAATTCTCAACAGAAGCGTCAAGCGATTCAAGATAACTAAGCATAACCACATTTGAGGGATTACAAGTATTTTACAGAGTGTTACCGAGTTGGGTTAAGAGCCTAACCACTCTTTTCTCACAATCAAGGATGGCACCATTACTGGATAGCCAGTCCATGCCTAAAATCAATCCATACCCCGAGAAGCCCAAAACAAAGGTACTACATCTAAATTCTACACTTAGAATAGAGATTTTTCAAATTCATATGGATCATTGACAAATAAGCTGAGCCTCCAATTGGATTGGAGACAACCAAGGGTTCCTCTACCATACTAGTTTCTAGGTGCAGAGATTCTACTAAAGCAGATGAAATAAAGGAGTGTGACGCACCAGAATCAAATGAAGTGCGAACTGGGTGATCATAAAGATAAACTACACTTTCTACAGAAGTATTTCTACCTCGCTGTTGCAGAGGAGGTGCCTCCAGTGCATGAACTTGTCCACCTGAAGTAAATGCAGCTTTCTGCGCCTGCCCTCGCCTCTTAGGGCAGTCCTTAGCTATGTGTCATGTTTCTCCACAATGAAAGCAACCACCATTCATCTTTGCCTTCTTCTTCCTGCAGTCTTTCACCACATGTCCAACCACACCACAGAAATTACACTTTCTTGTTTCGCGAGCTTTGTTGTTTTTCCCGCCCTTCTTAAAGTCTGTTTTCTTAGGCTGCAAAGCTTCTTTCTTTCCCTGAGACCCTTCCGCCTTTGTCTCCTTCTTGCCTTTATCCTCCTCATGTAGTAACGCCATCTGCACCAGCCTTTCATATGTAGCTCCCATAGGTATATGGGTCATGGCCAGGCTATGAAGCGGATCATTCAGTCCCTAGACAAAGCGGAGAGCCTTCTTGTGTTGGGTGTTGACTAGGTCCAATCCGAACCTAGCCAGTTGATCAAACTGGTTGACGTACTCTTTGATGGTCATACTTCCTTGCTTAAGGGATAGGAACCTCTCCATTTGAAGACTTTTCTCAGCTTTTGAAAGGAACTTCATCTCAAATCTAAATCTGAAATCTTCCCACGTTTCTACTGGTCTTTCTGCCTTGGTGACTTCCCACCAGTAGGAAGCCTCTCCTTTGAGCAACCACACTACCTGTCTTACCTTCTGCCTATCTTCTACCTCGAAGAAAACGAAAAGATCTTCGGTCTCTTTCAGCTAGTTCCTGGCTGCTACGAAGGACTTGGTTCCATGAAAGTCTTTCCCATCCATAGCTTTAAAATCTCTACAAGTCTTGGAAAAAGCATTTCCTCTCGAAGGAGGAGGAGGGGGAATTTCAGCAACTGGGGGAGGAGGAGGAGGAGGAATTGCTGCAGCTAGGGGAGGAAGATTCGCTGGGCCCGCCTCATTGGCCCTAGCTTCCAAGTACCTTCTAAACCAACCACGTACAGTCACACCTTCTGGAAGGTTAAATTCTCCCGACATGCTGAAACGAAAAAGGAAAGATTCAAAACAAAGGATAGGTAATTCACATGGCTTTGGGGGATTATGCCTTTCTAAAACTATAAAACAATTCTTTTTCTTGAAAAATGCTTCTTTAAATTTTAATTTGAATATAGTTTAAAAAACTTTTTATCTGGTCTGGTAAACCTATGCTCTGATACCAAGTGAAACACCCCACCTCCGTTAAGGTCACTCACAAAGGGAATGCCTTAATTTTGGTGGAGGTTTATAAGTCAAAGACACAGATAAAACACAAGACATATATAAACACATATAAATAAGCAGCGGAAAAACCAACAGACTTTTATTATCATAAATACGAGTTCATACAGAACATTTCCAACATTGTCTCAAAACAAACTTCCAATTATTACAACCATAATACTGTCTTGATTTTAAAAGTTAAAAGAAGCATGAAACATAAATAAAGCTGCATAATCCCCATAAATGATATCCAAAGCCATGGTCCAAATGAAAGAAATCCAAGCAATACATTCTCTCTCTTCAAGCTGGATGAAAAACTGACTAAGCTGCGGTGTTTCCTCCCTGTGGACCTGGGGGGGGGGGGGACGGAAGAAAAGAAGACGAAAGGAAAATGGGTCAGACATAAGTCTGGTAAGTCTAGCTATATTCCTAGAATGTTAATAATAAAAAGATCATGACTTGCATAAAGTGAGAACAGGACGATATCAGGATAATAGACTATTCTAGAACTAGATAAGGTGTCCTAAAACGAACATCCCTTCGCACCCTATTTTAAATCTCTATCTCTGCACCTACTAATTCTTATACCCATAGGCACCCCGTGATTGGGGTGAAGTGATCCCTTTCTCTTTCTTTAAAAGATCGGCTCCTACTCGTATATTCACATGTGTCCTACGACCCTATATGGTAGATACCTATGCTGGTCCCACCATGGGGTGTATCAAGTCCCATGGTGGCGGCCCCGACACAACTCTAGCATGCATAGAGTATACTACTGATGCTACAGTGCCCTGACTTGTCTGCTCCAGAGTGTGTGTACGCCTGCACTCTGTTAGAACCCACACTATGCACCAACCGCCGTCGCTTTTGACCGCTTACAATTAGCCCAGTAATCGTGCCCCACCCTGCCTAGTTCAGGGTACCATGATACCTAACTGGGTTACTGCTGAAACGGGTCCCCGTTACTAGGTTTTCTAGTCAAACATGTTAAGTGGTTAAGTGTCTGAATGAACCTAACCCCCACCCATCCAAATTATTTAACATGTTGAATTTGGTTAAGTATTTATTAAATTGACTTAACCCTATCAGTCCTAACTCAGCTCTAATTGTCTTATTAGAGCACCAACCTCTCAGATTAGACAGATATTATTGTGGCTGCCTGTATGCCGGTTGGGTCCGGGCAGTCTTACGCCACAACTCAGTTTAACTTCGGGTCTTTATTGGGCCCCATGCCTTAACCTCTCACATTGGATAGCTATTGTTGTGACAACTGGACAGCCGGGCGGGTCCGGGCAGGTTTACTTCACAACTCAATCCAACCTCGGGTTAAGCGCGTTCGTATTTTCTAATTTACATTTTAATTATGTAAATTATTAAAATTCAAATTACTGTCACATTCATTTCCAATTAATCTCATTAATTAAGGTAATTAATGCCTTTTTATGCCATAAATCACTTATGTGATTAATGACCAATTTATGGCAAGTTTTCCTAAAATTATCATTTTAACCCAACGTTACCCCGTCCAATATTAGGCTAACCATCTCATCCTAATTTACGTTCGCATGATTTTTGGTGTAAAATATTAGGCTAAAAACTTAGCCTAATTTAATATACGCAAATTGGCATAAATTAGCATAAACATGACAAGGGTAGAACTTTGGTATTGATGGCATAATCAATATGAACATAATAGGGTGTACTTGCAAAATAACTAACATGAACATTTTAGGGGTGAACTTGCAAAATAACTAACATGAACATTATAATGTCATAGTTACAAACTTGCAAAAAGACTAACATAAACATTATAATGTCATAGGTATGAACTTGCACTTATAGGCTAACTCAACATATATGTGTTTTTAACATAGGCCATATTAACAACATACATGAGAATTAGCAATATGAACTAATCCATATACATATGTTAATTTGCAACATAGGCAAATCAACATACGTATATGTGAGTTAGCAACATAGGCTAATCAACATACACGTGTTAATTAGTAACATAGATTTAAACATACTTGCAAATTATTCCCAACATATGATAAGTGTGAACATGGCATAAGTTTTGCATAAACATGAACATATAGATTTGACAATTGGTCGCATAACTTCACTACATAAACTTGCATAATAAACTACACAATTCTCATAAGATGTTACAATCCAAGTCCATGCTTATACAAATAATCTAATCCAATAATCCCAAATTTAACATGATAATAGACTATTTTTAAGGCCAATATATTATATTAAAATATATATAAATTTTATAGCGAATTTTCTAAATTTTGAACTGGACATAACCTTTGATTTATAAAGTGAGATTTCAATTTTTCAGATTCGTTAGAAAGATACGGTTAAACAGATTTAATTATTTTTGGTTTTACTGAAATCCAATTTATTTTGAATCCTGTACATTCAATTAAAGTTTGAAATCGAATTTTCGAACTACCGCCCCATTTCTAATTCCTTTTATAACTAAATTGAATTTATTCGTTTTAAAATAAATTTTTAGTCGTTCTTATTTAAAATAAATTATTTTAAATATTAAAATCCATTAAAATTCCTAAAATTAAAATTTTAAATTGGCCCCAAAATTCTGGGTCATTACAATCGCTCCCACTTAAAATCTTTTCGTCCTCGAAAAGGAACGTAGCTAAAAATTGTTTAGTTAACTAACTAAATTAAATTTTATTTATTGGTTTCAATAATTTATCATTCTAGTATTTTAATTCATGAAATTAATTACCAAACATCACAACCAGCAATCAATTAGGTGATTAACTTTTCAAATATATATAATTTTTATATATAGTCAAAAGTCATGTTTTTAGTGCAAATCACAGCAACGTGTCCTAACTAAGTTTGGCTTCTCATACCAGTCAATGGAAATATATAGATATCTCACTTTCGAAACTCGAACACAAATTCTGATAATGTTTCGAACCACCATCAGAACATCTCCGGGCGAAAAAAGTGTGCTTCTATATCTATCTTGTATATTAAAACTTCGAATATCCGTTAATTACTCGTTTATTCAAAATCTTTATATACTCGATTGTCCACATTAAAATATAATATACTCAAATACGTATATTAAGATAAAATATTCAAAACTAAATTGGTTTTCATTTTTATTTTAAAGAAAATAATACTCTTCACACTTGTTCTAGGATACTACTGATCCCATCTCTAACGAGTTATTCTCATTGGATATTACTAATCCAATCTCTGATGAATTTTTTCGTTCAGTTCTAATGTGTCTTGTTCTCGAGCTCGGTAAACCAATGCTCTGATACCAACTGAAACGACCCAAACTTCCCAGTAAAGGAAAATCCGGATTGCTTTGAGAACAACACACATCAGAACACAAACTGAAGAACATTTTTATTGCTGATTAAAACAATTACATCAGAGTACAAGAAAATCACAGAGTGTGAATACTTATTACACAATAAAAATACAATAATATCAGAGATTTAGATTACCATTAAATAGCAGCGGAAAAATATTACAAATATACAACTGAAAAGAATACACGAATACAGAGCTTTCCGAATACTACTTCAGCTGTAAACCGGGATCCTGTAAATATATCTGCAAAAAGCTACTCGATTACCCGTGTGGAAAATAAGGGCACCCGAGTTTGCCAGTGAAACAAACTATAGGTCAGTCATGGGACTGGTATGAGAAATCTTAACTTACCTAATAATAAGGCAAATCACAGGACCACGCCGCTAACGCGGAACGGGTTTACTCCATTGGATTGCCAGTGCATAAAATAAAGTAAAACGTTAAACAACGCAATGCTTTTTAGAAAAATGAAACCATTATAAGACCCAAGTCCCATCACACAATGCAACGCAAACTGGAGGATAGGGTTTTACCTTATAATGGTCAAAAGATGCTTGATACGATAAACGGATTTAATATTAGTGTGTATATGTTTTAATAATAACATTTCAATCATAATGTATCAATCATAGGCGACATGGGTACCATATATCATGTCGCCATACTAGTTCTACAATCAAAACCGCAAGGTCGTATTGGAAGTTGGTTTTCCATCATGAGTCGAGGCTAGGGGCAAGCTCCTCTCCGATTCGAGACACTCTAGCAAATGCCTCAGGATCCCCCGTAGTGAACCCTTGGAGCGGTAGGGCCGGTCCCCGCCTATCGGCAGTGGATTAGTTATGCCTGAACACACGCTTCCCGTTTCCTTTGAACCTATAGTATGACCACTAACGGCCTATAAAAATCCGAGGCGCCTCAAAATCCATCATCCACATAAGTAAAATGCCAGCCAATTTGAGCATTGACACTACCACTAGCTAGAAAGAAACGTGTGCACTGCCTACGGTCCATATCCCGTTTTTGACTCATACCGGGGTGTGAGGCTCGCGAAGTCACGATATACACAAAGCTATGCCGTAATAGGCTATACTTTGATCATCCAACAAGGCCCTGTTTTTCAACAAAAGCCTTGATCATTTGCATCTTGTCTTCTTTCACAGAAGCTTATCTCGGTTATTAGTAATTCGAATTCCATTCAATACCTATTTAATATATTAAATTGGCAAACATTACTTTTGGAAAATTCCCATTTAAATCTTAATAAAAGATTTATAAATTCCAAATCATATTCTTACTGTTAATTGAGTTAAAGAACAGATGTCGTTTAAAAACATTGTTCACGATAAACTCAATTCACAAATCATTTTTATTCCAATTACAAAATATAGTTTGAAACTCTAGTAATCTTAATTAAAAGATTTATTCTTTTCAACTGGGTTTAAGAAAGGTGTTATTGAAGACACCATTCACGACAAACCCAAAATCCAATTTATTTAATTTCAATCAAATATTCACTAATTGGAAAACTTCATTAAATCTTAATTTAATGATTTATTCCAGTTAATAACTAGTTCATTTAATAAAAATATATTTTTCTAAAATATATCCATTTCTAAAATATTCTTTTTCTAGAATATTCTTTATTGGAATGTGACTCAATCAATGACCATATAGTCTCAATTATATGGTTTCTATGTATTGCATGTATATAACAACCATGATAATAATACACAACCATTAAACAATCTATTTACATCCAGAGTGAAGTTTATAACTGTGTGAGTATTAGAATAAATAAGTAACGCTCATCATAGCCTGTCAATTAATCGATTAACAGATAATTAAATATTGGGATTTGTGTAAGTCCAATATTATACCAACACCCGTGTGGGGTTTTCAGCCAACAAAACAAACAGTAAATTATCTGTGCACTTGGGTGATGTGTAAAAATTATCGACCCAATCACATAAACAAGTCGGATAACTTGTAAATGGAAGTGTAATACACAATATATAACACGACGATAAAAAAAATATGTCTCCTCTATTTTTATTCTTTTTATCTCATATAAAATGGCGATAAAAAATATAATCTTTATTTCTATACTTTTATTCTAATTTACATTTTAAATGAAAATTTTCCTTTTCATTGTTTAATTATGTAGAAAATGTAATTTCCTATTTAATCCTTTATTTACAAATAAAATATAAATTTCTATATAAAGTGTAAGTCTCTTATTTCTTTTGTTTACATTGAAAAATGTAAATTCCTTTATTCCCTTTGTGCTTTTATTCTTTTTATTCCCGACTAACACGTAAATAGAAATATAACTTTTTCTATGTTTAATTCTATGCTTCCATTTGCATCAGAATGCAAATGAAGAATGTAATTTCTTAACTTAGGCTTTTATTTGCATCTAAAATGCAAACAAAATGTAGCTCTACAACTCATGTTTCTAATTTTATATCTAAATTACAAATAGAAGTATAACCTTTTTAAAACTATGCTTTATTTGCATCCAGAAATGCAAATAAAAGTTGAACTTCCAATTTCAACATTTTATCAGTATCAAATAGTGCAAATAAAAGTGTAGCGTTCTATTTCAAGGTATATTTGCATCAAAGGATGCCTATAAAAGTATGGCTTTTTATTTCAATGATTATTTGCATCTAAGAATACAAATAAAAGAATAACTATTTATTTCAATGATTATTTGCATCGAAGAATTCAAATAAAAGAATAACCCTTTTTATTTCAACGTTTAATGGCATCAAAGAATGACACAAATATGTTGCTTTTTTTTTCTTTCTAAAAAGAAAATAACAAAAATTGTGTTCTTTTTAAATAAAGAAAATGAAAACAAAAATATATTTCTTTTTGTACTAAAGAGAAAATGACATAATGTGTTATTTTTAAATAAAGAAAATTACATCAAAATGTAATTTTATATTTCTATTATCTAATGTGTCAAGATATAATGTAAACACAATCTTTTACTTAAAATGGTATTACATAAAATGTTATTTTAAATGTCCTATCTTTTTTATACTGAACAAATTTCCAAATAAAAGGTTAAATATTTTTATTTAAACAAAAGTAAAAATAAAAACAAAATCTTTAATGCCCATTCTTTTTTTATTGTATTGAATTTACAAAAAGATACTAAATTTCATTGCAGCTCTTTTATTTACAAATGAAATGTAAATAAAAGTGATTTTACAAATTTTCCTTTTTATTTACACAAAGGATATAAATAAAAATATATAAAATAAGTTTGTCTTTTTTACACATAAAATGTAAATAAAAATATGTTCTCTAAATCCGCCTTTTTATTTACACATAAAATGTAAATAAAGATATATTTTCCAAATTTACCCTTTTATTAACACATTAAATTTAAATAAAAATATGGTTTTCAAATTTTTCTTTTTCTATTTTTACCTAAATGTAAATAAAACATGGTTTACAAAAAATGTCTTTTTAATTACACATAATATGAAAATAAAAATATGATTTTTAATTCTGCCTTTTTATTTACCTATAGAATGCAAATACAATAAGTTTTCTAATTCTGACTTTTTAATTTGCAAATACAATGCAAAATAAAATATGATTTCTAACTCGTCCTTTTTTATTAACAAATATAATATTGATAAAAATGCATTTTAAATCTTATCCTTTTTATTAACAAATAAAATGTTAATAAAAGTGTATTTTTAATTTTGACCCTTTTTATTAGCAAATAAGATGTCAATAAAAATGTGTTTGTATTCTTGACCTTTTTATTTACAAATAAAATGTTAATAAAAATGTGTTTCCAAACTTGTTTCTTTTTTATATATATGGAGTGTAAATCAGAATACCTAAATCCGATTTTGCTTTTTTTATTTACACATGGAATGTAAATAAAAATATAATAAACAATTTTAATGTCCCTAAATAAACACAATCTATATAGTATTTTAATTTAACCTAATTTACAGAACACGATGATTTTTATCGGATTCATATAGATCTAGATCGTATGATAACAGATCTAAACATTACAATGCAATACAATTCATCAAAACACAAGCAAAATCCATCACAACACAGATTTGAATAAATAACATACATCTAATTATTTAACAACAACAGAACAATTAATTAAATAATTAAATTGTAAAAATCAGAGATTCTCACATTAGTTTGGCTGAAAATTCAAAGTGCTCCTTTTCAGTTGTAGTCAGTTCCATTGGGTAGATCTCATTTTTCTGAATCCAACGGTTCTGAAATTTCTGAATTTCGAGTTCATACGAAGAAGTTATGGTCTTTATAAGTTGATTGAATAATTAGAATAATTAAATATTAATTAAACCCTTAATTACTTTAGATCAAATCGTGGCCGCCCCTCCTTCTGTTTCTTCTTCGTTGTATCCTGTACACGCCAAAACCCATCGTCGACCTAGTACATCCCAAATCGCACCTCACTCCGGCCCTCCTGGCGAAAATCAGATACCATCATCTCGAAGCCCTTCGAGCAAGCCACCCACGCCAGGAACCTTGCCCAGCTCGCATCCCTCCTCCTCCTAAAAATCCGCACCAAACGTCGGCTCTTTGTGTAATGACCCGTATTCTACACATCATAGGATTGTAGAATATTTATTTCTTTCCCATGTGAAGTCGTATGGTCATGTAACTTTGGGAAACATCTATCAGAGTCATTTCCCATGCTTATGATTTTTGTCGATTTTTAAATGACCATTTTGCCCCTAGTTGGTACTGTTTTCGCCATAACTTTTGGTAGGAAAGGAATTTTGACCTGAAACCACTTCCATTTGATTCGTTTGATGGTTTCTCTTTCCGTAGAGTGGTCGCACTAGCCAAACGGACTTACCGTTTGGGAGATATTGCTGAAACAAGGTTTGGATGGTGAAAAATTGCTTAACCGGGCCAAATCGGGTGATTAGTGAGTAGGCCCATAACCCATTTCGGGATTAGGGTTATGGGAGGGCTGAAATGAGATGGAGAATCATTCCATTTCAGTTTTCTAGCCTCCACTTATCACCAAGGAAACCTAAAAATGGCCTTCAACCTCTAAATCACCTCCAAATCACCTTTAGGTTAAGGATTTGGCTTAGCAACCCCTAATCAAGGAGGATCTTCACCAAATCAACAGAGGAGCTGCTGTTTGGTATTGAAATTCGCATCAAATCAGAGGATTATTTCAGATCTTAGTTTATTTTGTGGCTAAGGTGAGTGATTTGCTTAGTTTTGCACTAATTATGGCTAATTAGGGTTGATTAGTGTTAATTAGCGAATTTAAACATGATAAAATTCTGGAAAAATGTTTATAAAATTCGGAATGATATTTTAAACCTCTGTTAGAAATTTGGTTCCGTTTGGTTAAGTTTTGATAATCTTATCATTAGTTTCACCTAAATATGCTTAAGGGGAAGTTTGGGATTTTGGGTATGTTTGATCCCTTTTTACCTATCATATTGATGTTTTGATGTTGGTGGTTGATTATGTATGTTGCTATGACTGTATGAAATGCTTTGTGACTATTTAGAATAGTTGGAATGGTCGAAAAACGCCGTCGTGGGGAGTAAACAGCTCGCTGGACAAGGTGCAGGGGTTCAGATCGCATAGGGGGTTGAGGGACGATCGGGTCGCCCTAGGGGATCGTGGGACATCACCACGAGTCGAGTCACCTCCTCCGAACCGAACCGACTGCGCAAGGCCCACGAAGCGAATCGATGCAGCACCGTGCCCAAATTGAAGTACTCCGACCCGGATCGCCAATGAGCATCACGACCCGATCCGATCCACTCGTGCTTCGTATCACGATCCGACTAAGAGGAAGGCAACATCCATGATCCGATGCACAACGAGACGACGGAGGAGCCCGATCCGATCTGTATGGAGTATTCACGACCCGACCAGAAGTGGAGACCCGATTCGATGGAGACTGCATTCACGAGACGATGGGGAGTGCGACCCGATCCGACGTAGGAGGCGCGACCCGATCCAATGATGAATGCTGAAGGCGACCCGATCCGATCCGATCTGGGGATGACCAATAACCCGAGATGCAAAGGTAGTCCAAATGGAAGTTAGAGCTCAAGGATCCCGGAACCAGTTGGGAACCAATGAGTTCACTTCACAGTTGGACTTTGCTGCGGGACGTGTGCTAAGGAGTTGTCGACGTTCATAACTTCGATTCACCACTAAGAATGATGGGCTACTTATCAGTGCAGTAGGGTCATTATGACCTGAGGGGCAAAGTGATGGTAGCAAGACTACGTTATCAGTGCAGTAGGGTCATTATGACCTGAGGGGCAAGGTGATGCGTAATAAGACTATGAGCCAGCGCAGATGGGGTGAATAACTCCATGGGGCAAGTGGACATAGTAAGGATTAGTAAGGCTATGAGCCAGTGCAGTGGGGTTCTTGAGACTCCATGGGGCAAAGTGGACATAGCGAAGAATTTGTGGCTATGTTATCAGTGCAGTGAAGTCATTTATGACTTCATGGGGCAAAGTGATCATAGCAAGGTATGTTGGGTGATCGAAGTGGTGAATATCGTATACTTTACGCACTAAGTGAGAGATGTGAGGATGGATGCAATGTTTGATTGTTTGCCATCAATATGACATGCACACCTCCCCCACCTCCGTATCTTTATATTGATTGATGTGATACCTTAGAGTGTTGTACAGTATGTAGTGCTAACTCTTTGGTTGCAGGTCCAGGTTCAGGTATGTTTTAGTCTACCTGATATTATTCACTTTAGATGCCTATCGCTCATATCAGGCTTTATGTCTGACCCAGAGTTTTATGTCTCCTCTTATTACTCTGGGTGCTCACACGAGCAGACTAGAGACAGGTTAGCTGGTGGTGCGCGAGTAGCTGATTCGGAGGCGGGCAGGAGGCTTCCACGTATTATATATATACACATTCTCCCTGTGTCGTTGGTGGTCGCTACTTGGGCATTAGTAGTGTACCTCCTTCATCTTGTTTTACTTTGAGACAGTTTGAATGTTGTAATAAGCTGTATTCAGAATTTCCGCTGTTATGATGTTTAGTTCTGATTTTCAGCTTATGCACTGTCTCACCTGTTTTATGTTAAGTATGTTACTATTATATTTTGTTCTATGCGCTGTGAGACATTCTACAGGTTCTTTGTATGTTCATTTCCTTCTTTCTTTTTCCCTTCTGGTGACCCGTTCCATGCTAACTGGACATGTGTATAGCGCACCTTAGGAGTAAATGTCGGTTGGTGCGGGGCGGGCCGTCACACGTGGTATCAGAGCTCTAGGTTGCGTAGTTAACCTAGGGAAAGACACTAGGGAGAGTTAGTACGTGTATGAGAGCGCGTATTTGTGATTACTTTGATTTTCAAAAGCTATGTATATATATACTATTAGTAGTAGTATAAGAATGAAGTTGCACTGCAATAGTACCACTATGGGGTCGTTAATCGTTTTCCTTTTTCAGATTGACGATGAGCCGACATGTTAGAGGTACCGGTAGAGGGGCCAATAATGGGAATGCCGCTGACATGAGGGCGATGTTTACCAACCTCATGAGAGACATGCTTAGAGAAGTGCAAGGGGCTGTTCCGAATCCCGGAGCTGGTGTTGGCCCAGTAGTGCAGGCGCCTAGGGTCGATTTTGCCAAGTTGTGCAAAGATTACACTAATCTTGGTGGAAAGCCGTTCCACGGAACGGAGTCGGCCACAGATGTTCAAGATTGGATGGATAGCTGCGACCGTATCTTTGATGACTTGGGTCTTGAGGATGCGATGAAGAGAAGGCTAGCGTCTCGCCAACTGCAAGGACGAGCGATGAATTGGTGGAATGCTATCAGAACAGCTACTCCAGAGGACCAAGTTACTTGGGTTCAGTTCAAGGCTCGCTTTAGCGAGAAGTTTATCCCAGCTGCCCAGAAATCGGTGTTGTTTAAGAGGTTCTTGGAACTCAAGCAGAACGGAAGGGCAGTTTCTGATTATATTGCTGAGTTCGACACTTTGTCGAAGTATGGACTGTCTCTTATCGACACTCCTGAGAAGAAGAATGAGAAGTTCATTACTGGTCTGGATGGGTACTTGGGGGAGAGGCTCATTAACCACATCGATGAGACTTTTGAATCGATCGTGGGGAAAGCTTTGAGATCAGAGAGCCTTTACCCTAAGTCAAAGATTGAGGCTGCATCTGCAGAAGGGCCAAAGTCGTAAGCGGGCGGTGGAGGCAAGAATAGCTCTCAGAATAAGAGGAAGCAGGACCAATCTAAAGGTGCCCAGAAAAAGAGCAAGAAGGATGTTGAGTGCTTCAGCTGTGGAAAGAAAGGCCATTACGCTAAAGAATGTCGGGCCAAGCCAGCGGAAAGGAAGTGCTACAACTATGGTCAAGTGGGACATCAGAAAGATAAGTGTCCGCAACCTCTTAAGGAGAAGCAGATTGTGAAAGCATATGCTCTTGATGCTATTCCTTCTTCGTCGAATGCCCCAACTGCGGCGGAGAAAGGAAAGTATGTTGTTATTCAAGGTATGCTTTCTATTTATGATATACCAGTTCGAGTTTTGTTTGATACTGGGGCTTCCCGTTCCTTCATATCTAGTGACCTGGTAGATAGGTTGGGACTAGAACCCGAGATAGTCGATAGACCATTAGTTGTGACGAACCCGATTGGTGGTTCGACCAGCCTTAGTATGATTTGCAGGAATTTGGTCTTATCGAGTCATGGATGTATGTTTGTATGTGATTGCTTTGTTTTGGGCTTTACTGGGTATGGCATTATATTGGGAGTCGATTGGCTCCAAAGATACGGGGTGGTGGTAGACTGTGAGGGCTTTTTGGTGACAGTGAGGGCGGATGATGGGCGGAGGGTAGTGTTTGGTAGCCTACCTAGTGATGGGGTTATGGCTAGTTTTGTAAATTCCCTCGACATCCCGCAGGATGAGTTGTCAGATGTGCCCGTGGTTGGCCAGTATCCGGACGTCTTCGAGGAGGTGACCGGGCTTCCACCACACCGAGAGATTGAGTTCCGTATTGATTTAGTTAAAGATGCCAGACCTATAGTGATGCCACTTTGTCGTATGGCACCAAGGGAGCAGCGAGAGCTCGGGGTGCAAGTCAGCAATCTTTTGAAGAAGGGATTGATTAGAAGGAGTGTCTCCGAGTGGGGAGCACCAGTTGTATTTGCCGCTAAGGCAGATGGTTCCCTTCGTTTGTGTGTGGACTATCGCGAGTTGAATAAGGTGACGAGGAAGAATAAGTATCCTCTACCGCGGATAGATGATTTGTTTGATCAGCTGGAAGGAGCAAGAGTGTTCTCCCAGTTGGACCTCGCGACAGGATTTCATCAGCTTCGAGTAGCGGATGAGAGTGTTCCGAAAACGGCATTTAGGACGCCGTCTGGATTTTATGAGTGGTTGGTCATCCCGTTTGGGTTGACCAATGCACCAGCCTATTTTGTGGATCTTATGAATCGAGTATTCAGAGATCAGTTGAATAAGTTTGTTCTTGTGTTCGTGGATGATATCCTTGTATATTCAAGGACAGAGGAGGAACACAAGGGGCACTTGAGGATAGTGATGGAGGTGTTGAGGAAACACCAATTGAAAGCGAAATTCTCTAAGTGTCATTTTTGGAGAAGGGAAGTGAGATTCTTGGGTCATGTTGTTTCAGAGTGTGGTATTGCCGTGGACCCTGCGAAGGTGGCTACGGTACAGGATTGGCCTACGCCCAAGAATGCTACAGATGTAAGAAGTTTCTTGGGATTAGCCGGATATTACTGTAAGTTTATCCAGGACTTCTCCAAGATTGCAGCACCGTTGACTCAGTTGACTAAGAAGAATCAGTCCTTCGTCTGGGACGGAGTGTGTGAGGATGCCTTCAAAAGTCTAAAGGAGAGGTTGACGCGTGCGCCAGTGCTAGTCATTCCTAAGGGGAATGAAGAGATGACGGTATACACGGATGCTTGTGGTACCGGACTGGGTGCTGTATTGATGCAAGGAGGTAGGGTTGTAGCTTATGCTAGTCGACAACTAAAGCCGCATGAGAAGAAGTACCCTACCCATGATTTGGAATTGGCAGCGATTGTATTTGCGCTGAAGATGTGGAGACACTATCTCTTGGGAGAAAGATTTGAGCTGTTTACCGATCACAAATCGTTAAAGTATCTCTTCTCTCAGAAAGATCTGAATCTCCGTCAGCAGAGATGGTTAGAGTTCTTGGCTTCGTATGATTTTGATATCGCATACACACCTGGGAAGGGTAATGCGGTAGCCGATGCCTTGAGTAGGAGACAGCCAGCTTAGGGGCAATGTTTCTTGAATGGAAGCAACTGGAGTATATCGCGGGTTTTGATTTCAGACCAAGGTGCGAATTGGATCCAGTTATACTAGCTAGTTTGACGATCAGACCCACTTTGATAGAGCGGATTGGTTCTAATCAGAGGGACGATCCTAACCTATTGGAAATCATCTCCAAGTTAGAGATGGGTATCGATGAGGAGATGAATGTGTATGGGCTTGATCGGGATGGATGGCTTCGAAAGAATGGGAGACTAGTTGTGCCCAACGTAAATGGTTTGAGGGATGAAGTGCTTAGAGAATGTCATCACTCAAAACTGACTATACATCCTGGTGGTAATAAGATGTATCGAGACATGAGACAGACTTACTACTGGGAAGGGATGAAAAGAGACGTTGGGAAGTTTATATCAAAATGCATGAATTGCCAGCTAGTTAAAGCCGAGCAAAAGAAGCCTAGTGGGTTGTTACAACCATTAGAAATTCCCGAATGGAAATGGGAGCAAGTTTCGATGGATTTCATAGATGGCTTACCAAGGACTAGATCGGGATATGATAGCATTTGGGTAATTGTGGATCGATTGACTAAGAGCGCAAGATTTATACCAGTCAAATCGACCAGGACGACAGCCAAGTTGGCAGAATTGTATATGAAGTGGGTAGTGAGATTTCATGGAGTACCCAAAAGCATTGTGAGTGACCGAGACCCGTTGTTCACTAGTGGGTTTTGGAAGAGCTTACAAGAGGCTCTAGGGTCAAGATTACATCTCAGTACCGCATATCATCCTCAGACTGACGGTCAGACGGAGAGGGTGAATCGTATATTGGAAGATCTCTTGAGAGCTTGTATATTGGATTTTGGTGGATCATGGGATGATCATTTGCATCTAGTAGAGTTTGCATATAATAATAGCTACCAATCCAGTATCGGTATGGCTCCATATGAAGCTTTGTACGGAAGACCGTGCAACTCACCATCATGTTGGATAGAGACTGGCAAAAAGTTTGTGCTTGGACCAGATGTGGTGAGAGAAACGTCGGACTAGATCAAGATCATTCAGCAACGAATGAAAGCTGCCCAAGATAGGCAGAAGAGTTATGCTGATAAGAGGAGAAGAGACTTGAAATTCTCCGTTGGTGACTTGGTGTTTGTCAAGATCTCTCCGTTGAAGAGCGTGATTCGATTTGGCAGGAGAGGCAAGTTAGCACCAAGATTTGTTGGCCCATTCCCTGTTCTTGAATTAGTCGGGAATTTGGCATATAGAGTTGGCTTACCGGAGAAGATGGCGGGAGTTCACGATGTATTTCATGTTTCCCAACTGAGAAAGTTCGTTCACGGCTCAGATGTGACTATTTCACCTGATCAGTTAGAGGACTTCGAGGTAGAACCCGAGGCGATTGGGGACCGCAAGCCGATTCGTACTGTGGGACACGATACGAAGCAACTTCGAAGGAAGTCGGTGAAGCTAGTCAAGGTTCAGTGGGGCGAGGACGAGAATGATTGTACTTGGGAGACAGAGGAGAGCATTAGGAAGGCTTATCCAGAACTCTTTGCCTGGTAAGATTTACTTTGCAATTTAGTCTTCCGCATGCTAGGATAGACTTGCTTTGCTTGTTTGCATGTTTGATTGTTGCTTTATGATTGATAGGCATGCGGGAATCTGTGTGTATGTTTGGATTAGGGAATTTCGGGGGCGAAATTTCTTAAGGGGGGGAGAGTGTAATGACCCGTATTCTACACATCATAGGATTGTAGAATATTTATTTCTTTCCCATGTGAAGTCGTATGGTCATGTAACTTTGGGAAACATCTATCAGAGTCATTTCCCGTGCTTATGATTTTTGTCGATTTTTAAATGACAATTTTGCCCCTAGTTGGTACTGTTTTGGCTATAACTTTTGGTAGGAAAGGAATTTTGACCTGAAACCACTTCTATTTGATTCGTTTGATGGTTTCTCTTTCCGTAGAGTGGTCGCATTAGCCAAACGGACTTACCGTTTGGGAGATATGGCTGAAACAAGGTTTGGAGGGTGAAAAATTGCTTAACCGGGCCAAATCGGGTGATTAGTGAGTAGGCCCATAACCCATTTCGGGATTAGGGTTATGGGAGGGCTGAAATGAGATGGAGAATCATTCCATTTCAGTTTTCTAGCCTCCACTTATCACCAAGGAACCCTAAAAATGGCCTCCAACCTCTAAATCACCTCCAAATCACCTTTAGGTTAAGGATTTGGCTTAGCAACCCCTAATCAAGGAGGATCTTCACCAAATCAACAGAGGAGCTGCTGTTTGGTATTGAAATTCGCATCAAATCAGAGGATTATTTCAGATCTTAGTTTATTTTGTGGCTAAGGTGAGTGATTTGCTTAGTTTTGCACTAATTATGGCTAATTAGGGTTGATTAGTGTTAATTAGCGAATTTAAACATGATAAAATTCTGAAAAAATGTTTAAAAAATTCGGAATGATATTTTAAACCTCTGTTAGAAATTTGGTTCCGTTTGGTTAAGTTTTGATAATCTTATCATTAGTTTCACCTAAATATGCTTAAGGGGAAGTTTGGGATTTTGGGTATGTTTGATCCCTTTTTACCTATCATATTGATGTTTTGATGTTGGTGGTTGATTATGTATGTTGCTATGACTGTATGAAATGCTTTGTGACTGTTTAGAATAGTTGGAATGGTCGAAAAACGCCGTCGTGGGGCGTAAACAGCTCGCTGGACAAGGTGCAGGGGTTCAGATCGCATAGGGGGTTGAGGGACGATCGGGTCGCCCTAGGGGATCGTGGGACATCACCACGAGTCGAGTCACCTCCTCCGAACCGAACCGACTGCGCAAGGCCCACGAAGCGAATCGATGCAGCACGTGCCCAAATTGAAGTACTCCGACCCGGATCGCCAATGAGCATCACGACCCGATCCGATCCACTCGTGCTTCGTATCACGATCCAACTAAGAGGAAGGCAACATCCACGATCCGATGCACAACAAGACGACGGAGGAGCGCGATCCGATCCGTATGGAGTATTCACGATCCGACCAGAAGTGGAGACCCGATTCGATGGAGACTGCATTCACGAGACGATGGGGAGTGCGACCCGATCCGACGTAGGAGGCGCGACCCGATCCAATGATGAATGCTGAAGGCGACCCGATCCGATCCGATCTGGGGATGACCAATAACCCGAGATGCAAAGGTAGTCCAAATGGAAGTTAGAGCTCAAGGATCCCGGAACCAGTTGGGAACCAATGAGTTCACTTCACGGTTGGACTTTGCTGCGGGACGTGTGCTAAGGAGTTGTCGACGTTCATAACTTCGATTCACCACTAAGAATGATGGGCTACTTATCAGTGCAGTAGGGTCATTATGACCTGAGGGGCAAAGTGATGGTAGCAAGACTACGTTATCAGTGCAGTAGGGTCATTATGACCTGAGGGGCAAGGTGATGCGTAATAAGACTATGAGCCAGCGCAGATGGGGTGAATAACTCCATGGGGCAAGTGGACATAGTAAGGATTAGTAAGGATATGAGCCAGTGCAGTGGGGTTCTTGAGACTCCATGGGGCAAAGTGGACATAGCGAAGAATTTGTGGCTATGTTATCAGTGCAGTGAAGTCATTTAGGACTTCATGGGGCAAAGTGATCATAGCAAGGTATGTTGGGTGATCGAAGTGGTGAATATCGTATACTTTACGCACTGAGTGAGAGATGTGAGGATGGATGCAATGTTTGATTGTTTGCCATCAATATGACATGCACACCTCCCCCACCTCCGTATCTTTATATTGATTGATGTGATACCTTAGAGTGTTGTACAGTATGTAGTGCTAACTCTTTGGTTGCAGGTCCAGGTTCAGGTATGTTTTAGTCTACCTGTTATTATTCACTTTAGATGCCTATCGCTCATACCAGGCTTTATGTCTAACCCAGAGTTTTATGTCTCCTCTTATTACTCTAGGTGCTCACACGAGCAGACTAGAGACAGGTTAGCTGGTGGTGCGCGAGTAGCTGATTTGGAGGCGGGCAGGAGGCTTCCACGTATTATATATATACACATTCTCCCTGTGTCGTTGGTGGTCGCTACTTGGGCATTAGTAGTGTACCTCCTTCATCTTGTTTTACTTTGAGACAGTTTGAATGTTGTAATAAGCTGTATTCTGAATTTCCGCTATTATGATGTTTAGTTCTGATTTTCAGCTTATGCACTGTCTCCCTTGTTTTATGTTAAGTATGTTACTATTATATTTTGTTCTATGCGCTGTGAGACATTCTACAGGTTCTTTGTATGTTCATTTCCTTCTTCCTTTTTCCCTTCTGGCGACCCGTTCGTGCTAACTGGACATGTGTATAGCGCACCTTAGGAGTAAATGTCAGTTGGTGCGGGGCGGGCCGTCACACTTTGCACCCAAAATCCGGCTGTCACGCTCCACTAAATCCGATCATCCCGGTACCGATTGAAAGATCTTTGAATTCTCTTCAATTTGATATATGGTATGCGATTTATCGTTGAGTGGATTAAAAGATAATGTCGTTTGAATTTGAGAGCTTTCTGGCTCTCGAAATGATAGAGGTGGCGGCTTCCATTTCTAGGGTTTTAATTTTATTATTTTAATAATAAATCTCGATTTTCGTGCTTAAAAGTGGAATTTTCGGGCTGTCTCCAAATCAGGCCTGCTTAGTGTCAATCCTAATGTTTTGATGTCTTCTGAACGCGATGGGCTATGCCCCGTGGCCCAATTCTAAAGTCTGTTGCGCGTTTTAATAAAATTACAATATTAAATTAATAATTTAATTTCCATCGTACATTTAAATACGACGGGGCCACATATGACATCTAAAAATTACAGAAAAATTATTTCTGGCTTTCTCTTGACGATACGGTTCCAACAAGACTAATTTCATCGAATTCTGAGACCGTTTGAAAAATGACTATTTTCTAGTCGATCACATTTGACTAAAATTGCTACAACACATTTTCCTTCGCCACGCTTACATATTAATTCCGAAAATCCTGGAAAAATAAACTTAACAATAATTCGACAAACCTGTTCCAACAAAAGTGGTTTCGTCGAAAACCGAGGTCGTTTGAAAAATGACTACTTTTAAGGCCAATATATTATATTAAAATATATATAAGTTCTATAGCGACTTTTCTAAATTTTGAACTGGACATAACCTTTGATTTATAAAGTGAAATTTCAATTTTTCAGATTCGTTAGAAAGATATGGTTAAACAAATTTAATTATTTTTGGTTTTACTGAAATCCGATTTATTTTGAATCCTGTACATTCAATTAAAGTTTGAAATCGAATTTTCGAACTATCGCGCCATTTCTAATTCCTTTTATAACTAAATTGAATTTATTCATTTTAAAATAAATTTTTAGTCGTTCTTATTTAAAATAAATTATTTTAAATATTAAAATTCCTAAAATTAAAATTTTAAATTGGCCCCAAAATTCTGGATCGTTACAAACAAGTAGAATCAAATACGATGCAACATAAATTGATGGTTACATCATCGATTAAGCAAAAGATTGATTTCCGCATCATGTGCTAAATCTAGTCATGGATTCCCATTATTGGAACAATGTGTTAAATAAGTCAGACATCAACATGGGTAGTTTTGACATAGATCTCTAAACATAAAAGCCGACATAATGAAAAAGAGATTTGCTGTAAAATCTCCAAAGCCGGTCAAACAAAAAACCATACAAGTCCGCGTAAAATACGGTTACCTCTAAAATCTCATTAAGATTCTCCTTAAAAAACCATACAAAGATAGCTTAATCTTCATCTCCGAAACAACGATCGCCTTCATCAAAATTCATTCCAATAAGATATAGGAAATGCAAATGCAGCACAAACGAACGAATTGTGAATAGAGAAGGAATGTTTATATATATTAAAGCCGCGACCACTCACATTAGATAGATATTGTTGCGATTACTGGATGTGCCGGTTGGTTCCGGGCAGGTTTACATCGCAACTCAGTCTAACCTCGGGTTAGGCATATTCGTGTTCTAAGCTCAAAGGGTTTTGATTAATTTTCAAATCAGGTTTTTAAAGTAACCATCCGGTCCGTCGAATCAGTTAGGGATAGCCAGGGAGAGCAGGAAACTTGTATTTTCCAAACCCAAGCCTAGACACTATCCTCTTTGTCACCCTAGAACTTTCTGGTGTATTATTAAAAGAGATGTCGTTAATAAACCTTTAATTTGTCTAAACTTACATTTTCTCATTTAGGACAAATTCTATAAGTAAATTATTCCTAATTTACTTAATTCCCACTTACTCTTTTAATGTAAATTGTCTACACTTATTTCTATGGCCCATTTTCCCCTCTATATCATATTTATGCCTTTTGGTATGTGAACTATACCAAATTAAATGTCACTAACCATGATTTTGCTAAACCTGACAAGTACTCCCAATTATGGCCTATTGCAAATTTATGCCAATATACTTATCATGCCAAATTTGCTAATCCAATTCTGATTTACATTCTAATTACGGTTCATGTCAAACTAGACTTATTATTCTAATTCACAATTCACGTAAATGCTAGATTTACAAGTCAATACTAGATTCAAATTATACATCCTATAATTCATGTCAAATTTATCCAACTTGCATTCTTATGAACATGCCATAATACGTGTTCCCAATTTATGCCAATTTCCAAGTTAAAAACTACGTTCTTAGTAATTTCATATTTTGCCCAAATCGTATTCCCACCGTTCGTATAATCGTGATTCAATCTAGATTATAGATAAATCTAGATTCGTAGAAAATAAGGAATGAACCAAAGATGCTATGAAAAAGGATGGACATAATAACTGGCATAAAAAGGTTTGAATAGCGACGTAGGTTCAAGAACATGGGTAGACCTAACTTAATCGGTAAATTACCAAGGTCTAAAACCAAGAATAGACGGAATAGAGACGTAGGTTCAAGAACATGGGTAGACCTAACTTAATAGGTAAATTCCCAAGGTCTAAAACCAAAGAAAACCAAGAATAGACAGAATAGATAATCAGGCTTAAACCCAATTTCATAGTCACAAGACTTTAAGCAACACTTTCCTAGTCATGAATCATAGGTGTTTAATCACAGTTATCCTTGTTTTGTCATAGGCAGCAGTTTATGTTTTCTAATCAAAGGCATAGGCTTGTGTTCATAGTCAAGGAAATAATTCTCATAGTCACAGTCGCAGTCCTAGGCAATGTTCATAGTCATAGGCAATGTTCATAGTCATAGGCAATGTTCATAGTCATAGGCAACGTTCATTGTCATAGGCAAGGCCTAACAGTTCTTAATTAGCTCCAAAGATATAGGCATAGATTTGAATAGAAAGATTTGGCATATTCTTTTATTCCTTTAATTTCATGTCACGAATAGAGAAAACGTTCAAATCTAGAAATAACTGACTTACAGAGATTAGAATAGATTCATAGAAAAACAGTCGTTGAAGTCGTTTGAACCTCCTCTTGAATCCTAGCTTGCCTTGAACCTCTTCTTGAAATTCTTTTAGCAACATTTCCTCGTCTTGATTTATTTTATATATTATTTTATTCTCTTATTTATTCATTTCTCAGAGGCAGCATAAGGATAGAAAAGAATTGTGAATAGAGAAGGAGACCAGGGCTGTTTATATAGTGTTAGGCGGACGAACCTAGTCAGAAAACGTGACCAAAATACATCAGAACGAACCAGGTGCAGAAAATTGGAAAAAGCGGGGAGGTCGACCCCCAGGTCGACTACCCAGTCGACCTGGGTGACCCAGGTCGACTACCCAGTCGAGCTGGGTGCCTTGGGTGGGAAAATTCCCGCCTAGCCCAATCTGGCTCCAATTTTGAATTTGAATTCGCTTTTCTGAACTGTTTCGAAATTTGAACTTCGCTGAATCTTCCGGAGGCCATATCTTCCTCATACGGACTCCGATTTACGCAAACTCGGACTCGTTTTCATGCAGAATTCTGAGACAAACGCAATGGCGTAGCCCGTTTCCCTTGATTTTGATTTTAAAATTTAATTCTGCCTTGATTTGTGAATCTTAGTGTTACAGAATTATGGGGTGTTACATTCTCCCCCACTTAAAAGGATTTCGTCCCCGAAATCTTCAAGTTCGGAAGAATGTGTCCTACCATCCATTCACTCATTTACTCAACCATTCAATCACAGGCATTCATTGTCCTTAAAAGATTTCTAATGATTTCATGTTCATATGCATAGTGTGCGTATATTTCTTTATCTAATGCAAAATCTGGCGGTCTACTGATTCAGTTGACCTCCTTAATGCGAATCATGTCAGTGCCATGCGTCCAATCATGTATGCAAGCATCCCTAGTTATGTAAATACTACATGTGTGCATAGCCATTCATCCATATGCAACATCCATATGATAACATATCAAGTTCAACTTACAACAAATACATATCTGTAAATGCAATATGGAAGCGTCCGAACTGATCTAGTGCCTAATGCGTATGCATATGCATTCACGAGCAACCATTTGCAACCACTTGCAACCATCAACCATAACATGTTTCAAATACATGTTTACATCCAAAAGAGTTTCTACCTAAGGATCGAAGATACGACCTAGGGGATATACTTCGGAAAGAGAGAAACAATTATGCGTAAAGCTCCTAAACAAAGAAATCAAGGATGCACCCTTAAGGAAAAAGGGTATGATGCTAGTACCTAGCCTTCTTGAGCTTTACTCCACTGTAACTTAACTAATTTAACTTCACGATTGTGAAGTTCCTGACCTCCAATTCCAAAATAAACAGATGTCAATCACGGTACCAAGTGTATGTACTAAGATGATTAGAGGTCTCTCTCTTATCCACCATGCCATAACTATAAAGATCGAAAGGTCACTACGTGCTCTTTAGAGTGCCTGCCACAACTATTCATCTCTCACGCAACCCATCCTAGTCGAACTCGACGTTCCTCAAGTACAAGCCCCAAAGGCCTAAACCAATATCAGACAAGCACCCAAGGAATATCTCCTCCGAATTTAGACGATCTACGTGAGATGATATAAGCAAACTCGATAGCTATTCTCAGATCCCTACTAACCAAAAATAAACTGGTCGGACCACCAATTGGATTTGAGACTCTAGTGGGATCTTTCTACTATACAAGTACTATGGTGCAGAGACTCAACTATGGAAGTGGATATGAACAAATGCGAAGCGCTAAAACCAAAGGAGAGAGTACGAACAGCAAAACTAGACTCTTCCAACATAACTTTACTACCTTTCTCCTAGGTACGCTTGGTGGTGAAAGTATGTACTTGTCCTTCTGAAAATCTTGTTCCTCGTTCTTGCCCTTGTCCTTAATTATATGCCCTATCATACCCTAGTAAAGATACTTCCTCCCGTCTTAGGTTTTATAATTTCTTCCTTCTTTGTGAGATAAATCTACATCCATGAATTCCTCATCCTCTTCCGTGTGTAGTCACGTTGACAAATCTCTCGAAAGCTGCTTCCATCGTACAGAAAACCCTATAAGCTTGAAAGAAAACTGGCCGTAGGTGAAACAATTACAGCTATGGATGGAAGCCAGGCACGTCTTCGCCCATCGATGAGGTTACCTCCCAGAAAGCCAGGAGCCCCAGAGACTCAAGAAAGAAGGAGACAAGAATTCAAACAGAGGAAGAGAAGATAGTGCGTATGGCTTTTGGGGAATATGCCTTTAAAACAAATCTTTTCTTTTGAAAATGCTTCTTTTAAAACCGTTTTGAAAATAATTTTTCAAATCCTTTATCTGATCTGGTAACCTTCAGCTCTGATACCACGTGTGACACCCCACATCCGTTAGTGTCACTCACAAAGGGAATGCACTAAGTTCTGTGGAGCATTTAGGGTAAAAGATGCAGATAAATTACAAGACAGACAGAAATTAAACAGCGGAAAATAAAACTTTGCTTTATTGATAAAATAGTTTGTACAATGGTTTCTTTACAATATCAGAGTATCATCTGTCTTACATAATAAAGAAGCATAAAAACAACATTTATATTCCCCGATTTTAGCAAGAACCAGCCATAACATCTGAAAAGAGAATCCACGCAAACTTCGACAAATCTTCAAGCTGGGAAAGAGTGGCAGTCCAACTTAACCTGAGCTATTCCCTCCTTGACTACCTAGGGGGGGAACGGAAGAAAAGAAGACGAAAGAAAAACAGAGTCAGACATAAAGCCTGAGTAAGTTCAGTAACTTCTAGCATGTGAACATGGAAAAACAAAACGACATGAATTAACTGAATACAAGATTACACCATGACGATAGGGTCAGCAAGAATAGACAAGATAATCACAGGATATGCTAAGCTAAGATAATCTGGATATGCCCTAATACATTCGCCGCTTCGCTATCTCCTTGTTATACTGGTTTCTATATCTCTGCACCACCTAACTAGTGTCCCAGCTAGTAATGTTAACTTGATCCCAATCCCTGTATTTTCCATCGTCATCGGGCATCCATTTATTTGTTTACCTAGATCTAATCTAGGGTTTTCTATCAAATGCCTTCTAGATTCAACTAGAGTTTACGCTATCTGCTGAACACTTCTCGGATTCAGGGTTTATGCCACCTAGTCCAACTAGGGATTATGCTACCTGTCGCACGATGCCCCCAAGTCTAGGACACACTACCTATAGTGGTATATGTTCCTATACTTCCCCACGCATGTATCGCGAATCGTTATCGCTTGTCTAGATGCACATGTCCTGTAATGTGCAGCCCGAGTCCTGTGGCAAGGCAGATCAAGGAATACAAAACTCGGTCGGGAGCTTTCAGATATCTGCCGATGCAGATGCTAAGGTCTGTTTTTATTCCAGTGGCTATGGTCCCACTTGACCCCTCCCTCAAATAATGAAAGGCACACCTTGAAAAAATGAGAACTATACGCAGGCCCCCGGTGCCCCACTATCCTATGGCCGTCCTCACCCATAACTAGATAGCAAGTATATGGTCTTTTGGAGTTCTCCGCCTTTCCGCTTCACGTATCTCGATTTACTGAAGATGGATGGTAGACGACGAGTTGCTATCACAGGACTACCATTTCTCGCCGAATCACGCCGGTCCATCCTAGTCTTTAGGTAGCCATATATTGCAACCAAGGCATACCCCTGGTTCTTCTACGCAGACCTTAACCTCTGTGAGCCCAGGAGGATCATCTGCGGCCTCACAGAGGGATACCAAGAGTACCCTCACGTCCCCTCGAAGCCTCGGGCTTCGTAACCTAATTCGTTGGAGCCTTCTTTTTACTCAGACGGACATCCGCTCCTCCCCGTGTTATACTAAGAATTACTACTTAGTTTTACTAACTAAGATTTACCACTTAGTTTCCAGAATCGTTGTTTTCTTAACTAAGGTTTACTACTTAGTTCTCTTTCCCGTCAATTTGGATTGGTTTAGTGTCATTAGTCAATTCAAGCCAACTTAACCCTCTTCATTCATCCTGTTAAACTGGTTAAGTGTTATCAGTAATTCATGATGACTTAACCCTACCACAACCCAAGTTATATTGGTTAAATATTTCTTATTAATTAACCCTACCCATTCACCCTGTATTGGTTAAGTGTTCCTTTTAAACTTAACCTTGCCCGTCTGTTTTAATTAACATGTTATTAATGGTTAAGTATTATCCCTTCATGTTTTAGACTTATCCCTATTCCTTTATCTCAATCTGATGGTTAAGTGTTCAGGTTTACTTAACCCTACGGTCTAGCCCAGCTAACATATCAAATTGGCTAAGTGTATCAAATTTTACTTAACCCTAACCTCTAGTCTAGTTAACATGTTAATTTGCCTAAGTGTATTTACTTAACCCCACCTTCTAGTCTGGTTCACATGTTAATTTGGCTAAGTGTTTTCTAAGTTACTTAACCCTTACAAATCCTGTCTTGTTTTAGCCCTCCCATTCTAGCTTAACTGTGTTAAGTGTCAGTATGAACCTAACCCCACCCATCGATTTGGTTACCATGTTGAATTGGTTAAGTGTCTTAGTTAACTTAACCCTACCATTCTTGCTCTAGCTTTAATTAAATAGATTAAAGCCACGACCACTCACATTAGACAGATATTGTTGCGATTACTGGATGTGCCGGTTGGTTCCGGGCAGGTTTACATCGCAACTCAGTCTAACCTCGGGTTAGGCATATTCGTGTTTCTAAGCTCAAAGGGTTTTGATTAATTTTCAAATCAGGTTTTTAAAGTAACCATCCCGTCCGTCGGATCAGTTAGGGATAGCCAGGGAGAGCAGAAAACTTGTATTTTCCAAACCCAAGCCTAGACACTATCCTCTCTGTCACCCTAGAACTTTCTGGTGTATTATTAAAAGAGATGTCGTTAATAAACCTTTAATTTGTCTAAACTTACATTTTCTCATTTAGGACAAATTCTATAAGTAAATTATTCCTAATTTACTTATTTCCCACTTACTCTTTTAATGTAAATTGTCTACACTTATTTCTATGGCCCATTTCCCCCTCTATATCATATTTATGCCTTTTGGTATGTGAACTATACCAAATTAAATGTCACTAACCATGATTTTGCTAAACCTGACAAGTACTCCCAATTATGGCCTATTGCAAATTTATGCCAATATACTTATCATGCCAAATTTGCTAATCCAATTCTGATTTACATTCTAATTACGGTTCATGTCAAACTAGACTTATTATTCTAATTCACAATTCACGTAAATGCTAGATTTACAAGTCAATACTAGATTCAAATTATACATCCTATAATTCATGTCAAATTTATCCAACTTACATTCTTATGAACATGCCATAATACGTGTTCCCAATTTATGCCAATTTCCAAGTTAAAAACTACGTTCTTAGTAATTTCATATTTTGCCCAAATCGTATTCCCACCGTTCGTATAATCGTGATTCAATCTAGATTATAGATAAATCTAGATTCGTAGAAAATAGGGAATGAATCAAAGATGCTATGAAAAAGGACGGACATAATAACTGACATAAAAAGGTTTGAATAACGACGTAGGTTCAAGAACATGGGTAGACCTAACTTAATAGGTAAATTCCCAAGGCCTAAAACCAAGAATAGACAGAATAGAGACGTAGGTTCAAGAACATGGGTAGACCTAACTTAATAGGTAAATTCCCAAGGTCTAAAACCAAAGAAAACCAAGAATAGACAGAATAGATAATCAGACTTAAACCCAATTTCATAGTCACAAGACTTTAAGCAACACTTTCCTAATCATGAATCATAGGTGTTTAATCACAGTTATCCTTGTTTTGTCATAGGCAACAATTTATGTTTTCTAATCAAAGGCATAGGCTTGTAGGAAATAATTCTCATAGTCACAGTCACAGTCCTAGGCAATGTTCATAGTCGTAGGCAACGTTCATAGTCATAGGCAACGTTCATAGTCATAGGCAAGGCCTAACAGTTCTTAATTAGCTCCAAAGATATAGGCACAGATTTGAATAGAAAGATTTGGCATATTCTTTTATTCCTTTAATTTCATGTCACGAATAGAGAAAACGTTCAAATCTAGAAATAACTGACTTACAGAGATTAGATTAGATTCATAGAAAAACAGTCGTTGAAGTCATTTGAACCTCCTCTTGAATCCTAGCTTGCCTTGAACCTCTTCTTGAAAATCTTTTAGCAGCATTTCCTCATCTTGATTTATTTTATATATTATTTTATTCTCTTATTTATTCATTTCTCAGAGGCAGCATAAGGATAGAAAAGAATTGTGAATATAGAAGGAGACCAGGGCTGTTTATATAGTGTTAGGCGGACGAACCTAGTCAGAAAACGTGACCAAATACATCAGAACGAATCAGGTGCAGAAAACTGGAAAAAGCGGGGAGGTCGACCCCCAGGTCGACTACCCAGTCGACCTGGGTGCCTTGGGCGGGAAAATTCCCGCCCAGCCCAACCTGGCTCCAATTTTGAATTTGAATTCGCTTTTCTGAACTGTTTCGAAATTTGAACTTCGCTGAATCTTCCGGAGGCCATATCTTCCTCATACGGACTCCGATTTACGCAAACTTGGACTTGTTTTCATGCGGAATTCCAAGACGAACGCAATGGCGCAGCCCGTTTCCCTTGGTTTTGATTTTAATATTTAATTCTGCCTTGATTTGTGAATCTTAGTGTTACAGAATTACGGGGTGTTACATGAATAGTGTTTTTAGGGATCAATTAAATAAGTTTGTTCTTGTGATCGTGGATGTTATCTTGGTTTACTCGAGGATAGAAGAACACAAGGAACGTTTGAGGGTAGTGATGGAGGTGTTGAGGAAACAACAATTGAAAGCGAAATTTTCTAAGTGCCACTTCTGGAGGAGGGAAATGAGGTTCTTGGGCTATGTTGTTTCAGAGAATGGTATTGTTGTGGACCCTGCGAAGGTGGCTACGGTGCAAGATTGGTCTACGCCCAAGAATGCAACGGACGTGAGAAGTTTCTTGGGTTGGCTGGATATTATCGTAAGTTTATTCAAGGCTTCTCCAAGATAGCGGCACCGTTAACTCAGTTGACCAAGAAGAATCAAGATTTTGTTTGGGACGAAAGGTGTGAGAATGCATTTAAAAGTCTAAAGGAGAAGTTAACGTATGCACCAGTGTTAGTTATTTCTAAGGGGAATGAAGAGATGACGGTATACATGGATGCCTGTGGTACCGTACTAGGTGCACTACTGCTGCAAGGAGGTAGGGTTGCAGCTTATGCTAGTCGACAGCTGAAAGCACATGAGAAAAGATATCCTACCCATGATTTGGAATTGGCAGCGATCGTGCTCTCGTTGAAGATGTAGAGACACTATCTTTTAGGAGAAAAGTTCAAATTGTCTACCGATCATTAGTCGTTAAAGTATCTTTTCTCTCAAAAGGATTTAAATCTTCGTCAGCAGAGATGGTTAGATGTCTTGGCTTCATATGATTTCAATATCACATACACACCCGGGAAGGTCAATGCGGTAGTTGATGCATTAAGTAGGAGACATGCCAGTTTGGGGGCTATGTTTCTTGATTGGAAGCAACTGGAGTATATCGCGGGGTATGATTTCAACCTAAGTATGAATTAGATCCAGAGATGTTAAGGACGATCCTAATCTATTGGAAATCATCTCCAAAGTAAAGACGAGCATCGACAGTGAGGATATGAATATGTATGGACTTAATCAAGAAGGATGACTTCGAAAGAATGAGAGATTAGTTGTACCCATGTTAATGGATTGAGAGATGAAGTGCTTAGAGAGTGTCATCACTTGAAACTGACTATACATCCCGGTGGTAACAAAATGTACCGAGACATGAAGCAGAACTACTACTAGGAAGGGAAGAAGAGAGACGTTGGTAAGTTTATATCCAAGTGCATGAACTACCAGTTAGTTAAAGCCGAGCAAAAGAAGCCTAGTGGTTTGTTACAACCATTGGAAATTCCCGAATGGAAATGGGAACAAGTCTCAATGTATTTAATTAATGGTTTACCAAGGACTAGATCGGGTAATGATAATATTTGGTTGATTATGGATCGATTGGCCAAGAGTGCCAGGTTTATACCGGTCAAGTCGAATAAAAAGGTAGCTAAGTTAGCAGAATTATATATAAAGTGGGTAGTGAGATTTCATGAAGTATCTAAAGGTATTGTGAGTGACCGAGATCTATTATTTACTAGTGAGTTTTGGAAGAGCTTACAAGTGGCCTTGGGGTCAAAATTACATCTCAGTACCGCATACCATCCTCAAACCGATAGTCAAACAGAGAGGGTGAATCGTGTATTAGAGGACCTCAGCTTGTATATTGGATTTGGGGGGGCATGGGATGACCATTTGCATCTGGTTGAGTTCGCATATGATAATAGTTATCAGTCCAGTACTGGTATGGATCCGTTTGAAGCTTTGTACGGAAGACCATGCAACTCACCATCATGTTGGTTGGAAACCAGTGAGAAATTTGTGCTTGGGCCAGATGTAATTGGAGAAACCTCAGATAAGATCAAGGTTATTCAACAGCGAATGAAGGCTGCCCAAGATAGGCAGAAGAGTTATGCTGATAAAAGACGAAGAGATATGAAATCCTCCGTTGACGATTGGTATTCGTCAAGATTTCTCCGTTGGAAAGTGTGATTTAATTTGGTAAGAGACGTAAGTTAGCACCAGGATTTGTTGGTCCATTTTCAGTTCTCAAGCGAGTTGGAAACTTAGCGTATAAAATTGGATAACCTGACAAGATGACAGGAGTGTCATGTATCCCAGTTAACGAAGTTCGTGCACGATTCTGATATAACTGTTTCACCAAATCAGTTGGATGATATCGAGGTAGAATCCGAGGTAGTTGGAAGCCATAGAACGATTCATATTGTCGGACACGATACAAAACAATTTCGAAGGAAGACAGTGAAACTGGTTAAGGTCCAGTGGGATGATAATGAGAATGACTGTACTTGGGAAACCGAGGAGAACATAAGGAAGTCGTACCCAAAGCTCTTTACCTGGTAAGATTTTAATAGCGATATAGTTATTCCCTTGTTAGTAAACCACATGCTAGAACATACTTGTTTGTATTTATTATGCATGTTTGATTATTTATAAATGGTTGATAGGCATGCATGACACTATTGTATGGTTTTTTGGTTAAGAAATTTCGGGGGCGAAATTTCTTAAGGAAGGGGGGGGGGAGGGGGAATGTAACGACCCGTATTCTTCATATTGGAGGATCATAGAATATTTTCCTTATTTTCATACGAAGTCGTATGGCCATGTAACTTTGGGAAACGGCTATTGAGGTCATTCCCCACATTCCCAATTTTTGTCGCATTTTAAAATGATCATTTTGCCCCTAGCGAATCTTGTTTCACATATAACTTTTGATTGGTAACGAGTTTTGACTTGAAACCACTTCCATTGGATTTGGATGATGGTTTCCCATTCCGTAGAGTGGTCACATTAATCAAACGGACTTACCATTTGGGAGACATAGCTGAAATCAGATTTGAATATGGAAAAACAACCTAATTGAGCTTAATTAAGTGATTAGCAGTTAGGCCCATAACCTAATTCGGGATTAGGGTTATGGGAGGGCTGAAAGGAGTTGGAGAATCATCTCCTTTCATTTTTATAGCCGCGACAAACCTTTCTCAAACCCTAATCATGGCTTCCATCTTCTTAATCTCTCTAGTCACTCCCTAATCACAAACTAATCAAATATACATCAAATCAAGCCGGATTAACACCAAATTCGAGGTAGAGCTGCTACACCACATAGGAATCCGAGCCAAATAGTAAAAGTTTCAGATCTATCATTTATTATTGGCTAAGGTGAGTGATTAGCATGTCATTAACTAATTATGGCTAATTAGGGATGATTAGTGATAACTAGCGAAATTATACATCCAAAAACTATGGGAAAATATGCATAGATTCTAAAATCATATTTTGTATCACATATATGAAATTAGGTTGATTTGGAATTATTTTGTTAATCCCGGAATTTAGGGGATTAAGGGGAAAATCATGGATTTGGGTATGTTTAATCTAAGTTAACATGTGAAATCATCGTTTTGATGTTTTTGGTTGATTCTACATGTTAGTGCCGCTGTTTGGTATGTTTTATGATTGCATAGAAAAGTTAGAATGGTTGAAAACGTCGTAGTTCGACGAAAAATAGCTTGTTGGAAATTCTGCAAGGATCCGGTTCAGATCGGATAAGAGGGATCGGATCGAATAAGACGGACAGAACCGAACTAAAGCATGGCAAAAAGGAACGCCACTTGCATAAGGTTGGAGTTGGAGGGGAGCACCGAACCAAAATGGTGGAGCACCGAACAGAACCGAAATGGTGGGGCATTGAACCGAAATGTGGAGCACCGAACCGAAACCAAAAAGGTGGAATAGCGAACCGAACCGAAATGGAGGAGCCAAACCGAGCACCGAATCGAACCAGATTTGGGCTTCTACCACTACCACGTGACGATGATCGTGAACTCTTCTAAAGACCAACTCCAATTCGACTAAAACCCGAGATGCAAAGGAACTCCAAGTGGGAAGTTATCGCCCAGGATCCAAATGGGAACCAACGAGTTAACTTCAAGAGTTGGGCTTTGTTGTGGGACGTGTGCAAAGGAGTTATCAATATCTATAACTTTGGTTCACCATTAAGAGAGGGGGAATATAGACGAACCAGAGCCAGGGCGGTGTAGACTGGTTGGCCCGTACCACGATCCAGGGAGTGTGGACTGGGTAGGGTTATTGACTATAGACCAGGGCGGTGTGGTCATAGCAATAGTTGTACGGAGTCCAGGGCGGTGTGGACCCGTCATGGCCCCAATGGATTTGGTGATCAAAGCGGTGGATATCGTATGCTTTATGCGCTGAGTGAGAGATGTGAGAAATGATTGCTATGTTTGATGTTTGTTATCACCATGAAATGCACACTTCCATTTTTTAACTCTATGTTAGTGTTACCTTTGAGTATTGTTGTGCTAACTCATTGGTTGCAGGTCCAGGTCATGTATGATTACTTATACCTGTTATTGCTCTATTTAGTTATAAAGAATTGCTATCGCTCACACCAGACTTTCGTCTGACCCAGAGTTTTATGTCTCTTCTTATTACTCTGGGTGATCCTAAATGAGCAGACTAGAGGCAGGTTATGTGGTTATGCACGAGTAGCTGTCTGGAGACGAGTAGGAGGCTTCCACCTAGTTTATACATATTCTCCATGTGTTGTTGATGGTCACTACTTTGGGCATTAGCAGTGTACCTCTTTTATTTCCTTTTAGAGACAGTATTTTAAAGTTGTAATAATTGGATAAGAAGCTGTATTTTGGATTCCGCTGCTCTGATGGATATGGCTTAGTTTTCAGCTTATGTACTGTCTCGCCTGTTTTATATCAAGTTATGTTATTATTATATTTTATTCCATGCGCTGTGAGATATACTACAAGTTCTTTGCTAATTCATCGTTTCAACCTTTTTGACGATCAACCCGTGCTAGTCGGGCATTGGCACAGTGCATTTCGGGGAAATGTCTAATGGTTCGGGATGGCCGCCACACAACTTTTACGGTTGAGTCCTAGTTCTAATTTGTACCAAAACTCATCAACAAGTTGGCCATTCTAGTATAACGCTAAACAATCAAATGTCAAATGGGTTTTGGGGGCGAAGGTTGAAACTTGACCTTATTAGGCCGGATTGAAATAATAATCGTCTTGCGTCATCTTTTAAGATTTGACGCGATCCGAAAAATAATTATCCTCATCACGACGATATCAAAAACCGCAGCCAAACTCCAAACCGTCTCCAACGATTCATAGTCTACACAATGATGTTGCGGCCATAAAATGAACGAACGAATTTCCAAAATAATTCGGCTAGAAATCCATAATTAAGTTAAAATGGATTTTCCCCTTACCTAGTTGACAACAAAATTAAACTGTTCGAAATCAAATACCCCATAAATCCGGACGAAGGATTTTCCTTAGCCCTTTACGAAGGAGAATTCAAAACCTTCCAAAAATGGAATTTATTATAAACTAACGGTTTCGTATTTATGAACCCAATTTATTACTACTACTATTATTATTATTTATATTCCGGTTTATTTTATAAGCTAAAAAATATTTTCGCATTCAAAAATGTTGGAACTTTAAAATCTCGAGAATTAATTATGATGATTTCAATAAACCTTCCGATATAAAAAAAAAGAGTGATACTAAAAATTTCAAGCTGAGTAGGTATTTATTATTTTAACTTTAGTGGTATATTCCTTGTAATTTCCAACTCCCCCCTTTCCACCAATCAGATTATATTTATTAAAATCATACAAAGCCCAAACTATTTTGAAACACGAATATATTAAAATTTTGAAAACCATATCATTATAAAACATGTCTTTATAAAACCATTTTTCAAACTGGAATTTCAAAACTTTTAAATCCATTTTATTTTCCAAAAAGTTTTAAAAATAAAATCCCCTCGAATACAAGGCAAGAACGCTAATGAATACTTTCAGTAAAGGAGTATCCATAAATTTAACGAAGTAACGAACATATATATATATACCTCGTAATTGTATTTTCGAATGGATATGACATATTAACATGGACTTCCCATTTCAGACCAAGGAAAGGTCTTTGACTAAAACTACCAAACGAAATCACAAATAAGAAATCACGACTATCTCAGTTGTAGCTAGATTTTTTTCCAGACTCCAAACTCGAATCAACGGAATCCGCCATATGTCCTCCTCATGCTTTACATGACGAGATCGCCAATGCACTATAGGATAAGACAGAATTGGCTAGAAATCCGACTCAACATATTTCAACTTCTAGTTTCTTAAAGTCCATTCTATATAATTAGGCCCACAAATAATTCATCGTCGAAATAAATTGATGTCGAGTAAGAAAGATGAAGGAAAATAAAAAAGAAAATCGAATTACGTTCTCTCAGGAGTCCTAATTTTACTAATTCCTCTGATCATCTAACTTAGGCTATGATACCAAATGTAACACCCCATACTTTTCCGAGCCCAAATTTCGATAAAAATTGAAACTTGAACACATCCAAGCATGGAGCGTGTAAATCTGGTACCTGCAAATAAATGAGCATGGGCATAATCAGAATACAATAAAATAACTCACAGTGGAAACAAAATTGGATAGACTAGTATTAAATCAAATAATTACCTTTTTAAAAGTAAGTCAATTTGCCAATACCGAGCATGAGCGAGAAAGGGAACCAAGAGCCAAACCTAAGCACCTGTGAGAACCTGACCTTCTCTAGAAAACCTTGGAGGTTGTAATGAGGAGGGGGTCCGAACAACAATATTCAGGTGAACATGAAAAGTACAACACAGATTACAATACACAGATGTATCCTGTTTGGTTCGACACAAGATATATGTCTACTAAGGCTAGTAATTCCAACCTAACATTGTAAATATTTACGCACGACTCTAACTACCCTTTCCAATGTAGTACTCCCAATGATATCAATATCGAGGTAGAACGTTCACGCATATATTTATGAAGCCTTTAAACTAATTATTAAACCGAGAAGTGAACTCCCAACTACAATGTCTATTTATTCATGAATATATACGCAACCACTTAACGCCTCACCATCGAATAATGTATAGGGTGGATTACTCTGATCTCTTAAGACCCTAGGCGGACTATTGGTCATCTAATACCTCTCGATGATTTACTCAACACTTTTATAAACTAGAGGACACTAGCTACAGGGCCCTACCAGTTAAGGCTTCCATCATTCACGCATATAAAACCATACCTCGCATAAGGCGAGAGATAGTGAGCAGCCATTAAGGTTGTTACTATCTGGCTGGCCTTATTGGATAATCTCCTTAGCCGCTTAATACTTCCCATAGGATAAGTAGCACCATGGAATGACCATACCAGATGTTTGTGAACCCAGGTTTAGGTAGAATTCACACATCATTTAAGACCCATAACTGAGCGACCAATTCCATACGGACTCCTCGACCCAAGCCACTTAAGACCCAAGGAAACAGACTACCCACGAAGATTATCAAGTTTGTACCCTATTAGCCTTTAATACTTTAATTTATGGGAGGTGGAATACACGATCACTTGATACCTTTTTATAGGTGGATCTAACCAATTAAGACCTTAATCCCGGAGCAGGCTACGTTATTGAGTTATTCCCGTTTAGTTTTTCTTTATGGAAATGCCATACACACACGATTAATTATTGTCATGGGTTCCTATGGTTAATAATGCTTCACATCATTAACCTACCAAGTCCAATTTTAACTTTTAGTTATAAGTTCCAGGTTAATTAGTATAAATAAGAGGAGTTATATCCTTCCTAACCTAGGATATTTATTTGATTATTTTCCTAATTGGACTTAGTATTTAAAACGTCAATCAGTACCCTTTTATCCCCTTTTTATTTCATTATTTTCTATTTAATAGAGTTGTTGCCATTTATGACCATAACAGCCATATTTTCCTAAGGCAACAATTAATCTATTAATTGTTATTTACTGTCGTTGATTATAATTAATCACTTATGAACCTAACGGTCATAATTCCATATGACATTAATTATCATTATTATCATTTATTTCCATTGATTACAATTAATGCCATTTATGAGCCTAACAGTCATAATTTTCCTAAGACGTTAATTAACAGTGAAACTTCCTTATTTTATCAGTCCTAAAATATATATTTGTTGTACCCCAATAGACATTACTAAATTTATTTATTTCCTATTATATATATATGTATATACAATACCTCTCACATTAAGCTGACCACTTGTGGATGTTGGATTTGCCGGACAGCTCCGACTCCGAGTAGACTTCTATTACAAGTTGAACTTAACCTCGTGCCTGAGTGCAGTTATATTTTAAAATTCCCTAATTGGGGTTTACAACATTAATCCTAGACAAGTTTAGAAATTGTAACCATTAGGCTTAACTACCTAATTAAATTTATTTTCCCCAATCAATGTCAGTTATAATTGTTATTTATTTATTTACTTATGACCCTATTTATAATAATCAATTACACTAATTGCTACAACGGTCACCACAAATATATTCATTTAATATGGACTATATTTATATGTATAATCCATAAAATGAAGTTCATTCAAACATTCGAACATTCATTATTATATATATATTTCGTTGTTTACGTAGGTTCAGACCGATAATGTGTGCATATATATATATATATATATATATTTTCGCGCAGTTAACGTAGTTATTTCTTTTTATTATTATCATCATTAAGTTTAATAAATTGGTTCAACTAATAACCAAACATTTCCTTTTGTATTCAATCTCGCAATAAGGTTCTAAATCTTACAAAAAAAAACTGTCAACTGTAGCTATTGTAAATTATGCCTGAATATTTCAATAAACATATTTTCAAACACAAGAAATTTACTTAATGTATATTTTTGAATAGTTGATGCAAACTACGCACAAATATGTATATTTATATTTATACGTAAATTTACACAACTTTTTGCTTTTTCAATATTTGGCATATTTCTTATTGGTTTCAAATAATGCCCTTTTTATTTTAAAAGAGGAAAAAGACATATTTATGACAACTAAGTCAAAACCTCAACAAAAACATGTTTATATATTTTCAATCAAAATTACATAATTTATCATTTAACACTGAAACTAGAGATCTGGAATATAACTACAACTGACATTGTTTCATGGGACTTATTCCAGATCCACAGTGTTTTACAATAACTCCAATACAATCAGTTGTAGGCAATATGTATAAATAATTAACTAAGCCTACAAATATTATTATTCAAGACCAAAAATCTACGCTTTCGGGTTTTTGACAACATTCATAAGCAGATTTAATAGGTATCATTTCAGATTTAACAATATTATAAACAGATCTGATGAATGTTAGACATATATTTAAGATCTAATTCAAACGAGATAAATAAGCTATTATAACTAGGGCGGGCAATGGATACCCGAAAAATCCGATATCCATCCGCATCCATATCCAAAAAGCGGATAAATATTTGATATCTGGAAAAACGGATGCGGATACGGATACATAGATATCCGCATCCGAAAATTATCCGTCCGACTTTTTTGAACATTATGCTCAAAATTATATGTATTTTAGTACAATTAATCAAATTTATTTATTGCTTTACTAAGTCAAAAGTTTAAATTATATGCACCAAATGCATATTAGCTACTAAAATCTATTTAATTTCATCGTATATGTTTATTTTTAACAATTCAATGATCAATGGATTTAAAAAACATTTATTTTAAACAAGAAATTTTCATTTATATTTCTTGATTTATCGATTGTTGGCGGATAGGATAATTATTTGATATCCGTTCGTATCCACGGATACGAATATCCAATGTCCGAAAACGATTTCGGATACAGATACATATATAGCACTATCTGTATCCGAAAGTATCCGTTGGCAGCCCTAGTTATAACTTTGTATGTAAATTTCCTACTCACGTGAAAGTATCCAAATCTAAAATCTGGATAATCTTTTAGGCTTACAATTCCCAAATTCATGCAGATCTATAATTATTCTGAAAAGGGGATACTTTTAGATTTTTAAGAAAATAGGAAAAGGGGGGCGAATCTGATGAAGAATAGCTTAGCCTTCAATTCATACCCTTTTCAATTTGAATCTGAAAATCCCTTTCAAATCTAAATGATTTATAATTTATTGATTGTACATGAACCTATTTTTAATTTAGAAATTGATTGAAAGAGAAAGGGAAATGGCAGAGCTTCGCTGCTGCCTACAGATATATATGGAAAAGAATAATGTCTTACCCTTTATTTATAGGAGTGGAATTGGCCATGAATTGTTAGATTTGATAAAATAAACATTCGTCCGTTTATATAACATTATATATAAAACAAAACCATCTTAACCTAGCCGTCACTGGGTGCTTCTGTCCCGAAGTTGTCGACCGCTCCCCCAGGGGTGTTGACCACCTTTCGGCTGATTTGCCCAGTGAGGGCTGGTTATAAATGGTAAGACATATTATATTTTTTTATTTCCGTCCGTTTTTCGTATTTCATCCGTAACTTTTTCATATGGACTCCATTCACGAAATTCCAAACATGAAAGTTGATCAGAATTCCAAAACGAACACAACGGTTAAACTTTCGTGGTCAAATACCATCGTTTGCTGAAATTCCTATTTTTGAGATATAATTAAATAACTAATTTATTGTCAAAATTCCTGATTGTTACAATATCTATGCTTTACTTCATTCAAGAAACTTTTGATGACAATCGTCTTTAGATCCCACCTTAAATCGTGGGAGTGTGCTGTTGTTGACACCAAAAATTGGCATAACACCCAAAGAGAAGGTTGTAGAGAACAAATGAAGATCAATAGAAGTGAAAAGCAAAAAGTAGAAGAAATCACACACCAACTTATAGTGCTTTGGCGTTAAAGAGCCTACGTCCACTTTATAATCTCGTATATATTAATTCAACTATCAGATGAAATAATTACAATGACCGTACAATAAGAGATTCATAAAGAATATTTGAAAGTTAGGGTATTTAAGGCTTTCGAAAGTCCTTTTCTCTGAATTCAAATTAGGTATTTATAGATGATGCAGTATTTGGGTCGGTCTGGACACGTGCCATTAGATCCAAGAGAGTAGTTGATGTCGAACGAGTTGGTATCTCCGAAGAAATTGGTATTTCTTGAATTATCATCGTGAAGTGGCACCTGATCTGTCTAATTTGGATGATCTGGAAAGAGTAAGAATAGGGATGAGCTATTTTATGGGAGGACTCTTCGGCTCGTTGTTGAATGCAACACGACTAATCTTGCTTGGTCACGACGGGCTTCATCTGGACCGCGCCGGGCGAGGGAAATAAATTTAAATGTCAGGCCTCGTCGACTGGCCCACTTCGAGCACCCAAGGTAAGAGCCTACAGTATTGTTGAGCCTTGGTGGGCTACCCGAAAGGCCCCTTAACACTTAGCCCCCTAAAGTATGGTGCGTTGGGAATGGGACATAGTTTGTAACCACGCCTTCATGATCATACATTTTCCACATCAATCGTAGAATCCCGTAGATTGATTTAATGGCATGCTTATTTAGTCTCGTTAACCAAAAAAGGTCTACTAGCTGTCTTGGAAACATAAACGAGAACGAGCAATTATGACACCCTTCTTTTTTACATCTTATCGACTGACCCCCGCTCATTAGCAGCTTTACGCGTCACCCATATCGGACTTGAAGATCACGTCTGCCGAATACAAACAACCTATTCATCATATTATAAAGGGAAAAATCTTTTTACCTCATTCCTCTCATTTTCTCTGTTGCGAAGACTGATTTACTGCTCAAAGTAAAAGATTGAAGAATGATCATCGCCTTCACTCAAGTTCGCCTTTCATAGGTAAAGGTCCCTTCTTTATATCATTCTAATCATATCGATGTCATTCTTACATAAGACCTCTTCTTTTCTTCTATCTCGTCATAATCAGGGCCCCACGGAGTCCGTAATCGGGATCGCCAATGCTGGGTCGCCTAAGTCAGTGATGATGCGGCGGTCCGTGGCAAATTCGATTGTGAATCCAATTTGGTTCTAGCTAACCCTAATAATGTTATAACCATTAGCCTAGTTATTCCATAGGGGTGGAGAAGTTCCCTGCCTTTCTTTAGCGTCGTGTGTGTAAGGGTGTTGGCAAACCTTCAGACATGTGGCGGTGCTTGAGAGGATGGTGATAAAAGTATAAACCCCTATGCAGTTTAATGTGTGAAAATGAATCGTGATTCCTGTGGCTTGTATATTATCAAACTTGCACTGTAACATGGAGTTAAATCCTTCATGAATCTAACCCCTTTCTTTTTTATTTCATCTCGACAGCCTTTAATTAGTCATGGTTAAGACACGAGGCAATCTTAAACATGAGTCGGCCAAGGGTTTACTTTTTTCTACCAGAGTCAGTAATTTCTCTAGTCTTCGACCGATTCTGAGCCTAACTCGAACAATAATTCTCGAAATCAATCGATAGACTCATCTCCTCCTCCCGAAGTTTCAGATGAATCGAATGCAGCAGCACCAGTTCGGTAGCACCCGATATGCTTCCAGGAGCTGAAATTCTAAAAACCCTCTAAATGCCTTGGAATCTGAAATAACTTGCAAACGGTTAATCTGACAGCTAAACATAAAATTCTTTTCGATGCTGTTCTTCTTCCACAAGAAACTGATCGACCTCACAATCCCCCAGCAGGTTATATGACAATATATCTTCCGGTGTGTAACGTGGGAGCCATCCCCCCTTTTCATCCATTCATTGTCAACTTCTTGCGGCGTATGAACCTTGCTCTGATGCAATTCCACCTGATGGCCTATGACAACCTACTATATATGTATTTTTTGTTTATGAGGTATTTGGGTTACCCTCCAACCTTTGATGATCTGGCCTTCTTTTTTCACTTCAAACACAATGAGAAACAATCCCCTTCTCTTCTCTATTTTGAATCTGCCCGAAGTTGGAAGATTATCGAAGAAATTCCAAGAAAAGAGGGCGATCCAAAGCAGGAGTGGTTTTGGATTAAAGAACAGCCGGGGTGTGCTAGATATTGGCTCCAGTGTAGTAAGTCTTTTTATCAATTAGTACATTTGCGATAGAGTTTTTTATACCGAAAAATATATGTATTCTCATTTCTCCCTTTTTAACAGGAGATTATCCCGCAAGGCCTGAGGGGGAGGTGTTCGAGGAAAGAAACAAGTGATTGATTAGTTTTGAGATCAAGCAACGGGGGTTTTGGAATTGTTTGTCCGACCAACATCTTCATCAATATGCTCTCCTTAGCAAGAATAGGTCCATCGGGCCTCATAAAGAAGGAACTGGGTCGACCGCCCCAAATCAGGGTGAAATGCTCCCAGCAAAAAGGAAACCAGAAGATAGAAAGACAACCCCCTTGGTCGGGGAATCCTCTATCCATCCCCCGCTTGGGGATAAAAAGAAGCCACATCCAAAAAATCCCTTCTTCAAGAGGCGGAATCGAGAGATCGAGCGTCGGGAGGCTGAGCATCGACAAAGAGAAAAAGTTCTTAACAAGAAAGTTCTGAAGAAAGTGCAGGAGGAGCCGACCAAAGAGAGAACATTGGAGGATCCCTTGTGGGATTCTGAGGCTGAGAGAAATCCCTCCGTGACCCACGTTCCTCAAGAAGAACACCTCGCATCCCCTCTCTCTGGGTTGGAAAAATTGCAGACGTTGGAGACCATTCTTTCTCCACAAAGCTTAGATCCAAATCGATTTTTTGCCAACCAATCCAAGGGGATATCCTGTCCAGTCAAGCAAGGTGGTGTTGAAGGTACGAGCTAACCTTTTTATGGGGTCGACCTAAATAATTTGTCACAACATATTTTTACTGCGCGTCATAGTATCGCATTGGTTTGTGTAAATGGGATGTTGTCAGTTCTAACCATGATCTTTCTTCTTTTCTTAGAGGAGATTGATGAAGAATTTTATAGTAGTCTTTTCGCCTCCTTCCCAATGGTTATTAGACCAGACGAGCCTACTTCGCAGCATGTGGGACAAGGAGACAATGATGAAGATGATGACAGGGACAGATGGAAAGGAAAAAAGATCAATATGCATGACGAGATAAAAAGAGGGAGAAGGAGAAGGGAAGAGAGAAAGAGAGGGAGAGAGAGAGGGAGAAGAAAGAGTTGATTTGATAACAAAGAAAGCGAGAGAAGAAAAGCTCGGGAAAACATGATCGGGCATCGGAAGAAAAGGAGGAATAGGTGAATTCATTTAAGAAGAGGAAAAAGTGTATTCCCTCCGGGCCTTAGGATAAGACCCCACAGGCGGGCGAGGAGGTCGGGCATTCCCAGCCATGTTAAGTCGTCCTAGGCCATCGATCGACCCTTCCTCTATCGATCGAGTCAGAGAGCTGGAACAGGATTTTCCTGACCTTTTCTTTACAGGGATAGAGCCTGCCCCGAGTTACAACTATTATCGCACAGTTTTCGTCAACGTATGCAGAGCAACTTAGACCACGCCTTTTCCCAATACGATGTAATGTTTGAATACATCAGGCAGATGAGCGGGGCTTTGAAAGACAAGCTGGCTGAAGTTACGGGTCCGAAGAGGGGCGTGAAAAGCAACAAGAAAACCTTCTCGCTCCTTGAAAGAAAAACTAAAGATCAGGATTTGTAGCGGCGGCTGACAAAGAAAGATATGAGAAAGTAATCGAGAATTGGAACGCTCGTTTTCAGCTAAAAAACCAAGAATGCAACTCTTTAAATGGCAAGGTTGAATCTCTAGAAAATGACAAAACTTGGCTGGATCTGTAAGTGCAGAACCTCAAGGGCCTCCTTCATTCGGCCGATCTGGCCAAGCATCTGGTGGAAGATAATACTGCAGCAGCAATTGAGGCGACCAGCAGTTTGAAATTGTAGAATGATATCGACATCCAAAACCTAAGGCAGACCACACTCGAGATATGTTCGAACTGAAAAAGGGACATGCACTTCAGATTCTCTCATTCTTTGCGAAGTTCCTTCGCCATAGGATTTGTGTTGGATGACGAGATACCCTAAGATTTTGGTCGATACATGGGTTTTGAGAAATGAATGAGATGCAGCAAAGGGGCAGCCGGTGACTGAAGAAGATTTAATGACTATTATCTTAAATGACAAGGAACGGGTGGTATTTGCCGAGGGAAGGAGCCAAGAAGGGAGGATAGTAGAAGCGGAATGTCGTAGACTGAAGGGGAAGTCAGTTCCCGAGAAAGGAGTTGGTGGTAGCCAGACAAAAGTGCCTCTCTTTTCTTCCTTTATTAATGTTGAGACAGGTTCGAATTCTGTCCGTCCATTCAAGCCAACTAGGGTCGAGGCCGACCACCCGATCGAAACTGAAGTTGGAGATAATCCTATGTGCTAGTCTTAACCCTACTTGTTCGACCTTAACTTATGTATTCTTCCGTAGATACTTCACTGGTGAAGGAGGGTGTGGAGGCAGACGTCTTCGTCGGGGAGAAAAGTGGTGCCAAGAATGCAGTCAAGGGACCAAGGGAAGAGGGAATCGATATAGAATCTTCGGAGGATGATGATGTCGAGATTGTTGCGGAGTCGAAGAGAGGTGATTGTCCATCCATGGCTGAAGTTAAAGCTCAGAGTGAAATGGACATTTCATCTATGAAGCCACAACCTCTTGAAGATCCTATGAATGTTCAACCTCTTCAAGCTATTCTCCTAACCATCCTTTCTTCAATTGAAGTCCCCCTTTTCGTGGACCATTCTAGATTGCAAGTTCCAGCAACAGCTCATCGACCATTTGGAAGTACACTTGGAGGATCGAGGCATAAAACGACCACTTTGGAGATGCAAGAAATGATCAAACAAGCAGAGCTGGCAGAGATGATCGGGTGAGGAGAAATACCAGCTCTGTTTTAGAAGTTCTTTTACTGTAATTTTTCTTTAAGGCCCGTTGGGAAGTTTCATGCGAGTACGACCATCGCGCTTTTGTAATTATCAAATTATATACCTTTGGAGACGGTGTTTGAATTGTACCTATCATGCAGTAATATTTTGTAGTCATGTCATGGTATTCTAAATGAAAGTCTATTTGTTTTACAAATACTTGTGTCACTTATGTGCATAAATGTCGTTTGGATTTCTTGTCTTATTTTAGCCTTCGAGGTTTACTCAAATGATACCCTAGCCCGGGTTATTTATCGACCCTCTTACCCCCGGTGTCGGGGTAAGTTGTTCGGATAGCGAGCCCTCCAATCATGCTCAAACATATCCAAACTTGATCAGGAGTCGGATGTCATCGAGCAGGGGCTCTTTTAGTCTTTTATACTCATCCTTTAGTCGGTAAGGTGTAGAGCTTTTAGGAATCGAGCGGTCTTTTGTCGGGGTGCACCATTCACGCTCTTCCATCGTTTATACTCGTCCTGAAGTCATGAGGTTAAGAGTTAAATCCCGATAGTCAGTCAGTATGTTTGATTGGGCGCCGACCTTACTTTGATTCAATCAAAGTAAAAGTAAAAAAAAATTGGTCGATCGGTCAAAGTCTGGTGTCGATACCGCTGACATGGTCGAGTCGCAGCCCTTAGTTTTTATGACAACAAAACAGAGCAGGAACAGAGACTTTTATTCATACGTTACTGTAATTAATGAAGGATTGCTTATTACAATAGCAAAAACAAATGAACTAATAAAGAATCTTTTTTTTAAAAAAAAAATCTTAAGAAAGATAAAGTCGTAAATGCTCTGCATTCCATGCTCTCTGAAAGGGTTCGCCTCAACAGTTGATGGCCCAAAGATTCCATTATCAAGCTTTCATCGAATGACGTAGGGTACCTCCCACTTGGGACCCATGTGGATGGGAATTGGAAAGATCCGTTTCAGAACAAGGTCGCCTACATCGAAGGTCTTAGATCGGACATTTTTATTGTAGTATCGTGCAACCCTTCGTCTGTGAGCTTTTGCGCGAAGGTTTGCCTCTTCTCTCCTTTCATTGATCGTGTCTAACGATGTTAAGAGGGGTGCTTTATTCATCAAGGGGTCATAGTAAGTCGTCCGATGAGAAGAGATCTCGAGCTCTATCAGGAGGACTGCTTCCGAATGGTAGGACAAGGCGAAAGGTGTATGACCCGTAGTCGTCTTATGAGTGGTATGATACGCCTAAAGGGTCAAAGGTAGTTCGTTGACCCATTTTCCTTTAGCTTGCTCCAACCGCTTTTTTAAGATGGCGTTGATGATTTTATTAACCGCTTCAACTTGACCATCAGACTAGGGGTGCGCCACTGCAATATACTTTTTTTCAATGTGATATTTCTCATAGAAACCCCTAAATTCCAGGCTATTGAACTGAGTTCCATTAGCTGTGATAATGGTTCAGGGTACCCCATATCGACATATGATGTTTCTGACAATGAAGTCGATGACTTTCTTTGTTGTGATCGTAGTCGTTTGCTTAGCCTCGACCCATTTTGTGAAATAGTTTATGGCCACAATTGCATACCTGACACCCCCTTCGAAATGGGAAAGATCCTGATAATGTCTATTCCCCAAATCGCGAATGGCCAGGGGCTAGCCATTTGGGTGGTCTCTGTCGGAGGAGCTCGTCGGATTTATGCGAATCTTTGGCACTTGTCACATCTTTTGGAATACTTAGCGACATCTTTGTTGACACTCGGCCAAAAGTATTTGTATCGCAATATTTTTCTAGCTAGGATCTGTTCTCCAGTGTGGGCTCCGCAGTCTCCTTCATGCACTTCCTTCAATATCCTTTTGACATCGTCGTTGGCTACACATCGGAACATGAGAACAGAGAAACCTCTTCTATATAGCTGGCTCTGTTGAATAACGGACCTAGGAGCCTGTCGCAATATAGCTCGTCTTTTATTCTTTCTTTCATGTAATGTGCCATGGACGAGGAAATTTTTGATAGGAGTCATCCAAGATTCCCTCTCAAGTTCAGCATCGGCCTGGTCGACTTCCATCTGTTCGATGCTTGATACGCTCAGGTCCCTATGGGAACCAACTCTGTTTCAGCCGGGTGGTCCGAACTAGCCAACTTCACCAATCTGTCTGCTTTTTGATTCTTCCTTCTAGGAAAGTGGGAAATGCTATAATGGTTGAAGCTTCGCAATAATTTTTTTAACTTGTTTGAGGTAAGAAGTTAGTCGATCCCCCTTAGTAAGATATTCCTTTTGCACCTGGCATACCACGAGTTGTGAAGCACAAAAAATCTCGAGCGATGTTATCTTCAAGTCCCTTGCTAGTTTGAGCCCGGCAATCTGGGCCTCGTATTCAGAATCATTGTTCATCGCCAGAAATTCTAACCTCAAAGCATAATAGACCGACCGTCCTTTGGGAGATAGTAGTACCATGCCAAACCCCGAATGTCGGTCGTTTCGGGCTCCATCTATATATAGTTTCCAGGCGACTGGTTCTGGTCCAGCCTTCAAAGGCTCAGGATTATCTTCCTGGTCTTCATCTTTCGGGGTAGTAAATTCTGCTATGAAATCGGCTAAGGCCTGCCCTCAGATTGATTTTCGTGGAATAAAAGTTAAGTCAAACTGACTCAATTCAATGTTTCACTTGAGTAATCTCCCACTTGTCGCGGGTCGTTGTAAGACTTGTCGAAGGGGTTGCTCGGTGAATATCTTAATTGGATGGGCCTGAAAGTTATGCCAAAGCTTCCTTGACATAATTAATAAGCTAAAAGTGAGTTTCTTGATTTTCGGATAATTGCGCTCGACCCCCATCAACTTTTTGCTTACATAATAAACCGGTCGTTGCACTCGTTCTTCTTCAAGGATCGGTACCGAGATGATCGCGTGTGCGGATACTGCTAAATATACATATAAGTCTTCATGGTTGATAGGTTTAAAGAGAATAGGGGGTTTCTCCAAACGATCGAGAAGATTCTAGAAAGCTTCGACGCAGTCGGGTGTCCAAGCAAAGTTCTGCTTCCCTCTTTTAATTAATTCAAAGAAGTGTAGACATTTATCAGTTGGCCTCGAAATAAATAGACCTATTGTTGTTATAGTACATCCTTGATCCGTCGAGGTTCCTGAATTCCTTTGAGGGCCAAAATCTGGTCAGGATTAATTTTGATCCCTCAGGAACTCACAATAAAACCCAGGAATTTGCCTGAAGCTACTCCGAAAGAACAGTTTAAAGGATTCAATTTCATGCCATACTTTCAGAGAATGCCAAACATTCTTGAGAGATCATTCACGTGTTCGGATGATTTTCTTGACTTCACCAACATATCGTCCACATATACCTCCATCGTTTTCCCTATCTGGTCGTGGAACATTCGATTAACTAACTGTTGATAGGTCACCCCTGCATTCTTCAGACCGAAGGGTATTACTACATAACAGTACAGCCCGAGATCAGTGATGAAGCTGGTACGTTCTTGGTCAGGAACATGCATGGCGGTCTGATTGTATCCTAAGTATGCATCCATAAACAAAAGTAGTTCATGCCTTGGGTCGAGTCGACCAACTGATCAATCGTAGGTAATGAGAAGCTGTCCTTAGGCAAGCTTTATTTAAGTCGGAAAAATTAATGCAAGTCCTCTCCTTCCCATTAGCCTTCTTCACAAGTACTAAGTTCACTATCCAGTCGGGATAAGTCAAATCCCAGATAAATCCATTGGCTTTGCCGACCTTTCAGGTCCAAGCATTCACCTCTTTTGCTTTATTGGAGTATACTTCGGGTTGATGCTGAGGGAATGAGTTATAATGTAAGATGAAATCCCACACATATCAGCGTGGGTCCAGGCAAACACGTTAAGTTTTGCTCGGAGAAAATCAGTCAGTTCCCTCGTCCGAAGGGATCAAGATGGGACCCAATCTTCAGAACCTTGGTGGGGTCATCTTTATCGATCAGAATTTCCATAGTAGCCTCATTCAGGGTTGCCTTTCCGCACCCCGGCTCTTCGTCCTCTCGTGGGTGGATGTCTTCGACTTCACAAGTGGATGGTCCTGACCGGGGTCTTCTCTGTAATTGCTATGCTTCTTTCCCCTCCTCGGGAGGAGAGGATTCTTCAGACTCTTTGCTGCACTTCCCCGTGATTCCTTCCATTCTGCTAAGTAATAGGCTCGAACTATTACTTGGTCTCACCATTCCAATTCCACTATCAGTTGGGAACTTTAAAAGTAAACACCAGGGATCGATGCAAGCCATGAATACCGCTAGGGCCGGACGTCCCAGAAATGCATTGTACTGCGAGTTAATATTCATCACAACAAATGGAAGGATTCGGGCTTTTCGATGATCCCCATCTACCAAATCCACAGATAGCTTAACTTGGCCGATCAGTTCGTTGGAAGCTCCGTTGAAATCGCATATCTATCCAGTACATGGTTCCAAGTCCTTTAGGTCCAACTTCATTTGGCCGTAGACTTGTTTGAACAGAATATTCACCGAGCTTCCATTATCGACCAAAACCTTTCGGACCATAGCTGGTCCAATAATAGTTGTTATCACCATCGGGTCGACCGTCGGAGCTTCTATGCCGACTGATTCCCGATGATGGAAGACAATATCGTCGGTAATCGTTTTTCTTTATTTGATGGGACTCGCAGCTTCAAGGGGACTTGTTTCTTCATCATCGAGGTGTTTTGCGAAATTAACATAACGTTCCACAGCTTTGACACTGTGACCTGCTGGATGTGGTCCTCCAACAATGGCGTTGATGACAATTCCCTTTCCTTTCTCCTAAGGGGCGGCTCGAGACGCAGCTTGGTTCTATTTGGGTGCCGAAGTTCTTGCCCCTATCTCTCGAAGTCGTCTGTATTCAACAAGTTTTGCTTCTCGTATTAGCTTCTCAACGATGTCCCTAAGATGTCTACACTCTTTGGTCGTATGTCCATAGATATCATGGAACATGCAGTATTTCCCAGTTGCCCGCTCTTTCTCTATGGGTTCACGTGGGGGCGGTTTCTTATACTGAACCGTGCTGCAGGTATCGAGGTAGATATTCTCCAATTTGTCATTTAAAGCGGTGTAGGTCTCGAACACTTGGAACCGGGGTCACTTTCGAGCGCTCCCCCTCTATCCCGAGTTCCCATTATTCTCTTTCGACCCTTCAACATTTCTCTTACTATGGTTTCCAACATTTACTTCCATTTTTCCTAAGTTATCCCCAGACTGCTTGACCGCGACATTGTTCTGGATCAAGGGGGTAAAGGTATTTTTCGGTCCATCCTCCTCTTCTAGCTGCGCATCCTCTTGCCTCAGTCGGATTTGGGCCTTCTCATAGAAAGCCTCAATTGTAGTCAGTGGCTTTCCAATCAAGTGTTTTTCGAACTCTATTCGCTTGTCAATGCCATCTACCATGACCATCAGAATAGTCTCATGGTTAGGATTTCTAACTTCAGTAGCAACCCGATTGAATCGATTAAGATAATTCCTCAGGGATTCGCCTCTTCCCTGCTTAATAGCTGAAAGAGTCATAACGTGCTTTGATTTGGTAGTGTAGAGGCGAAATTGAGTCAAAAATTTCTCACTTAAATCTTTAAAGCGTGAATCGACCTCGCGGGCAAACGCATGAACCACATAAGTGCTATTCCGCTTAAAAAGATTGGAAAGGCTTTGCACTTGATAGTGTCGGGGGCCACTACCACCTCCATGTGTCATGAATACCTCATCGGGTGTTGTTGTGGGTGGGAGGTACCGTCGTACTTGTTCATCTGGGGTATATTGAATCTCCAAGGGAATTTCGCTTGTAAGATGTCATCAGCGAACGATGTGTTGCTTCGATCGACTCCCCAGTCTTCATTCCTATGTCCACGACTGTCATTCATGATCTGCCATACCATGGCGGTCAGATTTGGCGGATTAACCGTGTCTTGATCAAATTCCTTAACAGATCGACCTCTCCTGGCTCTTTCATCGGGTAACGCCGTCTATCTCGACATTTTAGCATTCCTTCTCCCTCCCCAAATATCTCGGTCAATCACAAGATTCCCACGGGGGAGAAGAGGGACGAATGGGTGCCCGATCTCCCCGGTTAGCGTTCTGATGAGCAAGAGGAGAAACCTCTCGGTTTCGTGGAGCTACAGGATCTACCGTCTCCACCCCAGTTTGGCGACCTGGGCTTAGTTGCTCACTCCTGGCTGGTCTTGATGCACTTCGAGACGCAACTGCCGAACATTTTCAACTCTTTCTAACGGACGTCAAGGCGGACGTGGATCTCTGCTTCTCCCAGATGATGAGGAACCGTCCGACACTTGATCTAATTGGGGAGGAGGGAGTTGATGGTCCTGAGCCTCCTGAGTTTGGTTTCTGAAATCCTCCCATTGCCTTGTCATTCGAGTCATATCCTGCCACATCGCAGCATTCTCTTGAGCATGGGCTTTTAAGGCTTCCGTAGTTTCTTGGAGCTGTTTTAACACAGCCATAAATTCGTTTCAAGTGGCGAAGGCCGAGGAAGGGGCTGGATCTATTGCAGGGGGCGATATAGCTCGATCCAGAGCAGTTTCAGGTGCGGTCGATCCACCGGTCGCTTCTGCAGAGGTTCCTGCTTGAGATTGCTTTCCAGTATGATTTTCCAGCCATAGCTTAATTAATGCAGAAATAAAAGTAAGATTTTCGTCTCAGACTTAATGATCCGAAAGTAGAGCAAAATCCGAACTGGTATGAGAATATCAATTCTCAGTGAAAGCACCAAAGTGTTGACACCAAAAATTGACAAAAAACCCAAGGAGAGGGTTGTGTAGAGAACAAACAAAGATCAATAAATGTGAAAAGTAAAAAGTAGAAGAAATCACACACCAATTTATAGTGGTTCGGCGTTAAAGAGCATACGTCCACTTTATAATCTCTTATGTATTAATTCAACTATCAAATGAAATAGTTACAATGACCGTATAATAAGAGATTCACGAAGAATATTTGATACCTGGAGTTCTTAAGGCTTTCAAAAGTCCTTTTGTCTGAATTCAGATCAGGTATTTATAAATGATGCAGTATTTTGGTCGGTCTGGACACGTTCGTAAGATCCAAGAGAGTAGTTGATGCAGATTGAGTTGGTATCTCTGAAGGAATTGGTATTTCTTGAATTATCATCGTGAAGTGGCACCTGATCCATCTAATTCAGATGATCTGGAAAGAGTAAGATCAGGGATGGGCTATTCTATGGGAGGACTCTTCAGCTCATAGTTGAATGCAACACGACTAATCTTGCTGGGTCATGACGGGCTTCATCTAGACCGCGCTGGACAATGGAAATAAATTTAAATGTCGGGCCTCATCGACTGGCCCACTTCGAACACCCAAGGTAAGAGCCTACAGTATTGTCGAGCCTTGATGGGCTGCCCGAAAGGCCTATCAACAACTATTAAAGTTTCTTCTTTGTTTAAGGAGTGTCACATTCTCACACATGCAATACCGTGTATAAAAAATAAGACAAAATAAAACATGAGTTCACATTGCAATGTTTGGATTAAAAATAAGAATTTTGTAAATAATATATTTACCAAAGGAAGCACTGAACATCCAGACATGTTCCTAGGCTTGTTTTTTTTTTTTTTTTTTACGAATATGGTAAAATTTGTTTGTATTGTTTTTGGCCAAGAAACAACATTCATTTTCTATATGTGGAACAAGAATGGTACAAATCCTCATCGTAGCTTTTGTTGATTGTTGGGAAAGAAAAATGTAAGAAGTATCTCCATGATTATAAGAATGGGTAGGTCCTCTTCATTTTGTTTCTTCTTTTTTTCCACTTCTTGTTTTTTTTCTTTATCAAATCTCGAGTGATAAATGCTGCTGATCCAAAGTTCCTCAATACAAAATCTTTATCGTCGGATGATATCGTTCGTTTTGTCATTTTTGGCGTTTGTTTTACATTATTCGCTTCCAGTGGCTTGTAGAATAGTAAGCTTATGTCATTTTCTGTTATTTTCATTTTATCTTCGCCAAAAACAAATGCTTCTTCTGTCGGCGAGTAGCAAGTGTAAACTCTACATCCAAATTTTCTTGATGATTTCTGCACTCCTTCAAAGCAATTTTCTCTTTGTAGAAAACATTGAAAAACTCAAAGATCGGAGTGCGTTTCAAGATATCATTTTGTTTCTTGGTCAGGGCTTTTTTATCTTTTACTAATTTAATCATCTTGTAAGCTGCTTGCAATCCACATCTATATGCGGTATCACTTTTCATCTCATCACCTGCAGCTATGTCTTTGTTTGTGTCTGTTATTGTCATCACTTCAGTGTCTCTAGGTCTTGGGTTAATGAAATCATCATCCTGGTTTTTTTTAGAAAAAAATAGTATAGAATTGAATGCTATAGTTTATGGGTATCAGTTTTACATGTAATGCTCTATAAAAAATTAGTCAACAAAACCATCATCCTGATTTCACATGTAATGCAGTTATGCATAGTTTATGGATATCGGTTTTACTCTCCTATAGGTATCATTTTTGCATGTTATTCTTTGGTTATAGCGACTGAGTATCAGTTTTATATCACTGTAGGTATCAGTTTTCCTTCTTCTTGTGTACAACTGATAGGTATTAGTTTTATATCACTGTAGGTATCAGTTTTTATTATTTTCTTGCTCCAGTGTATAGGTATCAGTTTTATACCATGGTAGATATCAGTTTTTGCTATTTTGTTGTTTGCAGTTTATGGGTATAAGTTTTATGGCTAATGTTGTGGTAATAGTTCTAACTTAATAGCTTTTTGGATCAAATTACAACAGTACAAGTTTACTAACACAACAATATCAGTTTACTATTATTTTTGTAAGACAATAGTATCGGTTTACTGTGTTATAAGTATCATTTTTCTAACACAACAGTATCATTTTTGTAAGACAATAGTATTATATTTTATGAATACACCTCATTTTTGTAAGACAACAGTAGCATTTTTCTTACCAAATTCACATCATTATCTTCAAAACTCTTGGGCTTGAATTTGTTTCTTTTCTTCTGCAATTTCTATTTAATATGTACAATATTGTTAAAAAATGACAACAATCTATTTTTTAATTTTAAGGTATTATTTATCTTAATTTTTTGTCTTCCTTTGTCTTATTCTTTGTAACTTTTGTAGTGCGTTTTGGATCATTAAACTTTTTCGACCTTTTCTCTCTTGTTAGCATTTTTTTTAGTTGGATCAGTGGCATTTCAATGCGTTTTGGATCATCAACAATATCAGTTTCTATTTTTGTTGCTGTTTCTTCTACGTTTAGTACATCAACTTGATTTTGTGGTTCATCTCCGTGCTATTCTTCAACTAGTGTTTCTACTGTCGATTGCAAATTTCTGCCACATTCAGTTAGGGTTTCTCCTTGTTGTTGCGTTTCGTGTTGAATTTGAGCTTGATCTGATGTTGATTTTGGTTGTTTGGTTATATTCATTGAATCGACTGTAGGGGATGAAGTTTGCGATTCAGTCGCCATTAGTGTTTAATTTAGTGAGTTTGATATACGGTTTGAAATGAAAATTAGTAAAGCTACTGTATCATGCGCTGATGAAGATGAATATACATGAAAATTAAGTGTATTGAACTTGTACTGGGTTGTATTTTGTCCTAATAGTCCATGTGAGCGAAAACTGAGTTATCACAAACAGGTGGCAATGGCTGGAGTCGTAGTTATTTTCTTTTCTTTTATAATAATGGAAAATACTAAAGTTGGACAAAAATTCTATAAAGTTCTCCATGCCATCGGATTTTTACTTTCAAGGGGTCCAATAATAATTTTCACACTGCATCTGATTTCCTTCCCTGCATATAAAGTTGGCGTAATTTTGCTCCTCACTTTCCTTATCATTTATTCTCCTTCTCTCTTCACAATCTTGTTTTCTCTTAAATAATGGCGATTTTCAAGATCGAACGTAAATCGACAGCGCCTATAGAAGGACAAAAGCCCGGGACTTCAGGATTAAGAAAGAAGGTAACTTTTTTGATTTTATTTCGTCATATTTGATATCAGTTTGATGGTTTGTCACATCGAATTAGCATTTTATTTGGCAAGATTCGTCAGTGTTTCAGATCTGTTAACATTTACGATAGTTTGGAAAGATCTCTCTGCCATTTGATTAAGACTTGAAGTAATGATTGTTTAGTTTCAGATCTTTTACTAATCAAATTGCCTGATTTGGGTTACGTGCTGAAGAATGTGAAGTAAGTATTCATTAAATATGGCCTATTCCATGATGGATCCGAAATTTCTTCACTGGGGCGGTTAAAACAGTGAAAAATTGAATAGAGTAACAAAACATATGCATGTGGACTGAACAAGCTTTCGCATTGTCAGAGACAATATTGTCGGTCTCAATATTTCAGATGAACTATGATACTAAAATTTGTTTCTTGATAAGTAATTTATTCAAAATATAGTGGTTTTCATTTAGAATGTTATATCTGTTCAAATCCAAATTACTTCAATTTTTCTTTCTTTTCTTATACATGAATCTTGATGATGAATAATTTTCCACTCAGTCAATGCATTGGAAATTCGCTGATATTCATTACTTTTATTAGTAGTATATGAGAAACCAACAACAATTTAGAGTTCTATTAAAATTTAAAATAACAACAATCAAAATGCACACACACATGTTTATTTATTTATATAAAGCCAAATTCATTGGCTTTGTATCCAGTTAAATTATAATTTCACTTACAGGAATATGCAAAGTTATCATCATCATGAAATTTCAAGATGCCACCTTTTTTGCCCATTTAATTGATTTTGGTCTTGCTTTTGCTGATATATTAGTTTTACAGTCAACAGTTGATTTTTGTTTCAATTCACAAAGCTGATCTTGGATGAAGGTGTTATTCTATTTCAGTATCCATATTGTTTTTTCGGTATCTATACCTTGTTTGTATTTGATGTGATACATTTGTCCAAAATAAACTATAATATGATACGATTAAATAGCTGTGAATCCCTGTATTTCATGTATCACATCGCTTGTGCATGCATGTTGCATCCATGTGACATGCAAACATATTAAAACTGAATGTAATGGATTATTGCGTGCTGCTGTGATTATCATATGATGATGATGTTACCTTATTAAATCATGTATCTACTGTACATGCAAGAACTTCTTTGAAGGTTTTGATTGGCTCTTGTGCATTAACTTATGAGAATAATTTACCATGCAGGTAGCAGTCTTCAAGAAACCAAACTACCTTCATAACTTTGTTCAGTCAACATTTAATGCCCTTTCTGTCGACAAAGTGAAAGGTTGGTATCACATCATTAATTCGTCTAGATGACAGTGTGTTTATTTAGCTAGATAATTTTTGTGTATTTTTATACATGCTAACGCGCATACCGATGAATTTACTGGTGTTTGCATATTCTACAATTGCTGGATATATTCAAAATGGAATATGTGCTCCTGCTTGACATGATTAACTGAATTATTGGTTTCTGAAGAAGATGCAACAGAACTTTTACACGTCTTTTCAAAAAAAATTGAACTGGATTTGCAATGCACTTAATGTTCTTTCATATCAATTTGAGAATTTAACATTTTCTCGTTCCCCATTTTTGGGTAAGAAACGATCATCTCATCTACTATCTAACAACAGTGTCTACTTAATAGGTGCTACCATCGTTGTTTCTGGAGATGGTCGATACTTCTCTAAAGATGCAATTCAGGTGCCATTCATGTCCCTCTATGCATAGGAATGCTTTATCTATTTTTTATGTGCACAGTCTAAGTTATATAGGTATGGGTTTACTGTAGGTTAACCGATAATTTCTGTTCGTCTCTCTCAAAGTCACAATAATTACATTTTTAGACTTCATATATCATAGTTTTGATTTTTCTTATTTTGTGCCTTCAGAATTTGTCTTTTGGTACAACTTTTTTTGAAGCATCATTTGTGACTGTTTATTATGCTCTCGATTGTATAACATGCCCGGAAGAAACATATAGAAGCTTTTATCGGCATTTTTTAAAATCTTAATACGACTAGTTCCAGAGGAGCTCGCAGTGTTATATTGAGGAAATTTCAAGTGTGGGCAACTAATTGTCAATGTCCATTATGTTGTTAAACGTATATTATATGCTTTTCTCCTTTCATGCCAAGATATTTTATGTATATACTTATGCGCAAGGTTTTGAAAATAAGATTTAAATTGTAAATCAGAAAATTCAAACTTTAAATCGAAACGGGATTTAGATCGTAAATTATAAATTCCAATGATTCATATTTTAAGGTTTGCAAACAATTTTAAATTGATTTCGTAGTTTAAACTTCTACATTTGAACCTAAGAGTCAATTTTCTCTCTGATTACAATTTTGTTTTATTTAGAAAGCATTAGGATTGGAATAGCAAATCCAAACAAATACATCAATATATAGTGAATGATTTTTTGTAATTGCGGTTTTAACTAGGTTTGAATCGGAAAGTAAATTGAATCGTAAAGGGGAAGAGATTCGATTCAAAACGGGATATAACTCATAGGATTTCAACAACAATGTTTATTGAGTTGCGCAATTTGAAATGAAACCAAACACTGTAGGTATGTTCTTATATTATGCCATTTTCATAAACAAGATCAACTCGAAGTTTATTGTACATTCAAAATGTTGAATTAATATACTCATTGTTTTTTTTAAATTTCCCAGTGAACTGAAGCTTATGAAATACGCATTCATTTAAATTATAGCCATGAATTTAACTGTCAGTTTGAAGTGTTGTTTCTTGATATTCTAGGATTATCCAGTTCTGCACCTCTTTTTAAACCACTGCAGCAATTCATAGAAAATATAGCTTTTTTAATACTAATATAATATTTCAGATCATAGTCAAAATGTCTGCTGCCAATGGAGTGAGGCGTGTTTGGATCGGTCAGAATGGATTGCTATCAACTCCTGCCGTGTCAGCAGTAATCCGTGAAAGAATTGGCGCAGATGTATAAATCAGCCTTTAAAAAAATTTGAATTTTGATTAATCAACGACTTCATAACATTATTCATTATGATAACAGGGTTCTAAAGCTTCAGGTGCATTCATTTTGACAGCTAGCCATAATCCCGGTGGTCCAACTGAGGCATGTTTCTGTTTGAACTTGTTTTTGATCTAATATTTTTGACCTCGCAAGGAGTAGTATGGCAATTTCAGCGAAAGAGCTATGACAATGTCTCATTGATTCTTCTTATTACTAAGTCTTGTTATTTTATTGGTCTTAATACATTGTGCCATTTGAGTTGTTAGAACAAATTCACTTCAGCTAACTTTAAATTTGAGTCCGCAATCTGAATTTGATCTAATTATATCATCTATGAACCTAACTAGCTAGGAGGACGGAGCCATAGTTTGTGAAAAGCTACCCTGGCAATTGTGCCCTTGCTCTCTCGTTGCTGCTAATACATTGTGCCATTTTGGAACAGTTTACAACTTACTTTAGATTTGAGCCTCCCCCATAGTATGTCAAATTACAGTATTCTCTTGGTGATTTCGTATCATTCTTGTTCGCATATATTTTCGTTTACTTTAAGCGGATCTTTGTTGGTCATCATGTATGTTTTTCCCGCATGTAAGTAATGTTTTTCACCCACTTCCTTATATTGTTATACTTGTACTCTTCGTCAACCTTCCATTGTTTTCTAGGTTTCTACCAAAGAAACAATTAGAATGGAAAGCCTGTCTCTTGCTTCTCATTCACTTTTCTTGACACTGGCTGGCAAAAATGAACTATATGTATTTGAACCAGTACAATTCCCTAATTTCGTATATTACAAAGCAAGTGAAGTCAGATTTGCTTGAAGGATTTTTTTTCCCCCTTCTACCTGTACTCTTTTTGGATGTGTTTTTTACTATTAATTTTTGGATGTCTTCCTTGAGTCGCACCTTTTCTGATTTATGTTATAAATTACCTTTTCACAACTGTCAGTTTGCTCAAGGTTCTTTTCTTCTTCAGGATTTTGGGATCAAATACAACATGGAAAATGGTGGACCAGCCCCTGAGGGTATTACTGACAAGATATATGAGAACACGAAAACAATCAAGGAGTACTACATTGCAGAAGATCTTCCAGATGTAAGTTTTTATCTTTAATGCTCAGTGTATTGTGTGTGTGTGTGTGTGTTTTTTTTTTTGGTGGGGAGGGGGGTGGTACTACATTGCAGAAGATTCCAGATGTAATATTTTAACACTGGTTTTTTGTGTGTGTTTGTAAATAATTGCAGGTGGACATTTCTTCAATAGGAGTGACTAGTTTCAACGGACCTGAAGGAAACTTTGACGTGGATGTTTTTGATTCAGCTGATGACTACGTGGCCCTGATGAAGTAAATAATACACTGTCTCATCATATGTAACTTTCACGTGTGAGCAGGGACGGAGCTATTGGGGGGGGGGGCAAGTGGGGGCGGTGCCCCCCTCCCCCTTAATTTTAAATCTGTTGTAAATTTTTTTTTACCCCCTTAGTACAAAGTTGACCATTTTTAAGGCATTTTTATCAGTATTTATGCAATATTTTTGTCTAAAACTTGATAATATGAGACATTATAGGTTGAAAAAATGATAAATTCAGGGTAAACTGGTATCCACTTTTTTTTTTTTGGCCCCCCTTCGAATCTGCCCCTCGCTGAGCAGATTCTTGGCTCCGTCCCTGCGTGTGAGGACTGAATGTACATTTGTTAGTAGATTGTACTAAACATGTTAAAGAGCCAACTCATCAAATAAAATCGCTGCGATTGGCAGTAAAGTGTATTTACCTATATTCGAAATTTGAAAAAATGTTTGCATAAATTCAACCTTAGAAATCCAAAAAATCGGTGTATACACTTATATTGATCAGCAATTTTTTCATTTGTTCTGTCCACCAAACAGATTTATGGTTTTCCACATGGACAACTATATTGGGAAGGCAACCTTTCCACATTTCTTCCCGCTAAAATTATATTTGTGTGAATCACTATTATCATTGTCTGCACCATATCAGTTTATTGAGTGTGCTACTGGACATACCTTTCATTACAACTTAGATGAAAATTTAACCCTGTTTGAGTTCTCTTTCAGGAAAATATTTGATTTTGAGTCCATCAAGAACCTACTATCTTCTCCAAAGTTCACGTTCTGGTATGTTATGTCTTATCTGAATCAATAATATAATTCCATTTTAATCGTGTCGCTTGGATCCTGAGAATTGCGTACGGTTTTTCTTTAAATAAATAAATTAGTTATGATGCATTGAATGGAGTAGCTGGAGCTTATGCCAACCGCATTTTTGTTGAAGAACTAGGAGCAAAAGAAAGCTCGTTGATAAATTGCATTCCCAAGGTATATATGGAAGTTTCTACATAATTTTTGCAGGGCTGCCAAGAACTTTATTCAAAACATTTTTGTTTTGGGTGTAGGAGTGTGTGTGTGTGAGAGAGAGAGAGAGAGAGAGAGAGAGGGAGAGGGAGAGGGAGAGGGAGAGGGAGAGAGCGAGAGAGAGGGGGAGGGGGAGGGGGAGGGGGAGGGAGAGGGAGGGAGAGCGAGAGGGAGGGAGAGGGAGAGAGAGCGAGAGGGAGCGAGAGCGCGAGAGAGAGAGAGAGGGAGGGAGAGGGAGAGGGAGAGGGAGAGGGAGGGGGAGAGAGGGGGAGAGAGGGAGAGGGAGAGGGAGAGGGAGAGGGAGAGAGGGAGAGAGAGAGGGAGGGAGAGGGAGAGAGAGAGAGAGGGAGAGAGGGAGAGGGAGAGGGAGAGGGAGAGGGAGAGGGAGAGGGAGAGCTATTTGAAGAATTCTACAAAAGACACATTTCAAATGCATTGCATATCAGTAACATAATACCTTAAATTATGTTTATATGATTTCTTTTGGGAGGATCAAAGAGATCAATTTTCTTTTCAAGATAAATTTTTGGTCACTGGAGCATTCCTCCAATGACTCAGAAGTCAGTAAAACTGTAAATTTTAGGGTTTTTCTAGACATTACCCTCTTTGCGTTCCTTTTTTTTTTCCCCTTCAAGGTCAGTTTAATTTGCTTTGTTAGTTTTCCTGCGGTCTGAATTCTTACCAACCATGGAATACCTAATACATGAAATTATATTGAAAGAAAAGCTTCTTTTACTTCATTACAGAGACAAGGTTATTAATAATTAACTTGAATGATAAGTAAGTGTGTATATCCGCCTATAAAACGATTGATAAAAACTAGAAATTCATTGAAGTTGTAGCATTTGTGAATGCATTATTATATTTCTCTACCCAAACAGGAAGACTTTGGAGGTGGTCATCCAGACCCTAACCTAACTTACGCAAAAGAATTAGTGGCCCGAATGGGGCTTGGTAAATCTACTTCGAAAGATGAACCACCAGAATTTGGTGCAGCAGCCGATGGTGATGCAGATCGTAATATGATCCTTGGTAAAAGGTACAAAAAAATATAAAAAAAATATGCACACACTAATTTGTAATATCCTTATTTTTTTTTTTCCTGGAACTCTAGATTTTTTGTTACTCCGTCGGATTCTGTTGCAATAATTGCTGCTAATGCTGTGGAAGCTATACCTTATTTTTCTTCTGGGCTGAAAGGAGTTGCTAGGTAGGTTTTTGGTTTAACTTTTGTGGTTGTTTGATCCATCGCTTTGTGTTTGTGTGTGTGTGTGTGCGTGTGCGTACACACACAGAGAGAGATTACAGGTGGCTTCCAATTCTCTCTATATCTTTTTGTGCAAAAATTTCTGAAGCAAAATGTTTTTTGTAGGAATATTATATTCATTTGGAAAATTGTTTACTTAAATTATTGAATCATTTTGAACTTTAACTCCTTCAAAATCACAAACCAATTTGAACCATTGAAATAATTTATTCAGTCATAGATTCAAAATATACTTTGAAGAGGTTAATGTGGTGTTTGCTTTGAAAACAAGTTCTGTGTTTTGTGATTTCAGTATTTGTACTTAAGAGTGGAGTAGTTGGAACATCCTAGTCAATTCAACAATAGTGGAAGAGAGTCAAGAGACAAGAGTGGATAAATTTAGATATTTTCAAAAGGCTGAAAATACAGAAAGTCCTTATCGATTTTGTACGTTAAAATCATTTTCCAAGTTGACTGTTTTCCATCCGCTTCCAAACACTATCTGGAAGTTTTGAAAAGATCTGAAATCCTATGTGATTGTTTAACACTGTTAACATGGCGGTGAGAATTTCTGGGTGTGCATCAAGAGGTCTTCGGATCAAATCCTTCGGACATCGATTACCAACTTTCAATATATAACATTTAGTTGTTATTCTTTTTTCTTTCTTTTTTGTTTTGTTTTATGGCTCTCTTAATTGTTATTTTGCACGGTAATAGTGATGAAATTTCAATTTGTTGTCAAGTTCATTGTTTTTTAAAACCCGCCTCGATACTCGCCTCAAGGCCCGCCTTGAGGAAATAAAAGATAGTACCTTGGCTTATTCCAAAATGCTTTTTACTTCTAAAGCTTACGTCTCAACAACTAGATGCGTACAAAGCGCATAAAGCGTACGCCTCAAACGTCTCAAACAACTGAGGCATATGACTTAAAAACCTTTTTTTCTTTAGTTACAGATATTGATATAGATAAAAATCGCTAAACTAATTATTTAATGGAAATAAAAAAGACAATTTAAGATTTTTTTAAGCATCTTTTAGTTTTCAATTTCAATATCGGCATGATCAAATAAGATTGTTTGTGAAATAGTAACGATCATGAACAATGTAATGAATGTTCTCATTGTTATTTAAAGAATGTTTTTCAATGAACTTTGTTAAATCTTGAAACAAATTTTGCAAATTGATTTGAATTGGTAGCATAGTAGTCAAGGCGCTAAGGCGCGAAAAGGCGCAAGCATTGAGCCTGGGGCTTTTTTAAGCCTTGGACTTTTTTGTGTGTCTTTTATTTGAGTTTGATCTGCTATTTTACTAACTACTAGTTAATTATTAAACCATATTTAATAATTCATTCAATTATCTACATATTTTATTAATAAGACTTAAATTTTAAACCACATTTTATAATTTATTAAACAATTAGATTTTTTATTTAACTATTTATAAACAAAATTTTGAATTTAGCAAAAAAGCGTCTCAAACTATAAAAAAGCGCACTCAAACTGCAAAAAGGCGCAAGCCTTGTGCTTTTTTACGCTTAGGCGCGCCTAAGTGTGCGCCTTGATAATTATGATTGATAGAACACATCAAAATTGGAGTTTGATGTAATCTTCAAATAGTTCTAAGAAATCAAAATTTGAATCATATAAGTTTCGATTATTTATTTTTAATCTATAATAAAACTATATTCTTGGTAAAAGTCGGATCTTAAATTACTTGTTTTCATTTTTTGCATTAAAGCGTCAGAATTTCATTATTTGTTTTGCGTTTTATTTTTACCTGAAAAGCTTATGCCTCAACGTTTCGAGGCTTACGCCTCGCCTCGTAGACCTGAAAACACCTCATGTACGCCGTTTGCGTTTTAAAACTTTGGTCAAGTTCGGTGGTGTTCTTTAGGAAATGAGAAAGATACATATCTGTCCGACCCATTATTCACCAGTTAGTAGAGTATAAGTTTTTCTTTTATCTATGTGATGGTCTTCCATATATGCTTACATTAAGAAATTTAAGCACATCACCTTGGTCGTTAACACGTTGATGCATCCAACAATGGATGCAATATCAAATTTTTTGTATGTGCAGAAAGGGTAAACCCCCCTACCTCGGTGGGTTCCCTCAAATTCTCTCGTTTTCCCACTTTAGAAACAAAATTTTGTAAATTCAAATTCATTTGCTATCAAGATTTTCTCCACAAGTTTATTGATCATTTGAAAATTTCTAGATCGTTCTAGACTACAGTTGGTATGTATAAGTGAGACATAAGTTGTACAATGAGTCAATGACATACAATGCTGTGTGGGTGGTTTTGATAGTAATAAATCAAATCTTCAAAAATTATTGCATCTTAACACTGTTAGTGCACATGTACGCACATACAGTTGAAAATATGTGTGTAACCATATGACTTTAGCTGATTCTGAATTATACATGATTGGAAACATGCTTTTCTTACATGAAATATCAAAGGGTGTGTGAGTAGAATAATTACACAAATTAAGAAAGTACAAATACCAATACCGACTATACAAATTAAGCAATCTCATTTTAAATTTTGATCGCAAAGCCATCTCCATGAGAATGTAACTTTTCCAGTTCATCAAAATATTATTGCATCTTAACACTGTTAGTGCACATGTACGCACATACAGTTGAAACTTGAAAACATGTGTAACCGTATGGCTTTTTAGCTGATTCTGAATTATACATGATTGGAAACATGATTTTCTTACATGAAATATCAAAGGGTGTGTGAGTAGAATAATTACACAAATTAAGAAAGTACAAATGCCAATACCTACTATACAAATTAAACAATCTCATTTTAAATTTTGATCGCAAAGCCATCTCCTTGAGGATGTAACTTTTCCAGTTCATCAAAAAATTTGATTACTCTAGGGCTGATTATCAATTTTAATAGCCGTACGATGAAGAGATTATACGGCTCTAGGTTTATCAATGAACTTAGATCGGCATATCTTGGGTTTTGCAGGTTAAGAGTAAAACCGACCTTACTTTCATTTTCTGTTGATTCATTTAATCGTTCATTTATTCTAGACAATAGATACAAGCTGCATTCTCACAGTTCAGAAAGTGCATCCTATTTACCTAAATGATTTAGTGATTTCTCTACTTTTTATCTGCCCATGCATTCTCATAGTCTAATACATTCGTCAGGAGTATGCCTACGTCCGCTGCACTAGATGTGGTGGCGAAGAATCTAAATTTGAAATTTTTTGAGGTTTGCAATTGCTGATATGGACATCCTTTTCTTTCTTTTAATGATCCAATTTTTTTGACCTGACATGAATTATTTACTACTAGGTTCCCACTGGATGGAAATTCTTTGGGAATTTGATGGATGCTGGCATGTGCTCAGTTTGTGGGGAAGAGAGCTTTGGGACAGGTAGATAGATTTTTGATGTAATTTCTTAACATATTAGCCTAAGTTAACATTAAAAGTGGCATGAACGTATTGAATGTCTGGGACATGTTAGTTCCTGTGGTTATAATGATGGCTGGAATGCCACACCTGGGGACTTGATCCACTGAGAAAAGATGTTCAAAATATTTCCATGTAGTTTGGGGCAGTATTCTAAAAGGCTAAAAATCAATTATGGGGAGACACTTAATCAGTATTTAATATAGTTTTTTTTTTAATTATTATTATTTGACCTTTTAGTGCCATATGCCCATACTTTTTATGCTAATTTAAATATTTTAAATACCACTCAAGTATGTCATAAGTCTGAAAAATGGGTGTGTTAAATCACTATTACTTTGGTTCTAGGTGTTTTTAATGGCCTCAATTTTTTTTCACTGGTCTTTATTTTTGATTCAAAACTGCTACATATTGGTCCTCTGGTCTACGACCCTTAGAATTGTTGTGAAGGACCATTTACTCATATTTCTTGTGTGAATTTAGATAATTTAAATGTCGTTCAAGTATGTTATAAACCTGACAAATTGATACTTACTAAAGTCACTACTGCTTTGGTTCTAGGTGGTTTTAGTAACCATAGCTTTAATTAATTAACCTATACCTAATCTTTATTCTTGATTCAAAACTACTACATATTGGTTCTGTGATCCACGACCCTTCGATTTTGCTGTGAAAGCCCAGATACTTAAATCACTTCTGAAATGAATTGCTACCATGGAAAGAAAATGAATTAGTTGTAGATCATCATATCAACCTTTAGATGGCATTAGCCTGATGCATATTTTCTCCAGAAATTGTGCTTGTTTATCTCTGTCTTTGTCTACAAGTATATGTACTCTCTTTCAGGTTCTGATCACATCCGTGAAAAGGATGGAATATGGGCTGTCTTAGCTTGGATGTCTATTCTTGCTTACAAGAACAAGGATAACTTAAGTGGAAACAAGCTAGTTTCTGTGGAAGACATTGTTCGCCAGCATTGGGCAACTTATGGTCGCCACTACTATACTCGATATGATTATGAGGTCACTCAATGCATAACTTTTCTTTGCTCTCCATTTCAGTATCCATGGGAACTTAATCATTCACTATTTATTCTCCCAACACTTTTTCCTTCACTTTACAGAATGTTGATGCTGGTGCTGCCAAAGAACTAATGGCATATTTGATCAAACTACAATCCACTCTTCAAGAGGTTAACAAGTAAGCAACATCACAACAATTATATATCCATTCGTATTGCACATTTCGATCTTGAAATGGATGTCGCAGATATATCTCTGTCACTGCTGGTGTGTGTAAACTATTAGAAAATTTATAATATAAAGTCCAATATAAAGCAGTATGCACCAGTTTTTTTTATTATCTTCCACATTCAATATTAAAATGGAAGTCGTAAAAAATAAACTGAAGTTACAGTACCTGTATGATGCTGTCCTTCAGCTCAATGCAAAACGCCTTGTTTGATGGATTTATATGCATTGGATAATGCTATAGAGTGTCTACTTTAGCTAAGTAACATTTGTCCTTGGATTTCCAGATTAAGGAATACTGCCAATTTGCCAAATTGCCCTGATAATGCAACTGTTATATGCTTTCCTTGCAGGATCATTCAAGGAATAAGGTCAGATGTCTCAACCGTAGTTGACGCAGATGAATTTGAGTACAAAGATCCCGTTGATGGTTCGATTTCTAAACACCAGGGTATTCGATATCTCTTCCAAGATGGTTCTAGACTTGTAAGTCTTGTCAACGTAGATAATTCCCATCTATAAGTTTGTGTTTTCTTTAGAACTCATAGGTTGTGTGGAACGTGAATGTGAGGGTGCATCTCATACTTTGGCATGCTGTACGAAAAAGTCTTATTTTAAGTGCCAGCAGTTGATTTTTCTCTTATAAGAGTACGTTGATTCAGACAGGGTATCAAATTTATAATTTTCTGCCCAGACATTAGTTGCCAATATTTTTCCGGCTAATTCTATTTATACATCTATAATTCTTTAACATACACCGTAAAATGAAATAAAATAGCATACACCAAAAATTTCTTTTCATACACCATGTCTTTCACAAAATTACCCTTTTATATTATTTTCATCACCTTTCCTCTTTTTAACCTTAAAACTAAATTACATAAAATTGGGAATTCATCGCAATATATTTACGTAAAAGTAAAAAAAAAAAAACTTTTATTTTATCACTAGTATTTTAAAATATTTGATTGTTTTTTAAATCACTTTTAATTTTAGATGATGGAAATTTGAACTTATTTTTTTTAAATATTAGAAAATTAAACTAGTTAAATTTTGGTGTTAAATTTAAACATGATTAGATTTGAATGAAAGATTGAAAATTTTTGTACTATGTATAACATTAATTTTAGTAGTTAGTTTTAAATTTTAATTTTTATATTTAATTAAAGTGAAAACTGTTAAAATTGACTGCATATAAATTGCTTGTAACTGTATGAATATATTTTAATCCTCAAAAGAAATATAAAATTAATTTAACCAGTGATATAAATTAATTTGTAATATATATACTAATTTTACAAGAGAAATTATATTGAGTATACATAATAATGCAAACAAGGGAGAATTGTATATATTTTCATTCTTTAATATTGATTCTTTTTAATAAGGTCATTTTGGTCTGAAATTTTATTTAAAATCTCATGGTGTAGGTAAAGCAATTTGCGGTGTTTGAATAGAATTTGCCTATTTTTCCTTAATAAGCTACTGAATAGGTGGAGCATAGCACATCATGCTGTTTATGTTATACAGTAGCCCTTGAATATTATACAACAGTCCCTAGGTGGTAACAAGTTATACATAGGAATCACCAAATTGTTATGCGTCTTAAATGCAATTATTCAACATTCATGTTAAATAAAAATGGGTGTCTAGTTCTCTTCTCCATTTTAATGTTTAGTCAGAAAGTGGTAGCAATTTTGTAAAAATGCTCGTTATATACCTTTGTGGTTGAAAGCATTTACCAGATTTCTTTTGATATCATCTTTGGCGATATATTGGTTGTTATGCAAGATAATTCACAAAATGAAACATTCACATTCACAACATCAGGTTTTCCGCCTTTCTGGAACTGGGTCCGAAGGAGCAACCATCAGGCTCTACATTGAGCAATACGAAAAAGATCCATCAAAAATTGGAAGGGAATCACAAGAAGCGCTTGCTCCTCTTGTAAGAAAGTTTCTACATTTCTTCTTTTATATTGAATTTGACACTTTGGTTAAGAGTCATTAATCACGTGCATGAATATATCACCGACTTGTAGGTTGATGTGGCCCTGAAACTCTCAAAGATGCAGGAGTTCACCGGGAGATCTGCTCCAACTGTCATCACATAAACACAAATCAGCTACATTATATTGTTTGTACTGTAAGTTCGAATAATAATGTAAGTAAACATGCATGCACTACGGTTTTCTTTCTGACTGTCTGAGATGACATGCATGCTAAGTTATATACTCATCCTTATTTGAGGTTGCTGTAATTCTTTTTTGTCTCGCATTGGTTCTTAATAAAAGCTTTTTTTAACCAATAATAGTTTTCCTGCTGTTTTGTGTGTCCATATTAGTGAAACATAGTACTGGAAGGTAGAAACTTCGGTAGCTATTGTAGTTTTGGAAGAAGACTCTGTTTACAGCTTTCGTCTGATGCATAGAAGAGGCTATTTTTAGAAATTGGAATTAAGAACAGGCAATCTTTTTGATCATACATGTGAAACATTTTATTCTAGTTAGCTTTTAGTTTTTTTTTTATGGTCAACTAACAAAGCATCATGTCAAATTTTTAGAATTATGTCTACGATTTGTTTTCTAATTGTCATCACATATAGATGTTACTTGAAATAAAGATGATCAGAAAATCAAATGTGTAACCAATCGTGAAAATAATTGTTTGGGTTTGAAATGATGCTTTTAGGTGAATAACGTTAACTTGTAGTTTTTTTTCGATCCTCCAGTGAGTTGCACACAGAGCGAGAAAAGGAATATTCACGCACCTATGGTAACGGAGAAATAAAAAATATGATTATATATTTTTGTAAATTATTCTCTTAGATTATCAACATAAAAGAAATATTCACGCACCTGTGGTAACGCTCTTAAGGAGAAAATAGTGACCAAGAAAATCCCTAAACTAAGCGGAAAAGCGTTTGAAGAAACGTCAGATACAAATTTACAATCGAATGAACAAGGTATCTTCACAGAAACGATGGAGAAATAAGTCACTACTATAAGGGTCCGTTTGGTAATTGAAAGCGGTAGTGCTTTTGCTTATTTCGAAAGTCCTTTTGCTTTTGAAAAATCAAAAAAGTCCGTTTGTTATAATAATGACTTATAAGTTGAAAAGGTTAAAAAAAAAAAAAAAAAAAAATGAATAAAATACACAGTTTTGTATATAGCATTTTGACTTCCACACTGATATTTTAAACAAAACAAATACATGTGCATACTAATTCAAACATTTTAATACATAAAACATCATATTTGAATTAGGAGCAATGAACCAAACATGAATACACATTAATTTTGTATACAAAAATTTAAGCATCATAATAATTTAGAAAAGACAATATAATCCTATAAGACATGATAATATGCAGCTGTATTTTGACGAATTTGTCGTCTTTTTCTCTTGGAATCTTCCTTCTTGAGTTGAATACGTTGTTAAATCACGCTCTACTTCTGCAAAATTTGATTCATCCAATTAGAAGTTGCAATAATCATTCGTTTGGGAAATAATGGAACTTGTAATAAAAAATTGCCTCAGATTCAAGGTTGACACAACTCATAGACATAAGTTGGCATTAATAATAAGTACATTCATACTATCACACTGTATCTGGACACCATATTGTAAAGCTAAACAAAAGATGCAAATATAAAATTAAGAACGTAATTCTTACCTAAAATATCAACATTTTGGAGGCAGTATGTTTAAAAGCTTAACAAACAAATAACATTTACAATCTTCCAAACAATATACTTAGGAAAAATCAAAGAAAGAACTTACAAATTGGGCTTGGTTAAGAACTTCAGCTTTTTTAGTTGGCGACTTTTAGGACGATGATACATATTTTTGCTCTAAATTTGCACAATCCAAGTTCCATGAAAAACTGACATTTAGGTTGACGAGGTCGCCCAAGTTAAATGCAATCATGTTATGTCATTTGAGCAGTAATGTCCAGTCCATTTTATAGGAAGCATATTTTTATTTGGATCCTAATAGCTAGTCCATTCTCCATGGGTTTAACACAATATGGAGGTATGTAGCACATAGTACACATTACAAAAGGTGATGAATTAGCATAGTTAATTGCCTCACTTATACATGCAAGTTATTAACATATGTAGATGCTACCACAATCACATAGTTATGTTTATCTTGGTTCATGTATATTAGTGATACAATACATAACAATTGTGGCTCAAGTTCTTTAACAAAAATATATGAAAAGAAAAGTATATGGGCATTGAAATATTTTTTAGTTTCACATTTTACTCTTCAACAGCCTTCAAAATAATCTTCCAAACAAAATCAATGTTGTGTAGATACTACTATCAGAAAAGTAACCAATTGTATTGGTAGTGCAATATTCTTAAGGATATTTTATAGTACTAAATATCAAAGTCTAGATTCATCAAATGCTTTTATTGTTCATAGAAAACCCTGTATGCACCCTCTTACTTGCAACCTTACGGAGATCACTAATACATACAACTATGGTCTGCTAAGTTACTCAATGAAGCACCTGAGGAACATCAATCCCCAAAAAAACTATGTTGCAAATTATTCTAGAATATTTCACTGGAATGGACAATATTCTTACCTGAATTACGCTAAATAGTATTCTCGAATTTCTCAAGATCAGAATAACTATCGTCTTCGAAGAATTGGTTGCTAAGTTCCTTCTTCGGCTTCGTACACATAATACTTAAGTAAAATAATAAAATCGAAAACTGATAGACAAACTAATCGAAGATTAGAAGCATAAAGAACGAAGGAGAAAAGAAAAATAGTACCTTTTTTGATGTCGGAAGAGAATCGACGATGTTTACGGTGGATGACGAAGAAGAAGAAAAAATCGCCTCTATTTTGTTATCAAAATAAACATAGGAGATGTTGATTAGGATAGAATTCGAATTTGAAATGTCCCCATATATATGTTGATTGCTTGTGTACGTAGTATAGAATGGCTTTACATATATAAATAGTGACACACAAACACGAGGTTAGTTGCCATTTGTGGTATAAGCCTGGCCGGAAACAACCGACAAATCTAGCAACCACAGGTAGGCCCAACTAATGTGAGATGTCTGGGTGCCATGGGACATTCAAACTTAGTACATTATGACATGAGGTTAAACCTACTTGTAGTAGATGCCTGCCCGGAACCGCCCAGCATATCCAACATCTACAGGTATACGGTTTAATGTGAGAGGTCTAGAGTGTGTGTGTGTGTGTGTGTGTGTAACTACATATATTAGTCTATTGTGTGTGAAAATAGATAGGTTTACTACACCTTGAGAAGGTCTTAAGTGGCTAACCCTCTTCTTATCTAATTTGGGTCTTAAGTGGTTATGACTAGGATACCCTCCGAAGGTTTATTCCTTGGAGAGGAACCCAAGTCATGGGTCTCACCCTTATTATGGGTCCTCCTGTTAGAGAATGGAGTTTTGATGACAACAACCTTATTTCAATATTAATCGATTATAAAATATATACTAACATTTTTGTATATAATATATATATATATATATATACACACACATATGCAGAATTTATATACAGAAAATATTACTGAAGACTGTATAGTTTAAAGATATTAGAGATTCAGAGTTCAAAGAAATTTCAAGACTCATGAGTATTAAGATTTAAAGAGTTCAAGACTAATATAGTTATAGAGTCTAGATTATGTAAGACTCTAATAGCACTCCAGGTTCAAATTCTGATTTTCAAACTCTGTTTTCAAAATTCTATCTTCAATCTTTTCTATTTTATTTCCTCCCTATTTTATTTTCTATCTTGTATAATTTCTTTTCTTACTCTAATTTTCAAACATAAGTTTTATATATTTATATTTTTATACTTTTATTTATATGTATATATAGTTTAAAACCTTATAATTTTATAAATATGGTTATATAGTTTAAAGTTATGTTTTCATATGATTTTCTACTTTATAGTATTAATTTATAACACTATATTTTAATTCAAGAATTTCTAGAATTATGTTTTTATCAAAATACTTTGAAAATGCTCAAAAATGAAATTTACACTAAGGGTAAGTCGACGTACATAAAACACTATGTCGACATATAACTGTCATTTTTTCAATTGTGAAAGGAAGCGTCTTTTCTATTTGTGACGGTTCTAAAGCGTGACATCCTTTCATATATTATAAAAAGGGCTTAAATCCGAATTTTTTATCATCTCTTCTTCTCTAACTTCATCCTCTTTCTTTACACCATTATTCTTAATCATTTTTATGTTTTCTACACTTATACTTTGCCGAATTCAATTCCGTTTTGATCAAACTTCTTCTCTATACACTCTCTACTCTCTGAATCAAGTACTATTGAAGAGTTATAGGGCTGTTTGTGATTGTTTGGGTTGAGTAAAGGAATCGGTGGTATCCCTTGTAGTCGTGAAATCAAGGACGGAATCGGTGGTATCCCTTGTAGCCGTGAAATCAAGGACGGAATCGGTGGTATCCCTTGTAGCCGTGAAATCAAGGACAGAATCGGTGGTATCCCTTGTAGCCATGAAATCAAGGAGGATTGTAATTGGATATTGATATAGTAATAAAACTCTGCGCAATCCAGCGTTGCATGGGACTGGACGTAGGAGTGATCCGAACTAGTATAAAATCCGGTGTGTTCGTTCCTTTTCTGCAATTTTATTTCTGTTTATTCTTTTGTTTGTGTTTGAATCTGTGTCTATGATTGTGTTTGTGGTATTTTGATTTACATAAATTTTAGATTTTGTTTAAATTCTCAAAAACACTATTCACACCCCCTTCTAGTGTTTATTTTTCTTTAACGATCCTTTCCGCATTCCTTAACAATTGGTATCGGAGCAAGGTCTTTCAAAAAGTTCCTAATCTGATTTTTGAAAATAGTTATAATGGCAACCAACACTGGTAGCAATAATAGTTCTTTTATAGAGGGTTAGTCCACTGTTAGACCACCATTGTTTAATGGTAGTAATTATTCATATTGGGCATGTAGAATGAAAATATATTTGCAATCAGTAGGTTTAGACATATGGAATAGTATACAAAATGAATATGTTGAACCCATAACTGCATTTGCACAATGGATAAATGAACAAAAGGCTGCCGCACAAAGCAATTCTAAAGCCATGAATATGTTATTTTGTTCACTAGATAGAAATGAATTTAATAGAATATTAATATGTAAAACCGCCTGTGAAATTTGGAGAACTTTACAAGTTACTCATGAAGGAACTAATAAAGTTAAACAAACTAAAATAACAATGCTAGTTAATCAGTTTGAGTTATTTAAAATGAACAAGAATGAGTCTATTTCGGATATGTATTGCATATTTCAAGAGATAATGCATTCATTAACCACACTTGGAAAAACCTATTCTAAAGCAGATCAAGTCAGAAAAATATTAAGTTCATTAACTCCAGAATGGGATCAGAAAATTTTGGAAATTGAAGAAGCCAATAATGTGAATGAAATGGAGATTGAAGAGTTAATTGGAAATCTGATGTCTTACGAAGTACAATTACAGAAAAGAAAATAGGTCAACAAAAAAAGAAATCTATTGCATTGAAAGCAACAACAGATGATTCTGACTCGAGTAGTGAAGATGATGAAGAAACAACGCTTATGACAAATCATTTTAGAAGATTTTTGAGATATAGAAGGAAGAATTACAATCAAATTCAAAAAGTAATGATGGCCAATGTAACACCCAGGTTCAATAAAAGAAAATAAATAGGGGAAGATAGAAGTTGCATAAAATAATAACAGAGAGAAAATAGGAATGAAAATATCATCACAGGCATGAAGGCTAAGACTTGATAAGAACATCATCATGAACATGAAAAACTTGATGTACAACAAGATAAACTGATGATAACAACATCATGAGAATAAGAATAGAAGCAAAAGAACAACTTAGAATCAGGCATAGTCTCAATTTCATCTTATTACATGTCAAGACTAATTTAGGTGTTCAAATCTAAAAATAACTGAAATTACAACATTTGGATTAGAAAAGATAATTGAATCGCTTGTTGTTGTTGAAGAACTCTGACTTGATATTGATTAATCCTCTAGGTTGATGAAGAACTTTTTGATTTGATTTAGGTTTTAGTGACGGCTAGGTTTAAATGAGAGTTTGGCGGCATGGAGGCGCTATGAGAGTGAATAATAGAATTAGGGTTTAGGTTTGGATATGTATTTATAGGTGTGTTAGGCAAACAATGGCCTTTAGATTAGCATAGGAGTCATCAGAGCCATCTAAACCAAAGAGACATGTCACCCAACCAACCACAGTGCGACACATAAGCCCTAAGACACAAAATTTCGTCACAGACCATAAAATAGGTCGGTTTGGCGTTTTTCCTTCCCACTTCTGCTATTTTGAATTTTTTTTCTTGAATTTTAGGTTGATTTTTATTTTATTAATTTATATATACACATATATTTCCCTTATATGTATACAAACTTCCAAGGTCCATAACTTTCTCATACATTATCCGTTTAATGCAAACTTTGGGTCCATCTTGACCAGAATTTTGAGACGAACGCAGTGGTATAGTCTATTTTACATAATTCTCACTTTTAAAATTAAGTATTCTTTTAATTCGTCTATTAATATTCATAGAAAAATATGGGTTGTTACATTCTCCCCTCCTTAAAGTATTTCGTCCTCGAAATCTCTAAGTTAAGAAGAATGCATCCTACCATCCAACATCCATCTACTCAACCATCATTCATAAGCATCCATTGTCCTTAAAAAAGATTTCTGATGCTATATGAACATATGCAGAAGTGTGTGTTAGATCCAAAATTGGCTCTAACACCCAAACTAATAACAATTCTATTGAAATGAAATCAAAAACTATGAAAACAAACAATTTATAGTGGTTCAGCGTTAAATAGCCTACGTCCACTTTCTTCTTTTTGATTGATGCTTTGAATGTGAGTACAACAATGATTTTCACTCAAGTCTCACTCATCTCATACATTGATTCACTCGATTTCCTTCACAATATGATTTAAAAGATGATTGTAAGCTAAGTAAGTTGATGGCATTCGGGTTGCAAAGGAGTTTAAGTTCTGAATGTGCCAAAAGATCCTTCCAAATGCCTCTTGATGTTTTATTTAGAGGTGGAAAATCCCCTGGAGTGGGATCGGTTCGGATCCACGTGGCATCAACCCGCCACAATCGGGTTCGGATGGAATCTGATGATGACAGCACAACAGGTTAGTGGCAAACGTGGGTATATCGTGTGCATAATTGTCTCGAGTATTAAGGAAAACGTGGGGTGGAAGCTGCTGTGACTCTGGGATCGGATCGAATATGTTTGTGTATGAGGTTCGGATCGGTTCCATTCGTTCCGATCCGGTCCAGCTTGTTTTCCTTCCCTTTCTGCTTTGTGTTGATCTGTCTCTGCCCAAGGAAAACCCGATCCGATTATCTGGCAGGGTGCTCTTTATTGTTTGAGTCTTTAACTTTGTGTATCCTAGTTCACAAAGTAGGCTAACATTTTGCCCCCTCAAAGGACGCTTCTATTAAAGATGGAGCGTGCTTTGACATTATCTGTCCATTGATCTCTGAATTTGAACCATTGAATAGCTGCTTCCTCTCGCGTGTAGGGATACATTGCTTCACTAATTCATATCTCTTGTGACTTATAAATACATCAAAAAGTCCTCAAATTTCTTTCTTTGTTTCGTACAATTTTGATAGCCCTGCTTGATGTCCAGTAGCTCTTCCAGGTAAATCTTTATATACATTTTTCTCTGTATTCAACCCGTATGCCAAGTTGATATACGTGATTCTATTGGGGTTCAGTTTCCAATCTGAACAGCCTCTCTCGCCCCGCTTCCACTAGACTATTAGGCCAAATATATGTGGGCTAACATTACGGTCTGTACGGGAAAAAACATGGGGAATATTAAGAACCATTTCCATTTCATATATAAATCCTCCACGCTCAATCTCTCTCCTCTTCTTATTGTTCTCGCCGTCTTCTAAATTATCCGCAAAAAACCCTAACTCCCAAAAACTCCGGAATCCCTATTTTAATCTTCAAATTGAGCACATAGGAAGGTCTGTAACTCCGATTAACTTTGTTACGATTGATTTCGATTAGGATTTGTGAATAATTTGAGCGATTTCGGTATGGTATTTAATTGGTTCTGACGCCATGACTTCCTCCCCATCACTACCATCATCGATGGTCTCGTCACCATCTCAAGGCGGTTACGGAGGGGACTAGAATCTGATGTTGCTCGAACCAACACGTGGACGCTCGATTTCGGTTCAGTTCTAAACATGAGAGTGGGTTCGGTGTTGGTTAAGCGAGATGTAAAAGGGAGAAGAAAAAGAGAAAGAGAGGAGCTGGGATCGGTTCGGGTGGAGAAAGGTTAGAGTGAAGGGAAGGGGAAGAGGTTCCTATGATCGGATCGGATCGGGTCGGAGTAAGAAACAAAGAGGAAGAGAGGCGTGGATACTCAAGTCAATTCGGACCGCTCCGAATACCTACTTCCGAACCGATCTGGTTTTGCTGGTTGGTTGCGAACGTTTGCTTCAGACCAAAACATGACTCCCCCCCGATCTGATCCCAACACTTACATCCGAACCGAACCGAAGCAGTCTTACTCAATGCACAAGAATTTGTTCAACTGGCCAAATCAATGCTTGACATAACCTTCAACTTAAAGAACAGTTAGATAGCGCCTTATGAACATAAACGAACATCAAGAACTATTCCGAACATTACTGCTTTATCGAACCTTTGCATTACGCTCTCATGTGTTTACTTTGCATCCTTTGCACACATAGCACACACTTTAGTTCACACACGTACATGGGGGGATACGGGCTATCTTACTCTAACTTATGTTATTGCTTCTTCAGTAGTTTAGCAATCATGGCAAAGAGACGTTTATCTAGGTTTGCAGAGAAGAGAGAAGTTGCAGAAACTTCCGAGAAATTCGCTCTTGATGACTTATCCTCTCCCTCAGACCCCGAATGGAACGATGAGGGCCCAGATTATGAAGTAGAAGCACACAATAGTGAAATACCTTATGATAGTGAAGTTTCTCTTAGTGATGAAGAGGAAGGAGGGATAGGAGATAATCATGCTCCTGATGAATTTGAATCTGCCATTATATTGGAGTTACCCAAAGATTCTGTTGAATCGACGATTGATGACGACAGACTCGTTCGAATACTTCTAAAGCATGGAATACTAAAAAGAGATACCCTGGTGCCATCGAAAACAGATCGCCCCCACAATCCTCTGGAAGGATTTATGGCAGTTACCCGATTGATGTGTATGGTTGGGGCTATTCCACCGTTTCCGCCTTTTGTTGTCGATTTTATGAGACAGATGCGGATTGCCCCCATGCAATTACATCACAACTCTTATGCTTATTTATACACCTTGTATATAGCATATAAAGAGGTTTTAGGTATAGAGCCTACCTTCGATGACGTCCACTTTTTTTTATATAATTTCAAGCATTGGACTCAAGAGACTCCTTCCTTCTCATATTTTGAATCAGTCCCAAAAAGGAAAATTATTACAGTTCCATTTAGCAGCAAGGCTGGTGATTCTAAGCTCGAATGGTTTATATCAGGCAGCAGCCGGGGTGCTCCAGGAGATGGACCAAATCAAGTAAAGCACCGACTTTCTAGATCTCAATTTTAAATGCTCATGCCAACACATTAACTTGCTTTCTTTTTCATTCGCAGTTGATAACCCAAAGCAAATATCGGGTCAATTGTACTTTGATCTTTTGCATCGGCTTCTCAATGGCGATCAAAAGTTCCTAACCATCGACGAAGTTCTTAAGGATGAGTATCTCCATCACCACGGGTTACTATCCATTACCTGTAGTATAGGTAATGGGACGGGTTCATATGTGTACATACCCCTGGTAGACATTATTCCTGAGACGGGCGAGGGCTCGAAAGGTCCAACAAAACCTCTTCGGACTTCGCCTTCTCCGTCTTCAACTCAGGACGACGAGTTAGCCAACATAGCTGAAAAGCACAGAGATGACGCTATTTCTCCTGAGAAGTCAACATCTCCTAAAGAGCTGCCAACAGATGCTTCTCAAGGAGATGCTCCTGCTACCGATGATTCCGCATTTAAGGGTTTAGGAAACCTTCCCCTACCTGAAACCATCTATACTTCAGAGGACTTTGGCATGAATCCTTTAACTTTCACTTCTTCAGAGGAGACTACTCCCGTGAAGACCAAAGAGCCCGCTCATGCTAGTCTGGCCTCAGACTCGGGTTTGTTGGAGGGAACACCACTTAGGATGCACTCAACACATTAGCACCACACGTCACAGTACTCATGTCCTATGTGAACACTAATTCTGAATTCCACTTATATTGTTGCGCAGGTACAATGTCTTGCCCTTACTACGATGTCAGAAAATGCGCTTTAGCATGTCTAGACCTCCTTCCGATATCGAGCATGATCGCCGTGAGAGCCGGGGCAGAGATGATAGAAGGCCTCGCAATTCTCATCGACCACACACCTCGCGCTCTCGTTCCCCCATCCGGTCGGATCTAGACAGGTATAAGTGCTACCAGAGTCGTCGAGGAGAAGACACAACGCAATTCAAAGATCAAACTTCTCTTCAAGACAAATATAGTCAGGAAAAAAGTCCATCGAAACATACTAATTCACGAGGCAAACACAAAGTTTCCAAAAAGCGATCTGGAAAGGGTGATGCAGCCATCGTCCCGGCTAAGCGAAAACATGTTGAACTAACATACTGCAAGCCTCCACCACTGGATGCTGATTCCAAAGTTAATATGGCATATCTGGAGAAGCAGTTCCCAGATCAATACTTTGAGAATCTAACTTTTTTACCCGCACTTGAGCCTATTACTTCAAAGTGGGCAGATGAGGCTAAAGCAAAGATTGACGCAGTTGAGAAGCAATACTCGGAGATGTATAAATATTCACGCAATCTCTCCAGAATTATTCGGGTTTAATTACAGACGTTGATTCAATGAAAAAGGCTGCGGATTCTGATGAGGATGCCTTGAAAAATTTGGAGAGGGACCTAGAAGACACTCAGGCTCAACTCGTCATTGCTCAACGGGATGCCAACAACTTCAAACAGCAATTTGAGGAATTACAGAAGCGTTATCATGACTTGCTGGAATCTCATAGTCAAGAGCGTTTGGAGTTGAAGAAACAAGTAGAAGATGCTAAGTCAGACTGTGTCAAAATGCAACTGGCTTACAATACTCTTGAGCAAGAAAAGGCCGAGTTAGCGAGAAAAAATGCTGAACTGGAGAAACGAAACGCTGACTTGGAGTCCAAGTTAATGGAAGCCGAGAATAGGGCTGCCCTAGCTGAGGGGAATGTGGATAGTGCCATTAAGTCTGCTGAAGAAACTCGTAAACAGCTGTCAGAGGCTCAGGAAGAAGTGCACGGTTTTGGCGAACTATTGATTGAATTCTTTGCACACATAATTCGTCGCCGAAACATCTCTTGGATTGAAGACTATCTGATTACCTTAGTTCACATATGGAGTCAAATCATTGAATGGGAGAAAGAGGAACTTAAGGTAGATTTTGTTGATGAAGACAAACTCATGGAAAAGTATTTGAGAGATGATGAACCGGCACGCCTGGCCGAGGGGCGTCGCCTCATTGCTGCTGCTATGGAGGAGGAGAAACGCTTGGCCAAACAAAAGAATATCCCTAAAGTTGGTTCTTCTTCTGCTACCGCTGAAACAACTGAAGTTGAGGGATATGATCCCGAGAATCCGGGAATTCCTAAAGTGTCTCTTTCATCTCCTATACCCGAATCAGCGTCAGATACGGTAGCTGCCCCAATTGAGAAATCATCAGAAGGTATTTCCACCTTTTCACCTTAATTTGCCAAGGCAGTCTCCACCTTTCGTCACATCATTGGGCAATCGAGGATCCTTTATTTTCCCCTGAGTTGATAACTGTTGCTTCTCATTCTGTAGGTGCTGGACCAGCCGAGAAGATTGATAAGCATCAGGGAACCACCATTGGGGAAAAATCTGTGGAAGAGACTCAGGGAGAATAGGATAAGGCTACCATCGTTGAGTCAGGAGGGGGAGCTGAACTGTCTAAGGCTGACACTTCCCATGATGACGAGATGATAGATGTCTTAAAAGATGACGGTGGTAATGAAGGGCATGAAGAAGATCATGATGTGGCTATAATTGGGGATTCAAAAAGTGTCGATGACGTTACTTTGGCTGAAATGAAAGCCGAACAAGACAAGCGCATGCAGCTGAAAGTTGAAGACTTGAACCCCGAAAGCCTTAAGCCCCTTGCAGTGGTGGATCCTGGATCGAGGTTAGTTGTTAAGCTTTCAACTAGGTCTATTACAGAAGAGCTTGCTAAAAAATCTTCTCTTGATTCCAGTGTTCCGACTCCTGGGAAGAAATCCACCGATTCTGGTACTTCAACTACAGAGAAGAAAAGGCCAAAGCGTCTCATGTCTGATGCTGAAAAAGTGGCTAGAAATGCTCATAAGGCTGCCAAAAAATCCAAGTCTGCTCCGAAGCCCAAGTGATGATGTGCTTTGTTTTATTTTGTTTTGTTGTTCCACTGGTCCGCTGTTGTTGTAGTGAGTGCGGCCCTCACATCTTTTGCTTAGTCTTCCTGTATAAACTCACATATTTGTGAATAAAATTGTTTGTTCTATGCAATGTCTGATTTTCGTTAATTTTAACATTTAGGTAAAGATGCGCACAAACAGCATGTCAAATCATAGTTATATATTAAAGTCGTTATTAAGGGGAATATGTGTACATATATATGCCCCCCATCGATCTTGGATAACTGATTAAGACTTATTCAAGATCGATTAAATTCAAAATTCAGCTGTCCCCGGTTCTCTGACGGGGCCATATTCCTTTTGTCGTTGATGCCTATTCTTCCTAGCATCTTTATACTCTCCTGTCTCATAACCAGGTTAGAGTATTACTGAGGCGGTCTCTTATCTGGGTGCACCTTCACGCCTCAAGGGACGTCGTCTTCCCGTCCTTTATACTTTCTCTTGTCTCATGAGAGTTAGAGTTAGGGAAGTCGTCTTCCCATTCTTTGCATCTTATCATGCAAACGATCATTTTGTTTGCTCCTGCACATGGGTTGCCTCCAATTTTTTTGAAATTTAATTTTTTGTTTGGTGTTTTATTGTCATGACAGAATAATGGTTAAGGATATAAATAATGCATGAAAATAAATGACACATGATATTTTTTATAGTGGTTCAGCTAAGTTGTAGCCTAAATCCACTTCATAATCCTTTGTTCATATAAACAACCTTTTTAAGGCAAGTTGTAACACCCCACTCCCGCTATGATCACTCACAATGGGAATGCCATAGCATCGGTGGAGTATTTTAGTGAATATAGAACAGAAAAATTACAACAAGACAGATATAAATAGTACTTGAAATTTTAAAACATCATCTCATAACAGCGGAAGTAAAACATGTCTGGTTATATCATAAACCCACAATAAAAGTCAAGTACAATATCCATCAAAATAAAGAAGTACATAATCCCACTCTCATACAATAGCCAAAACAAAAGAAAAGATAACTGGATAACTGGAGCTTTACATCTACCCAAGCTCCTAAAGACTGGAACAACAATCTGATCAAGCTCCACTACTGCTAGGATCCACCACAGGACCTGAGGGTTGGGAAAAAGATAAAAACAACGGGGTCAGACATAAGTCTGAGCGAGTCCTATAACTTTAACAATACAATCGTTAAAGTAACCAGAGAAGACATGAACTGATATACGGTAACATATGGGGATGAATGGTTACACTAAGCAGCCAACTAAACTAAGATAAAAGATAAAACACATCTACCCTTCCTAAGGTAAATTACTAAACTGCACCACACCAGTCGTTCCTAACTTAAAGGTTGATCCCACCCATGGACTTATAAAATTAACTTAATAGTACTTGCGTACCCCTAGGTGACCAAGTAGACGCCACGGGGCCCTACAATCCACTAGGTGTACACACTACTCCCCATTCGATCGGCTCCCTAACGTAGATACCCGTGCTGGCCCCACCATGGGGTGTACCATTCCCCAACGTGGCAACTCGATATAATTAACGGTGCACGGCTTATATCTACACGATGCAACAACGGCTTACCTACCAACCCGGGCCCACACACGCATATAAAGCCCGTTGGACTTGCGTTGTCACCGCTAACCCGTTTGCCTCTTACAGTCAAGCCCAGTATGCGTGTCCCGTCCTCGACATGGGTCGAGCCCACAAAGATACGTATGGGTTACTGGTTGAAATGGGCCTCCACAAGCTACCCACCTAAGCTTGTCCCTTTTTCTAGTATATCCCACTTAACCCTTTAATCATGTTTTAATTACATGTTTCCACTTTGGTTAAGTATTCTAATCGTATTTTCTATTGCCACCCAAGGCAACTACTAGATTCCCTCATGCCACCCAAGGCACCCACTTAACCCCTCATGTCCCTCTACATGCTAATGTGGTTAAGTGTTTCTTAATTAATTAATTAAGATCATAACCTTTGTAAAGACCTCTCACATTAGACTGTCTTTTATGACCGCTGGTTAAGCCGGTTGGGTCCGGGCAGCCTTATGTCATAACCGAGTCTAACCTCGTGTCTTTACATTAATCACGCATTTAGTTTGTGCCTAAGACCTCTCACATTGGGCTAACATTTGTAGCAACTGGTTAAGCCGGTTGGGTCCGGGCAGTTTTACCCTACAACTGAGTCCAACCTCGTGTCTTAGTCAATTAATTACAACTAATTAATCACCCTCATAATTTTATATTAATTATCCCTAATTAATTAAGTTTTTCTTAACATGGGTAGACCTAACTCAATAGGTAAATTCCCATGGGGTAGACCTAACTCAATAGGTAAATTCCCAACACATAGTATGGGTACACCTAACTAAATAGGCAAATTCCCATACTATGTTCATTTATTTTTGTGTTATGCATAATTATATTACTTTCACACAATCTTATTAACTTATGCATTTAATTAACCCCATCGTTCCCCCGTAATTTCGTTCTCATGACATAACACATAAAAAGGTGTCAACTTGCATATGAATGAACATGTTTCAAAGGTGCCATCTTGCATATTAACAAACACATAACTTGCATATGAACTTGCATAACATGTCACATAACTTGCATATAATCTTGTATAACATGTCACATAACTTGCATATAATATGTCACATAACTTACATATTCACTTGCATAACATTCTTGCATATTAACTCATAAACTTGCATAATGTGTCATCATGAACTTGCATATTAACAAACATGTAACTTGCATATTAACAAACATGTAACTTGCATATTAACAAACATGTAACTTGCATAGCATATTTTGCATATTAACATACATGTAACTTGCATATTAACAAACATGTAACTTGCATATTAACAAACATGTAACTTGCATATTAACAAACATGTAACTTGCATAGCATATCTTGCATATTAACATACATGTAACTTGCATATTAACAAACATGTAACTTGCATAGCAAATCTTGCATATTAACCTACATGTAACTTGCATAGCATATCACCATGAACTTGCATAACATGCATATGATTACATAGCCCACAACTTGCATATTTAGCATCATGCAAACATAACATACATCATATTAAACTTGCATAAACTTGCATACTCAACATGCATAAACATACATACTCAACATGCATAAACATAAGATTAATGCTAACATCATATCATATGATTCAAGACTCATTAATCCACATACAAAACCATAAATCCCATCACATCTCATCTACTTAGTTTACAAAAGATCATCAAAGTGATAGAAACTCACTACTAGCAAATTTTGCACTCCAAATGAAGAAGATTAAGATGCTTAGAAGGTATTAGAGGTTGATTAGAGTGTGATTAGCTTGCAACCCTCTTTATAAATTAGTGGAGGCCATGAGAGCTAGCATTTTGCCATAGTTTAGTTGTATGATAGATTAATGATGATTTAGGGCTAGTTTAGGGTCTTATTTATAGATTAGGTGAGTGTTTTAGGCCATTAGATTAACCCTAGATTAGATTAGGACCCTTAGATTTCGGAACCCTCTAGAACATAGCCCAAGACTCAACCAAGACCAGACCTGGTGCACCCAGATCAACAGGGCCGACACCCTGTGTCGACATCCCTGTCGACAGGGCTGTCGACACCCCTGTCGACACCCCTGTCGACATGCCTGTCGACACGGGGCTAGGCGGGAATTTTTCCCCCTTTTCCTCTTTTGGCTCCAAACTTGTTTTAGAGCTGAATTTTAAATCTGTTTTTAAATTTAAATTTTCTGAAAACTTCTTTGGGCCATAACCGGGCCATACGGACTCCGATTCTCGAAAACTCGGACTCTATTTCGCGTATTTTTCCGAGACGAACGAAATGACGCAGCCCGTTTCCCCTGGTTCTCCCATATGAGATTAATTATACTTTAATTACTAACTATTAGTGTTTAATTGAAATTCGGGGTGTTACATTCTCCCCTACTTAAAGGATTTCGTCCTCGAAATCTTTAAGTTAAGAAGAACGTATCCTACCAACCAAACAACCATCTACTAAACCATCAACCACAAGCAACCATTATCCTTAGAAACTTCTAATGATGTATGAACATATGCGGAAAGTGTGTGTATATGTCCGTATACTAATGCAAAATCAGGCGGTCTACTGATTCAGTCGACCTCCTTAATGCAAACCATGATAGTGCCATGCATCCAATATGTATGCGAAACCCTATTGACACATACAAATTTCTACATGCGTGCACAACCATACACAAAGATGCATCATCCACATGATAACACAGCCATGACACATCCATCAATCTAACTACCACATCCATTTATGCGCTATGCAACATGAAGTGACTGAGCCGATCTAGTGCCTAATGTGTGTGTATATGCATCCACGAGCAACCACTAGCAATCAATTGCATCCACATGCATCCATCAACCATAACATGTTTCAAACACATGTTTCAACCATAGGCTTACCCTATCTAAAGGTCAAACAGTACTAACGAGAGGACATACTAAAGATAAGATAAGTACTAGACAAGTGATAAAGGAGAAGTTAAAAGACATACTCTCAAAAAGAAATGGATACAAAGAACGCATCTTCGCTTCCGTCTCCCAAGTAGCATTGCTTTCGTCATCTCCCCATTGCACTTTAACTAGCTGAACTTCTCTGTTCCTTAACTTCCTAGTCTCTGACCCAAGGATGCGAGTAGGAGCTCGTCGAATCGTCGCATCACGCTCTACCTCTACATCTCTAAGCAAGCTCGGCTCTACCACCTCTGCGGTCTCATGTAAGCACTTCCTCAGATGTGATACATGGAATACATCATGAACACCACTAAGTCTGTCGGGCAATTCCACCCTATATGCCATCCGTCCAATCCTTTCCTTAATAGGAAACGGCCCAACAAATCTCGGTGCTAACTTCCCAACGGACCCAAAGCGAACAACATTTCTCAATGGAGATACTTTGACAAAAACCATATCCCCAACCTCAAACTCAAGATCCGTCCTTCTCCGATCCGCATAAGATTTCTGTCTATCTTGCGCTGCCTTCATCCTTCTACGAATCAAATCAATCTTCTCTGAAGTCTCTCTAACCATATCTGGCCCAAGCAAGATCTTATCCGTAGATTCCCACCAACATGTAGGAGATCGACAAGGCCTTCCATAAAGAGCTTCGAAAGGAGCCATTCCAATACTGGACTGAAAGCTGTTATTATATGCGAACTCCACCAAAGGAAGATGTTCTTCCCATGTACCTCCAAAATCCAAGATACAAAGCCTCAAGAGATCTTCTAAGATACGGTTCACCCTCTCGGTCTGACCGTCCGTCTGAGGATGATATGCGGTGCTCAAACACAACTGAGTCCCTACCGCCTCTTGCAAACTTCTCCAAAACTCACTAGTGAAGATAGGATCTCGATCACTCACAATGCTGGATGGTACGCCATGCAATCTAACAATCTCTCTAAAATAGACTGAAGCAAGCCATGGAGCGGTCCTCTTACTCTTCACGGGTATAAAATGGGCACTCTTGGTAAGTCTGTCTACCACAACCCAAATTCCCGTATTGCCCTTCCTCGATCTCGGTAACCCATCGATGAAATCCATCGAGACACTATCCCACTTCCATTGCGGAACTTCCAATGGGTGCAGCAACCCACCGGGTTTCCTTTGCTCCGCTTTAACTTGTTGGCACACTAAGCATCTAGCCACATACTCGGCCACATCTTTCTTCATACCGGCCCAGAAGAAAACTCTCTTCATGTCTTGGTACATTTTGTCTCCACCGGGATGAATAGTCATTCTTGAACGATGTGCATCATCCAAAATAGCCTTCTTCAAACCCTCATCTTGCGGTACACAAAGTCTACCGTCTCTATGCAACCATCCCTTATCATCTATGGTGTATCTACCCAAATGGCTGGACGACTCCCCCCTCATAAGCTTCTCTACCAACTCAACCAACTGTGGGTCGTCTCGCTGAGCCTCGCCAATCCGTCTCAAAAGAGTAGGTCTAACCTCCAAGGATGCCAACAAACCAGGTACAAAATCAACAGAAGGTCTGAAGTCAAACAAAGAAAGAAACTCCAAGCTTCGCCGTTCCACGAACAATGGACTCAAAGATAGCCTTTTTCTACTCAAGGCGTCCGCCACCACATTACCCTTGCCAGGAGTATATGCTATCTCGAAATCATAGGATGCTAAGAACTCCATCCACCTTTGCTGTCTTAAGTTTAAATCCTTCTGAGAGAATAGGTACTTCAATGATTTATGGTCGGTGAACAACTCGAATCTCTCACCAAGAAGATAATGGCGCCAAGACTTAAGTGCGAAAACAATCGCGGCCAACTCTAGATCATGGGTAGGGTAATTCTTCTCATGCACTCTCAATTGTCTCCCTCCATAGGCTATTACCCTTCCCTCCTGCATCAAGACTGCGCCTAATCCTGTCCCACAAGCATCGGTATAAACAACAAACGGCTTACTCCCATCTGGGAGCACTAAAACTGGAGCGGTGGTCAAAGCTCTCTTTAACCGTCGGAAAGCATCATCACAATCTACGTCCCATAAGAAAACCAGATTCTTCTTCGTCAAGCGGGTTAATGGGGCTGATATCTTTGCGAAGCCTTTGATGAACTTCCTATAATATCCTGCCAACCCCAAGAAACTTCTTACTTCGGTAGCATTTCTAGGAACTTTCCAATCCTGGATAGATACTATCTTTGCGGGATCCACAGCTATCCCTTCCTTAGAGACCACATGCCCTAAGAATCGCACTTCTCTTCTCCAAAAATGACATTTAGAGAATTTAGCTTTAAGACTATGTGCTCGAAGAGTCTCCAACACTTCTCTGAGATGTAAGGCATGCTCTTCTTCACTCTTGGAAAAGACCAAGATGTCATCCACAAAGACTACTACGAACTTATTCAGATACTCTCTGAACACTCTACTCATTAAATCAACAAAGTATGCAGGGGCGTTTGTCAACCCAAATGGCATCACTAGCCACTCATAAAAACCATCCGGAGTCCGGAAAGCAGTCTTCTCTATACTGTCCTCCGCCACTCTTAACTGATGAAACCCTGTAGCTAAATCCATCTGTGAAAACACTGAGGCGCCAACCAACTGATCAAAGAGATCATCTATTCTCGGTAATGGGTGTCTATTCTTCTTCGTGAGCTTATTAAGTTCTCTATAATCCACACAAAGTCTGAGGGACCCATCCGCCTTCGTGGCAAACACTACTGGAGCTCCCCACTCCGATATACTTCGCCTTATGAAACCCTTCTCAAGCAACTCCCCTACTTGCTTATGAAGTTCTCTTCTCTCACGAGGAGCCATGTGGCGCACTGGCAAAGACACTGGTTTGGCATTATCCACCAAATAAATTCGGAAATCTATCTCCCGCTTCGAAGGCAAATCCTTCACTTCTTCAAACACATCCGGATATTCCCGGACTACTCTGACAGAACGCAAACTCTCGACCGAAGCATCGAGCGATTCAAGATAACTTAGCAAAACAGATTCCATGGGATTACAAGAGATCTCGAGAGTATTACCCAAGCGGGTCATAAGCCTGACCACTCTCCTTTCACAATCAAGAACGGCACCATTACTGGATAACCAGTCCATGCCCAAAATCAACCCATAGCCCGTGAAGCCCAAAACAAAAGCATCACATCTAAACTCAACGCTAAGTATAGAAATCTTCAAACCCAAACATATCATAGACAGATATATAGAGCCCCCAATTGGGTTTGAAACAACCAAGGGATCATCAACTAGACTGGTGTCTAAGTGCAGGGACTCAACTAACGATGATGAGATAAAAGAATGCGATGCGCCAGAGTCAAACAAAGTACGAACTGGATGATCAGACAGAAAAACCAGACTTTCAACGGAAATAGTTCTACCTCTCTGCTGAATCGGTGGAACTGAGAGAACCTGAACTTGCCCCCCTGACTGAGGTGGTGCCATAAGAGCTTGCACCTGACCTCCTGAGGTAGACCCCGCCTTCTGCCCCTTCTTTGGGCAGTTTTTCACAAGATGTCCTGCTTCACCACAATGAAAGCAACTGGTCTTCTTCTTTTTGCGACAATCCTTGCTGAGGTGACCTGGTGTCCCACAATTGAAGCACTTCTTCTTCTTCTTCTTCTTGTCACCATTGCCTTTTCCACCCTTGCCTTGTTGTTGTTGTTGCGGTTTCTTCTGATCCCCCTTTTTCTCTGGTGCCTTAGAATTCTTATCATCCTCATGCATAAGTGCCATGAAGACAAGCTTCTCAAAGGTGGCCCCCATAGGAATGTGAGTCATAGCTATTCCTTGCAATGGTTCGTTCAAGCCTCTAACGAACCTCAAAGCCTTCTTCTCCGGTGTATTCACCAACTCTATGCCAAACCTTGCTAATTGATTGAATTTGTTGACATATTCTTTCACCGTGAGATTCCCTTGCTTCAAATTCAAGAACTTCTCCATAAACAGATTCTCTTCCGCCCTTGAGAGAAACTTAGCCCCAAACCTTTGCTTAAAATCTGCCCAAGAGTCAACAGGGCGTTCTCCATTAGTGACCTCCCACTAGAATGAGGCCTCTCCCTTCATTAACCAAGCCGCCAACTTGACTTTCTTTCCCTCTTCCACTTCAAAGATATCTAGCAACTCTTCCACTTCCTTAAGCCAATCTCTAGCCTCTACGAAAGTCTCTGAACCTAGAAAAGGTTTTCCTCCTATAGCCTTGAACTCCTTGCAAACCTTAGCAAAATTATCCACTCTAGGCTGAGGAGGAGGAGCGGTTGTCTCTGGTGTAGTAGCATTGGCTGGACCCGCAGCCGCGGCCCTAGCCTCTTGCAACCTCCTATACCATAGTGGTATAACTAAACCCTCCGGGATGTTAAGATCTTCAGCCATGCTGAAACGAAAGAGGAAAGATTCAAAAAGGAGATTCCGAAAGATAAAGATATGGCTATTGGGGATTATGCTTTTCTTTTTCAAAAACTTTTTCTCTTAAAAGACATGCTTTTGAAAAAACTTTCTTCGAAAATACTCTTAGAAAATAGTTTTTCTCAAAAAAAAATTTTATCTGTTCTGGTAACCTTAAGCTCTGATACCACGTGTAACACCCCACTCCCGCTATGATCACTCACAATGGGAATGCCATAGCATCGGTGGAGTATTTTAGTGAATATAGAACAGAAAAATTACAACAAGACAGATATAAATAGTACTTGAAATTTTAAAACATCATCTCATAACAGCGGAAGTAAAACATGTCTGGTTATATCATAAACCCACAATAAAAGTCAAGTACAATATCCATAAAAATAAAGAAGTACATAATCCCACTCTCATACAATAGCCAAAACAAAAGAAAAGATAACTGGATAACTGGAGCTTTACATCTACCCAAGCTCCTAAAGACTGGAACAGCAATCTGATCAAGCTCCACTACTGCTAGGATCCACCACAGGACCTGAGGGTTGGGAAAAAGATAAAAACAACGGGGTCAGACATAAGTCTGAGCGAGTCCTATAACTTTAACAATACAATCGTTAAAGTAACCAGAGAAGACATGAACTGATATACGGTAACATATGGGGATGAATGGTTACACTAAGCAGCCAACTAAACTAAGATAAAAGATAAAACGCATCTACCCTTCCTAAGGTAAATTACTAAACTGCACCACACCAGTCGTTCCTAACTTAAAGGTTGATCCCACCCATGGACTTATAAAATTAACTTAATAGTACTTGCGTACCCCTAGGTGACCAAGTAGACGCCACGGGGCCCTACAATCCACTAGGTGTACACACTACTCCCCATTCGATCGGCTCCCTAACGTAGATACCCGTGCTGGCCCCACCATGGGGTGTACCATTCCCCAACGTGGCAACCCGATATAATTAACGGTGCACGGCTTATATCTACACGATGCAACAACGGCTTACCTACCAACCCGGGCCCACACACGCATATAAAGCCCGTTGGACTTGCGTTGTCACCGCTAACCCGTTTGCCTCTTACAGTCAAGCCCAGTATGCGTGTCCCGTCCTCGACATGGGTCGAGCCCACAAAGATACGTATGGGTTACTGGTTGAAATGGGCCTCCACAAGCTACCCACCTAAGCTTGTCCCTTTTTCTAGTATATCCCACTTAACCCTTTAATCATGTTTTAATTACATGTTTCCACTTTGGTTAAGTATTCTAATCGTATTTTCTATTGCCACCCAAGGCAACTACTAGATTCCCTCATGCCACCCAAGGCACCCACTTAACCCCTCATGTCCCTCTACATGCTAATGTGGTTAAGTGTTTCTTAATTAATTAATTAAGATCGTAACCTTTGTAAAGACCTCTCACATTAGACTGTCTTTTATGACCGCTGGTTAAGCCGGTTGGGTCCGGGCAGCCATATGTCATAACCGAGTCTAACCTCGTGTCTTTACATTAATCACGCATTTAGTTTGTGCCTAAGACCTCTCACATTGGGCTAACATTTGTAGCAACTGGTTAAGCCGGTTGGGTCCGGGCAGTTTTACGCTACAACTGAGTCCAACCTCGTGTCTTAGTCAATTAATTACAACTAATTAATCACCCTCATAATTTTATATTAATTATCCCTAATTAATTAAGTTTTTCTTAACATGGGTAGACCTAACTCAATAGGTAAATTCCCATGGGGTAGACCTAACTCAATAGGTAAATTCCCAACACATAGTATGGGTACACCTAACTAAATAGGCAAATTCCCATACTATGTTCATTTATTTTTGTGTTATGCATAATTATATTACTTTCACACAATCTTATTAACTTATGCATTTAATTAACCCCATCGTTCCCCCGTAATTTCGTTCTCATGACATAACACATAAAAAGGTGTCAACTTGCATATGAATGAACATGTTTCAAAGGTGCCATCTTGCATATTAACAAACACATAACTTGCATATGAACTTGCATAACATGTCACATAACTTGCATATAATCTTGTATAACATGTCACATAACTTGCATATAATATGTCACATAACTTACATATTCACTTGCATAACATTCTTGCATATTAACTCATAAACTTGCATAATGTGTCATCATGAACTTGCATATTAACAAACATGTAACTTGCATATTAACAAACATGTAACTTGCATATTAACAAACATGTAACTTGCATAGCATATTTTGCATATTAACATACATGTAACTTGCATATTAACAAACATGTAACTTGCATATTAACAAACATGTAACTTGCATATTAACAAACATGTAACTTGCATAGCATATCTTGCATATTAACATACATGTAACTTGCATATTAACAAACATGTAACTTGCATAGCAAATCTTGCATATTAACCTACATGTAACTTGCATAGCATATCACCATGAACTTGCATAACATGCATATGATTACATAGCCCACAACTTGCATATTTAGCATCATGCAAACATAACATACATCATATTAAACTTGCATAAACTTGCATACTCAACATGCATAAACATACATACTCAACATGCATAAACATAAGATTAATGCTAACATCATATCATATGATTCAAGACTCATTAATCCACATACAAAACCATAAATCCCATCACATCTCATCTACTTAGTTTACAAAAGATCATCAAAGTGATAGAAACTCACTACTAGCAAATTTTGCACTCCAAATGAAGAAGATTAAGATGCTTAGAAGGGATTAGAGGTTGATTAGAGAGTGATTAGCTTGCAACCCTCTTTATAAATTAGTGGAGGCCATGAGAGCTAGCATTTTGCCATAGTTTAGTTGTATGATAGATTAATGATGATTTAGGGCTAGTTTAGGGTCTTATTTATAGATTAGGTGAGTGTTTTAGGCCCTTAGATTAACCCTAGATTAGATTAGGACCCTTAGATTTCGGAACCCTCTAGAACATAGCCCAAGACTCAACCAAGACCAGACCTGGTGCACCCAGATCAACAGGGCCGACACCCTGTGTCGACATCCCTGTCGACAGGGCTGTCGACACCCCTGTCGACATGCCTGTCGACACGGGGCTAGGCGGGAATTTTTCCCCCTTTTCCTCTTTTGGCTCCAAACTTGTTTTAGAGCTGAATTTTAAATCTGTTTTTAAATTTAAATTTTCTGAAAACTTCTTTGGGCCATAACCGGGCCATACGGACTCCGATTCTCGAAAACTCGGACTCTATTTCGCGTATTTTTCCGAGACGAACGAAATGATGCAGCCCGTTTCCCCTGGTTCTCCCATCTGAGATTAATTATACTTTAATTACTAACTATTAGTGTTTAATTGAGATTCGGGGTGTTACACAAGTCGTGCCTTTTTACATAGCTTATAAAAACAAAAAAGGAGTTATTTCACATTTAGCTCAGATATCGTCGTAAGTGCTGAGCGTTCCAAGCTCTGGGAATCTCTTCACCTTTCACGGTTGTTAGCTTGAATGCTCCTGTTTCAATCTTCCGTTGGATGGTGTATGGCCCTTACCATTTTGGACCCAACTGGGTCGAAGGCGGGAAGACTCGTTTCAGTACTAGGTCTCCTGATTCAAAGGTTTTGAAGCGAACTTTCCGGTCATAATAATGTGCTACTTGATGTCGATGTCTTGAGGCACGCAAGTCTGCTTCATCTCCTTTTTCTTCAACCATATTAAGAGACTCTAAGAGGAGTGTTCTATTTGTCATCGGGTCATAGTACGCGACTCGATGAGAAGGGACTTTCAATTCTACCGGGATTACTGCTTCTGACCCAAAGGAAAGTGAGTACGGTGTATGGCCGGTGGCCGTCTTAAAGGTTGTCCTATATGCCCATACAGCTAGTTGCATGTCATCTACCCATCTGGCTTTGGCCCGCTCTAACCACTTCTTAAGAATAGATTTAATGACCTTGTTTATTGCTTCGACCTGGCCATTTGACTGCGGGTGAGCTACAGCAGTGTACTGTTTATCAATCTTGTACTTCTGGCAGAAGTTACTGAATTCGATGCTGTCAAACTATGTCCCATTATCAGTTATGATGGTCTTCAGTATCCCAAATCGACAGATAATGTTTTTGACCACAAAACCGATCACCTTTCTTGCTGTGATCGTTGTTAAAGGTTCAGCTTCCACCCATTTCGTGAAATATTCCACGGCGATGATCGCATACTTAGCTCCTTCTCTAGCAATAGGTAACACTCCAATAATGTCAATACCCTACATGGAAAACGACCATGGGCTTACCATCGACTTGAGCTGAGTCGGAGGCGCTCTGGGAATCTTGGCAAATCTTTGACCTCTGTCGCAGCGTCGTGAATAATCAGCCGCGTCTTTATTCACTGTAGGCCAGAAATATTCATACCGTAATACTTTCTTTGCTAGGGTTTGGCCCCCGGTATGGTCCCCACACTCACATTCATGTACTTCTTGCAGTACACGTTTAATGTCGTCTTGTGCGATACATCGTAATAGGGAATTGAAAATCCTTGGCGATAAAGGACGTCGTCCTGTAAAATGTATCTTGCAGCCTTGCGTCTTACAGCTCGTCTTTCACTCTTTTTCAATGGGAGGGTTCCATTCTTGAGAAAATTCTTGATCGATGTCATCCATGATTCTCTCTCTGGGTCGACTTCCAAGGCTAGTTCTGCTTCCATCAGGTCGAAACTCGGTGATTCCAAAACCTCTATCGGAACCATTTCAGTTTCTTTGGGATTGTCAGAACTTGCTAGCTTTGCTAGCCGATCTGCTTTCTGATTTTCAATTCTTGGAATGTCCGTTATGCTGTAATGCTTTAAACTTCCCAGCAACTCCTTTACCTTTTTGAGATAAATAACGAGTCGAGGTCCTTTAGCAATAAATTCCTCCCGGACCTGGCATACAACTATCTTGGAATCGCAATACATATCTAGTGTCTTCACTCCCAGTTCTTTGGCGAGTTTCGACCCAGCAATCAGGGCTTCATACTCGGAATCGTTATTGGTAGCAGCAAACTCCAATCGCAATGCATAGTAAATAGATCGTCCTTCAGGAGTTATTAAAACAACTCCGGCACCGGACCTTCGATCATTTTTGGCTCCGTCCGTATATAGCTTCCACGGACTAAGCTCTAACTCTTGGTCCAAAGTAACTACCTTGTCACCCACCGTTTCCTCTTCGGGAATTGTGAATTCAGCTACAGAGTCGGCCAATGCCTGCCCTCTTATTGATTTCCGCGGTTGAAAATTTAAATCAAATTGACTCAGCTCGATGTTCCATTTAATTAACCGCCCCGATGCTTCGGGTTTTTGCAACACTTGCCTTAAAGGTTGATCGGTGTATACAATTATTGGGTGAGCCTGAAAGTAATGACAAAGCTCGCGGGAAGCAATCGGGAGGCTATAAGCAAGCTTTTCTATCTTCGGATAATTACTTTCTGCAGCAGCTAGCTTTTTGCTCATGTAGTATACAGGCCTCTGGACTTTATCCTCTTCACGTACCAATGTTGTACTGACGGCGTGAGATGATACCGTTAGGTAGACAAATAGTCGGGGGTCCATGGGTTTTGATAATATTGGAGGCTTTTCTAATAAGTCTAATGAATTCTGGAACGCCTCCACACAGTCCGGGGTCCACTCAAAATTTTGCTTTCCTCATTTTATTAGATCGAAGAAAGGTACACACCTATCTGTAGCTTTGGAGATAAACCTGCTCAATGCAGCAACTTTTCTGTCCAAGCTTCGAACATCTTTGATCTTTCGTGGTTCTTCAATATCCCTTATTGCTGCTATTTGGTTAGGATTTATCTCAATTCCTCGAGAACTCACGATAAACCCAAGGAATTTTCCAGATGCGACCCCAAACGAGCATTTTAGGGGGGTTTAACTTCATTCCATACCTTCGAAGAATATCAAACATTTTAGCTAAATCCCTTGTATGGTCGAAAGATTGCTTAGACTTCACAAGCATGTCATCCACGTAAATCTCCAAGGTTTTCACGATTTGACTATAGAACGTGCGGTTGACCAAGTGCTGGTACGTGGCTCCTGCATTCTTTAACCCAAAGGCATTACCACAAAACAATATAACCCCAAGTCTGTGATGAAACTTGTATGCTCTTGATCTGGTATGTGCATGGGAATTTGATTGTACCCGGAATAGGCATCCATAAAGGATAAAAGTCCATGCCCAGCCGTCGAATCTACTAGCTGATCAATTCTGTGGAGAGGAAACCTATCCTTCGGGCAGGCCTTGTTAAAATTAGAAAAGTCGATACATGTACGCCACTTCCCATTTGACTTTTTGACCAGGACAGGATTCGATATCCAGTCGGGATTTTTCGAATCCTTAATGAATCCATTATCTTTTAAATTCTCTACCTCTTCTTTCAAAGCTGCTGACCCCTCTGGGCCTAACATCCGTCTTTTCTGTTTGACTGGTGGGTGCTCTGGATTAATACACAAAGAGTGGCTCATAATGGCAGGCGAAATCCCACACATGTCAGCGTGAGTCCAGGCAAACACATCCAGATCTGCCCTTAAAAAGTCAGCCAACTCTTTCGCGTGAACTGGATCTAGTTGCGAGCCGATCTTTAGTACTCTTGTCGAATCTGTCTCATCGGTAGGTATATCTACTGTTATCTCGTTGGGAGTTGCCTTCCCATCCTCGGATTCTTTATCCTCTCTGGGATCTATATCCTCGAGCACATCTGAGGGCGACTCTCATAGGGCTGGACTCCTTAATTGCTATGCTGAGTTCTCCTTCGGAGGGGCAGGATCGTCCTTAGTTTCTATATTCAAACCCTTCATTAGCATCTTCAACTCCGTCATGTAACAAGCTCGTCCCATTGCTTGGTTGCCCTCATTACCCCAATTCCTGCGTCAGTCGGGAATTTGAGCAGCAAGCACCAAGGTGCAATACATGCCCTAAATTCGGCAAGGGCCGGTCATCCTAGGAAGGCATTGTAGGGCGACTCCACATCCAAAATCACAAACGGAAGGATCCTCACTCTCTGGCGATCTCCCTGCCCTAGTGTCACTGGTAATCCTACGTAGCCCATCGAAGCCGTCGATGCTCCGTTGAAGCCACGTATCCATCCTTCGCATGGCTTTAGATCTTTTGCTTTAAGTCTCATTTGTTTGAAAGCTTTCTTGAAGAGGATATTGACCGAGCTCCCGTTGTCCACTAACACTTTATGGACCAAAGCAGGGCCAATTGTCGTGGTAATTACCAGTGGATCTTCAGTTGGGGATTGAACTCCGGAATCATCTCTACTACGGAATATGACGTCGTCTGACATCGTCTTTTGTTGTTTTACTGGAGTAATGTCTTCGAGGTTACTACATTCTCCTACTTCGAAATGCTTGGCGGCGTTGACATACTGATCCATCACTTTGAAACTACGACCAACTAGGTGGGGTCCGCCTACAATGGTATTAATAACGATCCCCTTACCTTTCTACTGGGCTGTGGGTTTTGAAGTAGGCTGGTTTTGGTCCGGAGCTTGTCCCCCTTGCCCCCTGTCCCTTGGGGCAACCTTGTACTTGTCTAACATCCTTCCCGCAGAAATCTTTCAACTATATCTCTCAAATGACGACATTCGTTGGTGGAATGACCATGGGTTCCATGGAACAAACAAAACTTTCCCGTTGCGATCTCCTTTTCAGTGGAGTCTCTGGGTGGTGGTTTTTTGTACTGCAATATGTTATATGTATCCAAGTAAATATTCTCCAACGTATCATTTAACGGCATATAGTTTTCAAAAGTATGGAATCTGGGTCTTTTACTAGAGCTATTCCCTTGGTTTCTGTTCCTTCTATTGTCGTTCCCATTCCTATTGCTATTACTTCCGCTCTAGTTGCCAACATTTACCTCAACCTTCCCTGAACTGTCACCAGATTGTTTCACAGCAACATTACTTTGGACAACTTACCTCGAGGCCCCTTCGGACTTTCTCTTCCTATTTGCATGAGCTTCTTCTCGCCTTAAGCGGATATTAGCTTTTTCATAGAATAATTCTTTAGTTGGAGGCAGTTTTCCAGACAAGTAATCCCCGAATTCTGTGTCAGGGTCAACCCCTTCTATCAAGGCCATCAGAATAGTGGGCTCATGAGGATCACTAACTTCGGTGACAGTCAGGTTGAAGCGATCTAAATATGACTTCAAAGATTCTCCTGGGCCTGTTTAATCCGTGACAACTCTATGACGCTTTTAGACTTTCGGGCATGAAGTCGAAACTGGTTCATGAAGCGCTCACTCAATTCTGTGAAATTTGATATCAACCGGGGAGGGAGCCGGGTGAACCACATTAAAGCCACGTCTTCAACATAAATTGGAAAGGCTTTGCATTTTGCAGCATCTGGAGCTGCTGCAGCATTCATGAACCATGAATACCTCATCAGATGCTGCCCTGAGTCCGTTCTTCCTGAATACCGATCCATCTAAGAACCGCCGAGGGAACTGGAAATCCAATATATCGTCTGTGAAGGGGGTATGACTTCGCTCAATACCCCAGTCCTCATTAGTATACCGCCGGCTTTCAGACATAATTTGATGCACCATCGCCCATACATCGGCATTTGTTAATGTCTGCACCGGTTCTCTAGGTCTAATATTTGGATTACCCCTGGGCTCCTGATTAGGGGATAACCTCATGTTTCTAGCGGCGGCTGCTCTACATTGCTCCCTACGCTCCCAGTCGATCTCAGGAGGGAGGGGCTGGAGAAGTTGTTGTTGCATAGGATTAGTAATGTTAGGATCCCTGGGTAGAACGTTGGATCCACGCATGGGCAATAGCATAGGCTCTCTCAAGCTTGGGTCATCAGGCCCTAACACATGAGCACAGTCTTCGCGAGATCCTAAAGATCCAAAAGTTAGTTGATCAAGATTCTGAGGTCGCTCTAGCGGTCTTCTTTCATGAGGACGTCCCTCATCTGAAGAAGATGAATCGTCTACAACAAGGCGACGTGTTGGGGAAGGTGACTTTTGTCTCCGGAGCTCTTGGAGTTCCTTACTCATAGCGATCATGTTTTCTTGCATGCGAAGACTGTCACGCCTATGGGCTTCCAATGCCTCCTTAGTACTCTGGAGCATGTCAAGGAAGCGAGAAAAATCTCCTTCGGTGATGGGTGCAGACGGGTCAAGCTAATCACTGGTCATAGCGGCTGGAATTAGAGCATTGGAGGGAGCTTGAGTAGAAGTTCCAACTTCATTCTGGTTCGGATCAAATCGAAGCAAGGTACTAGGACTGGACCGGTTCAGATGGGGGGAGCGAGTGACTTCGACGTCTTCTGATCGGCTCGGATCGGAGTCACCTGCTCGGATCGCACCTTCCTGACCGGAGCGGCCTGCTCCAGAGTCTTGTCCGCGCGACCTCGTCAATACCGTGGCTTGTTGATTCTCTCTAGCAACATTCTCCGCAGCGCCTTGCACTTCTTTTCCTTTCATTTTCGCCATAGTGTTCAGTTCTTCAATGATTCACCAAAATACTTAAAGATGTCAAAACGGAGGATTAACTTCTTTGAACTTTGAAGGTCCAAATAGTAGAATGATAATCCTAATAAGCGAAGAATTCGAAGATTTCTCAGTGAAAGCACCAAAATGTTAGATCCAAAATTGGCTCTAACACCTAAACTAATAACAATTCTATTGAAATGAAATCAAAAACTATGAAAACACACAATTTATAGTGGTTTGGCGTTAAATATCCTACGTCCACTTTCTTCTTTTTTTGGTTGATGCTTTGAACGCGAGTACAACAATGATTTTCACTCAAGTCTCACTTATCTCATACATTGATTCACTCAATTTCCTTCACAGTATGATTTAAAAGATGATTGTAAGCTGAATAAGTTGATGAAATTCGGGTTGCAAAGGAGTTTAAGTTCTGATTGTGCCAAAAGATCCTTCGAAATGCCTCTTGATGTTGTATTTGTAGGTGGAAAATCCCCCTAGAGTGGGATCGGTTTGGATCCACGTGGCATCAATCCCGCCACGATCGGGTTCGAATGGAATCTGATGATGACAACACAACAGTTAGTGGCAAACGTGGGTAGATCATGTGCGTAACCATCTCGATTATTAAGGAAAATGTGGGGTGGAAGCTGCTATGACTCTAGGATCGGATTGGATATGTTTGTGTATGGGGTTCGGATCAACTCCATTCCTTCTGATCCGGTCCGACTTGTTTTCCTTCCCTTTCTTCTTTTTGCTGATCTGTCTCTGCCCAAGGAAAACCCGATCTGATCCGATTATCTCGCAGGGTGCTCTTCATTGTTTGAGTCTTTAACTTTGTGTAGCCTAGTTCACAAAGTAGGCTAACAGTGTGCGTGTATATCTTCCTTATCTAATGCAAAATCAGGCGGTCTACTGATTCAGTTGACCTCCTTAATGCGAATTATGTTAGTGCAATGAGTCCAATTATGTATGCAATTATTCCTAATGTACTTCATAACCTCTACATGAATGCACAATCATTGATCCATTTGCAACATTCATATGATGACACGTCCAATTTCAATCTCATCCATAACCAAACATATATATGCATATGCAATGTGAAAATGACTTGAGCCGATCTAGTGCCTAAGGTGTGTGTGTAAATGCATCCACGAGCAACCACTAGCAACCAATTGCATCCACTTGCATCCACCAAACATAACATGTCTCAAACACATGTTTACAATCATAGGATAGTCCTAGCTAAAGTCGATGATATAATCAAGAGGACGTCCTAAAAGATAGAACAAGTATATACAAAGTGGTAGAAAAAGGGGAAATTGAGAACATACCTTCAAAGAGAAAAGGATACAACGTACGCATCTTAGCTTCCGTCTCCCAAGTAGCGTCTCCTTCATTATTTCCCCATTGTACTTTGACTATCTTGACTTCTTTTTTGCGTAACCTCTTGACTTCCGATCCAAGGATGCACGTAGGGGCTCATTTAATCATGGCATCTCGCTCCACTTCAACTTCCTCAAGTCTGCTCGGCTCCACCACTTCTGCGGTGTCATGTAAGCACTTCCTCAAATGTGATACGTTAAACACATTATGTACACCACTAAGCTTCTCGGGCAACTCTACTCTGTAGGCCATCTGTCCAACTTTCTCTGTAATAGGAAATGGTCCTACGAATCTCGGTGCTAGCTTCCTTACCGACCCAAAGCGAACAACATTCCTTAATGGTGATACTTTGACAAAGACCATGTCTCCAACACTGAACTCAAGCTCGGTCTTTCTCCTATCAGCATACGACTTTTGCCTATCTTGCACGGTCTTTATATGTCTTTGAATTAGATCCACTTTGTCCGAAGTCTCTAATCATATCTGGCCCAAGTACTAGCTTATCTGTGGATTCCCACCAACAAGCTGGTGATCTACATGGTCGTCCATACAAAGCTTCAAAAAGTGCCATGCCAATCTAGATTGATAGCTGTTATTATACGCAAACTGTACTAGTGGAAGGTGGCCCTCCCATGTCCCGCCAAAGTCCAAGATACAAAGCCTCAAAAGGTCTTCTTGAATCCGATTCACCCTCTCGGTTTGGCCATCCGTCTGCGGATGATACGCCGTGATCAAGCATAACTGAGTCCCTATGGCTTGTTGCAAACTTTTCCAAAAGTCACTAGTAAAGATAGGATCACGATCGCTTACTATGCTGGAAGGTACCCCATGCAAACGAACTATCTCCCTAACATAAATAGGTGCTAACGATGATGCAGTCCTCTTTCTCTTGACAGGAATGAAGTGAGCACTCTTCATAAGTCTGTCCACTACCACCCAACTACTGGTATTGCCTCTTCTAGACCTAGGAAACCCATCTATAAAGTCCATCGAGATACTCTCCCATTCCCATTGCGGAACCTTTAGAGGATGAAGCAGTCCATCGGGTTTTTCTGCTCAGCCTTGACTTGCTGACATACCAAGCATTTAGAAATGAACTCAGCCACGTCCTTCTTCATTTCGGCCCGAAAGAAAACTCGCTTCATGTCTTTGTAAATCTTGTCACCACCGGGATGTATGGTCATCTTAGGATGATGGGCTTCCTTAAGAACTGTCTTCCACAAGTTCTCGTCTTGCGGTACACAAAGTCTCCTATCCCAATTTAACCAACCCTTGAAATCTAGGGTATACCTACCAAGATGGGTCGAAGACTCCCCTCCTATGAGCTTTTCTACTAGCTCAAGCAACTGTGGGTCATCTTACTGGGCCTCTCCAATCCGTCCCAAAAGCGTAGGTCTCACCTCTAAGGATGCTAACAAAATGGTCACATAATCGACAGAGGGTCTAAAGTCAAAGGCCGCTACGTACTCTAAGCTCTGCCTCTCCACAAACATAGGACTCAAAGTCAACTTCCTACTCAAGGCGTCAGCTACAACGTTACCCTTACCAGGGGTATATGTGATCTCAAAATCGTAGGATGCTAAGAACTCCGTCAACCCTTGTTGCCTCAAGTAAAGATCTTTCTACGAGAAAAGGTACTTCAACGATTTGTGGTCAGTATACAATTCAAAATTATCACCTAGGAGATAATGGCGCTAAGACTTAAGCGCAAAAGCGATGGCAGCTAACTCTAGATCGTGGGTTGGGTAGTTTTTCTCATGTACTTTCAACTGTCTTCCACCATAAGCTACTACCTTCCCTTCTTGCATCAAGATAGCGCCTAGTCCCGTACCGCATGCATCCGTGTATACCGTAAACATTTTACTCCCGTCTGGCAATGTCAACACTGGGGTTGTTGTACGAGCCCTTTTTAATCGTTGGAAAGAAATGTCACAATCAATGTCCCAAGCAAAGGCTAGATTCTTCTTCGTCAATCTAGTAAGTGGGGTTGATATCTTCGCGAAGTCCTTAATGAACTTCCTATAATAGCCCGCTAATCCAAGAAAGCTACGCACCTCTGTTGCATTCTTTGGGGTCTTCCAATCTTGCACTGCAACTACTTTTGCGAGGTCTACAGCTATCCCGTCTTTGGACACCACATGTCCTAGAAACCTTACTTCTTCTCTCCAAAAGTGACATTTGGAGATCTTCGCTTTAAGCTGATGTGCTCGAAGGGTATCCATGGCTGCCCTTAAATGCAAAGTATGTTCTTCCTCGTTCTTTGAGAAAATCAAGATGTCGTCGACGAAGACTACCACAAACTTATTAAGGAACTCCCTAAACACCCTACTCATCAAGTCAACAAAATAGGCGGGTGCATTCGTCAAACCGAAAGGCATGACGAGCCATTTTAAGAAGCCGCCAGGGGTCCTAAAAGCATTCTTGTGTATCCTGTCCTCAATCACTCTTAGCTGATGAAAACCCATAGCCAAATCCAGTTGTGAGAAAACGGACGCACCTACAAGTTGGTCAAACAAATCATCTATTCGTGGAAGTGGGTGCCTATATTTCTTAGTCAGCTTGTTTAACTCTCTATAATCCACACATAAGCGAAGTGAACCATCCACCTTAGTAGCGAATACTACTGGAGCACCCCATTCAGAAATACTTCACCTAATAAACCCCTTCTCAAGAAACTCTTTAACTTGTTTACTAAGCTTCTTCTTTTCCCTAGGAGCCATGTGTCATACGGGTAAAGCAACTGGTTTGGCATTGTCAACCAAGTATATGCAGAAATCTATTTCACGTTTTGGGGGTATACCCTTCACCTTATCAAAGACATCGGGATACTCACGGACTACTAGAACATATTGCGAATTATCAACAGATGCATCAAGAGATTCTAGGTAACTAAGCATGGCAGGACCTTTGGGGTCACACGAGATTTCGAGGGTATTACCGAGACGAGTCAAAAGTCTAACTACCCTCCTTTTACAATCGAGAATGGCACCATTTCTGGATAACCAATCCATCCCTAGAATCAACCCACAACCCATGAAACCAAGAACATATGCATTACATTGCTCAACACTAAGTTTAGATATTCCCAAATCCATGTAAATCATAGATAAATGAGCCGAGCCCCCAATCGGATTTGAGACAACAATGGGATCCTTTACCATACATGTACTAAGGTGTAGAGACTCTACTATAGAAGCGGATATAAAAGAATGTGATGCTCCAGAATAAAAAAGAGTGCGTACAGGATGATTAGCAAGATAAACTAAACTTTCAACAGAAATATTTCTACATCTCTCTTGAGTGGGTGCCATGAGAGCATGAACTTGCCCTCCAGAAGGTCCTGCCCTTTGCCCTTGCTTCTTTGGGCAATCCTTAACCACATGTCCTGTTTCGCTACAATGGAAACAACCACCTGTCTTCCTCTTCTTCTTTCTACAGTCTTTAGCGATGTGGCCAATGATACCACAATAGTTACACTTCTTCTTGTCGCGTGGCTTGTTGTTCTTTCCACCCTTCTTATTGTCCACCTTCTTGTTTTAAGGTTCATCCTTCTGCACTTCGTTCTTCCCACCCTTGTCTTCTTCATGTAATAGTGCCATGTCGACCAATCTCTCAAAAGTTGCACCTATTGGAATATGGGACATAGCCAGACCATGCAATGATTCATTCAAGCCTCTAGCAAAACGCAAAGCTTTTTTGTGAGTTGTATCTACCAACTCCAACCCAAATCTTGCAAGAAAATTGAATTTGTTAACGTATTCCTTGACTGACATACTCCCTTGTTTGAGTGCTAGAAACTTCTCCATATATAGGCTTTGTTCAGCTGGCGAGAGGAACTTCATCTCAAACCTCCGCCTAAAATCCACCCAAGTCACAACTGGTTGCTCAGCACTAGTAACTTCCCACCAGTAAGAGGCTTCTTCCTTCATTAGCCAAGCGACCAATTGCATCTTCCTCCTATCATCCATTTCAAAGATAGCAAACAACTCTTCGGTTTCCTTGAGCCAGTTCCGTGCTTCAACAAACGTCTCAGTCCCTTTAAAGATCTTTCAGCCCATATCACGGAAGTCCTTACAAATCTTAGCAAAAGCACCTACGCGAGGAGCGACAGTAGTTGGGGGAGGAGGAACGTTGGTTGGCCCTGCGGCAGTGGCCCTAACCTCTAGGTATCGTCTGAACCAAGTGGGTATCGGAACACCCTCAGGTATCTCGGGTTCCCCGGACATGCTGAAAAGAAAAAGGATTCAAAACAAAGAAAAGGAGGATAGGTACATGGCTTTGGGGAATATGCCTTTTTAAAATAACAATACTTTTCCTTGAAAATGCTTCATGAAATCATGGTTTTGAAAATATTTTCTTTAAAATATGCATTTGAAAATAGTTTTCAAAATCTTTTATCCGTTCTGGTAACCTTCAGCTCTGATACCACGTGTTACGCCCAGGTTCAATAAAAGAAAATAAATTGGGGAAGATAGAAGTCGCATAAAATAAGAACAGAGAGAAAATAGGCATGAAAATATCATCACAGGAATGAAGGCTAAGACTTGATAAGAACATCATCATGAACATGAAAAACTGATGTACAACCAGATAAACTGATGATAATAGCATCATGAGAATAAGAATAAAAGCAAAAGAACAACTTAGAATCCGGCATAGTCTCAATTTCATCTTATTACATGTCAAGACTAGATTTAGGTGTTCAAATCTAAAAATAACTGAACTTACAACGTTTGGATTAGAAAAGATAATTGAATCTCTTGTTGTTGTTGAAGAACTCTAACTTGATATTGATTAATCCTCTAGGTTGATGAAGAACTTTTTGATTTAATTTAGATTTTAGTGGCGGCTAGTTTAGATGAGAGTTTGGCGGCATGGAGGCGCCATGAGAGTGAATAATAGAATTAGGATTTAGGTTTGGATATGTATTTATAGGTGTGTTAGGCAAACCATGGCCTTTAGATTAGCATAGGAGTCATCAGAGTCATCTAAACCAAAGAGACATGTCACCCATCCAACCACAGTGTGACACATAAGCCCTAAAACACAAAATTTCATCATAGACCATTCTACGCCGATGGGGTCGATTCCAAACACCCTGAGTTGACCCTGGGGTCGACCCAGCGGGTCGACCCGCTTCTGCTATTTCGATTTTTTTTCTTGAATTTTAGGTTGATTTTTATTTTATTAATTTATATGTTTACATATATTTCCCTTATATGTATACAAACTTCCAAGGTCTATAACTTTCTCATACATTATCCGTTTAACGCAAACTTTGGGTCCATCTTGATCATAATTTTTAGACGAACGCAGTGGTATAATCTATTTTACATAATTCTCACTTTTAAAATTAAGTATTCTCTTAATTCATTTATTAATATTCATAGAAAAATAAGGGGTGTTACAACTAATGTTATAATTGTAACAAACTAGGACATCTAAAGGAAATGTGTCCATATCCAAATAAATCGACTCAACAAACAGACAAAAGCAATTCATCAAGAAAAAGAAAGAAAGCATACACAACAACATTAGATGATTCATCATCAAGTGTTGAAGAACCAGAAACCGAAAATACAAATATATGTTTTACGGCAATTCAGAGTTCAGAAAATTTCGGAGAAAAGGATCTTAAAACCGGGTACGCTTTAATTAATTTCTAATTTTACTTGGTTGAATGGTTTCTTTGTTTGCTTGCTTCGATTTGATTTTAAAACTTTAAAATTTGAAATTCAAATTTGAACATTTAATTTTGAAATTCAAAATAGTAATTTAATTATAAATAACAAATAAAATAATTAAATAAATTGTTTATGTGTTTACTAAGATTAGAATTATTTCAGGAAATCGTTAAACTTGAAATATAAATCAATAATATAAATTTTAATTCACAAAATTTAAATTCTCTTTGAAAATAGACATGTATGTCGACAGACAAATAAGTCTATCTCGACATACCTGACCAGTTTTGAAATTCAAAATTTGAATTTCTAATAGTTTAAACTTTCAAACTTCCCTCCGACTTTTCACCAACTCCTAAGGTCTGAAAAGATGTCATTTCAATCTGAAAAGTTATGCCTATTCAATTCATATCCATTCAATTTCCATGTATACATATACTCTTTCTACCTTTCATTCACAACTCAAAACAATATTCTTCATATCTATTCTCCTTAAAGTTACCAATTCAATGGCTTCCTCTAGTTCATCGCAAAATTTGAAGATAACCAAAACCATCAAAGGCTATCTTCATAATGACAAAGAGGTCATCAAAACCTATGGTAACTACTTAGCAAATGCTAAAGTTAACATGGGTTATTTCGCCGACTTTAGCGATTTTCCCTCTTATGATCTCATCTCGCTTTTTCAAAACAATGAAGTCTTGAGTCTATTTGACTCCCATGACAATGATGAAGTATGTTACCCCAAACTCGTCTAGATGTTCTATGCAAATCTGAATCGCGGATTTTACGAAGGCAATGAAGACCAAATTTGGAGTAGTGTCAAAGGCACTCAAATTGTTCTCGATGTCAAACTCTTAGGCACTATTCTAAATTGTAGAAGCACGGGATCAGATTTTTCAGATTTTTGTTATCGACGAAACCGATTTGGAAACCTACCACGATATATTTGAAGATGATGCTCCAATGGAATTCAAAAATCGTTCCTTTCATCCATAAACAAGAATTGTCAATCTTCTCCTTCAACATACCATCACTCCCCATTCCGAAAATTTCAACAATCCCACCATCAAAGTCCAAAAGGCTCTTTTTGCTATTATGGGTAGCTATACTATCAATTGGGCCAAAATGATCCTAAGTGAAATTAAGCCCATAGATTTATCAACAAGAGAAAACCCTGTCTACTATAGTATTTATCTCACTTGCATTTTCAAGTACTTTAACGTTGATCTTCATGGAGAAGAATTTGTGCCTAGAAAAGTGTTTGACACATCAAACATTCATCTCATGCAAATTCCTCTCATTTTCAAACCATATGAGACATTTGAAGCCAAACAAGCTCGAATTCAACAAGAACAAGATCCAATGGAAGTTGAAGAAGAAGAAGAGGCTTCTATGGAAAGTGTTGAGTATCCAACTGGTTCTAGACGCATTTACAAAGAGATGATTATTCAAAATCTAGTGAAAATCATCAATAATCAAAAGAAGCTAAACAAGAAACTTTCCAAAATATCCAAATTCATGGTCAAGATAGGAAGAAAGCTTGGAATTTCATCTTCCTCATTATCATCTGAAAACTAGGCTATCTGGTTTAATCTATCTTTATGTATTCATTTAAATTTCTTTGTATTTTCTTTTCAGATCTCGTATTTAAGTGTGTCTTGATTAGTTGGATGTATTTGCTTTCTATTAAGTAATGAATGGAGTTTATTTATGATAAAATCATCCCTACGTTTCTATAAAAAAATTAGGACTGATTATAATATAATAGAGTTTAAAGAATTCAAAATTTGAAAACTTCAATTTTTTTACTATAGTATGTCGACATAGTGTCGACATATAACTGCTAGATTTTCAAATTGTTTCGAATTTTAAAATTAAAATAACTACTCATGTCCATTCCAAATCCCAGACCCTATTTAAGTCTATTTCTTTCTAGAAAAGATCATAATTCTTTTTCTCCTTCTTCCTTATTCTTTTCTACTCAAATCCATGGAAAATTCTATCCATATTCTTAGTGAAAATCTAGAAGAAACCTTAAATTATTTCAAAACTATTCTCTTTATCATTCTACGAAACAACATCATCTCGAACTAAGCCGAAAAAAGATGTTTGAACAGCAAGAGAAGCATTTTGATGCAATGCGTTGGCTAATCTCTTCTCTTTTCAGAGATGAAGATAATAATCTCGCAAAGGCTCCTCCAACTAAAGAAAATGAGGATTGGGAAGTCATTAAGAAGAATCCTATCTTTTCAAAAGATGGTTGGGTTGAAGTTCCAAGAAACATTTAACTGTTTGGTATGATTTGATTGATTTTTTGAATTTGATTTGAATTCTGTGATTTGAAACTTGTATATATTAAGACATATGATGTGGTGTGATTTGGTTTGATTTGTTTGTATATATAAAAAACAAACATATGTAATTATAATAATTGGATTGGTTTGTCTTTTATAATCATAATATTGGGAATTATAATCATAGATTTGTATAGATTAAAGGGGAGTATTTTTATTAGTTATACATTAAGGGGAAAATCATGATTGGATTAGTTACTTAAGTTTTAGATAGTTAACCAATTTAGGGGGAGAAATTTTAGATTTTCTTTTTGATTGCCAAAGGGGGAGAAATTATAAAATATAGACATAGTTTACAGGATTCATATAGACAGGGGCATTATTTGAAGGATCATCTTCAACAAGTATGTAAAGGTATGATATTTTATAAAATAAGGTTGTCATCATCAAAAGGGGGAGATTGTTGGAGAATGGAGTTTTGATGACAACAACCTTATTTCAATATTAATTGATTATAAAATGTATACTAACATTTTTGTTTAGAATATATATATATATATACACACACACACACACATATGCAGGATTTATATATAGGAAACATTACTGAAGTACTGTATAGTTTATAGACATTAGAGATTCAGAGTTCAGAGAAATTTCAAGATTCATGAGTATTCAAGATTTCAAGAGTTTAAGACTAATATAGTTATAGAGTCTAGATTATGTAAGACACTAAATAGCACTCTAGGTTCAAATTCAAAATCTGATTTTCAAATTCTGTTTTCAAAATTCTATCTTCAATCCTTTCTATTTTATTTTCTATCATGTCTATTTTCATTTCTTACTTTACTTTTCAAACTTAAGATTTATATATATATATATATTTATACTTTTATATTTATATATATAGTTTAAAACCTTATAATTTTATAAATATGTTTATATAGTTTAAACTTATGTTTTCATATGATTTTCTATTTATAATATTAATTTATAGCACTATATTTTAATTCAAGAATTTCCAGAATTATATTTATATCAAAATAATTTGAAAATTCTCAAAAATGTAATTTGCACTATGGGTATGTCGACATATAATTGTCATTTTTTCAATTTTGAAAGGAAGTGTCTTTTCACTATTTGTTACGGTTCTAAAGCGTGGCATCCTTTCATACATTATAAAAAAGGCTTAAATTCAAATTTTTTATCATCTCTTCTTCTCTAACTTCATTCTCTTTGTTTACACCATTATTCTTAATCATATTTATGTTTTCTACACTTATACTTTGTTGAATTCAATTCCGTTTTGATCAAACTTCTTCTCTCCACACTCTCTACTTTCTGAATTAAAAGCTATTGATGAGTTATAGGGTTGTTTATAATTGTTTGGTTTGAGTAAAGGAATCGGTGGTATCCCTTGTAGCTGTTAAATCAAGAACGGAATCAGTGGTATCTCTTGTAGCCGTGAAATCAAGGACGGAATCAGTGATATCCCTTGTAGCCTTGAAATCAAGGAGGATTGTAATTGGATGTTGATATAGTAATAAAACTCTGTGCAATCCAGCGTTGCATGGGACTAGACATAGGAGTAATCCGAACCAGTATAAAATCAGGTGTGTTCTTTCCTTTTTTGTATTTTTATTTCTATTTATTCTTTTGTTTTTGTCTGAATCTGTATCTATGATTGTGTTTGTGTATTTTGATTTACACAAGTTTCAGATTTTGTTTAAATTCTCAAAAACACTATTTACCCCCCTCCAGTGTTTATTTTTCCTTAACGATCCTTTTTGTATTCCCTAACACCTCCTTCTCTAAAATAGGTTAGGTATAAGCGGTAACAGAGTAGGGTAGTTCACGGGGATGTCCACTTCCTCTAGTAGCTTATAGGGGCTCAACTAGGGAGAAGATTAGTATATATAAAGGATATGTGGCCGTAACATGCTCACCAACTGTCTAAGGGAAGTCTTAAGCGACACAGGTGTTCTACCGTAATATCAATTAAGTAGTAACATTCACAATACTGCTTCTCATATTACAATTGAGAGTATAGACTTGAGAACGTTGACGTATTAGAACGGGGTCTTAAGAGGCTAGGGTTCGCTTCAGGGTTGTAAGAGATCATAAAATTCCACGTTTAATAGGGCGATAAGTGACCGAGAATGCCTAACTCGTTGTGTCTTTACCTAAAAATTCTAATGAACGACTGACTTAGATATCCACCTCATTGGTTTGATAGTTGATGTTTGCGTGAATGTTTGTGTGTTGCGTAGACATACCTTGATATATGTAACCTGTTAAAATATAGATTACAGACTTTAAGTAAATACTATATTTCAATAACACAGAACTTTATGTTCTTACCCCTCTCCTTAACATATCCAACATGTCAGTAGGTGGGATAGATTATGTTGATGAAGAAATGATGGAGGCTGAAGACGAAGACATTATGCTTTTGTTAGTTGTTATAGCTGTACTTTTTATGGAAACTTATGAGAATGGATTTATTGATGTAACCATGGAACAAATGTAATCTTGACTATTGTGTTGGAATTGTGTGATTTGGTACATCACATTTCAGTATTATATTTTCCCCTTCCGCTGTGTGAGATTTCCATTCAAAGTATATATATATTATCTGTGCAAATGTAATTCCTTACAGGAACCTACAACCTGTTTAGAATGGCTCTAAGTTTCGATAGGCCTTTTCTGGGTCAAAATTTAGGCCCATTCTAGACGGGTTATTACATTTGGTATTAGAGCCTAGATTACCCGATTATAAGGGAATTATACGTATGAGAGGCGTATTTCTATTTTAAAAAAGATTTTTCAAACTTTATATTCATATTTATCCCAATAAGCATACGCATCTATACTAGACAACTTTACCGTTTCTTCCTTTTCCAGCTTAAGTACTGTATCAAGAGTATCCACTATAGGATCCTTCCTTTTCTTTTCAAATAGTAAAATGACTGATAATCCTACCGAGTAGGGAAACCAGGCAAGGCCTCGATACTTGCCAGAATGGTTCCAACAGTATCTCCGTACTGTGGAACAAGTCTCTGTTGCCAATCCTACCCCAGTGGTGCCTACTGCTCCGGCCGCTGAGGTAGCCTTTGACTTTTCTCGCTTCTGTAAGAGTGTCGAATCTTGGAGGGAAATCGTTCACTGGAAAGGAAGGTTTTACTGATGCCCAATCTTGGATAAGGGACCGCGAAAGAATTTTCGAAGCTACTGGCTTTCCCGATGAAGTAAAAAGGATAACTGCGGCCTGGCACTCGAAAGAGGAAGCCCTTGAATGGTGGAATTTAGTATTGGGAGAAAATGAGGGCCGAATATTTAAATGAGCCGAATTCAAAACCCGCTTCGAAGCAAAGATTTTGCCAAGAGTAGAGATGACGATCTAGTTGGAGAAATTTATCCATCTCAAGCAAGGAAGCTTAAGCTTGCAAGAGTATGTAGCAAAATTCATCGAATTGATTAAGTTTGGAAGAGGTTTAATAGACACCCCCATGAACAAAGCCTTGAGGTTTGTTAAAGGGTTGAACCCTCCCTTGAAGGAAACTTTATTAGCACAAGTAACATTTGGGGCAACTTTTGAAACCTTAGTAGAGACTGCTATCCTATGCACGGATGAAGGCTCTAAGGAGGATAAAGAAGGTGATAAACGAGAAGGAAGTTCCAACAAGAATAAGAAAAAGGAATAATGTAAGAACAAGAAGAAAAAGGGCAAATTCAAAAAGCAAGCGAAGACTTGTACGAGGTCCAACTGCAAGGGCCATGAGGCCAAGGATTGTAAGACCTTGTTGGCAAAGAAGGAATTCAAATGAAAGTGTTTCAACTGAAATGAAGGACACATGTCTAAGGATTGCCCAAAGCCTAAAGTTATCCGAAGTGGCTAGAATTATGTAATAGCGGTAGCATCAATTCAAAGCCGACCCCAAAAGACCACCCGCACTTGATGGTATAACTTCTATTATAGGAATTCTTGTATATGCCTAGTTTGATTCCAGATTGACTTGTTCTTTTATCTCTAAGATATTAGTTAATTTGTTGAACCTTTCCATGTCTATCTCTGATAATCCGATAGAGGTCGCCAACCCTATCGAAGGATCTAAGTATCTTGAGTTGTTTTGCAATGACCTAGTATTGGAGGTCGACAATGTAGAGTTCCTTTGCAAAGCGTATGCGTTGGATTTTATAGGGTATGACCTTATCCTAGGTATGGATTGACTATCATTTTGTGGGACTGTCCTAGATTGCGACAAGAGAATCGTTCGTCTTAGGAGCCGAGGAGAACGTAGTCTGAATATTCCTTGTAATGTTAGAAAAAAAGTTAAAGCGTTATTATATTCCTTATTCTAGTTCATAAGGACCATCTTCGGTCGCTATAGTATGTGAGTTCTTGTATGTTTTTGAGGAAGCTACTGGACTTCCACCCCATAGAGAAATCCCCTTCCGCATTGACCTAGAGAAGGACGCTAGACCGGTAGCACTACCATAAGGCATATGGTGCCTAAGGAAAGAAGGGAATTGGATAAAATGATTTCAGAATTACTACAGAAAGGTTTCATTTGGCAAAGTACCTCAGAATGGGGTGCACCTGTTGTGTTTGCCACCAAAGCAGACGGATCTTGAATATAGGGAACTCAATAAGTTGACCAAAAAGAACAGGCACCCCTTACCTAGAATCGATGATCTTTTCGACCACTTGAGAGGAGCTCGAGTATTTTCCCAATTTGACCTTGCCACTAGATTTCACTAGTTAAGAATTGCGGATGACAGTAAGGACAAAACCGTGTTTAGGATGCCAGATGGATTGTTCTAATGGGAATTTATTCCCTTCGAACTGACGAATGCACCCGCCTTCTTTGTTGACCTTATTAGTAGAGTGTTTAGGGGCATAATAAATAAGATTGTGATAGTCTTCATAAATGATATCACTGTATTTTCAAAAGACCGCAAAGAGCATGAAAATCATTTAAGACAAGTTCTAGGGATATAAAGGAAGAACCAATTGAAAGCGAAATTCTCGAAGTGTCACTTCTGGAGGGAAGAAGTTAGATTTTTAGGACATATTGTGTCAAGTCAAGGCTTGGCCGTAGAGGCAATCAAGGAAAGGAGGATACCTCAGAATGTTATGAAAGTGAGAAGCTTCCTTGGATTAGCCGGATATTACAGGAAATTCGTTAAAGCCTTTGCAAAGATTGCTACTCCTTTAACTCAATTAATGAAGAAACATTTGGTGTTTTATTGGGGTAAAATGTGATGTATTCTTTAAGATATTAAAGGAAGTATTTACTAGCACGCCAATCCTAATTATACCAGATGGTTCAAAATTGTTTACAGTTTACACCGATGCGTATGGAACAGGTTTAGGAGCGGTCCTTATGCAAGAAGGAAGATTAGTTTCTTACACCAGTAGACAACTCAAGGACCAAGAGAAGAGATACCCGGTTCATGACCTCTAGTTAGCCGCAGTAGTGTTCGCCCTTAAAATGTGGAGGTATTACATATTAGGGGAGAAGTTTGAACTTTTTACCAACCATAAATCCCTAAATTATTTATTTTCTCAACATGACCTAAATTTGGAACAACAACGGTGGATGGAATATATTTCCTCATTTTATTTCATAATCCGGTATACCCCAGGAAAAGGGAATGTTGTAGCAGATGCGTTAAGTAGGAAATATGCAACCTTGAATGTGATATCAGAATGGAAGCAATTAGAGTTTTTCTCTAATTATAATTTACAGTCCTCACCAATCACTTCTAATGGTTTTCTTGGGGCCGTGATAGTTAGACCTACTCTAAAAAGAGAGGATTCAAAGTACACAAGACCTTGACAAAGAATTAAGGAGCCTAAGAGAGAAAGTGGGAAAGATGGAGGCCTTTCCCCATTCGACTAGATATTTGATTGGCGATGATGGAAGTTAACTTTGGGACTGACAACTTCATGTCCCTAAGGATGAAGGGTTAAGGAAAGAAATTCTAGAGGAGTGCCATAGGTCAAAAATGACCATACACCCCAGTGGGGATAAAATGTACAGAGATATGAAGGGGAATCTCCATTGGGAAGGAATAAAGAGAGATGTACCCGAGTTCGTGGCCAAATGCTTGATGTGCTAAAGAGAAAAAGCAAAGCAAGGGAAGCCCGAGGGGTTATTACTACCTTTAGAGATCCCAATGTGGAAGTGGGAACATATTTCCATTGATTTTGTAGATGGACTTCCTAGAAGCCAAAGGGGTAATGAGGCCATTTGGGTTGTAGTAGACTGTTTAACCAAGAGCGCCCATTTTATACCAATCTAGAAGACAAGGACTACAAGCTCATTAACCCAATTATACGTTTAATAAATAGTTAGATTACATTTTATCCCATCAATTATAGTGAGTGATAGAGACCCCTTGTTCATAAGCGAATTTTGGAGAAGCCTATAAGCAACATTGGGGATGACTCTCAACCTAAGCACATCCTATCATCATAGACCGACGGCCAGACAGAAAGAGTAAATATTATCTTAGAAGACTTTCTTAGAGCCTGCATCATCGACTTTGGAGGAGTTTGGGAGCAACACCCACCGCTCGTAGAGTTAACCTATAATAATAGTTTTCAAACAACAATTGGTATGGCCACTTTCGAAGCGCTTTACGGGAGGCCATGCCAATCGCCAACTTGTTGCTGGGAAACCACTGACAATGTTCTACTCGGACCAGACTTTGTTCGTGATTCCACGAGAAGATATCCTTGATTAGGCAGAGGATGATGGAAGCCCAAGACCGTCAGAAATCATATGCTGATAAACGAAGAAGGGAACTTGAGTTTAATGTTGGAGGACTTGGTATTCTTTAAAGTATCCTTTCTCAAGAAGACTGTTCAGTTTGGGAAGACTGGGAAGTTAGCTCCTAGATTTATTGAACGTTTTTGCATCATCGAGAACATATGATCTTTGGCTTATCGAGTGGATCTCCTTAAGCGTTTATCGGGAATTCATAATGTTTTTCATGTATCTCATCTAAGGAAATGCCTTCATGATTCTTCTATCGGACTTGAGCTTGATGAAGTTGGGGACATAGAAAAACTCGAGTTGGAGTCCAGGGTGCCCCATGCTACTGCAAGTGTTGTAGAGCACGGAATCAAGAGTCTCCGCAATAGGACCGTTCGTCTTGTCCAAGTACAATGGGGAAATGAACTTGCGGAAAGCACATAGAATACCGAGGATAAGATGAGACAGACTCACTCAGAGCTTTTCTCAGGTAATTTTTCCTTGGAATAACGTTTATGGATGCATTGTGATTGCTAGATTGGACGTTAGGTAATGGATGCAACAACGTTGCATAGCGCACTCATATAGAAATATATGCATAATTAGGTTGTTTTGCATACATATTGCATCACTCATTACACCTACACGTTAGGATTGAGCTCACTTTATTGGGTCTGCAGTTCATAACCACTGCGAGTCATGGATTTTTATTGGTGAATTAAAATATAACATGGATGTACAACATGGATGTTTCGAACGAGTTGTGTTTTTTCCCCTTCAAACAGATTTCAGAACAAAATCTATTTTAAGGGGGGAAGAACGTAACACCCCGTAAAAGACCTAAATATTAATAATAAATAGAAATAAACAATTTAATAATAAGGTTAGAAAATAATATTTTGCATCATAAAGAATTTGGCTACGAAAATCTTTTATTTTGGTTCGTGGTGAAATTCTGAATCATTTTCATATATAATATGTTGAAAATAGTGAAAGTATGAATAAGTTACATGCAAATGAAATTGGACTGTAAAACGCATATATATATATAATCGGATGAGTAATATATATATCCAAAATATATTAAAATAAATATGGGTGAGTTTGAATTTCAAACAGAAGATAAGATAGAGGGGAAATAGAATATTATAAGCAAGGAAAGGTATAAAGCAAATAAAGTAATGTATTATTTAATTAAACACCTCAGCCTCATATACATTCATTAGGCGCTTCAGCGACCAAGAGGTCGATTGCCCCCTAAAGGGGTGTCGAATGCCCCCTAAAAGAGGTGTCGACCGCCAGTCGACCTCCCAGGTCGACCACCTGGTGGTTGGAATGCCCAGTGAATCTTGGTTTGGTTTGATTTTTAGGGTTAATATATATAAATGGATGACTAGGATTATATCTATATAATCCAATGGCCCAAGCTTACACAAGAGACTATATATAAACCCTTAGGCCTCACAACCAAACCCTAGCCATTTTTCTATAGTGTGTCGCCACTCTGCCTCTGCCTCCATTGAAATTCAGAATTAGGTTTTTCTATCTTCTTCTAGTCTACTTCCCTTTCTCTCTAAATCTCTTCTAATTGATTTAGATTAGAAATATGTTCCGGAATTCATATAATATATATAATCCGATTAGTCTATTCTTATGTATATATAGGTTTCTAGAGTTGGAAATTTCATTCAAAATCATAACAACGTTTGAATTATGCTCTTTAAATCGATGTGAGTAAAATATTGTATTTCTTAGGCATATTCTAATTTTTGTAGATTAACACATTGATTAGTATACCTAAGAGGATTTTGCATAACGATAACATCAATACAAAAGCCCCAAATCCACTATTTTATGTTTTGCGCAAGAACTGTCAATTTATTTGGTTTGTGGATCATGATTTTAATACTAAATTGAGAATAAAAGGGGTGTTGTGTTTCTACTTTGTGTAATTTACCCTTATGTCTAATATTTGATTGTAACCTAAAAGGGTTTAAATTTTATTTGAGTGATGATTCAATTAGGTTTGGGTTCTATTTTGAATCCAAATGTATTCATATTTGAAGCCTATCAAATATAAACGTGCACATTGTGCAATACACAATAAAGGGCATATTATATAAAGTGGAGCCTATAAATATAAATGTAAATATATTTATGAATATATGTGTATATATGTATATTATACTCTATCCTTGATCCATTATTGTAATCTTTCCAATAAGCCTAGGATGCAATTCAAATTTATATGTATGTTGCATTTTCCATTCGCTACTATCTATTATTATTCTATTATGCCAGCATGCCTAAAATGCAACGGTCAAAATAAGGAAATTAACTTGTATACCTTAATTTAGGACAAGCTGACAAATTTTATCTCGTTAGAACGTTCTCTCGTTCATATGAACGTTAGCGTTATTTATGCGGTACAATTATTATACTTATGTAGCATAATCAACGTAATTAACGTAATAAGTACGATTAAAATAGGATTTGAATTTTAAATGTCCTTATATATATGTTGATTGCTTCTGTGTGTATGTATAGAATGGCTTTACAAATATAAACGTGACACACATACACAAAGTTAGTTTTTATTTGTAGTATAAGCCTGCTCGGAACCAACCAACAAATCCAACAACTACAAGTAGGCCCAACTAATGTGAGAGGTATGGGTGCCATGGGCCATTCAAACTTAGTACATTATAACACGAGCTTAATTCTACTTGAAGTAAAAGCCTTCCTAGAACCGCTCGACATATCCAACATCTACAAGTTTACGGTTTAATGTGAAAGGTCTAGTGTGTGTGTGTGTGTGTGTATAACTATATATATAAGTCTATTGTGTGTGAAAATAGGCGGGTTTACTACACCTTGAGAAGGTCTTAAGTAGAAGACTCTCTTCTTGTCTAATTTGGATCTTAAGTGGTTAGGACTAGGATCCCTTCCGAAGGTTTATTCCTTTGAGAGAAACCTAAGTCATGGGACCTACCCTTATCAGATTTAAAGTAAGAATATGGGTCCTCCTTCTCTAAAAGTGGTTAGGCCTAACCAATAACGGAGTAAGGTAGTTCACAAGCGATGTCCACTTCCTCTAGAAGTTTGTAGGGGCCCAACTAAGGACACGATTGGTATATATAAAAGATATGTGGCTATAGCATGCTCACCAACCATCTAAGGGAAGTCTTAAGCGACATGGGTGTTCTATTGTAATATCAGTTAATTAGTAACATTCGCAGTACTACTTCTCATATTACAATTGAGAGTATAGACTTAAGAACGTTGACGTATTAGGATGGGGTTTTAAGAGGGTGGAGTCCGCCTCAGGTTTATAAGAAATCATAAAAAACCACTTTTAATAGGGTCATAAGTGACCGAGAATACCACCTCGTTGGGTCTTTACCCCAAAAATACTAATGAGCGATTGACTTGGATATCCACCTCACTGGTTACATACATGGTGTCTGTGTGAATGTTTGTTTGTTGCATAGACATCCTTTGACATATGTAACCTGATAAAATGTAGGTATGGACTTTAAATAAATGCTATATTTCAGCCACACATAACTTTATGTTCCGACCCCTCTCGTTAACATATCCAACAGGTCAGTAGGTGGGGTAGATTATGTTGACGAAGAAATGATGGAGGCTGAAGACGAAGACGTTATGCTTTTATTAGTTGTTATAGCTGTACTTTTTATGGAAACTTATGAGAAAGAATTTATTGATGTAACCATGGAACAAATGTAATCTTGACTGATGTGCTGGAATTCTATAATTTTTAATCAAGTGGTACATCACATTTTTGTATTGTATTTCAACCCTCCGCTGTGTGAGATTTCCATTCGAAGTTTATATAAATTATCTGTGCAAATGTAATTCCTTATAGGAACCTACGACCCATTTAGAATGGCTCTAAGTTTCGATGGGCCTTTTCTGGGTTGAAATTTAGGCCCATTCTGTGCGGGTTGTTACAAACTTTGTCGATAGTTTCCCACCAACAAGTAGGCGATTTTCTTGGCAACCCATACAATGCTTCGTAAGGGGATATACCAATTGTCGCTTGGTAATTGTTGTTGTACGAAAACTCTACCAAGGGAAAGTGTTGCTCCTTAACTCCTCCGAAGTTGATGATGTAAGCTCTAAGAAGATCCTCTAGAACTTTGTTAACTCTCTCTGTTTGACCATCGATTTGTGGGTGATAGGATGTACTCAAGCTCAGTGTCATTCCTAAAGCTTCTTGTAAGATCTTCCAAAATTAACTAGTAAATAAAGGGTCTTTGTCGCTAACTATGCTAGTCGGAATCCCATGCAGCCTAACTATTTCCTTGACTTATAACCGAGTTAATAAAGTAATGATCCCATTCTTGTTAATCGAGATAAAGTGGGTGTTCTTTGTTAACCGATCCACAATGACCAAAATGGCTTCATTTCCCTTCTGACTTCTAGGAGACCCATCAATAAAGTTCATAGAAATGCGTTCACATTTACAAGAGGGAATCTCTAAGGGTAATAACATCCCTTCATTATTCTCTTGCTTCGCCTTCACTCTCTGACAGGTCAAGTATCTCGCTACAAACTTTGAAACACCCCTTTTCATTCTGTCCCAATAAAAATTCCTTTCCACATCCCTAAACAGTTTTTCTCCTTTGGGGTGTACCATTATCCTTGAATGATGACACTCCTCAACAATTTCTCTTTTAAGGTCTCCATTCTTAGGGACACAAAGTCAATTTTCCCTTCTCAAATTATCACTACCATCATCAAAATGTCTGCCCGAATGAGAAAATTTTTCTCCCTTAGAAATCTTTTCCTTTAATGCCCTCAACTCATCATCATGGCCTTGCTTGCTCTTAGTCCTTTCTATCAAAGCTGATTTCACCTTCATAACTCCAAGGAATCCTTAAGCTGCCTCAATTGGCGGCTATAAATTGAAACTAGAAAGAAACTCTAACTACTTTCACTCGGTGATCACACTAAGGGTAGCATGCTTCCGACTCAAAGCGTTTCCATGACATTACCCATCTATGGGGTGTACTGAATGGCAAAATCAAATTATGCTAGATATTCCATTTATCATCGCTGTCAAAGGTTCAGATCTCGCCGAGAAAACAAATATCTAAGAGTCTTATAGTCCATAAAGAGATAAAACGTTTCTCCTAGAAGGTAATGTATCCACATCTTTAGGGCACAAACAATAGATTCTAACTATGTGTCATGAACGGGGTACCTTTTCTCATGGTATTTAAGTTGTCTACTTGCATAAGCGACTACTCTACCCTCCTTATGAGTACCGCTCCTACCAATCCCACAAGCTACGATGAAAACTGTGAACATGTTCCATCAGGAATAATAAGAATAGGCGCATTCATGAGAGATTCCTTCAATCTCTTAAAGGAAATATCGCACTTCTCACTCTATACAAACTCACAATTCTTTTTTGTCAACTAGGTTAGAGGGGTTACAATCCTCGTGAAGTCCTTAATAAATTTCCTATAGTAGCCTACTAACCCAAGAAAACTTTTAACCTTCGTTGCATTGTGAAGTATCCTCTACTCTTGAACAACCTCTACCTTAGCGGGTCTACGACCAATCCTTTCCCCAAAACAATATATCCATCTCTTCCAAAAGTGACATTTAGAAAACTTAGCCTTAAGTTGGTTATCCCATAGAATTCCTAGGACATTTCTCAAGTGATCCTCATGCTTCTTTAATTCCTTGGAAAAGATAAAGATATCATTCTCAAACAAGACCACTATCTTGTTGAGTATCCCCTGAAACTCTCTACTCATAAGATCTACAAAGAAAGTGGGTGCATTCGTTAAACCGAAGGGCATAACCTCCGACTATAACAATCCATACGGTGTTCTAAACACTGTTTTAGGCTTACTCTCTTCGGAAATCCTCATATGATGAAACCTGGTAGCCAGATCTAATTGAGAAAAGATTTAGGCTCCAACCAAATGGTCAAATAAATCATCAATCCTCGGTAAGGGGTACTATTCTTCTTATTCAGTTTGTTAAGTTCCCTATAATCCACACATAATCTTAATGATCCATTAGACTTTGTGGCAAACACTACTGCGCACTTTACTCAAATATACTCCTTCTGATAAACCCTTTCTGTAATAACTCAGAGATTTATCTATCAAGCTCTCTCCTTTCCTTTGGATTCATATGCCTTAACGACAATGCTACTGGCCTCGCGTCCTTCTCGAAGTCTATCCTAAAAGAGGTTTCTGTATAGGTTGAGATTCCTACGTATTCCTCAAAGATATCTAGAAACTAGCATACAATAGACACCAAAGATGATCCTTCTAAATCAAATGATAAGGAATACAATAAGGACGAGTCCCTATTCCCAATCCTACAAGGGATCTTTAAGCTACGCCCTCCTCAGCTTCTTAAGCGAATAGTTCTCTTATCACAGTTAAGGACGACCCCATAAAATGATAGCCAGTCCATTCCTAAAATGAGACCATGCCCCTCAAATTCAAGTACATACACATCTCAAAAGAAATTGACATAACCAATGTCTAATACTAGGTGTTCACACATAAGCAAAAGTTTCATAGCCCCTCCAATAGGGTTAGACACCTCTATCAGACTACTAGCAAGGGTCAACGAAAGATTTAAAGAATCAACAATCTTTCTAGCAATGAAGGAAGGGATTAATCCCGAATCATACAGGGTACATAAAGAAATTCCTAGGACAGAGATTATACCTTCCAACGCTAGTTGTCCTTGATCTCTAGTGGGTTGACTTCGAATTGGCACCACCTTCAAGGCATAATTTTACAATCATGCACTATTCTAAGCTTAGGGAGTTCCTTGCCAAGTGCTTATCCTTATGAAAATTAAAGCATTTTCCTTTGAATTCTAGCTTCACTAGGTTCACTCTGCAGTCCTTGGCCTCATGGCCCTTCGTATGGCACCTCGAACACAACTTGGCCTCCTTAAATTTTCCTCCTTTCTTATTATTAAGACAAAAACTTTTCTTTTTGTTCTTCCCAAAACTAGAAGCACCTTCTCCTTTCTCATTCTTAATTTCCTTAATTTACTCAACTATGTACAAGATAGCCGTCTCAACAAAGGCATCGAATGTGGCTCCAGACGTTACCTGGAATAATAACATTTCCCTTAACGGAGAATTTAGTCCCTTAACAAACCTACATGCTTTATTCATAGTGGTGTCCACCAATCCTCTGCCAAATTTGGATAATTCCATAAATGTTGCCACATACTCCCTTTGACTCAGATCTCATTGCTTTAGCTGAATAAAAATTCCATTGTGGGCATCTCGGCATTGGATAAGAACTTAGTCTCAAAACAGGTCCTAAACTCCTCCCAAGTAAACACTCTACCTATATTCTCTTCTGATATCATGTCCCACTATTCTAAGGCTTTTCCCTTCAAATGTCAGGCCGCTACCTAACGCTTAAGCTTGTCTTCCCATCTGGTAGCCTCGAAGACCTATTCACACTCAATTATCCACGATTTACTTCAAAGAAGCTTTCAATACCCAAAAACGACTTGCCTCCCAAACTCAGGAAATCTTTAAAAAGTTGAGGAAAGTGGAAGAGCCCTTCAACGGGTTGAGCTGCTAGTTTCGCTTGGGCAGTATTGGTAGTAGGGACCTGTTCCACAATCCTAAGGTACTATTGGAACCATCCATGCAAGGACCGAGGCCTTGTCAGGTTCCCCTACTAGGGTCGATTATCGGATATTTATACTATCCAAAAGAGGAAAACCTTTCGGTGGACTTCCTAAGATAGTATTAAGACACAAAAAGGAAGAAAGATAAGGTCACATAGTATAATTATGTGTGTTTTTAGGGTATATTATGTATATATATACATAGTTTTGAGAACCTTTTCAAATAACAAAAACGTCTCTCTCTTACGTATATTTCCCCATAATTGGGTAACTTATGCTCTGATACCAAATGCAACAACCCATACAGAATGAGCTTAAATCCTGACCCATAAAAGGCCCATCAGAACTTACAACCATTCTAAACATATCATTGGTTCTTATAAAGAAATATCAAAAACATATATCACAGAGCAATCTAAACGAAATCAGAATCTCACACAGCGGAAGGGATAAAATGTATTATATCAAAATAGATGTACCATAAATAAAACCATCATAAATATTAGGCACAATAAGTCTGAATATATAACAATAGATAAAGGTACATCAATAACCCTTCCAATATAGTATGATAATAATACTAATAATGCAGTAAAATAACCAAAGCCTTTGTTGTAGGGCTCCATCTCCAAGGCATCACTACTCATCACTGATCTATGCTTCCTCACCTACAATCTATTTATGTTAAGAGGAGGGAGGTCAGAACATAAGGTTATTTTTTTGAAAGGAAAGCCGGTTTTTATAGTGGTCCATGCCACTATTTATTAGAATTGAGAAAAGAGAAAGAGTTATGCATAGGCACAGAACTCTAATACTAGTTGAAGTGCCAGAACACTGAACAATACAGTACAGGTGAATAGCAAAGAGCTACTGCAGCTAATACGAAGCAAGACAAGACTCACAAGTATTCCTCAATAGAGGAGCAATTAAAGCTAGCACTAGATATGATAACATTGACATACTCTGAGAAGGGTACTGCAAGTTTAGATCATAACAAGGGTTTGGACTATGAAAATCGCGAGTCCAATCCCAAGAAGAATCATAGAACAGAGCCTTGTTCAACTGACCCAGGTCGCCATCCAGAATAAGCACAAAACTTTCTCCTTCAATTTTATATAACAGTCTTTTAAAGTCCTCTTCTATGTCAGTCACATAAATGTAATATAATTTTTCCGAGGGATCATATTGCATGCTAGAGATGGAGTGCAACCAAGAGTGGTAATCAGCTTGCCAATAAATACCATCATCCTCTTCAGAAAAGCGGTCATCATCATTCAAAGTTTGCTTCTCTAAAGCAGTATTTACCGCCTGTTCCTCTACTGAAATTGGTACCTCATCGACATGCTTTTTAACATCTTTTGCCTTTGGTAACCAAATACTGGGGGAGGCTTCAGAAGCTAGAGAGCGGGACTGAGATGTATCTACAATCTTACAAGTTTCAAAAAGATGCCCAAAAGAATGACATTTAGAGCATATTTTTGGTTGCCATGAGTATTGTACATCTACATATGTCATATCCATCAATTGAGACTTTGAGCTTTTAGTTGGAAGTGGCTTGTTCGGCGTTATTTCAATTAAGACTTTTGCGAAGACAAGATTTTTCCTTGCTTTTGTGTTGGTATCAAAACATTTGAAAATTCCTATTATGCTAGCCACCCAATTCAAACCAGGAAGCATTCGAAGAATCGACGAAATTCTGGTAAGAACAATCTAAACTGAAATGGAAGAAACACGCTCTCTGGCACTCTTAATCGTCGTACTCCAAGATGTGATAATAAAAGGGTTACCTTCAATAATTGCAGGATCAGATTCCAAGACTTTCCTTCTCTCATCCATGTTCAAAAATTTGAAATAATACAAACCATTAACAACATTAACTCATAGTCCACCCCGCAAGTTCCAGGCCTTACAACATTGTTTACGAACGTCAAGGTATGGAACATCAGAGTCTAGAAAGAATCCATTAAGGTGATATTTCCAAAGTTTTACTCCCTCATGTATAATCTCAATGGGAGGAATCGGGTTCTCAAAACAGGAAGAGAAACCAACACATCTAGGTAAGGAAGTAAAGAATGAGGAGTAACTTGGTTTTAGGATAGGAACCTTGGGAGGTACTATAGGTTGCACAGACTTGACAATTACTAGAGTTGGGACTGTAGGGTTCATAGAGGCATTTTCACGAGCATATAGTGTGCGACTTTACACAGGAATGGGGGCACGGCAACCCCAATCTCATCCACAATAGTAGTACCACTTGATTCAACAGATTTGTATTCTCATTACCAACATCCTCTTTGGCCATATCCAATGTATTCTCATCTATAAGAGTTTCTATTCCTTCATCCCCAAAAGTATTAGATTCAGTTTGAATAGATTCAGTTATGTTACCTGCATTATTTATGCCAAGTTCAGATTCAACATTTGCCGCGGATTTGTCATCTTTCCAGCTATCATTCAATTGCGAACCCGGAAGAAGAGGAGAGACCGAAGTGGTAAGCTTAATACCAGATAACAGATCTGTAGGATTTGTAGAATCTAGGTCATCCCTTAATTTCTAAATTAGGGAGGAGCAATTCGCAACCGACGGGGAGACTTCTTGTTCAGAGAAGCATCAACCAGATCTAGTTACGCTTCTTGAGAGAGGGGGTTTTGACTTTCTGTTCTTCGGCATGGAGAGAAATCAGGAAGGTTGAAAAGGTTGCGAGGAAGAAGACGGTGGAGCAGAGGGGATATGCAGTGTTTAGACGATAGGTTGGTGGAAGATTTGAAAGGTGGATGAAGAAAAAATCGGCTGTGAGGAAGCCATGATTATTTTTAGCTGTCACACTCAATCACCCAGATCATGCTTCCAGAACATAAGGTTATGGTGAACGAAAATCATATAAGTTTAGGAATAGCTATTTTCTATATTTGGCAATGTAATACAAAAACAAACATACACACAACAAATCATGTAAGGAGGACATTCTTACAGTCACTTAAGTCCTACATGTTAATCTAAGGGCGAACATCCTTATAGTCACTTAATACCTCACGTGGAAGACTCTACCTAGTCACTTAAGATCATCACCTAATATATTTAGAGCGAACCCCTGTTATCACTCAATACCCTATGTCAGACCCCAAGCTACTTAATACCTCGTCCCTAACGTCAAGGTTATTAAATATATATATATATATACTCTCCATGTAGGTTGATAGATAGTGACAACCACTTAATGCTAGGTTAAGGTAGGAACACAACTTCATTTAAGACCCTCCTGGTGAACTATCTTGTTACTATCTAGTTTTCCTTACGGGTGGACTCCTAGCCACTTAATACTTCCCATAGACGTTGGTTCGTTTAGGTTATTCATATAAACTGTCCCTAGGCCATCCATCACTAAGCCCCTAGATAAGAAGAAAAAATTACTTGGAGAACTACCCTGATCATTCATTATCGTCTATGAAGACCATTTAATACATTGTAAGAGAAAGGTAGACCCAATGTTCATTTAAGACCTTTGTAAGGGCGAGTCCCATGACTTGGGTCCTCAAACAAGGAGCGAACCTTAGAAGTGGACCTAGTCCTAACTACTTAATACCTAAGCAAAGCAGGTCATCCACTTAATACCTTCTTAAGGCAGGCCTACTTCACACATAAATATATATATATACACACACACACACTCTCACATTCAACCGACCACTTGTAGATGATGGATTTGTCCGGCGGTTCGAGAAGGCTTCTACTACAAGTTAGGCTTAACCTCATGTCTTAATGCACTAATAGTAATGGCCCATGACACCTTGATCTCTCATATTAACTAGTCTTACTTGTAGATGATGGATATGCCGATCCATTCCGAGCAGGCTTCTACTACAATTAATGGTTAACCTCGTGTCTATGTGTCATTTATTATAATTAAAAGCCATTAACTCACACGCATTTAATTTTCTATGGCAACATTCAAATTCTGTTACCTAATTTAAACGTATTTAATATGAAATCTAATACACGTTAATATTACGTTTAATTGCGCTATTAATATATAGTAATAAATGGGACGTATAAGCGTTCATAGAGAAACGACTTGATGCGTTTGAAATGTCAATCCTAACACAATGAAGGTGCATAAGTCCATTTCCCTATATTCCTCCATGATAGCATAAACATATATATTATATAAAAAGGGAAACAACAACAAATGCATAATTTTTTTTAACCAAGGCTTGAACGATAATTTCAATAACAAAATAGAGACAAGGTGCAATATTTCCAAACACGTAAGTATTCTTTTTAGGTTGCTAATCCACTTTTTTGTAATTTTCATACATAAAATCTTAATACTTTAGTAATTAGTAAGTAATACATTCAAATGATCTATTTTAGAAAATATGCTTAAAACTATTCAATTTGCAATACTCAAGTCCTTAGGCTTTTGAAACCAGTATATATATATATTTTGAAAATGGGTATATAGTTTTATTAAAGGCTCTAAGCCCATGTTCGTCCCAAGATAACTGGGTAATTACAATGCACCCTTCACCGCAAATACACCCGAAAAATACATGTCATCTGCATTTCAACTCCATCTTTCCTTTCCCTAATCGAAGACAAAACCCTAAAATTATGGTGGATGAAAATCAAAGTTATTTAGGATTTCAAAAGCCGTCTCCCTTCGATTCGCAAGTGCTCCATCACCTCCACTGCGTGCCTGGAATGATGTAAGATAGTGATGGTGAAAGTAAAGTGGGAGGAAGGAAAAGGTACGATGTGTAGAAGCCTGTATCAAAATGAGTGGGATGTAGATGAAGACGAATATGGATGGTGGAAGGAGGATTTTGCATATTGGAGGAAGAGAAGAGCAGTTGGATAAGAGGAGGAAAAATATGAGGTCGGCAATCGCAGAAGGGAAAATATAAGGGAAAACGAAGTAAGTTGTGTAAACGTAGAAAACGGAAGAGGGAGCGAACGGTTAGAGGAGGAACATGAGAAAACAATGAAGTTAGTCAGAAGTTAGCAATTTTGAAATACTGCGGTAAGTAGGGGTGAGCAAAAAAACGAAATGAAACTGAAACCGAACCGAAACCATTAAAAACCGAAACCGAAAACAACCGAAACTGGAAATAAAAAACCGAACCGTATTAATATTTCGGTTTCGGGTTTAGGTTCAAACCAAATCGAAAAAACTGAAACCGAACCGAATTATTAAAATAACTAAATAAATATATAATATTTGTAATTTATAAATATTTTTATACATTAATAATATAAATATATTTCCTAATATTTCAACTTTCGTCATATATCTATTTAGCGTTAACCATTATAAATGTTAAATTCTGTTTGCTTTATGTGTTCGTCTTTAATTTGATTCATGTGTTCTTCTTTAATTTGTAGTTGCAGATTTGCAGTTGCACTTCTGTTTGCTTTCATTTTACCACATACTTTGGACTAAATTTGTAGTTGCAGTTGCACATCTGTTTTTATTAATTTGTAGTTGCAGTTGTACTTCTGTTTGCTTGCATTGATATAGTTTAGATCAAGTTCAGGTTACAAAATTAGAATTCATTTTGCCTTTTTGTTTAAATCGGTTTTATAACCGAAACCGAACCGATAAAAATCGAAACCGAAACCGATGCTTTAGTTACGGTTTCGGTTATCGATTTTTAAAACCGAGGTCTTTCGGTTCCGGTTTTACCCCAAAACCGAACCGAACCGGGGTTTGCTCACCCCTAGCGGTATGGATTGTACACGTCAGCGAAGTGGAGATCCTGCAAATATAATACCAAATTTTGGCTGCAATAGTTCCAACATATATTAAAATCGATAAAATCGGAAAAAATTGGCAATATTTGTATAGATAATAAACATAGCCATATTAGAGTAAAGATTTACTATAGATTTTACTTGTCATATATAAGACTGACAGAATGTGATAAGTAAAGATTTATCGGAAACTTTAATATTAAAGTAAAGATTTTTATCATATATAAGACTGATAGACTGTAATAAGTAAAGATTTACTGCAGATTTTATCGGAATATTTACTTTTTGTGAATATGTTATCGCAACCAGTAATATTAAGCAATAAATATTTACTTATCATATATAAGACTGACAGTCTGCAATACATATTAGGCAATAAATATGCTTATCATATATAAGGTCGACAGACTATGATACTTAAAAAAAAGGCTAATTCTATTCATACATCAACAATCTCTTAACATACACCACAAAATAAATTGAACTACCATACAACAAAAATTACTTTACATACACCATCACTTTAACAATAGTAGCCTTATTTTATTCAACATCATCTTCCTTCTTTAAAACTTTAAACTTATTTACAGAAAATAAAAATTTATAATACAAAATAAAGTTTAAGTTTAGTAAAACGAATTTCAATTTTTTGAATATATGGTAACCAATTTATTATGCTACAACAAATTCTTAATTTCGACAAAAAGCCTACTCCTAAATTAAATTATTTTAAATTTGAGCACTTACTCGTAAAAGTTCCCTAATTCAAAGTATAGGTTTCATTTTTTAAACACACATTTAGTTCTTCAATTTTTTTACATAGACTTAGTAAATATCGTTAATTGAAACGTTTTAATTTAATGGGTTATAATTAAAAAGTAATAATGCAATAAAACTGAAGGTTAATTTAATAATATAGTTTAGCAAAATAGTGGTGTATGTTAGGTAATTTTTGGTGTATGAATAGAACTTGCTAGATAAAATGCCTTCAGAGATACTTTGAACATAAAGGAAACGATTAGAATATTCCATTTCTTTGAATATTAAAAATTAAAACGACCGAAATCCACTTTATGCCTAAATTTGATTTTTCATTATTAATGCAATTTGATGCCATCTTTGCTTTTAATATCCTCTTCTGCGGGTGTCCAATCAAAAGAGACTACGTGGATTGAGGCCACAAAAGAGATCACGTGGATTAAGATTTGCACCGTTAGATTTGATTTAAAATAAGATGTTAAGTTTATAACCGGAGAGGACGGTATGGATTGTGTCTCTGTAATAAACTAGAGAAATATGTTTAAGTCATTTCAGATGATGACATATTAGTGTGAAATTGTGAAACAATTAAGAAAAAATTAAAGTTAAAACTTTTATAGTCAATTGTTTGAAAAAAATAACAATGTATGATAAGTTATTAATGAATGATTATTTAATATTAATTATTTATAATTTAATTATTGTTTATCAATTCATTAACCATTAAATATTTCATATTTCAAAATAATTATTAATAATTAATAAAGAAATGATTTTACAAAAAACATTGCTAGGATATGTAAATGAAATCTTCAATTCAAAAAATTTGCTAGAATATACTTTTTTGACACATCATCGCACAACTCAGCATTATTTTTAACGAAAGTTTAAATGATATGAGAAAAATGTAAGGGCTAGTCGCAAAAATCCTTCCCATTATGTATATGTGTAGATTATACATTTTACCTACCTATAATTATTGGTAGAAAATTATCCTTCAACAATTTTATAACATTGACAATATTTGCCTACCAATAAATTTTACCATTAAATATTGATAGATAAAGGTTCTCTTTACCTACCCATATTTATTGGTAGGTAAATTATTGGTAGGCAAAGGTCAAATTTATTATAGTGGAAGGTTTAGTGTTTTCTGCTTCACTATCACTACCTTTTGTATATGTTCTATTATATTTTATCGTTGCGTTGTGAGTTTACGACAGGTTCCGCTATTGTTACCTTACCTTGATGATCGTCCATAGCTGCTTATCATACTTTTCAACGCATTATTCCTTTTTTTTAGTGCAGGGGTTGTGGGCGGTCGTCACATGGTATGTCAAAATAATTGATGCACAATTTAAAACAAATCGTCTTGCTCTAATACCAAACGGATGCGCAAAAATTGCACAAATGCGGAAGCAATATAAAAAAGAGGATCTAACTTGGCGATTAATTATCAACCGCCAACTTAATGAAAAATAACCACCAAATGAAACAAAATAAAAGAAGAATAGAAGACACAAAGATTTAACGTGGTTCGGCTATGCCTACGTCCACGGACCCAACAACTATTGTTTATTTCACTGAAGAGAGTATAAAAGAGAACACATGAGAGAAATTATAAAATTATAGGTAGTAGACGGAGACACTAACCTACAATTACAAATTGAATAATCATTTTCAACAAAAACTTGTATGCACTCAAAACACCTAATTGATTGAAAACAGAAATTAGTGTATACTGAAGAAGAGGATAATGGTGGATGCTCTCACATGTTCATGCTCCACAAATATAAAGATATAATAGGCTTTAAGATGAAAGGTTGCTTGGAGAAGAAAATAAACAATTTCCTCACTACCTTGGAATCTTTCCAAATCTCCATGATGTGATTACAATGTAAATGGAAAGAGAAGATATTGATTTCCATATGTTTCCTTCCTTGCATGATTCTCCAAGTAAATCAACTATCTCTTCATATTACAAAATCAATGATTGTGTAATCAATTATTTCCCTATCAAAATATTCTCTCATATATTTCCACATATTGCACCATTAATTGATTGAATCAATTAGCAATTTTCTTTCCCTCTTATCAAATATTTGAATCACAAATATTCAACATTTTTATAACTAGATTATTAGTCTTAGTTGTTTATTCCCATACTTTTCTTTTATGTTGATGCATGTTGTTTCTTTATAACATTGACTCATGCTTTAGATGATAGAATAAAGATATCAATAAGAGCCCACGATGGTTTGAGTTTATGTGAAACCAAAGAAACTAAATTATAGGTAAATTCTTATTGTATTAGAAATCTCAGAAGAAAAAATATTAGGAATTCAAAACAAGTTTTTCGCTGTGGTGACCACACATTTTAAATCATAAGTGATTTGCAGTCAGCATGATCCTAAGATATCGTGTGATGACCCCATTCCCCGATAGGACGGTGGAAAGGGTAATCTTTGGAATATAACACATAAACAGATAATAGCAGAACATAAATAAATAAATACACCGGATAATGTACAATAGAATACACTTGATAAACATAATCATCAGAGTTACACAGTATACAGGATCATACTTAGTACAAAATACAATTTAGCTATACATAAATGTCTATAGCGGAAAACAAAGCATAATATGTAAAATAGGAGCTGAACAACATAAAAAGAGATAAATGATAGAATCCATCTTCAGCTCCAGCTATCCAGAAAGAGCCTGCTAAAACATGAATACAAGGCTGCCCGTGTAGAAAACGGGGTACCCGAGTTTGCAAGTGAAACAAACTATGAGTCAGTCATGGGACTGGTATGAGAAATCTACTTAACACATTTTATGATATGGCCAATCACAGGAGCACGCCACCTTCGCGGAACGGGTTTACTCCATTGGATTGCCAGTGCTTTAAAACAAATAATTCTTTTAAACATCGCAATGCTTTTTATAAATATGAAGCCATTATAAGACTCAGTTCCCATCACACAATGCAACACAAACCGGAGGATAGAGTTTTACCTTACAATGGCCAAAATATGCTTGATATGAGCAAAACAAATCATTGGATATTATTGCTAGTGTATATATGTTTCAAAAACAATTTCAATCATAAGTATCAATCATAGATGACATTAATGCCCCATACCACTATGTCGCCATATATATATACAATCAAAACCGCACGGTGTCGTATTTGGAAATTGGATTTCCATCATGAACCAAGGCAAAAGATAGTCCTTACCGAATTCGAGACGCTCTAGCTCGCCCCTCAGGACCCAGACTCAGGTAGGCCCTTGGATCGTCAGGGTCGGTCCACCGATGTGGATTAAAATGCCTGAACACTGCGTTTCCCCGCCCTATGGGGCGTCACTGGTCATATCCGACGGCACCATCGGCTCCGAAGAGACCAAAGCAAACCGAGGCCTCGCTTTCCATCATCCACATAAGTAAAATACCCGGGCGTGCAAAACCCAAAGCACCACTCCTTGCAAGAAGGAAACGCATGTCCTCCCTGATGTCCTCTCCCGTTTCTGGCTCATACCAGGGTGTGAGGCTCGCGAAACAACGCTATACACAAAGCTATGCCACACAGGCCGTGCTTTGATCATCAACCACAAGACTTTGCTTTCAACAGAAGCCTTGTTCATCTGCCACTTAGGCATGCCACACAGGCAATTCACTCCATGCGACTAATTTCTATCGATATATAACCTCTGAGCTCGTATGTCTCAGAGAAGGGCGTTAAGCAAGAGAATAAATTCTCCGCCGCCAAACAGATATATATTTTATAGAGATCAATCAGCACAGAACAAAATCCAATGTCAGACACACAGTCCATTTACAAGTTCGTTCTGGGCCTGAACGAATCCGGAGGCACTCAATACCTCGCACATCCGTACAATCAACAAGTACGTCCGGACGACTACTACTTCGGCCCCTTCAAGTTAGCTACTCCTATCATTAGCATTAGTAGCACCCCTCCATTCGACGTGAAGATCATCGGTCTTACACGTCTTCATATCTTCGACTTTCAGTCGTCGATCAATTATTTGAAATGAGAATTAACTCGGCCTTTTCAAATAATTCACGTATATTTAGAATTTCAAATCAATTCATTTCAATGGTTAAATTATTCGACATCACTAATTCTGTTCTTTACTGTAATTTCACGCCAAACACATTCAATCATCAAATATCACATAAACCGAGCAAATTCAGTTTATTTCCATTCCATATCGTTTATAATATTTTATCATGATTTATCGCTATTTTTATTTATTTAAAAAATAGCCAATTCATTCAAACGACGCTTCAGGCCATAACGCGGCTGTGGCACTGTTTTTCTTCAGATTTGATTTACACATATCTGAAAATCTAACCGTTGGGTCTTCACAAATTTTATATCATTAGAAAGATCTTTTCAAATCGAATCCAACGGTTTCAATTTTGGGAAAATCCGACGGTCGGATCTCCCGCACTTGTCGTTTGAAGTCACGATTTCAAAATACGAACTGCAGCGTCGTTATTCGATTTAATTCAATTATATATATATATATATATATATATAAATGTAATCGACTCTAGCGCTGTTTTTCTTCATATTTGAATTAAACATTCCAGAGAATCCAACCGTTGGATCTTCACAAAGTTGGTGTCGTTGGAAAGATATTTCCAAAGCGAACCCAAGGTTTCGGTTTCGGGAAAATCCGATGGTCGGATATCCCACACTAATCGTTTGAAATCACGGTTTCAAAACACGAACTGCAGCTTCGTTATTCAATTTATTTTAATTATATTTATATAAATATATATAAATATAATTCTTCCTTCAATTTCAAAACTATATTCATTTCATATATTTGATAAAAAAGATATTTTTATCATCAAAAATATTTATTCGACACATGAATATTTTTAGCACTTCATTTTCACAATAAAAATGTAGATTTTATTGTTCAATCCATATATTCAACACATGAATGTTTTCGACTTCACACATACGATAAAAATATGTTTTTTATCGTTCTAGTCCTTTATTCAACACATGAATATTTTCTATAGTTTATATATATTAAAAATGTGATTTTTATTGTAAAACAAATTATTTCAAAACATGATTATTTTATATAGTCTATACATAAGGTAAAAATGTTATTTTTTGGTGTTAAAACAGTTTATTTAAAATACTAATATTTTATATAGCCTATATATATAATAAAAATGTGATTTTTATTGTAAAACAATTTATTCTACACATGAACTTCATTCAACACATGAATTTCTACTCAACACATGAACATAGTTTTCAACACATGAAAATAATTCTAACACATGAATATTATTGAAAATTTCGACAGCATAACGGCAGGGTAGTTAAAACCGGGACCCTCCCTAGTACGACTCCTCGCTCTACCTTAAAACCTCGCGGTTTTTGACAATGGTGATTTCATCCATCTAATTCGTACGCAGACGAGCATGTTTATTTTTCTTTTCCACAAACTAATCCTATGTGGTTTCATCCAAAATAATTCTCAACCACAAACAGGTATTTTTCTACCATAATCAATCATTCATGATTTTCACCAAATTTCACATCAACCAATAATCCAAACAATATCACAACCAATAAATATCGTCCATGGTCTGTGGACGAGGGGAGTGTATATATATATATTCACATATAAATATATTTCAATTTCATTTCACTTCATTTCAATCATTTCAACGCATATATAATTTTTACAACGCATATATAATTTATACATCGAACGTACAGCTTATACAACGCTTATACATGAGGTGTACAATGCTTATATGACTCATACATCGACTATATAATTTATACATTGTCGTTTTCCATATCGTTTATAATTTAGAAATCTCACATTGGGTTCCACTCCACCAAAAATAGCAGAAGGCTCAGAATAATATCCGGCCTCTTTTAGAATGTAGAAGACGTCCACACTAGTCCACTGTTTCTTATTTCACTGGATTTGGACAAGAAACGAAAAAGATATGATTTTTACAGTAAAATCAAGATTTGTCACACTTATAAATGTTAAAACAGTTTAAATATATAAAACCCGAACCTCTGCCCTTTTAATTTAAAACTAGGTATCAAATTATTTTCAAATCCATTGATCGTTGTTTCGATCAGCCAGTGCCACCTTCTAGGGCTTGGAGAGGCGCACCGATCAACCCCGGGCTTGGCGAACTCGACGGCGTCCTGCAGCTCCTGCGGCGGCTTGAAGTTGGCGAGTTCGAGTAGGTGGATCTCGAGCTATAGGCGACAAGACGGAGGGTGGTGGGTATGGATTCGAAGCTCTCGTCGAGGGCTACAAAATCCTCAACTGGGTCGAGGTCTGAATCGAAGCGGTTTGGCCGGAAAATGGATGGGAATGGGGGAAGCACTTTTCGCCGTCGATTAGATGTCGGGGAGAGAGAAAAGTGAGGTGGCTAATCGGATTTTTTATATATATTTCTATATTTTATAAAATCCAAAAATACCCCCTTCCACTCATGAACTCCAATCCAACCCCAACGACTGTCGTCCCTAGCTAAATACCCCCATTCTGAACACAATGGGATATGTTTTGTAGGTCCATTTGACTGTTTCAGTCAGTTTTCCTTTAAATTAAAATGTATAACATTCAATATTTGATTTGGACGTATATTTCAATTTGCCGGGGCCGCATACTGATCCCAAAAATTGCAGAAAAATAAATCTAGCTATGTTTTGACGATACAGTCCCAACAAAACTAGTTTCGTTGAATTCAGAGACTGTTTGAAAAATAGCCATTTTCTGGTCGATCCAATTTAACTGAAATCAACCAAACACATTTTCCTTCGCCACGCTCACATATTGACTTCAAAAATTATGGAATTTGAAATCTAGCAATAATTTGACATCTCGGATCCAATAAAAGTGGATTCGTCGAATTCTGAGATCGTTTGCAAAATGTCTATTTTCATGGGCTATATATTCTCTATAGCGACCTTTCTAAAAATTCATTTGGCCATAACTTTTGACTCCCGCTATGAAACTTCGATTTTTTAGATTCGTTAGAAAGATATTCACTAATAGATTTAAATATTTTTTGTTTCACTAAAATCCGTTTTATTTCGCACCCTGTACAGTCAGTCAAAGTTTGAATTGAAAATTTGAAACTGCCGCGCCTTTTCAGGCCTTGTTTATAATTCAAAATAATTCTATTTATTTTCAAACATCGATTCGAACATACTTTTCGTCGTTATTATTTAAAATATTTATTTTAAATATTTAAAATCCACTAAAATAGCCAAATTAAAAATTTTGAACTGGCTCAGATTTTCCGGGTTGTTACAATCTCCCCCACTTAAAACTTTTCGTCCTCGAAAAGGAACATAGTCGAAAGTTGTTTGATTAACCAACTCAACTTTCCTTCTGGCTTGCATTTTTCAACTTTTTGGTTTCTAAGAAATTTCAAATTCTTCAAAAATTTGGCTAACACTCTAAATTTTGGAAAAATTTCGCCATAACCTCCCTTGTACGGGGAGGGGTTTGGAAATTTATTGGGCCGCATTAGGTACCCAATAAATCTTAATAAGCATGCACATATTTATAGTGATATATTCCGGTGTCCACAGGGGAGTGTGTATAGATCATAACTCCAGAGAATAAATTCTCTTCACCCTATAAATGGTTTTCTGGCCTTAATGACTAGAGAGACGTGTTTATTGTCATCTCTAGACCCGTGTGGGGTTTTTATAAATCTTGCAATTTACCGTTACATTCTATATGGTCCATATCAATCATCAGTTCAACCTGTAAAATATAGTCATCGCCATACAAGCCTCTCGCTCGTATGGTAAATCTTCAACCTCGTCACACAAGCTCCAATGCTTATGCGGTATATGGTGAAGTATGCCTATCTTCAAGAAGTATGCCATGTAGTATAGTTCAAAATTTATTGTTACTATCCTATGGTGACATTTATTATTACACACAGACAGCACTCCGCATCCAATGGCATTCACAGGAGTTGATATAATAATAAAATTGCGCATCGAACTCATTAAGGTTTACCTATTTGTCGGGCACGCAAATAAATTCTTTACTCAACAGCTAATCCATTTACCTGTTCAAACATATATGATGTACATGCATATATTTCTATCTATTTTTAAATCAGTTCAATACTTGATTTAATCAAATAAATTCTACCATTCTTTCTCTTATTGATTAAATTAGCTATCATTCTAATAATTTAATTAATCAAATCCACAATCACACAACACAAACAACAATCACTTTGTTTTTAACTTTTCAAAAATATACTAATTAATTCATATACCCTTTTAAAATCATTCAGACTATATAATTAAAAGTTTACATCCATGAAAAGGAAACAACAGCAAAGTAGAGAACAAAATGGTGATGCAAAGATATGGTAAATGTACCTTGCACTAGAGTCAATCAGAGATATCCACCCTGCACTTAGGATAGGCTTTCTTAATGCTTTCCTCAGTTTCCCAAGTACAATCTCGCGGATCTCCACTCAATTTCACTTTGACTAAGTGAACCTTTTGTTCCTCAGCTCTTTGGTTTCTTTGCCAATGATCTTCATCGGCTCTCTTCTAACTGCCAATTCTGGAGTGATTTCAAAATCCTGTTGTGCGGCTTCTTCTACAACGAGATCTGGATCATGCACATGCTTTCGCAGTTGAGATAGGTGAAATACATCATGCACTCCGGGCAACCAATCAGGCAATTGAACCCTATATGCGAGAGTTCCAATCCGTTCAAGAATAGGAAACAGACCAACAAATTTGGGTGCCAATTTCCCCGTTTTACCGAATCGGATGACTCCTCTCATCGGAGATACCTTCAAATATACATAGTCGCCAACAACAAATGATATATCTCTTCTTCTCTTATCTGCATAGTTTTTCTGTCGGCTTTGAGCGGCTAGTAATCGTTTCTTAACGAAATCGACTTTTTCCGCCGCATCGCGAATCATATCAGGCCCCAATACGAGTCTATTGCCAGGTTCTACCCAACAAGTAGGGGATCGACACAGTCTACCATACAATACTTTGAATGGAGACATTTTCAGGCTCGCCTGGTAGCTGTGGTTATATAAGAATTCGGCCAAATATATATGATCTTCCCATGATCCGCCAAAATCAATAATACACGCCTGCAATAGATCTTCAAGAATACGATTCACCCTCTCAGTTTGGCCATCTGTTTGAGGATGATATGCGGTGCTCAAGTTCAGCTTCGTTCCCAATTCTGCTTGAAATGCTTTCCAGAATTTACTAGCAAAAATCGGGTCACGATCACTAACGATGCTCATGGGAACTCCATGTAGTCTAACAATTTCTCTAAAATAAATCTGCGCCAAACTCTGAGCATTTCTATTCGATTTAACAGGTATGAAATGGGCGGTCTTCGTGAAACGATCTACAATCACCCAAATACTGTCATTTCCTTTCCTGGTTCTGGGCAAACCATCTATGAAATCCATAGAAATCTGTTCCCACTTCCCACCTAGAATTTCCAAAGGTTGCAACAATCCAGCGAGCTTCTGCTGATCGCTTTTGACTTATTGACAAGTAGTACACCGGCTAACATATATAGAGATATCTCTTTTCATTGCCTTCCACCAGAAAGTTCGCTTGAGGTCATTGTACATTTTATTAACCCTCGGGTGGATGCTCAGTTTGGACTTGTGGCTCTCGTCCATTACTTCTATTTTGAGCTTAAGATTGTCGGGAACACAAATTCTACCTTTCAATCTCAGAACTCCTGCGCCATCCACTTGGAAACTGGAGACTTCGCCCTTTTGAATTCTTCCGATCATCTCCTTAATAAAACTATCGTCTTTCTGAAGAATAGCTATTTTATCAATCAACGATGGTGTAATGATAATACTGGCGATGATCACATTCTTCCTGCTGAGCGCATTAGCTAAAACATTGGCTTTTCCCGGAGTACATAAAATATCTAGATTATAAGCTGCGAGAAATTCTAACCAATGCTGTTGTCTCATATTCAGATCCTTCTGGGTGAATAAATATTTCAATGATTGATGATCAGTGTATAATTCAAACTTCTCACCCAATAGATAATGCCTCCAGATTTTCATAGTAAACACAATAGCTAGCAATTCAAGATTGTGAGTTACATAATTCTTTTCATGTGGTTTCAATTGACGGCTAGCATAAGCGACTACATGCCCTCTTTGCATTAACACTGCGCCAAGGCCTTCTTTAGAAGCATTGGTCCAGAATTTTAAATCTTGATTGCCGTCAATAATTGTTAGCACTGGAGCAGTCGTCAATTTTAACTTCAGCTCCTAGAAAGCTGCCTCACATTCGAGAGTCCAGTTGAATCTCGAATGTTTCTTAGTAATCTTTGTTAAGTGACCGGACATCTTCGAAAAATTCTTAATGAACTTCCAATAATAACTGGCCAATCCAAGAAAACATCTGACTTCTGTGGGCGTACGAGGCTATTTCTAATTCTGAATAGCAGTGATTTTATTGGGATCCACTGAAATTCCTTGTTTTGACACGACATGGCCAAGAAATTTAACTTCTTCTTGCCAGAATATACATTTGGAAAATTTTGCTTTTAAAACATTCTTTCTGAGAATTTCTAAAACTTGTTCCAAATGTTTTTCGTGCTCGCTTTCTGATTTAGAGAAGATCAGTATATCATCAATGAAAACCAGAACAAATTTACTCAATACTCCTCTGAATACCCGGTTCATTAGATCGACAAAATAAGCTGGAGCATTACATAAGCCGGATGACATTACCAACCACTCGTAGAATAAGTCTGGACCTCTGAATGCTATCAAAGGAACACACTCTTCGGCAATATGAAGCTGATGGAAACCTGTAGCTAGGTCCATTCGTGAAAACACTTGTGCACCATTTAATCGATCCAACAAATCATCAATCTGTGGCAATGCATATTTGCTCTTCAGCGTCTGCTTATTCAAGTCACGATAATCTACACATAATCTGAGAGTACCATCTAACTTCGGGACAAATACCACTACTGCTCCCTGATCAGAGAAACTAGGCCTGATTAGACCCTTCCATACTAGATGTCGAGTTTGATTGTCTAACTCTTCTTTCTCTTTCAAGGTCATTCTTCGAATAGCGTGAACTACTGGCCTTGCATTCAGAACTAAAGAGATTTTAAAATCAATTTCTCTCTGCGGAGGTAAGATAACAACTTCTTCGAACACATCCGCATAGTTCTTGACAACAGAGATATTTTCGATATCGACCGGAATATTCTCTGGAACGACAGGAATAGGATCTATTTGAGCAGGAGAAACATCTAAAGCTGTCCAGAAGTCCTTTCTATCAGAATTCGAACCTTCACATGGAATGGCTATATAATTGCCTGATTTAATCTTCGCCCTTACGACTCTGTCGGTGCATTTAACCTCAGCTTCATATTTGGTTAACCAATCCATTCCCAGAATAAGATCAAACTCTGTAAAATTCATGACCATCGCGATAGTAGGGAATCGATAGCAGGAAAAAGAAACTAGAACCCCACAAACCCAACTAAGATCGGCAGAACTCCCAACCGGATTATGAACAGTCATGGGTTCTCTGAGCTTTTTCAAATTCAAATCTAGTTTCTTAACCGCATTCTTTACGACAAAGCTTCGTGACGTGACTGTATCAAACAGTACTTTAACTGGAATGTTTTTGACAGTAAGCGTGCCTTCTAAAACATCTGGCCTTTCCTGACTAGCTGAGGATACAGGAACTTCTGCTACTTCATTTGCCTGAACCATTTCATATTTCTTTGATAGTCGGCAATTTTTAGAAATGTGACAGGCTTGGTGGAACTTATAGAATCCCCTATTCTCTTGAAGTTTGTTCTTGGATTCAGATTTACCCTTCTTTCGTTTGTTCCAAGATTTGCAATTTATTGCCAAATGCCCTTGCTTATTGCAGCTCGAACATGTGGCAGTCGTTATTGGTACTTCTTCAGATTTAACCTTTTGCTTATCGACTCTAGGCTTCTTTCTTAACTCAGACTTCGTACCTGGCTCAACCTGTGTACTTGTCTCTGGGCTATCAGTTTCAGTTTTCCTTTTATTGCTCGAACCGACTTCCTCTTCAACGACTAAAAGACCTCGATTATTTAGATCTTCATACTGATAAGCCATGTATACCATTTCAGAAAAAGGAAGCTTCACATGCCCTATTACTTTATTTTGGTATTTTCTTTGGAGCCCATTAATAAATCTTAGATTCTTCCTCTTCGGATCTTGAATCAGATGCGGAGCAAAATGAGAAAGTTCATTGAATCTCTTATGATATTATGGGATATTCATATCTCCTTGTATAAAATAGTAGAATTCATCACATAACCGCTCAGTTGCTTCTGGAGGAGTAAATCTTTCACTGAAAACCTCTTTGAATCTACCTCAGGTATTATCACCCTTTGGATTATCCTTAATGATTGTCTCCTACCAGAGCAAAGCTTCGTCTTTGAGTGCCCAAGATGCCACTAATCTTTTTTTATCATCTCCCAACTGGAGACGTTCAAGAATTCTTTCAGCAGACCGCGCCCAATCTTGGGTTTGACTAATGGATTCATTTCCCGAGAATGATACTCCACCCAGATTTCAGTATTTCTTTAATAGAGCTTCTAGATTTGGTTCTGCATTCCTTCTATTTCTGACACTCATTTTCTAGTACTTCTGCAAATAGCAGACCAAGTGTCAGGTCAACAGAAAAGGTAATTTTGAAACATAAAGACATATACTTGTATGTAAATGTCTATCGAGGTGTATGCCATTATGCTATACTCATACTAGGATATTACTGATCCTATCTGTAATGAGCGACCCATCTTAGAACACTACTGGTTCTGTCTTTGACGAGTTCGTTAATATGTTATATTCCTGAGCTAAGCTTAACCAAAGCTCTGGTTCCACGTTTGTGACGACCCCATTCCCCGATAGGATGGTGGCAAGGGGAATCTTTGGAATATAACACATAAACAAATAATAGCAGAACAGAAATAAATAAATACACCAGATAATGTACAATAGAATACACCAGATAAACATAATCATCAGAGTTACACGGTATACAGGATCATACTTAGTACAAAATGCAGTTCAGCTATACATAAATGTCTACAGCGGAAAACAAAACATAGTATGTACAATAGGAGCTGAACAACATAAAAAGAGATAAATGGTAGAATCCATCTTCAGCTCCAGCTATCCAGAAAGAGCATGCTAAAACCTGAATATAAGGCTACCCATGTAGAAAACGGGGACCCGAGTTTGCAAGTGAAACAAACTACGAGTCAGTCATGGGACTGGTATGAGAAATCTACTTAACACATTTTATGATATGCCCAATCACAGGACCACGCCACTTTCGCGGAACGGGTTTACTCCATTGGACTGCCAGTGCTTTAAAACAAATAAATCTTTTAAACATCGCAATGCTTTTTATAAATATGAAGCCATTATAAGACTCAGTTCCCATCACAGAATGCAACACAAACCGGAGGATAGAGTTTTACATTAAAATGGCCAAAATATGCTTGATACGAGCAAAACAAATCATTGGATATTTTTGTTAGTGTATATATGTTTCAAAAACAATTTCAATCATAAGTATCAATCATAGACGACATTAATGTCCCATACCACTATGTCGCCATATATATATATATATACAATCAAAACCGCATGGTGTCATATTTGGAAATTGGATTTCCATCATGAACCAAGGCAAAAGATAGTCCTTACCGAATTCGAGATGCTCTAGCCCGCCCCTCAGGACCCAGACTCAGGTGGGCCCTTGGATCGTCAGGGCCGGTCCACCGATGTGGATTAAAATGCCTAAACATTGCGTTTCCCCGCCCTATGGGGCGTCACTGGTCATATCCGACCACACCATTAGCTCCAAAGAGACCAAAGCAAACCGAGGCCTTGATTTCCATCATCCATATAAGTAAAATACCCAGGCGTGCAAAACCCAAAGCACCACTCCTAGCTAGAAGGAAACGCATGTCCTCCCTGATGTCCTCTCCCGTTTCTGGCTCATACCGGGGTGTGAGGCTCGCGAAACAATGCTATACAAAAAGCTATGACACACAGGCCGTGCTTTGATCATCAACCACAAGACTTTGCTTTTCAACAGATGCCTTGTTCATCTGCCACTTAGGCATGCCACACAGGCAATTCACTCCATGCGACTGATTTCTATCGATATATATCCTCTGAGCTCGTACATCTCAGAGAAGGGCGTTAAGCAAGAGAATAAATTCTCCGTCGCCAAACAGATATATATATTTAATAGAGATCAATCAGCACAGAACAAAATCCAATGTCAGATACACAGTCCATTTACAAGTTCGTTCTGGGTTTGAACGAAACCGGAGGCACTCAATACCTCGCTTATCCGTACAATCAACAAGTACGTCTGAACGGCTACTACTTCGGCCCCTTCAAGGTAGCTACTCCTATCATGAGCATCAGTAGCACCCCTCCATTCGACGTGAAGATCATCGGTTTTGCACGTCTTCATATCTTCGACTTTTAATCGTCGATCAATTATTTGAAATGAGAATTAACTCGGCCTTTTCAAATAATTCACGTATATTTAGAATTTCAAATCAATTCATTTCAATGGTTAAATTATTCGACATCACTAATGCTGTTCTTTAATGCAATTTCACGCCAAACACATTCAACCATCAAATATCACATAAACCGAGCAAATTCAGTTTGTTTCCATTCCATATCGTTTATAATATTTTATCATGATTTATCGCTATTTTTATTTATTTAAAAAATAGCCAATTCATTCAAACGACGCTTCAGGCCATAACGTGGCCGTGGCACTGTTTTTCTTCAGATTTGATTTACACATATCTGAAAATCTAACCGTTGGATCTTCACAAATTTTGTATCATTAGAAAGATCTTTTCAAAACGAATCCAACGGTTTTAGTTTTGGGAAAATCCGATGGTCGGATCTCCCGCACTTATCGTTTGAAGTTACGATATAAAAATACGAACTGCAGTGTCGTTATTCGATTTAATTTAATTTAATTGTGTATATATATATAATCGATTCTGGCGCTGTTTTTCTTCAGATTTGAATTAAACATTCCAGAGAATCCAACCGTTGGATCTTCACAAAGTTGGTGTCGTTGGAAAGATAATTCCAAAGCGAACTCAACGGTTTCGGTTTCGGGAAAATCCGATGGACGGATCTCCCGCACTAATCGTTTGAAATCACGGTTTCAAAACATGAACTGTAGCTTCGTTATTCGATTTATTTTATTTATATTTATATAAATATATATAAATATAGTTCTTCCTTCGATTTCAAACCTATATTCATTTCATATATTTGATAAAAATGATATTTTTATCATCAAAAATATTTATTCAACACATTAATATTTTTAGCACTTCATTTTCACAATAAAAATGTAGATTTTATTGTTCAATCCATATATTCAGCACATGAATGTTTTCGACTTCACACATACGATAAAAATGTGATTTTTGTCGTTCTAGTCCTTTATTCAACACATGAATATTTTCTATAGTTTATATATATAATAAAAATGTGATTTTTATTGTAAAACAAATTATTTCAAAACATGATTATTTTATATAGTCTATACATAAGGTAAAAATGTTATTTTTGGTGTTAAAACAATTTATTTAAAATACTAATATCTTATATAGCCTATATATATATATATAATAAAAATGTGATTTTTATTGTAAAACAATTTATTCAACACATGAACTTCATTCAACACATGAATTTCTGCTCAACACATGAACATTGTTTTCAACACATGAAAATAATTCTAACACATGAATATTATTGAAAATTTCGGCAGCATAACGGCAGGGTAGTTAAAACCGGTACCGTCCCTAATACGGATCCTCGCTCTACCTTAAAACGTCGCGGTTTTTGACAATGGGGATTTCATGCATCTAATTCGTATGCAGACGAGCTTGTTTATTTTTCTTTTCCACAAACTAATCCTATGTGGTTTCATCCAAAATAATTCTCAACCAAAAACAGGTATTTTTCAACCACAATCAATCATTCATGATTTTCACCAAATTTCACATCAACCAATAATCCAAAAAATATCACAACCAATAAATATCGTCCTTGGTCTATGGACGAGGGGAGTATATATATATATATATTTATATTCATATATAAATATATTTCAATTTCATTTCACTTCATTTCAACGCATATATAATTTTTACAACGCATATATAATTTATACATCGAACGTACAACTTATACAATGCTTTTACATGAGGTGTACAACACTTATATAACTCATACATTGACTATTTAATTTATACATCGTCGTTTTCCATATCATTTATAATTTAGAAATCTCACTTTGGGTTCCACTTCACCAAATATAGCAGAAGGCTCAGAAAAATATCCGGCCTCTTCTAGAATGTAGAAGACGTCCACACTAGTCCACTGTCTTTTGTTTCACTGGATTTCGACAAGAAACAAAAAAGATATGATTTTTACAGTAAAATCAAGATTTGTCACACTTATAAATGTTAAAACAGTTTAAATATATAAAACCCGAACCTCTGCCCTTTTAATTTGAAACTAGGTTTCAAATTATTTTCAAATCAATTGATCATTGTTTCGATCAGCCAGCGCCACCTTCTGGGGCTTGGAGAGGCGCACCGATCGACCCCAGGCTCGGCGAACTCGACGGCGTCCAGCAGCTCCGGCGGTGGCTTGAAGTTGGCGAGTTCGAGTAGGTGGATCTCGAGCTACAGGAGACAAGACAGAGGGTGGTGGGTATGGATTCGAAGTTCTCGTCGAGGGCTACAAAATCCTCAACTGGGTCGAGGTCTTAATCGAAGCGGTTTGGCCGGAAAATGAATGGGAAGAGGGAAGCACTTTTCGCCGTCGATCAGATGTCGGGGAGAGAGAATACGGGGAGAGAGAAAAGTGATGTGGCCAATCAGATTTTTTTTATATTTATATATTTTATAAAATCCAAAAATGCCCCCTTCCACTCACGAACTCCAATCCAACCCCAATGACTGTCGTCCCTAGCTAAATACCCCCATTCTGAACACAATGGGATATGTTTCGTAGGCCCATTCGACTGTTTCAGTCAGCTTTCCTTCAATTTAAAATATAAAACATTAAACATTTGATTTGAACGTACATTTCAATTTGCCGAGGCCACATACTGATCCAAAAATTCCAGAAAAATAAATCTAGCTATGTTTTGACGATACGGTCCCAACAAAACTAGTTTCGTCGAATTCTGAGACTGTTTGAAAAAAGGCCATTTTCTGGTCGATCCAATTTAACTGAAATCAACCAAACACATTTTCGTTCGCCGCGCTCACATATTGACTTCAAAAATTATGGAATTTGAAACCTAGCAATAATTTGACATCCCGGATCCAACAAAAGTGGTTTCGTCGAATTCTAAGGTTGTTTGCAAAATGTCTATTTTCACGGGCTATATATTCTCTATAGCGACCTTTCTGAAAATTCATTTGGCCATAACTTTTGACTCTCGCTATGAAACTTCGATTTTTCAGATTCATTAGAAAGATATTCACTAATAGATTTAAATATTTTTGGTTTCACTAAAATTCGTTTTATTTCGCACCTGGTACAGTCAGTCAAAGTTTGAATTGAAAATTTGAAACTGCCGCGCCTTTTCAGGCCTTGTTTATAATTCAAAATAATTATATTTATTTTCAAACATTAACATACTTTTCGTCGTTATTATTTAAAATATTTATTTTAAATATTTAAAATCCACTAAAATAGCCAAATTAAAAAATTTTAAACTGGCTCAGATTTTTTGGGTTGTTACATATCGTGTTAGAGGACTTATGAAACTGAAAAGGTAGTTTAGAGAATCATGGTGATTTTTACACCTTTTATGTCTTACATTCTATAAAGAGTTCCATTACTTTTACAAAAGATAATGAACCACACCATGTTTATTTGAAGTTTTTTTTTGGCATAGATAGACATTTGGTTTCCAAAAAACTTAACTGCAATGTATATAGTATTTTAAAGAATATATTAGTTATATGTATTTTAATTGTTAATTGATCTCAAGGTAGTTGGTGCGAAAAGTACTTTTTGGTTCTCTCATAAATAGCTATGATAGACAGGCACAAGTATTGTGCATATTATACATTTAATATGATGTGACATATATACATTGGGCTACATAACACTTGAAGTTATCATAATTCATTCTTACTTGCCAAATTGGATGTAAGAATTGAATACATATGGTGTCATGTTATTTCTTACAAATTCCATTTGGTTTCTGATTTTGTCTTTTTTCTTACTTTTGCTCCATTATGATCGGAGGAGTGATAGGGTTTAAAGGCTGAATTTTGAACTTGGGACGTATCATTATTTAGTTTAGCTATATCAGTTTGAACTCGGAATGGCGGGCTAAGATCTTACCATGTGCATACGCTAAGATCAGTCACTTATGTGGTGCTCGCGGATCAGGCTACGTGCAGTAGGGAGGATTTTACGACTCCGATCGGTTTCCCTCCTGAACAAATTCAAAAAAAGGGGAGCTAATTCACAGGTGTGGTTTTCCATGTTTAAGCGGCTTACCAGTTAAATGCAATAAATGTAGTCAAGCCAAGCAAAGGAAACATCAAATTTTTGCATGCTAATTATGTCGTTTCATCAACTCCCATCAGTATTAAGTTGACCAAGAATTCACCAATAAAGTTAAAATCTTAAATTAAGTGTAGTTGAATAATCGACATTTTTGCAAGTTTTCCTTCTACATCACATATTCCTTTATGAATTTTTATTGTTATATTATTGGCCTTATTTTACATCATAGTGTATGAATGTAACTTAAGTGGGAAAAAAATATCTTAATGTATTCATTAAATGTCGCATGCTCGAGCTTCACTGTAAACTCTTTACTGGATATTTTTTTGTAGAACAATTTTAGAAGAGGAAACAACAATACATTATATTTTCTTGTAATCCATTTCTTTTACATTTTTCATCTAATAGGTGTATAAAATCTTGAATTGGTAATAGATTTCGATTCTAATCTTCCTAGGGTTAATTTTTGTTTTAAGATACCTTTTCATTATTTAGATTTCTACCAAATTTTGAGTTTGCAAGTTGAAGCCGCAGGCAGAGAAAATTGGGAGGCACCCTAACAAGATGCTTTATGAGCCTAAATAAACATAAAATGATACTCTTGGCTATTTTTACCATAGATATATTATTTTAGTCTATTTTTGACGATGGATATTAGTTTGCAAGAAAAAAATTATTATGCATAATAAACCATATATCCATAATTCATCCATGTCATAATTATTAACTACATTTGAATGGTCCAATGGTGTAGCTCTTGCATTCTTAGATGAATTTATACCGTGGGAACATGAGATCATTAATGCAAGTTTATGGAAACATTACCCTCTAGCTCTTACATTATTAGATTAACTTAGACAAAGTGAACATGAGATCATTAATGCAAGTTAACTGAAACATTACCCTCCACATAGGTCAATGCAATATTATCAAAATTGCATTCATGTACATCTACATGACCCTTTGCAACATTTTTTTTTTATGTTTCACAAATTGTTAATACCGTAAAATTCCGAGGCTGCCTTCTTAAGTAGATTAACCAGAATTTCTATTAACTGCAACTATAATAAAAATATTGTTTTATTCACAATTGCAAACATTGTCTCCTGATAATTATTGTTTCTCAAGCAGGATCTTACGAGTTTTTCCTTCATTTGGGCTGGGTTAAGAAAATGGATGATTAACAATCTATCTGAAGAAATATAGAAAATATAACAAGTGATGTCATTTATATGGAAAACTCTTTTCAACTTCAGCACATAATTTAGTGTCGAAATATCTAACTAGATGCATTGTTACTACTGCAGGAGCACAAAAGTTGTTTTTATTATGGATGGAAATAAATGGATGTAAGAATTGCGAAGTGCAATAAAGGAATACAGTTCTTTGATTCTCCTGGTATCAATGTTTTTAGAATTGCATAACCACTTTTGCAATATAAGAATGTGGATAGTGTTTTTAGTCTTAATCGCAAATTTATTACATTTTGGATTTTTGGCATTTTTGCTGAGAAATTATGCTTTAGTAGCTTGATAACCATACTTTAGTGGTTGTTTTTCTTTTATTTACAAATGTGTATGGATATTTTTTAGAATAAAAAATAATGAATACATTTCCGTGCTTAGTTGTAAGCTTTGTATATATAGTCATATCCTTGACTTTACTGTTGTAGCAGCTACAATTACTGCTGCAATCAGGCTAACTTTGATTCTTACTGCTACATTTAGTTTGTCTTCACATTCTATATTCCATCTTCCATGTTGTGGCTTTCTTCTATTAGTGTCATCTAACTTTAGATGTACCATTATTTTTCATAAATCTGCTTTAGACGAGCATGTACTTGCTCAGCATTAAATATCACATGGTGTTAACATACACCATTATCTCCCACAAACTCATTCTTCTAAATGTTTTAGATGAGCTTACGTCTTAGCATTAATTAGCACAGAGTATTGCTTTTCTGCAAATTTACAACTTTTTGTATCCATAAGTATGAGAATATAAACTATGTTTGTCGCCTTATTTTGATCTGACTTTAAAAATGGAATTATGTATGACTCCATCCTACATTACATTAAAGTACATAATATTATAAAAAATCGTTTAATAAATTAGTGCAGTCTGTATGCAAAGTACGAGTTCACACTAGTATTACTCTATCGTCGAGTATCTTTTGTACAATTCTACAGAAATAAAACATTTGTTCTCACTCAATTGTTCAGTTTCTTTCGAACGTTTGATCGCTGGATCCAAATCTTGATCAGAGGAAATATGATCTAGTGGCCGACCAGAAACTGGCGAAGATTGAAAAGAAAGTTGAAATCTTGAAGACGCCATGACCACCTTTTTTAATTTCTTTTTGCTTTTCTGCCAATGTTTCATGTATGTTGAAGAATCATCATGATAAGTTAAACTGACTTCCGTTTCTTTTAAAGTTCTAATATTTATGAAAATGTAACTAGCTATGAGCACAATAGCTCATTGATTCATAGAAATAACAGCCCAAATCTTAATTTAATGAACGTACATATCATTTTAAAGTATCCAGTGATGGTGGAAGACTACACCCTCACGGACATACAAATTCCAAATACAAGAAGTGCCACGAATACTAGACAAACACCAAATCTTCAACCATATGTCATAATTAAGCAAATTAAGTTTGCATACTAGACAGACTTGCTATATTCTGTCTCAGGTAATGAATGCCTTATTCTGGCAGTGGAATCGCAACCTTCAGACATAAACAAAGATCCGACTTCCTACGAACGGTGGCTCCAAACTGCTCAGTCATGTCAATTTCATCGCATCGAACTTCCTCCGGAAGCTTCCAATCAAAATAGTGCAGTAGATTTGCAAGCACAAGCTCCACACCAGTTGTCCCAAACAAAATACCAGGACACATCCTTCTACCGGCCCCAAATGGCAAGAACTCAAAGTTGTTCCCTTTATAATCTTGTGCACTACTTCCTTTGAACCTTTCGGATTTGGATTCTTCAGGATCCTCCCAATAATTTGGGTCCTGTTAAACCAAAATTATGGCAAAACAACCGAAATATTGCTTGACACATCACCTAACCGGAGGCGAGATGCTTAGAAAGCACGTCACCTTTTCAGAGGCAAGGTGCAAGAATACCTTTTTTACAATTGTGTGAAGCCATATCTAAGATCTGAAAACATCAAAATATAAAAAAGAAGACAAGAATTTATAGTGGTTCGACCCTTACTGGAGTCTACGTCCACTCTGAAGAAAGAATCTTATTATTCACCAAGAGTTTTACAATATTTGTTCACTCATACATCCGTAGAAGCTCTTTCGATATACATTCATCTTTACACTCATTGAGAATGATAGAAAACTTGAAAGGACAGCGAAGAACTCTTCGATGATGTTGCTTTTGCCATTAATCCTTTCTCTCATGAAGCGCTTATGCCTCTTCTTCTATGGAAGCCATGACCACAAGCTTAATAAGTCTTCGATGAATCATGAGGAATGGATGATGGAATGCTTGAAAAGAGTCCAAGGACTATTTGGCAGCACCTCCTACCAAGGACAATTTGGCAGCACGTCCTCCTCTTTCCAGACAGTCCCCCCAAAATGATGGAAGTCATGTCCTATTTATAGGTGACAAAATGGCTGAAATATGACTTCAGGTTATGGGTCGGTATTTTGAGTATTTACGGAAATGCCATTGCTTTCTGTCACCAGCTGGCATGCTTTTGTACCAACCAGATCAGCTTTGATCGACCCAAAACCTATTTTGACGACCTGGAAGCTTTGGTGCAGAGCAGACCGATCAAGGGTCTTTGACGTAGGGCGGACCGACCCTGAGGCTTCGAAGCAGGTCAGAGCGACCAGGCTAGCATGGAGATGAGATCGACCAGCTATGATAGGTTGGAGTGACCCGAAGGCTTAGATTCAAAGCAGAACGACCAGGACTTCATGAATGGTGGACCCAATGAGGATGATAGCAAGAAAGGAACCGATCACTTTACTTGGAAGAAAATGCGACCAGGAGCCTTATAACGAAAAGGACGACCAGAGATATTGTCCATTACGACCGACCCTTCTTGAAAAATGGTCTGAAGGATTCTGACCGACTAGGAGCTCTTATGAGACCGACCCCTCCTTAAATGTCATAGAACCGACCACTTCTTAAGTGTTATAGAACCGACCACTTCTTAAGTGTTACAGAACCGACCACTTCTTAAGTGTTACAGAACCGACCCGTATAGATTTGTCAATAACCCATCAATTATACATATCGATTTTAGTGGATAACATTTTGCCCCTTGGAGTTTCATAATATTTTGTATGGAAAATTATGGACTTCAAAATATTATACGATACGCTGATGGATTTTATTGATCAAATTTAACTAGGGGTCGGTTTTAAACTTAATTCGCATGGATCGGTTTTTTCTCTTCAAGTTAATTCGGTCCAGTCAATAACGGGACGGGCTGGTCGGCCTGGCTATATAACTTCACCTTAACCCTTTGATATTCCTCATTTCTCTCAATTCTGACTAATTTATTTTAATGGCGGCGCCCTCTTGAAGAAAATTCTCCAACCTCATTTCGCTCCACCGATTTAATCCAGGAATCCGATCCATCCATGGCTGCTTACCTCGAATCTTTTGACAAAGATTTGAATCCCAGTCACTTGAGTTCACATCTCGTTGAAGCCTGGAAGTCTGATCCAAACTCCTCCAACTAGTTGATCTAATTGCAGGTATATGTCTCTATTTTGATTTTAATTTGGGAATGATCGATGCTGACTTTTGAATTTGACCGGATTCTTTGGGTTAAAATGCAATCGAATCGGGGTTGTTAGGAAATTGCGGTTTGTGATGTTGTTTGGGGTTGAACTGAATGGAGATTGGATTGATGTAACCCTTTTCATGTACTTAAATTCTTGGATTGGATATTCTTTGATATGAGAATTGTTTGAAGTAATTATAAGGGTCGGTTTGATTTGTTTCATGGTTATGTGTGATGAAACCGACGTAGAACACTCCATAACACCTTGGTTTTGTAATAATGCCAGCGATATGTTTATCTAAATTCATGATTTGATGAGGCTATGTTAATGTCTTGTGATAGATGTCTGATTTCCCTTCCAAAATCATCCCTTTATACTGTCTGTATCACATATTTGTAGCAGTTACCATGTTTGCTTTCAAAGTACGACCGACTCAGGTCGATTTTTAGGTGTATTGCCTCTAAAACCGACCAGGTTAGAACCGACAAGGGCTTTGGTTGGTTTTCGACGGACCTGAGGTGAAGTCTGATGCAAACCGACCCAGGCAAGTGTTGAGTGACCAGAGCTCCAGTTTTTACTTTAAACCGACCAATTTTAGATAAGTTCTGGGGCGACCGTCTAGTCCGGTGGTCATATAGGATCGACCAATCCTTGGATCGTGCTGGACTGACCCTGTTCAAACTTGATTCTTACCATGTCCTGCATAGATTTAAGCGACTATTTCGAGCCAATATACTCTGTCGCTGACTGCTTGTATCGGTGACAAGTTAGATTAATAATTTCTAAACATACATGAAATTTCACATGATTCATTATAACTTATGCTTAGATAGATTTGTTATAGAAATAATTCATTTTGGCATAAGTTTTGAAATAGCCAACTTTCCCTACACATATATGATGCATACATAATTTTCTGCTTAAACCATCATTTCATGACGTTTTCATTATGCATTCGCATCAAATAATTCCTATTTTCTTTCTAATGCACGACCAGCCTGGTCATTCTTAGCATAATTGAGTTTGTCGGTCTTATACTGTTTTTCATAGTCCTATTGGCCAATTTTTGACACTTGAGGTATTTTTTGTCAATTGAAGGCGATCTTCTTTCAAATTTTTATCTCCATGATTTGCATTTATCTTTAACACTTCATTTGAGACATTGATGCATATAAGACATTTGATTGAATGTCTGTGTTGAAAATCCCATTGTGTCCTTCTGTATTATCTGCATACGTTTGCTTTACTTGATCCTAGTCAAACAGACTTGAACTGCAATCTGTACCAACCAGCTTTATCATCAGTTTAGTTTGCAGAACCGACGCCGCTTGAAATTGATTGTTGACCAAAAGTTTGTGAAATCCTTGTGCAGGATGGACATGTCTCGAGAGGAGTTTGTAAAGAAATACTTTGATAGGGATGCCGAAACGACTGTCCAGCCTTCCGTGAACACCCCTCCACTCATTTGGCCATCTTATCTTGAACTCCAGGCTGTTATAAACAGGCCCCTTTATTCCCCAGGAGTATGTAATGCTAGACTTGCTTGATGCCTTCCCAATTGGAATTTACAAGGAGTTACTTCCAATGTGGGTGTCTCTTCTTCTGATCATCAGACTGTGTCTAGTGATATGAATGTCGTTAAATCTAGATTACTGAGCCGAATGGAGGATGTTTTGGAGTAGTTTAATAGAAAAATGGTTATGCTGAAGGATTAGACTGCTCAGAAACTTCAAGATTGGTACATACTGGCTGGAGATTTGGATAGACTTCACAGGGAAAATCTTGAGCGAATTGCCGTCTTGGAAGAGGACAAAATGAAACTGATTCAAGCTTTACGAGCTCGGGATACCATTATTGCTGCTTTCCCGAAAGGCTATATTGAACTAGCGGGTCCTTCTGACAAGAGGCCTGCCTCTGGTGCTTCCCCTTCAGGTTCTGTCCCAGCGAAGAGGAAGGTCGGGAGGCCTAGGAAGTACCCGATTGTGTAGCACTCTTTGTTTGATGATCCCTATTTTCTGAACTTTTAATCTAGACTGGTTTGTTGTAAGCGAGTACCAGCCCTCGCCTTTAACTTATAGACCTTTTTTTAGTACTCTATGGATGTACTTACGATGCTGGTGGTTTCGTTTTGGTATGGGTATGTGATGTGACAATGTTCTGTGTTTTTGTACTTTTGACCTTGTTATTACGTTTTTTCCCGCATATTCTGGTTTGTACACCACACTTGCACATCTCACTTTACACATTTTACTTGTTTATGGATTTTTCAACTATATATGGTTGTAATGATCCTTTGGTACGTGAAGAATCAAACAGTCACTTTCAGCTTTGTGATATGATATTCCCCCGTACCAATGGATTGTTCCAACCTTGATATATTGAAAATGGACTTGAGGATTGGATGCTCTAAGTTATAATCGAATTTAAAAAGTGTCTATCATTGCACTATGACATTCGGAGCTTTTTATTCTTCATACGAACTTTGCATGCATTATATGGAATTCTCCATCCTTTGCATCTGGATGTACTAGATATTTGAGAAATGAGTGGATGCCTCTTGAAGAGGTCTTTTACCCAATTTGTGACATTACTTGGTCAGATATTTACTGACTTTTGCAATCGATTGGGTGCCCCCGGAGAGGTCTTGGGTTAAAAAATCAGTTTGGTAATGACGTGGTCATATTTTTATGACTTTAAGTTATCTGACTGAGCACCCCTGGAGAGGGTTAAAAACTCAGTTTGGTAATAACGTAGTCAGATTTTTCTGACTTTAAGTTATTTGAATGAGCACCCCCAGAGAGGTTTTGGGTTAAAAATTCAGTTTGGTAATAACATGGTCAGATTTTTCTGACTTTAAGTTATTTGACTGAGCACCCACGGAGAGGTTTTGGGTTAAAAAATTAGTTTGGTAATAACATGGTCAGATTTATCTGACTTTAAGTTATTTGACTGAGCACCCCGGAGAGCTTCTGGGTTAAATTTGTGTCTGCCTAGTTCCACGTAGTAGGTATTGATTTTATTGGACTTTCGAATTGATCAAGATGTCTTAGTAGTAAAATCATAACCCTAAATCGATCCTTTCGAATGATGCTCCCTTGGTGGAATTCTAGCGAGTTTTCTTGATTTTATTCCTTTGGTTTTTCCCGCTGGTTAGCCTTGGTGTTTTGTTCTTCTTCTTCTTCTTCTTTTTTTTTCCTTATGGAGACATTTCATACTCCCGTATTTTGACGGGTGGTGCTTTATGAATCCATGTATGCAATTTTGTCCTTTTAGAATATGTTATGAACTAACACCGGGCTTTCATCGGACAATGAGCCAGCGGATTTATTATGTCAAGTAATCAGAAATCATAACTTTGCATCCTTGAATATATAATCAAAGGTACGCAAATGTGCAATTTAGACAGGAATCAAAAGAACTGTTTTATTCGTATTCGTGTAATCTCATCCAAGGTATCTACTATATTCATAGAAGAATACAAAGGAATATGAGTTAAAATGTCATTTGAAATAGCGACGGAGGTGATCACTGTGCCAGGCCCTTGGGAGTTCCACTCCGTCTGTAGTTTTGAGTTTAAAGTTACCATCGAGGAGCTTTTGGTTGATGATAAATGGTCCTTCCCAATTGGGGCCAAAGACTCCTATTGCGGTCATGATCATTTTTAACACTAAGTCTCCCTCTTCGAATGTTCTATGCCTGACCATTTGATTGAAGTTTCGGGCAATTCTTCTTTGGTGGGAGACTATTCTAAGCTCCGTCTTGGCCCTTTTTTCTTCGAGTAAATCAAGGGTTTCAAGTTGCAGCTTTTCATTCTCTTTCTGGTCAAAGTGGATTCTGCGGTGAGTAGGGACCTCTAACTCCACAGGTATCATCGCTTCCGAACCAAATGCCAAAGAGAATGGAGTGTGCCCTGTTGAAGTTTTATGAGTCGTACGGTAAGCCCATAGCGCAAGTGGCAGTTCTTCAATCCAGTTTCCTTTAGCTTTCTCGAGACGCTTCTTAATGGTAGACTTCAGGATTTTGTTGACTGCCTCGACTTGCCCGTTGGCCTGCGGATGGGCAACTGCTGCAAAACTTTTCTGAATATGATATTTGTCGCAAAAGTCCCTGAACTCATCACTTTCAAATTGCGTGCCATTGTTGGTGATAATCTTCTACGGAATTCCAAATCTGCATATGATATTTTCAAAACAAAATTGATCACCTTTCTTGATGTGATGGTTGCTAGTGGTTCAGCTTCAGCCCATTTAGTAAAGTAATCCACAGCAACTATGGCATACTTGAAGCTGGATTTTGCAGTAGGTAATACTCCAATCAAGTCTATGCCCCAGACGGCAAATGGACAAGGGCTCAACATTTGTGTCAACTCAGTTGATGGAGCTCTGGGAATTTTTGCAAATTTCTGGCATCGGTCACATTTTTTAGCGAAGATCATAGAGTCGAGATTTACTTCAGGCCAAAAGTAGCCATATCGGAGAACTTTTTTGGCAAGAGTTTGTCCTCCTACATGCCCTCCATAATCTCCTTCATGTAATTTTGCCAGCATTGCTTTGGATTCTTCCTTTGTTACACATCGTAGCAAGGGTGTTGAATATCCTCTCCTATATAAGCGACCATCTAGGATGAGATACAAGCGAGACTTTCGGAGCAACTTCTTGTGTCTCTTCGGGTTTTCAGGAAGTGTTCCATGGAGTATATAGTTCTTGATGGGGGTCATCCACGAGTCTGGCTCGTCGGTTGTCTCCATAACCCAATCTACATCGGATTCTTCAATACTAGAACTAGATAAAACTTCAACAGAAACTAGATCGAAGATTTGAGGATCTCTGATACTAGCCAGCTTTGATAAAGAATCGGCTTTCCAATTTTCTCCTCTAGGGATATGGGAAATAGAATAATACTCCAGATTGTCAAGAAACTCTTTGGATTTGTGTAGATACGTCGGGAGCTTTCCCATCTTGGTCTGAAATTCACCTTTGATCTAGGAAACCATCAACTGTGAATCGCTGAAGATTAATAAACTTTTCAGGCTTAATTCTTTCGCAACTCTCAATCCTCCTAGCAAAGCTTCATACTCGGCCTCGTTGTTGGTAATGGGGAATTCAAAGCACAGAGCACAACATATCTGCTGTTTTTCTGGAGTTTCAAACACTATCCCTGCCCCAGCACAGTATTCATTCTTAGCACCATCAACAAAAAGCTTCCATCTGGCGACCAACTCATTGGTTTCTTCCATTTCCTCTCCTCTATTAGTGAACTCGGCAATAAAGTCAGCCAGAGCTTGCCTATTTATTGCTTTTTTGGGATGATAAGTGATATCATATTGGCTGAGCTCAATATTCCACTTTAGTAGTCTCCCCGAGGTTTCTAGACGGAACAACACTTGTTTTAAAGGTTGATCTGTAAGGACTTTAATAGAATAAGATTGGAAATAAGGCCAGAGCTTTTTTGATGCGACAAGCAAGGCATATGCAAGCTTTTCTATCTTCGGATAATTCCTTTCAGCCCCGGTAAACCTTTTACTGTTGTACTATACCGGCTACTGAACTTTATCTTCTTCCCTGATGAGGGCTGCGCTTAGAGCATGGGATGATACTGCAAGATACATGAACAAGCTTTCTCCATCCTTTGGTTTTGACAGCATCGGAGGTGATTCCATGTGCTTGATGAAAACCTCAAATGCTTGCTGGCACTCAGGAGTCCTTTGGAAACTCTTCCTTTCCTTTTTCAATGCATCAAAGAGGGGAATACACCTGTCTGTCGCCTTTGAAATGAAACGGCTTAAAGCTGCTACCTTGCCATTCAAGCTTTGGAGTTCCTTTTTAGTCCTTGGAGCTTGCATTTCCCGCAAGGCAACCACCTGCGCTGGGTTTGCTTCAATGCCCCGAGCATTTACCATGGAGCCAAGAAATTTCCTTGAAGCTACACCAAATGAACATTTGAGTGGATTCAGCTTCATGTCGTATTTCCTTAGGATTTGAAACATCTCGTCAAGGTCTTCCATATGACTTTTTGCCTCTTTGGATTTCACCAACATATCATCAACGTAGACTTCCATGGTCTTTTCGATTTTCCCTTTGAACATTGAATTTACTAGGCGTTGATATGTGGCACCTGCATTTTTCAAACCAAACGACATTACCTTATAACAATACAACCTACGATCAGTTATGAAACTAGTACTATCCTGGTCTGGCTCGTGCATCATGATCTGTTTATAGCCTGAGTACGCATCCATGAAAGACAACAGTTCATGCCCCGCTGTTGCATCAACAAGATGATCAATTCGAGGTAGGGGGAAACTGTCTTTCGGGCATGCTTTGTTTAGATCAGAATAATCAACACACACCCGCCATTTACCGTTTGACTTTTCACAAGAACTGGATTAGACACCCAGTTAGGATAGGTGGATTCGGAAATGAATTTTTTCTTCAATAGCCTATCCACCTCATCTTTCAAAGCCTCAGATCTTTCAGGGCCTTGCATCCGTCTTTTCTGTTTCACGGGATGTACGCTAGGATCAATATTCAGCTTATACACCATCACCTACGGAGATATTCCACACATATCTAAGTGGTTCCAAGCAAAGACATCCAAATTTGACTTTAGAAAAACAATCAATTCCTTTTGCAGCAAAGGATCCAACTGAGAGCCTATCTTCACCACCTTATCTGGATCATTATCATGAACCTGTATGGAAATGGTAGCTTCAGCTGGCGCTGCCCTTTCATCCCCTGCACTGGTTTTTCGCGGATCCATATCTTCTTGCATGTCGTTGTATTTTCCAGCACAGGGGGAGATCATTAATTGCTATAAGGCGGCTTCGCGGATGCAGAGAGGAGACTCTACATCCTTCTTGATTTCATACTTCCGAGCTTCAATCAATTCTGCCATATAGCAATCTCTTGACTCTTGAGGATCTCCTTTGATTACTCCCACTCCGTTTGCAGTTGGGAACTTCATCATCAGGCACCATGGAGCAAGAGCTATTCTGAAAGTAGCTAGTGTTGGCCCTCCCAAAAATGCATTATACCCTGAAAGCGAATCTATTATAACAAAAGGCTGCATCAGGGAAACTTGCTTCTTCCCCTCACCAAGCTCTATGAGGAGATCGACCACACCAATAGGCTGAGTTGGTACACCAGTGAAACCGTGTATTTTATTTTTATTTGCTCGCACATTATCCATAAACAACCCCATCTTAGAGAAAGTATTGCAAAACAGGACATTTACAGATGCCCCATTATCAGTCAGTACCTTCTTTACTATTGCTGGACCCAAGCCAATAGTGATCACCATTGGGTCAATAGTTGGAGTCAGCATTCCATTAGAATCCCGATCTCAGAACACCGCATCTTCCCAGGATGTTTTTGGAATTTTTCAACGAAAAGAGTTACTGCAAACTTCGAATCCATCTTCTTTTGAAGCACTGCTTAGTTCATTTGTATATCTGACAATGTCCTCCCAGGTATCTCCTGCAGGATGAGGTCCACCACTAATCGTATTGATAATAGGTCGAGAACCGTTTGTAGGTGTTCTTCTGTCTTGACTTGGCTGAGCTTGCTGCCCCTGAGTTGGCTCAGTATCTGATGAACGCTTCACATACTCCTGAAGACGGTTTTTTCTTATCAACTCTTCAATCAGATTCCTCAAGTGCCGACACTCATTCGTGTCATGACCCGGTCGATTATGAAATCGACAGAACCTTCCTGAATTTGCAGCTTCTTCGGACACCTTTATCGGCTTCGGGCTCGGATAATCCTCCGTTTCCTTAGTTGCCATGTATATGTGCTCAATTGTATCATTCAATGGAGTAAGTTCTGTTGGCTTGAAGAAGCGTCGTTTTTTGGAATCCTTGTTGTTCCTAGCATCATTTCCATTTCCTCTTTTTTGCCCCCCTCCTAAATTTCCTTGATTGGTTTTTGTAGAAACTTCCTTCCTTTCCGAAACTACATTAGTTTTGACATTGCCAACAAAATAAAAATGGGATCATCTTCAAGACACATGTATTCCTCAGCTTTGTCATAGAATTTCTCTAATGTATTGGGTTTCTTTCTCTTTAACCACCTTCCAAATTCAGATTGTTTATCTATGCCCCCTTTAAAGCCATTAGAATTAGCCTTGGCTCATGGGTCCCTACTTCGGCTATGGTAGCATTAAAATGATTCAGAAAAGATCTAATCGTTTCACCCGAGGCTTGTGCCAACTCGTTGAGGGACATAATATCTCTAACTTTCGCTGTCTGGAGGCGGAACTGGTCTTGGAAGCATCTTGCTAGTGTGAAAAAATTATCAATAGACCTGGGAGGCAATTTAGTGAACCATAATGATGCTACCCCTTCCAAGTACACTGGGAAGTATAAACACTTAACCTCGTCAGTTGCTTGGGCCCCATCCATGTGTTGGTCATATCGAAACAAAAACACATTGGGGTCGCCTGTCCCATTGTAAGCTTGGATTGTAGGTGGCTTGAATTTCCGTGGGAAAGGTTCCTGTTTGATTCTTTCAATGAGAGGGGTTCTTGATGGCACGAACTCCCATTTAGCCTCATCATCGTTTCGACATTTGCTTTCTTTCATAATATGTCGGACCTTTTTCCAGAGACGATCCTTCTCGTGGAGGCTATCTGCGGGGCGGACGCTTTTGTCTCGACTGGAAGCTTGCTTAAGCAAACCATCATGGTTGCGACTCCGGGGTCCTGGCCTTTCTTCATTGGAAAGTGCCCCTTTGGTAGAATTAGCAATTTGACGAGAAGTAATCCTCGCATTACGGTTCCAGTCAGCTAGCTTTGAATTCTCAAGTTTTCCTTTATCAGGATTAGAGATCTCTTGGAAAGATTTTTCTCGATTCGGACTAGAAGAGGAGGAACCGACATCTTCTGCATGAACAGGCTTTGATGCTACCTTTGCCGTTGCGGCTTGAAGAGCAAAGAGTGAATCTAGCCTTGCCAAGATGGCTTTGTTAGCTATCTCCTGCTGTTGTGTCAATCCAGCGACGGATTGATCAAGCTCACCTCTTGTGACATTCACGCCTCCATTTGATGTTTCACCTACTTCAAACCGGTTAACCGCAGAGGTTTCCTCTCTATTCCCTCATTAGATGCTCTAGCCCTTACTTCCTTATTTGCTTTTGGCGGGATTATTTCAGAAAGTAGCTTGAACTTTGAGGAGTGTTCGTCAGAAAGTCCAAGTCGTAGACTCGAATGATCTATTTCGAGGCTGGGCTTAAAGTTTTCAAGATCTTCGCGATATATTTGACGTCAAAAGGTAGATCTAGCCCCACAAGGGGTGCCTAATTGTTAAACCAAAATTTTGGAAAAACAACTGAAATACTACTTGACACATCACCTAATCGGAGGCGAGATGCTTAGAAAGCACGTCACCTTTTCAGAGGCAAGGTGCAAGAATACCTTTACAATTGTGTGAAGCCATATCGAAGATCTAAAAACATCAAAATATAAAAAAGAAGACAAGAATTTATAGTGGTTCGACCCTTATTGGAGTCTACGTCCACTCTGAAGAAAGAATCTTATTATTCACCAGGAGTTTTACAATATTTGTTCACTCATACATCCGTAGAACCTCTTTCGATATACATTCATCTTTACACTCATTGAGAATGAAAGAAAACTTGAAAGGACAGCGAAGAACTCTTCGATGATGGAGCTTTTGCCATTAATCCTTTCTCTCATGAAGCGCTTATGCCTCTTCTTCTATGGAAGCCATGACCACAAGCTTAATAAGTCTTCGATGAATCATGAGGAATGGATGTCGGAATGCTTGAAAAGAGTCCAAGGACTATTTGGCAGCACCTACTACCAAGGTCAATTTGGCAGCACTTCCTCCTCTTTCCAGACAGTCCCCCCAAAATGATGGAAGTCATGCCCTATTTTTAGGTGACGAAATGGCTGAAATATGACTTTCAGGTTATGGGTCAGTATTTTGAGTATTTACGGAAATGCCACTGCTTTCTGTCACCAGCTGGCATGCTTTTGTACCAACCAGATCAGCTTTGATCGACCCAAAACCTATTTTGATGACCTGGAAGCTTTGGTGCAGAGCAGACCGACCCTGAGGCTTCGAAGCAGGTCGGAGTGACCAGGCTAGCATGGAGATGAGATCGACCAGCTATGATATGTTGGAGCGACCCGAAGGCTTAGATTCAAAGCAGAACGACCAGGACTTCATGAATGGTTGACCCAACGAGGATGATAGCAAGAAAGGAACCGATCACTTTACTTGGAAGAAAATGCGACCAGGAGCCTTGTAAGGAAAAGGACGACAAGAGATATTGTCCATTACGACCGACCCATCTTGAAAAATGGTCTGAAGGATTCCGACCGACTAGGAGCTCTAATGAGACCGACCCCTCCTTAAATGTCATAGAACCGACCACTTCTTAAGTGTTATAGAACCGACCACTTCTTAAGTGTTATAGAACCGACCACTTCTTAAGTGTTACAGAACCGACCCGTATAGATTTGTCAATAACCCATCAATTATACATATCGATTTTAGTGGATAACAGGCCCCTTCCTATTGCCCATACATTCACCATTGCTTTTGTGCCCTGTGGTATTTCACAACCTAAAACGTTGCTTGTTTCCCTGCATTCTCTCGAAAGTAACAAAATAGGAGGATGAAGCCTTAGCATTTCTTTTATCAACAACTGTAAGTACTTTGCTTCTCCCATTTTTGTCTCTGTGATTGCAGGTTCTTCCATGAATGTTTCTCTAATTTCTTTTTGTGCCTTCTCCATTGCAGCTGGATTTCACATCAGCTCCGACATTGCCTATAAGATCATCGTTGATGAGGTTTCACTTCCATCTCCAGTCATATCCTGATTTTGCAGTTAAGTATGTATCCATTGTCTCTGGATAATGACTCCCTCCCACACACAATCCATGCCGGTTTTAAATTTTGGTGTATTTTTTCGGCATAAATAGATGTATGAAAAGATACACTACAAGGAACACTTGAATTAGCGACGGCATATAGCCGTCGGCGGTCGATGCTAGCCGTCGTTGTTACTGTCATTGCCAACAGGAATAGCAACTGGGATAGCGACGACTCCGTCGTTGGATTAACAACGGTTAGCGACTGCTTATAGCCACGTGTCATCTTACGTGGCAAGTAGTTGGTTTGACCGAGAAGCCGTTGCACCGTCGTTGCTAGCCGTTGCTAGCCGCCGCTATGTGACGACCATAAGGTTATCGCTAGCCGTTGCTAAACCTGAAACTAAAAATTAAAGTACATAACAATTCCTTTCCTTCAAGCCAATCAACAACCATTCAATCCAAATACTAATACCACACCACTATTATCCCATTAATTCACCAATATTCATCAACATTCAATCCATCATACCATACCATCATTAAATACATAAAAAAACAAAAATAAAAACCCCATCATAACATAACATCGTACAAATAACGTCATTCATGTCAAAACACATCATACCACCGTCCACAAACCGCCATACATGTCTAAACACATCATATAACATCGTACGTACATTTAACATATAAAAAACTAAGTATATGTACATACTAGAGCCTAAGTCAAAATAAGCAACTACACTACGTGCTAATCCTCGTCTTCCTCATTCTCGTTGTCGTCTTCTTCTGATTCCTCTCGATATACAGCAGAATCTTCTCCCTCTCCTCCCTACCCAGGCATAAACCCATGCTCTTGAAAGTAACTTGTGATGCGCTCGTCTATTTCCTGTTGCATCTGAGTTTATTGCCAGTCCATCAACTCATTCATCTGCTCTTGCATCTGAGCTATAGCCGTCTCCTCAATCGACCCCTTATAAGCACGCTGAATGACCTATGAAATAAATAAATTCATATTAAAGTTATTTAAACATATTTTTACTACTTTGTGTTAAACATGTATTTTCCCTTAACTCGTATTCTTGGTTTACATATTTATAAACAATCGTAATTGCCGTAATTTATGTCTAGAAAAAGTCTTACCTCCTGATTGACGAAACCATGTCGCCTTCCTCGAGTAGGCGGATTAGTGTTAGAATGCATATGCTATCAGAATCTGCAACTGTAAGCACCTTTCCACTAGCCTTTATCACTTTAGCAGCCTCTGCATCATACTTCCCCTGTAATAGCAATATAATTTTAAGAAAAGTGCTATAAAATTTACTTGTATACTGTGATATGAACGAGTATGAAACATTTTAATTTATACGGATAAGCATATTTACCATTATACGTGCATTCTTCGGATCCGCCCACTCATACGTAACATTTCATTCTTCATTGGTGTGCTTCACCGCATGTGTGTGTCTAAATATGTCTGCCAGCGAAGGCTCTTTTCCATGCTTTATAAACTGAGTAAATATACAGTAATAAAATTATTAAAGATAAGATAGGACTATAGATGCTAAATTTTTATCTGAACATGTATTACAAATATTTAAAATTTATACCAAATCTCTTCTGTGTTGTTGGAATGATTTTGAGCCAGCTCGATGTAGAGCATGATTCTTTTCTCTATTTGCTTTGTTTCTAGCTGCTACTTTCTATTAAATTTGATACACGATGATGGAAAATAATGCAATCAATATTATAAATGTGAATATTATCATTAAATCTTACTTTAACATCTTCCGTGTCCCAGTACTTTTGAAAGTCTGCCCAAACATCACCACTCATAAATTGAGGCTTTTCTCTATTTTTCTTGGCTCTTGAAATTGTCTCTCGGTAATTCTTTCGCATCTTCATATTCCAATAACTCAAAAATGTGGGCATGTCCTGCTCCTCAACATGTACGACAGCCTAAATATTACATTTATTTGTAATTATTCCCAGTATATTAATTTTTAATATTAGTATAAAAAATACTTACCAATAAATTGGCTAAAATGACATTCTTGATATGTGTTGGGATACTATCCCAATGCGGCCAAGCACACTACATTCTACTTGTGTAAGATTGCCTTGATACTTCTCAAATGAACTCCGCTAGCTCAATCTCAAATCCCCTGTGTAGATGTTAATATAAACATTTCATATATTTTAAATAATCTACACTGAAATAAATTTGAATATTTACCCGACACTCTTCTGAACAATCTCCGCAACTCGGAGAAGATCTGGCATTGAACTGCTCGGACCTGCTCCAGGAAATGATGAAGGAGTAGGCTGAGATGTACTCCTCGATTGTCATCATTCGCCAGACATATCTGTTATAATCATATAATGTGCATACAAAATAACTTGAATTATTAACATTTGTCATCATTATCATAACATAAATCGTAAATGAGAAGAACAATACTGCATAACATACATAGTCAACATTATCATTACATAAATAATACTAGTACAGAATGTAAGTAAATTCATAGCTAAGAACAATCAACATCATTATTATTACATAGCTTAGAATAGTACATAAATAACATAAGTACATAACATCAGTCTTTATCATCTTCGGATCCAGACTCGGTCTCATACTCTATATTGTTTTCATCAGTACTTACAAATGCATCTACTAATACATTCGCTTCATCATTCAATGACCAAACATTAATGTCATCAGCTATTATTATTTCACTATTTGGCTCAAAATCCGCTTGATACGCTGTTTCGTCTGGAATATTATTTCCATCAAATGTAAATCCTGCCTTTTTTTTAAAAACAACTACTAATCTGCTTTATCTTTTTTTAAGGATGGATACAGAGCAAAATAGACTTGTAATGCTTGCTTAGCTAACACAAAAGGATCATACTTATAGTAATGTGATTCGTAGATACTGCATATATGTGTTATGTTCATTTTTTATTAATAGAGATAAATAAATGTATATGTACATATAATTGAATTGTATACGAATTTAGTATTACCTGACAAACGGTGCAACTTCCGCACAATTTAACGGAATATATATGTGTGCCACATTGTAGTCTTTATCGCTTAACCATATTTCCATATATTTTCCTGCAGGTCTTCCGTGTTGTGTAAAAATAGGTAACATTGTTTGAGAAGACTCTTGCTCAACAACTTGTTCATTATGGGGAACAGTTACAAAAGACAAGTTCACATCTTCACTAAAGCAATGAGAGAAAAAAAATGAGGCTTATTCTTCAAGGTACGATTTGCAAATCGAACCATCTACTCTAGCTTTTTTCCTAATTTTTTTCTTCAAATGATTCAAGTACCTATAATAAGATTAATTTAATTTATATGATGGTACAATAATCTAAGTTGTAATCTATCACGATTATTGAAATTATATATAAAATTACCTCTCGAACGGATACATCTTTCCATACTACATGGGGACTCGAAGAAGTGCTTCGGATGGAAGATGAATAGGTAAATGCTCCATTACGTTAAAAAACCAGGTGGAAATATTTTCTCGGGTTTGAAGATCAGTACAGGGATTTCTAGTTCAAGCTTACGTAGACGGTCTACCTTTAACGTTGTTGAACAAAGTTGTTTGTAAAACAAATTTAATTCTATTATAACACTCTAGATTTTTGTAGGCAACGGTTCCTTGAAAACCACAGGTAAAAAGTATTCCATCATGATATGACAATCATGGTTTTCATTTCACTCAATTTACTGTTTTTAAAGTCCACACATCTAAGGAGGTTTAAAGAAATCCCATCAGGACATCGTAATCCTTCCACCCACTTTAGCATGAGTTTTACTTGCCTGTTGTCTAGCTCATAGCATGCTGTAGGTTTTTATTTTCGTCATACAAGTGCAACTTCGGCCGTTTACAAAAGTGTAATATATCGCGTTTCGAATTCACATCATCTTTGGTTTTACCCTTTACATTCAAAACTGTATTAAAAACGTTATCAAAAATGTTTTTTTGTTATGCATCACATCAATTTTATATCTAAGTTTTAGATTTTCCAGTAAGGTAACTCCCAAAATATACTTTGTTTGCACCAATTATGAATGTTCGATTTACCTGGAATTTGAACCTACTTTCCAGTTTCATGTATCTTTGGGTACTCACTTACAGCTTCATATATCTCTTCACTTGTCCAAACTTTAGGCGGTAGCATAGTCTCTACTCTGTTAGCTTTAAAGTTCTTTTTATCTGTTCTAAATTTATGATTAATATGGAGAAAAGAACGATGACAGTCAAACCAATAATTTTTTTTTCATACTTCAATGAAAATGCCTGTGTCTCTTCCATACAATGAGGACAAGCTAGACATCCAGCAGTGCTCCAACCTGAAAGCATGCCATATGCGAGGAAATCACTAATAGTCCATAATACAAAAGCAAACATACGAAAACTTCTTTTTCTTGAAATATCGTATGTTTCGACTCCTTCATGCCACAACGTTTTCAACTCTTCAATCAACGGTTGAAGATAAACATCAATTCCTTGTGTCAGATCATCGGGACCGGGGACAACAACCATTATAAACATATACGGATTTTTCATACACATCCATGGGGGTAAGTTATAAGGAGTAACAATGATAGGCCATGATGAATATTTACTACCAAACTGAGAAAATGGCGAAAATCCATCCGTGCATAAACCGAGCCTAACATTACGGCTCTCGACAGCAAATTTAGGATAAGTCCTATCAAAGTGTTTCCATGCTTCACCATCAGACGGATGTATTATAGTTTCTTCTTCTGATGTTCTCACGCTATGCCATCGCATATGACACGCTGTAGCAAAAGATGCGTATAGCCGTTGAAATCTGGGGGTTATGGGTAGATAATGCATTCTTTTATATGGAACATCTTTTCCTTTCTTTTTCCTTGGTGTATATTTATCTTCGTTGCAAAATTTGCATTTTCTACGGTGAGTGCCTTCTTTTCTACACAACATGCAACCTTTAACACATGTATCTGTCTTATGATATGGTAGTCCAAAAGTAGAAATAAGTTTTTTCACTTTATTATGACTATCGCACATCAAATTATTAGGCGACATATGTCGTTTTGCTATACTATTGCTGTAAATGCAGCTTCTGTAAGATTGAATTTTGATTTCATAGTGATGAATTCGGCGGTTACAGACAATTTGGTTCCGCTTGTACACCTTTCACACAACAGCGTTTTAGCAAAATTCAATAAATCATAAATTTTTTTTGCTTCCGCCGTTGTTTCTTCAACATTTCCAGTCTCATCATCGCCTGGCTCAATGTTAGGAAACATTGATCGTGCTGCATCTTGCACCATATTATCTATCGGATTCAGCATTGTATTATCGTTCATCATTGTACTATCGTCTTCTACCACTACAAGGTTAGACGTAGGTTGAATAAGTTCTCCATGACGATCCCATAAGTGATAATTCGAAAAAAAAACCAAATTTATACAGATGTACTTCTACTACGTCTGGCTTCTAACGCTTCAGATGTCTGCACTTAGTACACGGACAATGAATGTCTATGTTACTCCGATTATTAGATTTAGCGAATCTAATAAATTCTTGAACTCCACTAAAAAATGTTCCTTTATCAACTCTTTCTTACTAGCTCGGGGTTGATACATCCAACTGTAATCACGAAAATAATCGAACATTTTCCGGATTTGCGAGAAATATGTCAGAAAGTTTTGATCGAACGTAACACTTTATACTATTTTAAATCTTGTAAAATTTCACTTATAACTACTGCATGTTTTCGATTTTTTTGTTTATTTCTTTTTTACTTTGACGGCCGGTCTACCTACTTCCCATTACAAATATAATAACGTAAGCATATTTTATAAATCATTTCAGTTTAAACGGTTCAACAAAATTTCGGCAGCACTTCCCTTTGGTCCCTGTATCGTAAACAAATGCGTGTATAGAGGAAACAAAAAGGAACTGCCATCGAAACTTTATTAACCGTTTAAAATGAAATGATTTATAAAATATGCTTACGTTATTATATTTGTAACGTCCAATATTAGGACAAATCCGACGAATATTGTATCAGATGAATATAGATTTCTGTTTTGTGTAAAAATGAATACCCATATAACGATCATATACAACACTTGTCGGACGAGGCCAAATTTACCTAAGGGATTCACATAATTTGTCAAAAAACATTCAATCTAAGTTTAAACCGAAAAACAATATAAATGAAAAAAGTGCGCTTTCTGCGCTTTGGGATTTTTTGCGCTTCACTAATAGGTGCGCCTTAAACTTCAAAAAAGCTCCTTAGTTGCGCCTTGCACCTTTTTCCGTCTACGCTCGCGCGTTAACTAAATAGCGTCTATATGTACTTTCAATTTGTAAAATAACATGACAATGAAAATTATGAAGCATAAATTAGCTTGAGTTACTTTTAGTTTAAAGTTATAAATTATGAAGTTAATTAGTTTCAATTTTTGAAAGATAAACTAAGCTTTCAATTTTGTTAATATTATAGCAACAAATTTGTTAATTTTAATTTGTTAATATTATAGCAACAAACTAAGCTTTCAAGTTTGTCAATTATAGTTAATATTATAACAACAATTTTTTTGGGAATATTGCAAATGCATTCTTCAAATTTGTTTGGACTGACTATTATAACATTCGATGGTGACATAATTAACAGTGCATGCATAAAGGTCCATCATTACACAATTTCACTAGTTTTAATCAAGTTACTACCGCTAAACAATCACATTTACTTCATTTTTTCTTAAATGATCCTACAACACAATCAACCTATTACACAATCAACGTAAACCCAATTACATACATGATAATCGTCGTTTTCATGCTCCTAAATCAAGCACATATGTGATAATCCATGATTTCAACCTCCTAATCAATTCCACTTATTCCCAAATCAATGTATAACAATATCAACATCATATGCATTTCACAAGACTATCAATTTCATACCCATAAATAATCAATTTTACAACCCCATATAAACGTACAAAATAACCCTAAATAACCCTAATTAAACATATAATAGGGATAAAAAAAGGTCGCATTTTTCCTGAGCTGTTTTGAGAGTCTAAAAATGGAGTTAGGTTTTCCGCCGCCTCTCTCTTTTTTCCCTCTTTTCCTCTCTTCGTCTTCTCGTTTCTAACCCTCCCTCTCAACGAATCGTCCTCCATTTTCTTTAACACTTCATCTGCGTTTCTTTTGGTTTTCTTTTCCGCTTTCCTTTGCTTTTTCGACTTTCGATTCCTGTCACCAATCTTGCAACCTCGGTTTCCTCAACTCTTTTTTGCTTTCTCGTTCAGATCTGTGAGCTTCTTCATAGATCTGGTATTTTCTTTTGAGTTCGGGGTCTCCGGTTTGTTGTCGTGGCTAGGTTGTGGGACCAGATCTTGGTCGATCTGCTTGTTCCATCTTCCTGTTTTCAATGGGCCCAAGCTGTTGGTCCTTATCCTAGAGTCAGGGCTTTCTCTGATTTCCAGCGGAGTACAGTTTCGCCTTCTTCCACGATCTGCACTGTGTCACGTCTCTCTTGGACTGGTAAACTTCTTCTTGCTCTTGTAGTGTGTTCATCACCTTTCGGTGGACGGTTACATGTGTCTCTGCTTCATCATTCTCGGGATTGATTGTGCTGACAGTGAGTGGTGTGGAGGTACTTTTTGTACTCTAGCTTGTTGGCTTGTTCTTTTCTTTTTTGTGGTCTGTATCAGGACTGTGGAGATTATGGGTTATCGGCGTTCATTGGGTTATCTTATTCGAAGATTGGATCTGCGAGCTTGTTTTTTGCTTGCTCTGCCTTGCTTTGTTGCTTGCTCTGGGTTTAGTTCTGCTGCTTGTCGAGTTGCCGGTCAACCTGTCGTTGGAGGTGGCTGTGGTTCTCTGTTATCTGCGACCTTTGGTTTCGGTGGTGTCCAAGATTGGTGAAAGGAATTTGTTTTTGTTTTGTTTGTTGGTTCATGTCTATTGTGTGGAGTGTTCGTTTTAAGTTGGCTGTTCTTTCTTTTTTCCTTTTGGTTTTGTGTCTGTAGTAGAAATTGTAATAGCTTGTTTTGTTGAATGGATTTCTATTTGCTTTAAAATAAATAAAAAAAACATATAATAGGGATTAGAAGACATACCGGAGCAATTTGGGAAGACGGAATGGAGTTTTGAATGAAGAAATCGGGTGTTTAAGGGGTGGAGGGCGATGGAAGTAGGTAAACCTTTTTTTTTTTTAGGCAACTGAATTGGGGAAGAAAGTCACGATGGATTTTATGTTCAGAACGAGCAACAACTAGCAACAGCCGCTTTTTTAGCCGTTGCTAGCCATCGCCCAGTGTCGTCGCAAATTGAAGCCTCCGTTGTAGTGATACTACAAACAAAATGCATTTGTATAACTTTGGACATGTAGATTTGGGTAAAGTTGAATATAGGTTGATTGAACTAACAAAAAAGAACCAGTTTTACACTTGATTTTCATATTCAAAATTTCAAGTGAGAAAATATTCAATTATTTGCCTAAAATTGGAAGTTGTCCATACCTTTGCTTACTTATTTTTGATATAAAAGTGTGATTATACTTGTATCAAAATTTCAATCGGATTACGTTTTGGTTCCCATCAAAAGCAGGATAAAATTAACGGAATTTAGAGTCATGATATGTTTGCTTTTTTCCCCTCTCCTCATTATTATGGGCATGGTAAATAATGCAAGAAGAAAAAACATGTAGTCATGGAAGTAGCTCACCCCGGCAACAGCTTTGATGCAGTCATTTTTGAGTTGAAACTGAAGAGTATCATCCCTCTGAAGTTTCAAAAGAATATCGACAAAATCTTCAGTTTCTTCTTTGTGTGTTTGCCTCCTTCAATCTGTGCTTTTGTAGTATGCGTTCTGCGACATCATCGAGTCTTCGATGACATACTTCAACTTTAGCTTTAGAACCACTAAAGAAAGCTACAAACCAAACAAATCATGCAAATTGATGCCTGCTGCCACATCTAAAGCTTCATTCAGAGCATTCAAAAACATCATCTACTCGTCCTTCAGCCACTTGCCCCCTAACATTACTCCCACCATTTTATTGTTAATACACGATTTAATCTTCTCACTGACATTGACGAGTGTACCATATGAAGAAGAAGAAGAAGAAGATGAGGATAATAAGCATAAAAGGTCATGAATCTCTTGGTGTCGTAGAGGAGAGAAAGAAGAGACGCTTTTTCCATTGAGGAGCTCCAAAACGCAGATCTTCCTGGGATGCCTCCAGTATTCTCCGTAGGGCGTGAAAGCCAGGCCCTTGCCTCCGTAGTTCAGGATTTTGATGACCTCCAAAAGAGGTCGAGTGGCAAATGCAAGGTCATAATGGCTTTGGCCATTTTTATTGAGGAGGCAATTATGATGTTGAGTTGACCGACTTTTACGTGCATGAGAGGGCCGTACGTTTTGGATAGTTTTTTAAGGGTTATGTTGAGGGGGGGGGGGGGGGGGGGGGTGGTTGGTAGACAGGGAGTCTGTTCTAAAGTGGTGGATGCTTCCGATGATTGGAAGATTCCATGGACCGGGCGGTAGTTCGTTCTTGCGCCAGTATCTACTTCGGAGTTTGAGGATGATAAAGATGTTGAATATTGTCAGAATGGTAATGGTGACGACTTCCATTTTTTTAGTTTCTGTGAAGATTAGCTGACAGAAATGCGTTTTTATATACAAAGAATGACAAGAAAGATGCTGTTAAGAACCTTCTGACGAAAAGGCAAATTAGCAGCGTTTGCTTTACAATAATTCTTGTGTCCCCAAAATGATGTCAAGGAATAAAGCAAAAAAGATCAAACAACATAAACAACATACAACATCTGATTTTCTTGCTCTAATCCTATATTAGCAGTCCGCACATTTTTGGCTATATTATTTCGGACTGCTAGCGGTGTTCTTTGCTTTAAACCTTAGAATTAGTATAATCATATAACAATGGAATATATATATATATATATATATATATATATATATATATATATATATATATATATATATATATATATGTGTGTGTGGATAAGATCAAGAGCACCTCAAATAGATACAAATGAGGTTCAAGAAAATCGAAGTGCCACAGAACGTTGTATTTTTTTTTTTTTTTTTTTTTTTTTTTTAAGGATATATAGTCGTATTAAAGGCTCTAAGCCCATGTTCGACCCAAGATAACTGGGTAATTACAACGCACCCTTTACCGCAAATACTTCCGACAAATACACGTCATCTGCATTTCAACTCCATCTTTCCTTTTCCTAACCGAAGACAAAACCCTAAAATTATGGTGGATGAAAATCAAAGTTGTTTAGGATTACAGAAGTTGTCTCCCTTCGACCCGCAAGTGCTCCATCATCTCCACAGCATGCCTGGAATGATGTAAGACCTTCTCCTTTTCTAAGCTTCAGCGTGTTGTGTGCTTCATACTTGATCAAATTGCTAATTTTCATCGTTGTTTTGTTGCAATTGTTGAAAACTCGCCTATTGCGTTATTTCCACAACCACCAAATTATAGTTGTGAAGGTGATGTTATATTTGTTGGTCACCATGTCTTTAAGCTTCCACCACCTCCTCGGGTATGCTAGAATTTGCTCCAGATTTTCATTCTCTTGCATCAATTGATTTCCGAATACATGTTGCATTATTTATTTGAAAAATTGACAATGGAAAAAAAGATGCGTGTGAGTTTCTTCCTCTTCTTTGCATAGAACACAAGTTGGGTCAACACTAATCCCATTTTTAATTAGCCTATCCTTTATAGGAAGTTGCTGCAGAACTGCTTTGTAAGTAGTGCAAGCCATTTTAGGAACATTAGTGCTATTCCATGCAATTTTTGACCATTCTGCAATAGGATAGAGGGTTCGAATATCGTCATAAGCTTTTGCAAGTATGAATTGGTCGTTTTGATTCCAGACCCAAATGTCATTAACTCTGTTGTCATAAATAGAAATTTGCATGATGTCATTTCTAATTGCATTAGTGGCTGGGAATTGATCGAAATGCCAGTTTCCATTCGATATGATTTGTTCGACTAAAATTTCTGGACAGTCATCCGCTGAGTAAGTGTCCTATCCCAAGCGCTCAATTAACGATTGACCATGAAACCAAGGGTCTCTCCATAAATTAGTGTCTCTGCCTGTTGCAGTTTCTTTCATGTAGTTCAGTTTCAGTATTTCTCTAGATTTCATGACTGCTTTCCAAGTGGGTGAAGAATTATTGTCTACACCCATAGTCCAAAAAATTTCTTTGATGTACCTCTTCCTCATCTATCTCGCACATAATCATTTAGAAGTAATAATTTTCCATGCCAATTTAGCAGCAAAATTATCCCTCATATATTTGAATTTACATATTTGCATTAAGGGAATTAGATGATATTCAAGAATCATACAAATACCAAAATGTCTTTTCTTCCGTTGCATTAGTAATCCTAGCCCAGCTATAATTGATTGACCATTTCTGCATACACACAGTAAATAATGGAAGATTTGGAGGATTTGATGTTGTTCTCTTTTCATATAAATCTGAATCTTCCAAGACACAATAATCCAAATTTATACTATCAAATCGTAGTAAATAGCAAACTTATAGGATTTCCACTCACAGTGATTTGAGATAAAGAAACAATAGGGTTTGCTATAGAATTGAATCTGGATTCAGACTACGAAACCATACACCAATACTTTTATAATATATATATATATATATAAAAATTAAAATCTCATATATATATATATATAAACACCAAATCCCAGAATTCTAAATCCATAGAAAACTTATAATAAAGATGGTAAAATGAAATATAAAGTAGTAGAAGAGATCCTAACCATTCTTTGGAGTTAGCAATGGCAGAAGGGAAGCATGGAGGCATAGAGAGAAATGAAAAGTTTAGAGTGAGGCTAAGGAGTCGTATTTATAGTTGCAAATGTGAGTATAGACTATTGGATTATTTAGATTAAATATGGACGGTCTAATTGATACAAATAATATTAATCTTCTAAACAAAACATACGCCCACCACCATTTTACTCAGGAGGGCAGTCGACTCCCTATATAAGAGGGAGGCCTACCCCCTCTTATAGGGGCAATCGAGCCCCCATTGGGATCAGCTGGGAGAATTTAATTCTCCTGTAACATTGCTTTCTATTAATTACTTAATTAACTACTTTGATTTACTTCCTTATGATAATTATCTTTGTTCCCTTTGCATATAAATATATACAGGCAATTTCAAATCCTCTTGGATTTTTCTTTCATGCCAATTTATAATTAAATATATTCTAGATTATTTGTAATCAATTTGAATTTCAAACCTTGTGTGTTTATATTTACACATAATTTGTTTTAGTATTATGTTTTACATACGGATTTCGTTTTCAGTAAATAAAATATGAAAATGGATCAGAATCTCTCCACGAACGTAGTAGCAATACTTTCATGGCCCAATTATGAATAATCGAAAAATTCTATTTTCATCCCATTAATTTATTACTGATTATTATTAATCATTTTAAATTAAATTAACCTATGTCTAATTTAGATTTATTTTGCGGGGTGTTATAGCATATTTTTGCCAAACATGCTCATTTTATAACTGTAATGAGCACTAGGATAGAAGCTTTATTAGTAACCTTAAATGTTAGGGCCATGGTTAGACTTCATGAAATAACTACAAGCATATTTAGTTATAGAGACGTACTCTTCTATAATGAGCTATAGAGAATTCTAAAGGAGGTTTTAGGGACTTAGTTTAGCTTGAATACAACATACTATTCAAAGGTTGATTTCAGATGAAGAGAGTGAATCAGGTTTTAGAGGATTTTCTTAGGATATGTATCATTCATTTTGGAGGCTCTTGAGAGGCTCTTAGGAGGACCATTTACCACTGGTTGAGTTTGTCTACGATAATAGTTATCTGGCTAATATTTGGATGGTACCATTTGAGATTTTTTATGGAAAACCCTATAGATCTCTATCATGTTGGTAAGATACGACATTTAGTGTTTTCTTTAGGCCTGATATATTTAGGGAAACTTTGAAAAAATGTTTAGGTTATTTAAAATAGGATTAAGACAACTTAGGATCGTTGAAAATCTTATACAAATAGGAGGCATTCTGAGTTGTAGTTTGAATTGGGGATATGGTAATTGTGAAGGTTTTACCCCTAAGACATGGGATGAGATTTGATAGTTCGAGGATGATAGCCTTGAGACTCGTTGGGCTATTTTCGGTTGTTACTAAGCCTCGAAGATTAACTTATAGAGTTAGACTTCCAGAGAAGTGGGTTGGAATGCATGATGTTATCCATGATTCGTACCTGCGATAGTACTTAGACCATTTAGCTATTGTAGTCGACCATAATAGCTTGAAGGAGGTTAAGATGGAGTGTGAGTCACTTTTTTTGCCATATACCTACCCATATGTTAGTATACGATACTATGTGGCTCAACATTAAGGATATTAGATTACCTAAAGTATAGTGGGAGATGACACAGCCTAGAGTATATGGAGTCCAAGGAGAGGATTCAGCCTCTTACCCTTAGCTCTTTACTTATGAGCCTCATCTTTTGATCATTTTTGTAACATCCTATGCCCCTTAACTTCCCTATAGTAGGGTTTTGTTAAGAAATATGAAGCACTATCAATATAATGACATATATATATCAAAGAGACTAAGATTTACAAGACATAAATAATAAACATAGTGGAAAAATATTTTTAGAACCAAAATATTACATTTTATTCAAAACCTCATAATCAGTCTATCTCAAAACATAAATACCATATGTCTTATGAAAAAATCACATCTCAGTCACAATCAGAGTACACGAAAATGAATATCCCTTAAAATAAATATCGGTACGACAAGCATAATAAAACAAAATGAAAAAGAACTAAATGATGAATACATTTGTAGCAAAGGTTAGTCTCCAAGAGAAGTCTTCCAAGCAATCCACACTAATAACTTCCACCCTGTGAGCCTGGTGGTGGAGAAAAGAAAAGGAGAAAGAAGAGTTCGTCAGACATAAAGCCTAGTGAGCTATTTATTAATAGTATGATTGATAAATAAAAAAAATAGACAGAATAATAGTTCTAATGTCAGATAAGGTAAGTGCCAGTGTACCAATATAAAGGCGAACATGATGTACATAGTGCTATACTTGAACCATACGAGCAAAGTTTTTGTCGATAATTATCTCATTCAACTTGTCTCGATTGTTTACACTTACATGAATCACTGAACACGATAATCATAATTAGGATAAATTCCTAGTTCTACCAATCGATCGGCATAACCTACCAAGTTACCATTTATATAGTAACTTATGTCACTATGGATCTTGGGATTTATCCGATCCGGTCCATTAGTACTAATTGATGCTGGTCGTAATAGTGTCATATTTTCGCTTGTCGATAACAAGCACGCTCATTTCACCATCGAAACACACCATACACATGGCCATGTATCTGTTAACCCCTTATTTACCCTATCACCATAAACATGCCCAGCCTCCACCATCGATCGTTTGTGAAACCATCAATGATAAACCTGAAAGGGAATGCTACCATTACGGGTCCTAACGAACAAATGTACTAAGTTGCACTAGGGCCTACTCTTTTTTCCACTTATTTCCCACAATTAGCCCATACTGCTAGTACGGGACACCACCAACATATGCTTATTAAATTTAACATCGATTTTAAATTCAATTTAATAATAAATCCATTCATCCTTCATAACTTTAGGTTATAATTATATCTGCAACTAAGTCAAATCTATTCATTATGATTCCTTATATGTCTATACAATATATCTTAATATTTTTTATGCAAATATGTTTAGTCCTTTTCAATTATAACCTATGTCATAATTTAACAACAAATCATACTTATTATGCCTACTTTAGTCCAAATAATTTTTTATTACAATTCTGCAACTTATGTTCATTATCTATTAATTTAGCCATAATTATTTAATCCACTGTTGCACAACTTTTCTTTGGTTATATCTTCCCACATGTGCAAAAGAAGATAATTATGACCAATCGTAGGTTTAAATCAGTTGCATAGATCAATCACATGAATTAGTCGTGCAAATCAGTCGCATAAATCAGTTGTCAATCTGTTATTATTTATATATTTAAACGCATGTTGGATGCTGCCAGAAATAAACATTAAAAATGTAACATCAAACTCTTGAAGGAGAAAGAAGACTAAGAAGATATCTTATAGTATTTAAATATGAATCAAATAAAATTGTAGGAAAAAAAACTGGAAACAGTAGAAATAACTTTACAAAATGAAACTTCTCGAAAACTATCAACATACAAAAAATAAACAAAACTATATGAAAAATTGTAAGAAAAACTAAAGAAACTCTGCAACTATTATAACGCCTATTTACTCTAAAATACCAAAAAACTAAATGATTATAAAACTCACCGTGGTCAAAGCGTTCCACCATCGCCCTTTTAGATCCCGCCTAAGAAATATGTGTGTATAAATAATTGTTATTATAAATCCTTGCTACTAAAGTTTATAGGTTAGGTCGGTCTCAAGAGAGAGAACCCTAGCGAGGAAGAGACTGTGTTGTGAGAAATGAGGGTAGGATGGTGGTTTATTTATCGCTTTAGCTAGATATATTAAGCCATTGGATTTATGGATTGAATCCAGGGCAGCCACGTCACACGACCAATGAAATCAAGCCATGTCAGCAAAGTTTTGAAAACAAACCAATAGTATTCAACCACTAAAGTTAAAAAATAAATGAAGAAAAACATGTTCGTTTCCCATGTCTAGTGCCTAGGCACGATGTTAGCTGACATTTTGGTCTGGTAACCTGAAGTAGTCGAGGCCCACACAACTCGGCCCATCGCGTGGTTCAACGGCCCAAAAGTGTTGCCAACATCTTCAGGAATCAAGCTACGACAAGGTCGCGCAAGAGCGGCCATCACGGCTCATCAAACCGCTCTCTAACAATACAAGTCACAAATCAAGTGAACGCACTAAGAAGTGTGTGATCGCAACGAGCAAAACATGGTTCTGGCACCAGAAGACTCGAGTTGGGCCACTGGCAGGATTTCAATGCATGTCGATCACGTCCATAAGGTTGTGCAACACGCACCGATCGGTTTCAGAATCTAGCCTTATCCCTACCATGCTTTGCCTCCCGTGCTCCACATCACCTTGCTCCGCACCACTATGCTCCATATCACCATGCTTCGCATCCTGTGCCTCGCGTCACCACGCTTTGCATCTCATGCTCCACATCACCGTTCTCCACACTCCAGTCTCGCATCCTCTCACATCTAGCGGATGCGATCTTGCATCCCCACCCAGGATGCGAATTTGTATCCCTCATGATATACAAATTCGTATCCCTTCGTGGTATGCGATATCACATACCCTCGCATCCACCGGATGCGATCTTGCATTCCAACTCAGGACATGAATTTGTATCCCTTCATGGGATGTGATATCACATCCCCTTGCATCCATCGGATGCGATCTCGCATCCCCACCAGAGATGAGAATTCTTATTCCACATGGGATATGAATTTCTATCCCTTTGTGGGATGCGATACCGCATCCTATCGCATCCATCGGATGCGATCTTGTATCCCCACCCGAGTTGCGAATTCGTATCTGTTATGGGATACGAATTTGTATCCCTGTGTAGGATGCGATATCGCATCCCCACTCGGGATGCGAGTTCGTATCCCTTCATGCGATGCGATATCGCATACCCTCGCATCCCACCCGGGATGCGATTTCGCATCCCAAAGGGGATACGAGGTTTCCGAGGAACATGTTTGCAGGATACGAATTTCCGTTTATCCCCTCCTTTTTTACCTTTTCCCACCCCTTTTTTCCCTACCCCATATCTCACCTACTCCCACATACTCCACTTCCTATTAAAACACCCCTACCTCATTCTTCAAAGGGGTTGACATTTGCTTGGCTTGAGACCTTGGGAGCACCTTAGACACCATCAATGGAACATAGCCTTTGGGGAAAAAGAAGACCAAGAACCTCTGAATTTCTTGGTACACCCCGGACCTCTAGAATTCCCAACGCATCCTAAACCTCTGATTCTTCCGGTACACCCAGGACCTTCGATTTTTCTGGTACACCTTGGACCTTTGATTTTTCTGGTACACCACGGACCATCGATTTCCCTGTACACCTCTCGGACTTTTGAACCTCCTGATTCTGCCCGGACCTCGGAACCTATCGACTCCGCTCAGACCTCGGAACCTCGCGACTCTGTTTGTACCCTAGACTATCCCGACACCGCTCGGACCCCGGAACATCCTAACCTCCCGACTCCGAGCGGACCCCGGAACCTCCCGACACTGCTCGGACCTTGGAACATCCCGACAATTCTTGGACCCCAGAACATCCCAACTCCGCTCGGACCCCGAAACCTCCCAACTCGGCTCGGACCTCGGAATCTCCTGACTCCGGTTGAACCTTGGAACATACAGACACCGCCCGGACCCTGAAACATCCCGACACCCCTTGTACCCCAGAATATCCGAACATCGCCTGATTCCTTTAACCTCTAGACTTCGCTCAAACCATGGAACCTCCGGACATCGCTCGGACCCTGGAACATCCGGACACCACTCGGACCTTGGAATATCCTTACTCTGCTCGAACCCATAACATCCTGACTCTGCTCAGACCCCGGAACGTCCTGATGACGCTCGAACCCCAGAACATCCCGATAACGCTTGGAACTCGGAAACTACCGACATAGTTCGGACATTGGAACCTCTCGACTCCGCTCAGACCTTGGAACCTCCCGACACCACTTGAACTTTGGAACAACCGTACACCGCTTGGACCGTGGAATATCCCGACTCCGCTCGGACCCTAGAACCTCCCGACTCCATTCGGACCCCGGAACATCCCGACTTTGCTCAGACCCCGGAACATCCTGACACCAATCGGAACTCAGAATATCCGAACACTACTCGAACCCTAGAACTTCCATACTTAGCTCGGACACTGGAACGTCCCGATTCCACTCGGATCCCGGAACATCAGGACACCACTTGGACCGTGGAATATCCCGACTCCGCTAGGACCCCGGAACCTCTCGACTCCGCTCGGACCCCAGGAACATCCCGACACCGCTCGGACCTCAGAACATCCCAACACTACCCGGACCTTGGAAACTCACCCGGACCTTGGAACTTCCTAACACATCCCAAACCGTGGAAACTTCCGACACCGCCCAGCCGTTGGAACTTTCCGATACATCTCGGACCTTGGAAACTCTTGACACCGCCTGCACCTCGGAACTTCCCTATACATCTCAGACCTCAGAAACTCTCAACACCGCCCGAACCTCGGAACTTCCTGGCACATCGCGGACCTTGGAAACTCCCGACACCCAACGGACCTCGGAACTTCTCGACACATCCTGGACCTCAGAAACTGATAACTCCACCCATACTTCGAAACTTCCGAACACACTCCGGGCCTTGGAAATTCTTGACCGCTCTTGGTCAGTGGGGAATCTGGACAATAAGGATCTAAAGAACTTCATTATCATTGTAAATTCTTCTAATGATGTTTACCACTGTACTCTCTTGATAATGACTAAAACCGGCAAAGCCTTCAAAGTGGACGTAGGCTCAGCTCGAACTGAACCACTATAAACTATTGTGTTCTTTACTTTCCTGCACATTATTATTACATCTCGCACACTTTTTCGCTCTGGACATTTAGTTTCAAAATTTTAGAACTCTTGGGTGTTAGCGACTATTTTGGACGTCAACATTTTGGCGTGCCATGTAGAGAAGAGTAAAGCGTGCACCTATAGTCAACTTTCTGTCACTTCCTTCGAGGAATTGAAACCTTGGCTTTCCTTCTATTCAGACACCAAGACTTGGGATGCTACTTAAGTTTTCTCAAACTTATCGACCTAGCCTATCAAAGATGGTGAACAAAGGAAAGAACCCCATGGTCGGACCATCCGCAATCGATCCTGATTCGGAATTTCCTTCTTAGCCTTGACTCATTGAAGCTTCGACCAACGTAAACACCCTTAGTGCTCCCTACCTCGACGCATTTGTCGATTGTGCCCAATTCAATGATACGAAAAGAAAATTAGGCAAGACTTAACAATTCCTTGTCGACAAAATCCACCAGAACATCGGATAAACACAACAACTTAAACAATATGCTCAGTGAGACATTGTCTGCCTTCAGGCAGACTTAGGCATTCAACCTCCGTCAAACTACCTCTCACCGAGCTCTATTGTAACAACTCGCATTTTACGTATCGGAAGATAGTAATTTTTTTATTTTATTCCATGAGGGTTGGATCATTCTCACCTTTTGATATGTTGCTTATGGGGATGTGAGACATGTCCATAATTTTTACCGATTTTGTTTGTGACCATTTTTCCCCTGTCAGTCTTGTAAAGGGAATAACTTTTGACTTAGGTCAAATCAGAGGGTGAGACCTATGCCATTTTAAAGAAATTGATGATTGCCTTTCCGCAGAGTGGTTACATTACAGATTTGGATCAGCCGTTTGGGAGAAATTGTTGTTTTAAGGTTTTTTAGTTGGCTGTTCAAGTTTGGAGAGCCTAATGGGCTGAATTGGGGAGGCCCTTTAGTGGGCTGGAGGAATCCTATAAATAGAGGGTGAGAGTGGAGGGAAAATGTTTACTTTCTCATTCTCTCATTTGGAGGCATTAATCTCCTTCTTCCTCTAGCACCTTTCCACCATTACAAATCCAAATCGAAGGAGGGAAATCATAGTTCTACACTATTGGAGGCTAGATCTACATCATTTCAAAGGTGAATTCATCGGATCGAGGATTTTGGTTCGAATTGCTCACTGTTCGAATTCATAATTCTATCATTTTAGCTTGTATTGGAGAATCGGTAAGTGGATTACATCTCTCACATGAATTCAATAAAGTGCATGGATTCAAGTGTTTTTCCTTAGATCCATGCATTGGTAAGTTCATTTTCGTATAGATCACCCTAGGATCTGATTTAGTAAGTTTAGATAGGTAATTTCTATGATATTTCATACGAATGTGCAAGTTAGATCAATGGTTTTTGTTCACATGCATATTTGTGGTGATTTTGGTGAATTTGACATTATCATGGATAAAATTGTCGTATTGATGATATTGTTGATTTCATAACATGCTTGTAATCTTTTTGGATGAATTGGATAAGTTAGTTTTGTCGGAATTATCGTTTGGTGAATTTTTGGTCGAAATCGGAGTTGAATTGCAATATGCAGGTTTTGGATCGGACCAAAGTTGGGTCGGACCAAAGTTGGGTCAGATTGAAGTTGGGTCAGATCTAAGTTGGGTCGGACTGAAGTTAGGTCAGACTGAAGTTGGGTATAACTGAAGTTGGGTTGGACTGAAGTTAGGTCGGACCAAAGTTTGGTCATACATAAGTTAGGTCGGACCAAAGTGGGTCGGTCTATTCTGGTCAGCCATTTTTGCCATTTCTAGTCGGACATTTCTGGTGATGATGTTACTTCAAAGTGAATTCAATTGGGAAGTTTGGAAGTGTTGAAAAGTGTTTGTTGTTCATTGTATGCAACAAATGGAGAGACAACTCAAGAATGTATCGGGTTCGTGTGAAGTAACAACTCTAAGGTGTTCTGAGATAATTAATAGTCGTAATTGATAACGGCTAGAGAGGAGAAGGCCGAGGAATTATCGCTGTCGTAGGTTCTAGCGGACTCAAAGCATAGGTATAATTGAAGACCAATTGTAGGTCAAGTGCCTTTAGCGTCGTGTATGGCCTAAACATGTGTTGAGCATAGCGTGTAGCATGTGTTAAGTATAACATGTGGAGTTTTGCTAGAACCGTGGCGTCGTTGTTGTCCTTGATAATTGACGGCAAATTGTTAGTCAGTCATACAATAACGAAGTTTCCAAAGCAAGGTTGGTGGTGATAGCCATAGTTAGTAATGGATGTTTGAATGCATGTTGTGATCATGATTGAGTTGCTTTGCCATATATGAATGGATGCTTTAATTGTCGTGACTGAATTGTTATTCCTTTGGGTGTATGGATTATAAAGGCTATCACTGTCATGTAATGGGGAAGGAAATTGAGAGTTCTTCTCTGAAGCTGGGTAGATTAGTTGATTATTTACCCATTCTCGTAATACTTTATTGATGAAGTTTGTTAGCTGTTTTATCGCTCACTAAGGCTGTTGTCTGACTCAAGGTTTTATGTTTTCTCTTATTACCTTGGGTTGTTCATCCGATCGTTGGATGGGCAGACTAAGTAGCAGGTGATAGGTGATAGCTTAAGTGAGGACAGTGTTGCTGTTCGGAGGCAAGCAGGAGGTTAGCGTACTATCTTTACTACTATCTAGTATTTGTTTCCGCTGTGTGCTATTTCTGTGAGTGTTGTAGTGAGACAAATTGTTCAAACACTACTGTTGCTATCCACTTGTAAGGGAAATACTTTCTATTTGTCATGAAAGTTTAGTGTTTTCTGCTTCACCATCACTACCTGTTGTATATATTCTATTATATTTTATCCTTGCGCCGTGAGTTTATGACAGGTTCCGTTTATCTACCATACCTTGATGATCGTCTATAGCTGTCTGGCACACCTTTCAGTGCATTATTTCTCTTGTATAGTGCGGGGATTGTAGGTGGTTGTCACATATATCCATGTTTCTGTTCAGGATACCTTCCGCTTCAATCGCTTCCAACATGGGCCTAAGTCCGGTCTAGAGGTCAATGCTTAATCCATTGTCGTGCATGACCGACCCACTTCAGCTCAGAACTTGCCTTCTTTGCTATGCTTTGCAAACTAGTCCCAAGCTCCAGATCACCAATCACAGGAGAGTCAGACAATTGGGGCCGAAGATTCTTTAGACCAAGATGACGTTCATCCTAGGAAACATCCAAGGATACCCACTTTTGAGTCGAATCAAGACTGCCGCACCCCGGCGAAGATTCGAACTCCCATTCTCGCTAGCCTACTTCATAGAATCTTGAAAAAAATCTCAAGGTCACATCATTGGCGATTGGGAAACCAAAACGAGGTGTAACCCATTCACTCAAGATGTGCTTAACGTCGAATGGCCCCATCATTTCAATATGCCCCAAATAAAACCTTATTCTGGGGATTCAGACCCTTGAGAATTCATACACCACTACGAGTCTCATATGGTTTCCGCTCAAACCATAGACACCATAAAGTGCAAGTGTTTCCTCGTTTTTCTTGAGGGGATACACCTTCCATGGTTCACTCGACTTCTGCTAAGCACCATATTTACCTTTTCTCAATTAGCCATAGGTTTATTCAATCGGCTCAGTACATACATCCGTTAGGGCCTCGACGAAACTCTAACAAGCTACCTTGAGAGGTTCGACAAAGCCATAGAGAGTGTCGAAGACTGGAGCCTTCGGGCTATCTTGGATCAACTCATCGAAGGCGTATTTACTGATTTTGAATTTGGAGAATGGGTCAACCACGCACAACCTAAGACTCTGGAGATCTTCTACGAGAAAGCCAACTACTTCCTTTGCCAAGAGCTAGCACAAGGGAATCGATCTTCTCACCTTAATATCTTACATCGAGACGAAGCCCAAAGCTCCAATGACTCTAACCCCATCGCTCCGCGCAATCTTGCTCACACCGACACCGTTAAAGGTAGTTGCCACAATAATAGGAAACGTTTTCAACTTCCGTCTTTCCGCAACTACACTCCTCTTAATGACACCCCTGTCAACATCTACCTTGCAACTTGCAATGTCCTGCCCTACAAAAGGCCAAGGCCTAAGGCCCAAACGAGCGCATCAAGGGACTCAATGGATTACTGTTGGTTCCACAACATCAATGGACACGACACAAACGATTATCGCGACTTGTGGTACAACATCAAGAAACTCATCTGCAAGGGTCACTTTGAGCAGCATCGACAGGGTCCGCCGCACAGGATCTTCGAGCCACTCAATTCTCATCAAAGATTCCAACTAACTAGACCAAAAAATAAATCCCTTAAGGTCATCCCTTGACTCATGAAGGCTGAAGAAACAACGAGAAGCCACGCCTCATGACTCGCCTCATTTGCAACTCTTATGAAGTTTACAAATACGGGCCTCGGTTCCCAACAACCGTACATGGATCGAAGAAGCATCACTACCATGAATTCATCAGGTCCAATGGATTTAGCCCAGCCTACCTATGCTAAGGCGTACTCTGGCAGCGACTTGTTGGCACCACACATCGAAGACCAATAGATTTAGACGGTCAACCAACGCTTATGCATACTTTAGAGTCGGTCTTTTGGCACCGTTCCACCTGAGATTCGCACGCCTCAAGCTAATGGAGAGCGAAGTTCACCCACTCGAGCTCTACTCGACTCGAGTCTGTCGAGAGTGGAGTTTTGACCGGCCCAACCTTGAATGAAACTTCGAGTCATGATACTTGACCAGTTGGGACCACAAATTTCATGGCGCAATGGACTCTGAGGTCATCATTAGAGATACCGGTTTGCAACTCATTCCCACCTTTGTCTCCTTCGCCGAAGATGAAACAAGAATGGAAAGCAAGCCCTCTTCTCCAAAGAATGCCTCTTGTTCGCTGTGTCGTAGCCATTCTCCTCCATTTGATTCTCCGGCCACCCTCCAGTTAGCTGGGGGAATGCTGAGAAGTCGTACCGGAGGCACGCCTAGAAGGAACCAGTCCTGTACCAGTCCTGCAACCATCCAATACGATGCAGTGGTCTCTGAAGCTGTCATTAGAGATATCGGCTTATGACTCGTTCCCACCTTTTCTCCCGTCCTCAGAAGAGAAACTAAAATGGAAAACAAGCCTTATTCTCCAAAAGGCACCTCCTCTTCGTTGTGTTGTAGCCATTCTCCTCTATCTGATGCTTTGGCCACCTTCTAGTTAGCGGGGGAGACACTGGGAAGTACAACTGGAGGTACGTCCAGAAGCAGGCTTGTGGGCACCAGTCCTCTAGCCGTTCTGTACAGTGCAGTGGTCTCCGAGGTCGTCGTTGGAGATACCGGCTCGTGATTGCTTCCCACCTTTTCTTCACTCATCGAAAGCGAAACAAAAATCAATCATTCTTCTCCAAAAGACACCTCCTCTTCACTGTGTCGTAGCCATTCTCCTTCATCTAATGCTCTGCCCACCCTCAAGCTACCTGGGCACACGTCGGGAAGGCAATATCGGAGGCACTACCACTGAAGATAGGCCAGGAGACACCCTCCCATCACCAATTCCTGCATTCTCACCACTGCATTCCTCTTCACCACTACAGGGCAACCTTTTTGGAGAAAACCCATCGCGCATAGAAGATAGTCTAGAACCAAAGTCTTAGCACCACAGAAGTCGTATATGACATCTCTCGATGTTAAAGTTTCCTACATACAAGCATACCAGAATGCGGTGACAACCTTTAGTTTTAATGACTCAAACCATAGTCATTGCCTACCATCATCCCCATTCTCGAATCAGACCGTGATTACAACGTGATTGGATTGAGAATCGAACCGCGCCACTGACAGCTCAACCATATACCCACATCTTTTGTGCATATCTGAGCGATCAGTCCAAATAAGTTCATTTCTCGAACGTTACGCCAACCAGTTGTGTTACGTTCGACTTTAATTACAATCTAATCATGCGACATCGTGTGATGATCCGAACTTGCTAACTCATTCTTGGATCAAACATAATTTAGTAGGTACATGGGCCTGGGGGCAGCCCTCTGCCGATTCTTGCATCGGCTTGGCCATCACAGGACCCAAGGCAGATTCCCACCATTTCCCGCACTGGCATCATATTCACTGCAGCCTTTGGAGCAACCGACTTGAAAGCACTTCTACCTCGCGGAGAAGAAGATCCAGATCCAAAGCCAAATCCACTGAAATTACCAACATTCCATTCGTGCCGAGATTCTATTAAAGCAAACACTTCGGACGTGATGACAACCTTTAGCCTCAACAACTAACGCCATGTCCATTGCCGACCACCGGCGCGATGCTTGGGTTGAGATATGTCTACGTCGTGATTGAGTTGGAGATCAAAACCTAAAGTTGATGACCCTCCCATATGCCCATGTCCTATGTGCACATCCAAGTCGCCACTTCAAATAAGTCCATTCCTCGCGTGTCACGCCGCAAGGCCACAACACGCCAATCCCGATCCGATCACGCGATGTTATGGAACGATTCGAGTTCGCTAGCTCGATCTCAAAATCAAAGAGACAAGGGAAATTGGAGAGTACAAAATTTTTGTTTGTGTTCCTACATACTTGTTAAGTTATCATATACCGAACAATCTTCGAGCCCTTGAAAAACCTGGAAGGTTTACTAAGTGTCTATGATAAGAAGTCCAATCCTGTATCCGAACATACTTGGCGACTTTTCCCCGAACTTCTACCTCTATTTCCTGAAATCTACCACACCATATTTTTTAGCGTCGATCCAGGAAGCTCTCTCACTTTCCATATCTCTCTATCCTTCTCCCGGAAACCCAAAAACAACTCCGACATTTGAGGTACAAAAGCTGCATTTTATATCCTCCACGCCTTAAATTGATTTTCTGTTCGGGGAAGAAAAGAGAGGAGGCAAATACAACTTTGCGATCAGCATACTCAAATTGTACATTTCGGGATCGGATTTCGGAATCACACACCAAGCTATGGTCACGTTCACTTGTCTTCGAGACCCCTACTACCAAATCAATCCCGACTAAACGACCACTCGTGTACTCACTAAATTCCCAACCTTCCAAGTACAAGCGCTTGGCATTTGTGTTCAACTTCTCTTCAAAGGCAAATTTGTATGATCACATGCTACAACATACGCCTAGTATTGCCCTTACAGCAACATTCTCAAAACTTCGACCGTTGGAACCCTCTTGGATCATTGAACGATTGTGTATTATGAATCTAAGTGATTCAGCGGAACACGCCAAGCGATCAAGCTCTAGTTCAACAACATTTCGATAACCACCTTACATGATCACGCGCCCAAGCTATGGCTACGACCAAGCATAGACACTCTCGTAATCTCAACCGATTAAATCGACTCGATCCATTAACTAATTGTGTGCTCACAGGCTCAGATAACCCAAGAGTGCACATCAAATGATCAAGTCCTGATTCGACAACTTTATGGAAGCTAACTTGCACGATGGCATGCCTACAGCATGCAGTTTAATTTCATGTTACTTATTCCAACTTTGGTCGCATCGGGCAACACCACGCACAAGCGTGTGGGTCCATACGCGACCCCAACCCGACAATGAACCATTTACACTTCGGTGTAGCTAAAAGTCGATAACTAGCATTTATATTCTCGAATCAGTAGAGATTAGATGCCTTAGAAAGGTTCCATCATGAGCTACAAGATTCAAGCGAGTCAATGCTCTCAATAACGTTGGAGTCCCAAACTCACACCAGCAGACATCAACAATGTGTCTCAACCGCTCCGAAGCAGCGCACTTACAATGTATAACTCAAGGAAGGTCACGACCAACCACTAAGCAATCATTGAGATTTTTCCGGCCACCAATAGATTTGTCTCATCACAAAGCACGTCCTGTTAGCATGACATACTTTGGGGGGAAACTATTATCTGACATTTTTGTCTGGTTACCAGAAGCAATCCACACGACTCGGCCCATCGCATGGCTCAACAGCCCAGAGGTTTTACCAACATCTTCATGAATCAAGCTAAGACAAGGTCATCCAAGAACGGTCGTCGTGACTGGTCAAACTGCTCTCGAACAATACAAATCACAAATCAAACGAATGCACTCAGAACTGTGTGGTCGCATCGAGAAAATCATGGTTCTAGCACCAGAAGACTCGAGTCGGGCCACTGGTGAGACACCCCACGTCTGTTAATGTCACTCACTAAGGGAATGCATTAAGTTTTGTGAAGCGTTACAGGTAAACAGACACATAATATTACAAGATAGATGAAATAAGATTACCGCGAAAATTCAAATTTTTATTTCAAACATTAACCATAACATTGTGGTCCAAAATACCATAAGTCACAAAAACCATTAAAATAATATAACTTTTGCATTGTACCATCAGAGTACATAAGTATACATAAAAAATAATAATTCCCCAAACAAAAGAGCTAAGCCATAGTAGAGAGAAGAACTTAAGCTGTACATCAAAAACAGATCCTACAAGATGATAACCGAGTCTTGGCTAAGCATGAGAATTCCCTCCCTGCGAACCTTGGGAGGGGGGAATGGAAGAAAGAAGAGGAAACAAAAAGGGTCAGACATAATGCATGGCGAGTCCAGTTACTTTTAACAAGTAAATAAATAAAAGTAGCATGATAGACATATAAAGTGGATAAGAGAGAGATAACTACATAAAGGCGGGTATGACAAGGTAAACAGGATAGGGTGTGTATGCTTCTAACGACTACTCTGCACCATTACTAGTATGACCAGAATGAAATGATCCCTTCCACGATGAGCTGGTAGACTTAGGCATATGTCTGAGTGTACCTTAACTACTACCCTAATCGATCGACTCCCTAATCTGCGTAGATACTCTGTGCCGGCCCCACTGTAGGATGTACCACGTCCTAAAGTGGCAACCCCTCACTAATATGCATAGCCCCATATCTATAAGTGTCACGGCCATTATATCCCCCTCTGCCCGGCTCATGCACGCACATGGCCCGGTCGGTTTGCGCCGCCCACACTGTCCTCCACGTTTGGATCTCTTACAATCTGTCCAGTAAGCGTGCTCCTTCTCCGACCTAGTTCAGAGTACATGTTTGATACCTACTCAGGGGTACTGGCTGAAATGGGTCCCACACAATATGATATAAGCTCTCCCCCTTGTCTTGTATCCCCACTAGGTTTTCATTGGCTATGTATACCACTAAGTGTCTTTATTTACATAAACCTATCTTCTACAAGTTATGCTTACCCTAAAAGGTGTCTTTAATTACATAACTTTATTGTTTCCTCCGGTTATGTATACCACTAGATCTCTTTAATTACATAACCTTATCAAGTTAAGTTTGTGGGCCTATATGTAAATATTACCTACCCCCGCGGATTTACTTAACCTACCCACTATTAAACCAAATTTACTTAACCCTAATTTTAGTTCATATTCATACAATCCCTATGGATTTACTAGGTTAAGTATTTCAATTTGTTACCAAGTCCATTTATGGTTATAATGGGCTAGACCTCCCACATTAGGCCTACAACTTGTGAATGTTGGATATGCCGGTCGGGTCCAGGTAGACTTCTTCCACAAGTTGGGCCTAACCTCGTGTCTTAGCCCATTTTGTATTTGGCTCTTATACCTCTCACATTAGATTCAACATTTGCGGTTGTTAGATATGCCGATCGGATCAGGGCAGACTTCCACCACAAATGCAATCTAACCTCGTGTCATAAGTGTTGTTACAGTTTTTTTATTACTGTAATCCTAGGAATTTTAATTATTATCCAATTAATTATACCTATGTCTTTATAGGTGTTCATGCCCATTTACCCAATTATATTCATAATGGATAATATGTCCAAATTCATGTTCGTCATTCTAGTTATGCCAATTCTAATGTTTCCCCGTTCCATAGCTAGCGCATTCGCATTTTATTCACGGCATACCTAGGCTAGATAATAGCCTAATCATAAACTATAAAAGGGAAAGGTGATGTGAATATGATAAAGGAGATTGTTCTAACATAAATGGCATAATCATATACTAACATGGTGATAAGGTGAACATATAAGCATAGATCTAATGAAATGGTGGCTGTTAACTTAGTTTTAACATAGCAAGGATGTTAAGATAAGCATGACAAGATCTAAATATTAATTTAGATGTCCAACAGGTTCAGATCTAATATGATAAGCACAAGGAGATCTAAATAATAACCTAGATCTGATTAATAATTTAGATGTCCACATAATTCAGATCCAATAGTTAAAGTAGATTTGACACAATAAGGTTTAATATCCACATCATAGAATGTCATGGAAGTTACAATAGATCTGACTAGATAGAGATTTAGATCCAAGCTATAACCAATTCAGAATGTCATATGTTCACAATTTACAATGGATCTAGTACAATTTAGTCACAGGAACAAATCCAAACTATAGTCATATCAGGTTTACTTTTAAATATTTAAATCTAAAAGCAACTAAGAAATCATAGTGTTTGGATTAGAAAAAGAGAACTATAAAAGAAGCTTGTTAAGATGTAGATCTACGCTTGAATCTCTAACTGATTAGCCTTATTTGATTGTTGTATGAGATAATTTGGTACAGTTCAGTTACCGGCAGAGTTTGGCCTCCATGGATTCTCAGTGAAGAAAGCAAGAGAAATGGACCTCCATATATAGCTGCCAGCCTCCAGAAACTGACTGCCACCTCAGCCCTAGGGGAGTCGACTCCCTCTTAGGGAGTCGACCCATGGGTCAACACCCCCTTGAGGGGTTAACTGACTGCCACCTCAGCCCTAGGGGAGTCGACTCCCTCTTAGGGAGTCGACCCATGGGTCAACACCCCCTTGAGGGGTTAACTCCGGGGTCGACACCCCTCCTATGGGGTTGACTCCCCTAGGCGGAATTTTTCCTGCTTCCCCCACTTTCTGTGATTTCGAATTTTGAACTGAAAATTTTGAATTCTTGAGTCCTATATATATAATTCTTCTGCATGTATACAAACCTTCATAACTTCCTCATAAGGTGTCCGTTTTACGCAAACCAAATATCTATCTTAACCAGAATTTCGAGACGGACGTAATGGTGCAATCCATTCCCTTTAGTTCTGAATATTAAATTAATTATTATTTAATTTTCCTTCTTTAATGTTGTTAAAAATTTGGGGTGTTATATTCTCCCCTACTTAAAGGATTTTGTCCTCGAAATCTTCAAGTTCAGAAGAATGTATATCCTACATCCATCACCCATCTACTCATCCATCAACCACAAGCATCCATTGTCCTTAAAGACTTCTAATGCTTATATGAACATATGCAAAGGTGTGTGTATATGTATCAATACTAATGCGAAGATTAGGGGGATTCAGTCGACCTCCTCAATGCAATGTATGTTAGTGCCATGAATCAAATATGTATGCAAATGATCCTATTATAATATGTGTGCACACTCATTTGTCCAAATGCAACATTCTTTTGATAATACACCCATTTTTCATCCATTAAAAGAAAAGAAAATGTACACACATCCATATAAAATATGAGGGTGATTGGGCCAATCTAGTGCCTAATGTGTGTGTATATGCATCCACATGCAACCAATAGCAACCACTTGCATCCATCAAACATAACATGTCTCAAAAACATGTTTACATCCATAGGGTTCCTATCTAAGGGTCGAAATACTATTGATAGGATATACTCAAATGATAGAAGCAAGCATAGATAAAACTTTGGAAAAGGAGTTAAGAACATACCCTTGAAACGGAAAGGGTACGAAGCACGAATCTTGTTTTCGGTCTCCCAAGTCGCATCCTCTAGGTTATCTCCGCGTTAAACCTTTATCAACTTGATTTCTTTATTGTAGAGCTTCTTAACTTCTGATCCGAGGATACGGGTAGGGACTCGTCCGACCGTCGTCTCCCGTTCCACTTCTACCTCCTCTAATATACTTGGCTCAACAACTTCCATGGTGTCATGCAAGCACTTCCGTAGATGAGAAACGTGGAAGACATCATGAACGGAAAATAGATATTCTGGGAGCTTTACTCTCTAGGCCATTTGGCCGATTCTTTCGGTTATGGGAAATGGTCCTACAAATCTGGGTGCCAACTCCCTATAGGTCCGAAACGAACCACATTCCTCAGAGGTGATACTTTTAATAAAAACTAAGTCTCCCACTTCAAATTCGATGTTAGTCCTCCTCTTGTCTGCATAGGATTTCTACCTATCTTGAGCAGTCCCCCGTCGAATAAGGTCAATCTTTTTGGACGTTTCTCTAACCATATTAGGTCCAAGTAACAATCATTCTGTAGATACCCACCAGCAAGTTAGTGATCTACAGGGTCGTCCGTACAATGCTTTGAAGGGTGCCATGCTGGTGCTAGCTTGATAATTGTTGTTATAGGCAAACTCTACTAAAGGAAGTTGCTCTTCCCACGTCCCTCCGAAGTTTAGGATACACAACCTTAAAAGATCCTCTAGAATTATGTTTACCCTCTCCGTTTGTCCATCGGTCTGAGGATGATAAGCGGTGTTCAAACACAACTGTGTACCTAATGCTTCTTGTAAGCTCCTTCAAAATTCACTAATAAAGATGGGGTCACGATCGCTTATGATGCTGGAAGGTACTCCATGAAGGCGAACTATCTCACGAACACAAATTGCTGCCAACCATGATGTCGTCCTCTTACTCTTAACTGGAATGAAATGAGCACTCTTAGTCAGTCTATTCACCACAACCCAAATTCTGGTATTGCCTTTCTTTGATCTGGGCAAACCATCTATGAAGTCCATGGAGACGCTCTCCCATTTCCACTGTGTAGACTCCAAAGGATGAAGTAAACCACCGGGCTTCTTTTGCTCAGTTTTAACTTCTTGGCAAACTAAACATCGAGAAACAAACTCTGCCACGTCTTTCTTCATCCGAGACCAAAACAAAACCCTCTTTCATGTCCCTATACATCTTATCACCGCCTGGATGAATAGTCATCTTAGAATGGTGGGCTTCCTCTAGGACTGCCTTTATCAAGCTTCCAGTTTGAGGAACACAAAGCCTTCCATCTCGTCGCAACCACCCATTTTCATCTATGGAATATCTGCTGGGGTGACTAGAAGTCTCCCCTTTTCTGAGCCTATCTATGATGTCTAAAATCTGTGGATCACCTTGCTGCAAAGCTCCTATCTGATCCATAAGAGTTGGTCATATCTCTAGTGATGCAAACGAATCAGGGAAAATCTCGATGGAGGGTCTAAAGTCAAAAGTTGATATGAACTCCAAGCTATTCCTCTCCACAAACAAAGGACTTATGGCCATCCTCTGCCTACTTAGTGCGTCGGCAACCACATTACCCTTGCTGGGGGTATAAGCGATTTCAAAATCATAAGAAGCTAGGAACTCCATCCATCTTTGTTGCCTTAAATTAAGATCCTTCTGCGAGAACAAATACTTGAGAGATTTATGATCGGTGTATAACTCGAGCTTCTCTCCAAGTAAGTAATGACGCCATGTCTTTAGCACGAATACTATGGCAGCTAGCTCTAAATCATGGGTGAGGTAGTTCTTCTCATGAACTCCCAATTGTCTACCCCCATAACACACTACCTTTCCTTCTTGCATCAGAACCACACCAAGCCCTGTATTGCATGCATATGTGTAAACCGTAGACACTTTGTTCCTATCAGGTAAAGTCAAGACTGGGGCAGTTGTCAGAGTCCTCTTCAAATGTTGGAAAGCAACATCACAATCTATATCCCATGAAAATTCCAAGTTCTTCTTTGTCAGCCTGGTGAGAAAAATATGATATCTTTGCGAAATACTTAATGAACTTCCTATAATAAACTGCCAATCCAAGAAAGCTCCTCACCTCTATTGAATTTTTAGGAATCTGCCAATCTTGCACTGCAACTACCTTCGCGGGATCCATAGTTATCCTTTCTTTGGAGACTACATGCCCTAAGAATCTCACCTCTTTTCTCCAAAAAAGGCATTTGGAGAACTTTGACTTAAGCTGATGCCCAAAGAGAGTTTTCAAAACTTCTCTCAAATGTTGAGCATGCTCTTCGTCGCTTGTGGAGAAGATCAAAATATCATTCTCAAAGACTATGACAAATTTATTTAGATACTCCCGAAACACCCTACTCATCAGATCGACAAAATAAGCGGGTGCATTTGTCAGCCCAAAAGGCATAACTAGCCATTCAATGAAACCATTCGAAGTCCTAAAAGCAGTCTTGTCTATACTGTCCTCAGCCACCCTCAACTGATGAAATCCCATGGCCAAGTCTAACTGAGAGAATACCGAGGCACCAACTAGCTGGTCAAACAAGTCATCCATCCTCGGAAGTGGGTGTCTATTCTTCTTTGTAAGTTTGTTTAACTCTCTGTAGTCCACACACAAACTAAGTGAACCATCCGCGTTAGTTGCGAATACAACTGGAGCACCCCATTCAGATATGCTTCGTTTGATAAATCCTTTCTCAAGTAGCTCCACTACTTGCTTACTTAACTCCCTCCTTTCCCTCGAAGCCATATGACGCACTATATACAAAAATCGATTTCACGCTTCAAAGGTAAACCACGTGCCTCATCAAAAACATCAGAATAATCTCGGACTACTAGAAAAAACTGCAAATCATCTATGGATGCATCAAGAGACTCTAGGAAGCTAAGCATAACAGACCCTTAGGGGTCACAAGAAATCTCAAGGGTCCTCCCATGGCAAGTCAGAAGTCTAACGACCCTCCTTTCACAATCTAGAATGGCACCATACGTGGTTAGCCAATCCATCCCTAGAATCAACCCATAGCCCATGAACCTGAGAACATATGCATCACATTCTAATTCGATGCCTACCACAGATATTCTCAAACCCCAATAAATCATAGATAAATGAGCTGAACTACTAATGGGGTTTGAGACAACATGGGATCCACTACCATACCACTATTTAACTGTAGAGATTCAACCACAGAACTAGATTTAAATGAATGTGAAGCGCCAGAATAAAAAAGTGTTCTAATAAAATGATTTGAAAGAGAAATTAAACCTTCTACTGAAATTTTTCTACCTCTATCAAGAGCACTGATCGCGAGAGCATGCACCTTCCCTCAAGAAGTTCCCACCCTTTGACCTTGTCCCTATTTCTTCGGGCACTCCCTAGCAAAGTGTTCGACCTCTCCACAATTGAAGCAAGAATTCTACCTTCTTTTACAGTCTTTCGCCATATAACCCTCACGCCCACAACTGTGACACTTCCTTTTATCCTTACCATTGTCATTCTTTCCACTTTTCTTCTGTTGCTGCTGTTGTTGTTGTTGTTGTCCTTTCTTGGCCATATCTTCTTATTTTGCATTGTTTCCTCATCTTTAACCTCCTTCTTTTCTCCTTTCTCCTCCTCATACATCATGGCCATGTCAACAAGTGTTTCAAAGGTAGCTCCCATTGGAATATGGGACATGGATAACCCATGAAGGGGTTCCTTTAGCCCTTTAACAAACTACAAAGCCTTCTTATGCGGAGTGTCTACCAGCTCTAGTCCGAATCTGGCCAGTTCATTGAATTTGTTCACATATTCTCTAACAGTCAAGTTCCCTTGTTTGAGTGCTAAGAACCTCTCCATCTGCATTCTCTTCTCAGCTTGGGAAAGAAATTTCGTCTTAAATCTCTGTCTAAAGTCATCCCAAGTTTCCACTGGACGACCTTCTTGGGTTACCTCCCACCAAAATGAAGCTTCATCCTTCAGTAGCCAAGCAACTAACTAAATCTTCCTTCGATCCTCTACTTCAAAGATTACAAACAAGTCCTTGGTCTCCTTGAGCCAATTCCTTGCCTCTACGAATGTCTCGGTTCCTTGGAGCTTCCCTCCCATAGTACGGAAATCTTTGCAGATCTTAGAGAAGTTGTCAGCACGTGGAGGAGGAGGAGGAAGAGGAACAACGGGTGCACTGGGGGAGGAACGTTTCCTTGGCCTTCGGTAGGCGCTGTGGCCTCCAAATACCTAATGGCCTCCAAATACCTAAACGCTATCTGGAATGTTGGGTTCCCCAGACATGCTGAAAAAGAAAAGGAAAGAGATTTCGGTAAGGGATCAAAAGATGTTACTTATGGCTTTTTTTGGGGAATGTTTTCAAAACAGACTTTTCTTTTTGAAAATGCTTTCTTTTAAAAACCTTTTTGAAAATATTTTTCAAAAACTTTTATCTAATCTAGTAACCTTCAACTCTGATACCAAGTGAGACACCCCACGTCCGTTAATGTCACTCACTAAGGGAATGCATTAAGTTTAGTGAAGCGTTATAGGTAAACAGACACAGAATTTTACAAGACAGATATAATAAGATAGCAGCGAAAATTACCATAAGTCACAAAAACCATTACAATAATATAACTTCTGTCTTGTACCATCAGAGTACATAGGTATATTAAAAAACATAATTCCCCAAACAAAAGAGCTAAGCCATAATAGAGATAAGAACTTGAGTTATACTTCAAAAGCAGCTCCTACAAGATGATAACCAAGTCTTGGCTAAGCCTGAAAATTCCCTCCCTGCGAACTTGGGGGGGGGGGGGATGGAAGAAAGAAGAGGAAACAAAAAGGGTTATACATAAAGTCTGGCAAGTCTAGTTACTTTTAGCAAGTAAATAAATAGAAGTAGCATGACAGACATATAAAGTAGATAAGAGGGAGATAACTACATTAAGGCAGGTATGAGAAGTTAAACAGGATAAGGTGTGTATGCTTCTATTGATTGCTCTGCACCATTACTAGTATGACTAGAATGAAGTGATCCCTTCCATGATGAGCCGGTAGACTTAGGCATACGTCTGAGTGTACCCTAACTACTACCCTAATCGATAGGCTCCCTAATCCACGTAGATACTCTGTGCCGGCCCCACCATAGGATGTATCATGTTCGAAAGTGGCAAACCCTCGCTGATATGCATAACCCCATATCTACAGGTGTCATGGTCGTCTTATCCCCCTCTGACCGGCTCATGCACAACCCCATATCTACATGTTAAGATAAGCATGACAGGATCTAAATATTAATTTAGATGTTCAACAGGTTCAAATCTAATATGATAAGCACAAGGAGATCTAAACAATAAGCTAGATCTGATTAATAATTTAGATGTCCACATAATTCAAATCCAATAGTTAAAAGTAGATCTGACACAAATAAGGTTAGTCACAGAAGTTACAATAGATCTGACTAGATAGAGATTTAGATCCAAGCTATAACCAACTCAAAATGTCATATGTTCACAATTTACAATGGATCTAGTATAATTTAGTCATAGGAACAAATCCAAATTATAGTCATATCAGGTTTACTATTAAATATTTAAATCTAAAAGCAACTAAGAACTCATAGTGTTTGGATTAGATAAAGAGAACTAGAAAATAAGCTTGTTGAGATGTAGATCTACGCTTGAATCTCTAACTGATTAGCCTTATTTGACTGTTGAAGGAGATAATTTGGTTCAGTTTAGTCACCGGCAGAGTTTGGCCTCCATGGATTCTCAATGAAAAAACAAGAGAAATGGACCTCTATATATAGCTGCCAGCCTCCAGAAACCGACTACCACCTCAGCCCTAGAGGGGTTGACCCCTCATAGGGGGTTGACACCCCTCCTATGGGGTCGACTCCCCTAGGAGGGATTTTTCCCGCTTTCCCAAGTTTCTGCGATTTAGAATTTTGAACTGAAAATTTTGAATTCTTGAGTCCTATATATATAATTCTTCTGTGCATATACAAATTTAAACCTTCATAATTTCCTCATACGGTGTCCGTTTTACGCAAACCAAATGTCTGTCTTAACCAGAATTTCGAGACGGATGCAACGACACAATCCATTTCCCTTAATTCTAAATATTAAATTAATTATTATTTAATTTTCCTTCTTTCATGTTGTTAAAAATTTGGGGTGTGACAACTGGTATAATTTCTCATCCCCCGGAGGCAAGATCCATCAGCTTCAAAAATTGCTCTCCCGGCGCGTGTTGATCACCTCTAAAAGCTTGCGCAACATTCACCGATTGGTTGCAGAATCCATCCTTATTCCCTCTATGCTTCGCATCCCGTGCTCCGCGTGATGATGCTCCGCGCCATATGCTCTACACTACCATGCTCCGCATCACCATGCTTGGCATCCTGTGCCTCGCGTCACCACGCTTCGCATCCCGTGCTCCACATCACCATGCTCCACACCACCATGCTCTGCACCATCATGCTCCACCCTCTAGTCTTGGATCCACTCGCGTCCACCAGATGCGATCTCACATTCCACCCAGGATATGAATTTGTATCCCTCCGTGGTATGCAATATCACACCCCCTCGCATCCATCGGATGCGTTCTTGCATCCTAACCCGGGACATGAATTTGTATCTCTTTATGGGATGCAGTATTGCATCCCCTCGCATCCCAACTCGAGATGCAAATTCATATCCCTTACGGGATATGAATTTGTATCCCTTCGTGGGATGCGATATCGCATCCCCTCATAACCATCGAATGCAATCTGGCATCCACACTTGGGATGTTGATTCGTATCCTTATGTAGGATGCGATATCACATCCACTCGCATCCATCGGATGCGATCTCGTATCCCCACCCAGGATGTGAGTTCATATCCTTTCGTGGGATGAGAAATTGCATCCCTTTGCATTCCCATCCGGGATGTGTTTTCGCATCCCGCCAGATGTGATATCTCGAATCCCAGTGGATGCAAATTTCGCATCCCAAAGGGGATACGAGATTTCCGGGGAACATGTTTGCGGGATACAAATTTCTATTCATCCCACTCCTTTTTTTACCTTTCCCCACTCCTTTTTTCCCTACTCCCATATCTCACCTAGTCCCACCTAATTCACTTTCTATAATTACCCCTCTCTCATTCTTCAAAGGGTTTGTATTTGCTTGGCTTGAGACCATAAGAGCACCTAGACACCATCAACAGAAGCATAGCCTTTTGGGGAAGAAGAAGACCAAGAACCTCTAAATTTCGCAGTATTCCCCATACCTCAAGAATTCCCAGTGCACCCCAGACCACCTATTTTCCCGGTACACCTCGGACCTCTAGATTTCCCGATACACTCCGGGCCTTCGATTTTCCAAGCAACCCGGACCATCGATTTCCTGGTACATCTCCTGGACCTCGTAATCTCTCGATTCCGCCCGGACTCTTGGAACCTCCCGGTTCCACTAGGACCTCGAAACATCCTGACTACGCTCAGACCCAGAACATCTCGACACCGCTCGGACCCCGTAATATCCCGATACTGCTCGAACCCTGGAACCTCCTAACTCTGCTTGGACCGTGGAACCCCCCAATATCGCTCGGACCCCAGAACATCCCGACCCCGCTCGGACCCCGGAGTATCCCGACTCTGCTCGGACCTCGAAACCTCCAGACTTCTCCTAGACACCGGAACATCCCGACACCCCTCGAACCCCAGAACATCCCGACGTCGCTCGAACCTCGAAACATCCCGACACCTTTCAGACCTTGGAATCTCCCGACTCCGCTTGGACCTTGGAACCTCCAATACTGCTCAAATCCTGAAACATCACGATTCCGCTCATACCCCGGAACCTCCCAACTCCGCTCAGACCCTGGAAAATCCTAACACCGCTCGGACCCTAGAACATCATGATGTCGCTCAAATCAGGAAAACTCCCGATACCGCTTGGCCTCGGAACTTCTCGACACATCCTGGACCTCGGAAACTCCCAACACCGCATGGACCTCGGAACTTACCGACACATCCCGAACCTCGGAAACTCCCGACACCAAATAGACCTCGAAATTTCCGAACACATCATGGCCCTCGGAAACTATGAACACCGCCCGGACTTTGGAACTTCTCAACACATTCCAGATCTTGGAAATTCCTGAATGCTTCCGAACAGCGGAGAATCTCGACAACAAGGATCAAAAGAACTTCATTATCAATGTAAATTCTTGTAATAATGTCTACCACTGTACTCTCTTGGTAATGACTAAAATCAGCAAAGCCTTCAAAAGTTGACGTAGGTTCAATCCAAACCGAACCACTATAAACAACTGTGTTCTTTACTTTCTTGCACATTATTACGGCATCTCGCACACTTTTCCGCTATGGACATTAGATTCTAATTTTTGGAACTCTCAGGCGCCAGTGACCATTTTGGACGTCAACACACGATCTGCATCCAAACAATGGAGCAGATCAACCCTTGTGCTGCCTGGGTCAACCCCTGGGTCAACCTGGCTATGGGTTATGTCACTCGACCTATATATATATATAGTTTTATTTTGATTTCCAATTAGTCAAAACTTCTTCATTTTACGTCCATTTCTTGCAAACCAGATATATAAATTTAAAATCATAATAAACCCAATGATGCAAGTCACATTGCAAAATTATGATAACGTTACAACTTATTAGTTTACTTATTAATTCATTAATTAATTACCATACCTTAAAAAGTCCGGTTGTTGCATTCTCCCCTCCTTATAGGATTTCATCCTTGAAATTTTCAAGGATAGATGAATATGATAAGTATTTCCATGTAGATATCTCCAACCGTTACTTAAGCATCATCCATTAGCATCCATTTTCTTCAAGTTTTCTATTGCTAATTATGTAGTTATGTGAAGGTGTAGTGTATATATTACCAGCTAATGCAAAAGATTAGTCAGTCTACTAATTTAGCTGATCTCCGCTTTATGCAATTATGCTTGTGCAATGTATCCAAATTTGTGCAAAATCCTAATGACAACATATTTTTCTACACGCGTGCTTCTAACTTCATTCATATGCAACAATCATTTGATAATCATCCATTATATCAACTACAGAAATAAATTAAAATGCACATACATCCATATGCATATATTTAGTGTCCTATTTGTCGATCACTAACGGTGCCTAGTATGTATATATTCATCTGCATCCACTTGAAAACACTTGCAACTGCTTGTGTACATCAAGCATAACATGTTATAACAACATGTTTCAACTAAGTCTTATCATCCATAGGTTATATCCTAAGATTTTTTGATTCAAAGAATATGAAAAATAGAAACGTTTCAAAACTAAAGATGGAAAAATTCAAAGTGTACCATCAACGAGAAATGGATAAGAAATGCATGTTTTGTCTTCTGGTTCCTAAGTAGCCTTGCTAGCATCGTTTCCCCACTGAACCTTTATCAGTTACACTTCATTATTCCTTAGCTTCTTGATCTCGCGGTCAAGAACTCGAGTAGGCATACTAATACTTATGTCTTCCTCTGATCTCTATATCCTCTTGTAGACTTGGCTCAACGACCACTGCTGAATCGAGTAAGCACTTTCGTAAGTGTAAGACATAAATACGTCAGGTACACTAAAAAGTATCTAGGGTAGTCGAAATTTGTATGTCATCTTCCATACTCTATCCAAAATAGGGAACACTCCTACGAATCTAGGTGCCAACTTGCCTATAAAACTGAGCCTCACCACATTCCTACTTAATGATACCTTCATGACGATTAGATCCCAACTTCAAACTCTAAATCAGTCCCTCTCTTATATGCATAGAATTTCTACTGGTCTAGGGCCGCTTTTATTAGTTTCCTTATCAGATCGAACTTTTCAGAAGTCGCTCTCACCATGTTTGGTCCAAATAACAATCTAGCGTCGACTCCTACCAGCACGAAGGAGATATGCATGGTCGCCCACACGATGCCTCGAAGGGAGACATACCAATGCTCTTCTAAAAAATAATATAATATGCAAATTTTACCGAAGGTAGATGCTCCTCCCATGTCCCTCTGAATTCTATGATACATAGTCCTAGTAAATCCACTAAAATCTTATTTACCCTCTTAGTTTATCCATCAATCTGAGGGTGATAATCTGTATGCAATCTAAGCGGTGTCCCTAATGCCTCAAGGAGACTCCTCTAAAACTCTTCTAGTAAAAATTAGATCTCTATCGCTCACTATGATGGTAGGAACACCATGGAGTCAGATTATCTCTCGAACATACACAGAAGTTAATCAAGATGCTGAATTCCGTCCCTTGACCAAAATAAAGCGGGTTCTCTTCGTTAATCGATCTATTATAACCCAGATACCGTTATTTCTTTTCTTCGATCTAGTAAAACCATCGATGAATTTTATTTAGACACGAAGATTTGACATAAATTGGGATACCCAAAATCTCGGTCATTGGATAGTCCCCTGATTTCCACACCTCATATATAGATAGACAGATCCAATGGTTGGGATTGTGTACCCAGTTTATGCTAAATTTTTAGATCCAAATAGTTGCTCATATATATATACATATACATATACATATAATATGTGTGTGTGTGTGTGCATGCATAGTGGCACATACGTACTCACACAACACACAAAAATAAATCATCGTCGCTTATAAGTAATACACATATATTGTTTCCAAAGTTAATCTTTCGCATCACGATTGAATTTTCATGTTGAATCTTTCGCATCACAATTGAATGTTCATATCCAGATTAGAGGCTAGGCCGAAAATATAATTGAGAAAAATCACCAAGTTTATTTAAAAGAAAATGTATTGTGATTTTAACAATTTGAGTGTATCACTTTATATGAAATTTGAAGATGAAGGGGAAAAATAAGTTTTAGGCAAAAATGTAGAAATTGAAGCATCAAATTAATCTTAATGTATATGATGTTACTATGGAAAGAAGAATCCATGCTTTTTTGACACACTCAAACATATTTGATAATTAATCCACATATTATGAATAAATTTAGCATGAAAGTATGTATATCTAGCTATTATTTATAATAGCTAAAGATAATACGTTACTATGATGAAGTTTATTACATTACTCAAATTACTCGTTCCTTAAATTATTTATAAAAATTAAATCCTCTTATTAAAAATTTGGTGAATTAGTAGATCGTATTTTAACCAATAGTTGACGTAGAGGAAGACACCATACTTTTGAATTGAAATTCGAACTCAGGTAAATTCATATAATTCACAAATCACTGATAAATAATCCAATGCAGAAGTAATAAGATAATTACCAGTCCGTTGATCGAAAATGATGTCGGAAGGGTACGAGAAACCCTAATCTCGATGGGCTTGAGATGATCAGTAAAACACAATTTTTGTTGATCTATAAGATGCCGGAAATGTGAACACCAACTCTTTGTCAATCCGCTGATGCCGGAAAGATGATTGTTCAAGTCGTTGACCCATAAATGAATACCGTAAGTGGAAAGGAGAAACACAGTTCCAATAATGGCGGAAAGCAAAGTTTTTAATTAACAAAATCAACTCCTTTTACAAAGACACACCTTGCCTATTTATAGGCTTCAGACACATAGGCCGACACTGGCAACATAATAAACAATACCAACACCCAAATACGAATAGTTCAATACTGAAAGTTAAACCGACAATAAAACACAGAAATAAAATAAACAACACCGAAAGTAGATTTAAAACTAGACTGGAACCACTTCGCTTGTTCTGATGTTGAAAGCAGGAAGAAACTTGTTCTGAAAGCTTAGCTTTAAACCAAAAGCTTTATTTAAAAACCAAAAGAAAACCCTGTTTGAGTGAAGCTAAGACGAAAGAACTTTATTAAAGAAACCGATAGCAGAAACAATACTGGTTCTGATACCAAAATCGACAAAGAAACCACGGAGCCAAACAAGAATAAAAAAGAAGCTTGATTGATGCCGAGAGTCTCTCCATTTGACACCGAAGTTGTTGGTGTCGAAAAAACTACCCACAAAATCTATACATTGTTGTGCTTCATCCTCTTCCTCTGGCTCGAAAGAATTCATCATCGAATTGGAAACAACCTCGTCGACCAAATCTTCCTCATAGTATGGCATCAAATGCTTAACATTGAAAACATCAGCAGTGTGAATATGGTTTGGTAATATCAATCAGTTAGTATTTGGAATGATCTTCTCAACAATTTCTAAAGATCCAATTTTTTTTGAGGAAAACTTGTTGGTTGTACTGGTAGGAAATAAGTCCTTCGTCAATACGGACCACACGAAGTCGCCCCTTTAAAACTCATTATGTCGACATTTTGAATCAGCAGTTTGCTTGTATTTGTGACTTGTTCCAACTAACCGTTATAGCACCTCAAGATGGAGCTCCTGTAATTCCAAGACAAGGTCAATGGCTTTTTCCTACATTCCACCTTGTCGTGGTAATGGAGTTAGGTCCAAGGGCCCCTTAGATACTACCAAGTACACAATTTTGAAATTACTAAATCCAGTATTGCGATTGATAGCATGATTATAGGCGAATTCATCCGAGCACAATTTAGAATCCTACTTTTCAAGTTGTCATTAACGAGACTTCTTAGCAAGTTTCCCAATGACCTGTTCACCACTTCAGTTCATCCATCTGTTTACGGATCATAGGCGCTGCTAAATTTCAATTTTATCCCCACCATTTTCCATAAACTTAGCCGAAAATGACTCAAAAACTGAGTATCACGATTTGAAACAATCGATTCTGTTAATCCATGAAGATGATATATTTCTTGAAAGAATAACTGAGCCACGTTCACTGCGTCTGCTATCTTCTTGCAAGTAATAAAATGAACCATCAATGAAAATCGATCGACGACCACATAAATGGAAGCATTGCCTCTTTGTGTTCTTGGCAATCCCAATACGAAATCCATGCTCACATCAACCCAAGGTCATGAAGGAACTGGCAATGCATGTACAATCAAAGCACTAGTTGCGGTCCTCTTGGGCACTTGACAAATATGACGTCTCTGAACGAACTTTTCAACTTCCTTTCGCATAGACGGCAAAAAATAAAAATCAAAAATCAGTTGTAGTGTACGGTCTCTGCCAACATGATTTTCATTGTGTAGTTCATGGATTATTTTCAATGAAAGACTACAATTCGGAATGCACAATTGATTTCCTTTGAAAAGAAATACGTCTACCTCTGAGAAATCTATCATGTTCCCATTCTTAACCTTTTCAAAAATCTTCGAGAAATAAGGATCTGTAGCCAACAATTCTAAGAGCGAGTCAAACCCTAATACTAATCTAACCCTCATTGTGGTCAAAATATTGCCTCTCCGGCTTAGTGTATCAACAACTTTGTTCGTAACCCCCGATTTATGCTTTACCACAAATGTGAATTGTTGTAGGTAAGCAATCCACGATGCATGTCTAGCTACTACTTTTTATTGACCCTGGAGATGCTTTAATGCTTCATGTATAAAACGAATTCCTTGTGAAAAAGATAATGTCTCCAATGCTTGATAACTTGAGCCACAACATAGAATTCAACATCATTGGTGTTGTATCTTATCTTTGCTCCTGACAATTTCACATTAAAATAAGCAATAGGTCTCCCATTCTGACCCAACACTCCTCTAATTCTAACCTTTGAAGTATAAGTATGAAGCTTGAATTGTAGATAAAAATCTAGAAGCACTAGAATAGGCGCTGAAGTGAACAAACTTTTAATATGCTCAAAAGCATGCTCCGCTTCCTCCGTCCACACAATTGCCTTTCGTGTAATCTGTTACTTGAGCCATAATGCTACTGAAATGTGGAACGAATCGCCTGTAAAATGATGCCAAACCATTTAAACTATGCACTTCCATAATTGTCTATGGATGTGGCCAATATTTGATTGCCATTACTTCACTCTGGTGAACCTGCGAACGCTCCTTGGAAACAACGTATCCCAAAAATAGCACACTTAGAGTTATGATCGTACATTTCTTCGTCGCGACATAAAATTTTCTCGTCACAGGATGATCAAAACTTCTCGTAGATGTTGTAGATGTTCCCCTAGAATAGCACTGTAGAAAAGAATATCATCGAAGTAAGTAACCACAAACTTCACAATATAAGGTTTGAAAATCTAATTCGTCACTCTCATGAATGTACTTGGCACATTTGATAACCCGAAAGGCATAATGAGCCATTCATATAACCCTTCGCGATCTTGAAAGCAGTTTTCCATTCATCACCTGGTCTGATTCTGATCTAATGATATTCACTTTTCAAATTAATCTTTGAACAAATAACGGAACCACTAATATGTTTTAGCAAGTCATCCAATCGTGGAATAGGTAATCGATATCTCACTGTGATCTTGTTAAGAGCACGGCTGTTTGTGCACTCCTCCATGAACCATCTTTCTTTGGAACTAACAATGCAGGTACAACATAAGGATTGAGACTTTCTCGAACATGACCTTGAGCTAATAATTCCTCCACTTGTCGTCGCAACTCTTCATGTTCTCTAGGACTCATTCGATAATGCAGCTTATAAGGTAAAATAACACCTAGTTCCAAACCTATTTGATGTTGGATGTCTCTAAGTGTTGGTAAACCTTCTGGTAGCTCTTTCGGAAACACATATTCGAATTCACATAACAATGGCTTTAATGGTTTTGGAATATTGTCATTTTTAACAGAATTGTATCCCACTAGCATATATATATATATATATATCGCCTTCTTTTTCCACATCGTTCACAAAGTCTTTTAATAAAAGCAAGCTAACAGTATGAGCTTTCTGATCCGGTTTTACTTCACCCAAACTATGCCTCTTTCAAACTAGAGTGATTTTAGTGCCTTTGAGTATGAAACGGTAGCTATTTGTTTGCCCATCATGTTACATAGCCCTGTTACATTGCCATGGTCTCCCCAACAAAAGATGACGTACATCCATATTCACAACCGTATACCAAATTTCATATTTATATTTTAGGCCAACAGAAAAAAGAATAAAAGCTCGTTTAGAAACTTTTACATCTCCTTCTTTCTTCAACCATGCGAGCTTGTAAGGCCGAGGGTGCTTTTATGTTATGATTCCAAGCTTTTGAATCGCCTCCTTTGAAATGATATTTTCACAGCTTCCTGTGTCAATCACAAATCGACATTTTTCCCAAAATAGTGCATGTAGAATGGAAAATGTTGCTTCTTAACCATTCTGATTCGTCAGTTGAATTTGGAGTTATACAAGTCCTACTGATCATTAGATTATAAGCTTCGTCACCAGTCACAATTTCTTATGGTTCTTCGCCAAATCGTGGTGGAGTTAAAAAACGTATCTCTACCTCTTCGTTGCAAAGTTCACTTTTGTTTGCGACCATAGTTCTTTTCTTTGGCTTAGTACATGCAGAAATTTTATAACCAAATTTTTGGCAATTAAAACACTTCATATTGCTGCCTTCTTTTGCCTTGGTAGGATTTGGAATAGTAGGTTTATTAACTGGAGCATTACTACAAACATTCTTACTCTAACTGTTAGAAGTCGATTAATTACTTCCTCGTCTACCCTGCTTCTCCCATGCAAGAGCTCGTTGATGTGCCTCAGCAATAGATTTCGGATCAAACGTATTGACCATATCCTGAAATTGAACCTGAAGTCCTCCTATATACCTTGCAACCAACTGTTCTTCAGTCTTTGATATATCATTATAGGAAATTAGCAAGAAAAAATTCCTCTATGTAGTCATTCACCGAACGAGTGCCTTGTCGTAGATTCTATAATCGTTGGTACATTAGAGACTGATAGTTGTACGGCAAAAATGTAGCTCTCATTAACTTATTCATCTTTTCCCACTTAACCACCTTTGGTTTTCCCATTCTTGCTCGAGTTAACTTAATTTGTTGCCACCATGTTGTAGCTCTACCTCTTAATCTTGTAGCGACTAATCGAACTCGATGCTCTTCGGGAACTCCTTTTTACTCCAAAATATCTTTGACATTTGTAATAAAATCTAGAAATTCTTCTGCTTGCATACCACCCTTGAATTTTGGAATTTTTGTTCTTATATCTGACTCCCATTGTCTATCCATTACTTGAGTCTGGATGGCGATCTCATATTTTCATGATGTTGAGATTGATAACTTCCACAGTCTTCTCCCACGTAACCACCTTTGGTTTTCCAATGTTGGTGGAGTCCTTTGTTTATGATTTCGATTCATGTCCAAAATCATTCTCTCTAAACTTCCAATACCATCATTAATTCTAGCATTAAGACGTTATTCCATTTGATTTGCATCTTCTTGGCCATAAAAATCTACGACATTACGATTTTTATTTGCACATCTTGGCGGCATTTTAATTTGAAATGAAAACTAACGCTCAGACTTAAGCTTTAATAATGGAACGATAACACTTTACTTCGAAACCACTTCACTATCGGAATCACTTTACTATCGAAACTTGTTCATTGTCGAAACCAAACTCATTGTCGCAACCAACTTGCTTTCGTAAAAACTTCACTATCGAAACCAATTTTCTTTCATAACCAAGTCACTGCAACAACTGTCTCACTGTCGCAAGTGATTCATTGTCGCAAGTGATTCACTGTCGTAAAGATCCGAACTTAATTCGAAACAGTGTGGAACAATACTTTGGATACAATTTCGGGCTTTATACCACTTATCAAAACAAACACAATTGAAAATAGGAAAACAATGATCCACTTCTCAAATTCCACGAGACAAGGAACCAACAATCCAACCTTCAAATTTTAGAGAGACCGTTGTTCCATAAGTCTCTTCGAATCTCGATCCAACGATGATCTCTGAATCCAATCTCAAACAGTACTGAACCAAAGAAACGCTTTGGCTCTGATACCAAACTAGCATAGCGGAAGACTTCATACTTTCGAATTGAACTTCGAACTCAGGTTAATTCATACAAATCATAAATCAGTGATAATACGAAAACAATACAATGCAGAAGTAATAAGATAATTACCAGTCTGTTGATCGAAAACAACGTTGGAAGAGTACTAGAAACCATAATCTCGATGAGATCAAGACGGACAGTAAATCATAAATTCCATGGATCTGGAAGATGCCGAAAACATGATCACTAACTCTCTGTCGATCCGCTGATGCCGGAAAGATGATCTTCCAAGTCATTGATCCAAAAATGGATATCGTAAGTAAGAATGGAGATACACAGTTCCAACAATGGCTGAAAGCCAAGTTTTCAATTAACAAAATCAACTCCTTTTACAAAGACACACCCTGCCTGTTTATAGTCTTCAGACATACAGGCCGACGCCAGCAACAAAATAAATGATACCGACACCCAAACACAAAAAATTTGATACCAAAAGTAAAACCGACAATAACATAGAAATAAAAGAAACGGCACCTAAAGCAAATATAAAACCAGGCCAGAACCAATCCACTTTTTGATGCCTAAAGTGTTAAAGTTATATCGGTGTTTCAAAGTAATTAGTTCATGAATAATTAGAACTAGCGTTTAATGTGTTTAGGAAAGAGTTGTTGTGCTTGTTCTATTCTATAGGAAATAAGATTTTTATCTAGTCTTTAGGAATATACCTAGAATTAAGGAAGTAGTTTATTTATTTAAAGCTTTTGAGATGTAATCAACTAATTGGTGTGAAGCAATAACAATGTAGTCATTAAATTATTCTACGTTTAATCTCTCTACTCCTCTCTATATCAAATTTTAACATGGTATCAGAGCTAGGTTGATGAGAGGGGATAGAGTGATCTCTAGATAGCAAAAAAATCAATTTCTTAAACAATTCAAAGACAGACCAACCGATGCACAACAAAAGTAAGCAGATCTGGTCATGAAGAAAATGATTGTTGGCATAAGGGAAAACCTAAGTGTTTCAAGTGTCAAAATTTTGGGCATATGGCAAGGAATTTTAGGTTCAAAGATGAAGAGCAAGAGAGCATGACACAAGTGACTGTGGAAGAGAATTTATTTTGGTGTTATGGGTGAAAAGTGCATCATGGAGAGAAGTGCTCCAATATTCAAAGAGTAGAGTTGATGAGACTTGCTTCAACAATTGAAGGTGATTAGAAGTGCATCACAAATTGAAGAGAAGTGCTTCGTTAATTATCCCAACAACTTTGAAGCAAGGGTGTGTGTTAAAATTATATTGGTGCCTCAAAGTAATTAGTTCATGAATAATTAGAACTAGCGTTTAATGTGTTTAGGAAAGAGCTGTTGTGCTTGTTCTATTCTATCAGAAATAAGATTTTTATCTAGTCTTTAGGAATGTACCTAGAATTAAGAAAGTAGTTTATTTATTTAAAGCTTATGAGATGTAATCAACTGAAAGTGTGAAGCAATAACAATGTAGTCATTCAATTGTTCTACGTTTAATCTCTCTACACCTCTCTATATCAAATTCTAACATAAAGGAAGAAGAAACTTATTCTGAAAGCTTAGCTTTTAACCGAAAGCTTTATTTCGAAACTGAAAGAAAATCTTGTTTGATTGAAGCCAAGCCGAAAGAACTTTATTAAAGATATCGATAGCAGAAAAAATACCAGTACCTATACCAAAATCGACAGAGAAATCACGGAGCCGAGCAAGAAAAATAAAGAAGCTTGATTAATGCCGAGAGTCTCTTCATTCGACACCGACATTGAAGTTGTTTGTGTCAAAACAACTACCCACGAAATCCATACATTCCTGTGTTGCATCAATAATTCTTTCTTGGCTTGGAGTTGAAATTATTGTTGTACTTTGGAAAAATTAGTCCCGCAACAGATAATGAACCTAAAGCCTTATATACATATTAAGTAAGATTAACATTTACATTCAAATAGTACCAATATTTGAACAGCTAGAAAGATTAGTATAGGTGTCAAAAGTTTTTCTTGTTTTTTCGAAACAGATAAAAAACTAGGCCCAAAGCCCATTGAAATCGGGTACAACCCGAAACACAACACAAAAGGCATAGGAAACCCTAACCGACATCAGAAAATTCTCTCGAAGAAAAAAAGATAACAAACATGGCAGACGATCAAAGAATCCACTATTTGCTCCCTCTAAAAATAATGAAATCATTGTGACGGCCACATATAGTCTACGTTCATCTTCATCGTGCCTTTATATAAGTTAGGGTTTGATCTAAACGAGCAATCCATATCTTCAAAGCTCCTGTTGTCTGCAGATCTACCCTTCTTCATACTCCATGAGCTTATCAAACTATCTCCGTGCCTCTTTAAGCTCGATCTTCATTTGATCTCTTGACACCACTTCTTTCACCCACTTGCCAACAAGATAAGTGATATATGTGTCATTAATCTTGCTTTTATAGTGATTATCACCCACTTTGTTAAGAAAGCTACGAGCTTTATTCTCTTTTTCCTCCAATATTAGCAGTAAGGCTCGCTTTGGATCACAGCTGGAGGAAGGCGAAGCCCTAATCTCTGCATAAGGTGAAAAGGGTGCTTATTATTCAATTTATTACCCTTAAAGTCACACTTTATCATATTAACCTGTTTACTTCCCTTTAGATTGTTGGTACAGAGGCTAGGGCTGTTATCCCCAGGAAGGAAACTAGAGAGCTTTTCAAATTACTTGTTGTTTTTAATCGTGCAAATGTGCTGATTATTCCCAGATTTGCTAATTGTACTGGTTGAGTGGCCACAAGCCTTCTCTGCATCATGTAAATCAAACCAATTACTATCCATTTTATGACTAGTATGACCATTATTGTTAACTAATATTTGGTTACTCCCCTTGCAGGTTGGACTGATGTTGAGAATAGGGTTGCATCTGCCAACATAATCAATCTGATTAGCTTGGTTATAACTATCAGATAGCTTGTTTGAGCAACTTCCTGAGGTGCACTGATGGTCTTTGGATTTGCTTAGATTAAGCATCTCATTAAGTAAAAAAATCTCAACTTGAAATTCTTCATTGCAAAGCATAGTCTGATTCATGTTCAGATTATTACTAATCCTATAGGCTTTCTTAATAATGATCTGACTATCAGTAACAATGTTATTCCAAAGTTGATTGCATATGGCTTCTTTTGATATATGAAGTCTTTGATTCCTTTCTCTCCAAATGTGATATATGGCAGTAGTGAATATAACACAGGCCCTCTTAAAAGGCAAGGATTTAGGATTAAAGTACTTAATAATATAATCAGCATTGTCCCTTTTGTTTAAAGTAGGAATATTTGAATTGAAATTTAGTTTGCATTTAGCATTAAACCAAATGAACTGAGAATAAATGCAGTCAAAAAATAAGTGATTAGACGACTCAAAACCATTTTTACATAAAAGACAGATCACATCATAGTCTTTATTCCGCTTAACACATTTATCTCTAATAGGAAGTTTGTTAAGAAGAGCAAAATAGGCACAATGAGCCATTTTTGGGCAATTAGATTTGCACCAAATAACCCTATGCCAATTTACTTCCACCTCCTTACCAATAAAAAATTCCCTAGCTTTTTTAAAAGAGAATTTTTCTTTGGATTTTAACTACAAATTCCAATGGTCTTTGAAGCAATCACTATCAATAGGGATTTTATGAATAGCAGATTTATAAATGGATGTAGCTTGACTATAATTTAAGAACCAGCCACTTTTTTAAATAATACTTTGAATTGTATCATTTACACCTCCTAAAATGTGTAAATTATTCCATCTCAAAAGATTAATAAGAGAGTTACCAAAGATCCATGGGTCAAACCATAGATTGGTTTGACTTCCATCCCTCAGTTTTCTGTCTATTAATCTTTTTCCAATATTTCTACAGTCCAAAGTATTTTTCCAAACATAAGAATGGTGGTTTTCTTTTTTTTTTATAGTCCAAATTTTTTTCGATTTCGGATATTTAGCCTTCATCCATCTGGCCCAAAGAGATTTACCATCCAAAAATTTCCAAAATAGTTTTAACTTGCTAACTTCATTAAGATCTCTGATATTTCTAAGGCCCAAACCCCCAAATTTCTTAGGCTTACAAACTTTATCCCAAGAAATTTTGTGATACCTACCTTTCCAAATAAATTTGGCACAAATTCTCTCTATTTTTTGAATCACATTGATGGGGATGTTGTGAGTTTGAACCCAATAGATAATGATAGCAATGATGATAATATAAGTAAGCTCCATTCTACCAGCCATAGATAGGAGCTTACTTGACCATCCTTCAATCTTACTATGAATAATATCAAAAAGTCTAGAATAGTTCCTTTCCTTAATTTGATTAATACTAAGAGGCAAGCCAAGATATTTGACTGGTAACTTTCCTTCTGTAACGACCCGTATCCTACGCATCGGAGGATCGTAGAATATTTATTTCTTTCCCATATGAAGTCGTATGGTCATCTAACTTTGGGAAACATCCATTAGAGTCATTTCTCATGTTCATGATTTTTGTCGATTTTTAAATGACCATTTTGCCCCTAGTTGGTACTGTTTTGGCCATAACTTTTGATTGGAAAGGAATTTTGACCTGAAACCACTTCCATTAGATTCGTTTGATGGTTTAACTTTTCGTAAAGTGGTCATAATAGCCAAACGGACTTACCGTTTTGGAGATATGGCTGAAATAAGGTTTGGAAGGTGAGAAACTGCTTAACCGGGCCAAATCGGGTGATTAGTGAGTAGGCCCATAACCCATTTCAGGATTAGGGTTATGGGAAGGCTGAAATGAGATAGAGATTCATTCCATTTCAGTTTTCTAGCCTCCACTTATCACCAAGGAACCCTAAAAATGGCCTCCAACATCTAAATCACCTCCAAATCATCTTTTGTTCAAGGATTAAGCTTAGCAACCTCTAATCAAGGAAGATCTACACCAAAGCAACATCGGAGCTGCTGTTTAGCATTGAGATTCACATCAAATCAGAGATTTATTTCAGATCTTAGTTTATTTGTGGCTAAGGTGAGTGATTTGCATAGTTTTGCACTAATTATGGCTAATTAGGGGTGATTAGTGTTAATTAGCGAATTTAAACATGATAAAATTCGGGGAAAATGTTCACAAATTCCTAAATGATGTTTTAGACCACTGATATGAATTTGGGTTAATTTGGTTAAGTTTTGCTAATCCTATCATTAGTTTCACCTAAACATGCTTAAGGGGAAATGTGGGATTTTGGGTATGTTTGATCCATTTTAACCTATCATATTGATGTTTTGATGTTTGTGGTTGATTATGCATGTTTCTATGACTGTATGAAATGCTTTGTGATTGGTTTCAATAGTTAGAATGGTCGAAAACAGCGTCGAATGGCGTAAACACTTGCTGGAACAGTTTCAGAAAACAGTACAGGTTTTGGATCGGATCGGATATAGGGCTTGGATCGGATATGTTGAACTGGGCAAGGGATTCGATTGGATCGGAGCCTGACACTTGAGAAAATTGGCAAAAAGGAAGGCCACGCTAACTGAATTGGGATCGGATCAGATTAAGGAGGACGGATCGGAGCGGAAGCACGAAGATGGATCGGATTGGAGCACGTGAAGGATGAGGAGGCGGATCGGAGCGGAAGCACAAACTGGAGGGGGATAGCACCCGACCCGACCCGAGGAGAAACACCCGACCCATACCAGAAGAACACCCGACCCGACCCGTACCAGAAGAAGACCCGACCCGACCCAATGGAGGACACCCGACCCGAACCGATAACTTGAAGAGAATCCTACCCGACCCAGTATTGACCAATAACCCGAGATGCAAAGGTAGTCCAATATGGGAATTTAGAGCCCAGGATCCAATTGGGAACCGATGAGTTCACTTCATGGTTGGACTTTGCTGCGGGACGTGTTCTAAGGAGTTGTCGACGTTCATAACTTCGATTCACCACTAAAAATGAATGATGGCTACTTATCAGTGCAGTAGGGTCATTATGACCTGAGGGGCAAGGTGATGGTAGCAAGACTACGTTATCAGTGCAGTGGGGTCATTATGACCTGAGGGGCAAGGTGATGCGTAGTAAGACTATGAGCCAGCGTAGATGGGGTGAACAACTCCATGGGGCAAGTGGACATAGTAAGGATTGGTAAGGCTATGAGCCAGCGCAGATGGGGTGAATAACTCCATGGGGCAAGTGGACATAGCGAGGAATTAGTGGCTACGTTATCAGTGCAGTGAAGCCATTTATGACCTCATGGGGCAGAGTGATCGTAGCAAGGTATGTTGGGTGATCGAAGTGGTGCATATCGTATGCTTTACGCACTGAGTGAGAGATGTGAGGATGGATGCTATGTTTGATTGTTTGCCATCACTATGACATGCACACCTCCCCCACCTCCGTATCTGTACATTGTTTTATATGGCACCTTAGAGTGTTGTACAGTATGTAGTGCTAACTCTTTGGTTGCAGGTCCAGGTTCAGGTATGTTTTAGTCTACCTGTTATTGTTCACTTTAGTTGCTTATTGCTCTTACCAGGCTTTATGTCTGACCCAGAGTTTTATGTCTCCTCTTATTACTCTGGGTGCTCACACGAGCAAACTAGAGATAGGTTAGCTGGTGATGCGCGAGTAGCTGATTCGGAGGCAGGCAGGAGGCTTCCACGTATTATATATATTCTCCCTGTGTCGTTGGTGGTCGCTACTTGGGCATTAGTAGTGTACCTCTTTTATCTTGCTTTTGCTTTGAGACAGTTTGAAAAGTTGTAATAAGCTGTATTTTGGATTTCCGCTGCTATGATGTTTAGTTCTGGTTTTCAGCTTATGCACTGTCTCACCTGTTTTATGTCAAGTATGTTATTATTATATTTTATTCTATGAACTGTGAGACATTCTACAGGTTCTTTGTATGTTCATTTCCTTCTTCCCTTTTCCTTCTGGCGACCCGTTCCGTGCCAACTGGACATGTGTACAGCGTACTTTTGGAGTAAATGTCGGTTGGTGCGGGGTGGGCCGTCACACTTGGTATCAGAGCTCTAGGTTGCGTAGTTAACCTAGGGAAAGACACTAGGGAGAGATAGTATGTATATGAGAGCGCATATTTGTGATTACTTTGGTTTTCAAAAGCTATGTATATATATACTATTAGTAGTATAAAGAATGAAGTCGCACTGCACTAGCACCACTATGGGGTCGTTAATCGTTTCCCTTTTTCAGATTGACGATGAGCCGAGACACGAGGGGTGCTGGTAGAGGGACCAACCAGGGGAATGCCGCTGACATGAGGGCGATGTTTACTAACCTCATGAGAGACATGCTTAGAGAAGTGCAAGGGGCAGTTCCCAATCTCGGGGTTGGTGTTGGCCCAGTAGTGCAGGCGCCTAGGGTCGATTTCGCCAAGTTGTGCAAGGATTACACTAACCTTGGCGGGAAGCCGTTCTATGGGACAGAGTCGGCCACGGATGTTCAGGACTGGATGGATAGCTGTGATCTTATCTTCGATGATTTGGGTCTTGAGGATGCGATGAAGAGAAGGTTAGCGTCTCGTCAGCTGCAAGGGCGAGCGATAAATTGGTGGAATGCCATTAGAACAGCTACTCCAGAGGATCAGGTTACCTGGGATCAGGTCAAGGCTCGCTTTAGCGAGAAGTTTATTCCAGTTGCCCAGAAGTCAGTGTTATTTAAGAGGTTCTTGGAACTCAAGCAGAACGGAAGGGCAGTTTCTGATTATATTGCTGAGTTCGACACTTTGTCGAAGTATGGATTGTCTCTTATCGATACTCCTGAGAAGAAGAATGAGAAGTTCATTACTGGTTTGGATGGATACTTGGGGGAAAGGCTTATTAACCACATCGATGAGACTTTTGAATCGATCGTGGGGAAAGCTTTGAGATCAGAGAGTCTTTACCCTAAGTTAAAGACTGAGGCTGCATCTGCAGAAGGGCCAAAGCCGCAAGCAGGCGGTGGAGACAAGAATAACTCTCAGAATAAGAGAAAGCAGGACCAATCTAAAGGTGGTCAGAAAAAGAGCAAGAAGGATGTTGAGTGCTTCAGCTGTGGAAAGAAGGGCCATTATGCTAAAGAATGTCAGGCCAAGCCAGCGGAAAGGAAGTGCTACAACTGTGGTCAAGTGGGACATCATAAGGATAAGTGTCCGCAAACTCTTAAGGAGAAGCAGATTGTGAAAGCATATGCTATTGATGCTGCTCCTTCTTCGTCGAATGCCCCAACTGCGGTGGAGAAAGGAAAGAATGTTGTTATTCAAGGTATGCTTTCTATTTATGATGTACCAGTTCGAGTTTTGTTTGATACTGGGGCTTCCCGTTCCTTCATATCTAGTGACCTGGTAGATAGGTTGGGACTGGAACCCGAGATAGTCGATAGACCATTGGTTGTGACGAACCCGATTGGTGGTTCGACTAGCCTTAGTATGATTTGCAGAAATTTGGTCTTATTGAGTTATGGATGTATGTTTGTATGTGATTGCTTTGTTTTGGGCTTTACTGGGTATGGCATTATATTGGGAGTCAATTGGCTCCAAAGATACGGGGTGGTGGTAGACTGTGAGGGCTTTTTGGTGACAGTGAGGGCGGATGATGGGCGGTGGGTAGTGTTTGGTAGTCTACCTAGTGATGGGGTTATGGCTAGTTTTGTAAATTCCCTCGACATCCCGCAGGATGAGTTGTCAGATGTGCCCGTGGTTGGCCAGTATCCGGACGTCTTCGAGGAGGTGACCGGGCTTCCACCACACCGAGAGATTGAGTTCCGTATTGATTTAGTGAAAGATGCCAGACCTATAGTGATGCCACTTCGTCGTATGGCACCAAGGGAGCATCGAGAGCTCGGGGTGCAAGTCAGCAATCTTTTGAAGAAGGGATTTATTAGAAGGAGTGTCTCCGAGTGGGGAGCACCAGTTGTGTTTAAGGCAGATGGTTCCCTTCGGTTGTGTGTGGACTATCGCGAGTTGAATAAGGTGACGAGGAAGAATAAGTATCCTCTACCACGGATAGATGATTTGTTTGATCAACTGGAAGGAGCAAGAGTGTTCTCCCAGTTGGACCTCGCGACAGGATTTCATCAGCTACGAGTAGCAGATGAGAGTGTTTCGAAAACGGCATTTAGGACGCCGTCTGGATTTTATGAGTGGTTGGTCATGCCATTTGGGTTGACCAATGCACCAGCCTATTTTGTGGATCTTATGAATCGAGTATTCAGAGATCAGTTGAATAAGTTTGTTCTTGTGTTCGTGGATGATATCCTTGTTTATTCAAGGACAGAGGAGGAACACAAGGGACACTTGAGGATAGTGATGGAGGTGTTGAGGGAACACCAATTGAAAGCGAAATTCTCTAAGTGTCACTTTTGGAGAAGGGAGGTGAGATTCTTGGGTCATGTTGTTTCAGAGAGTGGTATTGCCGTGGACCCTGCGAAGATGGCTACGGTACAGGATTGGCCTACGCCCAAGAATGCAACAGATGTAAGAAGTTTCTTGGGATTAGCTAGATATTATCGTAAGTTTATCCAGGACTTCTCCAAGATAGCAGCACCGTTGACTCAATTGACTAAGAAGAATCAGTCCTTCGTCTGGGACGGAGTGTGTGAAGATGCCTTCCAGAGTCTAAAGGAGAAGTTGACGCGTGCGCCAGTGTTAGTCATTCCTTAAGGGAATGAAGAGATAACGGTATACACGGATGCTTGTGGTACCGGACTAGGTGCTGTGTTGATGCAAGGAGGTAGGGTTGTAGCTTATGCTAGTCGACAATTAAAGCCGCATGAGAAGAAGTATCCTACCCATGATTTGGAATTGGCAGCGATTGTATTTGCGCTGAAGATGTGGAGACACTATATCTTGGGAGAAATATTTGAGTTGTTTACCGATCATAAATCGTTAAAGTATCTCTTCTCTCAGAAAGATCTGAATCTCCGTCAGCAAAGATGGTTGGAGTTCTTGGCTTCGTATGATTTTGATATCGCATACACACCTGGGAAAGGTAACACGGTAGCCGATGCCTTGAGTAGGAGACATGCCAGCTCAGGGGCAATGTTTCTTGAATGGAAGCAACTGGAGTATATTGCGGGGTTTGATTTCAGACCAAAGTGCGAATTGGATCCAGTCATGCTAGCTAGTTTGACAATCAGACCCACTTTGATAGAGCGGATTGGTTCCAGCCAGAGGGACGATCCTAATCTACTGGAAATCATCTCCAAGTCAGAGATGGGTATCGATGAGGAGATGAATGCGTATGGGCTTGATCGAGATAGATGGCTTCGAAAGAATGGAAGACTAGTTGTGCCCAACGTGAATGGTTTGAGAGATGAAGTGCTTAGAGAATGTCATCACTCAAAACTAACTATACATCCCGGTGGTAATGAGATGTATCGAGACATGAGACAGACTTACTACTGGGAAGGGATGAAAAGAGACGTTGGGAAGTTTATATCCAAATGCGTGAATTGCTAGCTTGTTAAAGCTGAGTAAAAGAAGCCTAGTGGGTTGTTGCAACTATTAGAAATTCCCGAATGGAAATAGGAGCAAGTCTCGATGGATTTCATCGATGGTTTACCAAGGACTAGATCGGGATATGATAGCATTTGGGTAATTGTGGATCGATTGACCAAGAGTGCAAGATTTATACCAGTCAAATCGACCAGAACGGCAGCCAAGTTGGCAGAGTTGTATATGAAGTGGGTAGTGAGATTTCATGGAGTACCCAGAAGCATTGTGAGTGACCGAGACCCATTGCTCACTAGTGGGTTTTGGAAGAGCTTACAGGAGGCTCTAGGGTCAGGATTACATCTCAGTACCGCATATCATCCTCAGATCGACGGTCAGACGGAGAGGGTGAATCATATATTGGAAGATCTCTTGAGAGTGTCTATATTGGATTTTGGTGGATCATGGGATGACCATTTGCATCTAGTAGAGTTTGCATATAATAATATCTACCAATCCAGTATCGGTATGGCTCCATATGAAGCTTTGTACGGAAGATCATGCAACTCACCATCATGTTGGATAGAGACTGGCGAGAAGTTTGTGCTTGGACCAGATGTGGTGAGGGAAACTTCCGATAATATTAAGATCATTCAACAACGAATGAAAGCTGCCCAAGATAGGCAGAAGAGTTATGCTGATAAGAGGAGAAGAGATTTAAAATTCTCCGTTGGTGACTTGGTGTTTGTCAAGATTTCTCCGTTGAAAAGCGTGATACGATTTGGCAGGAGAGGCAAATTAGCACCAAGATTTGTTGGCCCATTCCCTGTTCTTGAATTAGTCGGGAATTTGGCATATAGAGTTGGCTTACCAGAGAAAATGGCGGGAGTTCACAATGTATTTCATGTTTCCCAACTAAGGAAGTTCGTCCACGACTCAGATATGACTATTTCACCTGATCAGTTAGAGGACTTCGAAGTAGAACCCGAGGCGGTTGGGAACCGCAGGTCGATTCGTATTGTGGGGCACGATACGAAGCAACTTCGAAGGAAGGCGGTGAAGCTAGTCAAGGTTCAGTGGGGCGAGGACGAGGATGATTGTACTTGGGAGACAGAGGAGAGCATTAGGAAGGCGTATCCAGAACTCTTTGTCTGGTAAGATTTACTTTGCAATTTAGTTTTTCGCATGTTAGGGTAGACTTGTTTAGCTTGTTTGCATGTTTGATTGTTGTTTTATGATTGATAGGCACACGGGACCTTTGTGTATGTTTTGATTAGGGAATTTCGGGGGCGAAATTTCTTAAGGGGGGGGAGAGAGTAACGACCCATATCCTACGCATCGGAGGATCGTAGAATATTTATTTCTTTTCCATATGAAGTCGTATGATCATGTAACTTTGGGAAACATCCATTAGAGTCAATTCCCATGTTCATGATTTTTTTCGATTTTTAAATGACCATTTTGCCCCTATTTGGTACTGTTTTCGCCATAACTTTTGATTGGAAAGGAATTTTGACCTGAAACCACTTCCATTAGATTTGTTTGATGGTTTACCTTTCCGTAGAGTGGTCATAATAGCCAAACGAACTTACCGTTTGGGAGATATGGCTGAAATAATGTTTGGAAGGTGAGAAACTGCTTAACCGGGCCAAATCGGGTGATTAGTGAGTAGGCCCATAACCCATTTCGGGATTAGGGTTATAGAAAGGCTGAAATGAGATAAAGAATCATTCCATTTCAGTTTTCTAGCATCCACTTATCACCAAGGAACCCTAAAAATGGCCTCCAACCTCTAAATCACCTCCAAATCTTCTTTTGGTCAAGGATTAAGCTTAGCAACCTCTAATCAAGGAAGATCTACACCAAAGCAACATCGGAGCTGCTGTTTAGCATTGGGATTCACATCAAATCAAAGATTTATTTCAGATCTTAGTTTATTTGTGGCTAAGGTGATTGATTTGCATAGTTTTGCACTAATTATGGCTAATTAGGGGTGATTAGTGTTAATTAGCGAATTTAAACATGATAAAATTCAGGAAAAATGTTCATAAATTCCTAAATGATGTTTTAGACCTCTGATATGAATTTGGGTTAATTTGGTTAAGTTTTGCTAATCCTATCATTAGTTTCACCTAAACATGCTTAAGGGGAAATGTGGGATTTTGGGTATGTTTGATCCATTTTAACCTATCATATTGATGTTTTGATGTTTGTGGTTGATTATGCATGTTTCTATGACTGTATGAAATGCTTTGTGATTGGTTTCAATAGTTAGAATGGTCGAAAACGTCGTCGAATGGCGTAAACACTTGCTGGAATAGTTTCAGAAAACAGTGCAGGTTTCGGATTGGATCGGATATGGGGCTCGGATCAGATATGTTGAACTGGGCAAGGGATTCGATTGGATCGGAGCCTGACACTTGAGAAAATTGGCAAAAAGGAAGGCCACGCTAACTGAATTGGGATCGGATTGTATTAAGGAGGACGAATCGGAGCGGAAGCACGAAGATGGATCGGATTGGAGCACGTGAAGGATGAGGGGGCGGATCGGAGCGGAAGCACAAACTGGAGGGGGATAGCACCCGACCCGAGGAGAAACACCCGACCCGACCCTTACCAGAAGAACACCCGACCCGACCCGTACCAGAAGAAGACCCGACCCGACCCAATGGAGGACACCCGACCCGAACCGATAACTTGAAGAGAATCCGACCCGACCCAGTATTGACCAATAACCCGAGATGCAAAGGTAGTCCAATATGGGAAGTTTGAGCTCAGGATCCATTTGGGAACCGATGAGTTCACTTCATGGTTGGACTTTGCTGCGGGACGTGTGCTAAGGAGTTGTCGACGTTCATAACTTCGATTCACCACTAAAAATGAATGATGACTACTTATCAGTGCAGTAGGGTCATTATGACCTGAGGGGCAAGGTGATGGTAGCAAGACTACGTTATCAGTGCAGTGGGGTCATTATGACCTGAGGGGCAAGGTGATGCGTAGTAAGACTATGAGCCAGCGCAGATGGGGTGAACAACTCCATGGGGCAAGTGGCCATAGTAAGGATTAGTAAGGCTATAAGCCAGCGCAGATGGGGTGAATAACTCCATGGGGCAAGTGGACATAGCGAGGAATTAGTGGCTACGTTATCAGTGCAGTGAAGCCATTTATGACTTCATGGGGCAAAGTGATCGTAGCAAGGTATGTTGGGTGATCGAAGTGGTGAATATCGTATGCTTTACGCACAAAGTGAGAGCTGTGAGGATGGATGCTATGTTTGATTGTTTGCCATCACTATGACATGCACACCTCCCCCACCTCCGTATCTATACATTGTTTTATATGGCACCTAAGAGTGTTGTACAGTATGTAGTGCTAACTCTTTGGTTGCAGGTCCAGGTTCAGGTATGTTTTAGTCTACCTGTTATTGTTCACTTTAGATGCTTATCGCTCATACCAGGCTTTATGTCTGACCCAGAGTTTTTTGTCTCCTCTTATTACTCTGGGTGCTCACACGAGCAGACTAGAGATAGGTTAGCTGGTGATGCACGAGTAGCTGATTCGGAGGCGGGCAGGAGGCTTCCACGTATTATATATATATATTCTCCTTGTGTCGTTGGTGCGCTACTTGGGCATTAGTAGTGTACCTCTTTTATCTTGCTTTAGCTTTGAGACAGTTTGAAAAGTTGTAATAAGCTGTATTTTGGATTTCCGCTGCTATGATGTTTAGTTCTGGTTTTCAACTTATGCACTGTCTCACCTGTTTTATGTCAAGTATGTTATCATTATATTTTATTCTATGCGCTGTGAGACATTCTACAGGTTCTTTGTATGTTCATTTCCTTCTTCCCTTTTCCTTCTGACGACCCGTTCCGTGCCAACTGGACATGTGTACAGCGCACTTTTGGAGTAAATGTCGGTTGGTGCGGGGTGGGCGTCACACCTTCTTTAAATTTCAGGAGATTAAGAACATCATATTTATGAACAAAATCTTTATTGAAAAAAATTTTGCTCTTATTCTCATTAACTTTAAGCCCAGCATATTTATCCATATTATCAAGAATGCTTTTAATTGAAGAAGCACTATTTCTATTAGCTTTGCAAAAAACAAGCATATCATTTGCATATAACAAATGTGTGATGTGAGGCCTATTTCTACTGATAGGTTTTATGTTACCTTTTAGCAATTTAGCCTCCATTTGAATTGAGAAGTAATCCATAACAATAGAGAATAAGTTGGGAGATAATGGATCTCCCTGCCTTATACCTCTATTGCTATGAATAAATCCTTTGGCCAGCCTTATACCTCTATTGCTATGAATAAATCCTTCTAGAGATCCATTAACCATCACTAAAAAAGTAACATTACTTATGCATTCTTCAATTATGTCACATAATATGTTATTAAAACCCATCTGTTTCATGACAAATATAATAAATTTTCTATTAATCATACCAAAGGCTTTTTGAAGATCAACTTTGATGCACATAATATTTTTATCCTTTTTATTGAAATCTCTAATAAGCTCATGAGAAAGTAAAGTGTGTTTTCAGAAATAAGCCTACCAGGAATAAAGGCACTCTGATTTTCAGAAATAAGGAATTTCAGAAAGCCTTTAGCTCTGTTACAAAGAATAGAAGAAATAATTTTGTAAACAAAATTACAGCAGGCTATTGGTTTATAGTCCTCCAAGCTAACAAGAGCTTCCACCTTAGGCACTAAAGTAATATAAGTATGAGTAGAATTTTTTAAAATCTTACCAGTGCTAAAAAACTCTTTTATAGAGTTAACCAGAGGGGTTTTAATCTCAGTCCAATGGGTCTTATAGAACTTAGCACCAAATCCATTTAGGCTAGGACTTTTATCATCTTTAGCATTAAAGATGATGTTTTAATATCCTCTTCTTTAATAGGAGCAAGAAGTAAATCAGCACTATTATTATTTATAGTGTATTTAAAAATAATATTAGGAAAATTGCTAGTGATATTTTCAGAATTATACAGAGTGCTAAAGTAATTAATTGCTTTTTCTTCAAGAAGAAGAGCATCATTAATTATTTTACCATATGTGTTTATCAATTTCCCAATATTATTTCTATTTTTCTTACTAGTCATTATAGCATAGAAAAATTTACTAGCTTCATTTCCTGTAGTTAACCAGTCAATCTTGGCTTTCTACTTAATATTAATTGAATGAATATGCTATGATTTAACAAAATTAGCTTGAGCCTCAAAAAATTAAGAAGCTGTATTACTATCTGAGCTATTATTATCTAAACCATTCTGAAGCCTATTACATTCATCCCGATTGACTTTAACAACAAATTTATTCCTTGTGCAATTCCAGTTTTTAAGATTACCTTTAATAATTTGAAGAGATTTGTATTGGGTTGTGAGACAATCTCTTTATAACCCTCTTTAAATACCCAACCATTAACAAATCTGAAAGGAGACTTAACACCCCCCCTTATCTTTATTATTAAAGGTAACCATAATAGGAGTGTGGTCACTAGAATTTTGAGGAAGAGTACAACAACTAACTTTAGAAAAAGTGCTAACAAAATTCTGGTTTAATAAAACCCTGTCTAATTTACAGTGGATATTCCTAAATTCACCTGATTTCCAAGTGAATTTATTTCCACTAATTGGAGGTTCTATCAATCCAGACCTAATAATGATGTTAGCAATTTTCTCAAGTTTGTGAAATGGAATGGGATTACCACCTCTTTTTTCAAAACCATGAAAAAAATTATTGAAATCACCAATAACAATCCAAGAACAGTTAATATTCAATCTGAAAAGCTCAATACTATTCCAAAGAGTGTGCCTCTCTGTTTCCAAATTTGAGGCATAAACAAAAGTGATTTTTAAAGTAAAACCACCTTTGTTTTTAAAACTGCTGTGAATGTATTGAAAATCAACAAAATAAATGTCTAAAGACAACACATTAGGATTATGGAGAACCAAAATTCTACCATTACCCCCATATGGTTGTTATTAATCATGTGCCAATTAGATAGGCTTCTAGTATGAAAGTTAGCAATATTAATATCATTGAGCTTGTGCTCAATCAGACCAATAATGCTAGGCTTATACTTGCTCAGGAAATTGAGTAGATATAATTTCCTACCAGGAGAATTTAAACCTCTAATTTTCCAGGCAATAATATCCATAAATATATAATAAAAAAATGTAAAGAAAGGATACAACAAAGGATACACTGCAAGTTACAGTGGGTCACTATGCTTGCTACTATCCCCTTTCACTTCAGACTACTTACCACGTTTCTTGCAATTAGTTTTTTATGTGGCTTTCAGCTGCTTTTCCCAGTTTGAATTTTTTGCAATGTATTTTTTCCTAAAGTCATGATCTTTCTTATCCTCGACCTTTTCAATTGCACCTATGTCAGAGATACACTTGGTTCTAGTCCTCTTTTTTTCTTGTAATGTAGGCTTAGGTGTTGCTTTAGGAGAAGCCATGGATTTACTTACAGCATTCTGAATATTTCCAGAGAAATACAGGAAGTAGAAGGGGCAAGATCTCCAGAAAGCAAACCAGAATTGGTGAAAATTGGTTCAGCTGCAAGGAGATCAGAGCATTGTTACATAACTGTAGAATTAGGACTGATTTTTTTCAGAATTTGTAAATAATCTAGGATCCTTCAAAAGAGAAGAGGGTCCAATGAACTGCTTATTTATTTTCCCTTCTGCAATTATTTTTGAATCTTTTTCTGAAACATTATGCTCCATTAACTCTCTGTGTACTGCCTTCGTAGTACTCTCAGAGTTATTATGAGCCACATCAGATTGCATTTTTTCATTTATCCTTACATTGTCTTTAATATTTCCAGTACCAGCCATAGCGCTGTTGATTTGATCCTTTTTTGAAACTGTCAGAGGATCGATGATCATGTTGTCATCCTCAGCATTATGCGAAAACAATGTAGGGTCAATGGTTTTAGACTGTGTCTCGTATGAGTTGATACCATTTTTTTCACTCCCCGAGTTGTCGAGTTTTGCAGATTCATTTGGTTTTTCCACCGCATCTTTGTTGAATTCGCAACTTGCAGTTGAATGACCAAAGCATTTGCAGTCCTTATATCTATCAGGTATCTGTTCATACGTGATCGGTTGTGAGATAATTTCACCATCACGTAGATAGATTGTGGCCTCATTTGGTAAAACCGCATCAGCTTTTATCTCCACTAAAATTCTAGCGTAACTCAATCTAGTTTCTTTCGTTGTTTGCTCATCAAGTTTTAGTGGTATCCATACAACACTTGAGATAGCGCTAAACACTTCTTTGTCCCATAATCTTACGCTTAGTTCAGGCAACCTTATCCATATTGGCATAGTACTTAGCAAATCTTTGTCAAGAACTGATTTCTTGTTCCACTTTTTCAATATTATCAGCTTTCCGTTTATAAAATAGGGACCTCTCTTAAAAGTTTCTCACGGTCTTCGATGTTAGTAAATAGGATATTGAAAAATCCATTTTCCCTTGTAAAAATTTCAAAAGAACCACTTGGGTTCCATGTTCTATCAACAAAATCTATAAAATGATAAAATGGTGGATGTTTTCCAAATACATAAGCAACAACAAAGAATCCCCATTTAAATTATGTTCGATTGCTGACTTCCTCATTGATAATAACAATATTCTCTTCACCTATAGTAGAAGTTGGAGCTATGTATGTTAGGTCTAGATCTGAATCTTGGCCTCCCTTCTTGACTAAATCCGCCCATGTAGAGGCTGTCGCTCGATGCTGAATATGATCAGTGGGTTTCTTGGATTGCTCAATGGGTTTCTTGGCTTGATCAATGGGCTTATTGCTTGGAAATTGATTTCCACTCAATGCTGGATATGGTTTTTTGTTAACCCTCATTGGATATTCTTGAGATTTGCCAATGCCTTTTCTAAATTGATTAGAATTCTACAAATTCTGATCAGATCTTGCATTATATTTGTGCTTTCTCATCGTAATTAATCCTTCTTCACCCGCAATAAAATCCGGATGTGTTGTCTTACGGTTTAAGCTCGAAGTAGGAGGAGATCTAGAAGAAGGAGGAGGAAGAGAGTTCCCAATCGGTTTGGGATTATCATCAAGAGAGAAATTAGGAGGAATTTCATTAGCAGCCATGGCTGCAAAGGAAAAGCCAAGTTCTTATATTATGTAACTAACTAGCGCCTTTACAGGTGTCAAATGTTGTTGGGCACAAGAGTACCTATTTTAATATCTATTTCTCGGTGATTTTGTGTTGTTCCACTCACACTTCCATTGGCCATTCCATTTTTTCCACGACTATGCCTAGCTTATGCAATATAAAATATGCACTACGCAAGTTGTATTGTGTTATAAATGATATCAGATCTTGTTTTATTTGCTGTTATCTTTTAATTTGTATTTTTTGCAACACTTATATCTGCAAAATTACGATGGAACAATTTTTTGTACTTTATTTCTGTTATGTTATAGGAAATGGAAGGAGATTGTTGACGAACGAATGAAAAACAATCCAGAGAATGAGCTGCCTGTCAATTATAGTATGCATATGAATTGATACATGGAGGTAGAAAATGATTTATTCTTCTTCTTTAGAGTTTATAATGGTTGGTTGAAACTGGCATTGTAGATGATGAAGATTTGCCTCAACATTCATCCTCCAAATATAATCAGAATGGAAACCATGTATGCATTTATTTTTATCCCTGCTATATATATTTCATTTCTGCATGTGGACATGTCAGGTTAATTACTGACTGTGCTTACTCTCCTGATCATCACAATCAGTTTAGTGAATGTTTAGAACAATATACTTGAAGCGACTATTTATATGTGTGACTGATCTTTCAATTGTTTGAAGAAAATGATAGAATGAGTTCTAATCGTAATTGTTTAGAGCCAGACGTAATGCCAATTCTGAAAAGAAAAGTGCCATCAAAACCATCCTTCCCTACTCCTATTGCAATTGTAAGTGATTTTTCTCAAATTTGCTGTTAATATTTACTAATTTACTAAACTTTGTATTTTATATGGTTCACTTTACATCAGAAAAGTGAAGAAACAAAAAGACAGTTTGCTTGATGATCAGAGGCTTGCTGATGCTATGAAAAGGCTTGCTGCAAACTGCTAGGATGCTCAAAATGGTAGATATTTGCATTGTATCTTTCCTAGTACTCTCAAGGGTCCACCTTTTTTTCGTTTGATTGTCACTTGATAATACCATCATCCTCTACATGTTAGGCAAAGTGATCTTGATTGTCATACGCTGAATATTAGACAGTAAGATTCAATTTCCCCTTTGTCTTATGCATACATTTATAGATTAAACATGGTAAAATGGGGAAATTATTGGTGTAGGAAACCTGATTCTATAATTAGAGTCTGGACTAAAGTTTTAAATATACTGATGCTAACAATTATTTGCATGCTTGCCTGCCTAACTGCCATCTTGAGCTTTAGCCTAGTGAAAGCGCTACAAGAAAAATACACTATTGCAACTAACTCTTTGCAACAGGCGACACGTGACAATTGCAGTAAATGATATTCAGCAAGAGACCTATTATAACCGTTGCAATAGATGAGATTTAGCAACAAGCATTTTCTTTTTATTACGAGAACATACTATTAACAACTGTGCTTTTCTTCCTATAGCAAAAACATACTTTAGCAATTGTGCTTCTATAACAGTTGCAACAAACATATATGCAACCGCTCTTCCAAGCCAGTTGCGAATAAATTTCTTTAGCAGCTGTTTTTGCCACTTGCAATAACTGTATTTTTTACAAGTGGTAAAGCCAGTTGAAAAAACATACTATTAAAAACAAGTATTAGCTTTTCACGATTAGCTTTTAATAGTTAATTTAAATAGTTATTATTAAATGATTAACTACTAGTAATTATTATATAATTAAGATTATTATTTAATAATTAATAATAAAATTTAAGTATTATAAAGTGATATTTATAACGGGGAATTAAATAATAATAATTAATAATTAACAAATAATAGTAACTAACATTCAAAAAATAATAAAATAAATAAATAATTATTAAATAATAAAAAAAATTAATAATAAAAAACTAATGGATAATAATTAATAATTAATTTGAAATATGAATACGTTTAATTATCATATAACCTTTCGCTAGTCTTGAAAGTAGTTTTCCATCTTTCTTTGAACAAATAACGGAACCACTGATCTGATCTAGCAAGTCATCCAATCATGGAATAGGTAATCGATATCTCACTGTGATCTTGTTAAGAGCTTGGTTGTCTGTGCACATCCTCTATGAACCATCTTTCTTTGGAACTAACAATGCAGGTACAACATAAGGATTGAGGCTTTCTCAAACAAGGACTTGAGCTAATAATTCCTCCACTTGTCGTCACAACTCTTCATGTTCTCTAGGACTCATTCGATAATGCTGCTTATAAGGTAAAACAACACCTGGTTCCAAATCTGTTTGATGTTGGATGTCTCTAAGTGTCGGTAAACCTTCTGATAGCTCTTTTGGAAACACATATTTGAATTCACATAGCAATGGCTTTAATGGTTTTGGAATATTGTCATTTTTAGCAGAATCGTATCCCACTAGCATATATATATATATATATATATATATATATGTATGTATGTATGTATGTGTGTGTGTGTGTGTGTGTATCGCCTTATTCTTCCACATCGTTCAAAAAGTCTTTTATTGAAAGCAAGCTAACAGTCTCAGCTTTTTGATTTGGTTTTACTTCACCCAGACTATGCCTCTTTGGAACTAAAGTGATTTCAGTGCCTTTGAATATAAAATGGTAGTTGTTTGTTTGCCCATCATGTTACGTAGCCCTGTCGTACTTCCATGGTCTCCCCAACAAAAGATGACATACATCCATATTCACAACATCATACCAAATTTCATCTATATATTTTAGGCCAATAGAAAAAAGAATAAAAGCTCATTTAGAAACTTTTACATCTCCTCCTTTCTTCAACCATGCGAGCTTGTAAGGTCGAGGGTGCTTTTATGTTTTGATTCCAAGCTTTTGAATAGCCTCCTTTGAAATGATATTTTCACAGCTTCCCGTGTCAATCACAAATCGACACTTTTCCCAAAATGGTGCATGTAGAATGGAAAATGTTGCTTCTTAACCATTCTGATTTGTCAGTTGAATTTGGAGTTATACAAGTCCTACTGATCATTAGATTATAACCTTCATCACCAGTCACAATTTCTTATGGTTCTTCGTCAAATCGTGGTGGAGTTAATAAATCCATCTGTACCTCTTCGTTCCAAAGTTCACTTTTGTCTACGACCATAGTTCTTTTCTTTGGCTTGGTACATGCAGAACTTTTGTAACCAAATTTTTGGCAATTAAAACACTTCATATTGCTGCCTTCTTTTGCCTTGGTAGGATTTGGAATAGTAGGTTTATTAACTGGAGCACTACTACAAACATTCTTACCCTAACTATTAGAAGTCGATTAATTACTTTCTCGTCCACCTTGCTTCTCCCATGCAAGAACTCACTGATGTTCCTCAGCAATAGATTTCGGATCAAACATATTAACCATATCCTGAAATTGAACCCGAAGTCCTCATATATACCTTGCAGCCAACTGTTCTTCAGTCTTTGATATATCATTATGGCAAATTAGCTGAAAAAATTCCTCTGTGTAGTCATTCACCAACCGAGGCCTTGTCATAGATTCTATAATTTTTGGTACATTAGCGACAGATAGTTGTACAACAACAATGTAGCTCTCATTAACTTCTTCATCTTCTCCTACTTAACCACCTTTGGTTTTCCCATTCTTGCTCGAGTTAACTTAACTTGCTGCCACCATGTTGCAGTTCTTTCTCTTAATCTTGTCACGACTAATCGAACTCGATGCTCTTTGGGAACTCCTTTTTATTCCAAAATTTCTTCGACATTAGTAATAAAATCTAGAAATTTTTCTGCTTGCACACCGCCCTTGAATTTTGGAATTTCTGTTCTCATTTCTGACTCCCATTGTCTATCCATTACTTGAGTATGGATTTGCGATCTCATATATTCATGATGTTGAGATTGATAACTTCCACAGTCTTCTCCCACGTAACCACCTTTGGTTTTCCCATGCTGGTGGAGCCCTTTGTCTATGATTTTGATTCATGTCCAAAATCATTCTCTCTAAAAATCCAATGCCATCATCAATTCTAGCATTAAGGCGTTATTCCATTTGAGTTACATCTTCTTGGGCATAAGTGTGACATTACGATTTCTATTTGCACATCTTGGTTGTATTTTAATTTGAAACGAAAACTTATGCTTAGACTTAAGCTTTAACAATGAAACGATAACACTTTACTTCGAAACCACATCACTGTCGGAATCACTTTACTATCGAAACTAGTTCATTGTCCTAACCAAACTCGTTGTCGCAACCAACTTGCTTTTGTAACAAATTCACTATCGAACCCAATTTTCTTTCGTAACCAAGTCAGTATTACAACTATCTCACTGTCGCAAAGATTCGAACTCAGTTCAAAATAGTGTGGAACAATACTCTGGATACAATTTCGGGATTTACACCACTTATCAAAACAAACACAATTGAAAATAGAAAAACAATGATCCACTTCTCAAATTCCATGAGACAAGGAACCAATATAATCCAACCTTCAAGTTTTAGAGAGACTATCATTCCATAATTCTCTTCGAATCTCGATCCAACGATGATCTCTTAATCCAATCTCAAACAGTACCGAACCTAAGAAATGCTTTGGCTCTGATATCAAACTGGCGTAGCGAAAGACTTCATACTTTTGAATTGAAATTCGAACTTAGGTAAATTCATACAAATCATAAATCATAGATAATACGGAAACAATCCAATGCAGAGGTAATAAGATAATTACCAGTCCATTAATCGAAAACAATGTTGGAAGGGTACTAGAAACCATAATCTCGATGAGATCAAGACGAATAGTAAATCACAATTTCCGTGGATCTAGAAGATGCCGAAAACATGATCACTAACTCTCTTATGATCCTCTGATGCTGGAAAGATGATCTTCCAAGTCCTTGATCCAAAAATGGATATCGCAAGTAGGAATGGAGATACACAGTTCCAACAATAGCGGAAAGCCAAGTTTTCAATTAACAAAATCAACTCCTTTTATAAAGACACACCCTGCCTATTTATAGGCTTCAGACACACAGGCCGACACTTGGGGTATAAATGGATCGGATCAGAAGGAGGTGTGTCCAAGCTCTGTCCTATAAGAATTCGGACGGACACATACTGGACATCATATAGTCTCGGACCGAGCCGGACAACGAACTGTCATGTCCGATATAGCCTTGGGCAATAGAAAAACATCGAACATTTTAGATCAGACCGAGCACTTGTGTGCCCAAGCTCTGTGCTATAAGAGAACTGGATGGACACGGACCGGACACCTTATAACTTCAGATCGAGCTGGACAATGGATTGTATAAAGCCCTAGCCGATGCCAGCAACATAACACCCAAACAAAAAAAATTCGATACCAAAAGTTAAACCGACAATAACACAAAAATAAAAGAAATGACACCTAAAGTAGATATAAAACCAGACCAGAACCACTCCACTTGTTTTGATGCCTAAAGCAAGAAGAAATTTATTCTGAAATCTTAGCTTTTAACCCAAAGCTTTATTTCGAAACTGAAAGAAAATCCTTTTTGATTGAAGCCAAGCCGAAAGAACTTTATTAAAGATACCGATAGCAGAAAAAATACTGGTACCTATACCAAAATCGATAGAGAAATAAAGGAGCCGAACAAGAAACAATAAAGAAGCTTAGCCGAGAGTCTCTTCATTCGACACCGACACTGAAGTTGTTTATGTCAAAACAACTACCTACGAAATCCGTACATTCCTGTGCTACATCAATAATTCTTTTTTGGCTTGGAGTTGAAATTATTGTTGTACTTTGGAAAAATTAGTCCCCCAACAGATAATTAACCTAAAGCCTTGTATACATATTAAGTAAGATTAACATTTACATTCAAACAGTACCAATATTTGAACAGCTAAAAAGATTAGTATAAGAGTCAAAAGTTGTTGGGTACAAGAGTACTTGTTCTAATATCTATTTCCCGGTGATTTTGTGTTGTTCCAGTCACACTTCCATTGGCCATTCCATTTTTTCCACGACTATGCCTAGCTTATGCAATATAAAATATGCACTACACAAGTTGTATTATGTTATAAATGATATCAGATCTTGTTTTATTTGCTGTTATCTTTTAATTTATATTTTTTTGCAACACTTATATCTACAGAACTACGATGGAACAATTTTTTAATACTTTATTTCTGTTATGTTATAGGAAATGGAAGGAGACTGTTGATGAATGGATGAAAAATAATCCAGAGAATGAGCTTCCTGTCAATAATAGCACGTATATGAATTGACATATGGAGGTAGAAAATGATTTATTCTTCTTCTTTAGAGTTTATAATGGTTGGTTGAAACTGGCATTGCAGATGATGAAGATTTGCCTCGGCATTCACCCTCCAAACATAATCAGAATGGAAATCATGTATGCATTTATTTTTATCCCTATTATATATTTCATTTCTGCATGTAGATATGCCAAGTTAACTACCGACCGTGCTTACTCTCCTGATCTTCACAGTCATTTTAGTGAATGTCTAGAACAATATACTTAATCGACTATTTATATGTGTGACTGAACTTTCAATTGTTTAAAGAAAATGATAGAATGAGTTTTAATCGTAATTGTTTAGAGCCAGACGTAATGCCAACTCGGAAAACAAAAATGCCATCAAAACCGTCCTTTCCTACTTGTAACAACCCCAATTTTAGTTATTTTATTTAAGATTATGATTATTATTTTATTTTATTCATTTAAAACTTAAATTTTTTGATTTTATAAAATAACTATTTTTGGTTTAATTTAAAACGTTATTTATATTGGAGTTTATTGATATGAACATATTTTTTATGCAAATCAATACATTTAATTCAAATTCTTATTTATTTTAGTTTAGATACTTCTGTTTTGAATTTAGTTTTAAATTTTAATTTAATTATTTATTAGTTTTCAATATTTATAAAATTGTATCATTGATTTTAGTTTCAAATAATGTGCCATTTGTATTGATCGTTATGGATGCAAATATTGCTCAACTTCTATTTGTCGAAATCCGTTTCCATCTGACTAAAATAAAACTGTTCATTTATTTTATTTTATTTGCAAATCGTTCCTTTTCATTCCATTTTACCACGTTCATTTGTAATTGTTGTAAAATTTTTGTAAGTAATGAGATTAATATTCAACATTTGATTCAAAAACAGTTTACGCAGTCTAATCGGAATTGGAATAAGATCAGAATGGTGTATATATTTAAATTTTGAATCTGTTAACCACGTCATCTGTTGAGTGGAACTGCAAAAGTGGGATCCTCATTCTAGGAAACCGCTTCTAGCAGTTCAACCTTTCAAGCTTCAGATTTGTATATACGAAAATGCTTGAAGGCCGGAAAATAGGTGAGGGAAAGTGACAAAAACATTTTCCACCACATGATTTGCACTCTCCCCTGTTTTTGAGGAGTCCTACCTTATTTTTAGCCCTTCAAATAAAGATCCGCACATTTTGACAAAAAATCCTTCGGGCCTTCTAGCATACTCCTTGTATATATATAAAAAAGAAAAACGCCTCATCCTCGTGAATCACGCTCCCATCTTTCTCTCCTTCAGACCTCTTCGACACTTGTTATTATCCTCCTTCTTTATGGGAAGCAAGAAAATATAACCTTCTTTCTGTCATAATAAAGGAGAAGGGGCATCGCAATAGTTCTCCCAAACCATTCCAGTGTGATCCTCCCCTCCATCTTGCTGAATCCGCTCTCCACCACCTCGAAAGCTCCGTCCCATAGCCGCCAACTTTCTCACTATGCCCTCCTGCCAACTTCCGAACTGCTGTGACACCATGCAACCTTCACCGGACTCACACCTGCTCCGCCCTGCCCGCACCCGAGCTCCGAGATCCAACCACGTCAGCTCGCCCATGCTACTGACCTTCCCGCCTCCCAATTGTCCTCCGACTTGATCCTCCCTCCATCAGCTCCACCTCTCCTTGTTGTCTTCACTTCGTTAAGCCGAAGCTGGCCACCTCTTCCGAAATCCCTCTGCTAAGGTCGCCCGAAGCCCCGAATGTCTGAGACAACCCGACTGCTCCACTCTCGCCTCGCCCTATTGTCCCAGACCTGATACGGCGTGAGAGTTTGTGTCGAAAGTGATATGTGTTTATGTGTGAGTATTAGTGTGCTTGAGTTTTTAGTTTTGTGTGTATGTTCAATTGTTCATGTACGTAGCATGTGTGTCTGAGTTTTATGGAGTGTACGTGTTATTTTTCTTTTCTGAGTTTAGTATGAATGCTGCATGCGTGAGTAGGATGTGTACTTTATAACGTGAAAATTAGGCACATATCCCTGAAAGCAAACATAATTAGGCTCACATCCGGTCATAAACTTACTATAAATTAGGTCTCTATTTTTTAAAAGTAGCGGAAAAAATAAATAAAAAAATACAAAAATTATTATTTCAATAAATAATGCATTCGACAAAAAAAAGCGCTAAAAAAAAATCAAAAAACACGCCAAAAAAAAAACATAAAAAAAACAAAGAAAAATGCATAATGTTATGTAAGAATTCCAATTTCTTACATATATATATGTGCAAGTATTTATAGAGTTGCATTCATGTTTGATTTTTTGCATATTTATGTGCAAGTATTGCATCATTCTTGCATAAATATATGCAATATTTCATAACAGTGCAACTCAGTTCATTTTTATTTACATTCAAGTGTGCAAGTAAATCCAAAAAATGCACACATGTGTGCAACATACCTGCAGGCAAACCGTTAGCATAACTCCCTTTAAGCAATAATTGCATATATATGTATGCAAGTATTGGCAATACTTGCATACATATATGCAACTTTTTTCTTTGCGTGTACTTCTGTTATTATTTCTAGATTTTAGAATTTTTTTTAATCACCACCGCACTTTTTTCTGGAAGAAAATGTAGGAGGCATAATAAAATAAGTAGCAGGCGGAACCATGAGAGTAGGATGCAGATCCTACAAAAAAGGAGGCGGGAATTCAAAAATAGGTGGCGGGTTTATATTATAAACTATGACCGGATGTGAGCTTAATTTTGAAACTTAATAGGGACCTGTAAAAAATGCACTTTTATAAACTTATAATATATATAGTTTGGTGTACATTGAAAAAAAAAATGTATATATATATAATAATTTTTTTGTGTATATGTATAAGCATATGTATTATTTCGTAAAATTTCGTTATGTTTATTTTGTGTGTCAAGTTTGGTGTTGAGTTCTAAAGCCCGTCCAAAATCCAAATAGCCGTACCAATCCATTTAAGTTCCCTGGCCTCCTCCATAAATAAATAAATAAATATGGAGTGATATCCAGTTGAATCTATTCCGAATCGTGCCTGGATGTCGTCATCTCAGTCGTCGCTCCATTCGGTGTCAAGCTGTATACTTTCTTCAATTTGTGCCACGAAAGGTGAGTTTATCTCACACCTGACTCGCATTATTTCATGGATGTTAGATCAGCTATTTGAACTGTTATTAAATGTATAGGACTACAAATAGAAATTGTTTGTTTAATATGTACACTTTTATATATGACATGATATTTATATGACAAGTAGGTGCACTGATTATATATATATATTATGATGTGATTGATTCTATACGATGATTTGATATGTTATTGATTTCCTCAGTTTTGGAGAAATACTAAGGTATGAAATGATACATACCAAACATACATTAGAATAGGGAAAATCATTATGGATTGAAATGATAGACCTGAACGATTTTTACTGAATTTGGGATTGCGGGTTGAAATGATAGACCCGTAGAAATTTTATAAATTGCGAGTTGAAATGATAAACATCTGTATCACTCGACCATAAGGTAAAACTATATACGGACACCGTTGGTCGTGTTTTCGAAATAAAATGATTTGGAATTTGAATATAAATTAAGATTTTATATTTTTATATATTTATATTTTAAAGATTTTTATAATTCTGAAATATATATTTCAAAATGATTTTATAAGTAAATATAGATTTTAAATACTTATTTAAGATTTTACTTATAATTTATTTATTTTAAACTATATAATTTAATTATATAAGTATTTTAAACTTTTCATATTAGTGTAAATAATTATTTTAAACCTATTTTTATATTATTTTATCCTATATATGTTTATAATTTATATTCTAATAAATTTTAGAATTTTATAAACTTATATATATATTTCAAAGTTAAATTTCTTTTATATATATTTATTCAATAAACTTTAATAGTAAACCAATAGTTGGATAAGTTAAGATTTCGCGATTTAAATTCGTGGTTTAAAGATTTGAATTTATATAACGATATTGGTTTAACAAATGAACTCATATAAGATGAGAATTTGAATTTAATTCGAACTTTAGAGATGAACTTGAATTGTGAACTTGTTTTGAAACTGAATTTCCTAATTAAGGAATGAATTTGATTTTAAATCAACTAAATGCGAATTTGAATTGATTTAAATTATTAAATTTTGTAAGAAATGAACATAAACTGCGTAAATTGACTTTATTTGAATTTATATTTGATATGAAGTGAATTTGATTTTAAGTAACTGAATATGAATCAGTATATATAATCATATGTACGGAATTGATTTCATAATCTGTTTTGTTTGAATAAATAATATATATATATATATACTGAACTCGAACTTATATACTAAACTTAATGAATCAATTTGAAGGAATTGTTTAAACTTGAGTTTTGACCGGGATAAATCACGTTAATTAAAATCGAAGTTAAGATTAAGTTTTTGAATTCAAATTTGAACCTGAGATTTGTATATACGATTTTATAAAGTGATTTATAAAATAATGACCATGGCATGAAAATGTAAACGTTTGGTTGTTAAAGACTAGGGATCGAATATTGTCATACTCTATGCCAATACCGAAAATCACTTTAACAACTGCATATGCGGTGGAGTTCCAGAATGAAGTAGGATGGATTTTGAGACGCTTACTGGATTTGAAGAAAGAGAACGGTGATGGATAGCCTTAACCTTCGGGTCATAATTAAAATAACTAAAATAGGAGCCATACCCAGGTTAATGTGAGCAAGCTTCTCTTAGCAGACATGCTTCTTCGATACCTTATATATTACTTTCTGATTGATTGGCGCCTTTGATTTTAGGAGTATTGTCTGGGGTGGGTGGTAGTCACGGCTATGCATTACCACTGGCCTGGGTCCGCAATCAGGTAGAATCCTACTGATGGGTATTGCCTCGATGCCTTGTCATATTTATCCTGATCGAGCCCCTATGATTTTGATTTGTACCTTACCTATGGAGTTCCCTCTGATAGCCACTACGTTACTGTGGACTTTACGGTATCTATATAGACTATGGTATTATAAATGGTGTAAGGGTAAAAATGTAATCCCGCTTACGCTATTTTAATATTTTATATTTAACCATAGACACTGTTATAATAGTGTATTATATTATGTGATAGTAGTTTAATGGATCCTTAGAAGATGGTGATCCCGAACATCCTTTAAGTTACTGATGCATTTCATTGAACATTTCATTTGAGTTGATTTGCTTCCCTGAGAATGTTAGTCCTGATTCGAGTCGTTTTGTTTTGCATTATTGCTCGGGTAAGAGTGAGTATCGAGTTTTGAGATTTCACTTTGAAGCTGGAGACTATTGAAGACATCACCTTTATCTATTGATTCTGGTTATTTCCCTTTTGTATTAGAAACTATTGTATTTAGACTTCCGCTGTATTTCTTCTTGTAACTCTGATATTATGTATAAGTTGTAAATTTTTATTTAGTAGCTTCTTGAACTACTGTTGTATTATGTATTTTTCCGCTGCGAGATATTATATTGCTCTGTATCTGTGTCTATGATTCTTTGATTTATTCTATTTACCTCAGCAGCTAATAACATTCAGTCATTTCGAACGGCTCGAGTTGGTTTCATTACTGGCTTGAAGTGGATGAAAGACGGAATGTTACATGTGGAATCGGAGCTTTGTTTTATCAAAGCTTTAGCTTATGAGGTAAAAGCTCATTAAAGATAAGGTAGTGATACCCTAGAATGAGAGGAATCAGTCGTCGAATCCTTCTTAAGAGAGAGCATATTTTAAAAGTATAAATGATTTTTAAAATGGTTACATCAAATATTTTCGTATATAAATTTAGTTTAAAATTTAAATCTTTGTCCGACCTGTCTCCCTTTGTACATCCTCTTTAGTTAGGTTCTTTCGTTTGTTTAGCTTTAACTCAAATTTTATAACTTATCTGTGTCCATAACAAGGTAAGAGTTAGAAGAGGAGTAAATGTCTTCTAGTGATTCCATCCTTATTAAACATTAGTTTGAAATTGATATATTGGAAGGTATTATAATATAAGATCTTCTTGTTGTAATATTGAAATTTTGATATTTATATTATGTTTTGGTAATACCTGTGACACCCCATGTCCGTTAATGTCACTCACTAAGGGAATGCATTAAGCTTTGTGAAGCGTTATAGGTAAACAGACACAGAATAATTACAAGACAGGTATAAACAAGATAGCAGCGGAAATTTAAATTTTTATTTCAAACATAAATCATATTGTCGTGGTCCACAATACCATAAGTCACAAAAACCATTACAATAGAATAACTTATGCCTTGCACCATCAGAGTACATAAGTATATAAAAAGCATAATTCACCAAATAAAAGAGTTAAGCCATAGTAGAGACAAGAACTTAAGCCATACTTCAGAAGTAGCTCCTAGCAAGATAATATCTGAGTCCTGACTAAGCCTGAGTGTTTCCTCCCTGAGAACCTAGGGGGAGGGAATGGAATAAAGAAGGAGAAACAAAAGGGTCAGGCATAAAGTCTGGCGAGTATAGTTACTTTTAGTCAGTAAATAAATAAAAGTAGCATGACAGACATATAAAATGGATAAGAGAGATTATTACATAAATGGCAGGTGTGACAAGGTAGACAGGATAAGGTGTATACACTTGTTTAATGATTACTCTGCATTATTACTAGTATAACCAGAATGAGATGATCCCTTTACACTTCACAGTGGTAGACTTAGGCATACGTCCAGATATGCCCGAACTACTACCCTAATCGATCGGCTCCCTACTCCGTAGATACTCTGTGTCGACCCCACAGTAGGATGTATCACGTCCTACAGTGGCAACCCCTCACTGATATGCACAACCCCATATCTACTGGTGTCACAGTCGTCTTATCCCCCTCTGCTCGGCTCATGCACGCACATGGCCCGGTCGGTTTGTGCCGCCAACACCGCCCTCCACGTTTGGTTCTCTTACAATTGATCAGTAAGCGTGTCCCCTCTCCGCCTAGTATGGAGTACTTTTATTTGATACCTACTCCGGGTTACTATCTGAAATGGGTCCCACACAATATGATACAAGTTCTCCCCTTTGTCTTGTATCCCCCACTAGGTTTTCACTGACTATGTGTAGTGTTTTTAATTACGTAGCCCTGGACCAGTTATGCCTACTCTAAAAGGCGTCTTTAATTACATAACTCTATTATTTCCTCCAGTTATGTATACCACTAGGTGTCTTTAATTACATAACCTTATCGGATTAAGTTTGTGGGCCTATGTGTAGATATTACCCACCCCCTCCACATTTTGATTAACCCATCCACTATCCATTCAATTTACTTAACCCTAACCTTAGTTCACAATCATACAATCCCTATGGATTAGATTTAGTTAAGTAGTCCAATTCATTCCCATGTCCATTTATGGTTTATAATGGGCTAGACCTCCCACATTAGGCCAACAACATGTGGATGCTGGATATGCCGATTGGGTCTGGGCAAACTTATTCCACAGTTGGGCCTAACCTCGTGTCTTAGCCTGATTCGTATTTGCGTACTTAGACCTTCCACATTAGGTTCAACATTAGTAGCTGCTGGATATGCCGATCGGGTCCGGGCAGACTTCCACCACTAATGCAACCTAACCTCATGTCATAAGTACAATTACAATTCCTAATTGTTATTACTAGACATTCCATTATTAATTAATTAATCAGTTAATTAAACCTTTCCCTTTATAGGTGTTAATGTCCACTCTACCCAATAGCTTGAATTATATGTCCAAAATTGTTCATATTCAAATTATGCCATTATTAACCCCTTTCCCCCTCTCCTTAACTAACATCCTCACAAAATTAGCAGCATGCCTAGGCTAAATAACAGCCTAGCCATAAATGAGAAAAAGGAAAAAATAACAGGAGTGTAACAAAGTGATTGTTTACATAACTTGGCATAGGCATATACTATCATGGTGATAAGGTGAACATACATACTAGCATGAACATGTAATTAACATCATAACAAGGTGGACATAAAACTAGTGATCTTGTGGCAGTCAATTGATTCTAACATAACTACGATGTCTAAGTAAGCATAGTGATATCTAAATTAGCAGTTTAGACGTCAAATTGGTTTAGATCTAACATGATAAACCCAAGGTGATAAATTAGATCACATAATTCAGATCCAAAGGTTAAAATAGATATAACACCATTAAGATGGCATAATAGCATGCTTAGATCTAAATATGGATTCACATGTCCAATTTACAACATATCTAAGTTGATCACCATATGATAGGTGAAAGGTGGTTTTCATAAAGAATTGGATCTTACCAACATTGTAACTGTCCAAATTAACAGATTTACATTAACGACAATATAGTTACAATTCAAGATCCACAAAGGTGACATAATACAATAACCACAATTGCATTAGATCTAGAGAAATAGATCTATCATGACATAGTATAAGGTTCAACAATAACATGGATTCATAGTTTACAACATATCTAATTCACAGTCTTTCACAATTTACTTTTATTTATTTAAAACTAAAAATAACCAACTCACTGTATTTGGATTGTCAAGATGATAGAAAAGAAGTTGATGTTGAATCTATGCTTGAATCTCAGAATTTGATTTGCAAAACTGATAGTTCTTTGAAGAAAACGGATCTGTCTCAGTTCGCACACCGGCATCATTTGGCTCCCATGATTTCCAACGAAGAAATAGGAGAATTAGACACATATATATAGCTGTAGAACCCTCTGAAACCGACTGCCACTTTATCCCTAGAGGTGTTGACACCCTTGTGGGTGGGTCGGCCCATAGGTCGACACCCCTTAAGGGGGTCGATCCTGGTGTCGACACGCCTCTGGGGCATAACCCCCTAGAGTGGGAAATTTGCCGCCTTGACAAATTTTTAATTATCAAACTGATCTAGATAGGGTCTGACTCATTTCTACCTCATACATGACTCTTATGTGTATATATGTTCTTTCTGCGCGTATACAAACTTAAAACCCTCATAACTTCTTCATACGGTGTCCGTTTTACGCAAACCAAATGTCTATCTTGACCATAATTTCGAGACGAACGCAATGGCACAGTCCATTTCCCTTATTTCTGAATATTAAATAAATTATTATTTAATTTATCCTCTTTTAGTGTCGTTAAAAATCCAGGGTGTTACATTCTCCCCTACTCAAAGGATTTCATCCCCGAAATCTCTAAGTTGAGAAAAATGCATATCCTACCATCCATCATCCATCTACTTATCCAACAACCACTGGCATCCTTTGTCCTTAAAGACTTCTAATGCTTATATGAATACATGCAAAGGTGTGTGTTTATGTCCCAACACTAGTGCGAAAAATCAGGCGGTCTACTGATTCAGTTGACCTCCTTAATGCAATGTATGTTAGTGCCATGCATCCAATATGTATGCAAATAATCCTATTATAACATGTAAGCTCTATATGTGTGCACATGTATTCGTCCAAATGCAACATCCATATGCTAATACATTCATTTCCATCCATAAAAGAAAATGCACACACATCCATATGCAGTATGAAAGTGATTGAGCCGATCTTAGTGCCTAATGTGTGTATATGCGTCCACAGGCAACCACTAGCAAACTCTTGCATCCATCAGGCATAATATGTTTCAAACACATGTTTACATCCATAGGATTCCTATCTAAAGGTCGAAAAATACTACGAATAAGATATACTCAAATGATAGAAACAAGCACTGATAAAATTTTGGAAAAAGGAGTTAAGAACATATCCTCGAAAAGGAAAGGGTACGAAGCACGAATCTTGTCTTCGGTTTCCCAAGTCGCATCCTCTTAATTATCTCCCCATTGAACCTTTAACAACTTAATCTCTTTATTGCGTAGCTTCTTAACTTCTGATCCCAGAATATGGGTAGGGACTCGCTTGACTGTCGCCTCCCATTCCACTTTGACATCTTCTAGCACACTCGGCTCAACAACCTCTGCGGTGTCAAGCAAGCACTTTCGCAGATGAGAAACATGGAAAACAACATGAACACTGGATAGATTTTCTAGGAGCTTTACTCTGTAGGCCATTTGGCCAATCCTCTCGGTTATGGGGAATGGTCCCACAAACCTAGGTGCCAACTTCCCTACTGATCCGAAGCGAACCACATTCCTCAGAGGCGACACTTTGATATAATCTAAGTCTCCTACTTCAAATCGATGTCAGTCCTTCTCTTGTCTGCATAGGATTTCTACCTATCTTGAGCTGTCTTCATTGCCGTCAAATAAGGTCAATCTTTTCGGACGTTTCTCTAACCATATCTGGTCCAAGTAATAATCTTTCTGTAGATTCCCACCAACAAGCTGGTGATCTACAGGGTCTCCGGTACAATGCTTCGAAGGGTGCCATGCCGATGCTAGCTTGATAACTGTTATTATTGGAAAGTTGTACTAAAGGAAGATGCTCTTCCCAAGTCCCTCCGAAGTCTAGGATACACAACCTCAAAAGATCTTCAAGAATCATGTTCACCCTCTCCGTCTGTCCATCAGTCTGAGGATGAAAAGCGGTGCTCAAACACAACTGTGTACCTAATGCTTCTTGCAAGTTCCTCCAATATTCACTAGTAAAGATGGGGTCATGATTGCTCACGATGTTGGAAGGTGCTCCATGATGACGAACTATTTCACGAACATAAATTGCTACCAACCATGATGTCGTCCTCTTACTCTTAACCGGAATGAAGTGAGCGCTCTTAGTGAGTCTATCAACCACAACCCATATACTGGTGTTGCCCTTCTTCGATCTAGGCAAACCATATATGAAATCCATAGAGACGCTCTCCCATTTCCATTGTGGAAACTCCAACGGATGAAGTAATCCCCCGGGCTTCATTTGCTCAGCTTTAACTTGCTGGAAAACTAAACATTGAGAAACAAATTCGGCCACATCTTTCTTTATCCCAGAGCAAAAGAAAACCCTCTTCATGTCCCTATACATCTTATCACCGCCAGGATGAATGGTCATCTTAGAATGGTGGGCTTCTTCTAAGACTGCCTTTATCAAGCTTCCAGTTTAAGGAAAACAAAGCCTTCCATCTCATCACAACCACCCCTTTTTATTTATGGCATATCTACTGAGGTGACTAGAAGTCTCCCCTCTTCTGATCTTATCCATGATGTCTAGAATCTGTGGGTCACCTTGTTGCGAAGCTTCTATCTATTCCATAAGAGTTGGTCGTATCTCCCAGGATGCAAACAAATCAGGCAAAATCTCAATGTAGGGTCTAAAATCAAAAGCTGATATGAACTCCAAGTTCTTTCTTTCCAAAAACAGAGGACTTAGGGCCACCCTCTGCCTACTTAGTGCGTCTGTTACCACATTACCCTTGCCAGGCATATAAGCAATCTCAAAATCATAAGAAGCTAGAAACTCTATCCACCGTTGTTGCCTTAAATTGAGGTCTTTATATGAGAACAGATACTTGAGAGATTTATGATCGGTCTATAACTCAAACTTCTCTCCAAGTAAATAATGACGCCAAGTCCTTAATGCAAATACAATGGCAGCTAGCTCTAGATCATGGGTGGGGTAGTTCTTTTCATGAACTCTCAATTGTCTACCCCCATAACACAATACTTTCCCGTCTTGCATTAGAACCGCACCAAGCCCTGTACCACACGCATCAGTGTAAACTGTAAACACCTTACTCCCGTAAGGCGAGGTCAAGACCGGGGTTGTTGTCAGAGCCCTCTTCAATTGTTGGAAAGCAACATCACAATCTATATCCCATGAAAATGCCAAGTTCTTCTTCTTTTGCCTGGTGAGTGGGGCTGATATCTTTGCGAAGTCCTTAATGAACTTCCTATAGTAACCTGCCAACCCAAGAAAGCTTCTCACCTCGGTTGTATTTTTAGGAATCTGCTAATCCTGCACTACAACCACCTTCACGGGATCTACAGCTATCCCTTCTTTGGGGACCACATGCCCTAAAATTCTCACCACTTTTCTCCAAAAATGGCATTTGGAAGATTTTTCTTTAAGCTGATGGTCACGGAAAGTTTCCAAAACTTCTCTCAAATGTTGGGCATGCTCTTCTTTGCTTTTGGAGAAGATCAAAATATCATCAACAAAGACTACAACAAATTTATTTAGGAACTCCTGAAACACCCTATTCATCAGAAAGACAAAATAGGCGGGTGCATTCGTCAGCCCAAAAGGCATAACTAGCCATTCAAAGAAACCATCCAGAGTCCTAAAACCAGTCTTATCTATGCTGTCCTCAGCCACCCTCAACTGATGGAACCCCATGGCCAAGTCTAACTGGGAAAATACTGAGGCACCAACAAGTTGATCAAATAAATCATCAATCCTTGGAAGCGGGTGCATATTCTTCTTAGTGAATTTATTCAGCTTTCTATATTCAACACACAATCGAAGCGAACCATCCGTCTTATTCGCGAATACTACTGGAGCACCCAATTCAGATATGCTTCTTATGATAACCCCCTTTTCAAGTAGCTCTCCTACTTGCTTACTCATCTCCCTCTTTTCCCTCGGAGCCATGTGTTGCAGTGGCAATGCAACTAGCTTTGCATTGTCCACCAAATATATACGAAAGTCGATTTCGCTCCTCGGAGGTAAACACCGAACCTCATCAAAAACATCGGAAAATCTCAGACTTTTGGAATAGATTGCAGATCGTTGATAGATGCATCAGGAGACTTTAGGAAGCTAAGCATAACAGACCATTGAGGCTCACAAGAAATCTCGAGGGTCCTCTCATGGCAGGTCAGAATCCTAATGACCCTCTTCTCACAATCCAGAATGGCACCATAAGTGGTAAGCCAATCCATTCCTAGAATCAACCCATAGCCCATAAACTCGAGCACATACGCGTCACATTCAAACTCGATGCTAACAAAGATATTTTCAAACCTCGATAAATCATAGATAAATGAGTCAAACCACCAATGGGGTTTGAAACGACTATGAGATCCACTACCATACTAGTAATTAAGTGCAGAGATTCAACTACAGAACTTGATATGAATGAATGTGAGGCACTAGAATCAAAAAGTGTTCTAACAGGATGATTTGAAAGAGAAATTAAACTTTCCACAGAAATTTTTCTACCTCTATCAGGAGCACTGATTGCGAGAGCATGCATCTGCCCTCCAGAAGTCCCTGTCCCTATGATCCCTGTTTCTTCGGGCAATCTCTAGCAAAGTGTCCGACCTCTCCACAATGGTAGCAAGAGTTCTTCCTTCACTTACATTCTTTAATCAGGTGACCTTCCTTCCCACAATTGTGACATTTTCTATTATCCTTGCCTTTATCATTTTTCCCTCCTTTGTTATGCTATTGTTGTTGCCCCTTCTTGGGTCACACCTTCCTATTTTGCGATATCTCCTCAGCCTTCTTTTCTCCCTTGTCTTCCTCATGCATTAGGGCCAAATCGACAAGCTTTTCAAAAGTGTCCCCCATTGGAATATGGGACATGGCTAACCCATGCAAAGGCTCATTCAGCCCTTTAGCAAACCGCAAAGCCCTTTTGTTCGGCATATCCACCAATTCTAAATCGAACCTTGCTAGCTGGTTGAATTTATTCACATAATCCTTTACCGACAAGTTTCCTTGTTTGAGTGCTAAGAATTTCTCCATTTGTATGCTTATTTCGGCTTAAGAAAGAAATTTTGTTTCAAACCTCTGTTTAAAATCTTCCGAAGTTTCCACCAGACATCCAGCTTGGGTGATTTCCCACCAAAATGAGGCTTCGTCCTTCAGTAGCCGGTGACTAACTGAACATTCCTTCTATCCTCTACTTCAAAGATTACGAACAATTCCTCAGTCTCCTTGAGCCAATTCCGAGCTTCTACGAATGTCTCGTTCCCATGGAATGGCTTCCCTCGCATAGCATGGAAGTCTTTGTAGATCTTGGCGAAGTTATCTACTTTTAGAGGGGGAGAGGGGGAGGAGGAATGACTAGTGCAGCTGGGAGAGAACATTTCCTTGGCCTTCGGCAGGCATCATGGCCTCCAAATACCTACGGAACCATCCAGGTATTGTGACGCCCTCTTGGATATTACGAATGTTTTGTTCCCCAGACATGCTGAAAATGGAAAAAGGAAGAAATTTAGATAAGGGATCGAAGGATTCTACATATGGCTTTTTGGGAATGTTTTTCAAAGCAGACTTTTCTTCTTGAAAATGCTTTCTTTTAAAATCTTTTTGAGAATAATTTTCAAAAACTTTATCCACTCTGGTAACCTTCAGCTTTGATACCAAGTGTGACACCCCACGTCTGTTAATGTCACTCACTAAGGGAATGCATTAAGTTTCGTGAAGCGTTATAGGTAAACAGACACGGAATAATTACAAGACAGATATAAATAAGATAGCAGCGGAAATTTAAATTTTTATTTCAAACATAAATCATAATGTCGTGGTCCCTAATACTATAAGTCACAAAAACCATTACAATAGAATAACTTCTGTCTTGCACCATCAGAGTACATAAGTATATAAAAAGTATAATTCCCCAAATAAAAGAGTTAAGCCACAGTAGAGATAAGAACTTGAGCCATACTTTAGAAGTAGCTCCTAGCAAGATAATATATGAGTCCTGACTAGGCCTGAGTGTTTCCTCCCTGAGAACCTAGGGGAGGGGGGATGGAAGAAAGAACTTCCAAGGAGTACTCGCAAGGGGCAAGGGGCAAGAAGCTTCGTAGATGCTGCAAAGAGAAATATAAGAAATGTAGAGAAACTTTTACGCCCCAGTTTATATTGCCGAAATCTTAGTCGACAACATGATGACATTACTGTTGAGCATTTAATTATAAGGGGGATGGATCCTACGTATAAGAGTAGTACTAAGTGGTATCATCATGGCGAACAATTAAAAGTGGGCGTAGACATGAAGTTGGACAGTACATTTGATCTACTTAAAGCTATTCATTTTGAAGATGAAGATTTTTTTAATCATGATTTTTTTAACTGATGTTAATGAAAACAAGGATGTTCAAAAACGTGTACATGATTTACTTAAGAATTTGGAGGATGCAGAAACCCCCCTGTTAGCCTACTTTGTGGATTAGGCTACACAAAGCTAAAAGATTAATCGTTGGATAGTAGTGATTAGAAGAGCATAAGCCAGAGGCCCGAATCGGTTCGGAGACCCCCGAACCGAACTGATTTATTGAGGAGAAAGCAAAGCAGGAGATGAAAAGAAGGTAACCAGATCGGTTCAGAGATACCCGATCCGCACCCTCCTTCTGCACTTCTGATCCGAATCGGTGAACAAACTGCAGCATCCACTCTATGATATACTGAATACCTGAAGCGGTTCCACTCCACTAACCCATGTTTTCAATGCGCTGACACGATCCTAAAGCAACCCGATCCAGACTCACAGGGGATGGTGGCCACGTGGCTCCGAACCGGACTGATCTTCTGCCTATAAATACACCAATCAGCACCATTTGAAGAGATCTTTTAGAAAAATCTTGACTTTAACTCTCACAACCACCGAATTTCATTGCTTCATTCAGATCACCATCAACTTCTGGAGTGTATTTTATCAATCATCAAGAGAAATTATCAGTTGTATTAGAGATATTGAGTGAAATTCAACATTATATTTGTACTTGTATCTCCAATCAACAAAGTATAAAGTGGGCGTAGGCTCTTTAACGCCAAACCACTATAAATAGTGTGTTATCACTGTTTTTCCTTCTACTTTGCTTGAATTGTTATTTGTTTGAGTGTTGGAACCAATTTTTGGTTTAACATTTTGGTGCTTTCACTGAAAGCGTTGAATTCTCAGCGTTTTGGATTAATGTTCTACTATTTGAACCCTCAAGTTCGAGGAAGTTAATCCACTTTCTTCGGCATTCTTGGAAATTTTCTGTCTAATCTCCAGAGAATTGGATTTCATGACTAAAGGAAAAGAAGTGCAAAGTGCTCGAGAGAATGAGACGAATGAAGATCAGCAAGCCATGGTTGTAACAGATCGCGGGGGCAAAGTTCAGGAGCTTACCGGTCTGGCATAGCATCTTCGAACTGATCCGACCACGAAGCTCCAAACCGAACCGGTGATGCCGATCCGAACCGATCCGGATTCCTGAACACTATTGGTGCCTCCCCACCGATCCGAACTGCAGAGGTAGACATGGACCGATCCGAACCAAATGCAGTTGAGGCTGGAAATTCTACTCGAGCCCCTACAAATGCTCCGATACCGATCGCGACAAGTAGTGATCAGCCTACTCCCTCTGCGCTTATCACACAAAGAGATTTTTCGTGCTTACTTGATATGCTAGACAACACCAGAGATGCTTTGGAGGCTCGTAAATGTGAAAGCATTCTTATGCGGGAAAACATGAAGGTTATGAGTGGGGAGGTAACTGAGCTTTGTAGACAAAGAATGTCCTCCCTGACTCATCGTCCTACAATGGATCATTCTTCATCTTCAAACGAAGAGCACCCGCGTCAAAGGAGGCCGTATGAAAGGCCCGAGAATCTGGACCAGTTGACATTTGGATCATTGGGGTCCCGTGAAGATGCAGCCCGCGTTCTAGGACTTGGTGATCCAAGTTTGAGAGAACCAATACTGCTACCGATGCGAGGATCATACGTCCTTCCCATAGATCCAAAACATCACTAATCCCACCTAGGGGCAGCTTCTCCAACCCATTCGTCCCATGAATGACTGGGATGTTAGAGGGTGAGGAAGTTCAGCCACAAATCGAAACCAAAGGGTGCCGCCTTACGTAGGCACTGGACATATTAGAAGAGATAGAAGCGTAGATCCTGAACCAGCTTTGACCAACGCAAAAGTGGAAATGATAGTACGGCAGATCATAGCCGATAGTCGACGCTACACTAGTGAGGACTGGGGTATTGTGCGTAGTCACACCCCATTCACCAATGACATCTTGGATTTTCAATTTACTCGACGATTCAATCTGCCACAAATGGACCGATATGCCGAAAGAACGGATTTGGGACAACATTTGATGAGATATGCATGGTATATGAATGTCACAGCCACACCTGACACTGTGAAATGCAAAGCCTTCCCGATATATCTAGAAGATATTGCGTTAATGTTGTTCACTCGACTTCCCCCATGATCGGTATCGAGCTTTAAAGAACTAAGTGAACGTTTCATGAACCAGTTTTGGCTCCATGCCCGGAAAGCTAAAAGTGTTATTGAGATATCCAGAATCAAGCAGGCCTCTGGCGAACCCCCGAAGTTATACCTAGACCGTTTCAACTTAGCGGTTAATGAAATAAGCGACCCTCATGAGCCAACCATTTTGATGGCATAATAGACGGGGTCGATCCAGACACGGAATTCTGGGGGTATTTAGCTGTAAAGCCGCCATTGACGAGGTAGGCATTCTATGAAAAGGCTAATATCCGCTTGCGACGGGAGGAAATTTACGCCAGTAGAAAGAGAAAATCCTATGGTGTATCCAGAGAAGACATTCAAAGCAATGTCGCAGTGAAACAGTCCGGTGTAATCCCAGGAAGGTCAAGGTAAATGTCGCAATAAAAATGAAGGAAATAATGATCGAGTTAGAAGTGGCAGAAAAAGGAACGAGAATTGTGGAAACAACTCCAAAAAAAGGCCTTGATTTCAGACCTTCGAAAGCTACATGCTGTTGAATGATACTCTAGAGAACATCTATCTAGATACTTATAATGTCTTATAGTACAAAAAGCCTCCTCCTAGAGACTCTACTGAGAAGGAGCTTGCAACTGGAAAATTTTGTTCATTTCATGGGACTCACGGGCACTCTACTAATGAGTGACGTCATTTAAAAGACGTTGTTGAAGAACTACTGCGAGAAGGAAAGTTAGATAAGTACAAGGTCGCTCCAAGAGATAGGGGCAAGGGGGCAAACCCCGAATCAAAACCAACCCGCTTCCAAACCCACAACTCCACAGAAGGGAAATGCATTGTTATAAACATCATAGTTAGAGGACCACATCCAGCTAGTTCCAATAATAGGGCGATGGAACAGTACGTTAATGCCGCTAAATATTCCGAAATAGGGGAATGTAGCAACCTTGAGGAATCCACACAAATAAAACAGCAAAAGACTGTTGCTGATGATATCATCTTCCGAGACAGAGAAAGTATTGGGGTTGAAGCACCAGGTATTGACCCATTAGTAATAACAACAGTTATTGGACCTGCAATAGTCAAGAAAGTACTTGTAGATAATGGAAGTTCTATTAACATCCTGTTTAAAAAGGCTTTCGATTAGATGAAATTGGAAATAGAGGACTTGAAGCCATGCGAAGGTTGGATTTGTGGTTTTAACGGAACCTCTACCACCCCGATTGGAGTGATAGACCTACCTGTAGAGTTAGGCGAGGGAGAGCACAGAAGAGTGAGGATTGTCCAGTTTGTCATCATGGATATCGACTCACCTTACAACGCTTTCCTAGGAAGAATAGCCCTTTCGGAATTCAATGTTTGCATTGCCCCATGGTGCCCATTGATGAAATTCCCAACAGATGCTGGAGTGGGGATGGTTCGAGGAGATCAAGTTACCGGAAGGGCCTGCTACATGGCAGAGTTAAAAATGTTGTGTAACGGAAAGAATTTAGAACTAAGGACACTTCCTCTCCTAGGAGAGCTCAGCATAGCAGCTAAAGACGATACCGCCAAGGGAATCGCCCAACGAAATTCCTGAAGATATCGATCCCAAGGAGGACGAAGAATCAGGAACTAGAAAGGCGACACCCAATGAGGCAACTATTGATATCCTAATCGATAGCGACGACCCACTAAAGGTCTTGAAGATTGGGTCTCACTCGGATTCTTTCCACACGAAAGAATTAACTTATTTTCTGAAAGCAAACCTTGATGTGTTTGCTTGGACTCATGTAGACATGTGTGGAATTTCTCCCACAGTTATGAGCGATTTGTTAAGCTTGGACCCAAAGCATCCTCTGGTCAAGAAGATGAGACGTATGTTGGGCTCGGAGAGGTCAGCAACATTAAAGGAAGAAGTAGAGAAGTTAAATAATAATGGGTTCATTAGAGATTCGACATATCCCGAATGGATATCAGATTCTGTTTAGTCAGGAAATCAAATGGGATATGGCAAACGTGCATTGACTTTTCTGATTTGAATAAGGCTTGTCCAAAAGATAACTTTCCGCTCCCTAGGATTGATCAGCTGGTGGACTCAATAGAAGGACACAAACTTCTCTCCTTCATGGACGCATATTTGGGATACAACCAGATCCCCATGCATGTACCGGATCAAGAGCACACAAGTATTATTACAAACTTTGGATTATACTGTTATGTGGTGATGCCATTCAGACTAAAGAATGCCGAAGCCACGTAACAGCGTTTGGTAAACCAATGTTCTATAATCGGATCGGGAAAACAATGGAGGTATATGCAGATGACAAGCTTGTGAAGTCCACGCAGTCTTCTGATCATACGAAAGATTTGGCGGAGATGTTTGACATTCTACGGAAGTATGGGATGAAATTGAACCCCTTAAAATGCTCATTTGGGGTTACATCAGGGAAATTTCTCGGTTTCATTATAAGTTCTCAAGGGATTGAAATTAACCCTGACCAAATAGCGGCAATCAGGAGCGTGGAAGAGCCACGAAATATTAGAGATGTTCAAAGCTTGGATGGGAAAGTAGCAGCATTGAGCAGGTTCATTTCCAAGGCCACGGAAAAATGCGTTCCCTTCTTTGAATTAATTAAACGAGGAAAGAGAAATTTTGAGTGGACCCCCGACAGTATAGAGGCCTTCCAAAATTTGTTAAATTTGCTGGAGAAACCCTTGATATTGTCAAAACCAGTGAATCACGAAGATCTATTCGTATATTTGGCAGTGTCATCTCATGCTGTCAACTCAACTTTGGTACGTGAGGAAGACAAGATCCAGAGGCCAGTATACTATGTAAGCAAGAAGTTAGTGACGACAAAACGCAATATCCGAAAATAGAAAAACTTGCTTATAGTCTCTTGATTACATCTCGAAAGCTCCGTCATTATTTCCAAGCTCATCCGGTAGTCATATACACTGATCAGCCACTGAGGCAAGTGTTACCATGACCTGAAGCATCCGGACGATTACTTAAGTGGAATACCGAGTTGAGCCAATTCGACTTAAATTTTCAACCAAGGAGATCAATAAGGGGACAAGCCCTAGCTGACTTCATAGAAGAACTCACAATTCTCAAGGAAGAAGCGTTGGATGATGTGGCTGACCCTTCATAGCATAATTTAGAACTTAGCCCCTAGAAATTATATACAGATGGGTCTAAGAATGATCGGAGGTCCGATGCCAGAGTTGTTTTAACTACTCCTGAAGGATGATCCATTTACTATGCCTATGGTTGGAATTCTCTACCACCAACAATGACTCCGAATACGAGGCCTTGATTACTGGGATTAAACTCGCTAAGGAACTAGGGGTAACGACACTAGACATATTCTATGACTCCAAGATAGTTGTCTGCCAAGTTCGAAAGGAATTAAAAACCAGGGGACCTCGACTTGTTACTTACCTTGAAAAAGAAGAGGAGTTACTAGGCAACCTGGAGCATTATAACATAACTCATTTCCCAAAAATAGAAAACCAGAAGGCAGACCGACTGGCAAGTTTGCAAGTTCTGACAACCTAGAAGAGACCGAGATGGTTGCAATAGAGGTATTGGAGTCGCCAAGCTTTGACCAAATGGAAGTCGACCTAGCCGTGGAAGCTGAACTAAAAAGGGAGTCATGGATGACATCGATTAAGAACTTCCTTAGGAGCGGAACGCTCCCATCAAAAAAGAGCAAGAGACGAGCTGTAATACGTAAAGCTGCTAGATACATCTTACAGGACGACGTTCTTTATCGTTAGGGATTTTCTATGCCTCTAATCCAGTGTATAGCACGTGACGACGTTAAGCGTGTACTGAGAGAAGTACACGAGGGTGAATGTGGAGACCACACTGGAGGTGAAACTTTCGCAAAGAAAGTGTTACGATATGGCTATTTATGTCCTCCTGTACATAAAGATACAGCTGATTACTCACGATGCTGCGATAAATGTCAGAAATTTGCTAAAGTTCCAAGGGCACCTCCGATTCTGCTTAAATCAATGGTGAGCCCATGGTTGTTCGCTATGTGGGAAATAGACGTCAATGGGACTCTGCCAATCACCAAAGGAGGAGCTAAATATGCAATCGTGGCCGTGAATTATTTCAAAAAATAGGCGGAAGCCGAACCCTTAACCACGATCACGACAAAGCAGGTGATAAACTTTGTGGTCATTGTCGATTTGGGATACCAAGAACCATCATAACTGACAATGGAACCCAATTCGATAGCACAGAATTCAGAAATTTCTGCTAGAAGTATAAGATTGACGAGAGATATACTGCTGTAGCTCACCCACAATCAAATAGACAAGTTGAAGTAATAAACAAAGTCATTAAGTACATCCTTAAAAGGAAATTGGAACAAGCAAAAGCCTTGTGAGTTGACGAATTACCACTAGCTTTGTGGGCCTATCGGACGACCTTCAAGATGGCAACTGGTCACACCCCTTTTTCACTCTCTATTGGATCAGAAGCGGTAATTCCGGTGGAGCTTAAAGTTCCCTCTCATAGGGAGACGTATTATGACCCAATGACAAACAAAGCACTTCTCCTTGAGTCCCTGGACATGATTAAAGAGAAGAGAGAGACGAAGCGAACTTGCATGCCTCGAGGCACAGGTGCCAAGTGGCATGCTATTATGACAGAAAGGTTCGCCCTTGGACCTTTGAACCTGGAGACTTAGTACTAAAGCGAGTCTTCCCACCTCTAGTTCATATAGGTCCAAAATGGGAAGGACCATATACCATCCCACAGAAACTTGATACAGGAGCTTTCAAGTTAACGACCGTAGATGGTGAAGAAATTCATAGAGCTTGGAATGCCCGACATTTGCGGCATGACTTGAATTTATACTGTTTTCTTTTGTTTCACAAGCCATGTAAAAAGGCACGACTTGCCTAGAAAAGTCTGGTTAATATAAATAAAAGATTATAAAGTGGACGTAGGTCATGACTTGGCCGAACCATTATAAAAATATCGTGTGTGATTTACTTTTCCTGCACGAACTTTGTTTTATATATACTCTGTGATTGTTATAATCTAAGTGTGAAACACTAGAAATTTGAATCGATACCAGAGCAAATGAAATAACCGTTTACGTAACGACATAAAAAGGACAAAGAGATGATGTCCCAAACTCTAACTCTCACGATTCTAGAGAGAGTACAAAGGACAGGAAGACGACGGCCCTAAGGCGTAAAGGTGCAACAGGACAAAAGACTGCCTAGAATCCACTCTAATATGACCATATGACAGAAGAGTATAAAGGTCCTAGGAATAAGTACCAATGAAAAAGAATCGTAATTCCATTAAAAGACTGGGGAGAGTTTAGTAGCGGACCTAATCAATCTCGAACGAGTCCTGGCCAGACACTTTCTTTTCAAGATTGATTGGGGGCATGTACACCGCACCTCCTATTAACATTTGTTTAAACATGCATAGATTATCGTTTTCCACTTATGTTTATTAACATTTTGACCATTGTCGAAATCAATATAAATAAATGACGAATTTGCAAGTATTTGACATTACAAGAAACAAGCTACTTTATTCATGTGGCTGCAGGTTTGTACAAAAAGGCTAAACGAAGAGATGCGAGGGCCGCACTCGCTATAACAACAGCGGAACAAGGGAAAATCAAAACATAGGATAAAGCCGCTTTTCATTTGGGCTTTGGAGTAGATTTCGCTTTCTTGGCAACCTTAAGTTTTTCCTTCTCCTCTTTTTTAGCATCAGTCATGATACGCTTTGGCTTCTTCTTTCCTAGAACTGAAGCGCTGGGATCAATAGAAGATTTTTTAGCAAGCTCTTCAGTAATTGATCTAGTTGAAAGTTTGACAACTAACCTTTACCCAAGAGGGATTGTCGCGATAGGTTTGATAGTCTCGGAATCTTCCTTCTCAACTTTGGCTTTTAAGAGCATATCCTGCTTGGCTTTCATATCAGCCAAAGTCATATCGTCGGCATTCCCCAAATCTCCAGTCACGACAACATCATCATCTTCCTCATGCCCATCATTGCCGCCATCATTTTTCGAGGCATCCATCACATCCTCGTCCTTCAGATCCTTAATGCTAGATGGCACAGGAGCTTTCTCAGAAACCTCCTCCTTATCCTAGACCCTCTCTGTAGATTTCGATCCAGTGACTTCAATCTGTTTTTCCTGGTTCTCTTCAGCTAAATTCGAATCGATTATTTCTTCTTGTCGCTCATTGGCAGTTTCAACTAGTTTTGCAATTATAGGACAAGAAGCAACAGTTATTAACTCAGGAAAAAACTCGTACCCTTCAATCGTTTGTCCAAAAATATGACCAAAAGTTGAGATAGCTCTAACAAACTAAGGTGAAAAGGAGGAGATACCTTCGGATGATTTCTCAACTTGAGAAATAGGAGTCTTCGAAGTTGTTTCAGCAATAGGAGATAAAATATGATGCCTTAGGAATTCCCGGATTCTCTGGATCGTATCCTTCCGTTTCGGCAACCTCTGGGGCAGAAGAAGAAGAACCGGTTTCAATAATGTTTTTTCCTTTGGCCTGGCGCCTCTCTTCTTCCATAGCAGCAATGAGTCTGCGTCCTTCAACCAGGCATGCCGGCTCTTCACCCCTTAGAATTTTCTCCATAAATTTGTAATCTTCAACGGATTCCACCTTGAGCTCTTTCATGTCCCATTCAATGATTTGATCCCACACATAGACCAAAGTTGTTGGATAATCTTGGTTCCAAGCGATGTCCCGATGACAGATCACTTAGGCAAAAAATTCTATCATTAGCTCACCATAACTATCCAAATCTTTTTGGGTAGCAGAAAGCTGTGTATGGGCAACCTCGGCAGATTTAATGGCAATGCTTGCATTCCCTTCGACTAAGACTGCTCTGTATTCAACTTCTATCAGTTTGGTTTCCAATTCAGCATTTCGCTTCGCCAACTCAGCATTTTTCTTCACCAGATCAGCCTTCTCCTACTCAAAAGTAGTGCAAGCCAATTGTGCTTTAACACTCTCAGACTTAGCATCCTCAACTTGCTTCTTCAAATCTAAGCATTCCTGGCTATGAGATTCCAGCACAGTGTGATAACGCTTTTGTAGCTCCATATGGTTTTTTTTAAATGTCAGCATTCCACAGAGCAAGAGCAAGCTGAGCCTATGCATCTTCCACATCTTTCTTAGAATTTTTCAAGATGATTTTGTCATACTTGGCCATTTCCTTCATGTGATCGATATCAGTGATTAAGTCTCGAACGATTTTGGAGAGGTTGTGCGAATATTTATATATCTCCTTATATTGCCTATCTACTAAATCTATCTTTGCCTTAGCATCATCCGCCCACTTCAAAGGCACGGGTTCAACTGCGGGAACAAACTGCATATGGTCAAAGTATTGATCTGGAAATTTTTTCCTCAGATAAGCCAGTTTTGCTTTATTCTCGGAATCGAGCGACACAGGGTTGGATATGGATAATTCAACATTTCGTCGCTTGGCAGGTATAATGGACGTTTCATATTTGCCTGGCCTTTTCTCAGAAACTTTATGTTTGTCTTGCGAATCGACATGCTTCGACAGTGGCTTCTCTTGGGGATGTTTCTCTTTAGGAGGAGTCAAAGCTTTAGGACGGGGTTTGTCTCCTTCACGACGATCTTGATAGCTCTTGTGTTTGTCTGGATCTGACCGACGGGGAGATCGGGAGCGTGAAGAATAAGGACGATTGGAATCATAATGTCTCTTGTCATCTCTGTCGCGGCTCTTATGTCGATTGCATTCAGTATCGAGGTCAAACCTAGGCATGCTGGTGCGGATCTTCCTGACATCGTAGTGTTTATGCGTCATTTGTCCTACAAAATGATGCATGTACATGTAAAAATCAAGAATTAATATAAAGCACAAGTGCTGTGATGTGCAGTGCTAGAGTGTTGTGTATATCCTAAGTGATATCCCCCCAACCAACCAGAGCCTAGAGTTAGACCAGTATGTGCAGTTTCCCTAGTCTTCACAGGGTAACTTTCTCTTCGGAGGTGAGAGTAAGAGCATATGCTCTTAAATCCTTTGAAGTATAAATTGTATCGGGCAAGGGAAGCTTCCTTAGGCCCTGATATATGGAATCATCCATAAAAGCATCGTCGCCTTGAGACATAGTTGATGGTAGCCCTATTGGAGAAACCAGTTTTTCAGGAGTAGCCACATTCCCAAGGTTGATGTATTTATCTCTATCCTTGTCGGGTATGTTTGCTGATATATAATCTTGAGTTGAAGTGGGAGAAGGACTCTTTTCAGGCATTGTAGGAGCTCTTAGGGTCTTCTCCCTCCTAGGTAAAGTATCAGTCGGCCCCTCGACTGGGGGTATATACACATAAGGACCCTCTCCATGTCCAATGCTATGAGTAGTAGCTAATAAATGATGGCGATGAAGATACTCATCCACAAGAACATCTCCGATAGTCAATAACTTTTTATCACCATTAAGCAACCGATTCAGATAGTCAAAGTACACCTGGTTTTTTTCCTGTGGCGGGTTAAAAACTGCAATGGAAATAAACGACAGTTAATGCATTCACAAGAATGATGAAAATTAGAAATTGAAGACCGATGTCTTTACTTGATCTACGCCATCTCCTGGCACATCCCGATTGCTACTTAATATAGAACCATTCAAGTCTTGGATCACCAACTTTACTACTGAACAACACACTGATGATTTTCCTTTTTGGTACCAATTAAAAGTATACGAAGGACAGGGTGTCCTGAGGTCAATGCTTGAAGTTGCAGAAGAAATGGACATTGTCGAAGGTGAGCTCTGTACCCAAAATTTCCCTATAAGATATATATAAGGTATGCAGGTAAGCATAGGAATTGGGTTGGAGCTGCATAGGAGCAATCCGCATTTATCTCAAAAAGTCAACGATGAATAGTGGAAACAGAGGTATTTCCCCAATAAGACACATCAATCTAGTAATGGTCATATATCCTTCGGGTGGATTATGAGGTCGATCTGTTTTAGAGGGCAACTCGGTATCTTTTCGTAGAATTCCGTACTTTAAACATATTCATGCAAGTTTGTCGTTATCAATTGTTGATGCAACAGAGTCGTTTGGCTTCTCCAAAACAATAACATTCCCTAACTCATCTGGAGCACGATTGTCTCCTATTCTCCTTCCTCTTCTTCGTCTAAAGAGACATTATCTCCAGAGGATGCTTCATTTTCATGTGCCTCCATTTCGTAGTCCGGACCCTCACTATCCCACTCCGGATCTGTAGTGAAGTGTATATCATCGATGATAGGATTTCCTAATATTCTTGCAACCTCTCTTTTCTCTATTAACCTAAGTGAGCGTCTCTCAGTCATAACTGTTGTACTATCGAAGAAACAATAGCAGAAATTAGAGTGAAGTTCCATGTGTCCCCCTGTACATGTATTTGAACTAAAGTGTGCAAATGTGTGTGCAATGATGGAACTAAATCATACAAGATAAGTACATAAAAGAATGTAATGCGGAGATGAACAAACTAGTTGTGTATTCATAAACAGTCCAAAAAGTTCAGATAAGAAGACTCTATCCTAACTGTCCATAAACTAATAAGCTATAGTTAATGTTGGTTAAGTTAGTTGATTCATTCTTGCATTTCGTATTGGATGACTTTGGATTAGTTCAGACGCACATATTACAGGAGGATCAATTTGAGTGTCTTTAATGAACAATGGATCAGTTCGAGTGTCTTTTATAAGCGACGGATCGGTTCGGAGTGTGTGAATGAAAGAGATCAGATCGGATAAAGTTGCAGGAAGGTGTCTTCATTTGGATCGGATTAACACCAAAATGAACTGCACCAACACCCTAAAACCGAAAACCTTTCCACTCAACTAAATTTAACACTCTAACAAATACCACCTCCTCCGACCCGAACCGAGACCACATGCCTTATCACAAGTGCTCTGGGATCATCTTCTCTGCCTCAAACCAGTCCCATTCCTCTCTTATCCTTCTTCCCCACTTCTTCAGCAACATCAAACCCATCTCTTTTTAAGAGCTCGCTTATGGCAGAGCATTCATGATTCAATTAGCCCAACACCAGTTCAGACTTCTTCCACTACCTTGAAGTGGCGATGAAGGCGACAGGATGAAGAGCACGACGTTAGATTTGGCATTACTTTGGACGAAATCGCTAATATTGTCTCTAGATTTGGATTTAAACTAAAGAACACAAGAATCATAACCCTACCTATAAGACTATTTCAAGAATTGGAAGATTTTCTTTGAAGTTCAGAAATTAGGGTTTTCTTTTAAGGACGACGATGAGAAAATGAAGGATAAGAGGGGAGGTTGAAAATTATATGTCGGAGACAAGACTATCCGTCTCCCTCAGATTTGACAGCCCAACTCGACCCAAACAGTAGAAGGATCGGATGACCTGAAGGCCTCTTTTTGCCCAAAAATGCAATAACGGGTCGGATACAAAATGGGTAAGCCCATTCAATCCGAAAAAAGGTACTCCTAGCCTAATGCCGCGACTTAGCTCATAAATAAGAAATAAGATTGGAAAAGAAATGTCAAAACACTTGTGTATCTTTGAATATTGGAAATATTACCCGGAAGAACAACTCGGACGTTAAGTGGACTATTGAAGTCTTTGAAAACAAAAGAAACGATTCAAACGTCCCATGTTATATTTATAAACGCCAGAAGATGCAACTTTGTGAAATGTCATCACTTTGCAGACGAATGGAAACAACTGTTCAATGACTTCGATTCAGAAGAAAATAGGTGAATCATTTTGAAGCACACTTTATCTCCAATAAATGTGTACTTCAAGGGACAAAATGTTAGCCTACTTTGTGGATTAGGCTACACAAAGCTAAAAGATTAATCGTTGGATGGTAATGATTAGAAAAGCACACGCCAGAAGCCCAGATTGGTTAAGAGACCCCCGAACCGAATCACTTTATTGAGGAGCAAGGAAGGAGATGAAATGAAGATGATAGAACCAGATCGGTTCAGGGCTACCCGTTCTGCACCCTCCTTCTGCACTTCCAATCTGAACCGATAAACAAACTGCAGCATCCAATCCACGATCTCCTGAAGACCTAGAGTGGTTCCACTCCACTAACCCACGTTTTCAATGCGCTGGCACAATCCTAAAGCAACCCAAGCCCGACTCACACGGGATGGTAGCCACGTGGCTCTGAACCGGACTGATCTTCTGCCTATAAATACACCAATCAACACCATTTGAAGAGATCTTTCGACAAAATCTTGACTCTAACTCTCACAACCACCGAATTTCATTGCTTCATTCAGATCACCATCAACTTTTGGAGTGTATTTTATCATTCGTCAAGAGAAATTATCAATTGTATTAGAGAGATTGAGTGAAATTCAACATTGTGTTTGTACTCGTATCTTCAATCAACAAAGTATAAAGTGGGCATAGGTTCTTTAACGCCTAACCACTATAAATCGTATGCTCTTATTGTTTTTCCTTCTACTTTGCTTGAAATTATCGTTTGTTTGGGTGTTAGAACCAATTTTTTTTTAACAACCCTTATATCCTTTTTGTGTAGAGCAAACTAAATTATCCGCCATCACTGCTTTGTATAATCTTAAATATGAGGTTGGATTATCCCAAAACGGTTTTGATAAGCTTTTGAACGTACTACAGGTATTGTTGCCGGTGAATAATGTACTTTCTTAGACTTTGTAAGATGTAGAAAAGTTTCTCAAAGTATTTGACATGGGGTTTGAAAAGAGTCATGCTTGTAAGAATGATTGTTGTCTTTTTTGAAAAGAGTTTCAAGATTTAGAAAGTTGTTCGAAATATAACTCTTCGGGATGGAAGATAAATGAGGACACTAAGGAGATTATACGAGGTGTTCCAGCTAAAGTGATGAGGTATTTTCCAATCATTCCAAGATTTAGGAGAATGTATAGATCTCAACAGATGGCAGAAGACCTAAGGTGGCATTTCAATAATAAAAGCAATGATGGAAAAATGAGACATCATGTAGATTCTGTAACATGTAATGTAGCGGACGAGAGGTGGAAATCATTTTCATCTGATCCACGCAATCTAAGACTTGGTCTTGCTTTAGATGTGGTCAATCCATTTGCCTCAATGTGCTCCAAATATAGTTGTTGGCCAGTAGTTCTTGTGACATATAATATCTTGCCTATGTTATGTATGAACAAAGAAAATATGATGCTAACATTAATAATTCATGGACCAAAGCAACCTGGAAATGATATCGATGTGTACTTGGCACCACTGGTAGAAAACTTAAATTATTTATGAAATAATGGAATATATATATCAGTAAATCAGATTTTAATTTAAGAGCAATTTTACTATAGACAATAAACGACTTTCCAGTCTATGGAAATCTTGCAGGATGTTGTGTAAAAGGCGAAAAAGCTTGTCCATTATATGGTGTTAACACTCATCATCGATGGTTGAAGCATTGTCGGAAATGCATTTATGTGGGACATAGAAGATTTCTAGACCTTTCACATCCATGGAGGAAACAAAAAAATTGGTTTGATAACACAGCAGAGGATGGTAATAGACCTAGAATTCTAACAGGACAAAATATTTCTGCTATTTTGGATTGTTTTCCAAATGTTTTTGGAAAAGGTAAGAATGAAGCAACAAAAAGGAGGATGAGTAAGAAGAAGTTAAAGACAGAGTTGAGTAAGAAGTTAAAAAGTAAAAAGAGGAAGAGGAAGAGTACTCACAGTAAAGAAGACGAAGATGATAGAAAAAAAGAGCTATTAAGGTGGAAAAAGATCAATATTTTTTTATTTGCCATATTGGGAGGTTAGTATTAAAATTAAATTTTGTTTCATAGAACTAACAATATAAAGTTAATAAATTGTTGTATTATTGGTATTTCTAGGAACTTCCTTTACGACATAATTTAGATGTGAAGCATGTTGAGAAAATTGTCGCTGAAAGCCTATTAAGCACGATGTTGCATAACAGTAAATCGAAAGATGGAATTTATTTAATGAAGGATTTGGAGGAATGGGGGATTCGACAAAGTCTTTATGCACAACCTCATGGGAATAGAACATATCTATCACCGGCTCCATATAAGTTGTCATTATCCGAAAAAAAATATTTTGTAAAAGGTTACATGATTTTAAAGGTCCCGACGGTTATTGCTCAAATTTCAAAAGATGTATCGTTAGAAGGGTGCAAAGTTAGTGGGTTGAAGTCGCATGATTATCGTGTCCTAATGCAACAATTGTTACCTGTTGCGGTTAGTGATTTGTTACCGAAAAAACTTAGAACACTAATGGCAACGTCCCGGGTTTTGACGAAATTTGTAATACAATTTATTATGGATTATTTTTGTAATTTATTTGATTAAATAAATTAGAATAATAATTATTTAAAATCATATGAATATATTAACTTGTTATATTCATTCATATTTATATAAACGTTTATAATACAAGTAAAGGTGGTTTTAACATTTACATTTAAGTTCAATCTTGTTTTTGATTCGTGTAATTTATAAGTTTACATAAGATAACAAATGCGAATATTATAAATAAATATTTAATTACTTTATGTATAAGTTTACGAAGAACTTAGATCGCCACTAGATAGCCTTTCTTTTACATCATAGAAGCCTGCCCAATTTTCATTCCCAATGCAAGTAGTAGCAGCCTACTAAGCACATGTCTTTCAAATCACATTGTAGACAATCTTTTTGCACTGTTCCTTCACATCAAATGGATAACAGCCTAGAATCATTACCATAGCTAAGCCTAGCTATTTAAAACTTCAGCATTATGCACAGCTAGGAACTCTGCTTTAATCTTTCAATCAAAACTTGGAGCAGCCAATGACATATCTTCCCATCAATGAGACAGCCCAACATAGCCAAAACTCTACGCTGTAAAGCCTAACCAAGCTATTTTTTTTATTCCCCTATAAATACACTGGTTCCCCTCAACATTTCTCACACAAATCTGATGAAAAGCACACAAAAACAGACAGAGGAAATTAAATGGCAGAGGAAGCAAGTGGAAAAGAAAATTTGAAACTGGAAATTCCTGAAACTGATTACATAGTGAGTAAACCTTTCCCATTGACATATAAATTATTATATAGTGTTGCCATATATTGTTGGAAAACAATGGTTAAGTCACGGACTAGGTCGCTTTTTTGAAGACGATTCGGCGATCTGGTCAGAGGTGCAAACCAGTTCGTTCTTTCGCCGCCGCCTCTAGGATAAAACAGCTTCTAAAAAGGATAATCGATTTGCTTGCACAACAAATCGGTGCAGATTTGCACTTTCAAAAATAATATTGCTCGATTTTTCTGAAAGAAAGATTTAATGGCGGAGGCTAAAAGAAAGTAGAATTCGATATTCTTTTGTGTCTGTAGATAAAAATTATATATATAACGAGAATTAGGGTTTGGGAGAAAAAATCGGATCTGCTAAAATTTCGGGGGATAAAGTTTTTATCGTTGCAAACTTTTTACCGTTGCAGAAAAATTATCGGTGCAGAAAATAATTTTCCATTAAAAAAACGGTTCGAAAACTGCAAATTTTTATGGTCCAAAAATATAAATGTCTACACCACCAAGCCCAAGCCCGAGCCCGAACCGGACCGGGCTGGGTTGGGTCGAGTCGGTCGGTCGCGCGCGTGTGTGGTGTTCATGATGCATGGTCTCCCTCCTCACAACAAAGCATGTATTGGGAGCCCAAGGCCCCGACATGATTTCTTAGAAACAAGTATAAATCCTTGCCTCTTCCATATAATCCCATGATGTGGGACTATTCACACAAAGGAGCCATTCATACACTTATTCAACATTTTTAATAATTCACTTAATGTTTGTAAAACATTTCCAACAATCCCCCACTTGAATTTTTAAAAATATTTTTGAGCAATTTCTAAAACCATAAGATTGTGCATAAACAAAGGTGTCATCCGACTTGAACCTTTGCATAGTGAGTAAGATTCAGTTTTTACTGGAGTGACACGTAGTCTTGAACTCTATTCCTGACATCAAACCACACACAACCTTTTCTATAGTGCAATCAAGCCTGTGCATTTATGGCCATGCACGTCTATCCTAGTTCAGTGAATGCTCTAGAAGTTTTGCCCAAAACTCCATAGGAAACGACCACATTTCCACATTCACAAAGGTGGGTCTATCAAGAGTACTCCTGAAGGTAGGTTCTCCACTCCAAATAGAGTATAGATCTCATTAAGAGTTTCTATTAACTCATCCTCTAATCACTTCAAGAATACATGCTTCTTGGTTTATTAAATACCATGCTCAACTCCTATCACTACACAGCTTGTTTTTACCCATTGAACCTAATTCTTGGGATCTCCAGTCATTTAGGTCGGGTTACCATTGTGCATGACTCAACAATCTAAGGGCAATAGTCCCATTCTTTTAGAAGAATTGTGGACTTTCTCTCTTGACAGTCCTTTCGTCAAAGGATCTGCCAAATTTTCTTCACTACGTACGTAATCCACTCTAACGGTACCTCTGGAAAGCAGTTCTCTAACCGTGCTGTGCTTACGACGTATTGTCGTCTCTTACCATTATAATACCGGTTCTGAACTTTTGCAATAGCCGCAGTACTATCGCAATGTATCAACACAGCCGGTATCGGTTTTTCCCATAAGGGAATCTCAGCTAGCAGGTTTCTCAAATACTCTTCCTCTTCACTAGCTGTGGCTAGTGCTATCATCTCAGACTCCATAGTAGACTGAGCCAAAATAGTCTGTTTCTTGGATTTCCAAGAAACAGCTCCTCCAGCGATGCTAAATATATAGACACTGGTCGCATTAGAATCATCAGATAAGGTATTCCAGTCTGCATCAGAATATCCTTCAAGTACAGCTGGAAACCTTTCATAATGTAATCCAAAGTTCATGGTTCATTTAAGGTATCTCATCACCCTTTCAATAGCATGCCAGTGCTCTATACTAGGTCTACTGGTAAACCTGCACAATAATTCCACAACATAGGCAATGTCGGTTCTAGTACAATCAGTGGCATACCGAAGGCTGCCAATGATGCTCGCATAATCAGATTGTCTTACACCTTCACCAGTGTTCTTAAATAACTTTACACTGTGATCATATGGTGTACTTGTAGGTTTACAGTCAAAGTACTTATATTTCTTTAGGATCTTCTCAATGTAATGAGATTGATCCAAAGAAATTCCCTTTTCTGACCTAGTAGTTTTAATACCAAATATTACACTCGCCTCACCTAGATATTTCATATCAAAATTGACACTTATTAAGGATTTGACGGAGTTTATGGCTTGAATGTTTGACCCAAAAATGAGTAGGTCATCTACATAAAGGCATATAATAGTGCAAATGTCATTTTCAGATTTGTAATAAATGCATTTGTCACTTTCATTAACTTTAAAACCATGTGAAATGATTAAGTTATCAAATTTTTCATGCCATTGTTTAGGTGCTTGTTTTAAACCATATAATGATTTATCTAATTTGCATACTTTATGTTCTTGACCATGTACCACAAATCCTTCAGGCTGGTCCATATATATTTCTTCGTCTAATTCACCATTCAAAAATGCGGTTTTCACATCCATTTAGTGTATTAACAAATTACGAATAGAGGCAAGTGAGACTAATACTCGAATGGATGTGATTCTAGTAACAGGTGAAAAAGTGGCGAAGAAATCTATGTTTTCTTTTTGTTTAAAACCTTTGGCTACTAGTCGTGCTTTACATTTATCAATAGTGCCATCAGGTTTTAATTTCTTTTTAAGTACCCATTTACAGCCTATAGACTTACAACCAAGAGGTAAATCTACCAAATGCCAAGTCTTATTAGATTCTAAAGAATCCATCTCATCATTTATAGCCTCTTGCCAGAAATCAGCATCTAAGGAAGATAAGGCCTCTTGGAGGTTTATGGGATCCTCCTCAATAGTAAAAGCACAAAAATATGAACCACAATCTTTTATGGTTCTTGCTCTTTTACTTCTTCTAGGTTCAGCTTCAGAATTTTCATTAAGTTCTATTCTAATAGGCATACTTGAAGTGCCCCCACTAGTCCTTAATTTAAAAGGAAATTTAGTTTCATAAAAATCGGCATCACTTGATTCAATTATATTATGTGCCCTAAGGTCATAAAATTTGTTTGCTTTGCTATTAATAGCATAGCCTATAAATACACATTCATATGCACTACTAGCCAATTTTACTCTCTTAGGGTCTGGAATGCGAACATATGCTAAGCAACCCCAAGTTCTAAAATATGAGACGTTGGGTTTATGATTCTTTAAAATTTCATAAGGCGAAATTTTGTTCTTAGATTTGGGGATTCTATTCAGAACATAGCATACAGTCAATAAAATATCCCCCCACCAATGTTTTGCTGCACTAGAATTTAGTAATATGGCAACTACAAGTTCGGTAAATGTCTTATTTTTCCTTTCATCTTTACCATTCATCTCAGGAGAATAGGGTGCAGTTCTTTCATGTATTATACCATGTTGTTTATAGAATTCCAAAATTGAAGTGGATTCATATTCCGTACCTCTATCACTACGAAGTCTCTTAATTTTCCTTTTTGCTTGATTCTCAATCTCAGTTTTGAATGTTTTAAACATGTCAAAAGCATCACTTTTATTTTTCATAAGGTATACATATGTGAAATCAGAACAGTCATCAATAAAAGTGATAAAATAACGATGTCCTTGTCTAGTCAAAGTACCATCAAATTCACATATGTCAGAATGAATCAAGTCTAAGGGTTTGGAAACTCTATCAACAGATATATGAGGTTTCTTTGTGACTTTTTCATGTGTACAGAATTCACATTTCTAAAGTTCAGATTCTGTCAATTTAGGAATCATATCTAGGGTGCTCATGTTGAGAATTATTCGTTTATTAACATGACATAATCTAGAGTGCCAAATATTAAAGTCACACAACATATAAGCAGAAGTAGTCACTTTATTAGTTTCAACATTCAGTTTAAACATACCCTCACAAGCATAACCCTTTCCCACAAAAGTTCCCTTATAAGTTAGGGTATACAAATCAGCCCCAATAACTTGAGTAAACCCAGCCTTATTAAGGAGAAGCCAAGACACCAGATTCTTTCTAATCTATGGAGTATGCATAATATCTTTCAGAATTACAGTCTTTCCAGAGGTAAACTTAATTTCCACATTGCCAATCCCTGCAACTTTAGTGGTGTGGGAATCTCCCAACAAAACTTTCTGATTTTCAGCAGCCGTGTATGTAGAAAACAAGCCACGATCATAGCAGACATGGCAAGAGGCACCAGTGTCTACCCACCAACCCTCTGATCCACCAACAAGGTGAATCTCGGTAATCATAGCCATAAGAGGCTCTTCAGTCAGGTTAGCCTGCGGTGAAGAGCTTGGCCTGTTCCGAAACTTTCGTGCCATATGACCTGGTTTTCCACAGTTGTAGCATAGAAACAACTTTCCAGAATCATTCTTTTGGGCCGGTTTCTGCTGTCCTTTTGGGTTTCCTTGCGGATTCCCATTCTGTTTGTTGCGCCTGTTTTGATTCTTAAAAGATTTCTGATTCTGTTTCAGAACAGCGAGTGTGGTCTTTTTAGTGTTGTTGTTATTGACAATCAACACCTTTTCTTTCTGGTCCTGTTTGCGTGCCTCCTCCTCAATACGGAGGCGCGTGATCAAGCTTTCTAAGGAAAATTCCTTAGTCTTATGACGTAAAACATTTTTAAAATCTTTCCATCCAGGGGGTAATTTGTCAATGATAACAACAATTTGAAATTGTTCGTCCAGTGCCATACCTTCGGAGATGATCTCATGAGCTATTTTCTGCAGCTCATGAGACTGCATCTCAACTGATCGGTCGTCAGTCATCTGATACTTTAGGTAGCAACTTACAGCATATTTCTTTGCCCCTGCCTCCTTTGTATCATCGCTCAGTCCATTCAAAATAAAGTTCTTGCATAGATAATCTTGTTCAGTCCAGGTCTGCAGTTGCTTTGACAGTTCAATCCATGATGCCATCTTCGCAGCGTCAGCCTCATTAGGTTTATCTGGTAGCTGTGGTTTTTTAGCAGTCAGCGCAGCCACAACCTTTCTGATCGTGAGGAAGAACTCTATCTTCTGACGCCATTGCTTGAAATGCAAGCCTTCGAATTTGAATGGAGCAGCAGTCACGAGAGGGTTCTGGAAAGCAGAGGGTGGAGCAGCATCGTCTACGGTTGAGTTCGAAGCCATTGTTTCAGAATCGTCTTCAATTTGTTGGAAAACAATGGTTGAGTCACGGACTAGGTCGCTTTCTTGAAGACGATTCAGCGATCTGATCAAAGGTGCAAACCAGTTCGTTCCTTCGCCGCCGCCTCTAGGATAAAACAACCTCTAAAATGGATAACCGATTGCAAATTTTTATGGTCCAAAAATATAAGTGTCTACAAGCCCAAACCCGAACTAGGTCGGGTCGAGTCGGTCGGTTGGTCGCGCGTGGTGTTCATGATGCATAGTCTCCTTCCTCACAACAAAGCATGTATTGGGAGCCCAAGGCCCCAACATGATTTCTTAGAAACAAGTATAAATCCTTGCCTCTTCCATATAATCGCATGATGTGGGACTATTCACACATAGGAGCCATTCATACACTTATTCAACATTTTCAGTAATTCACTTAATGTTTGTAAAACATTTCCAACATATATAGATACATTTATGTTGTGCTTAGTCGATCGGATCTTTCATATAAAACTAGAATCAAAAACCTTAAGTAGCAAGCCCATAACCTGTATATACAGAACAGTGGACAAACTTGGACGAGTAAACCCTTCCATTTGTTAACAAATGTTTATGCCACCTATATATGTATTCATGCTTCAGGACGAGGGTAATTAGTTAATTAAATCTGGAAAGAATTGGTATAAATAAATATTAAAAAAAAACTGTTAAAGTTTTATTAATCCCCTTATTATCGCAAAACCAATTGGCAATGTGATGGAGAACATCTTAGTTTATATCCAGGATCTTAGTTCAGTATTTTCCGATGTGGGACAACTTTGAAGCACCATTCAGCACACCCCCTTGCTTCAAAGTTGTTGAGATCGAAGCACTTTCTCTTCGATTTGTGATGCACTTTCTCATCACCTTCAATTGTTGAAGCACTTTCTCTTCAACTCTACTGAAATCCTGAGCTCTGATACCATGTTAGTTTTTTTATTAATCTCCTTATTATCACAAAACCAATTGGCAATGTGATGGAGAACATCTTAGTTTATATCCAGGATCTTAGTTCAGTATTTCCCGATGTGGGACAACTTTGAAGCACCATTCAACACAAACAGACTTTGTTTTGCTTTTGCAAACAAATGCCAGTGGACAACAAATGCTTGAATCATGGAATGAAATGCTAGAAACAATGCTCAACTGTAGTGGGAGTAAACCCCTCTCTCTTGTTTACTGATCACTTGTGTGTGTGTGTGTAATGCTCATATGAGTGAGTTGGTATGGTTTCCATGCTTAAACTAAAATCTGAAACAAAACTTGGAAATAAAAAGACTAAAATCTGAAAATAAAACAAGGGCTAAGTCAGTAAAGTTATATGGGAGTAAACTAATGGATATACGTATATTGATGGCATGCAGCTGAATGTATTAATCTAAACAACGAAAAGCAAAGAACAGAGGGGCATCACTAAGTGAGTAAAATCACTTATTTGAACCTTTTTCCTAAGAATGGGATAGCAGTATCAATATTTCCATTCTCTGTTTAAATATATTTTTGACATCATTTTTAAGAAGAGATCGGAGGCACATAGCGTCCAACCATTGAGCAATTCATAAGAAAGCTAACAAAACTTGTTTACCTTGGAGTAAACGAATAGAACATTAGCATTCAAATCTTGAACAAGGAATAATATGTATAGAAACACATGTACAACAAAGGTATTGCCTAAAGCTGTAAGTTGGAGAAATGGGTGGGTGACTGTAATGGTTTCGCGAATCGCAGCGGGGCTTGTGGCGATGATCGGAAGAAAACCGCATCGAGGAGAAGTCGCGCAGATTTTTGCTTTTTGGGGCTTGGGTTTTTATTACATGGTGAAAGGGCGGTAGAGTGACTTGCGGAGAAGATAGCGACGAGTCTATGGTGGGAGAATCAACTATGCAAGTGCACAGCGTGCACGGGTGCACTGTGTGTGGTTTAAACATGAGAAATGGTAGAAAATGCAAGATAAAGGCAGGCCCGGCCCTGGCCCAAGGCCACTGAGGCGGTGGCCTTGGGCCTCCGAAGCTTTGGGGCCTCAGAATCTTGAAAGTTTTATATATAAAGATGGCATATGGGAAGTAAACTGCAGTGCATTGTGGCTTAGCGGTAAGTGCTTTGAATTTCCTTGGCACAGACCAGGGTTCGATGCCTGGTAATAACGTTTTTCCAGTTCAATTGCTATTTGCTTAGTTTTCTAAGCTTTGTTTTGGCCTTGGGCCTCAGTATGGCCAGGGCCGGCCCTGGATAAAGGAAATACTGAAGGGGGTCTGAGAAATTTATCTATCACATATAAGGCTCTGTTTTGCATTTACAAGCAAATGCTAGTGAGGCTTTCCACTGTTTATATCTTTGTGTTAATTAATACATATGGTATCTGTGCTTATATACAATGGTACATCCAAATTATATTAGCAAAACATAAGACTGAAACCTAAATAGATGAGAGAAGAAATTAAGAAGAAACAAACATGAATTTGTTTGGACAGTGTTATTGGGTATGCGGTCGATCGCGTCGTATAAAGTAATGGAGTGATCAAGTGTCGCCAAATTTTGAGAGGAGAATGGGCCTGTAGTCAACATCGTTCTGGCGGACTTTGACAATGACTGGACCATGGTGGTAATGACTGAAATCTAAACAAAGGAAGTTGGGGTTTTGGGAAAGTTCGGTTGAACCATCGGATTTTTGGTCGGGCTAATCGGAAGTGGATCTGGCTTCGTGATGGGTTCAGATAGCGAACTGCGGCACATGGCGGTAGTGGGGCGGCATGACAGTGAGAGATTTAAGATTTGGCTGTGCATGTAGACATGAGGGAGGGTGCACAGTATCTTGTTTACTGTGTGAGATGCTTTGGCATGGCAAATTTAGTTGCCTGGAATTTTGAAGCGGAGAGAACATAACAATGTCACAACTAATTGTTGATCACTCCTCTTATATAAAGTTGTTCTCTGGGGATAGCAGTAGTGGTGATAGCAAAGTTTTTATCTTATTTTCGTAGCAGAAAGGCAAATCTCGTATATACTTCGTTAACAACTTTGGAGATTGGGTAGCTCGAACATTTGAGCCTATATATTCATGTTTTATTCATGAGTAAACGGTTCAGATGTTTTGCGTAAACTTGTACACGAAAACTGAGTTATTCATCCCATTTCTTATTAGAGAATTTAATATTGGTCTTACGCAATGTTTTAAAACGCAAAAGGCGTACACGAGTCGTTTTCGGGTCCCTGAGGCGAGGCGTAAGCCTTTCGGGAAAAAAAAAGCACAGCATATATCCCGCTTGCTCATTTTTTAACGAGTCTGGACATTAACACATAATTAAAATAGCTCAAGAACAGTGCACAAACTTAAAAAAATAAAGACAGACCAAAAAAAAAAAGACAGAACTTAAAAAACACAGCACAATAAGTTTTAAAAGAAGCAGACCAAAAAAAAGCCTCTTTCAATTTTGATAACAGGAATCGATTCCGATTCCTGTTAAGGAATCGAGTTCGATTCCTTCATAGGAATCGATTTCGATTCCTTCACAGGAATCGAGTTAGATTCCTTCACAGGAATCAAACTCAATTCCTCTTCCAATTCAATATTCCAGTAGGGATATATATATATATATATATATATATATATATATATATATATATATATATATATATAAATGCACACCTCAGATAGTTGAGGCTCTAAGGCGTGCGTTTTTGGAGATTTCCATGCCTCAAGCAGCAGAGGCGTAAGCCTCAGGGGGAAAACGTTTTTTGAAGCACGTCTGAAGGCGTTTTGGGCACCGCCTCGCCTCGAGGCGCGCCTCACTCGCGTTTTTTAATACACTGGTCTTACCTCATGTTGGGAAACACACACACACACACATATATATAGGGGGCAGGTTCGAGAGCACCCCAAACAGTGCAGCACCCTAAAAGCCCCTCAACCACAACCAAGCATTTCACATTCTCTCTCATTCCACTCATTTTCTCACTTCACACTCACATTCTTTAATATAAATGCAGGTCCGGCCCTGGGCATAGGCTAACTAGGCGGCCGCCTAGGGCCTCGGGCTGGAGGTGGTTGGAGGAGGGCCTCAGCCTGCAGAAGCTATATTTGTATAATATGATTATACCTTACTAACAATGGATAGTGTAGACGAGTGGTAAAGGAAGGGGTCCTCTTGTTGGATGGTGCGAGGCTCAAATTTGGGTTGACACAATTTTGTCCTTCACGGTTCTATTTTTTGGCCTAGGGCCTCACCATACTCAGGACCGGTCCTGTATAAATGAGTGACTGTGGTTCGAGTGCAAATGTGGGGATGAAATGCAGAGGGCTACATGATTCTATATATATATATATATATATATATATATATATATATATATATATATATATATATATATATATATATATATAAATATATATATACACACACATATTAAAAAGAGAACAAAACGAAAAAAACATGAAGAAAGAGAGGGTAGGAGTATACAAGAATAAGAAGCTGAAGGGAAGCAGATGGGTATAGGCGGTTTAGCAGTGGCACATGGGTTGCGTAAATATGCTCTTTGGCTGATACATGGGAAATGGTAAGAGAAATGGGATGGGGAGGACAGTAGGAAAGAAGTAAAATAAGGGAAGTATATGCAGAAGGAAGGGAAAAAGCAAGAATGGGTGGGTAAATTTGTTTGGATGATTTAAGAGAGAGATGGGAGAACTGGGTGCTTTCGTTTTTAACAGGTTGGTCCGTTGCGTCTTGGGCTCGGTCCAATCATTTTTTTTTAAAAAGAATCAATAAAGAGAATAAATGTTTAAGTCACAATTCCGAAAAGAATATATATATATATATATATATATATATATATATATATATATATATATATATATATATATATATATATTGATGTGTATAACCTAAGTGGGATCAAGGAAATATAATTGGCTAGTGTGTGTGATTGAGTCGGGCGAACTCAACGAAATTATCAAATTTAAACAATTAAATTTAAAGTAAATTGATTTGTTATGTAAATAAATACTAAACACTGTTAAAATAAACCGAATGTAAATTTAGTCGTAAACTAAGTTAACACATAAACTACCGATCAATAAAAATCTGTAAACATGGTAAACACCGAAGTGTTTGTTCAATTAATTGATTTATCTAGTTGTATTTAATTACATTGATCGTAATTTAATATTTTATTGACGTCTGTTAGCAGAAATAAACACCATTCTTCTATTATATCAATCTGGCATATTCTGTTGAGTTATTATATTACCCGTTGAAATATTGAATTGTATTTATGTGATTGTCTGTGCAAATTGGGTCAACGACTTGAATGTCATCTGAACTGTTATAGACCGTTGGAGCTGCTAAGCCATTTTCTGTAAAGTAACTCAGAAATGACCTTGAGTTTTGATAAGTGGATATAAATTATTTTTAAAAAGACAATTAAACGGACTATTTTAAATTAATCATATTATTAATTAATTTAAAAAGGAAAGATGAAGTATAATCAGTAAATCAGTTTGCTTAATGTAAATCAACTATTAAATGGGAATTTGATTATTAAATTCATTGGTTTCAATTAATTTAATAGAAGAAGTTTTAATAAATGGTTATTTAAAGACTTGATAATGTTTTAGATTAACGAACTTTGGTAAGATAATGATGTAGTTAAATAGCAGTTTAAATTAAGATACATTATATCAGAAGGATGTTGTAAACTTAATTATCTTAATTAAGTTTTAAAAGAAAATTTGATTATCAGGGGAAATAGGAAATTAAGTCAAATTCCCCAATTTAATATTTAAGTAAATCAAGTCAACTTGATAAATAATTCCAGAACAATAACGTTGTTTGAAATGGTTTAAGATTTGGAAAATCAATTGGATTTACAAATTCTGGTTTGTCGAATATTTTGGACATCGAACTTCTACGAATCTTAACAATACGAATGATTTCGATTCAAGGTCTAAGAAGTAATTAAAATACCCCAACTTGATCAATTTCACCACTATCCGATAATTCGTATTAGTTTGTGCTCAAAACGAGTGCTAGTTGAATATCATTTTCAGTTACGAAACAGATATTCGAGAATGAGATTATCACGTATGATTTGTTAATAAGAAGTTATAAATTAAGTAATACTTATATTTAAAAAATATATATATATATATAATTAATATTTGAATGTAAATAATTAAAGATTAATTAAATACGGCTTAGCAGATCCAATGGAAATAAATTTGTTTATTTTGTTTTATTTTGCATTTGATAATTAAATCACCGACTATCAAATTTGGACCTTTTCGTTATCGTTTTCAAAGAGTCTGGAATCTAAATTCCACTTTGATTCGATATATACGTTTCAAATCAGAAGATTATTAAAGACCATTGAGGACTCTGTTATGCAAGGGCGATTCTGTCAATCCTAGGTAGAAATTGCCTAAGACGGATTTATTGGAAAGTGCCATCAGTTTGTCCAGTCCCAGGGTAACTTGTATGGACGAGTGTCTGACAGAGTATGCCTAATAAATTGCGTAAGTTGATCTCTTCAAACATATTTACGTTTGGTGACGGACGAATTGCTTCTCTTAGCTTTATACCCATGATATTTTTGGGGAAATCAATTTGTGATTTTGCGGATTTGATGATGTGATATTCAAAGCGAATGAAGACGTGTTTTATCCAAAGGTAAGTTTCAGCCTCAAGCCTCACAATCGGGAAATGAAAAAAATCGGGCAAGCAGCATGGCTATGTGGGTCGCTCCCATTAGGGTGTATTGTTACCTATCTAGAGAAATTCCATTTGCTTCTTTATTCTTTCGATGCTGTCCCTTTCAGGAAACGGTGGGTAGCTCCCAACCGTTGGTGACAATATATTCGATATACTCTAGCGAAATGAGTGGTCGTTCATGTGTGGGCCAGGTTGCAAGACGTTCTTGTTGAACCCAATGTATTCCCCTCTAGAGATACACTGTCGACAGGTGGTTACATACCTTGTCGTAGTCGGAATCCAATCTCCAATAAGCGCCTGCGGTTTTGATTATATATTATGTATATAGAGTGTGAGATGTAAGTATTCTGCTAGATTGTTATTTATTGGTATTTAGACACTATCATAATATCAGAAAAAATATTGTTTTTTCCAAAAATGTTTTGGGTTATCGTAAGGTAAAAACCATCTGTATTTATGTGTGGATCGGTCTTACGATTATCATTTATTTCAAAAAGTTTTTGAAAGTTAAAATCAAATTGTTTTTAATGGTTTACTCACACCAGTCCCATGACTGTCCCATAGTTTATTTTCTATGTTTTCCCTAAACTCTTGGGTACCCAAATTTGTATGGGCAGTCAAGTAGTTCAGGATTTTACAGATTTATCTAAAGGAGCTTGGAGCAGGAGGCTTCAGCGTAAAATATTTAGAGTTTATTCCGCTATGATATATATATATGATGTGCTCTGATGATGTATGTAATTTCAAATACTGTTGTATTTCAAAAGTGATAATTGATATATTATATTTTATTCCGCTGCGATTGTGAGATTCTGTGTTTTGGTTCAGTTCGATCTTCTATCTCTTTCCTTCTATTCTAATTTTATACCTTTTCTATTTCTCATCCTCTAACTTTTTTCTATTAATGATTCGTATTTTCGTGCAATTTGGGTTAGATGTGTGTTGTATTCAGTCGACTCAAATGGTACGGATTTGTGGGTCGTTACATTAATAATTTGTTTGTGTTCATTTTGCAATCAAATATGTCAATGTGTTCTTGAAAGAGAGACATTGAGGCGACTTAATGATGAGATTATTGAAATTTTGCGTGGACTCGAAAGATATTTTTGACCTTCCTTTTTCGATATAATGGTACATTTGACAATTCATCTTGGAAGAGAAGCGCAATTATGTGGTCCTGTTCATTTTTGTTGGATGTATCCTTTTGAAAGGTATATGAAAACGATTAAAGATTATATAACGAATTATGCACGACCTGAAGGGTGTATTGCAGAATCTTATCTTGGAGAAGAATCATTGAGATTTTTTTTAGTGAATTTCTACAAAAGAAAGTACACATGGAGGGGAAAGAAGTCCTAGATGAAGATTATGAAAACAAAGCGATACTCGAAGGACATCCAATTTTAAAATCGAAGACAATTACATTGTCATCGAATAAAAAGATATTGCTCATTTGGCTGTGCTAATGAATATAACTGCGGTGGAACTATACTTCGAGTAAGTACATAATATATTTTGTTTGTACCTTTTTAATAAATTTTTGATGTTGAATAAAACTTGGGTAAAATTATTTAAACGCCAGTAATCATTTTGAGGAGTTACAAAATTCTAATAAGTGTTTGGGAAAAAAATGCGACATTGCTGTGGAAAAAACATACAGATAATTTGTCAGATTGGATTAAAAAGAAGGTTAGTTTAATTTTAATTTTCCTTCCATGGACAAAAAAATTTCTTTTTTTACTTCAAAATTTATGTAAAACGATTTGATTGCAGGTACCTTTTTAATTAACAAGTGATGTAATACTAAGATGGATTACTTTTGGCCCAAGTAGTAATGCATTGTCCTATAAAAGTTATATAATTAACAGGCATCGTTTTCATACAAAAGACGTTGAAAGAGAAACCCAAAACTACGGAGTTACTTACGATGCGACTACCATGTGTAGGACAAGTGCAAAAGATATTTCTCAAGGAGTTGATGTGGTCACTAATTATGGGGTAGTGACAAATATAATCTTGCTAAACTATCATGTTTTTTATATTCCTGTATTCAAGTGTCACTGGGCAAATATAGGAAATGGAGTGAAGGCTGAAGATGGATACACTCTTGTAAATTTACAACAAAATCAAGCTTCACTTGATAAAAGATCCATATATCCTTGCATTTCAACCAAAATAAATTTTTTATTCTAGAGAGAATAACCATTCTAATTCGTATGTTATAATGAAAGCACCACCAAGAGGCTATCATGAGTTAGAGACAAATGATCCTATTACGGAAGTTAGCTTTGTTAGGAAAGATCGTGAAGAAACCGACATGAATATTGATTCAGTTGAGAATGTTAGTTATGTTAGAGAAGATTGTGAAGGCATATTTGAGTAGATTCCCATATTTGCTTGCGAGGTTAGTAATTCCTACTTATTTGCTAGTATACGGTATTAGTCCAAATTTAGGGGAAACAAATAAACGGGTTTGTGCATTTTTTTTACACGAAGTTAAAAAGTACATAAAATATTTCATTATTCATTCTACACGTAGGAAAGTTAAAGTATTATTTAATTTGTATTCCTTGTTTGAATTTGCAAATAATTTCTCTGCAAATACATTGGTTATGTCATAGCTGATGTCGAGTGAACATTGTATACTGTTATTAAAATCGCATCAATATTTCTGCAAATTGAGTGAACACAGTATCAACATCATTACTATTTTTTTACATGTTTCTGATTTGGATTTGATATCACACATAGTCTATAGTATCTTGTTTTGACACGTTATCATGCAAACCTATCATATTTGAATATAGTTTCATAATTTGTTTTATAATTATTGTTTTGCTATTGTTTAATTAGTTCGTTGCTTGTGGTATAGAAAATGAGTAACTGTGGGAATGTGAGAACTAGACACATGCAAAAAGAATTCGAAGAGCATAAAAAGAAAAAGCGCAACAAATAAGCAGCTTGAAGACAATCAAGCAGATGATGAGATTACCCGTTCTAAATTGGTATGCTCATTCATTTTTTTCAATGTTATTAGTTGATTTGCTAAAAAAAAAATCAATGTTTGTTAATCAGTTATAGCTAGGGAAAATCCGTAATAAAGTAAGACACATTCATTTTTTTTCAATGCTATTAGATAATTTGTTACTGCATATATTTTTAGTATTGATTTGATTTTAAAACTAACATATACAAAGCAGTGCTAAAGTTTCAACCAGAAACCACTTTTAAAGCTAAAAAATCGTGAATATAATCACAACCCTCTAATTAAGCATGATTGGAAGAAAATCCATGTGATTAATGCTTGTGAAAATCCATTTCAATGCTATGATGAATATGAACTTAGAGGAGTATCTTAAAAATATAATAATGCTAACATTTGGATTAGCACTTTGGCAAAATGAGCAGCCAACCAACTCAAATTAATCGAACTTGAAAACCAATTATAATTTTTGTTACCATTTAAAAAAGAAAAAAAAGACTACAAGTTGTAGATTAAATTACGGAAAACCTTAGATTACAACAAACATATGAGGGTTCTTGGGACATCATACTGAAAGCGTATAAATCATCAAAACTGAATTGGATACCAAAAACATACCCATGTATCATATTTGCATTGTTATTATTCTTTGTTTAAAAAAAACATGCAAGAAATAAAAATAATTGTTACTAAAAGACGAATAATTATAAGGAAGAAGTCCCAACGAATGCACACATGAATAGTTTCTACATAATAAACATTAGTGCCTATAAAAATGCAAGAATTAAGAGTAGTAATCCATCCAGAAATTATCTGAAAGGATGGTGGAATTAAAACTTGAGTGATACCAATAAGTTTCAAAGAAAAATCATAGCTTAGTAAACAATCGTTTTGGAATAATTTCCTTAAATAACAGCAATACAGTATGCAAAGTATGTGATTGCTAATCACTTCAAAGGGAATTTCTATAATCTACATGATCGAAAATAAATGGAGATTGATCCTATATTTCAGCTTCCTTCCATGATATTAATTAATCAATGTTATATTATAAATTTTGATTGTTTTATTTAGTGGTTTTTTTCTAGTAAAATAAAATTTCTTTGCATGTCGAAATGCCATTATTTAATTAGCATTAATATAATTCTTCCATTTGTTATCCCTTTACTTAGTCTGAGTATAATATACTTTATCTTAGATCATATGAATTTTTTTTATTGCTTACATATAGGCTAGTTCCGTTTAAACTTTAAAGGCATAGTAGAGAACTAGGGCACCAGTTAGTCCAATATAGTCCAAAGGGAGTGCATGTTAAGCTAAGGTGTGTCATCCACTGAATATGCATTAACTAGTTGTTATGTAAAAATAGTTTAAAATATTAAGCTATGTTAACTGTTATTTAAAGTTGGCTGTTCCATATACCGGAAATAAGGACATTTTTAACAACTATCATCCCATATTACATGCTCATAATTTTTTTCATTTATAATAAGTGCAATGCTAACCATACATGTTAAATGCTCAGCATTTATAATAAGTTTTATTTTGAATTTTGGAATTTTAAATCAACTATACATTTTATTTTTATCTCCTTCTGCTTTGTTTCCACTTAGTGTATTTCATTAGAATTTATATATTAATTGCCTCGTTCATGACAGTTGTCCTTTTAATTTTTATAAACAGAAAATAGCGAAGAAGAGTAAGGCCATGAAAAGGAAAAGTTACAAGCAAAACGAAATCGACGAACAGAGGAAGAAACGCACAAGAGAAGAGCTGTCTGAAGACAATCAAGTAGAAGACGATCCTAACATTGAACCAAAAAAAATGCTAAAATACATGACAACCCACATGCATTAGAAAATAATCAAGTTCAAATCGTATTAGAAAACAATGCTGAAATACAAGGTAATCCACAAACAGTTGACAACGTAGTTCAATTGGAAGGAAAACCGAGAAGAAAGCCTAGAGGGCCAACCAAAGTTAGAAGACTTCCATTCAATTCTTCGTAGCAAATAAAAGTTGAATTTAATAGTACAAGCGAACCAATAGAACCAGAGTCAGTCAAATTATCCTCTTATTTAGGACCACTTGTACGAGAAATTGTTCGGGTTACACTAAGTGGATGGAAGCAACTTAGTACCGAGTTGAAAGATGTTTTATGGGAAAGCATCCAGGTGACACTCTTTTTGCTTTAAGATTAATTCTTATATTTATTGCTTTAAGATTAATTCTTATTTTTTTATCTTGGTTTCGATTGAGCAAGAGAACATCATGTTCATTAAATCAAGTTGATACATTTAAGGCATTGTTGAGTGGACTATAGAAATACAATTATACTTCAACTTATTAATTTCTAAAGTCCTATTAATACTGTCATTTATAGTTAGTAGCTAGATTAATTCATTAGTTTCATTTGAGAGGTGGTTAAGGTCAGTAGTTAAAAATACGTAGACAAGGTTATTTGAGACAAATTTGTAACTCTAATTGTTGTGCTTGCGATTTGAAGACGGTAAAACATGGAACTGAAAATAGTGCATAGAAAAAGGGCAGTTTATGGTTAGTAACAATGCCAAATAGGGTGGAAGAGTGAAGAAACAGTTAGTGTTATGTTGATGGTAAAGCTTGTGCTGATTTTTTTTAATAAAATCCAACTGACTGTACAACGTAATGGAACAACTGACTCACTCGAATGACAATTCCTTTTGATTGTATTCTCTTTAGTTGTACTGTATCCATGGAATGGGAAACAGATTTGGTGCCGGGGTCATCAACATGTTTGTATAAAGTAATGAGAGTACTGGTAATCCATGAGAATATATATAGCAGGAACTGAATCAATAAAACCAAAATGTACCTAAGTTATTTTTGTCTTCCCTTTTATATCGGCTGCATAATGGAAAGCTTGGTTGTGTGGTGGGGAATGACTTTGCTTTCATGTTTCAATAAATTCTTTCTATTCATGAGCTTCTCATTACCAGCTTCTTATTTCAATGTACTTCCTGCAACTGGGTGTGTATCCAAATAAATTTTTATACCAGTACTATTTTCTACCCCACACCCAACCCGCACATGCTTACGTTCACTATTTCATTATTCATAGTTAGATATCAAGTTGAAATATTTAAACTTAACCTTTTGTTTCGTATGTTTTGGCGTTATGAACTGATTCATTACCCTATGGGTGCCTAAACATAATTGTAGCACATGTTTGCTTATGGCTTTAAGGTTCGCTTAAAAAGTCTCTGAAATTTAACCACACTCAATCGAAACCATAGAAGAATGTTCTTATATGCATTATAAGTTAGGTAAACAATTGCTTTTTAACTCTAGCTAACATATAGGTGTTGTGCAAAAATTGCACAAATACGGAAGCAATACAAAATACAAGATCTAGCTTGTCGATTAGTTATCAACCACTAACTCAATAAAAATAATCACCAAACAAAAGAACAAAAATAGAAGAGAATAAGACGACACAAAGATTTAACATGGTTCGGCTATGCCTATGTCCACGGACCCAACAACTATTCTTTATTTCACTGAAGAAATGAGTACATAAGAGAGGAATACAAAAACACTCAATATATTTCTCACCCTATAATTTATAAAGAAATAGGGATCTTATTGAGGATATGAAGAAGACAGCACTATTGGCATGTTATTCAAAAGATGAGCAAGCCTCTCTATTTATATAGAGGGATTTCTTGACCTCCAAATAAACTTGGCACCCAAGTTTTCTTGTCCTCCAAGTAAACTTGGCACCCAAGTTTTCTTGACCTCCAAGTATACTTCATGTCCAAGTTTTCTTGACCTCCAAGTATACTTCATGCCCAAGTTTCCTTGACCTCCAAGTATACTTCATGCCCAATTTTTCTTGACTTCCAAGTAAACTTGGCACCCAAGTTATTCCATATAAAGTTAATTACTTGATTGACAATCAATCTTTTCTTCTCCACAAATATTTGAATCATCAATTTCAACACTCCACCTTGATTCAAATTTGACAGTCTTTCTTCATCATCTCATCTCAACAAATTGTTAGGTCTACGCCATCAAGCTCAATGTGAACTACTTTGGGCCATATTACCCAAACAGAGCTTCCCAATCTTTCCCAAGCATAAGAAAGATAATATGCACATCAACAAACATGATGCATATGAGAGAATATTAAAACTCTTCAATATATCTGATGTAGGAGATAAACATGTATAATTTATGCTTCGAGAGACCAATGGAGATTCAATAAGATGCTTCGCCTTCTCCATTCCAAATTGAATGAGGACATACTCAATATTATCTACTCTAATCTCCTTCTCAGTTTTACTCGATTTCACCAGGTCTACCTTATCAAACTTAACACCAAGCTTCGCAACATTCAAAGCACAAGATGAATAATCATCATTACAAATATGCTTACCAATAAGGCCAACTGAACTAAAAGGCCTTAACTGCGACTTAGCTCCACCTAGAGTTTGAACCTTTGAAATATTCTCATCAACCATGGTACCATCGGAAATACCACTTTGTCTCTGAATATGGAAACAATCTGATGACACCAAACATGTTTGGAAATTTTGTGCCCTCCTAACGTCATCACTTGATAGAGGCTCCACCTTCAATAAAGACCTCTCATCAAATATCGCCTGCCTACTAGTCACAATTCTCTTAGTTGTTTTGCACCACAACCTATACTTCATTCCTTCTCCATAGCCCAACAAAATGTACTTGCTTCCTCTAGGCTTCAGCTTATCATGTCTCTCATCTTCTAAATAAGCTGAACAACCAAACACTTTAAGGAATGAATAATCATCAGGCTCTCTTTTCCATACTTCTTCTGGGATCTTCATATGTATGGCAATAGAAGGTGTACGGTTGATGAGAAATACCGTCATAGATATTGCTTCTGCCCAAAATCCCTCCTTTAGACCCGCAGTCAGTCTCAAGCTCATAGCTCTTTCCCATAATATCCGACACATGCTCTCCACCACTTCAAAAGAATGTGACTTCGTAGAAAAATCTCTAAATACATGCTCGGACGCACAATAGTTAGTGAATTCTTGTGACACAAATTCACTACTATTGCCAACTCTAAGAACTTGCAGTCCCTTTCCTAACTTTCTTACAACTAAGATCTTCCACCTTCGAAACTGGGCGAATATTTCGGATCTAGTCTTCATGAAATAGACCCAAACCATACGCGAGAAATCATCCACAAATATGACGAAGAAACTGGCTCCACCAAAAGATGAAATTGGGGTGAGTCCCCACACATAAGAATGAACATACTCTAGAAACTTTGTAGCTCTAGTTCTTCCAACATCAAATGTGACATGCTTCTTCTTTCCAAAACAACAATCTCCACAAGAGCTAGGCTTTAATTGAGAATTAACGGCAATTAACCTACGCTTCTTCAATACTTCCAGGCTCTCCTCATCAACATGACCTAAACAAAGGTACCACAACTGAGCAGAATCTGCAGTACTAGAATCAGTATGAATAACTGAATCTCCCAAGACTGTCTCTCCACGAAGCATATAAATATCATCGACCCGCACCCCTTTCATCACTACTAAGGAACCCTTCGTCACTCTCAAATTCTCACCATCTATTATTATCCTCATGCCAAGTCTACTCAAAGCTCCAACTGACAACACGCTCTTTTGCAGCATCAGAACATGTCGAACATCCGTGATAGTCCTAATAGCACCATCATGCATCTTAAACCTCACACTACCAACGCCCACAACATGACAAGATGTGTCATTCTCCAAATGAACTGCTCCGCCATCAATCTTCTCATAACTGACAAAACAGCTCCTATCTGGCGTCATATGACAAGAGGTTCCAGAATAAATCACCCAACTTGTGGTCTCTAATGGTGAAATACTATCTGAAAATAATGATGTATCATTATCACATCTATCTGCATTTGATCTAACCGCTGTCAAAATTGAAGCTTTCTCTTTCTTCTCTCTCTTCTTTCTAAGAGCTGGACAATTTCGTACGAAATGTCCCTTCTTCTTCCAATAATAGCAAGCACCTCTTCTAGAACCCATGAAGTGGGTCCCATGCATATATCCTCCAAGGCGCATCTACATTTTATCTTTTCCTCTAAGTGAATGAAGTTGTTGCTGAAGAACACCATCATGAGTCTTCACTTTAATCTTCAATGCCCCAAACACATCTCTTTTAACAAATTTGCTGACGCCATAATTTTTCATATTACTACCAAAAGAATTAGCCATTGGTAACTGATCTAGAATAAGACAGCAAGCTCTGATACCAAACTGTTGTGCAAAAATTGCACAAATGCGGGAGCAATACAAAATACAAGATCTAGCTTGTCGATTAGTTATCAACCACTAACTCAATAAAAATAATCACCAAACAAAAGAACAAAAATAGAAGAGAATAAGAAGACACAAAGATTTAACGTGGTTCGGCTATGCCTATGTCCAGCGATATAACGTCCGTAACATTTTCATGGTTCCTGTATTTACATTGATGCCTTTCTAGTCTTTAGTCTTGAACGAAAGAGCGGTTTATTTTAATTCCATTGGTGAAGTCGTGAATAGATTTGGTTTGGTTCGTTTGTCACCGATTTGGTTTGATCTTGAGTGCGCTCGGATTTCGTCGTTTATCTTGTATCGGTCTACATCATCAACTTTTTCGGTGCTACGAAAGGTGAGTTTATCTCACACTTGACTTACGTTGTTTCATGGTTGTTAAATTCAGTAAAAATGAACTGTTGTGAAATATATAGGATTGCTAGTAGAAATTGTTTTATTTGATATGTATAAATCCTTCATATATATGTCCCGATATTTATATGACATGTAGGTGCATTGATAATATATGACTTATGTTGCGATTGATGCTATATGGTGATTTGTTATGTTATTGATTCCCCTAGTTTAGGAAAAATCACAAAGCGTTGAAATGATACATACCCGAATGGACATGTAGGTGAATTGATTTTTATACATCGTTGGTTTGAATTAAATAAATTTCTTAAATCGATCTATAAGAATGTTTTTAATCTTATAAATTGTATGAATTAAATATAAGGATTTGATTTGAATTCTTTAAGTAATGAGTTTGAATTATATAACTTGACTTATGAAATATGATATGGTTTAATTGAATTGAATTATAAAGATTTTGATTTGAATTTTATATATATTGAACTCGAACTTAAATAGTAGACTTAATGAATCGACCTGAAATGAATTATTTGAACTTGAGTTTTTGACGAAAATAAATCAACTAAGTTTCCTCGAAGTTAACCATTTTAGTTTGATTTAAAATGGCATTGGAAATCTTTAAGTATAATTCAAATATACGTTGTTTTGAATTGAAATTCGTAATGTGAATATTTACGGGAGTTAATAAAATTCGAGTTAAACATTTAATTTTGAATTCATTTCGAACCTGAGAATTTATACGAATGGTTTTATAAAGTGATTTACAAAATAATGACCACGGTATGAAAAATGTAAACAATTGGTTGTTAAAGAGACCGGGTCGACCTGGGGAATTCGCGACCTTGGTTATCGACATAAACTCAATGTCGACTATCCAAGCATCGGAAATACCGGATAGTTAATAGAAAGAAGTTAGAGGGTGAGAATAGAAAAGATAGAAAATTAGAATAGAAGAAGAAGAAGATCACAACAACAGAATTAGAGTAACACGAATCTCACAGTGGAACGAGTAAAATATAACATAACTTTGAAATAAAACCAGCATATATATACAATAACATTTATCAGAGTACAACACTTACAACACATCGGAAATGAACAATTGCTATAAAATCCTGAAGCCTCCTGCTCCAGGCTCTCAGTATATCTGTAAAATCCTGACTACTTTACTGCCCGTACAAATTTGGGCACCCAAGAGTTTAGGGAAAACAAAACAAAATAAACTCCGGGTCAGTTATGGGACTGGTATGAGTAAACAATTTAAAACAGTTTGAGAAAAATAAATGGTATCTCATAAGACCACGTCGTATAACACGGAACGGATTTTTCTCTTATGAGAATCCAAAACACTTGGACCAACATTCAAAACTTTTTGAAAGGAACGATACTATTTATATCAAATTCATTTGATATTATAATAATGTCTATCAACCACAATATAATAATCATCTAGCAGAACGCTTTCATCTCACGTTCCACATACATAATATAAAATCAAAAAAACCGCAGGCGCTTATTGAGTAATGAATTCCAACTGTCAAGGTATGGGATCACCTTCCGACAGTGTATCTCTAGAGAGGATTGCACCATGTTCAACAAGAACATCTTGTAACTTAGGCTAAATATGATCGGTCACTCATTTCGCTTGAGTGTACCGAATGTATTATCACCAACAGTTGGGATCAGCAGCTGTTTCCCGAAAGGGACAACATCGAAATAGATTATAGAAGTAAATGGAATTTCTCTAAACCAGGTGACAATACACCATAATTGGCAGCCAACAACTTAGCCATGCGACCTACCTGATTTTATACCATTTCCTGGTTGTGAGGCTAGAGGTCACGCTTATCTCTGAGAGATCACATGATTATTCACTTTGAATGTCACATCGTCATACCAGCCAAATCCCAAATTGATTTCTCCAAAAATATTATGGGTATACAGCTAAGAGAAACAAATTACTCTTCCACCAAACGTAAATATGTTTGTAGACATCAACCTATGCGATCTACTAAATATATTCTGTCAGACATTCTTCCATACAGGCCGTCCTGGGACTGGACAGACCGAAGGTACTATTCTGTAAATCCATCTTAGGCAATTTCTACCAAGGATTTACTGAACAACCCTTGCATAACTCCGTCTTCAATTATCTTCATCATATTTTATTCGCAACGCTAATCCCATAGGAGTAGTTTTCAGATAATATATCTAATCCCGGTCTCTCCGTATTGACAACGGAAATGGCCAAAACCTCTGATAGTCGATGATTTAACTATCAAAGGAAAACATGTGTACAACCAACGGTATTATTTCCAAATGGGAATTCTATCGATCAATCATCATTTATCTCTTAAATTAATTTATCTTTAATTTATTTAGTTACCCATTCCCATATCTCCGTAAATTCCTATTTTCTAAATTTAGAAAATATACCTTATTAACATTGGAAAACGTTTCCATTTCTGATTCACGCATCACTATCTTCTCACATATATCAGTCTCTAACTGTAAACTAGTAAGAGAACAACTCACCATTTATAAACCCTGAAGGCCGAAACGAACATCAGATCGATACCTAGAAAGCCATTCAACTCAACTAATTTCCAGTCAGTTTCTAATTTTAGTAATTCTATTTAAATTCCTAATTCAAACCCCAAATTCCTTTATAATATTTTATTTGCCAAATATTTACTTTAATCTAATTTTTCACATAGAATAAGAATAATATTTCGTTATATAATCAAACAGTTTGATTTTGTATTTAAAAACAATATCTCAAACCCAAATTCTATTTATATTTTTATTTGCAGAATTATTCATACAAATCTCCTTTTTCTTTCTAATACTTAAATCTCATTTATAATTCCCTTTATATAATTCTATTTATTCTATACAAATCCTTTTATATAATTCTATTCATTTTATATAAACCTTTTTACAGTTCTATTTATTTTTGAAATAAATATTCCTTTTATAATTCTATTTATTTTATAAATAAATATTCCTTTTATAAAAATCCCTTTTGATTTTACAAATATATTATTTTCAATATACACTTTGAAAATTCTCTTTTTAAATCCAGTATTATATATGGTATCTAAAATACCAAATAACCAGGCCAGTTTCATCATAATCAGTCACAGAATATATATCACATCATATATCACAATATATGAAAACAAACAGTATTATAAATATTGAGGAATCCAGTTGGATCCCTCCAACCTGTTTCCCTGCATCATAGATGTTAAACAATATAAATAACATCAATTTCATTTCAATATGAAATATTCTGATAAACAGAATCAATATTTGATTAACGATTTATATATATATATATATATCATTATCTATAATTTCAACCAATACATCAGCAATTCAACCAAACAATCAACACACAACAATCAATCATCATTTATCAATACTAGATTATATTTATAAAAATATAAACTGTACATAGTTAGTGAGATTTACTCACATTGGACGTTCATCGTTAAATAACGATAATTGTCAGTTGATTCAGACAGACAATTTATTTCGTTATAAATTGTAACGAGCTTCAATTCACTCCCAGTCAGTTCCATGGTGTAGCCGTCGTCCATACGACCCTAACGGATCTTGTTTCACTGAATTTGGACAACATATGAATAAGATATGAATTTTTTTTAAGTTAGTATACTATTTAAATTTAAAGTAAACTTATTTTCTTTTTAATTGGGCTTAACTTTATTTCTCCGGCCCATCTCCATGTAAAAGAAAACAAACCCGTGTACTGTAGCTCCTTCCCATCGTTCCTCATTCCTTTCTTCACCCAGAACAAAATCTGACTCCTCTTCAACATCCATGGATCGTGTATCTCCTACTGCATCATCACTCCACCCAAAATCTAACAAAAATACCATTCGAAGTTTTAATCCACCGTTTCATGCTCAACATCCTGCTCATCTCCCTTCTTCTACACTAGTAACTCACGAACCAGTATTCAACCAAAAATGGCCATTTTGTGATATCTGAACTCCCATTCCTCCTTCCATTCCCATGAAACTCAACACCGAACTCGTCAACCTTTCTCTCTCCTCGTGTTCAACCTTGCCATCATCAAAACGATGGACTCGACAATGTAACGACCCGTATTCTACGCATCATAGGATCGTAGGATATTTATTTCTTTCACATACGAAGTCGTATGGTCATGTAACTTTGGGAGACGACTATTGGGGTCATTTCCCATGTTCATGATTTTTCCCGATTTTTAAATGACCATTTTACCCCTACTTGGCACTCTTTTGGCCATAACTTTTGACTGGAAAGGAATTTTGACCTGAAACCACTTCCATTAGCTCCGGATGATGATTTCTCTTTCCGTAGAGTGGTCACATTAGCCAAACGGACACACCGTTTGGGAGATATGGCTGAAACAAGTTTCAGATGGTGAAAAACAACTTAATTGGGCTTAACCGGGTGATTAGCAGCTAGGCCCAGAGGGGAATTTCGGATTTAGATGTATAGGAGGACTGATTAGGGTTAGGAAATCACTTTCATTTCAGTTTTGAGCCGCCACAAACCTTCTTGAGACCTTAGTAATGGCTTCCATCCTCTAAAACCACTCCAAAACACATTTTAGTGAAGATTAAGCCTAAACTACATCAAAACAAGGCCAAATAGCAACAGAGCAAGGTTGGAGCTGCTGCTATACATAGGAATTCGACCCAAACAGAGAGTATTTTAGATTTGTGTTTCATTTGTGGCCAAGGTGAGTGATAGCATCGTTTTGACACTAATTACAGTTAATTAAGGGTGATTAGTGAAGATTAGCGAATTGATAAACTAATAAATTCTGGAAAAATGTCTAGAAATTCTTAAATAATATTTTATGCCTCTGTTAGAAATTTGGTTCGATTTGATTTAGTTTTGTTAACCCTATGAATAGTATTACTTAAACATGCTTTAGGGAAAATAAGGGGTTTTGAGTATATTTGACCCATTTTGACATGTAAATTCATTGTTTTGGTGTTTGTGGTTAGTTGCTATGTTGCTATGACTATTTGACATGATTTGTGATTGATTAGTATAGTTAGATTTGTCGAAAACGTCGTCGAATGGCGTAAACAAGTTGCTGGAAAAATTGCAGAAAGTTGTGCAGGGTTTCGGATCGGATCGGATATGGGCTCGGATCGGATAGGAGACCTGGGCATGGAACCCGACCCGAACTGGAACCTGGCACAAAATAAATTTGGCAAGAAGGAAGGCCACTGCTTAAAAATTGGAGTTGGACGGAGGATCGGATCGGAACTATGGAGCAGGATCGGATTGGAGTAGGAGAGAGCGGATCGGATCGGAGTAAGCTAGGGAGCGGATCGGATCAGAGCAAGCAAGTGAGTGGGATCGGATCGGGCAAATGGAGAAGGATAGGGTCGGGTCTGGAACTTAGAAGGGATCAACCACCGAACCAAGCAGAGAATGGGCACTACACTTCCGAACCGAACCGAGAAGAGATGGAGCACAGATCCAGGCATGGACTAGGACCACCGAACCGAACCGAGCAGGAAGGTTACACCGAACCGAACCGACGAGGAGCACCGAACCGAACCGTACGTGGGCTATTACTACTACGCGATGACTCTTCTGAAGACCAACTCCAATTCAATCAAAACCCGAGATGCAAAGGAAGTCCAAATGAGGAGCTTTGACTCAGGATCCAGTTGGGAACCAGTGAGTGGGCTTCATGATTGGGCTTTGCTGCGGGACGTGTGCCAAGGGGCAGTCGATGTTTACAACTTTGGATCACTATGTATGAGAAGTACGTGAACGGATTCAGGGCTGCAATGGCCTAGGTACGACTAAAGGGCTATAAACCAATGAAGTGGGGTCATTTGTAAAGATTTGGTCATGACTCCATGTGGTAAGCTTGGTAGTAGCAGTAGTTGTACAAGTTGAACCCCGTCACTACTTCAATGGGTCTAGTGATTGACAGTGGTGGACATCGTATGCTTTACGCACTGAGTGAGAGATGTGAGGATGGTTGCTATGGTTAATTTGTTTGCTATCATTATGACATGCACACCCCACCCCCGTATTCTTACACTATTTATTATGGCACCATAGAGTATTGTACGGTATGTGGTACCAACTCTTTGGTTGCAGGTCCAGGTTCATGTATGGTTTAGTATACCTGTTATTATTCTGTTTAGATGCTTATCGCTCATACCAGGCTTTATGTCTGACCCAGAGTTTTATGTCTCCTCTTATTACTCTGGGTGCTCACACGAGCAGACTAGAGACAGGTTAGCTGGTGATGCATGGGTAGATGATCCGGAGACGAGCAGGAGGCTTCCACGTAATATATATAATATTCTCCCTGTGTTGTTGAAGATCACTGCTTGGGCATTGGTGGTGCATTTTCTACTTTAGCTTTCTTTTGTTTAGAGACAGTAAATTTGGAAAATTGTAATAAGCTGTATTTGGATTTCCGCTGCTCTGATGATTGATGTTGATTTTAGTTATCATCTTATGCACTGTCTCACCTGTTTTATGTCAAGTATATTATTATTATATTTTATTCCATGCGCTGTGAGACATTCTACAGGTTCTTGATTAGTGCGTTCCCTTCTTTCCTTTCTCCTGACGACTGTCCCGTGCTAGTCGGGCATGTGTACAGCGCACTTCCGGAGGAAATGCAGGCTGGTGCGGGGCGGGCCGTCACACTTGGTATCAGAGCTCTAGGTTGCGTAGTTAACCTAGGGAAGTTATCAGGGAGAGATAATATACGTATACGAGAGAGCGTATTTGTGATTACTTTGGTTTTTAAAAGCAATATATATACTATTAGTAGTACTAGGATGAAGTCGTACCGCACTAGCACCACTATGGAGTCGTTATTCGTTTCCTTTTTCAGATTGACGATGAGCCGATATACTAGAGGTGCTGGTAGGGGAGCCAATAATGGGAATGCTGCTGACATGAGGACGATGTTTACTGACCTCATGAGAGAGATGCTTAGAGATGTACAGAGGGCAGCTCCCAATGGTGGAAATGGTGGTGGTCCAATAGTGCAGGCGCCAAGATATGACTTCGCTAAGCTGAATAAGGATTATACTAGCCTTGGTGGGAAGCCGTTTCATGGAACGGAGTCGGCCACGGATGTTCAGGATTGGTTGGATAGTTGCAAACGTATCTTCGAGGATTTGGGTATCGAGGATGCGATGAAGAGAAAGCTAGCGTCCCGTCAGCTGCAAGGACGGGCAATGAATCAGTGGAATGCTATAAAGGCAGCTACTCCCGAAGATCAGATTACTTGGGAGCAGATTAAGGCTCGCTTTAGCGAGAAGTTCATTCCGGCTGCTCAGAAGTCAGTGCTGTTTAAGAAATTCTTGGAGCTCAAGCAGAATGGCAGAGCTGTCTCGGAGTATATTGCTGAATTTGACACTTTGTCAAAATATGGGTTATCTCTTATTGATACAGCCGAGAAAAAGAATGAGAAATTCATAACTGGTTTGGATTAGTACTTGGGGGAAAGACTTATTAACCACATCGATGAGACGTTTGAAACAATTGTGGGGAAAGCATTAAGATCAGAAAGTCTCTACCCTAAGCTGAAGACTGAGGTTGCATCCGCAGATGAGCCAAAGCCACAAGCAAGTGGTGGAGGAAAGGGTGGTTCCCAGAATAAGAGAAAACATAATCAGACTAAGGATGGCCAGAAGAAAAAGAATAAGCAAGATGTGGAGTGCTTCAGCTGTGGTAAGAAGGGCCATTATGCTAGTAATTGTCGGGCCAAGCCAGCGAATAGGAAGTGCTTCAACTGTGGCCAAATGGGACATCACAAGGACAAGTGTCCGAAACCCCCTAAAGAAAAGCAAATAGTGAAAGCCTACGCCCTTAATGCTATTCCTTCTTCGTCGAATGCCCCAACAGCGGCGGAGAAGGGAAAGAATGTCGTCATTCAAGGTATGCTTTCTGTTTATGATGTTCCTGTTAGAGTTTTGTTTGATACCTGAGCTTCCAGTTCTTTCATATCTAGTGACCTGGTAGATAGGGTGGGATTGGAGCCCGAGATTGTCGATAGACCTTTAGTAGTGACGAACCCGATTGGTGGTTCGACTAGCCTTAGCATGATTTGTCGTAATGTGGTTTTATCAAGTCATGGATGCATGTTTGCTTGTGATTGCTTTGTTTTGGGCTTTACTGGGTTTGGCATTATTTTGTGAGTAGATTGGCTCCAAAGATACGGGGTGGTGGTAGACTGTGAGGGCTTTTTAGTGACAGCTAGAGCGGATGATGGGCGGAGGATAGTGTTTGGTGGTCTACCCAGTAAGGGGGTATTGGCTAGTTTTCTAAACTCCCTCGACATTCCGCATAGTGAGTTGTCAGGTTTGCCCGTGGTTGGCCAGTATCCGGATGTTTTCGAAGAAGTGACCGGACTTCCACCACACCGAGAGATTGAGTTCCGTATTGATTTGGTAAAAGATGCCAGACCTATAGTGATGCCACTTCGTCGTATGGCACCAAGAGAGCTGCGAGAGCTCGAGGTGCAAGTCAACGATCTTTTGAAGAAGGGATTTATCAGAAGGAGTGTTTCTGAATGGGGAGCACCAGTTGTGTTTGCTACCAAGGCGGATGGTTCCCTTCGTTTGTGTGTAGACTACCGCGAGTTGAATAAAGTGACGAGGAAGAACAAGTATCCTCTACCGCGGATAGATGATTTGTTCGATCAGTTGAGTGGCGCGAGAGTATTTTCTCAGTTGGATCTCGCGACAGGTTTTCATCAGCTTAGAGTGGAAGCTGAGAGTATAGCTAAAACGGCATTTCGAGCGCCGTCTGGATTTTATGAATGGTTGGTCATGCCATTCGGGCTGACTAATGCCCCAGCATATTTTGTGGATCTTATGAATAGGGTATTCAGAGATCAGTTGAATAAGTTTGTCCTTGTGTTCGTTGAAGATATTTTGGTCTACTTCGAGGACAGAGGAAGAACACAAGGAACATTTAAGAGTAGTGATGGAGGTGTTGAGAAAACACCAATTGAAAGCAAAGTTTTCTAAGTGTCACTTCTGGAAGAGGGAAGTGAGGTTCTTGGGCCATGTTGTATCAGAAAATGGTATTGCCGTGGACCCGGCGAAGGTGGCTACGGTACAGGATTGGCCTACGCCCATGAATGCAACAGATGTAAAAAGTTTCTTGGGGTTAGCTGGATATTATCGTAAGTTTATCCAAGGTTTCTCCAAGATAGCAGCACCATTGACCCAGTTGACCAAGAAGAATCAAGCTTTTGTCTGGGATGGAAGGTGCGAGAATGCATTTAAGAGTCTGAAGGACAAGTTGACAAGCGCACCAGTGTTAGTCATTCCTAAGGGGAATGAAGAGATGATGGTATACACGGATGCCTGCGGTACCAGACTGGGTGCTGTATTGATGCAAGGCGGTAGGGTTGTAGCTTATGCAAGTCGGCAATTGAAACCGCACGAGAAAAGATACCCTACCCATGACTTGGAATTGGCAGCGATCGTGTTCGCGTTAAAGATGTGGAGACACTATCTCTTGGGAGAAAGATTTGAGCTATTTACAGATCATAAGTCGTTGAAGTATCTCTTCTCCCAGAAGGATCTAAATCTCCGGCAACAAAGGTGGTTAGAGTTCTTGGCTTCCTATGATTTTGACATCGCATATACACCGGGAAAGGGCAATGCGGTGGCTGATGCATTGAGTAGAAGACATGCCAGCTTAGGGGCTATGTTCCTTGAATGGGAGCAACTGGAGTATATCGCGGGGTTTGATTTCAGACCAAAGTGCGAATTGGATCCAGAAATGTTAGCAAGTTTGACGATCAGACCCACTTTAATTGAGCGGATCGGCTCTAGTCAGAGGGACGATCCTAACCTATTGGAAATCATCTCCAAGTTAAAGATGGATATCGATGAGGAGATGAACAAGTATGGACTTGATCGAGATGGATGGCTTAGAAAGAATGGAAAGCTTGTTGTACCCAATGTCAATGGATTGAGGGATGAAGTGCTTAGAGAATGTCATCACTCAAAGCTGACTATACACCCCGGTGGTAACAAGATGTATCGAGATATGAAGCAGACTTACTACTGGGAAGGTATGAAAAGCGACGTTGGGAAGTTTATATCCAAGTGCATGAATTGCCAGCTAGTTAAAGCCGAGCAAAAGAAGCCTAGTGGGTTGTTACAGCCCTTAGAAATTCCCGAATGGAAATGGGAGCAAGTCTCGATGGATTTCATTGATGGTTTACCAAGGACTAGATCGGGACATGATAGCATTTGGGTAGTTGTAGATAGACTGACTAAAAGTGCAAGATTTATACCAGTCAAATCGACCTTAACGGCAGCTAAGTTAGCAGAATTGTATATGAAGTGGGTAGTGAGATTTCATGGAGTACCTAAAAGCATTGTGAGTGACCGAGACCCGTTGTTCACTAGTGGGTTTTGGAAGAGCTTACAAGAGGCTCTAGTGTCAGAGTTACATCTCAGTACCGCCTATCATCCTCAGACCGACGGTCAGACGGAGAGGGTGAACCGTATTTTGGAAGATCTCTTGAGAGCATGTATATTGGATTTTTGTGGATCATGGGATGACCATTTGCATCTAGTAGAGTTTGCATATAATAATAGCTACCAATCCAGTATCGGTATGGCTCCATTTGAAGCTTTGTACGGAAGACCGTGCAACTCACCATCATGTTGGATAGAGACTGGCGAGAAGTTTATGCTTGGACCAGATGTGGTGAGGGAAACTTCAGATAAAATCAAGACCATTCAACAACGAATGAAGGCTGCCCAAGATTGGCAGAAGAGTTATGCTGATAAGAGGAGAAGAGACCTAAAATTCTCCGTTGGTGACTTGGTGTTTGTCAAGATTTCTCCGTTGAAAAGCGTAATACGTTTTGGCAGGAGAGGCAAGTTGGCACCAAGATTTGTTGGCCCATTCCCTGTTCTTGAACTAGTCGGGAATTTGGCATACAGAATTGACTTACCAGAGAAGATGGCGGGAGTTCACGACGTATTTCATGTTTCCCAACTAAGGAAGTTCGTTCACGACTCAGATATGACTATTTCACCTGATCAGTTAGAGGACTTCGAAGTTGAACCCGAGGCGGTTGGAAACCGCAAGCCGGCCCGTATTATCGAGCACGACATGAAACAACTTCGAAGGAAGGCGGTGAAGCTAGTCAAGGTTCAGTGGGGCGAGGACGAGAATGATTGTACTTGGAAGACAGAGGAGAACATTAGGAAGACACACCCAGAACTCTTTGCCTGGTAAGATTTTGACTTCGATTTAGTTTTCCGCATGCTAGGATAGGCTTGTTTGCTTGTTTTGCATGTTTGATTGTTGTATGTGGTTGTTAGGCATGCGGGATCCTTTGTATGTTTTGGGTTAAGGAATTTCGGGGACGAAATTTCTTAAGGGGGGAGAGTGTAACGACCCGTATTCTACGCATCATAGGATCGTAGGATATTTATTTCTTTCACATACGAAGTCGTATGGTCATGTAACTTTGGGAGACGACTATTAGGGTCATTTCCCATGTTCATGATTTTTCCCGATTTTTAAATGACCATTTTACCCCTAGTTGGCACTGTTTTGGCCATAACTTTTGACTGAAAAGGAATTTTGACCTGAAACCACTTCCATTGGCTCCGGATGATGGTTTCTCTTTCCGTAGAGTGGTCACATTAGCCAAACGGACACACCGTTTGGGAGATATGGCTGAAACAAGTTTCAAATGGTGAAAAACAGCTTAATTGGGCTTAACCGGGTGATTAGCAGCTAGGCCCAGAGGGGAATTTCGGGTTTAGAGGTATAGGAGGACTGATTAGGGTTAGGAAATCACTTTCATTTCAGTTTTGAGCTGCCACAAACCTTCTTGAGACCTTAGTAATGGCTTCCATCCTCTAAAACCACTCCAAAACACATTTTAGTGAAGATTAAGCCTAAACTACATCAAAACAAGGCCAAATAGCAACAAAGCAAGGTTGGAGCTGCTGCTATACATAGGAATTCGACCCAAACAGAGAGTATTTCAGATTTGGTGTTTCATTTGTGGCCAAGGTGAGTGATAGCATCGTTTTGACACTAATTACAGTTAATTAAGGGTGATTAGTGAAGATTAGCGAATTGATACACTAATAAATTCTGGAAAAATGTTTAGAAATTCTTAAATAATATTTTATGCCTCTGTTAGAAATTTGGTTCGATTTGATTTAGTTTTGTTAACCCTATGAATGGTATTACTTAAACATGCTTTAGGGAAAATAAGGGGTTTTGAGTATATTTGACCCATTTTGACATGTAAATTCATTGTTTTGGTGTTTGTGGTTAGTTGCTATGTTGCTATGACTATTTGACATGATTTGTGATTGATTAGTATAGTTAGATTTGTCGAAAATGTCGTCGAATGGCGTAAACAAGTTGCTGGAAAAGTTGCAGAAAGTTGTGCAGGGTTTCGGATCGGATCGGATATGGGCTCGGATCGGATAGGAGACCTGGGCATGGAACCCGACCCGAACTGGAACCTGGCACAAAATAAATTTGGCAAGAAGGAAGGCCACTGCTTAAAAATTGGAGTTGGACGGAGGATCGGATCGGAAATATGGAGCAGGATCGGATTGGAGTAGGAGAGAGCGGATCGGATCGGAGTAAGCTAGCGAGCGGATCGGATCAGAGTAAGCAAGTGAGTGGGATCGGATCGGGCAAATGGAGAAGGATAGGGTCGGGTCTGGAACTTAGAAGGGAGCAACCACCGAACCAAGCAGAGAATGGGCACTACACTTCCGAACCGAACCGAGAAGAGATGGAGCACTGATCCAGGCATGGACTAGGACCACCGAACCGAACCGAGCAGGAAGGTTACACCGAACCGAACCGACGAGGAGCACCGAACCGAACCGTACGTGGGCTATTACTACTACGCGATGACTCTTCTGAAGACCAACTCCAATTCAATCAAAACCCGAGATGCAAAGGAAGTCCAAATGAGGAGCTTTGACTCAGGATCCAGTTGGGAACTAGTGAGTGGGCTTCATGATTGGGCTTTGCTGCGGGACGTGTGCCAAGGGGCAGTCGATGTTTACAACTTTGGATCACTATGTATGGGAAGTACGTGAACAGATTCAGGGCTGCAATGGCCTAGGTACGACTAAAGGGCTATAAACCAATGAAGTGGGGTCATTTGTAAAGATTTGGTCATGACTCCATGTGGTAAGCTTGGTAGTAGCAGTAGTTGTACAAGTTGAACTCCGTCACTACTTCAATGGGTCTAGTGATTGACAGTGGTGGACATCGTATGCTTTATGCACTGAGTGAGAGATGTGAGGATGGTTGCTATGGTTAATTTGTTTGCTATCATTATGACATGCACACCCCACCCCCGTATTCTTACACTATTTATTATGGCACCATAGAGTATTGTACGGTATGTGGTACTAACTCTTTGGTTGCAGGTCCAGGTTCAGGTATGGTTTAGTATACCTGTTATTATTCTGTTTAGATGCTTATCGCTCATACCAGGCTTTATGTCTGACCCAGAGTTTTATGTCTCCTCTTATTACTCTGGGTGCTCACACGAGCAGACTAGAGACAGGTTAGCTGGTGATGCACGGGTAGATGATCCGGAGACGAGCAGGAGGCTTCCACGTAATATATATAATATTCTCCCTGTGTTGTTGAAGATCACTGCTTGGGCATTGGTGGTGCATCTTCTACTTTAGCTTTCTTTTGTTTAGAGATAGTAAATTTGGAAAATTGTAATAAGCTGTATTTGGATTTCCGCTGCTCTGATGATTGATGTTGATTTTAGTTATCAGCTTATGCACTGTCTCACCTGTTTTATGTCAAGTATATTATTATTATTATATTTTATTCCATGCGCTGTGAGACATTCTACAGGTTCTTGATTAGTTCGTTCCCTTCTTTCCTTTCTCCTGACGACCGTCCCGTGCTAGTCGGGCATGTGTACAGCGCACTTCCGGAGGAAATGCAGGCTAGTGCGGGGCGGGCCGTCACAGACAATCCCCTATGACCGTGACTCCAGACTTCAATCGACCTTTACAATAGACCGTCGAACCAAAAACCATCACGCACATATAAAAATAAACCATAATCAAACCTCTTCAACCTCCTAAACACCAATACGGACACCATTTTGCCAATTAATGCTTGTACTACGAGGTTGCTTGAACCCTAGACTACGCTGGAAAGTTCACATCGAACAAAAAGGTCCTGCGAGCTTCTAGAAATTCATACCAGACTGAAGACAATCTCCACCGCAATCCATATATATATATATAAATCATGATTTATAATATTTTATATGAATTTATATTGAATTATGGAACCAAGTTTTTTTTTGCCGTGAGGAAGAATTTTGAGGCGGCTTCAAACTCATTCACCGGAGAATGAGAATTGACCTAGGTTATAAAAATTAGGGTTTTATTTATAGAGAGATTTTAATATTATTTTATTCAATTATTATTGTAACTCTATTTATTTTAGTCATTAAAAACCTCTGTGATCACATACAACACTCAAATTCGATAAAAATGGACATACAACTATGTTTCAACATTGCGGACCCAACGAAACTTGTTTCATCGAATTCCGAGTCCGTTTGCTCACACAATGTATTTTTAAATTCAAACTATTGACTATTTTTCACATTAAAATCCCTTACGGCCACATACTGACTCCAAAAATCACGGAAATTGAAATCTAACAATAATTTAATATTCCGGATCCAACAAAATTAGTTTCATCGAAAATAGAGGTCGTTTGCAAAAATGGCTATTTTTAAAGCTCTAAATAACCCATTTAAATATTAATATATATTCAAAAATAATTAAATTTAATATTAATAAATTAATATTATCTTATATATTCACACTAGAATACCATACAGCTCCAAAATAATCGTATCAGAGTTTATAACTCGATATTTCAAATCCCGGTTAAATCGATATTCAATATATATATAAAAAATCCTTTTATAATATAAATAAATCGTTATAATTTATAAACGAATTCCATAACGACTATTTGAAAATTTGATTTGGATATAACTCATAATCTACACAATGAAACCTCGATTTTTCTCTTCCATTAGAAAAATACACTTCACCAGCTCCGAACATTTCCTTTTTCACAGAAATCCGACTTACAAAGGATTCTGTATATTCGTTTAAAGTTCGAATAGCCAAATTACGAATAGCCGTGCCATTTCGAGCTCGATTATAATTATATATAATTATACATTCAACTATCGTTATTTTAAATATATTCGTTATTATAATTCAATTATAAACTGAATATATATTTTAAATTGTCCAATACACACAATATTGTCAATTCACTATTTCCGACTATTTCGGAAATTAAATATATTATTCTATTATTTATATTAATCAAATATTCAATATTATTTAATTCTGGTCAATTTAAATTACCAAACCATTATTTAAATAAATTATTTATTGTCCGTTAAAAATACGGGTCGTTACATTCTTTCCCCCTTAAAATAATTTCGTCCTCGAAATTGCTAAGGTAGAAAACAAACCCTATTAACTAGGTTAAAAATTATTTGTTTACTTCTTCACTTCAGTTTCAACTAAGCCGATTTATTTTAATTAAATTATTAATTCATTTCTATAAACGAAAATTTTCAAAAATTCTGAAAGTTTTCTAACACCTGAAATTTTCGATAAATTTCTCCAGCACCTCCTTTGTACTGGTCAATAGCTCAAACTCTAACTCACCTCTCTAGGCCTTCTTCGACCAAAAAAAAAATCAAACAGCCAATCGGCTTCCCAATTCGGCTCGTAAAACCTCATACCCAATATAAATATAAACTAGTACCTTTTTGTTGGGCATATCAATACTTCCTTTCCAACTGTTACCAATTTTGCATATACCAATGTCACCCTCACTACAATAGAATTGGTATTTTATAGCGGCCTATAGCCGATATGAATAAGAACTATAGCGGTTCCATAACTGTTGTATATGAACATGTTATTAAAAACTGCTAAATATCTATAACGCTTTATTTACCACTATAAAAGAGCATGGTTTTATAGCACATATTTTCCGTTATGTTACTTAAAGACGACCGCTCATGCTCACTGCTATTAAACATCTGAATCTCAATGAAAGTGAGAATCTTTTATAACACATTTTAGCCGCTATAACATATTTATTTAATAGCGGCTATATGATGCTATTAAATTATCATGTTACAGTATTGCTAAAACCTTTTACAGCTTATATATGCCACTATAAAATTCGTAGAGCTATGCATACATTTTAATAATAGCAATTGAAATAAATCTTCATAACAATTTAAAGAGCAATGTAAGAACGAAAAATATATAATAATCAACAAATATAACACATATTCATGATAACAAAATAAAATATCAACTAACAAAAAATAATTTCAATCCATGAGTTACCAAATTCAATACATATGTTTTCAATCCATGAGTTACCATGTTCATGATAACAAAATAAATTATCAACTAACAAAAAATAACTTCTGGCACCATCTCTTCAAGTACTCACATTCTACTTCTGTTTGCTTCTGTTTTGTCCTGTTATTAGATGATTATTGTTAAGATTGCTAAACATGAAAGTATACTTGTATTATGCAACTTCTCCAAATGTTAAAAGGTTTATACCTTGCTCTTCTATTTTGAAACCAGACTTCGACTTGCTTGGGAGTTAAGTTCAGCTGCTTTGGTAGTGCTGCCTCCTCTTTCTGCACATACACATCATTCTCAAAACTAATCCGACGGCGCAACTTACAGCAATTTATTTGCAATTGTAGTTCAGTTGAATGGACAACATAATAAGCTATAAAGATCAGCTAGGAGACCTACAAACAAATTCAATTACACAATGAAAACAAGAAATATAGATATATTTATTTCCATTTACTCTTAAAATAAGATATGATATCCAGCGTCACTATCGTAGTGGTTAGGAGGACCTTTGGTTATGGTCCATGATACATAAAAGTTACAGTACCATCTAACCACCTCAAGATTTCAATCAAAAATGAAAAAGAAAAAAAAATGTTTTATTGATACATATATTAACAATTTAGAGGAAAAAGATGACAGAAAATGCTATATAATACCATGCCCTTCTCGATTGTGTTAGCCAAAATCTACAAGACATGATGGCTGATTCATCAGTTTAGCTGGCCATAGAGCCAAGCCACTTCCGTGGCCTTTGTGGTTTTCTAGTAAAATAACCACAAGTTAACATAACAATTTAGCAGAATGCACATACCCAAAATAACATGTTATTTAAAGATGGGAACTAAGCAAATACACGAGGTTCGAAGTTTCCACTTACCATAGCAGGATGAAATATGTAGTCAGGGCGAGCTTGAGGTCGTCAAAAATCAGATTGCTTCAACCAATAATAGTCAACTTCAAGTTTTAAATAATAACTAACGGATGTCAACTGAACACATAAGAGATTAGGTCAATGTTATTTGACGCAACTACAATTTTATTAATACATCAGCATTAGAAATTTAAGCACACGACTGAAATAAACATAGGAGTCTAACTCCAAAATCTTAAAGGTAACTCATAGTGAAATCACTTCTCAAATTCCTACGTAGTCTTTAACAATCGGTGTGTCCATTCAAAATACATGTGCATTATGTATTCAGGAAATCAATACATGTAGAAAGCAACCTACTATGAAATTTCACGCTGCTAAAATCCATTTGTGAAACTCAGGACATATGTATGAAATTGTACATGTTTGAATTCAACGATACTTAAAGCCTTGTACCCTGAATATCTCTAATTCAAACAGGTTGTCGCTTACTTGAGATTCGGGCTGACAAGTTAAATACAAATGGACACACATGGAAAGTCCTGTGAGCTTAGATGTCTTCTTTTTTAATATCACTTACTCAATGGTTTATATGTATATATACACAAAAATTTAGAGTTTAAAAATATATGCACATGGAAAAAAGATCATTGGATTTGGTATTCTTTTATTTTTGATGTTTTTGTAATGCTTAATCTTAACTTCTCGGGCATGTTTCCCCAAAAATGCACCATGAACGAGTTATTGCAATTACTATTTGCATAGAAAAGGCAATGAAATTAAGAGATAGCTACAATTACAAGAACAATCTAAATGGATCATTCTCAAAGACTGAAAGGTATCTTCATTTCATTTGTATTTCCTAGGTGAATGTGTATTGTGCCTTTGAAAATGCAGATATGTGATATGCCAAAAAATGCAAATGAAACATACCAGCCAATTGACAAACACTTGGGTTTTTTGGTCAAGGAACAAACTAGATTAACCTGAGGGAAAACATGTTATAATTATGACCGATAATTTTAATTACCTGAAGAAGAAATAAAATATTGAATCTAAAATTAAAAACAATCATACCACCCATATTTGCCTGGACCAAACAGTTTAGCTTTTATCTTTAGTGATCCTAGGTCAGTTATATCTTTTTCCTACACAAGAAAAAAAAAATCATTAAAAAATGAGTAACTATGATAGAGAAAAGCAATGAATATTCTACCTAACTGGTAAGCATACCTGTTTTTGCTCAGTATGTTCAGTTCATGCATACCATTATCCATGTGACAACATGTTCCGGCTCATTTTGACGTGTCCCAACTTGTCCATGTCAGTTCACCATGTTTAAATTGTCTGTGTCCATGTGTCAACTAGTTTCAGCCCGTCCCAGCAAGTTTCAGCATGTTTACTTTGTGCATGTTTTTCTTGCCGACCTCCAAGCAATAGACGTCATGTTTTATCTATTTTAGTATGCTTTTGCATGTTCTGCTTTTCCATGTCCATGTTTTAACATATTGTAGAATTTAGCATGCCTAACATATTGATGTTTTGTAGGCACCTATATTAAGTTTCAAAATAATATAATCCATACCAAACAAATTTTCACACGGTGCACATGTAAATAATATTTTGTGAGCATCGATAATCATTCAATAATAACTCTGCTACTTGCATATTAAATATAACACGAGAAACATTTAGGATATACCATCACATAATTAATAAAAGAGTACATTGTGCTAACATATAATGTTTCCATATGTGAACCACCAGAGCAATGAGAGCTGTTGCACAGTCAAATTATAATATGCTCTAACGTCGATAGGTAATTCCTGTTTAAAAAAATACTACAAAGATTTCCAACCTTAATTTTTCACGTAGAAGGCATTTTACTCCCACCTTTGCTTCCTACTTTCCACACAAATTCAACGCAAGGTATAGGCGTTGTATGGTGAGTTAAATTGATTTTTTATTATGCTATAGATGTTGCAATTTATTTAATATATCTACTTTTATTTTCATATCAATGAGTTCATACAAATAGGGGTTGGGTATCTTTGATGAAAATGAGTCCAAAAAGCATGGATTTTATAACTTCCGCCTAGAACATTTAAATATTCAATGCTAATTTTATGTTCCTAGTATGTAACTTTTTTTTTTTTTTTTTCTTTTTTTTTTTGCAAAACATACCAATGCAGCCAATTCATTAATAACAATTATATGAAGTAAAACAAATGTTAGCGCCAACTCTGTTTAGTCTAGGAGTATAAGGTTATGTTGACATCAAAATTTAGAATTCAAACTATCAAGTATATAAATGATGATGCACACTAACCATTGATAGTTATTCCTTCTCTTTTGGTTTGATTTGCTTTCAATTTAGATAAGGTTGATAATAATTGATGTTTTTGATGTGGCTTTACTTCATCTTGCGTTTGGTGATTTTGATGCGGATTGTGTTAGTGAATGGCAGTTAATGATGTCAGTGAATAGTGTATTTGGTTTGGCTTTGTGGGTTTTTGATGTCGATTTTCCACTTGATCTTCAGCGGTTCCACAGCTACAGTTCAGTTTTGAATCCAAAATCACATAGTTACAGTTCAGCTTTCGTTGTTGTTTTTCTTAAATCATTAAGTATAAATTATCTTAGTAATGTTAGGGAATGAATTTTAAATTTGATCAAAGTTGTAAATTATAAAATAATTTTTATGACAGTTTAGGCACTCTCATGTTCATTAACAAATAGTTGTCATTTGCATCAAGCAACTACTTTATGTTGTTCTCTCTCCTGTTCGTGGTCATCTTAGTAAAGCACACATTATGGTGCATTGAATTTTGCTTTTTTATGGCATATGAAAACTTGTCACGCTGATGCATGTCAGGCTAATGTTGTGTCAGCTAATTGTGTTATTAATATTAATGTAACATGCCATGTTATTAATATTAATAACATGCCAGGCTAATGTTATTAAATGGTACTTTAATACATCCTTGCTATGCGCTATGTAACAGTAGAAAATTAAATGGTTGTCATATGTTTTGTGACAAACTTGAATGTTATATGTTATATTCTAGATATTGTTGACTATAACATTAGATATAGCTGCTCATTTCAATATAATATTGGGTATGTGCCTGGTAGACACAGTTAGATACCACTGATTAAACTAAAGTGAATATTTTAATTAAAATCAAACTTAATTCCCCCTTGCTTTCCTCGTATTGTTTTGCAGTGCCACTTAAAAATAAAAATGGTCAATGATTGTACTTTGATTTGCATATGAATTTATATTTCATATGGAACATGATATCTGATGTATCATGAAGCAACTGGAGCATGCGAGGAATGTCAGGAATAAAAATAAAAATGTAGAGACATAGTTCTAAGTTTGGATCTAATTTGAACCTGACGTTGTTTTAAGTTCATCGCTGACTTTACACTGTGTCGTTTTATAATTGTGTTATGTGATATTTTCTACTGTAAAAACTTTTGACGATATAATATTTGAAATTTTATATTCAGGTTACCTTCAAAAATGGACATCAAATCTAAGAGTTGTTTTTTTTCTTAGGAAGAGCCTCAGTAAAAAAAACTTCAGATATTTACCGCTCATAAGTCAGAGATCTTGGTTTACAGGTATTCCTTTCTTTTTATTTATAAAAAAGCCGATTCTTAGCCCTTTGACTATTGACTTGTTTGCTTACTGTTTAAATTTTGCATAATAATAGTATTATCGCTCAAATATTTTGGAAATCTTTAAAGTTTACAGGACATTATTATATGGTTATTTTCGGAATGGCTGTGCACATTAAGCTGAATCAAGTTGTATTTGTAGATGAGTTAGTGGATGAATTGATCAAAAATAATTCAATCAACTTAATGGGTATTCACAAATTTCAGTAACATTGATTCAAATTAAGTTTATATATTTGAGTAATATCGAGTTAATGGATGAGCTGATATAATAACTTAATGGATGGGTTGATTAAACTTGATCCACAAATTTAAGTAACACTGATTCAAATTTCAATAAATTTAACTTGAATCAAGTTATATTAGTTAAATAAATATAACTTTAATTAAATGTTTTTTCAACAAGGCAATAGGTGACTAAAAAGAATTAATCTTATAGGAGTTAACTGCATATAATCTTATAGGATCGGCTGTCTTCATGTCTACTAGAGACTTCTTTTATTACACAAATTCTTTTGGAGCCATATATAGTTAACTTGTTACTGATAGATTGCATATAAGAGAACAGCTTGCAGATAAGAGAACAGTCGTGTTTGCATACAGTTTCATAAGGCTTATTTTAAATTATGTAAAGACTTTCCATGTCACCCCTTTCCCTTGTATCCGGAAGGATGGGATACGCATACATCTTTATGCAGCATGTTAGAGAACATAATTGATGTCAAGCTAATGCAAGTGCTATCTTTGGACAATAGAAACAACTAAGTGGCAACTAAGAGTAATATCTTGTAACAGGTACAGATATATCATAATATCATAAGCTTTCAACTTGTACAATGTTTATTGTTTGACTGAATAGGTACTTCCATAAATTTGGATTGTTATGTTCTCTGGTGATAGGTACTAAGAGTTGGTCTGTTACATTAAAAAATGTGTCGATTTTGAAATGGAATTTAACACATGCAAAACACAAAATAATTTTTCTTTCATGTTTTGTAAATTAGACGGTAAACGCAGGCCTACGTTAGCGAATCTTTTGATATACTAGTTGTTGTGCATTTCTATTTATTGAATTTTACACCATATGTTCAAAATGACACCATAGTTATTAATAATTGTTTTGTTGCATAAACACTGTGTATTCAAAATAAACACTGTATATTTGACTAAGTTTGCAGTTGATTCTAAGTTATTCATGGAGGCAAAAAAAAAAAAAAAAAATTAAACCATATGTTCATATAAGTATCATACGAAGGAAAAATATATCTACTACTTTGTATGTATAGTTAACTTGTTACTAATAGATTTCATGTTCACAGTACTACCAATTATTGATTACTACACCCAATATGAATTACATACCAAAACTTAAACAGCCGTATGAATCATTGTCCTATGCACAGTCCAATTTGCTCCTGTCATATAACTGCATATTAATATGATGTTGTGTTGCCATATGAATTATTGATTTCATGTTCATGTTTATCATGAGTTTTCTTGTTGTTTAACAGCATGTATCATAGTGTTGTGAAGATGCAACGTGAAAGTCATGGGGTGTTCTTGGATTTATCTTTGGATAAAACATAATAACCAAGGCATCTGTTTGTATTTGTTGTCTTAGATTTATCTTTGGTAACAGAAATAGTATACATAATTGAGCGGTGTATTGGAGTTTTAAAAGGCAAGATTACCCATTTTGAAGTTGATGACAAATTATCCGCTTTCGAAGACTGATTCCAATTGCATGTTGCACAATACACAACTTCATTCTGGAGGAACACGCATTGGATGCTCTATTTTCCAGTTTTCATTTTTTAAAATGTGTTTTCGAAATACTCCATACCAAACGCATTTTCTAAAATAATGAAAATTTTCAAAACTCAAAATTGAAAATGGCTTAAAAATCACAAAACTGAAAATTGAAAACACAAACCAAATGCACCCTACATTTTTAAATCTCCACTTGATCATTTTACTTAGTTTATATATAAAATAAGGAGAGATGTAAGATTTAAAACGTACATGATATTTACTGGCAATAACAGCTTCGTTATCTTTCCCTTTTGTAATTTCACATAATGACAGCAGATCCCTTATGACCATTACAATAAATCTATTTTCCTACAAAAGATGAAATTTCCAAATTACAAAATAATGTTATTTCTGATAATACTAAAATTTAGAAGCCAAAAACACACGAGTGCATGCAGAAGCATTAGTAGAAAGTTGTGAGATTTAAAAGTGACCACAGTAGAAGTATATGCTAATAGAAGATAAATTTGCACGGACTACTATCATGGCATATGACAGATATTTTAATTTTTAGTATTTATTGGAATTTATGGTTAGTATTTTTTTTTTTTTGAAAAAAATCCTGAATAGTTTAAAATGCATAACATTTGAAGTTCAGTTCAAAATAAAATTATCGCTCTAGCTTAATTTCATTCCACGGCAAGTTCTAACCAAAAACTAAAATAACAGTGATAACATATAATGTTTGCACTGGCTATCGTTATGCAAAATAAATGGTTAGTAGTCACTAGTTTGAAATTCAATTCAAGCATCAACTCGAAACAAATTATCACACTGGCTTAATTTCACTGCAGAGGCAGTTCTGAAAACAAATAAAGAACCAAATGTCCTTATCAACTTAGAACAGTGTTTGTATTTTATTTATAATCGTGTCCCTATTAGGTCTAAATAAGAAGCTCTAAAACTATATATTGTAGTTTATAACTAGTTGATCGCCCACAAAACGTTCGGGAATCAAAGCTGAAAGTTGGCAGCAACCAGAAAGTGTTGTTTTACTATTACCAAGAAAACAACAGAAAAAGAATGAAAAAATGGAAGATAATTTATAGTTACAGGACCTTTGACATTTGAGAAGTTTTACGAAATCGATGTATTATGAATACATGTAATTGTCAAATACGGTTCAGCATCTAAAGAAGAGTAAACACGATGTAGGTTTTCCTGCAAAGGTGTATTATTAGCATGATAAATTTTCGTCAACAAAGATTACTGAAAGGTGCCAATTTGCAAATTGTAATTCGCGAAACTTCATTGCAAATTTTAGAAGAAATCGGCTTTCTTCGAGATGATAGGTGGGAGTTGAAAACCGTGAAGAGAGAACTGACAAACTTATGTAGCGAGAGTGTAAGAGAGAGCGAAAGAAAGATAATGGATAGAAACCTGGTCTTCCATCATAGATGTCGAGAGGGATCCAATCGTCCAACATAGATGTTCAAGTTGTTCCATGTCCAGTCTTCACCTTTTAACTATTTGCTTGATTTCTTCAACATCTAAAATAAAAAAGGGCAGCATGCAGTGTTTAAACTTGTTTTTCCTCGAGAAAAAAAATAAATATTAACTTAAATGACTGTAATATGTGGAAAACCTCTTAACAATATGAATGCAAAAGTATGAACTCAAATTTATAGGTCCAAAATAATAATATGCTCAAGATTAAGACGTAAATACCCTATGCATAATGAAATTAGCATATTTTGCAAAGAAGCAAAACTTAGTATTGTTACAATACTCAGTTTACTCGAGCAACAGAACGATTGAGCACAGAAGCAGATGGAATTAATCATTATATTTTGCAAAAGTTTGCTGTGCGAATCGTAGAACATCCATCCATTAGGAAATGTATTTAAGATGTAAATAGCACATCTAAATTTATGATTTTCGGGGATTACACATGCATTTTGATAGTGATAGACCAGTTAAAATATACACAAATGCATAATTATGAACAAGGTTTTAGACAATGAAAACATAATAAGCATTGTAGTTCAGTTGAATGGACAGCATAACAAACACATCAGCTGTTCAAGGATGTACCTCTTTCAAAATGGGAGTGGCACAAGATTCCACCAATGCTTCTGCATCTGAGTAGATAATACAAGGAACAGGTTTCTACTTGGAATACTGCAAATGATAGGAAAAAGTAAATTATTAAATTATAAGGTCAATATCTTTGTAGCAGTGGCGGTAGGATTGTGTGAGACTGTAACCTCTTAAAAGTTCAAACAGCGCCATTATTCTTTTGAGGACGTAAGAGTAGTTATCACGCAACTTGCAAGATTTACTGGAGGAAAATTATGAAGATCAAAATTAAAATTATTGTATAAACAGGAAAATTACAGTATATATTCAGTATACATTCAATTTTTTTACAGCAATTCCAATTAAGTCTAATACACCTGAATTAAAATATAAGCTACGATAAAGATTAATACCTGTAGTGGAGCGACAAACTATCTGACGGTGCTAGGAAAAAAGTGGCGGAGCACGCAGTAGCGGTGGCGGTGGCAGTCTGGCAGATGATTGCATCGATTAGGTTAATTGCTGATTAGGGTTTCTGCGGTTTTTGAAAGATCGGTGGTTCTGGAGGGAGAGAGACAGCTGTCGGTTGAGGAGATTGAAGGCAGATCAATGGTTTTCGACAGATCGATGGTAGTTTTCGACAGATCGTGTTTTTTCTGTGAGGCGTTGTTTCGGAGGAAGAAGAATGATTTTGGAGGGGAGATAGAATATTTCGTGAAAAGATGGAGGGAATTGTGAATAGAGCGTTACACCTAATATGACTAAAACAAAATCATGCGCCAAAACAAGAATTAAGTGTAATTAATAACAGTTCATAAAATCATGTTATTAAAAAGCGTTATCAATATCATATTTTGTTGTAGTGCCTAATCATTCGGTTATACCCAAGCCAAATTCTGTTCTTAACTCAGATTCCATTTTTAATTTCAACTCTTAACTTACCAGTCCAATTTCATTTTGGATTATCTCCAATCCAATTTAACTCGATATTTTCTATCTCAATTCATTTTCCCCTTAAATGGTTTCAATTCAATTTCTATTTCTATTTGCTTTTACAAATTCTAATTTAATTTATTTTAATTCAAACAATATTTCCTAGCGAATTTCAAACAGTTTAGCTTTTCTAAAACAAGATATCCCTTTTCAGGATTCAAATCAACTTGCTTTTCACAAAACAATTCAAAAACAAAATCCTTGGTAGTAATCCATCACTTAGCAACTTTCTGTACTATAACAAATTTTCCAACTATCAGAGTGAGTTCTGTACTATAACAAATTTCAAAAATCAGATTTAGACACCTTCATTTTGAAATCACTTTCAAAATATCCTTCACAATGCTTGTAAACAATTTAAAATCTCCCAGGATTTTAAAATTCTCATATATTTAATCCACTTCCATTTACAAACACCTTCCCAAACCCCAGAGCTTTAAATTTCAATTCTGATTTAAATTAAGATTTAATTCATTTGTAACACTTATACGAATTTTATTTGGTTAAATGTATAACCAACTCAATTTTAATCTTATTCAATTAATATAACAACCAACACATCCAATATACAATAATATATCAAATATCTATACTTTGTTTATATCAAAATATAATTTGGATAATTTTATTTACCCTCTTTTCAAACCATATTGTGTCGGTCCATTGTATTCAAGTGTCTATAAACCCCTACAGATACAGTGGATCAAACTGATCGACCAGAACCCATAAACAACTAAACCTATAAATCTCCACAATATAAAACCACTTTATATCAAATAACAAATACGTTCACTCATATATATACACTCAACTCAATCTAGGTTATTACTAACCCCATCTCTACTGACTTACGCCACAGAGCCAAGGTAATCACTTAACCTTTAGCTCTGATACCACTGTAACAACCTGGGGAATTCGCGACCTTGGTTATCGACATAAACTGAATGTCGACTATCCAAGCATCGAAAATACCGGATACTTAATAGAAAGAAGTTAGAGGGTGAGAATAGGTAAGATAGAAAATTAGAATAGAAGAAGAAGAAGATTACAACAACAGAATCAGAGTAACACGAATCTCACAGTGGAACGAGTAAAATATAACAAAACTTTGAAATAAAACCAGTATATATATACAATAACATTTATCAGAGTACAACACTTACAAGACAACAGAAATAAACAATTGCTATAAAATCCTGAAGCATCCTGCTCCAAGCTCTCAATATATCTGTAAAATCCTGAAGCATCCTGCTCCAAGCTCTCAATATATCTATAAAATCCTAACTACTCATAAAAATTTGGGCAGCCAAGAGTTTAGGGAAAACAAAACAAAATAAACTCCAAGTCGTTCATGGGAGTGGTATGAGTAAACAATTTAAAACAGTTTGAGAAAAATAAATGATATCTCATAAGACGACGCCATATAACACAGAACGGGTTTTTCCTTTATGAGAATCCAAAACACTTGGTCGAACATTCAAAACTTTTTGAAAGGAACGTTAATCTTTATATCAAACTCATTTGATATTATAATAATGTCTATCAACCACAATTTAATAATCATCTAGCAGAATGCTTCCATCTAACGTTCCACATACATAATATAAAATAAAAAAGATCGCAGGCTCTTATTGGGTAATGAATTCCAACTGGCAAGGTATGGGACTACCTTCCGATAGTGTATCTCTAGAGAGGAATACACAGGGTTCAATAAGAACATCTTGTAACCCATGCTATGTTGTATATAACGGTGCTGTATACACAATTATATGATTTTTATTTGATGATAACAACCAAATATATATTATTTTAAATGCTTTTGTTACTGTACTGTTTTATATATACATCACAAACAGGAATATAATATTTATATTTAAATAAAATACGACTGTTGTAACACCCCACGTCCATTAATGTCACTCACAAAGGGAATGCATTAACTTCCCTGGAGGTTATAAGTGAATATAGAACAGAAAAATTACAACAAGACAGATAATAAATAGTACTTGGAAATCTAAAACTTCATTTTATTGCAGCGGAAATTAAACATGTTTGTTACATCATAAAACCATAGATCATAACCAAGTACAATATCCATCTTCATAAAAACAAAATACATAATCCCATTACATAAATAGCCATTAAAAAGATAACAAGCTGGACTTTACTTCAACGGTCCAAGCTTTTCAAAGAGAGATGAAGCAATTCAATCAAACTCCACTAGAGCTGGGCCCAACCTGAGGACCTGGGGGGGGGGGGGGGAGGATAGAAATAGAGGGGGTTAGACATAAAGTCTGGCGAGTATGATAATTCTAACAATACTATTATCAAAATAACTAGACTAAGGCATAAGCTGGAAGATAAATAAATGTCTATGAACTCTTAGGAAGATAAAGATAACGTTTAAGATAACGTTAAAGATAACGGTAAAGGCACACCTAATTACTAACGAATGATTACTACACTGCACCGCACATTACTACACTGCACCACACCAGTCACCCTATTGTTTGATCCCACTTGCTTCACACAGAAACTTTATAAATATCCTTACGTACCACTAGCTGACTACATAGGTGCCGTCTTCCCCTATCTCCACTAGGTGTACCCCACTACCCACTTTCGATCGGCTCCCTACTCGTAGATACCCGTGCTGGCCCCACAGTGGGGTGTATCACTCCCCTAAAGTGGCAACCCGATACAACTTGAGAATGCACGGCTTATACCTACACGATGCAACAACGTCTTACCTACCAGCCCGGGTCCACACATGCATACGAAACCCGTTGGACTTTCGTTGCCACCGCTCCCCGTTTTGGCCTCTTACAGTCGAACCCAGCATGCGTGTCCCATCCTCGACTTGGGTCGAGCCCACAAAGATACGTTTGGGATACTGGTCGAAATGGGCCCCCACAAGCTACCCACCTAAGCTTGTCACTAGTATATCCCACTTAACCCTCTTAGTCATGTTCATTTATATGTGTGTTTGGTTAAGTCTTACTAATCGTATTTCACATGCCACTAAGGGCACCCCCTAGATTCCTCATGCCACCCAAGGCACCTACTTAACCCCCATGTCCCACCTTACATGTTTATCTGGTTAAGTATTTCTTAATTCATTCAGGTCATAACCTCATAAAGACCTCTCACAAAAGACCGGCATTTATGGCAGCTGGATTTGTCGGGCGGGTCCGGGCAGTCTTACACCATAAAAGAGTCTAACCTCGTGTCTTTACAACCGTTATGCTTTAGTTTAGGCCTAGGACCTCTCACATTGGGCTGACATTTGTGACCACTGGATTTGTCGGGCGGGTCCGGGCAGGTTTACGTCACAAACGAGTCCAACCTCGTGTCCTAAGCATTGATTAACACTTAAAATCTTTTACCCCAGTTTTAATAATTCCCTATTCAAATTATTAATTAAGTCAACTTTTAATGATGTCCATAATTGACTCAATTATGGCCATCCACTTATGGCATGCAAAATCATATCAATTGCACCCCAACTTTTTAATATTAAATCCTTAATATTACCCCCACCCCACGTTTATACGTTCGCTTATTCAACGCATAATATAGGCTAGACTTGTATAGTCTAACACCTAGCACAAAGATAAATTATCACAACATATAGACAATTAAAATAAATCTAATCATAATAGGGGTGAAACTTGCATAAACTACACATGTTAAGGATCAAAAGGTGTCAACTTGTTAAATGTCTCAATTTATATGATATGATCATAGCCCAAATCTATATATAAACTTGCATATGGGGTTTTTAGGCAACATAATGATGGTGTGAACTAGCATAGGATATCACATATGTCATAGCATAATTCTAGTCATAATAGATGTCTTGGTATATGTTCATAACTTTTCTAATCAATCTAACTTGCATATGTGACTTGTCATATAGATCAACATAACCCAAACATGATGATTTAATTAATATGAACTAACTAGCATAGATGGTAACATCGTGGCCTTTTTAACATGTATGACTCATCACAACTTATCATAGAAACTTTCAACATACATAACATCATCATAGCATGATTTATAACATATAAGATATCATCATCACCTAACATTGGATTTACAATATACATGATAGCAAAAGGGGTTTACAACAACATATATGATAATTCACATCATCTACTCATAATCCATTCATAACTCAACCTAATTAAAATGATAATAATCTTGTTAAGATCATCATACTCACAATTTAGAGAAGAAAAGAGAGAGTTTTGCTTTGCTTTAGGGTTGAGAGAATTAGAATTGAATTTGCTTTTCTTCTTTCTTAGTTGGCGGCGACTCCATTGATTCCCATGGCGATGGTATGACGGTAACTATTCTATTTTAATTAGGTTTAGGGTTAGCATTAGGATGTATTTATAGGTGTAGGAAGTTATTTAGGACCATTAGATTAACCCTGAACCATGAGAACCAATCAAATGCAAAATCTGCATTTGAGCGAATCGGCCCACGGGTTGATAGCCAAACACCCTGGATTAACCCCTAGTCGAACCAACGGAGCTCGGGTCGACCTCAAAAATAGGCCGGTTCGGTTATTCCCCCTCCCAATTCACTGTTTTGAACTTTTTCGCATATTTATTTAATTTTTAATTTATATATATATTTATATCAATATATATATATATATATATATATTTCTCTGCGCAACCCATTTCACTTAATTCTTTTTTAAAAATTAAGTATACTTTAATTTGTGAATTTTAATGTTATAAAATTACAGGGTGTTACAACTGTATAGAAATTCAAATATTCACAGTATTTTATTTAGATACAACCTATTATTTCAAACATTCAAACAGTACAACTATTTAATACTCCACTATTTAGATACATTTACAGAATATTGTACTTGTTGTAAATAAACTGAATAAAATAGACAAGTTTGTTTGACAACAATAAAATGATATTTTATTTCAAAAAAATTTGTTTAATACAAACATCAGTACAATTCTGTTGTTACACAGCTCCTCACTATAACACTCTGTCTATACGTCTCATATATATACAAACACTCAGTTTACATCTCAATTTACAGACACATTGACACGTCTTCATATTGTCTTCATCTTCAATCTTCTGTCTTCACAGCTCGGTCAGTCCAGTCTTCATACCTGTCATATACAGAAACCAACACATAGTACACTTAAATAGAAATAATACTGAACACATGCGAATATAAATTTTATTTTTAGAATTTTATTTGCCTCAGAATTTTGGTGTGTTTCTCATCATTTTTCATGACTTGATCTGATTTGTGAATGTAGCACGCGCACATACATGTATACACAAACATGTGTATGTATATACACATATTTCAGTGCAAGGACAGGAAAACTCATTTGATGGCTGCATATACACACGTGCATACATATACACGTGTGCACTGCCTCGCCAATTAGTGTATGCTCCTTAGGAGCAGCCTCGTGGACCTACTCGACTCAGTGCATACTCAAGCGTACATTCAAAATTGAAAGACAAATAGTCGAGTCAACATGGACATGGTGTACAAGTATGACAAAGCTGGCTCGGACACAAAGTCAATAACAAAGAAAAGCAATTATGACAAGTGATGGATGCTCATATACAAACATATAAGTGCAACATGGTTCAGGATCAAGACAGTTAACACATGCCAGAATGGTGCAGCTACATTGTTCATACAGCATTGTACAAGTGGACAATGCATTTCAGATTTTCAAGCAAGTCTATGGTCGAGCAAATTTCAGGCTTAGCAAAATTTGACACCCAACATGTTCGTAGTCAAAAAAACATGTGAGAATATATCTCTCAGCAAAAACAGTAAAGATATATACATGAAGAAATGGACAAGTAAATGATGCACAGCTAGTGTGCTTTCAATTTGTATGAAACATGGTTGCAATTTAGTAAACACAAACACAAGCCAGCAAATGTTGTATGTATGGAACAAAGGTGTTCAAGCTCATGGAACAACAAAATTGTGGTCGATCTCATATCAAACAAGTCACAAATGAAGGTGCAATAATGGCTAAGAAAAATGGCTCAAACACAAGCATATGCAGCAAGTTCGAGAATGGTTCATCATGGCAGCATGTAAATGCAAACATATATGTTAAAGCAATGGAACTGGATACAGTGGAGTTCATCACAAGCACATGAGACCAAGCAAAGACTGAAATATGTTATGGAGCATTTCAGGAAACAACAAACAATGGCTCAAGCTATTTCAAACCAAAGCAATAAATTTCACTCGAGCATGTCACAAGAGGAAAATTAGCAAGAAATTAATTTGCAGATATCAGCAAGCATGTTATGGCAAGAAATTCACATGCAAGCAATCAGAGAAATAGTCTTGGCAAGTAATAAATAATTTCCAGATCATACAGTGAACTATTTTTGGCCAGAAAATATTTATGTCCACAAATATACAACTTGTGCAAGAAATATTTTCTCATGGAATGTTTGGCAACTGTCTTTTTAATCAAGCAAGTCAGGGAAGAACGATGAATTGGCAAGACATTCAAGGCATGCAGATTTAAGTATGGAAATTTCATGGTGATCACGCATTTCATTTCCAGCCGAGATTTCAAACAAGGCAACATAAACCAGCCATGCCAAAAGAGGAATCCGTGCCATATTTCTCAAGTAATTTCCAGGAAAAAAATCAAAATCCAAATTCAACCACAATTTACGGCATTTATTCAAAGCATTTCAAGAGAGGAAACGAGTTCAAATAAGGGACAAATCATTCAACAAATCAGATCGAAATCACACATTGAAATCAGAGTGATTAGGGTTTCTATTTACCCTACATATTCACACCCATACCACCATCGGCAAAAATAATAAAAATCAAAAATCAACAGAACACAATCGAGAGCAAAAAAAAAAAAAAAAAACAGAAAAACATTTTCAGATTTTACTCACAGATTTTTCGATCGAGAAATCCCCAAATCGTAGACAAAGGAAGAACATCAGACTTGAACTTCATAGAGTAGCAATTTCATCAGGCATTGAATTCGATTTGGGATTCAAAGAAGAAACCCTAGTTTTTTTTCAATAGTTCGGCCGCCATTTTCTTTCACAAAACAAAAGTGATCGGGGAAAACATATAATGGTTGGAGCGGGCCGACAAACTTGATTTAGGCTAAACCATCTTCAATTAAAAGGTGATAACCCTTTTGAATTAATTTCCTAGGGTTTCTTTTAAGTTTTTATTTTTGTTGTGTTTTTTATTTTGTTTTTGAAATTCAATTCTGATCAGTTTCTAGTATCTGTAAAATACTAGTATCCACTCAGGGTGTTGACTGTCAGTTTACTAGTGTCTGTAAAACTAGGGAAAACTAATCTAGGGGATTTGATCAGTTTATGGTTTTGAGCGTAGAGTTAGAATAGGAGCGAGGGGTTCGCAAGTGTACATGGTCTTGTATGCGGTATTTGTTCTATCATCTAGTAGAAACCTTAGGAATGCAGCAGTAGGCAGGATTTTGCCGAAGCTGGGTATATCTTGTGTCATTTACCTTTTTGCATTTCAATTTCTGCTATATTCTGTGATATGTGAATGTTTTAATATCCCGTGATATTTGAACTCTGCGATAATTTGCAATAAACCTTATTCACCCCCCTTTAGGGTTAATCTAGATCCAACAAGTGGTATCAGAGCAAGTTATTTCTTTAACTCTAGAGTTATGGGTCATTCTAGTTGTCAACCGATAGAGAGTCAGTCCAGTTCATCTCCAACAATTTTTGATGGAACGGATTTTTTAAACTGGAAATCCAAAATGGAATTTTATTTAAAATCTGTTAATATTGAATGTTGGGATGTTGTTGTCAATGGGTTTGATAGTGTAGATATTACTTTTAATGCTCGTGCTATGAAAATTAATCTTAGTACCGAACAGTTTAATCTTATCTGTCATTGTTTATCTGCACAGGAAATCTGGGGTACTCTCAATACGAAGTATGGAAGATCTGACAACCACAGCTCAAAACCCGATAAATCAACTCAGATTTAGAGTTCTGCTTAACAAGATTTACAAATGAAAATTCAGATGGATCGGTCGATGGAGATTCAACAGACGACGAGACAGGAAACTTCTCATATGAAGATTTAGTTTATATGTGTGCTGATCTAACTAAGTCTGTTGATAAACTCCAATCTAAAAATAAATATCTAAAATCTAGGAATTCTGAGTTGATCAACAAAATTGATGATTTGGAATCACAACTTGAACATTTTAAAAATTCTTCAAATTCAGATTGCAAAAATTGTTTGAAACTGAAAACCAATCTTGTTCATCTCAATAAAAATATTCAAAAGTTTGAAAAGGAAATTCTGATCATAAGAGAAAACAAAATTGAGTTATCAAGTTGGAACAATATTCTACAAAAGGAATTTGAAAATTTTAAGACTGATATAAATTCCAAATTTGAAATTGCTGAAAAGGAAAATTTGTTGAAATCCAATTTGATTTTGAAAGAACTTGAAATCGAGATTGAAAAATCCAAGAAATTTGAGTTTGAAAAACAAAAACGATTTGAATCAGAGATTGTTGAGTCCCAAACCAAAATTAAACTGCTTAAAGATGAAAATTTGGTTTTGAAATCTGATTTTGAAAATGTCAAATCACTAAAAATCGTTGTTCAGATTCGATGAAAGAAAACGGTGATCTAAAAACTAAAATTCAACAACTTGAAATAACTTTGACTAAATTTTTTGAAGGAGAAAAATCTTTGAATACGCTGTTACAAAACCAAGTTTCCATTGGAAATAAATTTGGTCTTGGCTTCAAGAAAAATGATGTTTTTGGAAAACAAAATTCAAATGATTTAAAAAATCCTTCAAACTTCTTTGAAAAGAATCGACTTGATAATTTGAACTCTGATAATTTTAAAGGATTTTTAAATCATAAACGTGATGTGAATTTGTTTGATTACAATCCATTTAAACCATTCTGAACCCAAAAAGAGATACAGTGAACTCATTAAATTTCAAACAGATCTGGGTCCCTAAAGGTACTTTGGTAAATTCTGATGGATTGTTATATAAACAAGTTTGGGTACCTAAAGTTGTGAACAAAACTGTGAGTGGTTTCACAAATTTTGTTAGACCACTCGATTCTCTAAACTGTTAAGTACCAGAGATGGCTGAGGAACTGCTAGGCAAAAGAAATTTGGATTCAAGCTGCTCAATACTTCTGTAAGCATTCACAGTTCTTTAGCCGAGACTGATGAGTTAGAGATTCTGGTTTACATTGATTTCAAGTATGATCCCTAAACTCATCTTTGTGATTTTTTTTCTTTGTTTATTCCTCCTTCTTCCCTTCTGTTTATTTTTTCTTTGATATTTTCTTTTTTGATTTATCACTGCCATATTTTCTTCTTTTGGGCTTCCTTAACTTCAAATTGCAGTACTCATGATCTTCTGGAGATTTTCTTTATTTAAATATAACCCTGATGTTATAATCTTTTTAGATCTTGAATTTTAACTTTGTAAATATCTGTAATTGTTGTGAAGTTAATTTTCTGATTTTTGAATTCATAACAGTGTTGATGTACTGTTGTCATATCTTGAACACTGTTGTTTTGAATTCTAAATGTTTGAAGATCTGAACAATTATTGAAATGCCACACACCTTTGTTGTTTTGAGTCTTTTCTAATTCATTTTGGAAATACTTGAAAATTTACTCTCATTACCGCACTCTGTTATTTATCAACTGTGATAATTTCAGAAATTTTCAGATTGGCTTGGATATTCTGATTTGTTTTTTGGATCAGTGATACATCTTGAAATTCACCTTTATTCATGATCATTATGGTTGAAATTTGTTTTGTTTGAAATCATCTGAAATTCTAGATATTTTGAATATCACACACCACTCAAATTTGAAATTATCAATCTTGTGTGAATAATTCATTATATCTCAGACTTGACATTGATTCAATTGATTTCAAATTAATTATTTATAATTTTTTTTAATCATGAATACCTCTCAAACTGGATGTAAATGATCTGAATTCTCTTATGCTTGTCAGAGAAAATTGTGAAAAATTCTTTGGAAATGCAGGTCTTTAAACTCACTGCTATTTCATGGTTATTTGATTTGAATATATGTTTATTTTAAATCATTTGAAATTATTGATTTACTGAATCACACACATATCTTAAATGTGAAACTAATAATTTGGTGTTATCGATTCATTGAATCCTGATATCGTCTTATTCATCAAATGATTTAAAATAAACTATATTTTTAAATCTTGGATCATGAATCATCTTTTGTGATCAACAGAAATATCTTTGAAACATCTTCTTGACAAGTCTGCTGTGATATTGATTTCTGTGCTGCTCTGATACTGTTTTAGATAAGTGCTTGCTTTGATTATTCCTTGTCTTCTGCTCTGATAAAAGGAATCTCTTTTGAAAATGATCTTAGCTAACTGCTTGTTTTTTATCTGTCTGTAGCTTGCCTAATTTATTATCTTGTCTGCTTGGGCCATGTAATTAAATTTCTTTTATATGTGATACTCTTGTTTGTCTCTTGTGTCTTATTACAAATCTCATTAATAGAGACACCACAATTGGTATCAGAAGCGCTGAATTTTTATGTATATATATATATTTTTCTTATCCCTCTCGCTTTATATAGCTCTTCATATTCCTCTTGTAATTGATTTTCAATTTAAAATTATTTATTGATTATTTATTCAGAAATTGAAATCAATATCCAAATTGAATAGTATTCATAATTCATCCAAATTGTTATTAGATTTTGAAATTGTGATGAATTGTGACTGCAGTATATTTCACAACAAGAGGAGACTTTATTTAGATTTTCATGATGGTTGAATAATTATTATAATATCTTTGAATTGGCAATTATTTCACGACCATCTCCTTTATCTACCATCATTCTGCCATTCATGATAATTTTATATTAATGTGGAGAGTTAAAAAGTTTTAAAAATCTTTTTGAATAAACAGTGGAAATATCTATGATAGAAATTGGACTATGTTGTTATTCAGAATTACTGATAATTGAAAATTTTCAATGATTCTGGTACAGTTGAACATATTTCATAATATGATTAATATAGAAATTTATTTCATAAACCATTTCTGTAACTACCACATTTCTATCACCCATGTTGGTTTTATATACCTAGGAGTTTTTCTTTTGAAGCAGAAAATGATAAATATATAAGTGTGTCTCTAAACTCATTTAAAAATCCAAGCTCTGGTCATGCATGGTTAAGAGACAACTTATAATTTAAGCTGCGACTGAACTCATTTAAAAATCCAAGCTCTGGTTATGCATCGTCAGTATGCTCTTAAATAAATAATAATAATAATAATAATAATAATAATAATAATAATAATAAAAGAAAAAGGAAATAATGTGCTAAAAATTGAAATTGTTCTGAAATTCTCCTTTGTGTATAAACCGGCCTATCAATCCATTTTTTATTTTGTGAAATGTAATGACCCGTATTCTACACATCTTAGGATCGTAGAATATTTATTTCTTTCCCATGCGAAGTCGTATGGTCGTGTAACTTTGGGAAACATTCATTAGAGTCATTTCCCATGTTCATGATTTTTGTCGATTTTTAAATGACCATTTTGCCCCTAGTTGGTACTGTTTTGGCCATAACTTTTGATTGGAAAGGAATTTTGACCTGAAACCACTTCCATTTGATTCGTTTGATAGTTTCTCTTTCCGTAGAGTGGTCATAATAGCCAAACGGACTTACCGTTTGGGAGATATGGCTGAAACAAGGTTTGGAGGGTGAAAAACTGCTTAACCGGGCCAAATCGGGTGATTAGTGAGTAGGCCCATAACCCATTTCGGGATTAGGGTTATGGGAGGGATGAAATGAGATGGAGAATCATTCCATTTCAGTTTTCTAGCCTCCACTTATCACCAAGGATCCCTAAAAATGGCCTCCAACCTCTAGATCACCCCCAAATCATCTTTTGGTCAAGGATTTGGCTTAGCAACCCCTAATCAAAGAAGATCTTCACCTAATCAACCTTGGAGCTGCTGTTAGCATTGGGATTCGCATCAAATCAGAGCATTATTTCAGATCTTAGTTTGTTTTGAGGTTAAGGTGAGTGATTTGCTTAGTTTTGCACTAATTATGGCTAATTAGGGGTGATTAGTGTTAATTAGCGAATTTAAACATGATAAAATTCTGGAAAAATGTTTATAAAATTCGGAATGATAATTTAGACCTCTGATATGAATTTGGGTTAATTTGGTTAAGATTTGCTAACCCTATCATCAGTTTCATCTAAATATGCTTAAGGGGAAATATGGGATTTTGGGTATGTTTGATCCATTTTTACCTATCATATTGATGTTTTGATGTTTGTGGTTGATTGTGTATGTTGCTATGACTGTATGAAATGCTTTGTGACTGTTTAGAATAGTTAGAGTGGTCGAAAACGCCGTCGAGGGGCGTAAACAGCTCGCTGGACAAGGTGCAGGGGTTCGGATCGCATAGGGGGTTGAGGGACGATCGGATCGCCCTATGGGATCGTGGGGGCATCCCCACGAGTCGAGTCACCTCCTCCGAACCGAACCGTCTGTGCCAGGCCCACGAAGCAAATCGATGCAACGTCGTGCCAAACTGAAGTACTCCGAACCGGATCGCGAATAAGCGTTACGACCCGATCCATCCAAGAAGGGTGAGCACGATCCGTTGACCTGGAGAAGGGCATCCGATCCGAATTGCTTGAAGAACCACGATCCGATCCGTATGGGGTGTCCCGATCCGAACCAAGAAGGGGAGCACGATCCGAAGCAAAGAAAAGGAGGACCACGACCCGATCCGACGTAGGAGGCGCGACCCGATCTGATGAAGAATGTGAAGGCTGATCCGATCTGATTCGATTGCGATGACCAATAACCCGAGGTGCAAAGGTAGTCCAAATGGAAGTTAGAGCTCAGGATCCCAGAACCAGTTAGGAACCAACGAGTTCACTTCATGGTTGGACTTTGCTGCGGGACGTGTGCTAAGGAGTTGTCGACGTTCATAACTTCGATTCACCACTAAGAATGATGGGCTACTTATCAGTGCAGTAGGGTCATTACGACCTGAGGGGCAAAGTGATGGTAGCAGGACTACGTTATCAGTGCAGTAGGGTCATTATGACCTGAGGGGCAAGGTGATGCGTAGTAAGACTATGAGCCAGCGCAGATGGGGTGAATAACTCCATGGGGCAAGTGGACATAGTAAGGATTAGTAAGACTATGAGCCAGCGCAGATGGGGTGAATAACTCCATGGGGCAAGTGGACATAGTAAGGATTAGTAAGGCTATGAGCCAGCGCAGATGGGGTGAATAACTCCATGGGGCAAGTGGACGTAGCGAGGAATTAGTGGCTACGTTATCAGTGCAGTGAAGCCATTTATGACTTCATGGGGCAAAGTGATCGTAGCAAGGAATGTTGGGTGATCGAAGTGGTGAATATCGTATGCTTTACGCACTGGGTGAGAGATGTGAGGATGGATGATATGCTTGATTGTTTGCCATCATTATGACATGCACACCTCCCCCACCTCCGTATCTTTACACTGTTTGATATGATACCTTAGAGTGTTGTACAGTATGTAGTGCTAACTCTTTGGTTGCAGGTCCAGGTTCAGGTATGTTTTAGTCTACCTGTTATTGTTCACTTTAGATGCTTATCGCTCATACCAGGCTTTATGTCTGACCCAGAGTTTTATGTCTCCTCTTATTACTCTGGGTGCTCACACGAGCAGACTAGAGACAGGTTAGCTGGTGATGCGCGAGTAGCTGATTCGGAGGCGGGCAGGAGTCTTCCACGTATGATATATATATACACATTTTCCCTGTGTCGTTGGTGGTCGCTACTTGGGCATTAGTAGTGTACCTCATTTACCTTACTTTTGCTTTGAGACAGTTTGAAAAGTTGTAATAAGCTGTATTTTGGGTTTCCGCTGCTATGATGTTTAGTTCTGATTTCCAGCTTATGCACTGTCTCTCCTATTTTATGTCAAGTATGTTACTATTATATTTTGTTCTATGCGCTGTGAGACATTCTACAGGTTCTTTGTATGTTCATTTCCTTCTTCCTTTTCCTTCCGGCTACCCGTTCCGCGCTAACTGGACATGTGTACAGCGCACTCTTGGAGTAAATGTTGGTTGGTGCGGGGCGGGCCGTCACACTTGGTATCAGAGCTCTAGGTTGCGTAGTTAACCTAGGGGAAGACACTAGGGAGAGATAGTACGTATATGAGAGCGCGTATTTGTGATTACTTTGGTTTTAAAAAGCTATGTATATATATATACTATTAGTAGTATAAGAATGAAGTTGCACTGCACTAGTACCACTATGGGGTCGTTAATCGTTCTCCTTTTTACAGATTGACGATGAGCCGATATGTGAGAGGTACTGGTAGAGGGGCCAATAATGGAAATGCCGCTGACATGAGGGCGATGTTTACCGACCTCATGAGAGACATGCTTAGAGAAGTGCAAGGGGCAGTTCCTAATCCCGGAGTTGGTGGTGGCCCAGTAGTGCAAGCGCCTAGGGTCGATTTCGCCAAGTTGTGCAAGGATTACACTAATCTTGGTGGGAAGCCGTTCCACGGAACGGAGTCGGCCACGGATGTTCAAGATTGGATGGATAGCTGTGACCGTATCTTTGATGACTTGAGTCTTGAGGATGCGATGAAGAGAAGGCTAGCGTCTCGTCAGCTGCAAGGACGAGCGATGAATTGGTGGAATGCCATCAGAACAGCTACTCCAGAGGACCAGGTTACTTGGGTTCAGTTCAAGGCTCGCTTTAGCGAGAAGTTCATTCCGGCTGCCCAGAAGTCGGTATTGTTCAAGAGGTTCTTGGAACTGAAGCAGAACGGAAGGGCAGTTTCTGATTATATTGCTGAGTTCGACACTTTGTCGAAGTATGGACTGTCTCTTATCGATACTCCTGAGAAGAAGAATGAGAAGTTCATCACTGGTTTGGATGGGTACTTGGGGGAAAGGCTTATCAACCACATCGATGAGACTTTTGAATCGATCGTGGGGAAAGCTTTGAGATCAGAGAGTCTTTACCCTAAGATGAAGACTGAGGCTGCATCTGCAGAAGGGCCAAAGCCGCAAGCAGGCGGTGGAGGCAAGAATAGCTCCCAGAATAAGAGGAGGCAGGACCAATCAAAAGGTGGCCAGAAAAAGAGCAAGAAGGATGTTGAGTGCTTCAGCTGTGGAAAGAAAGGCCATTATGCTAAAGAATGTCGGGCCAAGCCAGCGGAAAGGAAGTGCTACAACTGCGGTCAAGTGGGACATCAGAAGGATAAGTGTCCGCAACCTCTTAAGGAGAAGCAGATTGTAAAAGCATATGCTCTTGATGCTATTCCTTCTTCGTCGAATGCCCCAACTGCGGCGGAGAAAGGAAAGAATGTTGTTATACAAGGTATGCTTTCTATTTATGATATACCAGTTCGAGTTTTGTTTGATACTGGGGCTTCCCGTTCCTTCATATCTAGTGACCTGGTAGATAGGTTGGGACTGGAACCCGAGATAGTCGATAGACCATTAGTTGTAACGAACCCAATTGGTGGTTCGACTAGCCTTAGTATGATTTGCAGGAATTTGGTCTTATCGAGTCATGGATGTATGTTTGTATGTGATTGCTTTGTTTTGGGCTTTACTGGGTATGGCATTATATTGGGAGTCGATTGGCTCCAAAGATACGGGGTGGTGGTAGACTGTGAGGGCTTTTTGGTGACAGTAAGGGCGGGTGATGGGTGGAGGGTAGTGTTTGGTAGTCTACCCAGTGATGGGGTTATGGCTAGTTTTGTAAATTCCCTCGACATCCCGCAGGATGAGTTGTCAGATGTGCCCGTGGTTGGCCAGTATCCGGACGTCTTCGAGGAGGTGACCGGGCTTCCACCACACCGAGAGATTGAGTTCCGTATTGATTTAGTGAAAGATGCCAGACCTATAGTGATGCCACTTCGTCGTATGGCACCAAAGGAGCAGCGAGAGCTCGGGGTGCAAGTCAACAATCTTTTGAAGAAGGGATTGATTAGAAGAAGTGTCTCCGAGTGGGGAGCACCAGTTGTGTTTGCCACTAAGGCAGATGGTTCCCTTCGTTTGTGTGTGGACTATCGCGAGTTGAATAAGGTGACGAGGAAGAATAAGTATCCCCTACTGCGGATAGATGATTTGTTTGATCAGCTGGAAGGAGCTAGAGTGTTCTCCCAGTTGGACCTCGCGACAGGATTTCATCAGCTTCGAGTAGCGGATGAGAGTGTTCCGAAAACGGCATTTAGGACGCCGTCTGGATTTTATGAGTGGTTGGTCATGCCGTTTGGGTTGACCAATGCACCAGCCTACTTTGTGGATCTTATGAATCGAGTATTCAGAGATCAGTTGAATAAGTTTGTTCTTGTGTTTGTGGATGATATCCTAGTTTATTCAAGGACAGAGGAAGAACACAAGGGGCACTTGAGGATAGTGATGGAGGTGTTGAGGAAACACCAATTGAAAGCGAAATTCTCTAAGTGTCATTTTTGGAGAAGGGAGGTAAGATTCTTGGGTCATGTTGTTTCAGAATGTGGTATTGCCGTGGACCCTGCGAAGGTGGCTACGGTACAGGATTGGCCTATGCCCAAGAATGCTATAGATGTAAGAAGTTTCTTGGGATTAGCTGGATATTATCGTAAGTTTATCCAGGACTTCTCCAAGATAGCAGCACCATTGACTCAGTTGACTAAGAAGAATCAGTCCTTCGTCTGGGACGGAGTGTGTGAGGATGCCTTCAAGAGTCTAAAAGAGAAGTTGACGCGTGCGCCAGTGTTAGTCATTCCTAAAGGGAATGAAGAGATGACCGTGTACACGGATGCTTGTGGTACCGGACTAGGTGCAGTATTGATGCAAGGAGGTAGGGTTGTAGCTTATGCTAGTCGACAGCTAAAGCCGCATGAGAAGAAGTACCCTACCCATGATTTGGAATTGGCAGCGATTGTATTTGCGCTGAAGATGTGGAGACACTATCTCTTGGGAGAAAGATTCGAGTTGTTTACCGATCATAAATCGTTAAAGTATCTCTTCTCTCAGAAAGATCTGAATCTCCGTCAGCAGAGATGGTTAGAGTTCTTAGCTTCGTATGACTTTGATATCGCATATACACCTGGGAAGGGTAATGCGGTAGCCGATGCCTTGAGTAGGAGACATGCCAGCTTAGGGGAAATGTTTCTTGAATGGAAGCAACTGGAGTTTATCGCGGGGTTTGATTTCAGACCAAAGTGCGAGTTGGATCCAGTTATGCTAGCTAGTTTGACGATCAGACCTACTTTGATAGATCGGATTGGTTCCAGCCAGAGGGACGATCCTAATCTATTGGAAACCATCTCCAAGTTAGAGATGGGTATCGATGAGGAGATGAATGTGTATGGACTTGATCGGGATGGATGGCTTCGAAAGAATGGAAGGCTAGTTGTACCCAACGTGAATGGTTTGAGAGATGAAGTGCTTAGGGAATGTCATCACTCAAAACTGACTATACATCCCGGTGGTAATAAGATGTATCGAGATATGAGACAGACTTACTACTGTGAAGGGATGAAAAGAGACGTTGGGAAGTTTATATCCAAATGCATGAATTGTCAGCTAGTTAAAGCCGAGCAAAAGAAGCCTAGTGGGTTGTTGCAACCATTAGAAATTCCTGAATGGAAATGGGAGCAAGTCTCGATGGATTTCATCGATGGGTTACCTAGGACTAGATCGGGACATGATAGCATTTGGGTAATTGTGGATCGATTGACTAAGAGCGCAAGATTTATACCAGTCAAATCGACCAGAACGGCAGCCAAGTTGGCAGAATTGTATATGAAGTGGGTAGTGAGATTTCATGGAGTACCCAAAAGCATTGTGAGTGACCGAGACCCGTTGTTCACTAGTGGGTTTTGGAAGAGCTTACAAGAGGCTCTAGGGTCAGGATTACATCTCAGTACCGCATATCATCCTCAGACCGACGGTCAGACGGAGAGGGTGAATCGTATATTGGAAGATCTCTTGAGAGCGTGTATATTGGATTTTGGTGGATCATGGGATGACCATTTGCATCTAGTAGAGTTTGCATATAATAATAGCTACCAATCCAGTATCGGTATGGCTCCATATGAAGCTTTGTACGGAAGACCATGCAACTCACCATCATGTTGGATAGAAACTGGCGAGAAGTTTGTGCTTGGACCAGATGTGGTGAGAGAAACTTCAGATAAAATTAAGATCATTCAGCAACGAATGAAAGCTGCTCAAGATAGGCAGAAAAGCTATGCCGATAAGAGGAGAAGAGAATTGAAATTCTCCGTTGGTGACTTGGTGTTTGTCAAGATCTCTCCGTTGAAGAGCGTGATACGATTTGGCAGGAGAGGCAAATTAGCACCAAGATTTGTTGGCCCGTTCCCTGTTCTTGAACTAGTCGGGAATTTGGCGTATAGAGTTGGCTTACCAGAGAACATGGCGGGAGTTCATGATGTGTTTCATGTTTCCCAACTAAGGAAGTTCGTTCACGACTCAGATATGGCTATTTCACCTGATCAGTTAGAGGACTTCGAGGTAGAATCTGAGGCGGTTGGGAACCGCAAGCCGATCCGTATTGTGGGGCACGATACAAAGCAACTTCGAAGGAAGTCGGTGAAGCTAGTCAAGGTTCAGTGGGGCGAGAACGAGAATGATTGTACTTGGGAGACAGAGGAGAGCATTAGGAAGGCTTATCCAGAACTCCTTGCCTGGTAAGATTTACTTTGCGATTTTGTTATTCCGCATGCTAGGATAGGCTTGTTTTGCTTGTTTTGCATGTTTGATGGTTGTTTTATGATTGATAAGCATGCGGGACCTTTGTGTGTGTTTGGATTAGGGAATTTCGGGGGCGAAATTTCTTAAGGGGGGAAGAGTGTAATGACCCGTATTCTACACATCTTAGGATCGTAGAATATTTATTTCTTTCCCATGCGAAGTCGTATGGTCGTGTAACTTTGGGAAACATTCATTAGAGTCATTTCCCATGTTCATGATTTTTGTCGATTTTTAAATGACCATTTTGCCCCTAGTTGGTACTGCTTTGGCCATAACTTTTGATTGGAAAGGAATTTTGACCTGAAACCACTTCCATTTGATTCGTTTGATAGTTTCTCTTTCCGTAGAGTGGTCATAATAGCCAAACGGACTTACCGTTTGGGAGATATGGCTGAAACAAGGTTTGGAGGGTGAAAAACTGCTTAACCGGGCCAAATCGGGTGATTAGTGAGTAGGCCCATAACCCATTTCGGGATTAGGGTTATGGGAGGGCTGAAATGAGATGGAGAATCATTCCATTTCAGTTTTCTAGCCTCCACTTATCACCAAGGATCCCTAAAAATGGCCTCAACCTCTAGATCACCCCAAAATCATCTTTTGGTCAAGGATTTGGCTTAGCAACCCCTAATCAAAGAAGATCTTCACCTAATCAACCTTGGAGCTGCTGTTAGCATTGGGATTCGCATCAAATCAGAGCATTATTTCAGATCTTAGTTTGTTTTGAGGTTAAGGTGAGTGATTTGCTTAGTTTTGCACTAATTATGGCTAATTAGGGGTGATTAGTGTTAATTAGCGAATTTAAACATGATAAAATTCTGGAAAAATGTTTATAAAATTCAGAATGATATTTTAGACCTCTGATATGAATTTGGGTTAATTTTGTTAAGATTTGCTAACCCTATCATCAGTTTCATCTAAATATGCTTAAGGGGAAATATGGGATTTTGGGTATGTTTGATCCATTTTTACCTATCATATTGATGTTTTGATGTTTGTGGTTGATTGTGTATGTTGCTATGACTGTATGAAATGCTTTGTGACTGTTTAGAATAGTTAGAGTGGTCGAAAACGCCGTCGAGGGGCGTAAACAGCTCGCTGGACAAGGTGCAGGGGTTCGGATCGCATAGGGGGTTGAGGGACGATCGGATCGCCCTATGGGATCGTGGGGGCATCCCCACGAGTCGAGTCACCTCCTCCGAACCGAACCGTCTGTGCCAGGCCCACGAAGCGAATCGATGCAGCGTCGTGCCAAACTGAAGTACTCCGAACCGGATCGCGAATAAGCGTTACGACCCGATCCATCCAAGAAGGGTGAGCACGATCCGTTGACCTGGAGAAGGGCATCCGATCCGAACCGCTTGAAGAACCACGATCCGATCCGTATGGGGTGTCCCGATCCAAACCAAGAAGGGGAGCACGATCCGAAGCAAAGAAAAGGAGGACCACGACCCGATCCGACGTAGGAGGCGCGACCCGATCCGATGAAGAATGTGAAGGCTGATCCGATCCGATGAAGAATGTGAAGGCTGATCCGATCCGATTCGATTGCGATGACCAATAACCCGAGGTGCAAAGGTAGTCCAAATGGAAGTTAGAGCTCAGGATCCCGGAACCAGTTGGGAACCAACGAGTTCACTTCATGGTTGGACTTTGCTGCGGGACGTGTGCTAAGGAGTTGTCGACGTTCATAACTTCGATTCACCACTAAGAATGATGGGCTACTTATCAGTGCAGTAGGGTCATTACGACCTGAGGGGTAAAGTGATGGTAGCAGGACTACGTTATCAGTGCAGTAGGGTCATTATGACCTGAGGGGCAAGGTGATGCGTAGTAAGACTATGAGCCAGCGCAGATGGGGTGAATAACTCCATGGGGCAAGTGGACATAGTAAGGATTAGTAAGATTATGAGCCAGCGCAGATGGGGTGAATAAGTCCATGGGGCAAGTGGACATAGTAAGGATTAGTAAGGCTATGAGCCAGCGCAAATGGGGTGAATAACTCCATGGGGCAAGTGGACATAGCGAGGAATTAGTGGCTACGTTATCAGTGCAGTGAAGCCATTTATGACTTCATGGGGCAAAGTGATCGTAGCAAGGAATGTTGGGTGATCGAAGTGGTGAATATCGTATGCTTTACGCACTGAGTGAGAGATGTGAGGATGGATGATATGCTTGATTGTTTGCCATCATTATGACATGCACACCTCCCCCACCTCCGTATCTTTACACTGTTTGATATGATACCTTAGAGTGTTGTACAGTATGTAGTGCTAACTCTTTGGTTGCAGGTCCAGGTTCAGGTATGTTTTAGTCTACCTGTTATTGTTCACTTTAGATGCTTATCGCTCATACCAGGCTTTATGTCTGACCCAGAGTTTTATGTCTCCTCTTATTACTCTGGGTGCTCACACGAGCAGACTAGAGACAGGTTAGCTGGTGATGCGCGAGTAGCTGATTCGGAGGCGGGCAGGAGTCTTCCACGTATGATATATATATATATATATACACATTTTCCCTGTGTCGTTGGTGGTCGCTACTTGGGCATTAGTAGTGTACCTCATTTACCTTACTTTTGCTTTGAGACAGTTTGAAAAGTTGTAATAAGCTGTATTTTGGGTTTCCGCTGCTATGATGTTTAGTTCTGATTTCCAGCTTATGCATTGTCTCTCCTGTTTTATGTCAAGTATGTTACTATTATATTTTGTTCTATGCGCTGTGAGACATTCTACAGGTTCTTTGTATGTTCATTTCCTTCTTCCTTTTCCTTCCGGCGACCCGTTCCGTGCTAACTGGACATGTGTACAGTGCACTCTTGGAGTAAATGTTGGTTGGTGCGGGGCGGGCCGTCACATGAAATGTGTTGAATTTTTTATGACGTACTATGAATTGTTGATCATTAGATACTGGGATTTGAGATTATATGATTTTCTCACTTAAATTGATTAATTAATTATAGTCCAAATCCATCACTGTTTTTTTATGCTCAATTTTTTAAAATTTAAAAAAAAAAATGAAAATCATTTTTTTGTAACTCTCCCCATTTATATAAATTTCATCGTAAATCCGTCATTCTCTACAATGTGAAATATGCCACCAGTTCTCAGTTTATTATGATTTTTGTTTGATTGATTGAGATTTATGATGACCGTTCTTCCTCTTAAGCTGAAATTAAATTTTTAGTCATTTTTTCATCTATATTTTAATTTCTAAATCCTTTTGATGATAACAAAAGGGGGAGAATGGATTGAGATTTTGATTGGGAGTCTCTGTTGTAGGGGGAGCTTTCAAATAGGGGGAGTTATGTTCTTCACTTTCAAACACATTTACTGTATTCAGAATCTTAATATTTGTTTGTCATCATCAAAAGGGGGAGATTGTTGTATATAACGGTGCTATATACACAATTATATGATTTTTGTTTGATGATAACAACCAAATATAGATTATTTTAAATGCGTTTGTTACTGTACTGTTTTATATATACATCATAGCCAGGAATATAATATTTATACTTAAATAAAATACGACTGTACAGAAATTCAAATATTCACAGTATTTTATTTAGATATAATATTTTACTTCAAACATTCAAACAGTACAGCTATTTAATACTCCACTATTTAGATACATTTAAAGAATATTGTACTTATTGTAAATAAACTGAATAAAATAGACAAGTTTGTTTGACAACAATAAAATGATATTTTATTTCAAACAAATTTGTTTAATACAGACATCAGTACAATTCTATTGTTACACAGCTCCTCACTATAACACTCTATCTATACATCTCATATATATACAATCACTCAGTTTACATCTCAATTTACAGACACATTGACACTGATACATTGACACATCTTCATATTGTCTTCATCTTCAATCTTCTGTCTTCACAGCTCGGTCAGTCCAATCTTCATATCTGTCATATACAGAAACAAACACACAGTACACTGCAATAGAAATAATACTGAACACAAGTGAATATAAATTTTATTTTTAAAATTTTATTTGCCTCAGAATTTCGGTGTGTTTCTCATTATTTTTCATGACTTGATCTGATTTGTGAATGTAGCAAGCGCGCATACATGTATACACATACAAGTGTATGTATATACACATATTTCAGTGCAAGGACAGGAAAACTCGTGTGATGGCTGCATGTACACACGTGCATATATATACATGTGTGCACCGCCTCGCCAATTAGTGTATGCTGCTGAGGAGCAGCCACATGGACCTACTCGACTCAGTGCATACTCAAGCGTACATGCAAAATTGAAAGCCGAATAGTCGAGTCAACATGGACATGGTGTACAAGTATGACAAAGCTGGCTCGGGCACAAAGTCAATAACAAAGCAAAGCAGCTATGACAAGTGATGGATGCTCATATACAAACATACAAGTGCAACATGGCTCAGGATCAAGACAGTTAACACATGCCAGAATGGTGCAGCTACATGGTTCATACAACAATGTACAAGTGGGCAATGCATTTATGATTTTCAAGCAAGTCTATGGTCGAGCAAATTTCAGGCTTAGCAAAATGGTTGCACACCCAACATGCTCGTAGTCAAAAAAACATCTGAGAATATATCTCTCAGCAAAAACAGTGAAGACATGTACATGAAGAAATGGAAAAGTAAATGATGCATACAAAATCAAGCTAATGTGCTTTCAAGTTGTATGAAACATGGTTGCAATTTAGTAAACACAAACACAAGCCAGCAAATGTTGTATGTATGGAACAAAGGTGTTCAAGCTCATGGAACAACAAAATTGTGGTCGAGATCATATCAAACAAGTCACAAATGAAGGTGCAGTAATGGTTCAGAAAGATGGCTCAAACACAAGCATATGCAGCAAGTTCGAGAATAGTTCTTCATGGCAGCATGTAAATGCAAACATATATGTTGAAGCAATGGAACTGGATGCAGTGGAGTTCATCACAAGCACATGAGACCAGGCAAAGACTGAAATATGTTATGGAGCATTTCAGGAAACAACAAACAACGACACAAGCTATTTCAAAGCAAAGCAATAAATTTCATTAGAGCATGTCACAAGAGGAAAATCAGCAAGAAATTAGTTTGCAGATATCAGCAAGCATGTTATGGCAAGAAATTCACATGCAAGCAATCAGAGAAATAGTCTTGGCAAGTAATCAATAATTCCGAGATCATACAGTGAACTATTTTTGGCAAGAAAATATTTATGTCCAGAAATATACAACTTGTGCAAGAAATATTTTCTCATGGAATATTTGGCAACTGTTTTTTTAATCAAGCAAATTAGGGAGGAACGATAAATTGGAAAGACATTCAAGGCATGCAGATTTAAGTATGGAAATTTCATGGTGATCATGCATTTCATTTTCAGCTGAGATTTCAAACAAGGCAACATAAACTAGCCATGCCAAAAGAGGAAACCATGCCATATTTCTCAAGTAATTTCTAGGAAACAAATCAAAATCCAAATTCAACCACAATTTACGGCATTTATTCAAAGCATTTCAAGAGAGGAAACGAGTTCAAATCAGGGACAAATCATTCAACAAAATCAGACCGAAATCACACGTTGAAATCAGAGTGATTAGGGTTTCTATTTACCCTACATATTCACACCCATATCATCATCGACAAAAATAATAAAAAATCGAAAATCAACAGAACACAATCGAGAGCAAAAAAAAAATCAGAAAAACATTTTCAGATTTTTCCATCGAGAAATCCCTAAATCGTAGACAAAGGAAGAACAACAGACTTGAACTTCAGAGAGTAGAAATTTCATTAGGCATCGAATTCGATTTGGGTTCAAAGAAGAAACCCTAGTTTTTTTAAATAATTCGGTCGCCATTTTCTTTCACAGAACAAAAGTGATCGGGGAAAACGGATAATGGGTGGAGCGGGCCGACAAACTTGGTTTAGGCTAAACCATCTTTAATTAAATGGGGATAACCCTTTTGAATTAATTTCCTAGGGTTTCTTTAAGTTTTTATTTTTGTTGTGTTTTTAATTTTATTTTTGTAATTCAATTCTTATCAGTTTCTAGTATCTGTAAAATACTAGGATCCAGTCAGGGTGTTGACTGTCAGTTTACTAGTGTCTCTAAAACTAGGGGAAACTGATCTAGGGGATTTGATCAGTTTATGGTTTTGAGCGTAGAGTTAGAATAGGAGCGAGGGGATCACAAGTGTACATGGTCTTGTATGCAAGATCTATTCTATCATCTAGTAGAAACCTTAGGAATGCAGCGGTACGCAGGATTTTACCGAAGCTGAGTATATCTTGTGTCATTTACCTTTTTGCATTTCTATTTCTGCTATATTCTATGATCTGTGAATGTTTTTATATCCCGTGATATTTGAACTCTGCGATAATTTGTAATAAACCCTATTCACCCCCTCTAGGGTTAATCTAGATCCAATAAGTGGTATCAGAGCAAGTTATTTCTTTAACTCTAGAGTTATGGGTCATCCTAGTTGTCAACCGATAGAGAGTCAGTCCAGTTCATCTCCAAAAATTTTTGATGGAACAGATTTTTTAAACTGGAAATCCAAAATGGAATTTTATTTAAAATCTGTTAATATTGAATGTTGGGATGTTGTTATCAATAGGTTTGATAGTGTAGATATTACTTTGAATGCTCGTGCTATGAAAATTATATTTGATTATCTTAGTACCGAACAGTTTAATCTTATCTGTCATCGTTTATCTGCACAGGAAACCTGGGATACTCTCAGTACGATGTATGGAAGAACTGATAACCACTGCTCAAAACCGATAAAGTCAACTCAAATCCAGAGTTCTGCTTAACAGGATTTACAAATGAAAATTTAGATGGATCGGTCGATGGAGATTCAACAGACGATGAGACAGGAAATTTCTCATATGAAGATTTAGTTTATATGTGTGCTGATCTAACTAAGTCTGTTGATAAACTCCAATCTAAACATAAATCTCTAAAATCTAGGAATTCTGAGTTGATCAGCAAAATTGATGATTAGGAATCCTAACTTGAACATTTTAAAAATTCTTCAAATTCAGATTGCAAAAATTGTTCGAAATTGAAAATCAATCTTGTTCATCTCAATAAAAATATTCAAAAGTTGAAAAGGAAATTCTGATCTTAAGAGAAAACAATATTGAGTTATCAAGTTTGAACAATCTTCTACAAAAGGAATTTGAAATTTTTAAGACTGATATAAATTCCAAATTTGAAATTGCTGAAAAGGAAAATTTGTTGAAATCCAATTTGATTTTGAAAGAACTTGAAATCGAGATTGAAAAATGCAAGAAATTTGAGTTTGAAAACAAAAAAGATTTGAATCAGAGATTGTTGAGTCCCAAACCAAAATTAGACTGCTTAAAGATGAAAATTTGGTTTTGAAAAATGTAAGATCACTAAAAATCGTTGTTCAGATTTTATGAAAGAAAACGGTGATCTAAAAACTAAAATTCAACAACTTGAAATAACTTTGACTAAATTTCCTGAAGGAGAAAAGTCTTTTAATATGCTATTATAAAACTAAGTTTCTACTGGAAATAAATTTGGTCTTGGCTTCGAGAAAAGTGATGTTTTTGGAAAACAAAATTCAAATGATTTGAAAAATCCTTCAAGCTTATTTGAAAAGAATCGACTTGATAATTTGAACTCTGATAATTTTAAAGGATTTTTTAATCCTAAACGTGATGTGAATTTGTTTGATAACAATCCATTTAAACCATTCTAGACGCCAAAAGAGATACAGTGAACTCATTAAATTTCAAACAGATCTGGGTCCCTAAAGGTACTTTGGTAAATTCTGATGGATTGTTATATAAACAAGTTTGGGTACTTAAAGCTGTTAACAAAACTGTAAGTGGTTTCACAAATTTTGTTAGACCACTCGATTCTCTAAACTGTTAGGTACCAGAGGTGGCTGAGGAACTGCTAGGCAATAGAAATTTGGATTCAAGCTGCTCAGTACTTCTGTAATCATTCACAGTTCTTTAGCCAAGACTGATGAGTTAGAGATTATGGTTTACATTGATTTCAGGTATGATCCCTAAACTCATCTTTGTAAATATTTTTTTTCTTTGTTTATTCCTCCTTCTTCCCTTCTGTTTATTTTTTCTTTGATATTTTCTTTTTTGATTTATCACTGTCATATTTTCTTCTTCTGGGCTTCCTTAACTTCAAATTGTAGTACTCTTGATCTTCTGGAGATTTGCTTTATTTAAATATAACTCTGATGTCATAATCTTTTTAGATCTTGAATTTTAACTTTGTAAATATCCGCAATTGTTGTGAAGTTTATTTTCTGATTTTTGAATTCATAACAGTGTTGATGTAGTCTTGTCATATCTTGAACACTGTTGTTTTGAATTCTAAATGCTTAAAGATCTGAATAATTATTGAAATGTCACACACCTTTGTTGTTTTGAGTCTTTTCTAATTCATTTTGGAAAGACTTGAAAATTTACACTCATTACCGCACTTTGGACAGACCGAAGGTACTATTCTGTCAGACATTCTTCCATACTGCTCGTCCTGGGACTGGACAGACCGAAGGTACTATTCTGTAAATCCATCTTAGGCAATTTCTACCTAGGATTTACAGAACAGCCCTTGCATAACTCCGTCTTCAATTATCTTCATCATATTTGATTCGCAACGCTAATGCCATAGGAGTGGTTTTCAGATAATATATCTGATCCTGGTCTCTCCGTATTGACAACGGAAATGGCCAAAAACTCTGATAGTCGGTGATTTAACTATCAAAGGAAAACATGTGTACAACCAACGGTATTTTTTGCAGATGGGGATTCTATCGATCAATCATCATTTATCTCTTAAATTAATTTATCATTAATTTATTCAGTTACCCATTCCTATTTCTCCGTAAATTCCTATTTTCTAAATTTAGAAAATATACCTTATTAACATTGGAAAACGTTTCTATTTCTGATTCACGCATCACTATCTTCTCACATATATCAGTCTCTAACTGTAAACTAGTAAGAGAACAACTTCCCATTTATAAACCCCGAAGGCCGAAACAAACATCAGATCGATACCTAGAAAGCCATTCAACTCAACTAATTTCCAGTCAGTTTCTAATTTTAGTAATTCTATTTAAATTCCTAATTCAAACCCCAAATTCCTTTATAATATTTTGTTTGCAAAATATTTACTTTAATCTGATTTTTCACATAGAATAAGAATAATATTTTGTTATATAATCAAACAGTTTGATTTTGTATTTAAAAACAATATCTCAAACCCAAATTCTATTTATATTTTTATTTGTAGAATTATTCATACAAATCTCCTTTTTCTTTCTAACACTTAAATCTTATTTATAATTCCCTTTATATAATTCTACTTATTCTATACAAATCCTTTTATATAATTCTATTCATTTTATATAAACCTTTTAACAATTCTATTTATTTTATAAATAAATATTCCTTTTATAATTCTGTCTATTTAATAAATAAATATTCCTTTTATAAAAATCCCTTTTGATTTTACAAATATATTATTTTCAATATACACTTTGGAAATTCTCTTTTTAATTCCAGTAATATATATGGTATCTAAAAAAACCAAATAACCAGACCAGTTTCATCATAATCAATCACAGATTATATATCACATCATATATCACAATATATGAAAACAAACAGTATTATAAATATTGAGGAATCTAGTTGGATCCCTCCAACATGTTTCCCTGCATCATAGATGTTAAACAATATATATAACATCGATCTCATTTCAATATGAAATATTCTGATAAACAGATTCAATATTTGATTAACGATATATATATATATATCGTTATCTATAATTTCGACCAATACATCAACAATTCAACCAAACAATCAACACACATCAATCAATCATCATTTATCAATACTAGATTATATTTATAAAAATATAAACAGTACATAGTTAGTGAGATTTACTCACATCGGACGTTCATCGTTAAATAACGATAATTGTCGGTTGATCCAGACAGATAAATTATTTCACTATAAATTATAATGAGCAACAATTGTCAGTTGCATGGAGTAGTCGTCGTCCATACGATCCTAACGGATCTTGTTTCACCGAATTTGGATAACGTATGAATAAAATATGAATTTTTTTAAGTTAATATACTATTTAAATTTAAAATAAACTAATTTTCTTTTTAATTGGGCTTAACTTTCTCTATGTAAAAGAAAACAAACCCATGTGCTGTAGCTCCTTCCCATCGTTCCTCATTCCCTTCTTCACCTAGAACGAAATCTGACACCTCTTCAACATCCATGGATCGTGTATCTCCTGCTGCATCATCACTCCAACCAAAATCAAACAAAAATACTGTAACAACCTGCATTCTACGCATCGGAGGATCATATAATATTTATTTCTTTCTTATATGAAGTCGTATGGTCATGTGGCTTTGGGAAACGATCATTGGGGTCATTTCCCATGTTCATGATTTTTGCCGATTTTAAAATGACCATTTTGCCCCTAGCTGATCTTGTTTCGGCCATAACTTTTGATTGAAAAGGAGTTTTGACCTGAAACCACATCCATTGGCTTCAGACGATGGTTTACCTTTCCGTAGAGTGGTCACATGTGGAAAACGGACTTACCGTTTGGGAGATATGGCTGAAATAAGGTTTGAAAGGTGAAAAACTGCTTAACCGGGCCAAATAGGGTGATTAGTGAATGGGTCCATAACCCATTTCGGGATTAGGGTTATGAGGAGGCTGAAAAGATTTAGGGTTTCATTCCATTTCAGTTTTCTAGCCTCCACTTACTTCTCAGAAACCCTAAAAATGGCCTCCAACCTCTAAATCACCTCCAAATCACTTTCTAATCAAGGATTAAGCTTAGCTACATCAAATCTAGGGAGATCTTCACCAAAACAAGATTAGACTGTTGATTAGCGTTGGTATTCGCGGCATATCAGAGATTAATTTCAGATCTAAGGTTTATTTGTGGCTAAGGTGAGTGATTTGCATAGTTCCTCACTAATTATGGTTAATTAAGAGTAATTAGTGATGATTAACGAATTTATACACTAATAAAATATGGAAAAATATTTATAAATTCTTAAATAATGTTTTAGACCTCTGTTAGAAATTTGGGTTAATTTAATTAAGTTTTACTAATCATGTCACTAGTCTTGCTTAAACATGCTTCAGGGAAAATATGGGGTTTTGGCTATGTTTGTTCCATTTTAACCTATCATATTGATGTTTTTGCGTTTGAGGTCACTTCTATTTGTTGCTATGACTTTGTGGTATGCTTTGTGATTGATTAGAATAGTTAGAGTGGTCGAAAACGTCGTCGAATGGTGTAAACAACTCGCTGGACAAAATGCAGGAAATAGACAGGGACCGGATCGGATCGGATGGGGAGGTCCAAACGGAACCGTTCGTGTGGCCCATCCACGATTCGCCCCCTTGCATCCGAACCGAGCCTGCATGCCACGAGCTGACTTGAAACTTGGAGGAGTTTTCCGACTCGAACCCATAGATGGAGGTAGACATGGAGACCCCGAACCGACCCGTTAGGGGTGTTGACGATCCGAACTGCCAGAAGCACCCCGATTCGATCCGTTCGTGGAGATGGAGACCGATCCAACGTTGGGAGAAAAGAATGAAGCCTGTGCTCCGATCCGAACCACCACAAACTGGAACATGGAGCACGACCCGAACCCGATGGCACCCTCCGATCCGATCCGAAGAAGCTTGACACGAATCGATCCAGTGGGGATACTGAAGGCCGAACCGAATCGATGGCTGTGAGGAGATCCGAACTGATCCGGTGATGACCAATAACCCAAGATGCAAAGGTAGTCCAAATGGAAGTTAGAGCTCAGGATCGAGTTGGGAACCAATGAGTTCACTTCATGGTTGGGCTTTGCTGCGGGACGTGTGCTAAGGAGTTGTCGACGTTCATAACTTCGATTCACCACTGAAAAGGAATGATGGGCTATGTATCAGTGCAGTAGAGTCATCATGACTCGAGGGGCAAAGTGATCGTAGCAGGACTATGTATCGGTGCAGTAGAGTCATCGTGACTCGAGGGGCAAAGTGATCGCAGTGAGACTATGAGCCAGTGCTGTGGGGTCATTGTGACTCCATGGGGTAGAGTGGACATAGTAAAGGGCTATGAGCCAGTGCAGTGGGGTGTGTATGACTCCATGGGGCAAAGTGGACATGGCGAAGATTTAGTGGCTACGGATCAGTGCAGTGAAGCCGATGTGACTTCATGGGGCAGAGTGATCATAGCAAAGTATTGGGTGGTCGAAGTGGTGGATATCGTATGCTTTACGCACTGAGTGAGAGATATGAGGATGGTTGCTATGCTTGATTGTTTGCCATCACTATGACATGCACACCCCCACCCCCGTTATCTTTACACCATTTGTTCAGTGGCACCTCAGATTGTTGTACAATATGTAGTGCTAACTCTTTGGTTGCAGGTTCAGGTATGGTTTAGTATACCTGTTATTGTTATGTTTAGCTGCTTATCACTCACACTAGACTTTTGTCTGACCCAGAGTTTTATGTCTCTGCTTATTACTCTAGGTGCTCCTAAACGAGCAGACTAGAGACAGGTTAGCTGGTGATGTACGAGTAGTTGATCCGGAGGCGAGCAGGAGGCTTCCACGTATGATATATATATAAATATTCTCCTTGTGTCATTAGTGGTCACTACTTGGGCATTAGTAGTGTACCTCCCTTATCTTGCTTTTACCGTTGGAGACAGTTTGAAAAGTTGTAATAATGATGAAGTGGAACATAAGCTGTATTTGGATTTTTCGCTGCTATGATAGTTTTTTTCAGCTTATGCACTGTCTCACCCGTTTTATGTCAAGTATGTTGTTATTATATTTTGTTCTATGCGTTGTGAGACATTCTACAGTTTCCTTGTTGATTCTTCGTCTTTTTCCTTTCCTTCTGACGACCATTCCGTGCTAACTGGACATGTGTACAACACACTTTTGGAGTAAATGTCGGTTGGTGCGGGGCGGGCCGTCACATTTGGTATCAGAGCTCTAGGTTGCGTAGTTAACCTAGGAAAAGACACAAGGGAGAGATAGTACGTATAAGAGAGTGCATATTTGTGATTACTTTGGTTTTAAAAAGCTATATATATATATATATAAACTATTAGTATAGCTAAGGATGAAGTCACACTGCACTAGCACCACTATGGAGATGGTTAATCGTTTTCTCTTTACAGATTGAACGATGAGACGATACGTAAGAGGTGCTGTTAGAGGAGCTAATAATGGGAAAGCTGCTGACATGAGGGCGTTGTTTACTAACCTCATGAGAGAAATGCTTAGGGATGTGCAAGGGGCAGCTCCCCATGCCGGTAACGGTGGTGGTCCAGTAGTGCAGGCGCCTAGGGTCGATTTTGCCAAGCTGTGCAAGGATTACACTAACCTTAGTGGGAAGCCTTTCCACGGAACGGAGTCGGCCACGGATGTTCAGGATTGCTTGGATAGCTGTGATCGTATCTTCAACGATTTGGGTATCGAGGATGCGATGTAGAGAAGGCTAGCGTCTCGTCGGCTGCAAGGGCGAGCGATGAATTGGTGGAATGCTATTAAGACAGCCACTCCAGAGGATCAGGTTACTTGGGATCAGTTTAAGGCTCACTTTAGCGACAAGTTTATCCCAGCTGCTCAGAAGTCGGAATTGTTTAGGAAGTTCTTAGAACTTAAGCAGAATGGTAGAGCAGTCTCGGACTATATTGCTGAGTTCGACACTTTGTCGAAGTATGGACTATCCCTTATCGATACTCTGAGAAGAAGAATGAGAAGTTCATTACTGGTTTGGATGGATACTTGGGGGAAAGGCTTATCAACAACATCGATGAGACTTTTGAATCAATTGTGGGGAAAGCTTTGAGATTAGAGAGTCTTTACCCTAACTCAAAGACTGAGGTTGCATCTGCAGAAGGGCTGAAGCCGCAAGCAGGCGGTGGAGGCAAGAATAACACTCAGAAAAGTGGAAGCAGAACCAAACTAAGGATGGCCAGAAAAAGAGCAAGAAAGATGTTGAGTGCTTCAGTTGTGGTAAGAAGGGCCATTATGCCAAAGAATGTCGGGCCAAGCCAGCGGATAGGAAGTGCTACAACTATGGCCAAGTAGGACATCATAAGGATAATGTCCACAACCTCTTAAAGAGAAGCAGATTGTGAAAGCATATGCTATTAATGTTGTTCCTTCTTCGTCGAATGCCCCAACTGCGGTGGAGAAAGGAAAGAATGTCGTCATTCAAGGTATGCTTTCTATTCTTGATGTACCTGTTCGAGTTTTGTTTGATACTAGGGCTTCCCGTTCCTTCATATTTAGTGACCTGGTAGATAGGTTGGGACTGGAACCTGAGACAGTCGATAGACCGTTGGTTGTGACGAACCTGATTTGTGGTTCGACTAACCTTAGTATGATTTGCCGAAATTTGGTCTTATCGAGTCATGGATGTATGTTTGTGATTGCTTTGTTTTGGGCTTTACTGGGTATGGCATTATATTGGGGGTCGATTGGCTCCAAAGATACGGGGTGGTGGTGGACTGTGAGTGCTTTATGGTGACAGTTAGAGCGGATGATGGGCGGAGGGTAGTGTTTGGTAGTCTACCTAGTGATGGGGTAATGGCTAGTTTTATAAATTCCCTCGACATCCCGCATGATAAGTTGTCAGATGTGCCCGTGGTTGGCCAGTATTCGGACGTCTTCGAGGAAGTGACCGGACTTCCACCACACCGAGAGATTGAGTTCCGTATTGATTTAGTGAAAGATGCCAGACCTATAGTGATGGCACTTCGTTGTATGGCAGCAAGGGAGCAGCGAGAGCTCGGGGTGCAAGTAAGCGATCTTTTGAAGAAGGGGTTTATTAGAAGAAGTGTCTCCGAGTGGGGAGCACCAGTTGTGTTTGCCACTAAGGCAGATGGTTCCCTTCGTTTATGTGTGGACTATCGCGAGTTGAATAAGGTGACGAGGAAGAATAAGTATCCTCTACCGCGGATAGATGATTTGTTTGATCAACTGGAAGGAGCAAGAGTGTTCTCCCCGTTGGACCTCGCGACAGGATTTTATCAGCTCTAAGTAGCAGCTGGGAATGTTCCGAAAACGGCATTTAGGAGGCCATCCAGATTCTATGAGTGGTTGGTCATGCCATTTGGGTTGACCAATGCACCAGCATACTTCGTGGATCTTATGAATCGAGTATTCAGAGATCAGTTGAATAAGTTTGTTCTTGTGTTCGTAGACGACATCCTTGTTTACTCGAGGACAGAGGAAGAACACAAGGGATATTTGAGGATAGTGATGGAGGTGTTGAGAAAACACCAAGTGAAAGCAAAATTTTCTAAGTGTCACTTCTGGAGGAGGGAAGTGAGATTCTTGGGCCATGTTGTTTCAGAGAATGGTATTGTCGTGGACCCTACGAAGGTGGCCATGGTACAGGATTGGCCTACGCCCAAGAATGCAACAGACGTAAGAAGCTTCTTGGGGTTAGCTGGATATTATCGTAAGTTTATCCAGGACTTCTCCAAGATAGCAGCACCGTTGACTCAATTGACTAAGAAGAATCAAGCCTTCGTCTGGTACGGAGTGTGTGAGAATGCATTTAAAAGTCTAAAAGAAAAGTTGACGCGTGCGCCAGTGTTAGTCATTCCTAAAGGGAATGAAGAAATGAGAGTATACACTGATGCTTGTGGTACCGGACTAGGTGCTGTATTGATGCAAGGAGGTAGGGTTGTAGCTTATGCTAGTCGGCAACTAAAGTCGCATGAGAAAAAGTATCCTACCCATGATTTGGAACTGGCAGCGATTGTGTTCGCATTGAAGATGTGGAGACATTATCTCTTGGGAGAAAGATTTGAATTGTTTACCGATCATAAATCGTTAAAGTATCTCTTCTCTCAGAAGGATCTGAATCTCCGTAAGCAGAGATGGTTAGAGTTCTTGGCTTCGTATGATTTTGATATCGCGTATACACCTGGGAAAGGCAACGCGGTAGCCGATGCCTTAAGTAGGAGACATGCCAGTTTAGGCGCTATGTTTCTTGAATGGAAGCAACTGGAGTATATCGAATGGTATGATTTCAGACCAAAGTGCGAATTGGATCCAGAGATGTTAGTTAGTTTGACGATCAGACCCACTTTGATTGAGCGGGTTGGTTCCAGTCAGAGGGACGATCCTAATCTATTAGAAATCATCTCCAATTAGAGATGAATATCAACGGTGAGGAGATGAATTTGTATGGCCTTGATCGAGAAGGATGGCTTCGAAAGAATGGAAGACTAGTTGTATCCAACGTGAATGGTTTAAGAGATGAAGTGCTTAGGGAATGTCATCACTCAAAACTGACTATACACCCCGGTGGTGATAAGATGTATCGAGACATGAAGCAGACTTACTACTGGGAAGAGATGAAAAGAGGCGTTGGGAAGTTTATATCCAAGTGCATGAATTGCCAGCTAGTTAAAGCCGAGCAAAGAAGTCTAGTGGTTTGTTGCAACCAATAAAAATTCCCGAATGGAAATGGAACAAGTCTCGATGGATTTCATTAATGGTTTACCAAGGACTAAATCGGGACATGATAGCATTTGGGTAATTGTTGATCGATTGACTAAGAGTGCAAGATTTATACCATTCAAATCGACCAGAACGGCAGCTAAGTTAGCAGAACTATATATGAAGTGGGTAGTGAGATTTCATGGAGTACCTAAAAGCATTTTGAGTGACCGAGACCCGTTGTTCACTAGTGGGTTTTGAAAGAGCTTACAAGAGGCTCTAGGGTCGGAATTATATCTCAGTACCGTGTATCATCCTCAAACTGATGATCAGACAGAGAGGGTGAATCGTATATTGGAAGATCTCTTGAGGGCTTGTATATTGGATGTTGGTGGATCATGGGATGACCATTTGCATCTAGTAGAGTTTGCAAATAATAATAGCTACCAATCCAGTATCGGTATGGCTCCATATGAAGCTTTATACGGAAGACCGTGCAACTCACCATCATGTTGGATAGAGACTGGTGAGAAGTTTGTGCTTGGACCCGATATGGTAAGGGAAACTTCAGATAAGATTAAGATCATTCAACAACGGATGAAGGCTGCCCATGATAGGCAGAAGTGTTATGCTGACAAGAGGAGAAGAGACTTAAAATTCTCCGTTGGTGACTTGGTGTTTGTCAAGATTTCTCCGTTGAAGAGCGTGATACGATTTGGCAGGAGAGGCAAGTTGGCACCAAGATTTGTTGGCCCATTCCCAGTTCTCGAACAAGTTGGGAATTTGGCATATAGAATTGACTTACCCGAGAAGATGGCGGGAATTCACAACGTATTTCATGTTTCCCAACTAAGGAAGTTCGCGCACGACCCAGATATGACTATTTCACCTGATCAGTTAGAGGACTTCGAAAGTGGAACCCGAGGCGGTTGGGAACCGCAAGCCAATTCGTATTGTCGAACATGATACGAAGCGACTTCGAAGGAAGGCGGTGAAGCTAGTCAAGGTTCAGTGGGGCGAGAACGAGAATGACTGTACTTGGGAGACAGAGGAGAGCATTAGGAAGAAGTATCCAGAACTCTTTGCCTGGTAAGGTTTACTTTGCAATTTAGTTATTCCGCATGCTAGGATAGACTTGTTTTGCATGTTTGATTATTGTTTTATGGTTGATAGGCATGCAGAACCCTTTTTGTGTTTTGGTTAGGGAATTTCGGGGGCGAAATTTCTTAAGGAGGGGAGAATGTAACAACCCGCATTCTACGCATTGGAGGATCGTAGAATATTTATTTCTTTCTTATATGAAGTCGTATGGTCATCTGGCTTTGGGAAACGACCATTGGGGTCATTTCCCATGTTCATGATTTTCGCCGGTTTTTAAAATGACCATTTTGTCCCTAGCTGATATTGTTTCGGCCATAAATTTTGATTGGAAAGGAGTTTTGACCTGAAACCACTTCCATTGGCTTCAGATGATGGTTTACCTTTCCGTAGAGTGGTCACATGTAGAAAACTAACTTACCATTTGGTGGATATGGCTGAAATAAGGTTTGGAAGGTGAAAAACTGCTTAACCGGGCCAAATAGGGTGATTAGTGGATGAGCCCATATCCCATTACGGGATTAGGGTTATGAGGAGGCTGAAAAGAGTTAGGGTTTCATTCCATTTCAGTTTTCTAGCCTCCACTTACCTCTTAGAAACCCTAAAAATGGTCTCCAACCTCTAAATCACCTCCAAATCACTTTCTAATCAAGGATTAAGCTTAACAACAACAAATCAAGGGAGATCTTTACCAAAACAAGATTAGAGCTGTTGTTTAGCATTGGTATTCATGCCATATCAGAGATTAATTTCAGATCTAAGGTTTATTTGTGACTAAGGTGAGTGATTTGCATAGTTCCTCACTAATTATGGTTAATTAAGGGTAATTAGTGATGATTAGCGAATTTATACACTAATAAAATCTGGAAAAATATTTATAAATTCTTAAATAATGTTTTAGACCTCTGTTAGAAATTTGGGTTAATTTGATTAAGTTTTACTAATCATGTCACTAGTTTTGCTTAAACATGCTTCAGGGAAAATATGGGATTTTGGCTATGTTTGTTCCATTTTAACCTATCATATTGATGTTTTGGCGTTTGAGGTCACTTATATTTGTTGCTACGACTTTGTGGTATGCTTTGTGATTGATTAGAATAGTTAGAGTGGTCGAAAACGCCATCGAATGGCGTAAACAACTCGCTGGACAAAATGCAGGAAATAGACAGGGACCGGATCAAATCGGATGGGGAGGTCCGAACCGAACCGTTCGTGTGGCCCATCCATGATTTGTCCCTTTGCATCCGAACCGAGCCTGCATGCCACGAGCTGACTTGAAACTTGGAGGAGTTTTCCGACCCGAACCCATAGATGGAGGTGAACATGGAGACCCCGACCCAACCCATTGGGGGTGTTGACGATCCGAACCGCCAGAAGCACCCCGACCCGATCCGTTTGTGGAGATGGAGACCGATCCGACGTTGGGAGAAAAGAATGAAGCCTGTGCTCCGATCCGAACCACCACGAGCTGGAACAGGGAGCACGACCCGAACCCGATGGCACCCTCCGATCCGATCCGAAGAAACTTGGCACGAATCGATCCAGTGGGAATACTAAGGCCGAACCAAACCGATGGCTGTGAGGAGATCCGAACCGATCCGGTGATGACCAATAACCCGAGATGCAAAGGTAGTCCAAATGGAAGTTAGTGCTCAGGATCGAGTTGGGAACCAATGAGTTCACTTCATGGTTGGGCTTTGCTGCGGGACGTGTGCTAAGGAGTTGTCGACGTTCATAACTTCGATTCACCACTGAAAAGGAATGATGGGCTATGTATCAGTGCAGTAGAGTCATCATGACTCGAGGGGCAAAGTGATCGTAGCAGGACTATGTATCGGTGCAGTAGAGTCATCGTGACTCGAGGGGCAAAGTGATCGCAGTGAGACTATGAGCCAGTGCTGTGGGGTCATTGTGACTCCATGGGGTAGAGTGGACATAGTAAAGGATTTGTAAGGCTATGAGCCAGTGCAGTGGGGTGTGTATGACTCCATGGGGGCAAAGTGGACATAGCGAAGAATTAGTGGTTGTGGATCAGTGCAGTGAAGCCGATATGACTTCATGGGGCAGAGTGATCATAGCAAAGTATTGGGTGGTCGAAGTGGTGGATATCGTATGCTTTACGCACTGAGTGAGAGATGTGAGGATGGTTGCAATGCTTGATTGTTTGCCATCACTATGACATGCACACCCCACCCCCGTTATCTTTACACCATTTGTTCAGTGGCACCTCAGAGTGTTGTACAGTATGTAGTGCTAACTCTTTGGTTGCAGGTCCAGGTTCATGTATGGTTTAGTATACCTGTTATTGTTCTATTTAGCTGCTTATCACTCACACCAGACTTTTGTCTGACCCAGAGTTTTATGTCTCTTCTTATTACTCTAGGTGCTCCTAAACGAGTAGATTAGAGACAGCTTAGCTGGGGATGCACGAGTAGCTGATCCGGAGGCGAGCAGGAGGCTTCCACGTATGATATATATATAGATATTCTCCTTGTGTTGTTGGTGGTCACTACTTGGGCATTAGTAGTGTACCTCCCTTATCTTGCTTTTACCTTTGGAGACAGTTTGAAAAGTTGTAATAATGATGAAGTGGAACATAAGCTGTATTTGGATTTTCTGCTGCTATGATAGTTTGTTTTCAGCTTATGCACTGTCTCACCTGTTTTATGTCAAGTATGTTGTTATTATATTTTGTTCTATGCACTGTGAGACATTCTACAGGTTCCTTGTTGATTCTTCGTCTTTTTCCTTTCCTTCTGACGACCGTTCCGTGCTAACTAGACATGTGTACAACGCACTTTTGGAGTAAATGTCGGTTGGTGCGGGGCGGGCCGTCACAAATACGATTCAAAATTTTAATCCATCGTTTCCTGCTCAACATCCTGCTCATCTCCCTTCTTCTACATCAGTAACTCACTAAGCAGTATTCAACCAAAATGGCCATTTCGTGATATCTGAACTCCCATTCCTTTTTCCATTCCCCATGAAACTCAACACCGAACTCGTCAAGCTTTCTCTCTTCTTGTGTTCAACCATGCCATCGTCTAAATGACGGACTCGACAATCCCCTCTGACCGCGACTCCAGGCTTCAGTCGGCCTTTATAGTAGACCGTCGAACCAAAAATCATCACGCACATACCAAAATAAACCATAATAAAACCTCTTCAACCTTCTAAACACCAATATGGGCACCATTTTGCCAATTAATGCTTGTACTACGAGGTTACTTGAACCCTAGACTGCGCTGGAAAGTTCACATCGAACAAAAAGGTCATGCGAGCTTCTAGAAATTCATACCAGATTGAAGACAATCTCCACCACAATCCATATATATATATAAGTCATGATTTATAACATTTTATATGAATTTATATTGAATTATGAAACCAAGATTATTATTATTTTTGCCATGAGGAAGAATTTTGTGGCGGCTTCAAACTCATTGACTAGAGAATGAGAATTGACCTAGGTTAGAAAAATTAGGGTTGGATTTATAGAGAGATTGTAATATTATTTTATTTAATTATTATTGTAACTCTATTTAATTTAGTCATTAAAAATCCCTGTGATCACTTGCAATATCCAAATTCGATAAAAATGGACTTACAGCTATGTTTCGACATTGCGGACCAATCAAAACTTGTTTCGTCAAATTCCGAGTCCATTTGCTCACACAGGGTATTTTTAAAGTCAAATTATTGACTATTTTTCACATTAAAATCCTGTACGGCCACATACTGATGCAAAAAATCATGGAAATTGAATTCTAACAACAATTTAATATTCTGGATCCAAAAAATTTAGTTTCGTCGAAAACAGAGTTCGTTTGCAAAAATGGCTATTTTTAAAGCTCTAAATAACCCATTTAAATATTAATATATATTTAAAAATAATTAAATTTAATATTAATAAATTAATATTATCGTATATATTCACACTAGAATATAATATAGCTTCAAAATAATCATATCAGAATTTATCACTCGATATTTCAAATCCCGGTTAAATCGATATTCAATATATATATATGTAAACCCTTTTATAATATAAATAAATCATTATAATTTATAAACGAATTCCATAGCGACTATTTGAAAATTTGATTTGGACACAACCCACAATCTACACAATGAAACCTCGATTTTTCTCTTCCATTAGAAAAATATACTTCAGCAGCTCCGAACATTTCTTGTTTCATAGAAATCCAACTTAAAACGGATTTTGTAGATTCGTTTAAAGTTCGAATCGTCAAATTATAAACTGCCACGCCATTTCGAGCTCGATTATAATTATAATATAATTATACGTTCAACCGTCGTTATTTTTTATATATTCATTATTATAATTCAATTCTAAACTGAATATATATATATATATATATATTAAATTGTCCAATTCACACAATATTGTCAATTCACTATTTCCGACTATTTCGGAAATTAAATATAATATTGTATTATTTATATTAATCAAATATTCAATATTATTTAATTCTGGTCATTTTAAATTACCAAACCATTATTTAAATAATTAAATAAATTATTTATTATCCATTAAAAATACGGGTCATTACACCGGGATCGGATATTGTCATACTCTCTTCCAATACCGAAAACCACTTTGACAACCGCGTATGCAGTGGAGTTCCAGAATGGAGTAGGTTGATTTGAAGAAAGAGAACAATGATGGATAGCCTTGACCTTCGGGTCATAATTGAAATGACTAAAACAGGAGCCATAGCCCAATGTGAATTAGCAACTCTTAGCAGGCATCCTTCTTCGATACCATATATATTACTTCGTGATTTTTTTGGCGTGCCTTTGGTTTTTGGTAGTATTGTCTGAGGTGGGTGGTAGTCGCGGCTATGTGTTACCACCAGCCTGGGTACGCAATCTGATAGAATCCTAATGGTGGGTATTGCCTCGATGCCTTATCATATTTATCCTGGTCGAGCCCCTACGATTTTGATTTGTGTCGTACCTATTGAGTGCCCTCTGAGAGCCACTAGATGGACATTACGGTACTATATAGACGGTGTAAGGGTAATAATGGTAATCTTGCTTACGCTATTTTCAATAGTATATTTAAATATAGACATTATTATAATAGCGTATTATATTATATGATATTAGTTTAACGAATCCTAAGAAGATGGTGATCCCAAACATCCTTTAAGTTATTGATGCATTTTATTGAACATTTCATTTGAGATATTTACTTCCATGGGAATGTTAGTCCAGATTTGAGTTGTTTTGTTTTTGCATTATTGCTCAGGTCAAATCAACTATTACAGCTTTAGAGATTTACCCTTGGAGTTTGGAGCTTATATTAGTTTCACTCACATGTATCTACCTGTTTTGTTGATCTAGTTTCAGCTATTCTTTTCATTTCTATTTCGTACAGTTATCGTTGATTTATGTATTGCAAATTTATTGTATTAGACTTCCATTGTATTATCTATGTAAACTCTATTGTAAATTTTATTTATTAGCTTCATGAACTACTATTGTATTATATATTTTCTGATGCAAGATATTTTATTGCTCAATATTTGTGTTTCTGTGATTTATTCTATTTACCTTAGGAGCTAATAACAAACTGTCGTTTCGAGCAGTTTGAGTTATTTTAATTACTGGCTTAAAGCAGACGAAAGACAATATGTTATAGTATTTTATTTTTCTTTATCTGAAATGACTAAGTTGAATATCATACTACCATACGACTCTTATTTTAGGTTGTGAGCGAGAAGAATAGAGCTATTAGACAGAAGTAGTTGCCACACATATCTAGTCGTAAAGGAATGGCATGATTAACTAAAGATTTGGTTATAAAATTGTAGTTATAATTTACTGCAACATTTATGAAACTTTTAAGTTAATTGCTTTTGTTAGTTGGTGTTTTTTGAATGTAGAAAAGCGAAAGTAGAGATTGCTCTGCCGTCTCTAGAAGTGTAGTCTGAATCAAATCACACACTAAGAAAAATGGTGAACCGATGAATATGAGTGCTGCAGATGCTATAGTAAGTTCATACATTTCAAATACGTATGATAGATATATAAATACTATGTTTTAGTTTAAACTATAATAATATGGAATTAATCATGTTATGTAGGAAAAGATTAAACAAATTGAAAGTATTTCACAATCGAGCTCGCCAATTAATTATAGAGAAGATGCACTTGTACAAGTGTTAGGGCAAGAAAGACTGGGTCGACTTAGAGTGATGGGAAGAGGAATGAGTCTTAGTAGAGCGGCTGTATTGCAAGTTAAGGATAAGCATACACTGCTACTTGAAAGTAAAGTGTCGGACTTAAAGAAGAGATTTCTACAACTAGAGAAAAATCAGGTGCAAATAATCACTACATATTGGACTACATATGAAATTATCAGTAATTTATTATTATTTTTATATATAGTAACTTTAGAGTTAGGAAATAAATGTGTGGTTGCAGAATTAATTAAGGAATGTGTAGTGACCCGCATTTTTAGCTGTTGAACAATTAATTTATTTAATTATTTAATATCGATTTATCGATATTGAGAACGTGAATTAAATCATATTGAATATTTAATTAAGATTTATAATGAATAATAAATTATAAATATCGAAATAGTCAAAAATAGCTGAATTCACAATACAGTGTGAATTGGGTTATATATAAGGTATAATTCAGTTTGGAATTGAATTTGAATAACGAATATATTCAATCGACGACAGTTTGAACGTATAATTATAATATAATTAAAATAGAGCTTGAAACGACGCGGCAGTTCGCTATTTGGCGATTCAGACTTCAACTGAATGTACAGGATTCGTTTTAAGCCGGATTTCTGTGAAACAAGAAACGCGTGGAGCTGGTGGAGTATATCTTTCTAGTGGAAGAGAAAAATCGGAATTTCGTCGTGTAGATTTTGATGTACGTCCAAATCAAATTTCAGAAAAAGTCGCTGTAGAATCACTTTATAATTTGCAACGCTTTATATACGTTATAAAAGGATTTTTCGATATAAATTGAATATCGATAAATCTGAAATCTGAAATATCAAGCTGTAAATTCTGATATGATATTCTGGAGCTGTACGATATCATATGTGAAGATATACGATAATATTTAATTTTAAATATTTAATTTAATTATATTTAAATATATTTATATATTTAAATAGGCTATTTAGAGCGTTAAAAATAGCCACCTTTGCAAACGAAGTCGGAATTCGACGAAACTAGTTTTGTTGGATCCGCAATGTCAAATTATTGCTAGATGTCAAGTTTCGTGATTTTTAGAGTCACTGTGTGGCCGTACGGATTTTTAGAGTGAAAAACAGTCAGTATTTCGGCAGTTAAAAATACGCTGTGTGAGCATACGAAGTCGGAATTCTACGAAACCAGTTTCGTTGGGACCGAAATGTCGAACTGTAGCTACATGACAATTTTCATGATTTTTGAATACTGTGTGTGATCACACAGATTTTTAGAAGGACGAAAACAGATATAATAAATAAAATAAAAATATCTAAAATATCTAAATTTGTCTATAAATACCCCACTAACCAACCTAAACCTAATTCCATTTTTTCTCTCTGGTCAAACATTTGTTTCCGCCGTTCTTTTCTTTTTCTCTCCACAGAAAAGATATCGAGCAAAAATAAATCCAAAGAAATGCAAACAAAAATCCTTAAATCTACAAATCCATCTACATATATATATATATATATGGACTCGCATCAGTGTTGGCATCGATTCCGTGTAGTTTTTATAGGGCTCGAACGCCATCTTTGGTTGCTGGAAAATCGAGCGTGCGCCTAGGGTTCCAGTCTTTGGCGAAATAAAGAAGAATGGGTTTGTTATGACATCGCAATCGGGTTCCTGATGCGGTTTGGGGTCTGTGGTAGTAGTTTGAGGCTGTTCGAACTCCAGATGGGTCGGTTCCTGTTCGTGAATGCCTCAGGACGCGTTGACATTTGCTGCACCGAGTTCGACAGGAAGCATATGAGGAGGAAGAGTGAGAAAAGATGTGATTTTTGGTGATTTTTATTTGAATTAAAAACCATTGGAGGAGGAGAAGAGGAGGTGAGAACGTCGGCTATTGCTTTGGGATTAAGGAGCAGGTTACGATCTGATTTGGGGAGGAAGAAGGGTTGGAGCGGACGGGTATTAACAGGGGGCCGGTGTTTGCTAATGGGCCAAAAATTTAAAATGGGTGAGGCCCGTTTAAGTAATAGTTTTAGTTTTATTTATTTTAAATAGGTCGAACTTATAAATTCGATATCTTGGTCATATATTATCAGAATCACAAACCGTAAGTTGCGTTGGGATCGTATGGACGGGAGCAACACAACGAGACTGACCGGGAGTGAATCCGAGCTCGTTACAATTTATGGTGAAATAAATTGTCCGTCTAAATCAAAGACAGTTAATCGTTTTTAACGATAACAGTCCAATGTGAGTAAAACTCACCAACTCTGAACAGTTTATATTTTCATGTTGTATTTTTAGAACTGTTAAAATTGTCTGATTGCTGTGTGTTCGTTGATTGATTGAACTGCTAGTCAGTTAGTAGAAATATTATATATAGATGTATATATATATAAACTGTTAAATATTATATGTCGATTCTGTTTATCAGAATATTTAACAGTGAAGTGAAATCGATGTTATTCTATGGTCTAACATCTGTGATGCAGGGAAACAGGTTGGAGGAATCCGACTGGATTCCTCAACAGTTATTTTATTGTTTTTCATATATTTTGATATATGATGTGAATTATAATCTGTTGTTGATTGTGTGTGTATGGACGATATTGAACATCATGATTTGATATGTTAAAATACCATAACATACGGGATGTTGATAAGGAGATTTTCAAAAGTGATATTGAAAACAGAGATATTTATAAATTTAAATATTTATAAATAAGAAATATTTATAAATGGGAATATTTATAAATAGGAGGTATTTTAAAAAGGAAATAAATTCAAAACATTTTCTTTTTGAATGGAAAGGCATGTGTGGCAAATTTGGGGATTTTCCCGATGCTCCCGATACAAAGGAGGTTATGGCGAATTTTCCCAGGAACTTAAGGAGTTAGAATATTTCAAGAATAAATTTGAAAAGAGAAATATTTGTAAACCATTTACAAATGAAATTTGGATAAGGAATATTTGTACACCATTTTCAAATGAAATCGAAAAGGAAATATTTGTAAACCATTTACAATTAGAATTGAAAAGGAAACGTTTTAAAAAGAAATCATTTTTAAAGTGTAGAACCGTTATTTAAAAGTAAATCTTTTCAAATGAATAAAACGTTGTTAAAAAGGAATTCTTTATAAAGTGAATAAAGTTAATCGAATATAGACATTCGAAAGGAGAAATCGAATAGATATTCGAAGTTAGTTAATCGAATATAGACATTCGAAAGGAGAAATCGAATATGGTATTCGAAGTTAGTTAATCGAATATAGACATTCGAAAGGAAAAATCGAATATAGATATTCGAAGTTAGTTAATCGAATATGGTATTCGAAGTTAGTTAATCGAATATAGACATTCGAAGTTAGTTAATCGAATATAGACATTCGAAGTTAGTTAATCGAATATAGACATTCGAAGTTAGTTAATCGAATATGGTACTCGAAAGATAGTGAATCGAATATGTTATTCGAAAGGGGTTAGTCAAGTCGAGTTAGTCAAATAGAGTTAATCAGATAGAGATTTCTCGAAGAGAGTTAATCGACAAAATTCGATTATATCAAATTTGGGAAAGGACTTATACTTTCTAGTGTTTAAATAGAGATTTATTTATTTATAAATAAATAAGTTAGGTTAATTATTCACTAATAAGAATAGAAGTTATAATTAAAGTTAGATAATTCGAAAGTAGGGATTATAACGTTATCGTTATAACCAATGTTTTAAATATAGAAGTGGATTAGTAAAATTGGATCCGAGAAAGGCGTAAAGAAGTTGTTAAAGATTTAAAGATAAACGTTGACCATTTCGAAGTTATAACGTTGTTCAGTTAAGGTCTGAGAGGTAATTTTACCCCAACTTGAGTGACTTCCTTCTTAACTAAGAAATGGTAAGGATTGATCGTAAAGGAGTTTTGGAAATGTTTTCCAAACGAGAATCAGAAATGTTTTCTGATAAAAGAAAATAAAAATTTAGAATATAGGGAAACAGGAGATAAGTAAATAAATGAACTAAAGAGATTTATGTCAAATGATGTTTGTTCGATATAATTTCCATCTGGAAATAATATCGTTGTTTGCACACTTGTTTTTCTTTAATAGTTAACTCACCGACTATTGAAGTTTTGACCATTTTAACGTTGTTAATATGGAGAGACCGGTTGGATTATTATCCATAGAACCACTCTGTATTGGCATAAGCGTCGCGAATCATATATGCCAAAAATAATTGAAGACGGAGTAAAATGCAAGGGCTATCCTGTTTACAGAATAGTGCCTTCGGTTTGTCCAGTCCCAGGACAACTTGTATGGACGAAGGTCTGACAGAGTATATCCAATGGATCGCGTAAGTTGATCTGTTCAAACGTATTCACGTTTGGTGGCGGAGGAATTCGTTTCTCTTGGCTGTATACCCGTGTTATTTTTGAATAAGTCAATTTGTGATTTGGCGGGTATGACGATGTGACATTCTAAGTGAATGAAGATGGATGTCTGACATAGTATTTCCAGAAAGGTCACGTACATTGATTTCTTCAACCGTACCAAGAGTGGAAGCGGAGAAGGAAACTTCTTTTAGCTGACACGTAATGTATGGTTGTAGACGTCAATTAGTGATTCTGATGGATTTGACAATGTAGCATTCGAAGTGAATCTGATGTAATGATAAAGCGTAGCTTCTAGCCTCATCAACCGGTAAATGACAGAAATCGGGCAGGCAGCATGGCTAAGTCGGTCGCACCGAAGTAGGGTGTATAATCACCTATCTAGAGAATATTCATTTGTTTCTTAAATCTATCAATGCTGTCCCATATATATACGGGAACGGTTGCTGATCCCAACCGTTGGTGATGTACATTCGATACACTCAAGCGAAATGAGTGGTCGGTCATGTGTGGCTGAGTTGCAAGATGTTCTTGTTGAACTCCAGTGAATTGTTCCTAGAGTACACTGATCGGAAGGTGGTTCCATACCTTGTCATAGTTGGAAATCCAATCATCCAATACGTGCTTGCGATTTTGATTGTATACTATATATGTAGTAACGTGAGATGCAAGCGTTCCTGCTAGATTGATATTTATTTGTACTTAGACATTATCATAATATCAGAATGATATTGCTTTGAAAAGTTATTTGGATTCTCATAAGGGAAAAACCCGTTCCGTTCTGCGGCGTGGTCTTATGAGATATCATATACCTGTTTAAATGATTTGAGTTTATTCACACCAGTCCCATGACTGACCCGGAGTTTATTTTGTTGTTTTCCCTAAACTCTTGGGTGCCTAAATTTGTACGGGCAGTCAAGTAGTCGGGATTTTGCAGATACACTTGGAGAGCTTGGAGCAGGAGGCTTCAGGATTCTATAGCTATTATTATTTCCGCTGTGTTGTAAGTGTTGTACTCTGATAAGTGCTATTGTATACATATACTGATGTTATTTCAAAGATATGTTATGTTATATTTTATTCGTTCCGCTGTGAGATTCGTGTTTACTCTGATGATGATGTTCTTCTTCTTCTATTCTATAAGTTCTATCTTATCTATTCTCACCTTCTAATTTCTTTCATTAATTACCAGGATTTTTCGATGTTTTGGTTATCGACGTCGTGCTTACGTCGATAACCAAAGCCGCCGAAAAATCCGGGTTACTACAGTTGGTATCAGAGCTTAAGTTAAGAATTACTTGGCTCTGTGGCGTGACTCGGTAGAGATAGGGTTAGTAACACCCTAGATTGAGTTGAGTGTATATATACGAGTGCGTATTTGTATTTGATATAAAAATGGTTTTATATTGTGGAGATTCATTGGCTGAGTTGTTTATGAGTTCTGGTCGATCAGTTTGATCCACTGTATCGGTAGGAGTAAATAAATACTTGAATACGATGGACCGACACAGTATGGATATGTGATATATTATCATATATAGGTTGAGATTATAATCAAATGAGATTATAAAGTGAAATGGCTATATATAACTAATCATAATCATATAAATAAAGTATATGAAATAAGATGAATTAAATTTGAATTTAAATCAGATTTGGAATTAAAATAAGGAAATTTTAAGTTCCTGGGAGATTTTGAAATGTTTTCAAAATGGAAGTATTTGGTAATGATTTTGAAAATGAATATAGTATTGAACTCACTTTTATCGCTGGAAAATAATTCTGATGATGGTGTACACATCATCAGTGTGATTTTCGAGTTATAAGTGACGGATTACTACCCAAGATTTTATTTTCAAATTTGTTTTGCGAAAAGAAGTTGTTTAAGAATTCAAATGTTTTGAATCGGTATTATGATTTCAAATTGACTTGAAATAAGAGCCCAGGGATTTAAAATTCTAGAATTTAAAATTTAACTTGTTAAGTTAAGTAAAACTGGGGTGATAAGAGAATAATCTGAAATGGAGTTTCATTGATGAGTTAAGAATTTGAAATTGATATTGGAGTTTGAATGGAATTTGGTTTAATATAACCGAATGATTGGATTTGAGAATAAATCGATTTGAGTTGATTGGAATGGCATCGGTATATGTTGAAGTGATAACAGATTGAAGGGATATAATGATATGCCCGACAAAAAGGTACCAGTTTATATTTGATATGAGTTTGAGATTTTGATGAGCCAAATTGGCAAGCCGCTTGGCAGTTTGATTTTCTTTTGGGTTAAAGAAGGCCCAGAGAGGCAAGTTGGAGTTTGAGATATTGACCAGTACAAAGGAGGTGCTGGCGAATTTTTTTTTTTTTTGAAAAGTTAAGGCGTTAGAAAATTTTCAAAATTTTTGAAAATTTAGTTAGTCGGAATAAATTAATATTTTAGTCAATATTAATTGGTTCAGTTGAAACCGGAGATAAGAGGTAAACAGATAAATTTTTACCCAGTAGATAGGGTCGTCCCCTAGCTTAGCAATTTCGAGGACGAAATTATTTTAAGTGGGGAAGAATGTAGTGACCCGCATTTTTAGCTGTTGAACAATTAATTTATTTAATTATTTAATATCGATTTATCGATATTGAGAACGTGAATTAAATCATATTGAATATTTAATTAAGATTTATAATGAATAATAAATTATAAATATCGAAATAGTCAAAAATAGCTGAATTCACAATACAGTGTGAATTGGGTTATATATAAGGTATAATTCAGTTTGGAATTGAATTTGAATAACGAATATATTCAATCGACGACAGTTTGAACGTATAATTATAATATAATTAAAATAGAGCTTGAAACGACGCGGCAGTTCGCTATTTGGCGATTCAGACTTCAACTGAATGTACAGGATTCGTTTTAAGCCGGATTTCTGTGAAACAAGAAACGCGTGGAGCTGGTGGAGTATATCTTTCTAGTGGAAGAGAAAAATCGGAATTTCGTCGTGTAGATTTTGATGTACGTCCAAATCAAATTTCAGAAAAAGTCGCTGTAGAATCACTTTATAATTTGCAACGCTTTATATACGTTATAAAAGGATTTTTCGATATAAATTGAATATCGATAAATCTGAAATCTGAAATATCAAGCTGTAAATTCTGATATGATATTCTGGAGCTGTACGATATCATATGTGAAGATATACGATAATATTTAATTTTAAATATTTAATTTAATTATATTTAAATATATTTATATATTTAAATAGGCTATTTAGAGCGTTAAAAATAGCCACCTTTGCAAACGAAGTCGGAATTCGACGAAACTAGTTTTGTTGGATCCGCAATGTCAAATTATTGCTAGATGTCAAGTTTCGTGATTTTTAGAGTCACTGTGTGGCCGTACGGATTTTTAGAGTGAAAAACAGTCAGTATTTCGGCAGTTAAAAATACGCTGTGTGAGCATACGAAGTCGGAATTCTACGAAACCAGTTTCGTTGGGACCGAAATGTCGAACTGTAGCTACATGACAATTTTCATGATTTTTGAATACTGTGTGTGATCACACAGATTTTTAGAAGGACGAAAACAGATATAATAAATAAAATAAAAATATCTAAAATATCTAAATTTGTCTATAAATACCCCACTAACCAACCTAAACCTAATTCCATTTTTTCTCTCTGGTCAAACATTTGTTTCCGCCGTTCTTTTCTTTTTCTCTCCACAGAAAAGATATCGAGCAAAAATAAATCCAAAGAAATGCAAACAAAAATCCTTAAATCTACAAATCCATCTACATATATATATATATGGACTCGCATCAGTGTTGGCATCGATTCCGTGTAGTTTTTATAGGGCTCGAACGCCATCTTTGGTTGCTGGAAAATCGAGCGTGCGCCTAGGGTTCCAGTCTTTGGCGAAATAAAGAAGAATGGGTTTGTTATGACATCGCAATCGGGTTCCTGATGCGGTTTGGGGTCTGTGGTAGTAGTTTGAGGCTGTTCGAACTCTAGATGGGTCGGTTCCTGTTCGTGAATGCCTCAGGACGCGTTGACATTTGCTGCACCGAGTTCGACAGGAAGCATATGAGGAGGAAGAGTGAGAAAAGATGTGATTTTTGGTGATTTTTATTTGAATTAAAAACCATTGGAGGAGGAGAAGAGGAGGTGAGAACGTCGGCTATTGCTTTGGGATTAAGGAGCAGGTTACGATCTGATTTGGGGAGGAAGAAGGGTTGGAGCGGACGGGTATTAACAGGGGGCCGGTGTTTGCTAATGGGCCAAAAATTTAAAATGGGTGAGGCCCGTTTAAGTAATAGTTTTAGTTTTATTTATTTTAAATAGGTCGAACTTATAAATTCGATATCTTGGTCATATATTATCAGAATCACAAACCGTAAGTTGCGTTGGGATCGTATGGACGGGAGCAACACAACGAGACTGACCGGGAGTGAATCCGAGCTCGTTACAATTTATGGTGAAATAAATTGTCCGTCTATATCAAAGACAGTTAATCGTTTTTAACGATAACAGTCCAATGTGAGTAAAACTCACCAACTCTGAACAGTTTATATTTTCATGTTGTATTTTTAGAACTGTTAAAATTGTCTGATTGCTGTGTGTTCGTTGATTGATTGAACTGCTAGTCAGTTAGTAGAAATATTATATATAGATGTATATATATATAAACTGTTAAATATTATATGTCGATTCTGTTTATCAGAATATTTAACAGTGAAGTGAAATCGATGTTATTCTATGGTCTAACATCTGTGATGCAGGGAAACAGGTTGGAGGAATCCGACTGGATTCCTCAACAGTTATTTTATTGTTTTTCATATATTTTGATATATGATGTGAATTATAATCTGTTGTTGATTGTGTGTGTATGGACGATATTGAACATCATGATTTGATATGTTAAAATACCATAACATACGGGATGTTGATAAGGAGATTTTCAAAAGTGATATTGAAAACAGAGATATTTATAAATTTAAATATTTATAAATAAGAAATATTTATAAATGGGAATATTTATAAATAGGAGGTATTTTAAAAAGGAAATAAATTCAAAACATTTTCTTTTTGAATGGAAAGGCATGTGTGGCAAATTTGGGGATTTTCCCGATGCTCCCGATACAAAGGAGGTTATGGCGAATTTTCCCAGGAACTTAAGGAGTTAGAATATTTCAAGAATAAATTTGAAAAGAGAAATATTTGTAAACCATTTACAAATGAAATTTGGATAAGGAATATTTGTACACCATTTTCAAATGAAATCGAAAAGGAAATATTTGTAAACCATTTACAATTAGAATTGAAAAGGAAACGTTTTAAAAAGAAATCATTTTTAAAGTGTAGAACCGTTATTTAAAAGTAAATCTTTTCAAATGAATAAAACGTTGTTAAAAAGGAATTCTTTATAAAGTGAATAAAGTTAATCGAATATAGACATTCGAAAGGAGAAATCGAATAGATATTCGAAGTTAGTTAATCGAATATAGACATTCGAAAGGAGAAATCGAATATGGTATTCGAAGTTAGTTAATCGAATATAGACATTCGAAAGGAAAAATCGAATATAGATATTCGAAGTTAGTTAATCGAATATGGTATTCGAAGTTAGTTAATCGAATATAGACATTCGAAGTTAGTTAATCGAATATAGACATTCGAAGTTAGTTAATCGAATATAGACATTCGAAGTTAGTTAATCGAATATGGTACTCGAAAGATAGTGAATCGAATATGTTATTCGAAAGGGGTTAGTCAAGTCGAGTTAGTCAAATAGAGTTAATCAGATAGAGATTTCTCGAAGAGAGTTAATCGACAAAATTCGATTATATCAAATTTGGGAAAGGACTTATACTTTCTAGTGTTTAAATAGAGATTTATTTATTTATAAATAAATAAGTTAGGTTAATTATTCACTAATAAGAATAGAAGTTATAATTAAAGTTAGATAATTCGAAAGTAGGGATTATAACGTTATCGTTATAACCAATGTTTTAAATATAGAAGTGGATTAGTAAAATTGGATCCGAGAAAGGCGTAAAGAAGTTGTTAAAGATTTAAAGATAAACGTTGACCATTTCGAAGTTATAACGTTGTTCAGTTAAGGTCTGAGAGGTAATTTTACCCCAACTTGAGTGACTTCCTTCTTAACTAAGAAATGGTAAGGTTTGATCGTAAAGGAGTTTTGGAAATGTTTTCCAAACGAGAATCAGAAATGTTTTCTGATAAAAGAAAATAAAAATTTAGAATATAGGGAAACAGGAGATAAGTAAATAAATGAACTAAAGAGATTTATGTCAAATGATGTTTGTTCGATATAATTTCCATCTGGAAATAATATCGTTGTTTGCACACTTGTTTTTCTTTAATAGTTAACTCACCGACTATTGAAGTTTTGACCATTTTAACGTTGTTAATATGGAGAGACCGGTTGGATTATTATCCATAGAACCACTCTGTATTGGCATAAGCGTCGCGAATCATATATGCCAAAAATAATTGAAGACGGAGTAAAATGCAAGGGCTATCCTGTTTACAGAATAGTGCCTTCGGTTTGTCCAGTCCCAGGACAACTTGTATGGACGAAGGTCTGACAGAGTATATCCAATGGATCGCGTAAGTTGATCTGTTCAAACGTATTCACGTTTGGTGGCGGAGGAATTCGTTTCTCTTGGCTGTATACCCGTGTTATTTTTGGATAAGTCAATTTGTGATTTGGCGGGTATGACGATGTGACATTCTAAGTGAATGAAGATGGATGTCTGACATAGTATTTCCAGAAAGGTCACGTACATTGATTTCTTCAACCGTACCAAGAGTGGAAGCGGAGAAGGAAACTTCTTTTAGCTGACACGTAATGTATGGTTGTAGACGTCAATTAGTGATTCTGATGGATTTGACAATGTAGCATTCGAAGTGAATCTGATGTAATGATAAAGCGTAGCTTCTAGCCTCATCAACCGGTAAATGACAGAAATCGGGCAGGCAGCATGGCTAAGTCGGTCGCACCGAAGTAGGGTGTATAATCACCTATCTAGAGAATATTCATTTGTTTCTTAAATCTATCAATGCTGTCCCATATATATACGGGAACGGTTGCTGATCCCAACCGTTGGTGATGTACATTCGATACACTCAAGCGAAATGAGTGGTCGGTCATGTGTGGCTGAGTTGCAAGATGTTCTTGTTGAACTCCAGTGAATTGTTCCTAGAGTACACTGATCGGAAGGTGGTTCCATACCTTGTCATAGTTGGAAATCCAATCATCCAATACGTGCTTGCGATTTTGATTGTATACTATATATGTAGTAACGTGAGATGCAAGCGTTCCTGCTAGATTGATATTTATTTGTACTTAGACATTATCATAATATCAGAATGATATTGCTTTGAAAAGTTATTTGGATTCTCATAAGGGAAAAACCCGTTCCGTTCTGCGGCGTGGTCTTATGAGATATCATATACCTGTTTAAATGATTTGAGTTTATTCACACCAGTCCCATGACTGACCCGGAGTTTATTTTGTTGTTTTCCCTAAACTCTTGGGTGCCTAAATTTGTACGGGCAGTCAAGTAGTCGGGATTTTGCAGATACACTTGGAGAGCTTGGAGCAGGAGGCTTCAGGATTCTATAGCTATTATTATTTCCGCTGTGTTGTAAGTGTTGTACTCTGATAAGTGCTATTGTATACATATACTGATGTTATTTCAAAGATATGTTATGTTATATTTTATTCGTTCCGCTGTGAGATTCGTGTTTACTCTGATGATGATGTTCTTCTTCTTCTATTCTATAAGTTCTATCTTATCTATTCTCACCTTCTAATTTCTTTCATTAATTACCAGGATTTTTCGATGTTTTGGTTATCGACGTCGTGCTTACGTCGATAACCAAAGCCGCCGAAAAATCCGGGTTACTACAGAATGCAAATATTGAAAATTTGAAGTTCACTAGAGTAAATATCATTACCCGAAATTTAACGAGACAAGAGATGACATGGCTAGATTTCCATGTGTAGAATATCAAACACACGTTCCATGAACAAACTAAGAAACAATTTTGGCTCTAGCGGAAATGAAGTTTTATACATTATATACTGACATTGTAATAACCCGGAAATTCTGAGCCAGTTTAAAATTTTTATTTTGGCAATTTTAGTGAATTTTGAATATTTAAAATAGATTATTTTAAATAATATCGACGAAAATTTATTTTGAATATAATTCGAACGAATATATTTATATACGTCGTCGTTAGAATATAAATAATTATATATATAATTATAAAAGGAATTGAAAATGGCCTGGTAGTTCGATAATTCGATTTCAAACTTCAATTGAATGTATCGGGTGCAAAACAATCCGGATTTTAACGAAACCAAAAATAATAGGATCTAATAGAGAATACCTTTCCAACGAATCCGAAAAATCGAAATTTCATAGCGGGAATCAAAAGATATGTCCAGTTGAAAATTCTGAATAGTCGCTACGGAATTCAAGCCCTTAAAAATAGACATTTTGCAAACGACCTCGGATTTCGACGAAACCACTTTTGTTGGGTCCGTGATGTCAAATTATTGCTAGATTTCTAATTTCATAATTTTTCGAATCAATATGAGACCGTGGCAAAGGAAAACGCGTTTGACCAGTTTTAGTTGATTTTAATCGACTGGAAAATGGCCATTTTTCCAACGGTCTCAGAATTCGACGAAACTAGTTTTGTTAGGACCATATCGTCAATACAAAGTTGGAAAAAAAAATTCTGCAATTTATAGAGTTCGTATGTGACCCCAGTAAATTGAAATGCGCGTTTAAATTCAATATATAGAGTTATATGTTGATTTTAACGGAAACAGATCGAAACGATCGAATCAGCCTACGATACATATCCCATTGTGTTCGGAATGGGGGTAATTAGCTATGGACGACAGGCAGTGGGCCTCGTTTAGAGGTCGTATGTAAAAGTCAACTTTTTGGAAAATAAAATAAAATAATTAAAACCCTCTTCTCCCCTTATATACTATCTGCCCCCCCCCCCTTCAAAATCTATTTCAGAAAAGAAAAGAAAAAGAAAAGAAAGCCGCAGCGCGGCAGCGCCGAGCCCCCACCGTCGATGAGCCGCCGCCGCCCCCTCTTCTTCTTCCCCGACCTCCTCCTCTCCTCCTTCCCCCATCTCGCGTTCAACCTCCATCGCACCCTCGTCGAACACCCCGCCGCCCCTCTAAACCCTAAGCCGCCGCATCAGCCCCCCCTCACCTGACCTCCGCCCGCTTCCAGCTCCTCCCCTACCCCCGAAGCCGACTGTTGCACCCCCTCCTCCAATCAAAGTAAGTTTTAATTACTAATCTAATTTTATTTTCAGTTTTAATTAAAATTAGCATAGGTAAAAACTTATTTTCTTATATGAATTTTCCTTGAGTTTAATTTTGGTTTTTTTTTTGAATATTTTTAAATAAAGAAAGAATAGATTTTTAAACCAAGAAAGCTTTGATTTTTAAACAAGTAAGATTTGAATTTTATTTGGTTCGAGTAGCGGTAAAAAGATTCGTTTTAATACATGTAAAAATATAATCTTTTTATATTGTAGAAGTATAAAAATATAATTTTTATATAGGTATGATAGTAAAAATATCATCTTTATAAATATAGCAAAATAAAAATCTGATTTTTATTATATATATGTTGAAATAAAGAGGTGATTTTTATAGTGATGAAATAAAAATTAAATCTTTATATTTGAAAAGGCGAAATCTTTATGTAGAGAATAGCGCGTAAAAATGGAATTTTTATCTATATAGTAGCGATGTAAAAATGGAATTTTTTATCTATATAGTAGCGATGTAAAAGTGGAATTTTTATCTATATAGTAGCGATGTAAAAATGGAATTTTTATCTATATAGTAGCGGTGTGAAAATAGAATTTTTATCCATATAGCGTGGTAGTAAAAATTCGATTTTTATATATTGAATAGCATAGTAAAAATTCGATTTTTATATATTGAATAGCATTGTAAAAATTCGATTTTTATATATTGAATAACGAAGTAAAAATTCGATTTTTATATATTGAATAACGAAGTAAAAATTCGATTTTTATATATTGAATAGCAATATAAAAATGTGATTTTTATATATGTAGTGGCTACGGGCAGCGAAAGTGACAAAAGGCAAGAACGACAAGATTTTCTACATAAGAAGAGTCGTGGTATTGGATTAGCTAATCGGTGAGAACTTCTCACTCTTCAATTTCTTTTTCTAGTTATATATATATACTAGGATGCAGACGGTGTTTAGTAGCACCCGACACCATCGTCCACAGACCATGGACTTGTTTGTATGGTTGTGTAGTTGGTTAGATTGTTTGATTTGAATTTAATTGTTTGGAGAAATGGAATGGATTTGATTGATGTGTGAATGGCGTGGGCCTTCACTAGACCGGGGATAAGGTTAGGCCTCGTCCCGTTTCTAGTATCGTGCCGTTATGCCGCCGTAATTTTCTAAAATAAGTTAGAAAAATAAAAACATCATTTTTATTTTGTAAATGAACTGAATAGAAATTCATGTGTTAAAGTAAAATATTTTATCGTTAAAAATATAATTTTTAACGTGAACGTGAACAAATAAATATTCATTTACAAACCAGACGGATTGTTTGTGTACACCTATTTGAAGGACATTGATTGAGACGATAAATTTTACACATCGCCCAACTGCACAAATAAAAATCTGTGTTTGTTTATTTGAAACCCCACACGGGTATTGGGATAAAACACGGCATACATTAATCCCAATAATTAGTAGTATGTCGATCGATTGATTGACAGACTGTTATAAGCATTAGATATCTATATTTGATGCTTATACAGTGTAGTGCACTTTGGATGATGGTTGATTATTTATCGTTGCTATTATATACATGTGTTGTATGGAATCCATATAATTAACTTTATATGGTAATTAATTGGGCCTCATTCCAATTTAGAAGATAAATAATATTATAAAATAAAAGTTCATGTGTTGACTGTACTCATCCGTTGAGATTAGTCATGTGTTGAACGAAATATTTTAACAATAAAATTTACATCTTTATCATTATAAAATAAAGGTTCATGTGTTGACAGTACTCATCCGTTGAGATTAGTCATGTGTTGAACGAAATATTTTAACAATAAAATTTACATCTTTATCATATAAAATTAGAAATTAACTGGAAAATAGATGAGATGAGTGGTCTCCTGGATATTGATCTGATGTTGGTTTCGGCCTTCGGGGTTAATATTCAGGGAATCGTTCTCTTACTAATTTACGGTTGGAGTCTGATTTAATATCAAACGATAGATACCTTAATTTTCATAAAATATATTAAACAACAAAAATAGTGACACGTGGACAGTACTCATTCGTTGAGATTAGTCATGTGTTGACAAGAATAAATATTCATTTGTTGAATAGAATAACGGAATTATTGAAATATATAAAGCCGTGTTGATTAGAGGTGCGCTATTTTGACGTAAACGATATTTATATCGATTATATTCGTTTTTATAAATTGAATAGATAAAGAAATTTGAATTGAATTGAATAGATAAAGAAATTCAAATTGAATTGAATAGATAAAGAAATTTGAATTGAATTGAATAGATAAAGAAATTTGAATTGAATTGAATGGATAAAGAAATTTGAATTGAATCGAATAGAAAACAAATTTGAATTGAATCGAATAGAAAACAAATTTGAATTGAATCGAATAGAAAACCAATTTGAATTGAATCGAATAGAAAACCAATTTGAATTGAATCGAATAGAAAACCAATTGGAATTGAATTGAATAGAAAACCAATTTGAAATGAATTGTATATAAAACGAATTCGAATTGAATTGAAAACGAATTCGAATTGAATTGAAAACGAATTGAAATGAATTCAAATTGAATTGAAATTTGAATTGAATAGAAATGAATTTTAAAACGAGTTTATAAGGAAAAATTTAATTTTGATTTGAATTGAAATGGAAGTTGAAATTGTTTTTGAAACGAAATTAAAAACCATTTATATAATTCGATTTAAATAGGAATCGACGAAATATATATTATATATATATAATATAATGGCCTGAATAGAACGCGCCGCGCCGCGGCAGTTCGTAAATTTCGACCATTAACTTTGAACGGACATTACGGGAGATCCGACCGTCGGATTCTCCTAAAACCGGAACCGTTGGGTTCGTATCGAAAAGAGCTTTCTAACGAATATTAGAAATTTGAAATCTAACGGTTGGATTTGGAGATACGTCCAAATCAAATTTGGAAAAGGTCGCTGTAAGTGCAGTTCGATGGCCATTGTTGGAAATCGACTGTACGGGACTTGATAAAATTATTAAAAACAGTAATAATTTGCGTAAAATCAAAAGAAAGGATTTGGGAAAAATTAGGAGGAAAAACTCCATATTTAAAAAGATAAAAATAGATTTTTATCGAAATGAACTAGTTTTGAACTGAAATTAAAACCCATTTATTTTTAAGTAAATAAATTGGATATGAAATGGGTTTAAATAGAATTGATTCATGGGTTTATCGTGAACCGTGTTTTAAATAACACTAGTTTAACCCGATAATAAATAGAATGTGATTTGGGTTTGTCGTGAACTGTGTTTTAAATGACATTAGTTCTTTAACCCAGAAAATGGAGTTTTAATGAATCTGCAATTAGATTGTAATGTGAATAGATAATTTAAATTATCAAATTTAGAAATTGAGCGAGAATGGAGTATCACCAGTTTTGCTCCAAAGCGATAGTTAAATCTTTAATTAGATTTGAACGTGAAATGGTAATTAATTTTACCGATAACCCCGTGGTATTAGATATGGAGTATTACCAGTTTTTCTTCATGGGATGAATAGGTTGGGATTGGGAAATAAAATAAATAATTACTTCGGTGTGGTTCGCTAATCTCGACTAGTTTGGAAAACCATAATTTGGTTTGAAATTACATCCAAAGGAAGAGTAAAGAATAAATTTTAAAGAATTTATCTTTGATAAAATTAATGGGAACCTTTCCCTAAGAATATGAAATTTAGAAACTAGTTGTAGGTTAGCTAAGAAGAATGGTTTCCTAGGTATTGATCTGATGTTGGTCTCGGCCTTCGGGGTTAATATTTGGGAAATTGTTCTCTTGTTGATTTACGGTTAGTGGCTACTAAATTGGAATGAGGCGTATGTTGTGTTTGTGTAACATTTGTTTTTAATATACGCGGGTTGTTCGGAAAGTCCGGGTTTATACCCATTCTGAATAACCGATTCGACGATATGTCGAAGATGAAGACGGTGGTTGAAGACCGGAAGTCTTCACATCGTTTGGGTGATTACTGATGATCTTGATTGGGTTGTACACCCAAGATGAGGGAATCAGTTGGTGGTCGTCCAGACGTACTTGGAGATCGATGGATATGCGAGGAAAGTGCCTCCGGTTTCGTTCAGACCCAGAACGAACTTGTAAAAGGATTGTGTGTCTGACATTGGATTTTATTCTGTGTTGATTGATTTCTGTTAAATATATATATCTGTTTGGCGGCGGAGAATTTACTCTCTTGCTTAACGCCCTTCTCTGAGACGTACGAGCTTAGAGGTTATATATCGATATATATCAATCGCATGGCATGAATTGCCTGTGTGGCACGCTGAGTTGCATGGATCAAGGCTTCTGTTGAAAAGCAAAGTCTTGTGGTTGATGATCAAAGCACGGCCTACGTGGCAGCTTTGTGTATAACGTGAATTCGCGAGCCTCACACCTCGGTATGAGTTAAAAACGGGATAAGGACTACAGGGAGAGCACGATGTTTCTTTCTAGCTTTGGTGGTGTCAGTGACTTACCAGCCCTGACATTTATATACTTTTCACCTATGTGGTTGTTGGATAAGGCGCCTTGATTTTAGGTCTGTAAGGACCGGGAAACGTGTGTTCAGGAATTGCCAATCCTCAAACGTAAGAGAGGACCGGCCCTGAAGATCCAGGGTTTCCCAGAGTGCGTAGCTCTGAGACATTTGCTAGAGTGTCTCGAAAGCGGAGAGGAGCTTGCCCCTTGCCTCGACTCATGACAGAAATCCAATTTCCAATACGAGTATTGCGGTTTTAATTGTAGAACTAGTATGGCGACATGATATATGGTACCCATGCCGTCTATGATTTATATTTATGATTGAAATTGTTTTGACACTATACACTTATTATAGTATCAACTGATTTGTTTTAAACGTAACAAGCATGTTTGGCATTATAAGGGAAAACCCTATCCTCCGGCTTGCGTTGCATTGTGTGATGGGACCTGGGTCTTATAATAGCTTCATTTTTCGAAAAAGCATTGCGTTGTTTATTCTATGCACTGGTATTCTTGGGAGGAAACCCGTTCCGTGTTATATGGCGTGGTCCCTTGAATTACTCTCTTTTAAAGTAAAGTTTTAAATAACTTTTTTATTTCTCACACCAGTCACATGACTGACCTGGAGTTTATTGTTTTAACCTAAACTCTGGGTGCCCCTATTTTCGACACGGGAAGCTAGTAGTTTTGGTTTTGCAGATTTATATTCATAGGATCCTGATTTACAGCTGGAACGATGCTCGGAAAGCTCTGTATCCGTGCATTACTTTCAGTTGTGTTTTGTATTATTTTCCGTTGCTATGTAATTTATTATAATCTCTGATATTTATCGAATTTAATTTATTCAATTATACTCTGTATATTCTTGTATCTGATGGAATTGTTGTAATAGCAATGAAATGTTCTTCCGTCTGCGTTCTTTTATGTGTTGTTCCCAAAGTATCCGCTCTTTCCCTCACGGGGAAGTAACGGGTTCGCACAGTGGTATCAGAGCTTTGGTTTATAGAACTCGAGAACAAGACACATTAGAACCATACGAAAGAATTCATCAGATAATGGGTTAGTAATATCCAATTAGAATGACTCGTTAGAGATAGGATCAGTAGTATCCTAGAACGAGTGTGAAGAGTATATTTTTCAAATGAAAACAATTTTGTTTTGAAAATTTAAATCGTTTTATACGTATTTGAATATTTATTTATTTTGTATTTGGACAATTGAGTATATAAAGATTTTGCATATACGCGTCATGAACGTATATTCGAAGTTTTAATATATTGGATAGATATAGAATCACATTCTAGTCGCACGGAGATGGTACTGATAATTGTCATGACATCATCAGTATTTATGTTTGTGTTTCGAATGTGTGATATCTATATATTTCCATTAGACTGGTGTGAGAACCAAAACTAATATAGCTAGAATACATTGTTGTGATTTGGCATCAAAAACATGATTTTCTATATATGTATCAAAATTATGAATTGAAACGTTAATCCACTAATTGATTGATGTTTGTGTTGTTTGTTTAGTTGTTTGATAATTTTGAACCATTATGCCTAATTGCATCAAATATTTAACTGTATTGAAAATTAGTCGCATTTGCTTGCATATACATATACTTATATTGAACAGGTCATAGCAAGGAGGCTAGAGCAGAGAATAAAATTTGTTTGCCCGACAAATAGGTACATGTTTACTATATAATTTACTGTTTTGTTTGGGTGATGATGATTTTATGAGCCGATTGGCTAGCCGCTTGGCTTTTTCTTTTTCTTTTTGAGATCAGAAGGCCTGTATGGCAATTTCGGGATTTTCCCGTGGCTCCCGGTGCAGGGGAGGTTATGGCGAAATTTTTCGAAAATTTAGGGTGTTAGCCAAAAATTTTGGAAATTTGAAAATTCTCAGAAACTGAAAAGTTGGAGGATGGAAGCCAGATCGAATGGAGAGTTGATTAATCAAACCACTTTCGACTTTGTTCCTTTTCGGGGACGAAAAGTTTTAAGTGGGGGAGATTGTAATAACCCGGAAATTCTGAGCCAGTTTAAAATTTTTATTTTTGGCAATTTTAGTGAATTTTGAATATTTAAAATAGATTATTTTAAATAATATCGACGAAAATTTATTTTGAATATAATTCGAACGAATATATTTATATACGTCGTCGTTAGAATATAAATAATCATAAAAGGAATTGAAAATGGCGCGGTAGTTCGATAATTCGATTTCAAACTTCAATTGAATGTACCGGGTGCAAAACAATCCGGATTTTAACGAAACCAAAAATAATAGGATCTAATAGAGAATATCTTTCCAACGAATCCGAAAAATCAAAATTTCATAGCGGGAATCAAATGATATGTCCAGTTGAAAATTCTAAATAGTCGCTATGGAATTCAGGCCCTTAAAAATAGACATTTTGCAAACGACCTCGGATTTCGACGAAACCACTTTTGTTGGGTCCGTGATGTCAAATTATTGCTAGATTTCAAATTTCATAATTTTTCGAATCAATATGTGAGCGTGGCAAAGGAAAACGCGTTTGACCAGTTTTAGTTGATTTTAATCGACTGGAAAATGGCCATTTTTCCAACGGTCTCAGAATTCGACGAAACTAGTTTTGTTAGGACCGTATCGTAAATACGAAGCTGGAAAATATTTTTCTGCAATTTATAGAGTTCGTATGTGACCCCAGTAAATTGAAATGCGCGTTTAAATTCAATATATAGAGTTATATGTTGATTTTAACGGAAACTGATCGAAACGATCGAATCAGCCTACAATACATATCCCATTGTGTTCGGAATGGGGGTAATTAGCTATAGACGACAGGCGGTGGGCCTCATTTAGAGGTCGTATGTAAAAGTCAACTTTTTGGAAAATAAAATAAAATAAAATAATTAAAACCCTCTTCTCCCCTTATATACTATCTGCCCCCCCCCCCACCCCTTCAAAATCGATTTCAGAAAAGAAAAAAAGAAGAAAAGAAAGCCGCAGCGCGGCAGCGCCGAACCCCCACCGTCGATGAGCCGCCGCCACCCCCTCTTCTTCTTCCCCGACCTCCTCCTCTCCTCCTTCCCCCATCCCGCGTTCAACCTCCATCGCACCCTCGTCGAACACCCCACTGCCCCTCTAAACCCTAAGCCGCCGCATCAGCCCCCCTCGCCTGACCTCCGCCCGCTTCCAGCTCCTCCCCTACCCCCGAAGCCGACTGTAGCACCCCCTCCTCCGATCAAAGTAAGTTTTAATTACTAATCTAATTTTATTTTCAGTTTTAATTAAAATTAGCATAGGTAAAAACTGATTTTCTTATATGAATTTGCCTTGAGTTTAATTTCGTTTTTTTTTGAATATTTTTAAACAAAGAAAGAATAGATTTTTAAACCAAGAAAGCTTTGATTTTTAAACAAGTAAGATTTGAATTTTATTTGGTTCGAGTAGCGGTAAAAATATTCGTTTTAATCCATGTAAAAATATAATCTTTTTATATTGTAGAAGTATAAAAATATAATTTTTATATAGGTAAGATAGTAAAAATATCATCTTTATAAATATAGCAAAATAAAAATCTGATTTTCATTATATATATGTTGAAATAAAGAGGTGATTTTTATAGTGATGAAATAAAAATTAAATCTTTATATTTGAAAAGGCGAAATCTTTATGTAAAGAATAGCGTGTAAAAATGGAATTTTTATCTATATAGTAGCGATGTAAAAATGGAATTTTTATCTATATAGTAGCGATGTAAAAATGGAATTTTTTATCTATATAGTAGCGATGTAAAAATGGAATTTTTATCTATATAGTAGCGATGTAAAAATGGAATTTTTATCTATATAGTAGCGGTGTGAAAATAGAATTTTTATCCATATAGATTGGTAGTAAAAATTCGATTTTTATATATTGAATAGCATAATAAAAATTCGATTTTTATATATTGAATAGCATTGTAAAAATTCGATTTTTATATATTGAATAACGAAGTAAAAATTCGATTTTTATATATTGAATAACGAAGTAAAAATTCGATTTTTATATATTGAATAGCTAAATAAAAATGTGATTTTTATATATGTAGTGGCTACGGGCAGCGAAAGTGACAAAAGGCGAGAACGACAAGATTTTCTACATAAGAAGAGTCGTGGTATTGGATTAGCTAATCGGTGAGAACTTCTCACTCTTCAATTTCTTTTTCTAGTTATATATATATACTAGGATGCAGACGGTGTTTAGTAGCACCCGACACCATCGTCCACAGACCATGGACTTGTTTGTTTGGTTGTGTAGTTGGTTAGATTGTTTGATTTGAATTTAATTGTTTGGAGAAATGGAATGGATTTGATTGATGTGTGAATGGCGTGGGCCTTCACTAGACCGGGGATAAGGCTAGGCCTCGTCCCGTTTCTAGTATCGTGCCGTTATGCCGCCGTAATTTTCTAAAATAAGTTAGAAAAATAAAAACATCATTTTTATTTTGTAAATGAACTGAATAGAAATTCATGTGTTAAAGTAAAATATTTTATCGTTAAAAATATAATTTTTAACGTGAACAAATGAATATTCAGTTACAAACCGGACGGTTTGTTTATGTACACCTATTTGAAGGACATTGATTGGGACGATAAATTTTACACATCGCCCAACTGCAAAAATAAAAATATGTGTTTGTTGATTTGAAACCCCACACGGGTATTGGGATAAAACACGGCATACACTAATCCCAATAATTAGTAGTATGTCGATCGATTGATTGACAGGCTGTTATAAGCGTTAGATATCTATATTTGATGCTTATACAGTGTAGTGCACTTTGGATGATGGTTGATTATTTATCGTTGCTATTATATACATGTGTTGTATGGAATCCATATAATTAACTTTATATGGTAATTGATTGGGCCTCATTCCAATTTAGAAGATAAATAATATTATAAAATAAAGGTTCATGTGTTGACTGTACTCATCCGTTGAGATTAGTCATGTGTTGAACGAAATATTTTAACAATAAAATTTACATCTTTATCATTATAAAATAAAGGTTCATGTGTTGACAGTACTCATCCGTTGAGATTAGTCATGTGTTAAACGAAATATTTTAACAATAAAATTTACATCTTTATCATATAAAATTAGAAATTAACTGGAAAATAGATGAGATGAGTGGTCTCCTGGATATTGATCTGATGTTGGTTTCGGCTTTCGGGGTTAATATTCAGGGAATCGTTCTCTTACTAATTTACGGTTGGAGTCTGATTTAATATCAAACGATAGATACCTTAATTTTCATAAAATATATTAAACAACAAAAATAGTCACACGTGGACAGTACTCATTCGTTGAGATTAGTCATGTGTTGACAAGAATAAATATTCATTTGTTGAATAGAATAATGGAATTATTGAAATAAATAAAGCCGTGTTGATTAGAGGTGCGCTATTTTGACGCAAACGATATTTATATCGATTATATTCGTTTTTATAAATTGAATAGATAAAGAAATTTGAATTGAATTGAATAGATAAAGAAATTCAAATTGAATTGAATAGATAAAGAAATTCAAATTGAATTGAATAGATAAAGAAATTTGAATTGAATTGAATAGATAAAGAAATTTGAATTGAATTGAGTAGATAAAGAAATTTGAATTGAATCGAATAGAAAACAAATTTGAATTGAATCGAATAGAAAACAAATTTGAATTGAATCGAATAGAAAACCAATTTGAATTGAATCGAATAGAAAACCAATTTGAATTGAATCGAATAGAAAACCAATTGGAATTGAATCGAATAGAAAACCAATTTGAAATGAATTGAATACAAAACGAATTCGAATTGAATTGAAAACGAATTCGAATTGAATTGAAAACGAATTGAAATGAATTCAAATTGAATTGAAATTTGAATTGAATAGAAATGAATTTTAAAACGAGTTTATAAGGAAAAATTTAATTTTGATTTGAATTGAAATGGAAGTTGAAATTGTTTTTGAAACGAATTTAAAAACCATTTATATAATTTGTTTTAAATAGGAATCGACGGAATATATATTATATATATTATATATATAATATAATGGCCTGAATAGAACGCGCCGCGCCACGGCAGTTCGTAAATTTCGACCATTAACTTCGAACGGACATTACGGGAGATCCGACCGTCGGATTCTCCTAAAACCGGAACCGTTGGGTTCGTATCAAAATGAGCTTTCTAACGAATATTAGAAATTTGAAATCTAACAGTTGGATTTGGAGATACGTCCAAATCAAATTTGGAAAAGGTCGCTGTAAGTGCAGTTCGATGGCCATTGTTGGAAATCGACTGTACGGGCCTTGATAAAATTATTAAAAATAGTAATAATTTGCGTAAAATCAAAAGAAAGGATTTGGGAAAAATTAGGAGGAAAAACTCCATATTTGAAAACATAAAATAGATTTTTACCGAAATGAACTAGTTTTGAACTGAAATTAAAACCCATTTATTTTTAAATAAATAAATTGGATATGAAATGGGTTTAAATAGAATTGATTCATGGGTTTGTCGTGAACCGTGTTTTAAATAACACTAGTTTAACCCGATAATAAATAGAATGTGATTTGGGTTTGTCGTGAACTGTGTTTTAAATGACATTAGTTCTTTAACCCCGAAAATGGAGTTTTAATGAATCTGCAATTAGATTGTAATGTGAATAGATAATTTAAATTATCAAATTTAGAAATTGAGCGAGAATGGAGTATCACCAGCTTTGCTCCAAAGCGATAGTTAAATCTTTAATTAGATTTGAACGTGAAATGGTAATTAATTTTACCGATAACCCCGTGGTATTAGATATGGAGTATTACCAGTTTTTCTTCATGGGATGAATAGGTTGGGATTGGGAAATAAAATAAATAATTACTTCGGTGTGGTTCGCTAATCTCGACTAGTTTGGAAAACCATAATTTGGTTTGAAATTACATCCAAAGGAAGAGTAAAGAATAAATTTTAAAGAATTTATCTTTAATAAAATTAATGGGAACCTTTCCCTAAGAATATGAAATTTAGAAACTAGCTGTAGGTTAGCTAAGAAGAATGGTTTCCTGGGTATTGATCTGATGTTGGTCTCGGCCTTCGGGGTTAATATTTGGGAAATTGTTCTCTTGTTGATTTACGGTTAGTGGCAACTAAATTGGAATGAGGCGTATGTTGTGTTTGTGTAACATTTGTTTTTAATATACGCGGGTTGTTCGGAAAGTCTGGGTTTATACCCATTCTGAATAACCGATTCGACGATATGTCGAAGATGAAGACGGTGGTTGAAGACCGGAAGTCTTCACATCGTTTGGGTGATTACTGATGATCTTGATTGGGCTCTACACCCAAGATGAGGGAATCAGTTGGTGGTCGTCCAGACGTACTTGGAGATCGATGGATATGCGAGGAAAGTGCCTCCGGTTTCGTTCAGACCCAGAACGAACTTGTAAATGGATTGTGTGTCTGACATTGGATTTTATTCTGTGTTGATTGATTTCTGTTAAATATATATCTGTTTAGCGGCGGAGAATTTATTTTCTTGCTTAACGCCCTTCTCTGAGACGTACGAGCTTAGAGGTTATATATCGATAGATATCAATCGCATGGCATGAATTGCCTGTGTGGCACGCTGAGTTGCATGGATCAAGGCTTCTGTTGAAAAGCAAAGTTTTGTGGTTGATGATCAAAGCACGGCCTACGTGGCAGCTTTGTGTATAACATGAATTCGCGAGCCTCACACGTCGGTATGAGTTAAAAACGGGATAAGGACTGCAGGGAGAGCACGACATTTCTTTCTAGCTTAGGTGGTGTCAGTGACTTACCAGCCCTGACATTTATATACTTTTCACCTATGTGGTTGTTGGATGAGGCGCCTCGATTTTAGGTCTGTAAGGACCGGGAAACGTGTGTTCAGGAATTGCCAATCCTCAAACGTAAGAGAGGACCGACCCTGAAGATCCAGGGTTGCCCAGAGTGCGTAGCCCTGAGACATTTGCTAGAGTGTCTCGAAAGCGGAGAGGAGCTTGCCCCTTGCCTCGACTCATGACGGAAATCCAATTTCCAATACGTGTATTGCGGTTTTAATTGTAGAACTAGTATGGCGACATGATATATGGTACCCATGCCGTCTATGATTTATATTTATGATTGAAATTGTTTTGACACTATACACTTATTATAGTATCAAATGATTTGTTTTAAACATACCAAGCATGTTTGGCTATTATAAGGGAAAACCCTATCCTCCGGCTTGCGTTGCATTGTGTGATGGGACCTGGGTCTTATAATAGCTTCATTTTTCGAAAAAGCATTGCGTTGTTTATTCTATGCACTGGTATTCTTGGGAGGAAACCCGTTTCGTGTTATACGGCGTGGTCCCTTGAATTACTCTCTTTTAAAGTGAAGTTTTAAATAACTGTTTTAGTTCTCACACCAGTCACATTACTGACCTGGAGTTTATTGTTTTAACCTAAACTCTGGGTGCCCCTATTTTCGACACGGGCAGCTAGTAGTTTTGGTTTTGCAGATTTATATTCACAGGATCCTGATTTACAGCTGGAACGATGCTCGGAAAGCTCTATATCCGTGCATTACTTTCAGTTGTGTTTTGTATTATTTTCCATTGCTATGTAATTTAATATAATCTCTGATATTTATCGAATGTAATTTATTCAATTATACTCTGTATATTCTTGTATCTGATGGAATTGTTGTAATAGCAATGAAATGTTCTTCCGTCTGCGTTCTTTTATGTGTTGTTCTCAAAGTATCCGCTCTTTCCCTCACGGGGAAGTAACGGGTTCTCACAGACATGGATCCCTAGACGAGTTGATCTTGTTGACACTTCATCAGTTTCTTTTTGTACCAAAAGGATTTAACAAAGCTATTAAAAATTAATACAAGAGCATTTTGTACATTTTATGGTTTCATATTCTTAAACTTGTACTGTGCAATATAGTTAAAGCACTAAACTTTTTGAGGTCGTCCAATGAATACCTAACTTATTTTCTTCATCTACACAGAGATGCCAAACTTTTAAAGATAATGTCTCAAGTTGTGTTAAATCATTATTAGACCATAATGGGGAAGCCATATTAAAGTAGTAAAATCCATTAGATATAAATGCATGAAGATATAAGATGTCCTAATTTCCTTAAAAAATAGTACTAAGTATTCTACGTTAGAAAGAGAATCCAAATCTTGCAAAAAAGAGATTGAAAACTTTGAATTTATGCCCAGATTATGCATTTGGTATGAAATACTGAAAAAAGCGAACATCGTTAATAAGATTCTTCAAACCAAAGATATACGAATTGATGTTGCTACCACTCGGTTACAAGATATTAAAGCTGTTGTTACTTGCTAAAGGGCGTTTTTGTAATACTATGGTAGTTCATAACCATAAAAGGTTGGTTTTTTGTGCTATCCAAATCAAGTAATACATAATTGAATGAGAAAATCAACCCTAAAATCCTCCTTTTTCATTTGCATAAGATGATAGATAACACAAAACAATATAATGACTTAAGATGCGGTTAAGGGAAGTTCAATGTGAGTAAGGAGAAATAAAATTTGATTGCAGTTCGGTTTCAATTCATTTTGATTTTCTTTATTGCGATGATGAGCCAAGTTTCCAACTTCAGCTATTTACTTTATTGCATATATGCTTTGTTTTCAATTTTTTCTTTTTTTCCTTCTTTGGATATTTTTATTTATCTTTGATTTCGATAATTTTCTCTTTGCTTCAAAGTTTCAACTACTAATTTTTGTGGTTGTTGGTCAAAGTTGGAATTTAGTCGAATTTCGTCCTATTTAGTTGAAACTGAACCAGAATGATTGGAATCTTGGAGTTCTACCCAGAACCCTATATCTTGGCTAATACATCGTAATTCCGCTAATTTATATGAAGATGCAACTTCTCTAAAAACTTGGTAAATTGAATAACAAACAGTTGTTTTCCAAATACGCTTCGACATTGTCCAAATGTATTCTCATGATATTATGTATCTTAGCACAATATCGATTTAATATATTCTGCATTTTTACGTGTGATTTGGGCATGAACTTGGATAAGTCGTTTTTATGTATGGTCATTAAACGATTGAACCATAAAATCTGTATATTCTCTTTTGTATTGTTGACATATACACTCATATATTGATCTTTTAATAAAATTAAAAAAATTTGCTTGATGTTGTTGTTTGGCTGCTTCAGCTTTGTATTCTCGAATGCATCAAACTTGTATTTGAATACGTATTCAGTTTTTGAGATACTCAAATCCATATGCAACTTTTGCAGTCAATATTTTTCGTGCCATATTCATTTATCTGATCCTGTTGTTGATTTATAGTCAAGCAGTGGCAGTTTTAGATAAATATGAAAAGGATCAGTTTGTATGAATCTATTTATAATCATCAACAAGAATGAATGAAAATTGTTTAGATCCGTTAAAACTGTTGTCACATATGCAAAGTAAATTCCAATATAAAAGAATATACTTATTCTGCAACCACACATTTATTCTGCTACCTTTGAACAAAAGCTGATTAAAGTAAATTCATGAATTTAATTCTAACTAACTATATATTTTCAAAGATTTTGCAGAGTCATAGTAGGGTAGAAGTAAACAATCCTCAGGTAATTTTTTTTATTGGTTTCTCATCGTTTGTATTTTAACTTTTTATTCACTAGTACCATAATTTCCTATGTTTAAATGTAGTGTAACTTTGATGAAAAAGTGTGATTTATTGGATTGGCGAGGGAATGAAGAGATCGTTGCTGAAGGAAGATTCATGTCAGACGATCTGAACCAGCTTGTCAGTGATGTTCCTTTAGGGCCGGATGCGATGATAATTTTAGTTGAAAATCCAATCAAGTTGGATGCTTTTGTATGGAGGCCTACAACTTCTTTCTCAGTTATTGGGAAGTAAAGGATAATATTGTGGCATGGCCAAAGAATAGTGTTGTTCTACATTCAACCAATGACAACGAAGGAGGAGAAGATAAGGTAAACATTCATATTCACAATGAACATGCAATTTTATTATATACATTTTTAGTAAATAAATATTTTTACATCTAATAGATTAAAAGTAGCAGCTTGGAATGCAAATCCAATATTTTTGAATGGGGGGAAGCAATTAGTGGCTTTTGGACGATTACATTCGAGCATCTCGGAGGAAATTATTAACGATGTTCCTCTTGGACCAACAACTATGATTGTTTGGATAGATGAACCACTAGATCTGGAAGCTTTTTTGTGGAGGCCATCCCCTGGTTTGTTCCAAATTGGGGATGTTGCTAGTACGAAGGTTGCATGGCCTGAATCACAAGTAGTTGTTGAGACAAGTGCTACTACAGTTACTACTACGACTAAGAATGTTTTGAAAACAGTTGTGGTACTTGATTTTTATGTTGTCTTTTTATGTTTTCAAGGATTAGCAACTTCATTTTTTTTCTTTTCATAACTTGCAGACTACATATTCAAAAACAAACAATAAATGCAAGATACTAAGTTTATCGGGAAATGGGAAAGTAGCATCATAGGACAGGTGGGTTCAACCGATCCAAATGCAAGGGTATATTTCAGACCATTAGGAAACAATGCAGTTAAAGTTTGGATAAACAGCGTAAAAGAACTAGAAGTAGAGCTATGGAGGTGGCGGACATCCAAATTACAGTATATGGAAGATGTCCTCTCTTCTACTATAGCTTGGCCCGCTGAGCACGTCATAATGGAATGAATTTTGAGTAAGTCTTTACCGTTTAATTTTTATGTTAATCTTAGCAAGCATGTAACTGCTGAATTTAAATATATTTTTTTGAATTCGTTCATGGGGGAAACTGACCAGACCCGTAAAACCCCCTAGTGCACCTAGCTCCATCCGCGGATACCTACCACATAAGTGGCAGTCGTTGCGTTTACACATGGTAAACCCTTTTAGCATGTCATTTCGAATTTCGAACTCGCATCATAGTTAGCTCGACATAACTATTGAATTTAATCTTAGTGAGTTGAATTTAATTTTTAACTGTCTCCTTTTTCAGACATCATTATCTTCTCATATAAGTAACTCAAAGGAAATAACGTCTGTATAAACTATACTTGTTGATTAGTAAGCTGAATTTCTCATACTTATATGATGTAAGAAAAATGTTAAAAATGGGTCCCACCATAATATTAATTTTTTTTGTTAAACCTCATTATTCTATAAATAATTAACCAATAGCAGCGTGAGTACCACGTGTAGTCGCTTTTGGGCAACTGCCTGTAGCATTTCCCTTAGCAAGATACTTTTGTCCACATCGAGGAATCATAGCGAGATTTAATTCAAAACCAACTTTAGTCAATCATGAGATAATCTTTTTGCTTTTATAATTTGTTATGCTTCCATTTTTGGTACTACAGTTAGGTTAGAGTTGATTATTTAAAATCAGTCTCAGTTTCATATCCCATTTGTTGACGAAGCATGTGTCTGAAATTACATTAATGTTTAAATATTTACTTTGGGTTGGATAACATATGTATTAACTCAAAGGAAATAACGTTGTATTCAACTAGGCATTAAAATCTTAGTGAGCCGAATTTAATTTAATCTTAGTGAGCTGAATTTAATTTAATCTTAGTGAGCTGAATTTAAACTAGACTTGTTGATTAGTGAACTATGTTCAACTAGGCATGCTTTGTCCATTTATAATCCCCCTGAAATTAACGTCTGTATTCTTCTCTAAAAATAATACAATGTGCACTTATTTCCATAAGAGTAGTGTGCTTACAGATTAAGAGTTAAATTACGCTATATATTAATTATTGTCATGCGATGTGCGCAACCAGTATTGTACTTATACCTGGACTGGCAGTTCAGTATATATTTCAAATTACATGTGTATTATCAACATGCAATAACTTAGGTATCGTTGTAAAGTTATTGCAAAACTAAAGGCGATAAGCTTAATTATACTAGGCTTACATGAAATTGTGAATGGATTCAGGTTTGGATTGCAAACAATTTACATGTAAGTGATGAACAAATTGATGTTGTTAACAATTATCAAACAAACGAAAATATCATAACATGTTGCAAACTAAATTAATTTGAACAGTTATACAGATGCTTAAGGACATCTAATTGGATCCCAAATGCACATTTACGTTTGAAATGCTAAGGCAGGTGGATTTTGATTGCAAAGTCATGATATAGGTAACAGTTCAAGATATCTCAAATATGAACATTGATTTAAAGATAGAAAATAATATTACGATTCAACAACATAAATTATTTATTAGTTATCATAAAATAAATTTGGAAAATAAGTTCTTCACATAGGAAATGGTGGACTTTAAATGGCGGAAAATAAGAAGAAAGAAAATTATTATAATATGGAATTTTAGAAACTGCACAATTGAAAATGCTCAAGGAATAAGGTCATAAATTGGAGTAAACTGGTTATTAGTTTGCCTATGTGTTGCATTTGTGAACAACTATTTCAGATGGATTTTTTCCCTTTAGGATTGGTGATTCAAATGAATCACTTGTGAGTTGTAGAAAAGTTATGCTTTATTAATACTATTACCCTGATTTTGCTTTTCTATTTGGTGTTTTTCCTTTGAATAAACTCATTTCGGTGGATATAAGTAGATCAATCCTTTAGTCGATAACTGAGATTGTTAGTATAATCGATGCAGTTTTGACGGTTTGGCTAAACAAATAGTTAGAACCTTGAATTTCTGTGGTTCAGTTTACCGTCTGATACCGATAACTATATTATTGAAGTAGAATATGTTGAAAATTCGCATGAATCTAGTTTTTCTTTCTCTGCCCGTGAAATGGATAGTGAAGTTTTTGGAAAGGCAAAGTGTTGAACTTAATTCTTAATTTCTCTATTTGCTTTGGGGCATTTCAAAAACATACTTTGTGTGGCATCAATCAGTATTTGGTAGCAATCGCTTGCACACTGGTATTACGTAAGTGAGGGTATTGAAAGACTATGGATGTGTGTGTATTTTACATGCAAGTTTAATTGTATCTAATAGCTAGCAATTGTACAATAAATAATATGCTATTGTATGGTTGGTGGCTGCTGTTTTTGTGCAAGACTATGGTTGGTGGCTGCTGTTTTTGATTCCTGTCCCTGGAGCTAGCGGGCCTTTGCATGTTTTTTTTAGTGTCTTTCGCGTGTACTCTTATAAGCTTGATTGCATATCACTGATTGATTATAACAGACCCAGTTTGTATAAAGCTTATTGCACAGTGCTTAGTTCAGCGAGATTATAACAGACCCAGTTTGTATGCATTGTCGCATGATTCACATAGTTCTTATATATTACTCCTCATCAATGATTTGTTTTTATTGTATACAGGCCGACAAAGGGCGATGAGGCAATGAAAGTAAGACGGAGGTGCTAAGTTGTTTGGGATGTTTTATCTAGCAGGTTTGGGCTGTTTTATCTAGCAAGATTGGGTTGTTTTGTCTTGTGTCTTTTGTGTGTTAACTGAACAATTATGAATTATGTTTTGTATTTTTTGTACTCAATTTGACATCAATTGGAATTGAAAACATATGTATTGAATTTCTTTTGTTAGTTGATACTTTGTGTGCTATTAGTATATTTTGTGTTTCATCTTTAACTTGTTATAAAGATTCATTTTGATTATTATTGTTAAAGTGTATGAGTTGTAAAGAGATTTTTACTATAACATGTTAACTTAATAGTGTCCTATGGAAGCTATCAAAGATATATGTTATAGAAGTAAAACTGTGTTATGAATACTCTCAGATTTATCGAGATTCAGATGTACAATAGCGGTGAAAATGAGCTATTGTATTGATGTAGCATAGCGGCAAAAATGAGTTGTCAAAGGGTTTGGCAAAACTATAACATGTTTAATTAATAGCATTGGATACTGATATTGAATACTTATGTTATAGCGGCAAAATTGTGTTATAAATATTTTCCCTTTGAATGAGATTTGGATGTATTATAGAGGTCAAAATGAGCTACTGTAATAAGATAACATAGCGGCAAGTCATCGCTATCAAACAGGATCTTTAATAACGGCATACAAAACGTTATAAATATTTAGCAGTTTTTTTATAATATGTTCATATACAGCAGTTATGAAACCACTATAGATCTTATTCATAGCGGCTGTAGGCCACTACAAAATAGCAGTTCTATTGTAGTGGGTGGTTCTGGAGTTTTAGCAAACTATCTTCCTATATTATAGACTAGCATAATAGAGTAAAAATATAAATTTAAAACCTATATTTATTATATATAAAAGTGGTACTAAATCTTATATAAAACCGTAAATATAAATATAGAAATATTAAAACTTAAGACATAAAATTATAAGTATGAATATAAGAATATAAGAATATAAGAAAATTAAAGAGTAAAAGTGATATTAAAACTTATATATATATGTATATATATATGTGTGTGTGTGTGTGTGTATATATATATATAAGAAGCTTGAGATTTCAAAACAATAAATGTTTAAATATGGAGATAGTTCAAAATAGGGAATTCTGTAAAATAAAGGACAAGAGATAAAAGCTAAGAAAATAATTTGAAATGCTTTGAAAATAGATCAAGGACTTTTAAACAGGAATTAATTTTGAAATCAACTAAGAATAATAAGTTAAGAAAAGTTTTGAAGTTAGAAAGGAAAGTTACGAAAAGGGAAATAAAACTCAAGTAGATGTTACACACACACGTATATATTAAAACTTAATATAGAATTAGTATCAAACCTATATTATAAATAAGAAAATATAGAGTTAGATTAAAACTCAAGAAATAAATTTAAAGATTAGGAGACATATATTTTTTAAATTAGGAAGTAATTTTGAAAATATTATAAGATAAAAATTGTGAGTGAATTGAAATAAAGATTTTATTGTTATTACGGAGTTTTAACAAAAATTCTAGACTCTATTACTTATCCTGATTTTTTGAACTCTTGTTACTCATGAATCTTCAATCTTGAACTTTTCTTCTTTGTAATCTATAATCTCAAGTCTTTAAAATTGTACAGTCTTTAGTAATCATTACATACATTAGATGCTTGCATATATATTGTAACGACCCGGAAAATTCGATGCTCGAATTTCGACAATAATACATAAAACTTGTTTTACTTGCCAAAACCTAAGTATCAAACAACACTAGAGAGTTAATAGAAAGAAATTAGCGCATGAGAAAAGAAAGAAAGAAATATTTGAATAGAAGAAGAACATCACATCAGAATTTCAAAGAGGAACAAATAAATATAATATATCAAATCTCTTTACACAAAAGAAACGGTATATACATACCAATCATCAGGGCACAACATAAATCTATCACAACGGAAAATAACTTTAAATAACTAGAAGCCTCCTGCTCCCAGCTCTTGAAACTCCAAGCGAAAACCAAGTAGGAAATATACTCGGTCAGACCCGAGCACATTTGAAGCAAAATAAAATTCACCTGGATCAGTCTGGAATAATTTCAGTGGTAAATGCACATGGCAAACAACTTGCTTAAATTTAGAAATCCTTTAGAAAGAAAGGATAATAGTAAGACCAGCCCACACATAAACTTAGACGATTTTTGCCTTACTATAACCCAAAACATTTTTTATATATCAAAATCCAGTGATATTATAATAGTGTCTATCAAATCACAAATAAATAACCATATAGCAGAAAGCTTGTATCTCACACTCTATATATTCATTATAAAATTAAAAACCACACGATGCTTATTGGAGAATGGATTCCAACTATGAAAAGGTATGGGACCACCTTCCGATCAGTGTACTCTAGAGGGGATACACTAGGGTTCAACAAGAACATCTTGCAATCTGGCCACACATGACCGACCACTCATTCATCTTGAGTGTATCGAATACACCCATTACAGTTTTAAGGGTCCACTATACACCCGTTGAGATACCAAAGCGAAAGAAGAACAACTATGAATTTTCTCTGGATGGTGACAATATACCGTTCTTGGGAATGACCCACCTAGCCATGTTACCTGCCCGATTTTTTTCATTTTCCGGTTAATGAGGCTTGAGGTCACGTTTACTTTTTCAGAATATTACGTCAACATTTACTTTGAATGCCACATCGTCAGATCCGTCAAATCACTAATTGGCATCCGTAAGTATACTCTAGGTGTTAAGCAAGAGAATTTCTCCACCACTAAACTATGTATATTTGTAAAAATGAATCATACGTGATCAATTGAAATTACTCTGTCAAACATTCGTCCGTACAAGTCATCCAGGAACAGGATAAACCGAAGGCAACCTTCTACCACATCCTTATATAGGTATCATCCCCAAGGATCAATAGCGAGAAGTCCTTACAATCCATGGATTTCAATCACTATGAAATCACAATCAAAAGATCTATGGTTGGAATCTAGAGATATTTGTCAAGTAGTTCTTATGCTCATGAAGATCGATGGTCTTCAATGCTCCATCTTTATAGCCTGCAAGTTAGACATATCTACACTGTTTATTTGAAGTGGTCGTGGGTCTAGCTCTCATCCCGGTTTCTATGAAACAACAAGTCAAAAGGTCCAATAGAATAGTTATTTGATAGTCGGTTGTTTAACTATCAAATCATAATAGTATAGCTAAGTACGTCATCATCCCATGTCATTTATATTAAAACACTTCATTAAACCATTTCATCGATTATTGTAATCGATTTCATAAATTTTTTCTTAACAAAACTCTTCTACTCCCATTACCTTCGAAAAAATAATCGACATCTTTTCTTATAAGATAAGCATCTCCCCAACTCATCCCTTTAATTCCATTGACCTCGAAAATATTGTTATAATTTCCAAATCCCATTTATTCTCAAATTCTTTTTATATTTCCTTTATTCAGAAATATATATATAGGTACTCTCATAATTCCCTTTATTTCCTTTTACTTTGGAAATATTTCTATATATATCCACAAAACCTCCTTTTTACTTCTTATTCCATTACGAACTAATTCATCTCTCGATAATAGTGAAGTCGTTCAAGTTAGGGTATTTTAATTACCTCTCAGACCTTGATCGACAACGTTCTTATCTTAAGTTAGATACAAGTTTGCAACTTCAAAACTAATATGAATTTTGATATCTCAAATCCCCATTTACTATTTAATACCAAATATGGTTTAGTAAACCATATCTTTCATTAGCCATCTTCTTATAATCTCTTTACTTAATTTATTAAATATCCTTTCACAAATCCATTTAACCATCCTTTTCGAAAACCCATTTCAATTGCACTCATCCGACTGAAGTAGTATAATCTTATTGAACTTATACATTAGCTTACAAACTCATTTACAAACCTTGTTTGTAAACTTGACTTATAAATCCTTTTATAAAATTCTTACTAGACTTCAATCAAAGCTTATCACTTATTAATTGAATTCAAATTAAAAAGTAATCGCTTTAATTAACATTATTTAAAATATTAATTTACTTCAACATCAACTACATTAGAAGTAGTTAATTTCATTATTAACTAAATTTTGAATAATTAACATATTTGAAAGATTATTAAATAATAGTTAACTTTATTAACAATTAACCATTCGGAAATCACTTAAAATACAATTAATTAAAGATCGACTAACTTTTAACCACATTCGTTAAGTTTAAAGAATATTCGGAAAACTATTGATTTGATTAATTCAAATCAAATTAACTTAATTATCAGCTTCAATTAAAAACATTTGACTTTGTCAAACATAAACTTCAGTTAAGCTGTTAACTGATTTCCATTCATCTTTCCCTCTTTAAATTAATTAACAACTTAATTAATTTAAAGCATCATTTAATTGTGTTATAAAAACAATTATTCCATTTTTACTAACCCATAGGTTAGTTTCTAACTTCCCTTTCTTAAAACTCAATACCGACATAAGAATTCATTATATAAACGTTTAACAATCCCTTTTGTAAAACATGATTTAAATATAAATATATTTATAACACTTCTATTTTAACCAACTTATATAAAATAAACTTGAAAACTTTAATTCGGTTATAAAATAAATTTATAGCTTAAAACTACGTCAATTCGCCTAACGGAAAAATGACTTCATAAAACAATTAGGTTTTAGGCCATCAACGCCAACCACTTAATCAATACTATTGATTGATCATAATCACAACAACGATTAACATCCATTCAATCAACATCTAGATAGGTTTTAATGTCATTTGGGGTAAACAATTCTCTCTCTCTCTCTCTTTGTGTGTGTATATATATATATGAATAATATGCACAATAAATAACATACAATTTACTTTGAGGAACCCGGTTGGATTCCTCCAACTGTTCTTCCCTATACCACATATCACAATAACATTTGATAATAATATATGAAATGATTTTCAATAATCTACTACTTTTAAATGACGAAATATAAATAACATTAACCAATCAAAAAAAAATAGCCAATAGCATCCAATCATTCAGTCTATGCTTATCAACGATAAATTATATTTTTATATGAATTTAACACATTATAGAATTCCGAAAAGCATGAGAATTAACTCACCATTTTATTTCGACAATTGATTTCTTACGTTATGTCATATAATTTTAAACTAGAGTTTAAAATTAAATGAAATTCCAGTGATCTCTGAATCCAACCAAATCAGCTTGCACGTGTAGCCTCCTTCGCCACGATCGCAACACATCCAATTTCACACGATTCTGACAATGTATGATCAAGTAATCACGATTACAAGTTATATAAATTAATGATTGGAAAATATAATTAATTATTAAGTAATAATTATTTAATCAGTTTTACCTTAAGTAAAAATAATCCACGTCAGCATCCCTTAACGCGTTAACTCCATCTCAAACCATGAAATCCTGATTCTCTTCCTAATTCTCCTTAACGTCTCGTGAAAAAACCCGACATCGCCTCCTATATCTTTCTTGACTTCATCAAACCCTCGCCGATGTTCACCAAATTCATCAGAGACTACCCTGACCTGACCAGTAGCTCCGCGCCTCCAAGACCCTCCATTGCCATCAACATCCAGACCAAATTCAACTCCGATAGCCTGGAAATCGTGAGACCTCCCAATCTTATTAACCCCAAAATTCTCCGCCAACCTTCAATTATATGCCGTGTCACCACTTCTGATTGAAACGCCATCGTCCCACACACCTTTTCTCTTCAGTACCCCGACCGTAGTTCGTCATCCCTCGCCTGAAATCGATCAACAATCGACCATAATGCCTGAAAACAGCACCCCTCTGTTCAACTAACAACCATCATTGCCACACCCAATTTTAGAGCTCCCGACCAAAAGAGAAAATGTAGCCCTCCTTCCCCACAACAACTTATCTTTAGGGTCCATCACCTGAAAACACCTCCAGCTACCAGAAAATGCTATAAACCGAAACTCCATTTTCACGTTTAACTCCTTCTCGCGAGCACCAGACATCACCAGACACCACCAAATTTTTATAGTAGGTCGGCCTCCCCAAGCACTCTAACTTTCCAGTTATCGACCTTCACCAATTCGTCATCGATTTAGAGGAATAAATTAAAACGTGGAAGCGGTGTTTTCTGTAAAAATAGAATGCTGGAAAATGTTTTGGACGGAAAGGCTGATGTTATGCAGTGTATTTGTAAATATAAATAATATTATTTTATTTTGATGTGACTAACGATTTATTGAAGTGACGAATGATTTTTGTTCGTGTCTATTGCCATTTCCGAACGCTTTTTATTTGTTCCTATGGTCACGTACAAAGTCCGTTCGCGATGAAAATGGACGTAATGATATAATTTGATGTTACTGTCCTAATGTAGGGATGGCAATAAGACCCGACCCCATGGACCCGAACCCGACCCATCGGGTCTCGGTTCTAGACGGGTCGGGTTTTGTCGGGTCTAAACTATACATTTCAAAAATATGGACCCAACCTGACTCGAGCTTCGGTTCGGGTCGGGTCGGGCCGAAGCTCGGGTCGGGTCGGGTCCGGTTGAATAATAACACTATAATACATATATTTCAACACTTTTTGGTCGAGTCTTTCGGTTCAGATCTATGCTGGTTGGGTTTAATCGGGTCTTGATGGTATTTTTTAGCACCTAGACCCGACCCGAGACCCATTGGGTTCGGTTCGTGTTTGGTTCGGGTTCAAATATTTTCGGGTTTGTTCGGGTTTCCGGTTCTTAGTTCTAATTGCCAGCCCTATCCTAATGAAACTAGTTTCGTCGAATTCCGAGTCCGTTTGCTCAAAGGGTGCTCGTTTGATCGAAATGGTTGTTTTATTCACATTTGCTACTCTCACAAAATAACTCGAATTGATGCAAACTTGAAATCTGGCAATAACTAGCTGTTATGGTCTTAATAAAGTTCGTTTCGCTGAAAACGGAGGTCGTTTGAATGAAGTCCTTTTTAAGGGTCCAATTTGAATTAAAATAAGCCAACTTTAACATACTTCAATATAATAATAATAAAATATTATAATCAGACATATTCGAACAAAATTTCATATATTTCCAAAATACAATACTCGAGGTTGAATTTTAAGCTAAATCGATATTCAATAAAATAAAAATCCTTTATTTTTATATAATAAATAGTTATATTATACAAACGAATTCCATAGCGACTATTTGAAAGTTTGATTTGGACATAAAACAAAATCTATAACATGAAAACTTGATTTTTCTCTTTCATTAGAAAAATATTATCTAATAGATTCAGACATTTCTTATTTCAAAGAAATCAGACTTATTTTGGATTTTGTACATCCATTTAAAGTTTGAAATGTAATATTATGAACTACCGCGTCGCTGCACCTCGTTTTATAATTAAATTATAAATTAAACGTTCAAACATCGTTTAATAGACAAATACGTTAATATAATTCCAATATAAGCAATATTAAATCCCTTTATGTTGCCAATTCACATTATATTGTAAACTCAAAATTTTCCCAAATATTTTGGAATTAAATTATTATTAAATTATTTATATTAATAAAATATTCGAAATTATTAAATTCAGTTAATTAAATTCAAATCGACACTTAAAATAATAAAATAATTTAAATAATTGGCCCAAAAAATACAGGACGTTACGGCGCGCACACACACACACACACACACACATATATATATATATATATATATATATATATATATATATATATATATATATATAATTTGTTCAAGGGGAAAACGACCGAAGTCGTAGAACCCCCTGAGTGCACCTATCCCGGTTCGTGGATACTACATAAGTGGTTAATTATAGCGTATGCACATGGTAAACCCTTAGCGTGTATACACACACACACCTATACGAAGGCACGTCCGTTGGATATGTGCAAAGACGGTCGTAATTAAAGCTGATTTTGTGCAGAAGTGGGTGCAAAATTGTCGTACAAAACTGCAGAAGTACAGTGAGTTCTTCGGTTCTTATATACACAGTGTCAGAAACCATGTCCAGATAATGAAATCACAAAAAAAAACTGTACCAGAGGTGAGATCAAATAATGAAAATCAAATTAGAAAAATACAAACAGATTGCAAGAACATGGAATGTTCAGTACTCAGTTTTGTCGATAACAAACATTGATTACTCAGCATCTGTATTCATACAGAAATAAAGGCAATGCAAAATAGTTGACATCATCGATTATTATGTTCCCATTGTAATGCCATTAACATGTGTAACACCCCGTATTTCTATTAACACTAAAGTAAAAAATTAAAGAATAATTAATCTCAGACGTGAGAATTATGGGAAACGGGTTGCGCCATTGTGTTCGTCTCGGAATTCTGGTTGAGATAGAGACCGAGTTTGCGTGAATTGGACTTCGTATGAAGAAGTTATGGCCATCGGAAGTTTCAGAAAATTCAAAATAGATTTCGAAAAGTCAAAATTTCAGAGTCAGATGGTCTAGGCGGGAAATTTCCCGCCAGGGCCAGGTCGACCTGGGGGTCGACCTACCCTGACTAGGTCGACCATAGAGTCGACCTGCCCCCCAGGGCAGATTTGATTGGTGACCTGTTTATGACTATATGCTGACTCATTAGGGTTTCTGATCTATTCTGATTGGCTGGGATTAATTTTGGTTGATCGGATGACCTAAATTAATCCTTAACTCTATAAAAAGACATGTAGACTCAAACCCTAAAATCAAATTAAAATTAGAATCATGGCCTCCATGCCATCACCTAGCAACCTAGAATAGCCGCCGCTAACTAGAGAGGAAGAAAGCTAATCAAATTCAATTCTATTCAACTCTAACAACGAATCTACTTCAAAGGAAAGCTAATTCAACTCCAGAACTCAGATTTCAAAACTCAGGACCTTCTTTGAGTTGTGAGTTCGATTTCTTTAATAAAATAATTAACAATTTAATTGGATTAAGCTATGATGCGGATTATATGGTTATGTTGTGAATTATTAACCGCATGTTATCATCTATGTTGTAAAATTGTGATGTTATCATTTATGTTATAAATTCTATGATGATATCATCTATGTTGTAAAGTTGTGATGTTATCATCCATGTTGTAATTCTATGATTATGTATTCATAGTGATGTTTCATATACTAGTTTGGTTATGTTGATTCATATGATAAATCACATATATGTATGCAAGTTAGGATGTTAATTGAGACATAGACCATATGCAAGTTAGTGAAAATTTTATGCATAACCTTACATGTTTCATGACATCTATTTTAGATCTAAAGTTAGGCTATGACATGTGTTCAAGTTAGGCGGCAACTATGAAGGCAGCTAGGGGTGCACGAAACTACCACTATCATTATTAAGTTCTATAGGCGGGATCAATCTTAGGGTGACTAGTGGTGGTGCAGTATAGTAGTGGTGGTTCAGTATTGTAATTATCTTATAGTGGTTTAGGTGTGCCTTTAACGTTATCTTTGATCGTCTTATTTCCTTGTTTACTCTGTCATACTCAATTGTTCACAGTCATTTCCTTATTTTCCAACTTATGCCTTAGCCTAGTTATTTTGGTAATTATATTGTTAAAGTTATCGCACTCGCCAGACTTTATGTCTGACCCCCTTTGTTTCCTCCTCTTTTCTTCCTTCCCCCCTCCAGGTGCTTAGGGTGGAACTAGCACCAGTGGAGCTTGATTTTGGACAACTGTATGTCTGCTTTTAGAAGTTGCTTGGACCGCTGAAGTAAAAGTTCAGCCTATCTTATTTATGGCTATTTTGTATTGGGGTTAAGTCTTTCAATTTATGTACTTTGATTTAGTCAAGATGGATATTATGTACTTTGACTTTGGTTTTAGATGATGTAATCAAACTTATGTGTTCACCGCTACAATGTATAAAATTTTAAAGTTCTAAGTATTGTTAATATCTGTCTTGTTGTTAAGTTTCTGTTCTATACACACTTAAAATGTTCCATGGAAGTTAATGCATTCCCTTTGTGAGTGACACTAATGGACGTGGGGTGTTACACGTGGTATCAGAGCTGAAGGTTACCAGAACAGATATGAATTTTGAAAAACTATTTTTCAAGAGCACTTTTATAAAAAAGTACCTTCAAAAGTACGTTTTAAGGAAAGTATTTTCAAGAGAAAAGCTTATTTTAGAAAGCATAACCCCAAGAGCCATATATCTTTCCTTCGGTTCTTTTGTATTGAATCTTTCCTTTTTCGTTTCAGCATGTCTGGAATTCCCGAGATACCCGAGGGGATACTGATACCAGGATGGTTTAGGAGGTATTTGGAGACTAGGGCCGCCACCGCAGGTCCAACAAATGCTCCTACTCCTCCTCCTCCTCGTGTCGATACTTTTGCGAAGACAAGTAAGGACTTTCGAGCAATGGGTGGAAAACCTTTTCACGGGACGGAGACATTTGTTGAAGATCGAAATTGGCTAAAGGAGGTGGAAGAATTATTTGGGATCTTTGAAGTGGAAGATGGAAGAAAGGTCCAGTTAACTGCATGGGTAATGAAGGATGAGGCCTCGTTTTGGTAGGAGGTCACTAATGGAGAACGTCCAGTTGATACATGGCCAGATTTTAGGCGGAGGTTTGAGACAAAGTTTCTCTCACGAGCTGAAGAGAGTCTATACATGGAAAGATTTTTGGCGTTAAAGCAAGGGAATCTATCGGTGAAAGAATACGTCAACAAATTCAATCAGTTGGCGAGATTTGGCTTGGACTTGGTGAATATACCAGAAAAGAAGGCCCTGAGATTTGTTAAGGGTTTGAACGAGCCGCTTCATTGGTTTTCTATGACCCACATCTCCATGGGGGTTACCTTTGAGAGACTAGTTGACATGGCGCTTATGCATGAAGAGGAGAAGGGTGCCAATGCTAATAAGGCACCCAAGAAGAAAGGGATCAAAAGAAACCGCAACAGCAACAACAGAACAAGAAAGGTGGTAAAGGCAACAATGGTAAGGGAAATAAGAGATGCTTTAACTGTGGGACACCAGGCCATCTAAGCAAAGATTGTAGGAAGAAAAAGAAGACTGGATGTTTCCACTGTGGCAAAGCGGGACATCTGATTAAGGACTGCCCAAGGAAATGGCAGAGGGCAGGGTCTACCTCGAGAGGACAGGTGCAGGCTCTCATGGCACCAGGGCAGGCAAGGGGACAAGTTCAGGCTCTCATGGTCCCACCGCTGCAAGAACGAGGTAGAGCAATTTCCGTTGAAAGTTTAGTTTTTCTGTTTGATCATCATGTTTGTACTTTATTCGATTCTGGCGCATCACATTCATTTATCTCTACATCATTAGTTGAAACACTACGCCTAGATACTAGTCTAGTTATAGATCCCTAAGTAGTCTCAAATCCTATTGGTGGTTCGGCTCATCTTTCTATGATTTGTCGGGATTTGAGAGTGTTTATCTTGGGCGTTGGGTTTGAATGCGACGCCTTTGTTCTTGGCTTCATGGGCTACGGCTTGATTCTAGGTATGGATTGGCTAACTAGATACAGGGCCATCCTAGATTGTGAAAGAAGGGTAGTTAGATTGTTGACTCGTTGTGGAAAGACCCTTGATATCTCTTGTGACTCTAGAGGTCCAGTAATGCTTAGCTACCTAGAATCCCTTGACGCATCCAATGATGACTTACATTCTGTTTATATAGTCCGTGAATATGTTGATGTCTTTGATAAGGTGAAGGGTTTACCCCCAAAATGTGAGATAGACTTTCGAATATATCTAGTAGATAATGCAAAGCTAGTTGCATTGCCAGTGCGCCACATAGCTGCAAGAGAGAGAAGAGAACTCAGTAAGCAAGTGAAATAATTGCTTGAGAAGGGGTTCATAAGACATAGTATATCGGAGTGGGGTGCTCCAGTAGTATTTGCCACGAAGGCAGATGGGTCCCTTAGACTTTGTGTGGACTATAGAGAACTTAATAAGCTTACTAAGAAGAATAGGTACCCACTGCCGAGGATTGACGATCTCTTCGATCAGTTAGTTGGCACCTCAGTGTTTTCGCAGTTGGACTTAGCCACTGGTTTCCATCAGTTGAGAGTGGATGAGGATAGCATAGACAAGACTGCCTTTAGGACTCCAGACGGCTTCTTCGAGTGGCTTGTGATGCCCTTCGGTTTGACAAACGCCCCCGCATACTTTGTTGACTTGATGAGTAGAGTGTTTAAGGAGTACCTCAATAAATTCGTGATAGTCTTTGTGGACGACATCTTGATCTTTTCTAAAAGCGAGGAAGAGCATGCCCTATATCTTAGGGAAGGGTTATAGACTCTTTGAGCGCATAGCCTAAAAGCTAAATTCTCAAAATGTCACTTTTGGAGGAAGGAAGTGCGATTCTTAGGGCACGTGGTTTCCAAAGAAGGATAGTTGTGGATCCCGCGAAGGTAGTGACCATCCAAGGTTGGAAGGTCCCTAAAAATGCTACCAAGGTGAGGAGTTTCTTAGGGTTGGCTGGCTACTATAGGAAGTTTATCAAAGACTTCGCAAAAATATCAGCCCCATTAACATGCTTGACGAAGAAGAACTTAGTCTTCACGTGGGACGTAGATTGTGATGATGTGTTCCAATGTTTAAAGAGAGCTTTGACCATAGCCCCAGTCTTAGTATTGCCAGATGGGAGTAAGCCATTTACTGTTTATACCGATGCTTGTGGGATAGGACTAGGCGTAGTCTTAATGCAAGAGGGAAGGGTAATAGCCTACGGAGGAAGACAGTTGAGAGTGCATGAGAAAAATTACCCTACACATGACCTAGGGTTGGCCGCTATTGTTTTCGCGCTTAAGCCTTGGCGCCATTATCTTCTTGGCGAGAAATTCGAATTGTTCACTGACTACAAATCGCTAAAATACTTGTTCTCTCAGAAGGACTTGAACTTAAGGCAGCTAAGGTTGATGGAATTCTTAGCATCCTACGACTTCGAGATGGCATATAGCCCTGGCAAGGGTAACATGGTGGTAGACGCCTTAAGTAGGAAAAGGTTGTCCTTGAGTCCGTTGTTTGTTGAGCGGCGAAGCTTAGAGTTCATCTCTACGTTTGACTTTAGACCTTCCATTGACTTTGTACCCGGTTTACTAGCATCCTTAAAGGTCAGACCTACGCTTTTGGGACGGATCAGTGAGGCATAGCGAGATGACCCGCAGTTGGTTGAGTTAGTAGAGAAGCTTAAGGGGGAAGTCATCGAGCCATCTCAGTAGGTATACCCTAGATGATAAGGGCTGGTTACGAAGGGACGGTAGACTTTGTGTACCACGGGACGAGAATTTGAGGAAGACCATTCTTGATGATGCACATCGTTCGAAGATGACTATCCATCCCGGCGGGGACAAGATGTACATGGACATGAGACGAGTTTACTTTTGGGCCGGTATGAAGAGGGATGTGGCCGAGTTTGTTGCTAGATGCTTGGTGTGCCAACAAGTAAAAGCATAGAAAAAGAAGCCTGGTGGGTTGCTTCACCCATTGGAAGTCCCACAATGGAAGTAGGAAAGTATCTCGATGGACTTTATTGATGGGTTATCGAGATCGAGGAAGGGTAATACGGGGATTAGGGTCGTGGTAGACAGACTTACTAAGAGCGCCCATTTCATTCCCGTGAAGAGTAAGAGGACTGCTCCATGGTTAGCCTCCGTATATATTCGAGAGATAGTTCGTTTGCACGGTGTTCCTTCTAGCATAGTGAGCGAGCGCGATCCTATCTTTACTAGCGAGTTTTGGAAGAGATTGCAAGAGGCGGTAGGAACTCAGTTATGTTTGAGCACCGCATATCATCCTCAGACAGACGGCCAAACCGAGAGGGTGAATCATATTCTAGAGGACTTATTGAGGTTGTGTGTCTTAGACTTCGGAGGTACATTGGAGGAACATCTTCCATTGGTGGAGTTCGCATATAATAATAGCTTTCAGTCTAGCATTAGCATGGCACCGTTCGAGGCTCTTTATGGACGGCCGTGTCGTTAGCCTACATGTTGGTGGCAGACTACAGATAAGATCTTGCTTGGGCCCGATATGATTAGAGAGACTTCAGAAAAGATTAATTTGATTCGAAGGAAGATGAAGATGGCGCAAGATAGGCAGAAATCTTATGCGGACAAGAGGAGGACAGATCTTGAGTTTGATATTGGGGACATGGTCTTTGTCAAGGTGTCTCCATTATTGTTCTCTTTGGGTCCGTTGGGAAGTTAGCACCAAGGTTTGTAGGGTCGTTTCCTATAAGGAGAGGATTGGACAGATGGCGTATAGAGTGGAGTTACCCGAGAGACTTAGTGGTGTACACGATGTATTCCATGTATCACATTTTAGAAAGTGCTTGCATGAGACAGTGGAAGTGGTGGAGCCGATCTTGCTTAGAGAGGTGGAGATCGAGCATGATGCGATGATTCGACGAGTTCCTACGTGCATTCTTGGGTCGGAAATTAAGAAGTTGAGGAATCGAGAGGTCAAGCTAGTCAAAGTGCAATGGGGAGATGATGAGAGCAATGCTACTTGGGAGACGGAAGAGAAGATGCGTTCATTGTACCCTTTTCTTTTCGAGGGTATGTCCATTAATTTCTCCTTTATCGCTTAGCTTGTACTTGTTTTATCTTTAGTATGTCCTCTCGCTAGTATCTTTGACCTTTATATAGGGAAGTCCTATGGTTGAAACATGTGTTTGAGACATGTTATGTATGATGGATGCACATGGATGCAAGTGTTTGCTAGTGGTTGCTCGTGGATACATATACACACACTTTAGGCACTAGATCGGCTCAGTCACTTCATATTGCATATTGCATATAAATGTGTGTGCATATTTAAGCTAATGGTTGTATTATCATATGGATGCTGCATTTTGGTGAATGGTTGTGCACACATGTAGTAATGATATGTATAAGGTTCCTAGCATACATGATGGATACATGGCACTATCATTATTTTATACAGCATTAGAAATTTTATAAGGACAATGGATGCCTGTGTTTGATGGTTGAGTAGATGGTTTTTTGGATGTTAGTATATGCATTCTCCTTGACTTGGATATTTCGGGGGTGAAATCCTTTAAGGAGGGGAGAATGTAACACCCCATATTTCTGTTAACACTAAAGTAACAAATTAAAGAATAACTAATCTCAGACGTGAGAATTACGGGAAACGGGTTGAGCCATTGTGTTCGCCTCAGAATTTCGGTTGAGATAGAGTCCAAGTTTGCATGAATTGGACTTCGTATGAAGAAGTTATGGCCATCGGAAGTTTCAGAAAATTCAAAACAGATTTCGAAAATTCAAAATTTCAGAGTCAGATTGGCTAGGCGGCAAATTTCTCGCCAGTGCCAGGTCGACCATAGGGTCGACCTGGGGGTCGATCTACCCCCCTCCCCCCTGGGGCAGGTTTGATTGGTGACCTGTTTATGACTGTATGCTGACTCATTAGGGTTTCTGATCTGTTCTGATTGGCTGAGATTAATTCTGGGTTGATCGGACGGCCTAAATTAATCATAAACTCTATAAAAAGACATGTAGACTCAAACCCTAAAATAAAATTAAAATTAGAATCATGGCCTCCATGCCGTCACCTAGCAACCTAGAATAGCCGCAACCAACTAGAGAGGAAGAAAGCTAATCAAATTCAATTCTATTCAACTCTAACAACGAATCTACTTCAAAGGAAAGCTAATTCAACTCCAGAACTCAGATTTCAGAACTCAAGACCTTCTTTGAGTTGTGAGTTCGATTTCTTTAATAAAATAATTAACAACTTTATTGGATTAAGCTATGATGCGGATTATATAGTTATATTGTGAATTATTGACCGTATGTTATCATCTATGTTGTGAAATTGTGACGTTATCATTTATGTTGTAAATTCTACGATGTTATCATCTATATTGTAAAGTTGTGATGTTATCATCCATGTTGTAATTCTATGATTATGTATTCATAGTGATGTTTCATATGCTAGTTTGGTTATGTTGATTCATATGATAAATCACATGTATGTATGCAAGTTAGGATGTTAATTGAGGCATAGATCATATGCAAGTTAGTGAAAAATTTATGCATAACCTTACATGTTTCATGACATCTATTTTAGATCTAAAGTTAGGCTATGACATGTGTGAGTTATATGCTAAATTTTACATGCTAGTTTATATGTTTAGGTGTAAGTTTACACCATCGTTATGTGGCATAAATCACATATGCAAGTTTATATAAATATATGTGTTTGGAGTATGAATCATGTTATGTAAGTTTGTGGTTATTGCCTGTGCAAGTTTACCCCTAATGGTTAGATCCATGACATACATGGTTTATGCAAGTTTGTGGTTATTACCTATGCAAGTTTACACCTTTAGATTTAGATCTATGACAGATGTAGTTTTATGCAAGTTTGTAACTTTGGCCTATGCAAGTTTTAGATGTAGAACCTCATTCACACATGCAAGTTCACCCCTTATGTTTAGATCTAGTTTTATCTATATGTATGTTGTGATGTTTTCTCTTTATTCCATAAGTTAGACTATTCGAGTCTAACGTATATTTTACGTTAAACGAACGAACGTATAACGTGGGGTAATGGGATAATATTAAAAGATTTAATATTGAGAATTGGCATAAATGCCTTAAATGGCATAAAATAAATTTGTGATGAAAATTGGTATGATTTTGCATACCGTAAATAGATGGACATAATTGAGTCAATTATGGCTATAGTTAAATTTGAAATTGATTGATATTTGAATAGGGAAATTAATTCAAATTGGGGGATGATTAATTAGGTGTAATTAATCGTCTAAGACACGAGGTTAGGCTCTTTTGTGGTATAAGACTGCCCGGACCCGCCCGACAAATCGAACTGCCACAAACGCCAGTCTAACGTGGGAGGTCTTAGGCATAAATTAAATGCATAACAGTTGTAAAGACACGAGGTTAGGCTCGTTTGTGTTGTAAGACTGCCTGGACCCGCCCGGCAAATCCAACTGTCACAAATGCCAGTCTAATGTGGGAAGTCTTTATAATGTTACGGTCTTAATTAATTAAGAAACACTTAACCAGATAAACATGTAATGGGACATGAGGGGGTTATGTGGGTGCCTTGGGTGTGGCATGTGGAATTAAGTGGGTGCCTTGGGTGGCATTTGAAATACGATTAGAAACACTTGACCAAAATTGAAACATGTAAGTGAACATGACTAAGAAAAGGGTTAAGTGGGATGTACTAGAGGGGACCAAGCTTAGGTGGATAGCTTGTGTCAGGTAATGAGAGCGCGTTTCAACCAGTAACCCATAAGTATCTTTGTGGGCTCGACCCAAGTCAAGGACGGGACACACGTACTGGGCTTGATTGCAAGAGGCCAAAACGGGTTAGCGGTGGCAACGCAAGTCCAACAGGTTCATATGCGTGTGTGGGCCCGGGCTGGGAGGTAAGATGTTGTTGCATCGTGTAGGTATAAGCCGTGCATCATTGGTGGTATCGGGTTTCCACTTTGGGGAGTGATACACCCCACTGTGGAGCCAGCACGGGTATCTACGGGTTAGGGAGCGGAGCATGGGGGGTAATGGGTACACCTAGTGGAGATAGGGGCAGGCGGCACCTATAAAGGCCGCTAGGGGTGCACGAAACTACCATTATCATTATTAAGTTCTGTAGGCGGGATCAACCTTATGGTGACTAGTGGTGGTGCAGTATAGTAGTGGTGGTGCAGTATTGTAATTATCTTATAGTGGTTTAGGTGCGCCTTCAACGTTATCTTTGATCGTCTTATTTCCTTAATTACTCTGTCATACTCAATTGTTCACAGTCATTTCCTTATTTTCCAACTTATGCCTTAGCCTAGTTATTTTGGTAATTATATTGTTAAAGTTATCGCACTAGCCAGACTTTATGTCCGACCCCCTTTGTTTCCTCCTCTTTTCTTCCTTTTCTCCCCCAGATGTTCAGGGTGGAACTAACACCAGTGGAGCTTGATTTTGGACAGCTGTATCTCTGCTTTTATAAGTTGCTTGGATCGCTGAAGTAAAAGTTCAACCTATCTTATTTATGGCTATTTTGTATTGGGGTTATGTCTTTCAATTTGTGTACTTTGATTTAGTCAAGATGGATATTATGTTCTTTGACTATGGTTTTTGATGATGTAATCAAACTTATGTGTTCACCGTTGCAATGAATAAAATTTTAAAGTTTTAAGTACTGTTGATATCTGTCTTATTGTTAAGTTTCTGTTCTATACACACTTAAAATGCTCCATGGAAGTTAATGCATTCCCTCTGTGAGTGACATTAATGGAAGTGGGGTGTTACAACATGTAAGTAGAGAAACGCATCTTGATTCACGACTGCACTGGTCTAACACACCCTTAAATTCCAGTTTGTAACTTGCAACTAAGAGCATATTGCATTTCTAACATAACTTTGACCATATATTCCCTTTACCTCATCCTTGGCAGACCTGTCTTCTTAGAATATGTATCAAAAACGAAACAGCTCACATATTTCATGCAATCCCCACCTTCCTCTTAACCATCACCGCCTCCACCAACTTCACCTACAGCAGCTCTTCTTTACTTGCCCAGCTCAGCCCCGCTCACCATTGGAGACCCGCATTTGACCAAGTTCAAACAAATGTAAAAAGGAATTAATGTTATAGTACTACAATATGAAATCAATCTTAAGCCTCATAACTGTTAAAATTAAATAATGAGACCTATAATTTTTTGCGAAATTTACGCAAAATAAGAGTTTCGTTAAAGAGGAGCTACATGAGCAGTTGTAGTAGAAAATGGGGTAAATGCTTACTTAATATCTCTCCTCTTGCGATAGCCTTTAACATTGGAATAGTTGGAATAGTGACTTGCATATATCTCTCTTGTGGGTTTTATTTTCTGCGTTTGGCTTCTTTGTAGTAACATTCCTCAAGTTGCTTTGTCTCATCCTTGCTCAAACATTACAAACATAAAAGGTTATAGTCTGACTATACAATTTAGCGCACTTATTATCCTTCATATAAAAAATAATAATGGATGTCATTCACATTCAACTCATTGATCTTCAGTACTTAATATCTTGTACTATATTAATGTGGCTTGTATGGTCATAATCCTATATGGTAAATACCTAGCATGAGTGCTCAATATAAAAAACAAATGAAACATTAAAAAAAATGAAATTAAAAAATTGTTCAAATTTTTCTTAAGCAACTCCTTAGCGATAAATAACTACATTAGTCATTTGCGTTACTTAGATTCTTTATAAGATGTAAATAATTGTTTTTTTGAAATCATTTATACCATCTTTTCCAATGTAATATGAAATGTTGGATGTTGAGAAAATAATGTATCATATATATGGAACATAGAATACAATCAGATGGACAGTAAGAATAAATACATGCAAAGTATTTGCAACTCAAACTATCAAAAAGTACTTTTTGAGATTCTGGCGACCAACATGTCAAATTTAATATTGTATAATTTCGAATCAAAATCGTTAATATAGAGTCTTAAATGCAGTATTGATACCTGGTCAGGAGCGAATCAAACCTCTATACTATCCTTTTAAACCTACAAAAATTATCCAAATGACAAAAATATAATTTCATCCTTTTATGCAGACATAACAAATTTGCCTTAGTAAGTTCCAACCATTCGAGCTCTATTTGTTGCACTGGTTTCCTTCACATCTATTCATTGGTTTGCTGATCAAAGAAGCTCATAATTTGTTTATCTGTTTCACAATGTTCTTCCATATTATTTTGCTATAGTTGTAGATTGCTAGCTTGGTCTTCAAGCATTTCAAGGTTGCTATTTCAAATCTACAGGATTGTTATTGGAAGCATCATAACGCAAAATAATTTAGTGTTAATCTGATCAACTCAAACACAATTTAGTTAGAAAAAACAAACTCAAACTACTTAAATCAGATAGCTATGTCCACTAACGGCAGCAAAAATAAAAGTGAGACTAAATTCAAAAACAAAAGCAAGAAAAATACATACCAGAAACTATTTTATTTTCAAATTTGCAATGAACAATGGCAGCCAATCGATAGTTTGTGATAGAAATACATAAACAAATTAGGATAATGAAGAAAATTAGACATACTAATAATAAGAGAAACCAACATATCATATACAAAAGGAATAATCAATGTGAATCGAAATAAAACCAAGTATAAAAACCATTACTGAATGAAAATTCATGGATGGAGATTGAAGAGGAGAGAAATACCTAACATTGAGTGGTTTTTGTTTACACATTTCTGATTAAGTTCGCCATTGATCAATGAAAAATAAAAGAAGTGGAAGTGGTACAAAAATTGCCATTTCATGAGGTAAGTGATGTTTTCACGAGCTGATATAAAGACGCAAGAGTGGAGCATACAGAGCGCAAAAAATCCACTAATGTTTATATGTTCCTGACATGTTTCCAGAAACAAAATGATTTTTAGGACTTTCATATTTCCATCCAGAAATAAAAGCATCACTGTATTTAAATAAGTTTGCTTTCCCTTACACATTAGAACCTTAGATGAGCCAAATAATCTTGACCCAAGCTACATTGATTTTGCGGTTATCAAACATAGATGTCTAATAGCTTAATAATGGAAGAGATGGAGAAACACAACTGAAACTGGGATTTTCTTTAACATTAGAACCTTACAACGTAATAAAACCCAAAATTAGCACAATACAAAAACGCAGTGTAATATAAGACTAATTAGGAAAGAATTAAAACATTAAGTTAAATTCATACATGCAAGAAATTAATAAATAAAGAACTCAAAACAAAAAGGGACAAACCTCAAGTAAGGATAGTTGATTATAGGAGAGAAACTGGTTTGCATCATGAAGATCAACAAATATTGTATAATTTCGAATCAAAATCATCAATATAGAGTCTTAAATGAAGTATTGATACCTGGTCAGGAGCGAATCAAGCTTCTATACTCTCCTTTTAAACCTACAAAAATTATTCAAATGACAAAAATATAATTTCATCCTTTCATGCAGACATAAAAATTTTCCTTAGTAAGTGCCAACCATTCGAGCTCTATTTGTTGCATTGGTTTCCTTCAAATCTATTTAGTGGTTTGCTAATCAAAGCAGCCTATAATTTGTTTATATGTTTCACAATGTTCTTCTACATTCTTTTGCTATAGCTGTAGATTTCTAGCTTGGTCTTCAAGCATTTCAAGGTCGCTATTTCAAATCTAAAAGATTGTTATTGGAAGCATCATAATGCAAAATAATTTAGTGTTAATCTAATCAACTCAAATACAACTTAGTTGGAAAAAACAAACTCAAATTACTTAAATCAAATAGCTGTGTCCACTAAGGGAAACAAAAGTAAAAGCGAGAGTGAATGCGAAAACAAAAGCAAGAAAAATACACACCACAAACTATATTATTTTCAAATTTGCATTGTTTACTTTTTTTTAAAGATGTATAACAGCTTATATAACTTTAGGCATAATGTTGTGCCAGTTTACAGTAATATCCATTTAAAGACAAATTACATCAAACACTAAAACAATACATGATGCAAGATGGATACGTGTATAGATAGGGAAATTTTGTCTTTACAAAAGCAATCCTAATTTAATTAAAAAAATATTAACTCGCATTCACGATAAGCATATGGAACTAAATGGGAAGATCGTACTGAAAACAATTGAGTGAAATTGACTGAAATTGAAAATGATTTTACCATTGCCATCGTCATCCAAGCGGAACATCGTGTTGGAGCACGGTATACTGAAATCATGGTAGCTAAGATGATTGGTCAAAACTTACACGGTTGAAATACAGATCTGAAGAATAGAATGCTTCTTCCAGCAGCAGATCTTACACGCTTTCTTCCGCCGGTCAAGCTGAAGTTTAGAGAACATTCGAAATTGGAGATGGGCATACGGATTCTTAAGCTCTGAAATCGACATGATGGTAGGAACTCTGAAATCGACATGGCGGCAGGAGTTCCAAAATCGACATATCAATGCGGATGTTGATGGAGAAGCGACGATTAGGTGGGATCGGAAGTCGCTCAAAATGTTGAATCTGTGTGCTTCTATAGTTTTGTAGGAGGTGTTTTAGTTTTGAGTTTTGACGTAGTAGGTGAAAAGGAAAGAAGAAACTTGTTTCAATTTTGAGGTAGTGGGTGAAAGTGGGGGACAATCTTCCATGAAGCGGTGTGAAAAGGACAGAAAAGTATATTAAAAACGACTAAGAAAGTTTGTGGAAAATGTAATAAAGATTTTAGGAAAAGGGTATAATAGGAAAACCCAAAAAGCTTCACCATTCTAATGTATTTGTATTATTAGTGTATATATATATATTGCTAGTATATATTTTATAGTAAAAAGGTTAACAAGGTTGTAGGGCTGGCAATTAGAACCGGGAACCGAAAACCCGAACCGACCCGACCCGAAAAAACCCGAACCCGAACCGAACCCGATGGGTCTCGGGTCGGGTCTAGGTGATGAAAAATACCATCAAGACCCGATCAAACCCGACCCGCATAGACCCGACCCGCATAGACCCGACCAAAAAACATTGAAATATATGTATTTTTAGTGTTATTATTTAATCGGACCCGAACCGACCCGAACCGACCCGAGCTTCAACCCGACCCGACCCGAACCGAAACTCGGGTCGGGTCGGGTCCAGATTTTGGAAATGTATACTTTAGACCCGACAAAACCCGACCCGCCTAGAACCGAGACCCGTTGGGTCGGGTCCGGGTCCATCGGGTCGGGTCTAATTGCCACCCCTACAAGGTTGTTGTTGTCAAAATCGTCATCACCATCATCTTAGTCCTTAACAAAATGTACAAATAATCCTTCCAAAATATACATTTCAACCGTGCACAGTAAAATAAATAAATAAGTGCGAGTGATTATCGGAAAATTGAGAAATATGGGAAAAACTATAGCATACACACGAAAGTAAATTAAAATCATAACATGGGTCACCTTTTCATTCATGCAAGTGATAATTTTTCAAAAGAACAAAATGGTTCAGGAGAACATGGAATAAAACAAAATGAAACAGCATAATGACCTATATTTCATGAACATACATAAACTAGATGCACCAAAAGTACGCTAGAAATCAGAAAAACTGGACTACATGAACAAAAATACAAGCAATAGTTGTTCAGCAAAAGAATTCAGAAACATAGTATATTTTTAAATCTACACCATATGAATAGTATTGTCTCAATGAGGCACATACTCCACTTTTAAACACAAAATCTGCATCAAATAACCAAACTAAACTTAAACAAAGTCAGATAACTTAAACAAAATTTGCAGTTAATGGAGTTCTAATTGCTAGTTAAACATGTTGGGGACCATACCTTCGGACTACCTACATTATGTTAGAATTTTTGTCAATACACAATTGTATTACAAAGTTATATCTTTTGTCAATACATGATTGTATTACGACAAAAACAGTAACAACAAATTGTTAGAACTTTTGTCAATACACGATTGTATTACAAAGTTATATCTTTTGTCAATACATGATTGTATTGCAAAGTAAATAGTAACAACAATCAATGTTGCTTAATAATTATGCAACAATTGTCATGTTAAACTGTGTTTACAATAATCACAGAAAGTGTAACCGATTGTGCAATCGATTAAAGAATACATATAATATTCTTTTTCGAGTAATGTCCAAGTCTATAAAATAATCTGCTTCCTTGAAACAATATTGTCGTCGTGTGCACTGGTTGACGTAGTTGCAAGTTGTTCTCCAGGATAAAATGGACCAAATCCACAGCATAGTGCCAGCAAACGGAGCTCTGACGAACTGAAGAAGATCACAGAAACTAGATCGGAGGATCACTCTAAATTCTGAAGAAGAAGAAATAATGCGACATGAAAAGTCTAAATTCTGTCTTGTTTTGGGTGGTGTATATATAGGCAGGAGGAGGTGCCTATTCGTATGCATCAGTAACTAACGGAATTGGAAAGGTTGCGACCCTTTAACCACCCGGTTATTAATGTGCATACGCTAAGAATTCAAATGGTTGTACTTATTCAGCTAACAGACATGCTTTTCGAATTCTGGACTGAACAGACATACCCTTTAAAATCCTGAGAAAAATTCTCGTTTTAGCACACTAGCCCAATCAGCAACCGACGACCATATTCAATCAAGAGACCCCAAAAACCCCAAGGCTCAAGACCCTATTTTTTACATTTTAATGATTATTATGTTATGGTCAAGCCCACATCCTCATATCATCCCTCTCCATTCTATTTTACATAAGCCTATTTAGCTTCTAATATATTAGGAAAGATTGTGCTAATATTTCCATGATGTGGGACTTTAAATGTTGCTATCTTTTCTTCTTCCCAATTTCCTCTTTTTTTGCTTATTCATTTCCAACAATCCCCCAAATGAATTTATAGTCGATCTTAGTTTCACGAAGCATTTATTGCATCGGTTAAAGTAGCACATAAACCTTGAACTTTCCTAGTGATTACCTATTTGAATCATAGGTGAATCAGTAGACATAAACTGTCCTTGAACTGTAAGCCTTTTGTGTAATTCCAAAGTAGATAACATACGATAAATGTTTCTTATAACCCTTTGTTCTCTGTATGTGTTCGTTTTTTCTTTGAACACCTGCCTGGTCTCATAAGTGCTTAGAGAATTTGGCCTCATAATTCTCTTTGAAGCGATGCCTTCGCACTTACATAGGTGATTCTGTAAAGGGAATTTTTCTAATTCCTCAAATACTGACATCATTAAAATTACTAATACTTATCCTTATTCAATATATAATGCACTGACTTATCATAGGAATGGTTTGTGTATAACAGTGCCATCAAGTTTCTCTTAAACTTTGTTGTCCCGTTGAACCTAGATCTTAGGATCTCCAGTCAACAAGGTAGGGTTTCCATTTTAGAAAAACCTTTAGTATATAGGTCTTAGCCCCATTCCCTTTGGTAAAGTTTGAATTTTCTCTCTTGGCAAGCCTTTTTAAGTGGATCCGTTAAGTAATCTTTAGACTTAATGTAATCTATTGTGATAACCCCATTAGAGAGAAGTTGTCTTATATGTCTACGATGAAATATGCCTAGATTTACCATTGTATGGTATACTATTAGCTCTTCCAATAGATGATTGTCTATCACAATGTGTACATAATGTCTTCTAAGAAGATTCAAATCCATTTTACATATTCTGCAGTCTTATCTAGTGCAATTAACTCCGATTCCATCGTATTAGTGATACAAGTTTGCTCGGATGATTTCCTTAAAAGTGCTCCATTTCCTAATGTGAACACATATCCACTTGTAGACTTTTTATCGTGTAATCCAATGATCCAATTTGCATCACGATATCCTTTCACCGTGGAAGGATATTTTGTATAGTATAGACCATAGCTCTGCGTATACCTAAGATATCCTAGAGCTCTGATTATCGCTTTCCAATGATGTTTACCAGGATTGCTGGTAAATCTACATAGTTCGCTTACAACATATGCGATATCAGTCCTAGTATAGTTCATAACATATATGTTGCTTCCTAGTATACGAGAGTATTCCAATTGGTAGATACCATCACCAATGTTCTTTACCCAATTTTGGGTGATTTTGCGATAGTTACATCATATTGCTTGAATTTTTCAAGTATTTTAGTGATGTAATGTGATTGGGATAATGCATTTCCCTGTGTTGTTCTTAGAATTTTTACACCCAATATCAAATTAGCCAGTTCTAGGTCTTTTACATCCAATCTAGAGGATACCATATCCTTTGTAGACGTTATTATGACCTTATTATTGCCTAGGAGCATCATCAACACAGAGACAAACAATGACCTATCCAATTTGTTTGTGTTTTATGTACAAACGTTTGCCTGAGTCATTTATCGTGAATCCATTTCATAACAGATTTTTATCAAACTTCCCATGCCACTGTTTCGGAGCTTGCTTAAGACCATAAAGTGATTTTTACCAGTTTGCAAACTTATTGTCATTTTCAGAGCTTAGAAATCCTTTAGATTATTTCATATAGATTTCTTCCTCTAATTCACCATTCAAAGGTGAAGTTATAACATCCATTTGATATATTTCTGTCATGTATGGATGCAATTCCAATAAGCATTCTTATTGACTTTATCCTTGTTTCTAAAGAAATATACATGGAAGTATCTAGTACATTCGTCAATGAATGTAATAAAGTACATTTTCCACCTCTAGTTTGACATATTTTCCAAATTACATACATTAGTATGTATTAAGTCTAGAGGTTCGGTCTCTCATTCAACATGATGAAATGATGTTCTTGTCAATTTTGCTTCTGCACAAACTTGACATTTATAGTTAGAATTTATATTGCATTTTGATATAAATTCGAAATTAATCAATTTTTGCAATGTAAGAAAGTTTACATGCTATAATCTAGAATGTCATATGTTAGAAGATTCAACAATATAAGCAAAAGATTCACTTTTATTTATATCAGTGCATGGTACAATAGTGGTTACATTTGCTTTAAACAAACCATCACACGCATATACTCTTCCAACATACACTTTATTCTTGGAAAGTACAGATTTATCAGCTTCAAAGATTAATTTGAAACCATGCTTGCTTAGCGTATTTCTGGAACACGGAGAATATCATTAGTTCCTTCCTAGAAGTCAGTTTTAACACAACTTTTCGTTTGCCTTCCACCTTTGAAGTAGATGAATGGCCTAATAATTTTGTTCATCAGCATTAGCTATTTTGTATTTGTCTGTCGACCCATCAGGTTTCAATTTCTTTTTAAATTATCCATTTATTACCTAAGGTCTTACACCCTTGAGGTAAATTGACCAATTCCCTTGTATTATTGGACATAATGGTTCAATTTTATTGTTAATCGCCTCTTTTCAATAAGGGACATCGCTGGAAGACACATCTTGTTTGTATGTCAATGGATCATCTTCTAACATAAGGGTATAGAAGTTCAATCCCAAGTTTTTTAAGGTACTTGACCTTTTTTGTTTTCTTTTTTTTCTTGGTTCCTCCACTTACTGCTCAGCACTACTTTGCTGAGTTTTATTTTGTTCAATATTCCCAAGAGAATAAGGAACTCCTTCCTCCCTTGGTCTATTTGTTTCAAGGGGAGTATATGTTCGAAAAATCTAGCATTTCTCGACTCAATGATGGTAGTTTCATGAATATCATCAATTTCATATTTGTGTATCAAAAATCAGCATACAACATTGTTTAGTGCATATCCAATGAATACACAATCAATTGTTTTTGTCCAGTTTTGACCTTCTTTGGTTTTGGTACCTCTACTTTGGCAAGACACCCCCACACTTTTGTAGGATGATGGTCTATTTTTTCAAAGTTCATGAGGAGACTTAGAAGTTTTCTTTTGGGGTATTTTATTTAAAATATGATTTCCCATAAGAATAGCTTCTCCCAAAAAGTTATCTAGCTAGCCAGAAACTAACCATAAAGCATACATTTGAGAGCCCCAATTTGACATCAATAAGATATTATGTCATGGACTCTAAGGGCCCTAAGGAGTTAGGCCTAATTTGACATCAATATAATATTGTGTCATGGCTTAGCCGCACCTGTTCACAAGCCCCTTTCTCCTTTATTTATATAAGCCTATAGAAAGTGGGTACTCATATATCATAAAGTGGGACTTCTGTTTGCTTTCCGTTCCTTATTTTGCTTTTTATTTTCTTATTGAGTTGATAATCAACTTCTATTTTGTATTGTTTAAGCACCTCAAACCTAAGTAATATTGTAAACATGTACCTTTTTGTCGGGCATAATTTTATCTCTTGCATTTTCTTCCATTCAATATCTGCTCAGCATATATGTATCCATTTCCAGTTGGTTTCAAATTAATCCAATTTCCAGTTTTTAACTCTTTAATCAACTTTTGATTAGTTCACTTCCATTCTACCAATTCAAATCTGATTTCTATTTAAGTCAATTCACTTATTATACTTGAATCCAAATTTATCACAATTCAATTTCAATTAACAACATCCAATTTATATTTAACTTGCTTATTCCTAAGTCAAATTCATATTAATAATTCGAATCTCAACATTTCTCTTTATTTAATTTCATTTGGAATTATTTCTAATTCAATCTAATTTTATTTAACTTAAGTTAAGTTTCAATTCATTTGCTACATTTTTAACATTTCAATCTATTCAACTTATACAAGTTAAATTTTAAATTCAAAATTCAAATTCCCAGGTTTTATTCCAAAATCAGTTTGAAATCATATATATTTACATACATATATTTATAATCAACTCAATTCCAAACATTTGAATTTCTAAAACATCTTGTCCTTTTCAAACAAATTTTTCATTCCCAAATTACTATGGTAGCAATCCGTCACTAGGAACTTGAAAATGAATACCAATAATGTCGCGATCCATTAAATAATTATTTACCCATTTAAACAGTACTGTATCGAATTGCCTTGTTCGAGAGTTTAGAAACACCTATCGATACAGTTGTACATCCTGTATCGACCAGAATTCATTAACCACTCAACAAACCAGTCAACACAATATAAAACAATTTTATATCAAATATACAAATACATGCTCATATATATACTCAAACTCAATCTAGGGTGTAACTAACCCCATCTCTATTAAGCTATGCCACAGAGCCAAGGTTAATACTTAACCTTCTGCTCTGGTACTAAATGTAATGGCCCGAATTTCCGTACCCTTTGAATCGACTAATAACACCACACTTCCAACCCAAATTGCATAGATATACGAATCATTATTAGAAAGAAGTTAGAGGATGAGAACAGAGAGAAAGAAATATTAGAATAGAAGAAAATGAAGATCACAAACTCACAGCGGAACGAATAAAATATATTAGATAACATAAACTTTGAGATACAATTCAGTAACTTTATATACATACCATCATCAAAGCACAACAGCTATTTCTGGAGTAGTTATAAACACCTGTTTCCAGATACGAACATAATACACAGCGGAAAAATATGATTGTCTATAGCTAACTAGTGAAGCCTCCTGCTTCAAACTCCTCCAAGTGAATCTGTAAAATCCCGACTACTTGACTTCCCGTACAAATTTGGGCACCCAAGATTTTAGGAAAAACAAAACAAAATAAACTCTGGGTCGGTTATGGGACTGGTGTGAGTAAACTCCAACCATTAGCTTAACTTTCAAAATCCTTTCGAAAGAAATGATAATCGTAAGACCAACCCACACATAAACACGGATGGTTTTTATCTTATGATAACTCAAAACATTTTGATATCAAAATCTGGTGATATTATAATCGTGTATAATTCAAATAAACAGAAATCTAGCGGAACGCTTGCATCTCACGCTCCATATATAATAGAAAATCAAAAACCGCAAAGCGGTTATTGGAGATTGGATTCCGACTATGACAAGGTATGGAACCACCTTCCGATAGTGCATCTCTAGAGGGGAATACACTAGGTTCAACAAGAACGTCTTGCAACCCGGCCCACACATTGCTGACCACTCATTTAACTTGAGTGTATCAAGCATATTGTCACCAACGGTTGTGATCAGTAGCCGTTACCGAAAGCATACAGCAGAGAAATAGAATAAGAATCAAATGAAATTTTTCTAGATTAGGTGATAATACCCCTAATGGGAATGACCCACATGGCCATGCTACCTGCCCGATTTCTATCATTTCCCGGTTGATGAGGCCTGAGGTCACGATTATCTTTCAAAACATCTTGTCATCATTTACTTTGAATGTCACTTCGTCAAATCCGTCCATATACGTTGTCCTGGGACTGGACAAACCGAAGGCACTATTCTACTAATCCATCTTGGGCAATCTCTACTTAGGATTAACAAAACAGCCCTTGCATTTTACTCCGTCTTCAATTATCTTCAGCATAAGTCGATTCGTAACGCTTATGCCAATACGAAGTGGTTTTCAGATATTTAATCTGATCCCGGTCTCTCCATATTGACAATAAAGGTATAAAGTAAATCAAAACTTTGATTGTCGGTGATTTAACTATCAAAGAAACATCCATACAATCAACGGTCTTATTACCCATTTGGAAATTTCTATCGCTCAACCATCGAACAACACAAACCCCTTTTCAAATTAATTCTATATTATATTATCATTTCTAATTCCCATTTTTTCCTCTTCTAGATTCTTTCAAAATTCAATTGTCTTTCTCAATTCTTGAAAAAACATTTCCAGTATTCTAATTTCTTTGTTCGAGAAAATATATTATTTCGGTTAGAAAAAAATTCTAAATTTCCACGACTCCTTATTTTCTATATTTAGAAAATATCCCTTATTAATATCGGAAAATATTTCCATATTCCATTTAGTAATTCCTCGTTAACCAATTCATTTCATTTTCTATGCACAGAAAATATCTCTCATCTTACTTGAGGAAAAAAGTTCAAAATCCTTTAAATTAAACTAATGTTATAAAACATCGTTATTATAACTCAAACCATAAATCATTTGTTAGCTAACGGTATTACTAACCAATCCTTGCTACCAAACCTTAACCATTCCTCCGTCAATCATGAAGTCCATCTAGTTGGGGTATAATTATCTCTCAGACCTTAATTGAACAACATTCTCAACTTTGAAATAGTCAAAGCTCACAACTTCAGACAAAACATCATTTACGCGACTCTTAGATTCAATCTAAGAATCGATATCTTTTACGGAAAAAACATTGATTATAATGGTAACGTTATAATCGATGTTTCCAAATATTTGATTTATAAGACATTTGTTTCAACGACAACGTTAAAATCGTTGTTTAGATTTACAAAACATTTATTTGAACGACAGCGCTAAAATTGTTGTTTAGATTTATAAAATTTATGATAACAGTAGCATTATAATCGCTATTCAGATTTATAACGATAGCGTTATAATCGTTGTTCCCAAATAATTGGTATATAAAAATATAACTTGTGTTTATTAATTCAATTAATAAGTAAATAAATAAATTAATAGAATTGATTCAAAACGGAAAGTAAAAATAACTACTTTCCTAAATTCGATATAATCGATTTCCAATAAATAACTCTCTCTCGAATAATCTATATTCGAATATATTTCAAATTTCAGAATTTATCTACCATTTTAGGTTAATTCAAATCCCAAATCTACATTTGAATTTATCCTTTCCAAATCATTATCAAATTCCTTTATAACCATTACAGTCTACACTTTATTTTATATTCCAAATTTTGATATAAAACTCATTATTTTCTTTTAAAATGATTACGCATTCCCCTTTCATTCAATTTCCAATTTGGATTCATATTTCCAAATCTAAATTTCCTTTATAGATATTTCATTTGCAAAATATTTTCTTTAACCCATTATTCACTTTAATCGTGAATATATTCCTATCATATATAGTTTGATTTCATACTTATAAATACTGCCTTAAACTCAAATTTTATTTGTAACTTCTATTCAGAATTATTCATATAAGTCCCATTTCTTTTTATTCTAATCATTTAAAATCTCGTTTAACAATTCCTTAATAATTTCTAAGTTTAAATCTTATTTCAAATATTGGTTTCAAAACCGACTTCCACCTTTACATATAAATTCAAATTTGAATTTATATTTCAATTTATCCAATGATAAATAATTCACTTAACTTATATTCTTGTTTATAAACAACCTTGTGATTTATCTGCTTGAACTGGTTTCTATTTTTAATTCTATTCGAAATTTTACTTCTATTTTGGAAATGAATTCCATTTTTAAATCTCAATTTACTTCTCCACATTCAAAAATATTTTACGGTTTTAAAATACCGAGTTTCTAAGGCCAGGGTAATTCACACACAACATATCCAATAACAGATTTTATAACACATCACAATCAAATAAAATAGTAATATAATTGTTAAGGAATCCAGTTGGATCCCTCCAACCTGTTTCCCTGCATCCACAGATGTTAATAAACATCAATGATATTATTTCACATCAACATGAAATATCATAACTAATAATCGATCAACGATGTAATTATATCAACCATTTCAACCAATTTTATCAACCATTCATCGAAACAACCATCACACAGTATAAAATTACTATAAAAAAATTTAAAACTCATTTATATAAAAATATAAACGAGACAAAGTTAGTGAGTTTACTCAGCTTGGTTCGCAGTTGATGATTCTGCTTTAGTTCCATTTAAAATCAAACAAGTGTTTGATTTTTCTACGAAATTCTCGTAGCATTATTTTTCAACCATGTCCATCCCACAATGTAGATCCCATTGCTATGATTCCAATGTGATCGGTTTCGTCTGGTTCTGTTCACGAATGAATAAAATATGCGCGTTACAATATTTTAATTGAATTAAAATAATCTAATCAAGTAACATAGTCATTAGTGCTTTTTAATTACCACCATCATCTCCTTAGTCAAGTTCCTGAACCATGATTGATACCTTCCTTCTAATTTCCACGCATCGAGTGAACAAAAGCTCAATACCACACTTTTGATTTTCAGGTCCGCCGCTCCACCGTCGGTGAACTACTGGCGATCACTTCACTGCCCTCCGACACACCACTGACCACCCTACCTACTCAGATGAACTTCATCATCACCGATGCCATATAGGACACCACCTAGTTTTCTCCCCTGCAAATCTTTTTTTCTCTTCTGGTTTCTCAAAATATATATATACATATACTGCTCGACTTCTACAAATAACAAACCATCGCCACTTCATCACAAACTTCATCTCATTGCCATTCTGCCTTCTCTTTCATCACCAGATGCGCATTAAATAATGAATTACCAAACATTTAGATCTATTAACTGTTCATTTCCATAGCGCATCAACAAACCCTAGTTCAGTATCAGTTTAAAGCCAGACCACCCTTTGCTTAAACATAGTAACCCATACAACAATCTTCCCCGCCCTCATTTGGTTAAATCAAAACTTCACAACACCGTTAACCAAGTTAGACACCGTTCATTAACTATTAGTTACCACGATTAAATCCTTAACCACGTGGTTATACCAAAACCCCCTTCGCTTCTAGTTAGAATTCCAGGAAATTGTTCTCCCTTTAGAACCAACACCTTAGTTTACTGTTCCAAAAAGAAAAACAAAAGTTCCTAACCATCTTGAACCTGATCACTTCCACCATGCAACACTCGTCCCCCTTGAAATCACAATGACCTGTTTCCATCTTCAAACCAGAACGCGGTCATACCTCCCACCAAGAATCTCCCCTCAACAAACTGACAAACAATCCGCACCCCCTTGTTGAATAGCTAGTGAGCCACCATGCAGTATACCATTGACCACAAAGAATGGCATCTTCCCCAAAAGTTCCCCAACAACCTTGCCTTATTCATAAACTCCCTCCCATGTATAGTTTGATTTTCACCCGAAACTTCCCATTATCTTAAAACAAAACCCACTTCACTAATTAGAAACGAAACTTCCTGCTACAAAACTCATCACACTTACACATTAATTCTTCTTCTTCAACAACAAGCACTCCAAGAACAACTCCTCCCATGGCCGATCATTATAAGTCCAATGCTCCATCCTCCAGTTGAGATCATTGCAGTCTCCTTCTCTCTCACTACAGGTAGCGACTTAACTCGACTCAGCCCCTGTTGAAAACACAAGACAATATTTCCCCTTTTCGTTCTACTCAGCATTTCAGCCTCCATCAGCCAGAACAACCAGTCCATCTTCGAATAGGACACAAACCCATATCGCCACTTCCAGATTTTTAAATGCAACTCCTCCTTAATACGCAGCACAACCCTTTCAATAATTCCCCAATCACCCAGTAAAACACGTCCTACAATCTCTTCAGTGATCAAGGCTACAGGGCGACTCAAAGGATAACAAAACCCCATCAAACCTCATCCACCGCTGCGCCTTCCCAAACATCACCCTTCAGCATCGCAACCAACTCGCGATTTGACCCTAGCGTGCTTGTGAACTTTCGAGTTCCAGAAGATGATGTCGCGACCCTAAAAAATCATGTGAAGGTGAAGTATACGAGAAAACAAATCAATAAATCTAGTTTTTTAGGAATTTTAGTGAAGGAGTTTATTTGGTGAAATTTACAAAAGTAATTATAACGGTCGTTGGGAAGAAAATGAAAAGGAATCGGGAATTGATTCGAGGGATTAGGGATTTTGACAGAAAGAGTTGAGTTATATAGGAGCTTTTTTTGTTATATGAATATTCCTCTGTTGCCATGAACTAAGAGCGACGAAAGATGAGAAGAGGGAATGGGACAAACGAGAGAATGGCGTTAGTGGACCATGTATAAATATAGGTGTAGTTTACTTGCTGGCCATGGATACTTTGTCTCCACGGCTCTAAATTTAGGCGACAAAGGAATTAGATTAGTTGTGAATAGGTCGGCTTGGAGTTTCATTTCACAGTCCGTAGGACATTGAAAACACAGACAACAAATGTTTGGTCTGTACGTTTTAAATATAGGGTGGCATTTTTCTCTTTCTGAGGTATTATAGGGTGGTAGGCAAGAAGTTTACTTTTTATTATATGCGTATGATTTATTGTGCACTATAAACGTGTAGTGTATTTATATTAGATGTTAGGTACCCTATTATATAAACTTTGTCCGCTTATGAACTGCTATGTACAAAAATAAGAATACCATCGTGTCACGCGATGTGCCACAATCCCAAAAATATAATAATGTAGATAGGTTAATTTATACTGTGAAATTTCAAAAATGCTGATATAGGGTGTAAACTACTCCAAATAAAAAGTTGCTTATTTTCCTAATTAAAAATTACAAAAAAATTCTAAAAATTTAATTATAACTATGACTCAGAGATCTTGTCCAAATTCAAAACCAATATTCAAATATATTTAATACATCGTTGCGGCTTATAAACGGTTCCATAGCGATTTTATGAAAATTTATTTTGGGCATAACTCACAATATGTAAGACAAAATTTCCATTTTTCTCTTCCATTAGAAATATACAGTTTAACAATTCAAACATTTCCTGTTTCAGAGAAATCTGACTTATATTGAATCCCGTATATTCAATTGAAGTTCAAAGCCCAATATTACGAACTACCACGCCATTTCGAGCTCATTTTATATTAAATTTAAATTAACGCTTGAATTTCGTTTTAAACAACGAATTCAATAGTAAAATTCATTAATATTCCCGATATAATATTTAAAACAAAATTAAATATTCAAATTTAAATGAGCGAAAAATCTGTGTCGTTACAATGTATATGTGTGACCTTTATCCGATGATGTGTTTGAATACAAATGAATCATTTGATACTTGAAGATGTTTGCAACCATTGATTCAAAGAGAAAAAAATGAATTTTAAAAATATCAGTACAAATCCAAACAAATTCAACGTATCTTAAGTTTCAAATGTTTCAATAATTCACGTCTTGAATAAAAACAAAAATTTCTCAATAGAATTAACCATGAGTGGTTCTGATACCACTTGTTGGAAATACAATGTTTTTAGATCTGAACATGAAACTCAGGTTTATTAGATCTGAATCAACAGCAAAACGTACCTGATTCTATAGCATACGTTCAAACAAGTAAAATATTGTTTCAAAATTGTTAGATTTTTTGTCAATAGATGATTGTATTACAAAGTTATATCTTTTGTCAATACATGATTGTATTGCGACATAAATAGTAATAACAAATTGTTAGAACTTTTGTCAATACACAATTGTATTACAAAGTTATATCTTTTTTCAATTCACGATTGTATTGCAAAGTAAACAGTAACAACAATCAATGTTGCTCAATAATTATGCAACAATTGTCGCATCAAACTATGTTTACAATAATCACAGAAAGCATAACCGATTGTGCAATCGATTAAAGAATACATATAGTATTCTTTTTCCAATAATGCCCAAGTCCAGAAAATAAATCTGTTTCCTTGAAACAATATTGTTGTCGTATGCACTAGTTGACGCAGTTGCAATTTTTTTCCCAAGATAAAATGGACCAACCCTGCAGCGTAGTGCCAGCAAACGGAGCTCTAATGAACTGAAGAAGATCACAGAAACAAGATCGGAGGATTACTTTGAATTCTAAAGAAGAAGAAGAAGAAGAATAAATAATGCGACATGAAAAGTCTAAATTCTGTCTTGTTTTGGGCAGTGTATATATAGGCAGGAAGAGGTGCCTATTCGTATGCATCAGTAACCGACAGAATTGGAAAGGTTGCAACCCTTTAACCACCCGGTTATTAATGTGCATACGCTAAAAATTTAAATGGTTGTACTTATTCAGCTAACAGACATGCTTTTCGAATTCTGAACTGAATAGGCATACCCTTTAAAATCCTGAGAATTTTTTTTCGTTTTAGGGCACTAGCCCAATCAGGAACCGACGACCATATTCAATCAAGAGACCCTAAGAGCCCTAAGGCGCAAGGCCCTATCTTTGACATTTTCATGTATTATTATGTCATGGCCGAACCCACATCCTCATATCATCCCTCTCCTTTCTATTTTACATAAGCCTATTTGGCTTCTAATATATTAGGAGAGATTGTGCTAATATTTCCATGATGTGGGACTTTAAATGTCTCTATCTTTTCTTCTTCCCAATTTCCTCTTTCTTTGCTCATTCATTTCCAACAATCCCCCATATGAATGAGCAGTCGATCTTAGTTTCACCAACCATTTATCGCATCGGTTAAAGTAGCACATGGGCCTTGAAATATCCTAGTGATTACCTATTTGAATCATAGGCGAATCAGTAGACATAGATTGTCCTTGAACTGTAAGCCTTTTGTGTAATTCCAAAGTAGATAACACACGATAAATGTTTCTTATAACCCTTCGTTCTCTGTATGTGTTCATTTTTTCCTTGAACACCTGCCTGGTCTAATAAGTGCTTAGAGAATTTGGCCTCATAATCCTCTTTGAAGCGGCGCCTTCAAACTTACGTAGGTGATTCTGTAAATGGAAATTTTCTAATTCCTCAAAGATAGACATCATTAAAAGTACTAATACTTAACCTTGTTCAACATATAATGCACTGACTTATCATAGGATTGGTTTGTGTATAACAGTGCCATCAAGTTTCTCTTAAACTTCGTTGTCCCTTTAAACCTACATCTTGGGATCTCCAGTTAACTAGGTGGGGTTTCCATTTTAGAAAAACCTTTAGTCTAAAGGCCTTAGCCTCATTCCCTTCGATAAGGTTTGAAATTTCTCTCTTGGCAAGCCTTTTTTAGTGGATCCGCTAAATTATCTTTAGATTGAATGTAATCTATTGTGATAATCCCGTTAGAGAAGAGGTGTCTTATATGTCTACGATGAAATATGCCTTAATTTACCATTGTATAGTGTACTATTAGCTCTTCCAATAGCTAAATAACTATCATGATGTACGCATAATGTCTTCACAGAAGATTCAAATCTATTCTACTTATTCTGCAGTCTTATCTAGTTCAATTAACTCCAATTCCATCGTATATTTAGTGATACAAGTCTGCTTGGATGATTTCCATAAAAGTGCTCCATTTCCTAATGTGAACACATATCCACTTGTAGACTTTGTATCATGTGATCCGGTGATCCAGTTTGCACTACTGTATCCTTCCGCTATTGAAGGATGTTTTGTATAGTATAGACCATAGCTCTGTGTATAATTCAGATATCCTAGAGCTCTGATTATCACTTTCCAATGATGTTTACCAGGATTGCTGGTAAATCTACTTAGTTCTCTTATAGCATATGTGATATCAGGCCTAGTACCATTCATAACATATATGGTACTTCCTAGTATACGAGAGTATTCCAATTTGTAGATACCATCACCAATGTTCTTTACCCAATTTTGGGTGATTTTGCGATAGCTACATCATATTTCTTGAATTTTTCAAGTATTTTGGTGACGTAATGTGATTGGGATAATGCATTTCCCTGTGGTGTTCTTAAAATTTTTACACCCTGTTAGCCTACTTTGTAAACTAGGCTATACAAAGTCAAAAAGTCAGAGGATCAAGTGAATAGAAGACACTCTGTTACACATCTGGTTCGGATCGGAGTTACAGAGGTAAGAACAGAAACTTCACAAAGCTAAAAGATCAAGCCGGATCGGATCGGGGGTAATCGAAGAAAAGCAAAGCGAGACAAAGTGAGGAAGGCAAGACTCAAGTCGGATCGGATCGGATGGGATGATCCGATCCGAACCCCATGTTGTTAGCATATCCGATCCGAAGCCCATTTTGTTACCCTATCCGATCTGAACCCAATTCACCCTGCAACTCCGCACCATGATCTCCTGAATATTTGGGGCAGTTACACCCACTTTCTACCCACGATGGTCACTCACCTGATGTGCTAGCAACACCATAACTCATCCGATCCCGAAAGTCATGGAATGGAGGACACGTGCACCCGATCCGAACCGAATTCTGGAGAATTTTCCACCTATAAATAGACCCCCAAGGGTCATTTGAAAGGATCTTTTGGCACTCTTAGAGTTCAAACATCAAAGAGAACCGAATTCCAGCACTCCAAACAATCCAAAATCATCATTCAAAGTGTATGTTGAGATAGTTGAGTGAATGTATATGAAAAGTGAGTGAAATTGAGTGAATATCCCATTGTACTTTCATCTACATCGTCAAGCAAAGAGATTGTAAAGTGGACGTAGGATTTTTAACGCCGAGCCACTATAAATCCTGTGTCTCTTTTCTATTTTCGATCTTATTTCGTTTTAATTTTAGTCAATTTGGGTGTTAGAACCACTTTTTGGTCTAACATTTTGGTGCTTTCACTGAGAAACATTTGAATTCTCTGTTTTTCTGGATTATCGTTCTAGTTTTTGGACCGTTGAGTTCAAAGAAGTTAATCCCCAATTTTCGACGCTTTTTAATACTTTGGTTGATTGTTGAAGAACTATGGCCAAAGGAAAAGGCAAGGAAGTTCAAACCAGTTGAGGGAACGAAGTTGGTGAAGATCAGCAAAACCCTGTCGTGACAAGGTCTCGTGGGCAGAGTTCGGGAGCGGATCGGACAGGTTCAGGAAATCCGAACTGACCTCATGGAGAGAGCTCCGATCCGAACCGAGTAGGAGACATTGAAGAAGTGCACTCCCCTAACCCGAACTGATCCGACTAGGTTACTCAGCTCCAATCCGATCCAACACTAGGTGATGCTGGAACCTCTACGCGAGCCCCTCCAAATGCTCCGACTCCAGCCACCAGTACCAATGACCAGATCAATCCATTCGCGTCTGTCACCCAAGGAGATTTTTCGCGCCTTCTTGAAATGCTTGAGAGCGCTAAGGAGGCTATGAAAATCCACGAGCGCACCAATCTTATGATGCAAGAGAATATGAGAATCATGAGTAGGGAAATCGGCAAACTCCGCAGACAAAGAACTCCATCCCCGGTTCATCACAGTGCAATGGATCAGTCTTCCTCTTCTGAGGAAGAATGGCCCCGTGAAAGAAGGCCGCTCGAACGACCTCAGAATTTGGAGCAAATGACGTTCAGATCTTTGGTCCCGTGAGGACGCTGCTCGTGTACTAGGACCCAATGATCCGAGCTTGAGAGAGCCTATGCTATTACCAATGCGGGGATCCCATGTTTTGCCTAGAGACCCTACCCTCACCAATCCTACTCAGGGACAAATGCTTCAGCCCCTTCCTCCCGGATCGACTAGGAACGTAGGGAGCAAAGCAGAGCAGAAGCAGCTAGAAGAAGGAGGGTGTCCCCGGATTAGGAGCCCAGAGGAAACCCGAACATCAGAGCCAGGGAGCCTGAACGGCCCTTGACCAATGCTGACGTATGGGCTATGGTACGCCAGATCATGTCTGAGAGTCGAAACTACACCAATGAAGATTATGGCATTGAGCGAAGCCATACTCCCTTTACTGATGACATTCTTGACTTTCATTTCCCCTGACGTTTTAACCTGCCGCAGACGGACAGGTATAACGGGAGAACCGACTCGGGACAACATTTGATGTGATACGCATGGCTTATGAATGCTGCTGCTGCCCCTGATGCTGTGAAGTGTAAGGCTTTCCCGATTTACTTAGAAGAGGTGGCATTACTATGGTTTACCCGACTTCCTCCTCGATCGATATCGAATATCAAAGAATTAAGTGAACGTTTTATGAATCAATTCCAACTTCACACCCGAAAGTCTAAGAATGTTATTGAATTATCAAGAATTAAGCAAGCGTCGGGTGAGTCTTTGAAGTCGTACCTTGACCATTTCAATTTAGCTGTAACAGAAGTCAGTGACCCGCATGAGCCTACCAACTTGATGGCCTTAATGGAAGGAGTTGATCCTGATTACGAGTTTGGAGATTATCTTTCTGGGAAGCCACCTCCCACAAGAGAGTTGTTTTATGAGAAGGCCAATATTCAGTTAAGACTGGAGGAAGCAAGGGCAAACAGAAAGAGGAAATCCGGAGCGGCTTCAAAAGAAACTGTTCAGAGTAATGTTGTCGTAAAGCAGTCTGGAGAAAGTTCTGGGAAAGTCGAAGTGAATGTGGGAAACAAGAATGGAAACAATAATAATGGAAACGGGGGCAACAACAACCGTAATGCGAATGGTAACAGGAGAAACAGGAACCGAGGAGGTAATTCTGACAAAAGACCCCGGTTCCAGACCTTTGAGAATTATTCACCGTTGAATGATAGTTTGGAGAACATTTATTTGGACACGTATAATGTTTTGCAATATAAAAGACAGCCGCCGCGAGGTTCGACAAAAAAAGAAATCGCTACCGGAAAGTTTTGTTTATTTCACGGAACACACGGACATTCAACAAATGAATGTCGACATTTGAGAGATGTAGTTGAGAAGTTGTTGCGTGAAGGAAAATTGGATGAGTATAAGGCTGCCCCAAGAGATAGGGGGCAAGGAGACCAGGCCCCAAACCAGAATCAGTCTGCTCCCAAGCCTACAACGCAGCTGAAAGACAAAGGAATTGTCATTAACTCCATAGTAGGTAGACTCCATCTAGCTATCCGCAGTTTCAGAGCGATGGACCAATACGTTAATGCAGTTAAGCACATAGATGTGGATGAGTGCGATGATTTGGAAGATATCACCCATGTGAAACAGCAGAAGACAATGTTCGATGATGTAGTGTTCCGTAGCAGAGACGACACCGGAATCCAATCACCTACTGAAGATCCGTTGGTTATTACCACTACTATTGGACCGGCACTGGTTCATAAGGTACTAGTGGACAATGGGAGCTCAGTTAACATTTTGTTCAAAAAGTCGTTTGATCAGATGAAACTTGAGTCCGGAGATTTGAAGCCCTGTGAAGGTTGGATCCGAGGCTTCAATGGAGCATCGATGGCTCCAATGGGGTATATAGAATTGCCCGTAACATTGGGGAAAGGGGATCGTCGAAGAGTACAAAGGCTTCAGTTCGTAGTGCTGGACGTAGATTCGCCCTACAACACATTTTTAGGAAGGCCTGCCCTTGCAGAGTTCAGGGCTTGTATCGCCCCGTGGTGTTTATTGCTTAAGTTCCCAACTGAAGCCGGAACAAGAGTAATGAGAGGAGATCAAGTCTCCGGACGAGCTTGTTACATTGCTGAATTAAAGATGCTGATGAAGGGACTCAACATCGAGACTAAAGGTGCCTCACCCCCTCGAAAGGAGGGTTCGGCGTGGCAATTAGAGGGATCAGCCCCGAAGGAGTTACCCAAGGGAATGCCGAGGACCTGGATCCTAGAGAAGACAAGGAACCTGAGGATAGGAAGGCAACTCCTAACGAAATGACAGTGGACATACCTATTGACGAAGCTGATCTAGCAAAAGTTTTGAAGATTGGATCCCAGTTGGATCCGCACCGAGCTAAAGAACTGACTGACTTCCTGAAGGCAAACTTGGATGTGATTTCCTGGACCCACGCTGACATGTGTGGGATATCGCCATCCATCATGAGTCATTCACTAAGTATAAACCCAAAACACCCGCCTGTAAAGCAGAAGAGATGTGTGCTGAGCCCAGAGACGTCGGCAGCTCTGAAAGAAGAAGTGGAGAAGCTGAAATAGAATGGATTTATTAGAGATTCGACATATCCTGACTGGATATCGAATCCTGTGTTGGTAAAGAAGTCAAACGGAAAGTGGCGGACATGCATTGATTTTTCAGACTTGAACAAAGCCTGCCCGAAAGATAGCTTCCCACTCCCCAGAATAGACCAGCTTGTGGATTCGACGGCAGGACACGAACTTCTTTCTTTCATGGACACATATTCCGGATATAACCAGATTCCCATGCATGTGCCCGATCAAGAGCACACGAGCTTCATTACAAATTTGGGGTTGTATTGCTATGTGATCATGCCGTTCGGATTGAAAAACGCTGGAGCCACCTACCAACGCTTGGTGAATAGGATGTTTTATAACCAAATAGGGAAGACTATGGAGGTTTATGTTGACGATATACTCGTCAAATCAAGACAGTCTTCCAGCCATACACAAGACTTGGCAGAGATGTTCGGTATCCTGCGAAAGTATCGGATGAAGTTAAATCCTTTGAAATGCTCATTTGGAGTGGCATCTGGAAAGTTTCTAGGTTTCATCGTGAGCTCTCGAGGGATTGAAATCAATCCCAATCAAATAGCAGCAATAAGGAACATTGAAGAACCAAGGAGAATCAAAGATGTACAAATTCTTGCAGGGAAAGTAGCTGCGTTGAGTATATTTATCTCCAAAGCAACAGAAAAAAGCATCCCATTTTTTGACTTGATAAAAAGGGGAAAGAAAAATTTCGAATGGACTCCGGACTGTGTTGAGGCCTTTCGAACTCTATTGGACTTACTAGAGAGGCCATCGATTTTGTCGAAGCCAGTGGATCATGAAGAGCTGTTTGTTTATCTAGCAGTGTCGGCTCACGCTGTTAGCACCGCCTTGGTCCGGGAAGAAGACAAAGTGCAAAGACCGGTATATTATGTAAGTAAGAAATTGGCATTTGCAGAACGCAACTACCCAAGGATTGAGAAGCTTTCTTACAGCCTCCTGATCGCCTCTCGAAAACTTCACCACTATTTTCAAGCTCACCCAATAACCATATACACTGATCAGACTCTGAGACAGGCGTTGCAAAGACCCGAAGCATCGGGGCGGTTAATCAAGTGGAATATTGAATTAAGTTGGTTTGATTTAAATTTTTAGCTGCGGAGATCAATCAGGGGGCAAGCTCTGGCTGACTTTATAGCAGAGTTCACAATTCCGGAGGAGGAGATGATCAACGACAAGGTGGTCAAGTCAGAGGAGGAATTAAAATTAGATCCATGGAAATTATACACAGACGGAGCCAAAAACGACCGAAGGTCCGGAGCGGGGGTCGTTTTAGTTACTCCTGAAGGACGATCGTTATATTATGACCTACGACTAGAATTTCCAGCGACCAATAATGACTTTGAATACGAAGCCCTGATTGCCGGGCTGAAACTTGCTAAGGAATTCGGGATAAAGGCATTGGATATATTCTGCGACTCCAAAATAGTCGTTTGCCAAGTGCGAAAGGAGTTTGTGGCTCGGGGACCTCGACTTATTGCTTATCTCGGGAAAGTGGAGGAGCTGTTGCGCAATTTGGAACGATATAACATAACGCATATCCCAAGAGCTGAAAACCAAAAGGCAGACCGGCTAGCAAAGCTGGCTAGTTCCGACAATCCGGAGGAAACCGAAATGATTCCAATTGAAACGTTGGGATCGCCAAGCTTTGAGTCGATGGAAATTGAATTAGCATTCGAAGCAGAACTGGAGAGGGAGTCGTGGATGACCCCAATCAAGAATTTCCTTAGAAATGGGATACTCCCATCAAAGAAGAGTGAGAGGCGGGCCATAGTTCGCAAAGCCACCAGATACATCCTTCAAGATGATACTCTCTATAGGCAAGGATTTTCTATGCCCCTGTTACGATGTATAGGACACGACGACATCAAGCGTGTACTAAGAGAAGTACACGAAGGTGAGTGCGGAGATCATACAGGAGGTCAGACCTTAGCAAAAAAGGTATTGCAATATGGGTATTTCGGGCCCACAATTAATAAAGATGCAGCTGATTATTCACGACGCTGCGACAAATGCCAGAGATTCGCCAAGATCCCCAGAGCACCACCGACCCAGCTCAAGTCGATGGTGAGTCCGTGGCCGTTTTCCATGTGGGGAATTGACATCATCGGAGTTCTACCGATTGCCAAAGGAGGAGCGAAGTATGCAACAGTCACCGTGGACTATTTTACGAAGTGGGTGGAAGCTGAGCCCTTAACCAAAATCACAGCGAGAAAGGTGATAAGTTTCGTGGTTAGAAATGTCATATGCCGCTTTGGGATTCCAAGGACCATAATAACTGATAACGGAACCCAGTTCGATGGTGCCAAATTCAGAAATTTCTGCCAGAAATACAAGATCGACAAGCGGTACACTGCAGTCGCCCATCCACAATCGAACGGGCAAGTAGAAGCAATAAACAAAGTCATAAAGTCCATCCTCAAGAAACAATTGGAACGTGCAAAAGAAAAATGGGTGGATGAATTGCCCTTAGCTTTGTGGGCATACCGGACAACGTTTAAGACAGCTACCAGTCATACTCCTTTCTCTCTTTCATTTGGCTCAGAAGCAGTAATCCCGGTAGAGCTTGAAGTTCCCTCTCACAGGGTGACCTATTATGACCCGATGACGAATCAGACACTCCTCCTCAAGTCTCTTGATGAAATCGAAGTGAAAAGGGATGAGGCAGACTTGCGTGCGTCGAGACATCGATGTCAGATGGCACGCTATTATGACAAAAAAGTTCGTTTTAGGACCTTCGAACCAGGAGATTTGGTGCTAAAGCGAGTTTTTCCATCCCTTCCTCACCTCGGTCCAAAGTGGGAAGGACCATTCGTCATCCAATGGAAACTTGAGACAGGAGCCTTCAAGTTAACGACCGTAGATGGCGAGGAAGTGCCTAGGGCTTGGAATGCCCAACAGTACTTGATGTGATATTTGAATTAGGGATGTTGTATTTTCTCTCGTTTTTCTTATGAACTCTGTAAAAAGGCACGACTTGCCTTAGAAAAGTCTGTTGATACGAACAAAGAACTATAAAGTGGATGTAGGCTACGACTTAGCCGAACCACTATAAAAATATCATGTGTCATTTACTTTCCTGCATTATTTATATCTTCAACTGTTATTCTATTGTAACAGTGGAATATGAAATGTTAAATTAAAATCTGAAAAGTTGAAGACGGCTTATATGCAGGAACAAACACAATGACTGTTTGTGCAATAAGACATAAAAGAATGGTAAGACGACATTCTTAACTCTAACTCTCAAGAATTGAGAGAGAGTATAAAGGACGGGAAGATGACGTCCTCTGAGGCGTGAAGGTGCACCCAGACAAGAGACCGCCTCAGCAAGAACTCTAACCTGAATATAAGACAGGAGAGTATAAAAGATGCCAGAAAAGAACAGGCATCAATGACACAAGGAATGTGACCCCCGTCGGAGAATGGGGGACATTCAGACTTTTTAATTTAATCTTGAATAGTTTTTCAAGACTGACTGGGGGCATATATGTATACACATATTTCCCCCCACCATGGCTACATTGCATAACTTTAGTAGGACATGCATTTGCAATTTTACATAAATAATGAACTGACGACTAACAGGCATTGCAAGAAATGAATTATTTGTATTTATTCACAAATGCATGAATTTGTACAGGAAAACCGGCTAAAAGAAGATGCGGGGGCCACACTCGCTGCAACAATTATGGACCAGTTAAATGCTAAAATAAAGTAAAGCACTTCAACACTTAGACTTTGAAGTGGACTTGGACTTCTTAGCGGCCTTCTGAGCATCCTTCGCCTCTTTTTCAGCATCAGTTAAGATGCGCCTTGGTTTTTTCTTCCCTGGGGCAATCCGCATTTGTCTTAGAAAATCGACAACGAAAGGAGAAAATGGAGGGATAGCCCCAACCATGCACATTAATCGGGTGATAGCCATAAATCCCTCCGAAGGATTATGAGGACGGTCGGTTTTAGACAGCACCAGAGTATCTTTTTTGTGTATCCCATACTTCAAACATATTCGAAGGAGCCTGTCATAGTCAATTGTCGATTCAACAGAATCTTGAGGTGATTCTAATATGACGGCAGATTCAAATTCGTCAGGAGCTCGGGTATCTCCAACCCCTCCTTCCTCTTCATAACCCAGAGAAACTTCACTGTCAGAAAATGTTCCGCTGCTATGCGCCCCCACTTCGTAATCCGATCCCTCATCACCCCATTCAGGGTCTGAGGAAGATGATATGTCATCAAGAGTAATTTTGTCGGATATCTCTGGGACCTCTTTCTTTTCTGCCAGTCTAGAAGATTGTCCTTTGGCCGTGATCACTAAACTATCGAAGAAGGAGTAAATTAGCCCGTGTCCCCCTGTGCACATGTGTGAACTAAAGTGTGTATGGTGTGTGCAGAAAATGTAAAGTTAACACTTGAGAGTGTAATACAAAATCTGGGCAAAGTAATGAAGTTAAGAACAGTTCTCGATGTTCGTTTTGTTCACAAGGCGTTATCTAACTGTCCATTAAGTTGAAAGTTATGTCCAGCATTGATTAAGTTAGTTGAATAAACTCTTGTGCGTGGGGATGAACCATTTCGGTTCGGTTCGGATGTGTATACCAGGTTCAGATCGGATAGGCAAGGTCATTAGTCGGTTTAAAGCAGAGGCTCACATTCAATTAGTCATATCCGGATCGGTTCGGGGGTTGACTTTCGAAGCGGATCGGATTGACCTGAACAACCCTGCCTTCTTCCCCCTTTTTTGTCTTTTGCTCCGACCCGACCCGGCCGGGAAGGCTTTGATTACCTCATACCCTTTTTTTCGATCCGATCCGATTATGTGAGATCCTCTCCTTTCCCAACGTTATGACTTTTTCTTCCCCCGATCTGATCCTAGCTTTCCTCCTTCCCTTCTTCTTCTCCGTTTTCCATCTTGTACAACCAGCACCGAATCCATTCACCATCAAAAAATCCAGTTAAGACTTAGCACCTATATGCTACAGAGTCCAATGATTACACGAAACCCCATCTCCCGACGCCTCGAGGTGGCGACAGAATCACCAGCGACGATGGCAACGAGAGGGGGAACCATGGCGTCGAGGCCGAGCAGAGGTCATGACCAAATAACTTGATTTGACCGCGAATTACAATTAAAATCAATTATTACAAGGATGTTCGAAGTCTTAAACCTATCGAGATGTTTAAATTGAAAATCGACGAAAGAATTTTAGAGTTTTCGAGCTTTCAGAGAGCTAGGGTTTTGACGTGAGAACTGTTGGGCAAGATTAATAAAAGAAAAGGAAGAAGAAAGAAGTAGGTAGCGGGTTAATATATGTATGAGTAGTGACTACTCGTCTTCCCCGTCTTCTCCACCCTGTTCGGACCAGGAAATAGGCCCACGAACATGAGCCTGACCTGTTGATTCGATGATCGAGCAAAACAAGGAGGAAGTCCCTTCGGATCGGGTCCGAACCGAATGAATTGAGCACAACGACCTGATGTGCAAATTAAATTCAAGGAAAAGTGAAGAAAAAAGATTACCTGGAAGAATAACTAGATGTTAACAAGAATTCTCCAAATTGTTTGAAGATAAAAGGGATCCACACACTATGCAACATATATATAGGCGATAAAAGACATGACTTTATGAAATAACGCGTCTTTTGCAAACAAATGGGAGCGACTCCTCAATGATTCAAAATGGAAGATTGATGTACAGATAACGTCAAAGCATGCTTCGTCTTCAACAGAAGCATCCTTTGAGGAGGCAAAATGTTAGCCTACTTTGTAAACTAGGCTATACAAAGTCAAGAAGTCAGAGGATCAAGTGAACAGAAGACACTCTGTTACACATCCGGTTCGGATCGGAGTTACAGAGGTAGGAACAGAAACTTCACAAACCTGAAAGATCAAGCCGGATCGGATCGGGGGTAATCGAAGAAAAGCAAAGCAAGACAAAGTGAGGAAGGCAAGACTCAAGCCGGATCGGATCAAATGGGATGATCCGATCTGAACCCCATGTTGTTAGCCTATCTGATCCGAAGCCCATTTTGTTACCCTATCCGATCCGAACCCAATTCACCCTGCAACTCCGCACCATGATCTCCTGAATATTCGGGGCAGTTACACCCACTTTCTACCCACGATGGCCACTCACCTGATGTGCTGGCAACACCAGAACTCATCCGATCCCGAAAGTCATGGAATGGAGGACACGTGCACCCAATCCGAACCGAATTCTGGAGAATTTTCCACCTATAAATAGACCCCCAAGGGTCATTTGAAAGGATCTTTTGGCACTCTTAGAGTTCAAACATCAAAGAGAACCGAATTCCAGCACTCCAAACAATCCAAAATCATCATTCAAAGTGTATGTTGATATAGTTGAGTGAATGTATATGAAAAGTGAGTGAAATTGAGTGAATATTCCATTGTATTTTCATCTACATCATCAAGCAAAGAGATTGTAAAGTGGACGTAGGCTTTTTAACGCCGAACCACTATAAATCTTGTGTCTCTTTTCTTTTTCGATCTTATTTCGTTTTAATTTTAGTCAATTTGGGTGTTAGAACCACTTTTTGGTCTAACACACCCAATATTACATTAGCCAGTTCTAGGTCTTTTATATCCAATCTAGAGGATAACATATCCTTTGTAGATGTCATCATAACCTTGTTATTGCTTATGAGCAACATGTCATCAACATAGAGACAAACAATGACATATCCAATATGTGTGTGTTTTACGTACAAACATTTGTCTGATTCATTTATCGTGAATCCGTTTCATAACATATTTTTATCAAACTTCTCATGCCACTGTTTTGGAGCTTTCTTAAGACCGTAAAATGAATTTACCAGTTTGCAAACTTTATTGTCATTTTCAGAGCTTAGAAATCCTTCAGGTTGTTTCATATAGATTTCTTCCTCTAATTCACCATTCAAAGGTGTAGTTTTAACATCCGTTTGATGTATTCCTAAGTCATGTATGGATGCAATTGCAATAAGCATTCTTATTGACGTTACCCTTGTTTCTACGGAAATATACATGACAATATCTAGAACATTCGTCAACGAATGTAATAAAGTACATTTTCCACCTCTAGTTTGACATACTTTCCAAATTACCTACATCAGTATGTATTAAGTCTAGAGGTTCGGTCTCTCGTTCAACATGATGAAACAAGATTCTTGTCAATTTTGCTTCTACACAAACTTGACATTTATAGTTGGAATTTATATTGCATTTTGATATAAATTCTAGATTAATCAATTTTTGCAATGTACGAAAGTTTACATGCTCTAATCTAGAATGCCATATGTTAGAAGAGTCAACAATATAAGCAAAAGATTCACTTTTATTTATATCAGTGCGTAGTACAATCATGGTTACATTTGCTTTAAACAAACCATCACATGCATATACTCTTCCAACATACACTCCATTCTTGGAAAGTACAAATTTATCAGCTTCAAAGATTAATTTGAAACCACGCTTGCTTAGCGTATTTCTGGAATATGGAGAACATCATTAGTTCCCTTTCAGAAGTCAGTTTCAACACAACTTTTCCTTTGACTTCCACCTTTGAAGTAGATGAATGGCCTATAAAATTTTGTTCATCAGCGTTTGTTGTTTTGTACTTGTCTGTTGAACCATCAGGTTTCAATTTCTTTTTAAGTATCCATTTATTACCTAAGGTCTTACACCCTTGAGGTAAATTGACCAATTCACATGTATGATTGGACATAATGGTTCAATCTTATTATTAATCGCCTCTTTTCAATAAGGGGCATCGCTGGAAGACACTTCTTGTTTGTATGTCAATGGATCATCTTCTAACATATAGGTATAGAAGTTCGGTCCAAAGGTTTTTTTAAGGTACTTAACCTCTTTTCTTGGTTCCTTCACTTGCTGCTCGGCACTACTTTGTTGAGTTTTATTTTTGTTAAATATTCTCATGAGAATAAGGAACTCCATCCTCCCTTGGTCTCTTTGTTCCAAGGGGAATATATGTTCAAAAAATCTAGCATTTCTCGACTCAATGATGGTTTTTCATGAATATCATCAATTTTAGATTTGTGTATCAAAAATCGGTATACAGCACTATCTAGAGCATATCCAATGAATACATAATCAATTGGTTTTTGTCCAATTTTGACCTTCTTTGGTTTTGCTACCTCTACTTTGGTAAGACACCACCACACTTTTAAATATTTGTAGAATGATGGTATGTTTTTCCAAAGTTCATGAGGAGACTTAGAAGTTTTCTTTTAGGGATATTTATTTAAAATACGATTTCCTAAAAAAATAGCTTCTCCCCAAAAGTTATCTGGCAAGCCAGAAACTAACCATAAAGCATACATTTGAGAGCCCCAACTTGACATCAACATGATATTATGTCATGGACTCTAAGAGTCCTAAAGAGTTAGGCCCAATTTGACATCAGCATAATACTGTGTCTTGGCTTAGTCACACCTGTTTACAAGCCCTTTCTCCTTTATTTATATAAGCCTATAGAAAAGTGGTACTCATATTTCATAATGTGGGACTTCTGTTTGCTTTCCTTTCCTCATTTTGCTTTTCATTTTCTTATTGAGTTGATTCTCAACTTGTGTTTTGTATTGTTTAAGAACCTCAAATGCTATCATTACCCAAAAAAATTGTAAGCTACATGACAATATTGAAAATTCAAATTTTGGAAAGGAAGACAAAAAAGTAATTTCATAATATAGTTCATACAGTTCACACTAAGATTTGAATATGCTGAACATGTCATGCGTTACAAGCCAAAATGATTTATTTAATAGACTTTTAAAGCATAAATCATTTTGAATATGAAGAGTCAGATGTTAGCTAGCAACATAAGAATTTCATATTTAATTCACACAAGTTTCAAATTTCAGAAGAAGAAGAAAAGTCTGATAATGTATATGTGTGACCTTTTTCAATGATGTGTTTGAATACAAATGAATCATTTGATACTTGAAGATGTTCGCAACCAGTGATTCAAAGGAAAAAAATAAATTTTAAGAATATCGGTACAAATCCAAACAAATTCAACGTATCTTAAGATTCAAATATTTCAATAATTCACGTCTTGAATAAAAACAAACATTTCTCAATAGAATTAACCATGAGTGATACCGATACCACTTGATGGAAATACAATGTTTTTAGATCTGAACATGAAACTCAGGTTGATTTAATCAGAATCAACAGCAAAACGTACCTGAGTCGATAGCATATGTTCAAACAAGTAAAATATTGTTTCAAGATTGTTAGAATTTTTATCAATACACGATTGTATTACAAAGTTATATCTTTTGTCCATACATGATTGTATTGCGATATAAACAGTAACAAAAAATTGTTAGAACTTTTGTCAATGCACGATTGTATTACAAAGTTATATCTTTTGTCAATACATGATTGTATTGCGAAGTAAATAGTAACAACAATCAATGTTGCTCAATAATTATGCAACAATTGTCGCGTCAAATTGTGTTTACAATAATCATAGAAAGCGTAACCGATTGTGCAATCGATTAAAGAATACATATAGTATTCTTTTTCCAATAATGTCCAAGTCCAGAAAATAATCTGTTTCCCTGAAACAATATTGTCGTTGTATGCACTGGTTGACGTATTTGCATTTTGTTTCCCAGGATAAAATGGACCAACTTCGTAGCATAGTGCCAACAAACGGAGCTCTGACGAACTAAAAATTATCACAGAAACTAGATCGGAGGATTACTCTGAATTCTGCGGAAGAAGTAGAAATAATGCGACATGAAAAATCTAAATTCTGTCTTGTTTTGGGCAGTGTATATATAGGCAGGAGGAGGTGCCAATTCGTATGCATCAGTAACCGATAGAATTGGAAAGGTTGCAAGCCCCAAGGCCCTATCTTTGACAATTTAATGTATTATTATGTCATGGCCAAGCCTACATCCTCATACATCCCTCTCCTTTCTATTTTACATAAGCCTATTTGGCTTCTAATATATTAGGAGAGATTGTGCTAATATTTCCATGATGTGGGACTTTAAATGTTGCTATCTTTTCTTCTTCCCAATTTCCTCTTTCTTTGCTCATTCATTTCCAACAATCCCCCACATGAATGAGCAGTCGATCTTAGTTTCACGAACCATTTATCGCATCGGTTAAAGTTGCACATGGGTCTTGAGCTTTCCTAGTGATTACCTATTTGAATCACAGGCGAATCAGTAGACATAGATTTTCCTTGAACTGTAAGCCTTTTGTGTAATTCCAAAGTAGATAACACACGATAAATGTTTCTTATAACCCTTCATTCTCTCTATGTGTTAGTTTTTGCCTTGAACACATGCCTGGTCTCATAAGTGCTTAGAGAATTTGGCCTCATAATTCTCTTTGAAGTGGTGCCTTCGCACTTACGTAGGTGATTCTGTAAAGGGAATTTTTCTAGTTCCTCAAATACAGACATCATTAAAAGTACTAATACTTATCCTTATTCAACATATAATGCACTAACATGCTATAGGAATGGTTTGTGTATAACAGTGCCATCAAGTTTTTCTTAAACTTCATTTTCCCTTTGAACCTAGATCTTGGGATCTCCAGTCAACTAGGTGGGATTTCCATTTTAGAAAAACCTTTAGTCTATAGGCCTTAGCCCCATTCCCTTCGATAAGGTTTGAAATTTCTCTCTTGGCAAGCCTTTTTAAGTGGATCCGCTAAGTTATCTTTAGATTGAATGTAATCTATTGTGATAACCCCATCAGAGAGAAGTTGTCTTATATGTCTAGAAGAAATATGCCTAGATTTTCGATTGTATAGTGTAATATTAGCTCTTCCAATAGCTGATTGACTATCACAATATATACATATTAGAGACATATGTTTGCTCCAATTAGAAATGTCTTCTAAGAGGATTCAAATCCATTCTGCTTATTCTGCAGTCTTATCTAGTTCAAGTAACTCCAATTCCATCGTAGATTTAGTGATACAAGTCTGCTTGGATGATTTCCATAAAAGTACTCCATTTCCTAATGTGAACACATATCCACTTGTATATTTTGTATCATGTATTCCAGTGATCCAATTTGCATCACTGTATCCTTCCACTATTGAAGGATATTTTTTATAGTATAGACCATAGCTCTGCGTACACTTAAGATATCCTAGAGCCCTGGTTATCGCTTTCCAATGATGTTTACCAGGATTGCCGGTAAATCTACTTAGTTCGCTTACATCATATGCGATATCAGGCCTAGTACAGTTCATAACATATATGATCTTCCTAGTATACGAGAGTATTCCAATTGGTAGATGCCATCACCAATGTTCTTTACCCAATTTTGGGTGATTTTGCGATAGTTACATCATATTGCTTGAAATTTTCAAGTATTTTGGTGATGTAATGTGATTGGGATAATGCATTTCCCTGTGGTGTTCTTAGAATTTTTACACCCAATATCACATTAGCCAGTTCTAAGTCTTTCATATTCAATCTAGAGGATAACATGTCCTTTGTAGATGTTATTATGACCTAATTATTGCCTAGAAGCAACATGTCATCAACATAGAGACAAACAATGACATATCCAATATATGTGTGTTTTATGTACAAACATTTGTCTGATTCATTTATCGTGAATCCATTTCATAACAAATTTTATCAAACTTCTCATGCCACTGTTTTAGAGCTTGCTTAAGACCATAAATTGATTTTACCAGTTTGCAAACTTTATTGTCATTTTCAGAGCTTAAAAAATCCTTCAGGTTGATTCATATAGATTTCTTCCTTTAATTCACCATACAAAGGTGTAGTTTTAACATCCATTTGATGTATTTCTAAGTCATGTATGGATGCAATTGCAATAAGCATTCTTATTGACGTTATCCTTGTTTCTAAGGAAATATACTTGGCAATATCTAGTACATTCGTCAATGAATGTAATAAAGTACAATTTTCCACCTTTAGTTTGACATATTTTCCAAATTACATACATCATTATGTATTAAGTCTAGAGGTTCAGTCTCTCGTTCAACACGATGAAACGAGGTTCTTGTCAATTTTTCTTCTGCCGAAACTTGACATTTATTGTTGGAATTTATATTGCATTTTGATATAATTTCTAGATTAATCAATTTTCGCAATGTATGAAAGTTTACATGCTCAAATCTAGAATGTCATATTTAGAAGATTCAACAATATAAGAAAAAGATTCACTTTTATTTATATCAGCGCGTGGTACAATAGCGGTTACATTTGCTTTAAAAAAACCATCACATGCATATACTCTTCCAACATACACTTCATTATTGGAAAGTACAAATTTATCAGCTTTAAAGATTAATTAGAAACCAAGCTTGCATACCGTATTTATGGAAACATGGAGAACATCATTAGTTCCTTTCCAAAAGTCAGTTTCAACACAACTTTTCCTTTGCCTTCCACCTTTGAAGTAGATGAATGGCCTATAAAAGTTTGTTTATCAGCATTTGCTGTTTTGTATTTGTCTGTCGAACCATCAGGTTTCAGTTTCTTTTTAAATATCCATTTATTACCTAAGGTCTTACACCCTTGATGTAAATTGACCAACTCCCATGTATGATTGGACATAATGGTTCAATCTTATTGTTAATCGACTCTTTTCATCAAGGGGCATCGCTAGAAAACACATCTTGTTTGTATGTCAATGGATCTTCTTCTATCATAAAGGTATAGAAGTTCGGTCCAAAGGTTTTTTAAGTTACTTAAACTTTTTTTTCTTCTTTTTCTTCGTTAATCCACTTGCTTCTCTGCACTACTTTTCTGAGTTTTATTTTGTTCCATATTCTCAAGAGAATAAGGAACTCCATCCTCCCTTGATCTCTTTGTTTCAAGGGGAATATATGTTCGAAAAATCTAGCATTTCTCGACTCAATGATGGTAATTTCATGAATATAATCAATTTCAGATTTGTGTATCAAAAATCGGTATACAACACTGTTTAGTGGATATCCAATGAATACAAAATCAACTGTTTTTGGTCCAATTTTGACCTTCTTTGGTTTTGGTACCTCTACTTTGGCAAGTCACCACCACACTTTTGAGTATTTGTAGGATGATGGTCTATTTTCCAAAGTTAATGAAGAGACGTAGAAGTTTTCTTTTAGGGTATTTTATTTAAACTATGATTTCTTGAAAAAATATCTTCTCCCCAAAAGTTATCAGGCAAGCCAAAAACTAATCATATAGCATACACTTGAGAGCCCCAATTTGACATCAACAAGATATTGTGTCATGGATTCTAAGAGTTCCAAGGAGTTAGGTCCAATTTGACATCAGTACAGTATTGTGTCTTGGTTTAGCCACACCTGTTTACAAGCCCCTTTCTCCTTTATTTATATAAGCCTATAGAGAAGTGGGTACTCATATTTCATAATGTGGGACTTCTGTATGCTTTCCTTTCCTCATTTTGCTTTTCATTTTCTTATTGAGTTGATTCTCAACTTCTGTTTTCTATTGTTTAAGCACCACAAATGCTATCATTACCCAAAAAATTTGCAAGGTACATGATAATATTGAAAAGTTAAACTTTGGAAAGCAAGCGAAAAAAGCAATTTCATAATATAATTATACAATTCACACTAAGATTTGAATATGCTGAACATATTATGTGTTACAAGGCAAAATGATTTATTTAATAGACTTTTAAAGCATAAATCATTTTGAATATGAAGAGTCTGATGTCAGCTAGCAACATAAGAATTTCATATTTAATTCACACAAGCTTCAAATTTCAGAAGAAGAAAAGTCTAATGATGTATATGTGTGACCTTTATCCGATGATGTGTTTGAATAAATATGAATCATTCGACACTTGAAGATGTTTGCAACCATTGATTCAAAGGGAAAAAAATGAATTTTAAGAATATCAGTACAAATCAAAACAAATTCAATGTATCTTAAGGTTCAAATGTTTCAATAATTCATGTCTTGAATAAAAACAAAGATTTCTCAAAAGAGTTAACCATGAGTGGCTCTGATACCACTTGTTGGAAATACAATGTTTTTAGATCTGAACATGAAACTTAGGTTGATTTAATCTGAATCAATAGCAAAACGTACCCGAGTCTATAACATACGTTCAAACAAGTAAAATATCATTTCAAGATTGCTAGAATTTTTGTCAATACACGATTGTATTACAAAGTTATATCTTTTATCAATACATGATTGTATTGCGACATAAACAGTAACAACAAATTGTTAGAATTTTTGTCATTACACGATTGTATTACAAAGTTATATCTTTTGTCAATAAATGATTTTATTGCAAAGTAAACAATAACAACAATCAATGTTGCTCAATAATTATGCAACAATTGTCGCGTCAAACTTTGTTTACAATAATCACAGAAAGCGTAACCGATTGTGTAATCGATTATAGAATACATATAGTATTCTTTTTCCAGTAATGCCCAAGTCCAGAAAATAATTTGTGTCCTTGAAACAATATTGCCGTCGTATGCACTAGTTGACGTAGTTGCAATTTGTTTCCCAAGATAAAATGGACCAACTCTGCAGCGTAGTGCCAGCAAACGGAGCTCTGACGAACTGAATAAGATCAGAGAGACTAGATCGGAGGAATACTCTGAATTCTAAAGAAGAAGAAGAAGAAATAATGCGACATGAAAAGTCTAAATTATGTCTTGTTTTGGGCAGTGTATATATAGGCATGAGGAGGTGCCTATTCGTATGCATCACTAACCGTTAGAATTGGAAAGGATGCGACCCTTTAACCACCCAGTTATTAATGTGCATACACTAATAATTTAAATGGTTGTACTTATTTAGCTAACAGACTTGCTTTTCGGATTCTGGCCTGAACAGACAATGAGACGACCCGAACTTCCCCGTGAAGGAAAGCACAGATAGAATTGAGGACAGGACAAAATAGAACACATACAGAAGAACATTTCATTGTTATTACAACAATTCCATCAGAATACAAGAATATACAGAGTATAAATGAATAAATTACATTCGACAAATATCAGAGATGACAATAAATTACATAGCAGCGGAAAAATATACAAAACATAACTGAAAGTAATACACGGATACAGAGCTTTCCGAGCATCGTTCCAGCTGTAAATCAGGATCCTGTGAATATAAATCTGCAAAACCAAAACTACTAGCTGCCCGTGCGGAAAATAGGGGCACCCAGAGTTTAGGTTAAAATGACAAACTCCAGGTCAGTCATGTGACCGGTGTGAGAACTAAAACAGTTATTTAAAACTTTGCTTTAAAAGATAGTAATTCAAGGGACCACGCCGTATAACACGGAACGGGTTTCCTCCTAAGAATACTAGTGCATATAACAAAACAACGCAATGCTTTTTGGAAAAATGAAGCTATTATAAGACCCAGGTCCCATCACACAATGCAACGCAAGCCGGAGGATATGGTTTTCTCTTGTAATAGCCAAACATGCTTGGTATGTTTAGACAAATCATTTGATACTATTATAGGTGTATAGTGTCAAAACAATTTTCAATCATAAATATCAATCATAGACGGCATGGGTACCATATATCATGTCGCCATACTAGTTCTACAATTAAAACCACAATATCACGTATTGGGAATTGGATTTCCGTCATGAGTCGAGGCAAGGTGCAAGCTCCTCTCCGATTCGAGACACTCTAGAAAATGTCCCAGGACCCCACTATGATCCTTAGATCTTCAGGGCCGGTCCTCTCTTACTTTAGAGGATTAGTTTTCCTGAACACACGTTTCTCGGTCCTTACAGACCTATATCTGAGGCGCCTCGTATCCAACAACCACACAGGTGAAAAGTATATAAATCTCAGGGCTGGTAGGTCACTGACACCACCCTAGCTAGAAAGAAACGTCGTGCTCTCCCTGCAGTCACTATCCCGTTTTTGACTCATACCGAGGTGTGAGGCTCGCGAATTCACGTTATACACAAAGCTACGCCAAACAGGTCGTGCTTTGATCATCAACCACAAGACTTTGCTTTTCAACAGAAGCCTTGATCAATTGCCACTTACGCATGCCACACTGGCAATTCACTCCATGCGACTGATGTCCATCGATATACAACCTCTGAGCTCGTACGTCTCAGAGAAGGGCGTTAAGCAAGACAATAAATTCTCTGCCGCCAAACAGATGTATATTTAATAGAGATCAATCAACACAGAATAAAATCCAATGTCAGACATACAATCCATTTACAAGTTCGTTCTGGGTCTGAACGAAACCGGAGGCACTTTCCTCGCATATCCATCGATATCCAAGTACGTCTGGACGATCACCAACTGTTTCGCTCATCTTGGGTGTACAGCCCAATCGAGATCATCAGTAATCACCCAAACGATGTGAAGACTTCCGGTCTTCAACCACCATCTTCATCTTCGACATCTCGTCGAATTGGTTATTCAGAATGGGTATAAACCCGGCCTTTCTGAATATCCCACGTATATAATAAACGAATGTTACACAAACACAACGAACGCCTCATTCCAATTCAGAATATTCTTTTATTCACAAAATCACATTCTTAGGGAAATGTTCCCATTAATTTTATCCAAGATAAATTCTTCTAAATTTATCCTATAATCTTCCTTTGGATATCGTTTCAAACCATTTTATGGTTTTCCAAACTAGTAAGGATTAGCGAACCACACCGAAGTAATTATTTATTTTATTTCCCAATCCCAACCTATATATCCCATGGAGCAAAACTGGTGATACTCCATTCCTAACACCACGGTGTTATCGGTAAAATTAATTACCCTTTTCACGTTCAAATCTAATTAAAGATTTAACTATCGCTTTGGAGCAAAACTGGTGGTACTCCATTCTCGATCACCTTTCAGATTTAATAATTTAAATTATCAATTCACTTTTTAATCTAATTAAAGATTCATTAAAACTCCACTTAGTTTCAATCTTTCCAAAATTCAATATCTTGCCTTTAACTGGGTTAAAGAACCAATGTCATCTAAAACACGATTCACGACAAACCCAAATCATATTTGATATTAAATACAAGGCTCTGAATAGAAAATATATCGGCTTATATTCAATATCAAATTCTGAAACCAACATATATCGTATTGGAAATAACGATATAAGATATATCTTTCAAATTCCCATAACAATATCTGTATAGTCACGAAATCCAACATCGAAATATTCCGAAGATAATTTCGATTCAACTCCAGTCCAATCCACGTATTGGGAATATTGATTATTTTTAAAATCACTTTCAAATTCAATTTATTTATTTCAAAAATAAATTGATTTTAATTCTAGTTCAAAACTAGTTCATTTCGATAAAAATCTATTTTTATCTTTTCAAATACGGAATTTTTCAGCCCAATTTTTCCCAAATCATTTCTTATGATTTTACACAAATTATAGACATTTTTAATAATTTTATCAAGGCCCGTACAGTCGATTTCCATCAACTGCCATCGAACTGCACTTATAGCGACCTTTTCCAAATTTGATTTGGACATAATTCCAAATCCAACCGTTAGACTTCAAATTTCTAATATTCATTGGAAAGCACTTTTCGATACGAACCCAAGGTTCCGGTTTTAGGAGAATCCGACAGTCGGATCTCCCGCAACGTCCATTCCAAGTCAATGGTCCAAATTCACGAACTGCCGCGGCGCGTTCTATTCGGCCCATTATATATATATAATATATATATATTATATATATTTCATCGATTTCCCTATTAAAACGTATTTTATAAATCGTTTTAAATTCGTTTTCAAAACCGTTCAATTTCAAATCGATTTGATTTTAATTCAATTCGAATTCATTTCAAATTGATTTCAATTCAATTTTAGTTTGTTTTAAATTTCATTCAAAACGATTTCAATTCGTTTTTAACTCAATTTCAATTTAATTCAATTTGAATTCATTTCTAATTGATTTGAATTCCAATTCACTTTCTATTCAATTCGAATCGAATTCATTTTCTATTCGATTCGAATTCATTTCAAATTGATTTCAATTCAATTTCAGTTTGTTTTAATCTAATTTAATTTGAATTTCATTTCAATATATTATATTTCGAAATCACTTTTCAATATTCATTATAAAACGAATAAAATCGATATAAATATCGTTCGCGTCCAAATAACGCATCTCTAATCCACACGGCTTTATATTTTTCAAAAACTTCTTTATTCTATTCAACAAATGAATATTTATTCTATTCAACACATGAATCTATATTTCTTTCAGCACACGACTATTTTTGTTATGTAAAATATTTTATAAAACTATGGTATCTATCTTTTGATTTTAATTAGACTCCATCACAAAGTAGTTCTAATTTTTAAATATGATAAAGATGTAAATTTTATTGTTAAAATATTTTACTCAACACACGAATAGTTTCAACACATGAACATCGTCAACCCATGAATATTTTTATATTCAACACATGAATTTTATTTTATAATATTCATTATTTTCCCGATTAGAATGAGGCCCAATCAATCACCATATAATGTTAATTATATGGATTCCATGCACACATGTATATAATAGCAATGATATCTAACGCTTATCACAGCCTGTCGATCCATCGATCGACATATTTAATCAATCAGGATGAGTGAACTTCAAATTTCATCCCAACACCCGTGTGGGGTTTCAAATCAACAAACACAGATTTTAGTTGTGCAGTTGGGCGATGTGTAAAATTTATCGACCCAATCAATGTCATTCAAATAGGTATACATAAACAAACCGTCCGGTTTGTAAATGAATATTTATTTATTCACATTCACGTTAAAAAATATATTTTTAACGATAAACTTTCTATTTCAACACATGAATTTTTATTTAGTTCATTTGCAAAAATGAAAATGATATTTTTATTTTTCTAACTTATTTTAGAAAATTTCGGCAGCATAACGGCACGATACTAGAAATGGGACAAGGCCTAGCCTTATCCCCGGTCTAGTGAAGGCCCACGCCATTCACACATCAATCAAATCCATTCCATTTCACCCAACAATTCAATTCAAACCACATAAACTAACCAACTACTCAACCAAACAATTTAACAAACAAGCCATCCATGGTCTGTGGATGACGGGTGTCGGGTGCTACTAAACACCGTCTGCATCCTAGTATATATATATATAACTAGAAAAAGAGAATTTAGAGTGAGAAGTTCTCACCAATAGCTATCCTAACTCCACGACTCTTCTTTGATAGAAATCTTCATCTTTCTCGCCTTTCTTCACTTTCGTTGCCCGTATTCACTACATATGTAAAAATTGAATTTTTACTCTGCTATTCAATATATAAAAATCGAATTTTTACTTTGCTATTCAATATATAAAAATCGAATTTTTACTTTGCTATTCAATATATAAAAATTGAATTTTTACTTCGCTATTCAATATATAAAAATCGATTTTTTACTTCGCTATTCAATATATAAAAATCGAATTTTTACTTCGCTATTCAATATATAAAAATCTAATTTTTACTTTACTATTCAATATATAAAAATCGAATTTTTACTTCGCTATATATACAAAGATGATATTTTTATATTCTTTATCCTATAAAGATTATATTTTTATAGTTCCCACTATGTAAAAATCATATTTTTATCCTTCTACATATGTAAAAATCACACCTTTCTCCATTTAAAAATATCGTCTTTCTTCCTTTAAAAATCTAATCTTTTCTATTTTAAAAATCTCGTCTTTTCTATTTTAAAAATCTCGTCTTTTCTATTTTAAAAATATCGTCTTTTCTATTTTAAAAATCTCGTCTTTTCTATTTTATTTAGATATACAAAATCCTATCTTCATATATACTTTATTTTCAGATTTTATAAATGCTAATTCGTATATAAAAAACTGATTTTATAAATAAAAATATAATTAAAACTTACAGATTTTGGTCGAAGGGGGCTGTGCTTCTTCGTCGAAGGTCAAGGAGGTGGAAGGGAGGGCGGAGGTCGGGCCAAGGGGGGGGCTGTCGCGGTTGCGCGCAAGGGGGGGCTGCTTCAAATCGGCGGAGGGGGGGCTTCCTCGCGCGACGGCGGCGCCTAGGGGGAGAGGTGGCGGCGTGCGACGGTGGCAGCGGAGGAGGACCGAGCGCGATCGATTTGGGGTTTTTTTCTTTTCTTTTTTTCTGTTGAACGAGAGAGAAGTGAGGGAGAGAGAGAGATAGGGAATATATATTTAATTATATTATTATTTTAATCAAGAAAAGTTGACTTTCACATACGACCTCTAAACGAGGCCCACCGCCTGTCGTCCATAGCGTTTCACCCCCATTCCGAACACAATGGGATATGTATCGCAAGTTGATTCGATCGTTTCGATCAGTTTCCGTCAAAATCAACATATAACTCTATATATTGAATTTAAACGCGCATTTCAATTTACCGGGGTCACATACGAACTCTAAAAATTACAGAAAAATAATTTCTAGCTTCGTATTGACGATACGGTCCTAACAAAACTAATTTCGCCGAATTCTGAGGCCGTTGGAAAAATGGCCATTTTCCAGTCGATTAAAATCAACTGAAACTGGTCAAATGCGTTTCCCTTTGCCACACTCACATATTGATTCGAAAAATTATGAAATTTGAAACCAAGCAATAATTTGACATCACGGACCCAACAAAAGTGGTTTCGTCGATATCTGAGGTCGTTTGCATAATTCCCTTTTTTAAGGGCCTGAATTCCATAGCGACTATTCAGAATTTTCAACTGGACATATCTTTTGATTCCCGTTATGAAATTTCAATTTTTCGGATCCGTTGGAAAGATATTTTCATATAAATCCTATTATTTTTGGTTTCGCTAAAATCCGGATTGTTTTGCACCCGGTACATTCAATTGAAGTTTGAAAACGAATTATCGAACTACCGCGCCATTTTCAATTCTATTTATAATTATATATAATTATTTATATTCTAACGACGACGTATATAATATATACGTCCGATTTCTATTCAAAATAAATTTCTCGTCGATGTTATTTAAAATAATTCATTTTAAATGTTCAAAATCCAATAAAATTGCCAAAATAAAATTTTTAAACTGGTTCAGAATTTCCGGGTTATTACAATCTCCCCCACTTAAAACTTTTCGTCCCTGAAAAGGAACAAAGTCGAAAGTGGTTTGATTAATCTACTCTACGTTCGATCTGGCTTCCTTTCTCCAACTTTTCAGTTTCTGAGAATTTTCAAATTTTCAAAAATTTGGCTAACACCCTAAATTTTCGAAAAGTTTCGCCATAACCTCCCCTGCACCGGGAGCCACGGGAAAATCCCGAAATTGCCATATTGGCCTTCTGATCTCAAAAAGAAAAAGAAAAAGCCAAGCGGCTAGCCAATAGGCTCATAAAATCATCATCACCCAAACAAAACAGTAAATTATAGTAAACATGTACTTATTTGTCGGGCAAACAAATTTTATTCTTCGGCTCTAGCCTCCTTGCTATGACCTATTCAATGATATACATGTATATGCAAGTAAATGTGACCAATTTTCAATACAATTCAATATTTGATTCAATTAGGCTAAATGGTTCAAAATTATTAAACAAATAAACAAACAACACAACCATCAATCAATTAGTGGATTAACGTTTCAAATTGATAATTTTGATACATATACAAAAAATCATGTTTTTGATGCCAATTCACAACAATGTATTCTAGCTATATTAGTTTTGGTTCTCACACCAGTCTAATGGAAATATATAGAAATCACACCTTCGAAATTCGAATATGAATACTGATGATGATGCACCATCATCAGAATCATCCCCGGATATCTAGAATGTGATTCTATATCTACCCAGTATATTAAAACTTCGAATATACGTTCATGACGCGTATACGCGAAATCTTTATATACTCGATTGCCCGTATCAATATAAAAAAATATTCAAATACGTATAAAGCGATTTAAATTTTCAAAACAAAATTGTTTTCATTTGAAAAATATACTCTTCACACTCGTTCTAGGATACTACTGATCCTATCTCTAACGAGTCATTCTAATTGGATATTACTAATCCAATATCTGATGAATTCTTTCGTATGGTTCTAATGTGTCTTGTTCTCGAGCTCTGTAAACCAAAGCTCTGATACCAAACTGAGACGACCCGAACTTCCCCGTGAAGGAAAGCACAGATAGAATTGAGGACAGGACAAAATAGAACGCATACAGAAGAGCATTTCATTGTTATTACAACAATTCCATCAGAATACAAGAATATACAGAGTATAAATGAATAAATTACATTCGACAAATATCAGAGATGACAATAAATTACATAGCAGCGGAAAAATATACAAAGCACAACTGAAAGTAATACACGGATACAGAGCTTTCCGAGCATCGTTCCAGCTGTAAATCAGGATCCTGTGAATATAAATCTGCAAAACCAAAACTACTAGCTGCCCGTGCGGAAAATAGGGGCACCAAGAGTTTAGGTTAAAACGATAAACTCCAGGTCAGTCATGTGACTGGTGTGAGAACTAAAACAGTTATTTAAAACTTTGCTTTAAAAGATAGTAATTCAAGGGACCACACCGTATAACACGGAACGGGTTTCCTCCCAAGAATACTAGTGCATATAACAAAACAACGCAATGCTTTTTGGAAAAATGAAGCTATTATAGGACCCAGGTCCCATCACACAATGCAACGCAAGCCGGAGGATAGGGTTTTCTCTTATAATAGCCAAACATGCTTGGTACGTTTAGACAAATCATTTGATACTATTATAGGTGTATAGTGTCAAAACAATTTTCAATCATAAATATTAATCATAGACGGCTTGGGTACCATATATCATGTCGCCATTAGTTCTACAATTAAAACCGCAATATCACGTATTGGAAATTGGATTTCCGTCATGAGTCGAGGCAAGGGGCAAGCTCCTCTCCAATTCGAGACACTCTAGCAAATGTCCCAGGACCCCACTATGATCCTTGGATCTTCAGGGCTGGTCCTCTCTTACTTTTGAGGATTAGTTATTCCTGAACACACGTTTCCCGGTCCTTACAAACCTATATCCAAGGCGCCTCGTATCCAACAACCACACAGGTGAAAAGTATATAAATGTCAGGGCTGGTAGGTCACTGACACCACCCTAGCTAGAAAGAAACGTCGTGCTCTCCCTGCAGTCACTATCCCGTTTTTGACTCATACCGAGGTGTGAGGCTCGCGAATTCACGTTATACACCAAGCTACGCCACACAGGTCGTGCTTTGATCATAAACCACAAGACTTTGCTTTTCAATAGAAGCCTTGATCAATTGCCACTTACGCATGCCACACTGGCAATTCACTCCATGCGACTGATGTCCATCGATATACAACCTCTGAGCTCGTACGTCTCAGAGAAGGGCGTTAAGAAAGAGAATAAATTCTCTGTCGCCAAACAGATGTATATTTAATAGAGATTAATCAACACAGAATAAAATCCAATGTCAGACACACAATCCATTTACAAGTTCGTTCTAGGTCTGAACGAAACCGGAGGCACTTTCCTCGCATATCCATCGATCTCCAAATACGTCTGGACGATCACCAACTGTTTCCCTCATCTTGGGTGTACAGCCCAATCGAGATCATCAGTAATCACCCAAACGATGTGAAGACTTTCGGTCTTCAACCACCGTCTTCATCTTCGACATCTCGTCGAATTGGTTATTCAGAATGGGTATAAACCCGGCCTTTCTGAATATCCCATGTATAAAATAAACAAATGTTACACAAACACAACGAACGCCTCATTCCAATTCAGAATATTCTTTTATTCACAAAATCACATTCTTAGGGAAATGTTCCCATTAATTTTATCCAAGATAAATTCTTCTAAATTTATCCTATAATCTTCCTTTGGATATCATTTCAAACCATTTTATGGTTTTCCAAACTAGTCGGGATTAGCGAACCACACCGAAGTAATTATTTATTTTATTTCCCAATCCCAACCTATATATCCCATGGAGCAAAACTGGTGATACTCCATTCATAACACCATGGTGTTATCGGTAAAATTAATTACCCTTTTCACGTTCAAATCTAATTAAAGATTTAACTATCACTTTGGAGCAAAACTGGTGGTACTCCATTCTCGATCACCTTTCAGATTTGATAATTTAAATTATCAATTCACTTTTTAATCTAATTAAAGATTCATTAAAACTCCACTTAGTTTCAATCTTTCCAAAATTCAATATCTTGCCTTTAACTGGGATAAAGAACCAATGTCATCTAAAACACGATTCACGACAAACCCAAATCATATTTGATATTAAATACAAGGCTCTGAATAGAAAATATATCGGCTTATATTCAATATCAAATTCTGAAACCAACATATATCGTATTGGAAATAACGATATAAGATATATCTTTCAAATTCCCATAACAATATCTGTATAGTCACGAAATCCAACATCGAAATATTCCGAAGATAATTTCGATTCAACTCCAGTCCAATCCACGTATTGGGAATATTGATTATTTTTAAAATCACTTTCAAATTCAATTTATTTATTTCAAAAATAAATTGATTTTAATTCTAGTTCAAAACTAGTTCATTTCGATAAAAAACTATTTTTATCTTTTCAAATACGGAATTTTTCAGCCCAATTTTTCCCAAATCATTTCTTATGATTTTACACAAATTATAGATATTTTTAATAATTTTATCAAGGCCCGTACAGTCGATTTCCATCAACGGCAATCGAACTACACTTACAACGACCTTTTCCAAATTTGATTTGGACATAATTCCAAATCCAACCGTTAGACTTCAAATTTCTAATATTCATTGGAAAGCTCTTTTCGATACGAACCCAACGGTTCCGGTTTTAGGAGAATCCGACGGTCGGATCTCCCGCAACGTCCATTCCAAGTCAATGGTCCAAATTCACGAACTGCCGCGGCGCGTTCTATTCGGGCCATTATATATAATATATATATATATATATATATATATATATTATATTTCATCGATTTCCCTTTTAAAACGTATTTTATAAATCGTTTTAAATTCGTTTTCAAAACCACTCAATTTCAAATCGATTTGATTTTAATTCAATTCGAATTCATTTCAAATTGATTTCAATTCAATTTCAGTTTGTTTTAAATTTCATTCAAAACGATTTCAATTCGTTTTTAAATCAATTTTAATTTAATTCAATTTGAATTCATTTCTAATTGGTTTGAATTCAAATTCACTTTCTATTCAATTCGAATCGAATTCATTTTCTGTTCGATTCGAATTCATTTCAAATTGATTTCAATTCAATTTCAGTTTGTTTTAATCTAATTTAATTTGAATTTCATTTCAATATATTATATTTCGAAATCACTTTTCAATATTCATTATAAAACGAATAAAATCGATATAAATATCGTTCGCGTCCAAATAACGCATCTCTAATCCACACGGCTTTATATTTTTCAAAAACTTCTTTATTCTATTCAACAAATGAATATTTATTCTATTCAACACATGAATCTATATTTCTTTCAGCACACGACTATTTTTGTTATGTAAAATATTTTATAAAACTATGGTATCTATCTTTTGATTTTAATTAAACTCCATCGCAAAGTAGTTCTAGTTTTTAAATATGATAAAGATGTAAATTTTATTGTTAAAATATTTTACTCAACACACGAATAGTTTCAACACATGAACATCGTCAACCCATGAATATTTTTATATTCAACACATGAATTTTATTTTATAATATTCATTATTTTCCCGATTAGAATGAGGCCCAATCAATCACCATATAATGTTAATTATATGGATTCCATACACACATGTATATAATAACAATGATAAACAATCAACTATCATCCAAAGTGCACTACACTGTATAAGCATCAAATATAGATATCTAACGCTTATCACAGCCTGTCGATCCATCGATCGACATATTTAATCAATCAGGATGAGTGAACTTCAAATTTCATCCCAACACCCGTGTGGGGTTTCAAATCAACAAAAACAGATTTTAGTTGTGCAGTTGGGCGATGTGTAAAATTTATCGACCCAATCAATGTCATTCAAATAGGTGTACATAAACAAACCGTTCGGTTTGTAAATGAATATTTATTTATTCACATTCACGTTAAAAAATATATTTTTAACGATAAAACATTTTATTTCAACACATGAATTTTTATTTAGTTCATTTACAAAAATGAAAATGATATTTTTATTTTTCTAACTTATTTTAGAAAATTTCGGCGGCATAACGGCACGATACTAGAAACGGGACAAGGCCTAGCCTTATCCCCGGTCTAGTGAAGGCCCACGCCATTCACACATCAATCAAATCCATTCCATTTCACCCAACAATTCAATTCAAACCACATAAACTAACCAACTACTCAACCAAACAATTTAACAAACAAGCCATCCATGGTCTATGGATGACGGGTGTCGGGTGCTACTAAACACCGTCTGCATCCTAGTATGTATATATATAACTAGAAAAAGAGAATTTAGAGTGAGAAGTTCTCACCAATAGCTATCCTAACTCCACGACTCTTCTTTGATAGAAATCTTCATCCTTTTCGCCTTTCTTCACTTTCGTTGCCCGTATTCACTACATATGTAAAAATTGAATTTTTACTTTGCTATTCAATATATAAAAATCGAATTTTTACTTTGCTATTCAATATATAAAAATCAAATTTTTACTTTACTATTCAATATATAAAAATCAAATTTTTACTTCGCTATTCAATATATAAAAATCGAATTTTTACTTCGCTATTCAATATATAAAAATCGAATTTTTACTTCGCTATTCAATATATAAAAATCGAATTTTTACTTTACTATTCAATATATAAAAATCGAATTTTTACTTCGCTATATATACAAAGATGATATTTTTATATTCTTTATCCTATAAAGATTATATTTTTATAGTTCCCACTATGTAAAAATCATATTTTTATCCTTCTACATATGTAAAAATCACACCTTTCTCCATTTAAAAATATCGTCTTTCTTCCTTTAAAAATCTAATCTTTTCTATTTTAAAAATCTCGTCTTTTCTATTTTAAAAATCTCGTCTTTTCTATTTTATTTAGATATACAAAATCCTATCTTCATATATACTTTATTTTCAGATTTTATAAATGCTAATTCGTATATAAAAAAACTGATTTTATAAATAAAAATATAATTAAAACTTACAGATTTTGGTCGAAGGGGACTGTGCTTCTTCGTCAAAGGTCAAGGAGGTGGAAGGGAGGGCGGAGGTTAGGCGAAGGGGGGGGGGGCTGTCGCGGTTGCGCGCAAGGGGGGGGGGGCTGCTTCAAATCGGCGGAGGGGGGGGGGGCTGTCGCGGTTGCGCGCAAGGGGGGGGGCTGCTTCAAATCGGCGGAGGGGGGGCTTCCTCGCGCGACGGCGGCGCCTAGGGGGAGAGGTGGCGGCGTGCGACGGTGGCAGCGGAGGAGGACCGAGCGCGATCGATTTGGGGTTTTTTTTCTTTTCTTTTTTCTGTTGAACAAGAGAGAAGTGAGGGAGAGAGAGAGATAGGGAATATATATTTAATTATATTATTATTTTAATCAAGAAAAGTTGACTTTTACATACGACCTCTAAACGAGGCCCACCGCCTGTCGTCCATAGCGTTTCACCCCCATTTCGAACACAATGGGATATGTATCGCAAGCTGTTTCGATCGTTTCCATCAGTTTCCATCAAAATCAACATATAACTCTATATATTGAATTTAAACGCGCATTTCAATTTACCGGGGTCATATATGAACTCTAAAAATTGCAGAAAAATAATTTCTAGCTTCGTATTGACGATACGGTCCTAACAAAACTAATTTCGCCGAATTCTGAGGCCGTTGGAAAAATGGCCATTTTCCAGTCGATTAAAATCAACTAAAACTGGTCAAACGCGTTTTCCTTTGCCACGCTCACATATTGATTCGAAAAATTATGAAATTTGAAACCTAGCAATAATTTGACATCACGGACCCAACAAAAGTGGTTTCGTCGAAATCTGAGGTCGTTTGCAAAATTCCCATTTTTAAGGGCCTGAATTCCATAGCGACTATTCAGAATTTTCAACTGGGCATATCTTTTGATTCCCGTTATGAAATTTCAATTTTTCGGATCCGTTGGAAAGATATTTTCATATAGATCCTATTATTTTTGGTTTCGCTAAAATCCGGATTGTTTTGCACCCGGTACATTCAATTGAAGTTTGAAATCGAATTATCGAACTACCGCGCTATTTTCAATTCTATTTATAATTATATATAATTATTTATATTCTAACGACGACGTATATAATATATACGTCCGATTTCTATTCAAAATAAATTTCTCGTCGATATTATTTAAAATAATTCATTTTAAATGTTCAAAATCCATTAAAATTGCCAAAATAAAAATTTTAAACTGGTTCAGAATTTCCGGGTTATTACAGACATACTATAACAACCCGGATCCCGACAGACCGAATTTTTCAAATTCTATCTATTGAAACCCGAGTTGGGTGCTCTGGTATCCTGCAGAAAAAGGCAGAGATAAAGAAACATGTCAGAATTCGTGAAGCATCTCACAGCGGATGGAAATAAAGTATAATATTCAAATATTGCTTTACCTTGTTAACAATACTGCTAAACCAGTATCCAAAGCTATACCATCTCTGCCATGAACCTAACCTGGAAGTATGTAATGAGGAGGGGGTCAGAACATAAGTTCTGTGTGAGTGGATTTATAATAAACTTCTGTATAATCCTACATATACTGTTCAGTTATATTTTCTTGGCTTTTAGGTTATTCGCGATATTAGCTCTCTAGGCTATACTCATGTCCCACTAGAAGGTTAACCTAATACAACACATATGTAGATATCCCTAACTTGTCTAATCCTTTCCATATATTTATATAGTCCCTTGCCGTATGTCGTACGATCTTCATCATGTAAATCTATACTATGTTAGTGTAGTGCCACCATTCTCGAAATCATTTGGACTGCCACTCTCAATCTTGCTAGATTCCTCGTATCATCTAGATCTAGTCTAAGGTTTACTATTGAGTGCTACCTATTGAACGCTTCTCGGATTCAGGGTTTGCACGACCTAGGTATTTGGATTATGCTACCTATCGAACGATGCCTCCTAGTCTAGGACACACTACCCAGAGCGATGTGTGTTCCTTGAATTTCCCCACGTACGTGTCGTGAATCGTTATTGATGTCTAGTTGCACCTGTCCTCTATATGTGCGGCCCGAGTCCTATAGCAGGGCTAATCAAGAAACATGGAACTCGGTCGGGAGCTTTAAGTTATCTGCCGACGCAAGTGCTAAGGTCTGTTTTTATCTGTGTGTGGCTATGGTCCCACTTGACCCCTCCCTCAACTAATTGAAGGCACCCAAGAAAATCAAGAATAAGAACTGCACGCAGGCCCTCTCTGCCCCCACAAACCTATTGGCTAACCTCACCCATAACTAGATAGCAAGTATATGGTCTTTTGGAGTTCTCCAACTTTCCGCTTCACGTGCTCTGTTGACTCAAGATGGTAGGTAGACGACGACGTGCTATCACATGGCTAATCTAGATATCGCCGCCTCACGCTGGTCCATCCTAGCCTTTAGGTTGCCTTATATTGCAACCAAGGCATACTCTTGGTTCTTCTAGCGCAGACCTTAACCTCTTTGAGCCCAGGAGGATCATCTGCAACCTCACAGAGGGATGCCAAGAGTACCCTCACGTCCCCTCGAAGCCGTGTGCTTCGTAACCCAGACCGTTGGAGCGGACGTTCGCTCCTTCTCGTGTTCTACTTGGTTTTCTTGACTAAGGTTTACTACTTAGTTCTATTAACTAAGGTTTACTACTTAGTTTCCAGAATCATTCGTTTTCTTAAATAACGTTTATTACTTGGTTCTCTTAACCAAGGTTTGATACTCGGTTTCTTTTTTTCATATTCACCAAGTTACCCTTGCTTATTAATTCAATTTATATTTAACCCAATTACGTCCATTAATAAGCCCACAACATGTTATTTTCCAATTTCATAAATTATTCCCTTTTAGGGTTACAACAACATGTTACACTTAATTCATAGTTAAGTATGCCTTATCCAACATATATACTGATTAGGAGAATAACCCTCTAAACACCAGCCCCGAAGACCGAAATCAACATCAGACTGGCACCCAGAGAATTACTCAACCCAACCAACATATATGATTCTAATTTACTTCTTTTCCGTTCATATAACTTATATCATTTTTAATTTCACATTTCTCCTTCCCAAACCACTTAATTTAAGTATATCTTTACATATAAGTTATCTCATCTTCCTTATTGTTTCCTATAACTTATCTTGTCCCATAAGTTATAATTTCCACCTATCATCCTTTCTTGCCTTATTCAAGTTTATTCATAATAGGTTATTTATCATTCCCCATTTCTTGTCATTAATTTTAGATTTGACTTAACCCTTCCATTTACTTAACCCGTTACTTAAACTTTACCCAATTCAATTAACTTATGATACCGTCACGGGTCCCATCTGGTTAAGCATATTTAAATTTTGTTTCACATATCACCCGTGTCCCACTTAACCCACTTTATTATATTTTCCATAAGTTACACATGTCTTACTATGGTTAAGTCTACCTTAGTCATGTTTTACATGTCATTTATAACACCCACTTAACCCTCTAACCATACCCATGTCACCCACATGTCTTATTATGGTTAGTATTTCTTAATTTATTTATTATGCCGTAACGATGTATGACCTCTCACATTAGACGTCTGTTCGTGGCAGTTGGATTTGCCGGGCGGTTCCGGGCAAACTTATACCACAATGCGCCTAACCTCGTGTCATAAACCATTACACCTCTAGTTCTTGCCGTTGACCTCTCACACTATACATCCGCTTGTGGTTGCTGGATTTGCCGGGCGGTTCCGGGCAGTCTTACACCACAAACGCGCCTAAACTCATGTCATAGGCGTTCATTAACAATCGTCTTTCACCCAAACCCCAAATTCATGTCATGTGTTCCAAATTTAACTTAATTACAATTCATGTCTATTCTAAGTGTCATAGGCCAATTATAAATTTACAAGCATGTTCATGTTCATTCTAGATATCAAATGTCAGTTACCAATTCACAAGCATGTTCACGCTCAAGTTATGCCACTTTTGTCAATTTCAAGTTATGCGTCGAGTTCCATAATTACATAAAAAACATGGTTTGTCCAACATATTCCATTTTTAATTATGTTTCTAGGATCTTAATGGCATATCCAATTCTCAAGTCTCAAATTCAAGCTTTACCCAAAAACCCCAATTTATGTTCATGCTTATAATCCCGTTAATAGGCTATACCTATTATTCCCCTCAATCCCATAGTATGTAGATTTGAAATAAATCATCTTTCTCCCAATCCTATCCTACATTCAATAATTCCAATTAAGTTTACATAATTTCATGTTAACATCATAAATCATAATTCCTGATTATGCGCCATTCATGTTCCCAAATCATATCCAAAGATTCATTATGGATTACGCTCCAAAATTACCCATTTACAAGCGGTATCACAATGATTTCCCAATATTTACAATAATAATTGTTATGCCACAATCCCCAATATTTGCAATAATAAATTGTTACGCCCTAATCCCAAATTGCAGATTATGTTTCTCGATTGCATAAAATAGATTATGCCCAACATTTCCATATTCCAACCGCACGTATGCATAATAAGATTTTCGTCTAGGTTCGAGATAACCTAGATCCAAAAATAAAAAGGGGAAGGAGAATAAAAGGAACAATTATTGTAACATCAATCTTGAATTAAATTAATAACTGGGGAATGATGAATGATAATAATACTATTATGTAACAAATTTATTATAATTCCACTCACCTTGACTGGATTGGAGAAATAAACGATTTGTCGTTGATGTAGAATGCTGATTCAATCTTCTTATTTGATTATTGGTGAGGAGCATGAATTGTTGATGAAGAATTTTGCTTCTTGATTTGATTAAACTCCAAAGTTGATGAAGAATTTGCAATTTAGTTTAGGGTTTTGGGGCGGCGACCATGTTTGGTTGAAGATGGCGACGTGGATGCGTTAGAAGGAGTTGTTTATGACTTAGGTTAGGTCTAGGAACTATTTTATAGGTGTAGAGAGTGTTTTAGAGCCATTAGATCACCCCAGAAGCCATCCGGTCCGTCCAGCACATCAAAAATCGTCACTGCCTAGATCTAGAAAAATCAGGGGGGAGGTCGACACTAAGGTTGACCCCTAGGTCGACCTCCCTGGGTAGGTAAACCCCCAGGTCGACCTCCAAATCGACCACCCTAGGTAGGTCGACCCCCAGGTCAACCTGCCTGGGTATTTTCCTATGAAAATTATGAATTTTTGTTGAATCTTCCACAGGCCATAACTCTTTCATACGGAGTCTGATTTTTGAAAACTTGGACTCTATTCCAAGCAGAATTTCGAGACGAACGCAATGGTCGTGTCCATTTTACTTAATTCCTGATATTTAAATTAAATCCTTATTTTATTATCTTCTCTGTTACGTACACTGTAATTGAATTAATCTTTCCTTCTCTTTCATTTATTAATTAATTTTCATTGTACATCACCATTATTAACCTATTTACGCATATATATACATTTTTAGCTATATATAAAAAATATGGGGTGTTACATTCTCCCGACCTTAAGGAATTTCATCCCCGTAATTCGATAAGAGCAAAATAGATAATCCCTCGTAACATCAAATTAGTGTTCATCCAATTGTTGCAACATTGTGCATATGTGCAAAGTGAGATACATCATAGTAAATCATGTATGCCTAATTTGGATCCACCTATATGTATTCAAACTTTAAAAACTCTTTCTAAACATGATGCTCACATCCTAAATATACTTGCAATTCTATATGAATGCGATATTTTGATAAATCAAAATGTTTTTCATCCAAATTTTCCTGCACTCTTACAGAGTAAGTGCATAATTCATCCAATTTTCGCATCCAAAACCCTACCAAACATCATTAAATTCGAAATTTAGAAAAATCTAATTTTCCAAATTCGATTTCTTATGTTATGAAAACGGAAAAATTCACATCCTCCGTTTTTCTTTCCTAATTGTACTTGGATTTTTACATAACTATTCTATAAAGATTTCCTATTTTCCTGTCCAAGCACAACCACATAAGAAAGCTTTCTTTTCTATTTCATCTTATCTTGGAGTAATTTCATATTTATTCATCTTTTTCTTAAGATTATCATTTTCTTTTCCCATCACATTTGTTGCTTTACTGAATTTATTGTTTCTTGTTAGTTAGGCTATTCTCTTTCTTAGCTTATTTGACTTAATCCAATTACTTAAGTTTATTATTTCAAATAAGCTTTTTCTGTTTTCAACTCAAACAGCATCCCACGCAGCTACTACTACGGGCCAAGAATCTTAGGACTTTGTCATCTCAGAAAATTGCAAGTCCACACAACAGGATCTACCCACTTACTTGCCGTTTACTACTTAGTAGCCACTACTAGTCCTTGCTGTGTATTACTAGCCTATCCCTTTTTCTTTTTTCTCAAGAAACAAACCTAGGTTTCTCAATGCTTATGCATTCTACGGGAAATTTTCCATTAGTTTAATATTAGCTAATCCTTGACTGTAAATTGGTGTAACACCCCATGTCCATTAATGTCACTCACAAAGGGAATGCATTAACTTCCATGGAGGTTATAAGTGAATATAGAACAGAAAAATTACAACAAGACAGATAATAAATAGTACTTGGAAATCTAAAACTTCATTTTATTGCAGTGGAAATTAAACATGTTTGTTACATCATAAAATCATAGATCATAACCAAGTACAATATCCATCTTCATAAAAACAAAATACATAATCCCATTACATAAATAGCCATTAAAAAGATAACAAGCTGGTCTTTACTTCAACGGTCCATGCTTTCCAAAGAGAGATGAAGCAATTCAATCAAACTCCACTAGACCTGGGCCCAACCTGAGGACCTGGAGGGGGAAAAAGGATAGAAATAGAGGGGGTCAGACATAAAGTCTGGCGAGTATGATAATTCTAACAATACTATTATCAAAATAACTAGACTAAGGCATAAACTGGAAGACAAGTAAATGTCTATGAACTCTTAGGAAGATAAAGATAGTGTTTAAGATAACGTTAAAGGCACACCTAATTACTAATGAATGACTACTACACTGCACCGCACATTACTACACTGCACCACACCAGTCACCCTATTGTTTGATCCAACTTGCTTCGCACAGAAACTTTATAAATAGCCTTACGTACCCCTAGCTGACTACATAGGTGTCGTCTGCCCCTATCTCCACTAGGTGTACCCCACTACCCACTTTCGATCGGCTCCCTACTCGTAGATACCCGTGCTGGCCCTACAGTGGGGTGTATCACTCCCCTAAAGTGGCAACCCGATACAACTTGAGAATGCACGGCTTATACCTACACGATGCAACAACGTCTTACCTACCAGCCCGGGTCCACACACGCATACGAAACCCGTTGGACTTGCGTTGCCACCGCTCCCCGTTTTGGCCTCTTACAGTCGAACCCAACATGCGTGTCCCGTCCTCGACTTGGGTCGAGCCTACAAAGATACGTTTGGGATACTGGTCGAAATGGGCCCCCACAAGCTACCCACCTAAGCTTGTCACTAGTATATCCCACTTAACCCTCTTAGTCGTGTTCATTTACATGTGTGTTTGGTTAAGTCTTACTAATCGTATTTCACATGCCACTAAGGGCACCCCCTAGATTCCTCATGCCACCCAAGGCACCTACTTAACCCCCATGTCCCACCTTACATGTTTATCTGGTTAAGTATTTCTTAATTCATTCAGGCCATAACCTCATAAAGTCCTCTCACGTTAGACTGGCATTTATGGCAGCTGGATTTGCCGGGCGGGTCCGGGCAGTCTTACACCATAAAAGAGTCTAACCTCGTGCCTTTACAACTGTTATGCTTTAGTTTAGGCCTAGGACCTCTCACATTAGGCTGACATTTGTGACCACTGGATTTGCCGGGCGGGTCCGGGCAGGTTTACGTCAAAAACGAGTCCAACCTCGTGTCCTAAGCATTGATTAACACTTAAAATCTTTTACCCCAGTTTTAATAATTCCCTATTCAAATTATTAATTAAGTTAACTTTTAATGATGTCCATAATTGACTCAATTATGGCCATCCACTTATGACATGCAAAATCATATCAATTGCACCCCCAACTTTTCAATATTAAATCCTTAATATTACCCCTACCCCACGTTTATACGTTCGCTTATTCAACGCATAATATAGGCTAGACTTGAATAGTCTAACACATAGCACAAAGATAAATTATCACAACATATAGACAATTAAAATAAATCTAATCATAATAGGAGTGAAACTTGCATAAACTACACATGTTAAGGATCAAAAGGTGTCAACTTGTTAAATGTCTCAATTTATATGATATGATCATAGCCCAAATCTATACATAAACTTGCATATGGGGTTTTTAGGCAACATAATGATGGTGTGAACTAGCATAGGATATCACATATGTCATAGCATAATTCTAGATGTCATAATAGATGTCATGGCATATGTTCATAACTTTTCTAATCAATCTAACTTGCATATGTGACTTGTCATATAGATCAACATAACCCAAACATGATGATTTAATTAATATGAACTAACTAGCATAGATGGTAACATCATGGCCTTTTTAACATGTATGATCCATCACAACTTAGCATAGAAACTTTCAACATACATAACATCATCATAGCATGATTTACAACATATAAGATATCATTATCACATAACATTGGATTTACAATATACATGATAGCAAAAGGGGTTTACAACAACATATATGATAATTCACATCATCTACTCATAATCCATTCATAACTCAACCTAATTAAAATGATAATAATCTTGTTAAGATCATCATACTCACAATTTAGAGAAGAAAAGAGAGAGTTTTGCTTTGCTTTAGGGTTGAGTTTATTAGAATTGAATTTGCTTTTCTTCTTTCTTAGTTGGCGGCGGCTCCATTGATTTCCATGGCGATGGTATGATGGTAACTATTCTATTTTAATTAGGTTTAGGGTTAGCATTAGGATGTATTTATAGGTGTAGGAAGTTATTTAGGACCATTAGATTAACCCTGAACCATGAGAACCAATCAAATGAAAAATCTGCATTTGAGCGAATCGGCCCACGGGTTGACAGCCAAACACCCTGGATTAACCCCTAGTCGACCCTGCGAGGCTCGGGTCGACCTCAAAAATGGGCCGGTTCGGTTATTCCCCCTCCCAATTCGCTGTTTTTAACTTTTTCGCATATTTATTTATTTAATTTTTAATATATATATATCAATATATATATATTTCTCTGCGCAACCCATTTCACTTAATTCTTTTCTAAAAATTAAGTATACTTTAATTTGTGAATTTTAATGTTATAAAATTACGGGGTGTTACATTCTCCCCTCCTTAAAGGATTTCGTCCCCGAAATCTCCAAGTCAAGAAGAATGTATATCCTACCATCTAATCGTCCATCTACTCAACCATCAAACACCAGCATCCATTGTCCTTAAAAGACTTCTAATGCTTTAATGTTTATATGCACAGTGTGTGTATATGTCCATATCTAATGCAAAATTAGGCGGTCTACTGATTCAGTCGACCTCCTTAGTGCAATTCATGATAGTGCCATGCGTCCAATATGTATGCAAAAGATTCCTAATGATACATATTAATTCTATATGCGTGCACAACCATCCACCCGAATGCAGCAACTATATGATAATACAACCATTATACATCCATTTTACTAAATACATCCATATATATGCAATATGCAATATGAAGTGACTGAGCCGATCTGGTGTCTAATAGTGTGTGTATATGCATCCACGAGCAACCACTAGCAAACACTTGCATCCACTTTGCATCCACCATTCATAACATGTCTCAAACACATGTTTCAACCATAGGATTATCCTAACTAAAGTTCAAAGATACTAGCGAGAGGATATACTAAAGATAAGATAAGTACAAGCTAAGCGATAAAGGAGAAATTAAAAGACATACCCTCAAAAAGAAAAGGGTATCGTGAACGCATCTTCTCTTCTGTCTCCCAAGTAGCGTTGCTCTCATCATCTCCCCATTGCACTTTGACTAGTCTGACCTCTCGATTCCTCAACCTATTGATCTCCGACCCAAGAATGCGCGTAGGAGCTCGTCGAATTGTCGCATCACGCTCTATCTCCACCTCTCTAAGAAAGCTCGGCTCTACCACTTCCGCGGTCTCGTGCAAGCACTTCCTCAAATGTGACACATGGAATACGTCGTGTACACCACTAAGTCTCTCGTGCAACTCCACTCTATATGCCATCTGTCCAATTTTCTCCTTAATGGGAAACGGCCCTACAAACCTTGGTGCTAATTTCCCAACGGACCCAAAGCAAACAACATTCCGTAATGGAGACACTTTGACAAAGACCATGTCCCCAACTTCAAACTCGAGATCAGTCCTCCTCTTATCCGCATAAGATTTCTGCCTATCATGTGTTGCTTTCATCCTCCTTCGAATCAAGTCGATCTTCTCCGAAGTCTCCCTAATCATATCGGGCCCAAGTAAGATCTTATCCGTAGATTCCCACCAACATGTAGGTGAACGACAAGGTCGTCCATAAAGAGCTTCGAATGGTGCCATACCAATGCTGAACTGAAAGCTGTTATTATATGCGAACTCCACCAATGGAAGATGCTCTTCCCACGTACCCCCAAAGTCTAGGATACATAGCCTCAACAGATCCTCTAGAATGCGATTCACCCTCTCGGTCTGGCCGTCCGTCTGAGGATGATATGCGGTGCCCAAACATAACTGAGTCCCTACCGCCTCTTGTAAGATTCTCCAAAATTCGCTAGTGAAAATAGGATCGCGGTCGCTCACTATGCTAGAAGGAACACCGTGCAAACTAACTATTTCTCGAACGTATACGGAGGCTAACCATGGAGCAGTCCTCTTACTCTTTACGGGAATGAAATGGGCGCTTTTAGTAAGTCTATCTACTATAACCCAAATTCCCGTATTACCCTTCCTTGATCGCGGTAACCCATCCACAAAATTCATCGAGACACTTTCCCACTTCCATAGTGGAACCTCCAATGGGTGAAGCAACCCACCGGGTTTCTTTTGCTCCGCTTTTACTTGTTGGCACACCAAGCATCTAGCGACATACTCGGCCACATCTTTCTTCATGTCGGCCCAAAAGTAAACGCTCTTCATGTCTTTGTACATCTTGTCCCCGCCGGGATGAATGGTCATCTTCGAATGATGTGCTTCGTCAAGAATAGTCTTCCTTAGGTCATCGTCTTTTTGTACACAAAGTCTACCGTCCCTACGTAACCAACCCTTATCGTCTAGGGTATACCTATGGAGATGGCTTGATGACTCCCCTCCTTTGAGTTTTTCTACTAACTCAACCAACTGCGGGTCGTCTCGCTGTGCCTCGCCAATCCGTCCCAAAAACGTAGGTCTGACCTCCAAGGATGCTAGCAAACCGGGTACGAAGTCAACGGAAGGTCTAAAGTCAAACATCGAAATGAATTCTAAACTTCGCCGCTCAACAAACAAAGGACTTAAGGATAATCTTTTTCTACTTAAGGCGTCTGCCACCACGTTACCCTTGCCAGGGGTATAGGCTATTTCGAAGTCGTAGGACGCTAAGAACTCCATCCACCTTTGTTGCCTTAAGTTCAAGTCCTTTTGAGAGAATAGGTATTTTAAAGGCTTGTGGTCAGTGAATAGTTCGAATTTCTTGCCAAGAAGATAATGACGCTAAGACTTAAGCGCGAAAACAATAGCGGCCAATTCTAGGTCATGTGTAGGATAATTTTTCTCATGCGCTCTCAACTGCCTTCCACCATAGGTTATTACCCTACCCTCTTGCATTAAGACTGCGCCTAGTCTTGTCCCACAAGCATCAGTATAAACGGTAAACGGCTTACTCCCGTGTGGCAATACTAAGACTGGGGCTGAAGTCAAAGCTCTCTTCAAACATTGGAACGCATCATCACAATCTACGTCCCATGTGAAAACTAGGTTCTTCTTCGTCAAGCGTGCCAATGGAGCTGATATCTTTGCGAAGTCTTTGATAAACTTCCTATAGTAGCCAGCCAACCCCAAGAAACTTCTCACTTCGGTAGCATTTTTAGGGACCTTCCAATCTTGGATGGCCACCACCTTCGCGGGATCCACGGCTATCCCTTCTTTGGAAACCACGTGCCCCAAGAACCGTACTTCCTTCCTCCAGAAGTGACACTTAGAAAATTTAGCCTTAAGGCTATGCGCTCGTAGGGTCTCCAACACTTCCCTAAGATGTAGGGCATGCTCTTCTTTATCCTTAGAAAAGATCAATATGTCATCTACAAAGACTACCACGAATTTGTTAAGGTACTCCCTAAACACCCTACTCATCAAATCAACAAAATATGCTGGGGCGTTTGTCAAACCGAAGGGCATCACTAGCCATTCATAGAAACCGTCCGGAGTCCTAAAGGCAGTCTTGTCTATGCTATCCTCAGCCACTCTCAACTGATGGAACCCAGTGGCTAAGTCCAACTGCGAAAACACCGAGGCGCCAACTAACTGATCGAAGAGATCGTCAATCCTCGGCAGTGGGTGTCTGTTCTTCTTAGTAAGTTTATTAAGTTCTCTATAGTCCACACACAGTCTAAGGGACCCATCCGCCTTCGTGGCAAATACTACTGGAGCACCCTACTCCGATATACTTCGTCTTATGAACCCCTTCTCAAGCAACTTCTTCACTTGCTTATCGAGTTCCCTCCTTTCACGTGGAGCCATGTGGCGTACTGGCAAAGATACTGGTTTCGCATTATCCACAAGATATATTCGAAAATCTATCTCCCGCTTCGGAGGCAAGCCCTTCACCTCCTCAAACAGATCCGAATATTCTCGGACCACTCTAACAGATCGTAGATTTTCCTCAGACGCGTCAAGCGATTCTAGATAACTTAGCATAACCGAATTTATGGGATTACAGAAGATTTCGAGAGTGTTGTCAAGGTGTGTCACGAGTCTAACTACTCTCCTTTCACAATCAAGAATGGCACCATTTCTGGATAACCAATCCATTCCTAAAATTAGCCCATAGCCCGTGTAGCCCAACACATAAGCATCACATCCAAATTCAACGCTAAGTATGGAAATTTTCAAATCCAAACACATCATGGAAAAATAAGCTGAGCCCCCTATTGGATTTGAAACAACTAAGGGATCCTCTACTAAACTGGTGTTTAAGTGCAGTGATTCAACTAATGATGTAGAGATAAACGAATGTGATGCGCCCGAATCGAATAAGGTACGGACAGGATGATCAAACAGAAAAACTAAGCTTTCAACAGAAATGGTTCTACCTCGTTCTTGCAGCGGTGGGACCGCGAGAGCCTGAACTTGTCCCCTAGCCTGCCCTGGTGCCATAAGAGCCTGCAACTGTCCTCCCGAGGTAGCTCCTGCCCTCTGCCCCTTCTTTGGGCAGTCCTTCACTAAATGTCCCGCATCGCCACAATGAAAACAGCCTGTCTTCTTTTTCTTTCAGCAATCCTTGCTGAGATGGCCTGGGGTTCCACAGTTAAAGCACTTCTTCTTTCCCTTGCCATTATTGTCTTTTCCACCCTTCTTGTTTTTCTGTTGTGGTTTCTTCTGATCCCCCTTCTTCTTGGGTGCCTTATCAGCTTTAGCGATTTTCTCCTCATGCATGAGCGTCATTTCTACTAACTTCTCAAAGGTGGCCCCCCATCGGGATGTGGGTCATAGCCAACCCTTGCAATGGTTCATTCAAGCCATTCACGAACCTTAGAGCCTTCTTCTTCGGCGTGTTTACTAAGTCCAAGCCAAACCTTGCTAACTGATTAATTTATTGACATATTCTTTCATTGATGAGCTTCCTTGCTTCAATGTCAAGAACCTTTCCATATATAGATTTTCTTCCGCCCTTAAGAGAAACTTCGCCTCGAACCTACATCTGAAATCCGCCCAAGAGTCAACAGGACGCTCCCCATTAGTGACCTCCCACCAAAACGAGGCCTCTCCCTTCATCAACCAAGCTGCTAAACAAACTCTCCTCCCTTCTTCCACTTCAAAGATTTCTAGCAATTCTTCCACCTCCTTAAGCCAATCTCTAGCTTCCACAAACATTTCTGACCCTTGAAATGGTTTTCCACCCATAGCCTTGAATTCCTTGCACGTCTTTGCAAAAGTATCTACGTGAGGAGGAGGAGGAACGGGTGCAACTGGTGGTGGAGGAACATTGGCTGGACCTGCAGCGGCCCTAGCCTCCAATAGCCTCCTATACCATCCTGGTATCGTTACACCGTCAGGTAGATTAAGATCTTCAGTCATGCTGAAACGAAAAAGGAAAGATTCAAAATGGAGAATTAGAAAGATAAAGATATGTGGCTATTGGGGATTATGTTTTTCTTAAAAACTTTTCCCTTTAAATTTCTCATTAAAACATGTTTTTGAAAACACTTCTTCCAAAAATAACTATTTTTCTAAAGTATTTTTATCTGTTCTGGTAACCTTAAGCTCTGATACCACGTGTAACACACCACATCCATTAATGTCACTCACAAAGGGAATGCATTAAATTCCATGGAGGTTATAAGTGAATATAGAACAGAAAAATTACAACAAGATAGATAATAAATAGTACTTGGAAATATAAAACTTCATTTTATTGCAGCGGAAATTAAACATGTTTGTTACATCATAAAATCATAGATCATAACCAAGTACAATATCCATCTTCATAAAAACAAAATACATAATCCCATTACATAAATAGCCCTTAAAAAGATAACAAGCTGGACTTTACTTCAACGGACCAAGCTTTCCAAAGAGAGATGAAGCAATTCAATCAAACTCCACTAGAGCTGGGCCCAACCTGATGACCTGGAGGGGGAAAAGATAGAAATAGAGGGGGTCAGACATAAAGTCTGGCGAGTATGATAATTCTAACAATACTATTATCAAAATAACTAGACTAAGGCGTAAGCTGGAAGACAAGTAAATGTCTATGAACCCTTAGGAAGATAAGATAACGTTTAAGATAACGTTAAAGATAACGGTAAAGGCACACCTAATTACTAACGAATGATAACTACACTGCACCGCACATTACTACACTGCACCACACCAGTCACCCTATTGTTTGATCCCACTTGCTTCACACATAAACTTTATAAATAGCCTTACGTACCCCTAGCTGACTACATAGGTGCCATCTGCCCCTATCTCCACTAGGTGTACCCCACTACCCACTTTCGATCGGCTCCCTAATCGTAGATACTCGTGTTGGCCCCACAGTGGGGTGTATCACTCCCCTAAAGTGGCAACTCGATACAACTTGAGAATGCACGGCTTATACCTACACGATGCAACAACGTCTTACCTACCAGCCCGGGTCCACACATGCATACGAAACCCGTTGGACTTGCGTTGCCACCGCTCCCCGTTTTGGCCTCTTACAGTCGAACCCAGCATGCGTGTCCCGTCCTCGACTTGGGTCGAGCCCACAAAGATACGTTTGGGATATTGGTCGAAATGGGCCCCCACAAGCTACCCACCTAAGCTTGTCACTAGTATATCCCACTTAACCCTCTTAGTCATGTTCATTTACATGTGTGTTTGGTTAAGTCTTACTAATCATATTTCACATGCCACTAAGGGCACCCCCTAGATTCCTCATGCCACCCAAGGCACCTACTTAACCCCCATGTCCCACCTTACATGTTTATCTGGTTAAGTATTTTTTAATTCATTCAGGCCATAACCTCATAAGGCCTCTCACATTAGACTGGCATTTATGGCAGCTGGATTTGCCGGGCGGGTCCGGACAGTCTTACACCATAAAAGAGTCTAACCTCGTGTCTTTACAACTGTTATGCTTTAGTTTAGGCCTTGGACCTCTCACATTGGGCTGACATTTGTGACCACTGGATTTGTCGGGCGGGTCCGGGCATGTTTACGTCACAAACGAGTCCAACCTCGTGTCCTAAGCATTGATTAACACTTAAAATCTTTTACCCCAGTTTTAATAATTCCCTATTCAAATTATTAATTAAGTCAACTTTTAATGATGTCCATAATTGACTCAATTATGGCCATCCACTTATGGCATGCAAAATCATATCAATTGCACCCCAACTTTTCAATATTAAATCCTTAATATTACCCCTACCCCACGTTTATACGTTCGCTTATTCAACGCATAATATAGGCTAGACTTGAATAGTCTAACACATAGCACAAAGATAAATTATCACAACATATAGACAATTAAAATAAATCTAATCATAATAGGGGTGAAACTTGCATAAACTACACATGTTAAGGATCAAAAGGTGTCAACTTGTTAAATGTCTCAATTTATATGATATGATCATAGCCCAAATCTATACATAAACTTGCATATGGGGTTTTTAGGCAACATAATGATGGTGTGAACTAGCATAGGATATCACATATGTCATAGCATAATTCTAGATGTCATAATAGATGTCATGGCATATGTTCATAACTTTTCTAATCAATCTAACTTGCATATGTGACTTGTCATATAGATCAACATAACCCAAACATGATGATTTAATTAATATGAATTAACTAGCATAGATGGTAACATCATGGCCTTTTTAACATGTATGATCCATCACAACTTAGCATAGAAACTTTCAACATACATAACATCATCATAGCATGATTTACAACATATAAGATATCATCATCACATAACATTGGATTTACAATATACATGATAGCAAAAGGGGTTTACAACAACATATATGATAATTAACATCATCTACTCATAATCCATTCATAACTCAACCTAATTAAAATGATAATAATCTTGTTAAGATCATCATACTCACAATTTAGAGAAGAAAAGAGAGAGTTTTGCTTTTCTTTAGGGTTGAGAGAATTAGAATTGAATTTGCTTTTTTTCTTTCTTAGTTGGCGGCAGCTCCATTGATTTCCATGGCGATGGTATGACGGTAACTATTCTATTTTAATTAGGTTTAGGGTTGGCATTAGGATGTATTTATAGGTGTAGGAAGTTATTTAGGACCATTAGATTAACCCTGAACCATGAGAACCAATCAAATGAAAAATCTGCATTTGAGCGAATCGGCCCACGGGTTGACAGCCAAACACCCTGGATTAACCCCTAGTCGACCCAGCGAGGCTCGGGTCGACCTCAAAAATGGGCTGGTTCGGTTATTCCCCCTCCCAATTCGCTGTTTTGAACTTTTTCGCATATTTATTTATTTAATTTTTAATATATATATATATATATCAATATATATATATTTCTCTGCACAACCCATTTCACTTAATTCTTTTCTAAAAATTAAGTATACTTTAATTTGTGAATTTTAATGTTATAAAATTACGGGGTGTTACAATTGGCAAGAGAGTAACTCCCTAAGTATCAACCCCGAAGACCGAAATCAACATCAGATTGACACTCAGAGAATCACTCAACCAATCTCTAGTTGGTTCCAATTGTTTAGTTCATTGCTTTAACTTTCTCTCGTTTTATTCTAGGCACTAATCCTTACCTACTCCATTCTTTTTAAAACATAGTTTGGCCTCCTTTCATTTCATTACATTTTTCTTTCAACAATTAGAAGTGTTAAAACTTTATTTTCTTTCCTCAAAAACTTTCTTTTGCCAAACCATAAAAACATGTTACAAAGTAAAATTGCAAAATATATTTTTTCCAAATCACAAAACTGGAGTAGACAAAGACAACTAATGGGTTACACGGTTCCTATTTACAATGTTAACTTCGGCCGCTAAGGTGCAAATATCTATTCTATTCTTACACTCTACTGCTTATTTTGTTCACCCAAAAAAAAATTCTTTTTAAAACAGTAATCTAAATTTATTGTTAACAAAATAGAGATTTCAAAACTTCTTTTCAATGCTTTCATATATGAAAACTCGCGAGCTATACATGTTCTACAATATGCAATTTTCCATGAGAGAACTCTTTTGAAACAAGAAATCATTGTTTTACACAATATACCCCACTTTACTTTAAAACCCATCATGCACTAAAAACATCAAAATAATTTTAAGATCAAAACTTGGAAAAATACCACAAACTCTTTTACAGATTCAAGTTTTTAAAAGCTTATCATTGGGTTAGACTCAAAGCGGGTCTTCAACTCACTAGGATTTCCTAGGCATTTTCGCGAATTCAATTCTCTCGACTATATATACTCCTAATCCATATTTCATTTTTCAACCTTTTCTAGTTTCTAAGGTTACACTTCTAAATCCGCTACTCTAAAATACTAACATTTCAATTTCCATCTTATGGGATATTTTCTTTCTCTAACATCCAGTCAGGTTGTACACTTTCCAACCAATCCTCTTAAGGGTCTCAAAATTCCTATGTTCATTCCCTTAGTGTACAAACTAGATATCCCAACTCTTTCCATGTCTAGTGGGCTACTATATGGATCTAGGTTTATATATATAATATATTTATATTTTTGAAAATACAAATACGTTCACTCATTATCTCCCTAAGATCAGAAAAAGGCAGAGATAAAGAAACATGTCAGAATTCGTAAAGCGTCTCACAACGGAAGGAAATAAAGTATAATATTCAAACATTGCTTTACTTTATTAACAATACTTCTAAACCAGTATCCAAAGCTATAACATCTATGTCATGAACCTAACCAGGAAATATGTAATGAGTAGGGGGTCAGAACATAAGTTCAGTGTGAGTGGACTTAGAATAAACTTCTGTATAATCCTACATACACAATTTAGTTATATTTTCTTGCTTATTAGGTTATTCGCGATATTAGCTCTCTAGGCTATACTCATGTCCCACTAGTAGGTTAACCTAATACAACGTATATGTAGATATCCCCAACTCATCTAATACTTTCCATATATTTATACAGTCCCCTGCCGTATGTCGTACGGTCTTCATCATGTAAATCGATACTAGTTTAGTGTAGTGCCACCATTCTTGAAATTGTTTGGACTGCCACTCTCGATCTTGCTAGATTCCGCGTATCATCTAGATCTAGTCTAAGGTTTACTATCGAGTGCTACCTATTGAACGCTTCTCAGATTCAGGGTTTACGCGACCTAGGTCTAAATAGGGATTATGCTACCTATCGAATGATGCACTCTAGTCTAGGACACACTACCCAGAGCGATGTATGTTCCTAGACTTTCCCTACGTATGTATCGTGAATCGTTATCGATGACTTATTGCACCTGTCCTCTATATGTGCGGCCCGAGTCCTGTGGCAGGGCTAATCAAGAAACACGGAACTCGGTCGGGAGCTTTTAGTTATCTGCCGACGCAGATGCTAAGGTCTGTTTTTATTTGTGTGTGGCAATGGTCCCACTTGACCCTTCCCTCAACTAATGAAAGGCACCCAAGAAAATCAAGAATGAGAACTGTACGCAGCCCCTCTCTGTCCCACAAACCTATTGGCCAATCTCACCCATAACTAGATAGCAAGTATATGGTCTTTTGGAGTTCTCCGCCTTTCCACTTCACGTGCTCGATTGACTCAAGATGGTAGGTAGACGACAACGTGCTATCACAGGGCTAATCTAGATATCACCGCCTTACGCTGGTCCATCCTTGCCTTTAGGTTGCCTTATATTGCAACCAAGGCATACTCTTGGTTCTTCTAACGCAGACCTTAACCTCTGTGAGCCCAAAAGGATCATCTGCAACCTCACAAAAGGATGCCAAGAGCACCCTCACGTCCCCTCAAAGCCGCGTGCTTCGTAACCCAGACCGCTGGAGCGGACGTTCTCTCCTTCTCGTGTTCTACTTGGCTTTCTTGACTAAGGTTTACTAATTAGTTCTCTTAACTAAGGTTTACTACTTAGTTTATTTAATCGTTCATTTTCTTAACTAAGGTTTATTACTTGGTTCTCTTAACCAAGGTTTGATACTTAGTTTCTTTTTTCGTATTCACTAAGTTACCCTTGCTTATTAATTCAATTTATATTTAACCCACTTAAGTCCATTAATAAGCCCACAACATGTTATTTTCCAATTTCATAAATTATTCCCTTTAGGGTTACAACAACATGTTACACTTAATTCATAGTTAAGTATGCCTTATCCCACATATATACTGATTAGGAGAATAACCCTCTAAACACCAGCCCCGAAGACCGAAATCAACATCAGACTGGCACTTAGAGAGTTACTCAACCCAACCAACATATATGATTCTAATTTACTTCTTTTCCATTCATATAACTTATATCATTTTTAATTTCACGTTTCTCCTTCCCAAACCACTTAATTTAAGTATATCTTTACATATAAGTTATCTCATCTTCCTTATCGTTTCCTGTAACTTATCTTGTCCCATAAGTTATAATTTCCACCTATCATCCTTTCTTGCCTTATTCAAGTTTATTCATAATAAGTTATTTATCATTCCCCATTTCTTGTCATTAATTTTAGATTTAACTTAACCCTTCCATTTACTTAACCCATTACTTAAACTTTACCCAATTCAGTTAACTTATGATACCGTCACGGGTCCCATCTGGTTAAGCATATCTAAATTCTGTTCCACATGTCACCCGTGTCCCACTTAACCCCCTTTATTATATTTTCCATATCTTACACATGTCTTACTACGGTTAAGTCTACCTTAGTCATGTTTTTACATGTCATTTATAACACCCACTTAACCCTCTAACCATACCCATGTCACCCACATGTCTTATTATGGTTAGTATTTCTTAATTTATTTGTTATGCCGTAACGATGTATGACCTCTCACATTAGACGTCTGTTCGTGGCTGCTGGATTTGCCGGGCGGTTCCGGGCAGACTTATACCACAACGCGCCTAACCTCGTGTCATAAACTGTTACGCCTCTAGTTCTTGTCGTTGACCTCTCACATTAGACGTCTGCTTGTGGTTGCTGGATTTGCCGGGCGGTTCTGGGCAGTCTTACACCACAAACGCGCCTAACCTCGTGTTACAGGTGTTCACTGACAATCGTCTTTTACCAAAACCCCAAATTCATGTCATGTGTTCCAAATTTAACTTAATTACAATTCATGTCTATTCTAAATGTCATAGGCCAATTATAAATTTACAAGCATGTTCATGTTCATTCTATATATCAAATGTAAATTACCAATTCACAAGCACGTTCACGCTCAAGTTATGCCACTATTGTCAATTTCATGTTATGCGTCGAGTTCCATAATTACATTAAAAAACATGGTTTGTCCAACATATTCCATTTTTAATTATGTTTCTAGGATCTTAATGGCATATCAAATTTTCAAGTCCCAAATTCAAGCTTTACCCAAAAACCCCAATTTATGTTCATGCTTATAATCCCGTTAATAGGCTATACCTATTATTCCCCTCAATCCCATAGTATGTAGATTTGAAATAAATCACCTTTTTCCCAATCCTATCACAAATTCAATAATTCCAATTAAATTTACATAAATTCATGTAGGCATCATAAATCAGAATTCATGATTATACGCCATTCACGTTCCCAAATCATATCCAAAGATTCATTATGGATTACGCTCCAAAATTACCCATTTACAAGCTGTATCACAATGATTTCCCAATATTTACAATAATAATTGTTATGCCACAATCCCCAATATTAGCAATAATAAATTGTTATGCCCCAATCCCAAATTATAGATTATGTTTCTCGATTGCATAAAATAGATTATGCCCAACATTTCCATATTCCAACCGAACGTATGCATAATAAGATTTTTTCTAGGTTCGGGCTAACCTAGATCCAAAAATAAAAAGGGGAAGGAGAATAAAAGGAACAATTATTGTAACATGAATCTTGAATTAAATTAATAACTGGGGAATGATGAATGATAATAATACTATTATGTAACAAATTTATTATAATTCCACTCACCTTGATTGGATTGGAGGAATAAATGATTTGTCATTGATGTAGAACGCTGATTTAATCTTTTATTTGATTATTGGTGAGGAGCATGAATTGTTGATGAAGAATTTTGCTTCTTGATTTGATTAAACTCCAAAATTGATGAAGAACTTGCAATTTAGTTTAGGGTTTTGGGGCGGCGGCCATGTTTGGTTGAAGATGGCGGTGTGGAGGCGTCAAAAGGAATTGTTTATGAATTAGGTTAGGTCTAGGCACTATTTTATAGGTGTAGAGAGTGTTTTAGAGCCATTAGATCGCCCCAGAAGCCATCTGATCCATCCAGCACATCAAAAATCATCACTGCCCAGATCTGGAAAAATCAGGGGGGAGGTCAACACTAAGGTCGACCCTTAGGTCGACCTCTCTGGGTAGGTCGACCCCCAGGTCGACCTTCCTGGGTATTTTCCTATGAAAATTATGATTTTTTGTTGAATCTTCCGCAGGCCATAACTCTTTCATACGGAGTCCGATTTTTGTAAACTTGGACTCTATTCCAAGCAGAATTTCGAGACGAACGCAATGGTGATGTCTGTTTTACTTAGTTCCTGATTTTTAAATTAAGTGTCCTTATTTTATTATCTTCTCTGTTACGTACACTGTCATTGAATTAATCTTTCCTTCTCTTTCATGTATTAATTAATTTTCATTGTACATCACCATTATTAACCTATCTATGCATATATATACATTTTTAGCTATATATAAAAAATGCGGGGTGTTACACATACCCTTCAAAATCATGAGAAAAATTCTCGTTTTAGCGCACTAACCTAATCAACAACGGACATTCTCTTTTTAATGTATTCTTATGTCATGGCCAAGGCCCAAGGCCCTATCTTTAACATTTTAATGTATTATTATGTCATGGCCAAACCCACATCCTCATATCATCCCTCTCTCCTTTCTATTTTACATAAGCCTATTTGGCTTTTTATATATTAGGAGAGATTGTGCTAATATTTACATGATGTGGGACTTTAAATGTTGTTATCTTTTCTTCTTCCCAATTTCCTTTTTATTTGCTAATTCATTTCCAACAAATTATTCAGGGTGTAATAGCCTGTGTCAAAATTTCATGAAAAAAAATTGATACTTAGGACAGTAAGCTATTATCTACATGGCAAGGAGAATAGAATGTCCTAGAGAAAGGCAATTGTCGTTTAACTATGTAGAATTTTTTTTGTTGATAATTGATAACGTTATCAGTGATTTTTTTAAGTTATTTATGTAATTGAGATAAGAGCAACATGATAATCCCAAATGCAATATATACTTAAAAAAGCTTGAGCCTAAATTAATTTAACATTTGCTTAAAAGAAATGCTACACAAATAATCTATGGTAGCTGATATAACTTGCAATTTTATACTATACTCATGTTAACTATGTTTACTTACAAGAAATATAAATAATTATAATTAACGTCTTCTCATGTTGGCTATGCTTGCTTAAGAGAATTACAGACATACATGTAACACCACGACACCCCTTAGCATTTCCAAAATAGGAATACCAAGGTTTGAAGGGGTTGTAGGTAAAACGGAAAACAATTCATAGGGACCAAGCATACAAGGTATGTAAAAATATAAAATATTACACAACAGAAAAATATTGAAAATTCGAAACATAAATTATTCATTTCAGAAAACACTGTCAAACCATCACTACATGTCTCAAAGAACTAAATACAAAATACATTTCCCTCGATCTCACCAATATCAGAGTAAAAGTACAATAATATCCATTTCAAGTGTAACAGAAATCCAAGAGATGGTCCAAGTCAGAACTGGACTCCAATTGGTTCTCCAAGAAGAAAACAACGATGGTTCAAGTCAGACCTGTAAACCTAAAGGAGGAAATGGAGAAAGAGGAGTGAGTTAATCACTAACATATTAGATAGAGAAAGAGTAAGACTTGAATTGATAGAGCGAACCAATTGTTATAGCTATAACCTTCTATTCAAAATGGCTTCAGGACATAAACTAAACTTTCATGATAGAAGAATATGCTGTATGCTATAGGTGTACCAATTCTTATAGCATGCATGATAGAAGAAATGCGTGGCATTCCGATTTTCTAGTGTAATAAATGGTAAAACATAATATGGTACAGACATGGGGATGTGCTTGACTTGTTTCATGGCTAAGAAAGGCATTTCATGCGCAACATACACCTCTTTCACTTGCATATAAAGAATAACACACAAAGCATATATGAACACATTTTCTTTCACATGTGCAGACTCTAAATCAAAAACATTGAATCAATAAGGATGCCCCCCAACCCCCCACCCCCTCTACTTTGTTAACAGCGTATCTTTGATTGTCAAAAATCATGATTTTAAACATGCAAGTCTTTTCAGTGCCACCATGTCACAGTGCTGAGTTTTACTTGTTTTCATGCACTGAACTTGGATATAACATTCTACTTGTTTTTCCATGCGATGGCGACTAAGAAGGTGTAATTGGACTGTAAATATATATTAAACAATTTAATGTCTTATAATTCTGAGAAAAAACTTAAATGCAAATGGTGCATATAAAGAGTCGACCTGCAGGTGTATGCCTTGGTGTCAGAGATACAAGGGAACTTGGCTGTAATCAACATATGATTATTGATGGTTTCCAAATGAAAATGAATCGATTGAGTCAAGTTTCAACATTCACATAAGAAAACGGATTGGAATGAGAGTTAAACTGGTAAGAATTCTCTGTATGCCACTATTAGTTATCAAGTGCATCTTCATTTCTAAGAAAAAAAATTTAATGCTGTCAAAATTGCAGTTTTAGGCAAAAAAAATATTACTCAAGATAAGCAATTCGTATATTTATCGCTGTCAAAAGTGCTTTTTTTTCAACCATACAACAATAACAAAGAAAACCAAGAACATATTTAAGCGAAAACTGATCCATATTCTTTAATTATTATTTATTTATATGCTTTAGCAACCGTAGTAGAAAGGAATGTGCTCTGAACGTTTCTGCTAAACCAGATAGCCTGAATCCTATTGTAGGAAGGGACGTGCCGTAAACATTTAATCCAAACTATATAGCATGGATCCAAATTATAGGAACAAAAACGGGCCAACTAGATATGATTTAATTCTCCAAATAACTTATAAATACAACATTTGGGTAGCATAATATATCATATCCACTACAAGAACATATGGCTATTCCAACGGCTATTTGCCATTGGCGGCCATTGGAATAGATTTCACGTCTTCCAACGGCTTCCATCGGATCCGACGGATTATTTTCAACGGCTGTTCCAACGGGTTCCAACGGGTTCCAACAGAATAAACAGTTGGAAACCGTTAGTATATAATGTTCATATTGTCGTTGGAAACCGTTGATAGCCACTGGAAAAACTAGGTACTTTTTATATATAATAGCAAGCCAGCTTCCTTCCAGCCTCCTCGCCTCATTTCATTTCCATTTCAGTTCAATTTCCAAACTATTTCCAACCAATTCCACAACTATGCATTACATATATACCACTAACACAACAAACAATCAAAATATAATGCATAAACATATATATATGCAAAAAAACTAATTACACATCCAAAAAATCATTCAAGCATGTCCACAAAGCGTGACAACGTATACAACCATTCAAAACAACCATCCAATCGTGTCACCAAACCGTACCAATATATACAAACCGTCAAAACACATCCAAACTTGTTTCGTTATACATCAAAACAAAAAACATCCCCAACCTAGCATCGAAACACATATCTCAAGATCCATCGTCGCTACGATCAACAGAAGCAGACGATGAAGGAACATCACCATGATTATGCACGTACTCTGCAACCTTTTGATTCAGCTGCTCAATCTGCATACCCTGCACGCAATTTTGGTCCTGCAGCTGATCAATCAACGCTCACAACTCCTTAATTTCTTCCTTGTCCTGTGCCTTCTTTTCTTGTCGAACCTGCAAATACAAGTAATTTGTTATACAAGCGATTTTTATAACATACAAAAATGAATTCATAACAAAATCATATTAGTGAACATATAAATTTTCATAACATGCAATATTTATACAAATAATTTTAATACGTAACTTCTATTTACAAGTAGTTGTTATATAATACAATTTCAAAGTCATTTTAACAATGCTAACATACATGCAATTTTTCCCTTTTAAATATCCATTTGTTTTCTCTAATATTTCAAGTCTTGCCTATAGTTAGCAATAGTTATGTGTTTGTGTGTGTATACACACATGTATGTTTTCTCTTATACTACATATACACACATGTATGTGTTTGTGTGTGTATACACACATGTATGTTTTCTCTTATACTATATACACACATGTATGTGTTTGTGTGTGTATACACATGTATGTTTTCTCTTATACTATATACACACATGTATGTGTATGTGTGTGTATACCCACATGTATGTTTTATCTTATAATATATACACACATGTATGTGTTTATGTGTGTATACACACATGTATGTTTTCTCTTATACTATATACACACATGTATGTGTATGTATGTGTATACACACATGTATGTTTTCTCTTATACTACATATATACATATATATGTTTTCTTTTATACTATATACACATGTATGCGTTTCTCTTTTACTATATAACATGCAATGTTTATAACATGCAATATTACCATCAGGTACGGTTTTTGAATCCGTAGCGCCTGCTCCGCTCTGTTTTTTCCATAATAGCATCGGATAAGCGGTCTTCCTCCTCCTGCATCAGCTCATCACGGCCCGACTCCTCAAGAACACGAGCACGTGCCTCCTGGAACTTTGCCTGTAATAAAAAAACCATTTCATTTGACAAATAATAAAACTATGATTTTATTTTACAATAAACTAATCAATCCATGCTTGTAATATTTAAAATACACATACATATGACTGTGTCACCTTGTCCTGCTCATCCCACTCATATGTGACGTTGCCTGCCTCGTCTACCTTCCTGGTTGCATGGGTGTGAGTAAAGACATCCATGTATGACACGGGACGTTGATAAAATCGTTCCTGTAGTTGGTAATTTGAATAATTAATTTCACATTGTAAATCACTGAACTAATCAATTTATAAATTTAATAATTAACAAATTTACCAAGTCCTCGCGGTGATGCTGGAAAGACTTAGATCCCCCGCGATGAGTTACAGGATTCTTGTTCCTGTTTGCGGAGTTCCTTTCTGACTCGGCCTGAAAATGTACATTGATAAATTACTTAAAATCGGCAAAAAATAAAATAGATTCATTATAAATTTACCTTGAACTCAGGCGTGTCCCACCACACAACCATCTTCTCAAACACTTCATCGCCGATCCACTTTGGTTGCTTTCCCTGTTTTTTAAGCTCATTCATCTTCTCTCTATAATTCTTGGCGACCTTCGAGTTCCAATGTCGCTGAACTAGCTTCATGTCAGTCTCCTGCACATCTACTGCTCCCTGTATAATTAGTCTTAAATAATTAGTCTGGCTTATACAACATCGACAATGCAAATACATGCAAGTGTTAAAGCATGAAGTTTCTAGGCAAATAGATCACTTATTGTAACATCATGTTCAAAATGGTGAGAACTAAATGGATGGTGAGAACTAAAAGTTTATTTTTTGGCAAGTGTGCATTCACATTGACAAAGAACAGTGTCAAGGCCTGTGTACACATTCAACTCAACACAGTTTTTTTTAAGTGAACAAGTTGCATGAACATGGAGCAACTTCAACACATGTGAATACTGTTTTGCATGTGGTGCAACACATGAGTATGGACAACAATGGTGAAGATGAGTGCACAAAAGATAAGGCAGACATAAAGTAATAATAGGAAATCCTGCCAAGCAGTATAAAACGGTATAAACGTACTAGGAAATCTTGCCAGATAGTCTCTTTGACGTCTGCTGGGATCCTGCTCCACTTAGGCCAGAAATCGCTCATTCTGGCCATATACGCATCCTTAGAGATATCTAAAACAGTCTGAGACGGCTCTAACTCAAATCCCAAGCGTTAAATATAAATTAGAACTTTATATAGTTAATTATAGTATGTAAAAAAACTTTAAATTGTTATTCTGCTAATTTTTATACTTACGCCCTGTCAGCCTTAGGCTGCAAATAAACAACCGGACGAGCTAGCTGTCCGCCACTACCCTCAGCATGAGGGGTGATGCTACGTCGTCTAGAGGCAGATCCCGAGCCAGAGCCAGAAGCAAGGTCAGACGACATAATTAACATACCTGCAACATATATGAATATGTAATCAGCATACTATATCAAAATAATTTTTATGACATATTTGACTTGGTATAATTTTCGTGACATACTATATAAGAACTTCAAAGTTATTTAAAAATAAATTCGTACAAACATACTATATCAAAACTTTGAAATTATTTTTCTTCAACGTTATTTAAAAAATAAATTTGTACAAAAACTATACAAGCTCATTCATAAATTTCATGGCATATTTGACTAAAGTAGACTTATTTGTTTTAAAAGAACTATGTATGCATAAATCGTTGTTCACCATTCAATCACAAAATTCAATATGTTTATATATTATACACATATTACATTTGTTGATTTGGTACAAACTTACTATAAAAGCTCATTCACAAACATACTATACACATATGACATATTGTAACACCCCACACCCGCTAAGGTCACTCACAAAGGGAATGCCTTAGCTTCGGTGGAGTATTTAAGTGAATATAGAACTGAAAAATTACAACAAGACAGATATAAGTAATACTTGAAATTTAAAACATCATTTCATTGCAGCAGAAGGTAAACATGTTTGGTTACATCTCAAAAACCAACAAGAGTCAAGTACAAAATATCCATCTCGTTAAAACATAAGTACATAATCCCACTACATACTAATAGCCATGATAGAAAAGATAACCGAGCTTTTCTTCAAGAGTCCAAGCTCCAAAAGGTAGATAAAGCAATCTGATCAAAGCCCACTAGTGCTAGGCCCACTCTGAGAACCTGAGGGTTGGGGAAAAAGATAAAAACAACGGGGTCAGACATAAGTCTGAGTGAGCCCTATAACCTTAACAATACAATCATTAAAGTAATTAGGGTATGATATAAACCTGGTACGGTACGACTGGGGATAAATGACTACACTAAGTAGCCAACTAGACTTAGGATAAACTAAGATAACGGTAAAGACGCGCCTATCCACCCAAGGATAAATACTGCACTGCACCACCCCAGATCTACCCACCCAAGGGTAATTCCTACACTGCACCACACCAGATCTACCCACCCAAGGGTAATTCCTACTTAAAGGTTGATCCCACTAAGTGTACTTAGTAATTTTTAATAATAGTTTCGTGTACCCCTAGCTGACTACATAGGTGCCGTCTGCCCCTATCTCCACTAGGTGTACCCACAACTTAGTAATTTTAATAGTAGTCTCTTGTACCCCTAGCTGACTACATAGGTGCCGTCTGCCCCTATCTCCACTAGGTGTACCTGCTACTCCCCAAGCGATCGGCTCCCTACCATAGATACCCATGCTGGCCCCACAGTGGGGTGTATCACTCCCCAAAGTGGCAACCCGATACAACAAATGGTGCACGGCTTATACCTACACGATGCAACAACGTCTTACCTACCAGCCCGGGTCCACACACGCATATGAAACCCGTTGGACTTGCGTTGCCACCGCTACCCCGTTTTGGCCTCATATAATCAAGCCCAGTACGCGTGTCCCGTCCTCGACATGGGTCGAGCCCAATAAGATACATATGGGTTACTGGTTGAAATGGACCCCCACAAGCTACTACTTAAGCTTGTCATTTTATCTAGTGCATCCCAACGAAATGGGCCCCCACAAGCTACTACTTAAGCTTGTCATTTTATCTAGTGCATCCCACTTAACCCCTTTTCCATAATCATGCCCACTTACATGTTAAGGTTTGGTTAAGTCATCTAATCATATTTCAATTGCCACTCAAGGCACCCACTAGATTTCTACATGCCACCCAAGGCACCCACTTAACCCTTTAATCATGTTTAGTTACATGTTCCACTTTGGTTAAGTATTCTAGTCGTATTCTCTATTGCCACCCAAGGCAACCCACTAGATTTTTCCACATGCCACCCAAGGCACCCACTTAACCCTTTAATCATGTTTAATTACATGTCCCACTTTGGTTAAGTATTTTAATCTTATCTTCTATTGCCACCCAAGGCAACCACTAGATTTCCTCATGCCACCCAAGGCACTTACTTAATCTCCACATGCCACCCAAGGCACCCACTTAACCCTTCATGCCCCATTACATGCTTATCTGGTTAAGTGTTTCTTAATTGATTAAGAACGTAACCGTTGTAAAGACCTCTCACATTAGACTATCTTTTATGGTAGCTGGATTTGCCGGTTGGGTCCGGGCAGCCTTACGCCATAACCGAGTCTAACCACGTGTCTATACACTTGTCACGTATTTAGTTTGTGCCTAAGACCTCTCACATTGGGCCAATCATTTGTAGCCGCTGGATTTGCCGGTCGGTTCCGGGCAGTCTTACGCTACAAAAGGGTCCAACCTCGTGTCTTAGTCGATTAATTACACCTAATTAATCACCTCCGAATTAATTTTCCCTAATTAATTCCAATTTTAATGATGTACATAATTGACTCAATTATGTCCATCCATTTTATGGTATGCATAATCATACCAACTTCACACCATTTCATTAACATGTATATTAACCCCATCGTTCCCCACGTAATTCGCCAACATGACATAAAAGGGAAGATTCATCACAAATACAATGGGTTCAACTTGCATCACAATAACATCAACATGGGTTTAAAGGTGTCGACATGCATATAGCATCAACCCAACTAGCATAAATAATCAACCCAAACTTGCATGAATCACATATGTCATAAAGAGGTTAACTTGCATAAGTTATTCATGTCATACAAAGGGGTAAACTTGCATATGTATGTATGACATACAAAGAGGTTAACTTGCATATGTATGCATATCATACTAAGGTGTAAACTTGCACATGTTACTAGCATATAATCAAACACCAAACTTTGCATAACATGTCATATATGAACTTGCATATAATCATGCACTAAACTTGCATAACATATCATATATGAACTTGCATATAATCGAACACCAAACTTGCATATCATGTCATGTATGAACTTGCATATAATCATACATCAAACTTGCATATCATATATGAACTTGCATATAACCAAACACCAAACTTGCATATCATGGTGTCATAATGGATCAATGTTTATCATAGTGATTTGCATAACTAGCATCATGAACACATAGCCTAACACTTGCATAACTTGCATAACATCATGAACATGTAGCATATGACTTGCATAACTTGCATAACATCATGTACATGTAGCATATGACTTGCATAACTTGCATAACATCATGATCACTTAGCATATGACTTGCATAACATCACTAACACATAACATATAACATGCATAACATGCATAACATCATTAACACATAGCATATAACATGCATAACATCATTAACACATAGCATATAACTTGCATAACATTCATAACATCATTAACACATAACATATAACTTGCATAACATGCATAACATCATTAACACATAGCATATAACTTGCATAACATGCATTGATCCACATTCATAGCCATAACCTCATTATATCCTATCATAATCATTTCAATAATTGGTCATTAAGGCTATAGAAAACTCACAACTTGTTGATTAGCACTCCTAAGAAGAAGATTAAGTTGCTAGTGTTGATTAGAGATTGATTTGAGATGCTATCTTCTTCTACAAATTGATGGAGGCTCCTTCAAGTTGCATTTTGACGGCATGACGGCATTGTATCCATTTTTAGTATGAATTAGGGCAGTCTTAGGGTATATTTATAGAGTAGTTAGGTGTTTTAGGCCATTAGATTAACCCTAAATTAGATTAGAGCCGTCAGATCACGTCCTAGCCACTAAAACACAGCCCAAAAGACAAGCTGGTGCACCCAGGTTACCTGGGCTCGACCAGGGAGGTCGACTCCCAGGTCGACCCTAGGGTCGACTCCCCAGTCGACCTGGGGGGGGGTCGACTCCCCAGTCGACCCCCTGGGTCTGGCGGGATTTTTCCCGCCACTTCTGAAAATCTGTTTTTAAATTTCTGAAAACTTCTTTGGGCCTTATCGGGGTCATACGGACTCCGATTTTCGAAAACTCGGACTCTATTTCGCGTATTTTTCCGAGACGAACGCAATGGCATAGCCCGTTTCCCCTTATTAAGATTTTAAAATTAAATTCTGCCCTGTTTTATATTATAGCAAGTTATTCAACATACGGGGTGTTACATTCTCCCCTACTTAAAGGATTTCGTCCCCGAAATCTCTAAGTCAAGAAGAACGTATCCTACCAACCAGACAACCATCTACTCAAGCCATCATACACTGGCATCCATTGTCCTTAGAGCTTCTAATGCTGTATGAACATATGCAAAGAGTGTGTGTATATGTTCCCTGTCTAATGCAAAATTTGGCGGTCTACTAATTCAGTTGACCTCCTTAATGCAAACCATGATAGTGCCATGCATCCAATATGTATGCAAAAGATCCCTTTCGACACATACTATTTCTACATGTGTGCACAACCATACACCAAAATGCATCATCCATATGATAACGCAACCATTATACATCCATTAATATAGCTTCCTGCACACAATTTTATGCAATATGCAATATGAAGTGATTGAGCCGATCTAGTGCCTAGAGTGTGTGTATATGCATCCACGAGCAACCACTAGCAACCACTTGCATCCACTCGCATCCATCAATCATAACATGTCTCAAACACATGTTTCAATCATAGGTTTACCCTATCTAAAGGTCAAAGGTATTAATGAGAGGACATACTAAAGATAAGATAAGTACTAGGCAAACGACAAAGGAGAAGTTAAAAGACATACCCTCAAAAAGGAATGGGTACAATGAACGCATCTTCGGTTCTGTCTCCCAAGTAGCATTGCTCTCATCTTCTCCCCTTTTCACTTTGACTAGTCGAACCTCTCTGTTTCTCAACTTCCTAATCTCTGACCCAAGGATGCAGGTAGGAGCTCGTCGAATAGTCGCATCACGCTCTACCTCTACTTCTCTAAGCAAGCTCAGCTCTACCACCTCTGCGGTCTCATGTAGGCACTACCTCAAATGTGACACATGGAATACGTCATGTTCCTTATGCAACCGAACTATCTCTCGAAGATAAACTGAAGCTAGCCATGGAGCAGTCCTCTTGCTCTTCACGAGTATGTAATGGGCACTCTTAGTAAGTCTGTCTACCACTACCCAAATTCCCGTATTACCCTTCCTCGATCTCGGTAATCCATCAATAAAATCCATCGAGAAGCTATCCCACTTCCATCGCGGAACTTCCAATGGGTGAAGCAACCCACCCGGTTTCTTTTGCTCCGCTTTCACCTGTTGGCACACCAAGCATCTAGCGACATACTCGGCCACATCTTTCTTCATACCGGCCCAAAAGAAAACTCACTTCATGTCCTGGTACATCTTGTCCCCACCGGGATAAATGGTCATCCTAGAACGGTGTGCATCATCAAGAATAGCCTTCCTCAACCCTCGTCTTGCGGTACACAAAGTCTACCGTCTCTACGCAACCACCCCCTATCGTCTAGGGTGTACCTACTCAAATGGCTGGACGATTCCCCCCTATTGAGCCTCTCTACTAACTCAACCAACTGTGGGTCGTCCCGATGTGCCTCGCCAAGCCGTCCCAAAAGAGTAGGTTTGACCTCTAAGGATGCTAGCAAACCGGTTACAAAGTTAACGGAAGGTCTAAAATCAAACATCGAGATAAATTCCAAGCTTCGTCGTTCCACGAACCATGGACTCAAGGACAACCTTTTTCTACTCAAGGCGTCCGCCACCATGTTACCCTTGCCAGGGGTATACGCTATCTCGAAATCATAGGATGCTAAGAATTCCATCCACCTTTGTTGTCTTAAGACTATGCGCTCGCAGAGTCCCCAACACTTCCCTAAGATGTAGGGCATGCTTTTCCTCACTTCTAGAGAAAACCAGGATATTCTCCCATGCAAAAATCGTCACAACTATCCATCTCTCACGCAGACCATCCTAGTCGAACTCGCCATCCCCCAAGTGCAAGCCCCAAAGGCCTAAACCAATATCAGACAAATACCCAAGGGACACCTCCTTCGGGTTCAGACGACCTACGTGAGATGATACTAGTAAGACGGCTAAATAATTAAGCCCTTGTCCAACTCTGGATGTCCTTGCCAGTCTCGCTCCAAAACCACCGTTGATCAAATAACTGGCTTTGCTTAACCTATTAAGCACACACGAAAACTTATTTCGCTTTTTAGAAAAGACCAAGATGTCATCCACAAAGACCACTACGAAGTTATTTAGGTACTCCCTGAACACCCTACTCATCAAATCAACAAGGTATGCAGGGGCGTTTGTCAAACCAAATGGCATCACCAGCCACTCATAGAAACCATCCGGAGTCCTAAAGGCAGTCTTCTCTATACTATCCTCAGCCACTCTCAACTGATGAAACCCCGTGGCTAAGTCCAACTGAGAAAATACTAAAGCGCCAACCAACTAATCAAAAAAAGATCATCAATCCTCGGCAATGGGTGTCTATTCTTCTTTGTGAGCTTGTTGAGTTCTCTATAGTCTACACAAAGTCTGAGGGACCCATCCGCCTTCGTGGCAAAAACTACTGGAGCACCCCACTCCGAAATACTTCGTCTTATGAACCCCTTCTCAAGAAACTCCCCTACTTGCTTATGGAGTTCCCTTCTCTCACGAAGAGCCATGTGGCGCACTGACACAGATACTGGTTTAGCATCATCTACCAGATATATTTGGAAGTCTATCTCCCGCCTCGGAGGTAAGCCCTTCACCTCCCCAAACACATCCGAGTATTCCCGGACTACTCTAACAGTTCGCAAACTCTCAACCGAAGCGTCAGGTGATTCAAGATAACTTAGCAAAACAGAGTCTATGGGATTACAAGAGATCTCGAGAGTGTTACCCAAGCGGGTCATGAGCCTAACAACTCTCCTTTCGCAATCAAGAACGGCACCATGACTGGATAACCAGTTCATGCCCAAAATCAACCCATAGCCCGTGAAGCCCAAAAGCATCACATCTAAACTCAACGCTAAATATAGAAATCTTCAAACCCAAACATATCATGGACAAATAAGTGGAGCCCCCAATTGGGTTTGAAACAACCACGGGATCATCTACTAAACTGGTGTCTAGGTGCAGTGACTCAACTAATGATGATGAGATAAACGAATGTGGTGCACTAGAGTCGAATAAAGTTCGAACAGGATGATCGAGAGAACCAAATTTCAACTTAGACGGTCCTACCCCCATCAGGTATACCTGTCGTGAGGGAATACATCTACCCTCCAGAAGATCCTGTACTTCGTCCTTACCTCTTTGGACAACCCCAAGGTGTCCTATTTCTCCAAGACAACTAGCCTTTCCCTTCACATTCTCCTTTCGTGGCCTTCTTACCACGATGAGGTTTCGTCCTTTATTTACCTAATAGCTATTTGAACCTTCCTCTCTCGTCCATTTTAAAGATACCTATAAGCCCTCCACCTCCTTGGACTAACCTCTTAGCCTGGCAAACGTCTTAGTCCCTTGAAGTGGTTCTTCCGTCCTTCATGCGGAAGTCCTTATTTATCTTAAAAAGATATCTATACGCGGAGGGGTAATTCAAAAAGAGAAAGAGGAAGAGATTCAAAACGGAGAATCGAAGGAAGAATATATGGTTATTGGAGATTATGCTTTTCTTTCAAAAACTTTTCTCTTAAAAGACATGTTTTTGAAAATAATTCTTCCAAAAATGTTTTTAGAAAAATAATTTTCTAAAAATTTTATCTGTTCTGGCAACCTTGAGCTCTGATACCACGTGTAACACCCCACACCCGCTAAGGTCACTCACAAAGAGAATGCCTTAGCTTCGGTGGAGTATTTAAGTGAATATAGAACTGAAAAATTACAACAAGACAGATATAAGTAATACTTGAAATTTAAAACATCATTTCATTGCAGCAGAAAGTCAACATGTTTGGTTACATCTCAAAAACCAACAGGAGTCAAGTACAAAATATCCATCTCGTTAAAACATAAGTACATAATCCCACTACATACTAATAGCCATGATAGAAAAGATAACCGAGCTTTTCTTCAAGAGTCCAAGCTCCAAAAGATAGATAAAGCAATCTGATCAAAGCCCACTAGTGCTAGGCCCACTCTGAGAACCTGAGGGTTGGGGAAAAAGATAAAAACAACGGGGTCAGACATAAGTCTGAGTGAGCCCTATAACCTTAACAATACAATCATTAAAGTAATTAGGGTATGATATAAACCTGGTACGGTACGACTGGGGATAAATGACTACACTAAGTAGCCAACTAGACTTAGGATAAACTAAGATAACGGTAAAGACGCGCCTATCCACCCAAGGATAAATACTGCACTGCACCACCCCAGATCTACCCACCCAAGGGTAATTCCTACACTGCACCACACCAGATCTACCCACCCAAGGGTAATTCCTACTTAAAGGTTGATCCCACTAAGTGTACTTAGTAATTTTTAATAATAGTTTGGTGTACCCCTAGCTGACTACATAGGTGCCGTCTGCCCCTATCTCCACTAGGTGTACCCACAACTTAGTAATTTTAATAGTAGTGTCTTGTACCCCTAGCTGACTACATAGGTGTCGTTTGCCCCTATCTCCACTAGGTGTACCTGCTACTCCCCAAGCGATCGGCTCCCTACCGTAGATACCCGTGCTGGCCCCACAGTGGGGGTGTATCACTCCCCAAAGTGGCAACCCGATACAACAAATGGTGCACGGCTTATACCTACACGATGCAACAACGTCTTACCTACCAGCCCGGGTCCACACACGCATATGAAACCCGTTGGACTTGCGTTGCCACCGCTACCCCGTTTTGGCCTCTTATAATCAAGCCCAGTACGCGTGTCCCGTCCTCGACATAGGTCGAGCCCAATAAGATACATATGGGTTACTGGTTGAAATGGACCCCCACAAGCTACTACTTAAGCTTGTCATTTTATCTAGTGCATCCCAACGAAATGGGCCCCCACAAGCTACTACTTAAGCTTGTCATTTTATCTAGTGCATCCCACTTAACCCCTTTTTCATAATCATGCCCACTTACATGTTAAGGTTTGGTTAAGTCATCTAATCATATTTCAATTGCCACTCAAGGCACCCACTAGATTTCTACATGCCACCCAAGGCACCCACTTAACCCTTTAATCATGTTTAGTTACATGTTCCACTTTGGTTAAGTATTCTAGTCGTATTCTCTATTGCCACCCAAGGCTACCCACTAGATTTTTCCACATGCCACCCAAGGCACCCACTTAACCCTTTAATCATGTTTAATTACATGTCCCACTTTGGTTAAGTATTTTAATCTTATCTTCTATTGCCACCCAAGGCAACCACTAGATTTCCTCATGCCACCCAAGGCACTTACTTAATCTCCACATGCCACCCAAGGCACCCACTTAACCCTTCATGCCCCACTACATGCTTATCTGGTTAAGTGTTTCTTAATTGATTAAGAACGTAACCGTTGTAAAGACCTCTCACATTAGACTATCTTTTATGGCAGCTGGATTTGCCAGTTGGGTCCGGGCAGCCTTACGCCATAACCGAGTCTAACCTCGTGTCTATACACTTGTCACGTATTTAGTTTGTGCCTAAGACCTCTCACATTGGGCCAATCATTTGTAGCCGCTGGATTTGCCGGTCGATTCCGGGCAGTCTTACGCTACAAAAGGGTCCAACCTCGTGTCTTAGTCGATTAATTACACCTAATTAATCACCCCCGAATTAATTTTCCCTAATTAATTCCAATTTTAATGATGTACATAATTGACTCAATTATGTCCATCCATTTTATGGTATGCATAATCATACCAACTTCACACCATTTCATTAACATGTATATTAACCCCATCGTTCCCCACGTAATTCGCCAACATGACATAAAAGGGAAGATTCATCACAAATACAATGGGTTCAACTTGCATCACATTAACATCAACATGGGTTTAAAGGTGTCGACATGCATATCGCATCAACCCAACTAGCATAAATAATCAACCCAAACATCCATGAATCACATATGTCATAAAGAGGTTAACTTGCATAAGTTATTCATGTCATACAAAGGGGTAAACTTGCATATGTATGTATGACATACAAAGAGGTTAACTTGCATATGTATGCATATCATACTAAGGTGTAAACTTGCACATGTTACTAGCATATAATCAAACACCAAACTTTGCATAACATGTCATATATGAACTTGCATATAATCATACACCAAACTTGCATAACATATCATATATGAACTTGCATATAATCGAACACCAAACTTGCATATCATGTCATGTATGAACTTGCATATAATCATACATCAAACTTGCATATCATATATGAACTTGCATATAATCAAACACCAAACTTGCATATCATGGTGTCATAATGGATCAATGTTTATCATAGTGATTTGCAAAACTAGCATCATGAACACATAGCCTAACACTTGCGTAACTTGCATAACATCATGATCATATATCATATGACTTGCATAACTTGCATAACATCATGAACATGTAGCATATGACTTGCATAACTTGCATAACATCATGTACATGTAGCATATGACTTGCATAACTTGCATAACATCATGACCACTTAGCATATGACTTGCATAACTTGCATAACATCACTAACACATAGCATATAACATGCATAACATCATTAACACATAGCATATAACATGCATAACATCATTAACACATAGCATATAACTTGCATAACATGCATAACATCATTAACACATAGCATATAACTTGCATAACATGCATAACATCATTAACACATAGCATATAACTTGCATAACATGCATTGATCCACATTCATAGTCATAACCTCATTATATCCTATCATAATCATTTCAATAATTGGTCATTAAGGCTATAGAAAACTCACAACTTGTTGATTAGCACTCCTAAGAAGAAGATTAAGTTGCTAGTGTTGATTAGAGATTGATTTGAGATGCTATCTTCTTCTACAAATTGATGGAGGCTCCTTCAAGTTGCATTTTGACGGCATGACGGCATTGTATCCATTTTTAGTATGAATTAGGGTAGTCTTAGGGTATATTTATAGAGTAGTTAGGTGTTTTAGGCCATTAGGTTAACCCTAAATTAGATTAGAGCCGTCAGATCACGTCCTAGCCACTAAAACACAGCCCAAAAGACAAGCTGGTGCACCCAGGTTACCTGGGCTCGACCAGGGAGGTCGACTCCCAGGTCGACCCTAGGGTCGACTCCCCAGTCGACCTGGGGGGGGAGGTCGATTCCCCAGTCGACCACCAGGTCGACCCACTGGGTCTGGCAGGATTTTTCCCGCCACTTCTGAAAATCTGTTTTTAAATTTCTGAAAACTTCTTTGGGCCTTATCGGGGTCATACGGACTCCGATTTTCGAAAACTCGGACTCTATTTCGCGTATTTTTCCGAGACGAACGCAATGGCATAGCCCGTTTCCCCTAATTCAGATTTTAAAATTTAATTCTGCCCTGTTCTATATTATAGCAAGTTATTCAACATACGGGGTGTTACACATATGTTTTCATAAGTATATGTACATATGACATATATTTACACCATTCATTCTAAAGAATTGACAATTAGGGTGATAACATTAGCAATTCGAGAATAATATGATGCAATATACATATTCAAACAACTAGAAATCAAATCAATGACATATTAAGCACAAATGAGTGGTAACCCTATAAAATAGGTTTAGGAATTTTACCTAAATTAAAGAGCAATAACGGAGTAGGAGGGCTGAGGGGCTCGCGGTGGACGTCGGAGGCGTTGGCGGTGGCTGATTGGGTGGAGGAGTTGAAATTGGAGGTGGTGAAGGGGTGATAAGGGTTGAGAAATCGGATTTGGGGAAGAAAGGGGTGAAATGAAGAAGCAGGTTGGGCTCTCTGGAACATATGCAGGAAAATTTCCAACGGTTTCCAACAGCCGCCAACGGTCTTTATTTCATCGGTTTCCAACAACTACAATGAATTCTAATTCGCCGTTGGCCGCCGTTGGAAACACGGCGTCGGAATACACTGTTTCTCTAGTAGCGATCTTTGATCTAGATATGGTATAGTATGATATGCTCGTGGAAACAGACTTATCTTTGCTAGTTATTTTTCTATTATTGTATCTTCTTGTATGATATGATAACATCTTGAATTTCATAAAGAAGGTATTTGTATAATTTATTTATATTTTATTTCTTATATTGTTTTTTTGGATGTTGGTTTATTCGTGAAATAATAGCTGGATGAAATGTTGTACAAACTCTCCCATGAATTCATTCGTTTGTATCTTAATGCATATGAAACTGAGTGTAACTGGTCACGTTTTGAGCTAAATTACTAATATTTTTAACATTGCTTTAAAGAAGAATTATAATGAAAAAGATCAAAACTTAGTACATAGTGGGGAATCATTTTTCTTAAATAACTATGAATTTATAATCTTAAATGTATGTGTATCAAGCAGAATATTTGTGGCTAACGATGTTGCACGTCCTTATGGAAACTTTAATTAAAATTGACAGTTCATGTGCAGACTTTTTTAGGTAGGTAAACCCCACAATATTGCACGGGATAAATTATGTAACCCCAAAAAGGAGGAGGATAGGCCTTAAAAAAATTTGCAGAGCTGAGAACTACTGCTTGTTTGAAACTAATATGAAAACTATATTTTAAAACAGACTATAGTCAAAGTGGAAGCTAAACAATTATTGTCATCATTCAAACTTTTAGCAACTATCGTAAAAAAATATTGTCTTGTAAAATGAAGAAAATGATCAGTCTCAGATCAACTAGTTTGAAACGTATAAAAAGAGTTATACTTAATGGTACTAACACTCTAATTTAGACCTACTCATGGATTAATTGCAATAGTCATGTCAAACTTTTGAGATTAACAGGTACCACCTTGATTTGGATGATTTTTAAACAATTTCAAAACATGTGCATGTTAATCAGCAGCTAGTAGTCACCTGTCTGCAGTACCATGGATTAAACATGATCGTGTATTTCTTAGTTAAAATGATATATCGATCTACAATTTCAAATATCATAAAAATGCAATGCAAAATTTAATTAGCATGATACACATACAATGTTATATTCATTTTTTGTAGTTTAAAAAATGCAAAAGTAAACTAATATACAGTGTTTTGTTTTGTTTAGTTAGGCTGTAACAAGTCACTATCAATAACAACATTGCAACAACTGTGAATTTATAATTTAAGAATAATAAGAAGGTTGAATGATTTGTCAATGGCTTTGCGTTCCTGCGCGGCACCGACAGTATTGTTTTCCAATAATTGAACACTGTGCCTATATGTGATGAAGCATATACGCATTCATTCTAGCGGCCCATTACCAATAAACTTTTCCAATTTTTATTTCATTCAGAGGTTCAAGGTCCGAAGCTCGGTTGCAACGGGAATTGCATGTATACCGCCCCTTTATCTGATAAAGTTATAGTAAGAACACCAGCATTAATCGTGTTAATGTTTCATTATGTGAGACATATATAGACATATATTCCAAGGAACATTGAACTAATACAAGTATATGATCTTTAGGAAGAATATACGAATAATTTCTCTGTCGCGAGGCAAAACTTGAGGCATTAGAATTTTATTAGCCCATGCTAAAGTTCAAAATGGTTTCCTTAGAAAATGGTACTCTTGGAAAAAAAGCAAGTGTTTTAAATTGTTTGTCATGGAGTGAAGGCCAAAGTCACTGTTAATATACATAGCAACGCCAAACTTAGAAGGGAATAGAAACTGTGGCGGTGGCATCATGATGGACGATTGTTTGGGAATCGGCGAGATGACAACAGCTTGGGATAAGGTAGGATGGCGAATATGGTTGATCGGGACTGTGATGTGCTAGTGGGTCAGGAGACGATGACGGCGGTTGGTCAAGACAACAACATTGCACCGGATTAGAAGGCAACAACATGATTGGTTGACATGGATCAGGAGATGATGATCAAAATCGAGGTGCAATAGGTTTCTGATCGATATTTTATTTTTTTACAGTTAATAGTCAAAATTTCCATATAGAACTAGCTGTGTCTGTAAGTGAAAACATACATTGCACCATATGTGCTTAATGCTAAACTAATTTAACACTTTTTATACTATAAAAAGGAATTACACTAGAAGTTTGACTTATCAATTTTTAAACTTTAAAAATTGAATAACGCTATGTTAATTTTATATTAGTTTCATTTTGCATTTTTTAAACAACAAAAAATGAATATAACATTGTATGTGTATCAAGCTAATTTAATTTAGCATTGCATTTTTGTGATATTTGAAATTGTAGATCGATATATCATTTTAACTAAGAAATACACTACCATGTTTAATCCATGGATAATGTAGATCGGTGATTACTGCAGTAATCCAGGGATTATTTGTAATCCATGGGTACTGCAGATTAACAGGCCCTAGTCATGCAAAGTTAACACAATCTCATCAATCTCGAAACATGATTTTTTTTTTTTTCCAATTATTAGTTGAAGCTTTCTTCTTTCAACAAGTACCAGCTTTGCTGCAATGTGCAAGTCATAATAATATATGCCTGAACACGTAGTTCTTCATTTGCAGGTCAGTTTTTAATTTAATGCTGCAATCTGCAAATAGGTTATTATACTGAATTTACGTCATTTTGATTGCAAATTTTACGTTTAAAAGCCTTTGGTTGTGGAAAAATGAAACTTCATATTTTTTTTCATTTTCTTTCGGTTTTCGTCTTTTGGACTTCTAGGGTAAATTGTATGGAATGTTAAACATGTTATAATATTCAGTGTCAACTATCGAAAGAAATGGAAACGGTCAATAAATGCATTACAAATACAATTGAAGTTGATTAAAACTACAATCAATTACTAATCAATTTTTTACAACCTTTACAAATTCTTACGAGCATCTGGCAAAATGTTGATTTAGAAGGGGATTTAGACTAAGTTTTATATATGCTAAGTTTTATACACAGTTAATACATATATCAAGTTTTGAACTTACATGAACAAACATTTTGCTAAATGTTAAGGCTCCACACGCCTCCATGTGCGATCCTGCCTCCACCTTTGTCCTAAGCTTGTTTGTTCTAACCACCCACATAGTCGTATCCACTGCTCTAATACACCTCCAAATGGAAATTTGTAAAAATAAATAATATATTAAACAAAAAAGTTAATACGGCTATATGTTATTTGTTATTACCGAGCAACTTAAGGAATGTGAAACCGCCAAGCTTTGCTATTTCCACAAACGTTATTCTAGCTTCCTTTGCTATTTTCACAAATGTCTTTCCAGCTTCCTTAATGCACGTAGAACAGATGGCTGCAATCAAAATGATTGCAACAAATACCACTAATATGATATACTTTGCAATATTGAGTAATTGGGGATTACTAGTCTGCATTACCTGTAAATACCACAGGAATAAGCAAATTAAGAATATATGTATATATATATATATATATATGGGAAAGTCTATAGAGACACAAAATTTTAACATAAATGGTGATACAATTGATTTGCACCATTGGATCACCCAATGAATTACACCTCTCCATATAAAGACAAAAAAAATTCAACGGTTGAGGCTTTATGTCTCTCTTTGTGTCTAATTTTGAGTTCAAATAGCCGGCCCCTATATGTGTGTGTGTGTATATATATATATATATATATATATAATAGAATTCCTTGGTAGATAAACAAAAGACAAAGACTGGATCAGACGTGATTTGTGAACATATATCAAGCGGTTATGTAACATCCGTACAGACGTGTCATCAAAAGGAGTTAATCATCCATCTTGCTCCTCAAAGCACGTCTCCGAGTTCTCAATTTCTTTCCCAACTCTTCTTTTCTAACTAAATTGAAAAAATAATCTTACTTTTCAACTTACAATACTGTTAACTTCGGATCCAAATCGAGACTATATATCTTCGATCACTTCATTGTTTCATGGATTTGTTTTCAAAAGGGTAACTTGGGAATTGATTCTGCTCTTTTGCTCTTACGTATTTGGATGTAGTTCTCTTTGTTTCGGTCTTTCAAAGTGGGGTTCAATATTTTAATCCTCATTATGAGTTGATTAGGTCATTGTTTTCTTTTCAGTTTATAAGATTATGAATAGATTGTAGGCTCTCACCTCTTCTGTTCTAGCAAGTTCGATTGCATTTGTACCGACAATTTTATTTGATCTGAAGTTTCATTTCCTTTCACTTTTTTTTTAGACAATTCTTTGGTTTGTTCTTTCACTTTATTTTTCATTTCGGACAATTACATTGGCAGGTCATGTTCTTCAGAAACTTGGATAGGAGATGACTCTTGTAACAATGATTACGAATGAGATTTACTGTATGATGTTTAATCTCACACTAGTATAGGGTAAACAAAAAAATATATTTGTATGCAGTATGCACGTCTCCAGCTGCAATCAAGTTTAATATTTTATTCAAAAAGGCATCAGACCTTCAATTTATGAATCCAAGTTGCTTTGCATGCACGGTTTGTTGAGAAAAGCTATATTGATATTGTTGTCTAAATACCAAAAATGGTGAAAAATAATAACAGTATTTGGTTTACTTACGAATTAGTCTATCTTGGCTTTAGTGGCACTTATGTGTTGTATCGCTATCGTTGGTTTACTGTGGCAGCTGTAATAATGCTACATGACATTTTTTGTAAGTTGTATTTTTTTGGACTTGTTATTTCTCAATCTCAAATTTGAAGTTTGTGTATGACATTAACATTGCCTATAAAGAAAACCTATTGTCATCACTATAAATCATTTATGGACTTTTTATTTTAACATTTGCTATATGGAGAGAGAAGCTTTTTCCTATGATTCGATATAGGCTGATTTGTACAAAGTCATTGTTCATGCATGCTTTAATAACATGATCAGATCAGCTTCAATGACCACCTTACAAGGGGGTATGGATCGAGTACATTTTATAAATGATTATCATATATCTGCATTGATATCTGTAGTGAATTCAACGAATATTTGAAGTTTATGAATTGCAAATATCTGCATTTTCTTAATTAAAACTCAAAAAAGTTTTTGATCATGGAAACTGCAACCAGTGTTCCATGTGAATTTTGGCTAGTAATATTTTTGTAACCTGAAATGCAGAAAATTTGGCTATTATGCTTGGAAGTTTTATACTCAGCGTACCTTGTGAATTTCCAAATAAATCAAAAGAAAAACTAGTCCGAAAATACACTGGTCTAAAGAAGAAATCAACTCAATTAGATAAAACTCTAGTTGGCTATATATGCACTATTTATATGCCTCCCGCACTACGAATTGTGAAATCACATTACCACGCAAGTAAAATGCATACTGAGCAAACAAATAACACAACATGCATAATGCGCAAACAATTATGTCTCCTCACATCAACTAAAGTTGAAAAGCTTAGTTGTATCAACAAATCACTATAAAATATGTCAGAACTAATGGTACCTCGTGAAGTAGCATAATCGCAGTTGAATTGCTGTTGGACATCTCTAGTTGGGAATTCTCTCCTTGGTTGTCCCTATCTGTTCGGTGTGAGAAGATATGTTTTGCAGAACTGAAAGTAAGAGGCTTGGAGATATTTGCAAAGCAACCGACTGTGACGATGGTGTATTACGACTCCTTTTGTTTCCTTTAGTAGCACACTGACGATGGTGTATTTGGCTTTAATCTATTTTGTCAAAAAGCTGGCTATGTTGAAACTTGAAAGTGGACCCTCCTGCGTTCAAATTATATATCTAATTCCAAATAATAATGTTAAAGCTATATTTTAAAATAACCATTTTGGCAGAATTTATATGCTAATAATGTTAACATATAAAATAAACGATGATGTAGTCAAATTCACAATAAAAATATGTAAAAACAATTGCATATAATCTAACACAAAGGCAAACAAATGATATATAAACTCGTGCTTTGATACGATCAGGGACGAAACCAGGAAATAGACAATGGGGGGGCCAAAATCAAACAACAATATCCATACTTGATTTTTACTATATATCATGTTTCGTACAGGCTGCTCATAAAAGAAATGAAAATACCCATGCCTCATTTTTACAAACACAGTTGAGAACAAGTGCTAAAACAGTTTACCAGCATGTTCATTTACACAGTACCAGCAATTTATACAAAAACAGTTCAAAATAAAAGATTAAAAGACAAACCAGATGAAGGCAGAGGTCCGGTTTCATCAACAAAATGGTCGCTCCTTGATTGGCAGCAACAAAGTGATCAAGGCTCATTAATTAGCATTAATTGGCAACAACAAAGTGATCAAAACCACACTACACAAAAAGCACCAAAAGCTACAACATTAGTTAACTTAACAGCAAAAGTTATATGAAAAGCCAAAAGAAATAATTTTATCCCTGATTGCACACAAAAGCACAAAGCACCAAAAGAAATAATTTTAAAAGCTATGTCCATAGCTTGCCGGAGTTACAACAGCACCAAAAGCTACATGGAAAAAAGAGATTATTTTATATCTAAGTGCACACAAAGCTTAAAAGCAAGTATTATGACACATTTACATACATATTTGATTAACTTAACAAAAGATTCCAGAATATCATAATATATAACTTATTTCTACATAAGTTGCACTCAGCGGGTTTTCATCTTGTCAAACTCTTCGATTATTGAATCATTGTTGAACTAAATTGCAATCTCTTTTTCAATGTAAATCGTCATACTATCTACAAGAAATTCATCCTCCATTTTGTTGCGAAGACTAGTTTTAACTAGCTTCATAGCTGAAAATGCTCTTTCAGTAGTCGCCGTGGAAACCGGAAGAGTCAATACAAGACGAATTAATCGATCTACCAAGGGATAAATATTTGACTTGTTTGTCCTAGCCAATCCTTGACAAAGTTCAGAAATAGTTGATAAGTGTTTTAATCGATCATCGTTAGGCACATCTAAACCATAATGTTTTGGATAAATTTAAATTGTAAAGGCTCTTGTGCGTTAAATAGAATATGTTGATGATAAAATTTATGCGTTGATACTGCTTTTCGTTTTCTAAGCAGCGAATGTTGTATACCACTGAACATGTTGAATTTAGTGAAAAATACCTATATTTAAAGAGTAGGGTCTGACCTTTTTTTTTTTAATCAATGTTGTTTCTATTTATGTCATCCTGCTTTGCCTGATTATTTGGTAAATACGGATGTATCATGCAATTTCATTCTTGCTGCAAAGGAAGTGCATTTTATGCATCTAATTGAATGTGTTCCTTTGGATGGTGTTATAGCTACTTTTGATACATGTATATTCTTCTGTTTCTCCCTCCATTTCCAGATTATTTTGCAGCACCGAATTTTATTTTTGCATTTTTATATGAAGCTTAACGTCTTTATATCCAGCAAGCCTTCAACAAAAAAATTCAGCTTTTTGTTAATCTAATTTTCCGAACAACTTATACTTCACACTTAATTGGAGAATTATTTCCTAATGTATTTGATGGTTTGATTTTTTGTTTGTCATGTATGAAATGAAAGAGATAACTGATTTAATTCAGTGCTTATTTATAGGTGTGTAAAAGGCGCGCAAAATTATGGTTTAAAAGTTTTTAGGCAGCTTCTCTGAACCATACAAAGCGAGAGATTGCAACGACAAGATGGAATAGTAAGACATCAACACTTGAGCTCCCAACCATTTAGTTTAGATTATAGCAGCACTAACTGTCATATATATGGAACAATAACCTATGTGTGTTTCTTCTGTAATGTGGAGCTATTCATTCGTTATCATATATTGTTCTGTTTATGAAGTGCACATAAAATCAAATATGTTTACTTCTCCTTTAGTTGGCAGCTTATATGAGAATGGCTTCAATTGAACTGTAATTTATGTTTGCCAACAAATCTTATTTTGTTACAGCTGATTTTATTTCATCAACATTATTAATTTGGCCATTATATATGATTATGGCATCGTTTATAAGATTAACTTTTTTACTTTAGTTTTACAGTAATTGTTATGAACTGTTATTTTTTTCAAGGGTATAGTTCCATCATGTCTTTCGATTGAAAAAATATATATGTAATAGACATATTTAATGCACACTGATATTTATACTCTTGCTTATGCAGTAACGTTGGTGTTTTATTAGGATATTTACTTTTTGATTTGTAAATAGACATTAAATTTTTATCATACCAGTTGATTGATATATGTCAATATAGTTTTACATCAACTGGGAAATATGTTATTTGCGCTAAAAATATTGTACAACCAGGTAGATTGGAAAATTCCATGTATTTTCTTATTAAGGAAAGATTGGGGTATTTGCGTTTGTGCGAGATGAAAAGAGTATTTGAAACGAGAATTTACCGTCCGATTAAAATTGATGTAAAATATTATGAGTGCGTTTGGTTTGTATGCGTATTAACAATTCTACAAATTCTAAATGATCATGTTGTGAACAAATTTAACAAAGATCAAATTATACATTTTCAACTTAGTACACTATAGCTTATATTAAGCACAACCTGAACCCGTGCGATTGGCACGGGGTACATACTATAAATGTACATTACACAATATTCGCATTAAAACAGTCCACGCGCGAAGCGCGTGTCGTCATTACGCGCGAAGCGCGTGCCGTCATCACGCGCGAAGCGCGTGCCGTATATAGGAATGACATTAAAATTATTCATGGAAAATTCAGTTTTTTTTGTTGTTGTTGCGATAGTGTGAGAACATTACCTGGATGTATGGTATAACGCTAATGGCTAGACTTCAGATGATTTTATGCAGCTACGCCACATGTAATATATGATAATTTAAGAACTTATGGTATTTCAAAACGAAAAATCAATGTAACAATATTCTGTATGCATATTGTGTTGTTGTTGTTTGAGGTATTTGAAATTCATTCACGGCTGTTTTGGGTCCTTTTATATGTTTAATTTTCTTCTAATAAGATTTAACTATACATGCATTATTTACTACTTGATGTTGGGTTTAATGAGTTTATGAATAATTTTATGATTTGGAATGTTTTAATTTCTTTCGCTTTGAATGTCAAAACTGTAATTTCTTCTTTTGTTCATTTATATTGATTTTCTGTAGCTATTGTGCATTCATACATTACTTTATTCTTTTCACGGTAAAAGTCTAGACAATGAAATAAATCTGCAAATAACGTTTGATGTTGGGTTTGAAGAGTTTTTGAATGGTTTTATTGAATGCGTTCAGCAAATTACCATAATTGGTTTATTCACTTTGTCACTTGAAAATTTAGTCGGAGCGTTAATTTGAACAATTACAATGTAGTTTTATTCACTTTCCATGAATTGGATTTCGTATAACAGTAGTAAGCTCATGAGAAAGATATGAACGAATGAGCATTAGAAAATGATTTATTAATAACACAATATGCACCATATTTTTTAGGTAAAAAATAATTTTATATTAGAATTAAACCCGGCAGTTACTGAACACTCATGATTAAATTTCATTTTATACTAGGACATGAAACTCTCATAATAATAAATAGCTAAATTTTTTTAACTTGATCTAATACACAACCAGCATCTCAAGTTCAATATCACATTGGAAACTTAATGGAAATAAATCTACAATATAGTTGATATGTTAGTAGCCAGTTTTTTTTTTTGGCCGTAGTATTCATAAACTGTGTTGAATTGTAGTTTCCATTCCTATATCATGTAATATATGTCAGTTTTAATGATTGTATTGGTTAATACCTTGATTAATAGTCGTCCAAAACTCATAAAAATAGGATTAGTATTTGAAATATCCTACAAATTTAAGTTGTTATATTTTTTCACTACTTGCTGCAAAATTGGGCTCTATAGTAGAATCCTAACAAGTACGTATATGCATACAGAATATATCTTGCTATTATACAATATGTTATCACTGTTTATTGATGAGTGCAAACTAAAACACTTAAAAGTCTATGCTTCCGTGCATTGCACGGGTTTCCACTCGTATATAATAAAATTCCATGGTAGATAAACAAAAGACAAAGAGTGGATCAGATGTGATTTGTGAACATATATCAAGCGGTTATGTAACATCCGTACAGACTTGTCATCAAAAGGAGTTAATTATCCATCTTGCTCCTCAAAGCACATCTCCGAGTTCTCAGTTTCTTTCCCATCTCTTCTTTTCTAACTAAATTGAAAAAATAATTTTACTTTTCAACTTACAATACTGTTAACTTCGGATCCAAATCGAGACTATATATCTTCGATCACTTCATTGTTTCATGGATTTGTTTTCAAAAGGGTAACTTGGGAATTGATTCTGCTCTTTTGCTCTTACGTATTTGGATGTAGTTCTCTTTGTTTCGGTCTTTCAAAGTGGGGTTCAATATTTTAATCCTCATTATGAGTTGATTAGGTCATTGTTTTCTTTTCAGTTTATAAGATTATGAATAGATTGTAGGCTCTCACCTCTTCTGTTCTAGCAAGTTCGATTGTATTTGTACCGACAATTTTATTTGATCTGAAGTTTCGTTTCCTTTCACTTTTTTTTTAGACAATTCTTTGGTTTGTTCTTTCACTTTCTTTTTCATTTCGGACAATTACATTGGCAGGTCATGTTCTTCAGAAACTGAGCACTTCTCGATTGTGGAAAATATTACCTGCTTTGACTATTTTCGTTTGCATCAGACAGTTTTATTTGATTTGAAGTTTTCATTCCTGTTTATTCTTTTACTTTCCTTTTCATTTCAGATGATTACATTAGTGGGTCATGTTCTTTTATTAACAGAACGCTATTCGATTATGAAAAATATTAACTGCTTTGACTATTTTGGTATTTAGATTTAATACTTAAAAATGTATTTCTTCTGCGAACAAACAAAATAATCTAGATAGGAGATGACTCTTGTAACAATGATTACAAATGAGATTTACTGTATGATGTTTAATCTCACACTACAAGGGAAACAAAAAATATATATTTGTATGCAGTATGCACATCTCCAGCTGCAATCAAGTTTAATATTTTATTCAAAAAGGCATCAGACCTTCAATTTATGAATCCAAGTTGCTTTGCATGCACGGTTTGTTGAGAAAAGCTATATTGATATTGTTGTCTAAATACCAAAAACTGGTGAAAAATAATAACAGTATTTGGTTTACTTACGAATTAGTCTATCTTGGCTTTAGTGGCACTTATGTGTTGTATCGTTGGTTTACTGTGGCAGCTGTAATAATGCTACATGACATTTTTTGTAAGTTGTATTTTTTTGGACTTCTTATTTCTCAATCTCAAATTTGAAGTTTGTGTAAGACATTAACATTGTCTATAAAGAAAAACCTATTGTCATCACTATAAATCATTTATGGACTTTTTATTTTAACATTTGCTATATGGAGAGAGAAGCTTTTTCCTATGATTCGATATAGGCTGATTTGTACAAAGTCATTGTTCATGCTTTAATAACATGATCAGATCAGCTTCAATGACCACCTTACAAGGGGGTATGGATCGAGTACATTTTATAAATGATTATCATATATCTGCATTGATATCTGTAGTGAATTCAACGAATATTTGAAGTTTATGAATTGCAAATAGCTGCATTTTCTTAAATTAAACTCAAAAAAGTTTTTGATCATGGAAACTGCAACCAGTGTTCCATGTGAATTTTGGCTAGTAATATTTTTGTATCCTGAAATGCAGAAAATTTGGCTATTATGCTTGGAAGTTTTATACTCAGCGTATCTTGTGAATTTCCAAATAAATCAAAAGAAAAACTAGTCCGAAAATACACTGGTCCAAAGAAGAAATCAACTCAATTAGATAAAACTCTAGTTGGCTATGCACTATTTATATGCCTCCTGCACTACAAATTGTGAAATCACATTACCACGCAAGTAAAATTCATACTGAGTAAACAAATAACACAACATGCATAATGCGCAAACAATTATATCTCCTCACATCAACTAAAGTTGAAAAGCTTAGTTGTATCAACAAATCACTATAAAATATGTCAGAACTAATGGTACCTCGTGAAGTAGCATAATCGCAGTTGAATTGCTGTTGGACATCTCTAGTTGGGAATTCTCTCGTTGCTTGTCCTTGATCTTTTCGGTGTGAGAAGATAGATATGTTTTGCAGAACTGAAAATAAGAGGCTTGGAGATATTTGCAAAGCAACCGACTGTGACGATGGTGTATTACGACTCCTTTTGTTTCCTTTAGTAGCACACTGACGATGGTGTATTTGGCTTCAATCTATTTTGTCAAAAAGCTGGCTATGTTAAAACTTGAAAGTGGACCCTCCCGCGTTCAAATTATATATCTAATTCCAAATATTAATGTTAAAGCTATATTTTAAAATAACCATTTTGGCAGAATTTATATGCTAATAATGTTAACATATAAAATAAATGATGATGTAGTCAAATTCACAATAAAAATATGTAAAAACAATTGCATATAATCTAACACAATGGCAAACAAATGATATATAAACTCGTGCTTTGATACGATCAGGGACGAAACCAGGAAATAGACAATGGGGGGCCAAAATCAAACAACAATATCCATACTTGATTTTTACTATATATCATGTTTCGTACAGGCTGCTCATAAAAGAAATGAAAATACCCATGCCTCATTTTTACAAACACAGTTGAAAACAAGTGCTAAAACAGTTTAACAACATGTTCATTTACACAGTTACCAGCAATTTATACAAAAACAGTTCAAAATAAAAGATTAAAAGACAAACCAGATGAAGGCAGAGGTCCGGTTTCATCAACAAAATGGTCACTCCTTGATTGGCAGCAACAAAGTGATCAAGACTCATTAATTAGCATTAATTGGCAGCAACAAAGTGATCAAAACCACACTACACAAAAAGCACCAAAAACTACAACATTAGTTAACTTAACAGCTATATGAAAAGCCAAAAGAAATAATTTTATACCTGATTGCACACAAAAGCACAAAGCACCAAAAGAAACAATTTTAAAAGCTACGCCCATAGCTTGCCGGAGTTACAACAGCACCAAAAGCTACATGGAAAAAAGAGATTATTTTATATCTAAGTGCACACAAAGCTTAAAAGCAAGTATTAAGACACATTTACATACATATTTGATTAACTTAACAAAAGATTCCAGAATATCATAATATATAACTTATTTCTGCATAAGTTGCACTCGGTGGGTTTTCATCTTGTCAAACTCTTCGATTATTGAATCATTGTTGAACTAAATTGCGATCTCTTTTTCAATGTGAACTGTCATACTATCTGCAAGAAATTCATCCTCCATTTTGTTGCGAAGACTAGTTTTAACTAGCTTCATAGCTGAAAATACTCTTTCAGTAGTCGCCGTGGAAACCGGAAGAGTCCATACAAGACGAATTAATCGATCTACCAAGGGATAAATATTTGACTTGTTTGTCCTATCCAATCCTTGACAAAGTTCAGAGATAGTTGATAAGTGTTTTAATCGATCATCGTTAGGCACATCTAAACCATAATGTTGCAATTGATATTTGAGATGAAGTTTTTCTTGCTCGGAAAAATCTTGTGGGTAGAATGTATCAACTAATTCACAAATATTTGGGATATTAAATGATTTGTATGCATCTTTTGGCTCCAAAGAAGAACTAAGAGCAAAGAGTTGTAGCATGTGCTCATTAAATCGATGATCTAATTCTTGTCATTGAGTGTCAATTGTTTCATTAAATATATCAAAGCGATAATGGTGTTCAACGGTAACTTTATCTTTTTTCTCTCGAGCACTTCTTCCTGAGCTATACCAACTATGCAAGTCGGGAACAAAGATTTTTTGTTTGTGGCAAAATGATGTAACTTTCTCAAGAAATAAACTCCAATCCTTATCTCTTAGATCTTGAATAAGTTCCTTTGTAGTTTTCACTAATTGTATGGCATTAGATATATCTTGAGATTGATTTTGTAAATGTTGACACAAACCATTAGTGATTACCATAATTTCTTGCATAATGTGCAAAATAAATGCAAACTCGAAAGACAATAAAGCATTGTATGCCGCATCAGCTTCTCCTCTTTGTGAAACGGTGCATCCTTTGTCCTTAGTGATATCAATGAGAACCGAACAAGATGCACCATACATTTTTATCAAACTACAAACCGAATTAAAATGAGAACTCCATCTGGTATCTCCAGCTCGTTGCAATGTTCCAATCTGATTAACTCCCGTACCAGATTTTAGTTCACCAAGCAACTAACTCAGATACACTACTTTTATGAATAGCTTGCAACTCATCATGACGCTTAGAAGATGCACCCACTACATTAACCACAACACTTAATTTGGAGAAAAAATGATAAACCGGAAGAACTTCTTTGGTAGCGGCAACTAATGCCAATTGAAGCCGATGAGCTAAACAATGAACATAATAAGCATATGGACACTCATTTAAGAAAAGAGCTTTTTATCCTTTCCACCCGCCACGTATGTTACTTGCACCATCATAACCTTGTCCACGAATATTTTGGATACATAAATTGTTACTAGAAAGCAACGTAGTAATTTCATGTTTTAAAGTTTCCGCTTTTGTGCCTTTAACATGAACAATATTGAAAAAACGTTCACTCACAAATCCTTCTTTATCAACAAATCTTAAAACAAGACCCATTTGTTCTCTTTTTGATTCATCCCGTGCTTCATCAACAATGATACAAAATTTAGCATCTCCAATTTCTTCACAAATAAAATTTCTAACTTTTGTTGCAATAATGTGTAAAATCTCCTTTTGAATTTTAGATGAAGTATACTTAGCATTTCCAGGTGCATTCTCTAAGACAACATCTGCAACTTTTTCATTGTAAGAGGCTATGGAATTTATAAATTGGGTGAAGTTACCCGGATTTTTAGAATCAAAACTTTCATCATTTCCACGAAGTGCACATGCTTGAAATGTTAACCATCGGACGGTGTCAATAGATACTGAAAGTCTTAATCTATTTTGAGATATTTGCTCTTCGGCTTGTTTCTCCAAAATAGTTTCAATATGTTGAGAGGATTTCATTAAATCTTTGCAAGATTGTTCGGCAGCATTATGAGTTGAGTTAGCAGACTTTCCGACATGATTTAAAAAAGCACATTCACTACCGCTATGGACCTTCTTCCAATTTCGAAAGCCATCGATAGTGAACGCATTTGATCTATATCGATCGGTCGTTCTCTTATTGAAAATAAAACATGGTAAACAAAATGCTGCATCTTTAGCGGAGGAATATTCCAACCTTGGAAACAATTTATACCAAGAACCAATAAATCGTCGAAGATGTATTTCTTTTCCGGACAATGGAAACTCTTTAAGTATAGGTTGATAAGTTCCCAAATTAACATAAGTATGCCTAATTTCATCTTGCTTATGTAAAGGATAATCATATATTTGTGAGCGCAATCCAGGATCATGTTCTAAAGCATTTTCTTCAATCTCTGTAATCTCAATTCTTTGATATTTTGGAGTTGGAAAAGCATCCGGAGGTTGACGATCGTTATTGGAGATTGAAGAAGATCCAATAAATTCCCCAGTTTCAATAACTTTTCTTTTAAAAAATTCGTGTATTTTTGAAGATCTAACCATGATATCCAATATATCTAAAATTTAAAAAGGAACAAGATATGAATAAATTGCATTTTAATTCGTATATTGGGAAAAAATTGATGAATTCATGTTTTATAATTCATAACACTGCAGTCTGCACACTAAGTTGAAACTTGAAAATTGAAAATTAAAGTTGTAAGCACTAAGTACCTCAGTTTTCCAAAATTGAACTGATTTCTCTCAATTTTTGAAACCTTGAAAATGGAATAATGAAATCAGATCATAACATTGCATTAATCTACATACAGAAAATTAAAAGCATAAAAGAATTACCTTGACTAGAAAAGAGAGTGACAACCGAATGCTTTTGTAAACATGGTAATTGGGAGAATAAAGGAGCAAGGAGAAGAATGAATGCTGCAGCAAAGTGACAGCAAGGTATAAGTAGGTAACGTGTAAAATAAGGGGGCAAAAGTCAGCATAGTTGAAAATTCAACAAACACCTTTTTTTTTTTATTTTTATTTTAACTTAGGGGGGCCACGGCCCCCACTTGCCTACATAGCAGTTCCGTCTCTGGATACGATAAAGGACTAATGATCTAACTAGGTCTTAACCGAGTCAAGCGTGATGAATTCATAACTAGACCTAATAGCAACCAAGTTGGACTTGGGTACTCGCATTAATAGGGCGAGTATGGTTCAGGCGAAGGACGAGACCCAAAAAACCACACTATTGACACGTTCTACAAAAAAAAAGAATCGAAAATCTCCAAAACTAGGGCTTTCGTACGAAAAGCTCAAATATCACAAACTGTGAACTCTTCAGGAAATTCTAAACCAAACGGTTCCACTATTATTCACGAGAAAAGAAGAAAAACGAAAAGGTTAATGGCAGCTGAAACCGAGATAGAAGATGAACGAAAGCAACAAAAGCTGTGTGATGAAATAATCACAAGGAAAAGGAAAACAAAGGTATAATATCAAATTATTATTTTTTAAATAAAGAATAATTTTAAAATGATTGTTCAATATATCATCTTATTAGTTGCATGCATCATACAAAAATATTGGATGGATGGCTATAGAATGGTAAGTCAATATAACATAGAAAAAAAATGATAAACAAATATGGCATAACATGGTTATAGTTGAATATGTCAATTTGTTTTGTTTTTTGTATTATGGTGAATGATAAATGATAGACAAACATAGCATTCAGTTTCGGAAGATGATTGACAAAAGTTAGATGAATAGCTATGGGATGATAACTGTTGATTCACGAGTTTTTGATTCGTGGCAAGCAAGAAGAGAAGATCAAAGGAAAAGTGATTTAATATGATTATCTATTTGTGAATTACTTGCGTTAAATATTGTTAAAATCTATCCTCAAATATCTGTGACAATCGCCACGTATTGTTGGAGAATGGAGTTTTGATGACAACAACCTTATTTCAATTATCATTGATTATAAAATATATACTAACATCTCTATCTAGAATAAATAGGCACACACACACACACACACACACACACACACACACACACATATATATATATATATATATATATATGCAAAATTTGTATATAGGACTTAAATACTAAAGACTGTACAATTTTAGAGTTTCAAGAGATTCATAATTCAGATAGATTCAAGACTCATGAGTTATCAAGCTATCAAGATTTCAAGAGTTCAAGAAAAATATAGTACTAGAGTATAGTTTAAATGTAAGACTCCGAATAGCACTCCAGGTTCAAAACTCTATTTCAAACTCTGTTTTTTAAATTATCTCTTTTCAAAATTAATTTCAAAATATTTTCAATTTGATTTCAAACTTTTCTCAAAATAATTTTTAATCTTCCAAGAATTTCAAACTTATGATTTCGAATATATTTCCTAATTTATAAGTGTTCTTATTTTTATAGTTTTATTAAATATATTTTACAAAGTTTATAATTGACTATAATATTCTTTAAGTTTTCATATAACCTTTTGTTTATATATATAGTCTATAAATATTTCTTTATAAATTCCTATATATATGTTTATAATTATATTATATATATTTATAATTATATTATATATAGTTTTTACATCACATATATATTAAGTATTTAATCATATGTTTAAATAATATTTTCTTATGTTTTTATACTTGAAAAATAATGTTTTAGCAACAAGTTTTATTTCAGGAATTTCCAGAATTTAAATATTGATTTAAATACTTTAAAAATGAGTTAAAAATCAAAAATATGATAGATACGTTGGCATATACTTATTACTATGTCGACATATAACTGTCTGAAATTTATATTTGAAAGGAAGTGTCTTTTCACTAATTGTGACGGTTCTGAAGCTTTGCAACCTTTCACACACTACAAAAAGGGCGTGAATTCGAATTTTTAATCATCTCTTCTTCTCTAACTTCACTCTCTTCCATTACACCATTATTCTTAATCATTTTTATGATTCCAACACTTATACTCTGCCGAATTCAATTCTGTTTTGATCAAACTTCTTCGCTTCTCACTCTCTACTCATTACTCTTCGAATCAAGTGCTATTGAAGAGTTATAGGGCTGTTTGTAATTTTTTGGGTTGAGTAAAAGAATCGGTGGTATCCTTTGTAGCCGTGAAATCAAGGACGGGTAATCGGTGGTATCCCTTTTAGCCGTGAAATCATGGAAGGTATACTTGATAGAGTGTGTAGGTTGAAACGGTGGTATCCCTTGTAGTCGTGAAATTAAGGAGGGTTGTAATTGGATTTTGATACAGTAATAAAACTCTGTGCAATCCAGCGTTGCGTGGGACTAGACGTAGGAGCAATCCGAACCAGTATAAAATCCAGTGTGTTCTTTCCTTTTCTGCATTTTTATTTCTGTTTATTTTGCATCTGTGTTTGATTCTGTGTCTGTGAGTATTTCTGTGGTGTTTGATTCATCTAGTAATTCACATAAGTTTTAGATTTCATTTAAATTTGCAAAAACACTATTCACCCTCCCTCTAGTGTTTGTTTTGCCTTAACGATCCTTTCAGCAATCCCTAACAATTGGTATCAGAGCAAGGTTTTTCAAAAAGTTCATAATCTGATTTTTGAAAATTTTAACCGGCAAATTTTGAACACTAGTTTAAATTCATGTCTTGCATCAGTATTAGATGAATCTGCATTCAATTTGATTGAAAATTCAAGTTATCATGATATGATTTCTTGAAAAGTTTAAATGGATATGTCATAGAATCATCATAATGTTATTATTTCAAATTACAATTTGTTATTTTGAAAAGTCACTTGATTCTTTGAAAATGTATGTTGTTTTGTAGGGAAGGAGTTATGTCTGATGACTATTGGCCGAAAGACACCAAAATGATTATTCATTAATCAAGAAAAATAAAGAGTTTATGAAGAGATATGACTTTTGGGGTTATAGTAGTTGAAGTGTCCGTTCATCTAAAATTCAAAATTTTGGAGCCAAGTTGGTTAAACTACTAAATCATTTATCTCATCATCAAATTCTGGAAGATGTAAATATGATTCAGATTCGTCATCTATCGATGGAAAGCCAGAAACCGAAGATTCAAATATGTGTTTCACAACAATTCAGAATTCAGAAAATATCGAAGAAATAGATCTAAAAACCGGGTAGCCTTAATTAATTTTTAAATTCTTTTTTGGTTGAATGGATGTTTTGTTTGCTATGTTTTGTTTTCCTACTTTTGAATTTGAAATATGAATTTTAAAATTCAAACTTGGAATTTAAAATTCAAATTTTGAAATTTAAAACAATAAATTTTGAATGTTTGTTAGGATTAATATTATTTCAGGAGATAGTTAAACCTGAAATATAAATAGATAATATAATAAAACCAAGAAGTCAAAACAATATGTTTTTTATTTTCTACATGTATGTCGACATACATAAATAATCATGTCAACATAATGAAATTCAAATTTTGAATTTCAAAAGTTTAATATATTCAAACTTCGCTCCATTTTTTTAATTAGAAATTGCCAGTTCAAACTCTAGTAATTAACTTTATTTGTCTACTTATTTTCTTATATCTTGTTTCAAAATATATATACTAAAAGTATATAAATTAATAAAATTATATAAACATGTTAATATGATATACAAATTTAATATAACTTTTTGATATTGTTATAAAATATAAATTTATTCATCTTTTATATAGTTTAAACATGCATAGTTTAACTAATATATTATTCATATAATGTCATAATAATTTTGGATTACATTATCACAAATATTATTTGTAACTTAAATACTTATTTTGATTTCTTATTAAAATTTATAAAAGCTTAAATATTTAACCTAATATTTTGGTATAAAAATAATGATATATATATATATGATTTTATGTCTTAAATATAAGAAATTATAGTTTTATAGTTTAATTTATATCCATATTTCATAATTTTGTTATGACTATATATTTCTTTTTAAAGTTTTAACATATAAATGGTTCCTTAACAAATTAATATATTTTGATTTCTAATAGTTTAAACTTAAAATTAAATGGTTCCATTACACCATTATTCTTAATCATTTTTATGATTTCTACACTTATACTCTGCCGAATTCAATTCCATTTTGATCAAACTTCTTCTCTTCTCCCTCTCTACTCATTACTCTCCGAATCAAGTGCTATTGAAGAGTTATAAGGCTGTTTGTAATTGGTTGGGTTGAGTAAAGGAATCGGTAGTATCCCTTATAGCCGTGAAACCAAGGATGGGTAATCGGTGGTATCCCTTGTAACCGTGAAATCAAGGAAGGTATACCTTATCAAGTGTGTGGGTGGAAACAGTGGTATCCCTTGTAGCCGTGAAATCAAGGAGGGTTGTAATTGGATTTTGATATAGTAATAAAACTCTGCGCAATCCAGCGTTGCATGGGACTGGACGTAGGAGCAATCCGAACCAGTATATAATTCGGTGTGTTCTTTCCTTTTCTGCATTTTTATTTCTGTTTATTTTGCATCTGTGTTTGATTCTATGTCTGTGATTGTTTCTTTAGTGTTTGGTTCATCTAGTAATTCACATAAGTTTTATATTTCGTTTAAATTTGCAAAAACACTATTCACCCCCTCTAGTGTTTGTTTTGCCTTAACGATCCTTTCCTCAATCCCTAACACGTACCTCCTGCACAAACCGAGAAGAAGTGTGTTGTATGACATGTCATGCCGATACGGGGCGATCATTAAATAAGAATAAATCAAAATAGAACCTGTCATATAAATCACAGCGCAAGGATAATATATAATAGTAAAATATACAACATGATATAGTAATGAAGCACAACTTAACAGAGAATCAAATTTCCATAAATCCATAGAATCTTGGGTACAATACTACTCGATACAAGAATCGTTGAATACAATATGCCTCACTACATCCCTCAAAGTCTCAATAACATCAACATACAGCGGAAATAGAACGAAATAGCTAAATTGTAGATAGTAATAATACGCCAGCCTCTTGCTCGTCATCGTCTATGCAGTTAAAGCCCCGCAATATCTCCGCTATGGCCCATAGCGCTCTTCAACCGCTACGCTATTTCAATTTAGCGCTAATGAACAGTATCTCCGCTTCTAGCCCCGCTATTTTCCACTGCATCCGCTAAATCAAGGATTTTTAGCATCCGCTTTAGCAATATTAATTTATAGAGCTTGATTTGACTAGTTATTTTTCCAAAAAAATTAGTAAAGTTAGCGTAAAGGGGTAAATTTAAGGCATAAGTGCCTAATATATGGTAACAATCAATTACACTCATCAAATATAGCATACAAAACTATGATATTCCGTGATTTTCTTATATAAGATTAATTAATATTAGTTTCTTGTACACATATAATGTGACAAAGATGATTAATTAATTTTCAAATATTTGGTTTTACATTTAATGAACTTTTTTGCGCCTTCGCTATATATCCCCGTTATTTCCTCGCTTTATCCCCGCTACGCCTTTTTGCACCTTCGCCGCTATAGAACTGCTAAGCGCTTTAACTGCATAGGTTACCGTACAACAACACCGACACCAAACCTGCTACCTGCTACTCAGTCTGCCCACCATCAGATTGGTGAACGACCCAAGATAATAAGAGAGAAACATAAAACCTTGAGTCCGACAATAGTCTTTGTGAGCGATAAAATAACTAACAACAGTTACACATGATAATATAAGTATAGGCGGATCAACCATCTGATCTTACCAACAACCATCAAGTTAACACATTTTCTCAAAAACCATTAAGTTAACACAAGAAAGCAATCCATCACATGTCTCATTGGAAATAGGAAAGGATAACCCTGATCCCGCTTCTCTTCATCAACCTACAGTGGTTGCCTACCCAAAGAAAAATAGAGAGGTAAACACATAGAATTAATCATAACATCCATAGCATCCAATATCTTAGCTATCACTGTCTACAGCCGTGAATCCATTGATTATCGAATTTTCATTTCACAGATCAAAAGGGCTAATGGAAAACCCCAGTTCTAGCCAGACGAACATACGGCATCGTGACTCATATGTTTGTTTTTCCATTCTCGACAACTAGGCCCATCATGACTGCCGAGGGTGCGCGATCTTCTCGAATCTCATTCTAATAGGCGTCCCCACAGTACCCTTTCTTTGAGTCCACCAAAACACTTTGATAACCAACGATCCCTTGGCACATCAAATATGTCAAGCCTTTCACTTTGGAGACTTAATCCAATCCTCGAGCCGTTCCATTATCATCCTTAATTGACCCACATTCTATCGATCTATCATCGTACTGGATCGTATATCGAATCACGACCAGTTTCACATCAATCTGGCTCCGACCACTCCATCACAAGTTCACAATCGAAGCATTATCCATCTTTGAATTGCACATAAATCATCAGATGTCCATTATCCAAACTCCACCAACAAACTCAGGAAGTTAAGACAATCAAGCCCCAAAATTTCACTTCACCTGGGCCCACCCTCATGGGTCGGTGCCGACCCTTCCTCTTAGCCAAAATTGGCTAAGTGGTTGGCCCATGATCATCCCTGCCTCGAGAATATCCTCCAATCTGATCTCTAATCATTTCGACGCTCGTTGTTGAAGCTTCTGCTGGTCCAGTCACATCTTGAGAAATCAACCTTCGACCCATCACAAATTAAATCCGAATGACATGAAAATTTGTATATAGCTTCTATTCATCATCATAATACTATTCCATCAAAATCGAGGCCCCCGACCCTTCCCCATGGGTCGGTGACGACCGATGCACTTAGTGCATATGAGCATGAGAAATAATTTGTGTCCTGTCTTCTCATCTTATAGAGCATCTTCACTATGTTTCGTCTGAATCCGATTGTCTGAACCTCCGATTTGCTCTGATCTTCAATCCTATGATTCTACGGCAAACAATCTAACATACAACTCAAGCAATGTAATTAATTCAATCAAAACAAACATCAATTCGTACAACAGTGATCATACAAACATGAAAAATTCAAAAACATAGCACAAACATATCATAAACATGAGATCTAGCATGATTTGGATCTAAACATATGAATAGTCATGACTAACTTATTAATTATCCAGTTAATATGATCAAATTAGGTTTCTTAGGGTTTCTAGGTCTGAGTTAAACATATATGATCATATCTAAGGTGATTTTAGCATGAAACATATGAATATGATCCTAATTTACCCATACAATCCGTAGTTTCCGTGTGAGGGATACCTATCACTCAACAATTTCTAAATTTGATGAAGATTCAATGAGATCAGATATGGAAAGTGCTGAAACCCCTTAAATTTGATGCAATATGATGTGATCTAATCCTCTTCGTTGATTATCTACTCTTTCTTGATGACGATATATCCTCTAGATGCAATCTACGATGAATTTGATTGAAAAAAGTGGAGAAATAGGGTTTTAGGCTGAACCCGGAGAATCACAGACGTTCAACCAAAACTTAGAATGAAGAGAGTAACCCTAATTCTCTTCCCAAGTCCCCATATTTATATATGCTGGCCTCGGTCTAATGGGTTTTACTGATCAGGCCATTAGTTACTGACCAGTGTGCCTAAACATAAGATGAAACTTAAAACAGCGATTCCTCCAAAACATCTGACGTAAATCCTTCACGTGACCACTCTACGGAAACGTAAAAAAGCATTCTGATCCAATCGAATCGATCTCAACACCTGATTCGATCCCTATCAAAAGTTATGGCCCAAACAGTAAACTTAAAGGAAAAATGGTCATACTTGAATTCAGTAAAAATCATGGGCATGTCTCACATCCCCATGTACGACATATTAAAATCTGAGAATGATCCGACTACTAGGAAATAAAATATAATTATTTTACGATCGGTTAATACGTAAAATACGGGTCGTTACATTATTCCCTCCCCTTTAGGAATTTCGCCCTCGAAATCCCAAGTAACACGAGCAAACACAACATCCTGCACTCCTACCATCCACAAGTAGCCAATCTACCATCCAATCTAGCATTCAACAATCCATGCAACCAAAATCCTATCCTAGCATCTGAAATTCTAATAGCACATGACACAATGGCATAAGTAAGATACGATATATCGGATATACCACTCGACGAGTTCTTGATGGGTCAACTTCATACTCTCTTCCGTTTCCCACGTGCACTAATTATCGTTCTCGCCCCATTGTACCTTGACTAGCTTAAAAGCCTTTCTCCTAAGCTGTTTCATGTAATTCTTTACGATGCGAAGCGACTTACGAGGCCTAGAAACTTCAGACTCGACTTCAAAATCTTCAAGCCGATCTGGAGATACAGTAACATCCGAGTCGTGCACAAACTTCTGTAGGAACGATACATGAAAAACATTATGCACACTCGCCGTCTTCTCATGTAAGTCCAATCTATAAGCGAGCTTTCCAATACGCTCGATAATCTGGAACTGCCCAACAAACATTGGCGCTAACTTTCCTTTCTTCCAAAAACGAACGGTATTCCTTAGAGATGAAATTTTAATAAACACCATATCTTCAACTAAGAATTCCAAATCCTTTCGTCGCTTATCGACATAGCTCTTCTAACGATCTTAGGCTGCCTTCATTCATTGTCGAACATTTTCAATAGTATCCGTCATTTCTCTTATCATCTCAGGCACAAGTACTAACTTCTTACCAATTTCCAACCAACAAGATGGGGAATTACATGGCCTACCGTACAATGCCTCATACGGTGTCATTCCAATACTCGACTGGTAGCTATTGTTATAAGCAAAGTCAACTAATTGCAGATGGTCTTCTCGCGATCCTCCAAAATTAAATACACAAGCTCTTAGAAGATCTTCCAATACTCGATTAACTCTCTCAATTTGACCATCTGTTTGGGGATGAGCCGTACTTGTAACACCTCGCATTTTTAATGAAATTAAAAATGTGGAAATATGTATATATATTGTATGCATAGATATATTTGAGAGAGAAATTAAATAATGACAATAAAATTGCATGTAATAAGTTAATGCAATGAAATGAAGAAAAAGATAAATAAAAGAAATTACATGCAATACATGAAATGCGAAGAAATGCATGCGAACATTTAAAAAATAATATAAAAAGGAGAATTTGGTCATGAAATTAGCATCACTGCGTTCGTGGCGATTTTCTGATCAATTTAGACTTATAGTTTGTAAAAAACTGATTTAAAATGAAGAAGATATCTTTAAAATTAAATGTTGCAACAAAACATGAAAAAGAGGAATGAGAAAAGAATAATGTGTAGCATTGTCCTAAGTCTTATTAGCAGAAGACTTAGTAGCTCATTTGGTTAGTACATGTGACTTGTACACAAGAGGTACAGAGTTCGATCCCCACCAGCGTAATATTTTTATTTTAGGGGAATGGCTAGAAAGTGGCCTAGTGTGAACGCAGTTCAATTAAAAAGCGGTTTAGTGTGAAAAGGGCCAATTGGAGGATTAATTTAAAAGATGGTTAAAAAGAGAAATAAATATATATAAAAAAAATGATATATATATATATATGGCATGTGGGTGTCAACAACCCTGCTGTTGCACATCATGTTGCACATGGCGCATTTTTATTGGTCAGTGATGATTTTCTGGATTTTAGGGCTACATTGCGACTTCTGATTGGCTGAGTGATGTGTATTTCGGATTTGGAGGGTTTAGATGAAACCTAACCTAATCCTAAGGCTCTAATTAATCCTACACATCTATATAAGCGCACATAAACGTAAACCCTAATCAAAACTAAATTCATTCATAAGCCTACATGCTGCTAGATTCTAGATTAACCAAGCCTCCACTAAAGAAAATCAAATTCAAGCTAGAAGATAAAAATCATAGTCTACATCAAGAGTTAAGCTTAACAAATTCAGAAATCAGATCCCAGAATTCAAGACCCGTTCTTTTTCTGTAAGTTCTAGTCACTTTTACGTTTAAATAGATAAATGTGAATTGTGGTAGACTATGAATTGGGTATATGTTGTAAATCATGAACTTATGCAAGTGTATTATGTCATTATCCTTAGATCCAATATGATTATGGACATTCTATTATGCTGACTATGTAGATCTTGACTTACAACTACATTGTGGTAAATGCGAACTTGTTAATTTAGATCTAATCCTTTATGCTAATCACCTTTCACCTATTATGTTGTAGTAATCACGATATGTTGTAAACTTGATATGTGATGCCACCCTTTTAGGTCTAATCATGCTACTATGTCATCCTAATTTTGTTAGACATCTAAATGACAAGTTTAGACCATGTTATGTTGACTTTGACATTGTAGTTGCCACAAGTTCATCAGTTCTGTGTTCATCCTGTTATGATGATTACATGTCCATTCACCTTGTTGTCATGCTTATGCTAAAACTATGCTGAAACTATCACCTTTGTCACCCCCTTTTTATTGTTATGGCGAGGCTACTTTGTAGCCTCGATGACGCCAAAATACATGCGATCACGTTAGTTAGGAAACGGGGAAAAAAGGGATTTATAATTGGCATTATTTATATAATGTTTTATATAAGTTGGACATATAATTCAAATGGGGAAACATAGAAATAATCATCTATAATGACATTGGAAAATTTGGGTAAAAATGGCATAATTTGAGTATGACCATTTATGGGTATGTAATTCAAATTATTGTTGCAAATAGGTATTGACACCTATAAAAGGAAAGGATTGATTAATTGGTAAATTAATTAAAAATGGAATGTTAGTAATTACAATTAGGAATTGTAATTGTACTTATGACACGAGGTTAGGTTACATTAGTGGCGGAAGTCTGCCCGGACCCGACCGGCATATCCAACAGCCACTAATGTTGAACCTAATGTGGGAGGTCTAAGTACGTAAATACGAATCGGGCTAAGACACGAGGTTAAGCCCAACTGTGGAATAAGACTGCTGGAACCGACCGACATATCCAACATCCACATGTTGTAGGCCTAATGTGGGAGGTCTAGCCCATTATAAACCATAAATGGACATGGTAATGAATTAGACTACTTAACCAAATCTAATCCATAGGGATTGTGTGAACTTAGACTTAAGTTGAGGTTAAGTAAACTTGATTAAGTAAAGTGGGAGGGTTAAGTAAATCTTGGGTAGGTGGGTAATATTAGTATATATAGGCCCACAAACTTAACCATTAAATAAACATGCTTAAATCAGTGGGAGGGTTAAGTACATCTTGGGTTGGTGGGTAATATTTGCATATATAGGCCCACAAACTTAACCAAAATAGAGTTATGTAATTAAAGATCACCCTTTAAGGTATACATAACTGGTATAGGGATATGTAATTAAAGATCACCCTTTAGGGTATACATAGTCAGTGGAAAGCCTAGTGGGGATACAAGACAAAGGGGAGAGCTTGTATCATATTTTGTGGGAGTTATGTAATTAAAGAGCACCCTTTAGGGTATACATAACTAGTATAGGGCTATGTAATTAAAGATCACCCTTTAGGGTATACATAGTCAGTGGAAAACTTAGTGGGGATACAAGACAAAGGGATAGCTTGTATCATATTGCATGGGACCCATTTCAGTCAGTAACCCATAGTTGGTATCAGAGTAGAGAACTCCGTACTAGGCGGAGAAGGGGCACGCTTACTGATTGATTGTAAGAGATCCAAATGAGACGGATGGTGGGAGCGGCGCAAACCGACCGGGGACATGTGCGTGCATGGGCCGGGCATAGGGGGACAAAACAACCGTGATACTAGTAGGTATGCCTGTGCACATTGTAGGTTGCCACCTTAGGGAAGTGATACCCCTACTGTGGGGCCAGCACAGGATATCTACAGATTAGGGAGCCCATCGATTAGGGTAGTGGTTACGGTATACTCGGACGTATGCCCTAAGTCTACCAACTTATAGTGGAAGGGATCATCTCATTTTAAATTATACTAGTAATAATGCAGAGTAGTCACTAGTGAAGCATGTATATACCTTACTTTATCTGCCTTGTCACACCTGCCATTTGTATAGTGATCTCTCTTATCCACTTTATGCCTGTCATGATTACCTTTATTTATTTACTGGCTAAAAGTTACTAGACTCGCCAGACTTTATGTATGGCCCCTTTTTTTTCCTTCTCTCTTCCGTCCCCCCCAGGTTCTCAGGAAGGAAACACCCAAGCTTAGTCAGGATTTGGATATCATCTTCTAGGAGCTACTTCTTAAGTATGGCTCGAGTCTCTGTCTCTTCTATGGCTTGCTCTTTTAATTGGGGAATAATGTTTTTCTTTTAAATACCTATGCACTCTGATAATGCAAGACAGAAGTATTTTGTTGTAATGGTTTTATGACTTATGGTATTATGAAACAAGGTATTTTGGTGATTTGATAAAGTTGTTTATTTCCGCTGCAAAATTTTTATATCTGTCTTGTAATATTCTGTGTCTGTTTACCTAAACGCATCATGAAACTTAATGCATTCCCTTTGTGAGTGACATTAATGGACATGGGGTGTTACACTTGGTATCAGACCTGAAGGTTACCAGATAAGATAAAAAAATTTGAAAATATTTTTCAAAAAGGGTTTTAAAAGAAAGTATTTTCAAAAAGGAAAGTCTGTTTTGAGAAACATTCCCCAAAAAGCCATATGTAGTATCCTTCGGTCCTTTATCTAAATCTCTTCCTTTTTCTTTTTAGCATGTCTGGGGAATAAAACATCCTTAATCTCCCAGAGGGCGTCATAATACCCAGATGGTTCCGAAGGTATTTGGAGGCCACGGCACCCGCCGAACGCCAAGGAAACGTTCCTCCAGCTGTACCCATCGTTCCTCCTCCTCCTCCTCCGTGCGTGAATGCTTTCTCGAAGATATGTAGAGACTTTCGAGCTATGGGCGGAAAGCACTTTAATGGGACTGAATCATTCGTGGAAGCAAGAAACTGGCTCAAGGAAACAGAAGATTTATTTGTTATCTTCGAAGTGGACTATAGGCGGAAGATACAGTTGGCTGTATGGTTACTTAAGGACGAAGCCTCTTTCTGGTGGGAAGTTACTAATGCTGAGAGACCAGTCGAGACCTGGGAGGATTTCAGAACGAGGTTTGAAATGAAGTTCCTCTCGCAAGCTGAACAAAGCGTACAGATGGAGAAGTTCTTAGCACTCAAACAGGGAAGCCTATCGGTTAAGGAATACGTCAACAAATTCAACCAGCTGGCATTATGCCTAATGGTTTTTTAATAGATTGATCAGCCAGCTAAATTTTGATGTTCGTGGGTTTCGATTACTCTAGTCCTAGTTGATAGTACATAGTGTAAGGAAAAAGATTGACACTTGCACCAAGATTATGTAGGGGATACCTAATATGGTATTACCTATTTTGCAACCAATTGTAGGGCAATCGGGGTCCTCGTACTTTTTTGGTGAAGGATTTGAGAAAACAGAGCTAGTATTTGCAGTCAAGAAGGTAGTTTTAGGAACATTAGTGGCTTGTTTTCTGGTGCATACGTCTTTGAGACACTTGACATATTAAGGAATTTGTTCGATGGTATATGAGGGTAATAACCCGAAATTTTGGAACCAATTTAAAATTTATTTCTAATTGATTTAAAGGAAAATTAAATATTTTAAAAGATTTATTTTGAGAAATAACGAGGCAAAATTTATTTAAAACGAAGTTAGAACGTATAAATTTAAAATTTAATTAAAACAAGCTCGTAACGTCGTGGTAGTTTGAAATTTTAGTTTTAACTTTAAACGAGTATACAGAATTCGTTATAAGTCGGATTTCTGTAAAACAAGAAACGTTAGGACCTAATTAATTATATCTTTCTAAGAAATGTAAAAAAACCAAGATTTCGTATTATAAATTGTAAGTTATGTCCAAATTAAAATTTAGAAAATTTGCTATGAAATTGTATATAAATTGTAACGATTTATTAAATATAATAAAAGGATTTTTATTGTAAAATGAATACCGTTAGACTATAAACTTGTAATATCGAGTTATAAACTCAAGTATGTTTATTTTCCAGTTATGTGGTATTTTATTTGGATATATATATGCGAAAATAATAATTAGTTTATTATTAATTTGAATAATTTTGGAATTTAATAAATTTATAATAAAACTACATAGCCTTTAAAAATGGCCATTTTGCAAACGACCTCTGTTTTTGATGAAACCACTTTTGTTGGATCCGGAATATTAAATTATTGCTAGATTTCAAATTTCGTAATTTTTGGAGCTAGTATGTGGCCTGTGTAATAACATTGAATCGATTATTCATTTGAACCCAAACTAGAGCTTTTTGAGCAAACGGACTCAGAATTCGACGAAACGAGTTTCATCGGGATAGTAATGTCAAAACATAGCTATATGTCAATTTTCATCGCCAATGGGGTTTATATGTGATCGAGGTATTAATAAACATCGATCAGAGACAACTTTAAGAGAAGAAATTATAAAATATAAAATTCAAAACCCTATCTTATATAATATCTCAATCTTCTAAAACCTAATCATTTTCCCCTTGGCAATTTTGCAGCCACCCCCTTTTCCCTTCTCAAAATATTTGCAAATAAGCCCCTCAACATAAAATAATTTATATCTTCCAATCTATAAATAATTCGAAGAAACTTTCGATTGGAGAGTTATAGATCATGTTGAGAGCTGCCTACCACAAATATTTGAGGGTGTTTGAAGTTACGGTTTCGCCATGGTCTAGGTTTAAAGCCTAAACGTGTTGTCGGTTTTGTAACAACCCGCCCGGAAAGGGCCTAAATTTCGACCCAGAAAAGGCCCATCGAAACTTAGAACCACTCTAAATGGATCGTTGTTCCTGTAAGGATTAAATTTGCATATACACACACACACACACACACACACACAGATACTTCGAATGGAAATCTCACACAGCGGAAGGAGAAAATATAATACTGAAAATAAGATGTACCATTATTTCCAAACCACAGAAGTACAATAGTCACAGTTACATCTGTTCAACGGGTACATCAAAGAGTACATACTCATAAGATTCCAAAAGAAGCAAAGCAATAACTAATAATAATAACGTAACAACTTCGCCTTCTTCATCAGCTTCAATCATCACTTCATCCATGGCTTTCTACCCCGTCTACTGACCTGTTGGATATGTTGAGGAGAGGGGATTTGAACATAAATTTCTGTGTGACTAAAATATAGGGTTACTTAATGCCCATACCCTACATTTTTAGCGGGTTACATATGTCAAGGTATGTCTACGCAGCATAAAACAAACAACAAGTTTCTAACCAATGGGGGTGGATACCCAAGTCAATCGCCCATTAGTGTTTTTAGGGTAAAGACCCAACGAGGTGGCATTCTCGGTCAATTGTGGCACTATTAAAGATGGATTCTTACAATCACTTATAACCCTGAGGAGGACACCTAGCCCTTTCAGACCCCGTCCTAGTACATTAACATTCTTAAGTCTATTCTCTCATTTGTAATATGAGAAGTAGTATTGCGAACGTTACTACTTAACTGATATTACCCTGTAGGACACCAATGTCGCTTAAGACTTCCCTTAGACAGTTGGTGAGCATGCAATGTCCATAAATCTTTCAATTACCAATCTGTCCCTAGTTGAGCCCTTATAAGCTTCTGGAGGAAGTGGACATCCCCTTGAACTACACTACTTCATTAATGTTTTATGCCTAACCACTTTTAAAGAAGGAGGACCCAAAGACCTACCTCAAATCTAATAAGGGTAGGTCCCATGACTTTCATCCCTCTCCAAGGAATAAACCTTCGGAGGGATCCTAGTCCTAACCACTTAAGACCCAAACTAGATAAAAACGTGAGTCAGCCACTTAAGTCCTTCTCACGGCGTGGTAAACCTGCCTATTTTCACAAATTAGACTTATATATATAGTTGTACATATATAGTAATATATATATATAGTTATATATATACACACACACACACTAGACCTCTCACATTAGACCGTATACCTGTAGATGCTGGATATGCCGGTCGATTCCGGGCAGACTTCTACTACAAGTTGGTTTAACCTCGTGTCTAGTGTACTAAGTCTATGAATGGCCTATGGCACCTATACATTTCACATTAGTCGGGCCTACTTGTATTTGCTGGATTTGCCGGTCGGTTCCGGGCAGTCTTCTACCACAAATGACAACTAACCTCGTGTCTATGTGTCACTATTTATGTATTTAAAGCCATTCTATATATACGCACACACAAGCAATCAAACATATATTTATTATTGGGACATTTCAAATTTGAATCTAACTAACCGCATTTATTACGCTAATACAACGTTAATTACGTTGATTACATTTATATAAATATAGTAATAATATCGCCTAATTAACGCAAACATTCGTATAACCGAGGAAACGTTCTAACGAGGTGACAATTGTCAACTTTTCCAATTCAAGGTATACAAGTTAGGTTTTCCATACTTTTACCGCTACAACATTGGCATGATAACATAATGACAAGATAACAAATAGGAGTGGATGGAAAAACATACATACACATAATTACAACTTGTATCCTAGGCATATAGAAATGATTTCAATACTAAATTAAAAATAGAGGATTACATACACTTACACATGTATGTTATAATTCCTATTTCAATTGTGAATGCCTTTGGGTACAAAATAGGATCCATACCCAATTCAAATCAAGAAATAATCAAATCCAATCCTTTTTAGGATACAATCAAATGATAATGAAGGTGAATTACATAAAATATAGATAATAGTAGCAACACCCTTTTTCGTCTTTAATCTAGTATCAAAACCCAAAAATCCGCAAAACCCAATTATCATGACAATTCATACGTTATTACAAAATATAGGATATGGGGGTTTTAATGTTTATATTATCGAATACAAAATCCTTCTAGGCATATCTATTCACATGGCAAACTATTAAAAACATGAATATGCCTTAAGTAAACTAGATTCCATTCATAGATCTAGGAATAGAGAGAAATCTGTAGTAGATCTAGATTTGCGCTTCTACTCTTTGTGTTCAGCGTGCTCCAATAATCCTCCTAATTATATACACAAGAGACATGTATTAAGATCTCATATATATATATATATATATGCTAAATTACATAATATCAAACTTATGTAAATCAGAATAGAGAGAGGTTAAAAATAGAGTTGGAGAATTAGAAGGAACCTTAACCTATTCCTTGGAATTTAGCAATGGCAGAGGGGCAGAATGGAGGCAAAGATAGAGAATGATTAGGGTTTCCATAGTGCAATAGGAGAGGCTATATATAGTTACCCGTATGAGCATAGACCGTTGGATTAGTTAGAATTAATCCAAGCCTTCTATTTATATATAACCTTTTAGAGAAACCCTATCCACGTAGGCTTATTGGGCTCTCCAGCCGCCAAGCAGTCGACACCCGGGCGGTTGACCCCTTCGGGGCTGGAACGCCCAATAAGGCTGCGTTGCTGAGCTATTTATTTTATTTAATACATTTCTTAATCTCTTAATCTTATTCCATATATACAATATACTTTGTCCCCCTGATCTTATCTTCAATTCAAAATTTGAATTCTCCTTCTATATTTTGAATTTATCTTCGACATATGTATATATATTATCCATTATATATATATATATTCTGCGTTTATGGTCCAAATTAATTTGTTCATAACTTCTCCATACATTAACCATTCCTAGAATATTATGCATGAAAACGATGTAGAATTTCGCCATGAATCCAAATAAAATAATTTCGTAGCCAAATTCCTAAAGCTGCAAAATCTCATTTTCCAGTCATATCATTTAATTGCTTATTTTTTGTGATTTTATGGCCAAACGGTTGAGAGTTAGATGTTGTAGTCAAAACAGAATTTGTCAACAATAGAGAGGGGTTGTGACACCCCACGCCCATTAATGTCACTCACAAAGGGAATGCATTAACTTCCATGGAGAGTTTAGGTGTGTATAGAACAGAAACTTAACAACAAGACAGATATAAAACAGTACTTTAAAATTTCAAACTTCATTCATAACAGCGGAAAGCAAATAATTTGTTTACATAATCCAAAAACCAAAGACTAGAGTCAAGTACATAATATCCATCTTGACAAAATCAGAGTACATAAAATAAAGACATAATCCCACTACTACAAATAGCCATAAAGGAAAAGATAAAGATAATGAAGTTGAGCTTTACACTCAGCACTCCAAAGCTCTCCAAGAAAGAAATCCAAGCTAAGCTCCGCTATTCCCACCCTGAGGACCTAAGGGGGGAAAAGGAAGAAAAGAGGTGGAAACAAAACGAGGTCAGACATAAAGTCCGGCGAGTCCAGTAACTTCAACAATACAATTAAGTAAAGCAACAGGATAAGGAAATAAACTGGATAAATGGAATGACTGTAACATAACAGGTATGACAAGGTAAATAAGGTAAGAAAGATTCAACAACAATTGCACTCCTAACTACTACGATATATGCTCTGCACCAAAATTAACTTAAAAGATATGATCCCTCTAAACGACAAACACAATTATGGTAATAATAAATATGGTAGTCTCTCGTGTACCCCTAGCTGCTGTCATAGGTGCCGCCTGCTCCTATCTTCACTAAGTGTACCCACTACCCAGCCCCATTCGATCGGCTCCCTAACTCGTAGATACCCGTCCTGGTCCCACAGTAGGGTGTATCACTCCCTAAAGTGGCAACCCGATGTGACTAGAAGGCACGACTTATACCTACACGATGCAACAACGTCATACCTACCAGCTAGGACCCATGCGCACACATGACCCCGTTGGACTTGCACTGCCACCGCTATCCTTTAATTGACCTCTTACAATCAACCTAAGTAAGCGTGTCCCGTCCTCGACCTAGTTCGAGCTCACTGAGATACTAAATGGGTTACTGGTTGAAATGGGTCCCCACACTTGACACAAGCCTCCCTCCTAAGCTTGGTCCCCACTAGGAATTTCCCACTTAACCCCTCAATATTCCCATGCCAACTACATGTCTAGTTTAAGTGTTCTTTAGTTAATTTTTAACCGTAATCCAGCAAGACCTCTCACATTAGAAGCCATTTGCGGTTACTGGATATGCCGGGCGGTTCCGGGCAGTTTTACACTGCAAACCCATCTAACCTCGTGTCGTTGCCTTATCACGCCTTTAGTTCATGCCTTTGATCTCTCACATTAGGTAATGTTGTGGTCGCTGGACATGTCGGGCGGTTCCGGGTAGGCTTACACCACAATATACCTAACCTCGTGTCGTAGGCGTTCATTAACCTAAGTTCATACAGATTAGGTTTTCCCCTTTTTTTTCCCAGATTTAGGTGACAAGTTTCTAATCACTTTATGCCTATAATCACAAGTTTATAGGTTATGCCAATTTTACACCCAAACCCAATTATGCCACAATTACATGTTTTATATGTTGTACCAAAATTTGCCCAACTATGGCCAACATCAATTTCATGCCCAATTATCACAATTACCACAAACATAGGCCAAATTACATGTCATAATAATTTTCCCAAACTTTTTCCCCATCGTTCCCACGTTGTTCGTTCGCATAATTTGACGAAGAATGGTTAGGTCCAAAGGTGGCCTAACCTCTATAAAAGAAAAAGGAAAAAGGAGAGGGAAGAAAGTCAAAACGGCATAAATCTGAACATAAACAGGCATGTAACATATGAGCATAACAGGCATGTAACATAGGTGACATATGAACATGATGAAGCATGTGATAGGTTTAGGTAAACTTGGAAACTTGGTGAATTACATTACAGGCATATCATATGAACACAATTTATCACTTTATCATGACAACTTTAGATTAATTATCTTGTTAAAATCACATGAACTCACAGATCGTGGTTTAAGAGAGAAAAGAACGATTCTGAGATCTGATTTCTAGCATTGGAAAGCTATCCGTTGATGTAGGCGTTGGTTGTTGTTCTCTTTAACTTGAATTAGGTTGATTAATGGTGGAGGCTAGATCACTTTAGGTTTTAGCAGCATGGAGGCGCCATTACTTTGATTAATGAATTAGGGTATGAGTCTAGGGATGTTTATATAGACTTTTAAATTAATGTAAGCCGTTATACCAACCTAGGAGTAATCAGAGCCATCCAGACCAAGTAAAACAACCAGAAATTGCCACATAAGCCCTAATGACTCAGAAATCGTCCCAGTTCAGATCTACCCGAGGGGGTAGGTCGACCCCCAGGTCGACCTGTATAGGGGAGGTCGACCCCTGGTCGACCTGGCCTGGGGCGGGAAAAACCCCGCCTAACCCGCTTCTTTGTTTGAATTCGAATTTTGAATTGTTATCTGAGCTGTTTTAATTTATTTAAATTCCTGAAACTTCTGAAAGCCATAACTTCTTCATACGGAGTCCAATTCACGCAAACTCGGACTCTATCTCAAGCAGAATTCCGAGACGAACGCAATGGCGTAACCCATTTCCCTTAATCCTCACATTAAAAATTAAGTATGCTTTAATTCGTGAAACCTTAATGTTATAGAATTACGGGGTGTTACATTCTCCCCTCCTTAAAGGATTTCGTCCCCGAAATCTTCAAGTTAAGAAGAATGTATCCTACCAACCAATCATCCATCTACTCAACCATCATCCACAAGCATCCATTGTCCTTAAATGATTTCTAATGCTATATGAACATATGCAAAATTGTGTGTATATGTTCCTTATCTAATGCAAAGATTAAGCGGTCCACTGATTCGGTTGACCTCCTTAATGCAAATTATGTCAGTGCTATGAATCCAACATGTATGCAATTTCCTAATGCACTTTGTTACTTCTATATGAGTGCAAAATCATTCACTCAAATGCAACATCCATATGATAACACATCCATTTTAATAAACAAATATATATATGCAATATGCAATATGAAGTGACTGAGCCGATCTAAGTGCCTAAAGTGTGCGTATAAATGCATCTACGAGCAACCACTAACAACCACCTGCATCCACAAAACATAACATGTTCAAACACATGTTTACAACCATAGGACTTCTACCTAAAGACCGAAAACATACTCGAGAGGATATCCTCAACTATAGAACAAGTACAAACTAAGAGATAGAAAAAGGAGAAGTTAAAAAACATACCCTTAAAAAGGAAAGGGTAAAATGTACAAATCTTACCTTCCGTCTCCCAAGTCGCGTCTCCTTGATCATCTCCCCATTGAACTTTAACCAACTTGACCTCTCGGTTGCGTAACTTCTTGACCTCCGATCCAAGGATGCATGTAGGAGCTCGTATGACCGTGGCATCTCTCTCTACTTCCACTTCTCTAAGTATACTCAGCTCTACTACTTCCGCGGTATCATGCAAACACTTCCTCAAATGTGACACGTGAAACACGTCATGCACTCCGCTAAGCTTCTCAGGCAACTGCACTCTGTAGGCCATCTGTCCAATCCGCTATGTAATGGGGAATGGCCCTACGAATCTTGGCGCCAATTTCCCTACTTCTCCAAAGCGAACTACATTCCTCAGTGGTGATACTTTGATAAAGACCATATTTCCAACCTCGAACTCAAGATCGGTCCTTCTCTTATCAGCATATGACTTCTGCCTCTCCTGTGCCGTCTTCATGCGCCTTCGGATCAAGTCTATCTTCTCCAAAGTCTCTCTAACCATGTCTGGCCCAAGCAAAACCTTATCCGTGGACTCATACCAACAAGTCGGCGATTGACACGGTCGTCCATACAAAGACTGAAAAGGAGCCATGCCAATACTAGTCTGATAGCTATTGTTGTAGGCGAACTCTACTAATGGAAGGTGCTCTTCCCATGTCCCTCCAAAGTCCAAGATATATAGCCTCAAAAGGTCTTCTAGAATCTGATGCACTCTTTCGATTTGGCCGTCCGTCTGAGGATGATAAGCGGTGCTTAAGCACAACTGCGTCCCTACCGCCTCTTGCAAGCTCTTCCAAAATTCACTAGTGAAAATGGGATCTCGATCACTCACAATACTCGAAGGTATGCCATGCAAACGAACTATCTCTCGGAGATAAACTGAAGCTAACCATGCCGCCGTCCTCTTACTCTTAACGGGAATGAAATGGGCGCTCTTGGTAAGTCTATCTACCACTACACAAATCCTAGTATTACCTTTCCTTGATCTTGGCAACCCGTCAACAAAATCCATGGAAACACTTTCCCACTTCCACTGCGGAATCTCTAGAGGGTGAAGCAAACCACCGGACTTCTTTTGCTCAGCTTTAACTTGTTGGCACACTAAGCATCTAGAAACGAACTCAGCCACATCCTTCTTCATTCCGGCCCAAAAGAAACTCGCTTCATGTCCCTATACATCTTGTCACCACCGGGATGTATGGTCATCTTAGAACGATGTGCCTCTTCGAGAATTTCCTTTCTCAAACTCTCATCCTGCGATACGCAAAGCCTTCCATCCCTACGCAACCAACCTCTCTCATCAATAGTATACCTACTAAGATGGCTTGAAGACTCCCCTCTTATGAGCTTATCCACTATCTCTATCAATTGTGGGTCATCTCGCTGTGCCGCCCCTACCTGTCCCACAAGCGTAGGTCGCAACTCTAATGATGCCAACAAATCGGACACATAATCAATCGAGGGTCTAAAATCAAAGGTAGAGATGTACTCTAAACTCTGTCGCTCTATGAACAAAGGACTCAAAGTCAACTTCTTCTTACTTAAGGAATCCGCCACAATGTTACCCTTGCCAGGGGTATAAGCAATTTCAAAATCATAGGATGCTAAGAAATCCATCCATCTCTGTTGCCTCAAGTTTAGATCCTTCTGAGAGAACAAGTGTAACACCCCACCTCCGCTAGGGTCACTCACAAAGGGAATGCACTAGTTTTGGAGGAGCATTATCTAGGTAAACATACACAGAGATATCACAAGACAAAACATAAATAAAGCAGCGGTAGAAATTAAAAACCAAATCTCATTACTTTCAAGAAAAGAGTCAAAACCTCATATATCCAAAATACAAATTGTCATTATTTCATTACATCAAGTTCTAAATAAAGAAGCATAAACTTAAAATATCAAAAGTAAATTATTTCCCAAAAATAGCAGAAGTGCAGCCATAGCATAGCTCAAGACCAAACCGTACATGAGCTGACAGAAAGCAAGCTAAATCCAAGCTAAGAGCTGGAGTTTCCTCCTTGAGAACCTGGGGTGGAAAACGAAAGAAAAAGAGGCGAAAGAAAAAGGGTCAGTCATAAAGACTGGTACCCTAGTGACTTTTAGTATAAAAACTAGTAAAGTTGACAAGACATGAGAAACTGAGATTAAACATAAGGATAATAACTAGACTGGCATGATAACTAAGATAACAAGATAAATCAAGTGTGGCATCGCATGTTCAAGATTCGCTGCACCAACTGTACTAGTATCCTAACCCATGTCAAGTATTAACCATGAAATGATCCCTTGGCCCAATATCATGAAATGACCCATTTCGGGGTCCTACAGAACGATCCACTAATCAATCGGCTCCCTACAAGTTTCAGCTCGTCATGTGTCTGTGTCATACGGCCCTATCACGAATGTAGTCACCTGTGCTAGGTCCACCATAGGGTGTATCACGCTCTAGGGTGTCAACCACTGACACGAATCAAGCACGCACAGTGTAAACCTACTGGTGCCCATGCCTACTTTTTCAACTTCAGACTACGTGCACGACCATAGTCCTCCTGAACCTACAATGGCACACCTACTCAGCCGTCTTTCTGGTCGCTTACAATCAGCCCAGTAATCGTGCCCTACCCTGCCTAGTCCTAGGGTATCGTGATACGCCTAAGTGTGTTACTGCTGAAAAGGACCGCGTAACTAGGGTTTCTAATGGGTTAAGTGTTGTCATTCAAAATTCGTGACTTAACCCTATCTAATCATGTATCAAGTTGGTTAAGTGTGTTCAAGCAGTTCATGACTTAACCCTATCAAATCATCGTGTCAAGTTGGTTAAGTATATTCAAGTGATTCATGACTTAACCCTATCCTGTGGCATTAATTCATTAATGCACCCCAACCTCTCACATTAGACTTTGTTGTGGTTACTGGACATGCCAGGCGGTTCCCGGTAGATTTACACCACAACCTAGTCTAACCTCGGGTTTTAGGCGCGATATGACCAACTACTCACATTGGATCCTATTGTTTGCAGTTACTGGATTTGCCGGGTGGTTCCGGGCAGGTTTACACTGCAAACTCAATCCAACCTCGAGTTGGCCATGTTTAAGTTCATTCTAATGTCATGTCCATGTTCAAGTTTCATGTTAAGTCGTGTCAAGTTCATGTCCATATTCAGGTTCAAGTTATAACAATGTTCATGTTTCAAGTTTATAACCAATTCAGGTTTTACCTAATCTACCCAATCGCATTCCCATCGCACGTAAACTCGAGTCGATACAAATGAATCTAATAAGGGAATAACATAAAAAGAGACGGGCATAAGGTGACAAAAGTGATTATAAGTCAAGCATGGTTTAACTTGAGATATATGATTGCAACAATACTTGCATATGGAATAGTGGCCTCAAACATTTAGGATTCCAAATCTAGCAAAATGTGATAATCATGGCAATAGTTGACATAAGATAATAATCCTAAACTTGTGAATGGCAACTAATTCAACATCACAGGCATAAATATCATGAAAATTAGGGGTTTTAGATCTACAACATATATAGGCCCCAAATCAATTTCATATAAACATTCTCACAAGTCGAGATTCAAGATGAACGGTACTAGGTTCAAGGTGGGCAATAATAGATCCAAAATAATAGATCCAGAACAATAATAGGTCCAAGATGTATAATGATAGATCCAAGTTAATTATCATACTTAGGTTCAATTTCAATTTACAACATGTCCATATTAAGTTTAAAGTTTAGTTCTAAAAGTAACTGGGGCTTACAGATCGTGGTTTGAGAATTAGAAAATAAAAGAGGCGATGTAGAATCTCTAGAAATCCCCCAATTAGCAAAGCTCTACACGTAGTCTTGACGAAGAAGAAATAGCCCCTTTTTCTTTATCTTTTCAACCAGAATTTTAGCAGCATAAGGCCAGAGAGAATTTGTGTAGAGAGACTAGGGTTAGGGGCTGTTTATATAGGGTTAGGCCAATGAATCTAGACAGAAAACGAGACCAGAAACATCAAAGTGAACCCAGACTCAAAAATGGGTTCTGGCACCAGGTCGACACCCAGGTCAACCCTATGGTCGACCTGGTCCTGGGAAGGTCGACTACATGGTCGACCCCCAGGGCGACCTGGTCCTGGGCGGGAAATTTCCCGCTCAGTCCATTTTGGGGTTTGAATTCGAAATTTGAATTCGAATTCTGAGCTGTTTTGAACTTGAAATTTTCTGAAAACTTCGAAGGGTCATAACTTGGTCATACGGACTCCGATTTTCGAAAACTTGGACTCGTTTCCAAGCAGAATTTCGAGATGAACGTAATGTCACAACCCGTTCCCTTGATTCTTATTTTAAAATTTAATTCTGCCTTGATTTATGGTTTTAACATGTTATCAAAATACGGGTTGTTACATTCTCCCCTCCTTAAAGTATTTCGTCCCTGAAATCTCTAAGTTAGGAAGAATATATCCTACCATCCATCATCCATCTACTCAAAACATCATCCACGAGCAACCATTGTCCTTAAAAGATTTCTAGTGCTATATGAACATATGCAGAAAGTGTGTGTATATGTACTTATCTAATGCAAAAGATCAGGCGGTGACTGATTCAGTAAACCTCCTTAATGCGAAATATGTTAGTGTAATGAGTCCAACATGTATGCAAATTCCTAACATAATTTATAATCTCTACATGAGTGCACATAACATTCATTCATATGCAACATCCAAGTGATAGCATAACAAGATTCATCCATGTACAAGTATAAGCACTCATGCATATGCAACATGAAAATGTGACTGAGCCGATCTAGTGCCTAATGTGTGTCATGCATCCATTAGCAATCACTTGCAATCACCTGCAACCATTTGCAAACATCAACCATAACATGTTTCAAATACATGTTTACATCCAAAGGGTTCTATCTAAGATTCTCATGATAAGATCGAGAAGAAAACAAGACAAACATAGGTAGCAAAAGAAAGGTATGCAAACTTATAGGAAAAGAGATCGAGAATGTACCCTCAAAAAGAAATGGGTAAAGCGCACGTATCTTCTCCTCGGTTTCCCAAGTTGCGTCCTCTTGGGCTTCACTCCATTGTACTTTAACTAGCTTGACTTCTCGATTCCTTAGCTTCTTGATCTCCGTTCCTAAGATATGAATCGGAACTCGCCTCAGTGTTGCTTCTTTTTCCACTTCTACGCCTTCAAAGATGCTAGGCTCAACCACTTCGTCTGACTCATGTAAGCACTTCCGGAGATGCGAGACATGAAAGACATTGTGTACTCCGGCCAGCCTTTCGGGTAATTCTACCTTATAGGCCATCTGCCCAATCCTCTCAGTGATAGGGAACGGTCCTACGAACCTTGGTGCTAGCTTTCCAACCGTTCCAAAACGAACCACATTGCATAAAGGAGAAACTTTTATAAAGACGATATCTCCGACTTCGAACTCTAGGTCTGTCCTTCTTTTGTCCACATAAGATTTCTGTCTATCTTGGGCTGTTTTCATCCATCTCTGTATCAACTCAACCTTCTCAGAAGTGTCCCTTATCATGTTGGGCCCAAGTATAAGCTTGTCTGTCGTCTTCCACCAACAAGTTGGTGACTTGCACGGTCTTCCATACAAGGCTTCGAATGGTGCCATTCCTATGCTAGCTTGGTAGTTATTATTATATGCAAACTCCACGAGAGGGAGATGGTCTTCCCAAGTACCACCAAAATCAAGTATGCATAGTCTCAAAAGATCCTCTAGTACCCTATTTACCCTTTCGGTTTGTCCATCCGTCTGCGGGTGATAGGCTGTGCTTAAATTCAGTCGCGTACCCATTGCTTCTTGCAGACTATTCCAAAACTGGCTAGTGAAAATCGAGTCATGATCACTAACTATACTAGAAGGAACCCCGTGCAACCGTACTATCTCTCGAAGGTAAATAGACGCTAGCCATGATGCAGTCCTCTTGCTTTTCACCGGAATGAAGTGAGCACTTTTCGTGAGTCTATCAACTATGACCCATATGCTAGTATTTCCCTTCCTTGACCTAGGCAGTCCATCCACGAAATCCATCAAGATACTCTCCCATTTCCATTGCGGAACTTCCAAAGGATGTAATAGCCCACTGGGCTTCTTCGACTCGGCTTTCACTTGTTGGTACACCATGCACTTTGAAACGAACTCTGCCACGTCCTTTTTCATTCCAGCCCAAAAGAAAATGCGTTTCATACCCCTGTACATCTTATCCCCTCCGGGATGTATAGTCATCTTCGAGTGATGCGCCTCTTCGAGAACTTTATTTACTAAGTCTCCCACTAGTGGAACACATAGCCTTCCATCGCGCCTTAGCCATCCCTTGTCATTAATGGCATACCTACCAAGGTGACTTGACGTCTCACCGCTGATCAACTTGTCCAAAATCTCTACTATCTGTGGGTCTTCCTTCTATGAAGTCCCTACTTGGTCTAGAAGTGTAGGTCTTAGCTCAAGAGATGCTAACGTAACAGTCAATGACTCAACAGCAGGTGTAAAATCAAAGGTTGCTATAAACTCTAGACTTTTCCTTTCAATAAACAAGGGGCTCAAAGTCAACCTTTTTCTACTTAGTGCATCTGCCACCACGTTACCCTTGCCAGGGGTATAAGCTATATCGAAGTCATACGATGCCAAGAATTCCATCCACCTCTGTTGCCTGAGATTCAAATCTTTTTGCGAAAAGAGGTACTTAAGTGATTTGTGATCGGTATACAGCTCGAACCTTTCACCTAGAAGATAGTGGCACATAGACTTAAGCGCAAAAACAATCGCGGCCAACTCCAAGTCATGTGTGGGATAGTTCTTCTCATGAACTTTAAGTTGTCTACCCCTGTAGCAAATCACTTTCCCTTCTTGCATTAGGACAGCGCCTAATCCCGTGCCACACGCATCTGTGAACACCGTAAACATCTTGCCTCCGTCGGGTAATGCCAAAACTGGAGCTGTGGTAAGGGCTCTCTTAAGCCTTCGAAAAGCAACGTCACACTCGATGTCCCATGCAAAAGCTAGGTTCTTCTTTGTTAACTTAGTAAGAGGGGCTGAAATCTTAGCAAAGTCCTTAATGAACTTCCTATAGTAGCCCGCCAAACCGAGAAAGCTTCTCACCTCCGTTGCGTTCTTAGGAACTTTCCAGTCCTGCACCGCAATCACCTATGCGGGGTCCACAGCTATACCTTGCTTAGAAACTACATGTCCAAGAAACCGAACTTCCTTCCTCCAAAAATGGCATTTGGAGAACTTAGCCTTTAGCTCGAGTGCTCTAAGTGTATCCATAACTTCCTTGAGATGTCTAGCATGTTCTTCCTCATCTTTTGAGAAGACCAAAATATCGTCCACGAAAACCACTAAAAACTTGTTAAGGAACTCCCTAAACACCCTACTCGTCAAATCTAAAAAGTATGCGGGTGCATTCGTTAAACCAAACGGCATGATGAGCCATTCGAAGAATCCATTTGAAGTCCTAAACGCAGTCTTGTCAATGCTATCCACAGCCACTCTGAGCTAATGGAATCCTGTGGCTAGATCGAGTTGAGAGAAAACAGACGCTCCTACAAGCTGGTCAAACAGATCGTCGACTCTTGGTAGTGGGTGCCTATTTTTCTTCGTCAGCTTGTTTAATTCACGATAATCTACGCACAGATGAAGCAAACCATCCGCCTTAGTAGCGAATACCACAGGAGCACCCCATTCAGAGATGCTTCGCCTTATGAAATTTTCTCGAGCAACTCCTTAACTTGCTTACTAAGCTCTCTCCTTTCTCGCAGAGCCATGTGCCTAACGGGCAATGAAACTGTCTTGGCATTATCAACTAGATAAATACGGAAATCTATCTCGCTCTTAGGGGGTAACCCCTTCACCTCATCAAAGACATCGGGATATTCTCAGACCACCCTTACAGATTGCAGATTATCGATAGACGAGTCGAGAGATTCTAGATAACATAACATGACTGGACCCATAGGGTTGTAGGAAATTTCAAGGGTATTACCGAGGCGAGTCATGAGCCTCACTACCCTTCGCTCACAATCAAGCATGGCTCTATAATTGGACAGCCAATCCATACCCAAAATCAAACCGTATCCCATAAACCCGAGAACATAAGCATTACACGTGAATTCTACGCTAAAGATAGAAATCCTCAAATCCACACAAATCATAGATAAATGGGCGGAGCCCCCAATTGGATTTGAAACACTAACGGGATCCTCAACTAGACTAGTACTTAGGTGCGGATATTCAACAATATCAGAAGAAATAAAAGTATGCGATGCGCCAGAATCGAATAAGGTTCGAACAGGAAAGTCAGGAATGTAAACAAGGCTTTCTACAGAAATATTACTACCTCGGTCAAGAGCTGGAGTGGTATTGAGACAATGCAACTGCCCTCCAGAAGGTCCTGCTCGCTGGGCCTGCCCTTGCCCCTGCCCTTGCTTCTTTGGGCAATCCTTGCTGATGTGTCTAGTATCCCCACAATGAAAGCATTTGCCCAACTTTCTCTTCTTCTTTCTACAGTCTTTGGCTATATGTCCCGTAATACCACAGAAGTTACACTTCCTTGTCTCACGTGCCTTGTTGTTATTGTTGTTGTTGCCCTTGTTATTCTTGTTATTCTTGTTGCCTCCCCTCTTGAAGTCCACCTTCTTATTCTGAGTCTCATTAGGCTTGACCTCTTTCTTGCCACTCTTATCTTCCTCATAAAGTAGGGCCATATCCACCAAGCTCTCAAAGGTCGCCCCCATGGGTATATGAGTCATGGCCAAACCGTGCAGTGGCTCGTTCAATCCTCGAACAAAGCGTAGAGCCTTCTTCTGAGTCGTGTTAACCAAGTCCAATCCGAACCGAGCAAGCTGATTAAATTTATTCATGTACTCCCTAACAGACATGTCCCCTTGCTTGAGTACTAGGAACCTTTCCATCTGAAGACTCTCTTCTGCTGGTGACAAAAACTTAAGTCCAAACCTCCCTCTAAAGTCAGCCCAAGTCTCAATTGGCCTGGTAGCGTTGGTGACTTCCCACCAAAAAGCAGCTTCTTCTTTCAACAACCATGCCGCCAGCTGAACTTTTCTACGATCCTCTATATCGAAGAAAACAAATAAGTCTTCAGACTCCTTTAGCCAATTTCTCGCTTCAACAAAGGTTTCTGTTCCTATGAAATCCTTGCCGCCCATCGCCTTAAAGTCTTTGCAAATCTTAGCGAAAGGGTCTACTCGAGGAGGTTGAGGCAGAGGAGGAGGAGCAGCGTCGGCTGGGGGAACTACATTAGCTGGCCCCGCGGCTGGTGTTGTGGCTTCTAAGTACCGATGAAACCAACCGGGTATTTGCACGCCTTCGGGTAAGTTGAGATCCCCATACATGCTGAAAAACGAAAAGGAAAAGAATTCAAACGAGGAAACAAAGGAAAGTGCTAATGGCTTTTGGGGAATAGCCTTTTCTTAAAAATAAAACTTTTCTTGAAAAAGGCTTCTTTATAAATGGTTTTGAAAATAGTTTCAGAAGGTTTTTAAAACTTTTCTTAAAAACTTTTGCCCAGTCTGGTAACCTTCTGCTCTGAGAACAAGTGTAACACCCCACCTCCGCTAGGGTCACTCACAAAGGGAATGCACTAGTTTTGGAGGAGCATTATCTAGGTAAACATACACAGAGATATCACAAGACAGAACATAAATAAAGCAGCGATAGAAATTAAAAACCAAATCTCATTACTTTCAAGAAAAGAGTCAAAACCTCATATATCCAAAATACAAATTGTCATTATTTCATTACATCAAGTTCTAAATAAAGAAGCATAAACTTAAAATATCAAAAGTAAATTATTCCCCAAAAATAGCAGAAGTACAGCCATAGCATAGCTCAAGACCAAACCGTACATGAGCTGACAGAAAGCAAGCTAAATCCAAGCTAAGAGCTGGAGTTTCCTCCCTGAGAACTTGGGGGGGAAAACGAAAGAAAAAGAGGCGAAAGAAAAAGGGTCAGTCATAAAGACTGGTAAGCCCTAGTGACTTTCAGTATAAAAACTAGTAATGTTAACAAGACATGAGAAACTGAGATTAAACATAAGGATAATAACTAGACTGGCCTGATAACTAAGATAACAAGATAAATCAAGTGTTGCATCGCATGTTCAAGATTCGCTGCACCAACTGTACTAGTATCCTAACCCATGTCAAGTATTAACCATGAAATGATCCCTTGGCCCAAAATCATGAAATGACCCATTTCGAGGTCCTATAGAACGATCCACTAATCGATCGGCTCCCTACAAGTTCCAGCTCGTCATGTGTCTGTGTCATACGGCCCTATCACGAATGTAGTCACCTGTGCTAGGTCCACCATAGGGTGTATCACGCCCTAAGGTGTCAACCACTGACACGAATCAAGCACGCACAGTGTAAACCTACTGGTGCCCATGCCTACTTTTTCAACTCCGGACTACGTGCACGACCATAGTCCGCCTGAACCTACAATGGCGCACCTACTCAGCCGTCGTTCTGGTCGCTTACAATCAGCCCAGTAATCGTGCCCCACCCTGCCTAGTCCCAGGGTATCGTGATACGCCTAAGTGGGTTACTGCTGAAAAGGACCGCGTAACTAGGTTTCTAATGGGTTAAGTGTTGTCATTCAAAATTCGTGACTTCACCCTATCTAATCATATATCAAGTTGGTTAAGTGTGTTCAAGCAGTTCATGACTTAACCCTATCAAATCATCGTGTCAAGTTGGTTAAGTATATTCAAGTGGTTCATGACTTAACCCTATCCTGTGGAATTAATTCATTAATGCACCCCAACCTCTCACATTAGACTTTGTTGTGGTTACTGGACATGCCAGGCGGTTCCGGGCAGATTTACACCACAACCTAGTCTAACCTCGGGTTTTAGGCGCGATATGACCAACTACTCACATTGGATCCTATTGTTTGCAGTTACTGGATTTGCCGGGCGGTTCCGGGCAGGTTTACACTGCAAACTCAATCCAACCTCGAGTTGGCCATGTTCAAGTTCATTCTAATGCCATGTCCATGTTCAAGTTTCATGTTAAGTCGTGTCAAGTTCATGTCCATATTCAGGTTCAAGTTATAACAATGTTCATGTTTCAAGTTTATAACCAATTCAGGTTTTACCTAATCTACCCAATCGCATTCCCATCGCACGTAAACTCGAGTCGATACAAATGAATCTAATAAGGGAATAACATAAAAAGAGACGGGCATAAGGTGACAAAAGTGATTATAAGTCAAGCACGGTATAACTTGAGATATATGATTGCAACAATACTTGCATATGGAATAGTGGCCTCAAACATTTAGGATTCTAAATCTAGCAAAAGGTGATAATCATGGCAATAGTTGGCATAAGATAATAATCCTAAATTTGTGAATGGCAACTGATTCAACATCACATGCATAAATATCATGGACATTAGGGGTTTTAGATCTACAACATATATAGGCCCCAAATCAATTTCATATAAACATTCTCACAAGTCGAGATTCAAGATGAACGGTACTAGGTTCAAGGTGGGCAATAATAGATCCAAAATAATAGATCCAGAACAATAATAAGTCCAAGATGTATAATGATAGATCTAAGTTAATTATCATACTTAGGTTCAATTTCAATTTACAACATGTCCATATTAAGTTTAAAATTTAGATCTAAAAGTAACTGGGGCTTACAGATCGTGGTTTGAGAATTAGAAAATAAAAGAGGCGATGTAGAATCTCTGGAAATCCCCCAATTAGCAAAGCTCTACACGTAGTCTTGACGAAGAAGAAATAGCCCCTTTTTCTTTATCTTTTCAACCAGAATTTTAGCAGCATAAGGCCAGAGAGAATTTGTGTAGAGAGACTAGGGTTAGGGGCTGTTTATATAGGGTTAGGCCAATGATATAGACAGAAAACGAGACCAGAAACATCAGAGTGAACCCAGACTCAAAAATGGGTTCTGGCACCAGGTCGACACCCAGGTCGACCCTATGGTCGACCTGGTCCTGGGCAGGTCGACTACATGGTCGACCCCCAGGTCGACCTGGTCCTGGGCGGGAAATTTCCCACCTAGTCCATTTTGGGGTTTGAATTCGAATTCTGAGCTGTTTTGAACTTGAAAATTTCTGAAAACTTCGAAGGGTCATAACTTGGTCATACGGACTCCGATTTTCGAAAACTCGGACTCGTTTCCAAGCAGAATTTCGAGATGAACGTAATGGTGCAACCCGTTTCCCTCGATTCTTATTTTAAAATTTAATTCTGCCTTGATTTATGGTTTTAACATGTTATCAAAATATGGGTTGTTACAACAAGTACTTAAGTGACTTATGGTCTGTATACAACTCAAACCTCTGTCCAAGCAAATAGTGACGCCAAGACTTGAGCGCAAAAACTAAGGCAGCTAACTCTAAGTCGTGGGTAGGGTAATTCTTCTCATGGACTTTCAGCTGTCTTCCACCATATCATATCACCCTTCCTTCTTGCATTAACACCGCGCCAAGTCCTGTCCCGCAAGCATCGGTATAAACTGTGAATGGCTTACTCTCATCCGGCAAAACTAAAAATAGATCTGTCGTCAAAGCCCTCTTCAAATGTTGGAATGCATCATCACAGTCAACATCCCAAGAAAAGACCAAATTCTTCTTCGTCAATCGAGTAAGTGGGGCTGATATCTTAGCAAAGTATTTAATGAACTTTCTATAATAGCCCGCAAAACCAAGGAAACTTCTTACTTCCGTCGCATTCTTAGGAATCTTCCAATCTTGGATTGCCACTACTTTCGCGGGATCAACGGCTATCCCTTCCTTAGAGATCACATGCCCTAAGAACCTCACTTCCTTCCTCCAAAAATGACATTTGGAGAACTTAGCTTTTAGTTGATGTGCTCGAAGGGTCTCTAATATTTCCCTAAGATGTAGGGCATGCTCTTCCTCGCTTTTAGAGAATATCAAAATATCATCCACGAAGATCACCACAAACTTGTTTAGAAACTCCCTAAAGACCCTACTCATCAAGTCTACAAAATATGCGGGTGCATTTCTCAAACCAAAAGGCATGACAAGCCATTCAAAGAAACCATCAGGAGTTCTAAATGCAGTCTTATCTATACTATCCTCAGCCACCCTCAACTGATGAAAACCAGTAGCTAAGTCCAACTGCGAGAAAACCGAAGCACCAACCAACTTATCGAACAAATCATCTATCCTCGGCAATGGGTGTCTATTCTTCTTAGTGAGTTTATTTTGCTCTCTATAGTCCACACACAATCTAAGTGAACCATCAGCCTTCGTAGCAAAAACAACTGGAGCGCCCCACTCCGAGATACTTCTTCTTATGAACCCCTTCTCAAGCAACTCTTTCACTTGTTTACTAAACTCCCTCCTCTCCCTAGGAGCCATGTGGCGCACCAGCAACGCAACTGGCTTTGCATTGTCCACCAAGTATATACGAAAATCTATCTCACGTTTTGGAGGTAAACCCCTAACCCCCTCAAAGACATCAGAGAATTCACAGACTACTCGAACAGATCGCAAATCATCGATAGAAGCATCTAGAGATTCTAGATAGCTAAGCATCACCGAACCCATAGGATCGCATGAGATCTCGAGAGTATTACCCAAACTAGAAAATAATCTAACTACCCTCCTTTCACATTTAAGAATGACACCATATCTGGCAAACCAATCCATTCCTAGAATCAACCCATAGCCCGTGAAACCAAGCACAAAAGCGTTGCACTCGAACTCAACGCCGTACACAAAAATTCTCAATCCTTTACACAACATAGAAAGATGGGATGTACCCCCAATAGGATTTGAGACACTAACGGGATCCACTACTATACTAGTTTCTAGGTGCAGAGACTCAACAATAGAAGCAGAAATGAATGAATGCGAAGCGCCAGAATCAAACAAAGTACGAACAGGATGATCATAAAGAAAAATTAAGCTTTCAACGGAATTGGTTCTACCTCTCTCTTGCGGGGGTGCCAAAAGAGCGTGCACCTGCCCTCCAGAAGTAGGTCCTGCCCTCTGCCCTTGCCCTTGCCTTCTTGGACAGTCTTTAATCATATGCCATTCCTCACCACACTGAAGCAACCCATCTTCTTCTTCTTCCTACAGTCCTTGCTCAAGCGGCCTGGTGTTCCACAATTAAAGCAACTTTTCTTCCCTTGGCCCTTGTTATCCTTACCACCTTTCTTTTTCTATTGTTGTGCTTTCTTTGGATCCACCTTCTTATCCTGGGCCTTGTTAGCATTGGCACCTTTCTCCTCTTCATTCATCAGTGCCATATCAACCAGATTTTCAAAAGTAGCTCCCACAGGAATGTGAGACATAGCCAACCCATGCAACGGCTCATTCAGACCTTTAGCAAACCTCAAGGCCTTCTTATGTGGCGTATTAACAAACTCCATCCCAAATCTAGCCAACTGGTTGAACTTGTTCACATACTCCTTCACCGATAAACTTCCTTGCTTCAATGCCAAGAACCTCTCCATATAAAGACTTTCCTCCGCTTGTGAAAGAAACTTCAACTCAAACCTTTGCTTAAAATCCTCCCAAGTTTCCACTACGCGTCCCCCATTAGTTACTTCCCACCAATAAGAAGCCTCATCCTTCATCAACCAAGCAGCCAACTGAATTTTCCTCCCATATTCTATCTCAAAGATACCAAATAAGTCTTCCACTTCCTTGAGCCAATTACGAGCCTCAACAAATGTCTCAGTTCCATTAAATGGTTTCCCGCCCATCGCACGGAAGTCCTTGCATATCTTCGAAAAAGCGTCTACACGAGGAGGAGGAGGAGGTGGAGGAGGAGGAGCGTCTGCTGGGCCTGCGGCCGTAGCCCTTGCCTCCAAATACCTTCTGAACCAAGCTGGTATTTGTACGCCCTCGGGGATTTCGGTTTGATCAGCCATGTTGAAAGGAAAAAGGGAAAGATTCAAACGAAGATTCGAAAGATAGATACATGGCTATTGGGAATTATGCTTTTCTTAAAAACATTTTCTTTTAAAAAAAATACTCTCTTTAAGTTATGTTTTTGAAAATACTTCTTTCCAAAAATACTTTTGAAAACGGTTTTTAAAATCTTTTATCTGTTCTGGTAACCTTCAGCTCTGATACCACGTGTGACACCCCACGTCCATTAATGTCACTCACAAAGGGAATGCATTAACTTCCATGGAGCGTTTAAGTGTGTATAGAACAGAAACTTAACAACAAGACATATATAAAACAGTACTTTGAAATTTAAAACTTCATTCATAACAGCGGAAAGCAAATAAGTTGTTTACATAATCCAAAAACCAAAGACTAGAGTCAAGTACATAATATCCATCTTGACAAAATCAGACTACATAAAATAAAGACAAAATCCCACTACTACAAATAGCCATAAAGGAAAAGATAAAGATAAAGATAAAGAAGCTGAGCTTTACTCTCAGCACTCCAAGAAAGAAATCCAAGTTAAGCTCCGCTATTCCCACCCTGAGGACCTAGGGGGAAAAGGAAGAAAAGAGGTGGAAACAAAACGAGGTCAGACATAAAGTCTGGCGAGTCCAATAAATTCAACAATACAATTAAGTAAAGCAACAGGATAAGGAAATAAATTGGATAAAAGGAATGACTGTAACATAACAGGTATGACAAGGTAAATAAGGTAAGTAAGATTCAACAACGATTGCACTCCTAACTACTACGATATATGCTCTGCACCGAACTTAACTTAAAAGATATGATCCCTCTAAACGACCAACACAATTATGGTAATAATAAATATGGTAGTCTCTCGTGTACCACTAGCTGCTGTCATAGGTGCCGCCTGCTCCTATCTCCACTAAGTGTACCCACTACCCAGCCTCATTCGATCGGCTCCCTAACTCGTAGATACCCGTGCTGGTCACACAGTAGGGTGTATCACTCCCTAAAGTGGCAAGCCGATACGACTAGAAGGCACGACTAATACCTACACGATGCAACAACGTCTTACCTACCAGTCCGGACCCATGCACGCACATGACCCCGTTGGACTTGCACTGCCACCGCTATCCTTTAATTGACCTCTTACAATCAACCCAAGTAAGCGTGTCCCGTCCTCGACCTAGTTCGAGCTCACTGAGATACTAAATGGGTTACTGGTTGAAAAGGGTCCCCACACTTGACACAAGCCTCCCTCCTAAGCTTGGTTCCCACTAGGAATTTCCCACTTAACCCCTCAATATTCCCATGTCAACTACATGTCTAGGTTAAGTGTTCTTTAGTTAATTTTTAACCATAATCCTGCAAGACCTCTCACATTAGACGCCATTTGCGGTTACTGGAAATGCCGGGCGGTTCCGGGCAGTTTTACACCACAAACCCATCTTACCTCATGTCTTTGCCTTATCACGCCTTTAGTTCATGCCTTTGACCTCTCACATTAGGTAATGTTGTGGTTGCTGGACATGTCGAGCGGTTCCGGGCAGGCTTACACCACAACATACCTAACCTCGTGTCGTAGGCGTTCATTAACCTACGTTCATACAGATTAGGTTTCCCCCTTTTTTTCCCAGATTCAGGCGACAAGTTTCTAATCACTTTATGCCTATAATCACAAGTTTATAGGTTATGCCAATTTTACACCCAAACCCAATTATGCCACAATTACATGTTTTACATATTGTACCCAAATTTAGCCAACTATGGACAACATCAATTTCATGCCCAATTATCACAATTACCACAAACATAGGCCAAATTACATGTCATAATAATTTTCCCAAACTTTTTCCCCATCGTTCCCACGTTGTTCATTCGCATAATTTGACGAAGAATGGTTAAGTCCAAAGGTGGCCTAACCTCATAAAAAGAAAAAGGAAAAAGGAGAGGGAAGAAAGTCAAAACGGCATAAATCTGAACATAAACAGGCATGTAACATATGAGCATAACAGGCATGTAACATAGGTGACATATGAACATGATGAAGCATGTGATAGGTTTAGGTAAACTTGCAAACTTGGTGAATTACATTACAAGCATAGCATATGAACACAATTTATCACTTTATCATGACAACTTTAGATTAATTATCTTGTTAAAATCACATGAACTCACAGATCATGGTTTAAGAGAGAAAAGAACGATTCTGAGAACTGATTTCTGGCATTGGAAAGCTATCCATTGATGTAGGCGTTGGTTGTTGTTCTCTTTAACTTGAATTAGGTTGATTAGTGGTGGAGGCTAGATCACTTTAGGTTTTAGCAGCATGGAGGCGCCATTACTTTGATTAATGAATTAGGGTTTGAGTCTAGGGGTGTTTATATAGACTTTTAAATTAATGTAAGCCGTTAGATCAACCTAGGAGTAATCAGAGCCATCCAGACCAAGTAGAACCAACCAGAAATTGCCACATAAGCCCTAATGACTCACTAATGACTCAGAAATCGTCCCAGTTCAGATCTACCCGAGGGGGTAGGTCGACCCATAGGTCCACCTGTATAGGGGAGGTCGACCTGGCCTGGGGCGGGAAAACCCCCGCCCAGCCCGCTTCTTTGTTTGAATTCGAATTTTGAATTGTTATCTAAGCTGTTTTAATTTATTTAAATTCCTGAAACTTCTGAAAGCCGTAACTTCTTCATATGGAGTCCAATTCACGCAAACTCAGACTCTATCTCAAGTAGAATTCCGAGACGAATGGGGTGTTACAGGGGTACAAGTTTTCTTTGGGGTGATCAGCCTAAAACGACTTGAGCTGGTCGGAAATTCAAGTTGATCGGAGATCAACGTTTTGGAGAAGCTGCGAACACGTTTGGCTATTTTCCAGCCAAGGTCGACGTCGACCGACGATGGGGTCTGAAGGGGAACGGTGGATGGTGGCATCAAGAGCAGATGGTGCACGACCGTGCAAGTGGACGGCGGCGGAGAAATCGACCGCAAGGTCGATTTGTGTCTTCGGCCAAATTAAGATCGTCGGCGGTGATCTGGGAGGCACCATGGAAGGGGGAAGCTGGCCAGGTGGTTGACCGACGGTCAGGAGGCCCGATGTGGCCGCGGTGGGTGATGGTTGAAGGTGAACGTGATTTTGAATGTAATAATATATTATTGTTTTTATTCATGTATACAATATTTGAACGATAATAACTTGCACACACAAATTCAGAATTGAACGAAACAAGTTTCCGTGCGATCGTGGTGTCGACAGCTTCGCAACAAAACTGATTGGGATGAAAATGGAGCAAGTTACATTTTTGAGTCAAATTAAATCCAGGTTTAATTTGATTTAAAAGAAATCGACAATTTGAACCGATCAATGTGAGATCTCTCTCACTCAATTAATTTGTACAATTATTCTATGTTTAACTGAATATATATTGATTGCATATGTTAATTTTTATTTTATTAATTATCACAAAATGGTATACGGTATGTGGTAGCTCACATCACTGTTGTTTGCAAGCCGGATAGATGAATTGTTGATTTATTGTGATATGTTGTGATTGTAATTTTGAGATATCCAACATGTTTTTTTGGAAAGGCCGTCTAGGTTGAGTGGACCCCAACCACTTTATTGATGCACCGAGGAAAAGAAAAGTAAAATACAACATACACAAGAGTACATAGAAACATGGTGCACTAGCACAAGAAGCACAACATAAAACACCAATTAACATTTTTCATTGCAACTTTTGCAAAATACCCAGGTCGGAGATGAAATTTAGCAAGTTCAAGCGGTTCCTCACTTTAGATTTAATGCATGCCCATAACTGGTCAGTACTCTTTGCATCAATTGGATTAAAGATCCTTCTGTTTCTCTCCCTCCATATTGTACTCAAGAATTTCTTTAGAGTGTAACATAAGATTCTCCCCTTCCTTCTTTTGTACTCGTCGTCTTTTCCAAACTACTCCATTCAGTTGCATTGCACTACTCAGACTAGCCTTCATCATTACTGTTTTGATCTTCAAGTCTTCCCACATCGGATATGTAATGTTGCATTAAAAATATATGTGATCCAGACTTTTGTTTTCAGCACATTACACATGATAGATCTATTTGCATTCCTCTGTTTTGAAGTTTATCCTTAGTTAAGACAAATTTGTTCATGACTTTCCAAAGAAGCAAATTCTCTTTTGCACTATTGTCCTTCTTCCGTATCCTCTTTTTCCACTTACATTTCATCAACGCTTCATATCCTGAACGGTTGTAGTACGTACTTTTAATTTGAAACGGTCTTTTGTTCAAACTCCATTCAGTCAAACTGTCATTAGCATACGCAAGGTTTATTTTGCGGGCTTCCTTCCATAAGCTATTGATTCTAGTCACTGCACATTCCGGTATCAAGAGTACATTACCACTAATGAATTTCCTAACATTTGCATTCCTTCCAACTCTAGAAACCTCAATTTCCAAGTCAGTAAGCTCTTTACAAAGATGAAAACCATTCTTCAACCAGGGATCGTACCACATTTTAGCTTCAGATTCAAGGTTAACTTTATAGCTAAAGTAAGGCAAAATCAGATGCCTAAGTTTGAAGATACTCTGCCAAGTCCAACTCAATTTTTGCGGTTGCTACATTATCCAAAAGTTTTTGTTCTTAACTACATGCTTTCTGGACCACTGAACCCAAACATTGTCACAATTAATGAGAAAGCTTTCAACGTGCTTAACAAAAGCCTCCATATTCCATTTCACTATATTTACTATCCCTAACCCACCAGATGGTCTTTCCACCAACTACCACCAAACTAGCCAACAACCAAGTCACCAACCCCCCACCAACCATCTCCTCTGTATATATACATCCTTCCTCTTCATAACTTTTATCCCAATCTCATATCCAACAAGAAGTAAAGGAGCGAGCAAGCTTAGAGTGAGAACGAATGTTGAGTGAAAAGTGTTTTGTGTAATCACTTTGTAATATTCTCTGAAATAAAATATCTGCAACAACCCGGAGACGTTGGCATAATTGGTCGAACTCCGTTATCAAATTTGTGTGTCTTACCATTTCTACATTTCATTTCTTTTCTCCACAAATCTAACTATAAGGAAATTTGCGTAATTTCCCAACAACTGGTATCAGAGCCATAATTTGTTAGAAAAGAAATCAAATTCGAATGGGAGCGATGGCGGCAGATGAAGGAAAGGTGAAAATCGAGAAGTTTAACGGAGCCGACTTTGGCTTTTGGAATATGCAGATTGAAGATTATCTGTACTAGAAAAGGCTTTATCAACCTCTCTCAGAAAAAAAGCCAGAGAATATGAAGGATGAAGATTGGGCTCTTCTTGATAGACAAGCCCTTGGAGTTATTCGACTGATGTTATCTCACAATGTTGCTTTCAACATAGCAAAAGAAAAGACCACGGCGGGTCTTATGGCGGCTCTCTCCAGTATGTACGAGAAGCCATCGTCCTCTAACAAAGTTCATTTGATGAGGCGATTATTCAATTTGCGGATGAAAAAAGGTGCATCGGTAGCTCAACATCTCAATGAACTGAATACAGTTACTTCTCAGATAAGTTCAGTTGAAATTGAGTTTGATGAAGAAGTACGCGCGTTGATACTTTTGTCTTTCCTGCCAGAAAGTTGGAATGCTACTGTCACAGCAGTGAGTAGCTCGTCGGGAAGCAATAAGTTAAAATTTGATGATATTCGTTATATGGTTCTCAGTGAAGAGATCCGACGAAGAGATTCTGGTGAGTCGTCATATTTTTCAATTTTGCATACATAATCAAGAGGAAGAAATTCAACACGAGGAAATGGACGTAGCAAATCGAACTACTGAGGTAGGTCGAAGGACTGGAGATCTAAATCCAGAAATCCCAACAATTCCCACAGCTCAAAGACCGTTGTGTGTTGGAACTGTGGAAAGACCGAGCACTACAAAAATCAATGCAGAAGTGCACCAAAGGACCAGGAGGCGAAGGCAGAGGCAAATGTTACTTCTACCTCAGGAGAAGATGAAGCGTTGATATGCTATTTGGAAATCAAGGAAGAGTCTTGGGTGCTAGACTCTGGAGCATCGTTTCATGCTACTTCGCAGAAAGAATTCTTTGAAAGGTATGCCTCTGGAAATCTTGGAAAGGTATATCTTGGTGATGATCAACCTTGTTATATCGTGGGTAAAGGTGCTGTGAAGATTAAGCTAAATGCGTCAGTTTGGGAGCTAAAGGATGTTAGGCACATACCGGACTTGAGAAAGAATTCGATCTCCGTTGGACAATTAGCTAGTGAAGGCTACACTACAACTTTCCATGGTGATGATTGGAAAATTTCAAAGGGTGCAATGATGATTGCTCACGGTAAGAAGAGTGGTACTCTTTACATGACAGCAGGAGCACGATGTTTAATAACTGTTGCAGCTAGCAACAAAAATTCCAACATATGGCACCAGAGGCTAGGCCATATGAGTGAAAAGGGAATGAAGATTATGCACTCGAAGGGAAACCTTCCTGGTCTACAGTCAGTGGAAATAGGCATGTGCGAAAATTGCATATTTGGAAAGCAGAAGAGAGTCAGCTTTCAAATAAATGGTAAAACCCCAAAGAAGGAAAAGCTGGAGCTTGTTCATTCTGATGTTTGGGAGCCAACAACCATCTCATCCATTGGTGGAAAGAATTACTTCGTTACTTTCATCGACGACCACTCGCGAAAGGTATGGGTTTATTTTTTAAGGCATAAATCTGAAGTGTTCGAGGTTTTCAAGATATGGAAAGCTAAGGTTGAAAATGAGACAAATCTAAAGATCAAAAAGCTTAGAATTGACAATGGAGGTGAATATGAAGACACCAGATTCAAGCAGTTCTGTTATGAGCACGGGATCAAAATGAAGAGAACCGTGCCGGGTACGCCTCAACACAATGGTGTAGCTGAGCGTATGAATCGAACGTTGACAGAAAGAGCCAGAAGCATTCGTATACAATCAGGTCTACCAAAGCAGTTCTGGGCAGAAGCAGTCAACACAGCAGCTTATTTGATCAACAGAGGTCCTTTAGTTCCATTAGAGCACAAGATACCAGAGGAGGTATGGAGTGGAAAAGAGGTAAAATTATCACATTTAAAAGTTTTCGGTTGCATAGCATATGTGCATATTAGTGATCAAGGTAGGAATAAACTTGATCCCAAATCCAAGAAATGCACTCTCATCGGCTATGGCGAAAACGAGTTTGGCTACCGCATTTGGGATGATGAAAACAAGAAGGTGATCTGTAGCCGAGATGTGATTTTTAATGAGAGAGTAATGTACAAAGACAGACATAAAACAGAAGTCAACGACTCAAAGCAGAGCGAGCCAGTATTTGCAGATGCAAACGATATTCCGGATAGTCTCATCACAGAGCCGACTATAGAAAGTGCTCAGCCTAATGAAATTGTTCATTTAAGCAGTGCGGACCAGTCTAACACACCACAGCATCCTACTCCAGCTCCTGTATTGAGAAGGTCTACTCGATCTCATGTACCTAACAAAAGATACATGAATTATTTGTTGCTGACAGATGTAGGGGAACCTGAAAGCTATGATGAAGCTTCTCAGACAGAAGATGCTAGCATGTGGGAGCTTGCCATGAAAGATGAGATAAAGTCTCTTATCTCCAACCGGACATGGGAACTAGCTGAGTTACCCATAGGAAAGAAGGAACTTCATAATAAATGGGTGTATCGGGTGAAAGAGGAGCATGATGGTTCCAAGAGATACAAAGCTCGACTAGTTGTCAAAGGATTCCAACAGAAGGAAGGAGTGGACTACACTGACATTTTTTCTCCCGTTGTAAAGCTCAATACTATCAGGTCAGTATTAAGTATTGTTGCTATTGATGACCTCCATCTTGAACAGTTAGATGTGAAGTCCGCATTTCTTCATGGAGACTTGGATGAGGAGATATACATGCACCAACCAGAAGGTTTCTTCGAGAAAGGGAAGAAGAACATGGTGTGTAGACTAAAGAAAAGCTTGTATGGCCTGAAACAAGCCCCAATACAATGGTACAAAAAGTTTGATGGATTCATGCACAAGGAAGAGTTCCAGAAGTGCAATGCTGATCATTGTTGCTACTTCAAGCGATATAGGTCTAGTTATATCATTTTACTACTTTATGTTGATGACATGTTAGTCGTAGGATCAAATATGGATGATATCAGAAGGTTGAAGCAGCAATTGTCAAAATAGTTTGACATGAAAGACTTAGGCCCAGCAAAGAAGATGCTCGGAATGAAAATCACTAGAGATAAGCAAAAAGGACTCTTGCAGCTATCTCAGGCAGATTACATCAATTGTGTTTTGCAAAGATTCAACATGGACGATGCTAAGCCTGTCAGTACACCATTGGCCTGTCATTTCGCCTATCCAAGGATCAGTCCCCGCAAACCGAGGAAGAAAGAAATTTCATGAATGATGTTCCTTATTCCTCGGCTATTGGAAGCTTGATGTATGCCATGGTCTGTACGAGACCAGACATTGGCCATGCAGTGGGAGTTGTTAGCAGGTTCATGTCAAATCCAGGGAAAGCTCATTGGGAAGCAGTCAAGTGGATTTTGAGATATCTACGAGGTACCGTACATAATGCTTTGTACTTTGGTAAAGGGTAGGTTAAAGCTCAAAGCTATGTAGATGCAGACTTTGGAGGCGAAGTCGATCATGGAAGAAGTACTACAGGTTATGTATTCACGGTTGGAACTACAACTGTTAGTTGGATGTCACAGGTACAGAAGATTGCCACTTTATCCACTACAGAAGCTGAGTATATAGCAATCACTGAAGCTAGTAAAGAGATGATATGGCTTTAAAGGTTTGTTAACTGAGCTGGGATTCAAACAGGAAATGAATGTTTTATACAGTGATAGTCAAAGTGCAATACACTTGGCGAAAAATTCAACATTTCATTCCAGAACCAAACATATCGGACTTCGTTATCACTTCATCAGATCTCTACTAGAAGATGATGTGTTAATACTGGAGAAGATCGAAGGAACCAAGAATCCAGCAGATATGTTGACAAAGACGGTAACTATCGATAAACTGAAGTTGTGTTCAACTTCAGTTAGTCTGCTAGAGTAAAAAGAGCAGAATGGCTGTTGCATCGATCAAGGTGTGAAGACGGATTGAAATCAGTCTTCAAGTGGGAGATTGTTGGAACCTGCATGTAAGCCTCCAAGCAGCCCATGTTTATTACATGGGTATGCCACCAACCACCACCAAACTAGCCAACAACCAAGTCACCAACCCCCCACCAACCATCTCCTCTCCATATATACATCCTTCCTCTTCATAACTTTTATCCCAATCTCATATCCAACAAGAAGTAAGGGAGCGAGCAAGCTTAGAGTGAGAACGAGTGTTGAGTGAAAAGTGTTTTGTGTAATCACTTTGTAATATTCTCTGAAATAAAAGATCTGCAGCAGCCCGGAGACGTAGGCATAATTAGCCAAACTCCGTTATCAAATTTGTGTGTCTTACCATTTCTACATTTCATTTCTTTTCTCCACAAATCTAACTATAAGCAAATTCGCGTAATTTCCCTACAGGAGAAAATTCCTAACCCAATACACTTGCATGGAGAAAACAACGAATTTTGTTAAAGTTAGCCTTCCTGCTTAACTAAGAAGTGTAGACGTCCAGTATGTCATTCTTGATATAATTCTATAATGTAATGGCAAATACTATCTAGTAGTTATCTTGGCTATGGTTAAGGGAATCCCGAGGTAAGTGATAGTGTCGTTATTGCATGTTAATCCAGTTCTCGCTGAAGGCTCACTCACCTGTAAACTAGAGAGTCCAAATTTTTTCATTTGATACTTTTGTTTATATACTTTAAGACCAGTCATCATGTAGAAGGACTCTAGAGTTTCAAAGATATTGTTTATCGTTTTATGGTCAGGATTGCAGAAGATCATTAAGTCATCCGTGAACATGGGAAAGGATATCCTAGGCACATCACAGTTAGGATGCAACTTGAAAGAGCCGTATTCGATTTTATCATTCAGCATTTGCGTAAGCATTTCCATAATCATAATAAAAATGTAAGGTGATATGGGATTCCCCTGCCGTATCCCTTTTTTTCCTTTAAAGTAGCCTACAGGAGAGTTGTTGATCATTATAGAGTACTTTTGTGTAGAGATGCAAGAGTATATCCATCTTATGAAGGAGGAGGGAAGTTCAAGTATCCCATTACTCTGACAATATAATCCCATTGTAGCATGTCGAATGCTTTCATGATATCTAGCTTGAACATTGCTCTATGGCTGATATTGATGTTAGTATAACCGTTGAGCAATTTATGTGAGAGAAGCACGTTGTTGAGAATGCTTCTACCGAGGGGGAAAGCAGCTTGGTTAGTTGAAATTATGGAGGGAAGAACTGCTTTATGTCTGGTAGCTATAATTTTCGCAAGGCATTTGTAGATTGTATTACAGCATGATATCGGTCTATAATAAGATACTCTTGTCGCATTCTTTATTTTGGGGATTAGAGCAATATTTGTACTGTTATATGAAAGATTCATATTAGCTGTTTTGAAAAAAATGCCTCACTGCATTGCAGACATCCACATTGATTTGGCTCCAACATTTCTGATAAAAATATGCACTGAACCCGTCTGGGCCGCATGAAGAGTTGCTATTTAATGAGAACACAGCAGATTTAACTTCGTCATGAGTAACTTCTTCACACATTTTTTATACTCTGCACTCGAAAGCTTAGGTAAGATATATGGATCAATGAGATCAATTTTAGGAATAGATGTTTCTTTATTACCAAGTAAATTAGTGAAGTGGTTTAGAAAAGCATTCTCTATCCCATATTGATTATTCTCGTGTTACCGTTGTTGTCAACTATACTTACCAAGTTCTCTCTACTTTGCTTGACCTTTAGTAATGCACGGAAGAATGCAATGTTGTTGTCTTTATCCAGTTTCCACTTTCGTCTTGCTTTCTGCTTAGTCATTGCATATACAGAATTTAGAGCTTCTCGATATTGTTTAACGGAGTGAGACTCTATATTTGAGTGCGCAAGGTTGTACGGGCCATTCGTCATAGCTACTTGTATTTCCTCAAGCTTCTTTCTCCAAAAAGTTGATTGTTTGTTGCCATTACCATATCGTTTTTTCGCCCATTCCCTCAGAACAGCTTTAACCGCCTTCAATTTTTCCTGCAAAACATACATAGGGTTTTCAAAGGTTGGTCTCCCCCAAGATCCTAACACAGAGTCTAGGAAGTCAGGTTCATTGTAACCAATTGTTAAAAAATTTAAAACTAGAGGGTTTTTTCATGATGAGCCCACTAAGTTGAAGGATAATAGGGGAGTGATCAGAAAGCGGTGAGGGTGGTTGGTTATAGGATATTGCATGCCAAGTATTAAAGGTACGTGAGTTACAAAAAGCTTGGTCTATACGAGAGTATGTCCTCGGTCTAAATTTTCTTTTGTTGTTCCATGAAAATGGAACGCCAATTCTTTTTATGTTGATCAGGTTTCTTTTCTCAATTGTTGTCTTTAGAGGATTTATTTCGGTTAAGGAAAGCAGGTTACCTCCTATTCTTTGTGTGACATCGTAACATTAGTTAAAGTCTCCCATAATGATCCATGGTAGAGAAGCTTGGTTTAGTGAGGCAATTTTATCAAGTAGTTGTCTAAAAGTAAGAGAGTTCGCAGCGTACACTACAGTCAAAAGAAAAGGTATCTGATCCGCAGAGAAAGTAGCATTGCAGCGTATCATTTGAGAAGTGGATTGAATAAGATTAATTTGGATTATCATGGGATTGAAAAGCAAAAGGATTTTTCCATAAGGGGCTTCTACAAGGTTATGCAGGCAATGTCAGGATGGATTTATGTACTTGGAGGCTCGCAGAGATAAATCATGGTTGAGTTTTGTTTCGAGGATGGCTAAAAGATTAAGCTGTTTTCTGAAATATGTAATTTACATTGGTCTAATTTGGTGTTGTCGTGGCAGCCACGAATGTTCCAAACACCTATGGTTTTCTTCATAGATTAAACTGATGGGAGGATTGAAACCTCCTTTTGCTTACTTCTTAGCCCGTACTCACTGTGTACAAAGGCAGAAGTGCTCTTCTTTTTGGCACGGTTTTTCTGATATGTAATAAGAGTGAAGGAGTTAGATGGTGGAGATTTGTATGCATGGGGTGGTATTAACTTGGAGTAATGATTTTTGTTTGGAGTAGGCAATTCAGTGGAGTCAATGGCTTAACTGGTAAGGTAGATTGTTGATGAATAGGGTTTGATGTGGGAGACTACATGGGAAATGTATCTGGTGGATCTTCTTCATGGCTTCTTTGTGCATGTTAATGCATTTCTTCAGTTTCATTTATTATTTGAGCATCCACTTGCTCAGATGAATTTCCTTTATACCCATAATCACGCACTTTGCTTGAAACAACCCGAAACCCCCTCGCGGGAAATCGTGGATTGCTTTGGAAACACGACAAATCAGAACACAAACAATAGAACAATTCATTGCTTATTACAACAATTTAACATCAGAGTACGGAAATATATCAGAGTATGAATAAATTATACGCCGCGGAAATAATAATACATGAATGTAATGCATAGCAAAAAATAACAATAGACACAACTGAAAGGGATATACGGGTATAAAGCTTCCCGAATATAGCTCCAGCTATATTCCAGGATCCCGTTTAAAGAAATATCTGCAAATACCGAAACTACTAGCTGCCCGCATGAAAATATGGGCACCTAGAGTTTAGGTTAAAACAATAAACTCCAAGTCAGTCATAGGACTGGTGTGAGAACTAAAACAGTTATTAGTTTTTATTTTAAAGTTAGGTATATCGCGGGACCATGCCGTATAACACGGAATGGGTTTACCCCCATGAATACCAGTGCATAAAACAAATAGTGTCATGCTAAATAAAGAATAATGAAGCTGTTATAAGACTTAAGTCCCATCACACAATGCAACGCAAGCCGGAGGATAGAGTTTTACCTTATAATCGCCAAATATGCTTGATACGCGAAAATTTTCTTTTATTACTATAAGTGCATAGTGTAGAAATCAATTTTGAATAAAATGTATCAATCCTAGATGGCATAGTACCCCATCCTACTATGTCGCCATACTAGGCTATACAACTAAAACCGATCATGATGGCTGCTGATTCGAAAGATCGATCGCGTAGTATATATCCATGGATTACGCCCCAGGCATGAGAAAACACCGAAATACACAACCGCCTCCCAGGATTACAAGTACACCATGGCTTATGTCCCGTGCATGAGAGAACACCGCTATACTCTAATCTCTATGGGAATCCGGGGCTGTACCCCATCCCAATTAGGTGTGAAGCTAACACACCTAACATAGCTCGGTCGACCGAATCCATGATAACCCGTAGGGTGTCATCCTCAACCCGTAGGTTGCTCATCCTCATCTCATAAGTATACTGATCAAACCTTCAGTTCACCATCATACCGATGTGTGAGGCTCGCGAATTAACGCTACAAAAAGCTGTGCTATATAAAAGTTGTGCTTTGATCATCATCCACCAAGATCTGCTTTTCAACAGAAGCTTGGATCACTACATCTCAGCATGCCACATTGTCAATCCATACCATATCACTGACGTCTACCAATATATAACCTTTAAGCTCGTACATCTCAAAGAAGGGTATTAAGAAGAGAATAAATTCTCCACCACCAAGCAGATATATATTCAGTAGAGGTCGACGAATACCGCAAAAAGAATAATGTCAGACATACAATCCATATATAAGTCCGTTCTGGGTCTGAACGAAACAGGAGGTGCCTTAGTCCTCATCCCGTATGTCCAATACAGGAGAGAGACCCTCGCATATCCGTACAATCAACAAGTACGTCCGGACCACTACCACTATAACCCATTCGTGGGAGCTACCCAATCCAAGGCATCAGTAGTAATCCATACGATGTGAAGATCGCCGGTCTTCTACCACCGTCTTCATCTTCGACTTTCAATCATCGAATCATTTATTCAGAATGGGTTAAACCCGGTCTTTCCGAATAACTCACGTATTTCAAATCAAGTGCTATAAGAACGCAACATACGCCTCATTCTAATTTAGAATATTCTTTCATTAAAATATTCTTATCCTGGGAATTATTCCCTCAAATCTTATCAAAGATTTATTTCATTTAAACTTATTGTTTAAATCTTCACTTGGAAATCATTTCAAAAGATTTTCAATATATTTTCATAATTTAAACCAAATCAAGGTTTATCCAACTAGTCGGGATTTACGCCTTACCGAAGTAATCATTTATTATTATTCCAATCCTAACATATTCATCCCATGGAGCAAAACTTGTAGTACTCCATATCTAACACCCCTTGTGTTATCGGTAAAAATAACTACCATTCCATGTTCAAATCTAATTAAATATTTAACTATCGCATGGAGTAAAACTAGTGGTACTCCATTCTCGATTCATTTCTTGAATTCGGTAAGTTTAATTACCTTATTAAACTTTCAATCTAATTAAAGATTCATTAAAATTCTATCTTAGTTTTAATCTCGAAAACCAATACTTAATGATTTCTTAATTTTATGAAATTAATCATGCCTTTAAATGAGTTAAAGAACCCATGTCACTTAAGACACAGTTCACGATTAACCAAAAATCATTTTCCATTTATTATGGAATCGTCACGGAAAACAGCTTAATCGTAATCAATATAAATTTCCGTGTCATACTAATACTATAAATGGAATAACGACCAAGCTTTTTCAATTCCATAAATAGTAACGGTCTTCCTTCACAGAAGCTTATCTCAATTATTCATAAATCGACTTCCACTCAATTCCAACTTAATGTATTAAATTGGAAAACTTTACTTTGGAAAATTCCATTAAATCTTAGTTAAAAGATTTATAATTTCCAAATCATAATTTCATCGTTAATTGGATTAAAGAACTAATGTCGTTTAAAACACAGTTCACGATAACACAAATCAATTCCCATTTAATTCCAATTATAATTATTAACTAGAAAACTTCTTTAAATCTTAGCTAACATATTTATTCTTTTCTTAAATGGGTTCAAGAACAGTGTTATTTAAGACACCATTCACGACAAACCCACAATCCAATTTAATATTAAATACAAGGCTCTGAATAGAAATTATATCACCTTATATTCAATGTCAAATTCTAAAACCAACAGATATCATATCGGGAATAACGATATCGATATCTTCCAAATTCCCATAACAATATCCGTATAATCCAGAATCCAATATCGAAATATTCCGAAGATAATTTCCATTCAAATCCATTCCAATTTATAAGTTGGAAAATCTTGGTTATATTAAAACCATTTCTAATTCTTTCAGTTATTTATAAAAGTTAATAAATATCTTATTCTGATAAAAATATCTTTTGTCTCCATAAACTTGGAATATTTCATCCAAAACCATTTTTTATCATTTATTATGATTTTTCTCTGTTTTTAATCATTTAAAAATAGGCCCTTTCAGTTAAATGACGTTTCAGGTCATTTAGATGCACTGGCGCTGTTTTTATTCAAATTTGAATTTAACATTTCTGAAAATCCAACCGTTAGATTTCAAATCTCATATTATCATTTGTAAGCTCTTTTCGATACGAACCTATGGGTTCTGGTTTTAGGGGAATCCGACAGTCGGATCACCCGTGACGTCCATTCAAATTCAATGGTCGAAATTCACAAACGGTCGCTGCGTGACGCGTTCTATTAGGCCATTGAAATATATATAATATATATATCATCGATTTTCTATATAAAACGTATTTTAAAAACGTTCATAAATTCTTTTTAAAAATGATTCCAACTTCTAATTCAATTTTAAATCAAAATTGAATAATCTATATTATTATAATCTCAAAATAATAATATTTTCAAAATCCTGATTTTGAAATCCATTTCCTTTTGATATTCATTATAAAATGACTAAAAACGATATAAAAATTCGCTCGAGTAAAAAATAGCGCTTTCTACTTAACTCGGCTTTATATGTTTATTTATATATTCGTGTCCATCCAAAATCGGACATAAAAATCATATTTTGATTATTCTCTGAATATTATACAAAAATATTCGTTATTTCTGAATTGGAATGTGACTCAATCAATTACCATATAATTTATTTTATATGGATTTCATACATGGCATGTATGCAACAATAATGATAAATAATCATTAAACATCCAAATAACAACCAGAGTGCATTCTACAGCTGTATAAGCATTAAATAAATAAATAATGCTTATAACGGTGTATCAATCAATCGATCAACATACAACTAATCATAAGGGAGACGTGTGATCAGAATATCATCCCAAGACCCGTGTGGGGTTTTTTGCCAATCACAATCAATTTAAATAAATCATTTGTAAATAAATTTAAACAATTCTAATTCGGTTTGAATTATTTGTGCACTTGGCGATGTGTAAAAATTATCGTCCCAATCGATATCATATAAATAGGCGAACATAAACAAGTCGTCCGACTTGTAAATAGATGTGTATTCCATTTTCAACTATCATAAATATTTATATAATTTTATTCATCGTAGTTATAAGCAAAAAATAATATTTTTAGAGAACTAGTATTTATTATATAGCATAAACATTTTATATATCTCATATATATGTTAAAAATAATATTTTTAACTAACTAGTATATTTTTTCTAACATAACCATTTTCAATCCAATTCACATCCAAATCAAATCCAAATAAATAAATTAATCAATATAAAAAATTCAACCAACAACCATGGTTTCAAACAACAGTGACAGGAGCTACTAACCCCATTTACAACCTATGTTATAATAACATAAATAAAAAGTTGGGTGAGAAAATTGTTCTCACCTTGATTGGATAGAAATTGTTTAATAACTATTGTTTTTAATAAAATTAAACTGCATGTTTAATTTTATTAAAAATCCATGCTAGCTCCAAGCTCCTTCCAGTCAGCTCTAGAATGAAGTACGCGTTCTCACGATTCCAATGGCTCATGTTTCATTGGATTCCGATGTCGTATGAGCAAGTTAGGGATTTTTAAATGTTAATTACATAATTAAGACAATTAATAACTTATTAATAAAATCTAATTACCCTTGGTTAATCACCTTCTTCGTTCACGAAGGCTTCAGGCATCGAAGAACCCAATACCTCGCAACCCTTAATCCTCTGTCGCACCACCATCAACACACCGGAAGTTGATCAAACACCTCCACGACGTCCAGCTATGAGCATCACACGCCTACCCAAATCTCGTGAAACTCGATGGCCCTAAAGGCCTGGATACCGACGTTGAACGGCCGACGTTTAAGCGAGGAAATCGAAAAAAATACAACTCCATTCTTGATCACCACCGTTCAAGTTCTAGATCCCATTGAGCACTTGAGTTTTCATGTTGGAGATTTCATGAATTATTGTTTGGATTAGAAGAAAAATGGAGAGGATGGATTGAATGATAATCGCCATTCGTTCCTGCTGACGGCAGGGTTTTTTTAGAAAATGAAATTAGGTTTTGGAATTTTTCTATTGGTGAATGTTTATATTTAATATTATTTAATTTCAACAAAAGTTGATTTTTCATCCGAACTCCAAATCAAACCCAACGACTGTCGCCCCTAGATATATACCCCCATTCTGGACACAATGGGATATGTTTCATAAGCCAATCAGTTTTTATCAAAATTAAAATATAAAATAATATAACTTTAAAAATTGATTTCAACATACATTTTAATTTACCGGGGCCACATACCGACTCCAGAAATTATGAATAATTAAATCTAGTTATGTTTTGATGATACGGTCCCATATGAACTGGTTTCGGTGAATTCCGAGTCTGGTTGCAATATGGCCCTTTTTCCAGTCGATTAAATTAACAACTGAAACTGAAGGTGCCTTTAAATTTGCCACGCTCACATATTAATTCCAAAAATTATGAAAATTGAAACCTAACAATAATTTGACATTCCAGGTCCAACAAAAGTGGTATTGTATAATTCTGAGGTCATTTGCCAAATTTCTATTTTTAAGGGCTATGTTATGATTTAAAAATTGAATTTTTAAATTCTGATGTAATTTCTGACAAAATTATCCTAAAAATAATTTTTAAATTGGTCTTGAAATTCCGGGTTGTTGCATTCTCCCCTACTTAAAATCTTTTCGTCCTCGAAAAGGAACGGAGCTTAAAGTTGTTTATCCAACCAACTCAACTTTCATTCTGGCTTGAGTTTTTCAACTTTTCAGTTTCTAAGAACTTTCAAATTTTTCAAAAATTTGGCTAACAACCTAAATTTTTGAATTTTTTTCCATAATCTCCTTTGAACGGGGTGATCGGAAAACCGCAACTTGCCTCGCAGGGCCCTTATCAATCCAAAAGAAAAAGAAAAAGAAAAAGCCAAGCGGCTAGCCAATCGGCTCATAAAATCATCAAACCCAAACAAAACAGTAAATATGTACCTATTTGTCGGGCATACAATTTTATTCTTCTTCTCTAGCCTCCATGCTATGACCTGTTCAATATATATATGCATGTATGTATATGCAAATCCAATCAATTTTCAGTTTAGTTATATCTTAGTTCGATTTGGTTCAATTTACCGTTCATTTTCTTATATTGGTTTTATGGTTCCAATTTTTATTTAACTTCACTTAAGTTAAATTTTGATTCGTTTGATTCACCTTTTTATTCTCAATCAATTTAACTCGTATTAGTTAAATTTTAAATCTCAAATCATTGCTTAAATTAGTTTAAGTACATATCGATGTTTCAATTGGAATATATAGTCATCCTACTTTCGAAACTCGAAAATAAACACTGATGATGTAGCTATCATCATCAGAATCATCCTCAAGATACTAGAATGTGATTCTATATCAATCCAGCATATTTGAAACTTCGAATATACGTTAATTACGCGTATATTCAAAAATCTTCCTATACTCGATAGTCCAATATTAGACTTCCAAATATAAACTCAAAATCATATTAAAATAATCAGGTGAGTTATGCATATATTTTCAAATCATATTCCATTTTTTACATTTGAAATATAATCTTTCAAAATTAAGTTCATTCTTATGAATATAATACTCTACCGGCTCATTCTAGGGCATTACTAACCCCATCTCTAATGAGTTACTCATTCTACGATACTACTGATCCCATCTCTAATGAGTTATTCTTATAGGATATTACTAATCCAATATCCGATGAATTCTTTTGTTCGGTTCTAACGGGTCTTCTTCTCGAGCTTTGTAAAACCAAAGCCCTAATGCCAAACTGAAATGACCTGAAATCCCCCTCGAGGGAAATCGTGGATTGCTTTGGGAACACGACAAACCAGAACACAAACAGTAGAACAATTCATTGCTTATTACAACAATTTTACATCAGAGTACAGAAATATATCAGATTATGAATAAATAATACATAGCGGAAATAATAATACATGAATGTAATGCGTAGCGGAAAATAACAATAGACACAATTGAAACGGATATACGGGTACAATGCTTCCCGAATATAGCTCCAGCTGTAATCCAGGATCCTGTTTAAAGAAATACCTACAAATACCGAAACTACTAGCTGTCCGCGTGAAAATATAGGCACCCAGAGTTTAGGTTAAAACAATAAACTACAAGTCTATCATGGGACTGGTGTGATAACTAAAACAGTGATTAGTTTTATTTTAAAGTTAGGTATATTGCGGGACTACGCCGTATAACACGGAACGGGTTTACCCCCATGAATTCCAGTGCATAAAACGAACAGTGTCATGCTAAATAAAGAATAATGAAGCTATTATAAGACTCGGGTCCCATCACACAATGCAACGCAAGCCGGAGGATAGAGTTTTACCTTATAATAGACAAATATGCTTGATACGCGAAATTTATCTTTTATTACTATAAGTTCATAGTGTAGAAATCAATTTTGAATATAAATGTATCAGTCCTAGATGGCATAGTACCCCATCCTACTATGTCGCCATACTAAGCTATCAACTAAAACTGCAAAGCTCGTATTGGAAAGTTGGATTTCCATCATGATGGCTGCTAGTTAGAAAGATCAACCGCGTAGTGTATCTCCACGGCTTACGACCCAGGTATGAGAAAACACCGTAATGCACATCCGCCTCCTGGGATTATAAGTACACCGCGGCTTACGACCCGTGCATGAGAAAACACCGCTATACTCTAATCTCTATGGGAATCAGGGGGTGTTCCCCAACCCAACTAGGTGTGGAGCTAACACACCCAGCATTGCTCGGTCGATCGAATCCATGACAACCCGTAGGGTGTCGTCCTCAACCTGTAGGTTGCTCATCCTCATCTCATAATCATACTGATCAAACCATCAGTTCACCATTATACCATTGTGTGAGGCTCGCAAATTAACACTACACAAAGCTGCGCTATATAAAAGCTGTGCTTTGATCATCATCCACCGAGCTCTGCTTTTCAATAGAAGCTTGGATCACTCCATCTCTGCATGCCACATTGTCAATCCATACCATATCTTTGACGTCCACAATTATATAAACTCTAAGCTCGTACGTCTCAGAGAAGGGTGTTAAGCAGAGAATAAATTCTCCACCGCTAAGCAGATATATAATCGGTAGAGGTCGACGAATATCGCAAAAAGAATACAATGTCAGACTTACAATCCATATATAAGTCTGTTCTGGGTCTGAACGAAACCGAAGGCACCATATTCCTCATCCCATATGTCCAATACAGGAGAGAGGCCCTCGCATATCCGTACAATCAACAAGTACATCTGGACCACTACCACTATAACCCATTCATGAGAGCTACTCAATCCAAGGCATAAGTAGTAATCCATTCGATGTGAAGATCGCCGGTCTTCAACCACCGTCTTCATCTTCGACTTCCAATCGTCGAATCATTTATTCAGAATGGGTTAAACCCGGTCTTTCCGAATAACTTGCATATTTCAAATCAAGTGCTATAAAAACACAACATACACCTCATTCTAATTCAGAATATTCTTTCATTAAAATATTCTTGTCCTGGGAATTATTCCCTTAAATCTTATCAAAGATTTATTTCATTTAAACTTCCTGTTTAAATTTTCACTTAGAAATCATTTCAAAAGATTTTCAATATCTTTTCACAATTTAAACCAAATTAAGATTTAGCCAACTAGTCGGGATTTACGCCTTACCGAAGTAATCATTTATTATTATTCCAATCCCAACCTATTTATCCCATGGAGAAAAGCTGGTAGTACTCCATATCTAACACCCCATGTGTTATCGGTAAAATTAATTACCATTCCACGTTCAAATCTAATTAAAGATTTAACTATCGCATGGAGTAAAACTGGTGGTACTCCATTCTCGATTCATTTCCTGAATTCGGTAAGTTTAATTACCTTATTCAAATTTCAATCTAATTAAAGATTCATTAAAACTCTATCTTAGGTTTAATCTCGAAAACCATTACTTAATGATTTCTTAATTTTAGGAAATTAATCCTGCCTTTAAATGAGTTAAAAGAACCCATATCACTTAAGATACAGTTCACGATAAACCCAAAATCATTTTCCATTTATTATGGAATCGTCATGGAAAACAGCTTAATCGTAATCGATATAAATTTCCATGTCAAACAAATACTATAAACGGAGTAACGGCCAGGCCTTTTAAATTCCATAAATAGTAACGGTCTTCCTTCACAGAAGCTTATCTCGATTATTCATAAATCGAATCCACTCAATTCCAAATTAATATATTAAATTGGAAAACTTTACTTTGGAAAATTCCATTAAATCTTAGTTAAAAGATTTATAATTTCCAAATCTTAATTTCATCGTTAATTGGAATAAAGAACTAATGTCATTTAAAACACAGTTCACGATAACCCAAATCAATTCCCCTTTAATTCCAATTATAATTAATAATTGGAAAACATCTTTAAATCTTCGCTAGAAGATTTATTCTTTTCTTGAATGGGTTCAGGAACAGTGTTATTTAAGACACCATTCACGACAAATCCAAAATCCAATTTAATATTAAATGTAAGGCTCTGAATAGAAATTATATCGGCTTATATTCAATATCAAATTCTTATACCACCAGATATCATATCGGGAATAACGATATTGATATCTTCCAAATTCCCATAACAATATCCGTATAATCACGGAATCCAATATCGAAATATTCTGAAGATAATTTCCATTCAAATCCATTCCAATTTTTATGTTGGAAAATCTTGGTTATATTAAAACCATTTCTAATTCTTCCAGTTATTTATAAAAGTTAACAAATAACTTATTCTGATAAAAATATCTTTTATCTCCATAAACTTGGAATATTTCATCCAAAACCATTTTTTTAACATTTATTATGATTTTTCTCTATTTTTAATCATTTAAAAATAGGCCCTTTCAGTAAAATGACGTTTCAGTCATTTAGCAGCAATGGCGTTGTTTCTATTCAAATTTGAATTAAACATTTCTCAAAATCCAACGTTAGATTTCCAATCTAATATTGTCATTTGAAAGCTTTTGAAAGCTCTTTTCGATATGAATCCATGGGTTTCGGTTTCAGGAGAATCCGACGGTCGGATCTCTTGTAACATCCATTCAAAATCAATGGTCGAAATTCGCGAAGGGTCGCTGCGCGACGCGTTCTATTCAGGCCATTGACATATATAAAATATATATCGTCGATTTCCTAAATAAAACATATGTTTATGAATTCGTTTTAAAAACGATTCCAACTTCTAATTCAATTTAAAATCAAAATTGAATAATCCATATTATTATAATCTCAAAATAATAATATTTTCAAAATCCTGATTTTTAAATCCATTTTCTTTCGATATTCATTATAAAATGATAAAAACGATATAAAAATTCGCTCGAGTTAAAAGTAGCGCTTTCTACTTAACTCGGCTTTATATATTTATTTATATATTCGTGTCCATCCAAAATCGAACATCAAAATCATATTTTGATTATTCTCTGAATATTATACAAAAATATTTGTTATTTCTGAATTGGAATGTGACTCAATCAGTTTCCATATAATTTATTTTATATGGATTTCATACAGGGCATGTATGCAACAATAATGATAAACAGTCATTAAACATACAAATAACAACCAAAGTGCATTCTACAATTATATAAGCCTTAAATAAATTAATAATTCTTATAACGGTCTGTCAATCAATCGATCGACATACAACTAATCACAAGGGAGACATGTGATCAGAATATCATCTCAAGACCCGTGTGGGGGTTTTCAGCCAATCACAATCAATTTAAGTAAATCATTGGTTAATAAATTTAACCAATTCGAATTCGGTTTGAATTATTTGTGCACTTGGGCGATGTGTAAAAATTATCGTCCCAATCGATATCATATAAATAGGCGAACATAAACAAGTCGTCCGACTTGTAAATAGATGTGTATTCCATTTTCGACTACCATAAATATTTATATAATTTTATTCATCATAGTTATAAGCAAAAAATAATATTTTTAGAGAACTAGTATTTATTTCATAGCATGACCATTTTATATATCTCATATATATGTTAAAAATAATATTTTTAACTAAATAGTATATTTTTCTAACATAACCATTTTCAATCCAATTCACATCCAAATAAATAAATCAATCAATATAAAAAATTCAACCAACAACCATGGTTTCAAACAACAGCGACAGGAGCTACTAAGCCTCATTTACAACCTATGTTATAATAACATAAATAAAAAGTTGGGTGAGAAAATTGTTCTCACCTTGATTGGATAGAAATTGTTTAATAACGATTGTTTTTAATAAAATTAAACTGCGCGTTTAATTTCATTAAAAGTCCATGCTAGCTCCAAACTCCTTCCAGTCAGCTCTAGAATGAAGTACGCATTGTCATGATTCCTATGGCTCCTGTTTCATTAGATTCTGACGTAATATGAGCAGGTTATGGATTTTTAAATGTTAATTACATAATTAAGACAATTAATAACTTAATTAATAAATTCTAATTACCCTAGGTTAATCACCTTCCTCGTTCACGAAGGCTTCAGGCGTCGAAGAACCCAATACCTCGCAACTCTTAGTCCTCTGTCGCACCACCATCAGCACATCGAAAGTTGATCAAACTCCTCCACGACGTCCAGCTATGAGCACCGCACCTCCACCGTAATCTCGTGAAACTTGGTGGCCCTAAAGGCCTGGAAACCGACATTGAACAGCCGACGTTTGAGCAAGGAAATAAAAAAAATACAACTCCATTCTTGATCACCACCGTTCAAGTTCTAGATCCCATTGAGCTCTTGATTTTTCATGTTGGAGATTTCGTGAATTATTGTTTGGATTAAAGGAAAAATGGAGAGGATGGATTGAACCATAATCACCATTCGTTCTTACTGACAACGTGGTTTTTTTAGAAAATGAAATTAGGTTTTGGAAATTTTCTATTGGTCAATGTTTATATTTAATATTATTTAATTCAATAAAAGTTGATTTTTCATCCGAACTCTAAATCAAACCCAACGAATGTCGCCTCAGCTAAACATCCCCAGTTCGGACACAATGTGATATGTTTCGTAAGACAATTCGGCTGTTTCGATCAGTTTTTAACAAAATTAAAATATAAAATAATATAACTTTCAAAATTGATTTCAACATACATTTTAATTTACCGGGTCCACATAATGACTCCAAAATTTACGAATAATTAAATCTAGCTATGTTTTAATGATGCGGCCCCATAGGAACTGGTTTCGTCAAATTCCGAGTCTGTTTGCAAAATGGCCCCTTTTCAAGTCGATTAAATTTACAACCGAAACTAAAGGTGCCTTTAAATTTGCCACGCTCATATATTAATTTCAAAAATTATGAAAATTGAAACCTAACAATAATTTGACATTCCGGATCCGAAAAAAGTGGTTTCGTTGAATTCAGAGGTTGTTTGCAAAATTTCTATTTTTAAGGGCTATGTTATGATTTAAAAATCGAATTTTTAAATTCTGATGTAATTTCTGACAAAATTATCCTAAAAATAATTTTGAAATTGGTCCTGAAATTCCGGGTTGTTACAATCTCCCCCACAAAATCTTTTCGCCCTCAAAAAGAAGCGGAGCTGAAATTTGGTTAACCAACCAACTCAACTTTCATTCTGCCTTGAGTTTTTCAACTTTTCAGTTTCTAAGAACTTTCAATTTTTTCAAAACTTTGACTAACACCCTAATTTTTCGAAAAATTTCGCCATAACCTCCTTTTTACGGGGTGATCGAAATGTAACGACCCGGGGATTTTGTTGACCTTGGTTACCGACATAAACTCAATGTCGACACTCCAAGCGTCGGAAAATACCGGATAATCCATGAAAGAAATTAGAGGGTGAGAATAGATAAGATAGAAACTTAGAATAGAAGAAGAAGAAGAACATACAACATCAGAGTAACACGAATCTCACAGCGGAACGAACAACATATAATAGATAACATATCCTTGACATAAAATCAGTATGCATACAGTAACATTATCAGAGTACAACACTTACAACACAGCGGAAATAACTATAGCTATAAAATCCTGAAGCCTCCTGCTCCAGCTCTTCAAGTATATCTGTAAATCCCGACTACTTGACTGCCCGTACAAAATTGGGCACCCAAGAGTTTAGGGAAAACAAAACAAAATAAACTCTGGGTTAGTCATGCGAATGGTGTGAGTAAACTCAAATCATTTGTTTAACTTTTAAAATCTCTTTAAGAGAAAGGATAATCGTAAGACCGATCCATGCATAAACACGGACGGTTTTTACCTTACGATATGCTAAATTATTCTTTATATCAAGTCTCTTCTGATATTACAATAATGTCTAAATACAAGTACTTAGCAATCTAGCAGAAACGCTTGCATCTAACGTTCTACATATATAATATACAATCAAAACCACGGGCTCTTATTTGGGGAATGGATTCCAACTATGACAAGGTATGGATCCACCTTCCGCTCAGTGTACTCTAGAAGCGATACACTAGAGTTCAACAAGAACATCTTGCAACTCAGCCACACATGACCGACCACTCATTTCGCTTGAGTGTATCGAATATATTGCCATCCCTCGGTTAGTATCCCAACATAACCGTTCCCGGGAGATACAGAGTTGAAAGAAGTACAAATATGAATATTCTCTAGATGGTGACAATATACCCTAATTGGTTGCGAACCACTTAGCCATGCTGCCTGCTCGATTTCTGTCATTTCCTGGTTAATGAGGTTGGAGGTCATAACGTATCTTTTAACAGATCACCCCTTCATTTACTTTGAATACCACATCGTCATACCCGTCAAATCACAAATTGATTTCCTCAAAAATACCACGGGTATAAAGCTAAGAGAAACGAATTCTCCGCCACCAACGTAAATACGTTTGAAACGATCAACTTAAGCGATCTACCAGATATACTCTGTCAGGAATTCGTCCATTCAAGTTGTCCTGGGACTGGACAAACCGAAGGCAATATTTAGTACATCCATCTTAGGCAATCTCTACCTAAGATTTATACAATAGCCCTTGCACTTTACTCCGTCTTCAATATATTCAGCATACTTGGTCTGCAACGCTTATGCCAATACGGAGTGGTTCTTCGGATAATAATCCAACCGGTCTCTCCATATTAACAACGTTAAAATGGTCAAAAACTTTGATAGTTGGTGATTTAACTATCAAAAGAAAAATGTCCGTGTACAGACAACGATCTTATTTCCAAATGGAATTATCGATCAAATCATCAACCATATATATATATATTCATTCATATTTCCTTATTTTCTATGTTTAGAAAATATATGTTATTAACACTGGAAAACGCTTCTATCTTCTTATTTACATATCACTATTCTTCCTCAACTATCAGTCCCTAACTGTAAACTAGTAAGAGAACAATTCCCTAAGTATCAATCCCGAAGGCCGAAACCAACATCAGATCGTCACTTAGAAAACCATTCAACTTAACTAATCTCCAATTAGTTTCTAATTTTGCTTAACTCAATTTGATTAACTCTTATTCAAATAACTAATATTCGATTAATTCTTATTGATATTTATTTTCCAAATATCCTTTTTTATAAAATCCTATTTATTTTCCCAAATATGTCTTTCTATAATACCTTATTTGTTTTACAAATATTTACTCCATTTCTAATTCTATTTATTTTCTAATTAAATATTCCTTTATAAAATTCTTTGATTTTATAAATAATTCATTTCCAATATACACTTTGAAAATTCACTTTCTATATTCCAGAATTTTCTTACGGTATTTAAAATGTCGTATACCCATGATCAACATCATCCAAACATACATAATCAACACAGATTATATATCACATCATATATCACAATATATGAAAGATAGTAAAATAAATGTTAAGGAATCCAGTCGGATTCCTCCAACCTGTTTCCCTGAATCCACAGATGTCAGACAACATAAATAACATCAATTTCATTTCAACATGAAATAAACTGATAAACATAATCAAATATTGATTGTCGATTTTTATATATATCTATATCTACGTTTTCAATCAAATCTATTTAACAGTCCAAACAATCAATACACAGCAGTCAATCATTAAAAATAAAGTACAGTTTATAAAAGTATAAACTGAGCAGAGTTAGTGAGTTTTACTCACATTGGCAGTTCATCGTTACAGAACGATAAACTGTTGTTTGATTTCGATCAAACAATTTATTTCGCTATAAATTGTAATGAGCTCTGATTCACTTCCAGTCAGTTCCATGGTGTAGCCACCGTCCATACGATCATGTCGGATCTAATTCCGTTGAATCCCTCAATACTTGGCCTGTTCAAATACCCGCTACCCCTATCATCTTCTTCTCGCTAAAACAATCACTTTCCAGCTACAACAAGAAACCGGAAACTCCACTACTTCTAATACTTTGAACTCCATGAAACTTCAAATAGAAATGACCAACATGTTTTCTCTTCCCCCAGCACACTTCCTTCAAACCCATCAGTGAACCCGTACGTCCCCCCTTCTTTTTCCGTTTTCCCTTAACCCCAACTTCCTATTCCAGATTTTCTTCGATCAACAAAATCATAGCCATGCAGGCCTTCTTCCTCAATATACAAAAATCCGTCTCTAGTAATACACAACCAACCAGTCGACCCCCATTTTCTAACTTCAAACACTACTAAATCCAACGACAACTTCACCAAACTTTAAATCAAAAATTTACTGCTACCAAGCCTCCTACTTTGCACGCGAGTAACCCCCGTCCCCCTTCTTCATGCTCAACTACAAAGCATGCCGTCTCCTTTAAGAATCAAACAGGAAATACAAACAAAATCACCTCAACAATCCATCATTACTTCACCATAGAAGATCCGCAACCCTAACTCCATCCTCTTCTGCTGGCAGCACTCCCTTCTGTCCCTTTTTCCCAGCTCAGGCTGACTCTAGTATTTCAACATCTTTCCCTTCTATCATAACGCCTTCAAGCTCCCCATCGTTAACCATCTCCTAGAACTTGACGTCGACTCCGTTGCGTACTCCTGTAAAAGCTTCGAACAGAACTGCCTTCCCCGACTTTAGATCTTGCGTATGAAAACCAGCAGGGTACCGAACCCTAGTTCACGCAACGCTACAGAGAGCGAACCGCCCTTGTTTCGAATCCAAGAAGAATTACATCAGGTTGAAGGGGACTGCCTTAGGAGTTCGGAAATATCACTCTCTCGATTTCTAGATTTTTCTTTGATTTTTTTATAGGATTTTTTTGTAGGGTCGGTTTTCTCGTTTTGGGCAAGAAGAGATGGCGGTTGATAAAGGGTGTACGAGATGGAAGGGATTTTAGGTCTTAACGTTTTTAAGGGGTTTATTTATATTGAAAAGGAATTAGATATTTTGTTATGATATTTATAACATGTACTAGCTTAACTCTTAATTATGTGTCCAACATATAGGCCACAAATTCCCCTTCTTAGCTGTGTGGCGATGGACTATATCACGCTGCATTGATGGGAACTATTCATTCTTTAGGCATTGAAAATTCCTGCTGTGATAGATGGCACTTGATGAAACGCAAGTAAATATACTTACAACTTTATTAACGTATGGACAACTATCGACAGATATCAGTATATTATTGTATCGGGCAATGTGTCATGGTTCCAACAATATAATAATATCGGTAGGTTAACTCATATTATGGAACCCCAAAAATATTGATATAGGATGCAAAATACTCCAAATAAAAAGTCGCGTACAGTAAAATTCTAAAATTTAAATTATCACTACGCCTAAGAGGATTTGTCCAGATTCGAATCAAATATTTAATTATATTGGAAACCCTTTTATAATGTAAATAAAGCGTTACGAATTATATACGAATTCCATAGCGCAGTTTTGGAAATTTGATTTGGACATAACTTACAATTTAACAAACGAAATCTCGATTTTCCTCTTCCATTAGAAAAATATTATTCAACAGATCCATACGTTTCTTGTTTCACAGAAATCCGATTTAAAACGGCTTCTGTATATTCGTTTAAAGTTCGAATCGCCAAATTACGAACTGCCGTGCCATTTCGAGCTCGATTATAATTATAATATAATTAATACGTTCAATTGTCGTTATTTAAATATATTCGTTATTATAATTCAACTCTAAACTGAATTATATATTATAAATTGTCCAGTTCACATTATATTTTGAATTCCACTAATTCTGATTATTCCTGAATTAAATATGTTATTTAATTATTATTATTTTAATTAAATATTCAAAGTTATTTAATTAAACGACCATTATATTCTCTAAATCACTATTTAAATAAATAAATAAATAAATTATTATCTTGTTGAAAAATGCGGGTCGTTACATTCTTCTCCACTTAAAATAATTTCGTTCTCGAAATTGCTAAGGTAGAAAACAAACGCTATTAACTGGATTAAAAATTATTCGTTTACTTTTTAACTCCTGTTTCACTGAACCACTTTATTTCAATTAAATATTAATTAATTATTATCAATGAAAATTTTCAAAAATCCTGAAAATTTTCTAACACCTTAACTTTTCGAAAAATTTCGCCAGCACCTCCTTTGTACTGGTCAATCGGTAAAACTACAACTCGTCTCTCTGGGCCATCTCCAACCCAAAAGAAAACCAAACAGCCAAGCGGCTTGCCAATTCGGCTCATAAATCTCATGCTTATATCAAATATAAACTTGTACCTTTTTGTCAGGCATATCGTTATATCATTTCCATCTGCTGCCGATTCAGCATATACCAATATCAATCCAATCAAACTCTGATCAATTTATCCTCAACCCAACTGTTCGCTTATCCAAGCCGAATTCAATTTCAAATCAAAGTTCTATTCCCGATTTTCAAATTCTTAACTCATCAATCCTATACCATTTCAGATTCTATCTCACAATTCAAAATCTGATTCTACTTGATATATCGTATCCAATTCAATTTCCAGTTAATTGGTTTCAATTCAGTTCCAGCTTGGTTTCACAAATTTCTATTTAAATTTGTTTTTAATTCAAACAGTCTCTTCCTGGCAGTTTTAAATAGCTTTTCTTTTCTAAAACCAAATATTCCTTTTTGGATTTCAAACAACTTGTTTCTCTCAAAACAATTCAAAAACAAAATCTTTTCGGTAGTAATCCGTCACTTACAACTCGAAATTGAACACCGATGATGTCATGATCATCATCAGAATCTATTTCCAGCTTTCGAAGTGAATTCAATACTATATCGCTTTTCAAAACCATTTCTAACATTTCCACTTTGAAATTTATTTCAAAATATCCTTCCAATGTTTGTAAAACAATTTAAAACCTCCCACGATTTTAAAATTCTCATATACTTAATTTAACTCCATTTACAAACACCTTTCAAATTCCAGGGTTTAAATTTCAACTCTGATTTTAATTTCAGATTTAATTCAATTCATTATGCTTATCTGAATTCTGATCGGTTATTTACATAACTATTTCACATTTTTATAATCTTATTCGATTATAATAACAACCAATATATCCAATATATATATTCATTCCAATATATATATCTTCTCTATATCAAAATATAATTTGGGTAAAATTATTCTGTTTACCCTCTTTTCAAAACATATCGTGTCGACCCATTGTATTCGAGTGTTTAGAAACTCCTACCAATACAGTGGATCAAACTGATAGACCAGAACCTATAAACAACTCAACCAATAAATCTCCACAATATAAAACAATTTTTATATCAAATAACAAATACGCTCACTCGTATATATACACTCAAACCCAATCTAGGGTATTACTAACCCCATCTCTACTGAGTCACGCCACAGAGCCAAGGTAATTCACTTAACCTTAAGCTCTGATACCACTGTAACGACCCGGGGATTTTGTCGACCTTGGTTACCGACATAAACTCAATGTCGACACTCCAAGCGTCGGAAAATACCGGATAGTCCATGAAAGAAATTAGAGGGTGAGAATAGATAAGATAGAAACTTAGAATAGAAGAAGAAGAAGAACATACAACATCAGAGTAACACGAATCTCACAGTGGAACGAACAACATATAATAGATAACATATCCTTGAAATAAAATCAGTATGCATACAGTAACATTATCAGAGTACAACACTTACAACACAGCGGAAATAACTATAGCTATAAAATCCTGAAGCCTCCTGCTCCAGCTCTTCAAGTATATCTGTAAATCCCGACTACTTGACTGCCCGTACAAAATTGGGCACCCAAGAGTTTAGGGAAAACAAAACAAAATAAACTCTGGGTTAGTCATGCGACTGGTGTGAGTAAACTCAAATCATTTGTTTAACTTTTAAAATCTCTTTAGGAGAAAGGATAATCGTAAGACCGATCCATGCATAAACACGGACGGTTTTTACCTTACGATATACTAAATTATTCTTTATATCAAGTCTCTTCTGATATTACAATAATGTCTAAATACAAGTACTTAGCAATCTAGCAGAAACGCTTGCATCTAACGTTCTACATATATAATATACAATCAAAACCACGGGCTCTTATTTGGGGAATGGATTCCAACTATGACAAGGTATGGATCCACATTCCGCTCAGTGTACTCTAGAAGCGATACACTGGAGTTCAACAAGAACATCTTGCAACTCAGCCACACATGACCGACCACTCATTTCGCTTGAGTGTATCGAATATATTGCCACCCCTCGGTTAGTATCCCAACATAACCGTTCCCGGGAGATACAGAGTTGAAAGAAGTACAAATATGAATATTCTCTAGATGGTGACAATATACCCTAATTGGTTGCGAACCACTTAGCCTTGCCGCCTGCCCGATTTCTGTCATTTCCTAGTTGATGAGGCTGGAGGTCATAACGTATCTTTTAACAGATCACCCCTTCATTTACTTTGAATACCACATCGTCATACCCGTCAAATCACAAATTGATTTCCTCAAAAATACCACGGGTATAAAGCTAAGAGAAACGAATTCCTCCGCCACCAACGTAAATACGTTTGAAACGATCAACTTACGTGATCTACCAGATATACTCTGTCAGACATTCGTCCATTCAAGTTGTCCTGGGACTGGACAAACCGAAGGCACTATTCAGTACATCCATCTTAGGCATCTCTACCTAAGATTTATACAATAGCCCTTGCACTTTACTCCATCTTCAATATATTCAGCATACTTGGTTTGCCACGCTTATGCCAATACGGAGTGGTTCTTCGGATAATAATCCAACCGGTCTCTCCATATTAACAACGTTAAAATGGTAAAAAACTTCGATAATCGGTGATTTAACTATCAAATGAAAAAGGTCCGTGTACACACAACGATCTTATTTCCAAATGGAATTATCGATCAAATCATCAACCATATAAATATATATATATATATATCCATTCATATTTCCTTATTTTCTATGTTTAGAAAATATATGTTATTAACACTGTAAAACGCTTCTATCTGCTTATTTAAATATCACTATTCTTCCTCAACTATCAGTCCCTAACTGTAAACTAGTAAGAGAACAATTCCCTAAGTATCAATCCCGAAGGCCGAAACCAACATCAGATCGTCACTTAGAAAACCATTCAACTTAACTAATCTCAAGTTAGTTTCTAATTTTGCTTAACTCTATTTGATTAACTCTTATTCGAATAACTAATATTCGATTAATTCTTATTGATATTTATTTTCCAAATATCCTTTTTTTAAAATCCTATTTATTTTCCCAAATATGTCTTTCTATAACACCTTATTTGTTTTACAAATATTTACTCCTTTTCTAATTCTAATTATTTTCTAAATAAATATTCCTTTATAATTCTATTTATTTTCTAAATAAATATTCCTTTATAAAATTCTTTGATTTTATAAATAATTCATTCCCAATATACACTTTGAAAATTCCCTTTCTATATTCTAGTATTTTCTTACGGTATTTAAAATATCGTATACCCATGATCAACATCATCCAAACATACATAATCAACACAGATTATATATCACATCATATATCACAATATATGAAAGATAGTAAAATAAATGTTGAGGAATCCAGTCGGATTCCTCCAACATGTTTCCCTGCATTCACAGATGTCAGACAACATAAATAACATCAATTTCATTTCAACATGAAATGAACTGATAAACAGAATCAAATATTGATTGTCGATTTTTATATATATCTATATCTATGTTTTCAATCAAATCTATTTAACAGTCCAAACAATCAATACATAGCAGTCAATCATTAAAACTAAAGTACAGTTTATAAAAATATAAACTGAGCAGAGTTAGTGAGTTTTACTCACATTGGTAGTTCATCATTACAGAACGATAAACTGTTGTTCGATTTCGATCAAACAATTTATTTCACTATAAATTGTAACGAGCTCTGATTCACTTCCAGTCAGTTCCATGGTGTAGTCACCATCCATACGATCCTGTCGGATCTAATTCCGTTGAATCCCTCAATACTTGGCCAGTTCAAATACCCACTACTCCTATCATCTTCTTCTCGCTAAAATAATCGCTTTCCAGCTACAACAAGAAACCGGAAACTCCACTACTTCTAATACTTTGAACTCCATGAAACTTCAAATAGAAATGACCAACATGTTTTCTCTTCCCCCGGCTCACTTCCTTCAAACCCATCAGAGAACCCGTACATCCCCCCGTCTTTTCTCGTTTTCCCTTAACCCCAACTTCCTATTCCAGATTTTCTTCGATCAACAAAATGATAGCCATGCAGGCCTTCTTCCTCAATATACAAAAATCCGTCTCCAGTAATACACAACCAACCCGTTGAACCCCATTTTCTAACTTCAAACACTACTAAACCCAACGACAACTTCACCAAACTTTAAATCAAAAATTTACTGCTGCCAAGCCTCCTACTTTGCACGCGAGTAAGCCCCGTCCCCCTTCTTCACGCTCAACTACAAAGCAAGCCGTCTCCTTTAAGAATCAAATAGGAAATACAAACAAAATCACCTCAACAATCCATCATTACTTCACCATAGAAGATCCGCAACCCTAACTCCATCCTCTTCTGCTCGCAGCCCTCCCTTCTGTCCCTTTTTCCCAGCTCAGGCTGACTCTAGTATTTCAACATCTTTCCCTTCTATCATAACGCCTTCAAGCTCCCCATCGTTCACCATCTCCTAGAACTTGACGTCGACTCCGTTGCGTACTCCTGTAAAAGCTTCGAACAGAACTGCCTCACCCGGCTTCAGATCTTGCATACGAAAACCAGCAGGGTACCGAACCCTAGTTCACGCAACGCTACAGAGAGCGAACCGCCCTTGTTTCGAATCCAAGAAGAATTACATCAGGTTGAAGGGGACTGCCTTAGGAGTTCGGAAATATCACTCTCTCGATTTCTAGATTTTTTTTTTGATTTTTTTGTGGGATTTTTTTGTAGGGTCGGTTTTCTCATTTTGGGCAAGAAGAGATGGCGGTTGATAAATGGTGTACGAGATGGAAGGGATTTTAGGTCTTAACATTTTTAAGGGGTTTATTTATATTGAAAAGGAATTAGATATTTTGTTATGATATTTATAACATGTACTAGCTTAACTCTTAATTATGTGTACGACATATAGGCCACAAATTCCCCTTCTTAGCTGTGTGGCGATGGACTATATCACGCTGCATTATGGGAACTATTCATTCTTTAGGCATTGAAAATTCCCGCTGTGATAGATGGCACTTGATGAAACGCAAGTAAATATACTTATAACTTTATTAACGTATGGACAGCTATCGACAGATATCAATATATTATTGTATCGGGCAATGTGTCACGGTTCCAACAATATAATAATATCGGTAGGTTAACTCATATTATGGAACCCCAAAAATATTGATATAGGATGCAAAATACTCCAAATAAAAAGTCGCGTATTTAATTTATTAAAAATTACAGTAAAATTCTAAAATTTAAATTATCACTACGCCTAAGAGGATTTGTCCAGATTCGAATCAAATATTTAATTATATTGGAAACCCTTTTATAATGTAAATAAAGCGTTACGAATTATATACGAATTCCATAGCGCAGTTTTGGAAATTTGATTTGGACATAACTTACAATTTAACAAACGAAATCTCGATTTTCCTCTTCCATTAGAAAAATATTATTCAACAGATCCATACGTTTCTTGTTTCACAGAAATCCGATTTAAAACGGCTTCTGTATATTCGTTTAAAGTTTGAATCGCCAAATTACGAACTGCCGTGCCATTTCGAGCTCGATTATAATTATAATATAATTAATACGTTCAATTGTCGTTATTTAAATATATTCGTTATTATAATTCAACTCTAAACTGAATTATATATTATAAATTGTCCAGTTCACATTATATTTTGAATTCCACTAATTCTGATTATTCCTGAATTAAATATGTTATTTAATTATTATTATTTTAATTAAATATTCAAAGTTATTTAATTAAACGACCATTATATTCTCTAAATCACTATTTAAATAAATAAATAAATTATTATCTTGTTGAAAAATGCGGGTCGTTACATTCTTCTCCACTTAAAATAATTTCGTTCTCGAAATTGCTAAGGTAGAAAACAAACGCTATTAACTGGATTAAAAATTATTCGTTTACTTTTTAACTCCTGTTTCACTGAACCACTTTATTTCAATTAAATATTAATTAATTATTATCAATGAAAATTTTCAAAAATCCTGAAAATTTTCTAACACCTTAACTTTTCGAAAAATTTCGCCAGCACCTCCTTTGTACTGGTCAATCGGTAAAACTACAACTCGTCTCTCTGGGCCATCTCCAACCCAAAAGAAAACCAAACAGCCAAGCGGCTTGCCAATTCGGCTCATAAATCTCATGCTTATATCAAATATAAACTTGTACCTTTTTGTCAGGCATATCGTTATATCATTTCCATCTGCTGCCGATTCAGCATATACCAATATCAATCCAATCAAACTCTGATCAATTTATCCTCAACCCAACCGTTCGCTTATCCAAGCCGAATTCAATTTCAAATCAAAGTTCTATTCCCGATTTTCAAATTCTTAACTCATCAATCCTATACCATTTCAGATTCTATCTCACAATTCAAAATCTGATTCTACTTGATATATCGTATCCAATTCAATTTCCAGTTAATTGGTTTCAATTCAGTTCCAGCTTGGTTTCACAAATTTCTATTTAAATTTGTTTTTAATTCAAACAGTCTCTTCCTGGCAGTTTTAAATAGCTTTTCTTTTCTAAAACCAAATATTCCTTTTTGGATTTCAAACAACTTGTTTCTCTCAAAACAATTCAAAAACAAAATCTTTTCGGTAGTAATCCGTCACTTACAACTCGAAATTGAACACCGATGATGTCATGATCATCATCAGAATCTATTTCTAGCCTTCGAAGTGAATTCAATACTATATCGCTTTTCAAAACCATTTCTAACATTTCCACTTTGAAATTTATTTCAAAATATCCTTCCAATGTTTGTAAAACAATTTAAAACCTCCCACGATTTTAAAATTCTCATATACTTAATTTAACTCCATTTACAAACACCTTTCAAATTCCAGGGTTTAAATTTCAACTCTGATTTTAATTTCAGATTTAATTCAATTCATTATGCTTATCTGAATTCTGATCGGTTATTTACATAACTATTTCACATTTTTATAATCTTATTCGATTATAATAACAACCAATATATCCAATATATATATTCATTCCAATATATATATCTTCTCTATATCAAAATATAATTTGGGTAAAATTATTCTGTTTACCCTCTTTTCAAAACATATCGTGTCGACCCATTGTATTCGAGTGTTTAGAAACTCCTACCAATACAGTGGATCAAACTGATAGACCAGAACCTATAAACAACTCAACCAATAAATCTCCACAATATAAAACAATTTTTATATCAAATAACAAATACGCTCACTCGTATATATACACTCAAACCCAATCTAGGGTATTACTAACCCCATCTCTACTGAGTCACGCCACAGAGCCAAGGTAATTCACTTAACCTTAAGCTCTGATACCACTGTAACGACCCGGGGATTTTGTCGACCTTGGTTACCGACATAAACTCAATGTCGACACTCCAAGCGTCGGAAAATACCGGATAGTCCATGAAAGAAATTAGAGGGTGAGAATAGATAAGATAGAAACTTAGAATAGAAGAAGAAGAAGAACATACAACATCAGAGTAACACGAATCTCACAGTGGAACGAACAACATATAATAGATAACATATCCTTGAAATAAAATCAGTATGCATACAGTAACATTATCAGAGTACAACACTTACAACACAGCGGAAATAACTATAGCTATAAAATCCTGAAGCCTCCTGCTCCAGCTCTTCAAGTATATCTGTAAATCCCGACTACTTGACTGCCCGTACAAAATTGGGCACCCAAGAGTTTAGGGAAAACAAAACAAAATAAACTCTGGGTTAGTCATGCGACTGGTGTGAGTAAACTCAAATCATTTGTTTAACTTTTAAAATCTCTTTAGGAGAAAGGATAATCGTAAGACCGATCCATGCATAAACACGGACGGTTTTTACCTTACGATATACTAAATTATTCTTTATATCAAGTCTCTTCTGATATTACAATAATGTCTAAATACAAGTACTTAGCAATCTAGCAGAAACGCTTGCATCTAACGTTCTACATATATAATATACAATCAAAACCACGGGCTCTTATTTGGGGAATGGATTCCAACTATGACAAGGTATGGATCCACCTTCCGCTCAGTGTACTCTAGAAGCGATACACTGGAGTTCAACAAGAACATCTTGCAACTCAGCCACACATGACCGACCACTCATTTCGCTTGAGTGTATCGAATATATTGCCACCCCTCGGTTAGTATCCCAACATAACCGTTCCCGGGAGATACAGAGTTGAAAGAAGTACAAATATGAATATTCTCTAGATGGTGACAATATACCCTAATTGGTTGCGAACCACTTAGCCTTGCCGCCTGCCCGATTTCTGTCATTTCCTAGTTGATGAGGCTGGAGGTCATAACGTATCTTTTAACAGATCACCCCTTCATTTACTTTGAATACCACATCGTCATACCCGTCAAATCACAAATTGATTTCCTCAAAAATACCACGGGTATAAAGCTAAGAGAAACGAATTCCTCCGCCACCAACGTAAATACGTTTGAAACGATCAACTTACGTGATCTACCAGATATACTCTGTCAGACATTCGTCCATTCAAGTTGTCCTGGGACTGGACAAACCGAAGGCACTATTCAGTACATCCATCTTAGGCATCTCTACCTAAGATTTATACAATAGCCCTTGCACTTTACTCCATCTTCAATATATTCAGCATACTTGGTTTGCAACGCTTATGCCAATACGGAGTGGTTCTTCGGATAATAATCCAACCGGTCTCTCCATATTAACAACGTTAAAATGGTAAAAAACTTCGATAATCGGTGATTTAACTATCAAATGAAAAAGGTCCGTGTACACACAACGATCTTATTTCCAAATGGAATTATCGATCAAATCATCAACCATATAAATATATATATATATATATATATATATATCCATTCATATTTCCTTATTTTCTATGTTTAGAAAATATATGTTATTAACACTGTAAAATGCTTCTATCTGCTTATTTAAATATCACTATTCTTCCTCAACTATCAGTCCCTAACTGTAAACTAGTAAGAGAACAATTCCCTAAGTATCAATCCCGAAGGCCGAAACCAACATCAGATCGTCACTTAGAAAACCATTCAACTTAACTAATCTCAAGTTAGTTTCTAATTTTGCTTAACTCTATTTGATTAACTCTTATTCGAATAACTAATATTCGATTAATTCTTATTGATATTTATTTTCCAAATATCCTTTTTATAAAATCCTATTTATTTTCCCAAATATGTCTTTCTATAACACCTTATTTGTTTTACAAATATTTACTCCTTTTCTAATTCTAATTATTTTCTAAATAAATATTCCTTTATAATTCTATTTATTTTCTAAATAAATATTCCTTTATAAAATTCTTTGATTTTATAAATAATTCATTCCCAATATACACTTTGAAAATTCCCTTTCTATATTCTAGTATTTTCTTACGGTATTTAAAATATCGTATACCCATGATCAACATCATCCAAACATACATAATCAACACAGATTATATATCACATCATATATCACAATATATGAAAGATAGTAAAATAAATGTTGAGGAATCCAGTCGGATTCCTCCAACATGTTTCCCTGCATTCACAGATGTCAGACAACATAAATAACATCAATTTCATTTCAACATGAAATGAACTGATAAACAGAATCAAATATTGATTGTCGATTTTTATATATATCTATATCTACGTTTTCAATCAAATCTATTTAACAGTCCAAACAATCAATACATAGCAGTCAATCATTAAAACTAAAGTACAGTTTATAAAAATATAAACTGAGCAGAGTTAGTGAGTTTTACTCACATTGGTAGTTCATCATTACAGAACGATAAACTGTTGTTCGATTTCGATCAAACAATTTATTTCACTATAAATTGTAACGAGCTCTGATTCACTTCCAGTCAGTTCCATGGTGTAGTCACCATCCATACGATCCTGTCGGATCTAATTCCGTTGAATCCCTCAATACTTGGCCAGTTCAAATACCCACTACTCCTATCATCTTCTTCTCGCTAAAATAATCGCTTTCCAGCTACAACAAGAAACCGGAAACTCCACTACTTCTAATACTTTGAACTCCATGAAACTTCAAATAGAAATGACCAACATGTTTTCTCTTCCCCCGGCTCACTTCCTTCAAACCCATCAGAGAACCCGTACATCCCCCCGTCTTTTCTCGTTTTCCCTTAACCCCAACTTCCTATTCCAGATTTTCTTCGATCAACAAAATGATAGCCATGCAGGCCTTCTTCCTCAATATACAAAAATCCGTCTCCAGTAATACACAACCAACCCGTTGAACCCCATTTTCTAACTTCAAACACTACTAAACCCAATGACAACTTCACCAAACTTTAAATCAAAAATTTACTGCTGCCAAGCCTCCTACTTTGCACGCGAGTAAGCCCCGTCCCCCTTCTTCACGCTCAACTACAAAGAAAGCCGTCTCCTTTAAGAATCAAATAGGAAATACAAACAAAATCACCTCAACAATCCATCATTACTTCACCATAGAAGATCCGCAACCCTAACTCCATCCTCTTCTGCTCGCAGCCCTCCCTTCTGTCCCTTTTTCCCAGCTCAGGCTGACTCTAGTATTTCAACATCTTTCCCTTCTATCATAATGCCTTCAAGCTCCCCATCGTTCACCATCTCCTAGAACTTGACGTCGACTCCGTTGCGTACTCCTGTAAAAGCTTCGAACAGAACTGCCTCACCCGGCTTCAGATCTTGCATACGAAAACCAGCAGGGTACCGAACCCTAGTTCACGCAACGCTACAGAGAGCGAACCGCCCTTGTTTCGAATCCAAGAAGAATTACATCAGGTTGAAGGGGACTGCCTTAGGAGTTCGGAAATATCACTCTCTCGATTTCTAGATTTTTTTTTTTGATTTTTTTGTGGGATTTTTTTGTAGGGTCGGTTTTCTCATTTTGGGCAAGAAGAGATGGCGGTTGATAAATGGTGTACGAGATGGAAGGGATTTTAGGTCTTAACATTTTTAAGGGGTTTATTTATATTGAAAAGGAATTAGATATTTTGTTATGATATTTATAACATGTACTAGCTTAACTCTTAATTATGTGTACAACATATAGGCCACAAATTCCCCTTCTTAGCTGTGTGGCGATGGACTATATCACGCTGCATTATGGGAACTATTCATTCTTTAGGCATTGCTGTGATAGATGGCACTTGATGAAACGCAAGTAAATATACTTATAACTTTATTAATGTATGGACAGCTATCGACAGATATCAATATATTATTGTATCGGGCAATGTGTCACGGTTCCAACAATATAATAATATCGGTAGGTTAACTCATATTATGGAACCCCAAAAATATTGATATAGGATGCAAAATACTCCAAATAAAAAGTCGCGTATTTAATTTATTAAAAATTACAGTAAAATTCTAAAATTTAAATTATCACTACGCCTAAGAGGATTTGTCCAGATTCGAATCAAATATTTAATTATATTGGAAACCCTTTAATAATGTAAATAAAGCGTTACGAATTATATACAAATTCCATAGCGCAGTTTTGGAAATTTGATTTGGACATAACTTACAATTTAACAAACGAAATCTCGATTTTCCTCTTCCATTAGAAAAATATTATTCAACAGATCCATACGTTTCTTGTTTCACAGAAATCCGATTTAAAACGGCTTCTGTATATTCGTTTAAAGTTCGAATCGCCAAATTACGAACTGCCGTGCCATTTCGAGCTCGATTATAATTATAATATAATTAATACGTTCAATTGTCGTTATTTAAATATATTCGTTATTATAATTCAACTCTAAACTGAATTATATATTATAAATTGTCCAGTTCACATTATATTTTGAATTCCACTAATTCTGATTATTCCTGAATTAAATATGTTATTTAATTATTATTATTTTAATTAAATATTCAAAGTTATTTAATTAAACGACCATTATATTCTCTTAATCACTATTTAAATAAATAAATAAATAAATTATTATCTCGTTGAAAAATGCGGGTCGTTACATTCTTCTCCACTTAAAATAATTTCGTCCTCGAAATTGCTAAAGTAGAAAACAAACGCTATTAACTGGATTAAAAATTATTCGTTTACTTTTTAACTCCTGTTTCACTGAACCACTTTATTTCAATTAAATATTAATTAATTGTTATCAATGAAAATTTTCAAAAATCCTGAAAATTTTCTAACACATTAACTTTTCAAAAAATTTCGCCAGCACCTCCTTTGTACTGGGCAATCGGTAAAACTACAACTCGTCTCTCTGGGCCATCTCCAACCCAAAAGAAAACCAAACAGCCAAGCGGCTTGCCAATTCGGCTCATAAATCTCATGCTTATATCAAATATAAACTTGTACCTTTTTGTCAGGCATATCGTTATATCATTTCCATCTGCTGCCGATTCAGCATATACCAATATCAATCCAATCAAACTCTGACCAATTTATCCTCAACCCAACCGTTCGCTTATCCAAGCCAAATTCAATTTCAAATCAAAGTTCTATTCCCGATTTTCAAATTCTTAACTCATCAATCCTATACCATTTCAGATTCTATCTCACAATTCAAAATCTGATTCTACTTGATATATCGTATCCAATTCAATTTCCAGTTAATTGGTTTCAATTCAGTTCCAGCTTGGTTTCACAAATTTCTATTTAAATTTGTTTTTAATTCAAACAGTCTCTTCCTGGCAGTTTTAAATAGCTTTTCTTTTCTAAAACCAAATATTCCTTTTTGGATTTCAAACAACTTGTTTCTCTCAAAACAATTCAAAAACAAAATCTTTTCGGTAGTAATCCGTCACTTACAACTCGAAATTGAACACCGATGATGTCATGATCATCATCAGAATCTATTTCCAGCTTTCGAAGTGAGTTCAATACTATATCTGTGACGACCCCAAACTTCCACGAGTGAAAGCAAGGAGAAATCATTTGGAATACAACATAAATACAATAGAACAGAACACAGATATAATATAGCTAAGGAAATTCATAGAGTAATAACATTATAGCAGCGGAAAAATATAATGTCATCAATCACAGAAAATCCACAGTCACAGAATCTAAGCTATTACAACAAGTTTGCAGAAAAGAAATAAGTTTGATGTCTAAAAAGAAAAGAAAAGATGCCATAGAAACAAAAGATAAATGTCTTCAAGCTCTAAGTCATCACCTCTTCACCCAAGCAAATTCCAAGAGAGAGAAAAAGCAACTCCAAAGAAAGAATGAACCTGTCTACTTGGCTGCCCGTGTGGAAAAGAGGGCACCCAAGTTTGCAAAAAAGGTGAAACAAACAATGGGTCAGTCGTGGGACTGGTGTGAGAATTCTTAACTAAAATAACTACCAGAAATAAGGCAAATCCAAAAGACCACGCCGCTAACGCGGAACGGGTTTACTCTTAATGGACTGCCGTGCATAATTTAAAGTGTCATAATAAATGATTAAATAAGTCATCATCAACGCAATGCTTTTTGAAAAAAATGGAATCACCATAAGACCCAAGTCTCATCACACAATGCAACGCACACCAGAGGATAGGGTTTTACCTTATGGTGATTAAACATGCTAAATACGGCAAATACGCATCTAATATTATTATTAGTGTATATGAAAGCATTTCAAAGTAAATGTATTAATTCTAGGAAGCATAGGTACCCATATATTATGCCTCCGTACTAGTAATACAATCAAGTCCGTCAGGGTCGTATTTGGATTTTGGTTTCCATCATGAGTCAAGGCTAGAGCGGAGCTCCTTACCGATTCGAGACACTCTAGCTAATGCCTCAGGATTCCCCGCGGAGAACCCTTGGAAATGGCAGGGCCGGTCCTCACATACAGCTTTGAGGATTGGCAATTCCTAAGCACACGTTTCCCGGTCCTATAGGACCTATCCGAGGCGCCTCATTCCATCATCCACATAAGTAAAATATCAGCGTTGGGAGGTCCCTGACACTACTCTAGCTAGAAAGAAACGTGCTACTCTCCCTGCGTTCCCTTCGCCCGTTTTTGACTCCGCCGGTGAGTGAGGCTCGCGAGGTTACGTTACACAAAGCTACGCCTAAACAGGCCATGCTTTGATCATCTCCACAAGGTTCTGCTTTTCAACAAGAAACCTTGATCATTGCATCTTAGTGTGCCACACTGTCACTCCATACCGTACCATTGATCGTCCGTTAATATATAAACGGGTGTTAAGTAGAGAATAAATTCCCACCACCAAACATTTATATATTAACAGAAAATCAACGACATGATATTTATCGGGGTACGATGTCAGACACACCATCCATTTAAACTTATGCTCTGGGTCTGAGCGAAAGTCAAAACCGTGAAATCGACACATACGTTTGGGCAATTACCTCAACCCTTGAATTGGGAGCAAGTCAATTCAGAGTCTTAGTTATCGTCCATTCGAGGGAAGATTTACGGCCTTCATACGTCATTTCCATACTTCAATTCTTCAACGTCGTTTGGTTTAATTTGGGATGAGAGTATCTCGGACTTCCCAAACAACCTCGCATACATATAGTTTGGAAAAACTATCTTATGTCGTTATATTATTTTATAACGGCTAATTCTTGTCTTAATTATTTAAAATAATCAGACTTCTTATTTAGCGACGCATTCTCAGAATCATATTTTTATTTACACTAGTTAAAATGTAAACTCTCATTACATGTCGCGTTCTTAGTTTATTTACATTGAATAAAATGTAAACTTGTACATATGGTGAAATTCATTTATATCAACATTAAAAATAATGTTAATGTTATCTTGCGATTAAATCCCCTTTTTATTTACATTATAAAATAATGTAAATCAATCCTACAGTTAATTCTCTTTTTATTTAAAATAATGTAATTTCCTACGGGGTAAATTCTCTTAATATTTAACATTATAAAATATCAATTCATCCTACGGTGAAATTTCTTTTATTTAACATTTAAAAATAATGTTAAATCATCTTACGGTATAAATACTTCCTATTAACATTAAAATATGTTAATTCATCCTACGGTATAAATACTACTTATTAACATTAAAATATGTTAGTTATCCTACGGTATAAATACTACTTATTAACATTAAAATATGTTAATTCTTCCTACGGTATAAATACTACTTATTAACATTAAAATATGTTAATTCTTCCTACGGTATAAATACTACTTATTAACATTAAAATATGTTAATTCTTCCTACGGTATAAATACTACTTATTAACATTAAAATATGTTAATTCTTCCTACGGTATAAATACTACTTATTAACATTAAAATATGTTAATTCTTCCTACGGTATAAATACTACTTATTAACATTAAAATAATGTTAATCTAATTCCAATGTAAATTCTTTTTGTTTAACATTAAAAATAATGTTAGTTTGCATATGGTGAAATTTCCAATTTCATATATATTAAAAATAATATAAGTTTACATGCGGTGGAAATTTCTATCTTATTTACATTAAAAATAATGCAAGTTTAATTTCATGTCCATTCCCTTACTTGCTAAAAATGTAACTCTTAATTTCATGAGACCTTTACTTTATTTTTACATCATAAATCCTACTTTATATTCAAAGTAAATCCTACTTTTATTTACATTGTAAAAATGTAAAATTTCATACATCTCAATTTCTACTTTAATTTTACAAAAAAAAATGTAAATTTTCTTATCATGTCAAATCCTACATCTTATATTACAAATGAAAGTGTAAATTCAATATCCTGTCAAATTCCTACCTTTCAATTACCTATAATAAATGAATTTTATTTCAAGATCATTCTCATCCTATGTTATATATATACAAACAAATAAATTCTATCATATGATGTAAATGCATCTTTTGATTACATAGAAAAATGTAATTTTTTTCTACTTACTGTGTAAATGCATATATAAATTACATATAAAATGTCATTTATATTTTATCGTTCTAATTAACATCAAAATAACATATAGAAATAATGTTAGCTTCATACGGTGTAAATTTTATGCCAACGCCAAATCCTAGCTTCAATTTACATAATAAAATGTAAATTTTATATCAACGTCAAATTCTAACTTTAATTGACATAAGAAAAATGTAAATTTTATATCAACGTGGATTCTAACATTAATTTACATAATAAAATGTAAAATTTGTGTCAACGCCAAATTCTAATATTAATCTACATAATAATATGTAAATTTTGTGTCATCGCCAAATTCTAATATTAATCTACATAATAATATGTAAATTTTGTGTCATCGCCGAATTTCATACCTTAATTTTACATAATTAAATGTAAATTTAATGTTAACACAAGTTCCTACTTTAATTCCATTAATAAAAATGTAAATTTTCCTATGGTATAAATTCTTATATTAAATTACATTAATAAAAATGTAATCTTTTTCCTACGGTGAAGTCCTTAAATATATTACATTAATAAAAATGTAAACTTTATTTACATATCACATTCTTAATTTGTTTACATAAAATAAAATGTAAACTTTAGTTATATTCCTAAAAATTTAAATTTCACCTACGGAGTAAATTCTTATATATATTACCTAAGTAAAATGTAAAATTTCCATGCGGTAAATATTTCTTTTAATTTACATTAATAAGAATGTATATTGTGCATACAGTTAAAATTACCATTTTATTTACATTACAATTTATTCACATTAATAAAAATGTGTTACATGCCCAATAATTTATTTTATTCACATAAGTAAAAAAAAATGTGAATTTTTACATGTCCAATATTTAATTTTATAATATTAACATTAAAAAACTGTTAATGTCATCATACTGTTGAATTTTTATAATATTAACATTTAAAAATGTTAATTGATACATGCAGTTGAATTTTTATAATATTAACATTTAAAAATGTTAATTTCATCCTATGTTTTATTTCTTTTTATATTAACATAATAAAAAAATGTTAATGTACACTTGCGGTAAAATTACTATTTAATTAACATTAAAAATGTTAATTTTTCTTGCATTGAAAATTACTTATTATTAACACCAAAATAAATGTTAATTTTTCATACAACGTAAATTACTTATTATTAACATCAAAATAAATGTTAATTTTTCCCTACTTCAATTTTACATAAAAAGAATATGTAAATTTCATCACAACGCATAACAACATCCAAACACAACAATAGGATCAGATTCGATACTAACATCGAGGTAAATTGCAAGATGGGGTTTCACACAGCATATGTAAAATCAACATGGCATGGTTAAATAAATAACACATAATTAATTCTAATTAATTATGAATTCAGATTTAAGCCTAAAATTTCAGATCTAATCACATAGCACTATAGGCAATTTAGATTCCACATCATATGTTATGAACGGTTTAGATCTATGTTTAAACATTATGTCGTATTAATTCTACTGTTAATAATCATGCAAATAATAATTAAATAAATTAAATTAAATTTAAAAATAAAATTCTCACCTTTGTTGGATCTGAGAATAAGACTTGAGTTTGGTCAGATTTGGTGTTCGAATTCAAGACGATTGCGGATCTGAAACATTTTACATTCAAATTCCTATGAAAAATCAGATTTCAGCCTTTAACAACTGACCCTGCGACGCTACAAAGCGTGACAAAATCTGAAATATTAAGAATACCCAAAATCTGGTCAACCCTCCTCTTGCCAACTTTGACTGCCCATAACTTCCTCCTCCGACCTCCGATTGACCTGAAACCACCGCCCATCTCTTCGACTTGGCAAGACGCACCACCACCCGAAAGCGTCGCCGCCGATGATGCTCCGGCCGCCGGAATCTGGCCAGAAAGCGAAATTCGTCTAGTGGGCCCTACAGTCCGCCACACACTTCCAAAAAATCTGAAAAAATTTGAGTAGCTAGATCTCGCGAAGACGAAGAACTTTCGTTCAGGTGCTATCACTTAATTCTCGAAGATTTGCCCGGAATTCACCAAATTCCGAAATCAGTTTTCTGTGTTAAAACCCGGATTCCGGCGAATCCGTGCGACATTAGACGCTGAATTTTTCGTGGAAGGTAGATAATAAGATGATGATCAATACCCAGAAGGGGTTTGATTTATTTTGCTTTGGTTTGGAAGAAATAAAATTTTTAGTTTGAGCGTTCTTTTCGCAAAGAAGATTTTAGGTGGAGAAGCCATTGAAATTGAAATGAGGAAGAAGGTGGTTATGGTTTGTTTCTCTAGGTTATGGCTGAAATAAGATAATATATAGGCTGGTGTAATTGGGTTTTAAAACCCTTGTTTATTTTCACTTATTGGATAATAGGCCCATGTTCATTCTTTAGTTCAATTCCTTGCATTTTTGACCGTTTAAAAATTACTACGCTCACATACTAATTTCGAAATTAATGAAAATTTAAACATGAATAATATTTGACATTACAAACCCACCAAAACTAGTTTTGCAAATTTTCGAGTCCGTATAAATTTTTAATGAATTTTTAAAGTCAAAAATTGTCCGTTTACACTGAAAAATCAATTATAATTATATATTAATTCCAAAAATTACCGAAAAATCATTTTTAGCTTTGTTTTGATGATACCAACCCAACAAAATTAATTTTGTTCAATTTGGAGACCGTTTGCAAAATTTCAAATTTCAAGGCGTATATATTTAATATTAAAAATACATTTTTAAACCAATAATTTCTGAAACTTGAAATATATAAGTGTTTACTGTTTTTCAACGCAGAAACATCATTCTGAAACTAATGGAAGTGGTTTCGAGTTCAAATTCCTTCGTATGTAAAAAGTGGCATTTTCGACCCTTATATTATATATATATATATATATATATATATATATATATATATATATATATATATATATTACACAACGACCTTTCTAAATTTTAATTTTGACATAACTTATAAATTTTAAAGTGAAATTCCAATTTTTCAGATTCATTAGAAAGATAATCTTAAACAGATTTAAATATTTTTGGTTTCACTAAAATTCGTTTTATTTTGAACCATGTACATTCAGTCAAAGTTTCAAATCAAAATTTCAAACTGCAGCGCTTGTTTTAATCTCCTTTTATATTTAAATTAAATTTGTTCGTTTAAACTTCGATTAAAAATAAATAAATCATTAAAAATACTTTAAATTCATTAAAATAAAAATTTAAATTGGCCCTAAAATTCTGGGTCGTTACAATATCGCTTTTGTAATAACCCGAAATTTTGGGACCAGTTTAAAATTTTTATTTAGAAATTTTAATGAATTTAAAAGATTTAAAATAATTTATTTTAAATAATAACGACCAAAATTTTATTCTAATTAAAGTTAAAACGAATAAGTTTAATTTAAAAATAAAAGGAGGTTAAAATAGCGCGGTAGTTTGAAATTTTGATTTTTAACTATAACTGAATGTACATGATTCAAAATAAATCAGAATTGTACTGTGTATATTCTTGTTAGGCAATATTTGTGCATACAATAAAAACCATTTTTTTATTGTTTATATATATAACTAAGATGTTTCATGTTAGAAATAAAAATCATATTTTTATCGTTTATGTAAAAAAAAAAAGATGTTCAGGTTAGGAATAAATAAAAATTACATTTTTATTGTTTAAAGAATAAAAAGAGTGATATGCTAAGAAAGTAAAAGAATTATCATTTTTATGTTAACATATTAAAAATTTTCATTATAATGTTATCATAAAAGGGATTTCATTAATGTTAGCAATGTATTGTCTAAATAAAAGCATCATTTATGTTAAAATTGCCAAGTTAGAACAACATAGACATTCTAGTTAAAATTTGTCATGGTAGACAAAATAAACATGTTTCATGTTAGACAAAATAAACATTTTAATTTTAATTTGTCATGTTAGAATTAAAAAGGAACAATTATGTTAGAATTCAAAAATGTTATTTATGTCGAAATTAAAAATGTCATTTTATTTAGAATCAGGTATGTTAATCAAAATGTCATTTATGTAGAGTAATGTTCGTTCATATTTAAAATGTCATTTTTGTTTGAAATGTTATAGTAAGTTAGTAATGTCATTTAATTATATTCAATTAAAATTTGTCATATAAAGATGTTACATTTCTTATGTTAGAAAAAAAACATGTTATTTCATGTTTGTCCATATACAATAAACATATAACCATATTTGGATTGCTAATTATTTTTTTTTAAATCTTGTAACTCATTGACATAATTAAATCAAACCAAATTTGGTGGAATTATATATATATATATATATTTACTTAAAGAAATTTAATTATAATCAAATGGGGATTGTTTCTAATGTGAATGTTAAATTTAAGGTAACGTATAATTAATGAGATGAACATAAATATAATTTAATGTAAATTGGGTAATAAAAGTAATGAAAGGATTATTTCAGTCAGTAACATAGGTTGTAATGTAAATGAACTAAAATAATAATTTGGTAAATACATAATTCTACATTTACATTATATATATATATATATATATATATATATATATTGTCCATCCCAAAAATATATGCAAACAGCGTAAGTATAATTATGAATTAGAAGCAATGTTAAGTAAGCTTTGATTGAAATTTTCAATTAAAGGCAGGAATATTGAAATGTTTCTCATAATAAATGGGAAATAAATAATTTGTAATTTTGGGGTTTTGGCAATAAATATGGAATTGTTTGCAGAATTTGTAAAGATCACAAATTTTAAATAAGGGGATTAGAATTGTAAATAAGTAATTTATGGGAAATAAATATGTCGATAAATGTTAAGAGGTTACAATTCAAAAATATATAGGGACAAATGTTTTAACTCCAATTAGGGAAATTTGTGTTATAAAATTATTTATATTATATATATACACTTGGAAATATGAAACCCTAATATCCTAATACCATAGCCGCCAGTTCTCATTTTAATGGCCTAAACATAGCCGATTTCATCCACTAATTTCTCCCCAATTACGAAGAATTAAAACATGGAATCAAAACAATTATTCGCGGCTGTGGAGGCCACCGCAGGTGGCGGTGCTACTGGCGCAAGGGGAGGTCGGCGCGGGCTTCGAGATGGGGGTGTCTGATGGTGGTATGGTGGCTCGTGGGTGGCGCTTCAGAAGTTTTCGAAGTCGAGCTTTGGGTTACGGGCTCCTACTGTTGACGAAGAAGAAGAGGACAACGTTCTGGCTAAGTGACGAAATCGAACGAAACTGATTGCGTTGGGTTCGCCTTGCCGAGATCTACGCTATGGAACAAATTTGAACACGAACGACTTCTGAAAACCAATCCATGTGAGATTCTATGTTTAATTTATTTTTTCGTTGTATGAAAATCATTGTATGATGTGAATGAATATGAATCTGTGATGTATGCTTGAATATGGATGTTGTTGCTTGTACTGTGATTGTCAGTTGTTGTTGCATATGTGGTTGATACTATTGGGTTGAGTCGAAATGGAACCTTTAATTTTGTTAAAACAAATCAAGCACAAATATTTTGTTTAGTGAAACAAGAATGAAACTTTTATTTTTGTTTGTTGTAACGAAAATAGACCTTTTTATATTTTTGGTTTATTGGAGATAAATGAAACATTCTTATATTTTATTTTGTTGAAGAACAAAATGAAACTTTTCTTTTTGTTTGTTGAAACATAGAATGCAACTTTATTTTTGATTTTGTTTTGTTAAAACATAATGAAACTTTATCTTTATTTTTATTTATTTTTTGATTTTGTTTTGAAATTAAGATAGTGTTTGACTTTTATTTTTAATAAAAGATTAGAATAAAGATTATTTCTTTATTTTAAAAAGGATTAAAAGGTAAAAGTTTATTTCTTTATTTTAAAGGAACTAAGATGTATAAGTTTTATCCTTTATTATAAAAAGGACTTTAATGAACAAAGTTTTGTTCTTTATTTTAATAAAGGACTTAAATGAAAAAAAAAGTTTTATTTCTTTATTTTAAAATGAATAAAAATTTGTTCTTTATTTAGGAACGGATTTAAAAAGGAAATAATTTGTATATGGGCTGTTTACATTAAATGAAATGGTATAAAGTGAATATGTTTATTGTAAATTTATTTCATTTAAAAGGGGTGAAATTGGAACCGTCATACCTATTATGTGAACATCGTTAATTGGGTATGTTATTTATGTTATTATTTAATGCACTTGTATACACTGCCATTTACAAGCGACCTTGGCTTGTTTATGTGATTGGACGATCAATTTTAACACATTGTCCAGAAGCACCGTTTATTTTATAATATTTGAATTGTGTTGGTTGAAACCCCACACGGGTCATGGGTTGGCATTTGAATACACGTCACCCTTGGATTTAATTAGAAAATGCACTTTGGTTGTTGATGTTTGAAATTTGCTATGTAATAAATGTACAATTTCCGTATAATCGAATTATATGGAAATGAATGGTGTGGGTCTCATTCCAATTTTGAGTCAAACAAATAAAAATGCAATTAATACAATAAATTGGAAATTGGATTAAGGAGTTATGTATTTTACTATTTAAAAAGGATAAAATAGAAGTTTGGAATGAAAGAAATAAATTCCATTGATTACTCAATTAATAGAATTAATGGACGCTTAAATTAAGGAGGACATATCCTTGTTTATTTGGGAAGTTATAAAACAAAGTTCTAGAATTGGTAAATTACATTCCTACTATAAAGAGAATTTGAAACTGAAAGATTCTGTTTTATGTTAACATTAAATTTGGAAGATGGATATCAAAACTTGACATAAATGATTGATTTAATGTTGGAATGGTAGGTTTTTAATATAACAATTAAAACCATTTTTGAAGTGATTATTATTATAGTATTATAATAATGGGGAAAAAATTAATGTGTATTGAAATGGAAAGATAAGAATTTATATAAAGAGTATTTCAAGGAATGAATGATATTTTAGAGGTTTTAAAATATGAAATATTTTTAAAATAAAATTTTTAAGAAACAATTATAATTATAAATTATAAATTTTACTTGGACACGAGGTTAGGTCACATTTATGGCGGAAGTCTGCCCGGAACCAACCGGCATATCCAGCAGCCATAAATGTTGGGCCTAATGTGAGAGGTCCAAGTGCGCAAATACGAATTGGGTCAAGACACGAGGTTAAGCCCAACCTGTGGTAGAAGCCTGTCCGGAACCAACCGGCATATCCAGCATCCACAAGTTGTAGGCCTAATGTGAGAGGTCTGGCCCGCTATTAAATAATAAAATGTAAAGATAAACATAATAAATGGATAAGGAAAATGAATTGGGCTATTCAGTTCCATTTTAAAATAGTAACTCCATTTTAACCCGTATAAATTATGTTATACATTTTATAAAGGAAATCGAAGATAATTAATATTTTATTTAAGATTAAATGAAATACCCTGAAATAAATGATGTCTAATTATATATATTAAATGGGAAATTTATGAAATTTAAATTTGGGTTTATCGTGAATTATGTTTTAAATAACATTTATTCTTTAACCCGAATTTATGATAGAATTAATTCCCTAAAAATTGAATAATCATTTAATAATGACTTTGGAAGATTAAAACTAAATAAGATTTTAATTAAATCTTTAATTAGATTGAAAGGGAATTAAGTAGTTAAAATCACTGAATTAAGAAAGTGATCGAAAATGGAGAATGAACCATAAAGCAATGAATATTTTCATGTTATAAATGAATAAATGAATGAAAACATGAAATGGTTATTTTATTTATATATTTTATATAAATAAAAGTAATGAAACTTTTATTTACATTTCATATGTAAATAGAAGAATGAAAATAAGAATGAAATTTTTATTTACATTTCATATGTAAATAAAAGAATGAAAATAAGAATGAAACTTTTATTTACATTTCATATGTAAATAAAAGAATGAAAATAAGAATGAAACTTTTATTTACATTTCATATGTAAATAAAAGAATGTAAATAAGAATGAAATTTTTATTTACATTTCGCATGTAAATAAAAAGATGAAAATAAGAATGAAACTTTTATTTACATTTTACATGTAAATAAAAAGATGAAAATAAGAATGAAACTTTTAATTACTTTTCACATGTAAATAAAAAGATGAAAATAAGAAGGGAATTTTTATTTACATTTCACATGCGAATAAAAAGATAAAAATATGAAATGAAACTTTTAGATAAGGGTCGAAATTAGAATTTTTGAAATAAATATTAAAAGGGAAGATGAAAGAATAATATCAAAAGATTATTTTTGATAATGATGTGAATATTTTAATTAATGAATATTCGGAATTGGAATGAGACGTTGGATGTATGTTAACTATAGGACTTGATTTTTTTTAAAAAATCACGTGAGTTATTCAGAAAGACCGGGTTTAACCCATTCTGAATAATGAATACGACGAACATTCGAAGAATGAAGACGGTGACAAGACCGACGGTCTTCACATCGTATGGATGTGATGCTATTGAGGCCCTTAATGGGAGTAGCTACCTTGAAGGGGCTGAGATGGTGTCCGTCCGGACGTAGTGTTGATTTGTACGGATTTGACTTTCGCTCAGACCCAGAGCATTAGTTTATAAATGGATGTGTGTCTGACATCGGACTTCGTTCTGTGTAAATTGGTTTCTATCAAGATATATATATCCGTTTGGTGGCGGAGAATTTATTCTCTTGCTTAACACCCCTCTCTGAGACGTATGAGCTTAGAGGTTATATATATTTTGATAGACACCGTTATATGGATGAAGTGTCAGTGTGGCATACTAAGATGCAATGATCAAGGTTTATTGTTGAAAAGCAGAACCTTGTGGAGATGATCAAAGCATGGCCTGTTTAGGCGTAGCTTTGTGTAACGAGACTTCGCGAGCCTCACACACCGGTTGAGTCTAAAACGGGCGAAGGGAACGCAGGGAGAGCAGCACGTTTCTTTCTAGCTAGAAGTGGTGTCATGGTATGGAGCCCAGATGTTTACTTATGTGGATGATGGAATGAGGTGCCTCGGATAGGTCCTATAGGACCGGGAAACGTGTGCTTTGGAATAACTGATCCTCTAAGCTGTATGTGAGGACCGGCCCTGCAGGATCCAAGGGTTAACTGCGGGTAATCCTGAGACATTAGCTAGAGTGTCTCGAATCGGTAAGGAGCTCCGCTCTAGCCTTGACTCATGATGGAAACCAAAATCCAATACGACCCTGACGGACTTGATTGTATTACTAGTACGGAGGCATAATATATGGGTACCTATGCTTCCTAGGATTAATACATTTACCTTGAAATGTTTTTTTTATATACACTACTAATAATATTAGATGCGTAGTTGCCGTACTTAGCATGTTTAATCACCATAAGGTAAAACCCTATCCTCTGGTGTGCGTTGCATTGTGTGATGGGACCTGGGTGTTATGGTGATTCCATTTTTCCAAAAGCATTGCGCTATTTTACGTTGTATTTACTATTGTCATGACACTTGAAATTATGCACGACAACCCATTGGAATAAAACCCGTTCCGCGTCAGCGGCGTGGTCTTTGGGTTTGCCATTTTATTAGTTGTTAAAGTAGTTAAGAATTCTCACACCAGTCCCACGACTGACCCGTTGTTTGTTTCCACCTTTTTGCAAACTCGGGTGCCCTCTTTTCTACACGGGCAGTCGAGTTGTTTATCTACAGGTTTTCATTTCAAGCAGGATTCTGGGTTGAAGCTTAAAGCTGTGTCCAGAGCTTAGATTTCTTTCCGCTGCATTGTATTAAAATTTATATAAAATTTACCTTCCGCTGTATTTCTTTTGTGATGTACTCTGATAAATTCTGTACTCTGATGTAATCTTATATGATGTAATAAAGTCTGCTGTTGTTGTTCTTATGAGTTGTATGTCCAAAGTAAGCGTATCCGGCGATTTCCCGCAAGGGCGATTTTTGGGTCGTTTCAGCTTTTCAAAACCATTTCTAACATTTCCACTTTGAAATTTATTTCAAAATATCCTTCCAATGTTTGTAAAACAATTTAAAACCTCCCAAGATTTTAAAATTCTCATATACTTAATTTAACTCCATTTACAAACACCTTTCAAATTCTAGGGTTTAAATTTCAACTCTGATTTTAATTTCAGATTTAGTTCAATTCATTATGCTTATCTGAATTCTTATCGGTTATTTACATAACTATTTCACATTTTTATAATCTTATTCGATTATAATAACAACCAATATATCCAATATATATATCTTCTCTATATCAAAATATAATTTGGGTAAAATTATTATGTTTACCCCCTTTTCAAAACATATCGTGTCGACCCATTGTATTCGAGTGTTTAGAAACTCCTACCAATACAGCGGATCAAACTGATAGACCAGAACCTATAAACAACTCAACCAATAAATCTCCACAATATAAAACAATTTTATATCAAATAACAAATACGCTCACTCGTATATATACACTCAAACTCAATCTAGGGTATTACTAACCCCATCTCTACTGAGTCACGCCACAGAGCCAAGGTAATTCACTTAACCTTAAGCTCTGATACCACTGTAACGACACGGGGATTTTGTCGACCTTGGTTACCAACATAAACTCAATGTCGACACTCCAAGCGTCGGAAAATACCGGATAGTCCATGAAAGAAATTAAAGGGTGAGAATAGATAAGATAGAAACTTAGAATAGAAGAAGAAGAAGAACATACAACATCAGAGTAACACGAATCTCACAGTGGAACGAACAACATATAATAGATAACATATCCTTGAAATAAAATCAGTATGCATACAATAACATTATCAGAGTACAACACTTACAACACAGCGGAAATAACTATAGCTATAAAATCCTGAAGCCTCCTGCTCCAGCTCTTCAAGTATATCTGTAAATCCCGACTACTTGACTGCCCGTACAAAATTGGGCACCCAAGAGTTTAGGGAAAACAAAACAAAATAAACTCTGGGTCAGTCATGCGACTGGTGTGAGTAAACTCAAATCATTTGTTTAACTTTTAAAATCTCTTTAAATGAAAGGATAATCGTAAGACCGATCCACACATAAACACGGACAGTTTTTACCTTACGATATACCAAATTATTCTTTATATCAAGTCTCTTCTGATATTACAATAATGTCTAAATACAAGTACTTAGCAATCTAGCAGAAACGCTTGCATCTAACGTTCTACATATATAATATACAATCAAAACCACGGGCTCTTATTTGGGGAATGGATTCCAACTATGACAAGGTATGGATCCACCTTCCGCTCAGTGTACTCTAGAAGCGATACACTGGAGTTCAACAAGAACATCTTGCAACTCAGCCACACATGACCGACCACTCATTTCGCTTGAGTGTATCGAATATATTGCCACCCCTCGGTTAGTATCCCAACATAACCGTTCCCGGGAGATACAGAGTTGAAAGAAGTACAAATATGAATATTCTCTAGATGGTGACAATATACCCTAATTGGTTGCGAACCACTTAGCCTTGCTGCCTGCCCGATTTCTGTCATTTCCTAGTTGATGAGGCTGGAGGTCATAACGTATCTTTTAACAGATCACCCCTTCATTTACTTTGAATACCACATCGTCATACCCGTCAAATCACAAATTGATTTCCTCAAAAATACCACGGGTATAAAGCTAAGAGAAATGAATTCCTCCGCCACCAATGTAAATACGTTTGAAACGATCAACTTACGCGATCTACCAGATATACTCTGTCAGACATTCGTCCATTCAAGTTGTCCTGGGACTGGACAAACCGAAGGCACTATTCAGTACATCCATCTTAGGCAATCTCTACCTAAGATTTATAAAATAGCCCTTGCACTTTACTCCGTCTTCAATATATTCAGCATACTTGGTTTGCAACGCTTATGCCAATACGGAGTGGTTCTTCGGATAATAATCCAACCGGTCTCTCCATATTAACAACGTTAAAATGATCAAAAACTTTGATAATCGGTGATTTAACTATCAAATGAAAAATGTCCGTGTACACACAGCGATCTTATTTCCAAATGGAATTATTGATCAAATCATCAACCATATATATCTATATCATTCATATTTCCTTATTTTCTATGTTTAGAAAATATATGTTATTAACACTGGAAAACGCTTCTATCTGCTTATTTACATATCACTATTCTTTCTCAACTATCAGTCCCTAACTGTAAACTAGTAAGAGAACAATTCCCTAAGTATCAATCCCGAAGGCCGAAACCAACATCAGATCGTCACTTAGAAAGCCATTCAACTTAACTAATCTCAAGTTAGTTTCTAATTTTGATTAACTCTATTTGATTAACTCTTATTCAAATAACTAATATTCGATTAATTCTTATTGATATTTATTTTCCAAATATCCTTTTTTATAAAATCCTATTTATTTTCCCAAATATGTCTTTCTATAATACCTTATTTGTTTTACAAATATTTACTCCTTTTCTAATTCTATTTATTTTCTAAATAAATATTCCTTTATAATTCTATTTATTTTCTAACTAAATATTCCTTTATAATTCTGTTTATTTTCTAAATAAATATTCCTTTATAAAATTCTTTGATTTTATAAATAATTCATTTCCAATATACACTTTGAAAATTCCCTTTCTATATTCTAGTATTTTCTTATGGTATTTAAAATATCGTATACCCATGATCAACATCATCCAAACATACATAATCAACACAGATTATATATCACATCATATATCACAATATATGAAAGATAGTAAAATAAATGTTGAGGAATCCAGTCGGATTCCTCCAACCTATTTCCCTACATCCACAGATGTCAGACAACATAAATAACATCAATTTCATTTCAACATGAAATAAACTGATAAACAGAATCAAATATTGATTGTCGATTTTTATATATACCTATATCTACGTTTTCAATCAAATCTATTTAACAGTCCAAACAATCAATACATAGCAGTCAATCATTAAAAATAAAGTACAGTTTATAAAAATATAAACTGAGCAGAGTTAGTGAGTTTTACTCACATTGGCAGTTCATCGTTAAAGAACGATAAACTGTTGTTCGATTTCGATCAAACAATTTATTTCTCCATAAATTGTAACGAGCTCTGATTCACTTCCAGTCAGTTCCATGGTGTAGCCACCGTCCATACGATCCTGTCGGATCTAATTCTGTTGAATTCCTCAAAACTTGGCCTGTTCAAATAACCGCTACTCCTATCATCTTCTTCTCGCTAAAACAATCGCTTTCCAGCTACAACAAGAAACCGGAAACTCCACAACTTCTAATACTTTGAACTCCATGAAACTTCAAATAGAAATGACCAACATGTTTTCTCTTCCCCCGGCACACTTCCTTCAAACCCATCAGAGAACCCGTACGTCCCCCCTTCTTTTCCCGTTTTCCCTTAACCCTAACCTCCTATTTCAGATTTTCTTCGATCAACAAAATGATAGCCATGCAGGCCTTCTTCCTCAATATACAAAAATCCGTCTCCAGTAATACACAACCAACCCATTGACCCCCATTGACCCCCATTTTCTATCTTCAAACACTACTAAACCCAACGACAACTTTACCAAACTTTAAATCAAAAATTTACTGCTGCCAAGCCTCCTACTTTGCACGCGAGTAAGCCCCGTCCCCCTTCTTCACGCTCAACTACAAAGCAAGCCGTCTCCTTTAAGAATCAAATAGGAAATACAAACAAAATCACCTCAACAATCAATCATTACTTCACCATAGAAGATCCGCAACCCTAACTCCATCCTCTTCTGCTCGCAGCCCTCCCTTCTGTCCCTTTTTCCCAGCTCAGGCCGACTCTAGTATTTCAACATCTCTCCCTTTTATCATAATGCCTTCAAGCTCCCCATCGTACACCATCTCCTAGAACTTGACGTCGACTCCGTTGCGTACTCCAGTAAAAGCTTCGAACATAACTGCCTCACCCGGCTTCAGATCTTGCATACGAAAATCAGTAGGGTACCGAACCCTAGTTCACGCAACGCTACAGAGAGCGAACCGCCCTTGTTTCGAATCCAAGAAGAATTACATCAGTTTGAAGGGGACTGCCTTAGGAGTTCGGAAATATCACTCTCTCGATTTCTAGATTTTTCTTTGATTTTTTGTAGGATTTTTTTCGTAGGGTCGGTTTTCTCGTTTTGGGCAAGAAGAGATGGCGACTGAGAAATGGTGTACGAGATGGAAGGGATTTTAGGTCTTAACGTTTTTAAGGGGTTTATTTATATTGAAAAGGAATTAGATATTTTGTTATGGTATTTATAACATGTACTAGCTTAACTCTTAATTATGTGTACAACATATAGGCCGCAAATTCCCCTTTTAGCTGTGTGGCGATGGACTATATCATGCTGCATTGATGGAAACTATTGATTCTTTAGGCGTTGAAAATTCCTGCTGTGATAGATGGCACTTGATGAAACGCAAGTAAATATACTTACAACTTTATTAACGTATGGACAAATATCGACATATATCAATATATTATTGTACCGGGCAATGTGTCACGGTTCCAACAATATAATAATATCGGTAGGTTAACTCATATTGTGGAACCCCAAAAATATTGATATAGGATGCAAAATACTCCAAATTAAAAGTCACGTATTTAATTTATTAAAATTACAGTAAAATTCTAAAAATTAAATATCACTATGCCTAAGAGGATTTGTCCAGATTCGAATCAAATATTTAATTATATTGGAAACCCTTTTATAACGTAAATAAAGAGTTACGAATTATATACGAATTCCATACCGTAGTTCCAGAAATTTGATTTGGACATAACTTACAATTTAACAAACGAAATCTCGATTTTCCTCTTCCATTAGAAAAATATTATTCAACAGATCCGTACATTTCTTGTTTCACAGAAATCGGATTTAAAACGGCTTCTATATATTCGTTTAAAGTTCGAATTGCCAAATTATGAACTGTTGTGCCATTTCGAGCTCGATTATAATTATAATATAATTAATACGTTCAACTATCGTTATTTAAATATATTCGTTATTATAATTCAACTCTAAACTGAATTGTATATTATAAATTGTCCAGTTCACATTATATTTTGAATTCCACTAATTCTGATTATTCGTGAATTAAATATATTATTTAATTATTATTATTTTAATTAAATAATCAAAGTTATTTAATTAAACGACCATTATATTCTCTAAATCACTATTTAAATAAATAAATAAATAAATTATTATCTCGCTGAAAAATGTGGGTCGTTACATGAAAAAACCGCAACTTGCCTCGCAGGGCCCTCATCAATCCAAAAGAAAAAGAAAAAGCCAAGCGGCTAGCAATCGGCTCATAAAATCATCAAACCCAAACAAAACAGTAAATATGTACCTATTTGTCGGGCATACAATTTTATTCCTCTTCTCTAGCCTCCTTGCTATGACCTGTTCAATATATATGCATGTATGTATATGCAAATCCAATCAATTTTCAGTTTAGTTATATCTTAGTTCGATTTTGTTCAATTTACCGTTCATTTTCTTATATTGGTTTTATGGTTCCAATTTTTATTTAACTTCACTTATGTTAAATTTTGATTCGTTTGATTCACCTTTTTATTCTCAATCAATTTAACTCGTATTAGTTAAATTTTAAATCTCAAATCATTGCTTAAATTAGTTTAAGTACATTTCGACGTTTCAATTGGAATATATAGTCATCCCACTTTCGAAACTCGAAAATAAACACTGATGATGTAGCTATCATCATCAGAATCATCCTTAAGATACTAGAATGTGATTCTATATCAATCCAGTATATTTGAGACTTCGAATATACGTTAATTACGCGTATATTCAAAAATCTTCCTATACTCGATAGTCCAATATTAGATTTCCAAATAAACACTCAAAATCATATTAAAATAATCAGGTGAGTTATGCATATATTTTCAAATCAAATTCCTTTTTTACATTTGAAATATTATCTTTCAAAATCAAGTTCAGTCTTATGAATATAATGCTCTGCCGGCTCATTCTAGGGCATTACTAACCCCATCTCCAATGAGTTACTCATTCTACGATACTACTGATCCCATCTCTAATGAGTAATTCTTATAGGATATTACTAATCCTATCTCTGATGAATTCTTTTGTTCGGTTCTGGTGGGTCTTGTTCTCGAGCTTTGTAAAACCAAATCTCTGTTACCAAACTGAAATGACCAGAAATCCCCCTCGCGGGAAATCACGGATTGCTTTGGGAACACGACAAATCAAAACACAAACAGTAGAAAAATTCATTGATTATTAGAATAATTTTACATCAGAGTACAGAAATATATCAGAGTATGAATAAATAATACACAGCGGAAATAATAATACATGAATGTAATGCGTAGCAGAAAATAACAATAGACACAACTGAAATGGATATACGGGTACAAAGCTTCCTGAATATAACTCCAGCTGTAATCCAGGATTCTATTTAAAGGAATATCTGCAAATATCGAAACTACTAGCTGCCCGCATGAAAATATGGGCATCCAGAGTTTAGGTCAAAACAATAAACTCCAAGTCAGTCATGGGACTGGTGTGAGAACTAAAACAGTTATTAGTTTTTATTTTAAAGTTAGGTATACTGCGGGACCACGCCGTATAACACGGAACAGGTTTACCCCCATGAATACCAGTGCATAAAACAAACAGTGTCATGCTAAATAAAGAATAATGAAGCTATTATAAGGCTCAGGTCCCATCACACAAAGCAACGCAAGCCGGAGGACAGAGATTTACCTTATAATAGCCAAATATGCTTGATACGCGAAATTTATCTTTTATTACTATAAGTGCATAGTGTAGAAATCAATTTCGAATATAAATGTATCAATCCTAGATGGCATAGTACCCCATCCTACTATGTCGCCATACTAGATTATACAACTAAAACCGCAAAGCTCGTATTGGAAAGTTTGATTTCCATCATGATGGCTGCTGATTCAAAAGATCAACCGTGTAGTGTATCTCCACGGCTTACATCCCAAGCATGAGAAGGCACCGTTACGCACATCCGCCTCCTGGGATTACAAGTCAACCGCGGCTTACGTCCCGTGCATGAGAAAACACCGCTATACTCTAATCCCTATAGGAATCCGGGGGTGTGCCCCATCCCAACTAGGTTTGGAGCTAACACACCCAGCATAACTCGGTCGACCGAATCCATAACAACCCGTAGGGTGTCGTCCTCAACCCATACGTTGTTCATCCTCATCTCATAAGCATACTGATCAAACCATCAGTTCACCATTATACCGGTGTGTGAGGCTCGCGAATTAATGCTACACAAAGTTGCGCTATATAAAAGCTGTGCTTTGATCATCATCCAACAAACTCTGCTTTTCAACAGAAGCTTGGATCACTGCATCTCAGCATGCCACATTGTCAATCCATACCATATCATTGGCGTCTACCAATATATAAACTCTAAGCTCGTATGTCTCAGAGAAGGGTGTTAAGAAGCAAAAAAATTCTCCACCACCCAGTAGATATATATTCAGTAGAGGTCGACCAATACCGCGAAAAGAATACAATGTCAGACTTACAATCCATATATAAGTCCGTTCTGGGTCTGAACGAAACCAAAGACACCTTATTCCTCATGCCATATGTCCAATACAGGAGAGAGGCCGTCGCATATCTGTACAATCAACAAGTACGTCTGGACCACTACCACTATAACCCATTCATGGGAGCTACCCAATCCAAGGCATCAGTAGTAATCCATTCGATGTGAAGATTGCCGGTCTTCAACCACAGTCTTCATCTTCGACTTTCAATCGTCGAATCACTTATTCAGAATGGGTTAAACCCGTTCTTTCCGAATAACTCGCGTATTTCAAATCAAGTGCTATAAAAACTCAACATACGCCTCATTCTAATCCAGAATATTCTTTACTTAAAATATTCTTGTCCTAAGAATTATTCCCTTAAATCTTATCAAAGATTTATTTCATTTCAACTTCCAGTTTAAATCTTCACTTGGAAATCATTTCAAAAGATTTTCAATATCTTTTCACAATTTAAACCAAATTAAGGTTTATCCAACTAGTCGGGATTTACGCCTTACCAAAGTAATCATTTATTATTATTCCAATCCCAACCTATTGATCCCATGGAGTAAAACTGGTAGTACTCCATATCTAACACCCCTTGTGTTATCGGTAACATTAATTATCATTCCACGTTCAAATCTAGTTAAAGATTTAACTATCGCATGGAGTAAAACTGATGGTACTCCATTCTCGATTCATTTCCTGAATTCGATAAGTTTAATTACCTTATTCAACTTTCAATCTAATTAAAGATTCATTAAAACTCTATCTTAGTTTTAATCTCGAAACCATTACTTAATGATTTCTTAATTTTAGGAAATTAATCCTGCCTTTAAATAATTTAAAGAACACACGTCACTTATCACGATAAACCCAAAATCATTTTCCATTTATTATGGAATCGTCACGGAAAATAGCTTAATCGTAATCGATATAAATTTCCATGTCAAACTAATACTATAAATGGAATAACGGCCAAGCCTTTTAAATTCCATAAATAGAAACGGTCTTCCTTCACAGAAGCTTATCTCGATTATTCATAAATCGAATCCACTCAATTCCAATTTAATGTATTAAATTGGAAAACTTTACTTTGGAAAATTCCATTAAATCTTAGTTAAAAGATTTATAATTTCCAAATCATAATTTCATCGTTAATTGGATTAAAGAACTAATGTCGTTTAAAACACAGTCACGATAACCCAAATAAATTCCCTTTAATTCCAATTATAATTATTAACTGGAAAACTTCTTTTAATCTTTGCTAAAAGATTTATTCTTTTCTTAAATGGCTTTAAGAACAGTGTTATTTAAGACAACATTCACGACAAACCCAAAATCCAATTTAATATTAAATACAAGGCTCTGAATAGAAATTATATCAGATTATATTCAATATCAAATTCTAAAACCAACAGATATCATATCGGGAATAACGATATCAATATCTTCCAAATTTCCATAACAATATCCGTATAGTCACGGAATCCAATATCGAAATATTCAGAAGATAATTTCCATTCAAATCCATTCCAATTTATATGTTGGAAAATCTTGGTTATATTAAAACCATTTCTAATTCTTCCAGTTATTTATAAAAGTTAATAAATAACTTATTCTGATAAAACTATCTTTTATCTCCATAAACTTGGAATATTTCATCCAAAACCATTTTTTTTATCATTTATTATGATTTTTCTCTGTTTTTAATCATTTAAAAATAGGCCCTTTCGGTTAAATGACATTTCAGGTCATTTAGCTGCACTGGCGTAGTTTTTATCCAAATTTGAATTAAACATTTCTAAAAATTCAACCATTAGATTTCAAATCTCATATTATCATTTAAAAGCTCTTTTCGATATGAACCCATGGGTTCTGGTTTCAGAATCCGATGGTCGGATCCCTCGTGACGTCCATTCAAAGTCAGTGGTCGAAATTCGTGAACGGTTGCTGCGCGACGCGTTCTATTCAGGCCATTGAAATATATATAATATATATATCGTCGATTTCCTTTATAAAACATATTTTAAAAATGTTTATAAATTCGTTTTAAAAACGATTCCAACTTCTAATTCAATTTAAAATCAAAATTGAATAATGTATATTATCATAATCTCAAAATAATAATATTTTCAAAATCCTGATTTGAAATCCATTTCCTTTTGATATTCATTAGAAAATGAATAAAAACGATATAAAAATTCGCTCAAGTTAAAAATAGCGCTTTCTACTTAACTCGGCTTTATATATTTATTTATATATTAGTGTCCATCCAAAATCGGACATCAATATCATATTTTGATTATTCTCTGAATATTATACAAAAATATTCATTATTTCCGAATTGGAATGTGACTCAATCAATTACCATATAATTTTTTTTATATGGATTTCATACATGGCATGTATGCAACAATAATGATAAACAATCATTAAACATCTAAATAACAACCAGAGTGCATTCTACAACTGTATAAGCATTAAATAAATAAATAATGCTTATAACCTTCTGTATCAATCGATCGACATACAACTAATCATAAGGGAGACGTGTGATCAGAATATCATCCCAAGACCTGTGTGGGGTTTTCAGCCAATCACAATCAATTTAAATAAATCATTGGTTAATAAATTTGACCAATTCTAATTCGGTTTGAATTATTTGTGCACTTGGGCGATGTGTAAAAATTATTGTCCCAATCGATATCATATAAATAGGTGAACATAAACATGTCGTCCGACTTGTAAATAGATGTGTATTCCATTTTCAACTACCATAAAAATTTGTATAATTTTATTCATCGCATTTATAAGAAAAAAAATAATATTTTTAGCGAACTAGTATTTATTCCATAGCATGACCATTTTATATATCTCATATATATGTTAAAAATAATATTTTTAACTAACTAATATATTTTTTCTAACATAACTATTTTCAATCCAATTCACATCCAAATCAAATCCAAATAAATAAATCAATCAATATCAAAAATTCAACCAACAACCATGGTTTCAAACAATAGTGACAGGAACTGCTAAGCCCCATTTACAACCTATGTTATAATAACATAAATAAAAAGTTGGGTGAGAAAATTGTGCTCACCTTGATTGGACAGAAATTATTTAATAACTATTGTTTTTAATAAAATTAAACTACGCGTTTAATTTTATTAAAAATCCATTCTAGCTCCAAACTTCTTCCAGTCAGCTCTAGAATGAAGTACGCGTTGTCACGATTCCAATTGTTTATACCAAAAAATGGCCAAACAACCGAGAGCTTATCGAAGCTCTTTAGAAGAAAATGGGACCACGATCATGAACATAACCAAAATTGCAGCAAGTATCATAATAGAAAACAACATAAATTTTATAGTGGTTGAAGCTTTATAAGAGGTCTACATCCACTTTGATAGAAAGTTTTATTATCACCTTATTGATTTACAAGATATAATTCGCTCATACAACCAACAAATCACTCTCTCACTTATACTCTTCACTTGAATCTGTACGAAATGGTGGAGAAATGATATGATCAGCGAGGAATCCACTAGATCAGCGAGGAATCCACTAGATTTCTTCAACTTCGGAGGTTTAGAAGATGGATCTTCGATTTCACGAACACTTAGATGATTTCCAATGGTGCCATGATCATAGATTTGATGGATCTTCGTTGGATGATAAGACTTTTTAGTTAGAATGATTTGGAATCGAGGAGAGAGTATTTTGGCAGCACTTCGTTGTCTCAGAATTCGATCCCCCTAAATGGTGGAATGCGTCGTTTATTTATAGGCGGAGAACAAGTGAGAAAATGCTGAAAATATAGGCTGTAGGGGACCGGTCGGTATATGTAGGTAATTACAGGAATGCCACTGGCCAGCCTGAAATAGTTGTCAACAAGTCATGACCGATCGGTATTACGCCATGACCGATCGGTATGTCTTTGTCCCTGACCGGTCGGTGCTTCCTTTTTCTGGCTGTCTATGTCCCTACTCGATCGGTAGGGTGTATGTAGTGCACTTGTCTGGGCTGATGAGCTACTGACCGGTCGATATTCATTTGGACTGACCGATCGGTGTGCTTTTCTTCTCCTTTCTGCTTCTTATTTGGGCTGACCGACTGGCTGTTCTCTGCTTTTACCGATCAATGCCTTTTATCTCCATACCGATTGGTATGTATGTTTGTATCGGGTATCTGTACGTCTGACCGGTCGATGCGCCCATGCTTATACCGACTGGTATCCTTTTTACTTGATACTGTGGCACACCGGTCGGTGTGTCTTCTTATTCCGACCGACCAGTTTTGTGGTATGTGTTTTGTCCTTTGATCTGACAACTTGGTTATGCTCCTGGTACCGACCGGGTATGACCAACTCTGACCGACCGGTCACTCTCGAATGATTTTGAGTGGATAACATTTGCCCCTCGGGGTATATATTTTTATTTATAAAAACTGTGGGCCCCGATATATTAAAAAATCCTTTCTGCTGAGTCGCTCGAGGCTTGGTCAACCGGTCGAAGCTATGTGACAACTGTTCGATCGGGTTGAGGGTCACGTGATCGACCAGGCTGGATAATGCAAGGTTTAATGGGCCTTCATGGATTGACTGGACCACCGGCCGGTCCAGTTTATGGCTTATATAAAAATCGTGACCACTGCTATTCCCTATCACCTTCATATTGTTGACCCGATTCAGAAACTCCTTTAATGGCGGCATAAAAATTCTTCAAGGCAATTCGATTCTCTCATGACTGATTCATGCTCAATCTGCAATCCAACTCGGATTTGTTCGAAGAAATACCCCATCTCCAAGCATACTGAAACCGCGTTTCCCCCAAGCTCCAGAATTTAGACCAATTCATTGTCATTCAATCTCGATTAGACACAGGTATTCATGTCTTTTTAAAACTTATTTTACTATGCAATAATGGAGGAATCGATGCTATTATGGATCAATGTTGTGGCCTGAGGATATATATACGGTTGTTATTAGCTTTGAAGTACACTTCATAGAGTTGAAATGATTTGTAGTGTAAATCTGATTTGGGGATGATAGAATCGGGTTTGTAATGGTATCATTGTTGTATTTAAAGATGGTAATACTCATTTAGGCTTGTCAAATCTTGTCTTTGATGTAGTGCCCATAAAGTGTTCGACACAATGATTTAACCGTGCATGTACTGTATTACTTGAATCGATAATGCTTGCTTGCGAATCATAATGATGCTTTTGTCCACATTGGTTGTTGCTAGTTTTCTGCTAATTTTCGATTTTTTCTTTGGATTGATTATGACTGTATTTGGTTAGAGGCGTCGCATTTTTCGAATAGGAACTGGGCTCTGGACTGGTCGGCCTGTATCAGTTTAGCTATGCCAGTTGACGCTGGCATCTACCGATCGGTGCTTGGCTAGTACCGACCGGTCAGTGCTACTTAGCAACGATTGGTCAGTATTGATGAGCAACTAGTACCGACCGGCCAGTGATATTTAGCACCGATCGGTCAGTACTGATGAGCACCAATCGGTAGGTGCTGGACATTGTGCTTAATTATTCATTAGTACGTGCCGACCGATCGATCCAAGAGATTTTTGTTTTGCGTATTTTGACAACCTTTCCTAACCAAATCCAATCATTCGAGCATCGACCAATTTTATCCTGCAACAAAGTATTAGTCTTGGGCCATTTATACTCTGTCGTCAACTGCCCGTGTTGACGACAAGTTAGATAGTTCCTTATTGAATGTATACACAATATTTATACGACTTACATTCGAATGACTAGTATGTATGGATATGTTTTGGTGATTGTTTAATCACATGTTATCCATACAAATTTCGCTTCATTCATATGTCAGTTTGTTCTATGATTCGGAACTAATTTATTAACTACAAATTCTGAATTTTGATTTCATAATATTGCATATAACACTTTTTGTTTTAGGTAGCATTTTTCTGTAGTTTGTTGTTCGAGTACACCTATTCGTTTAAGTAGGATTGATGACTCGAAATCAAACACGTGATCAAACTGAGAGAGGAACCAAACCTATTAAGACTGGATCTTCTGTCCAGACTGATATTCCCGGGCCAGAGGTCAATCCTGAATTTCCTGCGCAATGACCTATTCCCAAAGTACCCTCTGAGAGATATGCGACGAAGCTAACGGAGCAATCATTCAAGAATATTTGTCTCCAATTTAAGTTTTTAGACGATGATGCTAAGCTTACCAAAAAGGGTGAGTTTGCAGACTCCCCTCCACCTGGCTATGTAGCAGTCAATCGTTTTATGTTAACAGCCGGAGCAGTTCCTCCTTTTAACCCGTCCTTGGAGACGGTCTTGAAACACTTAGCTATCGCTCCCACGCAGTTGCATCCGAATGGTTATGTTATTTTGAATAGCTTATACATACTTTTCATGAGAGTTAAACATCGAGAGCCTTCCTTTAACGAAATTTGCTCTTTGTATACTTTTAAAAAGAGGGACAGCTCATCGATAACTTTCGTGGAAGCGAAGCATTCAAGGATCATAACAGATTTATCAGAAAGCATCAAAGGATATATAAATCATTACTGCTTTGTCCGATGTTCAACGAATTTCTTTGGTCAATGGATGGAAGGGGTTAAGGCATTTGTATCCCATAGCTTTTATTTTTTCTTGATGTCTGGTTCTTAAGCTTACGATTCTATTTTCATGTTACAGAAATTCCTTCTGTTGATCCTGATGCTGCTGTAGATCAGGATTTACTTAACTCCCTTTCAGCTGTGAACGAAAGTGAGAGGAGCAGGAAGTTTTTAATTACCGAACTGTTTCTTCATCAGTAAAATATTTTGCACCCTTCTCATACTCTAGTTGTAGACCCAGCTTTTAAGAAGTCTTTGAAGAAGTGCACTGAGCCTGAAAGTGGTAGTAAAGATCCTATAGAAACCCCCCTCCTTCAAGTACTGAAGAAGCAACCTCACATCGGGAGGGCAAACAGGTAGTAGTGGAGGAAAGAGTTTCGAGGGACGAACCAAACCCTGAAGCATTGACTATAGATCTTGTTTCCCCAAGCATTCGAGAGGACGATTTTGCGGGTACCTTTAGTGAACTTGGTGTCTTGGAAACTGCGAAATACCTTAGCAAAGGTGATACTACCCTTTCAGATTCTATTGCTCCAGGTGATAAAGCCGTCGAACCAACAAATCAGGAAGTTATAGCTTCTGGTGGGAAGGATGCTGAATTAACAACTCAAGAAGATACTGTTTCTGGTGGAAAAGATGCCAAACCAGCAACCCAGGAAGCTACTGCTTTGGTGCCCAGCAAAACACTTGGTTTAGATACACCTTCCGAGATTAGTTCACCATTAGGCATGTAGTAGGAAATATAGGCGTTACTAGCTCTTGACGTCTTTTAAAGAATTTCCATAGCTTATCTCCATAATTTGCTCTTTCCAACTGCTTTCAAGTACTGAAATAACTTGTTATTTTTACAGGAATGAGGCCTTCTTATATTGGAGATTTCCGAAAACACACATACTCTTCTTCGTTTAACCCGTCGCATCTTTTGCAAAAGCGTCCTTACAAGTCTCAGGATCCTCACCCAACTAAATCACAACATTCTTAGAAGTCACAGGATCTTCATCGGGCTCCTCCACAGCATACATATGAACAGACCGAGCAGCAAAGACAGTGGCAGCATGAGCATGAGAGGATATTGATCGAGAAGGAAAAGCAGAGAAAGGAAGATCTTCATAAGAAAAGGAAAAATGGAGGCGATCAAAGTAGAGATGACCCTCAAAAGCGTTCAAGGACAGATGCCCCTGCTATCCCATCCCCGGGTGAACTTCAAGCTATCATTTCTAGGCCTCCTCTTACAATCGGGCCTTGTAGTTCAAAATTTACACATAGGTTTGGAGGCTGGGATATGAGAGGGGTGCGCTTTGATGTAGACCTTCACCCGAACGATAAGTGAGACATGATTGAGGACATAGCTGCTGCAAAGAATCTCTTGGTTGACACAACTAGTCACCTTGATACTATCAGTATTACAGTTGACCAGTCGTTTTCATCGTGGTACATGGTCTGCCAAGAAATTCAAGGTGTTAACACTAAGCGGATCGAGTATATTGAGACACTTGACGACGAGAAAGCCAAACTTGTGCAAGTTATCAAATCCCAAGAGGCCCAGATTTCTTCTTTACAAGATGGTAGTTCCCGAACCAGAAGCTTTGTAACACCCCACGTCGATTAATGTCACTCACAAAGGGAATGCATTAACTTTCATGGAGTATTATTGGTGTATAGAACAGAATATAACAAGACAGATATATATATTGGTACTTTATAATATTAAAACAAATTTTATTGCAGCAGAGAAATAGTTTGATTACAATAATACCAAAAACCAACTACAAAATCAAGCATACTTATTATCCATCTTGCCAAATTGTTTTCTGAGTACATAAATTAAAAAGCATAAACCCAACATAAGTAGCCATAAAGGAGATAAGCTGAACTTTACTTTCAGTAACCCAAGCACTTCCAAAGAGAGAGATAAAGAGATCCAAATCAAGCTCCACTAGCACTAGTCCCACCCTGAGAACTTGGGGGGTGGGGGGGGGGGGGAAGGAAGAAAAGAGGCGAAAACAAAGGGGGTCAGACATAAAGTCTGACGAGTCCAATAACTTTAACAATATAGCTATTAAAGTAACTAGGATAAGGCATAAACTGGTAAATAAGGAATGATTGTGAAACAAATCGACATGGCAAAGAAAACAAGAGAAATAAGATAGCGTTAACTGCGCTCCTAATCACTATAGGATAATCACTATACTGCACCAACACCAGTAACCCTAAAGGTTGATCCCGCCTACTAAACATAGTAACCATAATAGTAGTTTCGTGTACCCCTAGCTGTCTTCATAGGTGCCGCCTGCCCCTATATCCACTAGTTGTACCCACTACCCCTATACGATCGGCTCCCTAACTCGTTGATACCTGTGCGGGTCCCACAGTGGGGTGTATCACTTCCCAATGTGGCAACCCGATACCACTAAAGATGCACAGCTTGTACCTACACGATGCAACAACGTCTTGTCTACCAGCCTGGGCCCATGCACGCGCATGATCCCGTTGGACTTGCGTTGTCACCGCTAACCCGTTTTGACCTCTTACAATCAAACTCAGTAAGCGTGTCCCATCCTCGACCTAGCTCGAGCTCACAAAGATACTTGATGGGTTACTGGTTTGAAAAGGGTCCCCATACTTGACACAAGCTTTCCACCTATGCTTGGTCCCCACTAGGATTTCCCACTTAACCCCTTCTTATTCATGTCTTCTTACATGTTTCAATTTGGTTAAGTGTTTCTAATCGTATTTCACATGCCACCCATGTCACCCACTTAACCCCCATGTCCCACCACATGTTTATCTTGGTTAAGTGTTACTTAATTCATTACAACTGTAACCTTGTAAGACCTCCCAAATTAGACTACCGTTTGTGGTTACTGGATTTGCCGGGCGGGTCCGGGCAGTCTTATACCACAAACGAGTCTAACCTCGTGTCTTTACAATTGCTACACATTTAAATTTGTGCCTTTGACCACTCACATTAGACTACCGTTTGTGGTTGCTGGATTTGCCGGGCGGGTCCGGGCAGTCTTATACCACAAACGAGTCTAACCTCGTGTCTTAGGCGTTGATTACTACACATAATCATTTAACCCCAATTTGAATTAATATCCCTATTCAAATTGTCAATAAATTCCAAATTAACCTATGTCCATAATTATCACCTAAATTATGTTCATAAATTTTCAGGTATACAAATTATACCAATTAATGTCTCAAATTAATTATATGCCTTTAAGGCCATTTTTTGCCAATTCACAATATGTTTATTCAATATTATCCCATTTTCCCCACGTCGTTCGTTCGTTTAACATGAAATATATATATATATATATATATTAGACTCGCAAATAGTCTAACTCATAACAAGGAAAGAAACATCACAACTTGCATAACACATAAAAATAGATCTAACTTGCAAATAAGAATTATGTCATAAATTTGCATAGCCAATACTTGCATAGGCAATGGACAATAAGAACATAAATTGGCATAAACGATGTACTACCATGGATCTAAATATAGATCTAAACATGAAATTGTGAACTTGCACATATGGATATGGGTTTTCCACCTAAACTAGCATAAATTGTGAACTTACACATATGAATATGGTTTTTCTCCTAACTTGCATATGAATTCCATACCAACTTGCATATGAATCTAAACATGTAAACTATGTTTTGCACATAAACTTGCATATATACATACACTTGATTCACATACGGACTTGCATATGATTCGCATACAGACTTGCATATGATTCACATACATACAAAATAGCATATACTTTACATTCCAACTTGCATACAAACTGATGTCATAACATGAATCAAGTTAAACATATGTGATTGGACATATGAAATAGATCTACTAACATAAGTTAACAAAACTGTCATATGCTGTAACAACCCTGAATTTTGGGGTAAATTTAAAAATTTATTTTATGTTATTTTAAGGAGTTTTGATATTTAAAATAATTTATTTTAAATAATAACGAGTAAAAATTTATTTTTATAATATAAGGAGTTAGAAATAGCACTGCAGTTTGAAAATTTGATTTCAAACTTTGACTGAATATACAGGACTCAAAATAAAACGAATTTTAGTGAAACCAAAAATATTTAAATCTGTGTAAGAATACCTTTCTAATGAATTTGAAAAATTGAAATTTTACTTTAAAAGTTGTAAGTTATGTCAAAATTAAAATTTAGATAGGTCGCTATGAAATATATATATATATATATATAATATATAAAGGTCAAAAATGCTACTTTTTGCATATGAAGGAATTTGGACTCGAAATCACTTCCATTGAGTCCGGAATGATGTTTACGCATGAAAAAGAGTATAAGCACTTATATTTTTGAGTTTCAGGAAATTTTCACTTTAAAAAGTATTTTTAATATTAAATATATAGAAATTGAAAATAGCCAATTTTCAAACAGTGTCCGTATTCGACGAAACCACTTTTGTTGCATCCGGAAGGTCAAAATATGGCTAAGTTTAATTTTCCATAATTTTTAAGGCTAGTATGTGAGCGCAATAAATTTAAACGTGTTGGTTAGAGTTAGTTGAATTGGGTTGACCAGAAACTGACCATTTTTCAAACGAGCTCAAAATTCGACGAAATTGGTTTTGTTAGGACGGTATCGTCAAAACATAACCGAAAATAATTTTTTCGGATTTTTCTGACTTCGTATGTGGGCCCGGCAAAATTATATTTACGTTTGAATTAAAAATAAAAGATTTATTTTAAAAATAAAAGGAACATGCGTATAACTTCAGAAATGGACTTCGGGGGTAGCGCCATCGCGTTCAGAAGACGTCAAAACATTAAGTTCGACAGTCGTTGAGCTTCGTTTGGAGGTCGTATGTGAAAACACTAATTTCTAGAATTAATTAATTAAAAAATAAATAAATAAAACCCTAGAATACGCGTATAAATACGCGCTACAGTAACCCGTCTTCCCCTTTTCGTTTAGGCCGTCGTAACCCATTGTTGCTCAAATCTTTGAGCTTCGATTCCACCTCCATCTCTTAACGAAAATCCTCAAACAAATACTCGTTTCGAAGAGAAATCCGAGCTCTACGATCTCAGACAAACCCCGCTCCTCCCCGTGCCTTGTCGAAGCCGCCCCGTCCCTCCAAACGGCCGCCGGTCGCATCCCCCTGGGCCCCACACGCCGCCGCCGAACACCCCCCCTCTGGCTGAACCTGCGCCTCACCTAGCCCGACCACCTCCAGCAATCCGCTCCTCAATCCGTGGATCCGAGCTCGAGATAAATTGATCCAAAATTCTGAACAAAACTGAAATTAAAAGGTATGAACTATTTCAGATTTTGTCACGCTTTTAAGCGTTACTGAGCCAGTTGTTAAAAGTCAGAACTGTTCAAACATCAATAACTAACACATACAGACTCCGAATCTGAAAATTTCAGATCCGTTAGGACCGTGACGACGAGTACGATCTGCTGTGACTGATTGGAGCAAATTCTGAAATTATTTGGATTTATTATTTCTTATCCAATCAAGGTGAGAATTCACTTCTAATTAAATTAAATTAATTTAATTAATATTGCGTGTTGTGAATCTACGATGTATGTTGTGTATGTTATAAATCTGAATTGTTGTGATGCTATGACGCTAGATCGGTAAACTTTAATGTTAAACCTGAGTTGTAGTTACTATGATCATTGTTGGTTAATTTACCAACCATGTTTATTGATATTCATGAACCATTTGTCTGGATAAAATTGATTCGAATAGATCACCTTTATTCTTTAGATTATTGTTGTGGTTGGGTTTGACATAAGTATTGGGCATGTAGAAATTCACCTTTATACTTATGTGAGTAAATAAAGTATTGGATGTGTAAAATTCACATTTTATTTGATGTGAATAAATTGACATTTTAACCGTATGTAAAATTCACATTTATTTGATGTGAGTAAATTGACATTTTAACCGTATGTAAAATTCACATTTTATTTGATGAATAAATTGACATTTTAACCGCATGTACAATTTACATTATTTTATAATGTAAATAAAAAGGTAATTTCACCGTATGATGATTTAACATTATTTTTAATGTTAAAATAAAAAGGTAATTTCACCGTAGGAAATTTACATTATTTTTAATGTAAATAAAAAGGTAATTTCACCGTAGGAAGTTTACATTATTTTTAATGTAAATAAAAAGGTAATTTCACCGTAGGATCAGTTAACTTTATTTTTAATGTTAATATTGAAAGAATTTCACCGTATGATGATTTAACGTTATTTTTAATGTTAAAATAAAAGAATTTCACCATAGGATTAAGTTAACATTATTTTTAATGTTAATATTAAGAGAATTACGCGGTAGGATAATTGACATTATTTTATAATGTAAATAAAAAGGGAATTAACTGTAGGATTAAAGCACATTATTTTTAATGTTAATATAAAAGAAAATACCCCGTGTGTTAAGTTAACCTTATTTTTAATGTTAATATAAAAGAAAATACCCCGTGTGTTAAGTTAACATTATTTTTAGTGTTAATAAAAAGAAAATACACCGTATGTTAATTAACATTATTTTTAGTGTTAATTTAAAAGAAAATTCATCGTATGTTAATTAACATTATTTTAATGTTAATATTAGAGTAATTCCACCGTAGGAAAATTTCACATTTTTATCAAAGTTAATATAAAGGAAATAGCACCGTATGTAAATTTACATTATTTTATCATGTAATATAAGAGAAATTGCAACGTATGTAAATGTACATTATTTTTAATGTATATAAAAAGAGAAAATCCACCGTATGTAAATGAACATCATTTTTAATGTTAATATAAAGGGAATTTAACTGTATGTACATTTTACATTATTTTATAATGTAATTATAAAAAGGATTTACACCGTAGGATATAGTTACATATTTTTAATGTATATTAAAAAGGATATTTTCAACGTAGGATAAATGTACATTATTTTTAATGTACATAAAAAGAGGAATTTCACCGCATGATAAAAATTACATTTCTCTGTGTAATTAAAAAGAGGAATTTCATCGCATGATAAAAATTACATTTCTCTTTGTAATTAAAAAGAGGAATTTCACCGCATGATAAAAATTACATTTCTCTTTGTAATTAAAAAGGGAATTTCACCGCATGATTAAAATTACATTTTTCTTTGTAATTAAAAATGTGAATTTCACTACATGACAAAAATTTCATTTTTCTATGTAAATAAAATATGAGTTTGCATTATATGTAAAGTTACATTATTTTAAATGTAAATGAAGCAGGAATTTCACCCGTATGTAAAATTTGACATTATTTTACATGTAAATATAGAGTAGAGTTTGCATGTAGATTAAAGATTACTTTTATTATAAAGAAGTAGAATTTACATGGTGAAATGAAATTTACATTTTATTTTATAATGTAAGATATATAGAAATCCATCGTATGTTAAAATTTACATGTTTATAAATGTAAATTAAAAGGAATATATACCGTAGGAAAAATATTACATTTTTATTTATGTAAAAATAAAAGAAATTACATCGCATTGAATAATGTACATTTTTACCAATGTAAGTATATAAAGAATGAATCTTGCATTGTAATTAAAGAGTGAATTTTTACATTATAAATAAAGAATGGATTTTATATTGTAATTGAAAAATAAAGGTTCACATTTAATTTATAAATGAAATAAGAATGTGACATATAAATATATAGGAGTAGGAATTTACACTGTAGGAATTATATTATCTACATTGTAATTAAAATATTGATTTGCATGTAAAATAAAAATTACATTCTTATATGTAATTGGAATGAAATTTACATCGTAAAATTTAAATTACATTTTTGATGTAATTAAAGATTAAGAATGCACTTTAAAAAGGAATGAATATTTTATGTGCAAATGGAATTATAATATAAATTGAAAGAGGAAAAGAAATGAATCGAACGATGTATTATAATTTACATTTTCAATGTAAATTATAAAAGTATGAAATGAAAATAAAAACAAAATAAAAGGAATAATTCACCATCTAATTTTAAATTACATTTTCATGTAAGTGAAGAGGTGAAAAGATAAAAGATAAAAGAAGAATTACATTATTTTTAATGCAAATAAAGTAGGAATGTACATTGGAATTGAAATTACATTATTTTTAATGTAAATAAAGTAGGAATTTACACCGTAAGAAGATTTACCTTATTTTTTTTGTAAATAAATGTAAGATTAAAAGAATGAATTGAACGATAAGAATGATTTTCTAAATATATATATATATATATGTATATATATACGAGGATTGTTTGGGAAGCCGAGTTATTCTCATTCCAAATAATCCAACGACGTTAAAAATTGAAGTACGAAGGCGACGTATGAAGACCGTAAATTTTCCCTCGAATGGACAACGATCAAGATTCTGGATTGACTTGCTCCCAATTCAAGGGTCATGGTCATTGCCCAAACGTACGTGTTGATTTCACGAATTTGACTTTCGCTCAGACCCAGAGCATAAGTTTAAATGGATGGTGTGTCTGACATCGTACCCCGTTAAATATCATGTCGTTGTTCTTTTGTTAATATATAAATGATTTGGTGGTGGAGAATTTATTCTCTACTTAACACCCGTTTATATATTGACGGACGATCAATGGTACGGTATGGAGTGACAGTGTGGCACACTAAGATGCAATGATCAAGGTTTCTTGTTGAAAAGCAGAACCTTGTGGAGACAATCAAAGCATGGCCTGTTTAGGCGTAGCTTTGTGTAACGTGACTTCGCGAGCCTCACACACCGGTTGAGTCTAAAACGGGCGAAGGGAACGCAGGGAGAGCAACACGTTTCTTTCTAGCTAGAAGTTGTGTCATGGTATGGAGCCCAGACGTTTACTTATGTGGATGATGGAATGAGGCGCCTCGGAAAGGTCTTATAGGACCGGGAAACGTGTGTTCAGGTATAACTAATCCGCTAAGCTGTATTTGCGGACCGGCCCTGCAGGATCCAAGGGTTAACTGCGGGTAATCCTGAGACATTAGCTAGAGTGTCTCGAATCGGTAAGGAGCTCCGCTCTAGCCTTGACTCATGATGGAAACCAAAATCCAAATACGAACCCACAGATTTGATTGTATTACTAGTATGGAAGCATAGTATTATGGTATCTATGTGTCCTAGGATTTATACATTTATTTTGAATGTTTTAAAATATTATTATACACTAGTAATAATACGAACTTTGTACGTATCAAGCATGTTTAATCACCATAAGGTAAAACCCTATCCTCTGGTTTGTGTTTGCATTGTGTGATAGGACCTGGGTCTTATGGTGATTCCATTTTTCCAAAAGCATTGCGACATTTACGTTGTATTTATTATTGTCATGACACTTTAATTTATGCACGGCAATCCATTGGAATAAAACCCGTTCCGCGTTAGCGGCGTGGTCTTTGGATTTGCCAAATTACTAGCAGTTAAGAATTCTCACACCAGTCCCACGACTGACCCGTTGTTTGTTTCCACCTTTGCAAACTCGGGTGCCCTCCTTTCTACACGGGCAGCCGAGTGGTTTATCTACAGGTTTTCATTTCAAGCAGGAGTCGGGGTTGAAGCTTAAAGCTGTGTCCAGAGCTTAGATATCTTCCGCTGCATTGTATTAAAATTTTTGTAAAAAAATTTCTTCCGCTGTATTTTTATTCAAATCGATGTACTCTGATAAATTCTGTACTCTGATGTTATATTATTATAATATAATAAAAGTCTGCTGTTATTGTTCTGGTGTTGTTGTATTCCCAAAGTTAATGTATTCGGGTTTTGAACGGCCTTAGTCGATTTTGCGATCGATTTAGATCGGGCAAAATCCGAATAGTTACATATGCTCACCAACAGACGATAACAAAGTTAAATAACATCACATGATTCAACAGACATGTTCTCATAATCCAAATTATATCTCATCATAATTAATTTATTAATTATTTTGTGAAAGAAATTGTACTCACAAAGACAGGTTGGAGAAGAGAATAATTCGTTCGTCGTTAGTCGTTTGAATTAGAATCTTGACTTGCAAATTCCTAAGCTTTAAGAAGAAGGAGAACTATTCCAACAACAACATGGAGGCCAAGAGTTTAATTTAGTTTAGGTTTAGAGCATGAGTCTATACGTGCTTATATAGAGTTTTAAATAAATATAAGCCATCAGATCAACACAGGAGCAATTAGAACCATCCAGACAACTACCTAAGCCCTAGTGACTCAGCAACAGGTCAGAATTGGCCACATTTCAGATCTGGCCGAGGGGGGTAGGTCGACCCCCAGGTCGACCTGTATGGGAGGAGGTGACCCCCAGGTCGACCTGGCCTGGGGCGGGAAAATTCCCGCCCAGCCCGCTTCTGTGTTTAAATCTGAATTTTGAATTTCTGAAACTTCCGAAGGCCATAACTTCTTCATTCGGAGTCCAATTCACGCAAACTCGGACTCTATCTCAAGCAGAATTCTGAGACGAACGCAATGGCGTAACCCGTTTCCCTTAATTCTCACGTTTAAAATTAAGTATTCTTTAATTTGTTACTTTAAGGTAACAGAAAATACGGGGTGTTACATTCTCCTCTCCTTAAAGGATTTCATCCCCGAAATCTTCAAGTCAAGAAGAATGTATATCCTACCATCCAATCGTCTATCTACTCAACCATCAAACACAGACATCCATTGTCCTTAAAAGATTTCTAATGCTTTCATGTTTATATGCATAGTGTGTGTACATTTCCTTATCTAATGCAAAATCAGGAGGTCTACTGATTCAGTTGACCTCCTTAATGCGAACCATGATAGTGTCATGCGTTCATTATGTATGCAAAAGAACCCTGATGATACATATTATTTCTACATGCGTGCACAATCATTCATCTGAATGCAGCATCCATATGATAACACAACCATTTTGCATCCATTAACCTAAGTATGCACACATATTTATATGCGATATGAAAGTGATTGAGCCGATTTAGTGCCTAATGTGTGTGTACATGCATCCACGAGCAACCACTAGCAAACACTTGCATCCATCACTCATAACATGTTTCAAATACATGTTTACATCCATTGGTTTCTACCTAAGGATAAGGAATATGACGGAGGAGATATACTAAAAAGGTGGATACAAGCATGTATAAACTTAAGGTAAAAGAGATCAATGATGTACCCTCAAAAAGAAAAGGGTAGGCTGCGCGTATTTTGGCCTCAGTCTCCCAAGTCGCGTTTTCCTTGGCATCGCTCCATTGAACCTTGACAAGCTTGACTTCACGGTTGCGTAGCTTTTTAATTTCTGTCCCCAAGATACGAGTTGGAACTCTTCTCACAATCGCTTCTCATTCCAATTTGACTTCCTCTAGTATGCTCGGCTCCATAACTTCCGTAGACTCATGCAAGCACGTTCGTAGTTGAGAAACATGAAAAACATTATAAACTCCAGTCAGTCTTTCGGGCAGCTCTACTCTGTAAGCCATCGTCCCAATCCTTTCAATGATAGGAAATGGTCCTACAAATCTTGGTGCCAACTTTCCTACGGACCCAAAGCAAATGACATTCCTCAAAGGAGACACTTTAAGGAACACCCTGTCCCCAACCTCAAACTCAAGGTCGATTCTTTTTTTGTCTGCGTAGGACTTCTGTCTATCTTGGGCAATCTTCATTCTTCTTCCTATCAAGTCCACCTTCTCTTAAGTTTCTCTAATCATGTCTGGCCCAAGTATGAGTTTATCTGTAGACTCCCACCAACAAGTTGGTGATCGGCATGGTCTTCCATATAAAGCTTCAAAGGGTGCCATGCCTATGGTGGCTTGGTAGCTATTGTTGTAAGCGAACTCCACCGAAGGAAGATGATGCTCCCATGTTCTTCCAAAGTCAAGGATGCACAGTCTCAAAGGTCTTCTAGTACTTTGTTCATCCTTTCCATCTGACCATCGGTTTGAGGGTGATAGGCCGTGCTTAAGCATAGCTGTGTGCCTACAGCCTCTTGCAAACTCTTCCAAAACTCGCTCGTAAAGATAAGGTCTCGATCACTCACTATGCTGGAGGGTACCCCATGGAGTCGAACTATCTCTTTAAGATAGATGGATGCTAATGATGAGGCAGTCCTCCTACTCTTGACAGGTATAAAGTGAGCGCTTTTTGTGAGCCTGTCCACTATTACCCAAATACTGGTATTGCCCCTTCTTGACCTAGGCAACCCATCAACAAAGTCCATCGAAATACTATCCCATTTCCACAGTGGGACCTCTAGAGGATGAAGCAAACCACCAGGCTTCTTCTGCTTCGCCTTGACTTGCTGACATATCATGCATTTAGAAACGAATTCAGCTACATCCCTCTTCATTCCATTCCAAAAGAAAACCCTTTTAATGTCTTTATAAATCTTGTCTCCTACTGGGTGTATGGTCAACTTGGAATGGTGTGCCTCTTCGAGAACCTTCTTCACCAAGTCCCTTGCTTGTGGGATGCATAGCCTTCCATCCCGTCTTAACCAACCCTTGTCATCGATGGAATATCTATTGAGGTAACTAGAAGTCTCACCCCTAATTAGCTTATCTATCACCTCAACTAGCTGAGGGTCTTCACGTTGCGTGGTTCCTATTGAGTCCACCAAAGTAGGCCGCACCTCTAGCATTGCCAACAAACCAGGTACAAGTTCAGAGGAGGGTTTAAAGTCAAAGTTTGCTATGAACTCCAAGCTTTGCCTTTCTACAAAGAGAGGGCTTAAGGTTAGCTTCTTTCTACTCAAGGCGTTTGCTACTACATTGCCCTTGCCAGGGGCATAGGAGATCTCAAAATCGTATGAGGCAAGAAACTCCATCCACCTTTGTTGTCTTAGATTGAGGTCTTTCTATGAGAAAAGGTACTTCAACGATTTATGGTCAGTATACAATTCAAACTTCTCACCTAGGAGATAATGGCGCCAAGCCTTAAGCACAAAAACAATGGCAGCCAACTCTAGATCGTGGGTTGGGTAGTTTTTCTCATGTACTTTCAACTGCCTTCCACCGTAAGCTACTACCTTCCCCTCTTGCATCAAGACAACGCCTAGTCCCGTACCGCATGCATCTGTGTATACTGTAACATTTTGTTCCCATCGGGCAATGTTAGAACCGGGGTTGTTGTTAAGCGATATCGCAATCCAAATCCCAAGGGAAAGTCAGTTCTTCTTCGTCAACCTTGTAAGTGGAGCTGAGATCTTCGCAAAGTCTTTGATGAACTTTCGGTAAAAGCCCGCTAGCCCGAGAAAGCTTCGGACTTCGGTTGCATTCCACGGAACCTTCCAATCTTGCACAGCAACTACTTTTGCGGGGTCTACGGCTATCCCTTCTTTGGACACGACATGTCCAAGAAATCTTACTTCTTCTCTCCAGAAGTAGCATTTGGAGAATTTGGCTTTCAATTGATGTGCACGAAGAGTATCCACGACTTCCTTTAAATGTAGAACATGCTCTTCCTCATTCTTCGAGAAGATCAAAATGTCGTCTACGAAGACCACCATAAACTTATCAAGGAACTCCCGCAACACCCTGCTCATCAAGTCAACGAAGTAAGCAGGTGCGTTTGTCAAACCGAAAGGCATGACAAGCCATTCGAAGAAACCATCCGGGGTTCTGAACGTGGTCTTATCGATGCTATCTTCAGCCACTCGGAGCTGATGAAACCCGGTAGCCAGATCTAGTTGGGAGAAAACTGATGCACCTACAAGATGATCGAACAAATCGTCTATTCTTGGAAGTAGGTGCCTATTCTTCTTGGTCAACTTGTTTAGCTCCCTATAATCAACACATAGGCGAAGTGAACCATCCGCTTTGGTTGCAAACACTACTGGTGCACCCCATTCAGAAATACTCCTCCTTATAAACCCCTTTTCTAGCAGCTCTTTAACTTGCTTGCTGAGCTCCTTCCTCTCCCTTGGAGCCATGTGTCTAACCGGTAAAGCAACGGGTTTGGCATTATCAATGAGGTATATGCGGAAGTCTATCTCCCGCTTCGGAGTTAAGCCCTTCACCTTTTCAAATACATCCGAGTATTCACGGACCACTTTTACAGACTGCAAATTCTCAACAGACGCATCAAGAGATTCTAGATAGCTAAGCATAACAGAATTTATGGGACTACAAGAGATTTCGAGAGTGTCACCGAGGCGAGTCATGAGCCTAACCACTCTCTTTTCACAGTCGAGGATGGCACCATTACTAGATAACCAATCCATGCCTAGAATCAACCCATAGCCCGTGAAGCCCAAAACATAGGCATTACATCTAAACCCAACGCTTAGTATAGAAATTTCCAAATCCAAACAAATCATTGACAAATAAGCTGAGCCCCCAATTGGATTTGAAACAACCAAGGGATCCTCTACTATACTGGTGCCTAGGTGCAGTGATTCAACTAAAGCAGTAGATATAAAAGAGTGCGATGCACCAGAATTAAAGAGTGTGCGAACAGGATGATCAAAAAGATAAACTAAACTCTCAACAGAAATAGTTTTACCTCGTTCTTGCAGAGGTGCCATGAGAGCCTGAATCTGCCCTCCAGAAGTAGACCCTGCCCTCTGCCCTTTCCTCGGGCAGTCTTTAATCAGATGCCCAGCCTCACCACAGTGGAAGCAACCAGTCTTCTTTTTCTTCCTACAGTCTTTGCTCAGATGGCCTGGTGTCCCACAGTTAAAGCATCTTTTCTTTCCTTTGCCATTGTTATCTTTACCACCTTCCTTGTGTTGCTGTTGTGATTTCTTTTGATCCCCTTTCTTCTCTGGTGCCTTATTAGCATTTACGCCTTTCTCGTCTTCATGCATAAGCGCCATGTCAACCAGTTTTTCAAAGGTAGCCCCCATAGGAATGTGGGTCATAGGTAACCCGTGTAGCGGCTCGTTCAAACCTTTAACAAACCTCAGGGCCTTCTTTTCGGGTGTGTTAACCAAGTCTAAGCCAAACCTCGCCAACTGATTGAACTTGTTGACGTACTCCTTTACCGATAAATTTCCCTGCTTCAATGCCAAGAATCTTTCCATATATAAATTCTCTTCTGCTCGTGAGAGAAATTTCATCTCGAACCTATGCCTGAAATCCATCCATGTCTCCATTGGAGGCTCTCCATTCGTGACCTCCCACCAAAACGAGGCTTCGTCCTTCATTAACCAAGCAGCCAATTGGACTTTCCTTCCATCTCCTACCTCGAAGATACCAAACAAATCTTCCACCTCCTTAAGCCAATTTCGAGCTTCAACAAACGTCTCTGACCCATGGAAATATTTCCTGCCCATTGCCCGAAAGTCCTTGCATATCTTTGCAAAAGTATCAACACGTGAAGGGGGAGGAGGAGGAGCGGCTGCAGCTGAGGGAGGAGGAACGTCTGCTGGGCCTGCATTATTAGCCCTAGCCTCTAGGTACCTTCTGAACCAGCCAGGTACCGGCACGCCCTCTGGAAGGTTGAGATCCCCAAACATGCTGAAACAAAAAATGAAAGATTGAAAACAAAGAATCGAAGGAGAGATATATGGCTCTTGGGGTTTATGTTTTTAAAATAAACTTTTCTCTTGAAAATACTTTCTTTAAAACATATTTTTGAAAGTATTCTTTATAAAATGCTTTTGAAAAACAGTTTTTCAAAATCTCTTATCTGTTCTGGTAACCTTCAGCTCTGATACCACGTGTAACACCCCACGTCGATTAATGTCACTCACAAAGGGAATGCATTAACTTTCATGGAGTATTATTTTAGAGCAGAATATAACAAGACAGATATATATATTGGTACTTGATAATATTAAAACATCTTTTATTGCAGCAGAGAAATAGTTTGATTACAACAATACCAAAAACCAACTACAAAACCAAGCACACTTATTATCCATCTTGCCAAATTGTTTTCTGAGTACATAAAGTAAAAAGCATAAACCCAACATAAGTAGCCATAAAGGAGATAAGCTGAACTTTACTTTCAGCAACCCAAGCACTTCCAAAAGAGAGAGATAAAGAGATCCAAATCAAACTCCACTAGCACTAGTCCCACCCTAAGAAGCTGCGCGGGGTGTGTGGGGGGGGGGGGAAGAAAAGAGGTGAAAACAAAGGGAGTCAGACATAAAGTCTGGCGAGTCAAATAACTTTAACAATATAATTATTAAAGTAACTAGGATAAGGCATAAACCGGTAAATAAGGAATGACTATGAAAAAAATGGACTTGACAAAGCAAACAAGAGAAATAAGATAACGTTAACTGCGCTCCCAATCACTAAAGGATAATTACTATACTGCACCAACACCAGTCACCCTAAAGGTTGATCCCGCCTACTAAACATAGTAACAATAATAGTAGTTTCGTGTACCCCTAGATGTCTTCTCCACTAGTTGTACCCACTACTCCCATGCGATTGGCTCGCTAACTCGTAGATACCCGTGCTGGTCCCATAGTGGGGTGCATCACTCCCAAAAGTGGCAACCCGATACCACTAAAGATGCACGGCTTATACCTACACGATGCAACAACGTCTTATCTACCAGCCCGGGCCCACGCACGCACATGATCCCGTTGGACTTGCGTTGCCACCACTAACCCATTTTGATCTCTTACAATCAAACTCTGTAAGTGTGTCCCGTCCTCGACCTAGCTCGAGCTCACAAAGATACTTGATGGGTTACTGGTTTGAAAAGGGTCCCCATACTTGACACAAGCTTTCCACCTATGCTTGGTCCCCACTAGGATTTCCCACCTAACCCCTTCTTATTCATGTCTTCTTACATGTTTCAATTTGGTTAAGTGTTTCTAATCGTATTTCACATGCCACCCATGTCACCCACTTAACCCCCATGTCCCACCACATGTTTATCTTGGTTAAGTGTTACTTAATTCATTACAACTGTAACCTTGTAAGACCTCCCACATTAGACTACCGTTTGTGGTTGCTGGATTTGCCGGGCGGGTCCGGGCAGTCTTATACCACAAACGAGTCTAACCTCGTGTCTTTACAATTGCTACACATTTAAATTTGTGCCTTTGACCACTCACATTATAATACCGTTTGTGGTTGCTGGATTTGCCGGGCGGGTCCGGGCAGTCTTATACCACAAACGAGTCTAACCTCGTGTCTTAGGCGTTGATTACTACACATAATCATTTAACCCCAATTTGAATTAATATCCCTATTCAAATTGTCAATAAATTCCAAATTAACCTATGTCCATAATTGTCACCTAAATTATGTCCATTAATTTTCAGGTATACAAATTATACCAATTAATGTCTCAAATTAATTATATGCCTTTAAGGCCATTTTATGCCAATTCACAATATGTGTATTCAATATTATCCCATTGTCCCCACGTCGTTCGTTCGCTTAACATGAAATATATATATATAAGACTCGCAAATAGTCTAACTCATAACAAGGAAAGAAACATCACAACTTGCATAACACATAAAAATAGATCTAACTTGCAAATAAGAATTATGACATAAAGTTGCATAGCCAATACTTGCATAGGCAATGGACAATTAGAACATAAATTAGCATAAACGATGTACTACCATGGATCTAAATATAGATCTAAACATGAAATTGTGAACTTACACATATGAATATGGGTTTTTCACCTAAACTAGCATAAATTGTGAACTTACACATATGAATATGGTTTTTCTCCTAACTTGCATATGAATTCCATACCAAATTGCATATGAATCTAAACATGTAAACTATGTTTTACACATAAACTTGCATATATACGTATACTTGATTCATATATAAACTTGTGTATAATTCACATACAGACTTGCATATTATTCACATACAAAATAGCATATACTTTACATTCCAACTTGCATACAAACTGATGTCATAACATGAATCAAGTTAAACATATGTGATTGGACATATGAAATAGATCTACTAACATAAGTTAACAAAACTGTCATATGCTCACCAACAGACGATAACAAAGTTAAATAACATCACATGATTCAATAGGCATGTTCTCATAATCCAAATTATATCTCATCATAATTAATTTATTAATTATTTTGTGAAAGAAATTTTACTCACAAAGACAGGTTAGAGAAGAGAATAATTCGTTCATCGTTAGTCGTTTGAATTAGAATCTTGACTTGCAAATTCCTAAGCTTTAAGAAGAAGGAGCATTATTCCAGCAGCAGCATGGAGGCCAAGAGTTTAATTTATTTTAGGTTTAGAGCATGAGTCTATATGTGCTTATATAGAGTTTTAAATAAATATAAGCCATCAGATCAACACAGGAGCAATCAGAACCATCCAGACAACCACCTAAGTCCTAGTGACTCAGCAACAGGTCAGAATTGGCTACATTTCAGATCTGGCCAAGGGGGGTAGGTCGACCCCCAGGTCGACCTGTATGGGGGAGGTCGACCCCCTGGTCGACCTGGCCTGGGGCGGGAAAATCCCCGCCCAGCCCGCTTCTGTGTTTAAATCTGAACTTTGAATCTCTGAAACTTCCGAAGGCTATAACATCTTCATACGGAGTCCAATTCACGCAAACTCGGACTCTATCTCAAGCAGAATTCCGAGACGAACGCAATAGCGTAACCCGTTTGCCTTAATTATCACTTTTAAAATTAAGTATTCTTTAATTCGTTACTTTAAGGTTGACAGAAAATACGGGGTGTTACAAGCTTGGAGATCGAAAACTAGAATGGAACTCGAGGCTGCAAAACAGAAAGAGACTGAGAAGCAGAAACAATTCGAAGATGCTCAGAAGGCACAAGAAAATGCCGAATCTCAGTTAGCTTTAGAAAGGAGGAATTCTTCATCCCCTCAGTTGGAAATTACATCTCTTCGTGATAAGCTTACTACTGAAAGTGCCAGGGCAATCACTTTGGAGAGGGAAAAGCAAGAACTTCTAGCTAGAATCCAAAAGATTAGGGAAGAAGACAATGCCACTTTCTTTGACATTTATGTATACAGTGCCATGACCCGTGGGAGCATGTGTTTCTTGGGAGATGACTATGGAAAGACACTGGATCTTGTCTGCGAAGAAGTGTTGAGGCGTTCTGGAGGAATCGAAGACAACCAACTTCAACAAGAGCTATTAGACGAAGATGACCGAGCCGCTTTAGCTGAAGGTAGGAAGATCCTTGGAGGAAAACATGCTGAATCGTCCGGGACTAAAGCCTCAGGTATTGCCACTGGTGATGTATCTGCTAGCTTGGTTGACAATAACATTTCAAGTTCCCAAACCCAAGCAAATATTGTTGTTGATCCTCTCGTTGCACGGGGAGAAGGAAAAACTGTTGGAGACGAACATCATGATTCAGATGACGAAGATAACACTGATAACTTTGAAGTTGATGCAAATTTTCCCGTCTTAGGTAAAGACGAAGTATACCAAATCATGTTAGACTTAGATTATCTCACTTCCCCTCTTAGGCATGCTAAGTTTCAAGAATACTATACTCATGCAATAAATTTTCTTTCATCATCTCCTCCCCTTGGTGGATACATTGCTATGGTGAGGGAAGCAGTTGATATTGACTTGTCTTCGTTATTGGCTACTACTGCAGGTCCAATTGTCGATCCTCCCCCAGTGGACGTATCTTCTCAACCGGGTTCGCAGGAAGAGAGGATAGCAACAATCATTAACTTGGACGAGGACATTCGCAACCTTGGTGATGATGATCAAGATTCTGAAGAAAAAAATGACGACTTGGTTGATATTCCAGGGAAAGAGACTGAGACTTCCACTGGACGAAGAAGATGCAAGCGTACTGTTGCAAAGAGGAAGATTGTAAACTTGTCATCTCCTGAGAGTCCTTCCCCCAAGGAACCGACTGGCATTATTTCCCCTTCTCCTTCCAAACCTTCACTTAGGTCTGGTGACTCGAAGAAGAAGTGATGATTTGGATTTGCTTACTTTACTTCCGTTGCTCTTTTATATGCATTGTATTCAGACCGGTTGTATATGCGAGTGTCGGTCCTCGCTTGCAACTTCGTACTATCTGAATAATTGTACTTGATGACATTGTGACTTGTTTTCTGTGTTTGTGTGTAATATGACTATGCTCTGTGTTTTGTACTTTTATCCTCCTTGTTTCATTTTTTCTGCATCTTCTGGCTTGTACATCACACTTGCACGTTTCACTTTACACATCTTATTCACTTATAGATCTTTTCAAGTATATATGGCTATGGCGATCCTTTGGTATGTGAAGTAGCAAGTATTGATTTGCTTTTGATCTTTTATGATGATGCCCCCATACCAATGGATCGCTTTAACCTTTATATATTGGAACGTAATTATTTGTACTGGGTTCTTTAGGTCGTAACTAGAATTTCTGAAGCGTCTGCCATTGTATCATGACATTCGGAGCTTCTCGTCTTTTTTACGAACCATGGAATCCACTTTATTAGATGTTGTTTTAAATCCATCATTTTTTGTATCTGGATGAACCAGATATTATTCAAATGGATGGACACCTCTGAAAAGGGCTTCTGAGGACAACTTTCTTCACAAATGGCGGACCAAATGCTACGCGAACAGTTGTTTTAATTTTAATCCAATATTCTTTGCATCTGGGCAGACCAGATGTTACGGAATAAATGGATGCCTCCTAAAAAGGGATTTTACCCAATGTATGACATTGCTTGGTCAGATATTTACTGACTTTAAAAGTCGATTGGATGCCCCCGGAGAGGTCTTGGGTTAATACCTCAGTTTGACAATATCCGAGTCAGACTTTCCTGACATTTGTTATTTGACTGAGTACCCCCGGAGAGGTTTTAGGTTATTTTTAGGTTTGCAAGCGTTCGAAGGAATGGGCGCAGATTTTTGCCAGACACTCGAATTATCAAAGTGTTTTAGTAGCAAAATCAGGGCCTTTATATCGATCCTTTTGGTTGACATTCCTTGGTGGAATTTTACAAACTTTTTGTTTTATTGTGTTCGTCGATTACTCCCACTGGTTAGCCTCGGTGCTTCGATTTATTTGAACTTATGGAGACACTTCACATTCCCGTACTTCAACGGATTATGCTTGCGACTCCTGGCACTCAAGCTGTCCTTTCTGGGATATGCTATGAGCTGGCACCAGGCTTTTACCAGGTAGCGGGTGGACGAATTTTTTCCTTTTGTACTGTCCTGTGATCAAAAAATTATAACTTAGCACCTTTGAGTAAGTAAACGAAAGTATGCAAGATGTATAATTTAGACAGGAATTCTTTCATTCATATTCATATGACATTTTTTTTACAAAGCTTTTACAACATTCATAAAAGTATACAGAAAAGTATGAATGAAAAATCATCTGAAGTAGTGACGCAAGTGGTCACTGTTCCAAGCCCTCGGACGTTCCATTCCATCTGTAGTCCTTAGCTTGAAGGTGCCATCTAAGAGTTTCTGGTCAACAACGAATGGGCCTTCCCAGTTGGGGCCAAAGACTCCTGTCGCGGTCATTATCTTTTTCAAAACCAAGTCCCCCACCTTGAAGTTCTGTGCCTGACCTTAGCGTTGAAGTGTCGAGCAACTCTCCTTTGGTGAGCGATGATTCTGAGTTCGGCTTCAATTCTCTTTCCTACAAGCAAGTCAAGTGCTTCGAGCTGTAGCTTCTCGTTCTCCACCTAGTTAAAGTGGATTCTGCGATGAGTAGGTACTTCTAACTCCATAGGTATCATGGCTTCTGAACCATAGGCCAAGGAGAATGGAGTGTGCCCGGTTGCAGTTTTATGAGTTGTACGGTAAGCCCATAGTGCAAGTGGCAGTTCCTCAATCCAATTACCCTTAGCTTTCTCGAGACGCTTCTTGATAGTGGATTTTATGATTTTATTAACTGCTTCAACCTGCCCGTTGGCCTGCGGGCGGGCGACTGCTGCGAAACTCTTTTGAATTTGATACTTAGCATAAAAGTCTTTGAACTCGTCGCTTTCGAACTATGTACCATTATCGGCAATAATTTTCTGCGGAATCCCAAATCTGCATATGATATTCTTCAAGACAAAGTTAATCACCTTCTTTGACGTGATGGTTGCCAAAGGTTCCTCTTCAGCCCATTTAATAAAGTAATCGACTGCAACTATGGCATATTTAAAGCTGGATTTTGCTGTAGTAATGCGCCAATCAAGTCTATGCCCCAGACGGTGAATGTCCACGGACTAACCATTTGCGTCAATTCGGTAGATGGCGCTCTTGGAATCTTTGCAAATCTCTGACATCGATCACATTTCTTGGCGAAGATCATGGAGTCTAGGATTACGTCAGGCCAGAAGTAGCCATATTGCAGAACTTTTTTGGCCAAAGTTTGTCCACCTACATGACCTCCGCAGTCTCCTTCATGTACGTCTGCTAAGATTGCCTTGGATTCCTGCTTCGTAACACATCGTAGCGTCGAGAAACCTCTCCTATACAAGCGATTATCCTGAACAAGATATAGGCAAGCCTTTCGGAGCAACTTTTTGTGACTTCTGGGATCTTCTGGGAGGGTCCCATTGAGTATATAATCTTTTATGGGGGTCATCCACGAGTCTGGCTCGGCGGTAGCTTCCATAACCCAGTCCACATCAACTTCTTCAATACTAGAATTAGATACGATTTCGACAGGAACTAGCCCGATGGTTTGAGGATCTCCGGTGCTGGCTAACTCTGATAAAGAATCAGCTTTCGAATTTTGTTCTCTCGGAATGTGAGAGATAGTGTAATACTCCAAACCGTCAAGAAGTTTTTTGGCCTTGCACAGATAAGCTGGAGGTTTACCTCCTTTAGTCTGGAATTCTCCTCGGATTTGGGATACCATAAGTTGTGAATCGCTAAAAATCAACAAACTCTTCATCAATTCTCTTGCGGTTCTCAACTCTCCAATCAACGCTTCATACTCGGCTTCAATATTGGTCGCGGGAAACTTGAATCGAAGAGCACAACATATCAATCGCCCTTCCGGAGTTTCGAATACTATCCCTGCACATGCACAGTAGTCATTTCTGGCTCCATCAACGAATAGCTTCCATTTGGTGACCATTTCGACAATTTCCTCCCTCCCCTCTCCTCTATCGGTGAACTCAGAAATAAAATCAGGTAAAGCTTGCCCATTGATTGCTCTTCGGGGATGATAAGTTATATCGTATTGACCGAGTTCGATGTTCCACTTTAGCAATATTCCCGAAGTTTCTGGACGGAATAGTACTTGCTTTAGGGGCTGATCTGTGAGGACTTTGATAGAGTGGGATTGGAAGCATGGCCTGATCTTTTTAGAGGCGATGAGTAGACCATATGCAAGCTTTTCTATCTTCGGATAATTCAGTTCTTCCCTAGTAAACCTCTTGCTGATGTAATACACTGGCCACTGAACCTTTTCTTCTTCTCGGACTAAGGCTACGCTTAGAGCATGGGACGAAATTGCGAGATACAAGAACAAACTTTCTCCATCTTTTGGCTTTGACAACATTGGAGGTGATTCCATATGCTTGATTAGCTCCTCAAATGCTTGCTGGCACTCAGGAGTCCACTGGAAACTTTTCCTCTCCTTCTTCAATGCATCGAAGAGGGGAATACACCTATCCGTTGCCTTAGAAATGAAAAGACTTATGGCGGCCACCTTGCCATTCAAACTCTGAAGTTCATTCTTGGTTTTTGGAGCGTGCATTTCCCACAAAGTTGTTACTTGAGTTGGATTGGCCTCAATGCCCCAGGCATTGACCATGAACCCGAGAAACTTCCCAGAAGCAACTCCGATCGAACACTTGAGAGGGTTTAACTTCATTCCGTATCTTCTTAGATTATGAAACATCTCGGTAAGGTTCTTCATATGATCTTTTGCTTCTTTGGATTTCACCAACATATCGTTAACATAAACCTCCATGGTCTTTCCGATCTGGGCTTTGAACATCGAATTCACCAGACGCTGATATGTTGCACCTGCATTTTTTAAACCAAATGGCATTACTTTATAACAACACAAACCTCGATCGGTTATGAAACTAGTATTATCCTGATCTGGGTCATGCATCATCATTTGATTATAGCCCGAAATATGCATCCATAAAAGACAAGAGCTCATGCCCCGTCGTTGCATCAACTAGTTGATCAATTCGGGGTAGAGGGAAACTATCCTTCGGGCATGCTTTGTTGAGATCGGAGTAGTCAATACACACTCGCCATTTGCCATTCGATTTCTTCACTAGAACCGAGTTGGAGACCCAATTAGGATACGTGGATTCACGTATGAAATTATTCTTCATCAACCTGTCCACTTCCTCTTTTAGAGCTTCAGATCTTTCGGGTCCCAGTAACCGCCTTTTCTGCTTCACCGGAGCCATGCTCGGGTCAGTATTCAGCTTGTGAACTATTATTTTGGGAGAGAATGCACACATATCTGAATGACTCCAGGCGAAGACATCTAGATTCGCTTTGAGAAAAACAATTAATTCCTTCTGCAGCATGTGGTCCAGCTGAGAGCCTATTTTCAGCACCTTATCTGGGTCATCATTGTGAACTTGAACAGAGATAGTAGCTTCAGCTGGTGCTGCCCGTTCTTCCCCTGCACTGGTCTTCCTCAGATCCACATCTTCTTAAGCATCGCTATATTCTCCGGTGCAGGGGCCTCGCCCTAATTGCTATAAGGGGGCTTCACGAATGTGGAGAGTAGCCTCCACATCCTTTGCACTTTCATGCTTCTTGGCCTCAATCAACTCCGCCATGTAACAATCCCTTGATTCCTACGGGTCTCCCTTGATTACCCCCACTCCTTTTGAAGTTCGGAATTTCATCGTCAGACACCATGGAGCGAGCACAATTTCGAAGGCGGCGAGAGCTGGCCTTCCCAAGAATGCAATATATCCTGAGAGCAAATCCACTACCATGAATTGTTGCATCATAGAGACCTATTTCTTTCCCTCACCAAGTTCCACGAGGGGATCGATTACGCCAATGGGTTGAGTCGGTATTCAGATAAAACCGTGTATCTTGTTCGTACTTGCTCTTACATCATCCATTGACAATTTCATTCTGGAGAACGTGTTAATGAAGAGAACATTTACAGATTCCCCACTATCAATCAACACCTTTCTCACTATTAGTGGGCCTAAGCCAATGGTTACTACCATAGGATCAACAGTCGGAGTAAGCATTCCATCCGAATCCCGATCTCTGAACACTACATCTTCTGCTGATGTTTTTGGCATCTTTCGTCGAAGTGAGTTGCTGTAAACTTCATATCCTTCTTCTTTCGGAGTATTCTTCAACTCATTCGTATACCTCACAATATCACCCCAAGTTTCTCCAGTAGGATAGGGTCTACCACTGATTGCATTAATGATTGGTCGAGAGCCGCTAGCTGGAGTCCTTCTATCTGGTCCTGGCTGGATCTGAGGAGGCTGCTGCCCCTGACTAGGCTCATCATCTTACGAATTTCTCACATACTCCTGCAGGCGATTCTTTCTTATCAATTCCTCTATTGGGTTTCTCAGATGTCGGCACTCATTCGTGTCATGACCTGGACGATTATGGAATCGACAGAACCTTCCTGAATTTGCAGCTTCTTCAGAGACTTTTATCGGTTTCGGCTTCGAATATTCCTCCGTGTCCTTGGTTGCCATGAAGATATGCTCTATCGTATCCGTCAGTGGAGTGTATTCCGAAGGTTTGAAGAAGCGTTGCTTCTTAGATTCTTGTTGTCTTTACCATCGTTGCCCCTCTTCTTCCCCCCTGAGCTTCCTTGATTGGGCTTCACAGGACCTTCTTTCTTCTCTGGAAATGCATTACTTTTGGGGTTATCGACGGAGTAAGCAGGATCATTCTCCACACACATAAACTCTTCAGCTTTATCGTAAAACTTCTCTATGGTATTGGGCTTCTTCATTTTCAACCATCTTCCAAATTCAGATTTTTTATCAATGCCCCCCTTTAGAGCCATCAGTATCTCGTGAGTCCCGACTTCGGCCGCAGCGACATTAAAACGTTTCAGAAAAGCCTTGACTGATTCGCCAGGGGCTTGCTCTAGCTTGTTTAAGGACATGATATCTCAAACTTTGGTTGATTGTAGATGGAACTGATCTTTGAAGAACTTTTCTAATGTGGAGAAATCATCAATTGATCTCGGGGGCAACTTAGTAAACCACAGCGAGGCCACCCTTTCCAAATATACCAAAAAATATAGGCATTTGAGCTCGTCGATCGCTTGGGCTCCATCTATGTGTTGGTCGTAACGAAAAAGGAACACATTGGGGTCGCCAGTTCCATTATATGCTTGGATAGTAGGCGGCTTAAACTTCTTCGGGAAAGTGGTCTTCTTAATTCTCTCGGTAAGGGGAGTCTTTGACGGTGCGAATTCCCATTCTGCATCGTTGCCATCTTGCTCCTTACTTTCTTTCATAGTCTGTCGGACCATCTCTGACAAGCGATCCTTCTCTTGGTGACTGTCTGCGGGGCGGACGCCTTCACCTTGCCCGGAGGTTTACCTTGGCAAACGATCGCGGCTCTGGATCCGGGGCCCTAGTCTTTCCTCATTAGAAAGTTCCCCTTTGGCAGAATTAGTCACTTGGCGAGAAGTAGCCCATGCGGAATGGTTTCGATTAGCAGGCTTGGAATCTTCATGGTTATCCTTATTTGGATCAGAGATCTCTTGGAAAGATCGTTCACGGTTCGGACTAGAGGAGGAAGAACAGGCATCCTCTTCACGGGGAGCTTTCGAAGTCACCTTTGTCGCAACAGCTTGAAGAGCAAAGAGCGATTCTAGCATCGCCATCATGACTTTGCTTGCTATATCCAATTGTTACGTTAATTCGGCAATGGCTTGGTCAAGCTCGCCTCTCGTCACATTTTCACCTTCAGTCGAGGTTCCTCCTATCTCGAATGGAGTAGTCTCTAGCACTTCCTCGTGGTTGCCATCATTAGATCCTCCGATTCTAACTCCCTTATTTGTCTTCGGTGGAATGATGTCAGAAAGTCGTTTGAACCATGAAGAGATTTGTCGTTGGGTCCGACTCTTAGATTCGAGGTATCTATATTGAGGACGGGCTTCGAACTTTGATGTTTTCATGGGATACTCGACGGTGGAGAGTAGGTCTGGCCCCACGGTGGGTGCCTAATTGTTTATACCAAAAAATGCCCAAACAACCGAGAGAGCTTATCGAAGCTCTTTACAAGATAAATGGGACCATGATCATGAACATAACCAAAATTGCAGCAAGTATCATAATAGAAAACAACAAAAATTTTATAGTGGTTCAACCTTTATAAGAGGTCTACGTCCGCTTTGATAGAAAGTTTTATTATCACCTTATTGATTTACAGGAAATAATTCGCTCATACAACCAATAAATCACTCTCTCACTTATAATCTTCACTTGAATCCGTAAGAAATGGTGGAGAAATGATATTATCAGCGAGGAATCCACTAGATTTCTTCAACTTCGTAGGTTTAGAAGATGGATCTTCAATTTCACGAACACTTAGATGATTTCCAATAGTGCCATGATCATAGATTTGATGTATCTTCGTTGGATGATAAGACTTTGGAGTTAGAATTATTTGGAATGGAGGAGAGAGTATTTTGGCAGCACTTCGTTGTCTCAGAATTCGATCCCCCTAAATGGTGGAATGCGTCGTCTATTTATAGGTGGAGAAAAAGTGAGGAAATGCTGAAAATATAGGCTGTAGGGGACCGGTCGGTATATGTAGGTAATTACAGGAATGCCACTGGCCAGTTGGAAATAGTTGTCAACAAGTCATGACCGATCGGTATTACGCCATGACCGATCGGTATGTCTTTGTCCCTGACCGGTCGGTGCTTCCTTTTTCTAGCTGTCTCTGTCCCTACTCGATCGGTAGGGTGTATGTAGTGCACTTGTTTGGGCTGATGAGCTACTGACCGGTCGGTATTCATTTGGACTGACCGATCGGTGTGCTTTTCTTCTCCTTTCTGCTTCTTATTTGGGCTGACCGACCGACTGTTCTTTGCTTATACCGATTGGTGCCTTTTATGTCCATACCGATCGGTATGTATGTTTGTATGGGGTATCTGTACGTCTGACCGGTCGGTGCGTCCATGCTTATACCGACCGGTATCCTTTTTACTTGATACTGTAGCACACTAGTCGGTGTGTCTTCTCGTTCCGACCGACCAGTTTTGTGGTATGTGTTTTGTCTCTTGATCTGACAACTTGGATATACTCCTGGTATCGACCGGTTATGACCAACACTGACCGACCGGTCGCTCTCGAATGATTTTGAGTGGATAACACCAATGGCTCCTGTTTCATTGGATTCCGACGTCGTATGAGCAAGTTATGGATTTTTAAATGTTAATTACATATTTAAGACAATTAATAACTTAATTAATAAATCCTAATTACCCTAGGTTAATCACCTTCCTCGTTCACAAAGGCTTCAGGCATCAAAGAACCCAATACTCACAACCCTTAATCCTCCGTCGCACCACCATCAGCACACCGGAAGCTGATCAAACTCCTCCACGACGTCCAGCTATGAGCACCGCACCTCCCACCCTAATCTCGTGAAACTCGGTGGCCCTAAAGGCCTAGAAACCGATGTTGATTGGCTGACATTTGAACGAGAAAATCAAAAAAAATACAACTCCATTCTTGATCACCACCGTTCAAGTTCTAGATCTCATTGAGCTCTTGAGTTTTCATGTTAGAGATTTCGTGAATTATTGTTTGGATTAGAGGAAAAATGGAGAGGATGGATTGAACAATAATTTACATTCGTTCCTGCTGACGGCGGGGTTTTTTTAGAAAATGAAATTAGGTTTTGGAATTTTTCTATTGGTCAATGTTTATATTTAATATTATTTAATTTCAACAAAAGTTGATTTTTCATCTGAACTCCAAATCAAACCCAGCGACTGTCGCCCCTAGCTAAATACCCCCATTCCGGACACAATGGGATATGTTTCATAAGCCAATTCGGCTGTTTCAATCAGTTTTTATCAAAATTAAAATATAAAATAATATAACTTTCAAAATTGATTTCAACATACATTTTAATTACCGGAGCCACATACTGACTCCAAAAATTATGAATAATTAAATCTAGCTATGTTTGGATGATACGGTCCCATAGGAACTGGTTTCATCGAATTCCGAGTCCATTTGCAAAATGGCCCTTTTTCCAGTCAATTAAATTTACAACTGAAACTGAAGGGGCCTTTAAATTTGCCACGAACACATATTAAAACCAAAAATTATGAAAATTGAAACCTAACAGTACTTTGACATTCTGGATCCAACAAAAGTGGTTTCGTCGAATTCGGAGGTCATTTGCAAAATTTCTATTTTTAAGGGCTATGTTATGGTTTAAAAATCGAATTTTTAAATTCTGATGTAATTTCTGACAAAATTATTCTAAAAATAATTTTTAAATTGGTCCTAAAATCTGGGGTTGTTACGTTGCTTTGCATCAGAGTAACTTCTGCATTCATGCAGCTTTCATTTTCTATAGTGTTACCCGCTAACCTCCCTTATAGTACAGTATTTTTGATCAATTCAAATAACTTAAGGACTCTCTCACTTCATCGGTGTCACCTGTGACAATCACATCAATTTGTCTTGCCATTGAGTATGCATTATACCGCATCAAGCTCTCCTGTTCCAATAACTCCTCCAAAGAAGGTAACACCAAAGCATTAATATCCTCTAATTGCATTTCTTCTAGTTCTTCTATAAAGTTCATTTCTTCATTTCAGCATTTATGTCTTGAGCTATTTCCCCCTCTTCTAATACATCAAAACTATTACTCACTTCTATTGCTTTGTCTTTAACTTTCTCACTGGATTTTCTTTCATCACTCACATTTTTTGCATTTCCTATGATATGGCCTGCTTCCTTTGCTTTATTCCTTTTGTTATTAACCACTTTCCACTTTTGAGTATTGTTTTTGACTACAACATTTGGTTTAAAAATGACCTTCTCTCTCATCTGTGCAGTTCGACCTGTCTGTTCTTTCCCTTTGCTTTGAATCACTTCACTCTCCTTCATTACAAATGGTTCACAATCACCATAATTTTCACTAAGATGCCCAAATGACTTACAATTAATACAAATATCTGGTTCCCACAAGTACTCTACATATATCCTCTACACACCTCCTTATGGAGTCTTAACAAAAATACATTGACAAATTCTTTGTTTGGTTTAATTTCGATTAAGCATTTCGCAAATTGAATTCTATCTCTACTTTCAGACTTCTCATCCATACACAACATCTTTCCTAGCATGCAGTTAATCTAGTTTATCCCAAAATTCAACTAAGCAAAAATAGGAATGTTGTAGAGTTAACCCAAACCGGTATTGACTTAATGTTGCCTCGAACATTACTTATTGAAGGGTAGTATGGCTTAATTATGAACAACTTGTTATTCATAATTATTGGGTCAGCTTTTTGGATCCTAGACTTGTCTTCCTCACACGAGAACTCAAAGAGAAAAAGAACACCATCGGATCTTACATTAACAGTACCTTTTAGTCTCCATATGGCCAATAACTTGTTGATCACTGCAGTGTACGATAGCGGTTTATCTAAGAAGAACACCACTAAGAATTCTTTCCAAACTTCGATTCCTGATTCAATTACTACATCAATGAGCTCGAGTGCTTCAACAACAGTCACTGGGACGATGTGAACAGCTTTGTACTTACCAGCGTTCATCGGTTTTCGCTTAAACATGTAAGTCCAAGGATGTCAAGTCACCAGATTGCAAGTTAAGGTTTGCATGGGATTTGACATCGGATTAGGTAAGGAAGAGGTATGAGAGGTTTTGGGGGGCAAGGGTGACGGATTATTGGTAGGTCGACGTACGGTTGTTGTATGGCTCGAGGAGGTATGGGACGGGTTAATGGGAAGGATGGGACAAGGAGATAGATGAGGCAGAGAGCGTCTCCATGTTTTTGATAGTTAGTGCCTTTTTAATTGACCTTCAAGCTTGTTTTTGAGATATCTAACATGTTAATATAATGTTAATATATCTGTGGTTGTTGAAATTGGATTAAATATCCATTTATAATTTGAGCCGTGAATTTATTATTACTCGTTTAAACATAATTGATTAACTTGAAAAAATAATTAGAATTGAATTAGATATGGTTAAATTCATATATTAGTAGTAGATTTAAATTGATTGTTGTTGATTGAAAATCCCACATGGGTCTCAAGATGATATTTGATTTGCACATCTCCCTTGTATGTAGTTTGTATGTAGAATCGATAGATCGACAAATTGAAATAAGCGTCAATTATTTGATTGAAGCTTATATGGAAATAGGCACACACTAGATGTCATTTCGGATGTTGATAGTTGTTTTGTAACAATTTTTGGATGTGTGAAATTCACATAAGCACAATTATATAATGTTTGGTTGAATTTTATTCCATCCCAGAATAAAAATGAATATTTTAATAATATAATATTAAGTGACAAACCGAATTTTGATTTCGATGTTCAATTTTGGATGGATGCGTTTATATTAAAATATCGATGAATATCCATAACAGTAACAAATGATTTTAAAGTATTTTCAGTATACTTATGGCTTGTCGAAATTTTAATTTAAAATGAATAGTGACTTTTCAAAGCGAAGTTCGGTTAGGATATGTAGCGAACGTTTTAAAAGTAGTTTTATTTCAGAAGCTCTTCGTTTATTTTTATTACGACTATAAGCAAATTTTGGAGTGTAAAATGACAATATTCAAAAAAATATTACTATTTTATTCATTAAAATAATAGAAAAGTAGACCAAACAGTGAAATATTTGATTTTGAAGACAAACGACCGAAACGAGTTTTCAAAGGTAATTATATATTTTATATAATTAATAAAGAAAGTTTAGAAGGATTTTCGATTTATTTATAAATTATAAATCGATTCGGACTTCAATAGAACGCGTCGTGTAACGATAGTTCGCGAACGTCAACCCGTAACTTCGAATGGACGTAATGGGAGATCCGACTGTTGGATTCTCCTAAAACCGGAACCTTGGGCCTATATTGAAAAGATCTTTCAAATGAATTTAAGCGGTTTAAATTTGAACAGCTAGATTTTAAAATATCCAAATCAGTTTTTGAAAAAGGTCGCTATGGATGCAGTTCGATAGCTAATATTGAAAACCGACTGTAACGTCCTAAAAAAAATTATTAAAAATATAAATAAAATATGATAAATCATAATTAATGATTTGTAAAGTGTTTGGATAAAATATTCCAAGTTCTAAAAGATAAATGATATTTTTATCAGAAAGAATTGTTTGAAAACTAGAAGTAAGAATCCAATGTTTTAAATATAATGAATTGGATTTAAAAGGGGTTCCAATATAACCAAAATTTTCCAACATAAAATTTGGAAAGGATTTGAATAGAAATAATCTTCAAAAATTTCGGTATGGGATTCCATGATTATACGAAAATCATTGAGGAATTTGGAAAATATTGATTTCATTATTCCAATACGATATCTGTTGGTTTTAGAATTTGGTATTGAATGTAAATCGACGTGATTTCCATTTAAGATCTCCTATTTAATATCAAACTGGATTTTGGGATAGTTGTGAATAATGACTTTAATATCGCCGTTCTTAAACCATATTGAAATGTAAGTTATGGAAAAAAATCTTTTAATTGAGATTTCATGGAATCCTCCAATTTAACAAATTAAATAGGAATTAAATGAAAGTTTATTTGGGTTTGTTGTGAATGGTATCTTAAATAATACTTTTCTTGAACCCAAGATTGTAAAAGAATAATTCTTTTAAATAAGATTTAATGAAGTTTCTAGTTTATTTAATTAAATTAGAATTGAATGGAATTCGATTAATAAAAATTGAAATGAGCTTAAGTAAAAGAAGGCCTTTACTATTTTTGGAATTTAAAAGGCTTCGCCGCTATTCCACTTATAATATTAGTTTGACACGAAAATTTATATCAATTATAAATTGTTCAGATTTCTATGAAAATCCCATAAAATTGAAGATTATTTTGGGGTTTATTGTGATTGGTGTTTTCAAACGACATTTGTTTTTTAACCTAAGTAAAGATAGGATTAATTTCCAAAAAGTTGGATAATCATTGAGTTATGATTTTTGAGTTAAAAAGGTATTGTAAAATCTTTTGAAATGATTTTCGAGGAATGGATTAAACAATAAGTTTAAAAGAACTTATCCTTGATATAATTAATGGGAACCTTTCCCAAAGGTAATGAATATTTGAATAAAAGAATATTTTGGATTGGCATGACATGAGTGCTATCTTTGTGTACTTATCACATGATTATAAAGATATGTTATTTATTCGAAAAGACCGTGTTTAACCCATTTTGAATAACTGTTACGATGATTAAAAGTCAAAGATATGAAGACGGTGGTTGAAGGCTGGAGATCTTCACATCATTGGGATGATTACTGATGTCTCGATGTGGGGTGTACACCCAAGATGGGGCAATAAGTGGTGGTTGTCCATACATACTTGGAGATTGACCGGATATCCAAGGGCCTCTCTCCTGTATTGGACCTATGGGACGAGGAATAAGGTGTCGCCATTTCGTTCAGACCAAGAACGGACTAGCAAATGGATTGTATGTCTGACATCGTATTGTGTGTTGTAGTTGTTGATTTCCACTAAATGTATATTGTTGTATATATAACGTTGTTGTATATAACAATTATATGATTTTTGTTTGATGATAACAAACAAACATATATTATTTTAAATGTGCTTGTTATTGTACTATTACACCATGTCACAGACAGGAATATAATATTTATATTTAAATAGAATATGACTGTACACGAATTCAAATATTCAAACAGTATTTTATTTAATTATAATATTTTATTTTAACATTCAAAACAGTACAAATTTATAACTCCATTATTTGTACAAATTCACTGAAATACAGTACATTCACACTCAATTTCATATACACAATACTCCTCACTACAGATACGCTCAATCACTCAGTTATATTTCACTCATGTTGTACATTCACTCATTCACTGATATTGTCTTGTCTTCTGTCTTCACGGCTTTCAGTCAGTCCAGTAATTCACACCTGTTACAGCAAAAAAAAACACATGGTAATCTAGAACAGAAATATTTTAAATTCTAGCAGATACAATTTTATTTTAAAATTTATTTTCCTTAGAATATTTTGGTGTGTTTCTCATCATTTTTCATGACTTGATCCGATATGTGTATATAATCGCTCACATATATATACTGCATACACACGGTACATGTATACACATACATGTGTATGTACCTACACATATCTCTCTGCAGAGGCAATCTAGTCAGATTTTTTACAGGGACAGGACAACTCTTCTGAATGGCTGCATATACACACGTGTATATATATACACGCGTGTATATATATACACACGTGCACTGCCTTGCCAATCTAAGTACAACTGAGGAGCAGCCACGTGGACCAACTTGACTTAGTGCGCATATATGCTCAACATGCAAGTAGTAAATATGGTCGAGCACACATGACAGTGGGTTCAGACAAGAGTGCATTAAACAAGTGGCAAAATACAAAATCCAAGTGACGCAAGCCATGCACAAGTGTGTACACAATCCATACATGCAAGCCATGTACAAGCTCAAACTCAAGTATATGGACAGAGTAAGTAGAAGTACATGAATGTATGGTTTCCAGCATCAATGAGACATATTGGAAAAGCAAGACATAGTTCAACATAGTGATGTATATAAAAAGCAAAGCAATGACAAGTGAACAATGAAACATGTATGGTGAGACAGCATGCAGATGAATGCACATAAGTCAATACAGTAGGCAGGGGTATACTCACAAATGCATGTATACACAAGTATGAGTACAAAATAAGGCTATAGCAGTTCAATGCATGTAGGTGACACAAGTGATACAACTACAATTGCAATACAGTCCACACATGCATATTGGTGTGGAAAAATAGGAAGAGCAGCATGTAAACTGCAATCATGGGACAGTGCAAGTAGACATTCATTATGGAATTCATCATGTGCAACAGCCTTAAAGAGCAGTGAACACAACAGCAAGCTAATATGGTCGAGCATCACAACATAGTAGTTTACAAATAAGGTGCACTTGTGTACAAGGGTTCAAGTAAACAAATATATGTGCAAGTGACTTTCAGAAATGGCCCAGCAAGTATGAACAAGTGTACACACAAGCCAAAGTTGTGATGGAGCTGCATACATATGAATACATACAGTACATGGCAAGACAAATACACATGACACACAAATGATGTTTCAACAGTATGATGATAAAGGCATTTCCAACAAAAAGGAGGGCAATCATGGTTAACAGAGGATGATAAAAATGAGCCTAGAATTAATGCAAAAGAATATTGTAAAGCAGCAGTTAAGGTATGCAAATAAGTGACAGCAATGTTTGGCAAGTTTTAAAATGGTTCCAGAAATTAAAGTAACTATATTTGCCATGAAAACAGAATTGAGCATTCCGTTTTTTAAGGCAAGAAATAACATGTATGACAAAGTACGATTCTAGAATTCTATTTTGATATTAAATTCATTTTGACAATTTCCTGATTTCATCCACAATTTTTATCTCTATTAAAACCGGAAAGAAAAAGAGCAAATCACGCAAGTGATAATTTTTCATGGGACCACAATTTCTTTTAAAATTGTTTCCAGTTTTGCATCTCGGTAGAATCAATTCAAGGCAACAAAAGAAATTGGAACAATCACAGTGAATAGTTTTGGCAAGGAGTTAATTCAATCATTCCAGAATTGATTCAAGAATCACACAAGGGGCAAATTAGAAATTCATTAAAGTCCAGAATAAAATCCAGGTTCATCGAGCAAATTCAACCACGCAAGAAAAAGGAGGAAATTCACAAAACCAAGCCAAGTCATATTCGAAATCAAAGAGTGGTTAAAGGATTTTAAAATCCTATAAATACACTAATACATCACAGGCCTTTAGTATCGAAAATCCATGTATCAACAGTTCAAAAGCAAATCGGAAAATCAATTCAAAGAACTCACTATTTTGGATTGAGAATCCCAAATCTCTGACAAAATAGAATAACGATAGCCGAAGACACGCAATAGAGTACAATTTCCAGAGCCCACGAAGTCGAGATTTGGGTCAAAAGAAAAACCCTAGAATCGCCATCGCTATGTCTAATTTCCGGAAAGAAGAGTTAACTAGCCGAACAAATGAAGAGGGTTGAGGCTAACAAATGTGGCCGCCCAAGCTAAAAGGGATTAGGGATATTCTTTTAGACCTTGGGTTTTTAAATTATTTTTGTTTTTAAAGAGTTTTTATTTTCTTTTGTAATCATCCAATCAATTTCCAGAGTCTATAAAATCTAGGTGGTTTTCTAGATTCGTTTGTACAACTAGACGGTTTCTAGAGTCTGTAAAATCTAGGCGGTTTCCTAGTTTCATATGTAAAACTAGGCAGTTTACTAGAGTCTGTAAAACTAGGGGAAAATCTGACCTAGGGGATTTAGGTCAGTCTAGGGTTTTTGAGTGTAGGATTAGAATAGGAGCCAGGGTTTCACGAGTTTACATGGTCTTGTAAGCGGGATCTATCCTATTACCTAGTAGAAACCTTAGGAATGCAGCAGTATGCAGGGTTTTGCCAAAGCTGGGTATATCTTGTGTCATTTACTTTATGCATTTCTATTTCTGCTATACTATATTATCTGTGAATATTTTTAAAATATCCCGTAAGATTTGAACTTAGCGGTAATTTGCAATAAACCCTATTCAGCCCCTCTAGGGTTAATTAGATCATACAAGTGGTATCAAAGCAGGTATTTTATTAACTCTAGAGTCATGGGTCATCCTAGTTGTCAGTCTAGTGAGAGTCAGTTGAAGCCATATCCAACTATTTTTAATGGAACGGATTTTTTAAACTGGAAATCCAAAATGGAATTTTATTTAAAATTTGTTGATATTAAATGTTGGAATGTTGTTATCAATGGATATGATAGGGTAGATATAGCTTTTAATTCTCGTGCTACACATATTTTATATTCCTATCTTGATGATGATCAATACTGCATTATCTCTCATTGTTTGACTGCGCAGGAAATCTGGAGTACTCTCAATACATTGTATGGACAAAAAGATGACAACTGCTCAAAACCCCAGAAGATCAACTCAGATTTAGAAGTATGCTTAATAGGATTTACTAATGAAGAATCAAATGATGATAGCGATGGAGATTCAACAGACAGTGAAATAAGAAATTTTTCATATGAAGATTTGGTTCATTTTTGTGTTGATGTAACCAAAACTGTTGATAATCTCCAACGAAAAAATAAACTTCTTAAATCTGAAAATTCCGATTTGACTCACAAAAATAATTTGTTGAAATTAAAACTTGATAACTCCAATTGCAAAAATTGTATAAATTTGAAAACTGATTTAGCTCATCTCAATAAAAATCTTCTAAAATTTGAGAAATGAAATTATATGTTTAAAACAACATGAGGATGAGCTTATTCATAAGAATAATGTCTTGCAAAAGGAGTTGGTTAAGATTAATTTCAAACATAAAATTTTTGGACAAGAAAGTTTGCTGAGAACCGAATCAATTTTAAATGAGCTTGAAAGGGAAATTGAGAAATTCAATGATTTTGAAAAATCTGAGTCTGAAAAGCAAACTAAATTTGAATCTGAGATTGGTGAGTCCCAAGCCAAAATTAAATTGCTTAAAAATGAAAATTTGGTTTTGAAAACTCATTTTGAAAAGAGTAAGATCACTAAAAATCGTTGTTCTGATTTAATGAAACAAAATAGTGATCTTAAATCTAAGATTCAACAACTTGAAACAACATTAGCTAAATTTTTAAATGGTGAAAAATCTTTGGATATGTTGTTGAAAAACCAATTTTCTTCAGGAAATAGACTTGGTCTTGGCTTTGGGAAAATCAACGGGTTTGAAAAACTGAATTCAAATGGTTTTAAAAGTCCTTCAAATTGTTTTGGAAAAGATCGTTTTGAAAATTTAAACTCTGAAAATTTCAAAGGAATTTTGAATTAAAATCAAACTGGAAATTTGTTTTGTAACAATCCATCTAAACAAAATTAGATCCCAAAAGGAAATAAAATGAATTCGAGTAAGATCAAACAGATTTGGATTCCTAAGGGTAAAAAGGTAAATTCAGATGGATTGTTGTATAAACAGGTTTGGGTACCGAAAGTTCGACATACAACTATGAGTGGTAAAACAACCTTTGTTAGACCACTCGATCCTATCAACAGTTAGGTACTAGAGGAGGTTGAGGAATTGCTTTGCTAAAAAAAGGATTGAATTCAAGTTGTTCCATATTTCTATTTCATTCAGAGTTCCTTAGCCAAGCTTGATGAGTTGGAGATCCATAACATTCACTGTAAATCTGGTATGATCTCAATCCGGTATGATCTCTGAACTTATCTCTGTTAATTTTCGCTGCATTTAATCTTCTTTGGTTATTTCTCCTTCTGCCCCCCCTTTTTTTTTCTTTTGTTTATTCTGCTTTGATTTGTCACTGCCATATTTTGTGTCTTCTTGGGCTTTCTTAACTTCCAATTGCAGTATTCATGATCTTCTGGAAATTCGCTTCATTTGAATAAAACTCTGATGTTTTAATCATTTCCAGATCTTGAATTCAAAACTGTAATTATCTGTAATTGTTTTGAAGTTTATTTTTATATTCATGAATTCTTAAAGTGTTGAAGCATTCTTGTTATATCTTGAACACGGTTATTTTTTAATTCTAAATTTTTGAAGATCTAAAAAATTGATGAAATTTCACACACCTCTTCTGTTTTGAGTTTCTTCTAATTCATTTTGGAAAAGCTTAAAATATTATACTCATTACAGCACGCTTCTATTTATCAGTCGTGATAATTTCATTGATTTTCGGATTGGCTTGAATATTTCTGAATTGGTATCATTTGATTTGAACCACCGTGTTACGTCTTGAAATTCATCTTTATTCATGATCATATGACTTAGACATTTGTTTGTATGAAATCATTTGAAATTTCTGATATTTTGAATCTCACACATCTCTCAGATTTGAAATTATTAATCTTGTGTGATTGATTCATTGTATCTCAAAAGTTACATTTTTTTAAGTGATTTCGAATAAACTGTATTTTGGATCATGAATCATCTTTTATGACCGCCAGAAATATTTCTGAATCTTTCCCTAGACAAGTCTACTTTGAAATTGTCTGTTGTACTTCTCCGATGAAAGAAATCTTCTTAAAAATGTTTTGAGAATTGCTTGTTTTGGTAAATGTTGATTGCTGCTCTAATAGATGAAATTTGTGTGCTTAATATGCTTGATTTGTTAACTCTTGTCTACTTGGAATTAGTGATCAGTCTTTGCAGTCTGAGATACTCTTGATAGCCACCAGTATGATGTTAAAATTCTCGTTAATATAGACAACAACTGGTATCAGTTTATAAGTGCTAATGTTTTCATCGCTGTATATATTTTTATCCCTCTTGTAATTAATTTTCAATTTTAAAATTATTTATTGATTATTCATTTAGAAATTGAAATCAATAGCCAAATTGAACTGTAGTTAAATTCATCAAATTTATTAACAGATTTTTAAATTGTGATGAGTTATGATCGCATATTTTACAACAAGAGGAGATTTTATTTTCATGATGATTGAACAGTTATTATAATATCTTTAAATTGGCGCTTATTTCATGAACATCTTCTTTGCTTATCATCCTTCTGTCATCCATCATGATTTTATATTAATGTGGAGAGTTTAATATTTTTTAAAATCATCTTGAATAAACAATGGAAATATTTGTGATGGAATTGTGGACATATTATTTTTTAGAATTAGTGATGATTGAAATTTTTTTGAGAATCCCGGTACAATTGAGCATATTTCATAATATGATTAATTTAGAAATTTATTTCACAAATAATTTCGGTACCTACCACATTTCTATCATCTATATTGGTTTTATATACTGAGGAGTTTTTTCATTTGGAACTGAAAATAATAAATATATAACATACCTAAGTATATCTCTAACCTCATTTAAAAATCCAAGCTCTAGTCATGCATAGTTATGGTATTACTTATATTTAAGTGGCGAATGACCTCATTTAAAAATTCAAGATCTGGTTATGCGTGGTCAGTGTGATCTTAAATAAAAAGGAAAGGAAATAATCTGCTATAAATAATTTTTTTTATGAAATTCTGCTTGGTGTATAAAAACCTGCCTATCAATTACTTTCTAACTTGTGAAATGTGTTAATATTATATGATGTATTATAATTTGTTGATTGATAGCTACTGAGATTTGAGATTACCTGATTGCGTCACTTAAGTTGAATTTATAACAGTAGTCCAAACCCATCACGTTTTTGCGCTCATCTTTTTATAAAAACTGTTTTGAAAATAATTTGAAATCATTGTTTAAAACTCTATCCATTTATACAAATTTCATCATAAATCTATCGTTCTCAAATGTGAAATTTGCCACTAATTCTTGGAATATTTTGATTTTTGTTTGATGTGTTGAAATTTATGGTGAACATTCTCTCTCTTAAGTTGAATATTATATTTCCAGTCATATTTTCATCGCTATTTTAACTTCTGTATCCTTTTGATGATAACAAAAGAGGGAGAATCGTTGAGATTTTGATTTATAAGTGAATATTTTATTAATATTTTTACTATTGGAGAATTATTCAATTTATTCAATTCACTAATGCACATATCTAGGGGGAGTTTTGTTGTAGGGGGAGCATACATTTTGAGGGAGTTGCACAATTCACGATCAAACACATTTCTTTTATTTGTTTGTCATCATCAAAAGGGGGGAGATTGTTGTATATAACGTTGTTGTATATAACAATTATATGGTTTTTGTTTGATGATAACAAACAAACATGTATTATTTTAAATGTGTTTGTTATTGTACTTTTACACCACGTCACAGACAGGATTATAATATTTATATTTAAATAGAATACGACTGTACACGAATTCAAATATTAAAATAATATTTTATTTAAATATAATATTTTATTTCAACATTCAAAACAGTACTTTATAACTCCACTATTTGTACAAATTCACTGAAATACAGTTCGTTCACACTCAATTTCATATACACAATACTCCTCACTACAACTACGCTCAATCTCTCAGTTATATTTCACTCATGTTGTACATCCACTCATTCACTGATATTGTCTTGTCTTCTGTCTTCACAACTTTCAGTCAGTCCAGTCATTCACACCTTTAACAGTAGAAACACACACAGAGTAATCTGGAACAGAAATATTTCCAATCCTAGCATATACAATTTTATTTTAAAATTTATTTGCCTTAGAATTTTTTGGTGTGTTTCTCATCATTTTTCATGACTTGATCTGATATGTGTATATAATCGCTCACATATATATACTGCATACACACGATACATGTATATGTATATACACATATCTCTGTGTAGAGGCAATCTAGTCAGATTTTTTACAAGGACAGGAAAACTCTTCTGAATGGCTGCATATACACACGTGTATATATATACACGCGTGCACTGCCTCGCCAATCAAAGTGCAACCGAGGAGGAGCCACGTGGACCAACTCGACTCAGTGCACATATACGATCAACATGAGTGAAATATAACTGAGTGATTGAGCGTATCTGTAGTGAGGAGTATTGTGTATATGAAATTGAGTGTGAATGAACTGTATTTCAATGAATTTGTACAAATAGTAGAGTTATAAATTTGTACTGTTTGGACGTTGAAATAAAATATTATATTTAAATAAAATACTGTTTGAATATTTGAATTCGTGTACAGTCGTATTTTCTTTAAATATAAATATTATATCGTGTCTATGATGTGGTGTAACAGTACAATAACAAACACATTTAAAATAATATATGTTTGTTTGTTATCATCAATCAAAAATCGTATAATTGTTATATACAACAACGTTGTATAAAACAATCTCCCCCTTTTGATGATGAAAAACAAATAAAAGATTTTGTATATGTTAAATGTGTTTGATCGTGAATTGTGGAACTCCCCCTAAATGTATGCTCCCCCTGCAACAAAACTCCCCCTAGATATGTGCATGAGTGAATTGAATAAATCGAATGATTCTCCAATAGTAAAAATATCAGTTAGTCCAGTCATTCACACCTATCATAGCAGAAACACACACACAGTAATATGGAACAGAAATATTTTAAATTCTAGAAGATACAATTTTATTTTAAAATTTATTTGCCTCAGAATTTTGTGTGTGTTTCTCATCATTTTTCATCACTTGACCTAATATGTGTATATAATCACTCACACACACACACACACACACATATATATATATATATATATATATATATATACTGCATAAACACGATACATGTATACACATACATGTGTATGTATTTACACATATCTCTGTGCAGAGGCAGTCTAGTCGGATTTTTTATATGGACAGGATAACTCTTCTGAATGGTTGCATATACACACGTGTATATATATACATGCGTGCACTGCCTCATCAATCTAAGTGCAACTAAGGAGCAGCCACGTGGACCAACACGACTCAGTGCACATATATGATAAACATGCAAGTAGTAAATATGGTCGAGCACACATGACAGTGGGTTCAGACAAGAGTGCACAAAACAAGTGGCACAATACAAAATCCAAGTGACACAAGCCATGCACCAGTGTATACACAACCTAAATACATGCAAGCCATGTACAAGTTCAAACTTATGTATATGTACAGAGTAAGTAGAAATACATGAATGTATGGTTTCCAGCATCATTGAGACATAGTGGAATGGCAAGACATAGTTCAGCATAGTGATGTCTACAAGGAGCAAAGCAATGACAAGTGAACAGTGAAACATGTATGGTGAGACAACATGCAGATGAATGCACACAAGTCAATACAGCAGGCAGAGGTATACACACAAATGCATGTATACACAAGTCTGTGTACAAAACAAGGCTACAACAGTTCAATGCATGAAGGTGACACAAGTGATACAACTATAATTGCAAATACAGTCCACACATGAAAATTGGTGTGGCAAAACAGGAAGAGTAGCATGTAAACTGCAATCATAGGGCTGTGCGAGTAGACATTCATAATGGAATTTAGCATGTGCAACAACCTTAAAGAGTAGTAAACACAACTACAAGCTAATATGGTAGAGCATCACAACATAGCAGTTTACAAATAAGGTGCACTGGTGTACATGGGTTCAAGCAAACAAATATATGTGCAAGTGACTTTAATAAATGGTCCAGCAAGTATGAACAAGTGTATATACAAGCAAAAGTTTTGATGGAGCTGCATACATATGAATACATAAAGTACATGGCAAGGCAAATACACATGACAGTGCACACATGCACAAATGATGTTTCAACAGTATGATGATAAAGGCATTTCCAGCAAAAAGGGGGGCAATCAAGGTTAACAGCCCAGAATTAATGCACAAGAATGTTGTAAAACTGCAGTTAAGGTATGCAAACAAGTGACAGCAATGTTTGGCTAGTTTTAAAATGGTTCCAGAAATTAAAGTAATTATATTTGGCATGAAAACAGAATTGAGCATTCCTTTTTTTAAGGCAAGAAATCATATGTATGACAAAGTACGATTCCAGAATTCTATTTTGTGATTAAATTCATTTCGATAATTTCCTGATTTCATCCACAGTTTCAATCTTTGTCAAAACCAGAAAGAAAAAGAGAAAATCACGCAAGTGATAATATCTCATGGGACCACAATTTCTTTTAAAATTGTTTCCAGGATTGTATCTCAGCAAAATCAATTCAAGGCAACAAAAGAAATTGGAACAATGACAGTGAATAGTTTAGGCAAGGAGTTAATTCAATCATTCCAGAATTGATTCAAGAATCACGCAAGGGGCAAATTAGAGATTCTTTGAAGTCCAGAATAAAATCCAGGTTCATCGAGAAAATTCAATCACACAAGAAAAAAAGGAAATTCACAAAAACCAGGCCAAGTCATATTCGAAATCAGAGAGTGGTTACGGGATTTTAAAATCCTATAAATACACCAGTACATAACAGGCCTTAAGTATTGAAAAACCAAGTATCAACAGTTCAAAAGAAAATCAGAAAATCAATTCAAAGAAAAAGTCACTATTTTCGATCGAGAATCCCAAATTTCTGACAAACTAGAACAACGACAGCCGTATACACACAATAGAGTACAATTTCCAGAGCTCACAAAGTCGAGATTTGGGTCAAAGGAAAAACCCTAGAATCACCATCGCCATTTCTAATTTCCAGAAAGAAGAGTTAACGGGCCGAACAAATGAAGAGAGTTAAGGCTAATAAATGTGGTCGGCCAAGCTAAATCGAATTAGGGACATATTCTTTTAGATCTAGTGTTGTCAAATTGTTTTTGTTTTTAAAGAGTTTTTATTTTCTTTTGTAATCATCCAATCAATTTCTAGAGTCTGTAAAATCTAGGTGGTTTTCTTGTTTCGTCTCTAAAACTAGACAGTTTCTGGAGTCTGTAAAATCTACGTGGTTTCCTAGTTTCGTCTGTAAAACTAGGCAGTTTACTAGAGTCTGTAAAACTAGGGGAAAATGTAACGCCCCGCCTCTATACCTCCATAGTCAAGTTCATTTCGTGTGAAATGTCGTCAGCCACAGCGGAGAATAAGGTTGGTTAGGGGCGACCGTTAATATATTTACTCTTGCTTTGAAAGTAACGTCGAATGGCACGGCCGTTCCAAAATTTTTTGACATGACCATTCCAGGCGAAGGGCATCTACACAACGGCATAATAGCCTCGGAACACATACAGAATAATATAACACCGACAGTCACATATATTCACATCATAGGCATATATACTGATATGAATATAACACAGTAAGTGTTTACATCAATTAGAGGTCATACCCGACACTCTAACTCCAAAATCATAGATACATGTACCAAATCCCATACTAATAATGGTACATGACATAGAGGTAGTCAACTACATATAATCCAAAAAGACTGCAACTATAAAGCAGTCAAGCCAAAAGTCATCATAATGTCCCAGTAGGAATGTCACCTAAGCACTTGTAACACTCGGGTTTGACCCGAGTATTATTTAAGAAAATAAACAATAAACGGATCAGTCAAACCATTCTCATTTATACATGAGGCAATATTAAGAAACATAACATAAATGGCATGATAGGAATAAGCATGGATGATTCATAAATACGATGCAATTCATGATGTTAACATATATATATATATATATATATATATATATATATATATAAAGTCTTTATAAATCTCGTGACAAGAGAAGAGCATAAAACAACAAGAATTGACAAATAAATGCCAAACATAAATCAATTTGACGCGTATCGCACCAAAGTCATCAAGAATCCAGAAATCACTCGAAATCCAGAAAACATCATGAAAAGGCAGGCTTGTTCACAGATGAGATACGATCTCTAGGTAGCGAACCCATTTGTTTGAGCCGAAGCTCCCCACGAAGCCGGGTCGTGACCCCGATAGAGGAAAACATCATAAATCATAGAGAATCATAGAAAGATGGACCGAAGTCCCAAAGATGAAGACCATGTTCAATCGAAAGAGTCCAAGAATTAACCGTTATAGCAAACACAAGGGGTCATAGTCCTTGTTTTTACTAAGGCGTTTAATTAGATTCCTCATCCGATCAAGAAAAAGGTTTATAAAAATATGTACTAGTAGATTGGAAACGATTTATAAAACAATTTCGTAAAATAGCTTCGTATAATGAAGTAAGATCTGTAAACCATTTTGGTAAACGAATTTGGTATCTACTAACAATATAAAACCTTTTTACATAGTTTCAAAGCAGCAATTCTCGTATAATATCGATCGAAATAACGATTGAACTAAGAATCCACGTTTTAATAACGTATTTTAAATCTCGTAAATATCGATTATAAAATCCATTCACAATGAATAAATCGATAATCCATAAAAATCGAACTGCAGAAATCTGTGCTGTAGGGAAAATGAAAAGTCACAAAAAAGGTCTAAATGGGCCGAAACTCGACCGGGAATGAGCTCAAATGGGGGTAAACTGTGGACCGAGGTTCCCATGGGTCCACAGCAGAAAAAAAGGATCCAGACGTCGGAATTAAAAATTTAGACGTCTGAGTTTGTAATTTTGCAAAACCGAAAGGTTTTATTTCATTTTGGTGCCAATTCAGACGTTTGAATTATTTTGATCAGACGTCTGAATTTCAATTCAGACATCTGAAATAAATAATTCAGACTTCTGAATTTCCTATTTCTTTTCCATAATTATTTGAAGCAGGTCAGACGTTTGAGCTAAAATATTTAGCCGTCTGAATCTGCTTCTGAGCATCAATTTGCCTAGAAAACATGTTTAAAACAATATCGACAAACGCCCAATGGCTTGTGATGATTCCTATGTAATAATGAAGTATCTAAGGCTTGCCAAAACAACTCATAACACCCAAAATTAACATGCACACCAAGAATCCCAGTGGAAATCATTGAAAATGAAACCATGCTTCATAAATTTGAAATATCAACACATAAATCAATCAACACAAACAAATACACAATTTATAAGCAACATATACGTGCCAAGAGCACACTAGACAAGCATGAATGCTTGAGGCATAGATGTGAGCTCATAGGAACTCAACTTTGATTGTTGAATGCAAGGAGATGAATCAAAACAAAGCCAAATCAACCTCTCTTCGCATGAAGCTTACAAATCCTCAACCTAAGCAACTAGATATACCAATCCCAATAGTTAGGTTTAGAAAAATCCCCAAAAATGGAAGAGGAAGCCAGTAAAGGAAGATGGAGATGATCTTACCTAGATTTCTCCTTGGATTAGCTAAACTAGCATAAGATTTCCTAAGATTGGAGCTTAGGAATATTTATTTCCTCTTCCCTTAGGTTTAGGAATTTACTTAAGAAAATGAATGAAGAGTTAAATGATAAGGAGAGGTAGGTGGAGAGGTTATGTAGTGGCTTTCATTGGGTTAGGGGCTAGCTTAACCCAAACCAAGTCCACTAAAAGGTTCCAATTTTCCACTTACTCCAAACATATCAATGTTTATAGTCAAAAAGGTCGCGAACGACAGTTTGAACTCAATGGAATTGGTTTCAAGTCCAAATTCAATCGTTTACAAAAATTCACCTTTTTGGGCACAAAACTAATATATCGCTTCAATATTTAAACATTCGTTTAAATAATTTTGTAGTCAATTTTACGGGTTGTTACAGACTTCCCTCCTTAAAGAAATTGCGTCCTCACAATTATTCAAAATAAACTACTAGTGTAACAACCGTAAAAATTTCAAATTCCCAATAAGAATAAAAAGAAAATTCACCTTATGCGAATAGGTCCGGATGAGAACGCTCGATGGACTCCTTAGTTTCCTACGAGCAATCCTTCGGATTAGCAGACCATTGGACTTTAACAAGGGGAACTTCTTTATTACGGAGGCGCTTTACTTCCGTGGCAACAATTCGAAGGGGTTGTTGCTTGTAGGTAAGATTCGGTGAAATTTCTATTTCTTCAAGAATATGAGGCTCGATAGAGATATGAGATTTCCCTAATTTCCTCCGTAGATGAGAAACATGGAACACATTATGAATGGAAGAAAAGCGATCCGGTAGCTTCACTCGATATGAAACAACTCCAACGCACTCGGTGATGGGAAAAGGACCAATAAATCTTGGCGCTAATTTTCCCGATTTGCTAAATCACATAACACCCTTCATGGGTGATACAAAGAATAAAAACCGAGTCCCTCACGGAAAATTATAACGTTCTTTTTTTGCTATCGGCATAGGACTTTTGCCGACTTTGATCTTCTTTCATGCGGCGACGAATAAGCTCAATTTTCTCCGTGGCATCTTGAACAATATCGGGGCCTACAATTAATTTCTCTTCGGTTTCGAGCCAACAAGAAGGAGATCGGCATGGCCTTCCGTAAAGGGCTTCAAAAGGCGCCATGCTATACTCGATTGATAACTATTATTGTATGAGAATTCCACATGGGGAATGTGGTCCTCCCAACTTACTCCAAATTCAAGTATGCAAGCGCGGAGGAGATCCTCAAGAATTTGATTTACCCGCTCCGTTTGCCCATCGGTTTGCGGATGATAAGCGGTACTAAGATCAAGCCTTGTTTCCAAAGATCCTTGGAGACTCTTCCAAAATCCGCTAGTAAACAACGGATCACGATCACTTATAATTGAAAGAGGGATTCCATGTAGCCGAACGATCTCTTTAACATAAAGCTTAGCTAGAAGGGAGCGGTGCGATTAGATCGAACGGGTAAAAAGTGTGCGGATTTGGTGAGACGATCCACATTTACCCATATACTATCATGGCCTTGACGAGAACGGGGTAATCCGTCCATAAAATCCATGGAAACATTTTCCCACTTCCATAAGGGAATTTCTAATGGTCGCAACAACCCACCGGGCCTTTGATGTTCGGCTTTCACAAGTTGGCAAGTCGTGCAACAACTAACAAAGTTAGCAACATATCATTTCATCCCCTCCCAATAATAGAGTCGCTTCATGTCCGTATACATTTTGCTACTCCCGGGATGGATAGAGAATTTAGAATGATGAGAATCCTCCAAAACGGTCTTGCGCAAATCATCTTGATTTGGAACGATAAATCATCCAAATTTTCGAACGGATCCTCTTGAATCAAGACTATAGTCACCATTTTCTTCAACACAAGATTTATTTCTATGATTATGACTGATACGAGCCAATTCGGGATCTTGCACTTGTGCTTTATAGATACGGTCAAAAAGGGAGGGATGAGCCACGAGGTTACATATTATTGGAGTGGAAACCAGGTTGGAGTGACGACTTCGAATCTCACACGAAGATAATAATTCAAGATCCTTCCACTCTGATAACATCATAGAAAAGATCGCATGTTGCTTCCGACTAAGTGCATCGGCGACGCGATTTCCTTTACCGAACGTGTAAAGAATATCCATATCATAAGAAGCAAGAAACTCCATCCATCGTTGCTGTCGCAAATTGAGTTCCTTTTGAGAAATTAAATATTTGAGCGACTTATGATCCGTGTAAAGCACAAATTAATCCCCTAAAAGATAATGGTGCCAAATTCGAAGAGCGAAAACAACTGCGGCGAGCTCTAAATCATGAGTTGCATATCGAGTCTCGGCCGGTTTTAATTGCCTAGATGCATAGGCAATGACACGTTCTCGTTGCATGAGAATGGCCCCTAATCCAATGAGGATAGCATCGGTATAAACAACAAGATCTTGATTCCCCTCGGGGATAACAAGAATGAGAGCATTAGAAAGAAGTTCTTTGAGCTTTTGGAATGCGGCTTCACACTTGTCCGACCAAGTGTATTTTACTTCCTTCTTTGTCAAATGGATGAGTGGAACGACAATTTTAGAAAAATCTTTAATTAACCGATGGTAATAACCTGCCAATCCAAGGAAGCTATGAATTTCCGTCACACTTTCCGGTCTCTTCCAATTTTTAATGGCCTCTATCTTAGATGGTTCAACCGAAATTCCGGATTTGGAAATAATATGCCCCAAAAATTTCACGCTTGCTCGCCAAAAATGGCATTTGGAAAACTTATCTTTTAATTGGTGGTTTTTAAGTGCTTCCAAAACGGCACGAAGGTGGTTCTCATGTTCTTCCTCGGTTTTAGAATAAACAAGGATGTCATCAATAAATACAAGCACGTAGCGATCGAGAAAATCCCTAAAAACATGGTTCATGAGATCAAAAAAATAAGCTGGGGCATTTGTTAGTCCAAACGGCATTACTAGCCATTCATAAGAACCAAATCGGGTCCGAAAAGAAGTCAACGGAATGCTATCCTCCGCGATGCGCAATTGGTGAAATCCGGTAGCTAAGTCCAATTGGGAAAAGACTCTAGCACCACTAAGTTGATCAAAAAGTTCATCTATGCACGGAAGAGGATATCTATTTTTGATGGTGAGGTCATTAACCATGCGGTAGTCCACGCAAAGCCTAAGAGTTCCATCCGACTTTTTCACAAAGATTGTTGAGGCTCCCCACGGCGAGGAACTTGAGCGTATAAATTGTTTCTTCTCTAATTCGGATAATTGCTTGCGCATTTCTTTATTTTCCTTGTTAGATAATCGATAAGCGGGACGCGTAACAGGAAGAGATCCGGGAATTATATTAATCCGGAATTCAATAGCTCGATTAGGAGGGAGACCCATCACGGGCTCAAATATATCGGGAAATTCTTGAACAACCGCAATTCGAGATATCATATCCTCCTCATCATCGTTATCCACATCCCTAGAATTTGGAGCAAATAACAAGGCTATAAGTCCCGTGTCTGGATTTGGAAGTACTAGTTTTACACGGTCTTTGGATTGAAGATGCCGAAGATAAATTGTCTGTTCCGGACATAATATGTGGGCTTCATAACAGAGGAGCCAGTTCATTCCCAAAATAATTCCAAAACCCAAATAGTGCATAACATGAAAATCCGCTAGGAAAGGGTAACCACTTAAAGAAATTTCAACATCGCGACATAATAGACTAAGAGTAGTTGATCCCCCTATGGGATTAGTAACCGATAAAGAAGTCATTAAACAAACAGTATTCAAAGAATTAGCATGCACAAGTTCTTGTGAAATAAAAGAATGAGATGCGCCCGTATAAAAAAGAACTCATGTAGGATGTCCATGAAAATCAATTATGCCATCGAGAATAGAATTTAATGTACCTTGGCCCGAAGTAGCGTTGGGAGGAGCTTGTATGACATTGAGCTTTCCACTCTTATTAGGAGGACGAGTAGGACATGCGCTTATCATGTGACCTGGCTTCTTGCAATAGTTGCAAGTACGAGGCTTAATGCACTGAGAGGCGATATGACCCTTTTCTACGCAATTGAAACATTCGCCGTTACGGAGCCTAGAGTTCTTGGCCTCGTAAGTCACTAGCTTCTCCTTCTTGTTGGGTTGAACCCAAGGCTTCTTCCCGGTTCCTCCCATGTTGTTGGTGTTGCCCTTGTTTTGAGAACCCCCGGCTTCATTATCATTGGGTCGTTTCTGGACCACTTCAAGTTGTAGCGCGATATTAACCAATTCATCAAATGTTTTGGATAGCTTAAGAGTCAATGGCTCCTCAAGACATTTCTTGAGTCCATGAATAAAGCGCAAATTCTTCTTCTTCGGGGTATTAATATATTCGAGTCCATACTTGGACAGCGAGTCAAAAGAGGCGGCATACTCTGACATAGTAGATGTGCCTTGAACAAGGTCTTGAAAGCGACGTGATAGTGCTATTTTCTCTCCGTTCGATATGAACTTCGCCTCGAACCTTTCTTTAAATAGGTTCCAAGTAAGGTTCGCTTCGGGAGTATCAATAGTGAGCAATTCATACCAGATCAACGCTTGTTCTTGGAGCATACTAGAAATTACTTGTAACTTATGCAAATCAGTAAGATCCATGCGAGTAAAGATGCGCTCACATGTTCTGAGCCAATTCTAGACTTTGATTACACCTTCGGAGCCCTTAAACGGTTTTCCACCTAGCTTTGAGAAATCGCTACATAAAGTCGCAAACCCAGATTTGGGATGCGTAGGAGGTGGGGGAGCGCCTGCCGTGTGGGAATTTGCAATAAGATCAAGAAGTTGTTGAGTGCTCATTGTGACCGCTCCAACTACAGGGGGTGGAACTACAGGCGGTGGGGCTACAGGAGGTGGAGCTTCGGGCCTGACATTCGCCCTAGCAGGATAACGACGAGGACGTCTAGCCATTTCTCTCCTTCAAGAAAGAAAGAAAGGAAAACGTCACTTAAAAATCAAGGATCATAACCCTATTCTAGGATAGATAAGCAACCATGACTCAATCTAACCCTAAGCCTCAAACTCCTAAAAGATGTCCGAGACATGATCCTTGCTACGAAATTCTATATTGTTCCGAAGATTGGCTCCGATACCAACTGTAACGCCCCGCCTCTATACCCGCCATAGTCAAGTTCCTTTCGTGTGAAATGTCATCGGCCACAGCGGAGAATAAGGTTGGTTAGGGGCGACCATTAATATATTTACTCTTGCTTAGAGAGTAACGTTGAATGGCACAGCCGTACCAAAATTTTTCGACATGACCATTCCAGGTGAAGGGCATCTACACAACGGCATAATAGCCTCGGAACACATACATAATAATATAACACCGACAGTCACAAATATTCACATCACAGGCATATATACTGATATGAATATAACACAATAAGTGTTTACATCAATTAGAGGTCATACCGACACTCTAACTCCAAAATCATAGATACATGTACCAAATCCCATACTAATAATGATACATGACATAGTGGTAGTCGACTACATATAATCCAAAAAGACCACAACTATAAAGCAGTCAAGCCAAAAGTCATCATAAGGTCCCAGCAGGAATGTCACCTAAGCACCTGCAACACTTGGGTCTGACCTAAGTATTATTCAAGAAAATAAACAATAAACGGATCAGTCAAACCATTCTCATTCTTACATGAGCAATATTAAGAAACATAACATAAATGGCATGATAGGAATAAGCATGGATGATTCATAAATACGATGCAATTCATGATGTCAATATATATATATATATATATATATATAAAGTCTCCATAAATCTCGTGACAAGAGAAGAGCATAAAACAACAAGAATTGACAAATAAATGCCAAACATAAATCAATTTGACGCGCATCGCACCAAAGTCATCAAGAATCCAGAAATCACTCGAAATCCAGAAAACATCATCAAAAGGCAGGCCTATTCACAGATGAGATACGATCTCTGGGTAGCGAACCCATTTGTTTGAGCCGAAGCTCCCAACGAAGCCGGGTCGTGACCCAGATAGAGGAAAACATCAGAAATCATAGAGAATCATAGAAACCCGGACCGAAGTCCCAAAGATGAAGATCATGTTCAATCGAACGAGTCCAAGAATTTACCGTTAAAGCAAACACAAGGGGTCATAGTCCTTGTTTTTACTAAGGCGTTTAATTAGATTCCTCATCCGATCGAGAAAAAGGTTTATAAAAATATGTACTAGTAGATTGGAAATGATTTATAAAACAATTTTGTAAAATAGCTTCGTATAATGAAGTAAGATTTGTAAACCATTTTGGTAAACGAATTTGGTATCTACTAACAATATAAAACCTTTTTACATAGTTTCGAAGCAGCAAATCTCGTATAATATCGATCGAAATAACGATCGAACTAAGAATCCACGATTTAATAACGTATTTTAAATCTCGTAAATATCGATTATAAAATCCATTCACAATGAATAAATCGATAATCCATAAAAATCGAACTGCAGAAATCTTTACTACAGGAAAATGAAAAGTCACAAAAAAGGTCTAAATGGGCCGAAACTCGACCGAGAATGAGCTCAAATGGGGGTAGACTGTGGACCGAGGTTCCCTCCGGTCCACAACAGAAAAACAGGATTCAGACGTCTGAATTAGAAATTCAGACGTCTGACTTTGTAATTTTGCAAAACCGAAAGGTTTTAGTTCATTTTGGTGCCAATTCAGACGTCTGAATAATTTTGATCAGACGTCTGAATTTTAATTCAGACATCTGAAATAAATAATTCAGACTTCTGAATTTCCTATCTCTTTTCCATAATTATTTGAAGGAGGTCAGAAGTCTGAGCTAAAATATTCAGACATTTGAATCTGCTTTTGAGCACCAATTTGCCTAGAAAATATGTTTAAAACGATATCAACAAATGCCTAATGGCTTGTGATGATTCCTATGCAATAATGAAGTATCCAAGGCTTACCAAAACAACACATAACACCCAAAATTCACATGCACACCAAGAATCCCAATGGAAATCATTGAAAATGAAACCATGCTTCATAAATTTGAAATATCAACACATAAATCAATCAACGCAACCAAATACACAATTTATAAGCAACATATACGTGCCAAGAGCACACTAGACAAGCATGAATGCTTGAGGCATAGATGTGAGTTCATAGGAACTCACCTTTGATTGTTGAATGTATGGAGATGAATCAAAACAAAGCCAAATCAACCTCTCTTCGCATGAAGCTTACAAATCCTCAACCTAAGCAACTAGATATACCAATCCCAATAGTTAGGTTTAGAAAAATCCCCAAAAATGGAAGAGGAAGCTAGTAAAGGAAGATGGAGATGATCTTACCTAGATTTCTCCTTGAATTAGCTAAACTAACACAAGATTTCCTAAGATTGGAGCTTAGGAATATTAATTTCCTCTTCCCATAGGTTTAGGAATTTACTTAAGAAAATGAATGAAGAGTTAAATGACAAGGAGAGGTAGGTGGAGAGGTTATGTAGTGGCTTTCATTGGGTTAGGGGCTAGCTTAACCCAAACCAAGTCCATTAAAAGGTTCCAATTTTCCACTTACTCCAAACATATCAATGTTTATAGTCAAAAAGGTCGCGAATGACATTTTGAACTCAATGGAATTGGTTTCGAGTCCAAATTCAATCATTTACAAAAATTCGCCTTTTTGGGCACAATATATCTCTTCGATATTTAAACATTCATTTAAATAATTTTGTAGTGAATTTTACGGGTTGTTACAGAAAATCTGACCTAGGGGATTTAGGTCAGTCTAGGGTTTTGAGCGTAGGATTAGAATAGGAGCGAGGGGTTCGCGAGTTTACATGGTCTTCTAAGCGGGATCTGTTATATTACCTAGTAGAAACCTTAGGAACGCAGCAGTAGGCATATTATGTTCGACGTACTCACCAAGCGGTCTGATAGGACTGGAAAACGTAGATTCCAAGCATAAATAATCAGCAACGGGCGGGCTGACCGACCCTGTTTGTAACAACCCGGAAGCTCAGATACCAGCTGAAGCAACCCAAACTTCACCGAATGGGAAAGCCCAGACGAGTTGAGAACACGACACGTCGGAACGCAAGCAGCAGAACATTTCATTGCATCCTAGTTTGCGTATCATTTACCTTATTTTCATAGCATACTTTAGTTAAAAATAACATTTTTAACTAAATAATAATTATTTCATTGCATGTGAATTTTATATGTCGCATACATAAGTTAAAAAAACCTATTTTTAACTAACTAATGACGTATGAAATTATATATAAGCATTGGATGGAAATATTCATTAGATAATTAAAAATAAGTTTTTTTTAACTTATGTATGCGACACATAAAATTCACATGCAATGAAATAATTATGAGTTAGTTAAAAATGTTATTTTTAACTAAAGTATGCTATGAAAATATTGAAAGTGATACGCAAACTGGGATGCAATGAAATGTTCTGTTGTTTGCGTTCCGACATGTCATGTTCTCAACTTAATCCGGGCTTTCCCATTCGGGGAAGTTTGGATCGCTTCAGCTGGTATCAGAGCTTTGGTTTTTCAAAGCTCGAGAACAAGATACATTAGAACCAAATGAAAGAATTCATCAGAGATAGGGTTAGTAGTGTCCTATGAGATTAACTCGTTAGAGATAGGGTTAGTAATACCCTAGAATGAGTTCGAAGAGTATTATTTATTGAAAAAGAAATCTAGTTTTGAAATTTAAATCTTATAATACGTATTTGATTATTTTACTTTAAATTGGTTTGGACTATCGAGTATATGAAGATTTTGCATATACGCCTAGCTTGCGTGTATGCGAAGTCTCAGATATACTGGATAGATATAGAATCATGCTCTAGTCGCCCGGAGATGATTCTAATGATGTGGCCACATCATCAACATTTATGTTCCAGCATCGAAAGTGGGATATCTATATATTTCCGATTGACTATTGTGAGAACCAAAACTTAGTTAAGATTATAGTTTGTGTTTTGGTTTCAAAATGTGATTTTTTGGATATATATAAAAGATACATGTTTGAAAATTTAATCAAAAATAATTGCTGGTTGTGTTGTTTGATTATTAGTTTCACTGATAAGAATATTGAAATAATGGAACCATTATGAACATGAAAAGTAAATTAAGCCAAATCGATCAAACATTGAACCGAATTGAAAATTGGTTGAATTTGCATATATGTACATGCATATATGTTGAACATGTCATAGCAAGGAGGTTAGAGAAGTGAATAAAATTGTATGCCCAATAAATAGGTACATATTTACTGTTTTGTTTGGGTTTTGATGATTTTATGAGCCGATTGGCTAGTCGCTTGGCTTTTTCTTTTTCTTTTTGATTGCAGAGGGCCCTGCGTGGCAAGTTGCGGTTTTAAATATCAACCCGTACAAAGGAAGTTATGGAGAATTTTTTCAGAAATTTAGGGTGTTAGCCATATTTTTGAAAAATTTGAAAGTTCTTAGAAACTGAAAAGTTGAAGAACTTAAGCCAGAATGAAAGTTGAGTTGGTTAGTTAAACAACTTTCAGCGCCGTTCCTTTTCGAGGACGAAAAGATTTTAAGTGGGGAAGATTGTAACAACCCGGAAGCTTTGATACCAGCTGAAGTGACCCAAACTTCCCCGAATGGGAAAGCCGGGATTGAGTTGAGAAAACGACACGTTGGAACACAAACAGCAGAACATTTCATTGCATCCTAGTTTGCATATCACTTTCCTTAATTTCATAGCATACTTTAGTTAAAAATAACATTTTTAACTAACTCATAATTATTTCATTGCATGTGAATTTTATATATCGCATACATAAGTTAAAAAAAACTATTTTTAACTAACTAATGAATATTTCCATCCAACGCATATATATAAACGGTGTAAGAAAATATATATACGTTGTATGAAAATATACATATACGTTATATGAAAACATATATATGCATCGTATGAAATTATATATATGCGTTGGATGGAAATATTCATTAGTTAGTTAAAGATAGGTTTTTTTAACTTATGTATGCGACATATAAAATTCACATGCAATGAAATAATTTTGAGTAAGTTAAAAATGTTATTTTTAACTAAAGTATGCTATGAAAATAAGGAAAGTTATATGCAAACTAGGATTCCATGAAATGTTCTTCTGTTTGCGCTCCGACGTGTCATGTTCTCAACTCAATCCGGGCTTTCCCATTCGGGGAAGTTTGGGTCGCTTCACTGTCGATCCAAGTGGGTCACATTCGTGTGGTCCTAGGCATCCGCTAGAGATGGCTCGAATCCGGTGAGGAGAGATCCCTTGCCTCGACTCATAGATGGAATCCAATTTCCAATACGCGACTTTACGGTTTTAGTTGTAAACCTATATGGCGATATTGTAGGATAGGGTACTATACCTTCTATGATTGATACATTTATATTCGAAGTTTTTTTATGCACTATGCACTTATAATAATATCAAAATCTTTGTTTTAAAACGTATGAAGCATCTTTGGCTATTATAAGGTAAACCTCTATCCTCCGGCCTCCGTTGCATTGTGTGATGGGACTTGAATCTTATAATAGCTTCATTCTTTCAAAAAGCATTGCATTGTTTATACTTGTTTTATTTTAAATGGATTCTTGTGGAGTAAACTCGTTCCATGACATAGGGCGTGGTCCCACGATATTTCCAACTTTTAAAAAGAAAATTTTTTAATAACTGTTTTTAGCTCTCACAGCAGTCTCATGACTGACTCGAAGTTTATTGTTTTCCACCTAATTTCTTGTTGCCTATATTTTCGACACAGGCAGACGGTAGTTTTGAATTTGCAGATCTTTTCTTTTCACAGGATACTGGATTACAGCTGGAGTTGTATTCAGAAAGCTCTGTATCTGTGCATTGTCTTCAATTGTGTTAGTTGATATTTTCCGCTGCATTGTACTTACATTTCGTGTGTGTGTATATATACAACATTTTCCGCTGTGTATTTGTTTTCCGCACTCTGTTATTCTTGTTCTCTGATGTATATTGTGCAATAGCAATGAAAAGTTGTATTGTTCTGTGTTTTGATGAGTCATGTTCTCAAAAATCTGTATTCTCCTTCGGTTTAGGTCGGGCGGGGTTTTTGGGTTCTGTCAGTTTGGTATTAGAGCTTTGGTTTACAGAGCTCTAGAACAAGACACATTAGAATCGAACGAACGGAATACTTAGAGATTGAATTAGTAATATTCTATTAAAGAATAATCATTAGAGATGGGATCAGTAGTATCTTAGAATAAGAAAATTCATTAGAGATGGGGTTAGTAATACTGTAGGATGAATCGAGAGTTATATGTGTATGAATAACATATTTGTGATTATCATATATATATATATATAATCCGATTTTGAAAATATATTTTTGAGTATGTAAAAGTTATATGTTTGGAAAGTTAATTAACTGGTCTATTGTTGGTTATGATGTGTGGTAGTTGGTTTAACTAATAATAATATCGGAATAATAAAACCAATATAAAAATGAAAGGTAAATCAAGCCAAATCAAATATAATGTTGAACTGATTTGAAAATTAGTTGGGTTAGACATGTGTATATGTCAAACAGGTTGTTGCATAAAGGTTAAGAAGAAAAATAAAATTGTGTGCCTGACAAAAAGGTATATATTTATTATATTGATTGCGCAATTTAATTATTACTATTGTTGTGTGTGAATTGGATGTGCTGTGATGGTTACTTGTGTGAAATTAAACATAAGCCATTGGATAGTAAACAATAATTATGGACTACACAACATAGCATAAATTGTGGACAACATAGCATAGCATATCCATTTAAGCATATAATTGTTTGATGCTTATATGACGAGTTTCGGATGACCATATGAGCATGTAAGTATTTGATGATTGTATGGTAAGGAGTGAATTAAAGACAGAATTGGGGACTCATTATGGATTAAGGATTTAATAATAAACCCAACACGAGTCATGAGATGACAGAAATATATACATCTCTCTTATGTGCAGATAAGTCACATGGATCATGAGATAATCCCCACTCACGGGTCTTAAGATGATAATTTTTACACATCTCCCTTGGGTGTAAATAAGTCACAATTGTTTTGTTTTTTTTGTATATTGATATATTGATTTTTGAGAGCCTGTTGAGGCCATTTATATTTGAACAGATCAAGCCGTACAAAGGAGGTTATAGCTTAATTTTCTTGAAATTTAAGGCGTTGGCCAAATTTCAGGAAAATTACAAAGTTCTTAGAAACTGAAAAGTTGAAGAACTTGAGCCAGAATGAAAGTTAAGTTGGTTATTTAAATGACTTTCAGCTCCGTTCCTTTTTCGAGATGAAAAAGTTTTAAGTGCGGGAGATTGCAACAATCCAGAATTTTGGAACCAATTTAAAATTTATATTTAATTGATTTTAAGAAAAATTAATTATTTTAAACGATTTATTTTGAGAAATAACGCCGTTAAATTTATTTAAAATGAAGTTAGATTGTATAAATTTAAAACTTGATAAAAAGAACTCGTAACATCGCGATAGTTTGAAAATTTAGTTTTAAACTGTAAATGAGTATACATAATTCATTATAAGTTGGATTTTTGTAAAACTAGAAACGTCAAGATCTAATTAACTGTATCTTTCTAATGAATGTAAAATAAAACTGAGATTTCGTGTTATAAATTGTAAGTTATGTCAAAATTAAAATTTAGAAAAGTCGCTACAAAATCATTTATAAATTATAATGATTTATTAAATATAATAAAAGGAATTTTATTGTAAAATGAATATCGTTGGACTATAAACTTGTAATATCAAGTTATAAACTCAAGTATGTCTATTTTACAGTTATGTTGTATTATTTGGATATATATGTGATAATAATAATTAGTTTATTATTATTTTGAATAATTTTGGAATTTAATAAGATTATAATAAAACTACATAGCCTTTAAAAATGGCCATTTTGCAAACGACTTCCATTTTCGACGAAACCACTTTTATTGGATCCAGAATATTAAATTATTGCTAGATTTCAAATTTCGTAATTTTTGAATCTAGTATGTAACCCTGTGCAATAAATTGTGAATCGATCAGTCATTTGAACCCAGACTAGAGGTTCTTTAGCAACCGGACTCGGAATTCGATGAAACGAGTTTCATTAGGACCGTAATATCAAAACATAGTTGTATGTCAATTTTCATCGCTAACGGCGTTTATATGTGATCGAGGCATTAATAAACTTCGATCGGAGATAGCGTTAAGCGAAGAAATAATAAAATATAAAATTCAAAACTCTACTCTATATAATATCTCCATCTTCTAAACCCTAATCACTTCCGCTTGGCAATTTTGCAGCCAGCCCCTTCTCCTCTCTCAAAATATTTGCAAATAAGCCCCTCAATATAAAACAATTTATATCTTCCAATCCATAAATAATTTGAGGAAACTTCCAATTGGAGAGTTGTAGATCATGTTGATAGTTACCAACCAAAAAAATTTGAGGGTGTTTGGAGTTACGGTTTCATCGAGATCTAGGTTTGATGCCAGAAAAGTGATGTTAGTTTTGGTGATTTTATGGCTAAACGGTTGAGAATTAGATGTTGGCGTCAAAAGAGAAGCTGTCGACAAGAGAGAGGGCTACAAGTTTTCATTGGGGTGGTTGGCCTGAAACGACCTGAGGTGATCGAAAATACAAGTTGATCAGAGATCAACATTTTGGTGAAGCTACGAACATGTTTGGCCATATTCCAGCCAAGATCAACGTCGATCGACGATGGGTCTGAAGGGGAAGGGTGGATGGTGGCGTGCGGCATCGACGCCTAGGGGTGCGTGACTGTGGAAGTAGATGGCGGTTGGGAAATCGACCACGAGTTTGATTTGGGTCTTCGGCCAAATTAAGATCACCGGCGTTGATCTGGGCGGTGCCACTCAGGGAGGCGGCATGCCGTGGAAGGGGTAATGTAACACCCCACGTATGTTAATGTCACTCTTTAATAGAATGCATTAAGTTTCTGAAGCTTTATAGGTAAACAAAATAGAATTTCGCAAGACATACACATAAAATAGCGGCGGAAATTTAAAACTTCATTTGTTTAGCAGAAAGACATCGTGGTCTCTAATCCAGTTACAACATCAGACTAAAATACTGAAACCAAATACATCAACCAAAAACATCTGTCTTGCACTAAAAAACATCAGAGTATAGAAATGTAAAGTCATAATCCCCATAATTAGCAATAACAAAGTAGATAGGAAATCAAAGCAATACATCAAAGCAGATCCAGATCCAAGCAGAAATAGAAGAGAGAAAGTCCTAATCACGACTGAGCGTTCCCACCCTGAAAACCTTGGGGGGAAGGAAAGAGAGAAAGGGAAACAAAAAGGGCCAGACATAAAGTCTGGTAAGTCCAGTGACTTTTAGCATATGAACAAATAATAGTATCAAGACAGGTAAATAAAAATGAATGAAAGGTAACAGTAACAGAAATAGCAGGCATACACAGGATAAACATGATAAGCAGAATAAACAGGATAATATCGACCAAGCTATGCTTCTGAATGATATGCCAAAACAGATCTAAATTATCTCTATGTCTCTGCACCGGTACTAGTATAACAGGACTAGAGGTTACCCTAATTACTCAACATAACAACAGGATTAGGCATACACTAGTTATGTAACGGGATTTACCCAACAGGCACAATCAATAGGGCTAGGTGTACACTAATTACTAAACAGAAGCAGAATGATCCCCACAAAAATGTAATGGTAGGATTAGGTGTACCCTAGTTACATAACGGGTTTTATCCCAAACAGAAAGGACAAGTACCTAAACAGAAATAACTGGTGTTACCCCCAAACAAAAATAATGGGTGTTACCCCAAACTGAAATAACAGGTACCCCAACAGAAACAGACAAGAATAGATGTACCCTAATTACTACCCCAAGCGATCGGCTCCCTATTGTGTAAATACGCGGTGTTGGCCCCACAGTAGGGTGCATCACTCCCTAAAGTGGCAACCTACAGAAGGACATAGATCTATTTACCAGTGCTACAACGACTTATTTTCCCTTGCAGATCGGACCCATGCACGCTCATGCCTCTGTTGGAACGCGTCCGTACACACACCCTTCCAGGTGAACCTCTTACAATCAGTTCAATAAGCGTGCCCTGAGCCCTACCTAGTGCGGGGTCACTATTTAATACCAGAACGGGTTACTGATTGATATGGGCCCCAAACAGCAGATGACACAAGCTAAACCCCTAGGCTTGTACCTCCAATTAAATAGGATTTCACTTATCAAATTATGTCTTTACAGATTTAACGGGTTTACCGATTTAACAGATTAACCCCAAAGATTTAACAAGTTTACCTAACCCCACAGATTCAGCAAGTTTAACAGATTCAGCAGGTTTAACAGATTCAGTAAGTTTAACAGTTTCAATAGTTTTAATAGATTTAGCATATTTAACAAATTTAGCAAAATTAACAATTTAGCAGGTTTAAAAAATTCTGCAGATTTAAGAAATTCAGCCAGTTTAACAAATTAAGCAGGTCCAACAGATTCTGCAGGTAGGTATATCAAATTTTGGAGGTTTAACAGATTCTGCAGGTTTAACAAATTCAGCAGAATTAACAGATTCGGTAGGTTTAACAGATTTCGCAGGTTTAACAGATCTAATAGATTCAACGGTTTTAACAGATTCAGCGGATTTAACCGATTTAGTAGGTTTAACAGATTTGGCAGATTTAATTGATTCGCATGTTAAATAGATTTAGCGGTTTTAACAGATTCAGCAGGCTTAACAAATTCAACAGGTTTAACAGATTTAGTGGGTTTAACAGATTCAGCGGGTTTAACAGATTCAACAGGATTAACAAATTTAGCAGGTTTAACAGATTCAATAGGTTTAACAGATTCAATAGGTTTAACAGATTCAGCAAGTTTAACCGATTCAACAGGTTTAATAGATTTTGCAGGTTTAGCGGATTTAACAGATTCATTAGGTTTAACCGATTCAACAGGTTTAATAGATTCAGTAGGTTTAAAGATTAAGCAGGTTTAACAGATTTAACAGGTATAATAGACTCAGCAGGTTTAACAGATTCAACAGGGTTAACAGATTCAACAAATTTAACAGATTCATGAGATTTAATAAATTCAGCAGGTTTAACAGATCTAACAGATTCAGCAGATTTAACAGTCATATTCCATAACATATGATATACCCTAATCCTTCCCTCTTTCATTATCATTTCAGTTTATTACCCAGTTATCCCAATTTAATTCATACGTATATCTCAGAGAGGTTGGCCTAGGCTTAAAAGTAGCCAAGACTTATAAAATAAAAAGGGAAAAGAGAGGGAGAAGAACAGAAATAGGCATATAATAACTACTTAACAACAGAACAGAACAGAAGTACAGGAAAATTACATGTAATCATAGGATAACTATTTAGATATGAATCAGTTAAATAACTGGCCTAGTCTCAGATTTAGGTTTATTAACATGTCAGGTTTACTGTTAAATTTCATACCTAAAAGTAACTTGAACTCGCAAAGACTGGATAGGAATACAGGAAATATGTATGTATGATGATGTTGCGGAAGATAGTCTATGAGATCCGGAAGAATTGTTTGATTCAATCTAGAGTTGGGCAGCATTTCATTATCTCCATTATTTTATTTCCGAACAGAGGTTTGAGGAACAGTTTTTGGTGTAGGAAAATAATAAATGCATGGCTTTATATAGACTATAAACCCAACGAACCCAGAAGGTCAAATACACAACAATTAACTCGGTCGGATCAGGTGTGGGTCGACCCACCTGCCTTTGTGTTGACCCATTGGTCGACCCAGGCCTGGTGTGGGTCATCCCACATTGGTTTGGTCATTTTCCCTTCTGCTCGCCTCATTCATATTTAATTTTAAATTATATTTATATATAACCTAAATATATGTATGCAAACTTCTAATGTTCATAACTTCCTCATACGTTGTCCGTTTTACTTAAACTCAAAGTCTATCTGAACCAGAATTCCGAGATGAACGCAATGGTACAATATGTTTTACTTAATTCCCAACATATAATTAATTATTCTTTAGTTTACTGTCATTAATGTTTTCTTAAATTACAGGGTGTTACATTCTCCCCTGCTTAAAGGATTTCGTCCCTGAAATCTCCAAGTCAAGAAGAATGCCTATTACATTCACCTACAATCATCTACTTATCCATCATTCACTGGCATCCATTATCCTTAGGGATTTCTAATGCTTGTATGAACATATGCAAATGTGTATGTATGTTCCCACCCTGAGAAACATGGGGGGAAGAAAGAGGGAAAGGAAAACAAAAAGGGTTAGACATAAAGTCTGGCGAGTCCAGTAACTTTTAGCATATGAACAAATAATAGCTTCAGGACAGGTAAATAAAACAAGGTGAGAGGTAAAAGTAAAAGAAATAGCAGGCATAAACAGGATAAACAGAATAAACAGGATAATATCGACCAAGCTATGCTTCTCAATGATATCCCAAAACAGATCTAACTTATTTCTATGTCTCTACATCAATACTAATATAATAGGATTAGGGGTTACTCTAATTACTCAACAGAACAGCAGGATTAGGCACACACTAATTACACAACGGGATTTACCCAACATGAAAAATCAGCAGGACTAGGTGTACCTTAATTACTAAACAGAAACAGAATGATCCCCACAGAAATGTAATGGTAGGATTAGGTGTACTATAGCTACATAATGGGTTTTATTCCAAATAGAAATGACAGGTACCTAAAAAGAAATAACGGGTGTTACCCCAAACAGAAATAATGGGTGTTACTCCAAATAGAAATAAAAGTTACCCTAACAGAAACAGACAGAACTAGATGTAACCTAATTACTACCCCAAGCGGTCTACTCCCTACTATGTAAATACTCTGTGTTGCCCCACAGCAGGGTGTATCACTCCCTAAAGTGGCAACCTACAGAAGGACACATACCTATTTACCGGTGCTACAACGGCATATTTTCCCTATACATCAGACCCATGCACGCTCATGACTCTATTGGAACGCGCTCGTACACACACCCTTCCAGGTGAATCTCGTACAATCAGTTCAGCAAGCGTGCCCTGACCCCTACCTAGTGCAGGGTCCCTATTTAATACCAGAATGGGTTACTGATTGATATGGGCCCCAAACAGCCAATGACACAAGCGAAACCCCTAGGCTTGTATCCCTAATTAACTAGGATTTCCCATAGCAAGTTATGTCTTTATAGGTTTAACGGGTTCACAAATTTAACAGATTAACCCCACAGATATAACGTTATAGATTTAACAAGTTTACTTACCCCCACATATTTAACAAGCTTAACAGATTCAGTAGGTTTAACAAATTCAGTAAGTTTAACAGATTCAGCGGGTTTAAAAGATTCAGTAGATTTAACAGATTTAGCGGATTTAACAGATTCAGTAGGTTTAGCAGATTCAGCTGATTTAACATATTCAGAAAGTTTAACAGATTAAGAAGGTCTAACAGATTCAGCAGGCATGTTTATTAGATTCAACTTGTTTAATAGATTTTGCACGTTTAACAGATTCAACAGATTTAATAGATTCAACAGGTTTAACAGATTCAACAGATTCCAAAAGTTTAACAGATCTAACAGATTCAGCGGTTTTAATAGATTCAATGGATTTAACAGATTCAGCAGGTTTAACAGATTCAGTGGGTTTAACAGATTATGCAGATTCGTAGGTTTAACCGATTTAGCGGATTTAACAGATTCAACAGGTTTAACAGATTCAACAGGTTTAACAAATTCAACAGGTTTAACAGAATTAGCGGGTTTAACAGATTCAACAGGTTTAATAGATTCAATAGGTTTAGCGGGTTTAACAGATTGAGCAGGTTTAATAGATTCAGTAAGTTTAACAGATTCAACAGGTTTAACAGATTCAACAGGTTTAGTGGATTTAACAGATTCAGCAGGTTTAACAGATTCAGCAGGTTTATCAGATTCAGCAGGTTTAGCAGATTCAGTAGGTTTAACAGATTAAGGAGGTTTAATAGATTTAATAGGTATAACAGATTTAGTAGGTTTAACAGATTCAACAGGGTTAATAAATTCAACAGATTTAACTAATTCAGAAGATTTAACAGATTCAGCAGATTTAACAGATTCAGCAGGTTTAACACATCTAACAGATTTAACGGATTTAATAGTCATATTCCACAGCATACGATATGCCCCAATCCTTCCCTCTTTCATTATCATTTTAGTTCGTTACCCAATTATCCCAATTTCGTTTGTATGTATATTTCGGAGAGGTTGGCCTAGGCTCAAAGGTGGCCTAGACATATAAAATAAAAAGGGAAAAGAGAGGGAGAAGAACATAAATAGGCATATAATAACTACTGAACAGGAAAAATACATGTAATCGCAGGAAAGCTATTTAGATATGAATCGGTTAAATAACAGGCCTAGTCTCAGATTCAGGTTTATTAACATGTCAGTATTACTGTTAAATTTCATATCTAAAAGTAACTTGAACTCACAGAGACTGAATCGGAATACAGGAAATATGTATGTATGCTGATGTGGCAGAAGATAGCCTATAAGATGCAGAAGAATTATTTTATTCAATCTAGAGTTGGGCAACATTTCCTTATTGCCATTATTTTATTTCAAAACAGAGTTTTGAGGAATATTTTTTGGTGTGGGAAAATAATAAAATGCATGCCTTCATATAGACTATAACCCCAATGACCTCAGAACAGAAAACAGGTCAGATACACAACAATTAACTCGGTCGGATCAGGTGTGGGTCGACCCACCTACCACAGGGTCGACCCATGGGTCGACTCACCTGCCCTTGGGTCGACCCATTAGTAGTCCCAGGCCTGGTGTGGGTCATCCTACATCGGGTCCGGTCATTTTCCCTCCCGCTCACCTCGTTCAGATTTAATTTTAAATTATATTTACACATAACCTACTTATACGTATACAAACTTCTAAGGTTCATAACTTCCTCATACATTTTCCGTTTTACACAAAATTGGAGCCTATCTGAACTAGAATTCCGAGACGAACGCAATGGTACAGTCTGTTTTACTTAATTCCCAACATTTAATTAAGTATTCTTTAGTTTACTATCATTAATGTTTTCTTAAATTATAGGGTGTTACAAGGAAGCTAGCCAAGTGGTTGACCGGCGGTCTAAAGGCATGACGTGGCGGCGGTGGGTGATGGTAGAAAGTGAACATGATTTTGAAGGTGATGAATATATATTATTTTTTAATTCATGTATATAATACTTGAACGTTAATAACTTGCACATACAAACTCAGAATTGAACGAAACAAGTTTCCGTGCGATCGTGGAGTCGAGAGCTTCGCAACAAAACTAATTGAGACGAAACAGAGCAAGTTACATTTTTAGGTCAAATTAAACCCAAGTGTAATTTGATTTAAAAGAAATCGACAATTCGAATTAATCAATGTGAGATCTCTCTCAATTAATTTGTACAGTTATTCTATGTATAATTGAATATAAGTTGATTGCCTTATGCTGATTCTTATTTGATTAATTATCACAAAATGGTATACGATATGTGGTAGTTCACATCAGTATTGTTTGCAAACCCGACAGATGAATTGTTGATTTATTTTGATATGCTGTGATTGTGACTTTGAGATATCTAACATGTTAAAATAATGTTAATATATTTATGGTAGTTGAAATTGGATTAAATATCCATTTATAATTTGAATGGTGAATTTATTGTTACTCGTTTAAACGAAATTGGTTAGTTTGGAAAAATAATTCGAATTAAATTATATGTGGTTAAATTCATAAATTAGTAGTAGATTTAAATTGATTGTTGTTGATTGAAAACCCCACACGGGACTTGAGATGATATTTGATTTGCACATCCCCTTTGTTTGTAGTTTGTATGTTGATCAGTAGATCGACAGATTGAAATAAGTATCAACTATTTGATTGAAGCTTATATGAAAGTAAGTGCACATTGGATGTCATTTTGGATGTTGATAGCTGCTTTCCAATAATTGTTGGATATGTGAAATTCACATAAGCACAATTATATGATGTTTGGTTGAATTTTATTCCAATCCAAAATAAAAATGAATATTTTAATAATATAATATTCAGTGGAGAACCGAAGTTTGATTTCGAAGTCCAATTTTGAATGGACGTGTTTATACAAAAATATGATGAATATTCGTAACTATAATGAATGATTTTGAAGTGTTTTTAATATACTTATGGCTTGTCGAAGTTTAATTTAAAATGAATAGTAACTTTTCAAAGCGAAGTTTGGTTAGGATATGTAGCGAACATTTTAAAAAAAAATTCTTTCAAAAGTTCTTCGTTTATTTTTATTACTACTATAAGGAAATTTTGGAGCATAAAATGACGACTTTCGAAAAATAATATTATTTCATTCATTTTTTTGGCATAACCGATTGGTTTTTATAGTGTTCTGTAACACTCTTTTATTATAACTAATAATAAAATTACAAATAAGTATAGGTTATTGTAGTTAGCAGTCAGCTAATTTCGGTTTTTGAGGTGGACCGTCCACCACCTCTTTTATAGTGTTCTGTCCACTCTACCTAAACAGGCCAACAGAACAGGAGCTAGCTAAATTACTAGACTACATAATTAATATCATTTAATCTCCATGCAGGGAGTCGATACATTACATAAGTTCACTCAGTACAAAAAGATAAAACATTCTGTTCCGAACCGAGTGAAACAGAATTACCTAATGATTAACATAGGCATGCGCAAGATAAAATATCTTTGCATAGCAGTGAAAATATCCATCCACTTGCACATACCAAAAGCAGAAGGTACGTGCAGAGTAGCAAGTGCGCCTAGGCACATCACTTCAGCGTCTTCCATATAACATCCCCATTACCTGACCCATAACAGGGCATGTGATACACCGGATAAATCAATAGCATTAATCACTTTGCAACTTGAAATTTGACATGGGTTAAGCTTTCAAGATAGAAAACCATCCATTACATGCAGGTTTGCCATTTGAAGTAGCATCCAAAATGAGATACCCTGAAGCTTGATACCAGCAGAGAGCATAACAATGATACATTACCATTAGTTGCGTGTCGGGGCATCGCCTAGCGCCAGTAACGTGAAAGCAGACCAGAGCCTCGCTGGAAGAACAATCCAAAGCACCCTACACCAGTAAGGAGACAAACCAAACACCGATACTGCTCAAAAATCCCACAAAAACGAACTGAAAACTATTCGGCTAACTAAATCCATCAAAATGACAAGTCGAAACAACTAATAGCAGACAAGCCAACATACAACAGCATAAACTTGCAAGGCATACACCCACCTCATCGACCCAAATACTTAAACTACGTGATCATTTTAACATCAAGCAATGATAGAACAGACTCGTGAGGCAAAGAGGTAGCACACTGCAGTATCGTTTGATGGGGAAGACATATACGGATAAGAGAATATTGAAGCATGCTCACTTAATTCCCTATCAGTGCCACCACGCACAACTAAACGTCAATAGCTCACCAAAAACTACAAAATTCGGCAAGTCGAAAACCACATAAAGCTATAACAGAACAACTACTACAGATTGAAAACAAGATCCAACCTTTCCACAACAAACCAAGGCACAAACTACATGAGCTAAAGGACGCCAAGCAATGTTTAACACCAACTCACAAGGTAATCAGAGGTAGCACACTACTGCGAATCGTTCATAGTGGAAAAAGAGGTCAACTTGCAATAAAACATACCAGAGATCTAGAAATTACGATATGGGCCACCACGCCAGATAGTAGCTGAGTTCAGAAGAGTCTGTAGATCTTGAGAAGTAAAGATGAGGGAAGAGAAAAGTGGATGAGGGCAGTACGGGTTCAGATCTGAAGTTGAGTCGAAGAGAGCTTTAGTTTTGACCACGAAGATGAAATCTGATTTGGGAGTTGCCTGATGCGGGAAGATTGGATAAAGGTTGGGAGAAAGGACGGAGCGGTGGTAAAAGAGAAGGCGTTAGATCTGGAGGAAAATCAATCGCCATTAACGGTCAAAAATAGAGCTCTCGAACCCTTATTTTGTGACAAGCTAAGTAGCGTTCTTCCTCAGACACCGAAAAAATTCCACTTTGGAAAATAAAGAAATATATGATATTATTTCATTCATTAAAATAATAGAAAAGTAGACCAAATAGTGAAATATTTGATTTTGAAGATAAACGACTGAACGAGTTTTCAAAGGTAATTATATATTTTATATAATTAATAAACAGACTTTAGGAGGATTTTCGATTTATTTATAAATTATAAATCGATTCGAGCATGAATAGAACATGCCGCACAGCTACAGTTCGTTAACGTCAACCCGTAACTTCGAATGGACGTAACGGGAGATCTGAACCGTCGGATTGTCCTAAAATTGAACTGTTGGGTTCGTATTGAAAAGATCTTTCAAATGAATATAAAAGGTTTAAATTTGAATAGTTAGATTTTAAAATATATCCAAATCAGTTTTGGAAAAGGTCGTTATGGATGCAGTTCGGTGGTCGATACTGGGAACCGATTGTAACGGCCTAAATAAAAATTATTAAAAATATAAATAAATTATGATAAATCATAATAAATGGTTTGAAAAGGGTTTGGATAAAATGTTCCACGTTTTGAAAGATAAATGATATTTTTATCAAAAAGAATTTTCTGAAAATTAGAAGTGAGAATCCAATGTTTTAAATATAACGAATTGGATTAAAAAGGGGTTCAAATATAACCAAAATTTTCTAACATATAATTTGGAAAGGATTTGAATGGAAATAATCTTCGGATATTTCGGCATAGGATTCCGTGATTATACGGATATCGTTGAGGAATTTGGAAGATATTGATATCATTATTCCAATACGATATCTGTTGGTTTCAGCATTTGGTACTGAATGTAAATCGACGTGATTTACGTTTAAGATCTCCTATTTAAAATCAAATTGTATTTTGGTTGGTTGTGAATAGTGGCTTTAATAACGCTATTCTTAAACCTTGTTGAAATGTAAGTTATAGAAAAAATATATTTTAATTAAGATTTAATGGAATCCTTCAATTTAAAAAATTAAATTGGAATTAAATGAAAATTGATTTGGGTTTGTTGTGAATGGTATCTTAAATAATATTGTTCTTGTACCCATGATTGTAAAACAATATATCTTTTAAATAAGATTTAATGAAGTTTCTAGTTTATTTAATTAAATTGGAATTGAATGGAATTCGATTAATAATAATCGAAATGAGCTTCTGTAAAAGAAGGCCTTTACTTTTTGTGGAATTTAAAAGGGTTCGCCTCTATTCTACTTATAATATTAATCTGATATAGGAATTTATACCGATTATAAATTGTTCAGATTTCCATGAAAATTTCATATTAAATGGAAGATGATTTTGGGGTTTATTGTGAACGATGTTTTCAAAAAACATTTGTTCTTTAACACAAGTAAGGATAGGATTAATTTCCAAAAAGTTGGATAATCATTGAGTTATGATTTTTGGGTTGAAAAGATACTATAAAATCTTGCAAAATGATTTCCGAGGAATGGATTAAAAAATAAGTTTAAAAGAACTTATCTTTGATAAAATTAATAGGAACCTTTCCAATGGTAATGAATATTTGAATAGAATAATATTGTGGATTGGAATGAGATGAGTGCTATCTTTGTGTATTTATTACATGATTATAAAGATACGCTAGTTATTCGGATAGACCAGGTTTAACCCATTGAATAACTATTACGACGATTAAAAGTTGAAGATATGAAGACGGTGGTTGAACACCGGAGATCTTCACATCATCGGGATAATTGATGATGTCTTGATTTGGGGTGTACACCCAAGACGAGGTAATAAGTGGTGGGCATCCAGACGTACTTGGAGATCAACCGATATGCGAGGGCCTCTCTTCTGTATTGGACATATGGGATGAGGAATATGGTGCTTCCAGTTTTGTTTAGACCCAGAACGGACTTTGTAATGTCCCGTATTTTCACGGTCGAATAATTAATTCATTTAATTATTAAATATCGATTTGGCGATATCGATAACTTAAATTAAATAATATTTATATTTAATTAATATAAATAATAGAATAATATATTTAATTCTGAAATAATCAGAATTAGCTGAAACGGCAATATGGTGTGAATTGGGCAATTCAAAATATATAATTCAGTTTAAAATTGAATTACGACAATGAATATATTTAATTAACGATGGTTGAACGTATAAATTATATTATAAATATAATCGAGCTTGAAATGGCACGGCAGTTCGTAATTTGGCGATTCGAACTTTAAACGAATATACAGAAGCCGTTTTAAATCGAATTTCTGTGAAACAAGAAACGTTCAGAGCTGGTGAAGTATATTTTTCTAAAGGAAGAGAAAATTCGCGATTTCATCATGTAGTTTTTTATTTATGTCCAAATCAAATTTAGGAAAAGTCGCTATGGAATTCGTTTATAATTTATAACGATTTATTTATTATAAAAGGATTTTTAATATAAATTTAATATCGATTTAACTTGGATTTTTAACTATCGAGTTATAAATACCGATATGGTTATTTCAGAGCTGAATGATATTATATGTGATAATATTAATTTATTTATATTAAATTTAAATGTTTTTAAATATATTTATATATTTAAATGGGTTATTTAGAGCTTTAAAAATAGCCAGTTCTGCAAACGACCTTCGTTTTCGACGAAACTAGTTTTGTTGGATTCGTAATGTCAATTTATTGTTAGATTTCAATTTCCGTGATTTTTGAAGTCAGTCGGTGGCCGTACCGATTTTTAATGTGAAAAATAGTCGATATTTTGACAGTTAAAAATACGCTGTATGAGCAAACGGAGTCGAAATTCGACGAAACCAGTTTCGTTGGGTCCGTAATGTCGAACTCTAACTACATGTCCAGTTTCGTGATTTTTGGGTGCCGTATGTGATTATAGGAATTTTTAACAATATGTACACATAGCGTTTGCTTAAAATCAAATAAAATAAATAAATATATTTTGCCTATAAATATATGACTAACTTCCCCTAAACCTAGTTATTTTCGTTCATCGGTCAAAGCATTTCTTGGCCGCCATTTTCTTCTGGAAAATCAAAACGAGAGAGAGATTAAATCAAAAGAAATCCAACAAAAATCAATAAATCCCAAAAAATATATATATATATTTGAGATCCTCGTGAGATCCTCTACATTCTGGTATGATTCTTTTGTGGCTCGACATCAGTTCCGCTCGTTGGAAAATACGACAGAAAACCTAGGGCTTGGGTTTTGGGGCGATTGAAGGAGAATTAGCTCGAAGTGAGTTCGTAGTTGCACTGAGGAGTGAAAATGGAAGATGTGTGCAAGACGTGGAGAAACTCGGTGGTTGTTTGGTTCGATGTCCTATAGCACGGACTGGGTGTCAAAATTTCGAGACGGCAATCGAGCGTGGACTTAACGAGGTAGAAAGGTGCGGTTTTGGAAGAGGATTGAAATGGTGTTGAGTTGAAGTTGAATAGGGGTGTATTGGAGGAGCGGTTGTGGTCTAAAGTCGTGTTAATGGAGGAGGAATTGTTCTGGAGCTCACGGGTGCGTAGGAGGAAGATAAAGCAATGGGTTTGGGCTTTAGCAAGGGTAGGTAGGCCGGTTAGAAGAGGGGTGAGGCCAATGTTTAATTCATTCAAGTTTTTCATTTAATTTAAATTGTGTCCAACTTGTAATAACGATAACTTGGTCATACATAATCAAAATTTCGAACGGTTGGATCCGTCGGGATCGTATGGACGAGGGCAACACAATGGGACTTACTGGGAGTGGATTGGAGCTCATTACAATTTATAGCAAAATAAATTGTTCGTCTGAATCAATAGACGCAAATCGTTATTTAACGGTTAATGCGAAATGTGAGTAAAACTCACCAACTCTGAACAGTTATAACTTTACAACGTATTCCTAGAACTGATAATTATCTGTTGATTGCTGTGTGTTAACTGTAACACCCTGAATTTTCGGTAAACATTATAATAACGAATTAAGGTATACTTAATTTTAAATGTGAGAATTAAGGGAAATGGGTTACGCCATTGCGTTCGTCTCGGAATACTGCTTGAGATAGAGTCCGAGTTTGCGTGAATTGGACTTCGTATGAAGAAGTTATGACCTTCAAAAGTTTCAGAAAATTTAAATATATTAAAACAACTGAGGCTAAAATTCAAATTCAAATTGAAAACACAGAAGCGGACTGGGCGGGAAATTCCCCGCCCCAGGCCAGGTCGACTAGGGGGTCGACCCTAGTGTCGACCTCCCCTACTGGTCGACCTGGGGGTCGACCTTAATGTCGACCTGGGGGTCGACCTGCCCCCCCCCCTCACCCGGGCAGATTTGGACAGTGACGATTTCTGACTCCTTGCTGAGCCATTAGGGCTTGTGTGGCAAATTCTGGTTGGTCCTATCTGGTCTGGATGGCTATGATTATTCCTAGGTTGATCTAACGGCTCTTATTAAATCAAACATCTATATAAGCAACCCCAAACCTAAAACCCTAATCACATAATTTCATATCAAGAGCCGTCATGCCGTCAGTTGTCAACCTAGAGTAGCCGCCGTCCGCCACCAACTAGAAAGCAAGTAGAAGCTACATATCAACTCAAATCAAATCTTAACAAATAGTCTACATCAAGAGATTAGCATAACAAATCCAGAAATCAGATCCCAGAACTCAAGACCCGCTTTTTCTGCGAGTTCTAGTCACTTTTAGGTTTAAATAGATAAATGTGAATTGTGGTAGACTATGATTTGGGTATATGTTGTATGTAGTTATGCAAGTTTATTATTGTTGTGAATCATGAAATTATGCAAGTCATTATGTTGAGAATTCATGAACCTATGCAAGTTATTGTGTTGCGAATTCATGAACCTATGTAAGTTACCTATGCAAGTTATTGTGTTGCGAATTCATGAACATATGCAAGTTACCTATGCAAGTAATTATGTTGTGAATTCATGAACCCATGCAAGTTGTTATGTTGTGAAATCATGCAAGTTACCTATGCAAGTTGTTATGTTGTGAATCATGAACCTATGCAAGTTGTTAATTATGTTGTGAATTCATGAACCCGTGCAATTTGTTATGTTGTAAAATCATGAACCTATGCAAGTTGTTGAATAGGTTGTGAATCATAATTATATGCGAGTTTATCATGTCATTTTCCCTAGTTGTCATGTATATGTCAAAAATTGTACTGAAACGATCACCTTGTCATTCTCTTTATTTTATTGTTATGGCGAGGCTACTTTGTAGCCTCGATGACGCCAAAATTCATACGGATTACGCTAGTTAAGAAACGGGGAAAAGGGGGATTTGTATTGGGCATAATTTATATAATGTTTATATAAATTGGACACATGATTCAAGTAGGGAAACATGGAAATAATTACCTATTATGACATAGGTAAAGTTGGGTAAAATGGCATAATTCGAATATGACCATTTATGGATAAGCAATTCAAATTGTTGTGTAAAATAGGTATTGACACCTATAAAATGAAAAGATTAATTAATTGATAAATTAATTAAAATTGGAATGTTAGTAATTATAATTAAAATTGTACTTATGACACGAGGTTAGTTTACGATAGTGGTGGAAGTCTGCCCGGACCCGACCGGCCTATCCAGCAGCCACTAACGTTGAACCTAATGTGGGTGGTCTAAGTACGTAAATGCGAATTGGGCTAAGACACGAGGTTAGGCCCAACTGTGGAATAAGACTGCCCGGACCCGACCGGTATATCCAGCATCCACATGTAGTAGGCCTAATGTGGGAGGTCTAACCCAATATAACCATAATTGGACATGGTAATAAGAAAAGACTACTTATTCTAACTTAATACATGAGGACTGTATGATAATGAACATAAGTTAGGGTTAAGTAAAATGAGTTGGATTGTGGGTGGGTTAAGTATAACTGAAGGGTAGGTGGGTAATATTAGTATATATAGGCCCACAAACTTAACCATTAAATAAACAGGATTAAATCAGTGGGAGGGTAAAGTACAACTGAAGGGTAAGTGGGTAATATTAATATATATATGCCCACAAACTTAACCGGATAAAGGAGTTATGTAATTAAAGACACCTAATTGTATACATAACCGAGGCAAAATAGTAAAGTTATGTATTAAAGACACCCTTAGGGGTATGCATAACTAATGGAAAGAGATAGAGTTATGTATTAAAGACACCTATAGGTAAGCATAACTGATAGGTAGATTAAAGGTTATGTATTAAAGACACCTATAGGTAAGCATAACTGATTGAGGGCTATGTAATTAAAGACACCTTATGGTATACATAGTCAGTAGAAAACCTAGTGGGGATACAAGACAAAAGGGAGAGCTTGTATCATGTTGTGTGGGACCCATTTCAGTCAGTAACCCGGAGGGGTATCAAAGTAGAGAACTCCGTACTAGGCGGGGAAGGGGCACGCTTACTGATTGATTGTAAGAGATCCAAACGACACAGATGGAGGGAGCGGTGCAAACCGACCGGGGACATGTGCATGCATGGGCCGGGCAGAAGGGGCTAAGCCGACCGTGACACCAGTAGATAGGCCTGTGCAAATCTTGGGTTGCTACTTTAGGGAAATGATACACCCTACTGTGGGGCCAGCACAGGACATCTACCGAGTAGGGAGCCGATCGATTAGGGTAGGTGTAACACCCCACCTCCGCCAGGGTGGCTCTTGCAAGCACTCTGACTTTGGAGGGGCGTTGGATCACGGGTAAACATGCATAATGATATCACAAGACAGAACATATGAGTAGAAACAGAGTAAATGAAAGCAGCGGATAACATTTCTATTTCAAAACCAAACATAGTCAAGTTACATCTTTTTCCAAAATAAAACAAGTCTAGTACATGAACTGAAAATATTGGAAAATAACATAAGTAACTATCCCCAAAGAGTCGTGGTAAGCCATAGCGTGCTCAAGTCTGAAACCATACATGAGCTATCCAGAAAAAGAGCAATCCAAAGATCCAGCTAAGTGCTAGTATTCCCACCCTGAGAACCTGGGGGGGGGGAACGGAAGAAAAGAAGCGAAAGGAAAACAGGTCAGTCAAAAAGACTGAGTAAGCCCTACTACCATCAGTCTATAAACTAATAAAGTTAACTGTCATGATGAAAACTGAGATGATCATAAGGATAATAACTGGACTAGCATGATGGCAGGGTGTCAAGATAAATCAAGTGTGTCATCTCATATACAAGGTTAGGATGCTCCAAGTGTACTAGTGTTCTAACCCATATCAAGTATAATCAAGAAAGGATCTACCCCATGTCAAGTATAATCAAGAAAGTATCTTTTGGCCCAATAAGGCCCAATAATCAAGAGTTGACCCAAGTCAAGGTACAACTAAACGGTCTAGTCGATCGGCTCCCTATAAGCCTAATTCGTCGTGTATCAGTGTCATACGGCCCTAATCGCGAATGTAGTTACTTGTGCTAGGTCCACCCCAGGGGTGTATCAATCCCTCGGGTGACACTACTGACACGATTCAAGTCACACAAGTACACCTACTGGTGCCCATGTTCAACGCGGGACTCATGTGCACGGCCATGGTCCACTTGAACTGGCATCACCAACTAAGCCGTCCCTTTTGGTCACTTACAATCAGCCAGTAATCGTGCCCCACCCTAGCCTAGTCTCTAGGGTACAAAGATACATCAAGTGGGTTACTGCCCTGAAAGGGACCCGCAACTAGGTTTTCCTAATGGGTTAAGTGTGTCCAAGATTCAAGACTTAACCGTATCCAATCATATATCAAGTTGGTTAAGTATATCCAAATATTTCATGACTTAACCCTATCAAATCAATCGTGTTCAAGTGGTTAAGTATATTCAAGTAATCTATGACTTAACCCTATCATGTAGCATTAATTAATTCATTAATGCACCCAACCTCTCACATTAGACCTTCGTTGTGGTTACCTGGGAAGATTTACACCACGACTAGGTCTAACCTCGGGTCTTATAGTGCAACATGACCAACTACTCACATTAGGCTTTCGTTGTGGTTACCTGGGAAGATTTACACCACAACTAAGTCTAACCTCGAGTTGGCCATTTCATGTTATCTAGTGTCATGTCCATGTTTAAGTTCAAGAATTTGGGTAGACCTAACTTAATAGGTAAATTCCCAATGGGTATACCTAACTTAATAGGTAAATTCCCAATCTTATGTTTTCATGTCTTTTAAGTTTACCCAACCCCAAACGCAATCCCATCGCTTACATAATCGCAATAGCGCATAAAGGATAAAATAGGGAACTTGGTATAATCATGACATAAAGGTGTTGAAGCCACAAGTTTAACATGGTGGCATATGAAATGTACATATGTTCATATACTTGCATATTACATTTTTAGGCCTCAAAAGCATGCATAAAACCAAACTTAGCATATTGGTGATACATGGTGATAAATGACATGTAGAAATGGCCATAAGTTCGCATTTAGCCTCACATGCAAGTTATCATAAGGGATATGATAACTTACATGTTGCCAAAATGCAACCTTTAGCATAAAGCTTGAAGCTTTAAGCTCATAAACCCAAGATAAGCTTGCATAACATGATAACATGAGCAAAATGATCAACCCAAACTTGCATAACACAACATGGCAAACTTGCATATCATAACATAGCAAACTTGCATAACATAATATGATAAACTTGCATAACATAACATGATAAACTTGCATAACATAACATGATAAACTTGCATAACATAACATGATAAACTTGCATATCATGACATGGAAAACTTGCATATAATGATCAACCAAACTTGCATATAATGATCAACTCAAACTTACATCATTCATTTAACTTTAGAGTTTAAAAAGAAGGTAAAAGGGCTTACTATCTCTTATGAAAACCCTTATGCAATCAAATAAACCCAATATGAAAGCTCCAAATGAATCAAAATCCTTGCTTTATGAAATAGATGTTGCAACTTGACTTGAATGCAAGCTAATGACACTCATTTACTCTCAAAAACACTTGAATGAACATGAAATCTCACTTAGAAATAAATTTAGAGTTTTAGGAATTTTAGTGGAGGCCATGAGAGGAATGATTTTGCCATAGTTTAGTTACTAGAATGAATAATAGTGATTTAGGGGTAGGTTAGGGTCTTATTTATAGAGATTAGGATTAGTTTCAACCCTAGGATTAAACCCTAATTCAAATCTCAGCCCTTAAAACCGAATCTGGCCCTAAGACTCAACACAAACTCAGAATGGTGCACCAGGCCGTTCTGTCCGAAAGGCCCAGGCTCGACCAAGTCGACAGCCAAGTCGACAGGGCTGTCGACTTGGGAGCCACCAAGTCGACTCCCAAGTCGACAGGGCTGTCGACTTGGGTGCGCTGGCGGGAGTTTTCCCGCCTAGCCCAAATCTGACCGTTTTCGAATTTTTAGACTTGAAATTTAAATCTGTTTTTAACATGGAATTTCTGAAAACTTCAATGGGCCTTAATCGGGTCATACGGACTCCGATTTTCGAAAACTCGGACTCTATTTCGCATATTTTTCCGAGACGAACACAATGGCGCAGCCCGTTTCCCTTGATTCAGCTTTTATAATTTATTTCTGGCTTGATTTATGTTATAACATGTTGTAAAAATACGGGTTGTTACATTCTCCCCTCCTTAATGGATTTCGTCCCCGAAATCTCTAAGTTAGGAAGAACATATCCTACCATCCAACATCCATCTACTCAAAACATCATCCACGAGCAATCATTGTCCTTACAAGATTCTAAATGCTGTATGAACATATGCAAAGGTGTGTGTATATGTACATATCTAATGCAAAGATCAATGCAAAGTATGTTAGTGAAATGAATCCATATGTATGCAAATCCCTAACATAATGTATAATATCTACATGTGTGCACAAAACATACATCCCTATGCAAAATCCATGTGATAGCACATCATATTCATCCATGAATAAGCATAAACACTCATGCATATGCAATATGAGGAGTGTGTGAGCCGATCTAGTGCCTAATGTGTATAATGCATCCACGAGTATCCACTTGCAAACACTTGCAACCACTTGCAAACATCAAGCATAACATGTTTCAAACACATGTTTCATCCAAAGGGTTTTCTACCTAAGGTTCTCATGACAAGATCGAGAGGATATACAAGATAAAACAGGGTATCTAGGAAAAGAAGTTAAAGATGTACCCCTAGAAGGTTCTGTTGGTGTGCCTTGCCCTCGTCCTTGTTTCTTTGGGCAATCCTTGATGTAGTGTCCAGACTTTCCGCAATGAAAGCATGCTCCTATCTTCATCTTCTTCTTCCTACAATCCGGGGCTATATGTCCATCATTACCACCGAAGTGGCATTTCCTTGTCTCCCTTGCCTTTTTGTTGCCCTTGTTGTTCTTGTTATTCTGATTGTTCTGGTTGTTCTTGCCTCCCTTCTTGGCGTCTATCTTCTTGCCTTGAGACTCATTAGCCTTGATCTCCTTCTTGCCATTCTTATCTTCCTCTTTAAGCAGGGCCATATTTACCAAACTCTCGAAGGTCGCTCCCATGGGTATATGAGACATGGCCAAACTGCGCAATGGCTCGTTCAATCCTAGAGCAAAGTGTAGAGCCTTCTTCCGAGCGGTGTTAACCAATTCCACTTCGAACCTAGCAAGTTGATTAAACTCATCCACATATTCCCTAATGGTCATGTCCCCTTGCTTTAATGATAGGAGCCTCTCCATCTGAAGGTTCTCTTCTACTGATGATAAGAACCTCAGTTCAAACCTTCTCCTAAACTCATCCCAAGTCTCAATTGGTCTAGTAGTGGTGGTGACTACCCACCAATAAGCAGCTTCCCCTTTCAATAACCATACCGCCAACAGAACTTTCCTACGATCTTCTATATCCAAGATAGCAAAGAGATCTTCTGTTTCATTCAACCAGATTCTTGCCTCAACAGAAGTCTCCGTCCCAACAAAATTCTTGCCACCCATCTCCTTAAAGTCTTTGCAAATCTCCGCGAAATCCGCTTGTGGATCCTGAGGAGGAGGAGGAATGTTCGCGGGTCCGGCTCCATTTGCCCTGGCCTCCATGAACCTCCTGAACCAAACAGGTACATGCACGCCTTCCGGGATGTCAAAATTATCGGTCATACTAAAACGAAGAAAAAGATAGATAGATTCAAAACGAAGAAACGAAGGATAGTGCTAATGGCTTTTGGGGAATAGCCTTTAATATAAACTAGACTTTTCTTTGGAAAATACTTTATACTTGGTTTTGAAAATAGTTTTCATAAAGTTTTCTAAAAACTTTTCTTGGAAAACTTTTGCCCAATCTCGTAAACCATATGCTCTGATACCAAATGTAACACCCCACCTCCGCCAGGGTGGCTCTTGCAAGCACTCTGACTTTGGAGGGGCGTTGGATCACGGCTAAACATGCATAATGATATCACAAGACAGAACATATGAGTAGAAACAGAGTAAATGAAAGCAGCGGATAACATTTCTATTTCAAAACCAAACATAGTCAAGTTACATCTTTTTCCAAAATAAAACAAGTCTAGTACATGAACTGAAAATACTGGAAAATAACATAAGTAACTATCCCCAAAGAGTCGTGATAAGCCATAGCGTGCTCAAGTCTGAAACCATACATGAGCTATCCAGAAAAAGAGCAATCCAAAGATCCAGCTAAGTGCTAGTATTCCCACCCTGAGAACCTGGGGGGGGGGAACGGAAGAAAAGAAGCGAAAGGAAAACAGGTCAGTCAAAAAGACTGAGTAAGCCCTACTACCATCAGTCTATAAACTAATAAAGTTAACTGTCATGATGAAAACTGAGATGATCATAAGGATAATAACTGGACTAGCATGATGGCAGGGTGTCAAGATAAATCAAGTGTGTCATCTCATATACAAGGTTAGGATGCTCCAAGTGTACTAGTGTTCTAACCCATATCAAGTATAATCAAGAAAGGATCTACCCCATGTCAAGTATAATCAAGAAAGTATCTTTTGGCCCAATAAGGCCCAATAATAAAGAGTTGACCCAAGTCAAGGTCCAACTAAACGGTCTAGTCGATCGGCTGCCTATAAGCCTAATTCGTCGTGTATCAGTGTCATACGGCCCTAATCGCGAATGTAGTTACTTGTGCTAGGTCCACCCCAGGGGTGTATCAATCCCTCGGGTGACACTACTGACACGATTCAAGTCACACAAGTACACCTACTGGTGCCCATGTTCAACGTGGGACTCATGTGCACGGCCATGGTCCACTTGAACTGTCATCACCAACTAAGCCGTCCCTTTTGGTCACTTACAATCAGCCAGTAATCGTGCCCCACCCTAGCCTAGTCTCTAGGGTACAAAGATACATCAAGTGGGTTACTGCCCTGAAAGGGACCCGCAACTAGGTTTTCCTAATGGGTTAAGTGTGTCCAAGATTCAAGACTTAACCCTATCCAATCATGTATCAAGTTGGTTAAGTATATCCAAATATTTCATGACTTAACCCTATCAAATCAATCGTGTTCAAGTGGTTAAGTATATTCAAGTAATCTATGACTTAACCCTATCATGTAGCATTAATTAATTCATTAATGCACCCAACCTCTCACATTAGACCTTCGTTGTGGTTACCTGGGAAGATTTACACCACGACTAGGTCTAACCTCGGGTCTTATAGTGCAACATGACCAACTACTCACATTAGGCTTTCGTTGTGGTTACCTGGGAAGATTTACACCACAACTAGGTCTAACCTCGAGTTGGCCATTTCATGTTATCTAGTGTCATGTCCATGTTTAAGTTCAAGAATTTGGGTAGACCTAACTTAATAGGTAAATTCCCAATGGGTATACCTAACTTAATAGGTAAATTCCCAATCTTATGTTTTCATGTCTTTTAAGTTTACCCAACCCCAAACGCAATCCCATCGCTTACATAATCGCAATAGCGCATAAAGGATAAAATAGGGAACTTGGTATAATCATGACATAAAGGTGTTGAAGCCACAAGTTTAACATGGTGGCATATGAAATGTACATATGTTCATATACTTGCATATTACATTTTTAGGCCTCAAAAGCATGCATAAAACCAAACTTAGCATATTGGTGATACATGGTGATAAATGACATGTAGAAATGGCCATAAGTTCGCATTTAGCCTCACATGCAAGTTATCATAAGGGATATGATAACTTACATGTTGCCAAAATGCAACCTTTAGCATAAAGCTTGAAGCTTTAAGCTCATAAACCCAAGATAAGCTTGCATAACATGATAACATGAGCAAAATGATCAACCCAAACTTGCATAACACAACATGGCAAACTTGCATATCATAACATAGCAAACTTGCATAACATAATATGATAAACTTGCATAACATAACATGATAAACTTGCATAACATAACATGATAAACTTGCATAACATAACATGATAAACTTGCATAACATAACATGATAAACTTGCATATCATGACATGGCAAACTTGCATATAATGATCAACCAAACTTGCATATAATGATCAACTCAAACTTACATCATTCATTTAACTTTAGAGTTTAAAAAGAAGGTAAAAGGGCTTACTATCTCTTATGAAAACCCTTATGCAATCAAATAAACCCAATATGAAAGCTCCAAATGAATCAAAATCCTTGCTTTATGAAATAGATGTTGCAACTTGACTTGAATGCAAGCTAATGACACTCATTTACTCTCAAAAACACTTGAATGAACATGAAATCTCACTTAGGAATAAATTTAGAGTTTTAGGAATTTTAGTGGAGGCCATGAGAGGAATGATTTTGCCATAGTTTAGTTACTAGAATGAATAATAGTGATTTAGGGGTAGGTTAGGGTCTTATTTATAGAGATTAGGATTAGTTTCAACCCTAGGATTAAACCCTAATTCAAATCTCAGCCCTTAAAACCGAATCTGGCCCTAAGACTCAACACAAACTCAGAATGGTGCACCAGGCCGTTCTGTCCGAAAGGCCCAGGCTCGACCAAGTCGACAGCCAAGTTGACAGGGCTGTCGACTTGGGTGCCACCAAGTCGACTCCCAAGTCGACAGGGCTGTCGACTTGGGTGCGCTGGCGGGAGTTTTCCCGCCTAGCCCAAATCTGACCGTTTTCGAATTTTTAGACTTGAAATTCAAATCTGTTTTTAACATGGAATTTCTGAAAACTTCAATGGGCTTTAATCGGGTCATACGGACTCCGATTTTCGAAAACTCGGACTCTATTTCGCGTATTTTTCCGAGACGAATGCAATGGCACAGCCCGTTTCCCTTAATTCAGCTTTTATAATTTATTTTTGGCTTGATTTATGTTATAACATGTTGTAAAAATACGGGTTGTTACAGTAGGAGTTAGGGTATACTCGGACGTATGCCCTAAGTCTACCAACTTATAGCGGAAGGGATCATTTCATCTTGATTATACTAGTAATAGTGCAGAGTAGTTTGTAGTGAAGCTTATGTATACCACCTTACCTTATCTGCCTTGTCACACCTGCCATTTGTACAGTGAACCATCTTATCCACTTTGTATGCCTGTCATGTTTACCTTTATTTATTTACTGGCTAAAAGTTACTAGACTCGCCAGACTTTATGTCTGACCCCCTTTGTTTTTCCTTCTTTCTTCCGTTTCCCCCCAGGTTCTCAGGGAGGAAACACCCAGGTTTAATCAGGATTTGGATATCATCTTCTAAGAGCTACCTCTGAAGTATGGCTCGAGTCTCTGTCTCTTATATGGCTTGCTCTTTAATTTGGGGAATGATGTTTTTCTTTTAAATACCTATGTACTCTATTAATGTAAGACAGAAGTGTTTTGTTGTAAGGCTTTTATGACTCATGGTATTATGTAACAAAGTATTTTTGATGATTTAATAAAGTTGTTTATTTCCGCTGCAAAATTTTAATATCTGTCTTGTGATATTCTGTGTCTGCTTACCTAAATGCTCCACCAAAGTTAAGGCATTCCCTTTGTGAGTGACCTTAATGGAGGTGGGGTGTTAAATTAACTGTTTGGTTGAATTGTTTATGTATTTGTTGAAATTATAGATAACGATATATATATAAATCGCTAAGCAAATATTGATTTTGTTTAGCAGAATATTTCATATTGAAATGAAATCGATGTTAATTATATTGTTTAACATCTGTGATGCAGGGAAACAGGTTGGAGGTATCCAACTAGATTCCTCAATATTTATAATACTGTTCTGTTCATATATTGTAACATATGATGTGATATATAATCTGTTGTTGATTTTGTGTGTTGAATGATATCGGTCATTGCTATTTGGTATTCTAAATACCGTAAGAAATACTGAGATGTAGAAAGGGGATTTTCAAAGGGTATTTTGATAATAAATTATTTATATAAAATCAATGGATTTTATATATAAAAGGAAAGGGGTTTTATAAAAGAAAATAATTATAAAATCAAGGAATTTTATAAAAGAAATATTTATTTGTTTAATAAATAGAATTGAAATGGAATATTTATTTAAGAAATAAATAGGGTTTTCATAAAAGAAGTAGATTCATAATCTGAATCCGAGAATTTGCGAAAGCAAATGATTGTAGAAATTGGAGCGGTGAGCTTTGTCTATTGCAAGGTTAAGAACGTTGTTCAGTTAAGGTCTGAGAGGTAATTATACCCCAACTTGATTGACTTCCTTACTTAACTAAGAAATAGTTGAGGTTCGATAGTGAAGGAGTTAAAGATACAGTTAAGTAAATAAGAGATTAATGGATTGAGGGGACATAACGATGTTTTATACAACGTTCATTTGAAATCCACATAAATGAGCTTTGGAAACGTTTTCCAAACGTAACCAAAGATGTTTTCTAAACCTAGAAAATGAAATATTTTGTTAATAAGAAATTAAGTAATAGAGTTAATCAAGATTAGAAACAGACTGGAGATTAGTAAATTGAATGGTTTTCTAAGGGTCTATCTGATGTTGGTTTCGACCTTCGGGATTGATACTTAGGGAATTGTTCTCATACTAGTTTACAGTCAGAGACTAATCGTGTTGTGAAAGAATAGTGATACGTAAATAAGCTATGGAAACGTTTTCCAGTGTTAATAACATATATTTTCTAAACATAGAAAATAAGGAAATATGAATGAATATATATATATATATATATGGTTGATGATTTGATCGATAATTCCATTTGGAAATAAGATCGTTGTGTGTACACAGATATTTTTCATTTGATAGTTAAATCACCGACTATCAAAGTTTGACCATTTTAACGTTGTTAATATGGAGAGACCGGTTGGACTATTATCCGAAGAACCACTCCGTATTGGCATAAGCGTTGCAAACCAAGTATGCTGAATATATTGAAGATGGAGTAAAGTGCAAGGGCTGTTGTATAAATCTTAGGTAAAGATTGCCTAAGATGGATGTACTGAATAGTACCTTTGGTTTGTCCAGTCCTAGGACAACTTGTATGGAAGAAGGTCTGACAGAGTATATCAAATAGATCGCGTAAGTTGATCTCTTCAAACGTATTCACGTTTGGTGGCGGAGGAATTCATTTCTCTTAGCTGTATACCCATGTTATTTTTGGATAAATCAATTTGTGATTTTAAAGGGTATGCCGATGTGACATTCTAAGTGAATGAAGATGTGGCATGTAAAAGATAAGCATAGCTTCTAGCCTCACATCCGGTAAATGACAAAAATCGGGCAGGCGCATGGCTATGTGGGTAGCTCCCATTAGGGTGTATAATCACCTATCTAGAGAATATTCATTTGCTTCTTTAATCTATCAATGCTGTCCCTTATCGGGGAAACGGTTGCTGATCCCAACCGTTGGTGATATACATTCGATACACTTAAGCGAAATGAGTGGTCGGTCATGTATGGCCGGGTTGCAAGATGTTCTTGTTGAACCCAGTGTTTTCTCCTCTAGAGATACACTACCGGAAGGTGGTTCCATACCTTGTCATAGTTGGAAATCCATTATCCAATAAGCGCTCGCAGTTTTGATTGTATACTATGTATGTAGAACGTGAGATGAAAGCGTTTCTGCTAGATGATTATTATATTGTGGTTGATAGACACTATTATAATATCATTGAGTTTTGATATAAAGATTATCGTTTTCTTCCAAAATGATTTGAAAGTTAAATCAAATTGATTTGGATTCTCATAAGGGAAAAACCCATTCCGTTATACGGCGTGGTCTTATGAGATATCGTTTAATTGCTCAAACTGTTTTAAACTGCTTTACTCACACAGTCCCATGACTGACCCATAGTTTATTTTGTTTTGTTTTCCCTAAACTCTTGGGTGCCCAATTTTGTACGGGCAGTCAAGTAGTCAGGATTTTACAGATATACTTGAAGAGCTTGAGCAGGAGGCTTCAAGATTATATAGCTATTGTTTTCCGCTGTGTTGTAAGTGTTGTACTCTGATAAAGTGCTATTGTATACATAACTGTTTTATTTCAAAGTTGTGTTATATTTTATTCATTCCGCTGTGAGATTCGTGTTTACTCTGATGATGTATATTCTTCTCCTTCTTCTATTCTAAGTTTCTATCTTATCTATTCCCACCCTCTAATTTCTTTCATTAACCATCCGGTTATTTTCGATCCTTGGATGTTCGATATGTGTTGTATATCGGATAACCAAGATCGACATTTCTGGGTCGTTACAGTGGTATCAGAGCTTAAGGTTAAGTGAATTACCTTGGCTCTGTGGCGTGACTCAGTAAAGATAGGGTTAGTAATACCCTAGATTGAGTTGAGTGTATATATACGAGTGAACGTATATGTTATTTGATATAAAAATGGTTTTATATTGTGGAGATTTATTGGTTGAGCTGTTTATGAGTTTTGGTCGATCAGTTTGATCCTCTATATCGATAGGGGTTTCTAAAACACTTGAATACGATAAACCGACACAGTATGTTTTGAAAGGAGGGTAAATGAAATAATTTTACCCAAATTATATTTTGATATAAAGGATTTATATTGGAACGATTATAATATACTGGTTGTTATTATAATCAAGTAAGATTATATATTAAATGGTTATGTATAAAACCAAATAGAATTCATATAAGTGTTATCATCTGAATTAAATCTGAATTCAAATCAGAATTGGAATTAAAACGCTGGAAATTTGGAAAAGTGTTCGTAAATGGATTTGAATTGAATATAAGAGAATTTTAAAATCCAACGAGATTTTAAATTGTTTTACAAGCATAGTAAATGATATTTTGAAATATATTTCAAAGTGGAAATGTTTAGAAATGGTTTTGAATGGTGATATAGTATAAAACTCACTTCGATCACTGGGAAATAACCCTGATGAGTGTGGCCACATCATCAGTGTTCATTTTTGAGTTTCTAAGTGACGGATTACTACCAAAGATTTTGTTTTCGAATTGTTTTGAGGAAACAATTTGTTTAGAAATTCCAAGGTTTTGAATTGGTATTATGATTTCAAATTGATTTGAAATAAACCCAGGAATTTAAATTCTGGAATTTAAATTTAACTTATGAAGTTAAATAGATTGAAATGGGAAAGGCAAACACATAAATTAGAATTTAACTTGAACTAAGTTAAATAAAACTAGAATAATCTGGAATGGAATTGAGTTGATGGGTTAAGAGTTTGAAATTTGATATTGGAGTTTGAATGAAATTTGGCTTGGATATAAGCAAATAATTGGATTTGAGGATGAATCGATTAGAGATTAATTGGAGTGCATTGGCATATGCTGAGTTGGTAGCAAGTGAAAGTGATATAATGATATGCCCGACAAAAAGGTACAAGTTTATATTTCATATGAGTTTGGTGATTTATGAGCCTGATTGGCAAGCCGCTTGGCTGTTTGATTTTCTTTTGGGTTGGAGAATGCCTAGAGAGGAGAGTTGTGGTTGTACCGATTGAGCCGTATTAAGGAGGAGCTGGCGAAATTTTTCGAAAAGTTAAGGCGTTAGAAAATTTTCAGGATTTTTGAAATTTTTCGTTGATAAGAATTAATTAAATATTTAATTGAAATTAAATTTTGTTCAGTTGAAACTGAAGTTTAGAAGTGAACGAATAATTTTTAACCCGGTTAATAGGGTTTGTTTTCTACCATAGCAATTTCGAGGTTGAAATTATTTTAAGGGGGGAAGAATGTAATGTCCCGTATTTTCACGGTCGAATAATTAATGTATTTAATTATTAAATATCGATTTGGCGATATCGATAACTTGAATTAAATAATATTTATATTTAATTATTATAAATAGTAGAATAATATATTTAATTATGAAATAATCAGAATTAGCTGAAATGGCAATATGGTGTGAATTGGGCAATTCAAAATATATAATTCATTTTAAAATTGAATTACGATAATGAATATATTTAATTAACGATGGTTGAACGTATAAATTATATTATAAATATAATCAAGCTCGAAATGGCGCGGCAGTTCGTAATTTGGTGATTCGAACTTTAAACGAATATACAGAAGCCGTTTTAAATCGGATTTCTGTGAAATAAGAAACGTTCAGAGCTGGTGAAGTATATTTTTCTAAGGGAAGAGAAAAATCGGGATTTCGTCGTGTAGATTTTTATTTATGTCCAAATCAAATTTAAGAAAAGTCGCTATGGAATTCCTTTATAATTTATAACAATTTATTTATATTATAAAAGGATTTTTAATATAAATTTAATATCGATTTAACTTGGATTTTTAACTATCGAGTTATAAATCCCGATATGGTTATTTCAGAGCTGAATGATATTATATGTGATAATATTAATTTATTTATATTAAATTTAAATGTTTTTAAATATATTTATATATTTAAATGGGTTATTTAGAGCTTTAAAAATAGCCAGTTTTGCAAACGACCTTCGTTTTTGACGAAACTAGTTTTGTTGGATTCGTAATGTCAAATTATTGTTAGATTTCAATTTCCGTGATTTTTGAAGTCAGTATGTGGCCGTACCGATTTTTAATGTGAAAAACGGTCGATATTTTGACAGTTAAAAATATGCTGTTTGAGCAAACGGAGTCGGAATTCGACGAAACCAGTTTCGTTGGGTCCGTAATGTCGAACTCTAGCTGCATGTCTAGTTTCGTGATTTTTTGGTACCGTATGTGATTATAGGAATTTTTAACAATATGTACACTTAGCGTTTGCTTAAAATCGAATAAAATAAATAAATATATTTTGCCTATAAATATATGACTAACTTCCCCTAAACCTAGTTATTTTCGTTCATCGGTCAAAGCATTTCTTGGCCGCCACTTTCTTCTGGAAAATCAAAATGAGAGAGAGATTAAATCAAAAGAAATCCAACTAAAATCAATAAATCCCTATATATATATATATATATATATTTGAGATCCTTGTGAGATCCTCTACGTTCTGGTATGATTCTTTTGTGGCTCGACATCAATTCCGCTCGTTGGAAAATACGACAGAAAACCTAGGGCTTGGGTTTTAGTGCGATTGAAGTAGAATTAGCTCGAAGTGAGTTCGTAGTTGCATTGAGGAGTGAAATTGGAAGATGTGTGCAAGACGTGGAGAAACTCGGTGGTTGTTTGGTTCGATGTCCTGTAGCATGGACTGGGTGTCGAAATTTCGAGACGGCGATCGAGTGTGGACTTAAGGAGGTAGAAAGGTGCGGTTTTGGAAGAGGATTGAAATGGTGTTGAGTAGAAGTTGGATAGGGGTGTATTGGAGGAGCGGTTGTGGTCTAAAGTCGTGTTAATGGAGGAGAAATTTTTCTGGAGCTCACGGGTGCGTAGGAGGAAGATAAAGCAACGGTTTAGGCTTTAGCAAGGGTAGGTGGGCCGGTTAGAAGAGGGGTGAGGCCAACATTTAATTCAATAAAGTTTTTAATTTAATTTAAATTGTGTCCAACTTGAAATAACGATAACTTGGTCATACATAATCAGAATTTCGAACGGTTGGATCCGTCGGGATCGTATGGACGAGGGCAACACAATGGGATTGAGTGAGAGTGGATTGGAGCTCATTACAATTTATAGCGAAATATATTGTCCGTCTGAATCAACAGACGCAAATCGTTATTTAACGGTTAACGCGAAATGTGAGTAAAACTCACCAACTCTGAACAGTTATATTTTTATAATGTATTCTTAGAACTGATAATTATCTGTTGATTGCTGCGTGTTAACTGTTTGGTTGAATTGTTTATTTATTGGTTGAAATTATAGATAAAGATATATATATATATATATATATATAAATCGTTAAGCAAATATTGATTCTGTTTAGCTGAATATTTCAGACTGAAATGAAATCGATGTTAATTATATTGTTTAACATCTGTGAACCATCTTATCCACTTTGTATGCCTGTCATGTTTACCTTTATTTATTTACTGGCTAAAAGTTACTAGACTCGCCAGACTTTATGTCTGACCCCCTTTGTTTTTCTTTCTCTCATCCGTTTTCCCCCAGGTTCTCAGGGAGGAAACACCCAGGTTTAATCAGGATTTGGATATCATCTTCTAAGAGCTACCTCTGAAGTATGGCTCGAGTCTCTGTCTCTTATATGGCTTGCTCTTTAATTTGGGGAATGATATTTTTCTTTTAAATACCTATGTACTCTGTTAATGTAAGACAGAAGTGTTTTGTTGTAAGGGTTTTATGACTCATGGTATTATGTAACAAAGTATTTTTGATGATTTAATAAAGTTGTTTATTTCCGCTGCAAAATTTTAATATCTGTCTTGTGATATCCTGTGTCTACTTACCTAAATGCTCCACCAAAGTGAAGGCATTCCCTTTGTGAGTGACCTTAATGGAGGTGGGGTGTTAAATTAACTGTTTGGTTGAATTGTTTATGTATTGGTTGAAATTATAGATAACGATATATATATATAAATCGTTAAGAAAATATTGATTTTATTTAGCAGAATATTTCATATTAAAATGAAATCGATGTTAATTATATTGTTTAACATCTGTGATGCAGGGAAACAGGTTGGAGGGATCCAACTGGATTTCTCAATATTTATAATACTGTTCTGTTCATATATTGTAACATATGATGTGATATATAATCTGCTGTTGATTTTGTATGGTGAATGATATCGGTCATTGCTATTTGGTATTCTAAATACCGTAAGAAATACTGGGATGTAGAAAGGGGATTTTCAAAGGGTATTTTGAAAATAAATTATTTATATAAAATCAATGGATTTATATATAAAAGGAACGGGGTTTTATAAAAGAAAATAATTATAAAATCAAGGAATTTTATAAAAGAAATATTTATTTGTTTAATAAATAGAATTGAAATGGAATATTTATTTAAGAAATAAATAGGGTTTTCATAAAAGAAGTAGATTCATAACTTGAATCCGAGAATTTGCATAAGCAAATGATTGTAGAAATTGGAGCGGCGAGCTTTGTCTATTGCAAGGTTAAGAACGTTGTCCAGTTAAGGTCTGAGAAGTAATTATACCCCAACTTGATTGACTTCCTTACTTAACTAAGAAATAGTTGAGGTTCGATAGTGAAGGAGTTAAAGATACGGTTAAGTAAATAAGAGATTAATGGATTGAGGGGCTATAACGATGTTTTATACAACGTTCATTTGAAATCCACATAAATGAGCTTTGGAACGTTTTCCAAACGTAACCAAAGATGTTTTCTAAACCTCGAAAATGAAATATTTTGTTATTAAGAAATTAAGTAATAGAGTTAAATAAGATTAGAAACAGACTGGAGATTTGTGACGGCCCGCACCGCACCAGCCGGCATTTCCTTCGAAAGTGCGCTGTACACATGTCCAGCTAGCACGGGACGGTCGTCAAAAGAAAAGAAAGAAGACGAAGAATCAACAAAGAACCTGTAGTATGTCTCACAACGCATGGAATAAAATATAATAACAACATTTACTTGACACAAAACAGGCGAGACAGTACATAAGCTGAAAACTAAGTCATCATAGCAGTGGAAAATTCAAGTACAGGTTACGATCCACAACCAGCATTATAACAACTTTTCAAACTGTCTCTAAAGCAAAACAAAGGAAAAGGGTACACTACTAATGCCCAAGTAGTGACCACCAACAACACAGGGAGAATATAAGTAGATATCATACGTAGGAGCCTCCTGCTTATCTCTGGATCAGCTACTCGTGCATACCGCCTAACCTGTCTCTAGTCTGCTCATGTGAGCACCCAGAGTAATAAGAAGAAACATAAAACTCTGGGTCAGACAACAGTCTGGTATGAGTGGTAGCAAGCATAAACAGAACAATAACAGGTATACTAAACCATACTTGAACCTGGACCTGCAACCAAAGAGTTAGCACTGCATACTGTACAATACTCTAAGGTGCCACTAACATATGGTGTAAAGAATACGGGGATGGGGGTGTACATGTCATAGTGATGGCAAACAATCAAGCATAGCAACCATCCTCACATCTCTCACTTAGTGCGTAAAGCGTACGATATCCACCGCTTTGACCACCCATTCCCTTGGTATGATCACTCTGCCCCATGGAGTCGTAACGACACCACTGCACTGATCCATAGCCACTAATCCTTTGCTATGTCCACTCTGCCCCATGGAGTCATGATGGCTCCACTGCACTGGCTCATAGCCTTTCTACGATCACTTTTCCCCTCAAGTCATGATGACTCTACTACACTGATACGTAGCCTAACATTCGCCTTTTGGTGGTGAATCAAAGTTATGGACGTCGACAACTCCTTAGCACACGTCCCGCAGCAACGCCCAATCATGAAGTTAACTCGTTGGTTCCCAACTGGATACTGAGTATAAACTTCCTATTTGGACTATCGTTGCATCTCGGGTTTCTGGTCATCACCGGATCGGTTCGGTTCTTCACTTCTCTTTGCTTCAGATCTACTCCCGGTTCGGTTCGTGGTCCACGCTTCAAGTCCAAGCTCTTCGGTTCGGCACGTGGCCTTCGTTTCGTGGCGGTTCGGATCGGTCATGGTCACCCCTGGCGGATCGGGTCGGCCTTCAAGTCCGCTCGTGGTACATCAGTTCGGGTCGGAGAACCCCTGGCAGATCGGGTCGGGGATTCTGGTGTGAGTGGTTCGGTTCCGATAGGGTGCTCCGATTTGTGATCCTCCTTGGCCATCAGTTCACGAGCTTCTAGGCGGTTCGGATCGTGGGGAGTGGGTCGGTTCGGTGGGGGTAAGGGGATCCGATCCGGTCCGGTCACAGCCTGCACTTTTCCTGCAACTTCTAGCGACTGTTTATATGCCACTCGACGACATTTTCGACCATTCTAACTCTTCTAATCAATCACAAAACATACCATACAGTCATAGCAACAAATTGAAGTAATCACAAACACCAAAATGACAACTTGATAGGTTAAAATGGATCAAACATAGCCAAAACCCCATATTTTCCCTTAAGCATGTTTAAGCATAAATAACATTAGGATTAGCAAAACTTAACCAAATTAACCCAAGTTTCTAACAGAGGTATAAAACATCATTTCAAAATTTATATATATTTTTCCAGAATTTTAACATGCATAAATTCGCTAATTAACACTAATCAACCCCAATTTGCCATAATTAGTGTAAAAGCAAGCTAATCACTCACCTTAGCCACAAACAAAACATAAAATCTGAAATCTCCACTGATTTGGCGCGAATACCAATGCAACACAGCAGCTCCAATCTTGATTTGGTGCTCTTTATCCTTGATTTGATGTTGCTAAGCTTAACCTTCAATTAGAAAGTGATTTGGAGGTGTTTTAGAGGTTGGAGGCCATTGTTAGGGTTTCTAAGAGGTAACTGGCGGCTAGAAAACTGAAATGAAATGAAAATCTAACTCATTTCAGCCTCCCCATAACCCTAATCCCGAAATGGGTCATGGGCCCATTTGCTAACCACCCTATTTGGCCCAGTTAAGCAGTTTTTCACCTTCCAAACCTTATTTCAGCCATATCTCCCAAACGGTAAGCTCGTTTTCCACATGTGACCACTCTACGGAAAGGTAAACCATCATTCGAATCCAATGGAAGTGGTTTCAGATCAAAACTCCTTTACAATCAAAAGTTATGGACGAAACAAAATCAGCTAGGGGCAAAACGGTCATTTAAAAATCGGCAAAAATCATGAACATGGGAAATGGCCCCAATAGTCGTCCTCCAAAGCCACACGACCATACGACGTCATATGTGAAAGAAATAAATATTCTACGATCCTTCGATGCGTAGAATACGGGTCGTTACACTCTCCCCCCTTAAGAAATTTTGCCCCCGAAATTCCCTAACCAAAACACACAAAGGGTCCCGCATGCCTAACAGTCATACACAATAATCAAACATACAGAACAAACAAAACAAGTCTATCCTAGCATGCGGAATAACTAAATCGCAAAGAAATCTTATCAGGTAAAGAGTTATAGATACGTCTTCCTAATGCTCTCCTCTGTCTCCCAAGTACAGTCATTCTCGTTCTTGCCCCCACTGAACCTTGACTAGCTCCACCGCCTTCCTTCGAAGTTGCTTCGTATCGTCCCCGACAATACGAATCGGCTTGCGGTTCCCAACCGCCTCGGGTTCTACTTCGAAGTCATCTAGCTGATCAGGTGAAATAGTCATATATGGGTCGTGTACGAACTTCCTTAGCTGGGAAACATGAAATACGTTGTGAACTCCCGCCATCTTGTCTCGTAATTCAACTCTATACGCCAAACTCCCAACTTGCTCGAGAACTGGGAATGGACCAACAAATCTTGGTGCTAACTTGCCTCTCCTGCCAAATCGAATCACGCTCTCTAACGGAGAAATCTTGACAAACACCAAGTCGCCAATGGGGAGTTTCAAGTCTCTTCTCCTCTTATCAGCATAACTCTTCTGCCTGTCTTGGGCAGCCTTCATACGTTGTTGAATAACTTTGATCTTATCTGAAGTTTCTCTTATCACATCTGGTCCGAGCACAAACTTCTCACCGGTCTCTATCCAACATGATGGTGAGTTGCACGGTCTTACGTACAAAGCTTCAAATGGAGCCATACCAATACTGGATTGATAACTATTATTATATGCAAACTCTACTAGATGCAAATGGTCATCCCATGATCCACCAAAATCCAATATACAAGCTCTTCCAAAACCCACTAGTAAACAACTGATCTCGGTCACTCACAATACCTTTGGTTACTCCATGAAATCTCACTACCCATTTCATATACAGTTCCGCTAACTTAGCTGCCGTTCTGTTTGACTTAACTGGTATAAACCTTGCACTCTTGGTCAATCGATCCACAATTACCCAAATGCTATCATGTCCCGATCTAGTCCTTGGTAAACCATCAATGAAATCCATTGAGACTTGTTCCCATTTCCACTCGGGAATTTCTAATGGTTGTAACAAACCACTAGGCTTCTTTTGCGCGGCTTTAACTAGCTGGCAATTCATGCACTTGGATATAAACTTCCCAACGTCTCTCTTCATCCCTTCCTAGTAGTAAGTATGCTTCATGTTTCGATACATTTTGTTACCATCGGGATGTATTGTCAGTTTTGAGTGATGACATTCTCTAAGTACTTCATCTCTCAAGCCATTGATATTGGGTACCACTAGTCTTCCATTCTTTCTAAGCCATCCTTCTCGATCAAGACCATACAAATTCATCTCCTCATCGATACCCATCTCTAACTTGGAGATGATTTACAATAGGTTAGGATCGTTCCTTTGACTGGAACCAATCCGCTAAATCAAACTGGGTTTAATCGTCAAACTAGCTAACATCTCTGGATCCAATTCGCACTTTGGCCTGAAATCATACCCCGCGGTATACTCCAGTTGCTTCCATTCAAGAAACATAGCCCCTAAACTGGCATGTCTCCTACTCAAGGCATCAGCTACCGCATTGCCCTTTCCTGGTGTGTATGCGATATCAAAATCATAGGAAGCCAAGAATTCTAACCATCTCTATTGACGGAGATTTAGATCTTTCTGAAAGAAAAGATACTTTAACGATTTATGATCGGTAAACAACTCGAACCTTTCTCCCAAGAGATAATGTCTCCACATCTTTAGCGCGAATACAATCGCCGCTAACTCCAAATCATGGGTAGGATACCTTTTCTCATGTGGTTTCAGTTGCCGACTAGCATAAGCTACAACCCTACCTCCTTGCATCAATACGGCACCTAGTCTGGCACCACAGGCATCCGTGTATACCGTCATCTTTTCATTCCCTCTAGGAATGACTAACACTGGCGCACACGTCAACTTTTCCATTAGACTCTTGAATGCATTCTCACACATTCCGTCCCAGACGAATGCTTGATTCTTCTTGGTCAACTGAGTCAACGGTGCCGCTATCTTGGAGAAGTCCTGGATAAACTTACGATAATATCCAGCTAACTCCAAGAAACTTCTTACGTCTGTTGCACTCTTGGGCGTAGACCAATCCTGTACCGTAGCCACCTTCGCAGGGTCCACGGCAATACCATTCTTTGAAACGACATGGCCCAAGAATCTCACTTCCCTCCTCCAGAAGTGACACTTAGAGAATTTCGCTTTCAATTGTTGTTTTCTCAACACCTCTAACAATATCCTCAAATGTTCCTTGTGTTCTTCCTCTGTCCTCGAGTAAACCAAAATATCATCCACGAACACAAGAACAAACTTATTCAATTGATACCTGGATACCCTATTCATAAGATCCACGAAGTATGCTGGTGCATTGGTCAACCCAAATGGCATGACCAACCACTCATAGAATCTAGATGGCGTCCTAAATGCCGTTTTTGGAACACTCTCAGCTGCTACTCGAAGCTGATGAAATCCCGTCGCGAGGTCCAACTGGGAGAACACTCTTGCTCCTTCCAATTGATCAAACAAATCGTCTATCCGTGAAAGAGGATACTTATTCTTCCTAGTCACTTTATTCAACTTGCGATAATCCACACACAAACGATGGGAACCATCTGCCTTAGTGGCAAACACAACTGGTGCTCCCCACTCGGAAACACTTCTTCTAATAAATCCCTTCTTCAAAAGATCGCTTACTTGCACCCCGAGCTCCTGCTGCTCCCTTGGTGCCATATGACGAAGAGGCATCACTATAGGTCTGGCATCTTTCACTAAATCAATACGGAACTCAATCTCTCGGTGTGGTGGAAGTCCGGTCACTTCCTCGAAAATGTCCGGATACTGGCCAGCAATGGGAACTCCCGCTAACTCGTCCTGCGGGATGTCGAGGGAATTTAGAAAACTAGCCATCACCTCATCACGAGGTAGGCCACCAAACACTACCCTCCTCCCATCATCCGCCCTAATATTCACCGAAAATCCCTCACAGTCTACCACCACTGTAACAACCCGGAAAATATGAACCAAGTTAAAATTTTTATTTTGACAATTTTAATGAATTTTGATTATTTAAAATGAATATTTTAAATAATAACGACGAAAATTTATTTAAATCGAATTAAAAACGAATAAATTTATTTTAATTATATAACGAGCCTGAAATGGCGCGGCAGTTCGAAAATTCGATTTCAAATTTCAAATGAATATACAGAATTCAAAATAAATCGGATTTGAACGAAACAAGAAATATTTGAATTTGTTGAATCATATCTTTCTAAAGAAGCTAAGAGACTGAGATGTCGCTTTAAAGGTTGAAAGATATGTCCAGTTTAAAATTCAGAAAAGTCGCTGTGGAATTTATATTTATTTTAATATATATATATATAAAGGCCTTAAAAATAGCCATTTTGCAAACGATCTCAGAATTCGAAGAAACCACTTTTGTTGGATCCGGGACGTCGAATTATTGCTAGGTTCCAAAGTTCATAATTTTCTGAATCAATATGTGAGCGTGGCGAAGGAAAACGTGTTTTGTCAATTTCAGTCAAATCTGATCGACCAGAAAATGGCCATTTTTCAAACGGTCTCAGAATTCGACGAAATCAGTTTTGTTAGGACCGTATCGTCGATACGAAGCGAGAAATAATTTTTTCGGAATTTTTAGAATCAGTATGTGGGCCCGACAAATTAAAATGTACATTCAAATCAGAAATTGAATGTTTTATATTTTAATTTGAAGAATAACTGACTCTAACAGTCGAATTGGCCTACGAAACATATCCCATTGTGTTTGGAATGGGTGTATTTAGCTAGGGGCGACAGTCGTTGGGTTTGAATTGGTGTTCGTATGTGGTAAGGGGTATTTTTGGATTTAAATAAATTAAAAATTAAATTAAATATACGAGCCAATCAAAAACCACGTTCATTTCTCTCTCGCCGACCAAATCGCTCCAGGCGAACGACGGAAACATGCTCAAAACTTCCCGGCCACTTTCTGGCGATTCCATTCATCTTTAGCACCCCCTTCTTTGCAACTTTTGGTAGATCTTCCTCCCCTCTTCAAATCAATACAAGTTAGAGCACCTATCGTTGCGCCATCACCAGGAACAAGCTCCCCAAAGTCGTCGACTTTGAACCCCCGCTGCCGCTACCAGGGGTGATCGAACTGGGCCCCCTCCCTGGCTCACGTGCGCCTCTCCTAGCCCGTCAAGGTGGCGCTGGTTGATCGAAGCAACGATCAACGGATTTGAAGATAATTTGAAACCTAGTTTTGAAGATTGAAATAAGGTATACAACTGAGTTTATTTTCAACTGTTTTAACACTTTAAAGTGTCGCGAAATTCGACTAACTTAGAAAAATAATATCTTTTTGCTATGTGGTCGAAATTCAGTGAAACAAGAGACACCGGGACCGTGAGGACGTCTTCTACATTCTAGAAGAGACCGGATATTTTTCTGAGCGCGCTACTATTTTTTGCAAAGCGACAAACCAATGTGAGATTTCTGAATTATAAACGATATGGAATGACGATGTATAAATTATACGGTCGATGTATGAGTTATATAAGCATTGTACACCTCATGTATAAGCGTTGTATAAGTTGTATGTGCGATGTATAAGTTATATATGCGTTGTAAGAATTATATATGTGTTGAAATGGAAGTGAAATATACTTATATAAATATATATACATATATATACTCCCCTCGTCCACAAACCATGGACGATATTTATTGATTGTGATTGGCGTGAAATTTTGTGAATAATGTGAATGGTTGATAGGATTGTTTGGGGTTGAGATTGCGGTTGAAAAATACCTTTGTGGTTGAAAAATACCTTTGTGGTTGAGAAAATAATTGAGTGTTGTTAAAAACCAAATAGGATTAGAGTGAGGAAATAAAAGAAAAACATGCCGCCTGCGTGGAACTAGATGCATGAAATCCCCATTGTCAAAAGCTGCGAGGCTTTAAGGTAGGCGAGGAGCCGTACGTAGGACGGTGCCGGGTTAACTACCCTGCCGTTATGCTGCCGAAATTTCTTGAAATATTCATGTGTTTGAATTTTATTCCTGTATTGAAATATATTTATGTGTTGATAATTTATCCATGACTGAAATGAATTGCTTAGATAATAAAAATCACATTTTTATTACATGTATGATTGCTAAAAATATTCATGTTTGAAATAAAATGTTTTAACAATAAAAAATCACATTTTTATTGTATTTATGACTCGCTAAAAATATACATGTTTGAAATAAAATGTTTTGAGAATAAAAATCACATTTTTATGATATGTATGAACTAGGTAAAATATTCATGTTTGAAATGAATGGTTCAGATAATAAAAATCACATTTTTATTATATGGTCGACTCACTGAAAATAACCAAGTGTTGGATAAAATATTTGAACGATAAAGATATCATTTTTATCATGTATGTGAATCGCTAAAAATATTCATGTGTTGAAATAAATTTGTGTGAGTTAAAAATATTATTTTTAACCCGTGTATGAAGCGAAAATGGTTTAGAAATCGACGAACGAATTATATATATATATATAAATATAAATTAAAATAAAACGAATAACGACGCTGCAGTTCGCGTTTTGAAATCGTAACTTTAAACGATTATACCGAGAGATCCGACCGTCGGATTTTCTCGAAACTAGACCCGTTGGATCCGCCTTGGAAAGATCTTTCCAATGGTATAAAATTTGTTAAGATCCAACGGTTAGATTTTCAGATATGTGTAAATCAAATCTAAAAAAACAGCGCCACGGCCGCATTATGGCCTGAAACGTCGTTTAATTAAATTAGGCTATTTTTAAATAAATAAAAATAGCGATATATCGTTATAAAATATTATGGGCGATATGGAATGGAAATAAACCAATTTCACTTGGTTTGCTTGATATTTAATGGTTGAATGTGTTTGACACGAAAATTATATTAAAGAACTGAAATGTGAGTGTCGAATAACTTAACCAAGGAAAGAATTAATTTAAATACTAATATACGTGAATTATTTGAAAAGGCCGAGTTAAATCTCATTTCAAATAATTGATCGACAATTAAAAGTCGAAGACTGAAGACGGTGCAAGACCGACGATCTTCACGTCGAATGGAGGGGTGCTACTGGTGCCCATGATTGGAGTAGCTACCTTGAAGGGGTAACAGTGGTAGCCGTCCGGACGTACTTGTTGATGGTACGGATATACGAGGAATATGGTGCCTCCAGTTTCGTTCAGACCCAGAAGAACTTGTAAATGGACTGTGTGTCTGACATTGGATTTTGTTCTATGCTGATTGATCTCTATTAAATATATATCTGTTTGGCGGCGGAGAATTTATTCTCTTGCTTAACGCCCTTCTCTGAGACGTACGAGCTCAGAGGTTATATATCGATAGAAGTCAGTCGCATGGAGTGAATTGCCAGTGTGGCATGCTAAGATGCAGTGATCAAGGCCTCAGTCTTGTGGTTGATGATCAAAGCACGGCCTACGTGGCATAGCTTTGTGTATAGCATGGATTCGCGAGCCTCACACCCCGGGATGAACCAGAAATGGGAGAAGGATCCAGGAAGAACATGCGTCTCTTTCTAGCTACAGGTGGTGTCAATGCTTAAACTGGCTGACATTTATATATTTTTCACCTATGTGGTTGTTGGAATGCGAGGCGCCACGGATATGGAGTCATTTGGCTCATTTACGCCCCATAGGGCGGGGAGACGCATTGTTCAGGGTTTTATTTTAATCCACATCGAGTGGACCGACCCTGAGGCTCCTAGGGCCCACCTGAGTCTGGGTCCTGAGACATGGTAGGCTAAATTGTCTCGAATCGGTGAGGACTATCTTTTGCCTCGGTTCATGACGGAAATCCAATTTCCAATACGACATGTGCGGTTTTGATTGTAAACATATATTGGCGACATGATAGATGGTACCCATGCCGCCTAGGATTGATATTGTTTTTGAAACATATAAACACTAGTAATAATATCAAATGATTTGATTTATACGTATTAAGCATATTTTGGCCAATATAAGGTAAAACTCTATCCTCCGGTTTGTGTTGCATTGTGTGTTGGGACTTGAGTCTTATATTGGCATCATTTTACTAAAAAGCATTGCGTTGTTTAAATAATTTACTTTTTATGCACTGGCGATCACTGGAGTAAACCCGTTCCGCGAAAGCGGCGTGGTCCTATGATTCGCCTTATTATTGTTGTTTAACTAGTTAAGTTGATTTCTCATACCAGTCCCATGACTGACTCGTAGTTTGTTTCACTTGCAAACTCGGGTGCCCCTATTTTCTACACGGGAAGCCTTGTATTCAGGTTTTAGCAGGCTTATTTTGGATAGCTATGGAGCTGGAGCTGGATTTTATCATTTCTATTGTAATGTTTCTGTCACTGTTATGTATATTATGTTTGATTCCACAGCAGACGTTTTATATAAGCCGAAACTGTATTTTGTGCTAAATATGATCCTATTATGCTGTATAACTCTGATGATTATATTTATCCAGTGAATTTTGATGTTCATTATCTGTGTAATGATTTATTTCTGTTCTGCTTTTATTTGTTTATGTATTATATTCCAAAGATTACCCTTGCCACCGTGTCACAGGGGTTTGGGGTCATCACAACCACCCCGTATCTTCGGAGCCAATCGACTCCCAGTATAATGCCATACCCAGTAAAGCCCAAAACAAAGCAATCACAAACATACATCCATGACTCGATAAGGCCAAATTTCTACAAATAATGCTAAGATTAGTCGAACCACCAATCGGGTTCGTCACAACTAAAGGTCTATCGACTAACTCGGGTTCCAGTTCCAACCTATCTACCAGGTCACTAGATATGAAGGAACAGGAAGCCACAGTATCAAACAATACTCGAACAGGTACATCATAAATAGAAAGCATACCTTGAATGACAACATTCTTTCCTTTCTCCGCCGAAGTTGGGGCATTCGACGAAGAAGGAACAGCATTGATAGCATATGCTTTCACAATCTGCTTCTCTTTAGGGGGTTGTGGACATTTATCCTTGTGGTGTCCCACATGGCCACAGTTAAAGCACTTCCTATCCGCTGGCTTGGCTCGACACTCTTTGGCATAGTTACCCTTCTTACTACAGCTGAAGCACTCAACATCTTTCTTACTCTTTTTCTGGCCATCCTTAGCTTGGTTCTGCTTCCTCTTGTTCTGAGAGTTATTCTTGCCTCCACCGCTTGCTTGCGGTTTCGGCCCTTCTGCAGATGCAGTAGTAACTTCAGTCTTGTGCTTAGGATAAAGGCTCTCTGATCTCAACGCTTTCCCAACAATCGTTTCAAAAGTTTCATCAATGTGATTTATAAGCCTTTCCCCCAAGTACCCATCTAAACCAGTAATGAACTTCTCATTCTTCTTCTCGGCAGTGTCGATAAGAGATAATCCATACTTCGACAAAGTGTCGAATTCAGCAATATAATCCAAGACTGCCCTACCATTCTGCTTAAGCTCCAGAAATTTCCTAAACAACTCTGACTTCTGAGCAGCTGGTATAAACTTATCACTAAAGGGAGCCTTGAACTGATCCCAAGTAATTTGGTCCTCTGGGGTGGCTTCCTTAATAGCATTCCACCAATTCATTGCTCGTCCTTGCAGCTGACGAGACGCTAGCCTTCTCTTCATCGCATATTCGATACCCAAGTCTTCAAAGATACGGTCACAACTATCCAACCAATCCTGAACATCCGTGGCCGACTCCGTTCCGTGGAACGGCTTCCCACCAAGGTTAGTGTAATCCTTGCACAGCTTGGCGAAATCAGCCCTAGGCGCCTGCACGGCTACACCACCACCATTAACAACATTAGGAGCTGCCCTCTAAATATCCCTGAGCATCTCTCTCATGAGGTCAGTGAACATAGCCCTCCTGTCAGGAGCATTCCCATTATTGGCTCCTCTACCTACACCTCTCAAATTTCGGCTCATCGTCAAATCTGTAAAGAGAAAACGATTAACCATCTCCATAGTGTTGCCAGTGCAGTACGACTTCATCCTTATACTACTAATAGTGTATATATATATATAGCTTTTGAAAACCAAAATAATCACAAATACGCGCTCTCATTTACGTATACTATCTCTCCCTAATGACTTCCCTAGGTTAACTACGCAACCTAGAGCTCGATACCAAATGTGACGGCCCACCCAGCACCAGCCGGCATTTCCTCCGAAAGTACGCTGTACACATGTCCAGCTAGCACGGGACGGTCGTCAAAAGATAAGAAAGAAGACGAAGAATCAACAAAGAACCTGTAGTATGTCTCACAACGCATGGAATAAAATATAATAATAACATTTACTTGACACAAAACAGGCGAGACAGTACATAAGCTGAAAACTAAGTCATCATAACAGCGGAAAATTCAAGTACAGCTTATGATCCACAACCAACATTATTACAACTTTTCAAACTGTCTCTAAAGCAAAACAAAGGAAAAGGGTACACTACTAACGCCCAAGTAGTGACCACTAACGACACAGGGAGAATATAAGTAGATATCATACGTAGGAGCCTTCTGCTCGTCTCCGGATCAGCTACTCGTTCATACCGCCTAACATGTCTCTAGTCTGCTCATGTGAGCACCCAGAGTAATAAGAAGAAACATAAAACTCTGGTTCAGACAACAGTCTGGTATGAGTGGTAGCAAGCATAAACAGAACAATAACAGGTATACTAAACCATACCTGAACCTGGACCTGTAACCAAAGAGTTAGCACTACATACTGTACAATACTCTATGGTGCCACTAACATATGGTGTAAAGAATACGGGGGTGGGGGTGTACATGTCATAGTGATGGCAAACAATCAAGCATAGAAACCATCCTCACATCTCTCACTCAGTGCGTAAAGCATACGATATCCACCGCTTTGACCACCCATTCCCTTGCTATGATCACTCTGCCCCATGGAGTCGTAACGACACCATTACACTGATCCATAGCCACTAATCCTTTGCTATGTCCACTATGCCCCATGGAGTCATTATGGCTCCACTGCACTGGCTCATAGCCTTGCTACAATCACTTTGCCCCTCAAGTCATGATGACTCTACTGCACTGATACGTAGCCTAACATTCGTATTTTAGTGGTGAATCAAAGTTATGTACGTCAACAACTCCTTAGAACACGTCCCGCAGCAAAGCCCAATCATGAAGTTAACTGGTTGGTTCCCAACTGGATCCTGAGTATAAACTTCCTATTTGGACTACCTTTGCATCTCGGGTTTCTGGTCATCACCGGATCGGTTCGGTTCTTCACTTCTCTTTGCTTCAGATCGTACTCCCGGTTCAGTTCGTGGTCCACGCTTCAAGTCCAAGCTCTTGGGTTCGGCTCGTGGCCTTCATTTCGTGGCGGTTCGGATCGGTCGTGGTCACCCCTGGCGGATCGGGTCGGCCTTCAAGTCCGCTCGTGGTACATCAGTTCGAGTCGGAGAACTCCTGGCGGATCGGGTCGGGGCTTCTGGTGTGAGAGGTTCGGTTCAGATAGCGTGCTCCGATTTGTGATCCTCCTTGGCCATCAGTTCACGAGCTTCCAGGTGGTTCGTATCGTGGGGAGTGGGTCGGTTCGGTGGGGGTGAGGGGATCCGATCCGGTCCGGTCACAGCCTGCACTTTTCCTACAACTTCCAGCGACTGTTTATACGCCACTCGACGGCATTTTCGACCATTCTAACTCTTCTAATCAATCACAAAGCATACCATACAGTCATAGCAACAAATAGAAGTAACCACAAACACCAAAATGACAACTTGATAGGTTAAAATGGATCAAACATAGCCAAAACCCCATATTTTCCCTTAAGCATGTTTAAGCATAACTAACATTAGGATTAGCAAAACTTAACCAAATTAACCCAAGTTTCTAACAGAGGTATAAAACATCATTTCGAAATTTATAAATATGTTTCCAGAATTTTAACATGCATAAATTCGCTAATTAACACTAATCAACCCCAATTAGCCATAATTAGTGTAAAAGCAAGCTAATCACTTACCTTAGCCACAAACAAAACACAAAATCTGGAATCTCCACTGATTTGGCGTGAATACCAATGCAACACAGCAGCTCCAATCTTGATTTGGTGCTCTTTCTCCTTGATTTGATGTTGCTAAGCTTAATCTTCAATTAGAAAGTGATTTGGATGCGTTCTAGAGGTTGGAGGCCATTGTTAGGGTTTCTAAGAGGTAAGTGGCGGCTAGAAAACTGAAAAGAAATGAAAACCTAACTCATTTCAGGCTCCCCATAACCCTAATCCCGAAATGGGTCATGGCCCCATTTGCTAACCACCCTATTTGGCCCGGTTAAGCAGTTTTTCACCTTCCAAACCTTATTTCAGCCATATCTCCCAAACGGTAAGCTCGTTTTCCACATGTGACCACTCTACGGAAAGGTAAACCATCATTCGAACCCAATGGAATTGGTTTCAGGTCAAAACCCCTTTCCAATCAAAAGTTATGGACGAAAAAAAAATCAGCTAGGGGCAAAACAGTCATTTAAAAATCGGCAAAAATCATGAACATGGGAAATGGCCCCAATAGTCGTCCCCCAAAGCCACACGACCATACGACGTCATATGTGAAAGAAATAAATATTCTACGATCCTTCGATGCGTAGAATGCGGGTCGTTACAAGATTAGTAAATTGAATGGTTTTCTAAGGGTCTATCTGATGTTGGTTTCGACCTTCGGGATTGATACTTAGGGAATTGTTCTCATACTAGTTTACAGTCAGAGACTGATCGTTGTGAAAGAATAGTGATACGTGAATAAGCTATGGAAACGTTTTCCAGTGTTAATAACATATATTTTCTAAACATAGAAAATAAGGATTTTTTTTTTAAACTTGGTATATTTTAGTAAAGGCTTATTTCAGCCCAAAAGGAGATACGCAGTACAAAAGTTGACAACGCATCATACACACGCGCAAAGAAACATTAAAAGGGAATCATACACATCCGACTTCCACTCAAAACATTCCTCAAATAACTTAAATTGCCCTAAATGGCTTTTGAAAATAAGGAAATATGAATGAATAAATATATATATATATATATATATATATATATATACACACATATATATGGTTGATGATTTGATCGATAATTCCATTTGGAAATAAGATCGTTGTGTGTACGCGGACATTTTTAATTTGATAGTTAAATCACCGACTATCAAAGTTTGACCATTTTAGCGTTGTTAATATGGAGAGACCGGTTGGATTATTATCCGAAGAACCACTCCGTATTGGCATAAGCGTTGCAAACCAAGTATGCTGAATATATTGAAGACGGAGTAAAGTGCAAGGGTTGTTGTATAAATCTTAGGTAAAGATTGCCTAAGATGGATGTACTGAATAGTGCCTTCGATTTGTCCAGTCCCAGGACAACTTGTATGGAAGAAGGTCTGACAGAGTATATCTAATAGATCGCGTAAGTTGATCTCTTCAAACGTATTCACGTTTGGTGGCGGAGGAATTCGTTTCTCTTAGTTGTATACCCGTGTTATTTTTGGATAAATCAATTTGTGATTTTAAAGGGTATGACGATGTGACATTCTAAGTAAATGAAGATGTGGCATGTAAAAGATAAGCGTAGCTTCTAGCCTCACATCCGGTAAATGACAAAAATCGGGCAGGTAGCATGGCTATGTGGGTAGCTCCCATTAGGGTGTATAATCACCTTTCTAGAGAATATTCATTTGCTTCTTTAATCTATCAATGTTGTCCCTTATCGGGGAAACGGTTGCTGATCCCAACCGTTGGTGATATACATTCGATACACTCAAGCGAAATGAGTGGTCGGTCATGTGTGGCCGGGTTGCAAGATGTTCTTGTTGAACCCAGTGTATTCTCCTCTAGAGATACACTACCGGAAGGTGGTTCCATACCTTGTCATAGTTGGAAATCCATTATCCAATAAGTGCTCGCGGTTTTGATTGTATACTATGTATGTAGAACGTGAGATGAAAGCGTTTCTGCTAGATGATTATTATATTGTGGTTGATAGACACTATTATAATATCAATGAGTTTTGATATAAAGATTATCGTTTTCTTCCAAAATGATTTGAAAGTTAAATCAAATTGATTTGGATTCTCATAAGGGAAAAACCCGTTCCGTTATACGGCGTGGTCTTATGACATATCGTTTAATTGCTCAAACTGTTTTAAACTGCTTTACTCACACCAGTCCCATGACTGACCCAGAGTTTATTTTGTTTTGTTTTCCCTAAACTCTTGGGTTCCCAATTTTGTACGGGCAGTCAAGTAGTCAGGATTTTACAGATATAATTGAAGAGCTAGAGCAGGAGGCTTCAAGATTATATAGCTATTGTTTTCCGCTGTGTTGTAAGTGTTGTACTCTGATAAAGTGCTATTGTATACATAACTGTTTTATTTCAAAGTTATGTTATATTTTATTCGTTCCGCTGTGAGATTCATGTTTACTATGATGATGTATGTTCTTCTCCTTCTTCTATTCTAAGTTTCTATCTTACCTATTCTCACCCTCTAATTTCTTTCATTAACCATCCGGTTATTTTCGATCCTTGGATGTTCGATATGTGTTGTATATCGGATAACCAAGATCGACTTTTTCCGGGTCGTTACAGACTTGCAAATGGATTGTATGTCTAACATCGTATTTTTTGCTGTAGTTGTTGATTTCTACTAAATGTATATCTGTTTGGTGGCAGAGAATTTATTCTTTTTCTTAACACCCTACTCTGAGCATACAAGATTAGAGGTTATATACTGGTTGACATCAAAGCACGTCTTTTATATAGCATAGCTTTGTGTATAGCATTAATTCGCGAGCCACACCCCAGTATGAGTCAAACACGGAATGAGGGACAAGAGGAAGAACATGAGTTTCTTTCTAGCTAAAGGTAGTGTCATGGTATGGAGCCCATACATATTTACTTATGTGGATGATGGAAAGCGAGGCGCCTCGGGTATGGCCGCACAAGGCCCTTTATGGTCGATGTACTGACCAAGAGGTCCGATAGAACCGGAAGACGTAGAGTTCAGGCATAAATATTCGGCAACATGCAGGTTGACCGGCCCTATCGAGCCAAGAGGGCCACATGCATGTGGTCTCAAACATCCCGCTAGAGAAAGCCCGAATTCGGTGAGGAGAGATCCCTTGCCTCGGCTCATAGATGGAATCCAATTTCCAATACACGACTTTATGGTTTTAGTTGTAAACTTATATGGCGACATAGTAGGATGGGGTACTATGCCGTCTATGATTGATACATTTATATTCGAAGTTGTTTTATACACTATGCACTTATAATGATATCAAAATCTTTGTTTTAAAACGTACCAAGCATCCTTGGCTATTATAAGGTAAAATTATATCCTCTGGCTTGCGTTGCATTGTGTGATGGGACCTGAGTCTCGTAATAGCTTCATTCTTTCAAAAAGCATTGCGTTGTTTATACTTGTTTTATTTTAAAATGATTTATGTGGAGTAAACCCGTTCCGTGACATATGGTGTGGTCCCATGATATTTCCAACTTTTAAAAAGTAAAGTTTTTAATAACATTTTTTGGCTCTTACATATGTCCCATGATTGACTCAGAGATTATTATTTTTCACCTAAACTCTGGGCTCCCATATTTTTGACACAGACAGTCTATAGTTTTTGTTTTGCATATCTTTTCTTTTCACGGGATCCTGGATTATGGCTGGAGCTATATTCGTAAAGCTCTGTATTTGTGCATTGTCTTCAGCTGTGTTAATTGATGTTTTCCACTACATTGTGTTTACATTGTACACATATATATAACATTTCCGCTGTATATTTATTTTCCGCAGTCTGTTATTCTTTTATTCTGATGTATATTATTGTAATAGCAACGAAAAGTTCTACTGTTCGTGTTTCCATGAGTCTTGTTCTCAAACAATACATACTCTCGGTCGGTTTAGGCCGGGCAGGGGTCTCTGGTTGTGTCACTAAGAGAGTGGAATATTGACATGAATTGTTTGAGAATTTCAAGAATTTTTTCAGTTTGCATCCTTCTTATTGCTGAGTCTACGAGGATAAGGAGCAACTAATTTATAGACTCTTTTGGTAATTTTACCATTCAGAGAAGAAGGTTTTTACAAGGGAAGTGAAGAAGGTAAAGATATAGAAGATAAGATGTTGGGATTGCAAATATTAGAGGAAGAGATATTGTCGGGGTTGTCGACATTAGAATAAGAAATGTTGGGATTGCCCACATCTAAAGAAGACGAGAATTTTTGAAGATTTACGAGAATTGTCCTTGGTTGTCGTCGAATGAGCATCAAGTTTTTAATTGTGATCAAATTCGGAGGGTTGTTGGAATTGCCAACATTATTGCCAATCATTTTTCCAGACCTAAGGGTGATGATCGAGTTGACCGAATTATGTTTTTCGTCCTCACAGGAGTCCATAGTACGATAATTATATTTTGGATTCACCTCAGGTTGACTAGGAAATTTTCCTTTCTCATTGTTTTCATTAGTTCCTTCATCATATTCATCGTTTTCTCAAATTTAATATCTTGATTGTTTATTTGTTTCTCTAATCGAACAATTTCTTGAGAAGATTGATTGATGATTGAAAGTTAGAGTGCCTATATGGTTGACTTAAAGGCTTGGATTAAGGTAAAACTTGAGAAGTTTGAGGACTACAAGAAAATGGATCTTGGTAATTCAAACTCAATATCATATGAGATGGATTCACAACATTATTGGGATTAGATGGCAAGAAATTTGGGTAATGCCTCCAACTAGGGTTATATGTAGATGAGTAAGGACTATTTTGAGCTATGACATTAACTTAGACTTGAGGGTAATAATGGGGTAGTCCTTCTGTAATTTGAGGAGTTTTAATTTTTAAGAAGGAGCGATACCCGAGGGATCAGAAGTGGTTTGAATGTTAGGATTTGGAAAGTCGGCTGACTTGTGACGCTTATGGGAATCATCCCTGTCCCACTTATCATTGTTCCTTTTATTCTCGTCTTTCCGCCTTCGATGCTCCTCCTTTTCTTTCTCCTTCTTGGTCAATATATCCTCGCGATCATGTTTACGCTTCCTTATCTCTTCAATCGATGTGGGCTCTGGGGTTTGCTGAGCTTGGTGAGAAGGATCTTGAAGTCGCTGAGAATGATAAGAGTGTTTAGAATGGTGATGTCACAAGAATTGTTGGGGATTATAAGAACTGGTTTGTCAGGAAAAGCTATCTGAAAGTGAATGCTTCATTGCTTGACCTGGGAAAAGTCAAAGTAAAGTTTTAGCACTTGATTTAAGAGAGCTGAGATTGAATGAAAAGTATACGAAATGCGGTAATAACACGCGCAATGATGTTTTCTAATGCGCACCTAATAACGAACCAATCTCGAGTGGAGCGTCTAAGTCTACACTCATATCTGTAAGTGTTTTACCAGATGAGGGCATTTGCGCCACAACTATATTAGAAATGGGATCCACAATTAAAACTGTCGGATCTGAGGTCATGGTATCGCCTTGAGAGAGATCCTTAGCTGTGCTTAAATCGCCTAAGTCCCTAAAGGTATCTGTGATGCTTTCATCTTGAGATCCTGGAACTATGGGTTCTTCGTTCGTTCCCTCAGGAATTGTTTCACCTTTCGAAGCGGTTTCACCTTCCTCAATCTGTTTTCCTTCTCGGTGAGGGCACTCTTCCTCGATAGTTAAAGGCAATGAGGGTTTAACCGGTGTTTTACAACCGCTTCCAAAATCTGAACACTTCTTTAAAAAGGCTTCCTTAAAAGCAGGTTCTAAAACAAGGGTCCATGAAGGGTCCAAAAGATGGTATTGACGAAGAAGTTTTTCCGTAATCAAAAATTTCCTGCTTCTCTCGCTCTCATTAGCAGCCTTTAAAGAGCTGAGCAAATCCTTATCAATGACATTATCTAAATCGGCAGATGGAATTTCTATAAGAACAAAGAAGGAATTTAGACTATGAGCTTCGAAGATGAAAATAAGTGAATGAATTTTTAGTAATAAAGTTCTCACCCCCTTCCATCCATTTGCCGGAAAAGTTCTCAAGGCATCGGATAAAGCAATAATGATCTGCATACCCCTTAACACTCTTTACCAAGTCAGTTATAATCTTAGAGTGTTTTGCTTCCACAAAGATGATCGACGGCTTTTCTCTCCTCTTAAAGACATATAAAGAACATATTTTCTGGAAAGTAGGATCCCGTTGCTTAACCCTCATAAAGAGCACATATAAACCGTTTAAAATGATGTAACTATTGGGATGTAATTACATAGGGGAATAACAAGAAGTCTTAAAATCATCTCCAAGAATGGATTGAAAGGAGGGACAGCTCCTACTGCCAACATATGTCGGTTACCTGCAACAAACCCAGGAGGTGGGGAGTCAGCGAATTCATTCTTCTCAAGAAACTTGGCATCGGCCTCTAAGATTCTAAATAGGAGGCACAAGTTCTTGTATGATTGAACAGTAAGCTTCGTAGAAGTCCTTTCGGAAGGTATTCCGACAATAGGACGTGGAACAGGGAATTCAGGATTAACCTCTGACCTGGGGACATTAGCTGTTTCACCACTTAAAGCTTGGGTAGAAGTTCCAGTTTGAGTAGATGCTTCCTCAGGTTGACCACGCGATTGTTTTCGAGTCATTGTTCCTAACGAAAAGTTGTACTCGAAAAATAAACTACAGGTATGTGCTTCCTAAAATAAGAAATGTTATATGCAGTGACATAAAAATGGAATTCGAAATCTTTAATTGATCGATCGATTCCACATATGAATGGGCAAGATTGCATGGAAAAGTGTGTGACTAAATGGTAATCAAAAACACTATAATGCAAACAAACTATTCAAACATAAGTTGTAAGAATATTGTGTATAGATCCTCTAAGAAATTATCTAACTTGTTGTCAGCACAGGCAGGTGACAACAGAGTATAAATGGTCCAAAAATAAACATGCTATTGCAGGGTAAGCAAAGGTAAAAGGTAATATGCATTTTGCATGGAAAATCGTTCATTAAAAGAAGTATTGGGACAACATGTATCATTAGCCACTCGGTATGTCCATTAGCCGATCAGTATGATGTATGTTGCTAACCGCTCGGTATGTAACTCGAGCTGACTAGTATAATGCATTTTGCTAATCGATCGGTGTGTAACACTAGCCGATCGATATGGTGCATAGTACTAATCGATCAGTACGAAACACTAGCCAATTAGTGTACTAACCGACCGGTATGGGAGCATAGACCTATCTGATCAATGGGTAACATTAACCGATTGGTAGAATACATGGTATTAACCGATCAAAGGGTAACCCTATTGATCGGTACGGTACGAGATATCATTCTATCAAAAGGAAAACTGACCGATCGGTAGGGCATATGGTATTGGCCAATTGGTGTGTAAAACTGACCAATCGGCAGGGACAATCTTCCGGAGCTATAGTATTGGCCGGCTAGTTCCAAGGATTAACCGATCGATGCAATCAATTTCTCAGAAGATTGAGAGTGACCGATCGGTGCCAATGATTAACCGATCGATGCAATGAATTTCTCAAAAGATTGAGAGTGACCGATCAGTGCATATGATTAACCGATCGATGCAATCAATCCTCTAGGGAATAAAGTAGGAATTGGCCAACCGGTACCATCCCCGGCATTTCCAAGTTCCCTAGCTTCTTCTAATCCATAACTAAACAATACTCAAGTGCAATTCCAACCAGTTCTAATGCATTTAGCAAGGCCAGACAATATTCAATGTGAATCTTTCACTACAACAAAAACACCATATTACAAGGGTGGAAAACAGTTGTAAAAGACTTTTTACAATGGTGGGGACACCGTCGTCTATTAAGAAGTTGTAATAAACTAAAATCTTTTACAACATTTTTGCATCGTTGCGGCACCGTTGTGAAATGTATATTTACAACTGTTTTCCACCGTTGTAATAAATTTTATTACAACTGTTTATAACTGTTGTAATATATTTTGATAAAAGTATTATTTAAAGTTGTAATATATGAACAAACTATATACATATTATTAATAAAATAACTCATTTCAGAACATATTATTTACAAAACTGAAGATATCAAAAAAACTAAAAAACATGAACCAAAACAATATATTAGAATTTTCAAACTCTTATCATTTTTTTATAAATCATACAAGTATCTCAAATACATAAAGCAACTACAAAGTCCATTATCCAAGACTTCAAAATCCAAATGACTTGAAGTCATCTTTCATAAATATACATCACTGGGAGTAATACAAACATAATGAAATTGAGATTTACTCGCAGTGCTGCAAGTCTAGCAATGGTCTTCATTCTTGAGTTTACTTCTAATGAATTTGAGAATTTCTCGCAATGCTGCAGGTGTTCTTGAATTAAACAATATGAAGTATATAACATATTAAGCAATAAGAATGTAGTTATTAAAGTATGGAGTAACCTAAACTATAAAATGTAACAGAAGGTATGCAGCATTCAATGTTAATATTTCTATAAATAAATATGAACTGATATGATAATGTGAAGTATAAACAGTTCTAGAAGACATACCTTGGTGTTGTCGGAAGAGCCATCAAGCAAGCCATAAGGTGCCTTCATAAATCTGCATAATCTGAACTAGTAAGTTAAGCAAATGATGATCAAATGTAACAAAAACAAATAGAATATGACAAAGCTCCACATTAAAACTGAAGCTCTATCCCAAGAATACATAGTAAAGACATAACAGAATGACATGAATTCACTAACAACAAGCATGGCATAATCACACAGCATTGGGATTCCTTCAAGCAACAACCATAGTAAGACAACCAAGCCATCACGGACAATATGATTTCGTGATATAAACGAAAAAACGGTTTAAAGAATAAGAAAGCAGAAGAAATACATATGTGTGTATGCATGTGTATATATGTATATATCTCTTCTTTGATACAGCTTCCCTGCTGTCACGATCCAGGCTTCCCCGATCCCGGAAGAGATGGAGGAGCCTGGATTGAGTTGAGAACACGACACATCGGAACGCAAACAGAAGAACATTTCATTGTTATTACAAAAATTTACATCAGAGTACAACGTATCAGAGTATGAATAAATATTATACATTAGAAAAATATCAGAGATTAAATTACATTACATAGCAGCGAAAAAATAATATACAACACAAATGGAATAAATACACAGGTACAAAGCTTCCCAAATATAGCTCCATCGGTAGGTCAGGATCCAGTATAAAGATATCTGCGAAAACCAAAACTATTAGATGCCCGTGCGGAAAATAAGGGCACCCAGAGTTTAGGTTAAAACAATAAACTCCATGTCATTCATGTGACTGGTGAGAGAACTAAAATAGTTATTATCTTTTATTTTGAAGTTAAGTAATTCAAGGGACCACGCCGTATAACACGGAACGGGTTTCCTTCCAAGAATACCTGTGCATAAAAACAAACAGCGCCATGCCAAATAAAGAACAATGAAGCCATTATAAGAATTAGGTCCCATCGCACAATGCAACGCAAGCAGTAGGATAGAGTTTTACTTTATAATAGCCAAATAATGCTTGGTACGCGAAATTCATCTTTTGTTATTACTATAAGTTAAGAAATCAACTTCAAATATAAACGTATCAATCATAGACAACATGGGTACCATCTATCATGTCGCCATACTAGGCTATACAACTAAAACCGAAAGTCGCGTATTGGAAATTGGATTCCATCTGTGAACCAAGGCAAGGGATCATCCTTTCGATTCGAGATGCTCTAGACTGTGTCTCAGGATTCAGCCACAACTGTACCTGGAGAAGCAGGGCCGGTCCACCTAAGTGCAAAGTGGATTAGTAATTCCTGAACAATACGTTTCCCTGCCCTATGGGGCATAAAATCTGGTTAGTCCGTCGACCAATCTAGAGCCACTAGGGACTCCAATCCAAGGTACCTCGCTTTCCATCATCCACATAAGTAAAATGTCTGGGCTCCATACCATGACACCACTCCTAGTTAGAAAGAAACGCATGCCCTCCCTGCCGTCCTCTCCCGTTTCTTCATTCCGAGGTGTGAGGATCGTGAATTAACGCTATACACAAAGCAGTGCTATATAAAAGTTGTGCTTTGATCATCAACCATAAGGCCCTGCTTTTCAACAAAAGCCTTGATCCATGCAACTCAACATGCCATATTGTCAATCTATACCATATCATCGATCATCTACCGTTATATTACCTCTGAGCTCATACGTCTCACAGAGGGGTGTTAAGTAGAGAATAAATTATCCACCACCAAACAGATATATATTTAGTAGAGATCAACAAATACAGTATAAAGGAATACAATGTTAAACATACAATCCATTTGCAAGTCCGTTCTGGGTCTGAACGAAACCGGAGGCACCTTATTCCTCGTCCCATATATCCAATACAGGAGAGAGGTCAGAGGTCCTCGCATATCCATCAATCTCCAAGTACGTATGGACGATCACCACTTATTACCACGTCTTGGGTGTACAGCCCAATCAATACATCAGTAATCATCCATTCGATGTGAAGATCTCCGGTCTTCAACCACCGTCTTCATCGTCGAATCAGTTATTCAGAATGGGCATAAACCAGAACTTTTCGAATAACTCGCGTATCTTATAAACAAGTGCTATAAAAACGCAACATATGTCTCATTCCAATCCAGAATATTCTTTTATTCAAATATTCTTTTCATAATTTAAACCAAAATTAAGATTTTCCAAACTAGTCGGGATTAGCGAACCTATCGAAGTAATCATTTATTTTATTTTCCAATCCCAATCTATTCATCCCATGGACCAAAACTGGTAATACTCCATATCTAACACCACTGTGTTATCGGTAAAAATTAATTACCATTTCATGTTCAAATCTAATTAAAGATTTAACTATCGTTTGGAGCAAAACAGGTAATACTTCATTCTCGATTATTCCACAAATTTGATAATTTAAATTATCACGTTCTCATTTCAATCTAATTAAAGATTCATTAAAACTCCATCTTAGTTTTAATCTTCAAAATCATTACTTAATGATTATTCAAATTTCTGGAAATTAATCCTGCCTTTAATTTGATTAAAGAATGAATGTCATTTAAAACACCATTCACGACAAATCAAAACAAACATTCCATTAATAATGGAATCTTCACGGAAAACAGATCAATATATATAATCGATATCAATTTCCGTATCCGACTAATAATACAAATGGAATAACGGTAAAGCCTTTTAAATTCCACATACAGTAACAGTCTTCCTCCATAGAAGCTCATTTCGATTATTACCAAATCGAATTCCATTCAATTCCAATTTAATATATTAAATTGGAAAAAAATTTACTTTGGAAAAAATCCCATTAAATCTTAATGAAAGATTTATAAATTCCAAATCATATTTCACTGTTAATCAGGTTAAAAAACGAATGTCGTTAAAAACACAGTTCACGGTAAACCCAATTCACATTCCATTTTATTCCAATTACTAAATATAACTAGAAACTCTAATAATCTTAATTAAAAGATTTATTCTTTTCACATGGGGTTTAAGAACAGTGTTGGTGAAGATACCATTCATGACAAACCCAAAATCCAGTTTGATATCAAATACAAGGCTCTAAATAGAAATTATACCGGCTTATATTCAATATCAAATTCTGAAACCAACCAATATCGTTTTGGGAATAACGATATATACATATCTTCCAAAATCCCACAACAATATCCGTATAATCACGGAATCCACAATCGAAATATTCCGAAGATAATTTCCATTCAAATCCACTCCAATATATATATATATATATATATATATATTGGAAACCCTGGTTATTTTAAAACCATTTCAGTTCCTTTCAGTTCTTTACTTAAGGTGCAAAATAACTTAATCTGATAAAAATATCTTTTATCTTCATAACTTGGAATATTTCATCCAAAACCATTTCAAATCATTTATTATGATTTAACATAATATTCCTCTATTTTTAATCATTTAAAAATTGGCCCTTTCAGTTAAATAACGTTTCAGGTCATTTAACTATACTGGCGTTGTTTATATTCAAATTTGAATTTGACATTTCTTAAAATCCAGCCATTAGATTTTAAATCTCATATACTGATTTGAAAGCTCTTTTCGATACGAACCCGTAGGTTCTGGTTTGAGAAGAATCCGATGGTCGGATCTTCCGCTACGTCCAATCGAAGTTAATGGTCGTAATTCGCGAACGGTCGTGGCGTGACGCGTTCTATTCAAGCCATTATAATATATATTATATATATGTCATCGATTTTCGTTCATAACGTATTCTATAAAGTCGTTAATAAATTCGTTTTAAAATGATTCTAACTTGCTTTCCAATTTTTAAAACCAAATTGAATTTTCTATATCATTGCAATATCCAAATGATAATATGTTCCAAATATATTATTTTGAAATCCATTTCTTTTCCATATTCATTATAAAATGAATAAAATCGATATAAAAATCCGTTCGAGACAAAATAGCGTATAACTACTTACTCGGCTTCATATATTTACATATTTTCGTGTCCATCCAAAATTGGACATCAAAATCATAACTTCACTGTTAATCGTTTTAGAAACATTCATTATTTCCAAATTGGAATGAGTCCCAATCAATTGCAATATAATTTTGGTTATATGGATTTCATACATCGCACATATTCAACCATAATGATAATAGTCATTAAACATCCAAATAGCAACCAAAGTGCATTCTACAACTATATAAGCATTAAATAAATAAATAAATAATGCTTACAATAGTCTGTCAGTCTATCGACTGACATACAACTAATCACAAGGGAGATGTGTGATCAGAATGTCATCCCCAGACCTGTATGGGGTTTCAACCAACAAACAAATATAATTATTTATGCACTTGGGTGAAGTGTAAAAAAAATTATCATCCCAATCGATATCACAAAAATATGCGAGCATAAACAAGTCATCCGACTTGTAAATGGATGTGTAATCTTATTTAAACAAATCATTAGTTAATAAATTTAACCAATTCTAATTCGGTTTGAATTATTTTTCTAACTTATCCATTTACACTGTTCAATATATAAATGAATATATTTTTCTATTTTCATCTATCACAATAATATTTACATTATTCTAACATGTTAAATATCACTAATTCACACTCAACACACAATACAATCAATTTTTCTACAACACAATCATATCACGTAAATCATCCATGGTTCGTACAAAAAGTAGTGTCAGGAGCTACTAAGCCCCGTCTACCACCTAGTATATATTTAACTGAAAAATAGTTTGAGTGAGAAGGAGTTCTCACGTTGGTTTCCACTTCGTCATTCTTAAATTGACAATTCTGTATCATTTGGATTTGAATTTGCCGATAATTCTGACTTGCTCCAAATCGCTTCTAGTCAGTTCTGAAATGTAGAGTTCGTCGCCATGATCGCAACGGAGTCAAGTTTGTTATTTTTCGACCTCTTATGAAGAAGATATCAATTTTTAAACATCGGATAATTAATAACGTAATTAAACAAATTAGCAACGTTTTAAAGTCATCACCATTTCATCTTCCTCACTACAGCCGAAGCCCGCTCCTCATGTTCGAATCTAGGTTTCCATCTCCCACGAAATCTGAAGCGACTGACGATGATCGGATGGGTCCACCTGGAAGGGCGCAGCGCCACCTTCCGACGCCTCCACTGGCGGCGCGTTCGAAGCTCCGACGGTGGCTGGAAACGAGCTCGACGGCGCTGACTTCGAGCGCACGATTCGTGCGATTTATTCAATGAAAAATTACAAAACTTATATAGATTTGAAGGTGGGGAGATTCTCTACAAAATCCTCTAAAGAATCAATGGATTTCATTGCGTGGATTGAGAGAAATCGAAAACAGAAGGAGGGAGGCTGTTTCCGTCATCGATCGCTGAGTCTGGGAGAGGGAAAATGGAAAATGAAAATAATAAATGGAATTTTTTGATTGGTTGGAATATATAATATTTCCAAAAATAGTGATTTTACATCCGAACTCCAAATCAATCCCAACCACTGTCGCCTCTAGCTAAATACCCCCATTCCGGACACAATGGGATATGTTTCGTAAGCCAATTCGGCAGTTTTCAACAACTTTTATCAAAATTAAAATATAAATTAATATACGTTTCAAAATTGATTTCAATGTACGTTTTTATTTACCGGGACCACATACTGACTTCAAAAATCTAAAAAAATAAATCTAGCTATATTTTGATGATACGGTCCTATAGGAACTGGTTTCGTCAAATTCCGAGCCCGTTTGCAAAATGGCCTTTTTCCAGTCGATTAAATTTACAACTGAAATTGAAGGTGCCTTTAAATTTGCTACGCTCACATATTAATTTCAAAAATTATGAAAATTGAAACCTAGCAATAATTTGACATTTCGGATCCAACAAAAGTGGTTTCGTCGAATTCGGAGGTCATTTGCAAAATCTCTATTTTTAAGGGCTATATATTTATTAAAATTATTAACAAAATCCATAGCGACTATTTCAAATTTTAATCTGGTCATAACTTACAATTTAAAAAGTGAAATCTAAGTTTCTTACATTCTTTAGAAAATTACAGTTCAAAACATTTCAATGTTTCTAGTTTTATCCAAATCTGATTTATATTGAATTCTGTATATTAATTCATATTTTAATTTTTATAAAAGTTGTTAAAAAAGGTCGAATTGGCTTACGAAACATATCCCATTGTGTCCGAAATGGGGGTATTTAGCTATGGGCGACAGTCGTTGGGATTGATTTGGAGTTCGGATGTAAAATCACTATTTTTGGAAATTATATATTCCAACCAATCAGAAAATTCCATTTATTATTTTCATTTTCCATTTTCTCTCTCCCCGACTCAGCGATCGACGATGGAAACAGCCTCCCTCCTTCTCTCTTCGATTTCTCTCAATCCACGAAATGAAATCCATCGATTCTTTAGAGGATTTTGTAGAGAATCTCCCCACCTTCAAATCCATATAAGTCTTGTAATTTTTCATTAAGTAAATCGCACGAATCGTGCGCTCGAAGTCAACGCCGTCGAGCTCGTTTACAGCCACCGTCGGAGCTTCGGATGCGCCGCTAGTGGAGGCGTCGGAAGGTAGCGCTGCGCTCTTCCAGGTGGACCCATCCGATCATCGCCAGTCGCTTCAGATTTCATGAGAGATGGAAACCTAGATTCGAACGTGAGGAGCGGGCTTCGGCTGTAGCGAGGAAGATGAAGTGGTGATGACTTTAAACCGTTGCTAATTTGTTTAATTACGTAATTAATTATCCTATGTTTAAAAATTGATATCTTCTTCATTCGAGGTCGAAAAATTACAAACTTGGGTCCGTTGCGATCGTGGCGACGAACTCTACATTTCAGAACTGACTAGAAGCGATTTGGAGCAAGTCAGAATTATAGGCAAATTCAAATCCAAACGATACAGAATAGTCAATTAAAGAATGACAGAGTGGAAACCAATGTGAGAACTCCTTCTCACGCAAACTATTTTTCAGTTAAATATATCCTAGGTTGCAGATGGGGCTTAGTAGCTCCTGACACTACTTTTTGTACAAACCATGGATGATTTGTGTGATATGATTGTGTTGTAGAAAAATTGATTGTATTGTGTGTTGACTGTGAATTAGTGATATTTAACTTGTTAGAATAATATTAATATTATTGTGATTGATGAAAATAGAAAAATATATTCATTTATATATTGAACAGTGAAAATGGATAAGTTAGAAAAATAATTCAAACCGAATTAGAATTGGTCAAATTTATTAACTAATGATTTGTTTAAATAAGATTACACATCCATTTACAAGTCGGAAGACTTGTTTATGCTTGCCTATTTTTGTGATATCGATTGGGCTGATAAAAATTTTTACACATCGCCCAAGTGCACAAATAATTATATTTATTTGTTGGTTGAAACCCCATACAGGTCTGGGGATGATATTCTGATCACACATCTCCCTTGTGATTAGTTTTATGTCAGCCGATAGACTGACAGACTATTGTAAGCATTATTTATTTATTTATTTAATTAATGTTTATATAGTTGTATAATGCACTCTGCTTGCTATTTGGATGTTTAATGACTATAATCATTATGGTTGAATACGTGCGATGTATGAAATCAATATAACCAAAATTATATGGTAATTGATTGGGTCTCATTCCAATTTGGAAATAATGAATGTTTCTAAAACGATTAACAGTGAAGTTATGATTTTGATATTCGATTTTGGATGGACACGAAAATATATAAATATATGAAGCCGAGTAAGTAGTTATACGCTATTTTGTCTTGAACGGATTTTTATATCGATTTTATTCATTTTATAATGAATATGGAAAAGAAATGGATTTCAAAATAATACATTTTGAACATATTATCATTTGGATATTGCAATGATATAGAAAATTCAATTTTGGTTTTAAAAATTGAAAAGCAAGTTGGAATCGTTTTAAAACAAATTTATTAACGTTTTTATAGAATACGTTATGAATGGAAATCGACGGCATATATATATATATATAATATATATTATATATATTATAATGGCTTGAATAGAACGCATCGCGCCGCGACCGTTCGCGAATTTTGACCATTAACTTCGATTGGATATAGCGGAAGATCCGACCATCGGATCCTTCTGAAACCGGAACCTATGGTTCGTATCGAAAAGAGCTTTCAAATGAGTCTATGAGATTTAAAATCTAATGGCTGGATTTTAAGAAATGTCAAATTCAAATTTGAATATATACAATGCTAGTACAGTTAAATGACTTGAAACGTTATTTAACTGAAAGGGCCTATTTTTAAATGATTGAAAATAGAGGAAGATTATGTTAAATCACAATAAATGAAAATGGTTTTGGATGAAATATTCCAAGTTATGAAGATAAAACATATTTTTATCAGATTAAGTTGTTTTGCAACTTAAGTAAAGAACTGAAAGGAACTGAAATGATTTTAAAATAACCAGGGTTTCCAATATATATATATATATATATATATATACTGGAGTGGATTTGAATAAAAATTATCTTCAGAATATTTCGATAGTGGATTCCGTGATTATATGGATATTGTTGTCGGATTTTGGAAGATATGTATATATCGTTATTCCCAAAACGATATTGGTTGGTTTCAGAATTTGATATTGAATATAAGCTGGTATAATTTCTATTTAGAGCCTTGTATTTGATATCAAACTGGATTTTGGGTTTGTCGTGAATGGTGTATTCACTAACAATGTTCTTAAACCCCGTGTGAAAAGAATAAATCTTTTAATTAAGATTATTAGAGTTTTTAGTTATATTTAGTAATTGGAATAAAATGGAATGTGAATTGGGTTTATCGTGAACTATGTTTTTAACGACATTCGTTCTTTAAGCTGATTAACAGTGAAATGTGATTTGGAATTTATAAATCTTTCATTAAGATTTAATGGGAATTTTTCTAAAGTAAAGTTTTTTCCAATTTAATATATTAAATTGGAATTGAATGGAATTCGATTTGGTAATAATCGAAATGAACTTCTGTGGAGGAAGACTGATACTATATGTGGAATTTAAAAGGCTTTGCCGTTTCCATTTATATTATTAGTCGGATACGGAAATTGATATCGATTATATATATTGATCTGTTGTCCGTGAAGATTCCATGATTAATGGAATGTTTGTTTTGATTTGTCGTGAACGGTGTTTTAAACGACATTCGTTCTTTAATCAAATTAAAGGCAGGATTAATTTCCAGAAATTTGAATAATCATTAAGTAATGATTTTGAAGATTAAAACTAAGATGGAGTTTTGATGAATCTTTAATTAGATTGAAATGAGAATGTGATAATTCAAATTATCAAATTTGTGGAATAATCGAGAATGAAGTATTACCAGTTTTGCTCCAAACGATAGTTAAATCTTTAATTAGATTTGAACGTGAAATGGTAATTAATTTTTACCGATAACATAGTGGTGTTAGATATGGAGTATTACCAGTTTTGCTCCATGGGATGAATAGGTTAGGATTGAAAAATAAAATAAATGATTACTTCGATAAGGTTCGCTAATCCCGACTGGTTTGCAAAACCTTAATTTGATTTAAATTGTGAAAAGAATATCTGAATAAAAGAATATTCTGGATTGGCATGAGGTGTATGTTGCGTTTTTATAGCACTTGTTTATAAAATGCGCGAGTTATTCGGAAAGTCCGAGTTTATGCCCATTCTGAATAACTGATTCGACGATAAGTTGACGATGAAGACGGTGGTTGAAGACCGGAGACCTTCACATCGAATGGATGATTACTGATGTCTTCATTGGGCTGTACACCCAAGACGAGGTAATAAGTGGTGATCGTCCAGACGTACTTGGAGATCGATGGATATGCGAGGACCTCTCTCCTGTATTGGACATACGGGACGAGGAATAAGGTGCCTCTGGTTTTGTTCAGACCCAGAACGGACTTGCAAATGGATTGTATGTCTGACATTGTATTCCTTTATACTGTATTTGTTGATCTCTGCTAAATATATATCTGTTTGGTGGTAGAGAATTTATTCTCTGCTTAACACCCCTCTCTGAGACGTACGAGCTCAGAGGTTATATATCGGTAGATGATCGATGATATGGTATGGATTGACAATGTGGCATACTAAGTTGCATGGATCAAGTCTTTTGTTGAAAAGTAGGGCCATGTGGTTGATGATCAAAGCACAGCTTTTATATAGAGCCTCTTTGTGTATAGCGTTAATTCGCGAGCCTCACACCCAGGTGTGAACTAGAAATGGGAGAGGACGGCAGGGAAGGCATGCGTTTCTTTCTAACTAGGAGTGGTGTCATGGTATGGAGCACCGACATTTTACTTATGTGGATGATGGAAAGCGAGGTACCTCGGATTAGAGTCCCTAGTGGCTATAGATTGGTCGACGGGCTGACCAGATTTTATGCCCCATAGGGCAGGGAAACATATTGTTCAGGAATTACTAATCTACTTTGCACTTAGGTGGACCGGCCCTGCTTCTCCAGGTGAAGTTGCGGCTGAATACTGAGACACCGGCTAGAGCGTCTCGAATCGGAAGGACGATCCCTTGCCTTGGTTCACACATGGAATCCAATTTCCAATGCGCGACTTTCGGTTTTAGTTGTATAGCCTAGTATGGCGACATGATAGATGGTACCCATGTCGTCTATGATTGATACATTTATATTTGATGTTCACTTATAGTAATAATAAAAGATGAATTTCGCGTACCAAGCATTATTTGGCTATTATAAGGTAAAACTCTATCCTCCGGCTTGCATTGCATTGTGTGATGGGACCTGAGTCTTATAATGGCTTCATTGTTCTTTATTTAGCATGGCGCTGTTTGTTTTTATGCATTGGTATTCTTGGGAGGAAACTCGTTCCGTGTTATATGGCATGGTCCCTTGAATTACTTAACTTTAAAATAAAAGTTAAAAACTGTTTTAGTTCTCACACCAGTCACATGACTGACCTGGAGTTTATTGTTTTAACCTAAACTATGGGTGCCCTTATTTTCCGCACGGGCAGCTAGTAGTTTTGGTTTTCGCAGATATCTTTATACAAGATCCTGATCTAAAGATGGAGCTATATTCAGGATGCTTTGTACCCATGTATTTATTTCATTTGCGTTGTATATTATTTTTTCGCTGCTATGTAATGTAATTTAATCTCTGATATTTTTCTAATGTATAATATTTATTCATACTCTGATATCTTGTACGGTAACAACTGGGAAAATCAGAACCAATTTAAAAAATTTATTTTTAGAAATTTATTTAGAAAATGCGTCAGAAATTAAAATTTTCATTTTTAAATAATAGTAAAGCTATTAAAAATAGTCATTTTACAAACGACCTCGTTTCCGACGAAACTACTTTTATTAGATCCGGAATGTCAAATTATTGCTAGATTTCAATTTTCATAATTTTTGGAATTAATATGTGAGCGTGGTAAATTAAAATGTGTTTTGTCAATTTCAGTTGAAATTAATCAACCATTAAAAAGGCCATTTTTCAAACAGTCTCCAAATTTGATGAAATTAATTTTATCAGGACCTTAGCATCAAAATATAGCCAGATTTATTTTTTGGGAATTTTTGGAGTTAGTATGTGGCCCCGGTGAATTAATATGCACGATCAAATTTAATATAAATGTATTATATTTTAAATTAAATAAAAACTGGCTGAAACATTCATTTGGGCCCACGAAACATAGTCCAATGTGTCCGGAATTGGGGTATTTGGCTGGGAACGACACTCGTTGGGCTTGATTTGGAATTAGTGACTAAACGGGCCTTTTAGGGTTAAAATAATATTAAACTATTATAAATAGAGGATTATCAAACCCTAATTCCATTCTAAAATAGTAGTCGCTGCCTTCTATTTCCACGGCCAGAATTGACCATTTCTTCTCCTCTCAATAACTCTCCATCCACTCACCGAAATCAAACCGTCCTTTAGAGTATTTGTAGCCCTCTCTTTAAGCTTCACATCCATACGGACTTTGCCCCCTGCCGCTGCACGGATCTCGAGATCCGACGTCACGAACCCAGCGGGTTCGAACCTCCGCCCCGCCGCTAGGCCAGCATCTAGCTGGGCCCCACCCCCACGCGTCGGTGCCCTTCCCTTCCCCTTCGACGCTGTATAACCCGATTTTCCCCTAGTGCTTCGGATTTCGTGATAGATCGAATCAAAGTTTGGAACACTTCCTGAAAGGTATCGGCTGTTATAATAAAAAGGGTTTTCAACAATTAAAAGTGTTGCAAATCTAATTTAATTTATAAAAATCATATCTTTTTCATACGAGGTCGAAATCCGACGATTTCAGTTGCGTTAGAATCGTGGCGACGAACCCTACATTTCAAAACTGAGTAAAAGCGATTTGGAGCCAGTTAGAATTTCAGGCAAAATTGGATCTGAATCGTCAAATAAAGACGATGACAGAGTGGAAACGAAGATGAGATTTCTATTTTTAATAATTAATTAAAATTTAATTATTTCTCGCTATTCGAAATCCATATATGTATGATTATAAAATCAGATCTGTAATGTTTGAGATTGGAATTTTTTGTTTGTGGATTGTGATGGATTGTGATGTTCATGTTTTGTTAGATCTAGATCTACAATAAAATTCCTTTCTTTTATTTGAATCTCTAGTTTATTGTTAGATTTGTTTTATAGTAAAGATTTCATCTTTTATTTAGATCCATGAGTATTGATTGGATTTGAAGTAAAAATCTTATTTTTATTTTAGATCCAGGAATATTAATTTGGTTTGAAGTAAAAATATCATCTTTATTGAATCCATGAACATAGATTTGTTTTTATAATAGAAATATCATCTTTATTGAATCCATGAACATTGAGATTAGGTTTACAATAAAAATTACATTTTTATTGCTTACACGAACTTGGTTTTTGTCAAACTTTAGACTTACAATAGCATCTTATTTTATTTGTTTACATGAACAGGGTTGTGTCTAATTTTGATTTATAATAAAAATGTTCATTTTTATTGAAGCTATGAACATGGGTTTTGTTTTAAATTTTGATTAACAATAAAAATATTCATTTTTTTTGAAACATGAAACAAGGATTTGTTTAAGTTTTGATTAACAATAAAAATATTCATTTTTTTTTGAAACATGAAACATGGATTTGTTTAAATTTTGATCAATAAAAATATTCATTTTTGTTGAAACATGAAACATGGATTTGTTTAAATTTTGGTTTGCAATAAAAATATTCATTTTTATTGAAACATGAAACATGGATTTGTTTAAATTTTGATTACCAATAAAAATATTCATTTTTATTGAAACATGAAACATGGATTTGTTTAAATTTTGATTACCAATAAAAATATTCATTTTTATTGAAACATGAAACATGGATTTGTTTAAATTTTGATTACCAATAAAAATATTCATTTTTATTGAAACACAAAACATGGATTTGTTTAAATTTTGATTAACAATAAAAATATTCATTTTTATTGAAACATGAACATGGATTTGTTTAGATTTTGATTAACAATCAAAATATTCATTTTTATTGAAACATGAAACATGGATTTGTCTAGATTTTGATTAATAATTAAAATATCATTTTTATTGAAACATGAACATGGGTTTTGATTAGATTTTGTTCAATAATAAAAACACCGTTTTTATTGAAACTAAGAACATTGGTTTTGACTAGATTTTGTTCAACAATAAAAATATCATTCTTATTGAATCTATGAACATAGAATATAAAGTTCATATTTTTATGGTCATTTGTTTACAACAAAAAGAATAGAATATGAAGATTACATTTTTATTGTCATTTAGTTACAATAAAAAGAGTAGAATGAAAAGACATGTTTTATTGTCATTTCAGTCACAATAAAAAGAGTAGAAATAAAAGAGATGTTTTTATTGTCATTTTAGTTACAATAAAAAGAGTAGAAATAAAAGATATGTTTTTATTGTCATTTTAGTTACAATAAAAAATAGTAGAAATAAAAGACATGTTTTTATTGTCATTTTAGTTACAATAAAAAGAGTAGAAATAAAAGACATGTTTTTATTGTCATTTTAGTTACAATAAAAAGAGTAGAAATAAAAGACATGTTTTTGTTGTCATTTTAGTTACAATAAAAAGAGTAGAATTAAAAGACATGTTTTTATTGTCATTTTAGTTACAATAAAAAGAGTAGAATAGAAAGATATGTTTTTATCGTCATTTTGGTTGCAATAAAATGATTGGTTATTAAAGAACATATTTTTACCGTAATTTTGTTGCAATAAAAAGATTGGTTATTAAAGAACATATTTTTACCGTAATTTTGTTACAATAAAAAGATTAGTTATTAAAGATCATATTTTTATTTTCATTTTGTTTTAAATAAAAAGAAGTAACATGAAAGTTATATTTTTATTGTTCATTGTTTTCAATAAAAAGATTGAACATTAAAAATTACATTTTAATGTAGCATTGTTTTCAATAAAAAGATTGAACATAAAAAATTACAATTTTAATGTAGTTTGGTTTCTTTAAAAAGATTGAATTATAAAAATGACATTTTTAGCGTTGTCATGTTTCATTAAAAAGATTAGATAATTGAAAATTACCTTTTTATTTGTTGTTTTGTTTTAAATAACAGATTAGATCATGACTATTATATTTTCATAGTATGTCTGTTGCATTAAAAAGGAATTAGAGATTAAAATATGAATAGTCATCAAATTGTCACTTTAATCATGTTAGTTAGGATTAAGAAGATCATATGTTCAAAATATAATTTCTAACCTGAATATGGATTGGACAAAATTTTGTATGTAATGGGTTGAAGGGTGTTGAAATCATCGAAAGATTTATATATATAAATATAAATTAAAACTAAACGAATCGCGCACGGTAGTTCGCGTTTTAGAAATCGTAACTTAAAATGATTATACCGAAAGATCCGACCGTCGGATTTTCCCAAATCCAGAACCGATGGGTTCGCTTTGGAAAGATCTATCCAACAATATTAAATTTGTTAAGATCCAACAGTTAAATTTCGTGAAATGTGTAAATCAAATCTAGTGTAACGACCTGAAACGTCGTTCGAATTAAATGGACTATGTATATATATATGAAATAGAATTAGCGATAAATCGTCATAAAATATCATGAACGATATGGAACGAAATAAACCAATTTTCTCTTGGTTTTTAAAATAATATAGATGGTTAGACTTGTTTGACATTAATCTATAAAATTGGTTTAAATTTAACCGAAATGATTTGAATTATATATATTCGAAGATTATTTGAAACGGCGAGTTAAATCTCATTTCAAATAATTATAAGACGAATTAAAAATCGAAGACGTTAAAGACGGTGGTTGAAGACCGGCGATCTTCACATCGAAAGGACAACTACTGATTCCCGAAATTGGTTAGTTCCCAGTAAAGGGTTAGAAGTGGTAGTTGCCCAGACGTACTTGTTGATTATCCGGATAGGCGAGAACCACTCTTCCGTATTGGACATACGGGACGAGGAATAAGGTGCCTCCGGTTTCGTACAGACTTAGAACAGACTTGTAAATGGATGTGTGTCTGACGTTGAATTTTATTCTGTGTTGATTGATTTCTATTAAATATATATCTGCTTGGTAATGGAGAATTTATTCTCCTAATACCCTTCTCTGAGACATACGAGCTTAGAGGTTATATATTGATAGATACCAGTCGCATGGCGTGAACTGTCAATGTGACATGCTAAGATGCAAATTATCAAGGCTTTTGTTGAAAAGCAGAGCTTGTGGTGGATGATCAAAGCACAGCCCTAATTGGTATAGCTTTGTGTATAGCGTTACTTCGCGAGCCTCACACCCCGGTATGAGTCAAAAACGGAATCGTGACTGCAGGGAGTGCATGTGTTTCTTTCTAGCTAGAAGTGTTGTTATGGTAAGACAGCCCAGACATTTTTACTTATGTGGATGATGGATTTCGAGGCCTCGGTATATTGGACGCTATTGGCCAAATGACAGGTCCAATAGGATCGGGAAACGCATATTCAGGCATAACCAATCCACTAGCGTATGTGTGGACCGGCACTGAAGGTCCAAGGGTTCACTACGGGGAATCCTGAGACATTTGCTAGAGTGTCTCGAATTGGTGAGGATAATCCCTAGCCTCAACTCATGATGGAAACCCAATTTCCAATACAACATTACGGATTTGATTGTAAACCTATATATGGCGACATAGTATATGGTAGCTATGTTGTCTAGGATTGATACATTTATTTTGAAATGTTTTTAAATTGACTAGACACTAATAATAATATTCAGTTTTATACGTATCAATCATGTTTGATCATTATAAGGTAAAACTCTATCCTTCGGTTTGCGTTGCATTGTGTGATGAGACTTGAGTCTTATAATGGTTTCATTTTTCTAAAAAGCATTGCGTTGTTTTTAATTATTTACTTTAATTATGCACTGGCAATTCAATGGAGTAAACCTGTTCCGCATTAGCAGCGTGGTCATGTGATTAGCCTTATTATTAGTTAAGTTAGATAAAATTTCTCATACCAGTCCCATGACTGACTCGTAGTTTGTTTTTCCCTTGCAAACTCGGGTGCCCATATTTTTCCACACGGGCAGTCGAGTAGTGTGTTTTGCAGATACTTCTTTTTGAGTAGGATTTTGGATTGAAGCTTAAAGATGTGTCCAGAGCATTGATAGTCTTTCGCTGTGTTTGTTTATTAGTTCCGCTGCATTGTATTTAAATTTAATGTAAATTTTATCTTCCGCTGTATATTTTCGATGTACTCTGATATTCTGTACTCTGATGTAAATTGTTGTAACAGCAATGAAATGTTCTTTTGTTTGTGTACTGATGCGTCGTGTTCTCAAAACAATCCAGGCTTTCCCGAAAGGGTGAGTTTGGGTCGTTTCATGTACTCTGATGTAAATTGTTGTAATAACAATGAAATGTTCTTCTGTTAGTATTCCGATGTGTCATGTTCTCAACTCAATCCGGGCTCCTCCGTCTCTTCCGGGATCGGGGAAGTCTGGTTCGTGACACCTGCCAGCTCTCGAGAATGGCTGTTGCGAGTATATGCCCTCAGAAACCCAGTCTTGCACTGAACTAGGCCAACATATAAACAATAATTATTAGAGACATGTATATATGATTAGTAATGGGGAAAAAATAAGATACGGTTTCAGTTTCATCTTTTCTAGATAAGAGACAGTTTAGTAACATATCAAAATTAAATGAATACTCAATGTTTACCACGAAACCTGTATAAATATCTAACCATTCTAACATGACTTAGAGTGTTGTCCAGTAAAATTTAAGCTGGTATAAATAAACAAGAAAACAAAAACAAAATAAATTAATAAACATAAATGCACTACAAATAAGAGTTGATGTTAAAACCACCCAAAAGCTCAATAATAGAACTTAATCATAATTAAATTATTTATTAGCCTAGTCAGTTCATGTATATACTATGAATTTTATCCCAAAAAAAGTAAGCTGACATGTGAAGAAACCTGAACGTGGAAGGTGAGAAAAAGGTACCATCTGCATAGGAGGATTAACAAAGTACGCTACCATGTCTGTTTTATCAAATTTGTTCTTGTGATACTTGTCTGAGATACGGATACTACATGATGAAATTAAATATTTAGTTTTCTAAAAGATTTAAAACAAGAAATAGCAGCCTGTCTTAGATTAATTTGAGCTTTATGGTAATTTGATGATTCTAAGTTTGTCGGGGTTAAGTCAAAACATTGTATGCTTGTGCTCTTTTTTGCAGGAAGTTTCATGTGATTCTCTAAGTAAGAACACGTCTATAATACTAATTAAATAAAGCAACTTGTATAGTAAATTCAACTTTTTTTAAAACAATGGAGATTGCATCCCCATCATCCCAAAAGCTCTTTCATCTTCTAAAGTGATATATACTAACTTATCCCGTTAGTTATACCTTAATTCTAATATTTTAATTAAATGAATGTTGTGTGAGTTTGTAAATATAAAACAAAAAAGAGAATTGTAGTTATGGAAATGACATACGTCTTTCTCCAATTTTCTTCTGGATTGAAATAACAAACTAGCACATATACTATTACTTTTCACATTTGTTCTTACTATAGTATCCAATAATTTTCCAAGCTCTGCAAATTTTCATTTGTGTCCTTGTACCTGTTAAACATTTTTTTCCCAATAAAATGCAGACCTCCATCGCATAACAATCAACGAAGAGAAACATGGTGAAGTTAAAATCAGTACATAACAGACAGAACCCAAACTCACAAAATAATGTCAGCATGACATAGAGCCAACCCAAGGCAGCAGCGGACTTAGAGCAAAAAAAAAAACACCACATGAGCAGAGTACCTAAACTAACAGCCTACAAATCCTAAGTCAGCATCCATGATGCAATTTTATTGAACTCAATGAACAAACAAGACTTTAATGATTATTCGAGAGGGTTTATTTCTCTTAAAAAGATAAGTAACTTATATTTTCAAAATCATAGAAGCAAACAAAAGTAGAGGTAACAGTCGCCTACAGCCAACAACAACTGATTTATGAATATTTTCCTCAATAACCTATTATGTTTATTTAACCTTAAAACCTCTATATTTTAGATTAGATCCTCTGACCAAGTTATTACAAATTTAAAATTATTTTATGCTCATTGAAATATATAATACTGATTCATGAAAAAAATGAAGCTACTACGTTTTTTATGGGTAAAAGGCATGTCACTAAATATTCAAATTCTATGGACTGGAAATATATTAGATGTAAAAAGACAAAGACATGTTTTTTAGGAGTAAAATACATGTTACTAAATATGCAAATTCTATGCAAATCCCAACTGGTTAACTCGCACCTGGTCACAACGCTTATTCTCATTGTCCTTGACTATAACAGAAGAAGAATCGCAAGAGCACATCGGTCTCTGTTCCCAAATAGGTTGTATCCACCATCTATGCCAACGCTAACAGCACTGCCGACTTATGGTGTAACAACCCGGAAAATCAGAGCCAATTTAAAAAATTTATTTTGGTTAATTTGAACAGAAATTTGGTCAGAATTTAAAAATTCCATTTTTAAATAATATTAAAGCACTTGAAAATAGCAATTTTGCAAATGACCTCCGTTTTCGATGAAACCACTTTGGTTGGATCCGGGATGTCAATATATTGCTAGGTTTAAAATTCCATAATTTTTGAAATTAGTATGTGAGCGTAGCAAAGGAAAATGTGTTTGGTTGATTTCAGTCAAATTGGATCGACCAGAAAATAGCCATTTTTCAAACGGTCTCAGAATTCGATGAGATAGGTTTTATTGGGACCGTATCGTCCCAACATAGCTAGTTTAATTTTTCGGGAATTTTTAGAATCAGTATATGGCCCCGGCAAATTAAAATGTACGTTCAAAATAGAATTTGAATGTTTTATATTTTAATTTGAAGAATAACTAAATGTAACAGTCGAATTGGCTTACGAAACATATCCCATTGTGTTCGGAATGGGGGTATTTAGTTAGCGGCGACAGTCGTTGGGTTTGGTTTGGAGTTCGTGTGAAGAAACCCTAATTTTTTGAAATATACATATACATATATATGGACCAATTAGAAAATTTCTTTCATAATTAATTTTATAAAAAATATTCAAAAACCCCCGATTCTCCATCTCGACCGACGGCGGCTGAGAGCTTCTCCCTTCCCGACCAATTTCCGGCCAAACTACTTCGAATCAACCCCTGCTCCAGTTCAACTTTTTGAAGAACCCCCTCTCCTCTTCAAATCCATGTAAGTAGCACCCCCTATCGTCGTGTGAATCTCGAGATTCACCTCTCCTAACCAGCCGACTTCAAGCCGCCTCCACGGTTGATTCCGTCCACCGATTTCACCAGCGTCACCAACCCTAGGCGCGCGTTTCCAGGCTCTATCACGTGGCAGAGGCCGATCATCTTCAAGTGCAACCGTTTGAGTGCTAGATCGAAACCTAGTTTCGAACAATTTCAGAAAGGTGTGGCCTTTAACTGATTATAACACTTCTAAGTGTTGCAAATCATGATTTTCAAATAAAAATCATATCTTTTTGCTATGTTGACGAAATTCGATGAAACAAGAGACATCGGACTCGTAGCGACGTCAACTACATTCTAGAAGAAGCTAGAACGTATTCCGAGCTCGCTACAATTTCAGAAGGATTAAAATCGATGTGAGAATTCTAAATTCAAATATGGAATGGAAATGCGTTGTATAAATTATATAAGTGAAGTATAAATTATATATGCATTGTACACCTCATGTATGAGCGTTGTATAAGTTATATAAGCGATGTATAAATTATACATGCGTTGTAAAAATAATATATGTGTTGAAAAGAAGTTGAAATGGAAGTGAAATATATTTATATACGAATATTTTTATATTCCCCTCGTCCACAAACCATGGGCGATATGAATTAATTGTGATTGGCGTGAAAAATTGTGATATGGCGAATGGTTGAAAATAATTGTTTGTGGTTGAAAGTGATTGTCTGGGGTTGAAAACGAATTGGAATTGTTTGTGGTAAATTCATATGATATGAAATTGATCTTAGATCATTTAGATAAGCCCCTTATGGAAAGCCGCGAGGCCTAAGGTAGCGCGAGGAGCCGTACTAGGGACGGTGCCTGTTTTAAACCCCCTTCCGTTATGCTGCCAAAATTTTCTGAAATGTTCATGTGTTTGAATTATTTTCATGTGTTGAAATATATTCATGTGTTGAATAAATTGTTTAGATAATAAAAATCACATTTTTAATATGCGTATAAAGTATATGAAATGTTCATGTGTTGAGATGTTCATGTGTTGAAACATTCATGTGTTGAATGACATTCATGTGTTGAGTAAACCCTTTAACAATAATAATATCATTTTTATTATATATATGAACTATATAATATATTAGTGTATTAAATAAATTGTTTTAACAATAAAAATATTATTTTTATCATATATATGAACTATATAAAATATTAGTGTTTTAAATAAATTGTTTTAACGATAAAAATAACACTTTTACTATATGTATGAACTATATAAAATATTCATGTGTTGAAGAAAAGGATTGAACAATAAAATTTACATTTTTATTGTGAATATGAAATGCTAAAAACATTCATGTGTTGAATAAATATTTTGAACGATAAAAATATCATTTTTATCATGTATACGACTCACTAAAAATATTCATGAGTTGAAACGAATGGTTATACGCTAAAAATATTATTTTTAGCTTAGTTTTGCATCTATATACATATGTTGAATAGGAGAATGTATTAGCTGTTGAGTAAAGAATATATTTGCGTGCCCGACAAATAGGTAAGCCTTAATGAGTTGGCTGCGCAATTTTATTTTTATATAAACTCCTATGAATGCCATTGGATGCGGAGTGCTGGTTGTTCTATGTGAAATTATAAACGTCGCCATTGGATAGTAACAATTAATTTTGAACTACACTACATGGCATACTGCGTGAAGACAGCATACTCTATCATATACCACATAAGCATTTGGAGCTTATGTGACGAGGTTGAAGATTTACCATACAAGCGAGAGGCTTGTATGGCGATGACTATATTTCAGGTTGGACCGAAGACTGATACGGACAATATAAAATATAACGCTAAATTGCCAGATTAATAAAAAAACCCACACGGGTCTGGAGTTGATAATAATCACGTCTCTCTAGTCATTAAGGCAAAAAAACCATTTATAGGGTGACGAGAATTTATTCTCTGGAGTTATGATGTATACACACTCCCCTGTGGACACCGGAATATATCACTATAAATATGTGTGTGCTTTTTAGGATTTATTGGGTGCCAAATACGGCTCTATAAATTTCCAAACCTCTTCCCGTACAAAGGAGGTTATGGCGAAATTTTCTGAAAGTTAAGGGCATTAGTAAAATATTTGAAGTGAAAACGATATAGAAATCGTCGAATGAATTATATTTATATATATATATATATATATATATATATATATATATATATATATAAATTAAAATAAAACGAATCAAGCCGCTGTAGTTCGCGTTTTAAAATCATAATTTTCAATGATTATACCGAGAAATCCGACCATCATATTTTCTCGAAACTAAAACTGTTGGGTTCGCCTTAGAAAAATCTGTCCAACGATATAAAGTTTGTTAGGATCCAACGGTTGGATTGTGCGTAATGGTTAATTCAAATCTGAAGAGAAACAGCGCCAGAATGGATTATATTTATATATATATATAACTATAAATTAAAATTAATTGAATCGCACACGGTAGTTCGCGTTTTGAAATCGTAACCTTGAACGATTATAGCGAAAGATCCGACCATCGGATTTTGATGAAACTGGAACCGTTGGGTTCGCTTTTGAGAGATCTTTCCAACGATATAAACTTTGTTAAGATCCAACGGTTAGATTTTCAGATATGTGTAAAACAAATCTGAAGGAAAACAGCGCCAGTGCCTCGGCGCGGCCTGAAACGTCGTTTAATTAAATGGAGCTATTTTTGAATAAATAAAAATGGCGATATATCGTTATAAAATATTATAAGCGATATGGAATGGAAATAAACCGATTATACCTGGTTTGCTTGATATTTGATGGTTGAATGTGTTTGACATGAAAATTATATTAAAGAACTGAAATGTGGATGTCGAATAATTTAACCATGGAAAGAATTGTTTTGAATTCTAGTATACGTGAATTATTTGAAAGGGCCGAGTAAATTCTCGTTTCAAATAATTGATCGATGAATAAATGTCGAAGATATTAAGACGGTGCAAGACCGGTGATCTTCACATCGTGTAGATTACTACTGATGCCTTTGAGATGGGTAGCTCCCTTGACGAGGTTACAGTGGTAGTGGTCTGGATGTACTTGTTGATTGTCCGGATGTGTGAGGGCCTCTCCTCTGCATTGGACATGTGGGAGAGGAATAAGTTGCCTCCGATTTCATTCAGACCTAGAGCAAACTTGTAAATGGATGTGTGTCTAACATAAAATTTTATTCTGTGTTGATTGATCTCTATTAAATATATATCTGTTTGGCGGCAAAGAATTTATTCTCTTTCTTAACGCCCTTCTATGAGACGTATGAGCTCAAAGGTTGTATATCGATAGAAATCAGTTGCATGGAGTGGATTTCCTGTGTGGCATGCGAAGACGCAGTGATCAAGGCTTTTGTTGAAAAGCAGGGTCTTGCGGTTGATGATCAAAGTACGGCCTCAAAGGGCACAGCTTTGTGTATGGAGTTAATTCGCGAGCCTCACACCTCGGTATGAGTTAAAAACGGGATAAGGGACCCAAGGAGGGCATGACGTTTCTTTCTAGCTATGGGTGGTGTCAGTGTTTTACTAGCCTGACATCATTTTTATTTTCCTTATGTGGTTGTTGGACTGCGAGGCGCCTCGGTTATATCGGCTACTGCGGGAGCCGATGGATATAGGTCCTATAGGACCGGGAAACGTGTGTTCAGGAATTGCCAATCCTCAAATGTAAGAGAGGACCGGCCTTGGAGGATCCAAGGGTCTACCGCGGGAGATCTTGAGGCATTTCCTAGAGTGTCTCGAATCAGGGAGGATTATATTCCTTGCCTCGACTCATGATGGAATCCAAACTTCCAATACGAAATTACGGATCTGATTGTAACTTATATATGGCGGCATAGTGGCATGGGATGCTCATGTCGTCTAGGATTGATATATTATGATTGAATTTGCATTTGAAACATATAAGCACTAGTAATAATATCAAATGATTTTGCTTTACACGTATTAAGCATATTTTGGCCATTTTAAGGTAAAACTCTATCCTCCAGTTTGCGTTGCATTGTGTGATGGGACTTGAGTCTTATAACGGCTTCATTCTTTTAAAAAGCACTGCGTTGTTTAAAGAATTTACTTTATTTAATGCACTGGCAATCATTGGGGTAAACCCGTTTCGCGAAAGTGGCGTGGTCCTATGATTTTCCTTATTATTGTTGTTTAATCAGTTAAGTAAATTTCTCATACCAGTCCTACGACTGACTCGTAGTTTGTTTCACTTTGCAAACTTGGGTGCCCTTATTTTCGCACGGGCAGCCTAGTGACAGGTGACAGGTTGTATTTTGGCTTTTGCACAGTAGCATGGCGTGCACCTTCTGGCTTGTATGGCGAAGACTAGATTTCTCAGTATTCTGGCTATTTGATATTCCGCCATTATTATCTATGTATATGATTCCGCTCATCGCAATGTAGACAGATTTACTTCTATTATGTGCTCTCTGATGTATATGTCCCAGTGATCTTGATGTAGACTGATCATTTCCTTTTATGTACTAAGTGTATCCTGCACTGTGCTACTCTGATGTTATTACATATTATGATTCCGCTGTCATATTGATGTAAATTATTCTATTTTCTATTTATGTTATTATCTGTACTCTGCTAATGATGATTAATGTGTTATATTCCAATGATTATCCTTAACACCGTCGTACAGGGTTTTGGGATCGTCACAGGTGGTATCAGAGCTTTGGTTAATCTTAGTTCTGGAATTTAACACATTAAACACCTCGTCAGAATAGAATCAGTAGTGTTTTAAGGCGAGTAGCTCATTAGAGATAGGATTAGTAATGTCCTAGAATGAGCTAAGCAGAATAGCAAAATAATTTGATCAGTACATCGTTATCTTTCCTTATGTTCTTCTGCTTTTACTATATCTTAAAATTATCATTTCTGTGGGCTTGACTCTTTTCTTGCTTGTACAGAACTTGAATTAGATGGCTACCCGAGCAACTACAGCTAGAGGTCGAGCAGGCCGAGAAGGCCGAGGCAGAGGACGAGGGAATATCCCTGTTGTCCCAGAGCCTTTGATACAGCCACTGCCGCCCCTGCGACAGTTTGAGTTAGACCGAGTGGGAAAGACATATAAGAATCTTGGAGGCAAGACATTCTCGGGCACCGGTACTGCGATTGACGCTTTGGGTTGGTTGAATACATGTGAGAAGATCTTCAGGGGCATAGGTCTTGAGGATCATAGGAAAAGTTTTATGGGTGCTTAGCTATTGCAAGACGAGGCCCCACTATGGTGGGACGCCATCACCTTGAATGTGGAAGAGGTAGTGATGACATGGAATGAATTCAAAACACTGTTCAAAGAGAAGTACGTTCCAGAGCAAGAGATGGAGCACTTTCTTGAAGAGTTTGCCAATCTCCAACAAGGAGATCGCACCATCCATGAGTACCTCAACAGGTTCACTCAGCTATCCCGCTACGCTCCAGAGCTTGTTCAGACTGTTAAGGCAAAGAATAAGAGGTTCATTCATGGACTTCAGCGCAAGTATCAGGATAGGGCAATGAGCCACGTTAACCTTACGTTCGCCGAGATAGTGGATATGGCATGCAATTATGAGAGCCTGGATACGAGGAACATGCAAATAGACCGTGCCAAGAATCAAGCGGGCAACAAGCGCAAGGCTTCTGAAAGGCAACCCGAATCAAGCAACCAAGTAGAAACTGCAAAGCCGCAAACAAATAAGCCACCCAAGGGAAGTTGTTACAACTGCTGTCAAGCTGGACATTACTCTAATGTATGCACCGCTCCTAAGCGGCAGAAGACCACCCAAGCAAGCTCGACTTAGAATTCTGGGGATAGGCGAGAGTGTTTTAATGGACATCAGAAAGGGCACATCAAGCCCAATTGCCCGTTGCTGAAGAATGCCCAAGTTGCTCATGTTTATGAAGGGGCGAATCCGCCAGCTTCTACTCTTGGAGCAGGTAAACCCGATGTTTTGGGAGGTACCCTTACTATTAAAAATATTCCTGTTTCTGTACTATTTGACACTGGTGCATCACAAAGGTTTATTGCAAGTAACATTGTTAAAAAGTTAAAGTTAAAACTAAGAAAGCTTAAAGAATCGGTTAGAGTTCACAATCCGATAGGAGGTTCTATTGTTCTTAGTTCATATTGTAGAGTGCATGTCTCCTATTCTTTCTACAAATTTCCTTTTGATTTGATCGTTATGGATTTCTCTGAATTCGACATTATCTTGGTCTGGATTGGTTAATGAAATATGAGGCCGAGATTGATTGTGCGGAAAGGATAGTTAAAATTAAAACGAAGCTTGGATATATTACTATACCATGCCACGGCTCAGAAACAGATAGAAAAGAGTTTTGGTCTGCAATAGAAGTTATTCCCACTTTATTAGAAAAGATTCCGGTCGTTAAAAACTATGCGGATGTGTTTGAAGAAGTCGAAAGCTTACCTCCGCAAAGAGAAATTGATTTCAGAATCGATCTAATTCCAAATGCCAGGCCAGTTGTACACCCAATTCGAAGAATGACTCTAAAAGAAAAAGAAGAATTAGGTGATCAAATTCGACAACTTCTATGGAAAGGTCTGATCAGGCCAAGCTTTTCTAATTGGAGTGCAGCAGTAGTGTTTGTCTTGAAATCAGACGGTACCCTCCGACTATGTGTTGATTACCGAGATCTCAACAAGCAGACGCTGAAGAATAAATATCCATTACCCCACATCGATGATTTGTTGGATCAATTGAATGGAGCACGAGTATTTTCCAGAATGGACCTAGCTACAGGTTTCCATCAACTGAGAATTGCCGAAGAATGTGTTCCTTTGACAGCTTTCAGAGGTCCAGACATATTTTATGAGTGGTTAGTAATGCCGTTCGGCTTATGTAATGCTCCAGCATACTTCATTGATTTAATGAACAGAGTGTTCCGCGATGTCTTAAATAAATTCGTCCTGGTTTTCGTTGATGACATTTTAATCTACTCCAAGTCAGAAAGCGAGCATGAAAAACATTTAGAACAAGTGTTGGGGATTCTGAGAAAGAACGTCTTTAAAGCCAAATTTTCTAAATGTATATTCTGACAAGATGGAGTGAAGTATCTCGGCCACGTTGTATCAAAGAAAGGAATTTCTGTAGATCCAAGCAAGATTACAACAATTCAAGATTGGAAGCAGCCTACTACCCCCACAGAAGTTCGAAGTTTTCTTGGATTAGCTAGTTATTATCGGAAATTCGTTAAGGATTTCGAAGATATCTGGTTCATTAACAAAGCTTACAAAGAAGCACGAAAGATTTAAGTGGACTCCAGAATGTGAGGAAGCTTTCCAGGAACTGAAATTAAAATTGACAACCGCTCCAGTATTAACAATTATCGATGGCAACCAGGATTTGACGGTCTGAACGGATGCTTCTATTAGAGGTCTTGGTGCAGTATTAACGCAAAGAGGCCAAGTAGTCGCTTATGCTAGCCGTCAGTTGAAACCACATGAACCGAGATATGCAACTCATGATCTTGAGTTGTTAGCCATCGTGTTTGCTTTGAAGGTATGAAGGCACTATCTTTTGGGCGAGAAGTTCGAGTTAATTACCGATCATCAGTCTTTGAAGTATCTATTCACCCAGAAGGACTTGAATTTGAGACAGCAGCGTTGGCTAGAATTTCTTACAGCATACGATTTTGAGATTTTGTACACTCCAGGGAAAGCCAACGTTGTGGCTGATGCGCTGAGCAGAAAGAATGTAATCATCGCCAGTCTTATCATTATGTCTTCAATGATAGATAAGATCTATGTTCTCCAGAAGGACGATGAATTCATTCAGAGGATTAGTAAGAGAATCCAAGAAGGTGAACCCTCAGATTTCCAGCTTGATGATAAAGGGATTCTGAGATTACAAGGGCGAATTTTTGTTCTCGAAGTTTCAGAACTCAAAAGAGAAGTACTGGATGAGTGTCATAAGTCCAAGCTGAGTATCTATCCAGGTGTGAGCAAAATGTATAATGATATTAAGCGAACATTCTAGTGGAAGTCATTAAAAAGGGATATTTCAATATACGTTAGCAAGTGTTCTACTTGTCAACTAGTCAAAAGCGACCAGCAGAAACTGGCAGGATTATTACAACCGTTAGAAGTTCCCAATTGGAAGTGGGAACAAATTTCCATGGACTTCATAGATGGTTTAACCCGAACCAAGAAAGGAAATTACAGTATTTGGGTGATCGTAGATCGTTTCACGAAGACCGCCCATTTCATACCTGTCAGATCCAATAGAACCGCTCAAAGTCTAGCATGGATTTATTTCAAAGAAATTGTTAAGCTACATGGAGTGCCGATCAACATAGTCAGTGATATAAATCCAATATTTACTAGCAAATTTTGGGAAGCATTTCAAGTAGAACTGGGGACAAAGCTAAATCTAAGCACTGCATATCATCCTCAGACAGATGGCCAGACTGAAAGGGTGAACCGTATTCTAGAAGATTTATGCGGGCTTGCATTATTGATTTTGGTGGATCATGGGAAGACCACCTGCATTTGACTGAGTTCTCATATAACAACAGTTATCAAGCGAGCCTGAAAATGTCACCGTTTGAAGCGTTATATGGTAGACCGTGCAGATCTCCCGCATGTTGGGTAGAACCTGACAATAGACTTGTATTGGGTCCTGATATGATTCGTGATGCTTCGGACAAAGTCGATTTCATCAAGAAACGATTACAAACCACTCAAAGCCAACCGAAAAATTATGCGGATTCGAGAAGAAGAGATTTAGCATTCGCTGTTGGCGACTATGTGTATTTAAGAGTTTCTTCGATGAGGGGAGTAGTCAGATTTGGCAAAACTGGGAAGTTGGAGTCTGGATTTATTGGTCCATTTCCTATTCTTGAATGAATTGGAAATCTTGCTTATAGAGTTCAATTGCCTGACTGGTTGCCTGGAGTACATGATGTGTTCCACGTATCTCAACTCCGAAAGCATGTACATGATCCAGATTCGGTTGTGGATGAAGCAGCGCAACAGGACTTGGAAATTACTCCATAAATGGCAGTTAGAAGAGAACCGATAAAGATTACTGGCAAAGAAACTAAAGAGCTAAGGAACAAGAAGGTTCATTTAGTTAAAGTGCAATGGAGTGGAGATCCTAGAGACTGTACTTGGGAAACAGAAGAGAGCATTAAGCAAGCTTATCCCAATTGCAGAGTGGACATCTCTGACTAACTCTGGTGCAAGGTACATTTACAATACTTTACATTTCCGTTTTGTTTCCTACTTTATTGTTGTTTCCTTTTCGAGGACGAAAAGTATTAAGTAGGGGAGATTGTAAAAACCCGGAAAATCAGAGCCAATTTAAAATTTTTATTTTGGTTAATTTGAACAGAAATTTGGTCAGAATTTAAAAATTCCATTTTTAGATAATATTAAAGCAGTTGAAAATAGAAATTTTGCAAACAAACTCCATTTTTGACGAAACCACTTTGGTTGGATCCGGGATGTCAATATATTGCTAGGTTTAAAATTCCATAATTTTTTAAATCAGTATGTGAGCGTAGCAAAGGAAAATGTGTTTGGTTGATTTCAGTCAAATTGGATCGACCAGAAAATGGCCATTTTTCCAAACGGTCTCAGAATTTAACGAGATCAGTCTTGTTGGGACCGTACCGTCCCAACATAGCTAGATTAATTTTTCGGGAATTTTTGAATTAGTATGTGGCCCAGGCAAATTAAAATGTACGTTCAAAATAGAATTTGAATGTTTTATATTTTAATTTGAAGAATAACTGACTGTAACAGTCGAATTAGCTTACAAAACATATCCCATTGTGTTCGGAATGGGGGTATTTAGCTAGGTGCGACAGTCGTTGGGTTTGGATTGGAGTTCGTGTGAAGAAACCCTAATTTTTTGAAATATATTTATATGGACCAATTAGAAAATTTCTTTCATAATTAATTTTATAAAAAAATTTCGAAAACCCCTGATTCTCCATCTCGACTGAAGGCGGCTGAGTGCTTCTCCCTTCCCGACCAATTTCCGGCCAAACCACTTCGAATCAGCCACTGCTCCAGTTCAACTTTTTGAAGAACCCCCTCTCCTCTTCAAATCCATATAAGTAGCACCCCCTATCGTCGCGCGAATCTCGAGATTCACCTCTCCAAACCAGCCGACTTCAAGAAGCCGCCACGGTTGATTCCGTCCACCGAGTTCACCAGCGCCACCACCCCTAGGCGCGCGTTTCCAAGATCTATCACGTGGCAGAGGCCGACCATCTTCAAGTGCAACCGTTTGAGTGCTAGATCGAAACCTAGTTTTGAACAATTTCAGAAAGGTACGACCTTTGTTTTTAAAAACTGATTATAACACTTCTAAGTGTTGCAAATCATGATTTTCAAATAAAAATCATATCTTTTTGCCATGTTGACGAAATTCGATGAAACAGGAGACATCGAACTCATAGCGACGTCAACTACATTCTAGAAGAAGCTAGAACGTATTCCGAGCTCACTACAATTTCAGAAGGATTAAAATCGATGTGAGAATTCAAAATTCAAATATGGAATGGAAATGCGTTGTATAAATTATATAAGCGAAGTATAAATTATATATGCGTTGTACACCTCATGTATGAGCGTTGTATAAGTTATATGAGCGATGTATAAATTATACGTGCGTTGTAAAAATAATATATTTGTTGAAAAGAAGTTGCCATGGAAGTGAAATATATTTATATACGAATATATATATATATATATATATATATATATTCCCCTAGTCCACAAACCATGGGCGATATGAATTGATTGTGATTGGCGTGAAAATTTGTGATATGGCGAATGGTTGAAAATAATTGTTTGTGGTTGAAAGTGATTGTTTGTGGTTGAAAACGAATTGGAATTGTTTGTGGTAAATTTATATGATATGAATTGATCTTAGATCATTTAGATAAGCCCCTTATGGAACGCCGTGAGGCCTAAGGTAGCACGAGGAGCCGTACTAGGGACGGTGCCGGTTTTAAACCCCCTCCCGTTATGCTGCCGAAATTTTCTGAAATGTTCATGTGTTTGAATTATTTTCATGTGTTGAATTAAATTCATGTGTTGAATAAATTGTTTAGATAATAAAAATCACATTTTTATTATGCGTATGAAGTATATGAAATGTTCATGTGTTGAGATGTTCATGTGTTGAGATGTTCATGTGTTGAAACATTCATGTGTTGAATGGCATTCATGTGTTGAGTAAACCCTTTAACAATAAAAATGTCATTTTTATCATATATATGAACTATATAAAATATTAGTGTTTTTAATAAATTGTTTTAACAATAAAAATATCATTTTTATCATATATATGAACTATATAAAATATTAGTGTTTTAAATAAATTGTTTTAACGATAAAAATAACACTTTTACTATATGTATGAACTATATAAAATATTCATGTGTTGAAGAAAAGGATTGAACAATAAAATTTACCTTTATTGTGAATATGAGGTGCTAAAAACATTCATGTGTTGAATAAATATTTTGAACGATAAAAATATCATTTTTATCCTGTATACGACTCACTAAAAATATTCATGTGTTGAAATGAATGGTAATACGCTAAAAATATTATTTTTTGCTTAGTTCTGCATCTATATACATATGTTGAACAGGAGAATGTATTAGCTATTGAGTAAAGAATATATTTGCGTGTCTGACAAATAGGTAAGCCTTAATGAGTTCGCTACGCAATTTTATTTTTATATAAGCTCCTGTGAATGCCATTGGATGCGGAGTGCTGGTTGTTCTATATGAAACTATAAACGTCGCCATAGGATAGTAACAATTAATTTTGAACTACACTATATGGCATACTCCGTGAAGATAGCGTACTCTATCATATACCACATAAGCATTTGGAGCTTATGTGACGAGGTTGAAGATTTACCATACAAGCGAGAGGCTTATATGGCGATGACTATATTTTAGGTTGGACCGAAGACTGATATGGACTATATAAAATATAACGGTAAATTTCCAGATTTATAAAAACCCCACACAGGTCTGGAGTTGATAATAATCACGTCTCTATAGTCATTAAGGCAAAAAAACCATTTATAGGGTGACAAGAATTTATTCTCTGGAGTTATGATCTATACACACTCCCATGTGGACACCAGAATATATTACTATAAATATGTGTGTGCTTTTAAGGATTTATTGTGTGCCTAATACGGCCCGATAAATTTCCAAACCCCTTCCCGTACAAAGGAGGTTATGGCGACATTTTCTGAAATTTAAAGGCGTTAGTGAAATATCAGAAGTGAAAACGATATAGAAATTGTCGAATGAATTATATATATATATATATATATAAATTAAAATAAAACGAATCGAGCCGCTGTAGTTCGTGCTTTGAAATCGTAATTTTCAACGATTATACCGAGAAATCCGACAATCAGATTTTCTCGAAACTGTTGGGTTCGCCTTGGAAAAGTCTTTCCAACGATATAAAGTTTGTTAGGATCTAACGATTGGATTGTGTGTAATGGTTAATTCAAATCTGAAGAAAACCAGCGCCAGAATGGATTATATTTATATATATATAAAAAAATATAAATTAAAATTAATCGAATCACACGTGGTATTTCGCGTTTTGAAATCGTAACTTTGAACGATTATAGCGAAAGATCCGACCATGGGATTTTGATGAAACTGGAACCGTTGGGTTCGCTTTTGAGAGATCTTTCCAACGATATAAACTTTTTTAGGATCCAATGGTTAGATTTTCATATATGTGTAAAACAAATCTGAAGGAAAACAGCGCCAGTGCCTCGGCACGGCCTGAAACGTCGTTTAATTAAATGGAGCTATTTTTGATAAATAAAAATGGCGATATATCGTTACAAAATATTATAAGCGATATGGAATGGAAATAAACCGATTATACATGGTTTGCTTGATATTGGATGGTTGAATGTGTTTGACATGAAAATTATATTAAAGAACTGAAATATGGATGTCGAATAATTTAACCATGGAAAGAATTGTTTTGAATTCTAGTATACGTGAATTATTTGAAAGGGCTGAGTTAATTCTCATTTCAAATAATTGATCGACGAATAAATGTCGAAGATATGAAGACGGTGCAAGACCGGTGATCTTCACATCGTGTAGATTACTACTGATGCCTTTGAGATGGGTAGCTCCCTTGACGAGGTTACAGTGGTAGTGGTCTGGACGTACTTGTTGATTGTCCGGATGTGCGAGGGCCTCTCTTTTGCATTGGACATGTGGGAGAGGAATAAGGTGCCTCCGGTTTCGTTCAGACCCAAAGCGAACTTGTAAATGGATGTGTGTCTGACAATGGATTTTATTCTGTGTTGATTGATCTCTATTAAATAAATATCTGTTTGGCGGCGGAGAATCTATTCTCTTGCTTAACGCCCTTCTCTGAGACGTACGAGCTCAGATGTTGTATATCGATAGAAATCAGTCGCATGGAGTGGATTGCCTGTGTGGCATGCGGAGATGTAGTGATCAAGGCTTTTGTTGAAAAGCAGGGTCTTGTGGTTGATGATCAAAGCATGACCTTAAAGGGCATAGCTTTGTGTATGGCGTTAATTCGCGAGCCTCACACCTCGGTATGAGTTAAAAACGGGATAAGGGACCCAAGGAGGGCATGACGTATCTTTCTAGCTATGGGTGGTGTCAGCGTTTTACTAGCCCTGACATCGTTGTTATTTTCCCTATGTGGTTGTTGGATTGCGAGGCGCCTCGGTTATATCGGCTACTGCGGGAGCCAATGGATATAGGTCCTATAAGACCGGGAAACGTGTGTTCAGGAATTGTCAATCCTCAAACGTAAGAGAGGACTGGCCTTGGAGGATCCAAGGGTCTACTGTGGGAGATCCTGAGGCATTTGCTAGAGTGTCTCGAATCGGAGAGGATTATATTCCTTGCCTCGATTCATGATGGAATCCAAACTTCCAATACGAAATTACGGATTTGATTGTAACTTATATATGGCGGCATAGTGGCAAGGGACGCTCATGTCGTCTAGGATTGATATATTATGATTGAATTTGCTTTTGAAACATATAAGCACTAGCAATAATATCAAATGATTTTGCTTTACACGTATTAAGCATATTTTGGCCATTATAAGGTAAAAATCTATCCTCCGGTTTGTGTTGCATTGTGTGATGGGACTTGAGTCTTATAACGGCTTCATTCTTTTAAAAAGCATTGCGTTGTTTAAAGAATTTGCTTTATTTAATGCACTGGCAATCACTGGGGTAAACCCGTTCCGCGAAAGTGGCGTGGTCCTATGATTTGCCGTATTATTGTTGTCTAATCAGTTAAGTAGATTTCTCATACCAGTCCCACGACTGACTCGTAGTTTGTTTCACTTTGCAAACTCAGGTGCCCTTATTTTCACATAGGCAGCCTAGTGACAGGTGACAGGTTGTATTTTGGCTTTCGCACATCAGCATGGCGTGCACCTTTTGGCTTGTATGACGAAGACTAGATTTCTCAGTATTTTGCTATTTGATATTTGCCATTATTATCTATGTATATGATTCCGCTTATCGTGATGTAGACAGATTTACTTCTATTATGTGCTCTCTGATGTATATGTCCTAGTGATCTTGATGTAGACTGATTTCCTTTTATGTACTAAGTGTATCCTGCACTGTGCTACTCTTATGTTATTACATATTATGATTCCGCTGTCATATTGATGTAAATTATTCTATTTTCTGTTTATGCTATTATCTATACTCTGCTAATGATGATTAATGTGTTATATTCCAATGATTATCCTTAACACCGTCGTACAGGGTTTTGGGATCGTAACATATGGTACCATATTTGTTGTTGACGTCAAATTTGAGTTAGGGTATTAGGCGATTTTGGTGAGGGAACATTAGGTCTAAATCGCAACACCAAGGGTGGGGATTTAGGGTTTGGCCATTTATGAAGAATAGTTTGAGGATAACGGTGCTTTCTTTGCTGCGAGAGGAAGTGGAAAGCTGATTAAAAAAAACAAATTTCTAGAAAATGCGGTGACTGATTTTTTTTGGAGGGAAAAAACTTTGGATTCGAGAGCCGAAAGTTTTGATTTTGGGTGAAAATTTCGGTGTTTGGAGCCAAAAGTTTCATTGTGGAGCCAAATTGGATGGCTTGATTTTGTTTTGGTAATTTGCGGGGGGGGGGGGGGGGGTCGGAATTTATGGTCAATGAAACGATGCACAAAAAAGGGAAGCGAAAATTATCAAAAATAATGGAAGTGAGTAAGAAAAATTAATATGTGGGTCTTTTTCCCAAAGAAAATAATTATGTTAATCAATGATTACTGAACACTAGATAATACATATTACATATTAGTCATTACTTCTTAATTACTAGTTATTATTATGATATTCATCATTTCTTATTACTTCTTAGTTATGATTTAATTTCTTGTAGTCATCAAAATCAATTCTGCAAAAGAGGTTACTTACAAGTTTTATGAAATTTTCAATGTTTTAAAAATAAAATTATTAAAAATTTAAACTATTTTTGGAATTAATTTTCTATTTTAAAATTTTAATTTCAAAATTTTCAATTTATATTTTTGAAATTTTAAAAAAATCTATCAAAAGCACAAACAAGCAGTTGTTAACTGCTAAACAAACAAGTTGCCAAAATTATATTTATTAAAACTGTTAAAATAGTTACTACCAAATCAAATATTACTTATTAATAATAGTTATTATTTAACTTTTACTTATTTCTACTTAGTTATAATCAAGTAATTGTTATTCACCTATTCGGTTTTACAGTAATATATGTTCTTTTATTGTCAGTTGATTAATCGATTTTATGTACATATATATATACCTATCTTCCTTATCTCTGCTATGTTGTTTAATTTATTTATAGTCTTGTTTAATAAATATAAATTATTTTTAGTAATTAATAGTTAAGAACTAATCATTAATATTAATAATTAAGAAGTAATAATCATGAAGCAATATCTAATATTTAGTAATTAATTTTTGATAACTAATAATTAAAACATTGTTATTAGAAAGTTGTATAAACTTAGTTTCAATTGTTCTTTTTACAACTTATTGTAATAAAGTCCTATTAAATATTAATAATATCTAATATTTAATATTAAGTAATATTAGAATTTAAGAATATTTAATATTCAAAAATAACTTTACAAATTAATAAAATTACTATTAAGTAATTAATAAATAGTAGTTATTTTTTTAGTAATTACTGTTAAGTATTTAATAGTTAATAACTAGTAATATTTACATAATAATTAAAGTCTAATAATTGATATTCAATTATAACTAAGAAGATAATTAACGTTAAATAATTAATATTCAGTTGTAACTAAGAAGAAATAAGTAATAACTAACCATAACTATTATTAATATGTAATAAAAATACATATTATAATACAAATTATTTCTCGATAAATACATATTATATTTAATACAATTTTATATTTATTAATTCTAACTTATAATATTTAGTTCTATAAATTCTGATGAAATTTTTATTATGACCAATGAAAAACTAGCAGTCACGATATCAGAAACGGATAAAATTCAGGCGAGAACATGAAATTCTGGCTCCAGTAGTAACTTATACTCCCTTCCGTGGGCCGACTTTTCTCTAAATCCAATTCGGCTCCCAATTCATCCTTCTTCAGAAACTGGCATCTCAACAAATTCCAACCGCTACAGCCGAATATGGATGGATCCATTGATTAGGCAATTTGATGACAATCGGGCGGATCCACGATTTGATTTGCTTCCGCCTACCTCCAGTTGTCTACCGTTAGATCGATTTTTTTAGAGTGAACTAAACTTCCTCAAACAAACTTCCATATGCATCTGTTATGATCTGTTGGAACATAGTTTATGTAGTTCGATTGGTGTATAATGAGCATAATTTGGCCATCAGTAGCAGCCATGCCTTCCCTGCTTGCTTTAACTTGATCGACGAAGGTTTTGTATCTTTTTCTTCTTTTTTCGTTTTAGTAATGGAACCATTAAGTTTAAATGCTGAAACATTGTGATAGATGGATTTGTCAGGTTTGTGAGCTATGCAACTGGTATCGTTTCATGTTTGATTTTAGTGTTTTTCTCAGATCTAAATATTTAAGTACTGATTAGCTCCCTTCCTAATGTTGAATCTCCAAATTCAAACAATTGCTATCAACCATGTACAGGCCCGGCCCAAGGGCAAGGCCCTTGGGGCGGCTGAATTGGGCAACCCCCATTGACATGGGCATCATAAGGAGGAAGAAGAAGGTTTATTATTGTTAAAATAAATTACAAAGGGCAGTTTGTTGTAGAAAGTTATTTGGCCTAGTGGAATGATGTTTTTTCTTCCTCTGAAGTAGCACAGGCTCGTCCTTGCAAGTAGAAATGCCGGTATTAGGCATGCTTTTTGCTCTTGCGAGAGCCTTGGGAAAATTTTTTTTGCTACTGCCTCTTCTTTTCCTTTTACACTTATGATCTTCCTTAGGCAACCCAGTTGGACGGGCTGCCCCTAACCATGTACTATTATTAGACCTATACCCATGCAACGCCAACCAGCTTGGTTGACTTTTCTTAAATAAATTGAACCATCTTCTGTCATCCTTAAAAAGAGGAGTATAATTTGGCTTATTTTCTGTTCTTGATCTTGTTTCCAAATTCAAATCTGAACTAGTATGACTCTTCTGTTATGCTTGAATTAATATATAGAGTGATTCATATTAGAAATATCATTGTCATAATTTTCAATTTAATTGTTTTACTGTCTACTAGAACAGAGTTCATGTGGATTGAATTGGTGTATCCAGAAGTATATACTTATGTGTTTTTATGCTGGTGTGTATACTGCAGCTGTTCCGAAATATCCGATGAGCAGGTGGCCATAATTTGCAAAAGATTAAGTGAAATCGGTAAGGTCTGTTTTATTCAGTTAACAATTTTTAATTAATACATGTGTAGCATGTATGAAAATAAAGCGAAGATTACAAACTTGCTTTGGCAGCCTTGCACATGTATGATAACAAACTGAGTAGTTGATTCTAAAGGATACATGGGGAGCGTTGTATTTTAGCACTGTCACAAACATTGATATATTGCTTGGGAAACTTGCAATTCCAGCTGCAAAGGAAATGAGACATATTGATTGGAAACTAAGGCACTGTTGGGATCCCAGGTCACATGACAACAACGAAAAGGTGAAGAGGTCAAAGCATAAGTCGAAAAGAAAGGCTAGTGAGATGGATGGGGATGCTATTTAGAGGCATGATTTTAAACTTGTTATTTACAGTAATGCTATCAATTGCTACTACCTATGATAGAGAAAATTTACAACGGTAAGAATAACTCAACGTGGATAGAAAAGGGGAAAAGAATAGGAAAGCTAAACAAGGATTTATATTTTTGAGGGTTGCTGCTTTAGTACAAGGATACGGATTAAAGATTTTGCAATAGCATTTCCATCATATTAACTGGTGATCTGATTATAACAACACATGAAGTATTTAATTTTTGTGTAGTTTTTGTTCAACACTTAGTGATGCTACCTTAATACAATGCAATGCATAGTTTCTAGCAAGCAGGACTTCAGATGATCTTCTCTTTGTCACGGTAGTAACCCTGTGATACCCAACCCGTCTTGTTTTTGTTAGCTTCTTAATGTGATTTTATTGATATTCAAAAACAATTTTTGGATTCAGTTATGTTTTGTAAAGGAGTTATGAGTTATGTTTTGTAAAAGTGTTATGAGTTGTTTTGTAAAGGAGTTATGGATTCAAAATGGTGTAAACATGAATCGTTATGAATGTGAACGGTTCGTGTTGTTTTGAGTAACTTAAACAATTGCGGTTATTATTATTGAAATATCGGTTTTGATTATAATATTATGAAATTTGCGGTTAATAATAGTTGTGAAAAGTTGAATTATGAGTGCATGTAGTAGTTGCAAAATTATTTGATGCACTGTCATTATTAGTTATAATAGTTCCTATTCAACATTTACAAAAAGTTGTAAGCTGCTAGGACAACAAACAGAAATAGTTGTTGAAAAGATAAATTGCAACTATTGCAAACAATTGTAAATAAGTGTTTTACAACTCCTAAATGAAGTTGGGAAAACGTATTTTACAACAACTGAAAGCAGTTGTGGATAAGTCTTTACAAGCATCATAAGCAGCTGTAAGATGAAAGTTTTACAACTATTTAAAACAGTTGTGAAATAATCATGCTCTATTACAACTGTGGATATAAAGACTGACATACGCTTGTTGTAATAGAACTATTACAACTGTTTTTGACAATTGCAAACGAGTATTTTAGTTGAATATCTAAATTCTAGAATAAATCTAAATCTATATTAGAATAGAGTAGAAGATATATAATATGTTAGGAAGATAGAAGAAGAACCTATACCATTTTTCTTTTTCGGAATTAGCAATGGCAAAAAGACATCATGGAGGCGTGGAGAAGAATGATTGTAGGGTTTTATGTGAGGGTTGAGGATCATATTTGTAGTTGACATCATGAATATGGGTCATTAGATTCAATAGATTATATCTAAGTTGTTTGTTTGGTGAAAAATATAAATAAGTCACTCTTTAAAACAACCATTATTGGGCGCCCCTATAGGAGGGTGGTCAACCGCTCTTGTAGGAGGGCGGTCGACCGGGGCTGTCGACCCTCCTTCTGGGGTCGATCCCATGATATGTTTTCTCCTGTATGCTTCTTTTAGTTAGCTCCTTGAATTATTTTGATTGATTTGTTACCATATTATTGACATGCTTTTCAGTCAAACTTTTCACACGCGCAGTTTCTGGTTAGCAACGTGCCCAAGCGCCAACAACATCGTCAGCAAACACAAAGCAGTTTGACCGAAGTCACATCTTGAACATAAAAGTGGCCTGAAACCTCTTTAGATGACCTCTTTTGGGCCTGAAAACGTTGATTACGGTGCTATGCACCTAAACTATTGTATCCCTCTGAGTTAGATTCTGGTACAACTTTCGTTTGGGCCAAGTGGCTTCACGGTTTGAAAGTTACGCCCGTTTCGGTGAACCCGCGTCGGTCGCTCAAAACTGCTCGTGCAACTCGGCATGGAAAGCTCCGCAGATTTCGCATCGCGTCACCGGCACCGCTACACCTCGCATCACATAATCCTTCACATCGTACCGCACCACCAACAACCCGTCGCATCACATTCCTCCGCTTCACGCCCAGAAGCTCGCATCACTATGCTCCGCCTTCCTCTATGCTCTGCATCCTTCCGCATCCTATGGATGCAAGACTTCGCATCTCATGGATGCGAGACTTCGCATCCCTCAAGGATGCGATCTTGCATCTCATGGATGTGAGATTTCGCACCCCTCAGGGATGCTATCTCGCATCCCCGTGATGCAAATTTCGTACATCTGGAGGGGATGTGATTTTTCCATTTTTCGTAGAGGTGGGATGCGAGTTTATGGTTCATACACCACTGGGATGCAATTTTCTGCCATGTGGTCCCCAAATCTCACATAATCCATTACCAACCTTCACTTATACATACCCTAAGGCTTGGCCTTCATTTGGATCTTTTTTCCCTTGGAATTTTGGACTTATAGAGCTCTAAAAGCAACATTAATGATGGTCACCTGCTCTTCCATGGACATGGCATGGACCATTAAAGCATTATACAAATGTTATCCTTTAACTTTTGGACATCTAAAAGCATAATTACATTACTTTTGGATTAAATTGGACTATTTGGGTAATTCTTGGACATTGAAGCTAACTTTGGACATATTTGACCAAGTCAACCCATCTCAATGAAAAAGAAGCAGAAGGACATTTTAGTCAAAATTTAGAATTAACATACATTTTGTTATTTTATTGTAACGCTTTGAACTCAACTATTGTTCGAACTTGTACATCGTTGTAACCGACAAATATATGATGATTGATGACTATAAAGTGGACGTAGGCGTTAGTGCCGAACCACTATAAAAAGCAGAATCTCTCCGCATTTTACTTTACTTTACATTCAGCTTATTGTGTTGTTCTCACACACAAACGGGTGTTGGTGTGCGGATAACTTTCCACGACATTTTGGCGCAGTAGGAAGGGGGTGCACAGCTTCAACTTCAGTTTCAGTTCTCGACTTCAATTTTCAACTTTAGTTCTCGGCCTTAGCCTTCGGTTTCGGTCTTCAGATTTCGGAATTCAACCTCAACTCTCTCTCGGAAACGAACTTCATTAGCTTCGTGCCATGGTTAGAAGGAAGCAAATTATTCGCTCGGAAGGAGTAGGTGTCGAAGAAGAACATGAACTCTCCTTGATCGGACACCTATTTAACTATGTCACCCGAGATGACATCAACAGAGTCGTCAAAGATCTGACCAAAGATCTTACTTCCCGCTTGGAACAACAAGAAGAACACTTCCTTTTCCAAGAGGCCAACATGGCCACTCTTCTGGCCCGACTTGAAGGTTTTACGAGGCAGTCGGGCAAGGAAACATTATCGAAACAAGTGCTAGTGTTGCGCAAAGATTAGTTGGGGACTTAGGGGAAATTCCTGGGTAACAAACCCATGCCAACATCAATCCATAGAGAGCTACTGAATCGGCTAGGTTCGGGGGCAACACCCACAATCCCATTTAAGGCTCAGCTCAGGTTGTAGCTAACCAGCTTCAGGATCGGGCAATGGAAACGCCACTCAAGCGCCAGCACGTGCAACTTTGGACACAGGAACTCCTGTAGTTCCTAATATTGGATTCATGCCCGGCGAGGCACCTCAAGCTAGGATCAAGCCGGATATTCTGCTTGGCGCTCGACCTTTCGCTAATATTGGACTTGATGCTCGGGGAATCAACATCAATCCATTCAATTTCTTGGCTTGGGCAGTGAAAGCCAAGTCGCCGACCTCATTCGATGCTGCTCTCACGGTGGGATGCCTCATGCGAGCTTGAATTGCGTCATTCGTAGCCCCTTCACTCAAGACATCGGAAACTCTCAAAATGCACCGGACTTCAAGTTGTCGTTGTTTGATCCTTTTGACGAAAGGAAAGATCCTAATGTTCATCTCATGCGCTATATGCGCCATATGAAAGTACATTATGCTTTAGAAGGCGTTACAGCCAAGTGCTTCCCTCTTTATCTCACCAACGTCGCTGCCCTATGGTTCAGACAGTTAGAACCGGAATTTATTAACAGCTGGAGCTTCCTGGTTGGAAGATTCGTTAAGCAATTCGGAGTCCACATCGCTCAACCAAGGAACGTCATGACCTTGACATCCGTTAAGCAGAGGACAGTCGAGACTCTATGCAAGTTCATCGAACGTTTCAATGCAGTGGTGGCCTCTGTCGGCAGACCAGATCCATCCATGGTTTTGATGGTCGCTGTCTCCGGGATTGTCGACAAAACCGACTTCAGGACTTCGGTGCAACGGGACCTGCCTAGAGACCTTGTTGAATTCTACTTCAAGGCCGAAAGGTTTTTTCGGAAGGAGGACTCCCACAACGAAAATCATGTCATCGAACCAACTCCGTAGAAGGCTCAGGGCCGTCTACGCTCACCAAAGGCAAGGGTAAATCCCGGGACATCGAACGCTCATGACCTCGGTTCCCAGCCTACTCCAAGCTTAACCAAAGCCTAGAAAGTATTTATCTTGACACACAAGAATCTTCACCTTTCCCAAAGCCTCTCAGGAGTGACTTGATTCTGCAACAGACGAGCTCTAATAGATTCTATCTCTTCCGTAAGCTGCTGGGTCATGACACCAACCATTATAGGTTGTTCCACAACCACGTTGAATCCTGCATCAAACGCGGTGAGCAACAGCAGTACATCCTGAACCCAACAACAACAGCTGCACCTCCTGCTCTGCCTCCTACAACATCTCAGAATAAGGGAAGACTTGTTCGCCCTCAGGGCCTCATCATCAACTGATCTTGCTCAATGGATCTATGCTTTTAGGACTCTGGTCTGCTACTTATGTTTTTCTCGTTGGCAACCTTTCGCCCTTTTGCTTTTCCTATTTGTACTCAACCAAAGCGGCAACGTCGACCCACACGCACGAAATCGGCTTGTGGTCTCCGGTCGTGTTCGGGGTTGGACTAACGACTATTTTACTTTCATGATCACAATAAAGATTGTGCGTAGGGATCCAGCCCCCATCTGGATCAGTCCGGTATAAACATAGTTCGAGCTCCGGCTCCATACTGGATCAGCCCAATATAAACAAAGTCACACACTGGATCAGTCTAGTATAAACAAAGTCCCACACTGGATCACTCCAGTATAAATAAAGTCACACACTGGATCAGTCCGGTATAAATAAAGTCACACACTGGATCAGTCTAGTATAAATAAAGTCACACACTGGATCAGTCTAGTATAAATAAAGTCACACACTATATTAGTGCAGTATAAATAAAATCGCACACTGGATCTGTCTAAATAAAGTCCCACACTGGATCTGTCCAGTATAAATAAAGTCCCATACTGGATTAGTCCAGTATAAATATAGTCTCACATTGGATCAATCCAGTATAAATATACCCCTCCCCCCGCACTGGGTCAATCTAGTATAAATATAGTCCCATGCTGGATCGGTCCAGTATAAATATAGTCCCCCTGCACTGGATCAGTCCAGTATAAATATAGTCCCACACTGGATCAGTCCAATATAAATATAGCCCCCCTTTTTTGTAGGTACATACTAACATCGTCAAACCTCAAGTAGTGCAAGGCTTCTTACTTTCTGGATCTTATGCACTCCAGACTTAGCAGACTTCCATTCTAATATGATCCCAACAATCATCGATGCTCCACCTTAATACGATCGCAATGATCGTCAGATTTCTTTTCTAATACAGTCCCGGTGATGGTCGGACTTCTATTATTACAATCCCAGTAATCGTTGGTTTTCTATTCTATTACGATCTCAACGATCGTCATCTTTCATTTAATTTCTAACTAATACGATCCGGCGTGATTGTGGCACTTCGGTTTTCATATTATAGAAGTTCACTTCGGACTTCTCCTGGCTTTGGTTTTCTGGATTTTCGGTCTTCTCGCATAACACATCTTCCTTCTATCAAGCAAGACATGTTTTGGGGGGAAAACGTTGACATGCTTTTCGGTCAAAGTTGTCACGCGTCCAATTTCTGGTTAGCAACGTGCTCAAGCACCAACAACATCGTCAACAAACAGAAAGTATTTTGGTCGAAGTCACATCCTGAACATAAAAGTGGCCCGAAACCCCTTTAGATGACCTCTTTTGGCCTTGAAACATCGATTATGGTGCTTTGCGCATAACCCTTGTAGCCCTTCGAATTAGCTTCAGGTACAACTTTTGTTTTTCCCAAGCGGCTTCACGGTTTGAAAGTTACGCCCGTTTCCTTGAACGCATGTCGGTCGCTCAAAATTGCTCGCGCAACTCGACATGGCAACCTCCACAGATTTCACATCGCATTATCGGCACCGCCACACCTCGCATCACATCGTCCTTCACATCACACCGCAGCAATAACAGTGCGTCGCATCCCTCCATCGCATCACATTCCACCATTTCATGCCCAGGAGCTCGCCTCACCATGTTCCGCCTTCCTATATGCTCTACATCCCCCAAGAGATGCGAGATTTCGCATCCATGGAGGGGATGCAATTTATCCATTTTTCGGACAGGCAGGATGCGTGTTTTTGGTTCATATACCCCTAGCATGCGATTTTCTGTCATGTGGTCCCCAAATCTCACCTAATCCACTACCAACCTTCACCTATAAATACACCAAGGCTTGGCCTTCATTTGGATCTTTTTTCCCTTGGAATTTTGGTCTTTTAGAGCTCCAAAAGCATCATTAATGGCAGTCACATTCTCCTCCATGGCCATTGGGCATGGCATGAACCATTAAAACGTTGTACAAACGGTTTTCTTCAACTTTTGGACATCTACAAGCATAATTATACTGCTTTTTGATTGAATTGGATAATTCTTGGACATTGAAGCTAACTTTGGACATAGTTGACCAAGTCAACCCATCTCAATGAAGAAGGACATTTTAGTCAAAGTTTAGAATTGACATACATTTTGTTATTGTATTGTAACGCTTTGAATTCAACTATTGTCCGAACTTGTACATCGTTGTAAGTTGTAATCGATAAATATATGATGAATGATGACTATAAAGTGGACGTAGGCGTTAGTGCCGAACCACTATAAAAAGCAGTGTCTCCCTGCATTTTACTTTATTTTACATTCAACTTATTGTGTTGTTCTCACACACATACGGGTGTTGGCATGCAAACAACTTTCCACGTCAACGCTTATATTAATTATTCTTGTCCCCTCTTGCATATAAATATATACGCACACATTTGAATTCAAATGAATTCTTTTCATGCTTATCCTAATTTATATATTCCATATAGATTTATTTATTTATTTGAAATTCAAACCTTATGTATTAATATATACACACAAGTTGATTTATTAATATCTTTCATATACGGACCCTATTTTCAGTAAATAAAATATGAAAATGAATCAGAATCTCATCACGAACGCAACTACAATATTTCCGTGATCCAATTCCTAATTGTCCAAAATTCCATTTTCAACGCATTAACTTATTTTTAATTATTATTATTATTTATTTTAATTAAATTAATTTATGTCTAACTTAAGTATATTTTACGGAGTGTTACAAGTTCGGTGTTGCCTTTGCACGCAATGTCATTCTATAAATACCCATCTAAGGATTTGTCTTGTTGAAGTTACTAGTTTCGAGTACTATGCATTTGATTAATGCGACATATGAAGCACTGAAGTTGAGGATCTGTACATTAGGTAAGCGCATATATAATAAGGTCGAGGCAGTCGATACTACTCCAGATGCTATTTTAGAACAAAGGCATATGACAAAGATGGTTCAATCTGGAACAAAAGCATTTGTTATGGAAATTTCTTCCGATGGGTTAGTATCAGGTGGATGTGATGACGTAGATTTTGACACTGCTGTATTTACGAATGAATATTAAACTATGTGAAACTGGGTGGTTTAGCTGAATACTCAAACAACAATATACCCTTGATTTTATTGTTCCCGATTGTGAGCGAATGAAGGCTAATCTTTTTCCATTTTATGTCATTGAAAGATCACTATTAGCAATACAGTATGAAAACATTTCTTTTACAACTCTTACTCTATTAGAGCGATTGCAACCGCTGCAATATCCACCAATTATTCGTGAAAATAAACATGAGAAAACCTATAAGAAAACCTTCTCGCTTTTCCTAATCAAACACAAACCCATTTGAGAGTAACCAATTTGAGGATAATCACAGTTTTATTTGGAGAATTGTCAGTTCTAGCTCTTGCAGTTACCAGAAGAGTTGCGATCATGGAAACTCAATTCCAAGGGTTGGAAGAAAGGGTGAAATCTCAAGAACAATGGAAGATGGAAAAAATGGAATGTTGATATTGCCAAGAAGCTGAATTATTTGGTTAAGCTAATGCAAGCTGAAAGAAGCAACCTACCTTTCACATTTGTTGAATCTTCAAGAACTCATGAAAGGGTCAATTCTTCCAGACCCTTAGGTGTGAATCCTATACTTGAATTTCCTTAGTTTAATGGTTCTGCAAATTGGGCTGAAATATGGATGAATGATTGCTTGGCTATTAGGTGAAATGTAGTGATTAATTGGAATGATTTTGCTTCTTATGTGAAATGTAGATTTAAGGATAAGACTGGCCTAAATGTTGTACAACAGTTTAATAATTTGAAACAAACTGGTTCAGCTAAAGAATATGTAGATGAGTTTGAAGAATTAAGGTCAAATCTACAGTTGAATAGTCACTATTTGCCTAACGTGTTAGATAGCTTCATGATTGGCCTTGAACCAGCCATCAAGTCTTTTATGAAAACATTTGAACCTGCAACCATTACTAATGCAGTTAAGTATGCAAGATTGCAAGAAGAATGTTTAAACCATTGATAACAAAACACAAAATTACAAAAACAAATCTACTTTCCATCCACTTCTACAACTCTTCTTTTTCACAAACAAATCCAAAATCCCCTGCTATTTTGCTTACCCCTAAAACCAAACAAAATAACCATTGCCCTTGATCAAATTCCTATAAAAAGTCACCAAAAATCATAAGCACATACCAGCTGATGTCAGGTAAGAAAAAATAGCTAAAAGCCTATGCTACTACTGCGATCAACCATACAACTGAAACCAAAAATACCTATTTAGAGAGTCACAATTGTTTACAGTAGAGATTCCTAAGTATGATGATAGTGGTGAGATTGAAGTGGACAAACAAGATAATGAAATATCGGGTCCTTGTATTTCAGTGCATGCATTATCAGGGAATCAAAACTTTCACAGTATGAGATTATAGGTGTTGCAAATGGAAAGCCTCTACAGATTTTAGTGGGTTCTGGCTGCACACATAACTTTGTATATTTGGCTTTGGCTAAGAAGTTTAGGAGTAAAATATAAACAATTTCTCCATACGCTATCATAGTAGTCGGTGGCGATCAACTAGCCTGTCAGCATGTTTGTAAAGGCTTTACTTGGGAAACACAAGGCAAGTTATTTGAAACTGATGTGACGTTGATCTCTTTGGGAAGTTGTGACATTGTTTAGGGAGTGTAGTAGTTGGGAATATTAGGTCCTGTGCGTTGGGATTTCAGTACGCTTAGAAAGGATTTTCAGTTGAATGGAGAACAGTTGGTGCTAAAGGGAGTTCCACTTTAAAATTTGAACATAATGGAGTGTGAACGAGCACCTAAGCTGTTAGAAACAGTCAGCTTGATGCAGGTTATTGATATTTTATTACGCGTATTAGAATCCAAGGAAAATACGAAGAATGATTTTGAATATATGGAGTTAGAAGGTTTGAAACAGAACTACATAGTGATTTTTGAGGAATCAACAGAACTTCCACCTTATTGAGGAGTGTTTGATCCCGCCATACCTCTACACCTGGTGCTAGATCTATGAATATAAGTCCATATACGCCATATGTAATTGAACTCATCCAAGAGATGTTATATAGAGGGATTATTCAAAATAGTTCCAGTCCCTTTGCATTACCAGTGGTCTTGGTTGGGAAAAAAGATGGCACTTCGTGGCTATGTGGAGATTATAGGGAGCTATGTAAAAGAACATTGAAGAACAAGCTCCCTATACCTGTGATGGATGAGTTGATAGATGAACTTGTTGGTTATGCAGTGCCTAGCAAGCTAGATCTTAGGTTAAGGTACCATCAAAGAAGGGTGGATGAAGGAGGTGTGTTTAGGACAACTTTTAAAACACATTGGTCACTATGAGCTCCTTTCTTGTGATGCCTTTGGGCCTCACAAGTGCACCTGCATCATTTCAGGGGTCGATGAATCATGTGTTTGGCCCACTCTTAAGAAAGTGTGTACTGGCCCTTTTTGATGACATACAACATACATCAAAAGCTTGGAAGATCACTGGCATAATTATGAAGATGTGATTAAATTGATAAAGGAGAATATGTTAGCAAAAGAAAGTAAATGCATTTTTGCAATATATAAAGTGGAGTTTCTACGTCATTTCATTTCAGAGGAACGAGTGGAAACTGACCATGGAAAGGTCTCAGTTATGGAGAGTTGGCATGTAGCTGTCAGTGTGAACGAATTGAGAAGTTTCCTGCATTTAGCAGGATGCTATAGGAAGTTTGTGAGAGGGTACGCCACCCTAATTAAACCATTGACGGAGTTGTTGAAGAAAGGAAGGTTTTATTGGTCTGGAAATGGCTCCAGATGCATTTACAGCTTTATTGTCCAACTCCTGTATTGGCTATTCTCAATTTTAATAAACAGTGCATTATGGAAACGGATGCATCTAAATGTGGGACTGTGCTTATGCAGGAAGGTCATCCTTTAGCTTTTATTGGCAAAACTGTATATAAGAAGAATTGATCGCTAGTCTTTACAGCACAAAAAGGGAAGCAATATCTCTTGGGATGTCATTTTGTGATTAATACTGATCAAAAATCAGTTAAGTGGCTTCTACAACAGAAGATATCTACTATATTGCTACAACTTTGGTTATTCAAGTTGATGGGGTTTTATTATGAGATACAACATAGAAGTGTTAAGGAGAATGCGGTCGTAGATGCTTTATCTAGAGTGCAAGGAGCTGAAATTTTGTGTATGGCCATCTCTGTAGTTGATTCTCATCTAAGGTCTCTCGTAATAGATGGTCTGTTGAGAAAGAAGGGATGAATTATTGTAGGACCTAACAACAAATTAAGAACCAAGATCATAACTTGGTTACATGCTGCACCAGAAAGTGGTTATTATGGTGGTAAAAGTAATTTTACCATTATCATATCATTACTAGATAATCACTTATCATTTTCGAGTAACATCGATATACACTTATAATTGGTATGATAACGATAAATTTACCATTTTCTACGGTAAAATATCTGCATTTTTTTTTCAAAACTAGCATTAATGGTAATTTAACCGTCAGTTTACAAAACATGGATATTCATATAATAATTTGTATTATTGCTAATTAGAAGCAACAAAACAATCAAACTAATTAAGTAATTCAGTTCAAATGACTTCAAAAACCTTTTTCTTTCTCATTGATATTTCTTATTAAGTAACAAGATAAAACATATAATAAGAAATCGTTACAGCGTGAATATATGTCAAAATTATTGATTTTTAGGTAAATGATTTCTTGCCATTACCAGCGTAATTATTACCAGTTTATTGGTATACAGTCATCGGTATACTAGTCAATCGATGACGGTGACGATAAACTATTTGAACTTATCAATAAAAAATGGTATGGTAACGATATTTGTTAAACGACAACGGTAACTATTACCATAAGAAAAGAGTAAAGGAAGTATTTTCAAGGAAGGGGCTAACTAAGAAGGTTATAGGTAGTTTGTCATGAATTGTTCGGTGCACCAAGCTTCTAAACATAATGCAGCTACTTATTCAGGGTTATAACAACCTCTTCCTTTTCCTAAAGAGGTGTGGTTAGGCATCTGAATGGATTTATCATAGGGTTACATGGATCTGCTAGAATAGAAGTAATTTTTGTTATGGTGGACCTACTCTCGGCAAGTACGCTCATTTTATGGCTCTAGCACATCCTTTTTCTGCTCTTGAAGTGACTTAGTCTTACTTAGACAATGTTTTCAAGCTACATGATTGGCCTAGAAACATAGTGACATAGACTTTGTTTTGAGTTAATTTTGGAAAGGGTTGTTTTTTCGTCATGGGACCGAGTTCCTTCTATCATTAGCATACTTCCTCAAACTGATGGCCAACTGAAGCTGTGAATAAGATTTCGAAAACTTACTTGAAGTGTATGACAGGAAAACATCCTAAGGAATGAATTTTTTGGTTATCATTAGTTGAGTGGTGGCACAACACCCATTTTCACTCTTCCACTAAAATTACTTCTTATGAAGTGTATATTCGGCCTGCACCTCTTCATTTACCCTAACTTTTTTGGTGAATCACTCATTGAGACAGTTGACAGAACCTTGCAAAGAAGAAAAGCAATTATTGCATAGTTGAAATTTCACTTAAAAAGAGTTCAGACGAGAATGCAAATGAAGGCTGATAACCATAGATCTGATAGATCTTTTGCATTCGTGGAATGTGCATGGTTAATGCTTCGATCTTGTAAACAACAATCAGTGCAACAAAGGAGCAATGAAAAACCAGCTTATAGTGGCACATTTCAAGTAGCTGGTGTGATTGGTAATGCAGCTTACAAAATGAAACTTCGTGCATCATCTAAGATACATGATGTTTTTCATGTATCTTAGCTAAAGAAGTTTGAAGAAACTCTACCTGTGATAGCACATATTCCTTCCTAGTTTCAAAAAGATGCAGAAAGAATGGATGTTGAACCAACTTCTATTCTTAATGGAAGAGTTACGAAGTTTTGGAATGCAATACAAGTTCAATACTTTGTGCAGTGGGAGGGATTCCACAATATGAAGTTTTTTGAGAAATTGTTAATAAATTTGAAGGAAAATTTCCTTACTGTGTAATTCCTTAAGACTTGAGGAGAAGTCTCTCTGAGGGAGGATATACATAATATACTATAATAAAGTCTTAGAATTAAGTTAGAACTAAATTGTAACATGGTATAAATAACCAATTCAGTTGTTGTAAATAATTCATTCAATCACTAATAAAAATTATCTTTTCTTCTCTTTGTTTTTTTGTTCTTTCTTCTGTGAAGAATGTGTCTTTCTTACCACTAAAGATGACACTTAATGCATCCTTGGTATTCTTGTGTCAATCATTTTCTATTTGAGGAAAAAGAAAGAAGATGCATAATAGAATCTCACAACGCAATGAATAATCTATAATATAACAATAATATTACATAAATTGAAACGGTAATAATTACATAAATTGAAATTGTGAATTCAATTACAGTAACATGTTTTACTAAATTTACATTTGATTCTCATATTTTCCATAACATGTTCTATTTAATATTAAATTAAGTCCAACCTATTCAGATTAACATGCTTGCATAATCTTTCCTTTTGTAATTACCCCAAATTTACAGTCAAAGTTTCTCAAGTTACAACATGCCCAACTTCTTTGTTCTTTCATTCAAGTTCATAAATAAAACTCAAGTCAATCGGATTTCGAACATGCCGGATTCCAGTAATGATAAGCATGACCTTTAAGGTGGCATTGATAATGCAGTCGCCTTGAAAAGGCAATAATTTATTGATCAGGGTTTGATCGAACCTGGACTGAAGAAAGAATAGATTTTAGTTGATAGGATTGAAGAGCATTTACGTGAGCAAATTGTGGATCTGAATGAGATCAAGAAACTCCAAGGGCTTACTATGATTTCATCCGATGGAGTTTTCGTGGATGGTGATCGTATTAGTTTGCGTTGTTTTAAGGAATGGGTAGTGGATATAAGGTTCAAAATGAGATTGGCCAAGCTATTAGATGAGGCATGGGTTATGCCATCGTCAGTGCATGAGATTTAGAGGTGTTGATTGGAGGAATAAAGAATGCTCTGGAAGAAGGCAAATGCTTGTGATTTGTTTATTTGTGTAAGGGATTGCGATGGCGATGAAGATGAACTTTTGAAGGAAGGCTATAAAATGGATGTAGTTGCAATTCTGGCTGAGAGGGAGATTGATATTGATGACACATTACAGTGCAAGCCAGTTGTGATAATTGAAGACACAAGTTCAGTGTTGCCTTTGCATCCAACGTCATTCTATAAATACCTATCTAAGGATTTGTCTGTTGTTGAAGTTACTAGTTTCGAGTAGTATGCATTTTATTAATGCGACATATGAAGAAATGAAGTTGAGGACGGGAATGTTAGGCAAGCTAGAGTATTACATATGCATATATAATAAGGTCAAGGCAGTTAATACTACTCCAGATGTTATTTTAGTACAAAGACATATGACAAAGATTGTTGAAACTAGAATAGAAGCAGTTGCTATGGAAACTTCTAATAGTGGTTTAGTATCAGGTGAATGTGATGACGTAGATTTTGATGTTGCAATATTTATGAATTAATACTAAAACTTTGTGAAGCTGGGCAGTTAGCTGAATACTGAAACAAAAATATTTTTCTGATATTATTGTTCCCATTTGTGAGCGGATGAGGGCTAATCTTTTTCCATTTTATGTCACTGAAGGATCACTCTTAGCAATACAATATGAAAACAATGCTTTTACATCTCTCACTCTATCAGAGCGGTTTACTCTATCAAAGCAGTTGCCACTGCTGTAATCTCTAGGCTTCTGTGACTTGCCGTAAAATTTAGAAAATCTTAAACACCATGTTAACCCTATTTTTGGAAAAAGCCTTAACGGGTTAGACCGAAGCCCAAACGTGCGACCAAAAGAGAGATCGAGCTCCAGAAAGCACAGCAAAGGCATAGGTCGACTGAGTTACAAGATCGACTCGATTTCCACCTAGGCTATAGTCAACTCACTCCGTAAGAGTCGCTCTCCTGATCGACTTGAAACCTTGCTTCCAGATATTTTGCCTTGACCGATTATCTCGCCTGGACCGATTATCTCGCCTGGACGGATTATTTCGCCTGGACCGATTATCTCGCCTTGACCGGATATCTCGCCGTGACCAATTATCTTGGGCCAGCATGGAAACCTTCTACATTCATCGAATATCCCGACTTGTAAGGCTAAGAAAGCGGTCAACCCATATCCGGACAAAGCTCAACTTTTGATATACCTTTCAGCGGAAGCCACATCAGCCACAATTTCCGAGGATACTAATTATGAGCAGTGGAATCAATCAACAGCCGCTATTCCAGCCAATCACTGAGTTCCACATGGCCGAGCTTTCCCGAAATGGCCGGACCATTCTACGACGGCCCATGATACTTCTCCATCTATAAATACCTCTTAGCTTAAAGAGAAAAGGACGACGACTTCTTTTCGGCTGGAACTTCCACAGTTTATCTCCAACGCCATTGAGGATTCTCCTTCTTTCAAAATCTTCTTCTTCTTCCTCAGCAAAAAAGAAAGCATTGTATTTGTAATCTCAAAAGAGTAACAATACATAAAGTGGACGTAGGCACTGTCTTTGCCGAACCACTATAAAAATTCTGTGTGTGCTTTTCCCCCTTTTTCTTACTTTTTCTGCAATTTCATATTATTTCATGTGTTACTAGCATGATTGGGGTTGGCCGTCACTAGTGACCAACTTTTGACGTCAACACTTTGGCGCGCCAGGAAGGGGGAGAGCGCCAACTTTGCTATTGAGTTCCTATCCATCTCCGGTCATGGAAAACAAGCGAAAGAAAGATGCAACGTCCTCTCGTCCCTCGAATGCTAACGCAGCCGAGACTGATGCTGCTGAAGTAAGTCATGAAGTTTCCTCTCATGACAATCAGCCTCAGTTCCTTACCCGGGACGATATGGACAAAATCATGGTCGAGTTCAGAGAACATATGATATCTCAGGGTAGACTCCTCGAACAACAACAACAATAGCTGATGAATCGTCTCCTCGGTCGTGTGGATGTGGGGTTGAACGCTTCAACATCAATTCCTTCATCGAACAAGGCTGGGGCGATAACCGATCATCGGTCTGCACAGAATCAGGCCACTGATCGGCCTACGCCTTTATTTCATCCTGGTTTGGTCCCACCAGCTGATCGAGCACAACCAGGAGTATCGCTTCCAGCGACCAGCGCAGCTGTAGCAGCAGATTCTCAGGAGGCGGGCGATCAAGATCTAGGTCGAGTAAACCTCCTGCCTCCCTTTCCAGAAACGTCTCGACCTATCGGATCAGTCGAGCTACCACCGGGTCCATCAGAATCAATGTCATTCCCGTTACAACCCGGCATCTTACCGCAACCCAGTCTAACCACTCTTCCTCATCAACGAAGAGCTGGTGCAGCCTTCCCTTTGAACGAGGAAAATCAGCCCGCTGTGCCAGCCCTTACTATAGCGGAAGAGAATGTTACCGTAGACCCTCCTAACCTCGCCTCAAGCAGGGGCAATGCCATGTTCCGAACATCACATGCTATGCTAGATCAACCTGGGCCCTCGATCATGGGAACGGTTCGACCCACAACTCATCAGGTTCCAGAGGGGCCATTCTCCCCAGAACCACCTGCAGTGGCTCACCTTCCCTCGCACCTTCACTCAACTCCCGGAGGATGAGCCCAGCCAACGGCCGCCCTTCCGAGCATGCTTTTGCCCGATCCCTGCACAGAAGTTCATCCGAGTGCAGAGTTAAATTCATGGCAACGGCTCCTCGGAGATGGGAGTCAGCTTGCAAGCATCGTCAGACGCTTCACTCGGAGCAACTCGTCCCAGCAATACATAGATAATGTCAACCGCAGCCCCTTCACCTGGGAAATCAGAAATTCTCGAAATCCTCCAGACTTCAAGTTCCCAGCTATCGAATCATACAACGGTCGCACAGACCCGACCATTCACCTCATGAGATACATGCAACATATGGAAGTACTCGGCGCATCGACCAACGTCATGGCTAAGTGCTTCCCCCTCTTTCTTACAGACATAACCGACATGTGGTTTCGGCAGCTCACAACGGAGTCGATCAGCAGCTGGAACACCCTGGTCACCCGTTTCATCGAGCAGTTTCGAGTGCATATATCTCAGCAGAAAAGTGTCATGTTTCTATCAACTATCAAGCAGCGGCCCGGAGAGACGCTAAGATCCTTCCTAGAAAGATTCAACGCGGCTGTAGCATCGGTTGATCGGCCCGAGCTATCAATGGTGCTCATGGCCGCCATCGCAGGAGTTCAAAACCGATCAGAATTCTCAATTTCTTTAACCCGAGATCCTCCTAAGGATATAGACGACTTTTACTCCGAGGCCGAGCGATTCCTCCGACAAGAAGATGCCAGCCTTGAAATGGAGAGCATCGAGGTTTTAGTGGCCAAGCAACAAACTCCATTCAATGGCAACGACCAGAATAAAGGAAGAGGAAAGGCCCCAGAGAAAAGCGAACGCAATGTGCGGTCTCGGAATGAAAACAAGTATGACCAATATACCGAACTGAACACTTCTTTGTCGATATCTATCTCGACGTACGAGGATCTTTACCCACTCCAAAACCACCTCGAAGAGAACCAACCTAGATGGAACTCGACTCAGGCAAACATTGTATATTCCACAACGTAGCTGGACATAATACAAATGAATGCCGACATCTGCGTGATCTCATTGAAGGGCGAGTTAGAAAAGGAGAGCTTCCTGAATATGTTAAAGGTCGCGTCCCGGCCAAGCCACCGCGATCTTCTGCCCAAGCTCCTCAGGATGGTCCTCGAGCTCCTAGAAATGGAAGGGACCCTGAGACCAGCACTCGCGGCATAATCATAAATTAGATTTTTATCTTTTCTTTTGATGTATTTCTTTTAGCAATAAGGACATCTCAATGTACACATGTATGGAGTTAGGATTTAGCTCTAAGTCATGCTCTGGGATTGACGATCGTCCCTTTAGAATTTATTTGTTCTTTGTAATAGTTAGTTATGAATTTTCTTTAGCAAACATGAATTATGTCTAAAGATTTATAAGCCGGGCATGTATAATGCTCGCCCTCTTTTTTCTTTTACTTCATACGGTCAGTGCGAATGCCTACCATCTTCTTAACACCTGTTCCTTCATACAGGTGAGACTCTGTTTTAAGTACGGGTATGGAATATACTTCCATCCTCTTACGCCATGAGAACTTATAGCTCGCCAGATATACTAACTTAATATGAGTCGAGCATGAAAAACACTTTCCCTAAGCCGAGTATTGATAATACTCGCCACCTCTAAGCCGAGCCAGATCAGCATTCGTCACTAAGCCGAACCAGATCAGCGTTCGCCACTAAGCCGAACTAGGTTAGCGTTCGCCTTTAAGCCGGATATAGATGATGTCCGCCACTAAGCTGAGCATGGCTAATGCTTGCCACCCTTTAAAGCCAAGTGAATTGAAATGCTCTACCCAAATGGTTTGTTTTGTATGTGCAGGAACCCTCATACGTGTAGCAGTTATTATACTAGCCTTAATACGGTTCCCCGATGGCTGTCGGTTTTCCAGCCTTAATACGACCTAGTACGGTCGTCGGTTTTTTGGCTTTAATACAACATCGGGACCATCGGTTTTCTGGCCTCAATATGGTTTGGCATAACCATAACAGTTCGGGCGTGTGTGCTCCGGTTCAAAATTCAGACCATGCCTCCCTCTATCGATGAAGATGTACTCTGAGGGGCAAAGTGTTAACCCTATTTTTGGCAAAAGCCTTGACGGGTTAGACCGAAGCCCAAACGTGCGACCAAAAGACAGATCGAGCTCCAGAAAGCACAGCAAAGGCATAGGTCGACCGAGTTACAAGATCGACTCAATTTCCACCTGGGCTACAGTCAACTCACTCCGTAAGAGTCGCTCTCCTGATCGACTTGAAACCTTGCTTCCAGATATTCTGCCTTGACCGATTATCTCGTCTGGACCGATTATTTCGCCTGGACCGATTATTTCGCCTGGACCGATTATCTCGCCTTGACCGGATATCTCGCCGTGACCAATTATCTTGGGCCAGCATGGAAACCTTCTACATTCATCGAGTATCCCAACTTGTAATGCTAATAAAGCGGTCAACCCATATCCGGACAAAGCTCAACTTTTGATATACCTTTCAGCGAAAGCCACTTCAGCCACAATTTCCGAGGATATTATTTATGAGCAGTGGAATCAGTCAACAGCCACTATTCCAACCAATCACTGAGTTCCACAATGCCGGGCTTTCCCGAATTGGCCGGACCATTTACGACGGCCCATGATACTTCTCCATCTATAAATACCTCTTAGCTTAAAAGAAAAGGACGACGACTTCTTTTCGGCTGGAACTTCCACAGTTTACCTCCAACGCCATTGAGGATTCTCCTTCTTTCAAAATCTTCTTCTTCTTCCTTAGTAAAAAAGAAAGCATTTTATTTGTAATCTCAAAAGAGTAATAATATATATAGTGGACGTAGGCACTGTCTTTGCCGAACCACTATAAAAATTCTGTGTGTGCTTTTCCCCGTTTTTCTTACTTTTTCTGCAATTTCATATTATTTCGTGTGTTACTAGCACGATTGGGGGTTGGCCGTCACTAGTGACCAACTTTTAACGTCAACACACCCACCATCCACCAATTATTCGTGAAAATAAATATGAGAAACCCTATCAGAAATCCTTCTTACTTTTCCAAATCAAATACAAACCTATTTGAGAGTAACCAATTTTAGAGATAATGTAACACCCCGAATTTTCTGTTAACTGTAAGATTTACAAATTAAAGTATAATTAATTTTAAATCAAAGAATTAAGGGAAACGGGTTACACCGTTGCGTTCGTCTCGGAATTCTACTTGAGATAAAGTCCGGGTTTGCATGAATCGGACACTGTATGAAGGAGTTATGGCCTCCGGAAGTTTCAGAATTCAATTTAAAATTCAAAACAGTTCAAAACGAAGTTCAAATTCAAAAACAGACCCAAACTGGGCTGGGCGGGAAAATTCCCGCCTAGGGACCTGGTCGACCAGGGGGTCGACCTGGGTACTGGTCGACCTGGGAGTCGACCTGTAGATCGACATGCCTGGTCGGCCTGGTGGGTCCTGGCTCGAATTTCTAGGCTTGATTGTGTCACTAGGGCTGAGTTGTCATCCTCTGGTTGGCTCTTCTCGTCATGGATGGTCTGGATTCATCTGTGATCATCTAACGGCTCAAATTAAAACACAATCCTATATAAACAACCTAGATCTCCAACTAAAATTCACACAAAAATAAGAACTTGAGCCGCCATGCTATTGGGAAGAAACTAAGGATAGCCTCCACTTGAAGAAAGCTAGGAGACGAACAACAAACGAATTCAAGCTAATTCAAATTAGAGATTAAAGCAACAACAACAAATAAAAAAATCAAAACAACAACGTCTACCGAAAGGAACGCATCTCAATTTCAGAACCTTAAATCTCAGAAAGCAAGACTGTCTTGCGTTGTAAGTTTAGCTATATTTATGGGATGCAAATTAAGATAAATATCATGCTTTGCAATGAAATGATAATAGAACGATGTTTGTTATGTTATTGTATAATATTGATCTATGCCTGTGATTCTGTTTTATTATCATGTTAAATTGTGGATTAATGGATAAGCCTATTCATATGTACATGAACTTGGGGTACAACCTATTTTGACAAGTTGTGTAGTTTATCATGTTAAGCAAGATTTAGGTTGTAAAATCATATCACATATATGACCAAATGTTAGATCTACATGTTTATGTATATGAAAAACCTATGCCATATTTCAAGTTCACACTTATCCATATGTTTGTGATTGATTTGCAAGTTCACATATATGTATGATAATTTAGTCTATGTTGCAAATTAACATATATGTATGTTGATTAGTCCATGTTGCAAATTCACATATATGTATGTTAATTTAGCCTATGTTGGAAATACACATATATGTTGATTTAGCCTACAATTACAAGTTCACACCTATGATATTATGATATTCATGTTGGCCATTTTGCAAGTTCACACCTACAATATTCATGTTGGCTATTTTGCAAGTTCACCCCTATTATGTTCATATTGACTATGCCAAAAATGCCTATGTCATGTTTATGTTAATTTATGCCAATTTGTGTACGCTAAATTAGGCTAAGTTTTTAGCCTAATATTTTATACCAAAAATCATCCGAACGTAAAATTAGGCTAAGATTGTTAGCCTAATATTTAGACGGGGTAACGTTTGGTAAAAATTGGTAATTCTAGAAAACTTTCCATAAATTAGTCATTAATCACATAAGTGATTTATGGCATAAAATGGTATTAATTATATACCTAAATTAATGAGATTGATTGGAAACAAATTTGGGAGTAACTTGAATTTGGATAATTTACATAATTAAAATGTAAATTAGAAAATACGAATATGCTTAACCCGAGGTTGGATTGAGTTGTGATGTAAACCTGCCCGGACCCGCCCGGCTGTCCAGTTGTCACAACAATACCTATCCAATGTGAGAGGTTAAGGCATTGAGCCCAATAAAGACCCGAAGTTAGACTGAGTTGTGGCGTAAGACTGCCCGGAACCAACCGGCATACAGGCAGCCACAACAATACCTGTCTAATGTGAGAGGTTGGTGCTCTAATAAGACAATCAGAGCTGAGCTAGGATCGATAGGGTTAAGTCAATTTAATAAATACTTAACCAAATTCAACATGTTAACTAAACGGATGGGTGGGGGTTAGGTTCATTCAGACACTTAACCACTTAACATGTTTGACTAGAAAACCCTAGTAATGGGGACCCATTTCAGCAGTAACCCAATTAGGTATCATGGTACCCTGAAACTAGGCAGGGTGGGGCACGATTACTGGGCTGATTGTAAGCGGTCAAAAGCGACGGCGGTTGGTGCACAGTGTGGGTTCTAACGGAGTGCGGGCGTGCACACACTCCGGAGCAGACAAAACAGGGCACTGGAGCATCAGTAGTATACCCTATGCATTCTAGAATTGTGTCGGGCCTGCCACCATGGGACTTGATACACCCCATGGTGGGACCAACATAGGTATCTACTATCTAGGGTCGTGGGACACATGTGAGTATGCGAGTAGAAACCGATCTTTTAAAAAGAAAAGGGGGATCACTTCACCCTAATCACGGGGTGCCAGTTGGAATAAGAATAAGTAGGTGCAGAGATATAGAATGGGGTGCGAAGGGATATTCGGTTTAGGCCACCTTATCTAGTTCTATGTTAGACTATTATTCTGACATCGTCCTGTTCTCACTTTACGCAAGTCATGATCTTTTTATTATTCCCATGCTAGAAATATAGCTAGACTTACCAGACTTATGTCTGACCCATTTTTCCTTTCGTCTTCTTTTCTTCCGTTCCCCCCCCTCAGGTCCATAGGGAGGAAACACCGCAGCTTAGTCAGATTTTCATCCAGCTTGAAGATAGAGAATGTATTGCTTGGATCTCTTTCGTTTGGACCATGGCTTTGGATATCATTTATGGGGATTTATGCAGTTTTATTTATGTTTCATGCTTCTTTAAGTTTTAAATCAAGACAGTATTATGGTTGTAATAATTGGAAGTTTGTTTTGAGACAATTATGGAAATGTTTTGTATGAACACGTATTTATGAATAAAAAGTCTGTTTGTTTTTCCGCTGCTTATATATATGTGTTTATATTTGTCTTGTGTTTTATCTGTGACTTTTACCTATAAACCTCCACCAAAATTAAGGCATTCCCTTTGTGAGTGACCTTAACGGAGGTGGGGTGTTTCACTTGGTATCAGAGCATAGGTTCAGCAGATCAGATAAAAGTTTTTGAAAATTTATTTTCAAAAAGAAGTTTAAAGAAGCATTTTTAAAGTTAAAGTATTGTTAAATTTTAAAAGGCATAATCCCCCAAAGCCATCTGTACTATCCTTCTATCCTTGTATTTTGAATCTTTCCTTTTTTTCGTTTCAGCATGTCTGGGGATCTTAACCTTCCAGAAGGCGTACCAATACCTGGTTGGTTTAGAAGGTACCTAGAAGCTAGGGCCAATGATGCGGGCCCAGCAAATCCTCCTCCCCCAGCTGCAGCAGCACCTCCTCCTCCTCCTCCTCCTCATGAAAATACTTTCTCCAAAACATGTCGAAACTTTATGGCCATGGGTGGAAAGGATTTCAAAGGGACTGAGTCGTTCGTAGAAGCAAGGAACTGGCTCAAAGAAACTGAGGATCTATTCGTTATCTTCGATGTAGAGGACAGACAAAAGATACAGTTAGCAGTATGGTTGCTCAAGGATGAAGCCTCCTTCTGGTGGGAGGTTACAAATGCTGAAAGACCGGTGGAGACTTGGGAGAATTTCAGAAAAAGATTTGAGATGAAATTCCTCTCACAGGCGGAGCAAAGTTGGCAATTGGAGAGGTTCTTATCCCTTAAGCAGGGGAGTATGTCAGTCAGAGAATATGTCAACCAATTCAATCAGCTAGCCGGATTTGGATTGGACTTGGTCAACACACAGCACAAGAAGGCTCTTCGCTTTGTCAAAGGGCTGAACGAGCCACTGCACAGTCTGGCCATGACCCATGTACCCATGGGAGCTACTTATGAGGGGCTGGTAGATATGGCACTGCTATACGAGGAAGATAAGGGCAAGAAGGAAGCAAAAGTGGAAGTGCCTCAAGAAAAGAAAGAGGGCTTTCAAGCTAAGAAACCAGACTTCAAGAAAAGAGGGAAGAACAACAACAAATCCCGTGATAAGAGAAGATGTAATTTCTGTGGCGTTGTTGGACATGTGATAAAAGACTGCAGGAAGAAGAAGGCAAAGATGAATGGTGGATGCTTTCATTGCAGAGAGACTGGACACATGGCTAAGGACTGCCCTAAGAGGCGAGGGCAGGGGCAGAAGACTGGATCCACATCAGGGGGACAGGTTTATGCACTGGTGGAACCTCCGCAAGAACGAGGTAGCAATATTTCTGTAGAAAGTGTAGTTTATCTTTATGATCATCCAGCTTTCACTCTCTTTGACTCTGGTGCATCACACTCCTTTATTTCATCTGCTTTAGTAGAATCTCTACACCTAGACACTAGTATTATAGCGGATCCCTTGGCTGTTTCAAATCCAATTAGGGGCTCAGCTTATTTGTCAATGGTTTGTATGGATTTGAAAATTTCTGTTCTAAGCGTAGAGTTTAGATGTAATGCCTTTGTTTTGGGCTTCTCGGGATATGGTTTGATCTTAGGCATGGACTGGCTATCCAGTAATGGTGCCATCCTTGATTGTGAGAAAAGAGTGGTTAGACTCTTGACTCGGCTCGGTAACACTCTAGAAATTACTTGTAATCCCCTACACTCTGTCATGCTTAGTTATCTAGAGTCGCTTGATGCTTCTGTTGAGAATTTGCAGTCGGTTAGAGTGGTCCGAGAATATTCGGATGTCTTTGAAGAGGTGAAGGGCTTACCTCCGAAGCGAGAGATAGACTTCCGCATATATATTGTTAATAATGCAAAGCCCGTTGCGTTGCCCATTAGACACATGACTCCAAGGGAGAGGAAGGAGCTCAGTAAGCAAGTTAAGGAGCTTCTCGAGAAGGGGTTTATAAGGCGGAGTATCTCAGAATGGGGTGCTCCAGTGTTGTTCGCCACCAAAGCAGATGGTTCACTACGTCTTTGTGTGGACTATAGGGAGATAAACAAGCTGACTAAGAAGAATAGGCACCCTCTCCCCAGAATAGACGATTTGTTTGACCAGCTTGTAGGAGCGTCGGTTTTCTCCTAACTTGACTTGGCTACCGGGTTTCATCAGCTAAGAGTGACTGAAGATAGCATCGATAAGACGGCATTCAGAACCCTAGATGGCTTCTTCGAGTGGCTTGTCATGCCTTTCGGTTTGACAAACGCACCCGCTTATTTCGTGGACCTAATGAGCAGGGTGTACAGAGAATTCCTCAACAAGTTCGTGGTGGTCTTTGTAGACGATATTTTTATCTTTTCAAAGAATGAGGAAGAGCATGCTCGACATCTAAAGGAGATCATGGAGACTCTCCGTACACATCAGTTAAAAGCCAAATTCTCCAAATGTCATTTCTGGAGAGAAGAAGTGAGGTTCCTTGGGCATATAGTGTCTAAAAAGGGGTTAGCTGTGGACCCCGCGAAAGTAGTGGCGGTGCAAGATTGGAAGGCACCGAGAAATGCAACCGAAGTCCGAAGTTTTCTTGGACTAGCAGGCTTTTACCGGAAGTTCATCAGAGATTTTGCGAAAATCTCAGCTCCTCTCACAAAGTTGACAAAGAAGAATCTTGTTTTCTCTTGGGATTTGGATTGCGACATAGCTTTCCAACGCTTGAAGAGGGCTCTTACAACAGCCCCAGTTCTGACCTTGCCAGATGGAAGCAAGATGTTTACAGTATACGTAGATGCATGCGGGACAGGACTAGGCGCTGTCCTAATGCAAGAAGGGAAGGTAGTAGCTTATGGAGGAAGGCAGTTGAAAGTTCATGAAAAGAACTACCCAACCCACGACCTTGAGTTGGCCGCCATTGTCTTTGCACTTAAGTCTTGGCACCATTACCTCCTAGGTGAGAAGTTTGAGCTATATACTGACCATAAATCCTTGAAATGTCTGTTATCGCAGAAGGACCTTAACTTGAGGCAACAAAGGTGGATGGAGTTTCTTGCCTCGTATGATTTCGAGATTTCCTATACCCCTGGCAAGGGCAATGTAGTGGCAGATGCTTTGAGTAGAAAGAAGCTGACCCTAAGCCCTCTCTTTGTAGAAAGGAAAAGCTTGGAGTATATAGCCAGTTTTGACTTTAGGCCCTCCTCCGATTTTGTACCCGGTTTGTTAGCATCTCTTGAAGTGCACCCTACTCTTTTGGACTCAATAGGGGCCGCACAACGAGAAGACCCTCGGCTTGTTGAAGTGGTTGATAAGCTCGTTAGGGGTGAGACTTCTAGTCACCTCGATAGATACACCATCGACGATAAAGGGTGGTTAAGACGGGATGGAAGACTATGCGTCCCACAAGCAAAGGAGTTGGTGAAGAAGGTTCTTGAGGAGGCACACCATTCCAAGATGACAATACATCCAGGCGAAGACAAAATGTACAAGGACTTAAAGAGAGTTTTCTTTTGGAGTGGCATGAAGAAGGACGTGGCAGATTTCGTTTCTAAGTGCATGATTTTCCAACAGGTCAAGGCAGAGCAGAAGAAGCCTGGCGGTCTGCTCCATCCTCCAGAGGTTCCACAGTGGAAGTGGGATAGCATTTCAATGGACTTCATTGATGGGTTGCCTAGGTCTAGAAGGGGCAACACTAGCATTTGGGTAATAGTGGGTAGGCTTACTAAAAGCGCCCACTTTTTACCTGTCAAGAGTAGAAGGACTGCCTCATCTCTAGCATCTCTTTATCTCAAGGAAATAGTTCGACTCCATGGAATACCCTCCAGCATTGTTAGTGACCGAGACCCTATCTTTACGAGCGAGTTTTGGCGGAGTCTGCAAGAAGCTGTAGGCACACAGTTATGTTTGAGCACGGCCTATCACCCCCAAACCGATGGTCAGGCGGAAAGGGTGAACAGAGTTTTAGAAGATCTTTTGAGACTTTGCGTTCTTGACTTTGGAGGGACATGGGAGGATCATCTTCCTTTAGTGGAATTCGCCTACAACAACAGCTACCAAGCCACCATCGGCATGGCGCCCTTCGAAGCTCTATATGGAAGACCGTGCCGATCACCAGCTTATTGGTGGGAGTCTACAGACAAAGTCATTCTTGGACCAGATTTGATTAGAGAGACTTCAGAAAAAGTGGACCTGATATGAAGGAGGATGAAGACAGCCCAAGATAGACAAAAATCCTACGCAGATAGGAGAAGGACCGACCTTGAGTTTGAGGTTGGGGACAGGGTTTTCCTTAAGATATCTCCTTTAAGGAACGTTGTTCGCTTTGGATCCACAGGGAAGCTAGCAACAAGATTTGTAGGGCTGTTTCCTATCATCGAGAAGATTGGGAAGATGGCCTATAGATTAGAGCTACTCGAGAGACTGGCTGGAGTTCACAACGTCTTTCATGTTTCTCACCTCCGGAAATGTTTACATGAGTCTGCGGAAGTGGTGGAGCCAAACATTCTAGAAGAAGCCGAAGTGGAACGCGAAGCAACTGTGAGGAGAGTTCCAACCCGCATCTTAGGAACTGAAGTGAAAAAGCTACGCAACCGCGAAGTCAAGCTTGTCAAAGTTCAGTGGAGTGACGCCGAGGAAGACGCGACTTGGGAAATAGAGGACAGAATACGCGCGGCCTACCCTTTTCTTTTTGAGGGTACATCTTTAATCTCTCGTTTTCCTTAAGTTGTGCTTGTATCTATCTTTTTAGGTATATCTCCTTGATCTTATCCATTATCCTTGGGTAGAAAACCCTTTGGATGTAAACATGTAATTGAAACATGTTATGGTTGATGTTTGCAAGTGGTTGCAAGTGGTTGCTAGTGGTTGCTCGTGGATGCATATACACACACAACCTAGGTTTAGATCAGCTCAGTCACTTCATATTGTATATGCATATATGTATTCATATTTGTACACAGTTGAAACTTGATGTGTTATCATATGGATGTCGCATTTGTATGAATGGTTGCGCACTCATGTAGAATTATGAGTAAGGAAAATTTGCATACATAATGGATTCATGACACTTACATGATTTGCATTAAGGAGGTCAACTGAATCAGTAGACCGCCTGATTTTTGCATTAGATAAGGACATGTACACACACTTTGCATATGATCATGAAGCATTAGAAGTCTTTTAAGGACAATGGACGCCTGTGTTTGATGGTTGAGTAGATGGACGATTAGATGGTAGGATATACGTTCTTCCAGACTTGAATATTTCGGGGACGAAATCCTTTAAGGAGGGGAGAATGTAACACCCCGAATTTTCTGTTAACTGTAAGATTTACAAATTAAAGTATAATTAATTTTAAATCAAAGAATTAAGGGAAAAGGGTTACGCCTTTGCGTTCGTCTCGGAATTCTGCTTGAGATAGAGTCCGGGTTTGCGTGAATCGGACACCGTATGAAGGAGTTATGGCCTCCGGAAGTTTCAGAATTCAATTTAAAATTCAAAACAGTTCAAAACGAAGTTTAAATTCAAAAACAGACCCAAACTGGGCTGGGCGGGAAAATTCCCGCCCAGGCAGGGGGTCGACTTGGGGGTCGACCTGGGTACCCAGGTCGACCAAGGGGTCGACCTGTAGGTCGACCTGCCTGGTCGGCCTGGCTTGCCTGGTTGGGTCCTGGCTCGAATTTCTGGGCTTGATTGTGTCACTAGGGCTGAGTTGTCATCCTTTGGTTGGCTCTTCTTGTCATGAATGGTCTGCATTCGTCTGTGATCATCTAACGGCTCAAATTAAAACACAATCCTATATAAACAACCTAGGTCTCCAACTAAAATTCACACAAAAATAAGAACTTGAGCCGCCATGTTGTAGGGAAGAAACTAAGGATAGCCTCCACTTGAAGAAAGCTAGGAGACGAACAACAAACCAATTCAAGCTAATTCAAATTAGAGATTAAAGCTACAACAACAAATAAAAAAATCAAAACAACAACGTCTACCCAAAGGAACGCATCTCAATTTCAGAACCTCAGATCTCAGAAAGCAAGACCGTCTTGCGTTGTAAGTTTAGCAATATTTATAGGATGCGAATTAAGATAGATATCATGCTTTGCAATTAAATGATAATAGAACGATGTTTGTTATGTTATTGTATAATATTGATCTATGCCTGTGATTCTGTTTTATTATCATGTTAAATTGTGGATTAATGGATAAGCCTATTCATATGTACATGAACTTGGGGTACAACCTATTATGACAAGTTGTGTAGTTTATCATGCTAAGCAAAATTTAAGTTGTAAAATCATATCACATATATGACCAAATGTTAGATCTACATGTTTATGTATATGAAAAACCTATGCCATATTTCAAGTTCACACTTATCCATATGTTTGTGATTGATTTGCAAGTTCACATATATGTATGATAATTTAGTCTGTGTTGCAAATTAACATATATGTATGTTGATTAGTCCATGTTGCAAATTCACATATATGTATGTTAATTTAGCCTATGTTGGAAATACACATATATGTTGATTTAGCCTACAATTACAAGTTTACACCTATGATATTATGATATTCATGTTGGCCATTTTGCAAGTTCACACCTACAATATTCATGTTGGCTATTTTGCAAGTTCACCCCTATTATGTTCATATTGACTATGCCAAAAATGCCTATGTCATGTTTATGTTAATTTATGCAAATTTGTGTACGCTAAATTAGGCTAAGTTTTTAGCCTAATATTTTATACCAAAAATCATCTGAACGTAAAATTAGGCTAAGATTGTTAGCCTAATATTTAGACGGGGTAACGTTGGGTAATAATTGGCAATTCTAGAAAACTTGCCATAAATTAGTCATTAATCACATAAGTGATTTATGGCATAAAATGGTATTAATTATATACCTAAATTAATGAGATTGATTGGAAACAAATTTGGCAGTAACTTGAATTTGAATAATTTACATAATTAAAATGTAAATTAGAAAATACGAATATGCTTAACCCGAGGTTGGATTGAGTTGTGATGTAAACCTGCCCGGACCCGCCCGGCTGTCCAGTTGTCACAACAATACCTATCCAATGTGAGAGGTTAAGGCATTGAGCCCAATAAAAACCCGAGGTTAGACTGAGTTATGGCGTAAGACTGCCCGGAACTAACCGGCATACAGACAGCCACAACAATACGTGTCTAATGTGAGAGGTTGGTGCCCTAATAAGACAATTAGAGCTGAGTTAGGAATGATAGGGTTAAGTCAATTTAATAAATACTTAACCAAATTCAACATGTTAACTAAATGGATGGGTGGGGGTTAGGTTCATTCAGACACTTAACCACTTAACATGCTTGACTAGAAAACCCTAGTAATAGTGACCAATTTCAGCAGTAACCCAATTAGGTATCATGGTACCCTGAAACTAGGCAGGGTGGGACACGATTACTAGGCTGATTGTAAGCGGTCAAAAGCAACGGCGGTTGGTGCACAGTGTGGGTTCTAACGGAGTGTGGGCGTGCACACACTCCGGAGCAGACAAAACAGGGCACTGGAGCATCAGTAGTATACCCTATGCATTCTAGAATTGTGTCGGGGCCGCCACCATGGGACTTGATACACCCCATGGTGGGACCAGCATTGGTATCTGCCATCTAGGGCCGTGGGACATATGTGAGTATGCGAGTAGGAGCCGATCTTTTAAAAAGAAAAGGGGGATCACTTCACCCTAATCACGGGGTGCCAGTTGGAATAAGAATAAGTAGGTGCAGAGATTTAGAATGGGTTGCGAAGGGATATTCGGTTTAGGCCACCTTATCTAGTTCTATGTTAGACTATTATTCTGACATCGTCCTGTTCTCACTTTATGCAAGTCATGATCTTTTTATTATTCCCATGCTAGAAATATAGCTAGACTTACCAGACTTATGTCTGACCCATTTTTCCTTTCGTCTTCTTTTCTTTCGTCCCCCCCCCCCCCCCAGGTCCATAGTGAGGAAACACCGCAGCTTAGTCAGATTTTCATCCAGCTTGATGAGAGAGAATGTATTGCTTGTATCTCTTTCGTTTGGACCATGGCTTTGGATATCATTTATGGGGATTTATGCAGTTTTATTTATGTTTCATGCTTCTTTAAGTTTTAAATCAAGACAGTATTATGGTTGTAATAATTGGAAGTTTGTTTTGAGACAATTATGGAAATGTTTTGTATGAACACGTATTTATGAATAAAAAGTACGTTTGTTTTTCCGCTGCTTATATATATGTGTTTATATTTGTCTTGTGTTTTATCTGTGATTTTTACCTATAAACCTCCACCAAAATTAAGGCATTCCCTTTGTGAGTGACCTTAACGGAGGTGGGGTGTTTCAGATAACCACAGTTATAATTTGGAGAATTCTCAATTCTAGCTCTTGCAGTTACCATAACAGTTGCAATCATGGAAACTCAATTCCGAGGATTGGAAGAAAGGGTGGAATCTAAAGAACAATGGAAGACAAGAAAAATGGAATGTTGATATTACCAAGAAGCTGGATGATTTGGTTAAGCTGACGCAAGATGAAAACCTTTCACATTTGCTGATTCTTCAAGAACACATGAAAGGGTCAACTCTTTCAGACCCTTAGGTATGAATCCTAAACTTGAATTTCCCTAGTTTAATATTTCTGCAAATTAAGCTGAAATATGGATGAATAATGGCTTGACTGTTAGGTGAAATGTAGTGATTGATTGGAATGATTTTGTTTTTGATGTGAAATGTAGATTTAAGGATGAGACTGGCCTAAATGTTGTACAACAGTTTAATAAGTTGAAACAAACTGGTTCAACTAAAGAATATGTAGATGTGTTTGAAGAATTAAGGTCAAATCTGCAGTTGAATAGTCACTACTTGCCTAATCGTGTTAGATAGCTTCATGATTGGCCTTAAACCATCCATCAAGTCTTTTATGAAAGCATTTGAACCTGCAACCATTACTAATGCAGCCAAGTATGCAAGATTGCAAGAAGAATCTTTAAACTATTGATACCAAAATAAAAAGTCACAAAAACAAACCTACTTTCAATCCATTTCTTCAACCTCTTCTTTTTCACAACCAAGTCTAAAATCCCTTGCTATTTTGCTTACCCCTGAAAACTAACAATATAGCCACTTCCCTTGATCAATCTCCCACAAAAAGTAATAAAAAATCATACGCACATACTAGCTAATGTCGGGTAAGAAAAGATAGCTAAAGGCCTATTCTACTACTCTGATCAACCATACAACCAAAACCAAAAATACCTAATTAGAGTCATAATTGTTTACAGTAGAGACTCCTAAGTATGATGATAGTGGTGAGATTGAAGTGGATGAACAAGATAATGAAATATTAGATCCTTGAATTTCAGTGCATGCATTATCTGGCAATCAAAACTTTCACAGTATGAGATTATAGGTGTTGCGAATGGAAAACCTCTACAAATTTTAGTGGATTCTGGCTGTAAACATAACTTTGCATATTTGGCTTTGTCTAATAAGTTGAGGTTCTCCATACGTAATCATAACAGACGATGGAGATCATTTAGCCTGTTAGCATGTTTGTAAAGGATTTACTTGGGAAATGCAAGGCAAGTTATTTGAAACTGATGTGATGTTGATCTCTTTGGGAAGTTGTGACATTGTTTAGGGAGTGCAGTAGTTGGGCATATTAGGTCCTATACGTTGGGATTTCAATAGGCTTAGAAAGGAGTTTCAGTTGAATGGAGAACAGTTAGTGCTAAAGGGAGTTTCACTTTAAAAATTGAAAATAGTGAATTTGAACGAGCACCTAAGCTGATAGAAATAGTATGCTTGATGCAGGTTATTGATATTTTATGTTGTGTTTTAGAACATATGGAGTTAGAAGATTTGGAACAGAACTACAGTGTGATTTTTGAGGAACCAACATAACTTCCACCTGATTGAGGCGTGTTTGATCACACTATACCTCTAACACCTGTGGCTAAATCTATGAATATAAGGCCATATATGCTGTATGTGATGGAATAACTCATTCAAGAGATGTTAGATAGAGGGATTATTCAAAATAGTTCCAGTGGTGTTGGTTGGGAAAAAAATGGCACTACGAGGCTTTGTGTAGATTATAAGGAGCTTAATAACAGAACAGTGAAGAACAAGTTACCTATACCTATGATTGATGAATTGATAGATGAACTTGTTGGTGCTGCAGTGCCAAGCAAGTTAGATCTCAGGTCAGCATACCGTCAAATGAGGGTGGATGAAGGAGATGTGTTTAGGACAGCTTTTAAAACACATTGGTCACTATGAGTTCCTTCCTTGTGATGCCTTTTGGCCTCACCAATGCATCTGCATCATTTCAGGGGTCGTTGAATCATGTGTTCGAACCACTCTTAAGAAAGTGTGTACTGGCCTTTTTTGATGACATACAACATACATCAAAAGCTTGGAAGATCACTGGCATAATTAGGAAGATTTGATTGAATTGATGAAGGAGAATATGTTAGCAAATGAAAGTAAACACATTTCCGCGATATATAAAGTGGAGTTTCTACTTCATTTCATTTCAAAGGAACGAGTGGAAACTGACCCTAGAAAGGTCTTAGTTATGGAGAGTTGGCATATTCCTGTTAGTGTGAAAGAATTGAGAAGTTTCCTACGTTTAGCTGGATGTTATAAGAGGTTTATGACTGGGTATGCCACCCTAATTAAACCATTGATGGAGTTGTTGAAGAAAGGAAGGTTTTATTGGTTTTGAAAAGGCTCCAGACGCATTTATAGCTTTGATGTCCAATTCATGTATTGGCTATTATCAATTTTGCTAAACAGTGCATTATGGAAACTGATGCACCTAAATGTGGGACTGTGCTTATGTAGGAAGGTCATCCTTTAGCTTTCATTAGCGAAACTATATATAAGAAAGAATTGATTGCTAGTCTTTACAGCACAAAAAGGGAAGAAATATCTCATGAGAAGTCATTTGGGATTAAAACTAATCAAAAATCAGTTAAGTGGCTTCTGCAATAGAAGACATCTACTATATCTCAACTACTTTGGTTATACAAGTTGATGGGGTTTGATTATGAGATACAACATAAAAGTGGTAAGGAGAATGTGGAAGTAGATGCTTTTTCCAGAGTGAAAGGAGCTGAAGTTGTGTATATGGCCATCTCTCTAGTTGATTCTCATCTAAGGTCTCTCATAATAGATGGTCTATTGAGAAAGAAGGGATGAATTGTTGTAGGACCTGACCACAATTTAAGAACTAAGATCATAATTTGGTTACATGTTGCACCTGAAAGTGGTTATTATGGTGGTAAAAGTAAATTTACGTTTACAATATCATTACCAGACAATCATTTATCATTTTCGAGTAACATCGGTATACCAATATAATCGATAGGGTAACGATAAATTTGGCATTCTTAATGGTAAAATATATCAACAATATTTTTTTCAAAACTAGTGGTAACAGTAATTTACCAATCAGTTTACAAAACATGGATGTTAATATAATATGTTTTATTATAGCTTATTAGAAGCAACAAAACGATCAAATTTAATTAAGTACTTCAGTTGAAATGACATTAAAAAACTTTTTTCTTTCTCATTGATATTTCTTAAGTAACAAGATAAAATGTATGGTAAGAAATCGTTGCATCATGAATATATGTCAAATTATTAATTTTCTAGATAAATGGTTTCTTACCATTACCAGTATAATTATTACCTGTTTATCGGTATACTAGTCAATCTGTGACGGTGACGGTAAACGATTTTAACTTATCAATAAAAATGGTATGGTAATTGTAAAGACCCGCAAATCCGTGCTATCTGAGTTGACTAATAACACTACACGTCCAACCCAAATAACACAGAAATACGAACCATTATTAGAAAGAAGATAGAGGGTGAGAATTAGAAAGATAGAAATATTAGAATAGAAGAAAAACAAAGATCACCAACTCACAGCGGAACGAATAAAATATATTATATAACATAAGCTTTGAAATACAAAATCTTACATCATATATAGATATCACCATCAGAGTACAATACAGCATTTGGTACAGCGGAAGTAACTCTACATAACTAACGTTGAAGCCTCCTGCTTCAAGCTCCTCCAAGTGTATCTGTAAAAGCCTGAACACTTGACTGCCCGTACAAAATTTGGGCACCCAAGAGTTTAGGGAAAACAAAACAAAATAAACTCTGGGTCAGTCATGGGACTGGTGTGAGTAAACTCCAACCACTTGTTTAACTTTTAAAAATCCTTTCAAAAGAAAAGATAATAGTAAGACCAGCCACACATAAACATGGACGGTTTTTACCTTACTATAACCCAAAACACTTTGATATCAAATCAAATGATATTATAATAATGTCTACATCAAGTAAATAACCAATTAGTAGAACGCTTGCATCTCACGCTCCACATATATATTATAAAATCAAAAACCGCATGGCGCTTATTGGAGATTGGATTTCCAACATGACAAGGTATGGAACCACCTTCCGATGATGTATCTCTAGAGGCGAATACACCTGGGTTCAACAAGAACGTCTTGCAACCCGGCCCACACATGACCGACCACTCATTTCGCTTGAGTGTATCGAATGTATATCACCAACGGTTGGACTCAAACCACCGTTTCCCGAATGGGCAGAATCGATAGATTAAGAAACAAAAGGAATTTCTCTAGATAGGTGATTATACACCCTAATGGGTGCGACCCACATAGCCATGCTGCCTGCCCGATTTTTGTCCTTTCCCGGTTGTTGAGGCCTGAGGCTACGAATACTTACCATTCATTGATAGCACAATCACTTTGAATGCCACATTGTCAGATCTGTTAATCACTAGTTGAGTTTGCACAAATATTCTGGATATTATGCTAAGGGATAAATCCGTTGCAACCATATACATTCATACAGACCAACCCATTTGATCATTGGAAATACTCTGTCAGACATTCGTCCATTTACGTTCGTTCTAGGATTGAACGAAACCGAAGGCACTATTTCTATTACTAGAAAAGCCCTTGCACTTTACTCCGTCTTCAATATATTCAGCATACTTGGTTCGCAACGCTTATGCCGATACGGAGTGGTTCTTCGGATAATAATCCAACCGGTCTCTCCATATTGACAACGATGGTCAAAAACTTCGATAGTCTGTGATTTAACTATCGAATAAAACAAGTGTTCATCCAAATATATCAAACAAATCACTGGGCTCTTTAATTAATATTCACTAATTAAATCACTTCTCCATTTTCTCTATCAATATTTATTAACCAAATATTTTCAATAACCATCTTGCCTCTTTACGCTATTTGGGAAGCATTTCCCAATATCAACTTCTTTTATTTTCTATGTTTTAGAAAAATCTCTATTTGCAATTGGAAACAATTCCAATCACTTATCTCTATCCCTTTTTGTTTACAATATTCAATTTTTATATTCACTTTCCTATCGAATATTCAATACGTCGATACAATGATTTCTAATTATCAAAATATCTTAAAAATATTCTAACTCCTTAAATTTCCGGAAAATTTCGCCATAACCTCCCCTGTATCGGGAGCATCGGGAAATTTCAAATAGCTTCCCGGTATCTTCCTCAATCAAAAGAAAAAGGAAAAGCCAAGCGGCTTGCCGATACGGCGCATAAAACCCATATATGAATTTAAACATGTACCTTTTTGTCGGGCACATAAATAAAAATCTTCATATACTCCATCCCATATCTGTTTAACACCTGTTCACCTGTTTTCAATTCAATTCAATACCGTCTAATCGTTTGAATTCAGTTTCGCCCATTTATTCTTTAAATCGTCCATTTTGCCTATTTTACTTCTTTGTTGAACATAACATGTTCAAACAAATTATTTAACTCGTTCATAACCAAATTGAATTTCAAATTTCAATTCTAGTTTCCTTTTTGTTTTTGAATATAAATTTCCAAATCGAATTTACTTTTTCAAACCCCAATATCCCTTCGAAAACTCATTAACTAATTTCTATTCAATTTAGTTAATTCTATTCAATAAATCAAAATCTGGTTTCTGTTTCAAAAATCATATTCATTTACACAACTTGAATTCGCATATATTTTACAACTCAACTCTGAGATTTTCTAAATAGAAAATTCGGATTTTATTTGCTTAAAATCCTTTTATAACATTAAATAAACCATTATGGTTTTAAAACGATTCTGGCGCTGCTTTTCTGAAAATTTGATTTTGATATAACTCAAAATCTATACGACGAAATTCAGGTTTTTCTCCTTCATTAGAAAACTATTATCAAATCGGTCCTGACGTTTCTTGTTTCAAGGAATTTCGACTTCAATTGAGTTCTGTATATTCGGTTGAAGTTCGAATTGCTATTTTACGAACTGCAACGCTGCGGCGAGTTCGTTTTATATATATAAACCTTTAAACTTCTTTAAAATGAATTCAACTCCATTTTAATATATACGTCCATATATATTTCAAATTCCATTTGAATCTTTACATTTTAAATTCCATAGTTTTAAATCCTGTATTCAAATCCCATTTGAAATCCTCTATTCGAATTCCATTTTAAATTCTTTATTCGAATTCCATTTCAAATCCTTTATTCGAATTCCATTTCAAATCCTTTATTCGAATTCCCACTTCAAATCCTTTATTCGAATTCCCACTTTAATTCAACTCCTTTTTGAATTTCTATATTTGAAATTCATACTTGAATTTAGATATTCAACTCCATTTTGAATTCCCTTTTGAAATTCAAATATTCAAACCCCATTTAAATTTCTATGTTCAAATCTATTTCCAACCCTATTTGAATTAAAATATTCCAATTTTCTTTCAAACACTATTGAATTCTAAATTCGAATTCATTTACAAATACCATTTGAATTCTAAATTCAAATTCATTAGTTAAGCTCCACATTTAATTTTCTTGAATCCCCATACCTTAATTTATTCCTTTGAATTAAATTCCACTTTAAATTCTATAATCAAATCATATTTGAATTTAAATATTTAAACTTCATTTAAATTTCTATTTGAAATCTCATATTTAAATCCCATTGGAATTTCTTTATTCAAACCCATTTGAATTCCTTTGAATTCAAATTCCATTTCAACCCATTTGGATTTCCTATTCTACTTTGAAATCCTATTTTCAAAGTTTATTTCAAACTCTATTTTGAAATTCTATATTCAAATCCCTATTTGAATTTCTTTATTCAAATTCTATGTTCAAATTTGAATTTCTATTTCAAGTTTCTATTCAAATTTCATATTTCAATTCTTCTTTTGAAATTCTATATTTCAAATTCTATTCAATTCTTCTTTGAAATACTATATTTCAAATTCTATTTCTATTTGAATTCTTATATCCAATTTCTTTAAACAAGTCTCGACTTTAATCCCTTTTGAAATCGATATTCCTATTTTTCTTTGAAGATAGATTTCTCATTTAAATTTCACACTTGTATTTCTATTTCTGAATTATCAAACGATAATTCTTTTCTCTTCATTTTATAACTTCGTTATAAAAGAACTATTTATAAACTTCGTTTATAAAGAAACTACTTGTTTTATTTTTCAAAAACAAGTTTATATTTTTATTCCATTTAAAAATATAAATTTCCCTTTTTAAATCTCAAATATCCTTTCAATTGGCCCAGTGATATTTAAAACAATCAAATCACCCAATTCTTCAATCATTTGGTTTTTAACACATCATATATGAATATATATGAAATCAAACAAACAGCAAACAAACAGATAATATATATTTTTGAGGAATCCAGTTGGATTCCTCCAACCTGTTTTCCTGCATCCACAGATGTTAGCACATAAATAAAACCCATTCTGCTTCGTGGCAGAATATCGCGGTATAGAAGGTCATCCACTAATCATAGCGTGGGGCGTATAGGGTAATCATCCGCTATGAAACTGCGGGCATCCGCTAATGAGACTGCGGGAATCCAACCAATCAATCAACCCAATATATATATATAGAGAGCCTAAATAACTAATATATATGAAACAACCATAAAACATTCACACAAGCAACAGACAATTATTTTTAATGAAATAAAAATAATTCTAAAGGTGAGTGAGATTTACTCACCGTAATATTCCTTTGCTCGAATATCCATTTAAATTCCGTTTTGTTGCGGATATTATCTATTTGAGTTGAATTCTTCTTTCACCTACGATAATTATTTCATATTTTATCGATCACCATTTATTTAAATTAACCATAACATAAATAAATAGATTATCCTAGGTATTTTAAATTGCATGAAACATATACCTTATTTCGATAGCAATCTACTTGACCATCCGCGAACCAATTCAACCATCGATGATCAACGTTTACCGAAACAGCTCCAAAAACTGCCCTGATCCACATTGGCATTTCATCGAGCAACTGGCAGTCGATCTCCATTTCATTTACAAATCCAAACCAGCCCCATCAGTCCTTACTGCAGACTCCATACCATCACCCAACAGTAGAACGCACTCCCTCTCCGTTGTCTAAGCTTCACACTTGAGCCTTATAAGAACTATCACGACAAATGCCTCCCCAAATACTGAATCGCGGTGAACAATGGCTCGCGAAATACCACATCGAGCCCTTCCTCATCGACACCCCTTAGCACTTTCGACATCAATCTTCTCTGCCAATCTACTCAACCTGGACACTGACAATCCCAATTCGAAACTCCCCAGAACCTCCCTAACTCGCAAGCGACCGTTAACCCTAATCCATGATTTCCCTAAATCGCACCCAAGTGTTGCATCGCATCTAGTCTGGAGGGTACGAGGGCGAAGTACTCATGAAGAGGGGATCATTGAATCCATTTTTGTTTAATTCCGCTGAGTAATTTAATCTAGGTAAATTTCTAAAGATTTGGGAGGGGACGACTTCGGTTTCTAGCTGAGGAATGAGAGAATAAAAACGAGAATGGGAAAAATGCGAAGGCTTCGAACTATTTATATAGGGAAGAACGAAGGAACATACGTACATCACCATTAATTTCTTGCTTTTCTTTGTAGGGAAGAAATGAAGCAAAAACTACAGCTCGAAGGATACATAGGTCTGTGCGATAAATCCATAGGTCGGCCTGAAGAACGTATGCGGGGTTAAGTACAGACAGTAATTAAATTTTGATTTGAATTTTTAATTAGTTTTCTATTCCAAGATATTTTACGGTTCCCAACCTCAACCACAAACCCCTATTTTAACTTAACGAATGACATCTTCAAGTCATACTGCTATTCTGAATTTAATGGATCTGGTTTTGAAATTTTATTTCGACTGTATAGAAGAGAGAACTATTTTAAATTAACGAATTATATTAAATACGATTTAAAATATAACTTGATTTTAAACATTAAATTCATCGATAAAAATCTATTATTATCGTTCTATTCGATATTAAATCATATAATGATTTTTAAACTGATAAATTCCAAAATAAAAAATCCATTTATTTTTGAATCAATATTTAAAACCACACTACATATTTAATATAAACTGTTCAAAAATCTGGGTCGTTACATTCTTCCCCCCTTAAAATAATTTCGTCCTCGAAATTGCTAAGGTAGGAAAAATGGTACAAATCTATTACTTTTCAAAAATTCACTTATGTTGAAACTCAACTCCTCATATTTCAACAAATTAACTCCAACCAAAACTTTTGGTCTTCCCACATTTGATTCGAATGATCTACGATCAATCCATTTATATCCAATCTATATTCCATTAAACCTATTCAAATTGATTCTAGTTAATTGATTCACTTCAATCCATTTAACTAGCCTAAGTTAAATTTCAATTCCAGAATCCAAATCCCAGTGTTTTCATTTCAAATCCTTTTTGAAATCACATATTTTATAACTAATTCAAATTCAAAACATTTGAATATTTCCAAACTATTTGTTTTCTTCCAAACAAATTTCCATCAAAAATTTTCTAAGGTAGCAATCTATCACTTAGAAACTTGAAAATGAACACTGATGATGTTGCAATCATCATCAGAATTATTTCCCAGCCACCGAAGTGAGTTCAGTGCTTTATTATTTCAAAATCCACCTAAAATAATTTTCTTTCAAATCCTTCTAAAACAAATCTATATTATTTTAATATACTTTGAAAAATATTTTTCAACTTCCCACGATTTAAATTCTTAATTCTGGTTTGAATTAAATTCTAATTCATCTCATTTGTATATTTAATTCCTATACAAATTTTATTTTGGTTATATATAACCATTCCAATTTTTATAATCAAATTTGATTATAACGATAACAATCAACACATCCAATAATTTCAGAAAATTATTAGTTATATATCAAAATAGAATTTTGGGTAAAATTATTTCATCTACCCATTTTAAAACTATATCGTGTTCAATCTTCTGTTCAAGTATTTAAAAACTCCTATCGACGTCGTGGCGTCCCACGATTCGACCAGAATTCATAAACTACTCAACAGACTAGCCAACACAATATAAAACAATTTTTTTATATCAACTAACAAATACACTCTCTCGTATCTATACACTCAACTCATTCTAGGGCACTGCTGACCCTATCTCTAATGAGCACAACCTCACAAAGCCTAGGTATTCATTCAACCTAAGCTCTGATACCAACTGTAAAGACCCGCAAATCCGTGCTATCTGAGTTGACTAATAACACTACACGTCCAACCCAAATAACACAGAAATACGAACCATTATTAGAAAGAAGATAGAGGGTGAGAATTAGAAAGATAGAAATATTAGAATAGAAGAAAAACAAAGATCACCAACTCACAGCGGAACGAATAAAATATATTATATAACATAAGCTTTGAAATACAAAATCTTACATCATATATAGATATCACCATCAGAGTACAATACAGCATTTGGTACAGCGGAAGTAACTCTACATAACTAACGTTGAAGCCTCCTGCTTCAAGCTCCTCCAAGTGTATCTGTAAAAGCCTGAACACTTGACTGCCCATACAAAATTTGGGCACCCAAGAGTTTAGGGAAAACAAAACAAAATAAACTCTGGGTCAGTCATGGGACTGGTGTGAGTAAACTCCAACCACTTGTTTAACTTTTAAAAATCCTTTCAAAAGAAAAGATAATAGTAAGACCAGCCACACATAAACATGGACAGTTTTTACCTTACTATAACCCAAAACACTTTGATATCAAATCAAATGATATTATAATAATGTCTACATCAAGTAAATAACCAATTAGTAGAACGCTTGCATCTCACGCTCCACATATATATTATAAAATCAAAAACCGCATGGCGCTTATTGGAGATTGGATTTCCAACATGACAAGGTATGGAACCACCTTCCGATGATGTATCTCTAGAGGCGAATACACCTGGGTTCAACAAGAACGTCTTGCAACCCGGCCCACACATGACCGACCACTCATTTCGCTTGAGTGTATCGAATGTATATCACCAACGGTTGGACTCAAACCACCGTTTCCCGAATGGGCAGAATCGATAGATTAAGAAACAAAAGGAATTTCTCTAGATAGGTGATTATACACCCTAATGGGTGCGACCCACATAGCCATGCTGCCTGCCCGATTTTTGTCCTTTCCCGGTTGTTGAGGCCTGAGGCTACGAATACTTACCATTCATTGATAGCACAATCACTTTGAATGCCACATTGTCAGATCTGTTAATCACTAGTTGAGTTTGCACAAATATTCTGGATATTATGCTAAGGGATAAATCCGTTGCAACCATATACATTCATACAGACCAACCCATTTGATCATTGGAAATACTCTGTCAGACATTCGTCCATTTACGTTCGTTCTGGGATTGAACGAAACCGAAGGCACTATTTCTATTACTAGAAAAGCCCTTGCACTTTACTCCGTCTTCAATATATTCAGCATACTTGGTTCGCAACGCTTATGCCGATACGGAGTGGTTCTTCGGATAATAATCCAACCGGTCTCTCCATATTGACAACGATGGTAAAAAACTTCGATAGTCTGTGATTTAACTATCGAATAAAACAAGTGTTCATCCAAATATATCAAACAAATCACTGGGCTCTTTAATTAATATTCATTAATTAAACCACTTCTCCATTTTCTCTATCAATATTTATTAACCAAATATTTTCAATAACCATCTTGCCTCTTTACGCTATTTGGGAAGCATTTCCCAATATCAACTTCTTTTATTTTCTATGTATTAGAAAAATCTCTATTTGCAATTGGAAACAATTCCAATCACTTATCTCTATCCCTTTTTGTTTACAATATTCGATTTTTATATTCACTTTCCTATCGAATATTCAATACGTCGATACAATGATTTCTAATTATCAAAATATCTTAAAAATATTCTAACTCCTTAAATTTCCGGAAAATTTCGCCATAACCTCCCCTGTATCGGGAGCATCGGGAAATTTCAAATAGCTTCCCGGTATCTTCCTCAATCAAAAGAAAAAGGAAAAGCCAAGCGGCTTGCCGATACGGCACATAAAACCCATATATGAATTTAAACATGTACCTTTTTGTCGGGCACATAAATAAAAATCTTCATATACTCCATCCCATATCTGTTTAACACCTGTTCACCTGTTTTCAATTCAATTCAATACCGTCTAATCGTTTGAATTCAGTTTCGCCCATTTATTCTTTAAATCGGCCATTTTGCCTATTTTACTTCTTTGTTGAACATAACATGTTCAAACAAAATATTTAACTCGTTCATAACCAAATTGAATTTCAAATTTCAATTCTAGTTTCCTTTTTGTTTTTGAATATAAATTTCCAAATCGAATTTACTTATTCAAACCCCAATATCCCTTCGAAAACTCATTAACTAATTTCTATTCAATTTAGTTAATTCTATTCAATAAATCAAAATCTGGTTTCTGTTTCAAAAATCATATTCATTTACACAACTTGAATTCGCATATATTTTACAACTCAACTCTGAGATTTTCTAAATAGAAAATTCGGATTTTATTTGCTTAAAATCCTTTTATAACATTAAATAAACCATTATGGTTTTAAAACGATTCTGGCGCTGCTTTTCTGAAAATTTGATTTTGATATAGCTCAAAATCTATACGACGAAATTCAGGTTTTTCTCCTTCATTAGAAAACTATTATCAAATCGGTCCTGACGTTTCTTGTTTCAAGGAATTTCGACTTCAATTGAGTTCTGTATATTCGATTGAAGTTCGAATCGCTATTTTACGAACTGCAGCGCTGCGGCGAGTTCGTTTTATATATATAAACCTTTAAACTTCTTTAAAATGAATTCAACTCCATTTTAATATATACATCCATATATATTTCAAATTCCATTTGAATCTTTACATTTTAAATTCCATAGTTTTAAATCCTGTATTCAAATCCCATTTGAAATCCTCTATTCGAATTCCATTTTAAATTCTTTATTCGAATTCCATTTCAAATCCTTTATTCGAATTCCATTTCAAATCCTTTATTCGAATTCCCACTTCAAATCCTTTATTCGAATTCCCACTTCAAATCCTTTATTCGAATTCCCACTTTAATTCAACTCCTTTTTGAATTTCTATATTTGAACTTCATACTTGAATTTAGATATTCAACTCCATTTTGAATTCCCTTTTGAAATTCAAATATTCAAACCCCATTTAAATTTCTATGTTCAAATCTATTTCCAACCCTATTTGAATTAAAATATTCCAATTTTCTTTCAAACACTATTGAATTCTAAATTCGAATTCATTTACAAATACCATTTGAATTCTAAATTCAAATTCATTAGTTAAGCTCCACATTTAATTTTCTTGAATCCCCATACCTTAATTTATTCCTTTGAATTAAATTCCACTTTAAATTCTATAATCAAATCATATTTGAATTTAAATATTTAAACTTCATTTAAATTTCTATTTGAAATCTCATATTTAAATCCCATTGGAATTTCTTTATTCAAACCCATTTGAATTCCTTTGAATTCAAATTCCATTTCAACCCATTTGGATTTCCTATTCTACTTTGAAATCCTATTTTCAAAGTTTATTTCAAACTCTATTTTGAAATTCTATATTCAAATCCCTATTTGAATTTCTTTATTCAAATTCTATGTTCAAATTTGAATTTCTATTTCAAGTTTCTATTCAAATTTCATATTTCAATTCTTCTTTTGAAATTCTATATTTCAAATTCTATTCAATTCTTCTTTGAAATACTATATTTCAAATTCTATTTCTATTTGAATTCTTATATCCAATTTCTTTAAACAAGTCTCGACTTTAATCCCTTTTGAAATCGATATTCCTATTTTTCTTTGAAGATAGATTTCTCATTTAAATTTCACACTTGTATTTCTATTTCTGAATTATCAAACGATAATTCTTTTCTCTTCATTTTATAACTTCGTTATAATAGAACTATTTATAAACTTCGTTTATAAAGAAACTACTTGTTTTATTTTTCAAAAACAAGTTTATATTTTTATTCCATTTAAAAATTCAAATTCTATTTAAAAATATAAATTTCCCTTTTTAAATCTCAAATATCCTTTCAATTGGCCCAGTGATATTTAAAACAATCAAATCACCCAATTCTTCAATCATTTGGTTTTTAACACATCATATATGAATATATATGAAATCAAACAAACAACAAACAAACAGATAATATATATTTTTGAGGAATCCAGTTGGATTCCTCCAACCTGTTTTCCTGCATCCACAGATGTTAGCACATAAATAATACCCATTCTGCTTCGTGGCAGAATATCGCGGTATAGAAGGTCATCCACTAATCATAGCGTGGGGCGTATAGGGTAATCATCCGCTATGAAACTGCGGGCATCCGCTAATGAGACTGCGGGAATCCAACCAATCAATCAACCCAATATATATATAGAGAGCCTAAATAACTAATATATATGAAACAACCATAAAACATTCACACAAGCAACAGACAATTATTTTTAATGAAATAAAAATAATTCTAAAGGTGAGTGAGATTTACTCACCGTAATATTCCTTTGCTCGAATATCCATTTAAATTCCGTTTTGTTGCGGATATTATCTATTTGAGTTGAATTCTTCTTTCACCTACGATAATTATTTCATATTTTATCGATCACCATTTATTTAAATTAACCATAACATAAATAAATAGATTATCCTAGGTATTTTAAATTGCATGAAACATATACCTTATTTCGATAGCAATCTACTTGACCATCCGCGAACCAATTCAACCATCGATGATCAACGTTTACCGAAACAGCTCCAAAAACTGCCCTGATCCACATTGGCATTTCATCGAGCAACTGGCAGTCGATCTCCATTTCATTTACAAATCCAAACCAGCCCCATCAGTCCTTACTGCAGACTCCATACCATCACCCAACAGTAGAACGCACTCCCTCTCCGTTGTCTAAGCTTCACACTTGAGCCTTATAAGAACTATCACGACAAATGCCTCCCCAAATACTGAATCGCGGTGAACAATGGCTCGCGAAATACCACATCGAGCCCTTCCTCATCGACACCCCTTAGCACTTTCGACATCAATCTTCTCTGCCAATCTACTCAACCTGGACACTGACAATCCCAATTCGAAACTCCCCAGAACCTCCCTAACTCGCAAGCGACCGTTAACCCTAATCCATGATTTCCCTAAATCGCACCCAAGTGTTGCATCGCATCTAGTCTGGAGGGTACGAGGGCGAAGTACTCATGAAGAGGGGATCATTGAATCCATTTTTGTTTAATTCCGCTGAGTAATTTAATCTAGGTAAATTTCTAAAGATTTGGGAGGGGACGACTTCGGTTTCTAGCTGAGGAATGAGAGAATAAAAACGAGAATGGGAAAAATGCGAAGGCTTCGAACTATTTATATAGGGAAGAACGAAGGAACATACGTACATCACCATTAATTTCTTGCTTTTCTTTGTAGGGAAGAAATGAAGCAAAAACTACAGCTCGAAGGATACATAGGTCTGTGCGATAAATCCATAGGTCGGCCTGAAGAACGTATGCGGGGTTAAGTACAGACAGTAATTAAATTTTGATTTGAATTTTTAATTAGTTTTCTATTCCAAGATATTTTACGGTTCCCAACCTCAACCACAAACCCCTATTTTAACTTAACGAATGACATCTTCAAGTCATACTGTTATTCTGAATTTAATGGATCTGGTTTTGAAATTTTATTTCGACTGTATAGAAGAGAGAACTATTTTAAATTAACGAATTATATTAAATACGATTTAAAATATAACTTGATTTTAAACATTAAATTCATCGATAAAAATCTATTATTATCGTTCTATTCGATATTAAATCATATAATGATTTTTAAACTGATAAATTCCAAAATAAAAAATCCATTTATTTTTGAATCAATATTTAAAACCACACTACATATTTAAAATAAACTGTTCAAAAATCTGGGTCGTTACATTCTTCCCCCCTTAAAATAATTTCGTCCTCGAAATTGCTAAGGTAGGAAAAATGGTACAAATCTATTACTTTTCAAAAATTCACTTATGTTGAAACTCAACTCCTCATATTTCAACAAATTAACTCCAACCAAAACTTTTGGTCTTCCCACATTTGATTCGAATGATCTACGATCAATCCATTTATATCCAATCTATATTCCATTAAACCTATTCAAATTGATTCTAGTTAATTGATTCACTTCAATCCATTTAACTAGCCTAAGTTAAATTTCAATTCCAGAATCCAAATCCCAGTGTTTTCATTTCAAATCCTTTTTGAAATCACATATTTTATAACTAATTCAAATTCAAAACATTTGAATATTTCCAAACTATTTGTTTTCTTCCAAACAAATTTCCATCAAAAATTTTCTAAGGTAGCAATCTATCACTTAGAAACTTGAAAATGAACACTGATGATGTTGCAATCATCATCAGAATTATTTCCCAGCCACCGAAGTGAGTTCAGTGCTTTATTATTTCAAAATCCACCTAAAATAATTTTCTTTCAAATCCTTCTAAAACAAATCTATATTATTTTAATATACTTTGAAAAATATTTTTCAACTTCCCACGATTTAAATTCTTAATTCTGGTTTGAATTAAATTCTAATTCATCTCATTTGTATATTTAATTCCTATACAAATTTTATTTTGGTTATATATAACCATTCCAATTTTTATAATCAAATTTGATTATAACGATAACAATCAACACATCCAATAATTTCAGAAAATTATTAGTTATATATCAAAATAGAATTTTGGGTAAAATTATTTCATCTACCCATTTTAAAACTATATCGTGTTCAATCTTCTGTTCAAGTATTTAAAAACTCCTATCGACGTCGTGGCGTCCCACGATTCGACCAGAATTCATAAACTACTCAACAGACTAGCCAACACAATATAAAACAATTTTTTTATATCAACTAACAAATACGCTCTCTCGTATCTATACACTCAACTCATTCTAGGGCACTGCTGACCCTATCTCTAATGAGCACAACCTCACAAAGCCTAGGTATTCATTCAACCTAAGCTCTGATACCAACTGTAAAGACCCGCAAATCCGTGCTATCTGAGTTGACTAATAACACTACACGTCCAACCCAAATAACACAGAAATACGAACCATTATTAGAAAGAAGATAGAGGGTGAGAATTAGAAAGATAGAAATATTAGAATAGAAGAAAAACAAAGATCACCAACTCACAGCGGAACGAATAAAATATATTATATAACATAAGCTTTGAAATACAAAATCTTACATCATATATAGATATCACCATCAGAGTACAATACAGCATTTGGTACAGCGGAAGTAACTCTACATAACTAACGTTGAAGCCTCCTGCTTCAAGCTCCTCCAAGTGTATCTGTAAAAGCCTGAACACTTGACTGCCCGTACAAAATTTGGGCACCCAAGAGTTTAGGGAAAACAAAACAAAATAAACTCTGGGTCAGTCATGGGACTGGTGTGAGTAAACTCCAACCACTTGTTTAACTTTTAAAAATCCTTTCAAAAGAAAAGATAATAGTAAGACCAGCCACACATAAACATGGACGGTTTTTACCTTACTATAACCCAAAACACTTTGATATCAAATCAAATGATATTATAATAATGTCTACATCAAGTAAATAACCAATTAGTAGAACGCTTGCATCTCACGCTCCACATATATATTATAAAATCAAAAACCGCATGGCGCTTATTGGAGATTGGATTTCCAACATGACAAGGTATGGAACCACCTTCCGATGATGTATCTCTAGAGGCGAATACACCTGGGTTCAACAAGAACGTCTTGCAACCCGGCCCACACATGACCGACCACTCATTTCGCTTGAGTGTATCGAATGTATATCACCAACGGTTGGACTCAAACCACCGTTTCCCGAATGGGCCGAATCGATAGATTAAGAAACAAAAGGAATTTCTCTAGATAGGTGATTATACACACTAATGGGTGCGACCCACATAGCCATGCTGCCTGCCCGATTTTTGTCTTTTCCCGGTTGTTGAGGCCTGAGGCTACGAATACTTACCATTCATTGATAGCACAATCACTTTGAATGCCACATTGTCAGATCTGTTAATCACTAGTTGAGTTTGCACAAATATTCTGGATATTATGCTAAGGGATAAATCCGTTGCAACCATATACATTCATACAGACCAACCCATTTGATCATTGGAAATACTCTGTCAGACATTCGTCCATTTACGTTCGTTCTGGGATTGAACGAAACCGAAGGCACTATTTCTATTACTAGAAAAGCCCTTGCACTTTACTCCGTCTTCAATATATTCAGCATACTTGGTTCGCAACGCTTATGCCGATACGGAGTGGTTCTTCGGATAATAATCCAACCGGTCTCTCCATATTGACAACGATGGTCAAAAACTTCGATAGTCTGTGATTTAACTATCGAATAAAACAAGTGTTCATCCAAATATATCAAACAAATCACTGGGCTCTTTAATTAATATTCATTAATTAAACCACTTCTCCATTTTCTCTATCAATATTTATTAACCAAATATTTTCAATAACCATCTTGCCTCTTTACGCTATTTGGGAAGCATTTCCCAATATCAACTTCTTTTATTTTCTATGTATTAGAAAAATCTCTATTTGCAATTGGAAACAATTCCAATCACTTATCTCTATCCCTTTTTGTTTACAATATTCGATTTTTATATTCACTTTCCTATCGAATATTCAATACGTCGATACAATGATTTCTAATTATCAAAATATCTTAAAAATATTCTAACTCCTTAAATTTCCGGAAAATTTCGCCATAACCTCCCCTGTATCGGGAGCATCGGGAAATTTCAAATAGCTTCCCGGTATCTTCCTCAATCAAAAGAAAAAGGAAAAGCCAAGCGGCTTGCCGATACGGCGCATAAAACCCATATATGAATTTAAACATGTACCTTTTTGTCGGGCACATAAATAAAAATCTTCATATACTCCATCCCATATCTGTTTAACACCTGTTCACCTGTTTTCAATTCAATTCAATACCGTCTAATCGTTTGAATTCAGTTTCGCCCATTTATTCTTTAAATCGGCCATTTTGCCTATTTTACTTCTTTGTTGAACATAACATGTTCAAACAAAATATTTAACTCGTTCATAACCAAATTGAATTTCAAATTTCAATTCTAGTTTCCTTTTTGTTTTTGAATATAAATTTCCAAATCGAATTTACTTATTCAAACCCCAATATCCCTTCGAAAACTCATTAACTAATTTCTATTCAATTTAGTTAATTCTATTCAATAAATCAAAATCTGGTTTCTGTTTCAAAAATCATATTCATTTACACAACTTGAATTCGCATATATTTTACAACTCAACTCTGAGATTTTCTAAATAGAAAATTCGGATTTTATTTGCTTAAAATCCTTTTATAACATTAAATAAACCATTATGGTTTTAAAACGATTCTGGCGCTGCTTTTCTGAAAATTTGATTTTGATATAGCTCAAAATCTATACGACGAAATTCAGGTTTTTCTCCTTTATTAGAAAACTATTATCAAATCGGTCCTGACGTTTCTTGTTTCAAGGAATTTCGACTTCAATTGAGTTCTGTATATTCGATTGAAGTTCGAATCGCTATTTTACGAACTGCAGCGCTGCGGCGAGTTCGTTTTATATATATAAACCTTTAAACTTCTTTAAAATGAATTCAACTCCATTTTAATATATACATCCATATATATTTCAAATTCCATTTGAATCTTTACATTTTAAATTCCATAGTTTTAAATCCTGTATTCAAATCCCATTTGAAATCCTCTATTCGAATTCCATTTTAAATTCTTTATTCGAATTCCATTTCAAATCCTTTATTCGAATTCCATTTCAAATCCTTTATTCGAATTCCCACTTCAAATCCTTTATTCGAATTCCCACTTCAAATCCTTTATTCGAATTCCCACTTTAATTCAACTCCTTTTTGAATTTCTATATTTGAACTTCATACTTGAATTTAGATATTCAACTCCGTTTTGAATTCCCTTTTGAAATTCAAATATTCAAACCCCATTTAAATTTCTATGTTCAAATCTATTTCCAACCCTATTTGAATTAAAATATTCCAATTTTCTTTCAAACACTATTGAATTCTAAATTCGAATTCATTTACAAATACCATTTGAATTCTAAATTCAAATTCATTAGTTAAGCTCCACATTTAATTTTCTTGAATCCCCATACCTTAATTTATTCCTTTGAATTAAATTCCACTTTAAATTCTATAATCAAATCATATTTGAATTTAAATATTTAAACTTCATTTAAATTTCTATTTGAAATCTCATATTTAAATCCCATTGGAATTTCTTTATTCAAACCCATTTGAATTCCTTTGAATTCAAATTCCATTTCAACCCATTTGGATTTCCTATTCTACTTTGAAATCCTATTTTCAAAGTTTATTTCAAACTCTATTTTGAAATTCTATATTCAAATCCCTATTTGAATTTCTTTATTCAAATTCTATGTTCAAATTTGAATTTCTATTTCAAGTTTCTATTCAAATTTCATATTTCAATTCTTCTTTTGAAATTCTATATTTCAAATTCTATTCAATTCTTCTTTGAAATACTATATTTCAAATTCTATTTCTATTTGAATTCTTATATCCAATTTCTTTAAACAAGTCTCGACTTTAATCCCTTTTGAAATCGATATTCCTATTTTTCTTTGAAGATAGATTTCTCATTTAAATTTCACACTTGTATTTCTATTTCTGAATTATCAAACGATAATTCTTTTCTCTTCATTTTATAACTTCGTTATAATAGAACTATTTATAAACTTCGTTTATAAAGAAACTACTTGTTTTATTTTTCAAAAACAAGTTTATATTTTTATTCCATTTAAAAATTCAAATTCTATTTAAAAATATAAATTTCCCTTTTTAAATCTCAAATATCCTTTCAATTGGCCCAGTGATATTTAAAACAATCAAATCACCCAATTCTTCAATCATTTGGTTTTTAACACATCATATATGAATATATATGAAATCAAACAAACAACAAACAAACAGATAATATATATTTTTGAGGAATCCAGTTGGATTCCTCCAACCTGTTTTCCTGCATCCACAGATGTTAGCACATAAATAATACCCATTCTGCTTCGTGGCAGAATATCGCGGTATAGAAGGTCATCCACTAATCATAGCGTGGGGCGTATAGGGTAATCATCCGCTATGAAACTGCGGGCATCCGCTAATGAGACTGCGGGAATCCAACCAATCAATCAACCCAATATATATATATATATATAGAGCCTAAATAACTAATATATATGAAACAACCATAAAACATTCACACAAGCAACAGACAATTATTTTTAATGAAATAAAAATAATTCTAAAGGTGAGTGAGATTTACTCACCGTAATATTCCTTTGCTCGAATATCCATTTAAATTCCGTTTTGTTGCGGATATTATCTATTTGAGTTGAATTATTCTTTCACCTACGATAATTATTTCATATTTTATCGATCACCATTTATTTAAATTAACCATAACATAAATAAATAGATTATCCTAGGTATTTTAAATTGCATGAAACATATACCTTATTTCGATAGCAATCTACTTGACCATCTGCGAACCAATTCAACCATCGATGATCAACGTTTACCGAAACAGCTCCAAAAACTGCCCTGATCCACATTGGCATTTCATCGAGCAACTGGCAGTCGATCTCCATTTCATTTACAAATCCAAACCAGCCCCATCAGTCCTTACTGCAGACTCCATACCATCACCCAACAGTAGAACGCACTCCCTCTCCGTTGTCTAAGCTTCACACTTGAGCCTTATAAGAACTATCACGACAAATGCCTCCCCAAATACTGAATCGCGGTGAACAATGGCTCGCGAAATACCACATCGAGCCCTTCCTCATCGACACCCCTTAGCACTTTCGACATCAATCTTCTCTGCCAATCTACTCGACCTGGGCACTGACAATCCCAATTCGAAACTCCCCAGAACCTCCCTAACTCGCAAGCGACCGTTAACCCTAATCCATGATTTCCCTAAATCGCACCCAAGTGTTGCATCGCATCTAGTCTGGAGGGTACGAGGGCGAAGTACTCATGAAGAGGGGATCATTGAATCCATTTTTGTTTAATTCCGCTGAGTAATTTAATCTAGGTAAATTTCTAAAGATTTGGGAGGGGACGACTTCGGTTTCTAGCTGAGGAATGAGAGAATAAAAACGAGAATGGGAAAAATGCGAAGGCTTCGAACTATTTATATAGGGAAGAACGAAGGATCATACGTACATCACCATTAATTTCTTGCTTTTCTTTGTAGGGAAGAAATGAAGCAAAAACTACAGCTCGAAGGATACATAGGTCTGTGCGATAAATCCATAGGTCGGCCTGAAGAACGTATGCGGGGTTAAGTACAGACAGTAATTAAATTTTGATTTGAATTTTTAATTAGTTTTCTATTCCAAGATATTTTACGGTTCCCAACCTCAACCACAAACCCCTATTTTAACTTAACGAATGACATCTTCAAGTCATACTGCTATTCTGAATTTAATGGATCTGGTTTTGAAATTTTATTTCGACTGTATAGAAGAGAGAACTATTTTAAATTAATGAATTATATTAAATACGATTTAAAATATAACTTGATTTTAAACATTAAATTCATCGATAAAAATCTATTATTATCGTTCTATTCGATATTAAATCATATAATGATTTTTAAACTGATAAATTCCAAAATAAAAAATCCATTTATTTTTGAATCAATATTTAAAACCACACTACATATTTAAAATAAACTGTTCAAAAATCTGGGTCGTTACAGTAATGATATTTGTTAAATGACAACGGTAACTATTACCATAAGAAAAGAGTAATTGGAAGTATTTTTGTTGTGGTGGACCTATTCTTGGCAAGTATGCTCATTTTATGGCTCTAGCACAACCTTTTTCTTTTCTATTGAAGTGACTCAGTCTCACTTAGACAATGTTTTCAAGCTACACGACTGGCCTAGAAACATAGTGACATAGACTATGTTTTTGTGTTAGTTTTGGAAAGGGTTGTTTTTTCTTTATGAGACCGAGTTCCTTCTATCTTCAGCATACTTCCTCAAATTGATGGCCAAAGTGAAGCTGTGAATAAGATTTTGAGAACTTACTTGAACTTATGACAAGAGAACATCCTAAGGAATGAAATTTTTGGTTATCATTAGCTGAATGGTGGTACAACACCCATTTTCACTCTTCCACTAAAATTACTTCTTATGAAGTGATCGACGCTAATCTAAGAACTAGAAAAGCGCGATATTTGTAATAAAATTCTACAAGCGCACAGGTGTGTAGCATACAGGTCGAACACAGGGAGGTAAATTAAAATCAAATTATTTATCTAATCTCTTGGGCGAGTTAGACGAAGTTTGAAGATTTGGTTGAAATAAAAACAAAATTGAAACTATAATTTGATTCAGAACAAAACTAATTGAACCGACGATCAAATCACAATTACAATTGAAAAGCGAACAAAACTATGAATCAGATCTGAATCTAATCAAATCCAATTTAACCTAAGAAAGCGATTAAAAAGCAGAAATTAAATTGTAGAAATAAAAACAACAAACAGGAAGTAAAATTAGGATTGTCGTTGAAACTAATCAAACGACTAATCACTAATAAAAAAAGTGTAAAATACAATTGGTGCTCTACCGAATCTAATCGTGTAGACAACACTAATCGCTAAGAAAATAGAAAAATGCTAGAAAAATAAAAAGAACTTTTACTAATGGAGAAGAGAATATAGAATGAGATGGTCGCTACAATGATATTACAAAGGTATATATATAAGATAACCAAACCCTAACCCTAATTTACAAATGGGCCTAACTGTTTCAAGTAAATTTTTGGCCTTTTGTCATTTGGAATAAGTTGTAGGCCTTTTCTCCTTTTCTCTTGCAAGCCTCCTTTAATTTGAGATGTATATGGCCCTTCTACCAATTATTTTCTTGTCCAATAGCAACTAGATGTGAGATCTTCATCAGTAAGTCTTCAAAATGTAAAAGCAATTTGATCTCCATTTCTCTACTTTTCTGGTTGCATGCGGGCTTGGTTGGAATATCTGTAAACGTAACAAAACAATACCCAAGTAATATTTATTTATATACAAAAGATAAGATATAAGAGTATAAAATAAACATATTTTCATGTCAATCAAATACCCCCACACTTATCTTTTACTCGTCCTCGAGTAAAAAGAAAGAAAAACAAAGAAAATGAAAAGCTAGACTAGATAGGTCACACTTTCGTAGGAGACACGATTGCATTGAGCGTATGCAACAAGCCGTTAAACCTCTAGGTGTCCCTAGTAGGACGACTGGTGTCTCGTGAGGGTTTTCAGCGGATACTACCCACAAAATCCAAATGCAATATGCTATGATTCTAATGAACTACATGATTACAATGGACATATGCAAAATAAAATCAAAAATGAAAACACGACTTGTTTCAGAAGTGGTACAACAAATTAAATCATCAATTTCTAGTCAGTTAACTTTATTTTAGATACCTCAACCTATCACAAATTTTTAACATAATTCAAGTTTCCAATGTTGAAATCTAGTTTGGCCGGTTGGTTCGGTTGATAGCATAGTGCAGCCATGAAATATATTCTTTGTTTGCTTGTCACAGTTTGTAAAGTGGTATTATAATTTCCTTGTGTATGGCTAGTCAAATCAATAAGGTCAAGAAATGTTTGGGCATCATCGCTTATTCTCTATCTCTATAAAAGTTAAAATTTATGATTAATTACATACACCTAACTTAAAAGACCAAGGTATACCACCCATACACTGCCTTTTGGACTGACGGAGAGTTAGGACAGAGCTTGGCGGATTGTGCAGACCGACGCTGACTTTGTCAACACATGTCGGTAATCCTTAGGTGTCCAATCTCATAAAATGAGACCAAGATATTCCAACGCTGACTTTGTCAACAACATGTCGGATAGAGCTTGGCGGGTTTGCACACCAACGCTCGATATACAAGCAATGTTGGATACCCTTGGATTACTATTATTGTTATTATTGAAAATATAAGCACAAGAGAGAGTTACACGAATTCAGCTTAACACAACTTAGTTTTAAATATTCGAAAAGCCAATATAAGTATTTTAAGTCCTCCACTTATTAAACAAAGACTACAATTAAGAATAAACTTCATGGCCATCACCTGAGAATCCTTCTATGTACCGGTTACACTATTATCCCTCAAAGTTCAACTTTTCATTATATTTCTAATTCGATCTTGGTTGAGAGATTAAAATACTACCAACTGACTAACAATTGTTAATTTATTATATTATATCAAATCTAAAATGAGTCATTTTTTTTTCAAAAAAAAAAAAATGGCATGTTACTACGATCTAAAATGCATGAAAAATCAAAGGAAACAAAAAATTAAAAAGGATGTAATGCAGACCCCCCCCACACTAGAACTAAACAGTGTCCACAATGTAAACGTTTCCTAAATTTAAAAGATCGTACCCAAAGATGGATGAGATGCAAAATAATTTGAAGAATGAAATGCAGTTTAGCTATATGTAGGAATTGATCATATGTACAATGATATATGTGTTTACGATGCATGCGATGCAAAGAATTCCACCAACGTTTTCCCCCACACTTGGTTCTAGCCCTATGAGTCCCTTTCCCACTATGTCTAGGCATGTTTTCTGTTAGCCTACTTTGTGAACTAGGCAACACAAAGTCAAGAAACCAACCATTGAAGAGTATTTTAAGTTATAAGACCTCGGTTCGGATTGGAAGAAAACACTACAATTCAAATTGATAGCTGCGGTTATTCGGATCGGATAGGATCCTCTATTCGGATCGGGTTAGAGCAGCATATTGGATCGGATCGGATAGAGATCTCTGTTCGGATCGGTGGTCTCTTACTGGATAGATTGGTAAAGCATATCCAGTCGGATCGGAGGACAACTAAATCTCGCATGTAAATCCATCTGCTTGCCACGACGCTGGAGCGGAGCGGAATAGATTAGAGAGGGAGAGACGTCCAAGCCATTCCGGTTCGGATCGGGTATCCCGATCCGAACCCCTTACCTGCACGCCTCCGACCCGCACCCATGATCCAAGTTAGTCTCCTGTAAAATCGCCTGGAGAACCGGACCGGATATGACTAATTCCTACCCCTAACGTCCATCTCTTTGATGTGTTGTCAGCTTGATAGTTCATCCGAACCCGAAGAGAGTGCGATGGATGACACGTGTTCCGACCCGGATTGAATCTCAGGCAAATTCACACCTATAAATACCCCATCTAGAGACAAAGAGAAGGATCTTTTTCAGCACTTTTGAGAATCCAAGTACCTCCATCATCCGAACTCCATTACTCCCGGAGAATCCAAATCATCTTTCATTTCTTGTTTTAATCATTTGAGTGAACAAAAGTGAGTTGTGAGTGAATCTTACATTGCATTTGTAACTGAATTACTGAATATAGTGAAAAATAAGTGGACGTAGGCATTTCTTCGCCGAACCACTATAAATCCTGTGTGTTCATTTTTATTATTGTCTCATATAATCTTGTTTCTAATCAATTTGGGTGTTAGAACTACTTTTGGGTCTAACATTTTGGTGCTTTCACTGAGAAACCTCATCTAAATTCTTTATTTTCCGGGATCTCTTTCTACTTTTTGGACCGTTGAGTTCAAAGAAGTGAATCCTTAGGTTTCTCCGTTTTCTTATATTCGTTGAAGTAATTGTTGAAGACTCATGGCCAAAGGAAAAGGCAAGGAAGTTCAGACTTTCCGAGGAAATGGAGCTGGCGAAGATCAGCAAAACGCTGTTGTAACAAGGTCTCGGGGGCAGAGTTCAGCAGCAGGAAGAATCAGTGCAGGAAATCCGAACCGACAGCAGGGGGAGAGCTCCGACCCGATCCGGGTAGGAGACTCTGAAGCAGTGCATTCTCCCAATTTGAACCGACCTGAACTGCTCGCTGCGCACCGATCCGACCAGGCACCCCAGCTCCGATCCGACCCGACCTCCTACCTCCGATCCGACCCGATGCTTGGTGAAGCTGGAACCTCTACTCGAGTCCCTGCGAATGCTCCAATTCCAGCTGCCAGGGTTGGAGATCAGGTCAATCCCTCTGCGCCCATCACTCAAGGAGACTTTTCGCGCTTGCTTGACATGCTTGAGAGCACAAGGGAAGCTATGAGAGTTCATGAGCGCACTAACCTCATGATGCAGGAAAATATGAGGCTCATGAGTCGGGAGATCAATGAGCTCCGTCGATAGAGAACTCCATCACCGGTTCGTCACACACCAGTAGATCAATCTTCATCTTCCGAGGAAGAGAGGCCCCGTGAGCGGAGGCCACTCGAACGACCTCAGAATGTGGAGCAGCTGACATTTGGATCTTTGGGATCTCGCGAGGATATCGCACGAGCATTAGGGAATGATGACCCCACTCGGGGGCAAAGACTCCAGTCCCCTCTTCCCGAGATCGACCGGGAACGCAGGGAACGGAATCGAGCAGAGGCAGTTCGAAGAAGAAGGGCATCTCCTGAACAAGAGCCCGGAAGGAACTCGGATACTAGGGCCAGGGAACCTGAGCAGCCCCTAACTAGTGCTGATGTACAGGCAATGGTTCGCCGAATTATGTCCGAGAGCCGGAATTATACAAATGAAGACTATGGCATTGAGCGAAGCCATACTCCGTTCACCGATGATATCCTCGACTTCCAGTTTCCCCGACGCTTTAACCTGCCACAAATGGATAAATACAACGGAAGGACTGATCCGGGACAGCATTTAATGAGATATTCGTGGCTCATGAATGCTGCTGCTGCCCCAGATGAAGTGAAGTGCAAAGCATTCCCAATCTACCTAGAAGACGTGGCATTGTTCTGGTTTACCCGACTTCCGCCTCGTTCGATTTCAAATTACAAGGAACTAAGCGAGCGTTTCATGAACCAGTTCCGTCTCCATGCCCGAAAGTCCAAAAGTGTTATTGAATTGTCAAGAATCAAACAGGCACCAGGAGAATCTTTAAGGGCATATCTTGATCGTTTTAACCAAGCTGTAACTGAGGTCAGTGATCCGCATGAGCCCACTATTCTGATGGCATTGAAGGAAGGAGTTGATCCTGAATCTGAGTTTGGAGACTACCTTTCCGGGAAGACACCCCCCACAAGGGCGATATTCTACGAAAAAGCCGATATTTATCTAAGACGAGAGGAGGCTAGGGCAAACCGAAAGAGAAAGTCTGAGACAGCCTCAAATGAGAATGTGCAGAGTAATATTGCCGTGAAGCAGTCTGGGGAAAGTTCTGGCAAGGTTGAAGTAAATGTAGGAAACAAGGGTGGAAACAGCAATACTGGAAATGGGGGAAACAACAACAACCGTAATTCAAACGGTAACAGGAGAAACAGAAATAGGGGAAGCGACCCTAACAAAAGGCCTCGATTCCAGAACTACGAGAACTATACACCATTGAATGACACCCTGGAAAATATTTACCTGGATACGTACAATGTGTTGCAGTACAAAAGACCGCCACCTCGTGATTCGACCGAGAAAGAAATGGCGACAGGGAAGTTTTGCTTGTTTCACGGAACACATGGACATTCGACCAATGAATGTCGACATTTGAGGGATGTAATTGAAAAGCTGCTGCGTGAAGGAAAGTTGGATGAGTACAAGGTTGCCCCGAGGGACAGGGGGCAAGGAGAGCAGGCTCCAAAACAGATCCTACCTGCTCCTAAGCCTACCGCGCAGCAGAAAGGTAAAGGGATTGTCATCAACTCCATAGTAGGCGGACCTCACCCGGCAATCCGAAGTTTGAGGTCAATGGACCAATATGTGAATGCTGCCAAGCATCTAGATGTGAATGAAGGTGACGATTTGGAAGATGTCACTCCCATAAAACAACAAAAAACCATGTTCGACGACGTGGTATTTCGTAGCCGAGACAACACGGGGATACAATCTCCCACCAATGATCCGTTGGTTATTACTACCACCATTGGGCCGGCCTTGGTCCATAAGGTATTAGTAGACAACGGAAGTTCCGTTAATATTTTGTTCAAGAAATCATTTGATCAGATGAAGCTTGAGCCCGAAGATCTGAAACCTTGTGAAGGATGGATTAGAGGCTTCAACGGAGCGACGACAGCTCCCATGGGATATATAGAGTTGCCCGTGACCCTAGGGCAAGGAGAACGTAGAAGAGTGCGAATGCTTCAGTTCGTAGTATTGGACGTAGATTCGCCATATAACGCATTTTTAGGGAGACCTGCCCTCGCTGAATTTAGAGTTTGTATCGCCCCTTGGTGCTTGTTACTAAAGTTCCCAACCGAAGCCGGGACTGGAGTAGTAAGAGGGGATCAGGTTTCGGGACGGGCCTGCTATGTGGCCGAACTGAAGATGTTGATGAAAGGAGTTAATGCTGAGAGTAAGGATGCTTCGTCTCCCTCAAAGGGGGACTCGGCATAGCAACTAGAGAAATTGACCCCAAAGGAGTTGCCCAAAGGAACACCTGAAGACCTGGATCCTAGAAAAGACGAGGAACCAGAGGCTAGGAATGCAACTCCTAACGAAGCGACAGTGGAAATTCCCATTGATAAAGCTGATCCGACGAAAGTTTTGAAGATTGGTTCTCAATTGGATCCACGTCGTGCTGAAGAGCTGACGGACTTCTTGAAGGCAAACTTAGATGTGTTCGCCTGGACCCATGCTGACATGTGTGGGATATCACCTTCCATTATCAGTCACAAATTGAATGTGGATCCGAAGCATCCGCCTGTGAAGCAAAAGAGACGCATGCTGGGCCCAGAGAGGTCGGCTGCTCTCAAAGAGGAAGTAGAGAAGTTGAAGCAGAATGGATTCATTCGAGATTCGACTTATCCCGACTGGATATCGAATCCCGTCTTGGTAAAGAAGCCAAACGGAAAGTGGCGAACTTGTATTGACTTTTCAGACTTAAATAAAGCTTGCCCAAAAGATAGTTTCCCACTTCCCAGGATTGACCAGCTTGTAGACTCGACAGCAGGTCATGAACTTCTATCTTTCATGGATGCGTACTCTGGATACAACCAAATTCCTATGCATGTACCAGACCAAGAGCATACGAGTTTCATTACGAATTTGGGGCTATATTGTTATGTTGTAATGCCATTTGGGTTAAAAAACGCTGGAGCTACATATCAGCGCTTGGTAAATAGAATGTTTTATGGTCAAATAGGAAAAACTATGGAAGTTTATGTGGATGATATGCTTGTCAAATCAAAGCAGTCTTCCAGTCATACGCAAGACTTAGCGGAAATGTTTGGTATCTTGCGAAAATACCGTATGAAATTGAATCCTTTAAAATGTTCTTTTGGAGTGGCGTCGGGAATGTTTCTTGGCTTCATTGTGAGTTCCCGAGGAATTGAAATTAACCCTAGCCAGATAGCAGCGATTAGAAACATCGAAGAACCAAGAAGAATTAAAGACGTCCAAAGTCTGGCAGGGAAGGTAGCGGCGTTGAGTAGATTCATCTCTAAAGCCACAGATAAGTGTGTTCCGTTTTTTGATTTGATAAAAAGGGGAAAGAAGAACTTCCGGTGGACTCCCGATTGTGTTGAGGCCTTCCAAAATCTGTTAGAGCTGTTAGAGAAACCGCCAATCTTATCAAAGCCCGTAGATCACGAAGAATTATTTGTTTATCTAGCAGTCTCGGCTCACGCTGTCAGCACAGCCCTGGTTCGAGAAGAAGACAAAGTACAAAGGCCAGTGTACTATGTGAGTAAGAAATTAGCAGCGGCAGAACGCAACTACCCAAAGATTGAGAAGCTTGCTTACAGCCTCCTGATCGCATCCCGAAAACTTCGTCACTACTTCCAAGCCCATCCAATAACCATATACACCGACCAGCCGTTAAGACAGGTGTTGCAGAGACCCGAAGCGTCGGGAAGGTTGATCAAATGGAACATAGAACTAAGCCAGTTTGATTTGAATTTTCAACAACGAAAGTCTATCAGGGGGCAAGCTCTAGCAGACTTTATTGCGGAGTTCACCATTCCAGAGGAGGAAATAATCAATGACCAAGTGGTCAAATCCGAGGATAAGCTAGAGATGAATCCGTGGAGATTATATACAGATGGAGCTAAAAATGACCGAAGGTCCGGAGCTGGAATTGTCTTAGTCACTCCCGAGGGACGGTCGTTATATTACGCCCTACGGTTAGAATTTTCGGCAACTAACAATGACTCTGAGTATGAAGCCCTGATTGCCGGGCTGAAACTTGCTAAAGACCTCGGAGTAAAAATGATGGACATATTTTGTGACTCTAAGATTGTTGTTTGTCAAGTACGAGAGGAATTCGCGGCTCGAGGACCTCGACTTATCGCCTACCTCAAGAAAGTGAAAGAGCTATTGAATAGCTTAGAGCGGTACAGCATAACACATATTCCCAGAATTGAAAACCAGAAAGCGGATAGACTGGCAAAAGTGGCTAGTTCTGACAATCCTGAAGGGACCGAGGTAATTCCAATTGAAACATTGGAATCGCCAAGCTTTGAGTCAATGGAAATTGAATTCGCTCTTGAAGCGGAACCAGAGAAGGAGTCATGGATGACTCCAATTAAGAATTTTCTTAAGAATGGGACACTCCCATCGAAGAAGAGTGAGAAAAGAGCTGTAGTTCGCAAAGCTACCAGATATGTTATACAAGACGATACTCTCTATAGACAAGGATTTTCTATGCCCCTGTTACGATGTATCGCACACGACGACATCAAGCGTGTACTAAGAGAAGTGCACGAAGGTGAGTGTGGAGATCATACAGGAGGTCAAACTTTAGCAAAGAAGATATTGCGATACGGATACTTCTGGCCGACGATCAACAAAGATGCAGCTGATTATTCGCGACGCTGCGATAAGTGCCAGAGATTCGCCAAAATCCCCAGGGCACCGTCGACCCAGCTTAAATCGATGGTGAGTCCTTGGCCATTTGCCACATGGGGAATTGATATCATTGGAGTTTTACCGATTGCTAAAGGAGGAGCTAAGTATGCGATAGTAGCCGTGGATTATTTCACGAAATGGGTGGAAGCTGAGCCCTTGACCAAGATCACAACAAGAAAAGTGATAAGTTTTGTGGTCAGAAATATTATATGCCGATTCGGGATTCCAAGGACGATCATAACTGACAACGGGACCCAATTTGATAGCTCTGAATTCAGAAATTTTTGCCAGAAATATAAGATAGACAAGCGATATACTGCAGTCGCCTATCCACAATCGAATGGGCAAGTAGAGGCAGTAAACAAAGTTATAAAATCCATCCTCAAGAAACGGTTGGAACGTGCAAAGGCAAGATGGGTAGACGAATTGCCCCTAGCTTTGTGGGCATACCGAACGACATTTAAAACGGCTACCGGTCATACTCCTTTCTCTCTCTCCTTTGGCTCAGAAGCAGTAATTCCAGTTGAACTGGAAGTTCCTTCCCACAGGGTGACATATTATAATCCGATGACGAATCGGGCACTTTTACTTGAGTCTCTTGATGAAGTCGAAGAGAAAAGGGACGAAGCAGACTTGCGTGCAGCAAGACATCGGCGTCAGATGGCACGATATTATGACAAAAAAGTTCGCCTCAGAACTTTCGAGCCAGGAGATTTGGTGCTAAAGAGAGTTTTTCCATCCCTTCCTCACCTCGGCCCAAAATGGGAAGGACCCTTTGTCATCCAACGGAAACTTGAAAAGGGAACCTTCAAGTTAACGACCGTAGATGGCGAAGAAGTTCCTCGAGCATGGAATGCCCAACACTTAATGCGATATTTGGATTAGAGATGCTATATTTCTTGTTATTTTTACTGTGAATTCTGTAACAAGACATACTTTGCCTTGGGAAAATCTGATGATATGAATAACAGACTATAAAGTGGATGTAGGCTACGACTTAGCTGAACCACTATAAAAATATTGTGTGTTATTTACTTTTATGCATTTACATTCATTAGTTGTTCTGTTGTGATTATGAAATACAGGATAACTCAGAGCCTAAAAAAGGTTGAAAACAGTTTGGACATAAAAAGAAGCACAATGATTATTTGTGCAATAAGACGTAAAAGAATGAGAAAACGACATTCTTAACTCTAACTCTCCAGAGAAAGAGAGAGAGTATAAAAGCGTCTCAGACTGAGCGCTGAAAAAGAAATTCTATTTTTAACTCTAACTCTCCAGAGAAAGAGAGAGAGTATAAAAGCGTCTCAGACTGAGCGCTGAAAAAGAAATTCTATTTTTAACTCTAACTCTCCAGAGAAAGAGAGAGAGTATAAAAGCGTCTCCGATTGAGCGCTGAAAAAGAGATTCTCCTCCTAACTCTAACTTTCCAGAGAGAAAGAGAGTATAAAGGCGTCTCCGACTGAGCGCCGAAAAAGAAATCTTTTCCCGTTGAGAGACCGGGAAATGAATAGATGACTAAGCTCGAACTCTAACTCTCAAGAGAAAGAGAGAGAGTATAAAAGAAATGCCAGGAAAAACAACAGGTATTGACGACACAGGAAATGCTATCCCGCTAGGGAATTGGGAGCATTCAGATTGCATGGATAAGCATTGAATAGCTTATGGAAATTGACTGGGGACACATATGCATACACATATTTTCCCCCTTTACAACTTTGTTTCATAACTATAGACATGCATTTTTACATAAGTGCAGAACTGCTAATCAATAAATATTGCAAAAAAGTGAATTATTTTTATTTACAAATGAATAAATTTGTACAGGGAAATAACTAAAGAAGAAAGTGCAGGAGCCGCTTTTGTAGCAGCAATTATTGGGTTACAAAGATACTAAAAGGAATACAAGGGAATCCGCTACTTAGGTTTGGAATGAGCCTTAGATTTCTTGGCGGCTTTCTCCGCATCCTTTGCTTCCTTCTCGGCTTCAGTCAAGATTCGTTTTGTTTTCTTTTTCCCTGAAGATGCGGTGCTGGAGCCAGTAGACTTCTTCCCGGAGGGCGGGACACTGGAATCAAGAGAAGATTTTTTAGCAAGTTCTTAGGTAATAGATCTAGTTGAGAGCTTAACAACTAACCTTGAACCCGCATCCACAACTGCGAGGGGCTTGAGGACCTCAGGGTCTAGTTCTTCGGCCTTTAATTGCAAGCGCTTATCTTGATCAGCCTTCATGGCAGCCAAGGTAACATCATCGGCGCTTCTCGACTCCCCAGTTATTGCAACCTCCGGTTCCTCATCATGCCCCTCGTTTCCTCCGTCGTCTTTTAAAGCTGCGATCATTTCTTCGTCATGGGGAGTGGTGACCTTAGTTGGCTCATTTCCGTCTCCCGAGTCTACAGGAGCAGCCTTGTCTTCCCCTTCTTTGGCCCTATCAGCGGGCTTTGTCCCAGCGGTAGCTCCTTGAGCTACATCCGTCTTTGCGAATGGTTCAGCGCCTACAGAATAAGAAACGTCGGTTATCAACTCAGGCGAAAGCAAAGGGTTTCGCATCGAACGTTCAATCACGAAGCCAAAGGTAGTAGTAGCCTTGGCAAACTGAGGAGAAAAGATAGGAATACCTTCTGAAGACTTTTCAGCGGGGGTGACTACTACCTCTGGAGTTATTTCAGGAATGGGAGATAGTAAAGTTATCCGGGAAATTCCCGGGTTTTCGGGATCATACCCTTCTACTTCGGGAGTTATAGGAGCAGAAGAAGAGGAGCCAGCTTCGGGAATGGTTTTCTGTTTAGACTTCCGTCTCTCTTCTTCCATGGCCTCAGCAATAAGGCGGCGCCCTTCAGCTAGGCACTCCGGTTCATCGTCTCTCAAGTATTTTTCCATCAGTTTATCTTCATCAAGAGAATCGACCTTGAGTTCTTCCTTTTCCCACTCGACGATTTGATTCCATACTTGAACCAGAGTGGACGGATAGTCTTCGATCCAGGAAATGTTTCGACGACGAATAATATGCGCGAAGAATTCAATCATTAGCTCGCCGAAACCCTGAATTTCAGCCTCCGCATCAGATAATTGCTTGCGGGTCTCCTCCGCAGATTTAATAGCGCATTCTACATTGCCCTCGGCTAAAGCAGCCCTGTTTTCTGCCTCCAACAACTTCGAAGCCAAGTCAGCATTCTTCTTTTCTAATTCAGCACTCCTTTTCGCTAACTCGGCGTTTTTCCGTTCAAGCTCAGCAAAAGCAAGGTGTGTTTTAGCGGCTTCTGATTTGGCCTCGTCAGCTTGCTTTTTTAGTTCAGAGCGCTCCTGAGTATGAGACTCGAGCAAGTCATGATAACGCTTTTGCATGTCCTCAAACTGTTGTTTGAAATTAGAAGCGTTCTTTTGAGCGACAGCCAGTTGAGCTTGAGTGTCTTCTAAGTCTTTTCCTAAGGCTTTTAAAGCCTTGGCATCCTCCTCCGCAGTCTTTTGCATTGAATCAGTGTTTGTCATTAGAGTGCGGATGATTCTAGAGAGATTGCGGGAGTACTTGAACATCTCGGTATATTGTTTCTCCACCAAATCAATCTTTGCTTTGGCCTCCTCTGCCCAATTAGACGAAATAGGTTCCAGGGCAGGTAAAAAAGTCAGAGTCTCGAAGTAGTGTTCAGGAAACTGCTCTTCCAAATATGCCCGTCTTACTGCAGTTCCCGCATCTGGTGGAGGAGGAGCGAGGATTGTTAATTCAGCGTCCCTTCCTGAAGAAGATTCTGTAGTACCCTTGTCTGTCCTAGGTCGTTTGGTAGCAGGGACCTTTTGCTTGCTTCGAGACCGGTTTCCTTTGGAGGAGTTTTCTCTCTACTCCGCTTTTCATGGGAGGAAGTGGAATCCTTAGATGGTGGTCTATCCTCCTCCCTACGACCTTGATAGCTCTTGTATTTTTCTTGTTCCGGTCGAACTGGTGAGCGGGAGCGTGAGGGCCGAGATCGATAGGGATCATAAGGTCTTCTTTCCTCCCTACCACGGTCATCTCGGCGATCATATTCAACATCTTGAGGAGGATTGGACATGCTGCGACGAAGCTTTCTTATATCATAATAAGATCGAGACATTGTACCTGCATGATAAAATAAACGAAGTTTAGAATTAACGGATTCATGGAGAAAAGAAGTGCAATGAATGCTAATGCTGTGGTGTAAAGTGCATCCTAAGTGGTTGTGTCCCCCCAACCAACCCGAGTCTGAAGCTAGACTAGTGCGAGCAGGCTCTTTGGCCTTAGCGGGAGTAGTTTCTTCGGAAGAAGTGAAGACTAAAGGATCCTTCCTGAAATCCTCTGAAGTATAGATAGTCTCAGGTAAGGGGAGATCCCCCATACCCTGAAATATGTGTTCGTCAGTGCCAGGGACATCCCCTTCGGAAGCGTGAAGTGGCGACTCTTGGGAAGATTTTGACTTGTCTAAAGAAGTAGTTTCCTCAGGGGCAATATACCCTTCACGATGCTTTTTGGCCAGATTAGCCAGTTCATCATCTTGTGTGGAAGAGGGAGAAGGTGAAGTGTGAAGAGAAGCTGTAGGGATTCCTGAACCTTCTCCTAGTTCTGGGACCACCTCCACTGGAGGAATGTACGCGTATGGAACCGTCCCATGTCCAATGCTACGAAAGACAGATAACAGCCCATGAAAGTGAAGGTATTCATCTTTAAGGACCTCGTCGATCGTCAAGAATTTTTGATCACCATTGAGAAGTAGGTGCATCCGATCAAAGAACACCTGATCTGATATCTGTTTGGGGTTGTCAACTGCAAATAAAAGGGAAAACAGGTCAGGGTGATGATTCAAGTGAATAGAGTCCGGATTTAGAAAATCAACGCTTTACTTGATTTTGTCCATCTTCTGGCGCATCCAGACTGTTGCTTTATATAGAACCATTCTAATCTGGAGTCTCCAGCTTTACTGCTAAATGGTACAGAAATTATCTTTCTTTTCGGGACTGATTCGAAGTAGCAGAAGGATGGAGTCTCTCGAGTCCGATGTTTAAAATTATAAAAGAAGTGAACGTCATCAAATGTGAGCTCTAGGCCTAGGATTTCGCGATATGCTATGTACAGGGTGTGCAAATAGGCATATGAATTAGGATGCAGCTGCATGGGGGCAATCCGCATTTGTCTTAAGAAATCAACGATGAAAGGCGAGAACGGAGGAATGGCGCCGACCATGCACATCAATCGAGTCACCGTCATATATCCTTCTGGAGGGTTGTGGGGACGGTCAGAACGTGAGGGCACTAGGGTGTCCCTTTTCATTATTCCATACTTTAAGCAAATTCGAACAAGTCGGTCGTCGTCGATTGTCGATTCCACGGAATCTGGAGGTGGCTCCAATATAATGGCTGAGTCAAATTCATCGGGTGCTCGGTTGTCACCAATCCCTCCTTCCTCCTCAAAGCCCAGGGAAACTTCATTCTCCGAAGACGCTTCGTCGCTTTCCCGATGACCAATTCCGTAATCCGGACCCTCGCTGTCCCATTCTGGATCAGATGAAGAAGATATATCCTCAAGAGTGATTTTGCTAGAAGTTTCCGGAGCTTTTTTCCTCTCAGCTAGACGGGAAGAGCGTCTGGGCCTCATCGTCATGGAACTATTGAAGAAGCAATAGCATGGATTAGAGTAAATTATCCCGTGTCCCCCTTTGTGTATGTATGTGAACTAAAGTGTGTGCAGCAAATGTGGGAAATGCAAAATAAAAGTACAGCAATGTAAGACGAAGCTTTGAAGAGAAAGTGATAGTCAGAGTTGTTCTTAATTCTCGTTTATGTTCACAGGGCACTATCCTAACTGTCTGTAAAGTTATCGTCTAGAGTAAATGTTGGTTGAATTAGTTGGGTAGTCTTTATGCGCCAAGTTTGGTACATTCGGTTCGGTTCGGTTATGCATATGATGATTGGCTCAATACAGATGCAGATGTAGGTTCGGTTCGGATGCATCGTTAAAGCAAGGACAGTTCAAAACAAGGGAAACAATGGGTTCGGAGGCAGGACTGATCTGATCGGATCGGGTGACCCGATCCGAACCGTACCAGCATCACTCAACCAGTCCGTTCATGTCAACCTCTTATCCCATTCTCATCTCCGACCCGAACCGACATTTTCCTTCCTCCCGTCTTTCTAAAATGTGCAACCTGAACCGATCCCCTTTCCTTCTCCTTCCTTTTTTGATCCTCCGTCTTCTACCCGAACCGACTCCAGTTTGTCATCGCACTCTTCATCTCCTTCCTCTTTCCCCCTACTCACAAACGAGTCCGCTTTATCACCAAAGCCACTTGAGGACAAATATTTGCCCTCTCCAGCCTCGCAACGCCTCGAAGCGATGGTGCATCCACCAGCAGCGGCGTGGGGTTCAAGCGAAGCTTATGGCCAAACCATCCTAATCCAACACTAATTGAAATCGAGAACGGTTACAACGAAGTTATTCGAGATTAAAAAAAGCTACCTATATGTTTGATTTGGGAAATCTACAGGAAATAGTTTTAGAATATTGGAGTTTCTAACGTTTTCAATGCTAGGGTTGGGAGCGGCAGCAGAAAAGAAGAAGGAAGGAAGGAAGATAGTGGCAGATTTATATAGGGGGGGAAGTTGACTCCTCGTATTCCTGTTCTCTCTCTCTCACCCGCTCGGACCGGAGTGAAGGCCCAGTAGCACAACTCTGCCTGAAGGCCCACTGCCCAAGAATCAAAGCGTTTCGGATCGGCACCCGAACCGGACAAGTTTCATACATTAATTTAGCATCTGACTAGAATTGAGTTCAAGAGAAGAAGAATAAAGGAAGAACATACCTGCACGAAGCATTATATGTCGAGAAAAATTCCCAAATTTGCTCAGAAATGAAGAAAAGGTGCTCGGGTCGGACACCGAACCGAATAGAAATCTGTGCATTACTCCTGACAATTCTGATTCAAGGACTAGCAATTAAACGACATCAAAGCACGCTTCGTACAACAGAAGCATCCTTTGAGGGGGCAAAATGTTAGCCTACTTTGTGAACTAGGCAACACAAAGTCAAGAAACCAACCATTGAAGAGTATTTTAAGTTATAAGACCTCGGTTCGGATTGGAAGAAAACACTACAATTCAAATTGATAGCTGCGGTTATTCGGATCGGATAGGATCCTCTATTCGGATCGGGTTAGAGCAGCATATTGGATCGGATCGGATAGAGATCTCTGTTCGGATCGGTGGTCTCTTACTGGATAGATTGGTAAAGCATATCCAGTCGGATCGGAGGACAACTAAATCTCGCATGTAAATCCATCTGCTTGCCACGACGCTGGAGCGGAGCGGAATAGATTAGAGAGGGAGAGACGTCCAAGCCATTCCGGTTCGGATCGGGTATCCCGATCCGAACCCCTTACCTGCACGCCTCCGACCCGCACCCATGATCCAAGTTAGTCTCCTGTAAAATCGCCTGGAGAACCGGACCGGATATGACTAATTCCTACCCCTAACGTCCATCTCTTTGATGTGTTGTCAGCTTGATAGTTCATCCGAACCCGAAGAGAGTGCGATGGATGACATGTGTTCCGACCCGGATTGAATCTCAGGCAAATTCACACCTATAAATACCCCATCTAGAGACAAAGAGAAGGATCTTTTTCAGCACTTTTGAGAATCCAAGTACCTCCATCATCCGAACTCCATTACTCCCGGAGAATCCAAATCATCTTTCATTTCTTGTTTTAATCATTTGAGTGAACAAAAGTGAGTTGTGAGTGAATCTTACATTGCATTTGTAACTGAATTACTGAATATAGTGAAAAATAAGTGGACGTAGGCATTTCTTCGCCGAACCACTATAAATCCTGTGTGTTCATTTTTATTATTGTCTCATATAATCTTGTTTCTAATCAATTTGGGTGTTAGAACTACTTTTGGGTCTAACATTTTCTAATAAGCAAAGGTTTTTGAAAACCATCTCATCTTTATACCTAGATTTATAGTCCAGTAGATAAATGTCCAGGGTCATCCTAACACGAAGTTTTTCAACCAAGTCAACATTCCAAAAATAATTCATGTGTTCAACAAATATATCAGTGTAATTGTTCAAAAATATGTGATCGTATATAAATTCAGTGAAATTTGAATTCTGAGTGTTGTTCAAGACTATGTGATCACATTTTTCAATTTCATTGTTGGACAACATATTTTCGATCCTGACAACTTCAAGTTCGTAGGAAGTTTTCTCAAAGTTAAAATTTTCAAACTTGGATTGGTGACTTGATTCTATTTCATCCTCGTCATTTAAAAGTTTTAGTTCATTTTCGAAAAGTTCTTCGAAAGCCAACACGGACACGTCAATTGAAGTATGAGAGGATTTTTGAGATGGTAAATTTGTCGTGTAATCAACAACTGTTTCTTGTTCTGTTTCGGAGTCTTGGTCATTCGAAGAAGAAGGTGTCGACACGGGAAGTGAAAGAAGTAAAGGCATAGAAGATGGTTTGTTAGGATTGCCAACAGTCAAAGAAGAGATATTGTCGGGGTTGCCGACATCAGAAAAAGAGATGTTGGGATTGCCAACATTAAAAGAAGGTGGAGATTTGGAAAGTTCAGACGAATTGGCCTCGGTTGCCTTTGGAAGAGTGTCAAGCTTTTCGATTGGGGTCAGAATCAAATGATTGTCGGGATTGGGGTCAGAATTAAGGCTTTCATCCTTACATAATCCAAAGAATTCATGTTCATTAAAATCCTTCTCCAAAAATTCAGCATTTTATTTCGTTCAATTTCAAAAATTTCAAGTTTCTCGGAGCCTGAAACAGAAAGATCAAAAGCTGAGTTTAAATCTTTCTCCTGAAAAGAGTTGAAATCCAAATCATTTGTTGAATTTTGAAAAACTTCATCAAGATGATTATTAACAATTTCCGAAGCCGTTATTTGAAAATTTTCAATATCAGTAGAAATTGGATTATTTTCTGGTTCAACGCCTATTTGATTTTGTTGCTCTTGTTGTTCTTTAAAAGATTTCATTAAGCAAAGAAGTTCATCAAACTTTTTATTTAGCCTTTCTTCCCTCCCATCAAAATGACATTCTTCAAAATCATTGATTTGAGAGCTCCCATTTTGGATTTCTTGATTCTCAAAATTATAGTCCACATCAATCTCACGATCAAAATTATTTCCAATGTGGTGGTTGTTTGAATTTTCAGAAAAATGACAATGATATTGGAAATCATTTTGATTGTAAAAATTATGTTCGTAACCAAAACTGTTGAAATCCGACGGAAAATTGCAATTTTGGTTATTTTCAAGATGTTGATATGGGCTATAATTTTGAAAATTTTGGTTTACAACCCCATATCGATGTTGATCAAAGCTATATTGGGATTCAAAGCTGTTTTGATGAGGATGCGACCCATAATCGAAACTGTTGAAATTTGAATTGAAGTCGCAATTTCGATCATTTGTATGATTTTGAAAATGTTGGTCATTTGAAATTTTTTGAAAATTGTTGGCATTGGGCTCACGAAATTTTGGAAAATCTTGTCTCATGAGTTGTAATTTATACTCATACTCTTCAAGAGGACGTCTACTCCGATTATTATCCCACATTTCCCTCAGAGATTTTTTTGAATTAGACATTTGAATGAAGTCAAGCTAAGACAGAAATTATTCGCTCCTCAAAATAATATAAAATACTGAGTTGTGCTCTATTAATTAACTGACTCAATTAGAAGGGGGAAGAGGGTCTTATGGCCGTTCACGTATAGTATAAATACTAAGGGATACGACCAATGTTTTACGGGTAGTATGCAACCTCTTTTGCTAATAGTTCAAAAAATTGAACTAATATATATCCGCGATCTAATTATACGAGACAGTCAACTTCACAAAGCACCACTTTTCAATTATATTATTTTGAAATATCTAAGCAGATTTTATTATTGAGAAACGATGAGAAAGATGACAATAGTTATGGAAATTTCAACTCACAACAATCAGACAGAATAATTGCAGAAATTAAAAATTATATATAGCAAGCCGCTGCCCTGCAGAAGATTTTTACAAGCAATTTCAATATATATTTTTTTCTTTGCAGCAGAGCACCTGTAGAGTTTAATTTTTTTTACAGTGGAGTATGGCAGTCCATCCAGAGCAATTGAGTAGCGCTAGCGTGTTCACACCCCACTTGGTGTGCAACCGCTCCAACAATTCAAACTTCACTGCTTGCAAATCGATTGACCTCTTAATTTCTTATTTGTTGCTTGAACCTTTCTTACTTCGATCTTTGTGTTTCTTTTTCCCTTTGCTTTGCTTTGGGTCTGGTCTCTTTTTTTTTTTAGAAATTAAAATTAAATAGGAGCTGAAAATAAAAAATAAAAACTAAACTAGAAAAAAAAATTAGAAACTAAGCCAGAACGAAAAACACAAGAACTAAGCTAAAAATAAAATAAAAATAAAAACTAAGATCAACAATTGATCTGAACACAAACTCAAGCAACTGACCCAACTCAAAACAGAAGCAAAAATAAACCCAAAATAAAAATTAAAAAAAAATACCAAACAAGAAAACCAAAGCAACCAATCACAATTGCCCTTAAAAGGTCTCACGCCCCTTTCCCTTGTTCTCCCAAATTAACGCACCCCTTTTGATTTTCAAGACCCCTTTTGCCTTTTGTATCGTTCCCCAAGCACGAAGTAATTAACTGCTATAAGACAAAAGCTTGAACCCTCTCTTGTTCTCACTTCTCAGTAAAAAAAAAATTGCACTTAACAGGCTTCAGATACTCCAGTTCAGAACAACAAAAATTCAAACTCAAGCCGTCGATCGACTTGCCCAGGGTTTCGAATTGGGACAGGGTTTCGATTTATTGGTTTGTTTAGCGTTTGGATTTGGGGTATTCGGCGTTAGAACTACGATTGTTCGATCCGTGATTTGGGTACGGATTTGGGAAGTTCCTTTTGGATCGAAGTGGGTTTTTTTTACGGTGATGTGTTGACTTCAGATTTAAGCTGTGGCGAGATGAATTTGGGTGGAAGGTTGGTCTGTTGGATGTCGAGAGTGGGGAGATATATGTTGGAGGATGAATACGTGATGGCCTTGTGGATCGACGTGTTGGAGAAGAGCCAAGTTAGTTCTGAAGGTGATGGGTTTGCTAGAGGATACAGTTTTGATTTGGGGTTGTTGAGAAATCAACCTGAACGTTGGATTCCAGATTTGGGATTTCTGAGTATGGACAGAGGCTTGGTGATGATGCGGTTGTGGCAACTAATTTAAGGTGATGAATGTTGCCATGGCTGTTGATGGTGTTTGTGACGGCAGAGATTGTCGATGCGTTAATGACTTGAGATTGATCGAAAGTGGTGAAACTCGGTAGGTGGTGTCTGAAAGTCAGGATGAGTTTGGTGAAGATGTAAGTGCAGGGTTTGCTTGAGTGTGGTGGAAAGGAGATGAGAAGATGATGTATTGGGGTATTCAGGTGACTGCTGTCGACAGGTAGGCTGGTGGGATTATGGAAGTTGAGACTGTAGTGAAGTGGTTATGGTGATGTAGAGAGGATGAGGACGTTGATGAGGGAAAATGCGCCAATTGGTTGTGGTTAGGGGGTTTGTTAGTGGCGGTCGATTTTGATCGTGAATTGCACAGGGGATGATGTGATGATGGTATGTGAGGGATGGTGGTAATGAATAGGACAAAAGGGGAAAGAATAGAAGAAAAATGGCCGTGATTGGAAAATGTTAAAAATGGAATCTTTGTAAAAAAAATTCCTTGTACAAGAAGAAAAGAGAGTAAGTGTATTGAAAGCAGGAAAAGGGACAAAGAATGGAAAGAAATCAAAGAAAACTTGGCAACTCTTTTTTTTTGTGTATTGTTTGAAAGATTACGGTATCAATAAATAATACCAAATCAAACCAATCAAGAATTTTTCTTTTATATATACAAGAAAATAAAAAAACTAACATGAATCAGAAATTAAATAAATAATAAAATTTAATTGTTACCTCCCCGGCAACGGCGCCAAAAACTTGATCGACGCTAATCTAAGAACTAGAAAAGCGCGATATTTGTAATAAAATTCTGCAAGCGCACAGGTGTGTAGCATACAGGTCGAACACGGGGAGGTAAATTAAAATCAAATTATTTATCTAATCTCTTGGGCGAGTTAGACGAAGTTTGAAGATTTGGTTGAAATAAAAACAAAATTGAAACTATAATTTGATTCAAAACAAAACTAATTGAACCGACGATCAAATCACAATTACAATTGAAAAACGAACAAAACTATGAATCAGATCTGAATCTAATCAAATCCAATTTAACCTAAGAAATCGATTAAAAAGCAGAAATTAAATTGTAGAAATAAAAACAACAAACAGGAAGTAAAATTAGGATTGTCGTTGAAACTAATCAAACGACTAATCACTAATAAAAAAAGTGTAAAATACAATTGGTGCTCTACCGAATCTAATCGTGTAGACAACACTAATCGCTAAGAAAATAGAAAAATGCTAGAAAAATAAAAAGAACTTTTATTAATGGAGAAGAGAATATAGAATGAGATGGTCGCCACAATGATATTACAAAGGTATATATATAAGATAACCAAACCCTAACCCTAATTTACAAATGGGCCTAACTGTTTCAAGTAAATTTTTAGCCTTTTGTCATTTGGAATAAGTTGTAGGCCTTTTCTCCTTTTCTCTTGCAAGCCTCCTTTAATTTGAGATGTATATGGCCCTTCTACCAATTATTTTCTTGTCCAACAGCAACTAGATGTGAGATCTTCATCAGCAAGTCTTCAAAATGTAAATATGTAGCAATTTGATCTCCATTTCTCTACTTTTCTGGTTGCATGCGGGCTTGGTTGGAATATCTGTAAACGTAACAAAACAAAACCCAAGTAATATTTATTTATATACAAAAGATAAGATATAAGAGTATAAAATAAACATATTTTCATGTCAATCATGAAGTGTATATTTGGCCTCCACCTTTTTATTTACCCTAACTTTTTATGGTGAATCACCCATTCAGACAGTTGATAGAACTTGCAAAGAAGAGAAGCAATGTTTGCATAGTTGAATTTTCACTTAGAAAGAGCTCAGACAAGAATGAAAATGAAGGCTGATTACCATAGATCTGATAGATCTTTTGCAATCGGGTAATGTGCATGGTTGAAGCTTCGATCTTACAAACAACAATCAGTGCAACAGAGGAGAAATGAAAAACTGGCTTATAGTTATTTTGGAACATTTCAAGTAGTTGATGTGATTGGTAATGCAACTTACAAATTGGAAGTTCCTACATCATATAAGATACATGATGTTTTTCATGTATTTCTGCTGAAGAAGTTCGAAGGAACTCTACCTGTGATAGCATACATTCCTACCTAGTTTCAAAAAGATGCAAAAAAGAATGGATGTTGAACTAGCTGCTATTCTTGATGGAAGAGTTATGAAGTTTCGGAATGGAGCACAAGTCCAATACTTGGTGAGGTGAGAGGGATTTCCACAGTATGAAGCTTCTTGAGAAATTGTTATTAATTTTGAAGGAAATTCCTTATTGTGTAATTCCTTATGTGGTGGGCGCTAGAAAGGAAGAGGGTGCCATCAAAGTACATTACCCTTATCAAGGATATGTACGAGGGGTTGTGACTACTGTCGGGGCATGCAATGGTGAGACCACTGACTTTCCCATTAACATAGGGTTACATCAAGGTTCGGCTTCGAGCTTTTATATTTTTGCATTAGTGATGGATGACATCACAAAAGGTATACAATGGAAGATTCCTTGGTGTATGCTCTTTACAGCTGACAATTTTGTGTTGATTGATGAAAGTAGAATAGGGATTAATAAACAACTGGAGTTGTGGAGGAAGACTTTGGAATCGAAGGGTCTCAAACTTAACAGAACTAAATCGGAGTATATGAAGTGTGAGTTTAGCGGTGTCAGGTCAGATGACGGGGAAGTCACCCTGGCTGGTTAAGTAGTATCCTAGAAAGATTCCTTTCGATATTTAAGATCTATGTTGCAGTCTGATGGGGGGATTGATAGCGATGTTAGTTTTAGAATTCAAGCAGGATGGGTGAAATGGCGACCTACATCTAGCATTCTCTGTGATATGAAGATTCCTCAGAATCTTAAAGGAATAATCTATAGAACAACAATCAGGTCCACGATGTTATATAGTGCAGAATGTTGGCCTACTAAAGGGAAATATGCCCAGAAGATAAGTGTAGCAGAGATGCGTATGCTGCGTTGGAGCTGTGTGCATACCAGACAAGATCGGATTAGAAATGATGATATTCAGGACAAATTTGGAATAGCACCTATTCAAGAGAACTTAATCCAACACCGCTTGAGATGGTTCAGACATCTCCAACGAAGACTGCACGATGCACCTGTGCGCATTAGAATTATAGGCCTTGCCGAAGTCCCAAAAAGAGGTAGTGGTCGACCTAAAATGACATGGAAGGAGATAATAAGAAGTGACTTCGGAAATTGGAATATATCTGAAGAGCTGGTTTCAGATTAGAGTGCATGAAAGTTAGCAATCCATGTACCAGAACCTTAGGTTTATTTATTTATTTATTTATTTTATATACTTTTACGGAAGTTTTTAACCTTTAATTTTTATGGGAGCTTTTAATTTATTTTTTTGGGTTCCATCTCTAGCTAAACCCAACTTGTTTGTGGCTTAGTTGATGTTGTTTTATTATCACTTTCACAAGTTCTTCCTATAGCTACTTCACTTTTTTTCTTCCTATTGCAACTTCTAGTTGATAATTGGCAAGTCGAGACTTCCAGCCGAGGCTTCAATCTCGACTAGTCGAGCACCGTGATAACAGTGCTACGGTCACCATAGTTCATGTGAATAACATATATAGTTCCCTAATGCTATGGTTTTCAAACTTTGAAAATATGTAAAAGCGCGTGTTTCATTAACGAAGGTAAGAGAAGCTGCTTTATTATCATTTATAGGGTACATTGGGTTACATGCAGATGCTTAGATAAAACATAACACTGGAGACGGAAAATACAGCATTCTATATGAACCTCCAACAACTAATACAAGCTTCTCTAGAACCTATATTTTTAGGAATGCAGCGTACCATTCGGCTGAATTTTTTGGGATTCGTTCAAGGTCATTCTTGTGGTCGATGTAGTTGAGCCCAAAGAGTTCAGTGAATCCCTCATTCCACTCAAAGTTATCTTTCAGTGACCATGCAAAGCATCCTTTCACTTTAGCCCCCTCCCTGCATACAAGATCATATCACCATAAGTAATTCATTCCCTTTTACTTCAAATTTTTTCTTACGTCTTACGAGATTGATGTATATGGCAATAGAACATATTATTTTTATTTTCATATGTTTTATCTTACTCCATAGCTTCTCGAAGTTCGGCAACATGAAGAGTAAAGTAAGAAATTCTATCCTAATCCAAGATTGCTTATTCCTTTGTTAGCTTGGGATCATGATCAAGCTGAGTCGTTCCTGTAAATTGTAAAATACAAACGAGCAATCTCTTTTTAATTAGTGGATATTCGTTTTAATGACATAAGTTAGGAAAAAAATGACTTAAGGACAAACAATTTTTGCTATTTAAATGAAAGACAAATTTCATCTTTTAATTGGAAAAAGTCCAAATATTTTAAACTAAGAACGCATATCTGTATTTCATAAATAATAAAAATTAATACAAAAGTATTTTTCTATGATTATATTATTAAAAATAAACGGAAAACAATTAGAATTTTTTTCGTGAATAGAAAAAAAGGAATATAAGAATATTCAGGACGGAATGCTAAATGCTTATAGCTTTGTTTTTTAAAGCTATATATATTCGTTTAGCTTTCCGAGCTGATTATTTGTTTATAATAATACCAATCGACTGGAATAATTTTGAAATCACTTGTTTCATTTCGATTTTAAAGGCCATTTTTTATTTTTCAATCAGTTTAATAATGATGCGGATTAAAGTGAACTTCATGTTGATATATTATAGTTTGATCTTTAGAACTTGCTTGGGTTCACTCTCCCTCTGGTATGCATTGAGACACCAATGAAGCTTACTTCATTTTTATTGATGATAAAGTGGAAGAATGTAGTCCTCTATTCTAAGAACCTGATGGTGACAAACTGATCATAATAATGGATGGTGAAGTTGGAGAAAATAATGAGCTTATCTTGAACGATCCTTCATGGGATCATAACCGGCTATTAGTGCCTAACAATGTGGAAGATTCGGCACAACGCTTTCGGAACTTCAAGCGTATTAATGACGATGATGGTGTTGAATCATAGTTTACTCTAGCTCAAGTTCTGTGTCATCAACATGTTCCTACTGTTCATCATTTTTACCTATTTAAGTAGTTATCTTTACTTTTATTATGTATCGACGGTGACTGGACACTTCAAACCAAAAATGTTACTCTGTGCATGTGCAGAGTACTAGTTCCTCTATATTTATAAAAGGTGTTTGCGATCACCTTAAAAACTGGTCGGCCTTGCCAAAAAAATACGATTTGATCTTTGACCTTAATCTAATTATTAAACTTAGTTTTTTTTTTATATTATTTTTTTAAATGTGTCCATGCAACTGATACCCCTTTTAATTATTTATTTTTCGTGTATGATTGAAAATAATAATTGTTGACAACATGATGTGCTATGAATTGCATTATGATGTAATTTTGTAATGCTTCTGAATTTAGAGTATCAACCATTTTCTGTGATATTAGATTGCAGGATTGTTATATTTCATCTTTGCATAATTTAATAGCTCCCCCAATCCATCCGGGACCATATATATCCATGAACCATGCTACAAAGTATGATGGGAATCAAATCAAGTATTAAAGGCAGTCGGTGGATCAAAAATTTACATTTTAACACAAAAAAAGTGATCATATAATAGAATTCATTGTACTTACCAAATTACCAATTGGTTCGTCTCCTATTGCCCCTGTGAATTAAATAATAGATGATTAGTTAGAGGCACAGGAGGAATCAACTATGTGCAGAAAAGGTTCATTTCTCTTTGTTTATGTTTCCGTGCATTGATTGAATCACAGTGTATATCCATACAACTACTGAACCTACCTAATATCTCCACTCTGGAGTCAATGATGCTAATCATTAGTGTAGAATTTGGGTTGTCTTTTGCATATCGTGATGTATAATAATGAAGCCCTACAAAATCATACATCCTTTTACCATCTCCGACTCCTCTGTGAATTTTGGAAGTCTTTCGCCAAATAATTTTGTCATAATGTCTGGATATTCTCCATTCATTAGTGGATCCATATACCTAATTTTACACAATAAACAAAATATTACTATGAATTTAATATTTTATCTTTCAAAATACGATTACAAACATGTTTTGTTGCTTACTGACCATCCAAGCATAAATTCCATTGCTCTCAGTGCTCCTGCTTTATCTGCATCAGAATCTGAATATGACTTATACCACATGCTAACTAGAGTGATTCCAATCTTTGCACCCTGTATAGACTGGGAAAAAAAATGCAACACATGATCAGAACAAGCTTGAATATTTAAAGCATCAAAATTATATAAGCTGTTTTGAATTCTAATTCCCATGATTTCTTGGTCCCGTGAAGCATTTCATTTTTAGAAGTTAAAAAAATGTGAGCAAAATTTATCTATCTTGTTTTACATTTTGAAGTATTAACTATTAAGCTCTAGATGCTTAACTAGAAGAAAAAATACCTGGAAGTATTTTTTATAAAGTTTAGCAGCTGCTTCATGTGCTAATATTGGATTGTGAGTAGTGACTTAGGGCTCAATGAGAGAATCACTGGCAGGACATCCAAGGAAAGCACTATGACGCCCGGGGGCATGATGTCCAAGTGAATAGCCTGTGCAACTAAATGTCCATAGCTCATTCATTGTAATCCAATTTTTGACACTATCTCCAAATTATGGGAAGCATATTTTGCAGTAGTCCTTGAAATCTTGCCTAGCGATAAGAAATATAATTAATACTACACTTGCTACTTCTGTAATGTAATGACGGTCGGAACAAAGCCTCCTTTCCTTGCATGCATATGAGCTGGCACACAACTCCCATATAACAAAAGGAATCCCTGACGTTACGTGCCTACCAGCTCATATTTGTACACAATTCCTTCAATCTATTCCGTGATGTGGGACTATTGTATCCAAACAATCATTCCTTCTTAACAACATGTGAGGCAATCCTAACAGTCTCCCCCTTGACTCGTGTAACGTCCCGTATATTTACGGTATAATAATTTAATTATTTAATTATTTAAATAGTAATTTAGAGAATTAAAGTGGTTTAATTAAATAATATTGAATATTTAATTAATATAAATAATAGAATAATATATTTAATTCTGAGATAGTCAGAATTTGTTGAATTCGCAATATTCTGTGAATTGGATTGTTTATAATATATAATTCAGTATAGAGTTGAATTATATTAACGAATTTATTATTTAAATGAAGTTTAAACGTATAATTATATTATAATTATAATCGAGCTCGAAATGGCGTGGTAGTTCGTAATTTGGCGATTCGAACTTTAAGCGAATATACAGAATCCGTTTTAAGTCGGATTTCTGTGAAACAAAAAACGTTTAGAGCTGGTGGAGTATATTTTCCGAATGGAAGAGAAAAATCGAGATTTCGTCGTGTAGATTGTGAGTTACGTCCAAATCAAATTTCCAGAAAGTCGCTATAGAATTCCTTTATAATTTTATAATGATTTATTTATATTTAAATGGATTTTAATTATAAATTGGGTATCGATTTAACACTGGATTTGAACTATCGAGTTACAAATTCAGATAGGAATATTCTGTAGCTGTATGGTATTATAGTGTGAATATATACGATAATATTTAATTATAAATATTTAATTTAAATATATTAATATTTAGAAGGGTTTATTTAGAGCTGTAAAAATAGCCAGTTTTGCAAACGACCTCCGTTTTCGACGAAACTAATTTTGTTGGATCCGCAATATTAAATTATTGCTATATTTCAATTTTCGTGATTTTTAGAGTCAGTATGTGGCCTTATGGATTTTTAATGTGAAAAACAGTCGATATTTTGACGGTTAAAAATATGCTGTGTGAGCAAATGGAGTCGGAATTCGACGAAACAAGTTTCTTGGGTCTGTAATGTCAAGCTGTAGTCGTTTGCCCATTTTCGTGATTTTTGGGTAACGTGTGTGATCGTTGGGATTGAAAACATTCATCGGAAATTTATATTTATATAAAAACAAAATATCTAGATATTTTGTCAACACTATAAATACCCCTTACTTTTGCCTAAACCCTCATTTCCCATTTATATGGTCAAAAGCTTCTTGGCTGCCACCGAAAATACTTCAGCAGTAAAATTGAGTGTTTGCAATTTATTATAAAACCAAACAAAATTCGATAAATCAAAATAGCTATGTATTTGAAATCAGAAGGGGTTGTTCTTCACGCTGACGTCCATCTGAAGGAGTTCGAAGCATATGGTTTCGCAAGTCTAAGCACAGCGTATGCCTAGGGTTGAATATCGCGAGTTATAGAAGCCTCGATCCTGGATTTTGAGTTCGTTTTGGGAATCAGAAGATCGAGTAGCTTAGTTTATGTTTTTTCCGGATTTTAGTAAAATGGAAAGTGTCGATGGTTTTTGGGTATCATAGCTCGAGCTGATGAGAACGCGACGGGAATCATGGAGGCGAGTTAGGAAAAACTTCGATGAAGAAGAAGTGTTTTCGAAGAGAAGTTTGGGATGTGATTCGTTTAGGGTGTTGTTGAAAGGGTGAGGAGATGTTGTACTTCGGTTTCGAACTGGAACGCCGAATGGGTAGGGGAAGTATGAGCACGAGTTTGGTCTTATGGGTATGAGGAGAGAGAGACTGGGAAGAGGGAGAGGGTGGTGAGATTTGTTTGGAATTTAGTGGTAAGATGAAGGCGCGATTTGGGGTCAATGAGGTTCAAAATTGACGGGAATTGGATGTAAGAGGAGCGACTGGTTTTTTAGTTATCAGGGAAGAAGAAAATCTATGCAAGGCCAAATGGGTAGGGGGAGTAATGGGCCGGGCATAATGGGTGAGCCCAATGAGATTAAAATCAAGTTTTATTTAATTTAAATGTGTATTAACTTGTAAAATTCATATCTTATTCATACGTAGTCAAAATTTAACAAAACAAGATCCGTTGGGATCGTATGGACGGACACTCCACAATGGAACAGACTGGGAACGAATCGGAGCTCGTTACAATTTATAGCAAAATAAATTATCTGTCTGAATCATGTGATGGTTATCGTTATTAACGATGATCGTCCAATGTGAGTAAATCTCACTAACTCTGCACAGTTATATTTTTATAACATATTTTTAGAACTGATAAATATTGGTTGATTGCTGTGTGTTGACTGTTTGGTTGAATTGCTTATGTATTGGTTGAAATTATAGATAACGATATATATATAAATCGTTAATTATATATTGATTTTGTTTATCAGAATATTTCATATAGAAATGAAATTGATGTGAATTATATTGTGTAACATCTGTGGATGTAGGGAAACAGGTTGGAGGGATCCAATAGGATCTCTCAATATTTATAATACTATTTGTTTTCATATATTTTGATATATGATGTGAAATATAATATGTGATTGATTATGATGATATTTGTCCTATTATTTGGTATTTTAAATACAATAAGAAATACCGGAATGTGGAAAAAGAATTTTCAAAGTGGTATTGAAAATAATATATTTATAAAATCGAAGGATTTTATAAAACGGTATATTTAAAAAATCAAAAGATTTCATAAAAGGATTTAATTATTAAATCAAAAGATTTTATAAAAGAAATTATTTATAAAATCATAGGATTTTATAAAGGAATATTTATTTAATAAATAAGATATTATAAGGGATATTTATTTGGAAAATAAAACTTATAAAAGGGAATTATTTATAAAATCAAAGGATTTTATAAAGAGGAATATTTATTTAGAAAATAAATAAAATTTATAAAAGGGATACTTATTTAGAAATAAATAGAGTTATAAAAGGAAATATTTTGAAAATAAAATATTGATATAAAATCAAAAGAATTTTATAAAAGGAAATAATTGGAATATGGATAGAAGTTTATAAAAGGAGAGTTTTACTTTAGGAAGGTTTAGACCCGTGCTTCGCACACGGGTATAACATGATATGGATTTGAAGAAAATATTTAATAGAAATCTGTTTTAACAGATGGATTGAGAAGATTAATTTATAAATAATATTTGATAAAATAAGTAAAATATTTATCATTGGATAAATGGAATATATAAGTCAGAACTTATATAGAGAAGAAAGAATCGATTTTAACATCGACATTGAAACTGAATATGAGCGTAGAGCTAACAAGACTTATTAATGGAATTATTAAGTGTTTGAGTATAAAATAAGATTTTATACAAATGGTTATAAATAGAAGTATAATTAGAATAATTAAAATAAGATATTATTTTAAATACGAAACCAAACTGTTTTAATTATATAAAGAATATATTATTCATATTAAATATGAATAATGGATTAAGGCAAGTAAATTGCAGAGAAGAAGATTATAAAGGAAATATTTTTCACCTTCGATGTGAATAATGGATAAAAATAAAAAAATTTATAAGTTAAAACATTTATAAAGAAAACTGGTTTTGGAATAGGGATTTAAATAATAGTTATTCGAAGAGAGATAATCGAATATAAGTTAATCAAATATAGTTATTCGAATATAAGTTATTCGAAGAGAGATAATCGAATATAAGTTATTCGAAGAGAGATAACCGAATATAAGTTATTCGAAGAGAGATAATCGAATGTAGTTATTCGAAGAGAGATAATCGAATATAAGTTATTCAAAGAGAGATAATCGAATATAGTTATTCGAAGAGAGTTAATCAAATATAATTTATTCGAAGAGAGATAATCGAATATAAGTTATTCAAAGAGAGATAATCGAATATAAGTTATTCGAAGAGAGATAATCGAATATAAGTTTTTCGAAGAGAGATAATCAAATAAGTTATTCGAAGAGAGATAATCGAATATAAGTTATTCGAAGTGAGTTAATCGAATATAAGTTATTCGAAGAGAGATAATCGTTGAATTCGATTATATTGAATTCAGGAAAGTACTTATACTTTCCGATTTTTAAATCAAGTTTTATTTATTTACAAATTAGGTGTTTATTTATTTATTCAAATTAAAGAATAAAAGTTATATTGGAAGTTAGATATTTCGAAAGTAGGGATTATAACGTTATCGTTATAACCAATGTTTTTATAAAAGAAGTGGATTCGTAAATAGAATCCGAGAGTTAGTTAAGGAAGTTTGTTAAAGATTAAAAGGATGAACTTGATCTATTTCGAGGTTAGAAATGTTGTTCAGTTAAGGTCTGAGAGGTACTTATACCCCAACTTGGTTGACTTTATTTTTAACTAAGAAATGATTAGGGTTTGATGGTGAAGGCTGGTTAAGTGAATTAGTTAATGAATGTAATGGTTGGAGTGGCATAGCGATGTTTTATTTAAAACATCAGGTTGAAGTAAATGAAGGTGTTTTGGAAACGTTTTCCAAAATAAGAATCAGAAATATTTTCTAATATAGAAAATAAGAAATGAGAGTAAACATGGAAATGTTTTCTAGTGATTAATGAAGTATATTTTCTAAACTTAGAAAATAAGAATTTACGAATATATGGAAAAAGGAAATGGGTAAATAAATAAATTAACGATAAGTTAATTAATTTAAGAGATAATTGATGATTGATGATGATCAATAGAATTTCCATCTGGATGTAATATCGTTGGTTTTACACATGTTTTCTTTGATAGTTAAATCACCGACTATCGAAGTTTTTGACCATTTTTCCGTTGTCATTATGGAGAGACCGGTTGGATTATTATCCGAGAACCACTCCGTATTGGCATAAGCGTTGCGAATCAAATATGTTGAAGATAATTGAAGACGGAGTTATGCAAGGGCTGTTTGTTAATCCTAGGTAGAAATTGCCTAAGATGGACTTACAGAGTAGTGCCTTCGGTTTGTCCAGTCCCAGGACAACTTGAATGGACGAGTGTCTAACAGAGTATATCTGGTAGATCGCATAAGTTGATCGTTTCAAACGTATTTATGTTGGTGGCGGAGGAATTCGTTTCTCTTATCTTTATTCCCGTGGTAATTTTGAGGAAATCAGTTTGTGAATTAACGGGTATGACGATGTGGCAGTCAAAGTAAATATAGATGTGATCTGTATAATAGTACGATATGACCTTAGGCCTCATCAACTGGGAAATGACAGAAATCGGGCAGGCAGCATGACTAAGTGGGTCGCACCCAATTAGGGTATATTGTCACCATCTAGAGAATATTCATATTCGTACTTCTTTCAATTCTGTGTCTCCCGGAAACGGTTATGTTGGAATACTAGCCGAGGGGTGGTAATATATTCGGTACTCTTAAGCGAAATGATAGGTCGGTCATGTGTGGCCGAGTTGCAAGATGTTCTTGTTGAACTCCAGCTTATCGCTTCTAGAGTACAATGATCGGAAGGTGGTTCCATACCTTGTCAGAGTTGGAAATCCATTACCCAATAAGAGCCCGTGGTTTTGATTGTATATTATATATGTGGAACGTGAGATGAAAGCGTTCTGCTAGTTTTCTATTTACTTGATCTAGACATTATTATAATATCAGACAAGTATTGTTTTAGAAAAATATTTGGGTTATCATAAGGTAAAAACCATCCGTGTTTATGTGTGGATCGGTCTTACGATTATCCTTTGTTTCAAAAGGATTTTGAAAAGTTAAACAAATGGTTTGAGTTTACTCACACCAGTCACATGACTGACCCATAGTTTGTTTTGTTTTGTTTTCCCTAAACTCTTGGGTGCCCAATTTTGTACGGGCAGTCAAGTAGTCAGGATTTTACAGATATACTTGGAGTGCTTGAAGCAGGAGGCTTCAGTAATATATAGCTATTGTTTATTTCCGCTGTGTTGTAAGTGTTATACTCTGATAATGTTACTGTATACATATGCTGATTTTATTTCAAAGTTATGTATCTATTATATATTGTTCGTTCCGCTGTGAGATTCGTGTTTACTCTGATGTTGTATGTTCTTCTTCTTCTTCTATTCTAAGTTTCTATCTTATCTATTCTCACCCTCTAATTTCTTTCATGGACTATCCGGTTTTTTCGGTTCTTGGATGATCGACATGGTGTTGTATGCCGATATCCAAGGTCTCAAAATTACCCGGGTCGTTACAGTGGTATCAGAGCTTAAGGTTAAGTGAATTACCTTGGCTCTATGGCGCAACTCAGTAGAGATGGGGTTAGTAATACCCCAGATTGAGTTTGAGTGTATATATACGAGTGAACGTATTAGTTAATTTTATAAAAATAAGTTTTTATTGTGGAGATTTATTGGTTGAGTAGTTTGTGAATTCTGGTCGATCAAACTAGTTTGTGAATTCTGGTCGATCAGTTTGATCCACTGTATCGATATGGGTTACTAAACACTTGAATACTTTAAACCATCACAGTATGTTTTAAAAAAGGTAAACGAAATAATTTTTACCCAATATTTTGATATAAAGGATTTATATTGGAATTATTATAATATATAATATATAATGGATATATTGGTTGTTATTATAATTAAGTAAGATTATAAAAAGTGAAATGGTTATGTAAATAACCAATCAGAATTCAGATAAGTGTAATGAATTGAATTAAATCTGAAATTAGAATCAGAATGGGAATTAAAATTCCTAGAATTTGAAAAGGTGTTTGTAAATGAAATTGAATTAAATATATGAGAATTTTAAAATCCTGGGAGATTTTAAATTGTTTACAAGCATTGTGAATAATATTTTGAATGTATTTCAAAATGGAAATGGATAAAAATGGTTTTGAAAGTTATATAGTATTGAACTCACTTCGATAGTTGGGAAATAACCCTGATGATGAATCGCGACATCATTAGTGTTCATTTTTGAGTTGCTAAGTGATGGATTAATACCAAAGATTTTATTTTTGAGTTTTTTTGAGAAAACAAGTTGTTTTGATATTCCAAAATGAATATTTTGATTTTTGGAAAAGGCTAAGCTGTTTTAAAACTCCCAGAAACAGATTATTTGAATTAAAACAAATTAATAAAAATCTGGGAAACCAAATTGTAATTGAAATGGATTGGTTTTTGAATTAATATTCCGATTTGAGTTATGAGATAAAGTTCTCTGATTAGAGAAATTAACCAGTTAATGAAATATGGGATGGAACTTAACTTGGTTGAGTATATTGATTGGTGAGTTAAGAAATTGAAAGTCAAGAATGATACTTGAGATTGAGAAGGGCATTTGGCTTGGATAAGCGAATGGGTGTGTTGGAGATGAAAGTGATTTGAGTTTGAATGGGTTGACATTGGTATATGCTGAATTGGTAGCAGATGTAAAGGATATAATGATGTGCCCGACAAAAAGGTACAAGTTTATTTTATATGAGTTTGGTGATTTATGAGCCTGTTTGGCAAGCGGCTTGGCTGTTTGATTTTCTTTTGGGTTGGAGAAGGCCTAGAGAGACGAGTTGTAGTTGTACCGATGGACCAGTACAAAGGAGGTGCTGGCGAAATTTTTCGAAAATTTCAGGTGTTAGAAAATTTTCAGGATTTTTGAAAATTTTCGTTGATAAGAATTAATTAATATTTTAATTGAAATTAAATTGGTTCAGTTGAAGCTGAAGTTAAGAGGTGAACAAATAATTTTTAACCAGTCAATAGGGTTTGTTTTCTACCTTAGCAATTTCGAGGATGAAATTATTTTAAGGGAGGAAGAATGTAACGTCCCGTATTTTTACGAGATAATAATTAATTTATTTAATTATTTAAATAGTAATTTAGAGAATTAAAATGGTTTAATTAAATAATATTGAATATTTAATTAATATAAATAATAGAATAATATATTTACTTCTGAGATAGTCAGAATTAGTTGAATTCACAATATTGTGTGAATTGGATTGTTTATAATATATAATTCAGTATAGAGTTGAATTATATTAACGAATTTATTATTTAAACGAAGTTTAAACGTATAATTATATTATAATTATAATCGAGCTCAAAATGGCGCGGCAGTTCGTAATTTGGCGATCCGAACTTTAAATGAATATACAGAATCCGTTTTAAGCCGGATTTCTGTGAAACAAGAAACGTTTAGAGCTAGTGGAGTATATTTTTCTAATCGAACAGAAAAATCGAGATTTCGTCGTGTAAATTGTGAGTTACGTCCAAATCAAATTTCCAGAAAGTCGCTATAGAATTCCTTTATAATTTTATAATGATTTATTTATATTTAAATGGATTTTAATTATAAATTGGTTATCGATTTAACACTGGATTTGAACTATCGAGTTACAAATTCAGATAGGAATATTCTGTAGCTGTATGGTATTCTAGTGTGCATATATACGATAATATTTATTTATAAATATTTAATTTAAATAATTTTAAATATATTAATATTTAAAAGGGTTTATTTAGAGCTGTAAAAATAGCCAGTTTTGTAAACGACCTCCGTTTTCGACGAAACTAATTTTGTTGAATCCGCAATATTAAATTATTGCTAGATTTCAATTTTCGTGATTTTTAGAGTCAGTATGTGGCCGTATGGATTTTTAATGTGAAAAACAGTCGATATTTTGACGGTTAAAAATACGCTGTGTGAGCAAACGGAGTCGGAATTCGACGAAACAAGTTTCATTGGTTCTGTAATGTCGAGCTGTAGTTGCTTGCCCATTTTCGTGATTTTTGGGTATCATGTGTGATCGTTGGGATTGAAAACATTCATCAGAAATTTATATTTATATAAAAATAAAATATCTAGATATTTTGTCAACACTATAAATACCCCTTACTTTTGCCTAAACCCTCATTTCCCATTTCTATGGTCAAAAGCTTCTTGGCCGCCACCGAAAATACTTCAGTAGTAAAATTGTGTGTTTTAAATTTATTATAAAACCAAAAAAATTCCATAAATCAAAATAGCTATGTATTTGAAATCAGAAGGGGTTGTTCTTCACGTTGACGTCCATCTGAAGGAGTTCGAAGCATATGGTTTTGCAAGTCTAAGCACAACGTATGCCTAGGGTTGAATATCGCGAGATATAGAAGCCTCGATCCTTGATTTTGAGTTCGTTTTGGGAATATGAAGATCGAGTAGCTTGGTTTATGTTTTTTTCGGATTTTAATAAAATGAAAAGTGTCAATGGTTTTTGGGTATCACAGCTTCGAGCTGATGAGAACGCAACAGGAATCATGGAGGCGAGTTAGGCAAAACTTCGATGAAGAAGAAGTGTTTTCGAAGAGAAGTTTGGAGTGTGATTCGCTCGGGGTATTGTTGAAAGGGTGAGGAGATGTTGTACTTCGGTTTCGAACTGGAACGCCGAATGGGTAGGGGAAGTATGAGCACGAGTTTCCTCTTATGGGTATGAGGAGAGAGAGACTGCGAAGAGGGAGAGGGTGCTGAGATTTGCTTGGAATTTAGTGGTAAGATGAAGGTGCGATTTGGGGTCAATGAGGTTCAAAATTGACGGGAATTGGATGTAAGAGGAGCGACTTATTTTTTTAGTTATCAGGGAAGAAGAAAATCTGTGCAATGCCAAATGGGTAGGGGGAGTAATGGGCCGGGCATAATGGGTGAGCCCTATGAGAATAAATTCAAGTTTTATTTAATTTAAATGTGTATTAACTTGTAAAATTCATATCTTATTCACACGTAGTCAGAATTGAACAAAACAAGATACGTTGGGATCGTATGGATGGATACTCCACAATGGAACTGACTGGGAACGAATCAGAGATTATTACAATTTATAGCAAAATAAATTGTCCGTCTGAATCAGGCGATGGTTATCATTATTAACGATGATCGTCCAATGTGAGTAAATCTCACTAACTCTGCCCAGTTATATTTTTATAACGTATTTTTAGAACTGATAAATATTGGTTGATTGTTGTGTGTTGACTGTTTGGTTGAATTGCTTATGTATTGATTGAAATTATAGATAACGATATATATATATATATGAATCGTTAATTATATATTGATTCTGTTTATCAGAATATTTCATATAGAAATGAAATTGATGTGAAATATATTGTGTAACATCTGTGGATGTAGGGAAACAGGTTGGAGGGATCCAACAAGATCTCTCAATATTTATAATACTGTTTGTTTTCATATATTTTGGTATATGATGTGAAATATAATCTATGATTGATTATGATGATATTGGTCCTGTTATTTGGTATTTTAAATACCATAAGAAATACCGGAATGTGGAAAGAGAATTTTCAAAGTGACATTGAAAATAATATATTTATAAAATCAAATGATTTTATAAAACAGTATATTTATAAAATCAAAATATTTTTTAAAAGGATTTAATTATTAAATCAAAATATTTTATAAAAGAAATTATTTATAAAATCATAGGATTTTATAAAGGAATATTTATTTAATAAATAAGATATTATAAGGGATATTTATTTGGAAAATAAAACTTATAAAAGGGAATTATTTATAAAAGCAAAGGATTTTATAAAGAGGAATACTTATTTAGAAAATAAATAAAACTTATAAAAGGGATACTTATTTAGAAATAAATAGAGTTATAAAAGGAAATATGTTTAAAATAAAATATTGATATAAAATCAAAAGAATTTTATAAAAGGAAATAATTGGAATATGGATAGAAGGTTATAATAGGAGAGTTTTACTTTAGGAAGGTTTAGACCCGTGCTTCGCACACGGGTATAACATGATATGGATTTGAAGTAAATATTTAATAGAAATCTGTTTTAACAGATGGATTGAGAAGATTAATTTATAAATAATATTTGATAAATTAAGTAAAATATTTATCATTGGATAAATGGAATATATAAGTCAGAACTTATATAGAGAAGAAAGAATCGATTTTAACATCGACATTAAAACTGAATATGAGCGTAGAGTTAACAAGACTTATTAATGGAATTATTAAGTGTTGAGTATAAAATAAGATTTTATATAAATGGTTTATAAATAGAAGTATAATTAGAATATTAAAATAAGTTATTATTTTAAATATGAAACCAAACTGTTTTAATTATATAAAGAATATATTATTCATATTAAATATGAATAATGGATTAAGGCAAGTAAATTGCTGAGAAGAAGATTGTAAAGGAAATATTTTTCACCTTCAATGTGAATAATGGATAAAAATAAATATTTTATAAGTTAAAACATTTATAAAGGAAACTGGTTTTGGAATAAGGATTTAAATAATAGTTATTCGAAGAGAGATAATCGAATATAAGTTAATCAAGTATAGTTATTCGAATATAAGTTATTCGAAGAGAGATAATCGAATATAAGTTATTCGAAGAGAGATAATCGAATATAAGTTATTCGAAGAGAGATAATCGAATATAGTTATTCGAAGAGAGATAATCGAATATAAGTTATTCGAAGAGAGATAATCGAATATAGTTATTCGAAGAGAGTTAATCAAATATAAGTTATTCGAAGAGAGATAGTCGAATATAAGTTATTCGAAGAGAGATAATCGAATATAAGTTATTCGAAGAGAGATAATCGAATATAATTTATTCGAAGAGAGATAATCGAGTACAGGTTATTCGAAGAGAGATAATCGAATATAAGTTATTCAAAGTGAGTTAATCGAATATAAGTTATTTGAAGAGAGATAATCGTCGAATTCGATTATATCGAATTCGGGAAAGTACTTCTACTTTCCGATTTGTAAATCAAGATTTATTTATTTACAAATTAGGTGTTTATTTATTTATTCAAATTAAAGAATAAAAGTTATATTGGAAGTTAGATATTTCGAAAGTAGGGATTATAACGTTATCGTTATAACCAATGTTTTTATAAAAGAAGTGGATTCGTAAATAGAATCCGAGAGTTACGTAAGGAAGTTTGTTAAAGATTAAAAGGATGAACTTGATCTATTTCGAGGTTAGAAATGTTGTTCAGTTAAGGTCTGAGAGGTACTAATACCCCAACTTGATTGACTTCATTTTTAACTAAGAAATGATTAGGGTTTGATGGTGAAGGCTGGTTAAGTGAATTAGTTAATGAGTGTAATGGTTTGAGTGGCATAGCGATGTTTTATTTAAAACATCAGGTTAAAGTAAATGAAGGAGTTTTGGAAACGTTTTCCAAAATAAGAATCAGAAATATTTTCTAATATAGAAAATAAGAAATGAGAGTAAATATGGAAATGTTTTCCAGTGATTAATGAAGTATATTTTCTAAACTTAGAAAATAAGAATTTACGAATATATGGAAATAGGAAATGGGTAAATGAATAAATTAACGATAAGATAATTAATTTAAGAGATAATTGATGATTGATGATGATCGATAGAATTTCCATCTGGAAGTAATATCGTTGGTTTTACACATGTTTTCTTTGATAGTTAAATCACCGACTATCGATGTTTTTGACCATTTTTCCGTTGTCATTATGGAGAGACCGGTTGGATTATTATCCGAGAACCACTCCGTATTGGCATAAGCGTTGCGAATCAAATATGTTGAAGATAATTGAAGACGGAGTTATGCAAGGGTTGTTTGTTAATCCTAGGTAGAAATTGCCTAAGATGGATTTACAGAGTAGTGCCTTCGGTTTGTCCAGTCCCAGGACAACTTGAATGGACGAGTGTCTAACAGAGTATATTTGGTAGATCGCGTAAGTTGATCGTTTCAAACGTATTTACGTTGGTGGTGGAGGAATTCGTTTCTCTTATCTTTATTCCCGTGGTATTTTTGAGGAAATCAATTTGTGATTTAACGGGTATGACGATGTGGCAGTCAAAGTAAATATAGATGTGATCTGTATAATAGTACGTTATGATCTTAGGCCTCATCAACTGGGAAATGACAGAAATCGGGCAGGAATCATGACTAAGTGGGCCGCACCCAATTAGGGTATATTGTCACCATCTAGAGAATATTCATATTTGTACTTCTTTCAATTCTGTCTCTCGGGAACGGTTATGTTGGAATACTAACCGAGGGGTGGTAATATATTCGGTACTCTTAAGCGAAATGAGAGGTCGGTCATGTGTGGCTGAGTTGCAAGATGTTCTTGTTGAACTCCAGCTTATCGCTTTTAGAGTACATTGATCGGAAGGTGGTTCCATACCTTGTCAGAGTTGGAAATCCATTACCCAATAAGATCCCGTGGTTTTGATTGTATATTATATATGTGGAACGTGAGATGAAAGCGTTCTGCTAGTTTTCTATTTACTTGATCTAGACATTATTATAATATCAGACAAGTATTGTTTTATAAAAAAATTTGGGTTATCATAAGGTAAAAACCATCTGTGTTTATGTGTGGATTGGTCTTACGATTATCCTTTGTTTCAAAGGATTTTGAAAAGTTAAACAAATGATCTGAGTTTACTCACACCAGTCACATGACTGACCCAGTGTTTGTTTTTTTGTTTTCCCTAAACTCTTGGGTGCCCAATTTTGTACGGGCAGTCAAGTAGTCAGGATTTTACAGATATACTTGGAGAGCTTGAAGCAGGAGGCTTCAGGAATATATAGCTATTGTTTATTTCCGCTGTGTTGTAAGTGTTATACTCTGATAATGTTACTGTATACATATACTGATTTTATTTCAAAGTTATGTATCTATTATATATTGTTCGTTCCGCTATGAGATTCGTGTTTACTCTGATGTTGTATGTTCTTCTTCTTCTTCTATTCTAAGTTTTTATCTTATCTATTCTCACCCTCTAATTTCTTTCATGGACTATCCGGTGCTTTCGGTTCTTGGATGATTGATATGGTGTTGTATGTCGATATCCAAGGTCTCAAAATTTCTCGGGTCGTTACGACACGCATCCTACGAGTATCTTTTGAGAGCACTACCTTGCCTGCATGGCCCTATCCGTACCTTCGGCTACGATAACACTTTTTGTTCCGACTGTCGTTACATAACAGTGGTATCCTAGCCGAAGGTTCGGACTACGCCATGCAGGCAAGGCAGTGCTCTTAAAAGATACTCGTATGATGCGAGTCAAGGGGGAGATTGTTAAGATTGTTTCACATGTTATTAAGGAGGAATGATGGTGTGGATACAATAGTCCCACATCACGGAATATATTAAAGGAATTGTGTACAAATATGAGCTGGTAGGCACGTGACATTAGGGATTCCTTTTGTTATATGTGAGTTGTGTGCCAGCTCATATGCTTGCAAGGAAGGGGGATTTGTTCTGATCGTCGTTACATAACAGTGGTATCAGAGGTAAAGGTTCGGACTGGGCCATGCAGGCAAGGCCATGCTCTCAAAAGCCACATCACGGAATATATTGAAGTAATTGTATACAAATATGAGCTGGTAGCCACGTAGCATCAGGATTCCTTTTGTTATATGGGAGTTGTGTGACAGCTCATATGCGTGCAAGGAAAATGGGCTTTGTTCCAACTGTCATTACGTAACAACTTCATCCACTATTTTGAAACGCTAATCTTTAGTGTCGGTTGAGGGGTGTATGTTTATGATGAATAAGTTCATGTTATGACATGAAGTGTTCAAATTTTAAACAGATTTTATTTCTGATGATTTCATGTGCTGTAAAATAGGTTGTCTTTCGTTTATTGTATTATTCTTAAGAAGACCTATATAACAGATTATCAGTTGCAAATAAAGAAAAGAGTGCTCAATGTGATTAAACACTTACAAGGTCCTCTTGTCAAGGAAGCCGCCGTATTTTTCTTCCAAATCTTGCGAGACATCCCAATGGAAGAGTGTAACAAATGGCGTTATACCTGCAATATAAATTACATGTAAGTGTAATGTGAAATAAAACTTATACATTTGTAATACACAAGATTTCTAGTTCTCACCATTTTCTAGCAGCTCATTGATGAGACTGTTGCAGTACGTGAATCCTTCTCAATTTATTCCTCCTTTCAAGGTAACATCTGCTTTCATAATACATATCAAGCAAGTTCAAGACTGAATGATTTATGTAGTTGTTGATATCATATAAACATCAATGTTGTATTTATTTATTTCTTTTAAACTAATTAAACTTCATTCTGAATTTCATTTGTAGGTTTACTTTAGACACTGCAACAAAATAACTCTTTAGTAGCGTTTAAAAAACCCTATAAAAGGCTATTATGGCATTTTTATAAACGATGTATATCAACAAGCTATAATAGGTTAGGGGTATATGATAACTAAATAAAAACGCTATAAATAGCATGCTATCAATAAGGGCCTTTCATAGCGCTTTCAGTGCTATAAAAAGTCATGTTGTGGCTTATTTAGATTGCTGACTTGTAGACACATAGCGGGAAAAAAACGCTTTCAAATCGTATAACAGCGTTTTATAAATGCTATTATATAGTATAACATCATTTTATAAATGCTCTTGAAACGATTAATTGCATGCTATTAAAAATAATTTTTGTACCATGTACATATCCATTATCACACTATAATCGACAGATTTACATAAACACAAAATAATATAAGTCACATTAAACCAAAATTAACTAACTATTCAACTTCCATATAAAATAATACATTATATGTTATAATATTTAATGTACAATACATTAATCATGTAAATGATACAAGTGATAAAAATCATACTACCCATGAGGATTAAGCATGCAAACCAAAAAAAAAACGTGACATCGAAAAAGTTCAAATCCTTAATATACTGCAGCATGTTGTCGTTTGTATGCACTATAGACGGGTAAGTACCTACGAAAAAAATTCAACAATTAGCAATTATAATTTTGTGTTTGTTTTTTACTTTATTATATAAACTTAATTAATTTATATGAAACTTAATTAATTTAGTTATTTTAATAAACTTAGTTCATTTATATAAATTAATTAAATTAACTCGTTTAAATTTATAAAATTTAGTTAATTTATATTAACATATGGAATTTCTTAAAATGAACATAATTTTGTTTTAAATACTTTATTCGACAATTACATGTCTATTGCTATAAGCTTATTAGTTTTTATAAAACTTAACTAAATTTTATAAACTTAATTTAAGAAAATTGTTGTTTATTTAACTATTTGAAAACTTAATTAACTTAGTTACTTATTTTAAACTTAGTTACACTGTAACAACCAGGAAAATCTGAGCCAATTTAAAATTTTTATTTTGCCGATTTTAATGAATTTTGAATACTTAAAATGAATATTTTAAATAATAACGACTAAAAAATTATTTAAATTGAAGTTAAAACGAATAAATTTATTTTAATTATATAACGAGCCTGAAATGGCGCGGCAGTTCGAAAATTCGATTTCGAATTTCAAATGAATATACAGAATTCAATATAAGTCAGAATTGAACGAAACAAGAAATATATGAATCTGTTTAATCATATCTTTCTAACGAAGCTAAGAAACTGAGATTTCACTTTACAAGTTGAAAGATATGTCCAGTTTAAAATTCAGAAAAGTCGCTGTGGAATTTATATATATTTTTAATATATATAAGGCCCTTAAAAATGGAAATTTTGCAAACGACTTCTGTTTTCGACGAAACCACTTTTGTTGGATCCGGGATGTCAAATTATTGCTAGATTCCAAAATTCATAATTTTTGGGATTAATATGTGAGCGTGGCAAAGGAAAACGTGTTTGGTACTTTCAGTTTGAATTTAATCAACTGAAAAATGACCATTTTTCAAACGGTCTTCAAATTCGACGAAACTAGTTTTGTTAGGACCGCGTCGTCAATACAAAGCTAGAAATAATTTTTCTAGAATTTTTAGAGTTCGTTTGTAGCCCCGGTAAATTAAAACGTGCGTTAAAATCAATTTAAAATGTTATATTAATTTATATTTTAACTTTGATAAAAACTGACTAAAACGATCGAATTGGCTAACGAAATATATCCCATTGTGTTCGGAATGGGGGTAATTAGCTAGGGGCGACAGTCGATGGGTTTAGTTTGGAGTTCGAATTTTAAAGTAACTTTTCGAAGAAAGAATTAAAATAAATAAATTAATAAATTAAATACACCCCCTCTCTCTATTTACTCTCTCTCCCTCCCTCGTTATTCGTTCAGAAGGAAATCGAAGAAATAGAAGAAAAAACCGATGCGTCACATCGACGCCGCCGCCCACCCTCCGACCGCCGTCGCTCCACCGCCCCTGGCCCTACGCCGCCGATCCGCCTTCCCAGCTCCTCCTCCGCCCCTTCCTCCGTTAAAACCACGTACCCCAAACCCTTTTAAACCCTAGACCGCCCAAACACCCACCGCCACCGCTGCATTGGGTGCACCACAGCCGGAACGACCTCCATCGCCACCACCTGACGGGCTGCGCCCTCCCCGCCACCTTGACACCTTATTAAGCTTTCATTTTTGTTTTTCTTCATTCATGATGCGAAGAAATTTGGGTTTTTAATTTTTATAACATAGTAAATTAGTTTTAAATGATAGAATAAAATCAGTTTTTATATATTTAAAGAAAATAGGAAAGTATAGATTTTATTATGAGAATGAAATGTTTTTTAGAATGGAAAGTGTTAACTACCTAAGACTCATTCAAACATTTTGTCGAATATTATAAATGCGCTCAATCAGACTTCTCTACAGCTAACCAAGGATCGAGCAGCACCTACTAGTTCTGGTCGTGCACTTCCCCCAAGACGAGCAGGCCCTTAGCAGTGATGCTCCACAGTGGTCGAGCAGATATTAGCAAAGCTCCGGTCGTTCGCAAGTTGGCCGGTCGGTCTCCCTTCTCCAGGTGCTGGTCGGTTGTTCTCCAGGTGCTGGTCGGTCGGTCCTCATCCGACCCTGTCGCTCTCTCATTTTCTGGTCGAACGCCTCCTCGCTGGTCGGTCGAAGTAGGCTCTAAAATGGACGAGCAGCCCTGTTCAGCTTCGGGTCGAGCAGCTCTCACATGAGCTTGGTCAAGCAGCATGAAGTCCATGAGGTCGAACACTGTGAAGAAGAATGAACGAGCAGTTCATTAGTTTTGAGGTTGAGCAGATTTAGATAAAAGAAATCAAAGAAAGAAATGGCAATTTCGTGAATTCCATTTCCCTTTTTGCACAGTAAGAAGTATAAGAGAAATGCGTAAAAAGACAAGAGGGGTATTGGTGTAAATAAGGGAAACAGTAGCTTGTTTTAGTGATTCCTGGTCGGTCCTCCCATTGCTGAAGCCTCCTGGTCGTCCTTATAAGCTCCAGGTCGGTCAAGGCATGTTCGGTCGTTTTTGGAGTATGACAACTGGTAACAGCTGGCGATGGCAGTTCTGTAAATACCCAAAAACACCGACCACGCTCCTTCACTTCATAATTACAAGCCTGCCACTACCCTCAAACTTCACCTATAAATAGCCCCCTTCTCCACATTTGAGGGGGAGGATCCCGCTACCCCGAAGGGCTGCTAAAATCACTTCTCCAAGCTATTTTCAAGCTTCATCCATGGCTTCCATAGCTTCATTCTTCACTCATCATTAAATCCTCATTTCCATTGACGATCCACCATTAAAACCCATTCAAACTCCACTCAAACAACTAAAATCTCCATTAATCCTCTCTAAAAACTTAGATCTACCATTGAAATGCTATGGAATCGAAGAGAACCACCTTTAAAGTGAAGTGTTGAGGACTTTTCATCCATTTCGACTAAAATTGGAAGAGATCCAACCATTCCATTGGCGAATTCAAGTGCGATTCACATCAAAGAGGGAAAAATGAGAGATTCATTGTAAAATGAGAGAGATTTGCTTGGCATTGTGCTTTGTAATGTGAAAGTGATAATGAAGGATGTTTACATAACGGACGTAGATCCGTATAGGATCGAACCACTCTAAAATTGTGTGCTCTCTTTTGTTGCTTTATTTTCTGTGATTACGGCTTCACATTTCTTCATACATGCTTTTCATAGTGCCTTGCCCTTGATTTGGTGGCGTGCTTTCTTAGCACCTTACCTCTAATTGGGCGACGCGCTCTTAAAGCATCGTATTTGGTGTTTGATCATTTTTGATTAAAACATTTGGCGCCCACCGTGGGGTCGTGATCACATTTTCAATCTCAATCACCCATCCGGAATTGGGATCCCTGGAGAGGTTTTCCTTGAGGTTCAAATCCATAACCGAAGTGATGGCAAAATCCAAAAAGGCGAATAGCAAATCCGTTGGAGGAGCCGAAGATATCGCCAACAACGAAGCTACACCTCAAACTAACCGTCTGGAGGTTGGCCAAAATTCCATAAGCGGAGCCGGTGTCACAAAAGACGAGTTAGATGTTGTGGTTGCCAACATAAACCAGCGAGTTGATGCCGCTACCAAATCTATGATGGAGAAATTAGATGCCATCCTCGGTGTTCGCCCTAATCCTACTCTTCCAAGGGCTCAAGTCAATCTCGATGAGAAGGAAGGTTCTTCCGCTTCCGACCAAAATCCTAACAATGATATGGAGGATGTTTAAGGTCGAGAACATGACGACAATGGAGCCAAGGTTGTGGACGCCAAGCCACATGCTAACAATCATTCTGCCCAATATACTCGAAATGTTGTTAGTCCCGCAGGGGCACTTCCTACATCCTTGAACCGTGTTGACTTGCTGAGGAAAAGATCCGGTAAAGGGATCGACGTTGGTGCTGCGGAACAACGCAACACTGAAGAGTATATTGCAGGGATGATTGAGCAGATTATGAAAAAGAATCAAGCTTGCGAGGATGACGAAAGGGACTGGGATTTCTCTCCGAGTCGAACTCCATTCACCGAGAGGGTCCTTCAAGCGGAGTGCCCAAAGAAGTTCATTCCTCCCACTCTACCTCCATACAATGGTCTTACTGATCCCAATTATTTCTTGTTCAAGTATGAGTGGGGCATGACCGCAGCTAAAGCTACCAATGAGACGAGGTGCACTTACTTTCCTCTTTACTTGGAAGGAGCTGCATCACTATGGTTCACGAAGTTTCCTCCCAAATCCATTGATCAGTTCTCGGATCTTACTAAAAAGTTTAAAGAGCAGTTTCGCTTATATGCTGTTAAGGCTAAAGATGCTATAACTCTCTCATCGATGAAATAGAATCCTGGAGAAACAGTCAAAGCATTCCTCAGTCGCTTTAATGTTGCTCTTTCCGAAGTACGAAATTCGGAACCCCGCATAATCCTCATGTCCCTTCTTAGTGCGATAGATGAGAATAGCGAGTTCGGCAGATGGATTAAGATGAAAGAGCCGACCACGCTTGACAAATTCTACAAGAAAGCGGAAGAATACATGAGGATAGACAAGGATCCTTCAGTTGGCCTAAGCAATGCCTCCGAAGACAAAAGGAATGACGACACCCACAAGTCTCAGGGGCAGAAGCGATTCAATGACAGGAACGGAAACAAAGCTAACAAAAAGTCCCACCTTTTCAGCTCTTCTGAATTAACTCCGCTGAACGACTCTATTGAAAACATCTATTTTGCTACCAAGGACAAAGAGAATTATCCAGAACCTCGTCCAATAAAGGTAACGGACAAGATGATCAGATCTGGGAAGTTCTGCATTCTCCACACACAACCAGGTCACAACACCAATGAGTGCAGGGAGCTGAAAGCTGTTATCGAATAAATGATCAGAAGCGGACGCTTACAACAGTATCTAAAAGATCCGCAAGCTGCAAATCATTCTGCAACTCCCCAGGGACAGGGTGCATCAAACAGTCAAAATGGTCCTATCAACGGAATTCCTGCTCAAGCTGACCAAAGGCCTATAATCAATTGATGGCCATTGGTATTCTCATTTCAATGGCCCAGAATAAGGGATTTACATCGCCATCCCCTTACTTCCTGCTTTACTACTTGCTTTACTCTACATTTTGCTTTCTACTACATTAGGAACTTCTTGTAAGAAACTTGTAATATGGCATAAGGATTGTACTGAACGATATCTGTATGAATAAAGTCTTGCTTGCTTGAATGAGTCCCTTACTTACGGGGTTTTCAATAATTCAAAACTTACTACAAGACGATTCTTCATTACAGGTTATCGGACAAACGCTTGCACTCTCGAAACCTAATGTACTATGGAAAATCCCACGACACTCCTTCAAGCATGGATTGCACAAAATATCAACATACCTAAGTTCGATCGTAAAAATGCCATCTTGAAGGATGAATAAAGGAAATAGCTAAAAGCCAGACGGTGGAGAGTTTAGCAAGTATAACAAAAGTCCTACCACAGAAAAGCAAGGCAAATCATTTGCGTAGCATCTGATACGTTCAGATGTGAAGAATGTCCAAATCATTTGCGTAGCATCTAATACGTTCAGATGTGAAGAATGTCCAAATCATTTGCGCAGCATCTGATACGTTCAGATGTGAAGAATGTCCAAATCATTTGCGTAGCATCTGATATGTTCAGATGTGAAGAATGTCCAAATCATTTGCATAGCATCTGATACGTTTAGATGTGAAGAATGTCCAAATCATTTGCGTAGCATCTGATACGTTCAGTTGTGAAGAATGTCCAAATCATTTGCGTAGCATCTGATACGTTTAAATGTGAAGAATGTCCAAATCATTTGCGTAGCATATGATACGTTTAGATGTGAAGAATGTCCAAATCATTTGCGTAGCATCTGATACGTTCAGATGTGAAGAATGTCCAAATCATTTGCGTAGCATCTGATACGTTCAGATGTGAAGAATGTCCAAATCATTTGCGTAGCATCTGATACGTTCAGATGTGAAGAATGTCTAAATCATTGACGTAGCATCTGATACGTTCAGATGTGAAGAATGTCCAAATCATTTGCGTAGCATCTGATACGTTCAGATGTGAAGAACCAAAATCCCCCCATAGCAGGGGCAAATAGCCCAAGACCTCTACGGGGGCAAATAACCAAAGACCTCTCCGGGGGCAATTCCTTAACCTCATGGAGGTCCAGGCTCCTTCAGTCGGAATGCAAAACACTCATGACGATGAGTGACTTAGCCAATGACTGATGCCCGCTCCATGAAGCTAACCTTTACCTTAACCGCACGGAGGTCCAGGCTTCTTCAGTCGGGAGACGAAACACTCGTGACGATAAGTGGAGTAATCGATGACTGATGCCCGCTCCATGAATCCATTCCTCTACACCATAACCTCATGGAAGTCCAGGCTCCTTCAGTCAAGAGACGAAACACTCATGATAATGAGTGGAGTAACCGGTGGCTGATGCCCGCTCCATGAGGGTAAATCGATCCTTCCAACAAAGAAGATCAATAGCCACCTCCTATGCAGGGGCATCAATATCGAAGATTTCTCCAGAAGGAATCAACAACAGATATGTATTCTCTACATGTGGAATATATTACATGGTGAAATAATGTTTAAAATCTACAGTCAATTTCAATCGATTAGTTGATTTTAATCGTTTATTATGAATTCAAATTAGAATAGTGTGTTTGTGCAAATGAATTTTGATGAGTTTCAAACCATCAAATAAAACAAGTTTAGCACAAATGTATTATTTTATTTCAAAGGAAAAATTCATCGTAAATCATTAACTAATCCACTATCGACACGGACAATCGATAGTGAGTATAAGTCCAAAATCGTGCAAGTGCTTGTTTTCATTACAGAACGGGTGCTACGGAACATATAAGTCCAGTCAACAAGTTCAAACTTGGAGCGTATGGATCAATAAGTCAAAGCAGGATTTGCCATAGCAAGTAAAAAGCTACGACTGAATTCCAACGTAGACCAAGAAAGCAACGTTCATTTCGAAGCCCGCATTTCTCGCAAGCAAAAAATACAAACTTCGAGGGGCAAATGTTAACTACCTAAGACTCATTCAAACATTTTGTCGAACAGTATAAATGCGCTCAATCAGACTTCTCTACAGCTAACCAAGGATCGAGCAGCACCTACTAGTTCTGGTCGTGCACTTCCCCCAGGACGAGCAGGCCCTTAGCAGTGATGCTCCACAGTGGTCGAGCAGGTATTAGCAAAGCTCCGGTCGTTCGCAAGTTGGTCGGTCGATCTCCCTTCTCCAGGTGCTGGTCGGTCGGTCCTCATCCGACCCGGTCGCTCTCTCATTTTCTGGTCGAACGTCTCCTCGCTGGTCGGTCGAAGCAGGCTCTAAAATGGACGAGCAGCCCTGTTCAGCTTCGGGTCGAGCAGCTCTCACATGAGCTTGGTCAAGCAGCATGAAGTCCACGAGGTCGAACACTGTGAAGAAGAATGAACGAGCAGTTCATTAGTTTTGAGGTTGAGCAGATTTAGATAAAAGAAATCAAAGAAAGAAATGGGAATTTCGTGAATTCCATTTCCCTTTTTGCACAGTAAGAAGTATAAGAGAAATGCGTAAAAAGACAAGAGGGGTATTGGTGTAAATAAGGGAAACAGTAGCTTGTTTTAGTGATTCCTGGTCGGTCCTCCCATTGCTGAAGCCTCCTGGTCGTCCTTATAAGCTCCAGGTCGGTCAAGGCATGTTCGGTCGTTTTTGGAGTATGACAACTGGCAACAGCTGGCGATGGCAGTTCTGTAAATACCCAAAAATACCGACCATGCTCCTTCACTTCATAATTACAAGCCTGCCACTACCCTCAAACTTCACCTATAAATAGCCCCCTTCTCCACATTTGAGGGGGAGGATCCCGCTACCCCGAAGGACTGCTAAAATCACTTCTCCAAGCTATTTTCAAGCTTCATCCATGACTTCCGTAGCTTCATTCTTCACTCATCATTAAATCCTCATTTCCATTGACGATCCACCATTAAAACCCATTCAAACTCCACTCAAACAACTAAAATCTCCATTAATCCTCTCTAAAAACTTAGATCTACCATTGAAATGCTATGGAATCGAAGAGATCTACCTTTAAAGTGAAGTGTTGAGGACTTTTCATCCATTTCGACCAAAATTGGAAGAGATCCAACCGTTCCATTCGCGAATTCAAGTGCGAGTCACATCAAAGAGGGAAAAATGAGAGATCAATTGTAAAATGAGAGAGACTTGCTTGGCATTGTGCTTTGTAATGTGAAAGTGATAATGAAGGATGTTTACATAGTGGATGTAGATCCATATAGGATCGAACCACTCTAAAATTGTGTGCTCTCTTTTGTTGCTTTATTTTCTGTGATTACGGCTTCTACATGCTTTTCATAGTGCCTTGCCCCTGATTTGGTGGCATGCTTTCTTAGCACCTTACCTCTAATTGGGCGACACGCTCTTAAAGCATCGTATTTGGTGTTTGATCATTTTTTGATTAAAACAGAAAGATTATATTTTTATAAATATAAAGATTGTATTTTTATATATAGATAAAGTTCATGTCTTTAGAACGATAAAGTATGATTATTCTTAGTTTAAAAATATGATTTTTAACCTAAAGATTTGATTTTTGTTATAGAAAAGATTTGACCTTTAAGTAGAAAAGAGTTGATTTTTAATTAGGATAAAAATTTAATTTTTATATGATGTAGAGAATAAAAATATAATTTTTATTATATGAACATCACCATAATTACTTGATTTTTATGTTATGAATATCACCAGAAAAATGTGATCTTTATTTATATAGTAGCGGTATAAAAATGTGATTTTTATCCATTTAGCGTTGATATAAAGATACGAATTTTATATATACAGTAGCGTTATAAAAATGTGATTTTTAATGTAAAACCACGTGTAACAGATCTCGTTGGAAGCACGATGAAGATTTCCTACATATGAAGAGTCGCGATTAATTGGTTTAGCTAATCTGTGAGAACTTCTCACTTTAATTTCTTTTCTAGTTAAAATTATATACTAGGATGCAGACAGTACTTAGCAGCACCCAACACCCGTCGTCCACAGACCATGGACGACTTGATTGTTTGATTGTGTTTGGATTGATTTGTTTGTGTGAATTTGCTAAGTGATGTGGAATGGAAAAATAAATATTCATGTGTTGAATAAAAGAAAATTCATGTGTTGAAATAAATTATTTATCGTTAAAAATATAAATTTAACGTGAATGTGAATAAATAAATATTCATTTACAAATCGAACGATTTGTTTATGTACACCTATTTGAGGGATATTGATTGGGACGATAAATTTTACACATCGCCCAACTGCACAAATAAAATATGTGTTTGTTGATTTGAAACCCCACACGGGTATTGGGATGACGTTTGACGTACACTAATCCCGATAATTAGTTGTATGTCAATCGATGGTTGATAGACAGCTGTGTAGTGCACTTTAGATGATGGTTAATTATTTATGATTGCTGTTATATACATGTGTTGTATGGAATCCATATAAATAACACTATATGGTAATTTGTTGAATCTCATTCCAATCCGGGAAGAAAGAAATATTTTTACAATAAAATTTACATTTTTATTGTAAGTAAGAATTAATAAAAACCTTCATGTGTTGAATAATATTCCTGTGTTAAATAAAAGCCGTGATAATTAGATATGCGCCATTTTGACGCGAACGATATTTTTATCGATTATATTCGTTTTATAATAAATATAGAAAAGGAAGTGATTTCAAAATCTAATATTTTGAAAATATTATCATTTACATATTAATGATATGGAATATTCAATTTTGATTTAAAATTGAATATGAAGTTGAAACTGTTTTGAAAACAAATTTAAAACGATTTATAAAATACGTTTTAAATGGAAATCGACGAAATATATATAATATATATATTATATATATTAATGGTCTGAATAGAACGCGCCGCGCCGAGACCATTCCTGAATTTCGACCATTGACTTCGAATTGATATTACGGGAGATTCGACCGTCGGATTCTCCAAAAACCGGAACCGTTGGGTTCGTATCGAAAAGAGCTTTCCAACGAATATAAGAAATTTGAAATCTAACGGTTGGATTTGGAATTATGTCCAAATCAAATTTTGAAAAGGTCGCTGTAAGTGCAGTTCGACGACCGTTGATGGAAATCGACTGTACGGGCCTTGATAAAATTATTAAAAATATTAATAATTAGTGTAAAATCATAATAAGGGATTTGGGAAGAATTGGGATGAAAAACTCAATATATGAAAAGATAAAAATAGATTTTTATCGAGTTGAACTAGTTATTAACTAGAATTGAAATCCAATTTTTTTAAAAAGAAATAAATAGGATTGAGAATGGGTTTTAAAATAACCAGAATTTCCAATAAATAAATTGGGATGGATTTGAATCGAAATCATCTTCGGGATATTTCGATGTTGGATTTCGTGATTATACAAGTATTGTTATGGAAATTTGAAAGATATATTATATATCGTTATTTCCAATACGATATTTGTTAGTTTTAGAATTCAATATTGAATATAAGCCGATATATTTTCTATTCAGAGCCTTATATTTAGTATCGAATTGGATTTGGGGTTTATCGTGAGCTGTGTTTTTAAATGACATTAGTTCTTTAACCCGGGTAAAGATAAGATTAATTTCTTAACTTTGAAAAGTCATTAAGTAATGATTGTTGAGATTAAAACTGAATCAGAGTTCTAATGAATCTTTAATTAGATTGAAATGATCAAAATTGGATTACCACCAGTTTTACTCCAAGCGATAGTTAAATCTTTAATTATATTTGAACGTGAAATGGTAATTAATTTTACTGATAACACCGTGGTATTAGATGTGGAGTATCACCAGTTTTGCTCCAGGGGATAAATAGGTTGGGATTGGGAAATTAAATAAAGGATTACTTCGGTAAGGTGCGCTAATCCCGACTAGTTTGGAAAACCTTAACTTGGTTTGATATCCAAAGGAAGATTAAAGAATAAAATTTAAAGAATTTATCTTTGATAAATTTAATGGGAACCTTTCCCTAAGAATGTGAATATTTGAATAAAAGAATATTCAGGATTGGAATGAGGCGTATATTGTGTTTGTGTAACACTTGTTTATTACATACGCGAGTTATTCGGAAAGACCGGGTTTATCCCATTCTGAATAACTGAACCGACAATAAGTCAAAGATGAAGCTGGTGGTTGAAGACCGGAGGTCTTCACATCGTTTGGATAATTACTGATGATCTTGATTAGGCTGTACACCCAAGAGGAGGGAATCGGTTGGTGATCGTCCAGACGTACTTGGAGATCGATGGATATGCGAGGAATAAGGTTCCTCCGGTTTCGTTCAGACCCGGAACGAACTTGTAAATGGACTGTGTGTCTGACATGGGATTTCATTCTGTGTGATTGAGTGATATCGGTTGCATAGCGTGAATTGCCTGTGTGGCATGCTGAGATGCAAATGATCAAGGCTTCTGTTGATAAGCAGAGTCTTGTGGTGATGATCAAAGCACAGCTCTAATACAGCGTAGCTTTGTGTAGCATTAATTCGCGAGCCTCACACCCCGGTGTGAACCAAACACGGGAGACGAGCTTAAGGGAGGACATGCGTTTTCTTCTAGTTAGGAGTGGCGTCAGTGCTAGAACTGGCTGACGAGTTTGACTCATGTGGTTGTTGGAATTGGAGGCGCCTCGGATATATCGGTCGTTCTCGAACCGATGGATTCATTAGTTGGCTCATTTACGCCCCCATAGGGCGGGGAGACGCAGTGTTCAGGAATTTTAATCCACATCGGTGGACCGGCCCTGACGATCCAAAGGTCACTCGAGCTCTGACCTGAGACATGGGCTAGATTGTCTCGAAGCGGTGAGGACTATCTTTTGCCTCGGTTCATAGATGGAAATCCAACTTCCAATACGACATTTTGCGGTTTTATTTGTAGAGCATAGTATGGCGACATAGTAGCATGGGATGCTATGCGTCTATGATTGATACATTTATATTTGAAGTTGTTTTCTTCACTTATAGTAATAATAAAAGATTGAATTTCGCGTATCAAGCATTCTTGGCTATTATAAGGTAAAAACCCTATCCTTCGGCTTGCGTTGCATTGTGTGATGGGACCTGGGTCTTATAATAGCTTCATTGTTCTTTATTTAGCATTGCGCTGTTTGTTATATGCACTAGTATTCTTGGAGGGAAACCCGTTCCGTGTTATACGGCGTGGTCCCTTGATTTACCTAGCTTTAAAATAAAGATTAATAACTGTTTTAGTTCTCACACCAGTCACATGACTGACCTGGAGTTTATTGTTTTAACCTAAACTCTGGGTGCCCTTATTTTCCGCACGGGCAGCTAGTAGTTTTGGTTTTGTAGATTTATATTCACAGGACTCTGGTTTATAGCTGGAATGATATTCAGGAAGCTTTGTATCCGTGTATCTCTTTCAGTTGTACTTAGTATTATTTTTCCGCTGCAGTTATGTATTTGAATCTCTGATATTTGTCAAATGTATATTATTTGTCTATACTCTGTATATTCTTGTACTCTGATGTAAATTGTTGTAATAAGCAATGAAATGTTCTTCTGTTTGTGTTCTGATCTGTCGTGTTCTCAAAGCAATCCGGGCTTTCCTTCATGGGGAAGTTCGGGTCGTTTTATACACTATTATTATTATTATACTATTATTATTATTATAAATTTAGTTTATAAACTTAATTAATTTTATAACCTGGTTAACTTTAATTAATTTTTTATAAAAAATTAAATGATTTTTATTAAACTTAGTCAACTTTTATAACAATTTAACAAAGATTCCAAAATAAAGAACATGTAATATTCATATTATTATTATTATTATATTGGTTGAATATTTATAATATTAGTTTATAAATTTATTATTATTATAGCATTACTATTATTATTGTATTATATTATTATATCATATCATATATAATATTATTGATAACTTTTAATAACCCCGTTAACTAATTTAATTTTTATAAAAAATTAGATGATTTTTATTAAACTTAGTCAACTTTTATAACAATTTAACAAAGATTTCAAAATAGAGAACGTGTAATATTCATAATATTATTCTTAATATATTATTGGTTAAATATTTAAAATATTAGTTTATAAATTTATTATTATATTATATTATCGTATTATATTATAATATTGTTATATATTTATTTTATATACCTTTAGTTAAATTTTGTAAATCTCGATTAACTTAGTTAAATACTTATAAAATAAGTTTATAAATCTATTATTACTATTATTTCTATTATATTATATTATTAATTAATTTTTATATACCTTTCCTTAAATTTCATAAAACTCAATTAACTTGGTTAAATTTTATATAGCTTTAGTTAAATTTCACAAAACTCGCTTAACTTAGTTAAATATTTATAAGATTAGTTTATAAATTCATTATTATTATATTACTTTTAATTTTTATTATATTATATTACAAATTAATTTTTATATACCTTTCGTTAAATTTTATAAAACTCAATTAACTTAGTTAAATTTTATATAGCTTTTGTTAAATTTCACAAAACTCGCTTATCTTAGTTAAATATTTATAAGATCAGTTTATAAATTCATTATTATTATATTGCTTTTATTATATTATTACTATTATTATATTATTTTTATTTATTTTTATGTACCTTCAATTAAATTTTATAAAGCTAAATTATCTTAGTAAAATATTTATATAATTATTTTATTAATTTATTATTATTATATTACAATTATTATTGTATTATTATTATTTTTATATATCTTTAGTTAAATATTATAAAGCTCAAATAACTTTGTTAAATATTTAAAAGATTTTTTATAAATTTATTACTGTTATTATTGTATTATATTATTATTATATTATATTATTATTATACTATTGGTTTGATATTTATAAGATAAGTTAGTAAATTTAATATTATTATTGTATTAGATCAGATCGAACAAGGTGTATATATAATATATAAGAACTAGCATGGTTACCTTTTTTAGGTAAAATAGGTAACCAAGTAAAAGATCGGTAAATAAATAAAACTTGTAAATAAAATATATATTCCATTCAGGAATACTTAGAGCTACTAATGCTGAATGTGAGTCGTTTCACAAATTAAATAAATGACAAAAGTATGATGGGAATATTGGGGAAGTACTTACCTGACTGCAAGAAACAAACACTGAAAGTTGGTGTTACAGGATGAAGGTTTTATCTGACAGCAAGCAACAAACACTAAAAATATTATGGGAATAGTTGTGCCGTCTATGCTTTAAGTGAATAGTTGTGCCATCTATGCTTTAAGTAATTACTTGACTGTAAGGATAAAAGGACAATGCAAGACATACCTGCTCTTTTTTGTTTGTCTAATTGGCACTGAACATGTCCAATTGTCAAATTGGAGTAGCTCTTTGAATATTTCAAAATCTTTAAATCCTGTGTTCAGGTCATCGAAAAAAAATCTTAGCTTCTGTGCCTGGATCAAGAATTGTTTCAGGTACAACCTCACCTGTAACACCCCGAATTTTCTATTAACGTTAAATTAACAAATTAAAGTATAATTAATTATAAATGTGGGAATTAAGGGAAACGAGTTACACCATTGCGTTCGTCTCGGAATTATGCTTGAGACAGAGTCCGAGTTTGCATAAATCGGACTCCGTATGAAAGAGTTATGGCCTTCGGAAGATTCAGAATTCAAATTAAAAATTCAAACCAGCACGAAACAGTTCAAATTCAGTTCAAATTCAAAAACGGAGTCAAATTGGGCTAGGCGGGAAAATTCCCGCCCAGGACCCAGGTCGACCTAGAGGTCGACTTAGGGGTCAACCTGGGTACCCAGGTCGACCAGGGGGTCGACCTATAGGTCGACCTACCCGGTCGACCTTGTTTGGTCTGGACGACTTTTTCTGGCTGTGCTGAGTCACCTAGGGTTTCCCGGATAATTCTGAGCTGATCCGATGGCTGTGGCTATTCCTAGGGTTTATCTGACGGTCCAAATCAATCTTAAATTCTATATATACAACCTAATTCCTAACCTAATTCACATAATTTGGACTGGAGGTCGTCATGCTGCTGTAGGATAGATTGGAATAGCCGCCGCCTAAAGCCTAAGAGACGAACAACAAACCAATTCAAGCTAATTCAGATGGAAGATTAAAGCTACAACAAACCAAATCAAAACAACGTCTACCCAAAGGAAAGCACCTCAATTTCAGAACCTCAGATTCCAGAAAGCAGGACCGTCTTGCGTTGTAAGTTTAGCTATATTTGTGGGATGCGAATTAAGATAATATCATGCTTTGTAATGAAATGAAAATAAAACAATTGTTTATTATGTTATGTGTGAAATTGTATAATATTGATCTGTGTTTGTGGTTTGATTTTATTATCATGTTGAATTGGGAATTTATGGATAAGTCTATTCATATGTATAGCCTATTATGCCAAGTTGTGTAGTTTATCATGTTATGCAAGTTTTAGGCTGTAAATCTTATCACATATGTGACAAAATATTAGGTCTATGTGTTTACGTGAATATACATTGTATATGTTATTAAGATCCCATGTATATATAATTTTGGTGCTAAAACCTCTATGCCTACGTGATTTAGATTATACACATGTTCATATGTTCGCACAAAAAGTTGGAAGTCATAATTGGATCCATGTCACGATCCACTTTAATACATGCTTCATGTTATATGTGGACATATGATTTGATTTAGTTCATGTGATAAAATTATACATGTCTTGTCATATGCTAGTTATGTTCGATGTTATGCCTAGGTCTAAATATGTTTAGGCTCATGTTTGGCCAAGTTTAAGATATATGCTAATTCATGTGACACCTATTTGTAAGTTGTAACCCATAGTTTATGCCACCTTGCAAGTTCACACCTATGACAACTCATGATGACTATTTTGCAAGTTCACACCTATGACGTTCATAATGTCTATGCCATAAATGCCAAGTTTACACCTATGTCAAGTTTATGTAAATTTATGCAAATTTGTGTACGTTAAATTAGGCTAAGTTTTTAGCCTAATATTGTATGCCAAAAACCATGCGAACGTAAAATTAGGCTAAGATTGTTAGCCTAATATTTAGACGGGGTAATGTTGGGTAAAATTGGTAATTTTAGGAAAACTTACCATAAATTGGTCATAATCACATAAGTGATTTATGGCATAGAACGGTATAAATTGTATACCTAAATTAATGAGATTGATCGGAAACAAATTTGGCAATAACTTGAAATTTGAATAATTTACATAATTAAAATGTAAATTAGAAAATACGAGTATGCTTAACCCGAGGTTGGATTGAGTTGTGATGTAAACCTGCCCGGACCCGCCCAGCTGTCCAGTAATCACAACAATACCTATCCAATGTGGGAGGTTAAAGCATTGAGCCCAATAAAGACCCGAGGTTAGACTGAGTTGTGGCGTAAGACTGCCCGGACCCACCCGGCATACAGGCAGCCACAACAATACCTGTCTAATGTGAGTGGTTGGTGCTCTAATAAGACAGTTAGAGCTGAGTCAGGATTGGTAGGGTTAAGCTAACTAAGACACTTAACCAAATTCAACATGTTAACTATACGGATGGGTGGGGGTTAGGTTCATACAGACACTTAACCACTTAACATGTTTGACTAGAAAACCCTAGTAGTGGGGACCCATTTCAGCAGTAACCCAATTAGGTATCATGGTACCTTGAAACTAGGCAGGGTGGGGCACGATCACTGGGCTGATTGTATGCTGTCAAAAGCAACGGGGGTTTGGTGCAGCAGTGTAGATTCTAACAGAGTGTGGGCGTGCACACATTCTGGAGTAGAAAAATTAGGCACTGGGCATCAGTAGGATACCTTATGCATTCTAGGATTGTGTCGGGGCCGCCACCATGGGACTTGATACACCCCATGGTGGGACCAGCATAGGGATCTACAATCTAGTGGGGCCGTGGGACACATATGAATATGCTAGTAGGAGCCAATCTTTTAAAATGGGGATCACTTTACCCTAATCACGGGGTGCCAGTCGGAATAAGTAAGTGGGTGCAGAGGTTCAGAATGCGGTGTGAAGGGATATTCGGTTTAAGCCACCTTATCTAATTTTATATTAGACTGTTATCGTCCTATTCTCAGTTTATGCAAGTCATGATCTTTTTATTATTCCCATGCTAGAAATATAGCTAGACTTACCAGACTTATGTCTGACCCATTTTCCTTTCGCTTTCTTTTCTTCCTTCCCCCCCTTAGGTCTTCAGGGAGGAAACACCTCAGCTTAGTCAGATTTTCATCCAGCTTGAAGAGGGAGAATGTATGGCTTGGATCTCTTTCGTTTGAGCTATGGCTCTGGATATCATTATGGGGATTTTTTTTACTTTATTTATGTTTTCTTGCTTCTTTAAGTTTTAAGTTAAGACAGTATTATGGTTGTAATAATTGGAAGTTTGTTTTGAGACAATTATGGAAATGTTTTGTGTGAACACGTATTTATGATAATGAAAGTCTGTTTGTTTTCCGCTGCTTATATATATGTGTTTATATCTGTCTTGTGTTTTATCTGTGACTTTTACCTATAAACCTCCACCGAAGTTAAGGCATTCCCTTTGTGAGTGACCACAATGGAGGTGGGGTGTTTCACTTGGTATCAGAGCATAGGTTTACCAGACCAGATAAAATTTTTTGAAACTATTTTCAAAAAAGAAGTTTAAAGAGGCATTTTTCAAGAAAGGCGTTAAATTATTTTAAAAAGGCATAATCCCCCAGAAGCCATATGCATTATCTATCTATCTATCCTTAGTATTGAATCCTTTCCTTTTTCCTTTTAGAATGGCTGATCTACCCAACATACCCGAAGGCGTAAACGTACCTGGATGGTTCATAAGGTTCTTAGAAACTAGGCCTAATGTAGCAGCAAACCCAGCTCCTCCTCCTCCTCCAAGAGGAAATGCTTTTGCAAAAACTTGTCGAGACTTTAGGGCCATGGGTGGAAAAGATTTCAAAGGGACTGAGTCGTTCATAAAGGCTAGGAACTGGCTCAAAGAGACGGAGGATCTATTCGTTATCTTCGATGTAGAGGACAGACAAAAGATATAGTTAGCAGTGTGGTTGCTAAAGGAAGAGGCCTCCTACTGGTGGGAGGTGACAAATGCTGAAAGGCCGGTCGAAACATGGGAGGAATTCAGGATGAGATTTGAGATGAAATTCCTCTCACAAGCTGAAAGGAGTCTGTAGATGGAGTAATTCATGTCTCTCAAGCAAGGGAGTATGACGGTCAAAGAATATGTTAACCAATTTAATCAGCTAGCCCGATTTGGACTGGACTTAGTTAAAACACCTGACAAGAAGGCTCTTCGCTTTGCCAAAGGGCTGAACGAGCCATTGCACAGTCTGGCCATGACCCATGTACCCATGGGAGCTACTTTTGAGAAGCTGGTAGAAATGGCACTGCTATACGAGGAAGACAAGGGCAAGAAAGAGGCAAAGGTGGAAGTGCCTCAAGAAAAGAAAGAGGGTTTGCAAGCTAAGAAACCAGATTTCAAGAAAGGCGGGAAGAACAACAACAAACCCCGTGAAAATAGAAGGTGCAATTTCTGTGGTATTGTTGGGCATTTGGTGAAAGACTGTAGGAAGAAGAAGGCAAAGACAAATGGTGGTTGCTTTCACTGTGGAGAGACGGGACACTTGGCTAGGGACAGCCCAAAGAAGAAAGGGCAGGGGCAAGGGCAAAGAACTGGATCCACTTCAGGGGGACAAGTTCGTGCGCTAGTGGCACCTCAGCAGGGACGAGATAGTAATATTTCTGTTGAAAATTTAGTTTATCTATATGATCATCCAGTTCGCACTCTATTTGATTCTGGCGCATCACATTCCTTTATTTCATTGGCTTTAGTAGAATCTCTGCACCTAGACACTAGTATTATAGAGGATCCCTTGGCTGTTTCAAATCCAATTGGGGGCTCAGCCTATTTGTCAATGGTTTGTATGGATTTGAAAATTTCTATTTTGAGCGTTGAGTTCACATGTAGTGCCTTTGTTTTGGGCTTTGCGGGATATGGTTTGATCATAGGCATGGACTGGCTTTCCAGAAATGGGGCCATTCTTGATTGTGAGAGGAGAGTGGTTAGGCTCATGACTAGCCTCAGTAACCCTCTAGAAATTACTTGTAACCCCATACACTCTGTCATGCTTAGTTATCTAGAGTCGTTGGATGCCTCTGTTGAGAATTTGCAGTCGGTTAGAGTAGTCCGAGAATATTCGAATGTGTTCGAGGAGGTAAGGGGCTTGCCTCTGAAACGGGAAATAGACTTCCGTATATATCTTGTCGATAATGCAAAGCCCGTAGCGTTTCCTGTTAGACACATGGCTCCAAGGGAGAGAAAGGAGCTCAGTAAGCAAGTCAAGGAGCTTCTAGAGAAGGGGTTTATAAGGCGGAGTATCTCGGAATGGGGTGCTCCAGTGGTGTTCGCCACCAAAGCAGATGGTTCATTACGTCTTTGTGTGGATTATAGAGAGTTAAACAAGCTGACTAAAAAGAACAGGCACCCGCTCCCTAGAATAGAGGATTTGTTTGATCAGCTTGTAGGTGCGTCGGTTTTCTCCCAACTTGATTTGGCTACCGGGTTCCATCAGCTAAGAGTGGATGAAGATAGCATTGATAAGACAACATTCAGAACCCCAGACGGTTTCTTCGAGTGGCTTGTCATGCCCTTCGGTTTGACAAACGAGCCTGCTTATTTCGTACACCTAATGAGCAGGGTATTCAGGGAATTCCTCAACAAGTTTGTGGTTGTCTTCGTAGACGATATTTTGATATTTTCAAAGGATGAGGAAGAGCATGCCCAGCATCTAAAGGAGGTCATGGAGACTCTCCGTGCACATCAGCTAAAAGCCAAATTCTCCAAATGCCATTTATGGAGAGAGGAAGTGAGATTTCTTGGGCACATAGTATCCAATGAGGGGTTAGCTGTGGACCCCACGAAAGTTGTGGTGGTGCAAGATTGGAAGGCACCAAGGAACGCAACCGAAGTCCGAAGCTTTCTTGGACTAGTAGGTTTTTACCGAAAGTTCATCAGAGACTTTGCAAAAATATCAGCTCCACTCACAAGATTGGCAAAGAAGAACCAAATGTTCGCTTGGGATTTGGATTGCGAGTTTGCTTTCCAACGATTGAAAAGCGCTCTTACAACAGCCCCAGTTCTGACATTGCCGGATGGAAGCAAGATGTTCACAGTATACACAGATGCATTCGGGACGGGACTAGGCGCTGTCCTAATGCAAGAAGGGAAGGTAGTAGCTTATGGTGGAAGGCAGTTGAAAGTTCATGAAAGAAACTACCCAACCCACGATCTTGAGTTGGCTGCCATTGTCTTTGCACTTAAGTCTTGGCGCCATTATCTTCTAGGTGAGAAATTTGAACTATATACTGACCATAAATCTTTAAAGTATCTTTTCTCGCAGAAAGATCTTAATTTGAGGCAACAAAGATGGATGGAGTTTCTCGCCTCGTATGACTTTGAGATTTCCTATACCCTTGGCAAGGGCAATGTAGTGGCAGACGCCTTGAGTAGAAAGAAGCTTACCTTGAGCCCTCTCTTTGTAGAAAGGAAAAGCTTGGAGTAATATAGCCAGTTTTGACTTTAGGCCCTCCTCTGATTTTGTACCCGGTCTGTTAGCATCTCTTGAAGTGCGCCCTACTCTCTTGGACTCAATAGGGGCCACACAACGTGAAGACACTCAGCTAGTTGAAGTGGTTGATAAGCTGATTAGGGGTGAGACTTCTAGTCACCTCGATAGACACACCATCGATAATAAAGGGTGGTTAAGACGGGATGGAAGGCTATGCGTCCCACAAGAAAAGGAGTTGGTAAAGAAGGTTCTTGAGGAGGCACACCATTCCAAAATGACAATACACCCAGGCGGAGACAAAATGTACAAGGACTTAAAGAGAGTTTTCTTTTGGAACGGCATGAAAAAGGACGTGGCAGATTTCGTTTCTAAGTGCATAATTTGCCAACAAGTTAAGGCGGAGCAGAAGAAGCCTGGTGGTCTGCTCCATCCTCTGGAGGTCCCACAATGGAAGTGGGAAAGCATTTCAATGGACTTCATTGATGGGTTTCCTAGGTCGAGAAGGGGCAATACTAGCATCTGGGTAATAGTGGACAGGCTCACTAAAAGCGCCCACTTCATACCCGTCAAGAGTAGAAGGACTACCTCATCTCTAGCATCTCTTTATCTCAAGGAAATAGTCAGACTCCATGGAATACCCTCCAGCATTGTTAGTGACAGAGATCCTATTTTCACGAGCGAGTTTTGGCGGAGTCTGCAAGAAGCTGTAGGCACACAATTATGCTTAAGCACGGCCTATCATCCTCAAACCGATGGGCAGACAGAAATGGTGAATAGAGTTTTAGAAGACCTTTTGAGACTATGCTTTTTTGATTTCGGAGGTACTTGGGAGGATCATCTCCCTTTAGTGGAATTTGCCTACAATAACAGCTACCAAGCCATCATCGGCATGGCGCCCTTCGAAGCTTTATATGGGAGACCGTGCCGATCACCAACTTGTTGGTGGGAGTCCACAGACAAAGTCATTCTTGGACCAGATTTGATTAGAGAGACTTCAGAAAAAGTGGACTTGATACGAAGAAGAATGAAGACAGCCCAAGATCGACAAAAGTCCTACGCAGACAAGAGAAGGACTGACCTTGAAATTGAGGTTGGGGACAAAGTTTTCCTTAAGGTATCCCCTTTAAGGAACGTTGTTTGCTTTGGATCCGCAGGGAAGCTAGCACCATGATTTGTAGGACCTTTCCCTATTATTGAGAAGATTGGGAAGATGGCATATAGAGTACAGTTGCCCGAGAGATTGGCTGGAGTCCACAATGTCTTTCATGTTTCTCACCTCCGAAAATGTTTACATGAGTCTGCAGAAGTTGTTGAGCCGAACATTCTAGAAGAAGTTGAAATAGAAAGGGAAGCAACCGTAAGAAGAGTTCCAACCCGAATCTTAGGAATTGAAGTCAAAAAGCTACGCAACCGCGAAGTTAAGCTTGTTAAAGTCCAATGGAGCGACGCCGAGGAAGATGCAACTTGGGAAACTGAGGACAAAATACGTGCGGCCTACCCTTTTCTTTTTGAGGGTACATCTTTGACTTTTCTTTTTTCTTAAGTTCTGCTTATATCTATCTTTTTATGAGTATATCTCCTCGATCTTATCCTTTATCTTTAGATAGAAGCCTATTTGGATGTAAACATGTATTTGAAAACATGTTATGATTGATGGTTGCAAAAGGTTGCAAGTGGATGCTAGTGGTTGCTCGTGGATGCATATACACACACTTTAGGTTTTAGATCGGCTCAATCACTTTCATATTGCATATGCATATATGTATTAATATTTGTATATGGTTGAAAACTTGATGTGTTGCCATATGGATGTCGCATTTGTATGAATGATTGCGCACTCATATAGAATTATGAGTAGGAAAAATTTGCATACATAATGGATTCATAACACTTACATGATTTTCATTAAGGAGGTCAAGTGAATCAGCGGACCGCCTGATTTTTGCATTAGATAGGGACATATACACACACTATGCATGTAAACATAAAGCATTAGAAGTCTTTTAAGGACAATGGACGCATGTGTTTGATGGTTGAGTAGATGGACGATTGGATGGTAGGATATACGTTCTCCTCGACTCGAAGATTTCGGGGACGAAATCCTAAAAGGAGGGGAGAATGTAACACCCCGAATTTTCTGTTAACATTAAATTAACAAATTAAAGTATAATTAATTATAAATGTGGGAATTAAGGGAAACGGGTTACACCGTTGCGTTCATCTCGGAATTCTTCTTGAGATAGAGTCCGAGTTTGCGTAAATCGGACTCCGTATGAAAGAGTTATGGCCTTCGGAAGATTCAGAATTCAAATTGAAAATTCAAACCAGCCCGAAACAGTTCAAATTCAGTTCAAAATTCAAAAACGGAGTCAAATTGGGCTGGGCGGGAAAATTCCCGCCCAGGACCTAGGTCGACCTGGGTACCCAGGTCGACCAGGGGGTCGACCTGGGGGTCGACCTATAGGTCGACCTACCCGGTCGACCTGGTTCGGTCTGGACGACCTTTTCTGGCTGTGCTGAGTCACCTAGGGTTTTCCGGATAATTCTGAGTTGATCCGATGGCTGTGGCTATTCCTAGGGTTTATCTGACGGTCCAAATCAATCTGAAATTCTATATATACAACCTAATTCCTAACCTAATTCACATAATTTGGATTGGAGGCCGTCATGCTGCTGTAGGATAGATTGGAATAGCCGCCGCCTAAAGCCTAAGAGACGAACAACAAACCAATTCAAGCTAATTCAGATAAAAGATTAAAGCTACAACAAACCAAATCAAAATAACGTCTACCCAAAGGAAAGCACCTCAATTTCAGAACCTCAGATTCCAGAAACCAAGACCGTCTTGCGCTGTAAGTTTAGCTATATTTGTGGGATGCGAACTAAGATAAATATCATGCTTTGTAATGAAATGAAAATAGAACAATTGTTTATTATGCTATGTGTGAAATTGTATAATATTGATCTGTGTCCGTGGTTTGATTTTATTATCATCTTGAATTGGGAATTTATGGATAAGTCTATTCATATGTATAGCCTATTATGACAAGTTGTGTAGTTTATCATGTTATGCAAGTTTTAGGCTGTAAATCTTATCACATATGTGACAAAATATTAGGTCTATATGTTTATGTGAATATAGATTGTATATGTTATTAAGATCCCATGTATATATAATTTTGGTGCTAAAACCTCTATGCCTACGTGATTTAGATTATACACTTGTTCATATGTTCGCACAAAAAGTTGGAAGTCATAATTGGATCCATGTCACGATCCACTTTAATACATGCTTCATGTTATATGTGGACATATGATTTGATTTAGTTCATGTGATAAAATTATACATGTCTTGTCATATGCTAGTTATGTTCGATGTTATGCCTAGGTCTAAATATGTTTAGGCTCATGTTTGGCCAAGTTTAAGATATATGCTAATTCATGTGACACCTATTTGCAAGTTGTAACCCATAGTTTATGCTACCTTGCAAGTTCACACCTATGACAACTCATGATGACTATTTTGCAAGTTCACACCTATGATGTTCATAATGTCTATGCCATAAATGCCAAGTTTACACCTATGTCATGTTTATGTTGATTTATGCAAATTTGTGTACGTTAAATTAGGCTAAGTTTTTAGCCTAATATTGTATGCCAAAAACCATGCGAACGTAAAATTAGGCTAAGATTGTTAGCCTAATATTTAGACGGGGTAACGTTGGGTAAAATTGGTAATTTTAGGAAAACTTGCCATAAATTGGTCATTAATCACATAAGTGATTTATGGCATAGAACGGTATAAATTATATACCTAAATTAATGAGATTGATCAGAAACAAATTTGGCAATAACTTGAAATTTGAATAATTTACATAATTAAAATGTAAATTAGAAAATACGAGTATGCTTAACCCGAGGTTGGATTGAGTTGTGATGTAAACCTTCCCGGACCCGCCCGGCTGTCCAGTAATCACAACAATACCTATCCAATTTGGGAAGTTAAAGCATTGAGCCCAATGAAGACCCGAGGTTAGACTGAGTTGTGGCGTAAGACTTCCCGGACACACCCGGCATATAGGCAGCCACAACAATACTTGTCTAATATGAGTGGTCAGTGCTCTAATAAGACAGTTAGAGCTGAGTCAGGATTGGTGGGTTAAGCTAACTAAGACACTTAACCAAATTCAACATGTTAAATATACGGATATGTGGGGGTTAGGTTCATACATACACTTAACCACTTAACATGTTTGACTAGAAAACCCTAGTAGTGGGGACCCATTTCAGTAGTAACCCAATTAGGTATCATGGTACCCTGAAACTAGGCAGGGTGGGGCACGATTACTGGGCTGATTGTAAGCGGTCAAAAACAACGGCGGTTTGGTGCAGCAGTGTAGGTTCTAACAGAGTGTGGGCATGCACACATTCTGGAGCAGAAAAATTAGGCACTGGGCATCAGTAGGATACCCTATGCATTCTAGGATTGTGTCAGGGCCGCTACCATGGGACTTGATACACCCATGGTGGGACCAGCATAGGGATCTACAATCTAGTGGGGCCGTGGGACACATATGAATATGCTAGTAGGAGCCAATCTTTTAAAATGGGTATCACTTTACTCTAATCATGGGGTGCCAGTTGGAATAAGTAAGTGGGTGCAGAGGTTCAGAATGGGGTGCGAAGGGATATTCGGTTTAAGCCACCTTATCTAATTTTATATTAGACTGTTATCGTCCTATTCTCAGTTTATGCAAGTCATGATCTTTTTATTATTATCATGCTAGAAATATAGCTAGACTTACCAGACTTATGTCTGACCCATTTTCCTTTCGCTTTCTTTTCTTCCTTTTCCCCCCCTTAGGTCTTCAGGGAGGAAACACCTTAGCTTAGTCAGATTTTCATCCAGCTTGAAGAGGGAGAATGTATGGCTTGGATCTCTTTCGTTTGAGCTATGGCTCTGGAAATCATTATGGGGATTTTTGTTACTTTATTTATGTTTTCATGCTTCTTTAAGTTTTAAGTCAAGACAGTATTACGGTTGTAATAATTGGAAGTTTGTTTTGAGACAATTATGGAAATGTTTTGTACGAACACGTATTTATGATAATGAAAGTCTGTTTGTTTTCCGCTGCTTATATATATGTGTTTATATCTGTCTTGTGTTTTATCTGTGACTTTTACCTATAAAACTCCACCGAAGTCAAGGCATTCCCTTTGTGAGTGACCACAATGGAGGTGGGGAGTTTCATCACCTACTTCACGGAAAACTTACATATAAGACTCGACTTCAAGAGATGGAGTTGGAAAGGGAAAAACAGCAGCTGAAGAAGGCAACTGTGATTGCAGGGGATGAAACTGCAAAATGCAAGGCAGCGAAGGAGGTTATTAAATCACTGACTGCACAATTAAAAAACATGGTAGAAAGGCTACCTGGGGGAGCTGCCAGAAATATCGACACACTGCCTTCTTTAGCATCTCTCAACACCAATTCATCTTCAAGTGACTTTTCTATTCAAGTAAGCAAGCAATTAAACAATTTGTTCCCTTCACATACACATGATTCAAATGCTAATCTAAGTGGAGCTTCAACAAATGGATCGAATACCATTAACACCCTTTGCATAAATGGATTGAATGGTCATTCAGAATTAATAAGAAATGGAAGTAAGCCACTGGATACAGAATCTAATCAAGAATCTGAATGCGCGGAGTAGGACGAACCTGGTGTCTACATATTCTTTGCTGGGTAGTGCTACTAATCTCAAGAGTTTTAGGTTCAGTCGAAAACAGTTCAGCGAAAAGCAAGCAGAGCAATGGTGGGCTGAGAACAAGGCACTGGTTTACCAACGATACAACATCCACACACCTGTAACGTCCCAGATTTTTGAATGTTAATTTCGAATATTTAAAACTGTTAAAATATTGATTTGGCGATATAAATGGATTTTATATCGAATTTATTTATCTAACATGGAGTTCGAATTTATATATTTATAAATTAATTATAAAACGAGCTGCAGCGGCACGATAGTTCGTAATATAACATTTCGAACTTCAATCGGTTATACCGGATCTCATATAAATCGGATTACAGTAAAACAAGAATCATCCTAATCGATTTAATTATATTTTTCTAATGGAACAGAAAAATCGGAATCCCATCGTATAGATGTTAACATATGCCCAATTCAATTTTTCTGAAAATCGCTATGGAATCGATTATAAACCGTAACGATAATTTAATATAATTAAATATCGGTTTCGAATCTGAACAAAATCTTTGAGGCGTAGTTATAATTTATTTTTTAGAATCTTACTGTAATTTTTAATTAATATGGGACTTTTTATTTGGAGTGTTTTACACCCTGTATCAGCATTTTGGGGTTTCACAACATGGTTTAACCTACTGATATTATTATATTTTTGGGATCGTGGGGCGTTGATTGACACAACGGTATTCTTATTTTTGTCGTTAACAGTCTATAAACGGACGAAATGGTACACAACGGGAACCCTAAATAAATATCTCACATAAAACAAAAACATAAAATCAAATAAGTTAAAATATGTTTAAGCCATTCCCTATCATTAAATCACGCATGGAGTTTAAGAGCTGGAAGCAGGAGGCTTCACCACTAGTTATCCAGAGTTTATTTTCCACTGCGTCTGATATATAATGTACTCTGATGATTGGTATGTATATTTGCAGTTTATTTTTAAAGAAACTTGATGTATTATAGTTTACTCGTTCCGCTGTAAGGTTCTGATGTTCTTCTTACTCTTCTTTTCTATTAGTTCTATATTTCTACTTCTCATCCTCTAACTTCTTTCTCTTAACATTCTGTTTTTATGTATAATTTGAGTTGACTATGATAGTAAATATAAGCTTAAATTGGTATGGAAAAGTGAGAGGTTACAAAAACTGACAGTCAATCTGCTGCAAGTACAGGAAAGGAATAATATTCTTTTAAAATAAATAAAATGAAAGATTATTCCCAAATTTCTCAATTATTGCTTCAATCCTTGCAAATATTGGCGTTGTTTATTCGTCTACCTTAGTTTGTTCTTTACACCTTCTTCCAGTTCCAAGTTCCTCTTTTTTTCCCCCTCTTTTGTAAATGTGGATACGCAAGAAAGCGAGTCCAGTTTTTTCCCTCTGCCTTCTAGTTCCAAGTCTTCTTTGAAAGTATATTGGGTTTGGCTATGAGAATTGTAAATTGATTGTAGCTAACTAGGAAAACGTCTGTATTCCAATTGTAACAAGCGGTTCTGTTAGCACAACTTCAGGCTCATAGTTTCATTTCAAAACCTCAGGTGCTATGTACTAAGGACTGTCGATAGTCTGAGTTAATTTCTCGCCTACATTACTACAAAAGAACATCATAAGAACATATATAATTGCCCAAAAAAAGCATGATGGCCGAAAACAAGTAGAATATGTACAATAAGTAAAATATGTACCAGGTGTGAAGAACCCCGACGACAACCCACAGTCAATCGCCTTGGGTGCAGCAGTTTGCTTCTTATTAGCAAACAAAAGGTTTCCAAGTTTCAGATCCCCGTGCATCATTCCATGCTAGTGGCACATCTAAAAAAAAATCACAATACTTTTTTTTTAGTCATAAAATTACTTCCACAAAGGTGTGTGTACACAACTAATGAACTTCGCCAGCAAACATTTTTGTTCGTAATAATAGGCAGTTTACATATTCGGCTGCAAAAAATTAACATATGGGTCCACTAAATTCCCGAAAGGATAAATTCCTTTCCAAAATTAACCAATAATGAAAACCTAGACTAGATCAAACATAGTATTTGCAAATCTAAACAAACCAGAAACTATTTTCATCACCATCTGTGACAAACTCAAAAAAAGCTGCATACTTCCCCTCATGTATGACAAAAATTCCCATGCATTTATTTTACCTGAGCTGTACTCACTAGTGCAGACATAAAGCTGCATATTTCCCCTCATCATTCCCCAATGAAGCCAGAATTTTTTTGACCATCATTTTATCGGTTCCATTCTCAGCTTCTTTTGCTTTAAGATTAGGAGCTGACGAAAAATTTGGCATCCTGTTTGCATTACAATCTGAGTTCATATCTGGAGATCATAATATGCCTAAATTCGATGCAGTTAATACAACAAAATCAAGTGCTTAAAAGTTGCCTGGAAAGTAAATAATTGACATGTATTGGATAGTGCCAAAACCTAGGATAAAGTGAATATATAGTGCTAGGAATTGCTTATTGCAGAGACAAATAGTTTAAGATGCCAATGAGGAAAAAGTGAATCAGTAAAAACATTATCGTTAATGGTAACTCAAGTAAAAATATTTCATTACTTTAGGATGAAATATATCCATGGCTCTACAGAGATTAAACCAAGAAAAAAATTGATCGCCCTATACCTGATCATCAAAAAAAGCATAAAAAGGGATGTTGACTCTGCACTTAGTGTTGATACTGTCAATGTCAACTGTACTGCCATAGTTTCTTCATACGACACCCCGATATATTTTGCTATTTTTCTCTCTAGTAAAGCAAAACAATACTTTAGTTATTTTTCATCAGTTGTTAAATGAAAACAACACAACATACATACTAAGAGATAATAAGGACTTAGAGACACTGTTAGACTAAAAAGAGGCATGCTAGATTATTAATAACCATGTCAAATTAAAATGGCATGGTCCTGTTGAGGTGTTCCAACAGTAGTTATGCCAAAGATAATCTAGATTCTATAACCAGGCTTATTTAGCTTAAGGCTGCTCAACTACATAAGGGATGCTCAAATGTCCAAGAACATTCAACGAAACCATTAGCATAACTAATTTTCCACAGCACATTAACGTCCATCTCAAACTTCTCTCTGCAGAACCCAAGTACATGACAGACTCGTGCATTCATAATTTAACAACCCAGAATTTTGGAACCAATTTAAAAATTTTATTTAAGCTATTTTAATGGATTTTGAATATTTAAAATGATTATTTTAAATAATAATGATTAAAAATTTATTTTAATCGAAGTTAGAATATAAATTTTTATAATATATATATTAGAAGCCTGGAATGGTGCAGTAGTTTGAAAAATTAATTTTAAACTTTGAATTAATATAAAGAATTCAATATAAATAAGAATTGGGTAAAACTAGAAATATTGGAATATTTTGAACTGTAATTTTCTAAAGAATGTAAGAAACTTAGATTTCACTTTTTAAATTATAAGTTATGACCAGATTAAAATTTGAAATGGTCGCTATGGATTTTATTAATAATTTTAATAATTTTAATAAATATATAGCCCTTAAAATTAGAGATTTTGCAAACGACCTCCGAATTCGACGAAACCACTTTTGTTGGATCCGGAATGCCAAATTATTGCTAAGTTTCAATTTTCATAATTTTTAGAATTAATATGTGAGCGTGACAAATTTAAACACACCTTGAATTTTAGTTTTAAATTTGATCAACTAGAAAAAGGCCTTTTGCAAATAGGCTCGGAATTTGATGAAACCTGTTCTTATGGGACCGTAAACGTAGATTGAAATCTATTTTGAAACATATATTAATTTATATTTTGATTTTGATAAAAGTTGTTAAAAACGACCGAATTGGCTTACGAAACATATCACATTGTGTCCGAAATGGGGGCATTCAGCTATGGGAGACAGTCGTTGGGTTTGATTTGGAGTTCGGATGTTAAAACACCTTTTTAGAAATTAAAATAATTTTTATATAAATTCCGGCCAATCAGAATAATTCGTTCATTAATTTATTTTTCCTAAAAACCCCGATAACCTCCAGATCGAGCGGCGGATAAGCTCAAAACCTTCTCTTCTCGATTTCTCTTCATCCATGCAACAAAACCCATCGATCCTTTAGAGGATTTTGTAGATCTCCTCCTCCTCTTCACATCCATAACAGGTTCTCCACCTATCATCGAGTATTTCGCCACATCCGACGCTTCGAAGTAACCGACTTCGAGCTGCCGCCGCGCCCTCCTCCGGCGATCGCACGTGACGCCACCACCACCCCTAGGCGTGCCTCTCCACCCTCTAACACGTGGTGCAACCCGATTCTGGCCGCGCTCAATAGATTGGACGAAAATCGGTGACCTAGTTTCGAACCAGGAAACTGAGGTAACGACGTGTATATATTTTTAGATTTATAACACTTTAAAACTGTCGCTAATCCATTTAAACTTATAAAAATCGTATCTTTTTCATACGTGATCAAAAAATTGCAAACCCAGTCATGTTGGGATCGTGGCGACGCACTCTACATTTCAGAACTGACTGGGTGGAATTTGGAGCTAGTTAGAATTAAAGACAGATCCGAATCTGAACTGTCCAATTAAAGACTGACGGAGTGGAAACGAATGTGAGAACTCTCTCACTCAAATCATTTTAATCATGTTATTCATTTTTAGAGTTTCACTCATGAATTATACACTAGTCATTTGCATTAGAAGCGTTGTATGGATATTACCGACACTCGGATTTCGTACAACGTGAATGGACACTTATGACGCCTCATATGGCATTATTGATTATTTGGATGATTTGGTGACTGATGGATTTATTTGGATGTGCATTTGGTATGAGATTGTTATGTATGGTGAGCCAGTATTAGGAAAGGGATAATGCTAGACATTATTCCGGTTCTAATACCGTGTCGTCATGCTGCCGAAATTTTCTAAAATATGTTAGAAAAATTATTGGATAGTTAAAAATAAGATTACACATCCATTTACAAGTTGAACGACTCATTTATGATTCGCCTATTTTTGTGATATCGATTGGGACGATAATTTTTGCACATTGCCCAAGTGCACAAATAATTATTATTATTGTTTGTTAGTTGAAACCCCCACACGGGTCTGGGGATGATATTCTGATCACACGTCTCCCTTGTGATTAGTTGTACGTCGATCGATAGATTGGCAGGCTGTTGTAAGCATCATTTATTTATTTATTTCTTATACAGCTGTAGAATGCACTTTGTTTGCTATTTGGATGTTAAATGATTATTATCATTATTGTTGAATGCATGCGATGTGTAAAATCCATATAACCAAAATTATATGGTAATTGATTGGGTCTCATTCCAATTTTGAAATAATGAATGTTTTTGAAACAATTAATAGTGAAGTAATGATTTTGATGTCCGATTTTGGATGGACACGAAAATATATAAATATATGAAGTCGAGTAAGTAGTTATACGCTTTTTTTACTCGAAAGGATTTTTATATCGATTTAATCATTTTATAATGAATATGAAAAGCAAATGGTTTTCAAAATAAAGCATTTTGAAAAGATTATTAGTATGATATAGTAATGGTATGGAAAATTCAATTTTGGTTTTAAAAACTGAAGAGCAAGTTGGAATCGTTTTAAAACGAATTTGTTAACGTTTTTATAAAATACGTTATGAATGGAAATCGACGATATAAATATATAATATATATTATATATATTATAATGGTTTGAATAGGACGTGTCGCGCAACGGTCGTTCGCGAATTTCGACCATTGACTTCGATTAGACGTAGCGGAAGATCCGACCGTCCGATTCTTCTGAAACCGGAGCCTACGGGTTCGTATCGAAAAGAGCTTTCAAATGAGTATATGAGATTTGAAATCCAACGGTTAGATTTTGAGAAATTTTTAATTCAAATTTGAATAAAAATAGTGCCAGTGCAGTTAAATGACCTGAAACGTTATTTAACTAAAAGGGCCTATTTTTAGATGGTTAAAAATATAGAAAATTTGTGTTAAATCATAATAAATGATTTGAAATGATTTTGAATGAAATATTCCAATTTAAGAAGATAAAAGATATTTTTATCAGAATAAGTTGTTTTGCAACTTAAGTAAAGAACTGAAAGGAACTGAAATGGTTTTAAAATAACTAGGATTTCCAATATATATATTGGAATGGCTTTGAATGGAAATAATATTCGGAATATTCCAATATTGGATTCCATGATTATACGAATATTGTTATGGGAATTTGGAAGATATCAATATCGTTATTCCCGATATGATATCTGTTGATTTCAGAATTTGAGATTGAATATAAGCTGATATAATTTCTATTTAGAGCCATGTATTTGATATCAAATTGGATTTTGGGTTTGTCGTGAATGGTGTCTTTACTAACACTGTTCTTAAAACCCGTGTGAAAAGAATGAATCTTTTAATTAAGATTATTAGAATTTCTAGTTATATATAGTAATTGGAATAATAAATGGAATATGATTTTGGATTTGTCGTGGACGGTGTTTTAAATGACATTGGTTCTTTAATCCAGTTAAAGGCAGGATTAATTTCCAGAAATTTGAATAATCATTAAGTAATGATTTAGAAGATTAAAACTGAGAGTTTTAATAAATCTTATGTTAGATTGAAATGTGAATAAGGTACGTAAACTTACCGAATTCAGGAAATGAATCGAGAATGGAGTATCACCAGTTTCGCTCCATGCGATAGTTAAATCTTTAATTAGATTTGAACGTGAAATGGTAATTAAATTTATCAATAGCACCATGGGTGTTAGATATGGAGTACCACCAGTTTTGCTCCGTGGGATGAATAGGTTGGGATTGGGATAATAAAACAAATGATTACTTCGCTAAGGCGTTAATCCCGACTAGTATTATAAACCGTGATTTGGTTTAAGATTGTTAAAAGATAATACAAAATCTTTTGCAATAGTTTTTAAAGAAAGATTAAAACTGAGAGCTTTTAATAAATCTTTAATTCGATGGAAATGAGGACGGGATAATTTAAAATTATCAAATTTGTGAAATGATCGAGAATGGAGTATCACCAGTTTTGCTCCATGCGATAGTTAAATCTTTAATTAGATTTGAGGCGTTGAATGGTAACTCAATTTACCAATAGCACCGTGGGTGTTAGATATGGAGTACCACCAGTTTTGCTCCATGGGATGAATAGGTTGGGATTGGATAATAAAATAAATGATTACTTCGGTAAGGCTCGTTAATCCCGACTAGTTTGGATAAACCTTTAATTGGTTTAATTTGTTTAAAAGATATTATAAATCTTTTGAAATGATTTCCCAGGAAGATTAAAGAATAAATTTAAAAGAATTTATCTTTGATAAAATTAATGGGAACCTTCCCAAATGATATGAATAATTGAATGGAAGAATATTCTAGATTGGAATGAGGCATATGTTGTGTTTGTATAGCACCTGATTTTAAGATACACGAGTTATTCGGAAAGACTGGGTTTAACCCACTCTGAATAACTATTTCGGCGATTGAAAGTCGAAGAGATTGAAGACGTGCAAGACCGCTAATCTTTACATCGAATGGACTAATACTTCTGCCTTGATTGGAGTTGCTGCCTTGAGGGGTTACAGTGGTAGTGGTCTGTACGTACTTGTTGATTGTTGGGATGTGCGAGGACCTCTCTCCTATATTGGACATATGGGACGAGGAATAAGGTGCCTCCGGTTTCGTTCAGACCCAGAACGGACTTATATATGGATTGTGTGTATGACATTGTATTCTTTTTCTATATTCATTGATCTCTACTAAATGTATATCTGTTGGTGTCGGAGAATTTATTCTCTTACTTAACACCCTTCTCTGAGATGTACGAGCTTAGAGGTTATATATTGGTAGATGATCAATGATATGGTATGGATTGACAGTGTGGCATGCTAAGTTGCATGGATCAAGGGTTTTGTTGAAAAGAAGAGCCTTATGGTTGATGATCAAAACACGGATTTTATTTAGTGCCGCTTTGTGTATAGCGTTAATTCGCGAGCTTCACTCCCGGGTATGAACCAGAAACGAGAAGGATGTCCGGGAAATGGACATATGTTAGTTCTAGCTACCAGTGGTGTCATGTTATGGAGCCCAGACATTTACTCATGTGGACGTTGTATATTTGAGAGAGTCATTAGACTCATTATTGACTGGTGGTTGCAGAGGCTTACATGCCCAAGATGACCAAGAAGTTCGATAGAATCGGCTAACATATAGTTTATGGCATAACTAATCATCGACGGATGACTCGGCCACGATGCTTCTAGGTGCAGTCGCGGCTGTATCCTAAGGCACTGTGAAGACCCGTAACTTCCCCTTAAAGGAAAGCCCGGATTTTCTGAGAACACGACAAAATAGAACGCAGACGGAAGAACATTTCATTGCTATTACAACAATTACATCAGAGTACAAGAATATCACAGAGTATGAATACATAATATACAACGGAAAAATATCAGAGTTAAATTACATTTCATATCAGCGGAAAATAATACAAAGCACAACTGAAAGGAATACACGGATAAAGAGCTTTCCGAGTATAGTTCCAGCTGTAGACCAAGATCCTGTGAAATATAAATCTGCAAAACAAAAACTACTAGCTGCCCGTGCGGAAAATAGGGGCACCCAGAGTTTAGGTTAAAACAATAAACTCCAGGTCAGTCATGTGACTGGTGTGAGAACTAAAACAGTTATTTGAAACTTTACTTTAAATCAGCGTAAACCAAGGGACCACGCCATATAACACGGAACGGGTTTCCTCCCAAGAATACCAGTGCATCAAATAGACAGCGCAATGCTAAATAAAGGAAAATGAAGCTATTATAAGACCCAGGTCCTATCACACAATGCAACACAAACCAGAGGATAGGGTTTTTACCTTATAATAGCCAAAGCATGCTTGGTACGTTTAAAACAAATCATTTGATACTACTATAAGTGTATAGTGTATAAAACAACTGCAAATCATAAGTATCAATCATAGGCGGCATGAATGACCCATACCACTATGTCGCCATATATAAGTTTACAATTAAAACCGCAAGATGTCGTATCGGAAGTTGGATTTCCATCTGTGAACCGAGGCTAGGGGCAAGATCCTCACCGCTTCGAGACGCTCTAGTCCGGGCCTCAGGTCAGAGCTCGAGTGACCTTTGGATCCTCAGGGTCGGTCCACCGATGTGGATTAAACTTAAACCCTGGACACTGCGTTTCCCCACCCTATGGGGCGTAAGTCTGGTCCGTCTGCCGACCAGAATGCATCGGCCGAAACCGATATAACCGATCCGCCTCCAAAATCCATCATCCACATGAGTCAAACTCGTCAGCCAGTTTAAGCACTGACGCCACTCCTAACTAGAAGAAAACGCATGCCCTCCCTGAAGTCCGTCTCCCGTTTTTGGTTCACACCGAGGTGTGAGGCTCGCGAATCAACGCTACACAAAGCTACGCCACATCGGCCGTGCTTTGATCATCAACCACAAGACTCTGCTTTTCAACAGAAGCCTTGATCATTTGCATCTTAGCATGCCACACAGGCAAACCACTCCATGCAACCGATATCAATCAATCACACAGAATGATATCCAATGTCAGACACGCAGTCCATTTACAAGTCCGTTCTGGGTCTGAACGAAACCGGAGGAACCTTATTCCTCGCATATCCATCGATCTCCAAGTACGTCTGGACGATCACCAACTGTTTCTCTCCTCTTGGGTGTACAGCCCAATCAAGATCATCAGTAATTATCCAAACGATGTGAAGACCTCCGGTCTTCAACCACCGTCTTCATCATCGACTTATCGCCGAAACAGTTATTCAGAATGGGTATAACCCGGCCTTTCTGAATAACTTGCGTATATAATAAACAAGTGTTACACAAACACAACATACGCCTCATTCCAATTCAGAATATTCTTTTATTCAAATATTCACATCATTAGGGAAAGGTTCCCATTAATTTTATCAAAGATAAATTCTTTTAAATTTATTCTTTAATCTTCCTTTGGATGTCATTTCCAAAGGATTTATCAACTAGTCGGGATTAAAGAACCAAACCGATGTAATTCATTATTATATTTCCCCGTCCCAACCTATTCATCCCATGGAGCAAAACTGGTAGCACTCCATATCTAACACCATAGTGTTATCGGTAAAATTAATTACCATTTTCCGTTCAAATCTAATTAAAGATTTAACTATCGCTTGGGGCAAAACTGGCGATACTCCATTCTCGATCCTTTCAATCTAATTAAAGATTCATTAAAACTCCAATTCAGTTTTAGTCATCAAAATCATTTCTTAATGATTTTTCAAAGTTAAGAAATCAATCTTATCTTTAACTGGGTTAAAGAACTAGTGTCAGTTAAAACACATTTCACGATAAACCCAAAATCCCATCCCATTAATTATGGAATCTTCACAGAAAACAAATCAATATATATAGTCGATATAAACTTCCATATCCAACCAATAATATAAATGGAATAACGGCAAAGCCTTTTTAAATTCCATATGTATTAACGGTCTTCTTCCACAGAAGCTTACTTCGATTATTACCAATCGAATCTCATTCCATTCCAATTTATATATTGGAAAACTTTACTTTGGAAAATTTCCATTAAATCTAAATAAAAAGATTTAATCTTTTCTCAACTGGGTTTAAGAACAGTGTTAATGAAGACACCATTCACGACAAACCCAAATCACATTCGATATTAAATACAACACTCTGAATAGAAAATATATCGACTTATATTCAATATCAAATTTTGAAACCAACAGATATCGTATTGGAAATAACGATATATATATATCTTCCAAATTCCTCCACAACATCCGTATAATCACGGAATCCAATATCGAAATATTCCGAAGGTAATTTCCATTCAAATCCATTTTCTTCATTTAAAACTCTGGATTTACATTCTAGTTCATAACTAGTTCATTTCCATAAAAATCTATTTTTATCTTTCAAATGTGGGATTTTTCATCCCAACTCTTTCCAAATCACTTATTTTGATTTTACACAAATTATTGATATTTTAATAATTTTATCAAGGCCCGTACAGTCGATTTCCAACAACGGTCATCGAACTGCATCCATAGCGACCTTTTCCAAATTTGATTCGGACATAACTCCAAATCCAACCGTTAGATTTCAAATCAGTTATATTCCTTGGAAAGCTCTTTTTGATACGAACCCAACGGTTCCGGTTTTAGGAGAATCCGACGGTCGGATCTCCCGTAATGTCCATACGAAGTTAATGGTCGAAATTCGCGAACGGTCGCTGCGTGACACGTTCTATTCAAACCATTATATATATAATATATATATATATATTTCCGTTCAAAACGTATTTTATAAATTCGTTTTCAAAACGATTCCAACTTCCATTTCAATTTTAAACCAAAATTGAATATTCAATATAATTATATATAAATGATAATATTTTCAAAATATTTTATTTTGAAATAATTTCCATTTCGATATTTGTTATATAAACGAATAAAATCGATATAAATATCGTTCACGTTCAAAACAACGCATAACTAATCAACGGCTTCATTCATTTCAACATTTCGTGTCCATCCAAAATCGGACATCAAAATCAGTTTTATTTCTTTACAGAATATTATTTGAAAATATTCAATGTTCAAAAATATTTCTATTTCAAAATACTCTATATTTTCCAAACTGGAATGAGGCCCAAACGATTACCATATAATGTTAATTATATGGATTTCACACAACACATGTGTATAACAATAATAACAAACAATCATCCATCATCCAGAGTGCATTACACAACTGTGTAAGCATCAAATCCGAACATTCAACGCTTACAACAGTCTGTCGATCAATCGATCGACATACCACTAAACAGTTGGGATTAGTGTACGTCCGATTTCATCCCAACACCCGTGTGGGGTTTCAATCAATCGAACACAAATTTTATTTGTGCAGTTGGGCGATGTGTAAAATTTTATCGTCCCAATCCATACCAGTCAAATGGGTGTACATCAACAAATCGTTTTGATTTGTGAATGAATATTTTATTTTAGTCATTTTAATAAAAATGTTATTTTTATTTTTCTAACATATTTTAGAAAATTTCGGCGGCATAACGGCGCTATACTAGAAACGGGATAAGGCCTAGCCTTGTCCCCGGTCTAATAATGGCCCCCGCCATTCACATTCCATTATAATCAATTTCATTTCACCCAAACAACCAAAATTTAACAAATAATCCAATCAACTACACAACCAAACAAACATGGTTTCAAACAATGGTGTCGGGTGCTACTAAGCACCGTCTGCATCCTAGTATATATATATAACTAGAAAAATAGAATTTGAGTGAGAAGTTCTCACCGATAAGCTAAACCAAACACCACGACTCTTCATATGTAGGAAATCTTCACCGTTTCTCCAACGAGGTCTGTTTCACATGGTATATGTTAAAAATCACATTTTTACTTCACTAACTTCGTAATAAAAAATCAAATCTTTATCGCTACTTCATATATGTAAAAATCGAATTTTTATATCGTTATAGATATAATAAAAATCGCCTTTTTATTATATCGCTACCTATACAAAGATCAAATTTTTACATCGCTACTCCTATAAAAATCATATTTTTATTATCGCCACTATATAAAAATTATATTTTTAACCTTTCTATATTATAAAAATTATTTTTTTAACATTTCTATAATATAAAAATCATATTTTTTACTCTTTATACTTATATAAAAATTATATTTTTATTATCTATAACTATAAACAAACATCGTTTCTTTATCTACTAAAAATCAAATCTCTTTATAAGTAAATAAAATCAGTTTTAATCCTATATAAAATCGGTTTTTTTTTTCTTTAACAATAAAAACTCAGTTTTTGATTAACTATGTACTTATAATAAAACTGAAATTAAAAGCAAGTATAAATAAAAACTCACGTTGGTTATAGGAGGGGAGAGGGCTCGCTACAGCGTTGAAGTGGCGGTCGGAGGCGCTGCGTGGGGGAGCTCGCAGCCTGGAGGTGGTGGGCTCGGAGGTGCTGGCTGCACCGGTCCTCCGATGGGCTGGAGGGGGTTCGAAATCGATTTGGGACGGGGTATGGGTTCCAGGGGGCGCGGCTTCCACTGTCGCGAGGTAGAGAAGGAGGAGGGGAGAGGAATGAGGAGAGGCGCGTCTAGGGGGGAACCATCGCCGGAGGCGGCGGCGCGCGTGGGGGGGGGGTTGGCTGTAGGGGCGATGGGTTTCTGGTTAGGGAGGGAACGCGTTTTAATTTTTTGGCGTTGACCAAATGAAAGGAGGGGAGATAAGAAAATATATATATATTATTATTATTTTTTATTTAATTTTGAGTCCAAAAAGTTCATTTTCATTCGAACCCCAAACTGAGCCCAACGACTGTCGCCCCTAGCTAAATACCCCCATCCTGAACACAATGGGATATGTTTCGTAAGCCAGTTCGGCTGTTTCGATCAGTTTCTGTCAAAATCAAAATATAAATCAGTATATATTGAATTTGAACGCGCATTTCAATTTACCGGGGTCACATACGGACCCCGAAAATTACAGAAAAATTATTTCTAACTTCGTGTTGACGATACGGCCCTAACAAAACTAATTTCGTCAAATTCCGAGACTGTTTGCAAAATGGCCATTTTTTGGTCGATCAGAATTGACTGAAATATACCAAACGCGTTTTCCTTTGCCACGCTCACATACTGACTCTAAAAATTTTGCAAATTTGCAACTAGCAATAAATCGACATTCCGGATCCAACAAAAGTGGTTTCGTCGAAAATAGAGGTCGTTTGCAAAATGGCTATTTTTAAGGGCTATATATATATTTAAACTATATAAATAAATATATATATATTCCATAGCGACTATTTTAAATCTTCAACTGGCCATAACTTCTAATTTATATTATGAAGTTTCAGTTTTTCACATTCGTTGGGAAGATACTGTTAAACAGAGTTATATATTTCTGGGTCGTCCCAATTCTGATATAAAACGAATTCTATATATTCAATTGAAATTCAAAATCGAATTTTCAAACTGCCGCGCCATTTCAGGCTCGTTATATAATTTAAAATAAATTATTCGTTTTATTTTCAATTCAAATATATTTTTCGTTGTTATTATTTAAAATAAATTATTTTAAATATTCAAAATTCGTTAAAATAGCCAAAATAAAAATTTTAAATTGGCCCAGATTTCCGGGTTGTTACAGGCACAGTGCTGGTGTGTCTCGAAAATGCACAGGATGATCCCAGAGCCTTGGTTCATAGATGGAATCCTATTCCAATACGACGCTTGTACAATTTTAGTTGTAGAACCTAGTATGGCGACATGATAGATGGTACCCATGCCGTCTATGATTGATACATTTATTTTTGAAGTTGATTTCTTCACTTATAGTAATAATAAAAGATGAATTTCGCGTACCAAGCATATTTGGCCATTATAAGGTAAAACTCTACCCTCTGGCTTGCGTTGCATTGTGTGATAGGCTCCGAGTCTTATAATGGCTTCATTTTTTCTTTTAGCATTGGGCTGTTGTTTTTATGTACTGGTATTCTTGGTAGGAAACCCATTCCATGTTATACGGCGTGGTCCCTTGATTTACTTAACTTTAAAAAACAAGTTTAATAACTATTTAGTTCTCACACCAGTCCCATGACTGACTCAGAGTTTATTGTTTTAACCTAAACTCTGGGTGCCCTTATTTTCCGCACGGGTAGTTAGTAGTTTTGGTTTTCGCAGATATCTTTATATAGGATCCTGACCTATAGATGGAGCTATATTCGGGAAGCTTTATACCCGTGTATTTATTCCATTTGTGTAGTTTATTATTTTTTCGCTGCTATGTAATGTAACTTAATCTCTGATATTTTTCTGATGTATAATATTTATTCATACTCTGTTATATTTTTGTACTCTGATGTATATTGTTGTAATAACAGTGAAATGTTCTCCTGTTTGCATTCCGATGCATCTTGTTCTCATTACAATCCGTGTTTTCTGGTCTGCTCGGAGGTTAGTGAATTCGGGTCGTAACACATAATTCACTGTTCATATTTGTTAATGTGCGAGCATGGCCTTTTATCTAATACATTGAGAGATCCTTTGTAAATTGTGAATGCATTTGACAGTTATAAATTGAATTTTAGCATAGAATTTATGTCAGCCGGTTTTACTTGGAATGACACAGAAGTTCTCAGACCTTGGCTTTATAATTCACTCATGTCCATAAAATGAAAATTTATAAGTAAAAAGGAACACACTACCATAATTTCTCGATAAAACATGAAACCTGACAGAAATTCATGGTAAGAAGATGAACTGCACTTTTTAGTGTAATGACAAACAACATAATAAAAGCATGGACACGTACAGAAGCGATTATTCCAATAGTAACATACTACATGATGTATTAATTACTGAGAAACATACATACCTATACGATAGCCATTCATTCACTTTCTACACAGTTTTCATGGCCTCATTTCTTTTTTTTTTTAAATTTAGCTAAAAACACTTATTAGTTTTCTATATGTACTGCTTCGCTTTGTGCTAAAACGATATTATTTTTAGTAGAAAAGTTGTACTTTATTCACTGAAGCAAAGCAGTCATAATAAAAGGATATTGTTTAATTCAGTAAAGGTAATGAGAGGACCTTCAATATTAATTACAAAAAATTCACTTATTTACTATTGGAATATTTAATCAGCATTATTACTAGAGTACTTTGATGGGAGTCAAGTCTACCCAATATCATTAATAATCATGCTGCTTAACTGCAGACTAAAAAAACAAAAACAATAATCCATACCTTTAACACTTATTGATATGCGTTTATCTATATTTGACAATGCAATTGATTCATTATACAAGCATAAAAAATTTTAAGAACAAAAGACTATCACGCTGTGTATTTCATATTGAATAAGAAATTGCACAACACTCAATCATTCAATACAAATCCAGCTTACATAACAAAATTACATTCTAATACATTTTATATTCATTTATAAGTTTAATTGTATGCATTGTTAAATTCGAATAACTACGTAAACAAAATTTTGAGTATTTCAGATTGGCTAGATAACCGAACTACTAGCATTCTAGTTTACAGTTTGTTAGGCCAACCTAAAGTTAGATTAATTTAGAAGGCTTATAATTGGATGAAGTTCAAAGAGTTTTGTTGCATGAAAAATCAATAAATGGAGAAATAGTAATAAAAAGTTATCAGGATACAAAGTTCCTTCATGTTAATGTCCATGTTTAAATGATCTTGGGGCTCTGTGGAATTCACAGTTTTAGATTTAAGGTTATTTTGTTGAACCCATGGTTTCTCAATATCGTTGTTCATTTAACGTTTTAGTATTCATCCCAGGTAAGCACTTGAATTTGTTTTCCCTGTTAAGTTCTCTAAGCTTCTAGATTTTAAAAAATCCATTTGATTCAGTTGGATCATGTAATCTGTCTTTGCAATTTCCAAGAATTCTAATATTCCTTCACTAAAAGTTAGCTTTGCACATACCTTTACATGTTAATGGCCTTTAGATGTTGCAATATAAAACAATGTCCGCAATTAATGGCTGTAGACTTTTAAACAAATTACAATTGTGTATTATAACAAGATCCTGTTAACCAAGATTTAACCAGATAATGGAAATAAATTTTACTGACCAAATCTCTAATGTCAAGATTGATATAGAGAGAAGATATGTTTCTTTATCTCACTTATATTTTAAAATCATTAATTTCTATTTATAAATTATCATTTCTCATTTTCTTCCTATTTTATTCCTTTCACATAGAAATTATTTTCTCAATCTTCTAAACCATATCAACCCTCAAAATTTTGTTGCCCTTAGATGCAGCATTTGCAATAAACTAATGAAATCTTATATTAAGCAGTTTATTTGTACTCACATAGGTACAAGTAATTTTGTAATGTATAGATGCACAACCTTCAGTCTCCTACAATTACCGACGGTATGACAACTAAGAAACAAAATAGTATGTACCACAAAGATGTCGTTACAAAACAGAAAACATGTGGCCAAGATAAAAAATCAAAAGCCACAAAATTAGTTTAATAGAATAATACCTATCTGCTTACAAAAGATGTCAATGATGAATTACAATCACCACCACTTTGTCCTGTACGTTTTCCTGTAATAAAATCTAAATAAAATAAATAAAAATAGAGTGACATATTGGTGAAAGGATGCAATGGTGATAAGCTCCGTTAAGTCATATAAATAGTTTTACCTTCAGACTCGTTTTTTAGCCAATCCCATTCGCAGATCAATCCTTGGATAGTTACAAGGTCAAAGGAACTCAAGTATTGATTCAGAACTCTACTTTCACAGTCTGCTGTAAAATAGACATGGGAATACCGAAAATCAGGCTACCAACATTTGTCGCCACCCCACTTTGCATATAATCTCAACCACGCATAGCCACCCTAGCAGCTACTCCTCAAGGACCTAATAGGTTATGTATTCCCACAGTCGCCATCCTTAAAACTAGACCAATAAACTCGACACTAATTTGATTTTTCAAGTCGAAATCATCTAGATCTAGGGTTTTTTGGGTGAGATCTGAAACGGCTTTAAAACTCAAGTTGTTGTCTTGGGTAAAGCTTTTGCTCAGAAATAAACACCTTTCTGCCTTTCAAACATATGTTACACATATGCAACTTATGCTCGTGGAATAGATGCCCTTTCAATTGTTGTACATATGAAAACATGTACATCCTCTTTTTGCTTTCACTGACTTGTTCCTCTAAGCTCTTATCACCCACGCTATAAGACAACTTGCACATTGCTTTTATCATGTGGTAATGGTCTACATCATCAAAATACGCTTGTGACTTCTCATGATACCAAAAAGATCCAACTGACCTTCACGCACACCAGATGGGAGTGTGGTAAAATCAGAAATAACTCTGGTATAGTCACCATTTCCCTGGTGATGAAAACACAAGGAGATTCAGTTTTGCAGATACAGCATTGCTTATCGTCCAGGATGACGTGGAGCCGAACAACGCAAGTTGAGCAGACCTCGCGATGACCGCAAGATCCATATGCAACCCATTCGAGAGGTTCCGCGCAAACAGTGCAGCAATCATCCATCGGTTGAGCAGTTGTGATTCGGTCGTGAAATAAAGGAATTTGATGCAGCAGTGGGTGGGATTGAAAAGTCGGAAAGACCAGAATTGAGATGTATTGTTTTCTGAATTGTCGACCTCCAGTAATGATATACAACAATTGTGTCACCCACGGGATTCGAACCCCCGACCTCTTGGAAAGCAACACCACGCTAACCATTGTGCTAAAAGATCTTTGTGTTAGCTTTTCGAGAGGGGTGTTACAGACTACCCCTTAAAGAGCCCAACATCCTTGTTGGCTCATATCAACTCATCACCCAGGCGTTGTGCATATAACCCGCATCGGTACCACATCGATCGACATCCGAAGCATTACAACACAATTCCGGCTGGGTATAGGCCCTTATACCAAATGTTACACCCAGGGGATTCGAACCCCCGACCTCCCAGAAAGCAACATCACACACTAACCAATGTGCTAAAAGATCTTTGTGTTAGCTTTTCGGGAGGGGTGTTACAACAATGATTTTGAATGCTATTACAGAATCACAATACATTATTATCAATCAGCCCATTCAAAACAAATAATTCCCATCTTTATTTGAATTTTCCATCCACAAAATTCCACCATAAGTGTGGATTGAAAACAACTCAAATCTCCACAAAAAAACAGAAATTGAACATGTACCTGCACTTTCAAGTTTACAAAATTTTATGCTTTAGCTTCAGATTTGAGATTCGTTGAGATATCGACCTTTGTTACAAAATCCTGTTTAGTGAAGAATCGCCTAGTAATCGGGAGTGGAGCGGAGTAGGTTTTAGTATCAGAAGGGATTCTTGATTGAAGAGGAGATTAGTGAGTGAGAGGCCATGGTTGTGAGGTGCGAAAGTATGCAGGTTAGGGATTTAGAATTGAAGTAGAAAAGCGATTATTGGCGGCTTACGAAAATGGAGGAGAGAAATTTCACATGGGATTGCTAACTTTTTTTCCCATAATTACAGCGTGAACACAGGCTGTTATTTAACTTCAACGACCAGTACGTACATAACTATAGCAACGCAGACTATCGTGCAATCCTGCGTGCTATCAATGTATTATTTTCTTGTAGTGAGATATAGTGGATTAGTTTTACTAGGCAAAATTCTTGATCAAGAGATAGAGAAACGATATGAGTCAACTCTCATCTCTTTCATCATTTCTACATCATCTTGCAAAAAACTTGTAGTTATATCTAATTTCCAGTGCGCTGGTTAGCATTGACAGTTTAATATACATTCTTTTCTGATTTCAGTTACTTACTTTGCATCTATGGTATGAATCTGTGGCGACATCTCCATTAATCTTGTCCTTGGTTTTATCTGTATGATAAAAACTGATATCTCTAAGCTTTGAACAACTGAAAATTACAAATAATTTCTCGTATACGGATATGTCGTTAAATGTTAGCATAATTTAAATTTATAATTTGCGCCTATATTATGTTATTTGTTTCGGAAACAATAATATTTATAAAATTATGAAGTATTGTACTCCTCTTGGTACCATAGCCACTGTATTATTTAGGCTAGTGAAAACTACAAATCATATCAACACACTTTAACTTAGCTATATATATATATATATTGAGAGGGGGAGAGAGAGAGATAATAATATATATGTATGGGGTTGTTCACGAGTGAAAGTATTTTAGATGCTAGGTCCTCTTCCTCCTTCATTCCATGCTCCTTCCACCTATAAACATATCACACATACATTAATATATATTTTAGTATATAATTATCTATAAGAAAATTCTTGCACGACCAGCACCAAACAACTATGTACAAAGTGGGATACTTGATAAGCAGAAGATGCAGACCAAAAATAAATTATGGAGGAAACTTAGACCTTCGTATACAAATAATAAGTGGAACTAATATTGTCCACAGTCGAGCTATAGAACTTGCATTCTCACTAACAGAGCATGCAATACGAATATTTGACCCTTTGTTCCGGTAACTAATGCTAGAGTTTTGCTTTAGAAGGGAAAGTCTGGTATTATGTTTATAGGATGCTAAGAGAAATGAATCGCTTGTCTTTGTTTTTATGTGAACGTTGAAAATTTGAGCCATGGCTTATTGAATTTTAGGGAAGGAATTTATTTTTCTTGCTTGTGCGTTGATAGTGCAACTACGTGCATGCTTTTATAGAGGCTGGGAGCCTGTAAAATGGGTACAACTTACCACAAGTTCCATTGGATATGCGACTTCTTCGCACCAATTGTTCTGTCCCTATTTTCTGTATCCCCCCGTTTCCCACCCAATCACAGCCCCCTTGATTTTCACCTTTTGCAGTTAAATCCCTCAACTGTTGGGGGACTTAAATATAAAAAAGCGGAAATCAGGGGATTTGATTGGAGGGACACTGGGGAACATGGAGAATGGGGACAGAAGAATTGAACCCCGACTTCTTGCATGCATTTAATAGAGATTAGTATGCTGACATAAACACACAACCATTATTGGCAAGTAGGGTCAAAACTGAGCATGCATTTGGTTGTAATAAAATAGGAATGGTTAAATTAATTATATTTGTCATGAAAAGCCCGCTTTTCCATAGTAGGATATCTCTAAATTATCCAAAAGAACATATATGTTAATTACAATATTTATTTTTATAAAAATTTCCTTCTTATGTTGTTGTAGGCTATTTGGACATAAAATTAGACACAAAATAAGAGACACAGAGCATCGACCATTGGATCTTTTTGTCCTTATATGGAGATGTGGAATTCAGGGGGTGATCCAATGGTGCAGATCAATTGTGTCACCAATGGTGTTTAAATTTTGTGTCTAAATAGACATTCATATATATATATATATATATGTAGGTTCAACAGCATCCTAAACAGTGCAGCACCCCAAAAGCCACTCAACAACAACCAAGTATTTCTCACTCTCTCTCCTTCCACTCATTCTCTCTCATACCACTAACATATTTAAACAAAAATATATAACTACGGTTCGGATGCAAAAGAGGGGCTGAAATTCAGGGGGCTCCCTGATCCTATCCCATATATATATATATATATATATATTGAAATTTGGTAATCCTTTATTTCATCAACCAACAATTACAAAGCTTCAAAGCAGAACAAGACCAAAACATATCAAAGAAGAAAACACAAACAAATACAAAACATATAACCAGCTAAATTGCCCCACAACTAAACCTCATCACCCAGTATCAATAAGCTCCACACCCCATCTTCGAAGAAAATCTTCATTATAAGCCGATCTGCATGAAGAACTGCCATTATTATTCACAATATAACCCACTTCCTTCTCTATCATTCGCAACTTCAACTCTTTATCTATTGAAACATGATTAAACAGACGAGAATTTCTTTCTAACCATAAATGATAAACTGTGGAAGAAATAGCAGCATAACCAACATCCTTCAATTGATCTTTCTCTCTGAACCTTTGAGCAATTTCAGCAGCTTCATCCTGAAGAGAGCCATTGTTATATGCATGCAAACCTAGCTTACTTTTCGTAGCATTCCATATAAAGCTTGAATATTTGCATGAAAAGAACAGATGACTAACTGATTCAACATAATTACCACACAGTAAACAACTAGACTCTTCAATAATTCCATGTCTGGACAATCTTTCTCTCGTACTTAGACGATCAATGGCTGCAAGATACATAATAAAAGCCATTCTTCTCGAATTCTTGTTATGTCATATGACCTTAAATATAGGTTGAACTGGATTAACAACTCTAACAAAATCCCATGCATCATGAAAACTAAAATTACCACCTGCAAACCATTCATAATAATCTCTACTTGCACTTTGATTTACTGATATCTCCTGTACAAGATCTTGAACTTCTCTCACACCAGCATGCAAGTTAAAATTCATAACACCATCATGAACAATATCAGAAACTTTCCCCATCTGATTTCCTAGAACTTGAATTCTAGAAATTCCAATCAAATCAACCAAACATCTACCATTAATCCAGGGATCGAACCAAATCAAAGTAGTATTTCCATCAAAAATCACTTTATTAAACAGTTGAACCCCATTTGTTCTCAACCTCATCAAAGATTTCCACGTACATGAAGAATTATTATCAAAACTCATTTGCCAAAAAGATTTACCTTTGCAGTATCTTGAAGCCATCCATCTACTCCATAGAGAAGAATCAGTGAGAAATTTCCACAACAATTTAATACAAGCTGCTTTCTTCAAGTCCTTAAACAGTTTAAGGCCAATCCCCCTTCAAGCTTAGGAGAACACAAAGTTTCCCATTTTTCTTTATGTTTTGAATCACCCCAGAAAAAATCTGCACACAAAATGTTTAATTTCTCCGAGGTAAACTCTGGAAGCTGATATATAAACAACCAATAAAGAACCATTGGTGTAATAACAGATTGAATCATCTCAGCTCGGCCAGCAAAACTCAAAAGTTTTACATCCCATGATTGCAACTTGCTCTGAACTCTTTGAATAAGCTCTTGACAATCATCATAATGAATATAATTGCTAGTCAGAGGAACTCCAAGGTATTTAATAGGAAGCTGACCTATTCCGACACCCAGAATATCAACAAATTCAGATGTAAAGGAAGCATGAGCACTGAAATATACCTTTGTTTTGAGTACACTCACTGAAAGACCACTGTATCTCTCCAATTTGACTAAGACTGATTTTAAGGCAGCTGCACATGAATTCAAACATTTTCCAAAGACCATGAGGTCATCACCATATAAAAGATGAGTACCTAAAGGCTCCACAGCATGAGTAGGAATGAAATTCTTCTTCAACACTTCTTCATTCATACTGAAAGAAAAAAACTCCATTGCTATCGAGAACAAATATGGAGACAATGGATCGCCTTGTCTAATTCCTCGATTAGAAGAAATAAATCCCTTGGGAATGCCTTGTAAAATGATTGAAAAGGTAGGTGTTGAAATACATTCATAAATAACATTTATAAAATGTATTGGAAAACCCATCAATTTCATGATATGACAAATGAATTCCCGATTGATTCTATCATAAGCCTTATGAAGATCAATCTTAACACAGAATTTATTAACACCTGGCTTTTTAAAATCCCTTATGAGTTCATGAGCAAGAAGGATGTTATCACCTATATATCTCTTTGGAATATATGCACATTGATTAGGGGAAATTAGGTGAGGCAAAAATCACTTTATCCTATTACATAGAACCTTACTAAAGATCTTATAGTAAACATTACAACAAGAAATAGGACGGAAGTGAGATAATTCAGTGGGATTGTTTGTCTTTGGAATTAAAGAAATAAAGGTATGATTACAACCTTTAGGTATACTTGCAAACTTGAACATATCCTGAATAGCTGCATGCAAATCCATCTTCAATTCTTGCCAATGCAGTTTAAAAAAATTAGAATTAATCCCATCAGGACCTGGACTTGAATCATCATGGGTTGAAAAAACTGCCTTTTCTACTTCATTCAAAGCAATAGGACGTAGAAGAGATTGTTTTCCATTCTCATTAATCACATAAGATGACTGAAAGAAAGGCATCTCACTGCTTCTATCTCCATTGAATAAAGAACTGAAGTAATTGATAGCTTCAAACTCTACTTCCTCTTCTTTATATAAGAACTCCCCATTAGAATTTATAAGAGCTTTCAGATAATTGTTATGTCTACGAGAAGACATTTTTGAATGAAAGAATTTAGAATTAGTATCACCTTCCTGAAGCCATTTAACCTTTTCCTTCTGCTTAAAACTCCAGAATTTTATATGCTTTTGTACTGATAATTGATGTTTAGCTTCCAAAAAACTTTCATACAACTCTAAATTATCTGGCTCTTTATCAACTGCAGCTTCTAACTCATTGAATTTTTCCTCAGCTTCCAATAACAAGGCATTATCTTTTGGCCTGACTTTGTTCCAATTTTTTAACTCTTTTTTACAGGCTATAAGCTTTTGTTGGAAAGAATCACTATGAAAACCCGAACAAAACACTTGCAAACCTCTATTTATACAATCATCATAACCAGATTGAAAACACCAATCATTAGAGTATCTAAAAGGAAAACCCTTAGATGTTGAAGTAGCTATTAAATCAAGCAATAAAGGGTTATGATCACTAGATAACTGAGATAGTGATAAAGCTTTCATATCATTGAACTTATGCAAACAAACATGATTGACAAAAATTTTATCCATATGGTTTGCAATACCTTTCCTCCTCCAAGTATAATTGAATCCAAAAGCTTTAACCTCCATAAGACCAGATTGTGCCAAGCAATTATTAAAAGCCCTGAGCTGCTGAAAAGGCACTGGAAGTCCACCTTTTTTATCATTAGGAGAAGAAGCATTAATAAAATCTCCAATAAGAACCCAAGCTTCATTAATAAAACTAGCTTCCTGAATAATTTGCTGCCATAAAATCTGCCTTTCACAAAAAATATTACTCGCATATACAATGGATATACAGATAGAAAGACCTCCTGCATTGTTAACTTGCATAGTAACATGCTGTTTAGAAGAAGAAATCACCTGAGAAGACCAAATATCAGTATTCCATAGAACAAGAATTCTCCCAGAAAATGTAGTTTGCTGAAGTGGAATTAAAGTCCAATTAGATGGTAAAAGCTTTTTAAAAGAAATTAAATTTCCTGCACTCAACTTAGTCTCAACCAAGCCAACAAAAGTTGACTTGAATTTTGTTAGGAGGGATAAAACTTCACCCATACGCAGTGGAGAATTCATCCCCCTAACATTCCAACATAATATTGTCATTTAATCACTGAGGAGCTCCTAGTTTCTCTTTTAGAAGGAGAAACACAAGTGGTTTGATTCTTCTCTTTCAAATGAGCCATGTATGCATCATTTTTTTACACACCATTAGAGACATCACAATTTTCTTCGACAATATCTTTCTCCTTCAAGCTATCTGCAACATGACTTATAGAATCAGAGATGATATTTGCACGAAAATCACTATCCAAACTTGCAGAATTGTCTCTAACATTTGTGTTTTCTGAAGTAGAAGGGATGTCTTGAGGATTTACATTTGATGATGAAGCCTCTTTATTCTCCTTGTTGCTCATCCAGGAAGGCTCTGGATCTAACTCATGCAACATCGAATCATGTCCAAAACACTTGCAAGTATCACAACATGGTGGAACAAATCATATTCAACAACAATGTCCTTCTGGAGTCCATTATGAAGCTGAATAGGAATTTTATCATGTAATTTACTTGAAACGTTAATGGCAATAAGAATTCTAACGAACCTAGTAATCGTCTTAGATACAGAGTTAGAATCTATGCAAATCGGCTCTCCAATAAAGCTTGCAATGATTGATAAAGCCTCATTCGACCAAAGTTCCATATCTAAATATTGTAATCTAATCCAGATCTGAACCTTATCGAAAGAAAACTTATCAAAATCATATCCAGGATACCATTTCTCAACCGTTAAAATATTTCCAAAATATGAGTGAGTTGAAGACTTCAGAACCTCCAAAAAATCAACTGAAAGCTCAAATTGAACTGCAAAATGAAAACCAGATACAATATGAACCACAAAATTACCCTGAGGCTTCCAAACTTTGCGAATGAAATCCTTCAACCTTGCAACAGAGAGTCTAAATTCAATCGGATGAAGAGCAATGGTATCATGCCAAATTTCTGCAGAAGAATTGAATATACTCTCAGATATAACAATCCTTTCCGTCGAAGGTTGCACAAATTTGAGCTTATCCGAAGTAGACTTAGGGTTCTCATTTTGATTTGATGAAGTATGGATCTCACTAGATTGAGAAGAGCTGCGATTTTGATTTGAGGAAGAAAGGGGCTTCAGCGGGAAGATTGATGACTTCCACGCCTCCGCCATTAAAATTGAAAAAGGAGTGAAAAAATTACAAAAAGTTGTTCATATCTCTTTAATATATTATATATATATATATATAGACACACACACGCGCTCTATGGCATCCCAAAATTTTTGCACCCCTTTTGCACCTGATTTATAGTCACTCATTTGTAGTAAAATAGGTTAGTGGGGGGAGACAGAATGATGAATGTGTGGTGAAAATTAGGAGGGCTAAAGGGGTGTTGCACTATTTGGGGTGCTCATGATCCTATCCCATATATATATATATATATATATATATATATATATATGTATGTATGTATGTATACTGTCTTTTTTTAATGTCTCATAATATTGATTAATTACAATTCAATCTACACACTTATTCTACTATAATGCAGGCAAGACCTAATAGCATATGTAAATTTGTACCTTTCTGAAATCAAATATGAATCATATTTTTATGGATAAATTTTCAAAAAATACTAGTTTTTTATAAACTAATAGCATGAATAGGCAGGTTCAAAAACTATTTGCAGATATCGACTGATTTTAGATAAAAATAACATTAGGCGCATTTCTGAAGTGCGCCTTCATATATTTGTACGGGCGCACTTGGAAAGTGCGCCCGTTTTAATTATGAACAAATGTTTGGATGGACAAATCCAAATAAAAATCACTATTTGGTAACAAATGACTTGGCTGAAAATATTGACAGCCATAGTCACAGTCAAAAGAGAGGATAATGGTCCTTTTGTATGCTAGCTAATTGATATTTTCTCCGTTTACATACCACGATCCAACTATTCTGGTAGCATTGCAACTTGTATGTTTTAATCCTCGTGAAAACAATATATGAAAAAGTACGTAATGGAATAAGGTAAGCAAGTATTTATATATTTATATGATAATATATTAAAGTTAAGTCAGCTGCGCTTAGAGAAAATAAACAAACTACTAATACAAGTAAAATGACATAGTGCAATTATCAGGCAAGGCCAAAATAGTATGGTACTACAATATTACTACCATCCTAAAATTTAAAAAACCAGATAATTTGCCCATGTTGAAAATAGTAGCATTATAAAAGAGTTAGATATAAAAAGACAAGTTGAGAGCTTTTGTATTATAAAATTTTACATGTGTAGAACCATACAACTATAAGTGCATGCACATACAATTATAAATTTTAATATACCTGGCGCACTTGCCAAGTGCGCCTATACAAATATATGAGGGCGCAAAAATGCACCACATGTTATTTTTACACGTAGTCAGTCTATATCTGCAAATTATTTTTGAACCAGCCTATTCATGCTATTAGTTTTAAAAACTAGTCTCTTTTGAATATTTGTCCTATTTTTATTTATGAGAGCTAATGCACAATTTGGACCTGTATTTTGACTGGTAGTCATTATAATTATTTCTTTTAAAATGAATTAGTGAGTAAAAAGTAAAAATCCACGCTGCTACTATGTTTTTCTGAAGTTGTACCGGTTAGTCTTATACCATGTGTCGCTTTATTTTTATTTTGTCTAATGTTTTACCGGAGCAAAATATACACTGTGTTCGCTACTGCAGTTATATCTATCCCATTGTAAGATATTTCCCTTTTATTTTTCAATATACTTTTTGTATCTGGTAACGTAATCAAATTTATCTTGTTCTTTTTTTATGAACGGAAGTTTGCCTCATCAAAGGTAAAAATGGATAGTAAAAAATTAATTTAGTAGTTAGAGGAATGTAAATAGGGATAATCAATCATTTTAAGTCCCAGCAAGACAAATTTAGAAGATTAGAAAGTTTTCTGGCTATTATAGTACGGTTGATGACGAAGGCGCCATTAAATTGGGAATGTTAAATATAGTACCGTGAGTGGAAACTAATGATCCCACATGTTTTATGGGCCGGCGGCACCAAGAAAAAACATGTTAATTGGTAAATATAAATGCAAACTTCTACTTCCCTACATGGACTACATCACATGTGTACCTCGACTACTTGTTATATCCGTTGTCACATACGATAAGTTGGCAATGTCATTCCTTTGTCTTTGTAGAGCTCAAATGAAGTCTTGGTGCATGTAACTTAGCAGCATCAAATTCTTGGGAAGAAACCATTTGATTCTTAGATGGTTAACTGAGCCTTTGATCATCCTATTTTGCAATTTTGTGTGGAGGGAGACCATGCTTAATCATCACACGTTCGTGTGGACCAGACCGGATTGGGAAATTATGGTGTATAACTTATATTTTTATTATAAAATTTGAATTATTTTTTGAACCATAATGGATCAAGATGCAACGGTCAGGTCAAAACCGTTCGTATTAGAGAACGTTTTGTAACGTTCAACTTGGAACCGTTCTTTCTTCATATTCAATTTTTATGTCGTGTCCTTCGCTAAAACAACATATCTTTTGTCATTGTCTATTCAAACGATAGCTAGAGAAAGTGGGATCATATACAATTTTCCGTGAAACCCCCCGAACACATTTTCGTATCCATAACAATATACTTGAGGGTGCATCAGAGTCGGCTTCGATTTGTGTGGACTAGTCAATTCACCAAACAAATTTATAACGATTTGAAAATTTAAATGATTTTAAATAATATTCTAATCAAAATTTAACATTAAAATTTAAATTAAATAACAAAATTTGATATTTGAATTATGTTTAACTAAACGTAGTAGACGAATAAATTCCATAGTACAATATGCAAGTTCGTTCTGTTCGCGAAATTTAGTTTTAGGCCATCGAATCATTGAAATAAAAAGTTATCGAAATTCAAATATATTTTTTAAATGCTAAACCTTTTTTTCTAAGAAAGACAACAATTTTAGTTTTGTGAAATTCGAATGTTTGTTGCTTCGAAATTACGATTTTGTCTGTAAAAATATGCAAAATCCGTCAACATAACTAATGTGTATTTCTAGCCATCCTCTTTGTTGTATTTCCTTGTTATTCAGAATAGGTTCTATGAATTTTCAAATTTTAGAACTCTTTCTTGTAGGAATTTGTGAAACTCGGTATTCTAACATTCATATATTAGTTCGTTGTTCATAAATTTATATTCACGAGAATATGTTTTCTTTCTCATTCATGTTTACGTTCCTTCTCCTTTTCTTTTCTTTCATTAAACTCTTACTCTCCTCCTTCACTCTATCACAAACTCTCGTTCTCTCTTCTCTCTCACTCACACACCCTCACTAGCACCTCCACAGCCATCACCAGCCGTGTCGATCTCCTCTCTAACCCCACCTGAGAACCCGTAGCACCAAAAAACCACATCTGCCACCCTAAAAGCCTTCTCTCCTTCCACCTCCTTCTTGTTAGTACATGAACTACAACTTCACCCCACTAGAGCCATGATCGTCAGCACCCTACCTTTGATAACCTAAGTATCACAGTATTCATATAACGTCCCAGATTTTTCGGCCACTTAAATTCGAATATTTAAATTTATTTATATATTTTATTTGAAATATAATGGATTCTTAATCGAAATTATTTATTTAAAATAGAGTTTGAATATATATATATATATATATATATATTAAAACGAGCTCGAAACGTCGCGGTAGTTCGAAATTTTTGATTTGAACTTTAACTAAATATACAGGATCCGATATAAGTCGGATTTCTGTGAAACGAGACACGTTTGAATCGGTTCGATTATATTTTTCTAATGAGAGAAAAAAATCAAAATTCCAGCTTATAGATTTCAAGTTACGTCCAATTAAAATTTTCAAATAGTCGCTGTGAAATCATTTTTAAATTTATAACGATTTAATTATTTATAAATTAAAAAGGGAAAGAAGAGCTTTATTTAAAACTGAGTAAATGAAATTTCAGTCGTGTCCTTGTATTTATAATCAAACTAAGTATGTCTAGTGGAATTATAATAACAACTTGTACTTATATGCCTGTTGTATTTATATGAACATATATTATGTCTGGTGGGATTATAACTGAAATAAATTATAACTATGTATATAAATTTTAACGGAAACGATTATGTACAATTTGTAACATCATTCAATAAAAGAACATACAAAAACTCCTCTCGCCTTAAATTAAAATACGCAGGCTACGTATTGTATGCGACGGATCACGGTGGGAGTTGTTCATGGGTTTGAGGGGTGCAAGTTGAGGCAAACGCAAGCAAGAGGAGGCTTGTGCGAAGGAAATATTGTGGTGTAGTAAAGTAACAGCTCATAATTGTTTTTGCGTGAACAAGTTAAGGACGTACGACTTTGTTTATTGGAGGAGTTTGGCCACGTCAGTTTGGTGGTGGCATGGGGTTACTGGGAGGAAATTGTTACAACAAAGAAAGAATTGGCGTGAAACAGAAGGTTAGAAGGGTGGCGAGCGTGGACTTATGTGAAGAAAGAGTAGAAAAATATATGTAAATAATTTTATTTCGTTCTCGGATCAAATCATACCAAGTATACCAATGCGGCATATTTCGTTCTTTCAACAAAACAGAAAATAAATGGAAAGAAAAATATGCAGGGAAACAACTAAGTAGAAGAAAACAAATATAGGTGACATATTTCTATATCAAACTATACATACGAATTGAATGTTCATATACATCAAACCTGACAAGCAAAACATAAAGTTTACATTTTCTGTAACCTAAAATAATTCTAAGTACTTCCAATCATCAAAAAAATACAAACAGGATTCAAATATCTAATATCAGCAGCCCCCTTTGTTTCTTTTGAGAAACCAGTGAATCCATATCTCGATCAGTTTTGATCTGCGAGAAACAAAGAAGAAAAATCCATTAAAAAGGATGATCTCATGACAGTAGTGAACAGTATAAGAAAAGATCATGAAACAACATAAAAAGGAAGAAAAAAAGGGGAAAGAGAAAAAATAAAAATAAATAAAACAGCTAAGAATAGACAGCACATAACGGCTAAAGAAATCTCTCATACATCAAAATACGAACAGTTGAGCTAATATAGTAGAAGAACAGCTAAGGATATAGCTAGAAGGATACTGATTTTAGGTATATATATTTTATATACATCAAATTCAATGCATACAGATTGAACAGCTAGCATACACAGTGAATTCATATGCAATACCTCTGAAAAACTATACCATAAAATATATGTTTCAGTTTCAAAATCTCTGATCTGAAATAACAGGACATAGATGAACAGCTAAGAAATTGAGATGAACAGCTAATATAAATTTTATATCCATACATCAAGTAAGGAATAACAGCAAAACAGATATGGATATATTTATCCAAGATACGGCCAAATCAAACAAGTAAACTGTATATATGTATTTTTTTCATTTGATCTACACTGTCAGAATCCATTTCGAACCAACCAACAAGTACTGGAAAATCCTATACAAAATCTGAACCAAAATCTAACCTAAAGATTTGAATTTTGATTGAAATAACAATTCGTGGTTGTTGATAGACGTTGAACCTATCTAGTTTCAAACCACAACTATACATACATGCAATCACTCAACATGTTTTCATCCATTCGAAACCAGGAAATCAAATAAAAATAAATACAGTATAGGAAAATCAAGAGAAAACTTAGCTTGCGGGTCTGAAGGATTCTTGGACAAATCCTTGTTGAAGCTGTTCAAAACCCGAAGACCTAGGGTTGCCGAAAGCCTATAGAGGAGGCTCGCTAGTTTCTGAAGGTGGTAGGGTTCATCGTGAATCGTTGGAAGAGGTTGCAAGGGGGAGCCAGGTCCGGTGTTGCTGAAGACCGACGGAGGGGGCTTAGGGTTTTCGATTTAGGAGTAATTTGTGGAGGCGGCTAATGAAATGAAGAAGGAACGGGTTAGAGTTTAAAAGGGGTAGCCGGGCGGTGGGCTTTGGGCCGAAGGGTTAAGGTAAGGGCCAAATTCTTTTTACATTTAAGTTTAAATAATTTAATTACTTAGTCAAATTGTTTATACGATTTCTCGAACATACGTTATCAGATTCAAGCGCGGTCAGTTGCGTTGGGACCGTGGAGACGAGAACTTCGAGATGGAGCAGAGTTGGTCAGGATCTGGAACAACTGAGAATTTTAGTCGAATTAAACATCAGTTAATTTGACTAAAAACCAGATATTTATCAACGGATTTAAGTCAAAGGTGAGTTAAACTCACTCAGCTCTTCCCATTTATATTTTATATAAATTGGGTTTTTATTTTGCGTGTTCTAGTTGTTAGTGGTTGACTGTTTGTTAGTTAAATATATTCATGTTGACTCAACCACTGAAATTAAATGGTCGTTTAATTTCAGTAAAAACACCAATCGTGTTGGTTTGACCCAAATAAAGTAATTTCCCTTGATTGGTCACGTTTATAAACGTGTTTGAAATTGTTTGAATTGTTGGAATGATCTGTTAGTTGGTTGTTGATCGTTATAGAAATTATCAGTCGAATAAAAAGAGATGATTGATTTTTGTTGGTTGTGGAACCTTATTTCAACATTTGTTCCGATAGTAAGAAATGGTTAGTATGGTTGGGTAATTGGCATCACCTGGCTTATAAATCAATCGATTTATAAAATATGGGTTTTATCAACAGTGAATCGATAATATTTAAGTTATAAATATATTTTATAACGAAAATAGATTTTGAAAGTTATTACATTGAAAGGTTATTTAAAATGGAAATAAATATTTAATTATTTATTTATTTAAAGTTTACAAGGAATTTTGGATTTGTTTTATAAACCAAATTCTTATGTTGATAAGAAATATAAACAAACGAGCAAGTAATAACCTAGGGGTTAAGTATTTCATTAATCACGTCAAGTGAACAATTGAATGAAGTTATCTAAATTAATTTTATTTTAATTAATTTAAAGGAAGAATTAACTGGGATTGGTTAGTAGAGTAATCGTGTTTTGAGTTGACCGAGACGATTGTTTTAACTAAGTTAGACCTTAAATTAGTGAAATAACTAAACGAATAATTGGTTAATCCTAGTAAGATTTAAAAGGGAAATTTATAATTTATTCTAGTAAATAAGGGAGTTAATTGATTTGAAATGATTAATGTTGAGTTGTTATAGTAATCATTAATTAAAGGAGATATATTTAGGTAACCAAGTTTGAAATGAAATATGGTCGAGTGTTGGAAAAGGGATAGGGATGAGTTTTCCTTATTTGAGCTCGAGTCTTGTAATGAAGCAATAAAGGGGTCTAATTGAACACCTAGCTTAAATGAAAAGTTTTACATAACGTTTGAATTAAGTAAAGGAAGGTGAAGATGTAAAGGGTTTATATTAAACCTTAAATTTATAAACAAGGTTTATAAGTGGAATATGAGTTTAAACGTCGATTTTAAAATTGGAAATACTTAATGACGGAATTAAGTTAAACCAATAGAACTGAAAGGGATTGAAAAAAAGGATTTAAATGTGAGCATGGTAAATGAGGTTGGAAAGAGTAATTGGAATAATAATATTGGTGCTTGAATTACAAATCGTATTTATCCGAAGATAAGAACGTTGTTGATCAAGGTCTGAGAGGTAATTAAAATACCCCAACTTGAACTGCTTCGGGACTATCCAAGGGTAATACTAGTTGGTAATGGCTAGGATGTATGTTAAGTTTCCAAAGTAGTGGAAATGATATAAGATGATATTTTACCTAGTAACGAAATTAAAAGGAGATTGGGCGATAAATTTTAAAAGCCAAGTGATGCTGAGTACCAGACCAGTAAATCTATTTTTGTGATTTCATGGATGTTTACTTGATAGTTAAATAACCGACTATGAAGTCTGACCTTTACGATTGTTGGTATGGAAAGACCGGGATCGAATATATATTCGAAAACCATTCCAACCAACAAATACGAATATATAGAGGAGAACAGACGACGACCGAGATGGAGCATGTGAAGACCATAGATCTTCATAAAGCGAAAGAACCACTTACAATCTCTGATTCGACCCGGAGATATACTGGGGTTCTGTCGTGGTTGGAATCCGTGGATTGCAAGGACTACTCGCTACTGATCCATGGGATGATTCCTATATTGGATGCAGTAGGAGAGTTCCTTCGGTTCATCCTGTTCCTGGATGACTTGTATGGACGGATGTCTGACAGAGTAGTTCTTAAGGGTCACGTACGTTGATTTTTACAAACGTATCTCTGTTAGTGGCGGAGAGGTGCACCTCTCTAGCTTAAAGACCAGAATATTTTTGTGGACGTCAATTAGTGATTTGGCGGATCTGACGATGTGGCATTCAAAGTGTATGATGACCAGATGTGTTCTGATCTCAAGCCTCATCAACCAGGAGATGACAAAAGTCGGGCAGGCAGCATGGCTATGTGGGTCGCTCCCATTAGGGTGTATAATCACCTATCTAGAGAAAATCCATTTCATTCTTTAATCTATTTGATGCTGTCCCTTTTCGGGAAACGGTGGTTTGAGTCCAACCGTTGGTGATATACATTCGATACACTCAAGCGAAATGAGTGGTCGGTCATGTGAGGGCTGGATTGCAAGACGTTCTTGTTGAACCCAGTGTATTCGCCTCTAGAGATACACGATCGGCAGGTTGTCCCATACCCTGTCATAGTGGGAATACAATCTCCAATAAGCGCCTGCGGTTTTGATTGTATATATATACGTGGAGCGTGAGATGCAAGCGCTTCACTAGTTTGATATTTACTTGTATTTAGACACTATCATAATATCAGAAAAGATATTGATTTCGAAAACTATTTTGGGTTATCGTAAGGTAAAAACCGTCTGTGTTTATGTGTGGATTTGGTCTTACGATTATCCTTTTCTTTTGAGAAGATTTTTGACTTTAAAATCAAGTTGTGTGATACCTTAATGCTGCGCGAGTTTTTCTCACTCTGGTCCACCAGACTGACCCGGTGTTTTGTAAATGCTCGGGTTAGCCTGGGTGTACAGGTTCAGATTATCAGGTACTGAGAAGTCCAGAGACGAGCTGGAGATGTTCAGACGAATGATATCTAGTATGTATTCCGCTGTGTGATTATATATATGAGGACAGATTATTATAACTGTCCAGAGATGTGATGTACTCTGATATTGTAAGTATTTTTAAAAGCTCTCAATAAAGTTTTATTTCTGTATTATATTTTGTTCCGCTGCGATGTGAGACTCTGTGTTGTGCTGATTCTTCTTCTTCTATTCTAACTTTCTTTCTTTCTTATCTCACCCTCTAATTTCTTTCTTTAAACGTTCCAGTGTTTTTCGGTGTTTGGAAGGTTGGCATAAGTTACGGTAAGGGTATTTATGTCGATTTTCGGGGCCGAAAATCCCTGGGTCGTTACAGTGGTATCAGAGCTATTGGTTGAGTAGTAACCTTGGCTCTGTGGCGTAACTCAATAGAGATGGGGTTGGTAACACCCTAGATCGAGTTGAGTGTATATATATGAGAGCGTATTTGAAATTTTTTATATAAAGATGTTTTGTATTGTGTTATTTGACTGGTTCAAGTGTTGAGAAGCATTGAACTAGCGAATGGATACAATATTGTTTTGAAAAGCGGGTAATGAAATTACTTTACCCAAATTATATTTTTATATAAAAGAGAAATTATTTTCTATATTATAGTGATGTGGGTTGTTTGCTTGTTTTGATTGATTTGATTTGAAATCAAATTTGAATTTTGAAATAAAGTTGAACTGATTAGAAAATCAACTCGTCAATTGAATCAGATATGAGAAATGAAACTGAACCTGGTTAGGTAAAATCAATTTAAGAATGAATTCAAATTGAATGAATTCAAATAAATTGGGATTTAAAAATTTATTGGATAAATAAATTGGGATTCAAATAAAGTGGATTGCCATTTGGAATTTGAATTTTCTTTTTGAAGAAGTTGAGGCCAGAATAGCAGTTGTAGTCGTATCGATCGAGTCATGCAGAAGAGGTGTTGGCGAAATCCTCGAAAAAAATTTAGAATCTGAATTTACTTTGATGATAATTCAAAAGTAATAATTTTAAAATAATATGGTTAGGAATATTCTTCTTACCTTACAATTTCGAGGACGAAATTATTTTAAGGGGGGAAGAATGTAACGTCCCAGATTTTTCGGCCATTTAAATTCAAATATTTAAATTTGTTTATATATTTTATTTGAAATATAATGGATTCTTAATTGAAATTATTTATTTAAAATAGAGTTTGAATATATATATATATATTAAAACGAGCTCGAAACGTCGCGGTAGTTCGAAATTTTCGATTTGAACTTTAACAGAATATACAGGATCCGATATAAGTCGGATTTCTGTGAAACGAGACACGTTTGAACCGGTTCGATTATATTTTTCTAATGAGAGAAAAAAATCGAAATTCCAGCTTATAGATTTCAAGTTACGTCCAATTAAAATTTTCAAATAGTCGCTGTGAAATCATTTTTAAATTTATAACGATTTAATTATTTATAAATTAGAAAGGGAAAGAAGAGCTTTATTTAAAACTGAGTAAATGAAATTTCAGTCGTGTCCTTGTATTTATAATCAAACTAAGTATGTCTAGTGGAATTATAATAACAACTTGTACTTATATGCCTGTTGTATTTATATGAACATATATTATGTCTGGTGGGATTATAACTGAAATAAATTATAACTATGTATATAAATTTTAACGGAAACGATTATGTACAGTTTGTAACATCATTCAATAAAAGAACATACAAAAACTCCTCTCGCCTTAAATTAAAATACGCAGGCTACGTATTTTATGCGACGGATCACGGTGGGAGTTGTTCATGGGTTTGAGGGGCGCAGGTTGAGGCAAACGCAAGCAAGAGGAGGCTTGCGCGAAGGAAATATTGTGATGTAGTAAAGTAACAGCTCGTAATGGTTTTTGCGTGAACAAGTTAAGGACGTACGACTTTGTTTATTGGAGGAGTTTGGCCACGTCAGTTTGGTGGTGGCATGGGTTACTGGGAGGAAATTGTTACAACAAAGAAAGAATTGGCGTGAAACAGAAGGTTAGAAGGGTGGCGAGCGTGGACTTATGTGAAGAAAGAGTAGAAAAATATATGTAAATAATTTTATTTCGTTCTCGGATCAAATCATACCAAGTATACCAATGCGGCATATTTCGTTCTTTCAACAAAACAGAAAATAAATGGAAAAGAAAAATATGCAGAGAAACAGCTAAGTAGAAGAAAACAAATATAGGTGACATATTTCTATATCAAACTATGCATACGAAATGAATGTTCGTATACATCAAACCTGACAAGCAAAACACAAAGTTTACATTTTCTGTAACCTAAAATAATTCTAAGTACTTCCAATCATCAAAACAATACAAACAGGATTCAAATATTTAATATCAGCAGCCCCTTTTGTTTCTTTTGAGAAACCAGTGAATCCATGTCTCGATCAGTTTTGATCTGCGAGAAACAAAGAAGAAAAACCCATTAAAAAGGGATGATCTCATGACAGTAGTGAACAGTATAAGAAAAGATCATGAAACTGCATAAAAAGGAAGAAAAAAAGGGGAAAGAGAAAAAATAAAAATAAATAAAACAGCTAAGAATAGACAGCACATAACAGCTAAAGAAATCTCTCATACATCAAAATCCGAACAGTTGAGCTAATATAGTAGAAGAACAGCTAAGGATATAGCTAGAAGGATACTGATTATAGGTATATATATTTTATATACATCAAATTCAATGCATACAGATTGAACAGCTAGCATACACAGTGAATTCATATGCAATACCTCTGAAAAACTGTACCATAAAATATATGTTTTATGTTTCAAAATCTCTGATATGAAATAACAGGACATAGATGAACAACTAAGAAATTGAGATGAACAGCTAATATAAATTTTATATCCATACATCAAGTAAGGAACAACAGCAAAACAGATATGGATATATTTATCCAAGATACGGCCAAATCAAACAAGCAAACTGTATATATGCATTTTTTTTCATTTGATCTACGCTGTCAGAATCCATTTCGAACCAACCAACAAGTACTGGAAAATCCTATACAAAATCCGAACCAAAATCTAACCTAAAGATTTGAATTTTGATTGAAATAACAATCCATGGATGTTTATAGACGTTGAACCGATCTAGTTTCAAACTGCAACTATATATACACGCAATCACTCAACATGTTTTCATCCATTCGAAACCAGGAAATCAAATAAAAATAAATACAGTATAGGAAAATTAAGAGAAAACTTAGCTTGCGGGTCTGAAGGATTCTTGGACAAATCCTTGTTGAAGCTGTTCAAAACCTGAAGACCTAGGGTTGCCGAAAGCCTATAGAGGAGGCTCGCTAGTTTCTGAAGGTGGTAGGGTTCATCATGAATCGTTGGAAGAGGTTGTAAGGGGGAGCCAGGTCCGGTGTTGCTGAAGACCGACGGAGGGGGCTTAGGGTTTTCGATTTAGGAGTAATTTGTGGAGGCGGCTAATGAAATGAAGAAGGAACGGGTTAGGGTTTAAAAGGGGTATCCGGGTGGTGGGCTTGGGGCCGAAGGGTTAAGGTAAGGGCCAAATTCTTTTTACATTTAAGTTTAAATAATTTAATTACTTAGTCAAATTGTTTATACGATTTCTCGAACATATGTTATCAGATTCAAGCGCGGTCAGTTGCGTTGGGACCGTGGAGACGAGAACTTCGAGATGGAGCAGAGTTGGTCAGGATCTGGAACAACTGAGAATTTTAGTCGAATTAAACGTCAGTTAATTTGACTAAAAACCAGATATTTATCAACGGATTTAAGTCAAAGGTGAGTTAAACTCACTCAGCTCTTCCCATTTATATTTTTTATAAATTGGGTTTTTATTTTGCGTGTTCTAGTTGTTAGTGGTTGACTGTTCGTTAGTTAAATATATTCATGTTGACTCAACCACTGAAATTAAACGGTCATTTAATTTCAGTTAAAACACCAATCGTGTTAGTTTGACCCAAATAAAGTAATTTCCCTTGATTGGTCACGTTTATAAACGTGTTTGAAATTGTTTGAATTGTTGGAATGATCTGTTAGTTGGTTGTTGATCGTTATAGAAATTATCAGTCGAATAAAAAGAGATGATTGATTTTTGTTGGTTGTGGAACCTTATTTCAACATTTGTTCCGATAGTAAGAAATGGTTAGTATGGTTGGGTAATTGGCATCACCTGGCTTATAAATCAATCGATTTATAAAATATGGGTTTTATCAACAGTGAATCGATAATATTTAAGTTATAAATATATTTTATAACGAAAATAGATTTTGAAAGTTATTACATTGAAAGGTTATTTAAAATGGAAATAAATATTTAATTATTTATTTATTTAAAGTTTACAAGGAATTTTGGATTTGTTTTATAAACCAAATTCTTATGTTGATAAGAAATATAAACAAACGAGCAAGTAATAACCTAGGGGTTAAGTATTTCATTAATCACGTCAAGTGAACAATTGAATGAAGTTATCTAAATTAATTTTATTTTAATTAATTTAAAGGAAGAATTAACTGGGATTGGTTAGTAGAGTAATCGTGTTTTGAGTTGACCGAGACGACTGTTTTAACTAAGTTAGACCTTTAATTAGTGAAATAACTAAACGAATAATTGGTTAATCCTAGTATGATTTAAAAGGGAAATTTATAATTTATTCTAGTAAATAAGGGAGTTAATTGATTTGAAATGATTAATGTTGAGTTGTTATAGTAATCATTAATTAAAGGAGATATATTTAAGTAACCAAGTTTGAAATGAAATATGGTCGAGTGTTGGAAAAGGGATAGGGATGAGTTTTCCTTATTTGAGCTCGAGTCTTATAATGAAGCAATAAAGGGGTCTAATCGAACACCTAGCTTAAATGAAATTTTTTACTTAACGTTTGAATTAAGTAAAGGAAGGTGAAGATGTAAAGGGTTTATATTAAACCTGAAATTTATAAACAAGGTTTATAAGTGGAATATGAGTTTAAACGTCGATTTTAAAATTGGAAATACTTAATGACGGAATTAAGTTAAACCAATAGAAATGAAAGGGATTGAAAAAAAGGATTTAAATGTGAGCATGGTAAACGAGGTTGGAAATAGGAATTGAAATAATAATATTGGTGCTTGAGTTACAACTCGTATTTATCCGAAGATAAGAACGTTGTTGATCAAGGTCTGAGCGGTAATTAAAATACCCCAACTTGAACGGCTTCGGGACTATCCAAGGGTAATACTAGTTGGTAATGGCAAGGATGTATGTTAAGATTTCCAAAGTAGTGGAAATGATATGAGATGATATTTTACCTAGTAACGGAATTAAAAGGAGAATGGGCGATAAATTTTAAAAGCCAAGTGATGCTGAGTACCAGACCAGTAAATCTATTTTTGTGATTTCATGGATGTTTACTTGATAGTTAAATAACCGACTATCAAGTCTGACCTTTACGATTGTTGGTATGGAAAGACCGGGATCGAATATATATTCGAAAACCATTCCAACCAACAAATACGGATATATAGAGGAGATCAGACGACGATCGAGATGGAGCATGTGAAGACCATAGATCTTCATAAAGCGGAAGAACCACTTACAATCTCTGATTCGACCCGGAGATATACTGGGGTTCTTTCGTGGTTGGAATCTGTGGATTGCAAGGACTACTCGCTACTTATCCATGGGGTGATTCCTATATTGGATGCAGTAGGAGAGTACCTTCGGTTCATCCTGTTCCTGGATGACTTGTATGGACGGATGTCTGACAGAGTAGTTCTTAAGGGTCACGTACGTTGATTTTTACAAACGTATCTCTGTTAGTGGCGGAGAGGTGCACCTCTCTAGCTTAAAGACCAGAATATTTTTGTGGACGTCAATTAGTGATTTGGCGGATCTGACGATGTGGCATTCAAAGTGTATGATGACCAGATGTGTTCTGATCTCAAGCCTCATCAACCAGGAGATGACAAAAGTCGGGCAGGCAGCATGGCTATGTGGGTCGCTCCCATTAGGGTGTATAATCACTTATCTAGAGAAAATCCATTTCATTCTTTAATCTATTCAATGCTGTCCCTTTTCGGGAAACGGTGGTTTGAGTCCAACCGTTGGTGATATACATTCGATACACCCAAGCGAAATGAGTGATCGGTCATGTGAGGGCCGGGTTGCAAGACGTTCTTGTTGAACCCAGTGTATTCGCCTCTAGAGATACACGATCGGCAGGTGGTCCCATACCTTGTCATAGTGGGAATCCAATCTCCAATAAGCGCCTGCGGTTTTAATTGTATATATATACGTGGAGCGTGAGATGCAAGCGCTTCACTAGATTGATATTTACTTGTATTTAGACACTATCATAATATCAGAAAAGATATTGATTTCGAAAACTGTTTTGGGTTATCGCAGGGTAAAAACCGTCCGTGTTTATGTGTGGATTTGGTCTTACGATTATCCTTTTCTTTTGAGAAGATTTTTGACTTTAAAATCAAGTTGTGTGATACCTTAATGCTGTGCGAGTTTTTCTCACTCTAGTCCACCAGACTGACCCGGTGTTTTGTAAATGCTCGGGTTAGCCCGGGTGTACAGGTTCAGGTTATCAGGTACTGAGAAGTCCAGAGATGAGCTGGAGATGTTCAGACGAATGATATCTAGTATGTATTCCACTGTGTGATTATATATATGAGGACAGATTATAACTGTCCAGAGATGTGATGTACTCTGATATTGTAAGTATTTTTAAAAGCTCTCAATAAAGTTTTATTTCTGTATTATATTTTGTTCCACTGCGATGTGAGACTCTGTGTTGTGCTGATTCTTCTTCTTCTATTCTAACTTTCTTTCTTTCTTATCTCACCCTCTAATTTCTTTCTTTAAACGTTCCAGTGTTTTTCGATGTTTGGAAGGTTGGCATAAGTTACGGTAAGGGTATTTATGTCGATTTTCGGGGCCGAAAATCCCTGGGTTGTTACAATTCGAGATTCATTTTTTGAAGCTGATGACCTGCTGAAGACTGTATCTATTTCAATATTTGAATTATTTGCTTATTTCAGTTAGTTTGCATTCGAACTTCCATGTTTTAGATTTTCGTTTTATTTATTTTGGAACTATGATGTATATTTTATTAGTAGCTTCATGAACTACTATCGTAATATTTTATTTCGCTGTGAGATATTGTATTATAATGTGTTTGTGATTCTATGAATTAATTCTTATTAACTCCCAATATAATAATAAAACGTCGTTTTGACAAATTTTGTTGGATATGTGCGCTTTATTGTTGATTTGAATGGATCAAAATGGAAGATCGTTACAGTTGGTATCAGAGCTTTGGTTTTTAAAAAAACCTTAGCATATGGGGTTTAAACTCATTAGAGACAGGGTAATAATGCCTTAGAGTGAGTGGAATCTCCTTTGAGAGAGCGTATTTTGAAAATTTAAATTGATTAAAGTTTAAATCTTTTTTCCAAAATTTCCATTCTTTCGAACCCATCTTCCTTTGTAGATGCTCTTTGATTAGGTTCTTTCTTTTGTTCAGCTTGTAGATCATGTTCTACACTTATTGTTTCCTTAACAAAGTAAGTAATGGAAGAAATTATAAATATAACTTATAATGAAAACTAATATAAAAATATGAATGTGTTAATAATTATGGTAAGAATCACTTAGTTTTATTAACTACGGATCTAAAACAAAGTATTTTGAAAAGTGCACAGTATAAATTTCCCTACAAGATAATTGTAACATTTAATAAATGAATCTTTTAAATGGATTCGTAAAAGAGTATATGTTTAAGAACTTAAAGATGCTATATTAAGGAAATCTACACAAACAGGATTAATAAGATGAAATTTATAAATAAATGAGTTTATTGAATTCATAAAATTTATTGAAACGATTGTGGAAATAACAATAATTCCATCAGCAGCATAATATTTATTATTTACTATAAGCATGATATTTCGAAATTGTTAATTCTTATTCTATGCCCGATAATCATGAAATATTAATTCGGTTTCGTGTATTTGGAATACTAATCTAATTTTAAGAAAGATATTTGTGAAATTATATAGATCTGCTTTATATGGATATGAAATTTATAAATAACGATGATTTGAGAGAAAAATATATAAATTAAACTTATGAAGTTAAATAGATTTTACAGGTATAATTTTGCAAGATTTGACTTTAAAGCACGTTCACATAGAAAATAAAATTGATTATTGTTCATTTGACCCTGAGTTTTAGTCATTTTGAAATAATTTTGAACTTAGAGAAGTAAGGAAATAAGTATTAACAATAAATTTAAACTTTGGTAATATTAATAATAGTAGCGAGTAATATTGATATGAATCTAATGTAATGGGATTAAATTGAATATAAACTTAGTTAATATGTTGAATTATATAAATGACAACTAAATTAGTATATTCTTACCAAGAAAGTGTGGCGCAGTGGTATAGTACTTAGTTACCGAGTAAAAGGTTGGGAGTTCGATACTCCCCTTGAACCTATATGATGTATTAACCAAAATTCAAAAAAAATATTAGTATAATCTTAATGATGATAAGATGTGCAACTTACTTAAAATGGAATTTTAGTATAAACTTTAGAATGATTAGAAGTGTGAATTGATAATTAAGAATCTTATAACTTGGGTGAAGTGCAAATATATGTTAAGAAACCATATATAACGTATGTTTTGAGAATATTATTTTATATAATTTCACATTTGCAATTATAAGTTAGTTAGTTATATTTGATTAAATGACAGAAGTCAAAATATGGGTAGAATAAATGAACAATTATAAATGAAATTATTTTATGTTAGATAAGAGAGCATATAAATGAACCATTATTAAAGATTTGAATTTTGAAGATTGACTGGTAATAAATTAGATTTACGTAAGTTTCTAAGTATAAAGATATTATTTATACTAATTAAAAAGAGGGAGTTATCAGTCAAAATCACAACGACTCGGTCGTTTCCTCATACATGGTGACTATGACAAACCCTTCTTCGCCTCCTTCTTCTCTTCAAGAAATTCCCACCGTCTCTTCCTCTCTTCGTCGCTCTTTATCCCTTGCCCTAGTTTCACTATTTCTGTCAATTCGTCGGTGCTGTTGCCCCCCAAAAACTCCTGTGCCTTAAAATCAAATCTACTTTTCAAAATCCCTATTCACCCATTTTTATCTTACTTGATGATTCAGCTATGTTTGAATTTTGGCTGGGTTGTTGGATCTACCCTTTCAACCCTATCGCAGCCTTCGCAATATCCCTATAAGCCATTAACGACTGCTTACAACGGAAGTGGTGAGTATTATGCATCACTTAGCGTGACTGTTGAAGTTTTGGTACACCATGGCTACTACGGTTTGGGGTTAGGTGATTTGCATCTCTTTATTTTCTTGGGCTATGAGTTGTTTTGTATTATTTTTTTGTATTTTGGGCCTTTTATTGGGTTTGAGGAGTTCATTAGTGTTTTTCTTTACCTTTTTATGCTACTCTGTCACACATGATGACCACGATGATAGCGAATGCTATGGTAGTATCATGGCTTGTTGACGGAGAGGTATTTTCCAGCGCATTTATCTTCAATGAGATCCTCTTGACATGCTATTGCGCTATTCCAAACACTAGAAACCTTTGTGTTTTCTATTGATGAGATTTTGGGTTGCTTCTTGTTGTTGTTATTGTTGTTGTTGTTGTCACTTTCTGGCTTTGGGAGCTCGGTTATTGCGCTTTGCAACGGAGTCATTTTGCTGTGTCATGTGTATTATCCTACGATGTCCTTCCTTTCCTCTTCAGAGAGCTACATGATTTGGTTTCCAGTAATGTTAAGTAGATGTTTATGTCAAACTCCTGGTTATGTCATTCTACTAGTTAGATGCAACTGTGAAGATTATGTTAAACTACTGGTTATTTTGCTAGTTTAGAAAGTTGTTTTTTTAGAGATGAAACTGAGCTTTGTCTTTAATGTTGCCGTGCAACTGATGCTGCTTACAATTGGCTTCTAGCACTAGTAATCTTACATAATACGAAAGCAAGGCCATTTTCCCTCCAAAACCACCCATTTTCCCTCCATAATGCTACTAAATAAATAAAAAATTCCCTCCAATTCCCTCCTCAAAATCACATAAGCCCGCTAAAATTCCCTCCATAACTGGGTCCACTTTTCTTATCTCCCTCCTCAATCACACTCATTATTGCTGGGATAGATTTCCAAGAAGGCAAAAACAATAAAATATTACTGGGCTTAGTTTCCGAGACAAGTAATTATTACCAAGATAGATCCACAAGTCAGTTTTCTCACGAAATAAGGCGACTTTTTAGATATATATTTGTCCATGATCGTTACGTATGACCATTTCTCCAATCCTCCGTCCCTTTTCTCATTTCTTTAATTCCAGTCTCTTCTTCACCGTCTTCCTCAGTGATTTCCACCGTTTATATTATCATACCCTCAAATCCCTAATTTCATCGCCAAGATTTCATCCCACGATGTGTCCTGCGCTGAAACCAGGTAACGCTCTTGGTTGTTGATCGGCTCGCCTTCGTCTTCTCCGCTTCCCCAAAAATGTTGACCTAATTTTCAGCGGCTGGAAATTCATTCCTTTAATTTGGTAAATATCTGCATGCGGTAGTTTGTTCTACTTAAACTTAAACTTCCATTTTCATTTTTGTACTTATGCTATTGCGAAAGCTTTTACAATTTTTTGTTTACATTTCAGAACTTAATCCAACTTTGAGTTGCTTGTAAAAGGATATAGATTGAAACAAATAGTTCTCGTGGTCCAAAATCCACGAAATTTGAGTTTAGAACATTGAAAAAATTGTATCCATAGAACAATTGACGTAACATAGATAATAAATAAATAGGAGTTAATATCATTCCAATTGCCATTACAAGGGTAATTATTATTTTTGGCATTAAAAGATATTTTGGACTCGTAATTAGTCCAAAAAATACTACTAACTCCGCAACAAAACCACTCATTCCCGGCAATGCAAGAGAAGCCATCGAGAAACTACTAAACATGGTAAATATTTTTGGCATTGGAATGGATATTCCCCCCATTTCGTCGAGATAAATAAGACGTATTCTATCACAACTCATTCCTACCAAGAAAAAAAGTGCAGCACCAATAAATCCATGAGAGAGTATTTGTAAAAAGGCTCCGTTGAGTCCCATGTCGGTTGCCTACATCTTCTTCGCCTCACCTAACAATAGGTAAGTTTATTTTCTTCGATTCACCTAACAGTTGGTAATTTTAATTTTAATTTTAATTTCTTGATCCAAACCCTGTAGGGTCTGATTTAAGTTGCTTTTTTTCTTCAAGTGTAATTCTCTGCATGTAGTAAGTATTCATTCAAATATTTTTTATTTGAATGCATTTTACAATGGTTCTACTTTTAGTTGCTCCTTCTGTTGATGTTAAGTTTCATTAAGCTTTGAGTAAAGCTCCAACAATCAGTTGATGAACAAAAGCAATGTTCAGCGGGGATTAATTGAAGAATGAGGCCTCCTCTGAGCTAATTACAAATTTCAATTAAGATATAGGTGACGTTTTACTTCAGGTTTCCTTATATTTTCTGTAGTGCTGTGGATCTTTTTTTTCTTTCTTTTTTACCAAAATTTATACAATGCTTATTTTGTTTATATACCATTAGTATTTAAATTTCTTCTGTGCATGTGATTGATTTTTTAAAAGAAAATTAAAGTTAGATCTAACAATTTTCTAGATTTTTTCTTAAAAAACAAAGATAAATCTAGCAAATTTAGTGAAGTTTTTCTATTATACAATTATGTCAAATGAATAAGAATGCCAATGTAACTTGCAGTTATTGATATTGCATTTGAAGTCTATAGTTACACGTCTGAATGATGAATTTCCACTGAAATTTGAATTGTTCCCAACTTTGTATCATTAAATTCAAACACTATTTCTAAGGAACAGCCAGTTTATCAAATCTAGGCATGTTCAGATCTGTTTAAACTTTGCTGAGAACTTTGACCGATGTTTATTTACTTTGGTAGATATGTTACAGTCATTAAAAGCAATGATGGGATGCACATGCTGTCTCATGGAGAAAAAAATCTCATACTTATGTAGATATATTATTGTTGCAATTTTCATTCTCTGCTCTTTTTATTAGTAAAAATGTTCAAAAATAATCATTTATATTTCATTATAGGGAAAGGACATGAAAACCTCACATATCGTATTTTGCATTGCTTGATAACATTTGTGACCATAATTGTTTTGAAACAGGTGTGATCATATTTATTTATTGTTCATTACTATTTTGGTTTTTAAATTTCGTCTTAAATGGTAATTAGAACATTCCCTTTTATTTCATGCATGCTGTTACAAAGATGTGATGGTGCTGTATGTCTGATTTATAACTTGCAGAGACATTGGTGGTGAAAAAAATCCATGTAGTGATAAAGAATGATATTAAGAATGAGAGTCTCGGAGCTAAGGTACATGGGATTAGCTATTAGTACTTATTTATTGTGAAAATATCTCTTCTCTACTATATGTTTTTACAATAATCAAGAACTATAGTTGTCTACATCCTGGCTGGAACATGACAAGTCCATCTATTAATATGTAAATGTAAGTAAATATGGGTAAAGGCGGATGAGTGTTGTGTAACAACCCGGAATTTTGGGGCCAGTTTAAATTTTTTATTTTAAGAAATTTTAAAGGAAATTTAATATTTGAGATAATTTATTTTAAATAATAATGGCTAAAAATTTATTTTTAATCAAAAATAATAAAACAAATAAATTTATTTAATTATAAAGGAGTTAGAAATAACACTGCAGTTTGAAATTTTAATTTTAAACTCCAACTGAGTATATAAAATTCTCTTTAAAAGCAGATCGGGGATGACCCATAAAAATCTAACTCTGTTTAACTCGGTTTTCGACGAAACCACTTTTGTTGAATCCGGATTGTCAATATTTTGCTAAGTTTAATTTTCCAGAATTTTTAAAGTTAATATGTGGGCGTGGCGAGAGAAACTGTGTTTTGTCAATTACAGATAAATTTAAACGACTTGAAAATAGCCATTTTTCAAATAATCTCAGAATTCGACGAAATTAGTCTGGTTAGAACCGTATCGTCAAAACATAGCCAAATATAATTTTTCTGTTATTTTTAGAGGTCGTATGTAACCCTGGTAATTTAAAATGTATGTTTGAATTTAAAATATATTTATTTATATATTAAATTAAATAAAAACATGTCGTAACAGCCGAATTGGGTTACGAGACCTGCTCCATTGCGTCCGGAACAGGGGTATTTGCTTAGGAACACTTTTCGTTGAATTTATTTTGGTCGTAGTGATAAAACAATAAATTTTGAATTAAAAGGATTTTAAATACGCTAGGAATACGGTATAAATACCGTACTATACCACAAACCCTAATTCCTTCTTCCCAGCCGCCACTATACTCTACCAATGGCCGAAATACTCCTAAACTAATCCGCTAATATCTTCTTATCCACAGAGAATTAGACCAACTTCTTTATACCAATTCGAAGAGGGTCGATAGACCTCTCAATTCATACGGACATGATCGAGATTCAAGCATCAGGTGGGCCGATTTCTTGCCCCAAACCGTCAACGTTCTGGCTCGTTTTCCGAGGCACACGGAGGTGTGAGCTGGCCCACAACCACGGCGTAGGGAGGATGGTTGGAGGCGCTCAACATGGTGTCAGGCGATGGTGGTCCGGTCTCCTCTACAGGCGGTGGCGGCGGGTTTCTCACTTCGACGGATGGGTTCGTTTTTGTACAACAACGAAGAAGAGATAGGAGGAAGAGCGGCCGTGATTTTCTGATGTAATTAGCCTTTAATTAATTTATTAATCAAGTTAAAAATGTAATTAATCTTTAAAAATGCATATCTCTTTCAAACAGTGTCGGAAATTCGAACCGTCAGTTGCGTTGGAATCACAACAGCGAGCACTTCGCGATGAAGCTATCCGGATCTGAAAACAAGCACGTTGGAAATTTACCAAATTTCAGAACTGATAAATAAGAACACTAGCAGTTGGGATTTTTGGTAAAATTAAACGCGGTTTAATTTTATTAAAAACAAAGGTGAGATTTCTTACTTTTAAATAATTAAGTAATTTAATTATTTTTATCGATGATTTAAATCGTTGTATGTGTGGTGATTAATTTAGTTCTGCGATGTATGCTTATTGTATGTTGATGTTGTATGTAAATGGTTGCAGTACTGATTTGTTGTGTGATTTATAATATTTTGTGCGGGGTTGAAACAGCCATGTTATTATGGATCTCCATTTCTTGATGTATTCAAGATAAAGTCTCATCTTTATTATTTCTATATTTATTTCTTTGTAAAATAAAAAGACAAATTTTTGTTTACAAAATAAAAGACAAAATTTTTATATGAATTTTGTTAACAAAATAAATGGCAAAGTTATTACTTTATTTTGTTTAATTTTTATGTCATAATAAAAAGGACAAATGTTTATGTCATTTTGTTAACATAATAAAAAGGTCAAATTTTTATGTTATTTGTTAACATAATAAAAGAACAATTTTAGTGCTCATTTTGTTAACATAAATATAAGGGCAATTTTTGGGTTCATTTTGCCAACACAAGAAAAAGGACAATTTTAACACTATTTTTGTTGTTGAAATGAAAAAGAACAATTTTAACATTATTTTTGTTATTAGGGTAAAAGGGAAAAATTTAACATAATTTTGTGAATAAAATAAAAAGGATAAAGTCTTAATAATATTTTGTTAACAAAGTTCTTAACATTTATTTGGTAACAAAATAAAAGACATATTTTTACCTTTATTTTGTTTATACAATAAAATGCAAGTTTAATATTTATTTTTATTTATAAAATAAAATGCAAGCTTTAACCTTTATTTCGATTTGCAAAAGAAATAAAAAGTCGGAATCTTTTATTTACAACGTAAAAGAAAGTTGAATCTTTTATTTACAACATAAAAGAAAGTTAGAAATCTTCATATTGTTTTACAAATAAAAAGAAAAGTTTGAACCTTTGTTTCACAAAATAAAAAGACCAATTTCTATGTTGCTTTTGTTAACATAATAAAATGATCAATTTTTATGTTTCTTTTGTTAACAAAATAAAAAGACAACTTTTATGTAATTTTATTTTGTTAAAATAAAAAGACCATTGTAAACATAATTTTGTTTGTTGAAAACAAAAGGCCATTTTTACTTAATTTTGTTGTTAAAACAAAAGGCACAATTTTTAACACAAATTTTGTTAAGAATAAAAAGAATAACTTTTTATGTCCATTTTGTTAAAAATAAAAGGACAAAGTTTAACATTATTTTGTTAACAAAGTTTTTAACATTTATTTTGTTAACGAAATAAAAGGACAAAGTTTTTAACATTAATTTGGTTAACAAAGTTTTAACATAAATTTTGTTAATAAAACAAAGGACAAGTTTTTAACATTACTTTTGTTTACAAATAAAAAGACAAATCTTTATGTAATTTTTGTTTACATAATAAAGAGACAAATTTTTGTTTACAAAATAAAAGGAAAGTCCACATCTTTGATTTACTAAATAAAAGTATAGAGATGAATATTTTGATTCACAAATAAAAGAAAGTTAAATCTTTTGATTCACAAATAAAAGAAAGTTTGATTTTTTTTTTTAATTGTCAAAATAAAAAGGAAGCTTAAATCTTTATGCTGATTTATAAAATAAAGAAAGATTAAATATTTTATTTTGATTTACAAATAAAATAAAGACTAGATATTTTTATTTGATTTACAAATAAAATAAAGATGAGACCTTTATTGTGATTCGTCAAATTATATTGTATTAAAATAGTGTGATGACACAATAAACATCGTTGTATTAATTTGAACATTATGACACAATTTACACCGTTGTATTAATTTGAACATTATGACACCAAAAACATCGTTGTGTTAATTTGAGTTTTATGACACTAAAACCACCATGGTGTTAAATTTAGTATTGCATCACATATTTCATAGTTGTCTTGGTTTGGATATTATGACACCAAAACCACCGATGTGATAATTTGAGTATTGTGACCCATATTTCATCGTCATGTCATATAATTGAGATGAATCAAATATTGGCATTAGAAATATAGTTATTTGGAAATGCTGACACTAGGAAAGATATTTACATAAGCTATAGAAAACATTTATTTAAATGTATAGGAAATAAAAGACATTTACATCTATTTCAATGTATAAGAAATAAATTGTCACTTTTGTTAGAAAGGTTACATAAGAAATAAATTGTCACTTTTGCTAGAAAAGTTACATTGGGAATAAATTGTCACTTTTGTTAGAAAGGTTACATAAGAAATAAATTGTCACTTTTGTTAGAAAAATTACATTGGAAATAAATTGTCGCTTTTGTTAGAAAGGTTACATTAGAGTAAAAAGGGTGAAATTTGTTAGAACCCTGTTATGTTAACTAAACAGACCATTTTGTTATGAAAATCAAAACATGCTATTTCATGTTGTGTTGATTAAAAAGACATTTTTATGTTAGATAAAAACTAAATAGTACTTTCGTTAAGTAAATTTGTGCCAAAAACACAAATAGCATTTTTGTCAACAAAATGAATTAAAATACCACTTTTGTCTAAATTAGAATTGACACATTACAATGTCAACTTTGTTGAAATTAGAATTGACAAATAAAATTGTCAATTTGTTACAATAAAACGAGAATTTTAGTTAGAAATGTCGCATTAGAAATAAAAGAGCATTTTAGTTTAAAAATGTTGCATTAGTATAAATTAACATTTTTGGAAGAAATGTTAATTAGGAATAAAAAGTACACTTTTGTTAGAAATGCCAATTAAGAATAAGAAGAACATTTTGTTAATAAATATTGCATTAGGATAAAAAGGAACATATTTTTATGTAATAGAAGTGTGATTTCATTAGGAATAATGTGACTCTAGAATTATGTATATTAAAGATATACATATATTAAGAATGTGTTTTTAGATAAGGAGAACATTTTAAGTTATAAAATGCTAAAATAAGGGGAATAGCATCTTTAGTTACAAAATGTTATGCTAAAGAAAGATAACATTTTGAGTTATAAAATGTTAAGAGTTAAAGAGAATAAAAATAACCTTTTTGTCTAAAAGGTTAAAGAGAACAAAAATAGACATTTTTGTTAAAAGAAATATAAATAAACGAGTTACATTTTTTTCAATGTAAGATAAAAGAGTTACATTTTTCAATGTAAAATAAACGAGTTACATTTTTTCAATGTAAGATAAAAGAGTTACATTTTTCAATGTAAATAAAAGATTAAATAAAAATCACATTTTATATGTAATTAAAGAATATGTTTTACATTGTTAATAAAATTATATTTCCATGTAATTGAAATTAAAAGAATAAATATGTTGATAAGAATTATTTGCATTTTCTTATGTAAATAAAAAGGGAACAAAAAGAATTAACATAAGATATTTTTTTATGTTAAAAAGAAAAATTAGGAAGAGATTAAAGGATTAAAGAATTACATTTTTCAATGTAATTAGGGAGAATTAAAGAAATACATTCATTTACATCTACTATGTAAATAGGATTGAAAAAGTAATTGAAACATTTATTTACAACTAGTGTAAATAAATAAGAAAAAATAAATAAGAAAAAGTAATTGAAACCATTTATTTACAAATAGCGTAAATAAGAAAAAGAGGAAGAGGGATATTTATTTACATTTAGGTAAATAAATAAGAAAAAGATAATTAAATACGTTTATTTACTTTTAGGTAAATAAATAGGATAAGAAAAAGAATAAAATTTATTTACATTTAGTGTAAATAAATTAAAACATAGAAAGAATATAATTTAATTACATATAGGTAAATAAATCAAAATATAGAGAAAAATTATAATTTATTTACATTAGTGTAAATAAAACAGAAATATTAAAAGTGATATTTTTATCGTCATAAAAGAATAGACGATAATAGCTGAATTCGCTAAATGACTTATATTTATATTTATATAAATATAAATTATAAATTAAACGAATCGCGCGCGGCAGTTCGCGTATCGGTAATCGTAACTTTAAACGGTTATACCGGAAGATCAGACCGTCGGATTTTCCCAAAACTGGAACCGTTAGGACCGCTTTGGGAAGATCTTTCCAACGACATAAACTTCATCAAAATCCAACGGTTAGATTTCAAGTTAAGTGTAAATCAAATTTGGTTGAAAACAGCGCCAGGGTCGCCATTAACCCGAAGCGTCATTATATTAATTTAAGCTATTTTTATTTAAATAAAAATAAAAATAGGTCGTTATTAAATACCAATAACGATATGACTTCAAGTTATATATATATGCGAGAATCATTTGAAAAGTCCAAGTTCAATCTCATTTCAAATGATTATACGACGATCTAAGTCGAAGAGTTGAAGACGGTAATTGAAGACCGACGATCTTCACATCGGATGGATGTGTTGCTACTGAGGCCCATGAGAGGAGTAGCTACCTTGAAAGGGGTTCAGTGGTGGCCGTTCGGACGTAGTGTTGATTTGTACGGATTTGACTTTCGCTCAGACCCAGAGCATAAGTTTATAAATGGATGTGTGTCTGACATCGGACTTCGTTCTGTGTAAATTGGTTTCTATCAAGATATATATATCTGTTTGGTGGCGGAGGATTTATTCTCTTGCTTAACACCCCTCTCTGAGACGTATAAGCTTAGAGGTTATATATATTTTGATAGACACCGTTATATGGATGAAGTGTCAGTGTGGCATACTAAGATGCATTGATCAAGGCTTTTGTTGAAAAGCAGGCCTTGTGGTTGATGATCAAAGCATGGCCTGTTTAGGCGTAGCTTTGTGTAGCGTGACTTCGCGAGCCTCACACCCCGGTATGAGTCAAAAACGGGATACGGACCGTAGGGAGTGCACACGTTTCTTTCTAGCTAGAGTGATGTCAGGGACCTACCAGCGCTGACATTTTACTTATGTGGATGATGGATTTTGAGGAGCCTCGGATTTTTATAGGCCGTTAGTGGTCATACTATAGGTCCAAAGGGACCGGGAAACGTGTGTTCAGGCATAACTAATCCACTGCCCATAGGCGGGGACCGACCCTATCGCTTCCAAGGGTTCACTGCGGGGGATCCTGAGGCATTTGCTAGAGTGTCTCGAATCGGAGAGGAGCTTGCCCCTAGCCTCGACTCATGTTGGAAATCCAATCTCCAATACGACCTTGCGGTTTTGATTGTAGAACTAGTATTGGCGACATGCTATATGGTAACCATGCCGTCTAGGATTGATACATTATGATTCAAATTGTTTTAAAACATATATATATACACACTAATAGTATCAAATCCGTTTTATACGTATCAAGCATCTTTTGACCATTATAAGGTAAAACCCTATCCTCTGGTGTGCGTTGCATTGTGTGATGGGACCTGGGTCTTATAATGGTTTCATATTTTCCAAAAAGACATTGCGTTATTTCTCGATTTACTTTATTTTATGTACTGGCAATCCATAGGAGTAAACCCGTTCCGCGAAAGTGACGTGGTCCTTGGATTTGTCTTATTAGTTAAATTAGTTTAGAATTCTCACACCAGTCCCATGACTGACTCGTAGTTTGTTTCGCTTTGCAAACTCGGGTGCCCTCTTTTACACACGGGCAGTCGAGTAGCTTTTGCAGATATCTGTCTCTTTAGCAGGATTCTGGATCGAAGCCTAAAGCTATGTCCAGAGCATAGAAGTCTTCCGCTGTTTAATGTATTAAATCTGTTGTAATGCATCTTCCGTTGTAATTTAATTTCGTTGTACTCTGATATATTCTGTACTCTGATGTAACATTATTGTAATGTAATAAAAGTCTGCTGTTATTGTTCTAATGTATTGTATTCCCAAAGTTAACGTATGCGAGTTTTGAACGGTCTTGGTCGATTTTGCGATCGATTAAGGTCGAGCAAAATCCGTGTCGTTACATGTTGGATCAATTTTTTTGCTATTCATTGCTTTGTGGTTGTTTTTATTAGCAATTTAACTGTGCATGACGTTGTTGTCGCCCCTTTCCTTTTTTTGTGATTTGTTACAGAGAGAACTGAAGAACTTGATGCATTTAATGGTATATAGTGTTCAGGACTTGAAATAATGATGTCACAAAGTCGTTTGAATCTCAGATGTCATCGAATTCTTGGTATGTTTGCTATATAAACTTCTCCATCATGCTTCATTCTTTTTCATATTAAGCATACATGCATGTAATTTTCTTATATACACACACATACACACACACACACATATATACTAGGGATATGCCTTGCTAACAGTACAAGCTCACACTACAAGTCTTAAACCCATTAAATTGAACTAATTTCTATATATTGAACTTTATTGTAAAAGTTAAATTTAAAATCTTAAATAACTTGATTAAACTTATTTGAATATTTGAATTGATATTAGATTAAAAATGATTTAATATATACGCTTATTTCGATTTAACTTTGAAACCAAAATTTTATCTTTAATTTAACAATTTTGGTTCACTTTTTTTAATATTTAAACCGATTACAAAAAATTTGACTGATTTTAATTTGATGTTTTGGAACTGATCTAGAAGAGTAAAAGTTTAAACTACTTTCTTAAAATTAGTCTTGAACTGATTCAGAGTTTGAACTTGAAACTAAATAAAAATTGAAAATTGTTTCTGCCTAGCTATGAAGTCATGTATTTTTTGGGTTTGTGATGAGTTCATGTTAGCAAATAAAATTGATGTATATCACGTTTTTTTCCATGTACTGATATTCAAAATTATCCGTCATTTATGATTTTAATATCGCATGCATTGTTCCTTTCTCCAGCCTTGCTGAAGCACGGGGAGTTGTACAAGAGAAAGTGAATACTGGTAGCCGATTTCAACAGGTGCGAAGTTTAATCTTCCTTGGAAGCGGAGAAAGCTGATAAGCTAACAAATGTCAAATAAATTATAAGTTAGTTTATTCAATCTAAATTCATTTCCGCTAATTTAGAAATATGAAATAATTTATGTCTTGGTCAATGAGAATGTCTCTTACATTGTAGGACATCTGAATCCCGTTAAAATTTCTTGCATTTTCATCCTGTTATATGTGCTAAATTATAATAGTACTAGCTACATCTATTAGGTGATTTAAAATTTAATTTCATGCTTTCTTCCTTGGAGTACCAAATTAAAAATCTGATCTGCTATAGTACTTGGGCATTGAATTTTTAGTTTACCTCTTGGGTATCAATATGCATAGGAGTTAATGTCATAGTTTGGATTTTCACACTTTGTAAATGGCTGATGAGAATAACTATTATGAAATTAGTCGAGTTTGTTTGAAGTTTGAATGTCTTAGGATTGTTACAAAATTGGGTTTAGGTATGAATAGTTACCTACTATAGAATATTAGATCTTTACATTTATATTTGGCTTCGATACTATTTTATAAGTCCATTCTTTTTTTTCTTCATTTCATTTACATATACAATGTATGCTAGCTACATACTGAACTTAGAAGTTAAAATTTCATTTTTGTTTGTTTACAGTAAAATCTTCTCCATATAGCATGAAGTATCATACTGTTGTTAAATGTACCAAACAGTTTCAAAGAAAGAAATTATGGTTTTGTTTACATGAGAACAGAGAATTTCAGTCGACAAATAATGAAGAGATATATTATCTGTAGCGCGGTCCTCATTGCAGTTTATTGCGGTGCTTGTGCTTGGCTAATCCATTGAAACATGTTACTGACTTTACTAATACTTTTTTATGGTCACACAAAGATCAAAGATTGAAAATTCGAAATTACCAATTCATGTTCATCCTTAGTATGTACCATTGGTTCCATATTTCATGACAAATTTCGCTTCTGCCCATTTAGTTTACAGAAAAGTGTTTGACAAAGTCTACAATACGTAACGTATGGCTAAATTATCAGAATTTTTTTATGTTACAATGTAATTACATGCTATAATTTAACATGCTAAGATCTAAATCCTAAGTTTTACTATTATCTATCCAATCTTGTGTGTGACCTTGGAATAAAATAAAAATATGGATGGTTTATGTAACTTTGAACATCTGCCAATCCTCAACTTTAATTTCCCTTTTTAACAGTGTTTATTAGTCTGTAGTGTTTTCATTTCAGTTTTATATAATGTTCCTTTCTTATAATAATAATGATAGCATGTCATATGCTAGGGTACTACTTTTTATTCCCATCTAATATTAATAAGAAGACAATGAAGTTCTAATTAACACGGTCATGATACAGAACAAAAATGTGGACAATCGACGAAGTAAGAAGTGTAAGGCAATCAAAGTTTGTTTCTGTAACGACCTGGATTTTTCGACTATTTTATTCGAATATTTAAATATATTTTATATATTTTATTTGGGATATTTATGGAATTCAATATCGAAATCGTTAATTGAACGACGACTGATCGTTTATATTTATATTTAAATTTTAAAACGAACTCGAAACTGCACGGTAGTTCGAAAATTTTAATTTGAACTTCAATCGACTGTACTAAATCCGTGTTAAGTCGGATTTCGGTGAAACAAGAAGCGTCTGAATCTAGTTGATAATATTTTTCTAATTGAGGAGAGAAATCGAGTTTTCATATTGTAGATTTTATTTTACGTCTAAATCAAATTCTGAAATAGTCGTTGTGGAATCATTTATACGCCGCAACGGATTATTTAATATAATTAAATATTAGCTTCGAATTTGGACAAGACCTTTGAGGCGTAATCATAATTTAATTTTCAGAATTTTACTGTAATTTTTAATTCGTAAAATAAGCAACTTTTTATTTGGAGTATTTCGCACCCTATATCAACATTTTGAGATATCACAATATAATTTAACCTACCGATATTATTATATATTTGTGATTGTGGCACAATGCTGAACGCGATGGTATTTTTATTTCTGTTGATAGCAAATCGTATGCGGGCGGAGTTTTATACAGTGGGGTGGGATAACTTTAAAACTAAATATCTTTATCATCTTCAACATGGAAAAAGCATTAGTTATTTTCAACTGTTGAATCAATTTATGGCTCACTAGATACTGAAAGTGACCAAACGAAGTTTTCAAGCTATATTTTCAAACCCTATGCCATTCTTACTTTCAAATCCTACTCTGAATGTTCACATGGATTATTTTCCACGCAACGCTCCATACTTCCTTCCCTTACTTTCATTAAATACGAATAGTACGTCCATTTAATATCTGGTAAAAACCAAATTCTTACCCCATCGTTTCCGGGATTTTAGCACGTCGTGCAAACCTTAACACGATTAGACTTGGCAACCCGGTAATATATTTGGACTGATTCGTTTAGCATTCAGCTATATACTTAAATACACCATTTCATTCTTTCCACTCCAACACAGTAACCTTGTAACGAAAAATTCAAACGCCTTAAAATCCACGCACAGGAAGACTTCGCAGTGAAGACATTCACACATGCCTTTCGTACGAACAACATGGTGGAGATGAATTAGTACATGCTATGCTAGCCAACACCTTACCCTATTGTCTTCATAAAATCAAATCAAATCTCGTCTTGCGTACACGAAAACGAGAACAGTAAAGTAAAGGACAATCTTATAATAAACAAAACAGAAATATCTGAGGGTGTCCTTCACTGCCAAGGTATTTGATAATTGTGCTTGTCAAGGAATTTGAGCCTATATAAACAAGGCAGCGCCATCATCATCAAGCAGAAACCGAAAACATAGATCACCAAAAAAAACATAGAAGAGAAGAGAGAGCAGACGTTTAGTTCCAAAGAAGAGACTGGAGGGGGAATGGACGTGATGCACTGGAGGTGATGGGGTGGCATGGCAGCGCCCCAGGAGGAGTCTAGTGTTCAGGCGAGGGCGGAGTTAAGGAAGGCGCGTCTGTGTTTTGTTGAGGGAAGTTTTTCGGTGGTGTGTGGATGTATATGAAGGTGGTGGTAGCAGTACTGTGGGCATGGTGCACAGTATGTAATCGGTAAGGTCGAGGACGAGCTCTCGGGAAGGAGATTTGGCTATCGAGGGGTATGGTGGCCCGGGGTATTGGTTGGTGGCAGACAGGAGAGGCTTCCAATGGGGTGCAGTCGACGACATAAGTGGGAGGAGGTCGCTGCCGTACTGTTGAGGAGAGGTGGAGCGAGTTGTATGTTAGCATGGAAGAACAAACATACAAAAGGAAAAAGGAGAGCAAGCAAATGCAGAAGTTTCATCTTTCATGGGATGGAGAAGTAGTATAGGCATGGAAATGAAAGTGACTTTAAACCCTGTTGATTGTTGAATGTGGTTGAGTTTTGAAAATATATAGTATTGATTACAAAATAAATAGCAGATGACCCAGATATACACCGTTATATAAAGATCGATTCACCGTCAGGTGAGTCGCTAGAAATGAAGTTATAGAATTCATTTTATAACCAAAGATATATTTTTAATATATTATTTTAAATAAAGTTTCTAAAAAGGGAATGAACCAACATCGTATATACATTGATGGTTTTAATCACAAATTACCATTTTTGTACCAAATCTGTCGTGCGCGAAGCACGTGCTTATTAAGTAAGTGTTAAACGACTTTATTTAGCTAATTCAAGTGGTCAGAATTTACGTAACAATTAGAATGGGTTTATATTGATATAAATCAAAGTGAATAGAATTATTTAGATTAATTAATTATTAATTAATTTTAATGGCAAGATCAATAACGGTTGACTAACAGGTTAGTCATGTTTAGAGTCGAACAAGTAAACGGTGTTACAGAAATTGTTTATTTAATTAGTTCACTCGTTTAAAGAGGATAGTTAGTGGTAAAACCAACCATGTTTATTTTGATAAAAGGTCGAAGGATGGTTATTATTTATTTAATAATAATAAAATGGGATTATTAAATTAATTAGTTTTTGGTGATTAATTTAAATGGGAAACCAAACGTAAACCCAAATTTGGATTAGAGTAAATAAACGGGATAAATTAGAAAGACGCGATCTAGAACCACTTTTTTAAAAGAAGAGATAATATTTCAAATATGGAATTAAAATGTGATTTGTTGTGATAAGGGAAATAAGTATCGGTTTTTATATTACAACTGATATCTATCTTACGATAAGAACGTTGTTGATCAAGGTATGAGAGGTAATTAAAATACCCCAACTTGAACAACTTCAGGATTATCAAAAGATGATATCAGTCATAATGGAGAAGGTATTAGAGAAAATTATTTTGGGAAGATAACAGTGTAACGTTATTTGAAGGATATATATATATATATATATATATATATATATATATAATGAGATTCGAAATAAAAAGAAATAGAAAGGGGCTTGATGGTATAAATGGTATTCCCATAATAAAAGAAATAAAAAGGGAGATTGGTGATAGTATAACGATATTTTCAAAGTATGAAATAAGATTTAAAGGGGATTATTTCAAAAGGATGAGTGGTGATTTTGGTGTTCAAATAAGGAAGCCAAAGAAGATGTCGTAATGATTAAAAGATAAATTTGAATCGATAAGAAATGTTATAGCCATGTTTTGAAAGGCTAGTTGAAGGATAAATTAGGTATGATTTTAAGATATTTTCTAGTTATATAAGTAAAAGAATTTGAGAATAATAACCTGTTTAAACCAATATATTATTTTTGGGTATTCCAACTAATATAGTATTTTAATGGCCAAGCGATGCTGTGTGATAAACCAATGGACCTGTTTTTTTTTTTATGGTTGTTTATTTTGATAGTTAAATAACCGACTATCAAAATCTGACCAACGTTATTAGTACGGAAAGACCGGGATCGAATTATATTCGAAAACCATTCCTACCAATAAATACGAATACGTCGAAGACGTTGATCGAGATGGAGCAATTGAAGACCGTAGATCTTCATTAAGCGGAAGAGTTACTTACAATCTCTGGCTGATCCCTAGAGATATACTGTGATTCTGTCATAATTGGAATCTACGGGTTGCAAGGACTTCTTGCTGCTGATCCATGCGGTGATTCCTATATTGGATGCTATAGGAGAGTACCCTCGGTTCATCCTGTTCCTGGATGATGTGTATGGATGATGTGAATGGTGGCCAGATGTTTCAAAAGTCGATTATAGCCTCAAGCCGCACAACCGGGAAATGACAAAAATCGGGCAGGCCGCATGGCTATGTGGGTCGCACCCATTAGGGTGTATTGTCACCATCTAGAGAATATTTATATTGTTACTTCTTTTCATTTCTGTATCTCCCGGGAACTACGGTGGTCACGACAAAAAGCTGTAAGGTGACAATACATTCGATACACTCAAGAGAAATGAGTGATTGATCATGTATGGGCCGGGTTGCAAGACGTTCTTGTTGAACCCAGTGTATTCGTCTCTAGAGATACACTATCGGCAGGTGGTCCCATACCTTGTCATAGTTGGAAATCAAATCTCTAATAAGCGCCCGCGGTTTTAATTGTATACTATATATGTGGAGCGTGAGATGCAAGCGTTCTGCTAGATTCTATCTATTTATATTTAGACACTATTATAATATCAGAATAAGATATTGATTTCAAAAATGGTTTGGGTTATAGTAAGATAAAAGCCATCCATGTTTATGTGTGGACTAGTCTTCCTATTATCCTTTTATTTTAAAAGAATTTCAAAGTTAAACAAGTTGGTTGCTGTATGAATTTATCACTGAAAGTATTTCAGACTGATCCGGGTGAATTTTGCTTTGCTTCAAATGTGCTCGGGTCAGACCAAGCATATTTTCAGGTTAGGTATTGCTTGGAGCTTCCGAAGAGGAGGTGAAGTCGAGACATATTCCATATATATACTGATACTAGTTTATTTCCATTGTGTGTTGTATTGATCTGAATGTATACTCTGATGTTGTAATATACAGTTCTTTTATAAAGTATTATTGATTATTATATTTTGTTCATTCTGCTGTGAGACTCTGATCTTCTTAATCTTCTATTCTAATATTTCTTTCTTTTTTTTCTCACCCTCTAACTTCTTTCCATTAGCTTTCTGGGTTTTCGATACTTGAATTTGGACACAAGACGTGTTAGTGTCTGGATTCGAGTGTCGAAATTTCCGGGTCGCTACAGTTGGTATCAGAGCAATGGTTTAGGAATAACCTTGGCTCTGTGGTGTAACTCGATGTAGATTGGGCTGGTAGTACCCTAGATTGAATTGAGTATATATATATATATGAGAATGCGTATTTGTGATTTGAATATAAAATTATTTTGTTTTAACCCATATTATTTTATAAGAAGGTAAAATTTATAATTTTCTCAAATTATTATTTAATTCAAAACTTGTATGAAGTTGGAAACATTTCAAATATGAAATGAGAATTAATTTTAACTTATATGAGTTAAAATGAATCCTTTGAATGAAATTTAGACAAGCCAACAAGGATTTGACATATGTTTGGGAAGAATTAAATGATTTGGTTAAAAAGATTATGTATTGTGAATTGTTTGTTATTGGTTGCTAGACTAATCGAATATAAGAATTCATCAACAGTTGAATGAACCGAAACTAGAAAATAAAATTCAGTATAAAATCAATATGAAATAGAACAAAATGGTTTAACCCTGTATTAGTTATTTCCAATATTTATCGAGTTGAGTACAGGTTGAAAATGGAAGAGCAGTTGGTTGCCGAACTTCGTGATTCACGTATTAGGTGCCCGACAAAAAGGTAAACCTTAATATTATTGAGTGGGTGTTTGAATTTATACCCGAGATGGGTGGCCGCTTGGCTTTTATTTTCTTTGGATCAATGTGGGGTCGGAGTGACGAATTGGAGTTGTTTGGATCAAGCAGTACAGAGGAGGTGCTGGCGAATATTTCGAAAATTTTCGAAATTTAGAAACATTTTTGATGATATTTTTAATTAATTATTTTGTTAATATTTGGAGTTTGAACATTCTTCTTACTTAGCAATTTCGAGGACGAAATTTATTTAAGGATGAAGAATGTAACGACCTGGATTTTTCGACTATTTTATTCGAATATTTAAATATATTCTATATATTTTATTTGGGATATTCATGGAATTCAATAACGAAATCGTTAACTAAACGACGACTGATCGTTTATATTTATATTTAAATTTTAAAACGAACTCGAAACTGCGCAGTAGTTTGAAAAATTTAATTTGAACTTCAGTCGACTGTACTGAATCCGTGTTAAGTCGGATTTCAGTGAAACAAGAAGCGTCTGAATCTAGTTGATAATATTTTTCTAATGGAGGAGAGAAATCGAGTTTTCATACTGTAGATTTTATTTTACGTCTAAACCAAATTCTGAAATAGTCGCTGTGGAATCGTTTATACACCGCAACGGATTATTTAATATAATTAAATATTAGCTTCGAATTTGGATAAGTCCTTTGAGGCATAGTCATAATTTAATTTTCAGAATTTTACTGTAATTTTTAATTCATAAAATAAGCAACTTTTTATTTGGAGTATTTCGCACCCTATATCAACATTTTGAGATATCACAATATAAATCAACCTACCGATATTATTATATATTTGTGATCATGGCACATTGCTGAACGCGATGGTATTTTTATTTCTGTTGATAGCAACTCGTATGCGGGCGGAGTTTTATACAGTGGGGTAGGATAACTTTAAAACTAAATATCTTTGTCATCTTCAACGTGGAAAAAGAATTAGTTCTTTTCAACTGTTGAATCAATGTATGGCTCACTAGATACTGAAAGTGACCAAACGAAGTTTTCAACCTATATTTTCAAACCCTATGCCATTCTTACTTTCAAATCCTACTCTGAATGTTCACATGGATTATTTTCCACGCAACGCTCCATACTTCCTTCCCTTACTTTCATTAAATACGAACAGTACATCCATTTAATATCTGGTAAAAACCAAATTCTTACCCCATCGTTTACGGGATTTTAGCACGTCGTGCAAACCTTAACACGATTAGACTTGGCAACCCGGTAATATATTTGGACTGATTCGTTTAGAATTCATCTATATACTTAAATACACCATTTCATTCTTTCCACTCCAACACAGTAACCTTGTAACCAAAACTTCAAATGCCTTAAAATCCACGCACAGGAAGACTTTGCAGTGAAGACATTCGCACATGCCTTTCGTACGAACAGCATGGTGGAGACGAATTTGTACATGCTATGCTAGCAAACACCTTACCCTATTGTCTTAGCAAAATTAAATCAAATCTTGTCTTGCGTACACGAAAACGAGAACAGTAAAGTAAAGGATAATCATATAATAAACAAAACGGAAATATCTGAGGGTGGATTCCTTCACTGCCAAGGTATTTGAGAACCGTGCTTGTCAAGGAACTGGAGCCTATATAAACAAGGCAGCGCCATTATCTTCAAGCAGAAACCGAAAACATAGATCACCAAAAAAAACATAGAAGAGAAGAGAGAGCAGACGTTTAGTTCCAAAGAAGAGACTGGAGAGGGAATGGACGCGATGCACTGGAGGTGATGGGGTGGCATGGCAGCGCCCCAGGCGGAGTCTAGTGTTCAGGCGAGGGCGGAGTTAAGGAAGGCGCGTCTGTGTTTTGTTGAGGGCAGTTTTTCGGTGGTGTGTGGATGTATATGAAGGTGGTGGTAGCAGTACTGTGGGCATGGTGCACAGTATGTAATAGGCAAGGTCGAGGACTAGCTCTCGGGAAGGAGTTTTGGTTGTCGAGCGGTATAGTGGCCCGGGGTATTGGTTGGTGGTAGACAGGAGAGGCTTCCAATGGGGTGCAGTCGACGACATAAGTGGGAGGTGGTCGCGGCCGTACTGTTGAGGAGAGGTGGAGCGAGTTGTATGTTAGCATGGAAGAACAAACATACAAAAGGAAAAAGGAGAGCAAGCAAATGCAGGAGTTTCATCTTTCATGGGATGGAGAAGTAGTATAGGCATGGAAATGAAACTGACAGTCAGTTCATGGTGTTGAGGTGGCGAAACAGTTGGGCTCGGGCTGACATGGAAAAATGGAAGAGGGGACATAGTGACATGAAATGGAAGATGGTAACAAGTTGCGGAAATTTTTGGTGAACACAAGGGGCTCTTTCCAGCAACATGAACGCATGGGGAAACTTGGTAAGAATGATATGCATATAGAATGGTTTATGTGTGTTTGAAAATGCATAGAGGAATTTCCTGTAGCAGGCGTCTTCTATATAACATAACGGTGGAGTTAGTCGTTGAAGTATTTATGTCAGGAAAGAAGACGCTTGTGTCAAGAACAGGAGAGTGGTTCGTTTATAAAAATAGAGAAAGAAGACCATCAAGTTTAGGAGAGACGGATCTGGGTTTTCCTTCTGAAACGTGAGGAAACACGTTAATCTGGATACACTACTGACATGGAGGGAATTAAGGTAAATTACGTTAATTAATTTGTTTATATAATTTAGGGTTAATTTTAATCAATACAATTATTTTAATGTAAATCGTATAATCATGATAACAAATCCGTTTGTCATTAGAATCGCACGAAACTTGATTCATTGGAATCGCAATCGGAAACACTATGTTGCTAAGCTGATTCAAAAGGGATCAGAGATGACTGGATTTTCAACGTCAGTTTAAAATCAATTCGAATAACGCAACGACCGTCAATCAAAACAACGGTGAGTTAATTTTCACACATTTCTGAAATACTAGGATGTGTTGGCTGATTGGATGCTTTGGATGCCTATGGTTGATTTAATTGTTGACGTTAATTATATTATCGTTGTTTAAAATATTTCTATGTACTGATATGAAATATTATAATGGTCTGTGTTGCAGGGAAGAACAGGTAGGAGGAATCAAACCGGTTCCTCAAATATTTAATATGTTGTTATTTCATATTTTATATGAACTGTTCAAGACCCTTGACTTTAAACCCTGTTGATTGTTGAATGTGGTTGAGTTTTGAATCAATATATAGTATTGATTACAAAATAAATAGCAGATGACCCAGATATACACCGTTATATAAAGAGCGATTCACCGTCAGGTGAGTCGCTAGAAATGAAGTTATAGAATTCATTTTATAACCAAAGATATATTTTTAATATATTATTTCAAATAAAGTTTCTAAAAAGGGAATGAACCAACAACGTATATACATTGATTGTTTTAATCACAAATTACCATTTTTGTACCAAATCTACCGTGCGCAAAGCACGTGCTTATTAAGTAAGTGTTAAACGACTTTATTTAGCTAATTCAAGTGGTCAGAATTTACGTAACAAGTAGAATGGGTTTATGTTGATATAAATCAAAGTGAATAGAATTATTTAGATTAATTAATTATTAATTAATTTTAATGGCAAGATCAATAACGGTTGATTAACGGGTTAGTCATGTTTAGAGTCGAACAAGTTAGCGGTGTTACAGAAATTGTTTATTTAATTAGTTCACTCGTTTAAAGAGGATAGTTAATGGTAAAACCACCCATGTTTATTTTGATAAAAGGTCGAAGGATGATTACTATTTATTTAATAATAATAAAATGGGATTATTAAATTAATTAGTTTTTGGTGATTAATTTAAATGGGAAACCGAACGTAAACCCAAATTTGGATTAGAGTAGATAAACGGGATAAATTAGAAAGATGCGATCCAGAACCACTTTTTTAAAAGAAGAGATAATATTTCAAAGATGGAATTAAAATGTGATTTGTTGTGATAAGGGAAATAAGTATCGGTTTTTTTATTACAACTGATATCTATCTTAAGATAAGAATGTTGTTGATCAAGGTCTAAGAGGTAATTAAAATACTCCAAATTGAACAACTTCAGGATTATCAAAAGATGATATCAGTCGTAATGGTGAAGGTGTTAGAGTAAATTATTTTGGGAAGATAACAGTGTAACGTTATTTGAAGGATTTAGAAATATATATATATATATATATATATAATGAGATTCGAAATAAAAAGAAATAAAAAGGGGCTTGATGGTATAAAATGGTATTCCCATAATAAAAGAAATAAAAAGGGAGATTGGTGATAGTATAACGATATTTTCAAAGTATGAAATAAGATTTAAAGGGGATTATTCCAAAAGGATGAGTGGTGATTTTGGTGTTCAAATAAGGAAGCAAAAGAAGATGTCGTAATGATTAAAAGATAAATTTGAATCGATAAGAAATGTTATAGCCATGTTTTGAAAGGCTAGTTGAAGGATAAATTAGGTATGATTTTAAGATATTTTCTAGTTATATAAGTAAAAGAATTTGAGAATAATAACCTGTTTAAACCAATATATTATTTTTGGGTATTACAACTAATATAGTATTCTAATGGACAAGCGTTGCTGTGTGATAAACCAATGGACCTGTTTGTTTGTTTATGGTTGTATATTTTGATAGTTAAATAACCGACTATCAAAATCTGACCAACGTTATTGGTACGGAAAGACCGGGATCGAATTATATTCGAAAACCATTCTGACCAATAAATACGAATACGTCGAAGACGTTGATCGAGATGGAGCAATTGAAGACCGTAGATCTTCGTGAAGCGGAAGAGTTACTTACAATCTCTCGCTAATCCCTAGAGATATACTGTGATTCAGTCGTAATTGGAATCTACGGGTTGCAAGGACTTCTCGCTGCTGATCCATGCGGTGATTCCTATATTGGATGCAGTAGGAGAGTACCTTCGGTTCATCCTGTTCCTGGATGACGTGTATGGATGATGTGAATGGTGACCAGATGTTTCAAAAGTCGATTATAGCCTCAAGTCGCACAACCGGGAAATGACAAAAATCGGGCAGGCAGCATGGCTATGTGGGTCGCACCCATTAGGGTGTATTATCACCATCTAGAGAATATTCATATTGTTATTTCTTTTCATTTCTGTATCTCCCGGGAACTACGGTAGTTGCGACAAAAAGCCGTAAGGTGACAATACATTCGATACACTCAAGAGAAATGAGTGATCGGTCATGTGTGGGCCGGGTTGAAGGACGTTCTTGTTGAACCCAGTGTATTCATCTCTAGAGATACACTATCGGCAGGTGGTCCCATACCTTGTCATAGTTGGAAATCCAATCTCCAATAAGTGCCCGCGGTTTTAATTGTATACTATATATGTGGAGCGTGAGATGCAAGCGTTCTGCTAGATTCTATCTATTTGTATTTAGACACTATTATAATATCAGAATAAGATATTGATTTCAAAAATGGTTTGGGTTATAGTAAGATAATAGCCGTCCGTGTTTATGTGTGGATTGGTCTTACTATTATCCTTTTATTTCAAAAGGATTTCAAAGTTAAACAAATTGGTTGCTGTATGAATTTATCACTGAAAGTATTTCAGACTGATCCGGGTGAATTTTGCTTTGCTTCAAATGTGCTCGTGTCAGACCAAGCATATTTTCAGGTTAGGTATCGCTTGGAGCTTCCGAAGAGGAGTTGAAGTCGAGACGTATTCCACATATATACTGGTACTAGTTTATTTCCGCTGTGTGTTGTATTGATCTGAATGTATACTCTGATGTTGTAATATACAGTTCTTTTATAAAGTATTATTGATTATTATATTTTTTCCATTCCGCTGTGAGACTCTGATCTTCTTAATCTTCTATTCTAATATTTCTTTCTTTCTTTTCTCACCCTCTAACTTCTTTCTATTAGCTTTCTGGGTTTTCGATACTTGAGTTTGGACACAGGACGTGTTAGTGTCTGGATTCAAGTGTCGAAATTTCCGGGTCGCTACAGTTTCCATCTGCTTTACAAACAACTCTCTGATGCTAACTTGATTTATTCCAGTTTGTAGCTGTAAGCTATCTTATGTGTTTTATTAACCAGTTTGTATCATGCTCTATTGTTCGAATTGGCATCTTTGATTACTGTTGGAATTACTATGTTTCCTGATATGCTTATCTTCTCGACGTATTTCTACATTTTTGAAATTAGAGTTTCTGCTTCGCAGTTGAGCTGATAATCATAGTACATGTTTAACTTACTATCGATGATGGTTATTAATCTATACGAGTTGATGTGGGAACAGTCACACTGATCACAATAAAATATTCAACAGACTTAGTAGACTGATCACAATAAAATATTCAACAGACTTAGTAGTATTGTTTCACTACACAATATGACCTCATTGTATAAGGTATGAATGCAAGAAGCAATCTATTGTTTATCCATGCATGCAAATACTTCTTTAATACTCATGTTCTTTAAATGTGCTTTCATTCTAATTTAAATTTTTACAAGCTGGGATTTTGATTTTGGGGATTTGTTTGAAAATATTAGTTGACTGATTTATTCAACCTGTTGACTTGCAATTTAAATTCTTACATGATCATGATTGACACTCAGATAATGTCCTTGAAACTTGCTTATTTAAAATTTTAAGGTTGCATTGTAGCTTTGCTGGGTTGATATGGGAATTCATACATGCTTTGTTCCATGATGCTTGGTGTGATGGTTGTGCTTATTCGTACTACGACTTTTGCTTAATTCTGGCATTTGATTATGCATGTTTGACAAACTTTGGATGAAGACATACAAGGTTTATTTATTCAATGACTAAGTTGTTATTCCTAAAATTTCCAATTGTGCACTGTGATATTTGGTGCCACTGTCCGTTGTGTTGTCCAGTTCAGAAATGTGAATTAGTGACTAAGTAGCACTATTATTTTATGTTTATAGTTTTGAATTGTTAATTTATACCTTTGAATTGTTAATTTATATAAAGACAGTTTCCGTCATCTTTGTTCATTTGATATTATTTTAGAAATTACATTTCTCTCTATAGCTTGGGTCTACGCTTACTCAACTGTGTAACCATGCCATTGAAATAAAAGATGTTTTTATGTGCAATACCTCACCTACTCATGCATAAAAACATCAAACTATTAACAATGCAAAGTATATGCTACAACCTCTTAATATATAAGCAGTCAACGTTCCCAGTACCACTCGACTTCATGGATACACGTAACTCTAACGTCAACCTTGTGGAAAATATAATCTGCTTGCAACTGTGTATTTCTATGGTAATAGTTATATTGTGAGGGGATAAATAGTGTGTATTTCTATGGTAGTAGTTTTATAGTCTTTGTTTCATTTACTGATTTGTCTTTGTAAATATTTGAAAATTTTCATTATGAAACTCTTATAATATTACTTAATTACCGTTTTTTATATGATAGCGAATTGTTATCAAAATGTCATAATATTTACAGGGGCTATTAATGGATGCACTCATGCTCTTTTGTTAGTTGATCTTTTCAGATTATGGCTTCTAAATCTTTTTATTTTCCATATTTAATATATAACTTTATATTAAATTTTATTTGGTTTCTGTATCTGCAATGTGCCACTTATTTGACACGGTACTGCATGGATGTTCAATTGAAGGCTATCGTGCAACTACAAATTATAATAACTGGAACGTTTATAAAGTAAAAAAATGAAACAAACTAGTAAACAAATAAGCTGATGGTTTCTTTTATCTCTTTTAAAAAAAAATTAACGTTTCAGTTCAAACAATTTTAAATTTAATTACTGTTAATGTGGTAGTGTATCGAAGTAAGGACATAATCATAAATTCGAAACTGCATGGAAGTTCTATTGAATGCAACCGTGCATGGGCACGGGACTAACCTAGTTTAGAAATGAATTTTGCTTCCCCTATTTGCGGTTTGTCACGTGATATACCTAATTTGTTTAGGTCAATGTAAACTTCTGTCTTTGATAACCATTTTTTTTGTCTGCAGCTCCCTGCCTGTATGTCAATCAGCAGTCTAGACTCTTGGTCTAGCTCTTGTTCTTTAAGCTAGATTGGTTTAGTGAACTGTCCACTTTAAAAACCAAATGAAATAGTTAGACAATCTGTCTATCTCTTTTATCTATTGTATTTATTATTTGTTATAATAAAAAGTGATATGGATCACTATAAAAGCCGGTCGGCTCTGGCAAAAAAAGGGAGTTATATAGATTTTTCCTTGTTTGAACTTTAACAAATAAATAATTTAAAATATATTTGGAAATTTTGTATATCTTTTGTATTAAAAAGAAAATTTTCAGGTATAATTTTGCTTGACTTTAAGATTAAAATATCGATTATTTAGTTATTTTGGGCATGCATCCGATAAACGTATGTGCTAAATTATCAATATACTAGATGGATATAGAATCCTACTTTAGTCACTTGAAAATGATTCTAGTAATGGCATCATCGGTATTTATTTTCAGGATTCGAAAGTGAGAAAGATATCTGGTTTCAGTTGGGACGTCGAGTTCATACTTATAACTATTTTGAAAAATCTGGGAAATATACAAATTCTTGATTTAAACATTTCCCAGTATGTAAGCTAAGCAAGTAATTTAATGTGTCTAACTTGATTAAAAAATATATTAAATTGCTAAATTCAAGTTTCCTTCTTTTTTGAGGATGAAAAGTTTTGAAGTAACAACCTAGAAAATTTGAACCAATTTAAAATTTTTATTTTGGCAATTTTAATGAATTTTGGATATTTAAAATGAATATTTTAAATAATAACGACTAAAAATTTATTTTCGACGAAGTTAAAATGAATAAATTTATTTTAATTATATAACGAGCTTGAAATGGCGCGGCAGTTTGAAAATTCGATTTTAAACTTTGAATGAATATACAGAATTCAATATAAGTCAGAATTGAATGAACAAGAAATATTTGAATCTGTTTAATCATATCTTTCTAACGAAACTAAGAAACTAAGATTCCACTTTAGAAGTTGAAAGATATGTCTAGTTTAAAATTTAGAAAAGTCGCTATGGAATTTTATATATATTTTAATATATATAAGGCCCTTAAAAATAGCCATTTTGCAAATGACCTTCGTTTTCGACAAAACCACTTTTGTTGGATCCGGGATGTCAAATTATTGTTAGATTCCAAATTTCATAATTTTTGGGATCAATATGTGAGCGTGGCAGAAGAAAACGCGTTTGACCAATTTCAGTTGAATTTAATCGACTGGAAAAAGGGTCATTTTTCAAACGGTCTTCAAATTTGACGAAATTAGTTTTGTTAGGATCGTATCGTCAATACGAAGCTAGAAATAATTTTTCTGGAATTTTTAGAGTCAATATGTGGCCCCGGCAAATTAAAATGTATGTTCAAATCTGAAATTGAATGTTTTATATCTTAATTTAAAGAAAAACTGATCGAAACGTTCGAATTGGCTTACGAAACATATTCCAATGTGTCCGGGATGGGGGTGTTTGGCTAGGGCGACAGTCGTTGGAGTTCGTTTGGAGTTCGAAGCGTTAAAATTTCAAACGCTAAGAGAATATAACTAAATATTAAAATAAATACTATAAAAAGGATTTTTCAAAACCTTAAAACCCTAATTTCCATTTGAGCCGCCGTCAGCTCCAATCGAAGGCGAAAATTCTCAGTAAATCGCACATCAATTTCTCTCAATCCATTCAATGGATTTCAAAATTTCCAAAGCAAATCTCCTCGTCTTCGAGAGGTCGATACAATCAACGGTCATGATCGTGTTTAGTGGCCTGGATTTCTTGGATTTTGCGCTCAAAGTCATCGCGGTTGGCCAAGTTTTCTGATGCCGTTCGAAGGGCGAGTTCACCGGGGTGGGGTCAAGGAGGTGCGGTTTTCGTTGGCGAAGGGGGTGGGAGGTTCAGATCAGGGTCCGGCCCTCTCTGGCGTTGCCGGCAACGGAGAAAGGTTTGGGAGCAAAGTCGACGTCGGGTTTTGGTTCCAGGAGATAATTAGGGGAAGGGTAGCGTTTTGTTTAACGTTATTAAAAGCTAATTATTTAATTTATTATTTCCATTTTTAATCAAATGTTCATAACCTCATAACTCTCGCATACGAGGTCGAAAAAAGGAAACTTGGATCCATTACGATCGTGAGGAGAAGAGCTTCACAACAAAACTGACCGCGTCGAAAACAGAGCTCGTTGGAATTTCAAGCAATTTCGAATTCGAACAGAAATTCAGAAATTCAGAAATAAAAACCACTGTGAGAACTTCTCACTCAAATTTAATTTCTAGTAAAATATATATACTAGGATGCTGACGGTGCTTAGCAGCACCCGACACCCGTCATCCACAGACCATGGACGGCTTGTTTGTTTGATTGTGTTGTTGAAATTGGTTGTGATGTGAAATGGACTGTAAAATAATATTCATGTATTGAATAAAATATTTTATCGTTAAAAATATAATTTTTAAACGTGTAATTAACAAAATAAATATCCATTTACAAATTAGACGATTTGTTTATGTACACTGATTTGACTGATATTGATTGGGACGATAAATTTTGCACATCGCCCAACTGCACAAATAAAATCTGTGTTTGTTGATTGAAACCCCACACGGGTGTTAGGATGATATTTGACGTACACTAATCCCAACCGTTTAGTTGTATGTCAATCGGTAGGTTGACAGGCTGTTAAAAGCATTAATTATTTATGATTAATGCTTACACAGTGTAGAACGCACTCTGGATAATGGATTGTTGTTTTCGTTGTTGTTATATGCATGGACTGTATGAAATCCATATAAATAAAATTATATGGTAATTGATTGTGTCTGATTCCAATTCAGAACGAATGAATATTTTAGAATAACGAATATTTTAAAATAAGTAATATCTTAAAATAATATTCTAAAAGGATTAAAATATTGAAATACGTGAAGCCGCATTGATTAGAGTTGCGCCATTTTGACGCGAATGATATTTATATCGATTTTATTCGTTTTTATAACGAATATCGAAAAGGAAAAGATTTCAAAATCTGATATTTTGAAAATATTATCATTAGAATATTTTAATGGTAAAGATTATTCAATTTTGATTTAAAATTGAATTAAAAGTGGGTACGTTTGAACGAATATATATATATTATATGTATATTAATGGTTTGTAGAACGCGCCGCGCCGCGGCAGTTCGCGAATTTCGACCATTGACTTCGAATTGATGTTACGAGAGATCCGACCGTCGGATTCTCCTAAAACCGGAACCTTGGGTTCGTATCGAATTTCTAACGAATATAAGAAATTTGAAATCTAACGGTTGGATTTGGAATTATGTCCAAATCAAATTTGGAAAAAGGTCGCTATAAGTGCAGTTCAACGACCGTTTATGGAAATCGACTGTAAGTGCCTAAATAAAATTATTAAAAATATTAATAATTTGTGTAAAATCATAATAAATGATTTAGGAAGAATTGGGATGAAAAATTCCGTATTGGAAAAGATAAAAATAGATTTTTATCGAATTGAACCAGTTATTAACTAGAATCAAAATCCAGTTATTTTTAAATAAATAAATGGGATTGAGAATGGTTTTTGAGAATAACCAGAATTTCCAATATATGAACTGGAGTGGATTTGAATCGAAATTGTCTTCGGAATATTTCGATATTGGATTTCGTGATTATACAGATATTGTTATGGAAATTTGAAAGATATATTTTATATCATTATTTCCAATAGGATATTCGTTGGTTTCAGAATTCGATATTGAATATAAGCTGATATAATTTCTATTCAGAGCCTTATATTTAATATCGAATTGGATTTTGGGTTTGTCGTGAACGGTGTCTTCACTAACACTGTCCTTAAACCCAATGGAGTTAAGAAAATTAGAAACTAGCTGGAGATTAGCTAAGTTGAATGGTTTCCTGGGTATTGATCTGATGTTGGTTTCGGCCTTCGGGATTAATACTTAGGGAAATTGTTCTCTTACTGATTTACGGTTAGGGAGAAATGGAATGTGATTTTGGGTTTATCAAATTTGGGAAATGATCGAGAATGGAGTACCACCAGTTTTACTCCAGGCGATAGTTAAATCTTTAATTAGATTTGAATGTGAAATGGTAATCAATTTTACCGATAACACCGGGGTGTTAGATATAGAGTATTACCAGTTTTGCTCCAGGGAATAAATAGGTTGGGATTGGGAAATTAAATAAAGGATTACTTCGGTAAGGATCGCTAATCCCGACTAGTTTGGAAAACATGATATGGTTTGAAATGATATCCAGAAAGATTAAAGAATAAATTTTAAAGAATTTATCTTTGATAAAATTAATGGGAACCTTTCCCTAAGAATGTGAATATTTGAATAAAAGAATATTCTGGATTGGAATGAGGCGTATGTTGTGTTTGGATAACACTTGTTTATTATATACGCGAGTTGTTCGGAAAGACCGGGTTTATCCCGTTCTGAATAACTAAATAGACGATAAGTAAACGATAAAGACGATGGTTGAAGACCGGAAGTCTTCACATCGTTTGGAAAATTACTGATGATCTTGATTGGGCTGTATACCCAAGAGGAGGGAATCAGTTGGTGATCGTCCAGACGTACTTGGAGATCGATGGATATGCGAGGAATAAGGTTCCTTCGGTTTCGTTCAGTCCCAGAACGAACTTGTAAGTGGATTGTGTGTCTGACATTGGATTTCATTCCGTGTGATTGATAGATATCCGTTGAATGGTATTATTTGCCTGTGTGGCATGCTGAGATGCAAATGATCAAGGCTTCTGTTGAAAAACAGAGTCTTGTGGTTGATGATCAAAGCACGGCTTTGATAGAGCATAGCTTTGTGTATGGCGTTAATTCGCGAGCCTCACACCCCGGTGTGAATCAGAAACGGGAGAGGACTGCAGAGAGGACATGCGTTTCTTTCTAGCTAGAAGTGGTGTCAGTGTTTTTACACGGCCTGGCATTTACTTATGTGGATGATGGATTGCGAGGCGCCTCGGTTAGATCGGACGATCCGGGTCCAATGGTCTGGTCGGATATGACCAGTTTACGCTGCATAGGACGGGGAAACGCAGTGTTCAGGCATTTTAATCCACATCGAGTGGACCGGCCCTGAAGATCCAAGGGTCACTCAAGCTCTGATCCTGAGACATGGTAGGCTAGATTGTCTCGAAGCGGTGAGGACTATCTTTTGCCTCGGTTCACTAATGGAAATCCAACTTCCAATACGACATTTTGCGATTATAATTGTAGAGCCTAGTATAGCGACATAGTGGGATGGGGCACTATGCCACCTATGATTGATACATTTATATTTGAAGTTGATTTCTTCACTTATAGTAATAATAAAAGATAAATTTCGCATACCAAGCATATTTGGCTATTATAAGGTAAAACCCTATCCTCCGGCTTGCGTTGCATTGTGTGATGGGACCTGGGTCTTATAATAGCTTCATCTTATTTATTTTAGCATTGCGCTGTTTGTTATATGCACTGGTATTCTTGGGAGAAAACCCGTTCCGTGTTATACGGCGTGGTCCCTTGATTTACCTAACTTTAAAATAAAGATTAATAACTGTTTTAGTTCTCACCCCAGTCACATGACTGACCTGGAGTTTATTGTTTTAACCTAAACTCTGGGTGCCCCTATTTTCCGCACGGGCAACTAGTAGTTTTGGTTTTGCAGATTTATATTCATAGGATTCTGTGTAATAACCCGGATTTTTGAGAGTGAGTGTAAAAACTCAGTAAATTCTGATGTTTAAAGCATAGGTTAAATTAAGGTTTAACATTAAAATAAACATTTATCTTTGGATTTCAACATAAAAATTGGGGCTTTAACTATTTTTAGCATATTTTGAATATATTTATAAATGGTAATTTCTTTCGTAAATTTAATTTTAATATTAACGTTTTGTTGAAAGAAACGTTATTAACCAATTTAGATTTGTAACGTTAGAAATAATTTATTGCTTGATAGATTTATTTCTTAAGCTATGAACCAATTTATTTTATTTGTTTGAATTTTAATTTTATTTAACTTGAGAATTTTTTCATAATTTATTTTATTTGAATCGGTTTACGAAGTTAATATAGCGATTGAATTTGAAAATATACAAATACATGGGTATTGGCTGTAAAAGTATGTACATTTTGAAAATTCAAATAACATATATATTCTCTTAAATATTGGTTTCCACTTGTTATGGTTCTGGATTATTCTAGGAGTGTCTTCTCTTATCTTTCACCGACTTTTGCCCCTTGTTTATATCTCTCAAGCCGTTGTTTCTAGGAGGGAGGGAGAGGAAAAAAGTCTCCAAGATTAGTTCTTGCTCGAATTGAATTATCCATGGCCAAATTAAAAAATTCCTCCCCAAAATCGAACTCTTCAACCGAGGAATATCCTTCCTCCTCCCTAAGTCGACGTCAAACATCGTCCGCATCGTCTCCGTGCTCCATGCTTGCCCAGCAGCCGCTGTCTTTGCCTTCGAAACCCTTGTCGCGATCCAGCCCACCTACAGCCACCGCCAAGCAAACCCCAATTCGTAGTTCATGGCCTCCACCGCATTCTAGCGCTCTCCTCCAACCTCGCGGTGTCCCTTACTCTAGATCCAATCGCCACTGCCAATGGCTACCACCGAATCGAATCACCGCGAACCCTCTCCGCTTCCTACCCAAACTAACCGCGTCCGTCCTCTGATGTTAACCGACTCCTTCACCTTGCTGCGCCGCACCAAACTGCTGCAGTCACTACCTCGAGTTGACCGGTTACCATAGAAGCCTGCTTCAGCGCCGCTTCCATCTCTTTTAAACAACGGTTTCCCTGTACTTTTAAGCACTTGCTAGTTTGGGAAAAGGGGAGCAGGCAAGGGGGTCCGCTGCGTCTTTGGACAGTTCACCCACGACTGTCAGGAGCAGTCGGCGCATTTCGACAGCTTCTGCATCCTTGAGAAACTCTGTTTCAAGGTAAGCCTTGCTTACGATTAAGCTAAATTTCAAGTATTGACCTCGGTTTAGAGTATAATTGGTTAAACTGTTAATACCACATTTTGTTGTTGCCTTGACTCAGTTGTGTACTGCCACATGAATTTTGTTTGCTTATTATAACTTTTTACCCACACATGGGCTTAGAACAATTGTCATTACCATGTTTTGGGTTGCTGCATTGGCCGTCAAGCAGAATTGCTCCATTATTTCTATTGCAAATTGTTCTTTGCTGACCTTATGCCCGGCCTTGCAAACCTATGTCTAACCATTGGCCATGCTTAATTTGCAGTTACCAATCATTTTATGATATGTTTGAACGCATGCACCTTGGTTAGTACACATATTTGAAACCGTGTCAGGCTTCTTTGTCAAGCAGTATTTTATCATTATAAATATACATCTGATCGGAAACTCGATTAAGTGAAACTATCCACTGATGTAAATGAATTTTCCGGTGATGAACAAACAAACATACACTGTTATTTCTTTTATTTTGTTTAAGTTTAAGAAGAAGAAAAAAAATTGATTTGAGTACGGACCTTGTGTTTAGTTCTGTGTAGAAATTTGGTATCAAGGATCATGTGTGCATTATCCTAATTCACCATAGTGTAACAGTAGAATTGATTCATGATCCGATTTGTAGGGATTGTTTAGACTCATAATGAGGTTGTCTTTCCCTTTTTGATTTTTTTTTTGTATCAGACTAACATAAAGAAATTTGATCCAATAAATCATGGCAAGTTATGATATGTTGCTGGGGGTTGGTCATACTCCATTTGTCTAATTTGTCAAGGATCAAACCACCTTGTCTTTTTTCCACTTGCCTTGGCAAATCATATTATTTTGCTCCTTTCTCTTGTCTGTGCGGTTCATGCACATGCTTTATTTACCTCATTCAAGCAAAACACTCCATGCATGCCTACTGTCATGTTTGCCATTTATATATCTCTACACATTGAAATGGGCATAGTACCATGCCATGCGATACTTTGTTGTTCCCACCACTTTTGTTGATTATTGCATGCGAACGATTAAATCTATTTTGGTAAAATATAATTTTTCCTAGTTGAATATTACCGCCGGTATTGCATCTCATATACATATATATGTGTTACTTTCTACATGAGCTAACTGTGATTTTAAATATCAAAATGTGGCACCTATTCCCTTTATTTTTAAACAAGGAATTGTACATCATGGATACATTGGACCTTTATATTTTCTTCCATTTGAAGAACTATATCCTAGATCTGGAATTAAGATTTATATGTGCTGCATAGTTGGTTTTGCTTCCATCTCATGTTGATCAGTTCATAAAAATTTATTTATTTCCATGATGAAATTTAGTTCATGTCGTTTAGGAATAAAACATATGGAGTGTTAACTAATGTATTGATTTGCTGGGCTACCATTCCAGTAAATATGATGAAAAAGTGAACCAATATTCTGTTACATCTCTAATATTTTAAAATATTAGATTTAGTTTTAAACAACCATATATGTATCATACTGCGTGATGGGGAAAGAAAACCGCCCTATCTTGCATATCTTGCTATGCACGCCTACATAGTGCAGATGCATTTTTATACCCCTATATTGCGGCAGCCCTTACTGCTTGCATGATCCATATGGTACTCACATGTCGTGTACTTGGGTTGCTTTAGTCGTGACAGTTATTGGCCCTAATATAAGCTCTTTGATATTGTATCCATTTAAGTTGCTCTTGTGAAATGGTATATGACCCACGCTGCTACCCTATTGGTCCATAATACTGATCTATGTTTCGGCAGTTGCATATGTTCGAATCACCATTATATTGTCAGGATTAGCTAGATTTTATTAATGTGTTATTCGAAGTAACTTACTTGAAATAAGTTTAATCCTGACCCGAGTGTTTTGTGTTTTTGCATGGAACGCTCGGGTCAGGCCCCAAGTGTTACAGATGCAAGGGTTAAGCTATTAAAGAGGAGGGGTGCGAGAAGACGCAAGTGTGCGCAAAACTCGAGAAATTTGTAAAACTTTATGTATGTATTTTATTCTTTCCACTGAATAAACATTGTAAACTCTGATATTTGAATAAAATTTATTTTGCTACTATTGCTGAGTATTGCGATTCTATGTTGTTACATTTCTGTTTAAACCCCATAAGCCAATAACAATCCATCGTTTTGAACGCCTCGAGTTGATTTAACTTCTGACTAGGGGCGGTCAAAATGGCGGGTTGTTACAGTTGGTATCAAAGCTATGGTTTTTTCTAAAACTTGGCTTATTGGGTTTAAAACTCGTTAGAGATAGGGTGGAAATACCCTAGAATGAGCGGAATTGACACTAGAATCGCTTTAAGAGAGAGCGCGGTTCGGGGAAAAACAAGTGTTGTTTTGAAGAGATTTTAGAAAATAATCATATATAATAATAAATATTTAGAAATTTGACAAAGCGAAACCCGAACGATGTCCGATTTAAAAATGGTAGTTAAACAAGAACTGAATTAGTTTTGAAATTGGCTCGGATCGGTATTTGAAGTAAAATAAGAATACCGGTAATAATAAATAAATAATATAAACAACCAAAAGTGAATTAGTTATTTTTCTTTGGTAGGTATATGGTTTGAATTGAGTACAATTTCCATTGAGATATTCTGTATGATGAGGATTTTGAGTAAACGGATTAGTAAGTCCAAGCGGTATGGGACGTTTGGTAATACTTTTCTGGCTACTCTCTTGACTTCTCATATGGAATATTTGGTTATTTTTGTATTCTCCGTTGTGAGATTTACTTCCTAAAATATACTTGTAACATTATGAGTTATATTTGAGTAATTACTGTTTGAAAATATACTTCAATGACTGAATTGAAGTAAGTTGGCATGCTTTTATGTCATCAATATACAATACTTTCTGTTCTATATCACGACAATTGTGATTTGATTTATTTTGTCATATTGTATTCCTTATGAGTATCATATTGATTTATATATGGTACTCTGGTTTAATTTATTTTGTCATATTGTTTTTATATATAATAAAATTGAATATCAGTTTTGTTTGTGATTACCATTTTGCCTTTATATGTGATATTTTATTTCTACAAGTCATAGTTGAATTTTTTTAGAGTGTTTTGATATTATAAACACTTTGAACTTCATGGCAAGTTTTATATAATATAGCATTTCAAAAAAAAAAATCTTTGATTTTGGGATTGGGATAGATTGGACTATGTTATACCAATGGGCCAAAACTCCATCTTGGTCGACCTGATTCAGGTTCGCTACCTGAATCTTGGTGGTTTTAAATTCCGCCCATCTACCACCAAAGGTCAAACGGTCTGCTACATTGGGCAATTTTGTTGTTTTGATCGGGATTCTCGATCGGCGGGTCACGGACTACATCAGATGGAGACGTGGATGTGCCACGTGTAGTGCCGTGAACGGGTAGCATACGGCCTTCGCCTTAGACCGTCTTGGTTATCCTGGGTTGATCACAAGGTGTCGTTATGGCGCTATGAGTGGATTACGGTGCGGATGTCTTGAAGCACGCTCGAGCTCTACCACTGTGATTTTACAATACTAGCGTCTGTTTATTTGGTATTTATGAGTCAAGTTACATTTATCCCATAATCCCCTAATATTTTATTACATTACTATAACTGATTTGATTATATTATCATATTGATTTTGTATATGATAATTGTGATGAGTATTGTATTGATTTATATATGATACTCTGATTTGATTATATTATCATATTGATTTTATATATGATAATTGTTATGAGTATTGTATTGATTTATATACGATACTCTGATTTGATTATATTATCATATTGATTTTATATATGATAATTGTTATGAGTATTGTATTGATTTATATACGATACTCTGATTTGATTATATTATCATATTGATTTTATATATGATAATGGTTATGAGTATCGTATTGATTTATATACGGTACTCTGATTTGATTATATTATCATATTGATTTCATATATGATAATTGTTATGAGTATCGTATTAATTTATATACGGTACTCTGATTTGATTTTATTATCATATTGATTTATATATGATAATTGTTGTATTGATTTATACTCTAATTTGGTTTACAAACGATAAATGCCATGAAGATTTTATGGACTTGATTGATTATCCTAAGATATTTACAAGTATCGCATTGATTTATATGTGATACTTTGTTTTGATTCATTTTATCATATTGATTTACATATGATAATTGGTATGAGTATTGTATTGATTTACATATAATACTCTGATTTGATCACATTGCTTTTACATGTGATAAGTACCATGAAGATTTTATTGACTTGATTAATTATTATAAAATGTTTATTATAAGTATCTTATTGTTTTGTATACGTGTATGTTATGAGTACCGTATTGATTTATATATGGTACTCTGTTTTGGTTATTTTATCATATTGTTTTATATATGATAAATGTCATCCGGATTTCATTAGTTGTTGATACTCTGACTTAATTATTATGAGTATCTTATTAATTTATATGAGATTTGTCGAGAGCTTCGCATTGATTTATATGCGATACTCTGTTTTGATTTAATTTATCATATTGATTTATATATGATATTTGTTAAGAGCATCACATAAATTTATGTGTGATGCTCTGGATGGATTTATGATAAATGTCACCAAATGTTTGATTTAGATAAGCTACTTTATTATAGTTATTTTTACCAGTTTGTTGTATTGATTATGAGTGTCGTTTTGATTTATAAATGATACTCTAACCTGATTCATTTTATCATATTATTTTATAAGTGTTATGAGTATCCTATTGCTCTGATTTGATTATATTGATTTACATATGGTAAATTCCAATCTCGTAATGTTTTAACCCGTGTAAATTGCGAGGACGCAATTTCATTAAGGGGGGAGTCTGTAATAACCCGGATTTTTGAGAGTGAGTGTAACAACTCAGTAAATTCTGATGTTTAAAGCATAGGTTAAATTAAGGTTTAACATTAAAATAAACATTTATCTTTGGATTTCAACATAAAAATTGGGGCTTTAACTATTTTTAGCATATTTTGAATATATTTATAAATGGTAATTTCTTTCGTAAATTTAATTTTAATATTAACGTTTTGTTGAAAGAAACGTTATTAACCAATTTAGAGTTGTCTAACGTTAGAACTAATTTATTGCTTGATAGATTTATTTCTTAAGCTATGAACCAATTTATTTTATTTGTTTGAATTTTAATTTTATTTAACTTGAGAATTTTTTCATAATTTATTTTATTTGAATCGGTTTACGAAATTAATATAGCGATTGAATTTGAAAATATACAAATACATGGGTATTGGCTGTAAAAGTATGTACATTTTGAAAATTCAAATAACATATATATTCTCTTAAATATTGGTTTCCACTTATTATGGTTCTGGATTATACTAGGAGTGTCTTCTCTTATCTTTCACCGACTTTTGCCCCTTGTTTATATCTCTCAAGCCGTTGTTTCTAGGAGGGAGGGAGAGGAAAAAAGTCTCCAAGATTAGTTCTTGCTCGAATTGAATTATCCATGGCCAAATTAAAAAATTCCTCCCCAAAATCGAACTCTTCAACCGAGGAATATCCTTCCTCCTCCCTAAGTCGACGTCAAACATCGTCCGCATCGTCTCCGTGCTCCATGCTTGCCCAGCAGCCGCTGTCTTTGCCTTCGAAACCCTTGTCGCGATCCAGCCCACCTACAACCACCGCCAAGCAAACCCCAATTCGTAGTTCATGGCCTCCACCGCATTCTAGCGCTCTCCTCCAACCTCGCGGTGTCCCTTACTCTAGATCCAATCGCCACTGCCAATGGCTACCACCGAATCGAATCACCGCGAACCCTCTCCGCTTCCTACCCAAACTAACCGCGTCCGTCCTCTGATGTTAACCGACTCCTTCACCTTGCTGCGCCGCACCAAACTGCTGCAGTCACTACCTCGAGTCGACCGGTTACCATAGAAGCCTGCTTCAGCGCCGCTTCCATCTCTTTTAAACAACGGTTTCCCTGTACTTTTAAGCACTTGCTAGTTTGGGAAAAGGGGAGCAGGCAAGGGGGTCCGCTGCGCCTTTGGACAGTTCACCCACGACTGTCAGGAACAGTCGGCGCATTTCGACAGCTTCTGCATCCTTGAGAAACTCTGTTTCAAGGTAAGCCTTGCTTACGATTAAGCTAAATTTCAAGTATTGATCTCGGTTTAGAGTATAATTGGTTAAACTGTTAATACCACATTTTGTTGTTGCCTTGACTCAGTTGTGTACTGCCACATGAATTTTGTTTGCTTATTATAACTTTTTACCCACACATGGGCTTAGAACAATTGTCATTACCATGTTTTGGGTTGCTGCATTGGCCGTCAAGCAGAATTGCTCCATTATTTCTATTGCAAATTGTTCTTTGCTGACCTTATGCCCGGCCTTGCAAACCTATGTCTAACCATTGGCCATGCTTAATTTGCAGTTACCAATCATTTTATGATATGTTTGAACGCATGCACCTTGGTTAGTACACATATTTGAAACCGTGTCAGGCTTCTTTGTCAAGCAGTATTTTATCATTATAAATATACATCTGACCGGAAACTCGATTAAGTGAAACTATCCACTGATGTAAATGAATTTTCCGGTGATGAACAAACAAACATACACTGTTATTTCTTTTATTTTGTTTAAGTTTAAGAAGAAGAAAAAAAATTTGATTTGAGTACGGACCTTGTGTTTAGTTCTGTGTAGAAATTTGGTATCAAGGATCATGTGTGCATTATCCTAATTCACCATAGTGTAACAGTAGAATTGATTCATGATCCGATTTGTAGGGATTGTTTAGACTCATAATTAGTTTGTCTTTTCCTTTTTGATTTTTTTTTTTTTGTATCAGACTAACATAAAGAAATTTGATCCAATAAATCATGGCAAGTTATGACATGTTGCTGGGGGTTGCTCATACTCCATTTGTCTAATTTGTCAAGGATCAAACCACCTTGTCTTTTTTCCACTTGCCTTGGCAAATCATATTATTTTGCTCCTTTCTCTTGTCTGTGCGGTTCATGCACATGCTTTATTTACCTCATTCAAGCAAAACACTCCATGCATGCCTACTGTCATGTTTTCCATTTATATATCTCTACACATTGAAATGGGCATAGTACCATGCCATGCGATACTTTGTTGTTCCCACCACTTTTGTTGATTATTGCATGCTAACGATTAAATCTATTTTGGTAAAATATAATTTTTCCTAGTTGAATATTACTGCCGGTATTGCATCTCATATACATATATATGTGTTACTTTCTACATGAGCTGACTGTGATTTTAAATATCAAAATGTGGCACCTATTCCCTTTATTTTTAAACAAGGAATTGTGCATCATGGATACATTGGACCTTTATATTTTTTTCCATTTGAAGAACTATATCCTAGATCTGGAATTAAGATTTATATGTGCTGCATAGTTGGTTTTGCTTCCATCTCATGTTGATCAGTTCATAAAAATTTATTTATTTCCATGATGAAATTTAGTTCATGTCATTTAGGAATAAAACATATGGAGTGTTAACTAATGTATTGATTTCCTGGGCTACCATTCCAGTAAATATGATGAAAAAGTGAACCAATATTCTATTACATCTCTAATATTTTAAAATATTAGATTTAGTTTTAAACAACCATATATGTATCATACTGCGTGATGGGGAAAGCAAACCGCCCTATCTTGCATATCTTGCTATGCACGCCTACATAGTGCAGATGCATTTTTATACCCCTATATTGCGGCAGCCCTTACTGCTTGCATGATCCATATGGTACTCACATGTCGTGTACTTGGGTTGCTTTAGTCGTGACAGTTATTGACCCTAATATAAGCTCTTTGATATTGTATCCATTTAAGTTGCTCTTGTGAAATGGTATATGACCCACGCTGCTACCCTGCTGGTCCATAATACTGATCTATGTTTCGGCAGTTGCATATGTTCGAATCATCATTATATTGTCAGGATTAGCTAGATTTTATTGATGTGTTATTCGAAGTAACTTACTTGAAATAAGTTTAATCCTGATCCGAGTGTTTTGTGTTTTTGCATGGAACGCTCGGGTCAGGCCCCAAGTGTTACAGATGCAAGGGTTAAGCTATTAAAGAGGAGGGGTGCGAGAAGACGCAAGTGTGCGCAAAGCTCGAGAAATTTGTAAAACTTTATGTATGTATTTTATTCTTTTCACTGAATAAACATTGTAAACTCTGATATTTGAATAAAATTTATTTTGCTACTATTGCTGAGTATTGTGATTCTATGTTGCTACATTTCTGTTTAAACCCCATAAGCCAATAACAATCCATCGTTTTGAACACCTCGAGTTGGTTTAACTTCTGACTAGGGGCGGTCAAAATGGCGGGTTGTTACATCCTGATTTATAGCTGGAATGATATTTGGAAAGCTCTGTATCCATATATTTTATTCAATTGTGTTTTGTATTATTTCCCGCTGCAGTAATGTATTTAAATCTCTGATATTTGTCAGATGAAACATTTGTTCATACTCTGTATATTCTGTACTCTGATGTAGATTGTTGTAATAAGCAATGTAATGTTCTTCTGTTTGTGTTCTGATTCGTCTTGTCCTCAAAGCAATCTGGGCTTTCCTTTGCGGGGAAGTTCGGGTCGTTTCATTTGAGTTGGGGAAATTGTAGCAACTTGAAATTTTTAATGATTTTAAATATGTTTTAACCAAAATTTAACGTTAAAATTTAAATTAAATAAACAAAATTTGATATTTAAAATACGTTTAAGTAAACTTAGCGGAGGAATAATTTTTTTAGTAAAATAAGCAAGTTCGTTTAGTTTTCGAAATTTAATTAAAGTTTGTAAAATCGTTGAAATTAAAAATTGTCGAAATTCATTTTTTTTAAAAAATTATATATTTTTCAGTGAAAACAACATTTTTTTGTTTAGTGAAACTCAGACGTTCATCGCTCCGAATTTACAATTTTATGTGCAAAAATACGTAAAATCTGTCAATATAACCTGTGTGTATTTCTATCCATCCTTTTTGCTATATTTCCTTACTTGTTCATGAACGGGTTCTTTGAATTGTGAAATTTAAAAATTTTGTGTGATAAGAATTCGTGAAACTCTTTATTTTAACAGTTAGATTCAGGTCCATTGTTCATAAACTTATATCATGAGAATATGTTTTCTTTCTCATTCATGTTTACATTCCTTCCCCTTTTCTTTTCTTCTTGTAAACTCTTCTTTCCTCCTTCATTTTACAGCAAACTCCCGCTCTCCCTTCTCTCTCACCCACGCACCCTTACTAGTGCCTCCACAACCATTACCACCCACGTCGAGCTCCTCTCCAACCCCACTTGAGAACCCATGGCACCAAAATAACCGCACCCGCAACCTTAAAAGCCTTCTCCCTTTTCGCCTTGTCCCTGCTAACACCCAAACCACAACTACACCCCCACTAGATCCATGACCGTTGGTGCTCTACCTCTGACAGCCTAAGTATCGCAGTAGTTGAGATCCACCTTTTAGAGACGATGACCTACCGAAGACTCTATCTATTTCCATAATTTAGCTATTTGCTTATTTCAGTTAGTTTGTATTAAAACATCTATGTACTAGACTTCCGCTTTATTTACTCTGAAACTATGATGTATATTTTATTAGTAGCTTTTATGAACTAGTATTGTAATATTATATTCTGCTATGAGATATTGCATTATTCTGTGTCTTTGATTATGTGATTTGATTCTTATTAATCCCCAAAATAATATCAATCTGTTGTTTTAAACAATTCGAATTGGAGTGTTGTTTTATTATCGACATTAATGACTCGAAATGATAGGTCATTACAATTTAAGAGAGGCTGTTTTATCCTAGAGGCGACATTATTTGTAGACTGCTTTGGAACTTCGAGTAGAACATTGAAACTTTTTCAAGAGGGTGATGAATTATAACTCAGCCACAGGTCATTTTTTCCAACAAATTGAAGACAAACCATGATCATTGACTTCAGTGAAAACAAGGGTGATGCTACTCGAACATCACTGTTATAGGTAACAATGATTTCTGCTATGCCATTAGATTCGAGGATCTACAGTTTAAATGGTGGCATCAAAAATGGAGTTTTTCTGACCATGCGACAGGAAGTCGCTGTATTGACAATAGATAAACAACAACAACCAAACAAACCTTACGAAGATGACATGGATCAGATGCGAGCATGGACAAATAAATCAAAGTAGCTCCACAACTGGATGGAGTAGGATTATCTGTGCAAAATCTTCATCCCCAATGGACTCACGACGACATGTAAAGTGGCTACAATTCTAACAGGATGGTAAAAGAAATTTGGGGAGCGTTGTAGAAAAAGTATGACATAAAGGAGGCAGGAGCAAAAAATATATGCAATTAGCCTCTATCTCAAATATCAAATGGCAAATGATGGGTCTGTAGAAATGCAAATAATCATGAGATCATCCCGAAGGTACCACTATTCATGAACAATTTCAAGTTGTAGCTTCGATAGGTACATTGTCCTTTAATTGAAAGGAATTTGAGAACGCCCTTAGACATAATACTGAGAAATTTACATTGGAAAGTCTAATAGCCGCCTTCGTATTAAGAATGAATCTCATAAACAGGATATGAAGGAAGAAGTGCTTGCTATTTTAGGCAACACTACGAAGGTTGTTATTCTAAAACCAAACCCCAAAAAATAGTAAGAATCGGAACTGCAAGCTTAACTAGGACCGCAACAAACAGGAAAACCAAAAAAGTTAACAAAAAACATCCCAATAGAGTGACTCTAGATTGTTATTTCCTTGTTATAGCTGTGGAAAATCAGATCATATTGCATGCAAGTGTCAGAATGGGCTAACTGAGGAGCCTCTTATTTCTACAATTACCGATGAGATTCCCTTATTGGGAGATTTCTGGGTTGATGGGTATATAGTGGTACTGCATGCTATGTCTGTTATGATCGTGCTATATTCAAAACACACATGGAAAGTAAGTGTAAGAAACTGTTGTCGGGAGACTCTCACACCACTGTTTTTGTTGTAATTTGATGCATTGAGTTAAAGTTACCTCTGGAAAGACCGTCATTCTGAAAGAAGTCATATAGAGATGAGAATGAATATTGTTTCGGGTTTTCTTCTTAAAAATGCTGGGTTTACACTGACTATTGGGGATGATTTGTGTACAGAATGATATGCTTGTGGGTAAGGGTTATACAACAAGTGAAATGTTTAAATTGAATGTTGAATATAATAAAATGTCTATTTCTACTTATATAGCATGAGATTTTAATATATGGCATTTTACATTATGTCACATGAATAAGTGAGTAAAAATAATGTGATAACTGCCCTTTACCTCATGTAAGAAACTAGACAGTAATACGTTAAACGCAAGCTAAGATGATATTGTAACACTCCACACCCCTTAACATCACCTATATGAGGATTTCGTTAAGGAAATTTGGAACGTTATGGGTATAAGGACATAAAACATCACAGAGACTAAGATTTCACAAGACATGAATTAAGTTTACAGTGGAAAATTTTACATTGAAATAAACAAAACCATATTTATTTCAATTTAACCAAATTGTCATGAATATCATGTCTCAAAATCTCAATTGGAGCAACATCAGAGTAAAAAATAATATTATCCTATAAATAGTCGAAAGATACAAACTAACCACGGAAAAGAAACAAGAAGTAATCCATCTTCTGTAGGAATCCTTCATGATAGAATCAACAAAGAAATTGTTGGAGAATGGAACTTTGATGACAACAACCTTGTTTCAATTATCATTATTAATTGATTATAGAATATATACTAACACTATTATTCAGAATATATATATATATATACAGAGTTACATGTAGGAAATATATATTGAAGACTGTACAGTTCAAGAGATTCAAGATATCAAGGAATTCAAGATTTCAAAGGAGATTCAAGACTCATGAGTATAAAGATATCAAGATTTCAAGAGCCCAAGATAATCAAAGTAATTGAATCTAGTTAGTATGTAAAACACCGAGTAACACTCTCAAATTTTGTTTTCAAATTATTTTTTGATTTCAAATTATTTCAAACTCCTTTCAAAATGATTTCAAATCATCCAAAGATTTCTACTTATAATTTCAAATATATTAAATTCTTATATAGTTTACATATAAACTTTTATAATATTGTGTTTATAATTATAATATATAATTTTATATCATATGTTTAATATGTTTTTATACATAAGAAATTATATTTTAAATAACTAGTTTTGATTTTGGAAATTTCCAGAATATATATATATTGATTTAAATACTTTAAAACATGATTTAAAATTTGAAAACCAACATATGTCGACATACAACTTCTTACGTGTCGACTTATAACTGTGACAAATTTAAATTTCAAAAGAGGTGTCTTTTATTTTTTAAAACATTTCAAAAAAGTTGTGACCTTTGTAACACTATATAAAGGCCTCATTTTCGAACTTATTAATTATTTGTCTTCTCCTTCTTCATCCTTTCTCTTATCACTGTTATTCTACTTTAAATTCTTGATTTCTGCACTTATACTCTGTCGATTTCAATACAAACTATATCAATCTTCTTCTAATATTTTCATTCTCTACCAATTACTCTCCGTTTGGAAGTGCTACTCAAAAGTTCTACGGCTATTGTAATCAAAAACTGTATGGGTGTGTTCCTTGTAGCCTTTAAATCAAGGAAGAGAATTGGAGTTAACCTTGTAGCCGTGAAATCAAGGGTGTAGAATCGGTGTTAACCTTATAGCCGTGAAATCAAGGGTGTGGAAATGGTGTTAACCTTGTAGCTGTAAAATCAAAGGGGATGTAATTAGATATTGATAATAATAAAACTCTGTGCAATCCAGTGTTGTGCGATACTGGACATACGAGTAATCCGAACCAGTACAAAAATCCGGTGTGTTCTTTCCTTTTATGCATTTTACTTTTGATTTTTCTGCATCTGTGATTGTTTCTGCAATTGTTTCTGTTGTGATATTCATTCTGTGATTCATATAGTAATTTAAGAAATTAATATTTTGTTAAGATTTATTTAAATTCCTTGCAAGCACTATTCACCAACTTCTAGTGTTAGTTTTGCCTTAAGATCCTTTATCTGCAACCTTAACAATTGGTATCAGAGCATAGGTTTTCAAAATTTCATCATCTGATTTTTGAAAATAATAAACGGCAATCAACGATGGAATTGCTAGTAATAATAGTTCTTTTGAAGATGGTTAGTCCATAGTTAGGCCACCATTATTTAATGGCACTAATTATTCTTATTGGGCATGTAGAATGAAAATATATGTGCAATCTATATGGTTAGATATATGGAATATCACACAGACTGAATATGTTGAACCTACTACTAATTATGCACAATGTACTAATGAACAAAAGACTGTTGCACAAAATAATTCTAAGGCTGTGAGTATGTTATTCTGTTCATTACATAGAAATGAATTTAATGAGTATTTGTTTGTAATATGCTTATGAAATATGGAAAACATTGCAAGTTACTCATGAGGAAATCAATAAAGTTAAACAAACAAAGATATCGATGTTAACTAATTAATTTGAATTATTTAAAATGAATTAGAATGAATTTGTCTTCGATATAAACTTAGGTTCCAGGAAATCATGCATTCGTTATTGGCTTTGGGAAAACATTATTCTAGAAAGGATCAAGCCTGAAAAATTCTTAGTTCTTTAACTCCAGATTGGGATCAGAAAACACTGGCAATTGAAGAGGCCAATGGTATTACTGAAATTAATATTGAGGAGTTAATTGGAAATTTGATGTCATTCGAAGTACAATTACAAAAGAGAAAGGAAAATAAGTCGTTAGAAAAAGAATCTATAGCATTCAAAGCAACAAGTGATGGTTCTGATTCAAGTAGCGAGGACGATGAAGAATTACCTTAATGACAAGGAATTTCTGGAAATTTCTTAGATATAAAAGAAGAAATAACTTTCAAAAAAATAATCAAGGAAGTTTAGGGAAAAAATGACGATAGATGCTACAATTGCAACAAACCAGGCCATATAAAAAGGTTGTGTCCATATCCTGATAAATCGAATCAACAAACAGATAACAATTCATTAAAGTAGAGGAAAAGAGCATATGTAGGGACTTTAAATGACTCAGATTCATCATCAAGTGACGAAGAGCCACAAACCGGAAATTCAAATATGTGCTTCACAGCGATTCGGAATTTAAAAAATATTGAAGAAATGAATCTAAAAAACCAGGTACATCATAATTAATAATTTTTTGTTGGATTGACTGAATAGATGTTTGTTTGATTGCCTTGTTTGAAAATTTGAAAATATGAATTCTAAAATTCAAATTTGAAATTTGAATTTTGAAATTCAAAATAATAATAAAATAATAAATAATCATATAATAATAATAATTAAATTTAAAAGTTTCTAAATGTTTAATATTATCTTAGGAAATAATTAAACAGAGAATATAGATATTATAATAATTTAAAAAAAATCAAAAAGAAACTTGTAATTTGAATTGGCACAGATATGTTGATATACATGAATTGACATGTTGACATATGCACCAAAAAATGAAATTCAAATTTTGAATTTCAAAAGTTTAAACCTTCAAACTTCCTGCCACCTTTCAGAAAAGTTGTGTCCATTCACTCTCTATTTAATTATTTATTCATTTCTATTCTGTTTACCTTTCATTCAAAATTCAAAACTACTTTCTTTATACAATTCTCTTCAAAATCTTATCTCTAATGGCTTCCTTAAGTACACCAAAAACCATGAGATTAACCAAAATTCTCAATGCTCATCTATCAAAGCATATATTGGCTATGCTACAAACGGAAAAGTCAATACCAGAACTTTTGCTATCTTTGAAGATTTTCTATCCTACGATCTTCTCTCTCTTTTTGAACAAAATTAAGTTTTAAGCTTAATAGATTCTCGGGATAACGATGGAGTATGTTACCCGAATCTCGTCAAAATGTTTAATATGAATTTGAATCGAGATTTTTACGAAAAAAATGAAAATCAAGTTTGCAGTAGCGTAAAAAGGCACTCAAATTATTTTGGATAGTTATATTTTGGAAACCATTTTAAATTGTAAGAAAACGGATTCAGATTTTTTTATTTTGAAATCGATGAACAAGATTTGGAAAGATTTCATCACATTTTAGAAAGCGATGAACATATAGAATTTAAAAGTCACTTTTCCTGCCCAAAAGCAAGAATTGTGAACCTTCTTATTCAATGTACTCTCACTCCCCATTCCGGAAATTTTAATAATCCTACCCGCAAGGTCTAAAAGGGTCTTTTTACCATCTTTGGTATTTACGATACTAATTGTGCCGACGTGATTTTAAAAGAGTTTAAACCCAAAGAAATGTCCACCAAAGAAAACATTCTCTATCACGGAGTTTACCTTACCCATATTTTAAGTATTTTGAAGTGGATCTCAAAGGAGAGGAATTTGTGTCAAGAAAGGTTTTTAACTCGGGAAATATATCCCTTATGCAAATTCCTATCATTTTAAGCCTTAGGAAACATTTGCCGAAAAACAACTCGAATGGAACAAGAAAAAAATTCAATGAAAATCGACAAAGAAGAATCCTCTATGGAAGGTGTATGTAAAGATACGGATTTCGCTCGGACCTAACCGATCACTAAACCGATCAAGACCGTTCAAAACCCATATACGCTAACTCTGGGCATACAACACATCAGAACAAATAACAGAAGACTTTTATAAACATCATAGTAATGTTACATCAGAGTACAAAATATCAGAGTATATCGAAAAATAATACAACGGAGGATTATTTACAACAAATGTAATACAATGCACAATGGAAAATAAATAAACTAGCACAGCGGAAGACTATCAACGCTTTGGACACAGCTTAAAGCTTCAATCCAGAATCCTGCTCAATAAATAAATATCTGCAAAACAAACCACTCGACTGCCCGTGTGGAAAATAGGGGCACCCGAGTTTGCAAGGGAAAAGCAAACTACAGGTCAATCATGGGACTGGTGTGAGAAACTCTACAGTTAAAATTAACTTATTTAATCATAAGACAAATCACAAGACCACGCCGCTAACGCGGAACGGGTTTACCCCATTGAACGCCAGTGTATAAACAACAATCAGTAATATAGATATGGATCTATTATGCATCAATCAACATGAAATATCCCAATCTACCCATTTGGATTAATCACCACACTTAGATTTTCCAAATCAATTCAATTTACATAAATTATTCCTTTGGACTTTATTTCGCGATTTCTATTTCAAATCATTTGAAATACATATCTAACTTTTACATCAAAGTAGATTTCACTTCGGGATTTCAAACCAAAATCTTTGGAAATATGAATTCCAAAACATAACAATGCATACAAACAAGTATGCAACCAAAAATCGGGCTCCCCTCAGATAAGGAAAAGGGCACGTACCTAAGCAACTCAATATATATAAATATATATGCACCTCCCACACATGGAGCAGGCTACACACTGACCACTCACCCTAAGGCACTGGATCCCACCCATACTTTTAGTAGACCGTGTTACCCAATCTTTAGCCACATACCAAATCATTTCATATCCTGAAGTAGGGAAAATCGTTTCACAAGTATAATCTAATCTATAGTACTTCACATCAGCGATTCACATATATGATCAGTCACTATTAATCACATAACCTTTGAGCTCGTACGTCTCAAACAAGGGTGTTAAGCAAGAGAATAAATTCTCCGCCACCAAAAAGATACATCGTTAATAGCAACTAATCGAATATGTGATGAACTACAATGTAAAACCATAATACATTTCCAAATCATTTCAAAATCATCGGGTTTTATCCCTCGAAATCTTTTCTGTTTTATAAAACATTTTTATAAAACATTCCCTGTCCAAAACCGGGAATACATTTCTTTTCAGTTAAGAAAAATATCATTTCAAAATCATTCATTAAATTTGAAATGAACACAACATCGCTAAACACCTTATCATAAAATCGTGAAGTGTTTCACAAGGTGTTAGCACACAGATATTTTCTACCCAACCCAATGCTAAATGTAAAAGCATATTCTACTCATAAACTGGTCGAGCACCATTCACACAGTCAATCAATCAATAAGAATCAATATCAACAATCAATTAGCCCAATCCATATCAACAACCAAGTACATTTGGTTCAATCTCGTTTTGGTAATTTATTTATTACGATATATTCATTCATAATCTAATTAAAGATTTATTCAAACTCCAATTGGTTTCTATCTCTAAAATCATTTCTTATTGGTTGTTCAACTTTCTGGAAATTAATCCTGCTTTAACGGGGTTAAAGAACCAATGTCGTTTAAACACAGTTCACGACAAACCCAAAATCCAATTCAATATTAAATACAAGGCTCTGAATAGAAAATATATCGGCTTATATTCAATATCAGATTCTGAAATCAACAAATATCGTATTGGAATAACGATATATATATATATCTTCCAAATTCCTCCACAATGTCCATATAATCGCGGAATCCAATATCAAAATATTCCGAAGATAGTTTCGATTCAAATCTATTCCAGTTCATATATTGGAAATTCCGGTTATTTTTAAAACCATTTCAAATCCAATTTATTTATTTTAAAAATATTGGATTATAATTATAGTTCATAACTAGTTCATTTCGATAAAAATGAGTTTTTATATTTTCAAATAAGGAATTTTTTTCAGCCCAATTCTTTCCAAATCATTTATTATGATTTTACACAAATTATTAATATTTTTAATAATTTTATCAAGGCCCGTACAGTCGATTTCCATAAACGGTCATCGAACTGCACTTGCAGCGACCTTTTCTAAATTTGATTTGGACACAATTCCAAATCCGACCGTTAGATTTAAAATTTCTTATATTCGTGGAAATCTCTTTTTGATTCGAACCCAACGGTCCCGGTTTTAGGAGAATCTGACGGTCGGATCTCCCGTAACGTCAATTCGAAGTCAATGGTCGAAATTCGCGAACTGTCGCGGCGCGGCGCTTTCTATTCAGGCCATTAATATATATAATATATATATTATATATTTCATCGATTCCTTTTAAAATGTATTTTATAAATCTTTTTAATTTTGTTTTAAAAACGATTTCAACTTCCATTTCAATTTTAAATCAAAATTGAATATTCTATATACATGACAATTTTATACAGTGCATGTATATGTCAAAAATTATATTTTTAACAATCTAATTAATCATTTCAATACACGACCATTTTATATATCGCATATATAAGCTAAAAATAATATTTCTAGCTAACAAATATTTTTCACATCGCATATATAGATTTTCGCATCCTATATATATTATTTTCACATTGTATATATATTATTTTCATTTCATATATATATTTTCCACTTCGTATAAATATTATATTCACATTTCATATATATATTATTTTCATTTCATATATATATTTTATTCACACTTCATATATCTATTTTTCACATTTCCTATATATATATATATTATTTTCCGCTTCATATATATATTTTACATTTCCTATATATATTATTTTCTTTCCATATATATATATATTATTCATTTCATATATATATTTTATTTTTCACTTCATATATATATATATATAATTCATTTCATATATATATATATATATTTTTTCATTTCATATATATTTTATTCATTTCATATATATATTATTCATTTCATATATATATATATTATTTCATATATATATTTTTTCATTTCATATATATTTTATTTTCACTTCATATATATATATATATATATAATTTTCATTTCATATATATACATTTTTCACATTTCAAATGTATATCATTTTCATTTCAAATATTTATTATTTCCATTTCATATATATTTTATCTCCATTTCAAATATATATTATTTCCATTTCATATTTTTTTTTTCCATTTCATATATATTATTCATCTGATATATATTTGTACATCACAATCACAACACAATACAATCAAACAAGTCGTCCATGGTCTGTGGACGACGGGGAGCAGTTCATATATGCAATAATAAAATAAATAACTGTACAGAAATAATTTTATAGTGCCTATAACAACCCGGAAAATCAGAACCAGTTTAAAATTTTTATTTTGGCGATTTTATTGAATTTTGAATATTTAAAATGAATTATTTTAAATAATAAGAACGAAAAATTTATTTTCGATGAAGTTAAAACGAATAATTTTATTTTAATTATATAATGAGCCTGAAATGGCGCGGTAGTTTGAAAATTCGATTTCGAATTTCAAATGAATATACAGAATTCGTTTTAAGTCAGAATTGGACAAAACAAGAAATATTTGAATCTGTTTAACTATATCTTTCTAACGGATGTAAGAAACTGAGATTTCGTTTTCTAAGTTAGGAGTTATGTCCAATTTAAAATTCAGAAAAGTCGTTGTGGAATTTATATATATTTTAATATATATATATAAAGCCCTTAAAAATAGCCATTTTGCAAATGACCTTCATTTTCGATGAAACCACTTTTGTTGGATCCATGACATCAAGTTATTGATAGATTCCAAAATTCATAATTTTTGGGATTAATATGTGAGCGTGGCGAAGGAAAACGCGTTTTGGCAGATTCAGTCAAATTGGATCGACTAGAAAATGACCATTTTTCAAATGGTCTTCAAATTTGATGAAACTAGTTTTGTTAGGACCGTATAGTCGATACGAAGCTAAAAATATTTTTTTTGGAATTTTTAGAGTCAGTTTGTGGCCCCGGTAAATTGAAAAGTACGTTTAAAATAGAATATATTGATTTAAATGGAAACTGATCGAAATAGCCAAATTAGCCTACGATACATATCCCATTGTGTTCGAAGTGGGGGTAATTAGTTATGGACGACAGTCGGTGGGTCTCGTTTGGAGGTCGAAATAAAAGTTACTTTTTGAGAATTAAAAATAATAAATTAAATAAATAAATAAATAAGTCAACGTGCCCTCCCCCTTTTGCTCTCTCCCTCCCCTCGTGATTTGTCCAGATCAGAAAAAAGAAAAAAAAGACTCGCGATCGAAATCGCGTTCGATCCCGCCGCCGGAGACGCAGCGCCGCCGCCCAGGGGCGCTCCTCCCCTCCCCTAACGTCGACCGTACTCCCTCCTCCCTTCTCCTTCCCTCTCCATCTCCTCTTCGAAAGTGACGAGCTCCACAACCCTCAAACCCAACGCCTCAGGCCAACGCCACCCATCGCCCATTCCCGCCGCCAAGACCACTGAGCCACGCCCCCTCACCCGCGACGCAGCTCCTCCCCACCAGACTCCGACCGCGACCCTCCACCATCCGAAACTGTGAGTTTTCTTTTAGTTATTATTTAATTTTCCTATTTCAGCTTTCATATATGATATATGTGAAAAGGTTAGATCTTTATATGTATAAAAGTTTAAATTTTTAAAATAAAATTGTTAGATTTTTAAAATGAAAGGGATTGATTTTTATAAGAAAAAAAGACATGAATTAGAAAGAATTGATTTTTGTAGTTTAAAAGAATTGATTTTGATTTAGCAAGATCGAATTTTAATAAAGTAAAAAGATCGAATTTTTATAATGTAGAAAGATTGGATTTTTAATAAGAAAAAGATTTGATTTTTAAATTTAAAAAGGTAAGATTTTTATATATTAAAAGACTAGATTTTTATATATAAAAATATATGATTTTTGTTAATGGAAAGTTATGATTTTTATCATTCAAGTAGTAAGATAAAAATATAATTTTTATTTGTGTAGAGATGTAAAGGTTTAATTTTTATATTCATGAAAGGTTTAATTTTTATATACATGAAAGGTATAATTTTTATATACATGAAAGGTTTAAATTTCTATATACATCAAGGTATAATTTTTATATACATGAAAGGTTTAGTTTTTATAACCACGAAAGGAATAGTTTTTATAAACATGAAAAGTTCAATTTTTATATATATGAAAGCGAGGTAAAAATATGATTTTTATTATATGAATAACAAAATAAAATTGTGATTTTTATTTTAAAAGTAGCGCTATGAAAAATGCGATATTTGAACACATGATCAACATATTAAAAAGGTGATTTTAATATGAACAGCGTGAAATAGAAGTTGGAATTTCGGGCAAGTCCAATCGATCAGAAATTCAGAATAGAATGGAGGAGTGGATCCCAAAGGTGAGAACTCCTCACTGAATTTTTTTTATACAGTTATTTATTTTTAACTGCATATATGAACTGCTCCCCGTCGTCCATAAACCATGGACGACTTGTTTGATTATTTGGTAGATTGGAATATTTGTTTGAATTTGGTTTGGGATGAATAATGAATTGATTAGAATGGTTATGTGTGTATGGCACGAGCCAATATCAGGAGAGGGGTAATGCTAGACATTACCCGATTTCGATATCGCGTCGTTATAATGTCAAAATTTTCTAAAATAAAAGGTGTTAGTAAAAAATACCGTTTTTATTTATAATTGAACTGAATAGAATATTCATGTGTAGAAATAAATATCTTATCATTAAAAATATAATTTTTAACGTGTATATGAATAAAATAAATATTCATTTACAAATCAGACGATTTGTTTATGTACGCTGATTTGACTGATATTGATTGGGACGATAAATTTTACACATCTCCCAACTGCACAAATAATATTCAGTGTTTGTTGATTGGAACCCCGCACGGGTGTTGGGATGATATTTGACGTACACTAATCCCAATTGTTTACTTGTATGTCGATCGATTGGTTGACAGGCTGTTGTAAGCATTAAATATTTATATTTGATGCTTACACAGTGTAGAATGCACTCTGGATGATGGTTGATTGTTTATTATTGTTGTTATATACATGTGTTGTATGAAATCCATATAATCAACATTATATGGTAATTGTTATCCACGAAATATGAGAAAGCACATCCGGTCGGTTTGAAGAAGAAGAAGACCGATCAGTCAGATGGATTGCCACGAAGAATAATCCAGTAACAGGACACCGGTCGGCTAAGGCATGGGTATGCCGATATGTTCGTCAGTGATGATACTGGTCGGATTGAGCCCTAATACACTGGACGAACGGCTACAAGTCCAAAGTAGGATAGCCCCATGTAAGGAGAAAGAAAACCTTGTTGACCGGATGGTTAATATCTATAAACACTGACTGGCCTCTTCTATATAATGAGTTTCTTCCAAATATGACAGCAGCGATCGATCCGAAGAATGATGACTGACCGGCCATAACGTGGAATTCATAATCAATTCATCTGTCCAAAAAGAAAACAAGGCGTATCCATCGGTCGGCCACTATCTGAGGAAACCGGTCAGCTATCCTTTGTCCAGGATATTGATCATGCATTGGAGAATGTCCGGTCGACCATAAGATAAAGAGTGCGCCGGGATCACACTGACCGGTTGAATGTACTCCCAACAGATCGATTTCCGAACAGCTGTCAGCAGGTTGGCCTCCGAACAACTGTTGCCAGGCTGGCCGGTGGAAATTCCGTAAATAAAGGCTGGCCGACCGGTGTTCCAGAAAGCTATATCACACCATTTCTCCACTCCTATAAATAGAGGTCCAAGGCCCCATTAATGGGGGGGCTCGAGAACCCCGAAGGGCTGCCAACTACATCTTCAACCTTTACTTAGCAATTTCTTCATCTCCAACCATTAAAAGAGGAAGATTCAAACTCAAATTCACTCAAGAGTGTATGGAAATCTAGATCCGATCCATAATCAAGCTCGATTGAAGACTTCTTATCATTTCTTTCTCGAAATTGATTTCTAAGAGAGTGTGAGAATGTATGTAATTGAGAGATGCAATTGCCATGTAATTCTACCTATGATAATGGAATCAATGTTAAAAGTGGATGTAGATCTCAAGTGATCGAACCACTTCAAATCTCGTGTCTCTTTACTCGTTTTTATTATTGATTGGCTCCATAATTTGTTATATCAAGCATTTTTAGAAGTACTCCGAGTACACTTGGTGTTTGCGCCATTTTTGATGCAAACATTTGGCGCCCACCATGGGGCCGATTCGATAATCCGTTCTCTCACCCTCTCTCACAAGGTCCAATACCTTGCGTTGAAGATCTTCAGGCCCTTTCCATTACTCTCCAATCTCATTCACCGTTGAAGTAATGGGTAAAGCAGGAAGACCACCGACCAATCCTTCTAGAGACTAATCCTCTGGCCAGTCCTCCTACCAATCCTTCGGCCAGTCCTCCTGCTAACCTTCCAGCCAGTCCGCCTATCAATTCTCCGGCCGGTCTTCCAACCCGTTCTCCGACCAATCCTTTTGAGCATGGAGAAACTTCGAATGCCGGGGAAGCTATTACGAGGAGGGAGCTTGATGAAGTGGTGGCCGGCTTGGCAAACCAAATGGATGTTGCAAACAAAACCATGATGAAAAGAATTGAAGCAATGCTCGCCACGCAAACCGCCACGGCCAAGGCCACCAACAAAATCCGCCCGAGGAAAAACCGTTCAGCTCCCACGCATGGAGAATGCCGGATCCTCTTCTTCAAGTCCAAACAAATAAAATTTTATTCAAGACTTAACAAATCTCAACCGTAAGCAAACCAAATCGCCTGCAATTGATCCTTCTGACAAAGCGACTTCCGAACAAGTGCTTGACTCCGCCAAAGGGGCACCTCTCCAGGCGGGAGGTTCCGGACCCCAAAACTCAAACCGTGAGCGTCCGCTTAGGCAGACATCCGGTAAGGAGGACGGCGTCCGCCCCGCGGATCAACACAATGAGGAAGAACGCATATCAGAGATGGTCAACCGAATCATAGAGAGGGGATTGAAGAAGCAGACCGATGAGAAGGAATGGGGGTTTGCGCCCACGAAGACTCCATTAACCGAAAGGATAAAGGTGGCACCATATCCAAGCAAATTCAAACCACCAGCAATCCAAGCTTACAGCGGAACAACCGATCCTAATGTGTTCTTGTTTAAGTACGGTCAGCACATGGATGGTGCTCGAGCCACTGATGAGTTGAAGTGCTTATATTTTCCGACCTATCTAGAAGGAATAGCCTCACTTTGGTTCACAAAGCTGCCATCTAGATCAGTAGATGATTTTGCCATGTTGGAAAAGCTGTTCCGAGAGCAATTCAGACTTCAGGCTACAAAAGTGCGTGATGTTATGGAGTTGAATGAGCTAGAGCAAAGACTGGGAGAACCGATTAAAACTTTCCTTACCCGATTCAATACCGCGGCAGCCGAAGTCGGAAACTACGAGCCTCGACTGGCCTTAATGACCCTGAAGGGAGCCGTGAACAAAAAGACTAAACTTGGACGTCGGATCAAAAAGAAAAATCCTGGTCCCTTGAAGAGTTGTTCGATAAAGCTGAAGAATACATAGGTGTGGATGAGGATCCTGCCTACGCTATTGATGTCCCGAAAAACAACGCACAACTTGAGAAGAAGAATGGCGAGACCAGTGATAATCAAAAGAACTTTGGAGGCTAGAAGAGAGGCAATGACGAAAGAGACAACCGGGCCAATAAAAGATTCAACTACTTCAAGAATGCAGAATTGACACCATTGAACGAGACGGTGGAGAACATTTTCATGGCCACTAAGGAGACTGAAGAGTATCCATTGCCAAAACCAATAAGAGTCAGTGATGCCGCCATCAAATCCGGAAGGTTTTGTCGATTTCATAACCAACCGGGGCATAATACGAATGAGTGTCGACATCTGAAGAACCTAATCGAGGAACTGATTAGGAAAAATAGGCTTCAACAATATACCAAGAACACCCAGGCACCTCAAGGCCAAGGAACCTCCAATGGACAACCTAGCCAAAACGAGAATGCCGCGAATGCCGTCATGCCAAGATTGATCATCAATACCATTTAAGGAGGCCCGCATCCTGCCGAGAAAAGCTAGGGCAACCTAGTGAGGTACGCCAATAAAGTGAAGAACCCCCTGGAAGGTGGAGAACTCATGGTTATGAATGAAGTCTTTTCAGCAAAGATGCCGAGGTTCTCTTGGGATGATATTGTATTCAAAGAGCGAGATTCAAAAGGGTTGATAACGCCAACCGAAGATCCCATGGTAATAACCGTAGGCTTAGGCCCAGCAATTGTAAGGAGAGTCTGGTTGACAGTGGAGCTTCCGTCAATGTTTTGTCTATCAATGCTTTTCGCAGAATGAAACTTTCCATGGAAAATGTAAAGGCCTGTCAGAACAAAAATCATGGGTTCACTGGACAAGCTGTCCAGCCGATCAGAATCATTACCTTGCTAGTGGAGCTTGGAGAAGGAGAGCAAAGGGTCGCGCAAGAACAAGATTTTGTTGTGATAGATGAGCCCTCTGCTTATAACGCTTTTCTAGGAAGACCGACTCTTTCGGCATTCCGAATTACAATGGCTCCATACTGCCTAATAATGAAATTCCCCACCGGAAACGGGTTGGCATAGTCAAGGGCGACCAGCAAATGGCCAGAGAGTGCTACCTAGCCGAGCTTTCCGAATTGAGAAAGATGGAGGTGAAAAAGGATGTGGAGTCGCCGCCCCGCATCCAAAACCTCCCCTTGTAGCAATTAAAGCAAGGCCCCCATACTGGCGAACATAGTGGGGCTCAAAAGGAATTTGATCCGAGGAAAGCCAGTATGGAGGAGGACCGAGCAGCTCCAGCTGAGGATACCATTTCTATTTCAGTACACGATAAAGATCTTAATCGAGTGTTAAAGATAGGTTCTCAGTTAGGCCAGAAGCTAAAAAGGGACTTGACATTGTTTCTAAAAGCAAACGTGGATGTCTTCGCCTGGACGCACTCTGACATGTGTGGAATATCAACGGACGTGATTGTCCATAAATTGAACATTAATCCTAAACTAACTCCAATAAAACAAAAGCGGCGTACTCAAGGACCTGAAAGATCAACGGCATTGCAAGAAGAAGTAGATAGACTTCTCAAGAATAACTTCATACGAGTTTCATCTATCCCGATTGGGTCTTGAATCCGGTTCTTGTCAAAAAGTCTAATGGCAAGTGGAGGGTGTGCATAGACTACTCAGATCTGAACAAGACATGTCCTAAGGACTGCTTCCCATTGCCTAGAATCGACCAGCTTGTTGATGCATCCACTGGGCATGAACTATTATCCTTCATGGATGCATATTCCGGATATAATCAGATTATGATGCATGAACCGGATGAGGAGAACACAAGTTTCATAACTGACAGAGGCTTGTATTGTTATAAAGTCATGCCATTGGGATAAAGAATGCATGAGCAACATACCAGCGTCTCGTCAATTCCATGTTCAAGTCCCAAATTGGGAACACTATGGAAGTTTACGTCGATGATATGCTGGTAAAGTCAAAAAGGGCAGAAGATCATCTAGAGGATCTGGCAGAAATGTTCAATATCCTTAGGAAGTTCGGCATAAAGCTAAATCCTTTAAAGTGTTATTTTGGAGTTTCTTCAGGCAAGTTTCTTGGATTCATAGTCAATGCTAGGGGCATCGAAGCAAATCCTTTCCAAGTTGTGGCATTACGAGAAGTACGAGCTCCAAAAACAATAAAGGAGCTTCAGTGTAATAACCCGGATTTTTGACAGTGTAATAATTAACTTATTTAATTATTTAAATAACGAATATATTAATTAATCGACGACGTTAAAACATATAATTATATTATAATTTAAAACCGAGCTCGAAATGGCGCTGCAGTTCGCTATTTGGCGATTCGAACTTCAACTGAATATACAGAAGCCGTTTTAAGCCGGATTTCTGTGAAACAAGAAACGTACAGAGCTAGTGAAGTATATTTTTCTAGTGGAAGAGAAAAATCGGGATTTCGTCGTGTAGATTTTGAGTTATGTCCAAATCAAATTTTAAAATAGTCGCTATGGAATTATTAGTAATTTAATTCTATTTAAAAGGGTTTCTGACCATAACTTGAGCAGACGATCGAATTAGACCACGAAACCAGTTCCGTTGAGTTCGTATCGTCGTTTAGAGTCAGAAAACATATATAGCTTGTTATTTTTGAACCTTAGAAAATTTGGTGTCTAAAGGAGCACTTAGGGTGCGTAGAAAATAGCATACCGGAAAACAGTCTCAGAATGCGACGAAGTGTGTGCCATTGGGTTCGTATTAATTTATCGTTATAAGAGAAGCAAGTTTCATGACAAACCGATGACGTATGTGACTTCGGTGGCCAAAAACGCCTTATTCTGAGTTAACCATTTATACGTTTTAAACAGGGGTAACTTTATTTGAATGGTTAACTGGTCAAACGAACTCAGAATTCAACGAAACAAGTTTCACACGAAACCTTAGGAAGAGGTCTAGTGAAACGTCAAGGCCTAATATTTTTAGGATTTTTTCTGTAATTTTAAGGAATTAATGCTCGGTGTTTTTCATCGATATTTTCTAAGGGATTTTCGCAAACGTTGTCGGAATTCGATGAAACCTGTCCCATTGGATCCGGAATATTTTTCTATGCTAGGAATAGCTTAGTTTGACAAAAACAGAGATTGTATGAACTGGTTTTAAGACGGTACTTCGTAGCTAAGTTAGAATGGAATTTAATATTCATTTATTTAGTCCAATTCTCAACTCTATAAATACCAAAGGATTTCTAAACCTAATTTCCTCTTATCGTTGATCAAAACGAGCCGCCACCACTTTATTCAGAAAATAAAAATCGAAAAGCTTCATAAAATCCACATAAATTCCTATGAAATTCTGCAAATCTCAAGACCGGTTTGTTTGGATGTCTAGACACAAATACCTCAATCTCAGATACATAGTGAGGAGTTCGATTTGTACAGGAATAAACGCGATAGCCGGAACTTGGGAAAAGCGATGAACTCGGAGCGGCATCAGGGTTCGAACGGGATTCAGACCCGAGGTCAGTAAGATTTGCAGAAAGGAGTTCGGCATGAGTACCATTTGGGGCTGCGATGGGATGTGGGGTCACTGCGATGTGGAGGAGTTCGAACAAAGTGGAGATGGTCTTTGTTTTGGGTACAACTGAAGAAAGGTTCATGCGATTTGCTATTTTGGGAGTGCGGTTCTGGAAGCTGACATTGACTTGGGGTGTGAACTGGAAAAGAATGGAAGTGCTTTGGATACTGGAGTTTGAATATGGGTGATAGGCAGTCAGCGGCGTTCATTGTTGATGCCGTGGGTTTTCTGTTCAACAGGAGGAGGGGATGTTCCATTTCTTTTCAGTAAGGGGAAGCAAGGAGTGCTGAAGAGCTTGACATGTTTCATGGCAGAACGGTGAGGTGCAATACTACTCACGTTCCAAACAGTGAAGGGAGGAAGACACCTACAGACGGTGGTAGAAGTAATAAATACAGGGGAGGTGAATGGAATTTCTAGTCCAGATTTTTGTGCACTGTGTAAGGTGTGGAGGTCCACGTGCTTCTCTGGAGAGGTGGAGCAAGCTTAATGGCGAAGTGATCACGGGTTGCTGCGTCTGTTTTGTAGTGCGTATGGAGGTGGGTTTCATGCGGAAGTTCAGGAATGGTGAGATGAGTATGCTGTTGAGAGTGCAAATGCGTGAGTTACTACCTGCTGTTACATATGGCCGCATGTGGATCAGGACACATGCTAATATGAAAAAGAATGGGAAGGGTGCTACCGCATAGAGTTGGGATGGTAGAAATGTTTGGCATGAGCTCTTAAACTGTAGCGGAAACCATTTCGTGAAAGGGACGGGCCATTTTGGTTATGGACTGAGTTGAGTAAATGGTGAGGCCCAATGGATTTAATTTAAAGTTTAGTTTAAATTATAAAATATATTAACTTGTTAATGCAATATCTTTACCATACGATATCGAAATTCAGCGAAACAAGATCCGACAGGATCGTATGGACGGGAGCGACATAATGAAGCTGACTGGAAGTGGATTGGGGCTCGTATGAATTTACGGCGAAATAAATTGTTTGATTCAAATCAAACAACAGTTTATCGTTCTTTAACGATGAACTGCCAAAGTGAGTAAAACTCACCAACTCTGAACAATTATACTTTTATAACGTATTTTTAGAACTGATAATTATCTGTTGATTGCTGTGTGTTGATTTGGTTGATTGAACTGCTAGTCAGTTAGTTGAAATTATCGATAACGATATATATATAAATCGTTAATCGAATATTGATTCTGTTTATCAAAATATTTTATACTCGTGTTTAACATCTGTGATGCAGGGAAACAGGTTGGAGGGACCCAACTGGGTTCCTCAATATATAGAATACTGTTTTGTTTCATATACTGTGATGTATGATGTGATATATAATCTGTTGTTGATTATGTGTGTTTGGATGATATTGATCATTGACATTTGTTATTTGAAATACCCTAAGAAATATTGGAACTTGTTATACGTTGTTTGAGTTGAGTAAATTTCAAAGTGTTGATCTGATGTTGGTTTCGGCCTTCGGGGTTAACACTGAGAAATTTATTCACTTACCAATTAATAATGAGGATCTAATGAATAGAAGTGAAGTGATAAAGGAATATTTATTTAGAAAATAAATAGAATAAAGGAATATTTATTGGGAAGAATAAATTGAGTTATCGAGTTAATCAAATTGAGTTATCGAGTTAATCAAATTGAGTTATCGAGTTAATCAAGTTGAGTTATTAAGTTAATCAAGTTGGGTTATCGAGCTAAGTTAATCAAGTTAAGTTAATCAAGTTGAGTTATCGAGTTAAGTTAATCGAGTCGAATAAATCAAGTTAAGTTAATCGAGTCGAGTTAATTAAGTTAACCAGTTCAGTAGAGTTAACCAGTTCAGTTAGAGTTAACCAGTTCAGTTAGAGTTAACCAGTTAGAGTTAATCAATTAGAGTTAATCAAATGGAGTTAATCGAATAGAGTTAAAGAAATAGAGTTAAACAAAAATTAGAAACTGACTAGAGATTAGTAAGTTGAATAGTTTTCTGAGTATCGATCTGATGTTGGTTTCGGCCTTCGGGGTTTATACTTAGAGAATTGTTCTCTTACTAGATTACAGTTAGGGACTAATAGTTGTGGAATGGTAGTGATGCGTGAATGAGGATTGGAAATGTTTTCCAATGTTAATAACGTATATTTTCTAATTATAGAAAATAAGGAAAAATGAATACATATACATGGTTAATGATTGGATCGATAATTCCATTTGGAATTAAGATCGTTGTTTGTACGCCGACATGTTTTCGTTTGATAGTTAAATCACAGACTATCAAGTTTTGACCATATTTACGTTGTTAATACGGAGAGACCGGTTGGATTCTTATCCAAAGAACCACTATGTATTGGCACAAGCGTTTCGAATATGCCAAAGAAAATTGAAGACGGAGTAAAGTGCAAGGGCTGTTGTATAAGTCCTAGGTAGAGATTGCCTAGGATGGATGTACTGAATAGTGCCTTCGGTTTCGTTCAGTCCCAGAACGAACGTATATGGATGAGTGTCTGACAGAGTATTTCCAATGATCGAATGGGTTGGTCTGTATAAATATATATGGTTGCAACGGATTTATTCCCTTAGCATAACATCCAGAATATTTGTATAAACCAACTAATGATTAACGGATCTGATAATGTGGCATTCAAAGTGATCGTGTTATCAATGAATGGAAAAGTAGTCGTAACCTCTGGCCTCAACAACCAGGAAATGACAAAAATCGGGCAGGCAGCATGGCTAAGTCGGTCGCACCGAAGTAGGATGTATAATCACCTATCTAGAGAATATTCATTTGCTTCTTTAATCTATCAATGCTGACCCATATATATATATACGGGAAACGGTTGCTGATCCCAACCGTTGGTGATGTACATTCGATACACTCAAGCGAAATGAGTGGTCGGTCATTTGTGGCTAAGTTGCAAGATGTTCTTGTTGAACTCCAATGTATCGTTCCTAGAGTACACTGATCGGAAGGTGGTTCCATACCTTGTCATAGTTGGAAATCCATTACCCAATACGTGCTTGCGGTTTTGATTGTATACTATATATGTAGAACGTGAGATGAAAGCGTTTCTGCTAGATGATTATTATATTGTGGTTGATAGACATTATTATAATATCAAAATGTTTTTGATATAAAGATATTTTGGATTCTCATAAGGGAAAAACCCGTTCCGTTATACGGCGTGGTCTTATGAGATATCGTTTACTTGTTCAAACTGTTTTAGACTGTTTTACTCATACCAGTCCCATGACTGACTAGGAGTTTATTTGTTTTGTTTTCCCTAAACTCTTGGGTGCCCAATTTTATAGGGGCAGTCAAGTAGTCAGGATTTTACAGATATACTTGGAGAGCTTGGAGCAGGAGGCTTCAGGATTCTATTGCTATTATTATTTCCGCTGTTGTTGTAAGTGTTGTACTCTGATAAGTGCTATTGTATACATAACTGTTTTATTTCAAAAGTTTATGTTATATTTTATTCGTTCCGCTGTGAGATTCGTGTTTACTCTGATGATGATGTTCTTCTTCTTCTTCTATTCTATTAGTTCTATCTTATCTATCCGCACCCTCTAACTTCTTTCATTAACAATTCAGTTATTTTCGATCCTTGGGTGTTCGATATGTGTTGTATATCAGATAACCAAGATCGCTAAAAACCGGGTCGTTACAGTTGGTATCAGAGCTTAAGGTTAAGTATTACCTTGGCTCTGTGGCGTGACTCAGTAGAGATGGGGTTAGTAATACCCTATATTGAGTTTGAGTGTATATATATGAGTGAACGTATTTGTTATTTGATATAAAAATTTGTTTTATATTGTGGAGCTTTATTGGTTGAGTGGCTTATGAATTCTGGTCGATAGTGGGGCACTACAATATCGATAGGGGTTTCTAAACACTCGAATACGATGAACCAACATGATATGTTTTGAAATTTACATAGTATAATTGGTTGTATTGGTTGTTAGTAAAATCGAATAAGATTTTAAAGGTGAAATGGTTATAAATAACTAAGCAGGATTCATATAAGTGAAGTATATGAAATAAGATGAATTAAATCTGAAATTTAAAACAGAATTGGAACTAAGAGTAAGGAAATTTTAAGTTCTTGGGAGATTTTGAAATTGTTTTTCAATCTGAAGGTGACATAGTATTGAACTCACTTATTCGCTGGAAAATAATTCTGATGATGGTGTACACATCACCAGTGTCATTTTCGAGTTTCCAAGTGACGGATTACTACCAAGGATTTTGTTTTTGAAATGTTTTGAGAAAACAAGTGGTTTAGAAGTTCAAAAGTTTGAATTGTTATTATGATTTCAAGTTGATTTGAAATGAGCCCAGGAATTTGAAATTTGAAATTTAAATTTTACTTACGAAGTTAAATGGATTAAAATAGTGAAAGTGAATAATAAATTAGAATTTAACTTTGACTAAGTTAAATGAAACTGGAATTGATTAGTGAATAATCTGGAATGGAATTTGGGTTAGATATAACCGAATGGTTGGATTTGAGAATAAATCGATTTGAGTTGATTGAGATGACATAAATATATGTTAAGTTGATAGCAGATGGTAGAGATATAATGGTATGCCCGACAAAAAGGTACAAGTTTATATTATATATGAGTTTGGATTTTATGAGCCGATTTGGCAAGCCGTTTGGCTGTTCGATTTTCTTTTGGGTTGGAGAAGGCCTAGAGAGGCGAGTTGTGATTTGACGTATCGACTAGTACAAAAGAGGTTATGGCGAAATTTTCCGAAAATTAAAGGCGTTAGAAAAATTTTCAGAGTTTTTGAAAATTTTAGTTAGTCGGAATAAATTAATATTTTAGTCGATATTAATTGGTTTAGTTGAAACTGAAGTTAAGGGGTAAACCAATAAATATTTACCCAGTAGATAGGGTCATCTTCTAGCTTAGCAATTTCGAGGACGAAATTATTTTAAGGGGGAAAGAATGTAATGACCCGGATTTTTGACAGTGTAATAATTAACTTATTTAATTATTTAAATAACGAATATATTAATTAATCGACGACGTTAAAACGTATAATTATATTATAATTTAAAACCGAGCTCGAAATGGCGCTGCAGTTCGCTATTTGGCGATTCGAACTTCAACTGAATATACAGAAGCCGTTTTAAGCCGGATTTCTGTGAAACAAGAAACGTACAGAGCTAGTGAAGTATATTTTTCTAGTGGAAGAGAAAAATCGGGATTTCGTCGTGTAGATTTTGAGTTATGTCCAAATCAAATTTTAAAATAATCGCTATGGAATTATTAGTAATTTAATTCTATTTAAAAGGGTTTCTGACCATACTTGAGCAGACGATCGAATTAGACCACGAAACCAGTTCCGTTGAGTTCGTATCGTCGTCTAGAGTCAGAAAACATATATAGCTTGTTATTTTTGAACATAAGAAAATTTGGTGTCTAAAGGAGCACTTAGGGTGCGTAGAAAATAGCATACCGAGAAACAGTCTCAGAATACGACGAAGTGTGTGCCATTGGGTTCGTATTAATTTATCGTTATAAGAGAAGCAAGTTTCATGACAAACCGATGACCTACGTGACTTCGGTGGCCAAAAACGCCTTATTCTGAGTTAACCATTTATACGTTTTAAACAGGGGTAACTTTATTTGAATGGTTAATTGGTCAAACGAACTCAGAATTCAACGAAACAAGTTTCATACGAAACCTTAGGAAGAGGTCTAGTGAAACGTCAAGGCCTAATATTTTTAGGATTTTTTCTGTAATTTTAAGGAATTAATGCTCGGTGTTTTTCATCGATATTTTCTAAGGGATTTTCGCAAACGGTGTCGGAATTCGATGAAACCTGTCCCATTGGATCCGGAATATTTTTCTATGCTAGGAATAGCTTAGTTTGTCAAAAACAGAGATTGTATGAACTGGTTTTAAGACGGTACTTCGTAGCTAAGTTAGAATGGAATTTAATATTCATTTACTTAGTCCAATTCTCAACTCTATAAATACCAAAGGATTTCTAAACCTAATTTCCTCTTATCGTTGATCAAAACGAGCCGCCACCACTTTATTCAGAAAATAAAAATCGAAAAGCTTCATAAAATCCACATAAATTCCTATGAAATTCTGCAAATCTCAAGACCGGTTTGTTTGGATGTCTAGACACAAATACCTCAATCTCAGATACATAGTGAGGAGTTCGATTTGTACAGGAATAAACGCGATAGCCGGAACTTGGGAAAAGCGGTGAACTCGGAGCGGCATCAGGGTTCGAACGGGATTCATACCCGAGGTCAGTAAGATTTGCAGAAAGGAGTTCTGCATGAGTACCATTTGGGGCCGCGATGGGATGTGGGGTCACTGCGATGTGGAGGAGTTCGAACAAAGTGGAGATGGTCTTTGTTTTGGGTACAACTGAAAAAAGGTTCATGCGATTTGCTGTTTTGGGAGTGCGGTTCTGGAAGCTGACATTGACTCGGGGTGCGAACTGGAAAAGAACGGAAGTGCTTTGGATATTGGAGTTTGAATATGGGTGATAGACAGTCAGCGGCGTTCATTGTTGATGTCGTGGGTTTTCTGTTCAACAGGAGGAGGGGATGTGCCATTTCTTTTCAGTAAGGGGAAGCAAGGAGTGCTGAAGAGCTTGACATGTTTCATCGCAGAATGGTGAGGTGCAATACTACTCACGTTCCAAACAGTGAAGGGAGGAAGACACCTACAGACGGTGGTAGAAGTAATAAATACAGGGGAGGTGAATGGAATTTCTAGTCCAGATTTTTGTGCACTGTGTAAGGTGTGGAGGTCCACGTGCTTCTCTGGAGAGGTGGAGCAAGCTTAATAGCGAAGTGATCACGGGTTGCTGCGTCTGTTTTGTAGTGCGTATGGAGGTGGGTTTCATGCGGAAGTTCAGGAATGGTGAGATGAGTATGCTGTTGAGAGTGCAAATGCGTGAGTTACTACCTGCTGTTACATATGGCCGCATATGGATCAGGACACATGCTAATATGAAAAAGAATGGGAAGGGTGCTACCGCATAGAGTTGGGATGGTAGAAATGTTTGGCATGAGCTCTTAAACTGTAGCGGAAACCATTTCGTGAAAGGGACGGGCCATTTTGGTTATGGGCTGAGTTGAGTAAATGGTGAGGCCCAATGGATTTAATTTAAAGTTTAGTTTAAATTATAAAATATATTAACTTGTTAATGCAATATCTTTACCATACGATATCGAAATTCAGCGAAACAAGATCCAACAGGATCGTATGGACGGGAGCGACACAATGAAGCTAACTGGAAGTGGATTGGAGCTCGTACGAATTTACGGTGAAATAAATTGTTTGATTCAAATCAAACAACAGTTTATCATTCTTTAACGATGAACTGCCAAAGTGAGTAAAACTCACCAACTCTGAACAGTTATACTTTTATAACGTATTTTTAGAACTGATAATTATCTGTTGATTGCTGTGTGTTGATTTGGTTGATTGAACTGCTAGTCAGTTAGTTGAAATTATCGATAACGATATATATATAAATCGTTAATCGAATATTGATTCTGTTTATCAAAATATTTTATACTCGTGTTTAACATCTGTGATGCAGGGAAACAGGTTGGAGGGACCCAACTGGGTTCCTCAATATATAGAATACTGTTTTGTTTCATATACTGTGATGTATGATGTGATATATAATCTGTTGTTGATTATGTGTGTTTGGATGATATTGATCATTGACATTTGTTATTTGAAATACCCTAAGAAATATTGGAACTTGTTATACGTTGTTTGAGTTGAGTAAATTTCAAAGTGTTGATCTGATGTTGGTTTCGGCCTTCGGGGTTAACACTGAGAAATTTATTCACTTACCAATTAATAATGAGGATCTAATGAATAGAAGTGAAGTGATAAAGGAATATTTATTTAGAAAATAAATAGAATAAAGGAATATTTATTGGGAAGAATAAATTGAGTTATCGAGTTAATCAAATTGAGTTATCGAGTTAATCAAATTGAGTTATCGAGTTAATCAAATTGAGTTATCGAGTTAATCAAGTTGAGTTATTAAGTTAATCAAGTTGGGTTATCGAGTTAAGTTAATCAAGTTGAGTTATCGAGTTAAGTTAATCGAGTCGAATAAATCAAGTTAAGTTAATCGAGTCGAGTTAATTAAGTTAACCAGTTCAGTTAGAGTTAACCAGTTCAGTAGAGTTAACCAGTTCAGTTAGAGTTAACCAGTTTAGTTAGAGTTAACCAGTTAGAGTTAATCAGTTAGAGTTAACCAGTTAGAGTTAATCAAATGGAGTTAATCGAATAGAGTTAAAGAAATAGAGTTAAACAAAAATTAGAAACTGACTAGAGATTAGTAAGTTGAATAGTTTTCTGAGTATCGATCTGATGTTGGTTTCGGCCTTCGGGGTTTATACTTAGAGAATTGTTCTCTTACTAGATTACAGTTAGGGACTAATAGTTGTGGAATGGTAGTGATGCGTGAATGAGGATTGGAAATGTTTTCCAATGTTAATAACGTATATTTTCTAATTATAGAAAATAAGGAAAAATGAATACATATACATGGTTGATGATTGGATCGATAATTCCATTTGGAATTAAGATCGTTGTTTGTACACCGACATGTTTTCGTTTGATAGTTAAATCACAGACTATCAAGTTTTGACCATATTTACGTTGTTAATACGGAGAGACCGGTTGGATTCTTATCCAAAGAACCACTCTGTATTGGCATAAGCGTTGCGAATATGCCAAAGAAAATTGAAGACGGAGTAAAGTGCAAGGGCTGTTGTATAAGTCCTAGGTAGAGATTGCCTAGGATGGATGTACTGAATAGTGCCTTCGGTTTCGTTCAGTCCCAGAACGAACGTATATGGACGAGTGTCTGACAGAGTATTTTCAATGATCGAATGGGTTGGTCTGTATAAATATATATGGTTGCAACGGATTTATTCCCTTAGCATAACATCCAGAATATTTGTATAAACCAACTAATGATTAACGGATCTGATAATGTGGCATTCAAAGTGATCGTGTTATCAATGAATGGAAAAGTAGTCGTAACCTCTGGCCTTAACAACCAGGAAATGACAAAAATCGGGCAGGCAGCATGGCTAAGTCGGTCGCACCGAAGTAGGATGTATAATCACCTATCTAGAGAATATTCATTTGCTTCTTTAATCTATCAATGCTGACCCATATATATATACGGGAAACGGTTGCTGATCCCAACCGTTGGTGATGTACATTCGATACACTCAAGCGAAATGAGTGGTCGGTCATGTGTGGCTGAGTTGCATGATGTTCTTGTTGAACTCCAGTGTATCGTTCCTAGAGTGCACTGATCGGAAGGTGGTTCCATACCTTGTCATAGTTGGAAATCCATTACCCAATACGTGCTTGCGGTTTTGGTTGTATACTATATATGTAGAACGTGGGATGAAAGTGTTTCTGCTAGATGATTATTATATTGTGGTTGATAGACATTATTATAATATCAAAATGTTTTTGATATAAAGATATTTTGGATTCTCATAAGGGAAAAACCCATTCCGTTATATGGTGTGGTCTTATGAGATATCGTTTACTTGTTCAAACTGTTTTAAACTGTTTTACTCATACCAGTCCCATGACTGACCCGGAGTTTTTTTGTTTTGTTTTCCCTAAACTCTTGGGTGCCCAATTTTATACGGGCAGTCAAGTAGTCAGGATTTTACAGATATACTTGGAGAGCTTGGAGCAGGAGGCTTCAGGATTCTATAGCTATTATTATTTTCGCTGTTGTTGTAAGTGTTGTACTCTGATAAGTGCTATTGTATACATAACTGTTTTATTTCAAAAGTTTATGTTATATTTTATTCGTTCCGCTGTGAGATTTGTGTTTACTTTGATGATGATGTTCTTCTTCTTCTTCTATTCTATTAGTTCTATCTTATCTATCCGCACCCTCTAACTTCTTTCATTAACAATTCGGTTATTTTCGATCCTTGGGTGTTCGATATGTGTTGTATATCGGATAACCAAGATCGCTAAAAACCGGGTCGTTACATTCAGAGTTTGAACGGGAAGATTGCTTCTCTTAATCGCTTTATTACTAAAGCAACAAACCGGTGTATCCCATTCTTCGACGCCTTAAGGAAAGGAAAGAAGAACTTTCAGTGGACTGCAGAATGTCAAATGGCCTTTGAGCAGCTGATCCAGCACTTGGAATCACCACCGATGCTTTCCAAACCCAGAAATGGGGAAGAACTATTCTTATACCTGGCCGTGTCACCACATGCTCTAAGTGCCACGCTTGTCCGAGAAGATGCTAAAGTCCAGTGGCCAGTCTACTATGTTAGCAAGCGACTCGCTAGGGCATAATTGAATTACCCATGGCTGGGGAAACTTGCATACTACTTACTCGTTGCCTCAAAAAATCTGAGACCATATTTCCAGTCCCATTCGATAAAGGTCCTCACTGACCAACCGCTAAGGCAAATTCTGTTCCGCCCTGAAACTTCTGGAAGGCTATTGAAATGGAACATCGAGCTCAGCCAGTATGATATCACCTACCATCCATGAAGAGCCATAAATGGGCAAGCCTTGGCGGATTTCATTGCCGAATTCACAGACAAAGGAGAGGAAGTCGAGGAACCAATGGAAGCAATCATCGATTGGAAGCTATTCATCGACGGTTCAAGAAATGATTAGTGCTCAGGGGCCGGGATTGTTTTGGAAACTCGGGAAGGTCATTCATTATGCTATGCGTTAAGATTAGAGTTCCCATCAACCAATAATGAGGCTGAGTATGAAGCATTGATAAACGGATTGAAGTTAGCAAAAGAGTTGAATCTAAAGACAGTGCAAATTTTCAGTGATCCTCAGTTGGTGGTGGGCCAGGTTCTTGGGGAATTCCAGACCAAAGTTGGAAATTTACCTTCCTATCTTATTAGATCTATTGAACTCCTTAACGATCTCGATCGGTACACTATATCCCACATCCCAAGGGAAGAGTATACAAAGGCGGATTCTCTCGCTAAGTATGCTAGTTCTTCCAATGTACATTTGCTAGGGCTGATACCAGTTGAGGTCCTAACAACCCCTGCTATTGAAGAAGCAGATGTTGATTGGATCGTGGAAAACGTTGAAGAACCTATATCCTGGATGACACCGATTAAAGAATATATCCTTAACGGAACGCTTCCAGAGGAGCCAAAAAAGCGGAGGAAAATACTACGCAAGGCTCCATTATATATTTTCCAGGATGGAAAGTTGTATAGACGGGGATTTTCTATGCTATTGCTACGATGTGTATCAGAGAAAGAATCAAAAGCTATCCTGACAGAGTTGCATGAAGGAGATTGCGGGGGGCACGTTGGCGGCCAAACCTTAGCCAAGAAGGTTCTACGATACGGCTATTTCTGGCCCAATGTGAACTTAGACGCGATGACCTTCACCAAAAGATGTGATAAGTGCCAAAGATTTGCACAAATCCCAAGGGCGCCGCCGACTGAGCTAACTCAAATGATCAGCCATGGCCATTCGCTGTCTGGGGCATAGATCTAATTGGAGCACTACCCACTGCAAAGTCAAGTGTGAAATATGTGATAGTGGCAGTTGATTATTTCACTAATTGGGCCGAAGCGGAACCATTAGCCACTGTCACTTCAAAGAAGGTGATTAACTTTGTCTTGAAGAACATCAGTTGCAGATTCAGCATACCACAAAAGATAATCACTGATAATGGGACGCAGTTTGAAAGTACTGAGTTCTTAAACTTTTGTGCTAAATACGAGATCAAGAAAAGTTTTTCAGTCGTTGCCCACCCGCAGGCCAACGGACAAGTTGAAGCAATTAACAAGATCCTAAAATCAACCATCAAAAATCGACTAGAGAAAGCTAACGGTGGATGGGTTGATGAGCTTCCGCTTGCACTATGGGCGTACCGCACTACTCATAAGACTGCAATATGGCATACTCCGTTTTCATTAGCATTTGGATCCGAAGCAGTGATCCTAGTTGAATTGGAAGTTCCCACTCATAGAAGGATCTACTTCAACCAAGCGGAGAATGAAAAACTTCAACTTGAAGCACTTGATTTATTAGAAGAAAGAAGGAAAGAATCTAAACTTAGATTTATGGCATATCAAAGGAGAATAGCTCGCCGTTTTAATGCTCAAGTAAGACGAAGAACCCTCCAAGTAGGGGACCTCGTCCTTAAAAAGATCATTACAGGAACCGGGGTGCTAGGACCCAATTGGGAGAGACCATATGTGATAAGCCAGAAATTTCTGGATGGTACATTTGCATTAAAAACGACGGACGGAATCCAGCTTCCAACAACGTGGAATGCAATACACCTCCGTCGCTATTTCTTTTAATGTTCTTTTCATATAACTTGACAATAACATGCATTGTACATACCATGCGACATCATTGCATGTTTTATAAATGTAAATGAAGGGAATTGCCTTACATGTATAGAATGTACGATTGCAAGTTTTTAACTTTAGCTGAATGTTCCATGAAAAATATGGTGACATTATTATGATCTAACCAATCTTGATAATTGTTGTAGTACGATCAAGTTGGATAGCTCAAATGCCTATCGCTTAATGCTAAAAGCATCACTCGTGGCAAACATGAAGGTATGCGGCACAGTCTTTACAAGACATCTAGCCCTAATTGCGACATAGCTCGGTAAGTAAACTAAACTCCAATCCAGAGGAAAAAACCTTCCCGGGGGGTGCTCAGTTAATCGGCGACGCCATTAATACATGGCCGGATTACGATACAAAGGCTGAAAACCTTCCCGGGGGGTGCCCAGTTAATTGGCGACGCCATTGATACATGGTCGGATTACGACACAAAGGCTGGGTTACTAAAGAAAAAACCTCCCCAAGAGGTGCTCGGTTAATCATCGACGCCATTGACGTATGGCCGGAGTGTGATACAAAGGCCGGGTTTCGGTAAGTTGTCGACGTCATTGATACATGGCCGGAATAAGACGCCAACATCGCCTTTTAAAGACCCCTTTGGGGGCATCCGATCAGATGTTGGATCCTTCAAATCCAACTATTGATTCTGGATCTTTCAAATCCAGTTACTGACGGAAAATTAGAGTTTCCCGAAACTCAATTAATAATATGCAAACCTTTATTGGGACGTCCAGTCATATACCGAGTCTCCTAAATGCGGTTAATGACGGACCCAAAATCTTTCTTAAAGACACCCTACGGATCCAACGAATAACTAAGTCCTTCGCTCGTGATAGGTAAAGTGTGTACCAATTTTACCTCTCGGACGGGGGCATAAGAGTAGGGGCACATCTTTATACACGGTATTAGAACTCTATGTTGAAAAGTACGAAAAGAAACAAAAAGTAGATACACATTTCTCAAGTACGAAACAACGTATAATATTAAACATGTCAGGTCATGTCAACTAGTTAATCATCAAAGTGACAATGCAATTTCAGACCACAATGGTATATGTCAGTAAACGAAGATCGATAGGTTTTAAAGCCATCAAATAGAACAAGTTTGCGAAATACCTCATTTGATTCACGTTTGAGATTCATGTGCATAAACGGTTGATTTATTGGGCAGTCAATATCGAAAAAACTAACTCAAAATCATGCAGCACTTTGAATATTTCGGAACAGACTATGGTGATTCAAATTGAAGCCAGGACTCCTACCGGCTTCAAACAAAGGGTGACCGATCGGTCAATACCTCCAGCGACCGGTCGACCATGAACCGATCGTCCAAGTAACGAACATGCACTAACAACAAATGCAAAGGCCATGATGAGTAAAAACATACGAAGCAAAATAAGTTGTGGGCTAAACAGTTCAACCAACCCAACAAGCCATCATCCATAGGCAGTAACAGTGATCAGATTGTACCAACAGACAAACATAGAAGTTAAATGCGAGGACTGGGACTCGCTTAATACAACTGGTCTAAACATGAAGCCCACCAAGCCAAAAAATCATCAAGCATCAGAGAGAAATCCTCAGGCCCTTGGGTACTTCCTGGGGCGTCCTACCTTCTTCTTTGCTGGGGCAGACCCAGAATTGGAAGCATCAGCAACAGGCTTCTTACCAGACGGCCTTGCCAACTCGACATCCCCCTTCGGAAGAGCTGCAATGAGAGCGTCCCGAGTCCTCGGAGCATGAATCAACTTTACTTTATCAGCCTCTAGGATAGCAACATGGTCAAGGCTCGCTCTGTGAATTCTCTGAAGATCTCCAGTCAAGCCATGCCAGCCTTGGATTTTCCTTGCAGTATAATCTCTAAGCAACTCCATCTGCTTCTCGAATTGGCGTAGGGTATCTTCCATGCGCTCGAGCAATCTGGATTTAGCCACCATGATATCACAGGATGTCATCTGCCGATCGCCATGCGATACCTCAAAGTTGGAAGAAATTCCATGTGAATCCCAATCAGGGAATCGTTTGGCAATCTTGGAGTTGCAAGCTCTGAGTGCATAGGGCGGCCTATTTATAATCTCTTGTATCTCCGAATAGGTGGGACCAGCAAGCACAGGAGAAGTCTCTGAAGGCTGACCGGTAGTTTCTTCGTCCAAGTCAGAGCGCTTCTTTACCATATACTTATTGGATGTTGGGTCCATCCTGCGTAAAAGAAAGGAAGTACTCATTTTCTATCAATTATGATAAACAAGTATAAAAAGCAGTCGGCCGGTGATAATCTCGATGTAGGCCGATCGGTACACCCGAAAGACTGTACAGGAATATGTCAATGACCGATCGATCAGAATTAAACACGAATCCAGGAACCACGGGGCCGACCGACACCACGAATGAGCCAATCGACATCGTTAACCTCCCAGGAAAGTAGAACCAACCGGTCGGTACTCAATGAGAGTCGATCAGTACTTACACTTCATGAGAAACTTAACTCAAACCGACTGGCACCCGTAGCCCACCAAGCAGTATAATTGACTTCCAGTCAAAATTGTGGAATTATGAAGTTCGCGCCTAATTTCTAAACTATTCGCGACTTTAAACACACACATTAACAAACCCAGAAGTGGTGAATGCATGTAGTTTGTTTTAACAAAACCCATTGATGGAAAGGCTACAAACTCAAAAGATTTTCAAGCCTAGCATATCACCAAACAACTCATGGACATTGAACAAAATTAGAATTATGAAATCCAAACTCTATGGTGAAGGTGTGATTTACAGTCATGATGTCAAAATGATAATGCATTATCACATTTCAAAGTACTTCAGCATCATAGCAGCTAAACCAAGGGTTTAAGTTCATTAAAATCATTGTCTTTATCTCAAATCAAACCCAAACAACAATATTGGTCTTAAAGGGAAACCGCAGGTACAAAAGTCGAATCAAAACAAGTTTATGGCCGAACTAATTAAAAGGTTACCCAACAATTAGATTTCGACCGAGTAATATGAACCCCAAGCAAGGAAACGTTTTGATAAAGAGAATGTGAAAAGGGACAAACCTGGCGACCGAGAGAGCGATCCGAAGCTCGAAGGAGGGAGAAGGATCAGTGAGAAGCTTGAAAGAAAAGGAGAACTCCACCTTTAATTTTCTTTCTCTAAAAATCGGCGGCTATTGATTTTCTTGGGAAGGACGAAATAAAAGGAGGAAGAAATGATTTGGTAAGGGGTTATAATATAAGGAAATGTTGGGAAGTCCAAGAGCCAAAAGTCACTTCGGTTGAATCACAAGTCAAATCCAGGAATACCAATGGACATGGGCTGGCCGGTCAAGAAGCCCGCTATTATCCGTTCCACTTGGGCCAAGGGACCGATCGGACTGACCAAGTCTCTCGCAATAGTTTACACTATCGATCTGTGAATGGTGCGACCGGAATCTATCAGTTCACGATGAAAGCTTTTTTTTGTCGAGGTCCATAATTTTACAAAAAATAAAGATTGAGAACCTCGAGGGGCAAATGTTATCCACGAAATATGAGAAAGCACATCCAGTCGGTTTGAAGAAGAAGAAGACCGATCGGTCAAACGGATTGCCATGAAGAATAATCCAGTAACAGGACACCGGTCGGCTAAGGCATGGGTATACCAATATGTTCGTCAGTGATGATACTGGTCGGATTGAGCCCTAATACACCGGACGAATGGCTACAAGTACAAAGTAGGACAACCCCATGTAAGGAGAAAGAAAACCTTGTTGACCGGACGGTTAATATCCATAAACAATGACTGGCCTCTTCTATATAATGAGTTTCTTCCAAATATGACAGCAGCGATCGATCCGAAGGATGATGACCGACCGACCATAACGTGGAATTCATAACCAGTTCATCTGTCCAAAAAGAAACAAGGCGTATCCATCGGTAGGCCACTATCTGAGGAAATCGGTCAGCCATCCTTTGTCCAGGATATTGATCATGCATTGGAGAATGTCCGGTCGACCATAAGATAAAGAGTGCACGTGGATCACACTGACCGGTTGAATCTACTCCTAGCCGTTCCGTTTCAGAATAGCTGTCAGCAGGTTGGCCTCCGAACAACTGTTGCCAGGCTGGCCGGTGGCAATTCCGTAAATAAAGGCTGGCTGACCGGTGTTCCAGAAAGCTATATCACACCATTTCTCCACTCCTATAAATAGAGGTCCAAGGCCCCATTAATGGGGGGCTCGAGAACCCCGAAGGACTGCCAAACTACATCTTCAACCTTTACTTAGCAAGTTCTTCATCTCTAACCATTAAAAGAGGAAGATTAAAACTCAAATTCACTCAAGAGTGTATGGAAATCTAGATCCGATCCATAATCAAGCTTGATTGAAGACTTCTTATCATTTCTTTCTCGAAATTGATTTCTAAGAGAGTGTGAGAATGTATGTAATTGAGATATGCAATTGCCATGTAATTCTACCTATGATAACGGAATCAATGTTAAAAGTGGATGTAGATCTCAAGTGATCGAACCACTTCAAATCTCGTGTCTCTTTACTCGTTCTAATTATTGACTGGCTACATAATTTGTTATATCAAGCATTTTTAGAAGTACTCCAAGTACACTTGGTGTTTGTGCCATTTTGACGCAAACAGTAATTGACTGTGTCTGATTCCAGATCAGAAAGAAGGAATATTTTAAAAAAACAATTATTTTAAAATAATGAATATTTTAAAATAATATTCAGTAAAAGATCAAAATTTGATTTTGATGTCCGATTTGGGATGGACACGAATATATTTTAATATACAAAGCCGCGTTGATTAGATTAACACCATTTTGACGTGAACGATATTTATATCGATTTTATTCATTTTGATAATGAATATCGAAAAGGAAATGATTTCAAAATATAATATTTTGAAAATATTATAATTTATATATTAACGATATGGAATATTCAATTTTGATTTTAAATTGGATATGAAGTTGAAATCATTTTGAAAATGAATTTAAAACGATTTATAAAATACGTTTTAAAAGGAAATCGACGAAATGTATATTATAAATATTTAATGGCCTGAATAGAACGTGCCGCGCCGCGGCAGTTCGCGAATTTCAACCATTGACTTCGAATTGATGTTACGAGGGATCCGACTGTCGGATTCTCCTGAAACCGGGACCGTTGGGTTCGCATCGAAAAGAGCTTTCCAACGAATATGAGAAATTTGAAATCTAACAGTTGGATTCGGAATTATGTCCAAATCAAATTTAGAAAAGGTCGTTGTAAGTGCAGTTCGATGACCATTTATGGAAATCGACTGTATGGGCCTTGATAAAATTATTAAAAATATTAATAATTTGCGTATAATCACAATAAATGATTTAGAAAGAATTGGGTGAAAAATTCCATATTTTAATAGATAAAAATATATTTTTATCGAAATAAACAAGAAATGAATTAGAATTATAATCCAATCTTTTTAAATAAATAAATTGGATTTGAAATGGTTTTAAAAATAACCAGAATTTCCAATATATAAATTGGAACGGATTTGAATCGAAATTATCTTCGGAATATTTCGATATGGGATTCCGTGATTATACGAACAGTGTGGAGGAATTTGGAAGATATATATATTGTTATTCCAATACGATGATGGTTGATTTCAGAATTTGATATTGAATATAAGCCGATATATTTTCTATTCAGAGCCTTGTATTTAATATCAAATGGGATTTTGGGTTGTCGTGAATGGTGTCTTCATTAACACTGTTGTTAAACCCAGTCGAGAAAGGATTAAACCTTTTTATTTAGTTTTAATGAAGTATACCAATTAATTGATATTTAATTGTAATTGAATTGAAATTGGTTTTTGGGTTTATGGTGAACGGTGTTTTAAATAACACCTGTTCTTTAATCCGATTAACAATGGAATGAGATATTGGGTTGTATTGAATGGTATCTTTAATAATACTGTTCTTAGACACAATGGAGTTAAGAAAATTAGAAACTAACTGGAGATTGGTTAAGTTGAATGGTTTCCTGGGTATTGATCTGATGTTGGTTTCGGCCTTCGGGGTTAATACTTAGGGAGTTGTTCACTTGCTAATTTATGGTTGGAGACTGATGGAATGGAATGTGATTTTGGGTTTATCGTGAACCGTGTTTTAAACGACCTTGGTTCTTTAACCCAGTTAAAGACAGGATATGATTTCCCAAGTTATATAATCATTAATATTGATTTTTAGGGAGAATAAAACTAAGTGGAGTTTTAATGAATCTTTAATTAGATTGAAATGATCGAGAATGGAGTATCACCAGTTTTTCTCCAAGCGATAGTCAAATCTTTAATTAGATTTGAACGTGGAATGGTAGTTAATTTTACCGACAACGCTTGTGTTAGATATGGAGTATTACCAGTTCTTGTTGCAGTCATGATGGGGAGCTCTCACCATGTGGTTTGGTGGTGAACAGTGGGCTCTTACCCTACATGTCCCTTCCGAGGGTTGGTTAGGGTGCGGCCGGGAGGCTCGAGAGGGTCGCCGTAAAACAAGTGAGACTGGTGGATCAGGTGTATGCCACGGTAGGTTTTACCTGCTGCTTAGGGGGATGAAAGGATGGTTGCAAAGCCTACCGGATTTCGTCAGCTGCTACATTTGGTATCAGAGCTTTGGTTTACAAAGCTCGAGAACAAGACACATTAGAACCAAAAGAAAGAATTCATCAGAGATTGGATTAGTAATATCCAATAAGAATGGCTCGTTAGAGATGAGATCAGCGGTATCCTAGAATGAGCCAGAAGAGTGTTATTTTTGAAATAAAATGGAAATGATTTTGATTTTGAAAATTTAATCTAATTATATGTATTTGAATATTTATTTTATATTGATTTGGACAATCTAGTATATGAAGATTTTGCGTATACGCGTCATGAATGTATATTCGAAGTCCCAAATATACTGGATAGATATAGGATCACACTCTAATCGCCCGGAGATGATACTGATGGTTGATATATCATCACCAGTGTTTATGTTCGGGTTTCGAAAGTGTGATATGTATATATTTCCATTGACTGGGGTGAGAACCAAAAAATAGATAAGATTATTTTGTTTTGAATTGGCATCAAAAACATGATTTTCGGTATATATATTAAAGTTATGTGTTTGAAACGTTAATCAATAAATTGATTGATGGTTGTGTTAAATAAATTGTTGAAACAATAAAATTAACATTTTTATTGTGTATATGAAATGCTAAAAACATTCATGTGTCGAATAAATATTTAAAATGATAAACATATCATTTTTATCACGTATACGACCCACTAAAAAATACACATGTGTTGATGTATTTTTGTTCGCCAAAAATATCATTTTTATCCTATGTATGAAGAGTTAAAAATAACCGTGTGTTGAAATAAGCATTTGTTCGCTAGAAATATTATTTTTAGCTTAGTTCTGCATATATATACATATGTTGAACAGGGAGATGTATTAGCTGTTGAGTAAAGAATTTATTTGCGTGCCCGACAAATAGGTAAGCCTTAATGAGTTGGCTGCGCAATCTTATTATTATATAAATTCCTGTGAATGCCATTGGATGCGGAGTGCTGGTTGTTCTGTGTGAAATTATAAATATCGCCATAGGATAGTAACAATTAATTTTGAACTACACTACATGGCATACTGCGTGAAGATAGCATACTCTATCATATACCACATAAGCATTTGGAGCTTATGTGACGAGGTTGAGGATTTACCATACAAGTGAGAGGCTTGTATGGCGATGACTATATTTCAGGTTGAACCGAAGACTGATATGAACTATATAAAATGTAACAGAAAATTTCCAGATTAATAAAAACCCCACACGGGTCTGGAGTTGACAATAATCACGTCTCTCTAGTTGGCAAGGCACAAAAACTATTTATAGGGTGACGAGAATTTAATCTCTGGAGTTATGATCTATACACTCTCCCTTGTGGGCACAAGAATATATCACTATAAATATGTGTATGCTTTTTAGGATTTATTGGGTGCCTAATACGGACCAATAAATTCCCAAACCCCTTCCCGTACAAAGGAGGTTATGGCGAAATTTTTCAAAAATTTAGGGTGTTAGCCAAATTTTTGAAGAATTTGAAAATTCTTAGAAACTGAAAAGTTGAAGAATGAAAGCCAGAATGAAAGTTGAGTTGATTAGTTAAATAACTTTCAGCTCCGTTCCTTTTTTAGGACGAAAAGATTTTAAGTGGGGGAGATTGTAACAACCCAGAAAATCAGAACCAATTTAAAATTTTTATTTCGGCGATTTTAATGAATTTTGAATATTTAAAATGAATTATTTTAAATAATAACAACGAAAAATTTATTTTCGACGAAGTTAAAACGAATACTTTTATTTTAATTATATAACGAGCTTGAAATGTTGCGGTAGTTTGAAAATTCGATTTCGAATTTCAAATGAATATATAGAATTCGTTTTAAGTCAGAATTGGACGAAACAAGAAATATTTGAATTTGTTTGTAAGAAATTGATATTTCGTTTTATAAGTTGCGAGTTACGTCCAGTTTGAAATTCAGAAAAGTCGCTGTGGAATTTATATATATTTTAATATATATATATATAAAGCCCTTAAAATAGCCATTTTGCAAACGACCTCCGTTTTCGACGAAACCACTTTTGTTGGATCTGTGACGTCAATTTATTGCTAGATTCCAAAATTCATAATTTTTGGGATTAATATGTGAGCGTGGCGAAGGAAAACGTGTTTTGACAGATTTAGTCAAATTAGATGCACCAGAAAATGGCCATTTTTCAAATGGTCATCAAATTTGAAAAAATCAGTTTTGTTAGGACTGTATCGTCGATACGAAGTTAGAAATAATTTTTCTGGAATTTTTAGAGTCAGTATGTGGCCCCGGTAAATTAAAAAGTACGTTTAAAATAGAATATATAGATTTAAATTTTGATTTAAATTGAAACTGATCGAAACAGCCGAACTGGCCTATAATACATATCCCATTGTGTTCGAAATGGGGGTAATTAGTTATGGACGACAATCGGCGGGTCTCGTTTGGAGGTCGAAATAAAAGTTACTTTTTGAGAATTAAAAATAATAAATTAAATAAATAAATAAAGTCAACGTGCCCTCCCCCTTTTATTCTCTCCCTCCCCTCGTGATTTATCCAGATCAGAAAAAAAGAAAAAAAAGAGACTCGCGATCGAAATCGCGTTCGATCCCTCCTACCTTCTCCTTCCCTCTCCATCTCCTCTTCGAAAGTGATGAGCCCCACAACCTCAAACCCAACGCCTCAGGCCTGCGCCACCCATCGCCCATTCCCGCTGCCGAGACCACTGAGCCACACCCCCTCGCCCGCGACGCAGCTTCGCCCCACCAGACTTCGACCGCAACCCTCCACCATCCGAAACTGTGGGTTTTCTTTTAGTTATTATTTAATTTTCCTCTTTCAGCTTTCATATATGATATATGTGAAAAGGTTAGATCTTTGTATGTAGAAAAGTTTAAATTTTTAAAATAAAAATGTTAGATTTTTAAAATGAAAGGGATTGATTTTTATAAGAAGAAAAGACATGAATTAGAAAGAATTGATTTTTGTAGTTTAAAAGAATTGATTTTGATTTCGCAAGATCGAATTTTTATAAAGTAGAAAGATTGGATTTTTAATAAGAAAAAGATTTGATTTTTAAATTTAAAAAGGTAAGATTTTTATATATTAAAAGACTAGATTTTTATATATAAAAATATATGATTTTTGTTTATGGAAAGTTATGATTTTTACTGTTCAAGTAGTAAGATAAAAATATAATTTTTATTCAAGTAGTAAGATAAAAAATAATTTTTATTTAAGTAGTAAGATAAAAATATAATTTTTATTTGTGCAGTGATGTAAAGCTTTAATTGTTATATACATGAAAGGTTTAAATTTTTATATACATGAAAGGTTTAAATTTTTATATACATGAAAGTTTTAATTTTTATAACCACGACAGGTATAGGCTTTATAAACATGAAAAGTTCGATTTTTATATATATGAAAGCGAGGTAAAAATATGATTTTTATTATATGAATAACAAAATAAAAATGTGATTTGTATTTTATAAGTAGCACTATGAAAAATGCGATATTTGAATACATGATCATCATATTAAAAAGGTGATTTTAATATGAACAGCGTGAAAATGAATTTGGAATTTCGGGCAAGTCCAATCGATCAGAAATTCAGAATAGAATGGAGGAGTGGATCCCAAAGGTGAGAACTCCTCACTGATTTTTTTTTTATACAGTTATTTATTTTTAACTGCATATATGAACTGCTGCCCATCGTCCACAAACCATGGACGACTTGTTTGATTGTTTGGTTTGATTGTTTGGTTGATTAGAATATTTGTTTGAATTTGGTTTGGGATGAATAATGAATTGATCAGAATTGTTATGTGTGTATGGCGCGAGCCAATATCAAGAGAGGGGTAATGCTAGACATTATCGATTTTGATATCGCGCCGTTATAACGCAGAAATTTTCTGAAATAAAAGGTGTTAGTAAAAAATACCGTTTTTATTTATAATTGAACTGAATAGATTATTCATGTGTAGAAATAAATATTCTATCATTAAAAATATATTTTTTAACGTGTATATGAATAAAATAAATATTCATTTACAAATCAGACGATTTGTTTATGTACACTGATTTGACTGATATTGAGTGGGACGATAAATTTTAAACATCGCCCAACTGCACAAATAATATTCAGTGTTTGTTGATTTTAACCCCGCACGGGTGTTGGGATGATATTTAACGTACACTAATCCCAATTGTTTAGTTGTATGTCGATCGATGGGTTGACAAGTTGTTGTAAGCGTTAAATTTTAATGCTTACACAGTGTAGAATGCACTCTGGATGATGGTTGATTGTTTGTTATTATTGTTATATACATGTGTTGTATGAAATCCATATAATCAACATTATATGGTAATTGACTGTGTCTGATTCCAGTTCAGAAAGAAGGAATATTTTAAAGTAACGATTATTTTAAAATAATGGATATTTTAAAATAATATTCAGTAAAAGATCAAAATCTGATTTTGATGTCCGATTTGGGATGGACACGAATATATTTTAATATATAAAGCCGTGTTGATTAGATTAACGCCATTTTGACGTGAACGATATTTATATCGATTTTATTCATTTTGATAATGAATATCAAAAAGGAAATGATTTCGAAATATAATATTTTGAAAATATTATCATTTATATATTAACGATATGGAATATTCAATTTCGATTTGAAATTGGATATGAAGTTGAAATCGTTTTGAAAACGAATTTAAAACGATTTATAAAATACGTTTTAAAAGGAAATCGACAAAATATATATTATAAATATTTAATGGCCTGAATAGAACGCGTCGCACCGTGGCAGTTCGCGAATTTCGACCACTGACTTCGAATTAACGTTACGGGAGATCTGACCGTTGGATTCTCCTGAAACCAAGACCATTGGTTTCGTATCGAAAAGAGCTTTCCAACGAATATGAAAAATTTGAAATCTAACGGTTGGAATTGGAATTATGTCCAAATCAAATTTGAAAAAGGTCGTTGTAAGTGCAGTTCGATGACCGTTTATGAGAATCGACTGGACAGACCTTGATAAAATTATTAAAAATATTAATAATTTGTGTAAAATCACAATAAATGATTTAGAAAGAATTGGGGTGAAAAATTCCATTTTTGAAAAGATAAAAATATATTTTTATCGAAATGAACTAGAAATGAATTAGAATTATAATCCAATCTTTTTAAATGAATAAACTGGATTTGAAATGGTTTTAAGAATAACCAGAATTTCCAATATATAAATTGGAACGGATTTGAATCAAAATTATCTTCGGAATATTTCGATATGAGATTCCGTGATTATACGGACATTGTGGAGGAATTTGGAAGATATATATATCGTTATTCCAATACGATGTTGGTTGATTTCAGAATTTGATATTGAATATAAGCCAATATATTTTCTATTCAGAGCCTTGTATTTAATATCAAATGGGATTTTGGGTTGTCGTGAATGGTATCTTTAATAATACTGTTCTTAGACCCAACAGAGTTAAGAAAATTAGAAACTAACTGGAGATTGGTTAAGTTGAATGGTTTCCTAGGTATTGATCTGATGTTGGTTTTGGCCTTCGGGGTTAATACCTAGGGAGTTGTTCACTTGCTAATTTACGGTTGGAGACTGATGGAATGGAATGTGATTTTGGGTTTATCGTGAACTATGTTTTAAATGACCTTGGTTCTTTAACCAAGTTAAAGACAGGATATGATTTCCCAAGTTATATAATCATTAATATTGATTTTTGGGGAGATTAAAACTAAGTGGAGTTTTGATGAATCTTTAATTAGATTGAAATGATCGAGAATGGAGTATCACCAGTTTTGCTCCAAGCGATAGTTAAATCTTTAATTAGATTTGAACGTGAAATGGTAATTAATTTTGCCGATAACACCGTGGTGTTAGATATGAAGTATTACCAGTTTTGCTCCATGGGATGAATAGGTTGGGATAAGGAAATAAAACAAATGATTACATCAGATCAATACCTAGGAAACCATTCAACTTAACCAATCTCCAGTTAGTTTCTAATTTTCTTAACTCTGTTGGGTCTAAGAACAGTATTATTAAAGATACCATTCACGACAAACCCAAAATCCAATTCAATATTAAATACAAGGCTCTGAATAGAAAATATATCGGCTTATATTCAATATCAAATTCTGAAATCAACAAATATCGTATTGGAATAACGATATATATATATCTTCCAAATTCCTCCACAATGTCCGTATAATCACGGAATCCTATATCGAAATATTCTGAAGATAATTTCGATTCAAATCCATTCCAATTCATATATTGGAAATTCCAGTTATTTTTAAAACCATTTCAAATCCAATTTATTTATTTTAAAAATATTGGACTATAATTCTAGTCCATAACTAGTTCATTTCGATAAAATATATTTTAATTGTTCAAATATGGAATATACACGACCATTTTATATATCGCATATATAAGCCAAAAATAATATTTTTAGCGAACAAATATTTTTCACATCGCATATATAGATTTTCACATCCTATATATATATATATATATATATATATATTTGGCAAAGCCAGCGGGGTTGAATGGCCTCTACCATTATATTTATATCAATAAGAGTTCTTACAATATAAATATACAGAAAGTAGAAAAGAAAATGAAAGTAAAGAAAAGAAGGCGGCATAGAGTTAGCTCCATCTTTCAATCGCAGCACCGCTGAATGAATATGGAGAGTAGATTATTGATCTTCTAATGTTGCTTCTTATAACATGAAATAGTTGAAGTCTTGTTCTAGCCTTCCCAGAGAAAATTCTTTGATTTCTCTCTGCCCAGACATCATATAAAGTGCACTTCAACATTATCAGAAACAAATATGTTCTTTCTTCTTTCCATCTAGTCGCCAGGAATATTGTATGCCATTCTTGTTTGCTGTCACGCCTTATGTCACTCATTCCACCAATTTCTTTAATCCTCCTCCATATGTACCCAGTATAGGAGCATGTAAAATACAAGTGCTCCATATCTTCGGTGATTGATTTGCAGAAAGTGCATTTATCATTAACCAATATTCCTTTAGCCGAAAGTTTGGATAAAGTGTGCAATGCATTACTGATAACCTTACACATAAAAAAGTTCAATCTCTCATTGGTTTTATTGTTCCATGTTCTTTTGTACCATTTCATTTTAATCATGCTTTTTTCATCCATCAAAGCAGAGTATATCTTGCCAGTGCTATGTGTAACTTTATCATCAGACCATAAGTACTTGTCCTTTTCCTGAAGATTATATGTTTGCATATTGAATATACTGAAAACATTTGACAAATTACTGCCGCTTACATTAGGAAGAGAGACCTTGCCGTTGCAAACATAGGATGTGGCAGTAGCATTTATAGGAATGCCGCTTAAAGTGATTTCATCATGGGTGGCAGTATTCATTATGATTAAACCAGGCTTTAACCAAGGAACTGTCCAGACTTTAGCATTGCTATTGTAAGCTATCTAAAGCATAGAATGAGGCAGTATTTTGTCGCGTACCTTCATCCTAGTTTTCCAAACCCAGCTACTAGCAGCTTTTGGTTTCACAGTCCATATATCTTGATCTTTAAGATTGTAATTGATGCACCACTTGACCCATAATGTGTTCGATTGAATGACAAGATTCTGGTAGTGTATAGCTAAAGCTGCATAATTCCAGACTTTAATGTTTTTGATTCCTAATCCTCCTTTCCTCCTTGGTTTTTCAGTTTTGTGGTAAGCTATAGGTGGAATCTTGTTTGTATGCATAGATCCCATCCATAGGAAATTTCTCATCGCATTCCGTATCATAGTAATCAGTTTTGATGGCAAAAGAAACGTACGACACTAGTATACAGTTATAGAGAAGATTAAGGAATTTATAATTACCAATCTGGCAGGTTGAGATTGAAATTTATTTTCCCACCGATTCAGAACTGCCGTAATTTTCTCATACAAGGGAATGCATTGAACCACAGTTATCTGCTTTGTTGCCAACGCTATACCAAGGTATGAACTGCTACCATTCATTAGAGACATATTGGTTATTCTTTGGCATTCAAGCACCTTATCATTAGACAAACCTGCAATGAAAATTTGGGATTTTGAATGTTTCAAACGAAGCCCAGAGAATGCATAGAATTTGGAGAGGGTGCTCATTATGGAAGACAGGGATTTATGGGATGATTTTGTGAAGATTATGAGGTCGTCAGCAAATGCTAGGTTAGTGATTTGAGGAGAAGAGCATTTTGGATGAAGAGAGAAATTTTTTAGGGTAACTTGTCTAGTAAATTCAAGAGACAAATTTTCCATAACTAATATGAAAAGATAGGCAGAGATTGGGTCTCCTTGTCTTAATCCATTGCGTCCTCTAAAGAATCCAACAGTATGTGCATTAAATACTAATGTATACCTAACTGTAGATATACATAGGTGGATCCATTTAATAAATTGGGCAGGGAACTCCATCTTTTCCATAATATATAAAAGGGAAGACCAATTTACAGTATCAAAAGCTTTTCTGATATCAATCTTCAACATTGCCCTGGGAGATATATTTTGCCTATTGTAACCATTCAACAATTCATGAGTAAGCAAGACATTATCAAGGATACTGCGCTGAGGGAGGAATGCTGCTTGATTTGGAGATATGAGAGAGGTAAGGGATTTTTTAAGCCTTGATGCTAGTATTTTTTATATCACTTTATAAATAACATTGCAGCAAGCAATGGGACGAAATTGAGAGACATTAGAGGGATTTTTAGTTTTAGGGATAAGAGCAAGGTTTGTGGAGTTTATAGAGGAGAGCAACTTGCTTTTGTCAAAGAAGTTGTGCACGGCTGCAAGTACATGGGAGGATATGATAGGCCAATAATGTATGTAAAATAAAGCAGAAAATCCATCAGGACCAGGAGAAGCTGCTTTTCTCATGCCAAATACAGTATTTTTGATATCATCATCAGAGATCGTAGCAGTCAGGGAATTTTTCATATCAGCAGACAAGGAAGGAAGAGGGAGATTGTTAAGGAAAGCAACATCAGATTCACTAGGGATGGTACCAAGTAGACCAATGAAATAATCTATAAAGGCATTGTCTATACTGATAGGAGTATTGTGAGTGATACCATGCATGTCATCAATCTGGTGGACATATTCTCTCGCTTGCTTTATCTTCAGAGAGGCATGAAAAAGCTTTGTGTTTCTATCACCATGCACTGACCATCTTTGCTTCATTTTTTGCTTTAACATGCTTGCTTCATCTTCAAGGGCTTCTTCTAGCTGGGCACATAAATTCTTTTCTAGCATATAATCTCTAATATCTTGATTATGATGAAAATTTCTCTGTTGAACTTCTTCCAATTTCTTTGCAATATCATTTGATTTTTTATTGCCTAAGCCATAAACCTGCCTTGACCACAGTTTAAGAGCTTCTTTGGTATTCTGCAACTTCTTTTGTAGATTTAGCATAGGGTTTCCATAGGTGCGTTCATCCCAAGCTTTTTTAACCACCTGCATAAAGTTTTCATGTTTTATCCATATATCATAAAAGTTAAAATTAACCTGCTTAAATATGTCAGCTGTTCCCATGGTAAGGATTAGTGGGCAATGGTCTGATAGGGAAGGCATGGGTATATGGATATGAACGGTTGGCCAAGATTGGAGAGAGGAGACATTCATCAGGCCATGGTCAATCTTTGTCAGAGTTCTGGGACTGGATAAGCTTTTGTTAGACCAAGTATAATTAGATCCAGAGTACGGAATTTCAACTAAAGCGGCATTGTGCATTGCATTGTTCAAAGGAGACAGGTCCGCTAGATTCAATGGATTACCACCATGCTTATGAGAAGACAAATAGGAGCAGTTAAAATCTCCTATGACTATCCATGGATGCGAAGATTGAGAGAAATGAGGTAAATAGTCATGCAATTTGTGTCTTTTAGAGCTAGAATTACTTGCATACACAAAAGTAGTGTAAAAAAAGGTGGATGAAGATAGGTGTTGGATCCTTACATGAATGAACTGAACGTCCATCAATATAGGAGTGATTATGTATATAGATGGGTCATACATGATCAAGAGTCTCCCATAATCCGAATGAGAGTGATTAGTGAGGAACTGCCAAGAGGAGTTTATGTATGTGGAAGCCATAGAAGAAAATGGATAGGATAATTTAGATTCAGAAATGGAAACAAGAGATAGATTATGGGAGAGGATTAGAGATTGTATTTGATCTAATTTGGACTTTTTATGAGCACCCCTTATGTTCCATGCAGCGATTTTGTGCAACACAATTAAACTATGGAAGGGGATTTTGTAGAGCTTCTTGTTCTTCTTTTAGAAGACAAAGATTTTTTTCCTGCATCATTAATGGTGAGATCATCATCATCACTTTCAATAGGAGACAGAGGGGGAGATTTCTGAGGAATTTTGGGTCTTTTTTTCTTTTTATTCTTCTTACCATTTTCCTTCAATATTTCAATTTCTTTCATTTTGTTCCTTTGAATCATTTTTACATATTGTTTTCTGCACAAATCAGCTAAGGATGGGGATTTGGTTGGGGTTTCTAAATTCAAAGATACACTTGAAGTAACAGGATCCTTGGATAAAACTGAGTACGCCAGAGGATAGACATGGGTTATAGGGGTACTATATGGTGAAACAGGTTGGGAAGAGGGATGAGAGACATGAGGATTCATTTGCATTGGATTTTGAGGAGGATCAGGTGGTTTAGTTTTGGCAGGTGAAGTTGGAAGTGAGGCATGAGAGAGAGGAGACGTTGGAGTTATAGGAATCAAAGGGGCCTGGATCAAAATATTTGAAATTGGGTTAGGAAGAATAAGTGGTAGGGTAGATTTTGGTATGGATAAGGTGGTAATAATTTTCTTTTGAATATGAGGCCTGAGGGGAGAGGGAATGGTTTTATGCATGGATGATGGTATTGATTGGTGAACAGGGGCTAAAGGAAAGGCTGCTTTTGTGTATATTCACATCGTATATATTATTTTCATTTCATATATATATTTTCCACTTCGTATATATATTATTTTCACATTTCATATATATATTATTTTCATTTCATATATATATTTTATTCACACTTCATATATCTATTTTTCACATTTCCAATATATATATTATTTTCCACTTCATATATATATATATATTTTACATTTCCTATATATATTATTTTCTTTCCATATATATTATTCATTTCATATATATATTTTATTTTTCACTTCATATATATATAATTCATTTCATATATATATATATATTCATTTCATATATATTTTATTCATTTCGTATATATATTATTCATTTCATATATATATATATATATATTATTTCATATTTTTTTTTCATTTCATATATATTTTATTTTCACTTCATATATATATAATTTTCATTTCATATATATACATTTTTCACATTTCATATGTGTATCATTTTCATTTCAAATTATATTATTTCCATTTCATATATATTTTATCTCCATTTCAAATATGTATTATTTCCATTTCATAATTTTTTTTTCATTTCATATATATTTTTCATTTCATATATATTAATCACAACACAATACAATCAAACAAGTCGTCCATGGTCTGCGGACGACGGGGAGCAGTTCATATATGCGTTATAAAATAAATAACTGTACAAAAATAATTTTATAGTGAGTGAGGTTCTCACATTGAACGGTTTTTAATTTCTGAATTTCCAATCTATTTGAATTTGAATTCGCTTGAAATTCTGATTTGCTCCGTTTTTGTCCCAGTCACTTTTAAAATGTAGTGCTCGACAAAAGGATTCCATCGGACCCGGATTTGCAAAATTCCGATATCGTATGGCCTAGATAATGTTTTTTAAACATTTGATTACATAAATTATAAATTAAATATAATTAATTAGTTTAATCACAAGATTAGGGAATTTAATCCCATCCCTACCCCGTCGTTCTTCTGTTTCCTGGCACCGAAATAAAACCCATCTTCACCAGAAAAACTCCGTCGTCCCTGCCTCAAGACGCCACCGAACGCAAATCAGAGGACACCTCGTCGAAGCCCCGACCCCCACGCACCTCCTCCCCCAACAGCTCGCCGTCCGATGCTCCCATCCAACCAGAAATCGTGCTCGATTCCATTGCCTTTGAGCATGGAATTCTCAAAGCATGCTCAATGATAATTGACAAAACTCATATGGATTTAAAGCTTGTTCCAAGCTCTTCGATTTTCTCTAAAGAACCCTAGGCTAATTCGTAGTGATTTGGGAGAGAATTGAGGATTTAATTTTGAACAATATTGGCCCTTTATCGCCCTTGAAGGACAGCGGAAAAAGTTAGGGTTTCTTTCTGAATTTGATTGGCCGGGTTTTCTATTTATATAAATTTTAATATTATTTAATTCTAAAAATAGTTGTTCAATCCTACGAACTCCAAATCAAACCCAACGACTATCGCCCCTAGCTAATTACCCTCATTCCGAACATAATGGGATATGTTTCGTAAGCCAATTCGACTGTTATGATCAGTTGTTCTTAAAATTAAAATATAAATCAGTATATATTGAATTTGAACACACATTTTAATTTATTGGGGCCACATACTGACTCTAAAAATTCCAAAAAAATTATTTCCAGCTTCGTATTGACGATACGGTCCTAACAAAACTAATTTCATCAAATTTGAAGACCGTTTGAAAATGGCCATTTTCTGGTTGATCTAAATTGACTGAAACTGACAAAACACGTTTTCCTTTGCCACGCTCACATATTGATCCCAAAAATTATGAAAATTGGAATCTAGCAATAATTTGACATCCCGGATCCAACAAAAGTGGTTTCGTCGAAAATGGAGGTCCTTTGCAAAATGGCTATTTTTAAGGGCTATATATATATATATATATATATATATATATTAAAATATATATAAATTCCACAGCGACTTTTCTGAATTTTAAACTGGACATATCTTACACTCTATAAAGTGAAATCTCAGTTTCTTACATCCGTTAGAAAGATATGTTTAAACAGATTCAAATATTTTTTGCTTCGCCGAAATCCAATTTGTTTTGAATCCTGTACATTCATTTGAAATTAGAAATCGAATTTTCAAACTGCCGCGCCATTTCAGGCTCGAATTATAATTAAAATAAATTTATTCGTTTTAACTTCGTCGAAAATAAATTTTCCATTGTTATTATTTGAAATAATTCATTTTAAATATTCAAAATCCGTTAAAATTGCCAAAATAATTTTTTTAATTGGTTCTGATTTTCCGGGTTGTTACAGTGTAAAATGTCCAACAATAATAGAGCCGTGTACAAGGAATTAATTCTCCAAAATCAAGTCAAGTTAGCCAAGAACAAAAAAAAGATCAAGAAGACACTCAATCAGATGTCTTCTAAAATGAACATGTTCTTTGGTAAAATAGGAAGAAAACTTGGATTATCATCATCCAAGTCTGCATCCGCTGAAAGGAAAGTTTATTAGCATATGTTATCTTTTCATATTTGCTTGTATTTCCTTTTTGAATTTTGTATTTCGTATCTTGTATCGTTTGAATGAATTTCCTTTTAGTAGTAATGAATGATCTCGTTTGCTATCAAAATTGATCTTTAATATTTGTGAAAACATTAAAATTAAGTAATATAATATAATAAATATAATAAGAAACAATTCAAAAATTGTGCAAAAATTCAAAATACCCAAAAGGCACATGGGTATGTCGACATGTAACTTTTAACATGTTGGCGTATAACTGTCAGAAATTCAAATTTGTTCAAATTTGAATTTTTAAATAACTATCATACGTCTATTTATTTCTAAACGAATTCCAGACCCTATAAGTACCTTATTCTTCTAGAAAAACTCATTTTTGTTCCTCTCTTTCTTCTCTAATCACTCCTTCTCTATGTAATCAAATAATGTCCATTCCTATTCACAATCTAAGTGAAAATCCTAAAGAAACTCTCAATTCCTTCAAAATTTCTTACATATAATCCTTCGCAATCAACGTCATCTAGAATTAAGTCAGATAAAGATGATTGAATAACAAGAAAAACACTTTGATGTTATTTGTTGGATGATCTCTTCTTTTTCCAGAGTTAAAGATAATAACATCACCGGAGAATCTCTCACCAAAGACAATGAGGACTGGGAAGTTAAAAGGGATCTTATCTTTGGTGAAGATGGATGGGTGGAAGTTCCAAAAGATGTATAAATTTGTTTGATTTATTTGATATGCTTTATGTGGTATGTTTTTTGAAAAATTTGTAAATATTGTTTATTTGATTTAACTTGCATGTATGGTTTGGATTAAATGATTGGTTTGAGTTTGAACAATGACTGTATTTGATTGCTTTTAAATATTGTTTGAAATGCTTAAAAATATTGATTGAATTGTTTATACTTTTATTTAGTTTAATAGTCATAATATTAGGGGGAGTTATACTCTTTTAGATTTAATATATCATGGATCTAAGGGGTGCTATATGGATATTATATAAGGATAAGTTATATAATTTAGTAACTAAGATCATTTATAACATACATTTAGGAGGAGTATAAGTTAGATATACTTTTTGTTGATGACAAAGGGGGAGAAATTATAAAATAGGTATAGTTTTTAGGATAGGTATATTTTAAGGGGGAGTTTGAAGGAATTTATGGTGAAAGGGGGAGTAATCAAGAAATCAGATCAATAGGTAATATCATGTATGAATATTTTATATACCAATGTTGTCATCATCAAAAAGGGGGAGACTATTGGAGAATGGAATCATCAATGACCACAACCTTGTTTCACTTATCATTATTAATTGACTATAAAATATATACTGACACTGTTATTCAATATATATATATATATATATATGTTTATACAGGAGTTATATGCAGGAAATAATTATTGAAGACTGTACATTTCAAGAGATTCAAGATATCAAGCAATTCAAGATGTCAAAGGAGATTCAAGACTCATGATTATAAAGATATCAAGATTTCAAGTGCTCAAGATAATTAAAGTAATTGAGTCTAATTAGTATGTAAAACTCCGAATAGCATTCTCAAAATTTGGTTTTACATTATTTCAGATTCTGTTTTCAAATTAGTTCAAATTGTTTTTTATTTCAAATTATTTCAAGCTCCTTTTAAAAGGATTTCAAATCTTCCAAAGATTTTTACTTATAATTTCAAATATATAAGATTCTTATATAGTTTATGTATAAAATTTTATAGTATTTGTGTTTACAGTTATAATATATAGTTACTCTCAGATTTTGTTTTCAAATTATTTCAAATTCTGTTTTCAAATTATTTCAAATTGTGTTTTATTTCAAATTATTTGAAACTCCTTTCAAAATGATTTTAAATAATCCAATAATTTTTACTTATAATTTCAAATATATAAGATTCTTATATAGTTTATATATAAAATTTTACAATATATGTGTTTATAATTATAATATATAGTTTTATATCATATATATATTGTTTTATATCATATGTTTAATATGTTTTTATACTTAAGAAATTGTATTTTAAATAACTAGTTTTGATTTAGGAATTTCCATAATATATATATATATATATTGATTTAAATACTTTAAAACATGATTTAAAATTAGAAAACCAACATATGCCAACATACAGCTTCTTACATGTCCACATATGCCCGTCACAAATTTAAATTTCAAAAGAAGTGTCTTTTCATTTTCGAAAACGTTTCAAAATAGCTGTGACCTTTGGAACACTATGTGTGAAACGACCCGCAAATCCGTGTTATCTGAGTTGACTAAAACACCACACGTCCAACTCAAATTGCACAGAAATACGACTCATTATTAGAAAGAAGTTAGAGGATGAGAAATAGAAAGAAAGAAATATTAGAATAGAAGAAAACAAAGATCACAAACTCACAGCGGAACGAATAAAATATATTATATAACATAAGCTTTGAAATACAATCTGTTTTGTACATAAATACATACCATAATCAGAGTACACATAACATTTGATTCAGCGGAAGTAACTCTAAATAACTAACGTTGAAGCCTCCAGCTTCAAGCTCCTCCAAGTGTATCTGTAAAAGCCTGAAACACTTGACTGCCCGTACAAATTTGGGCACCCAAGAGTTTAGGAAAAACAACACAAAATAAACTCTGGGTCAGCCATGGGACTGGTGTGAGTAAACTCCAACCACTTGTTTAACCTTTAAAAATCCTTTCAAAAGAAAAGATAATAGTAAAACCAGCCCACACATAAACATGGACGGTTTTTACCTTACTATAACCCAAAACACTTTGATACAAAAATCCAGTGATATTATAATAATGTCTACATCAAGTAAATAACCAAATAGCAGAACGCTTGCATCTCACGCTCCACATATATAGTATACAATCAAAAACCGCATGGCGCTTATTGGAGATTGGATTTCCAACATGACAAGGTATGGAACCACCTTCCGACTGTGTATCTCTAGAGAGGAATACACTAGGTTCAACAAGAACATCTTGTAACCCGGCCCACACATGACCGACCACTCATTTCGCTTGAGTGTATCGAATGTATATCACCAACGGTTGGACTCAAACCACCGTTTCCCGAATGGGCAGAATCGATAGATTTAGAAACAAAAGGAATTTCTCTAGATAGGTGATTATACACCCTAATGGGTGCGACCCACATAGCCATGCTGCCTGCCCGATTTTTGTCCTTTCCCGGTTGTTGAGGCCTGAGGCTACGCATACTTACCATTCATTGATAACACAATCACTTTGAATGCCACATTGTCAGATCCGTTAATCACTAGTTGAGTTTGCACAAATATTCTGGATATTATGCTAAGGGATAAATCCGTTGCAACCATATACATTCATACAGACCAACCCATTTGATCATTGGAAATACTCTGTCAGACATTCGTCCATTTATGTTCGTTCTGGGATTGAACGAAACCGAAGGCACTATTTCTATAAATAGAAAAGCCCTTGCACTTTACTCCGTCTTCAATATATTCAGCATACTTGGTTCGCAACGCTTATGCCGATACGGAGTGGTTCTTCGGATAATAATCCAACCGGTCTCTCCATATTGACAACGATGGTCAAAAACTTCGATAGTCTGTGATTTAACTATCGAATAAAAACAAGTGTTCAATCAACATATCAAACAAATCACTGGGCTCTTTAATTAATATTTCATTAATTAAATCTCTCTCCCATTTTCTCTATCAATATTTGTTAACCAAATATTTTCAATAATCGTATTGCCTCTTATGCCATTTGGAAAACGTTTCCAAATATCAATTCTTTTATTTTCTATATATTAGAAAATGTCTCTATTTGCAATTGGAAATAATTCCAATCACTTATCTCTATCCCCTTTTGTTTACAACATTCGATTTTTATATTCACTTTACTATCGAATTCAATACGTCGATATAATGATTTCAAATTATCAAAATATCTTAAAAATATTCTAACTCCTTAAATTTCCGGAAAATTTCGCCATAACCTCCCCTGTATCGGGGGCATCGGGAAATTTCAAATAGCATCCCGGTATCTTCCTCAATCAAAAAGAAAAAGGAAAAGCCAAGCGGCTTGCCGATACGGCGCATAAAACCCATATATGAATTTAAACATGTACCTTTTTGTCGGGCATTACATTTATAAACTTCATATACCTCATTCCATACCTGTCTAACACCTGTTCACCTGTTTCCCATTCAATTCAATACCATCTAATCGTTTGAATTCAGTTTCGCCTATTTATTCTTTAAATCGGCCATTTTGCCTATTTCACTTCTTTGTTGAACATAACATGTTTAAACAAAATGTTTAACTTGCTCACCGCCAAATTGAATTTCAATTTCAATTCTAGTTTCCTTTTCTATTTGAATGTAAATTTTCAAATCAAATTCACTTATTCAAACCCCAATATCCATTCGAACTCTCATTAACTAATTCTTCTTTAGTTAATTCTATTCAATAATCAAAAATATGATTATTGTTTCAAAAATCATCTTCTTTACTTCACTTGAGTCCATATTTCTTTTCTAACTCAAGTCTAGATTTTTAAATGGAAATCCGGATTTTTATTTGCTTAAAAATCCCAATATTTATATATATATAATTCATTATGGTTTATAATGGTTTCTGGCGCTGCATTTTTGAAATTTTGATTTTGACATAACTAAAAATCTATACGACGAAATTCAGATTTTTCTTCTTCATTAGAAAACTATTATCAAATTGGTCCTGACGTTTCTTGTTTCGAAGAAATCCGACTTCAATTGAGTCCTGTATATTCAATTGAAGTTCGAATCGCCAATTTACGAACTGCAGCGCTGCGGCGAGTTCGTTTTAATTATATTTATAAATATAAACTTTTAAACTTCGTATAAAATGAATTTAACTCCTTCTAATATATATATAGATATATATATTCTAAATTCCATTTGAATTTTTGCATTTCAAATTCCATAGTTTTAAATCTTGTATTCAAATCCCATTTGAAATCCTTTATTCGAATTTCATTTCAAATCATTTATTCGAATTCGCACTTTAATTCAACTCCTTTTTGAATTTCTATATTTGAAATTCATACTTGAATTTAGATATTCAACTCCATTTTGAATTCCCTTTTTAAATTCCAATCTCACCCTTTTATTTGAATTCTATATTTCAAATCCCAATTCCTTTTCTATTTAATATTCAAATTAAATACTTGAATTTCTAGTTCAATTCCATATTCAAATTCAATACTTGAATTCATTTGAATTCTCTTATTCAAACTTTATATTTAAATTCCATTGGAACTTCTATATTCCGATTTCTATATTTGAATTTTATTGAAATTCAAATATTCAAACTCCTTTTTAAATTCTATATTCAAAATTCCATAGTTTAAAACCCATTTGAATTTCATATTCAAATCCCATAGATTAAATTCTATTTGAATTCAATTTGAATCTCTTATATTCAAATTGCATTTTCCATTTGAATTCTAATATTCAAATTCATTTCCAGCCCCATTTGAATTCTAATATTCAAATTCATTTTCAACACCATTGGAATTTCTAATATTCAAATTCATTTTCAACACCATTTGAATTTCTATTATTCAAATTCATGTTCAAATTCAATACTCGAATTACTATTTCACATCTCTATTCAAATTTCATATTCAAATTCCATTCAATCTCTATTCAAATTTCACATTTGAATTTCTTCTTTGAAATACTATATTTCAAATTCTATTTAATTTCTCTTTGAAATTTCTATATTTCAAATTCTATTTTGAAATTCTACACTCAAATCTCTATTCGAATTTCTTTATTCGAATTTCTTTGAAATTCAAATTTTATTTTAATTCCTTGAATTCAATTTCTACTTTTCATTCAAATCTATTCAAATTCTATTTGAACTTCTATTTAAATTTCTAATATTCAATCTCCCTTTTAAAATTCAAATGTTATACTCAAATTTCATTTGAGTTATATATTTAAAAACTTCATTTCACATCCTACTTTGAAATTCCATTTCAAATCCCAATTTCACGCTTGCATTTCTATTTTTGAATTATCAAATGATAATTCTTTTTATTTCATTTATAACTTTGTTATAAAAGAACTATTTCTTAAACTTCGTTTAAAAAGAAACTACTTGTTTTATTTCAAAACAAGTTTATATTTTCATTTCCAAAAAATTCAAATTCTATTTAAAAATAGAAATTTTTCCCTTTTTAAATCTCCAATATCCTTTTTACGATATTTTAAATATCATTACTTAAGCCCAGTGATATTTAAACACACAAAGCAACGAATTATTTATTTTTCTAACACATCATATATAAAAATATATATATGCAAACAAATAAACAAACAGATAATATATTTTTGAGGAATCCAGTTGGATTCCTCCAACCTGTTTCCCTGCATCCACAGATGTTAGCACATAAATAATACCCATTCTGCTTCGTGGCAGAATATCGCGGTATAGAAGGTCATCCACTAATCATAGCGTGGGGCGTATAGGGTAATCATCCGCTATGAAACTGCGGGCATCCGCTAATGAGACTGCGGGAATCCAACCAATCAACCAACCCAATATATATATACATATAGCCTAAATAACTAATATATATAAAACAAGCAGAAAAATCCAAACAAGCAACAACAATTATTTTTAACGAAATAAAAATAATTCTAAAGGTGAGTGAAATTTACTCACCGAGATTTTTTCCTTTTTATTTGCCGAATATCCGATTAAGTTTCCGTATCGTCTCGGCTTGTTTCAACCAAATCCATTTCGTACCTACGATGATTTATTTTAATTCATCGATTAAACGGTTATTAAAATAAATAAATAAACTATCCTATGTATATTTAAATTATGTAAAGAGTATACCTTACCGGTTATTTCCAACTACTCGATCAATCCATGGGACAAACTTACGAACAGTTCCCAAAGATTCCCACCATCCATTTCTGACTAGACACCTCGTCCTACCTCTATTATCTCCTATCGAATCCATTTAACATCTTATCAATTTAAATAAACTACTAAATGAATTAATTAACTCTCCGAAGTATTTTTAAATTTTATTAAAAATGTATACCTTGCTGCTTCAATCATCTCCTCACATCCATCATCGCGTTCACCCTCAAAATCAAAGACCGAACTCTACCAAATCACCTCAGTTCGACACCTGACACCGCCTAACCTTCAGTTCATCATCGTCAGTTCAAAACCCCAATACCCTCGTTCTACCAGCTCTAAGACTTCCCTTAATCGTCTACAGTTGTACTCCTGTAATCCCAACATCACACCACCGTTTTCAAACTCGACCGCTCCCAAAATCCCCAATTACAACTCGGCTCGAATGAAAGCAACCGCACCCCTCAGAACAACTTCAAAACATACGCGAGCGCTTCTTATTCGCGAGCGCTTCAAGCTCGATGTCGGGCTCAGGGAACCACACGATTTCGATGTGGCTTTCTTCCTTAATTGCGACCATGTTTTCCCCCAAATTGCGAGCAGCCCGGGCATGGTGTCGAGCTTCAGAACGCTCAAGTTGAAATCGAGATTTTGATTCTATATTTTTTTTTTCTTCTGGGGAAAAAGGGAAAGAACGAAGAGGAAGAAAGGAATGGGAGGAAAACGGGGCTTGCGTGCGATTTTATAAGCAAAGGGAAAACCATAAGTACGTTCGCCATTAACTCTCTGTCTCCTCGTTTTTAAAGGTGGGAGACACATATTCCTGCTCGAGAAAACTTAGGTCTGCTTGATTTAGGATTTTAGGGTGGCGCTCGTGAAAGTAGGAAGAGGTCAGCTGATGTACTTGATTTTCTTATATATAATAATTCAAAAATATTTTGTGGTTCTTAACTCACACATCCAGAACCACTATTTTACGTAACGATCGACATTTATCTGTTATAACGTTATTCTAAACTCAATGGAATAAATTCTAAAATTTAACTCGACTGAATAAAATAGATAACAAATTAAATTAACAATTTAAATTAAATTCGATTTAAAATATAAATCGATCTCAAACCATTAAATTCACCGATAATAAATTATTATTATTATTTTTTTATCGTTCATGTTCAAACAGAACTGACACTGATCATTTGAATTGTTTTGATTCTGTTTTTAACTTCGATTTCAATTACATTTTGTTCTCGTATTTCAATTATTTGATCGATAATTCACTATAAAAGTTAATTTATATTATCAACTAAATATTTAAAACCATATTAAATATTTAAAATAAACTATTCAAAAATCCGGGTCGTTACATTCTTCCCCCCTTAAAATAATTTCGTCCTCGAAATTGCTAAGATAGGAAAAATGGTACAAATCTATTATCTTTCAAAAATTCACTTATGTTAAAACTCAACTCCTCATATTTCAACATATTTAATTTCACCAAAAACTTTTGGTCTTCCTTTCATATTGAATATCACACACTATATATGCTTTCATTCATTTAACTCTGAATGATTCGCAATTTAGTTATTCACATCCAACTCATATTCTATTCATATTGGTTCAACACCAATTTATCCAAATTGATTCTAGTCAATTGATTCACTTCGAACCATTTAACTTGCTTAAGTTAAATTCCAATTCCAGAATCCAAATCCCAGGATTTTCATTTCAAATCCTTTTGAAATCACTTAAATATATACATGTATATTTATTTCCATTTCAAATTCAAAACATTTGAATATTCAATCTACTTGTTTTCTTTCAAACAAATTTCCATCAAAACTTTCTAAGGTAGCAATCCATCACTTAGAAACTCGAAAATGAACACTGATGATGTTGCAATCATCATCAGAATTATCTTCCAGTCACTGAAGTGAGTTCAGTGCTTTATTATTTTAAAAATCAATTCAAAATGATTTTCATTCAAAAACCCTTTCAAAATAAAACGATATTACTTTGAAAAATATTTTTCAACTTCCCAGGATTTTGAATTCTTAATTCTGGTTTGAATTTTATTTCTAATTTATCTCATTTGTATATATAATTCCTATACAAATTCTATTTGGGTTATAAATACCCATTTCCCTTTTATAATCTTGTTTGATTATAAAATCAACATCCAACACATCCATATAATAATAATTCTAGAAAATTATTCTTTCTATATCAAAAATAGAATTTTGGGTAAAATTATTTCATTTACCCACTTTAAAACAATATTATGTCAAATTTCTCTGTTTAAGTGTTTAGAAATTCCTATCGACTTCGTGGCATCCCACGATTCGACCAGAATTCATAAATCACTCAACAGACTAGCCAACACAATATAAAACAATTTTTATATCAAATAACAAATACGCTCTCTCGTATATATACTCAACTCATTCTAGGGTACTACTGACCCTATCTCTAATGAGCACATGCCACACAAGCCTAGGTATTCGCTTAACCTAAGCTCTGATACCAACTGAAACGACCCGCAAATCCGTGTTATCTGAGTTGACTAAAACACCACACGTCCAACTCAAATTGCACAGAAATACGACTCATTATTAGAAAGAAGTTAGAGGATGAGAAATAGAAAGAAAGAAATATTAGAATAGAAGAAAACAAAGATCACAAACTCACAGCGGAACGAATAAAATATATTATATAACATAAGCTTTGAAATACAATCTGTTTTGTACATAAATACATACCATAATAAGAGTACACATAACATTTGATTCAGCGGAAGTAACTCTAAATAACTAACGTTGAAGCCTCCAGCTTCAAGCTCCTCCAAGTGTATCTGTAAAAGCCTGAAACACTTGACTGCCCGTACAAATTTGGGCACCCAAGAGTTTAGGAAAAACAACACAAAATAAACTCTGGGTCAGCCATGGGACTGGTGTGAGTAAACTCCAACCACTTGTTTAACCTTTAAAAATCCTTTCAAAAGAAAAGATAATAGTAAGACCAGCCCACACATAAACATGGACGGTTTTTACCTTACTATAACCCAAAACACTTTGATACAAAAATCCAGTGATATTATAATAATGTCTACATCAAGTAAATAACCAAATAGCAGAACGCTTGCATCTCACGCTCCACATATATAGTATACAATCAAAAACCGCATGGCGCTTATTGGAGATTGGATTTCCAACATGACAAGGTATGGAACCACCTTCCGACTGTGTATCTCTAGAGAGGAATACACTGGGTTCAACAAGAACATCTTGTAACCCGGCCCACACATGACCGACCACTCATTTCGCTTGAGTGTATCGAATGTATATCACCAACGGTTGGACTCAAACCACCGTTTCCCGAATGGGCATAATCGATAGATTTAGAAACAAAAGGAATTTCTCTAGATAGGTGATTATACACCCTAATGGGTGCGACCCACATAGCCATGCTGCCTGCCCGATTTTTGTCCTTTCCCGGTTGTTGAGGCCTGAGGCTACGCATACTTACCATTCATTGATAACACAATCACTTTGAATGCCACATTGTCAGATCCTTTAATCACTAGTTGAGTTTGCACAAATATTCTGGATATTATGCTAAGGGATAAATCCGTTGCAACCATATACATTCATACAAACCAACCCATTTGATCATTGGAAATACTCTGTCAGACATTCGTCCATTTATGTTCGTTCTGGGATTGAACGAAACCGAAGGCACTATTTCTATAAATAGAAAAGCCCTTGCACTTTACTCCGTCTTCAATATATTCAGCATACTTGGTTCGCAACGCTTATGCCGATACGGAGTGGTTCTTCGAATAATAATCCAACCGGTCTCTCCATATTGACAACGATGGTCAAAAACTTCGATAGTCTGTGATTTAACTATCGAATAAAAACAAGTGTTCAATCAACATATCAAACAAATCACTGGGCTCTTTAATTAATATTTCATTAATTAAATCTCTCTCCCATTTTCTCTATCAATATTTGTTAACCAAATATTTTCAATAATCGTATTGCCTCTTATGCCATTTGGAAAACGTTTCCAAATATCAATTCTTTTATTTTCTATATATTAGAAAATGTCTCTATTTGCAATTGGAAATAATTCCAATCACTTATCTCTATCCCCTTTTGTTTACAACATTCGATTTTTATATTCACTTTACTATCGAATTCAATACGTCGATATAATGATTTCAAATTATCAAAATATCTTAAAAATATTCTAACTCCTTAAATTTCCGGAAAATTTCGCCATAACCTCCCCTGTATCGGGGGCATCGGGAAATTTCAAATAGCATCCCGGTATCTTCCTCAATCAAAAAGAAAAAGGAAAAGCCAAGCGGCTTGCCGATACGGCGCATAAAACCCATATATGAATTTAAACATGTACCTTTTTGTCGGGCATTACATTTATAAACTTCATATACCTCATTCCATACCTGTCTAACACCTGTTCACCTGTTTCCCATTCAATTCAATACCATCTAATCGTTTGAATTCAGTTTCGCCTATTTATTCTTTAAATCGGCCATTTTGCCTATTTCACTTCTTTGTTGAACATAACATGTTTAAACAAAATGTTTAACTTGCTCACCGCCAAATTGAATTTCAATTTCAATTCTAGTTTCCTTTTCTATTTGAATGTAAATTTTCAAATCGAATTCACTTATTCAAACCCCAATATCCATTCGAACTCTCATTAACTAATTCTTCTTTAGTTAATTCTATTCAATAATCAAAAATATGATTATTGTTTCAAAAATCATCTTCTTTACTTCACTTGAGTCCATATTTCTTTTCTAACTCAAGTCTAGATTTTTAAATGGAAATCCGGATTTTTATTTGCTTAAAAATCCCAATATTTATATATATATAATTCATTATGGTTTATAATGGTTTCTGGCGCTGCATTTTTGAAATTTTGATTTTGACATAACTAAAAATCTATACGACGAAATTCAGATTTTTCTTCTTCATTAGAAAACTATTATCAAATTGGTCCTGACGTTTCTTGTTTCGAAGAAATCCGACTTCAATTGAGTCCTGTATATTCAATTGAAGTTCGAATCGCCAATTTACGAACTGCAGCGCTGCGGCGAGTTCGTTTTAATTATATTTATAAATATAAACTTTTAAACTTCGTATAAAATGAATTTAACTCCTTCTAATATATATATAGATATATATATTCTAAATTCCATTTGAATTTTTGCATTTCAAATTCCATAGTTTTAAATCTTGTATTCAAATCCCATTTGAAATCCTTTATTCGAATTTCATTTCAAATCATTTATTCGAATTCGCACTTTAATTCAACTCCTTTTTGAATTTCTATATTTGAAATTCATACTTGAATTTAGATATTCAACTCCATTTTGAATTCCCTTTTTAAATTCCAATCTCACCCTTTTATTTGAATTCTATATTTCAAATCCCAATTCCTTTTCTATTTAATATTCAAATTAAATACTTGAATTTCTAGTTCAATTCCATATTCAAATTCAATACTTGAATTCATTTGAATTCTCTTATTCAAACTTTATATTTAAATTCCATTGGAACTTCTATATTCCGATTTCTATATTTGAATTTTATTGAAATTCAAATATTCAAACTCCTTTTTAAATTCTATATTCAAAATTCCATAGTTTAAAACCCATTTGAATTTCATATTCAAATCCCATAGATTAAATTCTATTTGAATTCAATTTGAATCTCTTATATTCAAATTGCATTTTCCATTTGAATTCTAATATTCAAATTCATTTCCAGCCCCATTTGAATTCTAATATTCAAATTCATTTTCAACACCATTGGAATTTCTAATATTCAAATTCATTTTCAACACCATTTGAATTTCTATTATTCAAATTCATGTTCAAATTCAATACTCGAATTACTATTTCAAATCTCTATTCAAATTTCATATTCAAATTCCATTCAATCTCTATTCAAATTTCACATTTGAATTTCTTCTTTGAAATACTATATTTCAAATTCTATTTAATTTCTCTTTGAAATTTCTATATTTCAAATTCTATTTTGAAATTCTACACTCAAATCTCTATTCGAATTTCTTTATTCGAATTTCTTTGAAATTCAAATTTTATTTTAATTCCTTGAATTCAATTTCTACTTTTCATTCAAATCTATTCAAATTCTATTTGAACTTCTATTTAAATTTCTAATATTCAATCTCCCTTTTAAAATTCAAATGTTATACTCAAATTTCATTTGAGTTATATATTTAAAAACTTCATTTCACATCCTACTTTGAAATTCCATTTCAAATCCCAATTTCACGCTTGCATTTCTATTTTTGAATTATCAAATGATAATTCTTTTTATTTCATTTATAACTTTGTTATAAAAGAACTATTTCTTAAACTTCGTTTAAAAAGAAACTACTTGTTTTATTTCAAAACAAGTTTATATTTTCATTTCCAAAAAATTCAAATTCTATTTAAAAATAGAAATTTTTCCCTTTTTAAATCTCCAATATCCTTTTTACGATATTTTAAATATCATTACTTAAGCCCAGTGATATTTAAACACACAAAGCAACGAATTATTTATTTTTCTAACACATCATATATAAAAATATATATATGCAAACAAATAAACAAACAGATAATATATTTTTGAGGAATCCAGTTGGATTCCTCCAACCTGTTTCCCTGCATCCACAGATGTTAGCACATAAATAATACCCATTCTGCTTCGTGGCAGAATATCGCGGTATAGAAGGTCATCCACTAATCATAGCGTGGGGCGTATAGGGTAATCATCCGCTATGAAACTGCGGGCATCCGCTAATGAGACTGCGGGAATCCAACCAATCAACCAACCCAATATATATATACATATAGCCTAAATAACTAATATATATAAAACAAGCAGAAAAATCCAAACAAGCAACAACAATTATTTTTAACGAAATAAAAATAATTCTAAAGGTGAGTGAAATTTACTCACCGAGATTTTTTCCTTTTTATTTGCCGAATATCCGATTAAGTTTCCGTATCGTCTCGGCTTGTTTCAACCAAATCCATTTCGTACCTACGATGATTTATTTTAATTCATCGATTAAACGGTTATTAAAATAAATAAATAAACTATCCTATGTATATTTAAATTATGTAAAGAGTATACCTTACCGGTTATTTCCAACTACTCGATCAATCCATGGGACAAACTTACGAACAGTTCCCAAAGATTCCCACCATCCATTTCTGACTAGACACCTCGTCCTACCTCTATTATCTCCTATCGAATCCATTTAACATCTTATCAATTTAAATAAACTACTAAATGAATTAATTAACTCTCCGAAGTATTTTTAAATTTTATTAAAAATGTATACCTTGCTGCTTCAATCATCTCCTCACATCCATCATCGCGTTCACCCTCAAAATCAAAGACCGAACTCTACCAAATCACCTCAGTTCGACACCTGACACCGCCTAACCTTCAGTTCATCATCGTCAGTTCAAAACCCCAATACCCTCGTTCTACCAGCTCTAAGACTTCCCTTAATCGTCTACAGTTGTACTCCTGTAATCCCAACATCACACCACCGTTTTCAAACTCGACCGCTCCCAAAATCCCCAATTACAACTCGGCTCGAATGAAAGCAACCGCACCCCTCAGAACAACTTCAAAACATACGCGAGCGCTTCTTATTCGCGAGCGCTTCAAGCTCGATGTCGGGCTCAGGGAACCACACGATTTCGATGTGGGTTTCTTCCTTAATTGCGACCATGTTTTCCCCCAAATTGCGAGCAGCCCGGGCATGGTGTCGAGCTTCAGAACGCTCAAGTTGAAATCGAGATTTTGATTCTATATATTTTTTTTTTTTTTCTTCTGGGGAAAAAGGGAAAGAACGAAGAGGAAGAAAGGAATGGGAGGAAAACGGGGCTTGCGTGCGATTTTATAAGCAAAGGGAAAACCATAAGTGCGTTCGCCATTAACTCTCTGTCTCCTCGTTTTTAAAGGTGGGAGACACATATTCCTGCTCGAGAAAACTTAGGTCTGCTTGATTTAGGATTTTAGGGTGGCGCTCGTGAAAGTAGGAAGAGGTCAGCTGATGTACTTGATTTTCTTATATATAATAATTCAAAAATATTTTGTGGTTCTTAACTCACACATCCAGAACCACTATTTTACGTAACGATCGACATTTATCTGTTATAACGTTATTCTAAACTCAATGGAATAAATTCTAAAATTTAACTCGACTGAATAAAATAGATAACAAATTAAATTAACAATTTAAATTAAATTCGATTTAAAATATAAATCGATCTCAAACCATTAAATTCACCGATAATAAATTATTATTATTATTTTTTTATCGTTCATGTTTAAACAGAACTGACACTGATCATTTGAATTGTTTTGATTCTGTTTTTAACTTCGATTTCAATTACATTTTGTTCTCGTATTTCAATTATTTGATCGATAATTCACTATAAAAGTTAATTTATATTATCAACTAAATATTTAAAACCATATTAAATATTTAAAATAAACTATTCAAAAATCCGGGTCGTTACAATGTGAAGGCCTCATTTTTGAATATTTTAACAATCTATCCTCTCCTTCTTCATCCTTTCTCTTACTACCATTATTCTACTTTAAATTCTTGATTTATGCACTTATACTCTGCCGATTTCAATACAAATTATATCAAACTTTAAAACGACCCGAACTTCCCCGTGAAGGAAAGCCCGAATTGCTTTTAGGACAAGACAAATCAGAACACAAACAGAAGAACATTTCATTGCTTATTACAATAATTACATCAGAGTACAAGAATATACAGAGTATGAATAAATATTACACATTATAAAATATCAGAGATTTAAATACAATACTGCAGAGGAAAAATAATACAAAACACAACTGAAAGAAATACACGGATACAGAGCTTTCCGAGTACAGTTCCAGCTGTAAACCAGGATCCTGTGAATATAATATCTGCAAAACCCTACTACTAGCTCCCCGTGTGGAAAATATGGGCACCTAGAGTTTAGGTTAAAACAATAAACTCCAGGTCGGTCATCTGACTGGTGTGAGAACTAAACAGTTATTCTTTTCATTTTGAAGTTAGGTAAATCAAGGGACCACGCTGTATAACACGGAACGGGTTTACCCCCAAGAATACCAGTGCATATAACAAACAGCGCAATGCTAAATAAAGAACAATGAAGCTATTATAAGACCCAGGTCTCATCACACAATGCAATGCAAGCCAGAGGATAGGGTTTTACCTTATAATAGCCAAATAATGCTCGATCCGTGAAATTTAATCTTTTATTATTACTATAAGTGAAGAAAACAACTTCAAATATAGATGTATCAATCATAGGCGGTATGAGCGCCCCATTCCACTATGTCGCCATATATAGGATTACAACTAAAACCGCAATGTCACGTATTAGAATTTGGATTCCCATCTATGAACCGAGGCAAGGGATCGTCCTCACCGCTTTGAGACGCTCTAGCCCGCCCCTCAGGAAAGTACTCAGTCAAGCCTTTGGATCCTCAGGAACGGTCCACACGGAGTGGATTAAAATGCCTGAAAAATGAGTTTCCCCGCCTTATGGGCGTGAAACTGGTCATATCCTGACCAGACCATCGGCACCGTAGTGACTGATATAACCGAGGCGCCTCACAATCCAACAACCACATGAGTCAAACTTGTCAGGGCTTGTAAACCACTGACACCACTTCTAGTTAGAAGGAAACGCATGTCCTCCCTGATGTCCTCTCCCGTTTCTGGTTTATACCGAGGTGTGAGGCACGCGAATTAACGCTACACAAATCCATGCTATATTAATGCCGTGCTTTGATCATCAACCACAAGGCTTTGCTTTTCAACAAAAGCCTTGATCACTGCATCTCAGCATGCCACACAGGCAATTCACGCCATGCAACTGATGTCTATCAATCACACAGAATGAAATCCAATATCAGACACACATCCATTTACAAGTTCGTTCCGGATCTGAATGAAACCGGACGCACCTTATTCCTCCCCCATATGTCCAATACGAGGGAGAGGCCCTCGCATATCCGTCGATCTCCAAGTATGTCTGGACGATCACCACTTATTACCTCGTCTTGGGTGTACAGCCCAATCAAGACATCGGTAATCATCCAAACGATGTGAAGGCCTCCGGTCTTCAACCACCGTCTTCGTCGACTTACCGTCGAATCAGTTATTCAGAATGGGTATAAACCCGGCCTTTCCGAATAACTCGCGCATATAATAAACGAGTGCTCTAAAAACACAACATACGCCTCATTCCAATTCAGAATATTCTTTTATTCAAATATTCACATCATTAGGGGAAGGTTCCTATTAATTTTATCAAAGATAAATTCTTTTAAATTTATTATTTAATCTTCCTTTGAATATCATTTCAAACCACGTTAAGGTTTTCCAAACTAGTTGGGATTAACGAACCTTACCGAAGTAATTATTTGTTTAATTTCCCAATCCCAACCTATTCATCCCATGGAGAAAAAATGGTAATACTCCATATCTAACACCACGGTGTTATCGGTAAAATTCATTAACATTTCATGTTCAAATCTAATTAAAGATTTAACTATCGCTTGGTGCAAAACTGGTGATACTCCATTCTCGATCATTTCAATCTAATTAAAGATTCGTTAAAACTCCACTTAGTTTTAATCTTCCCAAAAATCAATATTACTGATTATATACTTGAGAAATCATATCCTGTCTTTAACTGGGTTAAAGAACCAATGTCATTTAAAACACGGTTCACGATAAACCCAAAATACATCCCGTTCTATCAGTCTCTAACTGTGAATTAATAAGAGAAAAATTCCGTAAATATTAATCCCGAAGGTCGAAACCAACATCAGATCAATACCCAGGAAACCATACAACTTAGCTGATCTCCGCTTAGTTCCTAATTTTCTTAACTCCATTGGGTTTAAGAACAGTATTATTAAAGATACCATTCACGACAACCAAAAATTTCATTCCATTGTTACTTGGGTTAAAGAACAGGTTTTATCTAAAACGTTGTTCATGATAAACCCAAGATTCCAATTTAAATTCAATTCCAATTAAATATAAATTAATTGGTAAACTCCCTTAAATCTTATTTAGAAGATTTATTCTTTTCTCATTTGGGTTTAAGAATAGTGTTAATGAAGACACCGTTCACGACAAACCCAAAACCCAATTTGATATTAAATACAAGGCTCTGAATAGAAAATATAATGGCTTGTATTCAATAACAAATTCTGAAACCAACAAATATCGCATCGGAAATAACGATAAAATATCTTTCAAATTTCCATAACAATATCTGTATAATCATGAGATCCAACATCGAAATATACCGAAGATGATTTCGATTCAAATCCATTCCAATTCATATATTGGAAATTCTGACTATTTTTAAAACCATTTCAAATCCAGTTTATTTATTTTAAAAATATTGGATTATAATTCTAGTTCATTACTAGTTCATTTCGATGAAAATATATTTTTATCTTTTCAAATATGGAATTTTTCATCCCAATTCTTTCTAAATCATTTATTATGATTTTACACAAATTATTGATATTTTTAATAATTTTATCAAGGCCCATACAGTCGATTTCCATAAACGGTCATCGAACTGCACTTACAACGACCTTTTCCAAATTTGATTTGGACATAATTCCAAATCCAACCGTTAGATTTCAAATTTCTCATATTCGTTAGAAAGCTCTTTTCGATACGAACCCAATTGTCCCGGCTTCAAGAAAATCCGACGGTTGGATCTCCCGTATCATGAATTCGAAATCAATGGTCGAAATTCGCGAACTGCCGCCGCGCGGCGCGTTCTTTTCGGACCATTAAATATATATAATATATATATTATATATATTTCGTCGATTTCCTTTTAAAACGTATTTTATAAATCGTTTTAAATTCATTTTCAAAACGGTTTCAACTTAATATTCAATTTTAAATCAAAATTGAATATTCCATATCATTAACATATAAATGATAATATTTTCAAACATCAGATGTTTAAATCTCTTCATTTTCAATATCCATTATAAAAATGAATAAAATCGATATAAATATCGTTCACGTCAAAATGGTGTTAATCTAATCAACACGGCTTTATATATATTTAAATATATTCGTGTCCATCCCAAATCGTACATCAATATCAGATTTTGATTCTTTTCTGAATATTATTTTAAAATATTCGTTCTTTCCGAACTGGAATCAGACACAGTCAATTACCATATAATATTGATTATATGGATTTCATACAACACATGTATACAACAGCCATGATAAACAATCAACCATCATCCAAAGTGCATTCTACACTGTATAAGCATTAAATATAAATATTTAACACTTAAAACGGCCTATCAACTAAACGATCGACATACCACTAAACAATTGGGATTAGTGTACGCCAAATATCATCCCAAAACCCGTGTGGGGTTTCAACCAACAAACACTGAATATTATTTGTGCAGTTAAGCGATGTGTAAAATATATCGTCCTAATCCATATTAGTAAAATGGGTGGTCGTAAACAAATCGTCTGATTTGTAAATGAATATTTATTTTGTTCCTATCAACGTTAAAAATTATATTTTTAACGATAAAATATTTTATTCAACATATGAATATTCTATTCAGTTCACTTATACAAATAAAATGATATTTTTGTTGTTCTAACATATTTTAGTAAATTTTGAGGGCATAAGGGCGCGATACTAGAACCGGGATAAGGTCTAGCTTTATCCCTTGCCTAATAATGGCTCATGCCATACACAAACCAAATCATATCAATTCTTTATTCATCCCAAACCAAATTAAAACAAATATTCCAATCAACCAAACAATCAAACAAATCGTCCATGGTTTGTGGACGAAGGGGAGCAGTTCATATATGCAGCTAAAAATAAATAACTGTATAAAAAAATCGGTGAGTTCTCACCTTTGGGATCCACTCCTCCATTCTCTATTTCTGAACGGCTCGGATTTGCCCAATATTCCAATGCGATCCTTTCCCACTGTTCATAGAAAAAAATCGCATTTTTAATATGATGTTTATTTTAAAAAATCACATTTTTATAATGGCACTACATATATAAAAATCATATGTTTTTACAACGCTTCTTTCTATATTAAAATTATATTTTTATATCTCCAATTCTTATATAAAGATCGAATTTTTATTTTGCTTCATATATAATAAATATATTTTTATAAAGATTATATTTTTAATGCTACTTAACAGAGATAAAAATCATATTTTTGTGATGCTACATACATAATAAAAACCACATCTTTAATCCGCTACTTCATATATAAAAATCGTATTTTTATCTCGCTACGTACATAAAAAATATATTTTTGTATAATTAAAAATCACTTCTTTATATACATGAAAAATCACTTCTTTATATACATGAAAAAAAATCACTTATTTATATACATGAATAAATCATTTCTTTATAAACATGAATAATCACTTCTTTATATACATGAATAATCACTTCTTTATATACATGAAAAAATCACTTCTTTATATACATGAATATATATAAAAATCTAATCTTTATGTATATAAAAATCATAGCTTCATAGGAGTAAAAATCCTAACTTTACATCGCTTAGAAATCATCCATTCTCCTCGCTTAAAATCAAAATCAAAAGAGGAAAGAAAGGGAAAAAACTTACATTGAGCGAAGAAGAAGAAAGAAAAGGGGGGAAGTGTGGTTCCGGTGTAGGCGGCCGGTGGAATGGGGCTCACTGGCGGTCGGTGGTGGCTCTAGGTGGTGGTCGGCGCGGTGGTTCTAGGGGTGGCGGGCGCGGCTTTCAGCAGTTTAGGGCTTAGGGTTTTAAATCGACTGTTTTAATTAGAGGAGCAGAGAGGGAAGTGAGAGGGAGGTTGAGGGTGGAGAGCACCTGAGGGGCGGTGGGTAGAGGCCTCCGGCGGTGGTCAACGGCAAGGAGGCTGACGCGTTTCTTCGAGGCGGTTTTTTTTATTTTCTTCTGAAATGAAATCGACGGTCTGAAGGGGAGAGGGTTTTTTAAGGTTTTATTTAAAACTATATTATATTTATTAATATCCATTTAGTTGTCTTTTTATTCGACCTCCAAACGAGACCCAACGACTGTCGCCCCTAGCTAATTACCCCTATTCCGAATGCAATGGGATATGCCACATAAGCTGATTCGACTATTACGATCAGTTTTCATCAAAATCAAAATATAAATTTATATATATTGAATTTGAACGCACATTTTAATTTACCGTGGCCGCAATACTGACTCTAAAAATTCCAGAAAAATTATTTCTAGCTTCGTATTGACGATACGGTCCTAACAAAAATAATCTCATCAAATTTTGAGACCGTTTGAAAAATGGCCATTTTCCAGTCGATTAAATTCCACTGAAACTGGTCAAACGCGTTTAAATGCGCCATGCTCACATATATTGATTTCAAAAATAATGAAAATTGGAATCTAGAAATAATTTGGCATCGCAGATCCAACAAAAGTGGTTTCGTCGAAAACGGAGGTCGTTTGCAAAATTTCCATTTTTAAGGCCTTTATATATATTAAAAAATATATAAATTCCAAAGCGATTTTTCTAAATTTTAATCTGGACATATCTTTCAGTTTATCAAACGAAATCTCAGTTTTTTACATCTGTTAGAAAGATATGATCAAACAGATTCAAAGATTTCTTGTTTTGTTCAATTCTAACTTATATTGAATCCTGTATATTCAATTGAATTTAGAAATTGAATTTTCGAACTACCGCGCCATTTCAGGCTCGTTATATATTTAAAATAAATTTATTCATTTTAACTTCATCAAAATTAAAATTTCTGTTGTTATTATTTAAAATAAATCATTTTAAAGATTCAAAATTCATTAAAATATCCAAAATAAAAATTTTAAATTTGTTCTTATTTTCCGGGTTGTTACAATCTCCCCCACTTAAAATCTTTTCGTCCTCGAAAAGGAACGGAGCTAAAAGTTGTTTTACTAATCAACTCAACTTTCATTCTGGCATTCATTCTTCAACTTTTCAGTTTCTAAGAATTTCTAAATTTTTCAAAAATTTGGCTAATACCCTAAATTTTCGAAAAATTTCGCCATAACCTCCTATGTACGGGGAGCACCGGGAAAATCCACAAACCGCCACACAGGCCCTCTCATCTCAAAAAGAAAAAGAAAAAGCCAAGCGGCTAGCAAATCGGCTCATAAAATCATCCAAACCCAAACAAAACAGTAAATATGTACCTATTTGTTGCGCATACAATTTTGTTCCTCTGCTCTTGCCTCCTTGCTATGACCTGTTCAATGTATATACATATGTATGCATGCAATTTCAAACAATTTCCAACTCAGTTCAACATTCGACACAATTTGGTTATATTTATCGTTCATTCACATATGGGTTTTAAATGAATAATCATACCACACAACCATCAATCAATTTATTGATAAATTTTCAAATTCATAACTTTGGTATATATATATAGAAAATCATGTTTTTGGTGCCAAATCACAACAAATAATCCTATGTAAATTTTGGTTCTCAAACCAGTCTAATGGAAATATATAGATATCCCACCTTCGAAACTCGAGCACAAACGACTGATGTTGTACAGTCATCAATCGTTTCATCCCCGGGCGATTAGAGTGTGATTCTATATCTGCCCAATATATTTGAGATTTCGAATACACGCTAGCTAGGCGTATATGCAAAATCTTAATATACTCGACTGTCCAAATCAATATGAATAAAATATTCAAATACGTATAATAAGGTTTAAATTTTCAAAACAGAATTTGTTTTCATTTTTATTTTAAAAATAACACTCTTCCGACTCATTCTAGGGTACTACTGATCCTATCTCTAACGAGTCATTCTCATTGGATATTGCTAATCCAATCTCTGATGAATTCTTTCGTTCGGTTCTAATGTGTCTTGTTCTCGAGCTCTATAAACTAAAGCTCTGATACCAAACTAAAACGACCCGAACTTCCCCGTGAAGGAAAGACTAGGTTGCTTTGAGGACAAGACAAATCAGAACACAAACAGAAGAACATTTCATTGCTTATTACAACAATTACATGAGTACAAGAATATACAGAGTATGAATAAACATTACACATTATAAAATATCAGAGATTTAAATACATTACTGCAGCGGAAAAATAATACAAAACACAACTGAAAGAAATACACAGATACAGACCTTTTCGAGTATAGTTCCAACTGTAAACCAGGATTCTATGAATATAACATCTGAAAAATCCAACTGCTAGCTGCTCGTGTGGAAAATATGGGTACCCAAAGTTTAGGTTAAAACAAAAAACTCCAGGTCAGTCATGTGACTGCGTGAGAACTAAACAGTTATTCTTTTAATTTTAAAGTTAGGTAAATCAAGGGACCACGCCGTATAAAACGAAACGGGTTTACCACCAAGAATACCAGTGCATATAACAAACAGCGCAATGCTAAATAAAGAACAATGAAGCTATTATAAGACCCAGGTCACATCACACAATGCAACGCAAGCCGGCGGATAGGGTTTTACCTTATAATAGCCAAATAATGCTTGACACGCGAAATTTAATCTTTTATTATTACTATAAGTGAAGAAAATAACTTCAAATATAAATGTATCGATCATAGGCGGCATGAGCGCCACATCCCACTATGTCACCATATATAGGATTACAACTAAAACCGCAATGTCACGTATTGGATTTGGATTCCCATCTATGAACCGAGGCAAGGGATCGTCCTCACTGCTTCGAGATGATCTAGCCCGCCCCTCAGGAAAGTACTCAGTCAAGCATTTGGATCGTCAGGACCGGTCCACACGGAGTGGATTAAAATGCCTGAACAATGCGTTTCCCCGTCCTATGGGGCGTAAAACTGGTCATATCCCGACCAGACCATCGGCACCATAGTGACCGATATAACCGAGGCACCTCGCAATCCAACAACCACACGAGTCAAACTTGTCAGGGCTTGTAAACTACTGACACCACTCCTAGCTAGAAGGAAACGCATGTCCTCCCTGATGTACTCTCCCGTTTCTGGTTCATACCGGGGTGTGAGGCTCGCAAATTAACGCTACACAAGGCCATGCTATATTAAAGCCGTGCTTTGATCATCAACCATAAGGCTCTGCTTTTCAACAAAAGCCTTGATCACTGCATCTCATCATGCCACACAGGAAATTCACGCCATGCAACCGATTTCTATCAATCACACAGAATGAAATCCAATGTCAGACACACATCCATTTACAAGTTCGTTCTAGGTCTGAACGAAATCGAAGGCACCTTATTCCTTCCCCATATGTCCGAAACAGGGGAGAGGCCCTCGCATATCCATCGATCTCCAAGTACGTCTGGACGATCACCACTTATTACCTCGTCTTGGGGGTACAGCCTAATCAAGACATCAGTAATCATCCAAACGATGTGAAGACCTCTGGTCTTCAACCACCGTCTTCATCATCGACTTATCGTTGAATCGGTTAATCAGAATGGGTATAAACCCGGCCTTTCCGAATAACTCGCATATATAACAAACGAGTGCTCTAAAAACACAACATACGCCTCATTTCAATTCAGAATATTCTTATATTCAAATATTCACTTCATTAGGGAAATGTTCCCATTAATTTTATCAAAGATAAATTCTTTTAAATTTATTCTTTAATCTTCCTTTGAATATCATTTCAAACCATGTTAAGGTTTTCCAAACTAGTCGGGATTAACGAACCTTACCGAAGTAATTATTTATTTAATTTCCTGATCCCAACCTTTCATCCCATGGAGCAAAACTAGTAATACTCCATATCTAACACCACTTTGTTATTGGTAAAATTCATTACCATTTCACATTCAAATCTAATTAAAGATTTAACTATCGCTTGGAGCAAAACTGGTGATACTCCATTCTCGATCATTTCAATCTAATTAAGGATTTGTTAAAACTCCACTTAGTTTTAATCTTCCCAGAAATCAATATTACTGATTATATAACTTGAGAAATCATATCCTGTCTTTTACTGGGTTAAAGAACCAATGTCATTTAAAACACGGTTCACGATAAACCCAAAATCACATCCCATTCTATCAGTCTCTAACTGTAAATTAGTAAGAGAAGAATTCCCTAAATATTAATCCCGAAGGCCGAAACCAACATTAGATCAATACCCAGGAAACCATTCAACTTAGCTGATCTCCAGATAGTTCCTAATTTTCTTAACTCCATTGGGTTTAAGAACAGTATTATTAAAGGTACCACTCACGACAACCCAAAATCTCATTCCATTGTTACTCGGGTTAAAGAACAGGTGTTATTTAAAACACCGTTCACGATAAACCCAAGAATCCAATTTAAATTCAATTCCAATTAAATATAAATTAATTGGTAAACTCCCTTAAGTCTTGTTTAAAAGATTTATTCTTTTCTCATTTGGGTTTAAGAACAGTGTTAATGAAGACACCGTTCACGACAAACCCAAAACCCAATTTGATATTAAATACAAGTCCCTGAATAGAAAATATATTGGCTTATATTAAATATCAAATTCTGAAACCAACAAATATCGTATCGGAAATAACGATATAAATATCTTTCAAATTTCCATAACAATATCTGTATAATCACGAAATCCAACATTGAAATATTCCGAAGATGATTTCGATTCAAATCCATTCCAATTCATATATTGGAAATTCTGGCTATTTTTAAAACCATTTCAAATCCAGTTTATTTATTTTAAAAATATTGGATTATAATTAAAGTTCATAACTAGTTCATTCCGATGAAAATATATTTTTATCTTTTCTAATATGGAATTTTTCATCCTAATTCTTTCTAAATCATTTATTATGATATTACACAAATTATTGATATTTTTAATAATTTTATCAAGACCCGTACAGTCTATTTCCATAAACGGTCATCGAACTGCACTTACAGCGACCTTTTCCAAATTTGATTTGGACATAATTCCAAATCCAACCGTAAGATTTCAAATTTCTCATATTTGTTAGAAAGCTCTTTTCGATACGAACCCAACGGTCCTTGTTTCAGGAGAATCCGACAGGCGGATCTCCCGCAATTCTAAGCCAATGGTGGAAATTCGCGAACTGCCGCGGCGCGGTGCGTTCTATTCGGACCATTAAATATATATATATATATATTTATATAATATATTTCATTGATTTCCTTTTAAAACGTATTTTATAAATCGTTTTAAATTCGTTTTCAAAACGGTTTCAACTTGAGATTCAATTTTATATAAAAATTGAATATTCCATATCATTAACATATAAATGATAATATTTTCAAACATCAGATTTTGAAATCTCTTCACTTTCAATATTCATTATAAAAATGAATAAAATCGATATAAATATCGTTCACGTCAAAATGGCTTTAATCTAATCAACACGGCTTTATATATATTTAAATATATTCGTGTCCATCCCAAATCGAACATCAATATCAGATTTTGATTCTTTTCTGAATATTATTTTAAAACGAGTGGAAACCCGTGCGTTGCACGGTTGCATAAGATGTTGGGTGTCATAATTTGTTGAGATGATTAAATTGTGTGTGTCGTGGATTGTAATAATCATATACATAGAGTGAAAATAGTCACAATTGAAGAACATGAGATGATCGATTGTTCAGTGGTATTGCATTAGTTTTGAGGTCATAGCTTGAAAGTATGAGAGAAAGTAGCCAAAACTTAATTTTACTGCATAAAAGGTTAACATTTGTAACATTACATATCGTTTTATTCATGTTGAATGTGGTTACACAGTGTTAATCAAGCTATGGCATGTTATCTACTTATCATAAATTCTACTTTATTTTTAGCTGTGGAACAACCTGTATGATATAATATGTGTTTAGAAAAACCGATATGATAGTGATGTTGATATATGTAATAGGCTAATTGATGTAGTATTGGATTTGTACAAAAGAACAAATAACAGATTTAACACTTTTCATAATCCATTTTCCATTGTAAATGCTATTGTTGGAATGAATTAAGTGATAGTTCATTACTATTTTTAATGCATTCATTCAATTCATAAATTGATCCTACGTTATTTCCTTTTCCAGTACATAAACGAACAACTAATGAATCATTTATTTAGTTTATCGTCCCACTTCACATTGAAGGCATAAAGTAAATGCCCCATGAATGCCTACCTGATGTAAATGCAATTTATGCATTCAAATTATATCAGGCTACACATATCTGTATAAATATTGTAATACCTTTTACTGTTCTATTTAAAACATGCATTTACCAAAAATGAATTTGAAGTTGATTTACTGATCATATATTATGCGAGAGTCGATATCCCTTTTTTAAACAACTTTCCGAATATACAAATTATTCATTTTTATATATACAAAGGTTGATAGTAGGAATAATCAGATTTGATGTAGCATGCATGAACTACCTGCAATAGCAAAATGCATTAAATGCTCTAACGCCCACATTATTTTCCTTTCGTGCTTAATACATTTGTGTCATTATCAATATTTTTCAAACCTAATTAATTTATATGAGAATTAGAACATATTCAATTAATTTTTTTTCTATCTCTTCAATAGGAACAAACATAATGTATTTATTTTGTTAATTAAAACCGGAGTAGTTATGAATTATATGAGAGATAAAACATAGCAGTAAGAAAACATGAATTTAAAGTCAAAGTGTTGATCTTGTATTATGCAGGTATAGGTCAATGCCATTTTTTAAATTATTCTTCATAATGCACAATCAATCCAACTGTACAAATTTACATATACACATTGCTACAACTTTTAATCAGGAAAAAAAGTAAATATTAAAACTTGCAATAATAACACAGTAATTTACCTTTACCTTCGTAGCATTTCAATCCATGCATACAATAAGCATACACTGAATAGTCAAACTCACTATCCTTCTTTCACGTAAAAAGTAATAAATACAATCAATCAATATTAGTTATAATCCAAAAAAAAAAGCAATAACAAATTTTGTCATAGCAAGCCAAACCTATATTTTTACATGCATACATCAAATAGCGCCTTAGTAACGTTTTGTTACATACCATCCATTAATGTCATCATGTTCCTACACACGAATTGAATTGAAGGGAAAACACATGCTTATTTTACATTCAAAAAACGGAACAAAAATACAATATACATGAAATAAGTAAGTGGAGAGGAAGCTAATCAGTTAATAAAAAAATTAACATATAGTGGACACATTTAATATATCATTAAAATTATAGTTATGATGGAATATTAATAGCATTTGAATGATGCATGGGAAAGAGCGGTTAATGCAATCAACATATGTTAGTATAAAATATTTAAGGAATATTATTATATGTAGTGGGCAGAAATAAATAATTAAAATTAACATATAGTGGACGCATTTTATATGTCATTAAAACGATAATTATGATGGAATATTAATAGCGTTTGAATGATGCATGAGAAAGAGCAGTTAATGCAACCAACATATGTCAGTATAAATTTTAAGTAACGAAAATTATTATATGTAGTGAACAGAAATAAATACAAAGGAATATAAAAATTTAAGATTACATATTTTCATGTTGATTGCAAAGATATTGTAGTACAACCAAAAGTATTCATGTTCACTGCAAAGATATTTATGACATCCAATTTATAGAAGGTTTATCTTTGTCAAAGCTTTTGTATCAAACATAACATATTTATATGATGCATCAATGGATAAGTAGAAATATATTTAAGTTTATAACAAAAATATTAAGTAAGGAAAATTATTGTATGTAGTGGACAAAAATAGATATTCCATCATAAAATTAGTGGAGAGGTGTAAGGAATATATAATTGGATGCTAATCAATTGTTATATTAAATTAACATATAATGGAAGCTAATCAGTCATCAAAAATGTTAACACATAGTGGACACATTCAATATATCATTAAAATTTTAGTTAATCAGCTATTTAAAATATTAACATATAATATATAATATACAACTGTATAAATCATTTGTGAAAGCTAATCATTCATTAAAAAAATTAGCATGACTTCATGTAAAGAATATATAGCACATCATATGGTGGGTATAGAAAGAACACATGCACTGATGATACCATCCAAAGAACAATAACGAAGATTGATTCCAGTAGGATCATTTCCACAAAATACTTACAGCATCAACACATTAACTAAAGAAAGGATTGAAAACGGTACATATATTGAAACTTATTGTCAACATTTAAACATTTGTTTAAGTACACGTAAAAAAATGTAATTATCAATTATGACATTTGTTTAAGTACACGTAAAAACATTTAAACATTTGTTTAAGTACATATATTTATGACATTTGTTTAAGTACACGTAAAAAAATGTAATTAAAAAATAAGTGGAGAGGAATATATAATTGAAAGCTAATCAATTATAAAAAATTATGGCTGATACATAGCAGAATATGTTAATTTGTGGAAGATACAATCAGTTATTTAAAAAATTTGTGAAAGTTATAATCATTAAAAATGGTAAATTGTTTGTGGAAGCATATAAGGCATAAAAATATTAACATATATTTTTATGCATTTAATATATCATTCAAATTATTACAGTTATAATGGAATGATATTAGCGTTAGAATGATAAATCTGAGCCACTCTTTGTCTCTTGTATCTTTAAATCTGAACCGCTCTTTGTCTTTGTGTTTGTCCAAGGGGGGATTTTATTATATAGATATTCGTTATTTTAAAATATTCAATCTTTCTGAACTAGAATCAGACACAGTCAATTACCATATAATGTTGATTATATGGATTTCATACAACACATGTATACAACATCCATGATAAACAATCAACCATCGTCCAAAGTGAATTCTACACTGTATAAGCATTAAATATAAATATTTAACTCTTAAAACAGCCTGTCAACCAAACGATCGACATACCACTAAACAATTGGGATTATTGTACGTCAAATATCATCTCAACACCCGTGTGGGGTTTCAACCAACAAATACTGAATATTATTTGTGCAGTTGGGCGATGTGTAAAATATATCGTCCCAATCCATATCAGTAAAATGGGTGTTCATAAACAAATCGTTTGATTTGTAAATGAATATTTATTTTATTCCTATCAACATTAAAAATTATATTTTTAACGATAAAATATTTTATTCAATATATGAATATTCTATTCAGTTCATTTATACAAATAAAATGATATTTTTATTGTTCTAACATATTTTAGAAATTTTTTATGGCATAACGGCGCGATACTAGAACCGGGATAAGGTCTAGCCTTATCCCTCGCCTAATAATGGCTCACGCCGTACACAAACCAAATAATATCAATTCGTTATTCATCCCAAACCAAATTCAAACAAATATTCCAATCAACCAAGCAATCAAACCAAACAATCAAACAAGTCGTCCATGGTTTGTGGATGACATGGAGTAGTGCATATATGCAGTTAAAAATAAATAACTATATAAAAAAATTCGGTGAGGAGTTCTCACCTTTGGCATCCACTCCTCCATTCTCAATTTCTGAACGGCTCGGATTTGCCCAATATTCCAATGCGATCCTTTCCCGCTGTTCATAGTAAAAATCACATTTGTAATATGATGTTTATTTTAAAAAATCACATTTTTATAATGGCACTTCATATATAAAAATCATATATTTTTACAACGCTTCTTTCTATATAAAAATTATATTTTTATATCTCTACTTCTTATATAAAGCTCGAAATTTTATTTCGCTTCATATATAATAATTATATTTTTATAAAGATCATATTTTTAACGCTACTTAACATAGATAAAAATCATATTTTTGTGATGCTACATACATAATAAAAATCACATCTTTAATCCGCTACTTCATATATAAAAATCGTATTTTTATTTCGCTACGTACATAAAAATTATATTTTTATATAATTAAAAATCACTTCTTTATATACATAAAAAATCACTTCTTTATATACATGAACAAAAATCACTTATTTTTATACATGAATAAATCACTTCTTTATATACATGAATCATCACTTCTTTACATACATGAATAATCACTTCTTTATATAGATGAATAATCACTTCTTTATATACATGAAAAATCACTTCTTTGTTTACATGAAAAATCACTTCTTTATATACATGAATATATATAAAAATCTAATCTTTATTTATATAAAAATCATAGCTTCATAGGAGTAAAAATCCTAACTTTACATTGCTTAGAAATCATCCATTCTCCTCGCTTAAAATCAAAATCAAAAGAGGAAAGAAAGGAAAAAAAACTTACGTTGAGAGAAGAAGAAGAAAGAAAAGGGGGGAAATGCCGGTGCAGGCAGTCGGCGGAATGGGGCTCACTAGCAGTCGGCGGTGGCTCTAGGTGGTGGTCGGCGCGGTGGTTCTAGGGGTGGTGGGCGCGGGTTTCAGCAGTTTAGGGCTTATGGTTTTAAATCGACGGTTTTAATTAGAGGAGGAGAAAGGGAAGCAAGAGGGAGGTCGAGGGTGGAGAGCGCATGAGGGGCGGCGGGTGGAGGCCTCCGTCGGAGGTCAACGGCGCGGGGGCTGATGCGTTTCTTCGATGCGGTTTTTTTTATTATTACTTTCTTCTGAAATGAAATCGACGGTCTGAAGGGAAGAGGGGTTTATAAGGTTTTATTTAAAATTATGTTGTATTTATTAATTTCCATTTAGTTGACTTTTTATTCGACCTCCAAACGAGACCCAACGACTGTTGCCTCTAGCTAAATACCCCCATTCCGAACGTAATGGGATTGCCACGTAAGCTAATTTGGCTGTTACGATCAGTTTTCATCAAAATCAAAATATAAATTAATATATATTGAATTTGAACGCACATTTTAATTTACCTGGCTGCATACTGACTCTAAAAATTCCAGAAAAATTATTTCTAGCTTCGTATTGACGATACGGTCCTAACAAAACTAATCTCCTCAAATTCTGAGACCTTTTGAAAAATGGCCATTTTCCAGTCGATTAAATTCCACTGAAACTGGTCAAACGCGTTTAAATGCGCCACGCTCACATATTGATTTCAAAAATTATGAAAATTGGAATCTAGCAATAATTTGACATCGCGGATCCAACAAAAGTGGTTTCGTCGAAAACGGAGGTCGTTTGCAAAATTTCTATTTTTAAGGCCTTTATATATATTAAAATATATATAAATTCAACAACGACTTTTCTGAATTTTAATCTGGACATATCTTTCAGTTTATAAAACGAAATCTCAGTTTTTTACATCTGTTAGAAATATATGATCTAACATATTCAAATATTTCTTGTTTCATTCAATTCTGACTTATACTGAATCATGTATATTCAATTGAATTTAGAAATCGAATTTTCGAACTGCCGCGCCATTTCAGGCTTGTTATATATTTAAAATAAATTTATTCGTTTTAACTTCGTCGAAATTAAATTTTTTGTCCTTATTATTTAAAATAAATAATTTTAAATATTCAAAATTCATTAAAATAACCAAAATAAAAATTTTAAATTGGTTCTGATTTTCCGGGTTGTTACAGACTTCTTTTATTTTCATTCCCTATCAATCACTCTTTGTTTGAAGGTGCTATCTAATAGTTTTAGGTCTATTGTAATCAAAAAATTTAAGGGTGTGTTCCTTATAGCCCAGAAATCAAGGAAGAGAATCAGTGTTAACCTTATAGCCGTGAAATTAAGGGTGTTGAATCAGTGTTAATGTAACGTCCCGCATTTTTATCGGTTTGTATTTGAATATTTAAATCAGTTTAAATATTGAATTCGTAATATCAGTGGATTTATATATATATTAGAACGAAGTTGAACATATAAAAATATATATTAAATATAATCGAGCTCATAACGACGCTGCAGTTCGTAATTTAACGTTTTGAACTTCAACTGAGCGTACATGATCCGTTACAAGTCGGATTTCTTCAAAACAAGAAATGTTGGAATCTGTTAAACTGTATCTTTCTAACAGAAGTGAAAAATCAAGATTTAGCGTTACAGATTGCGAGTTATATCCAAATCAAATTTTCTAATAGTCGCTATAGAATCGTTTATCGACCGTAACAGTTTATTTGATGTAACTAGATATCGGTTTCGAATTTAGACAGAATTTTTTTGGGATGTAGTGATAATTTAATTTTTAGAATTTTACTGTAATCTTTAATTAATTAAATATGCAACTTTTTATTTGAAGTATTTTGCACCCTATATCAATATTTTGAGGTTTCACAATATGAGTTAACATACCGATATTATTATATTTTTGAGATCGTGACACCTTGTTGGGTACGATCGTAATCTTATTTCTGTCCGTAGCAGTTCGAAAATAAAAGAAATTCCCGGAACCGGTATTGCATTAGTTATATAAAGGGATGTACTAAACTTTTAAATAAAATATACCTTTCCTTATGCTTCAGTGCTAAGCATCGTACCCTTGTTTTTTCCTACTGCTTAAGTTCAACTAATATAAACAATTCATGACCGGTCTACTGCCTTCAAATCATAAGAAGGACAAAAATGAAAAAAAATGAAGTCATCTCCTATCTAATGAACATGACCTACCCTAATTCTTTGTTGCAAAGAAAAGCACGCTCTACCCTAGGATTCTCTACACAGCTAACTTACAAACCATTACCTATTACTTCAATGAAAAGAAAACTTACCATACACTAGCCTAACTTCTACATGCCTAAAATATAAAATAAAATACTTCATCCTTAAGTTCGAACGTGCTAACCTATACACTATATGTGTAATTTTACTTAAGAAGTAAGTTTCTTCATATATAAATATTCACGCACTAACCGGTATTCATTTGGCTTCCTTCCTCAAAAAAATATATATAAACAAGCAAAGAAAAAAATACAAGGCGTGGTGAAGCAGGTCTTACTTGCTGTTAGGTGGCGGACATATGAGGGGGAGGTTGGGCTGAAGCCTGGTGGTGGCTGTCGAGTGGGATGCAGGGTCTGCTGAGTGAAGAAACACAAGTTGCGAGGTGAGCTTCGCTGAGGAGTGTTTGTGCTGCCGATGGGATTGTCAGATGGACGGTAGTAGGTATAGGAGGGAAGGAGATGGTTATGAAATCTCATGCTGTTGGACCCTTCGATGGGGCTATATACAGTAAAGCTGATGGTGGAGAAATTAAAGTCTGGAGCATGACATGCGAGAAGGCGTTAAAGCAGAAGTTGGAAAGGAAGCTCTGCATGCACAAAAAGGGAGAGGGGACGTGAAGAGGGACGTCAGTAAGTGTGATTAGGAGGTTTGTGGAGGAAGACGTTGGGTTGATTAGCAAAAGGGTGGGACGTGGTCATTGCAGTGGAATACGTTGGGGTCCTTGTTATAACGTGGAAGCTTTTGCATTCAAGGAGCAGAAGGGGCGTTTTTTATACTGAAGCGACCAGCGGATTTGATGAAGTACTCGACTATCTTCATCTATTAGTTCTTGTGTTGCAACATCCAAAGGTGGGACTTGAAAAGCAAATGGATCGAAATAATTTCCCTGATGCATCATCTGAGCAGATGGTGCACTAACTCCAAGCCAACCATCGGCACCTCAATGCAACATCTCTTACAGTCTTCTGCTTAAGTGTAGAAGCTATCTTGATGTACTTCATAGTGCTGTGTTCACTAGCATGTTTAATTAAGCCTTGCTTCAATATATGCTGCTCCTCCAGGGTCCATTCAGGAGTCAAATCGGATTTTTGTTGGATCCCTACAACCGGGTCGACCCGCAGATTGCTAGAAGAGGATCCACTCTGACCGACTGATCCAACATCATTATTAACAAAACCATGACTCCTCTGAAAGTACGCGCCATTTGAAACACCGATGTTACCTGAATTCGCCATATTTACGGTCCCTGCCATTCTTGGGTTCACATTTAAACTACTATTTCCACTATTTTCCGGTTGAAATGAAAGCATGTGACTTGTAGCGTTGGATAAGGATGGAAGGACTCAAGTGTGCAATTGGGCTCGACAGTTTTACAAATGGTAAAGAAGTTTTGTTGTTTTTATTGAATTCCTAGGAGGGGTGTTGGTTTGTTTATTGACTGAAATTGTTATCGAGTTAAGGACTTTGGAGTATAAAGTGTCTGCATGATGTAGAGAAGCCATAGGAACAACCATAAGTGATTGGTGAGGTTTGGGAAATATTGATGTCGTTTCTGTTTCGGTACAACAAAGAGAAGCAGTTGAGACCTGACTTGAACAAGAAGGCCGAGCTTCAATGCATGGTGATAACCTTGACAGGGAGATCGAGGGCTGATCATTGTTAAAGTCGGAACGGTGAACGTTTGATCATGGGAGGAGATATCGGCGTGAGCAGTAATAGGCGTGGGTGAATTACTGGAGTCGGTATTTGCAATGGACGAAGGCTACGCTCTGAAATGAGGTTGGAAGTCATTACAAATTATGGCAGAATAAAACGCCTGATATCATCAACTGACGCAAATCGTTATTTAACGGTTAATGCGCAGGGTGAGTAAACTCACTAACTCTGTTCTATTTTAAAATATTATAATTATATTTTAATATTGGTTGAATGTTGTGTGATTGCCGTTTAGGTAGATTACAATTAAATTGTTTGAAATAATATAAACCATTATATATCTAAACTGACGATTGAACACTGATATTTCATAATGATATGAAATTGATGATATTTATTGTGGCTAACATCTGTGGATACAGGAAACCGGTTAGAGGAATCAAACCGGATTCCTCAATATTTGTATGTATTGTTTGTTTTATATTATTTATATATACATGGTCTGAACCTAAATAACATTATTAGGAATTAGAACTAAAATTCGATGATGTCGAACATAATAAAGTAAGTTATTTTAGGAATTATAATCAGATAGGATAGCTAATATTTAAATTTAAACCAAAAAATTATAATAGGATATGAAATCAATATTTAGTTATAAACTTGATATTGATTTAATGAGAGCCTGACTTAGAAACAGAGTTTATCAAATGAAATGGGAATATGGCAGCGTATTGCAGTAGTTATAAAAGAGAATATAGCAGCGTATTACAGTAGTTATAAAAGAGAATATAGCAGCGTATTGCAATAGTTATGAAAGAGAATATAGCAGCGTATTGCATTAGGTATAAAGGAAAATATAGCAGCGTATTGCATTAGTTATAAAGGAAAATATAGCAGCATATTGCATTAGTTAAAATATAACGGTTTTAAAGTGAGTCGATAAGTTATGATGTTTTAAAATGATATACTGAGCATGATAAGGAAAGTGATATAGTTTTAAATAAATTAGAACCCGTTGTACGTTGGTTGAGTTGAGTAACTTTCGAGGCGTCAATCTGATGTTGGTTTCGGCCTTCGGGGTTGATACTTAGAAATTTATTCACTCACCGATTTATAACAAGGAACTAATAGAGTAGAAGTGAAGGGAAGTAAGGAAGAGTTGATAAAAATATGGGAAACTAGAAAGTTAGTATTAAATAAAAGGGCCAGTGTTTGTGAATGGATGTTTGTTTTTACTTCGATAGTTAAATAACCGACTATCGAAGTGTTTTGACCATCGTTGTCAATACGGAGAGACCGGTTGGATATATTATCTGAAAACCACTCCGTTTAGGCTTAAACGCTGCGAATTAGATGCTGCTGAAGATAATTGAAGACGGAGTGAAGTGCAAGTGTCGTCCTGTTCCAGAATAGGTGATTTTTGTTTGTCCAGTCCCAGGACAACTTGTATGGACGAGTGTCTGACAGAGTATACCTAACAAATCACGTATAGTTGATCTCTTAAAGGTACTACGTCTGGTGGCGGAGGAATTCGTTCCTCTTAGCTTTTTATACCCGTGATATTTTTGGAAATCGATTAGTGAATTGACGGGTTTGACGATGTGGCATTCAAAGTGAATGGTGATCAGATGTTCTGAAGATAGACGTAGCCTCTAGCCTCACAAACCGGATATGACAGAAGTTGGGCAGGGCAGCATGGCTAGTTGGGTCATACCCAAGCAGGGTGTATTGTCACCGATCTAGAGAAAATTCATATTTGTTCTTCTTTTCGATTCTGTATCTTCGGATTACGGTTGGATGGCCAACAACCGTGGTGGCAATATATTCGCTACACTCAAGCTAAATGAGTAGGCGGTCATGTGTGGCTGGGTTGCAAGACGTTCTTGTTGAACCTGCAGTGTATACCCTCTAGAGTACACTGATCGGAAGGTGCTCCCATACCTTGCTTGTTAGGATCCAATCTCCAATAAGCGCCCTGCGGTTTATGATTTTATACTATATATGTGGAACGTGAGATGCAAGTGTTCTGCTATTTGGTTATTTATATTGATTAGACATTATTATAATATCACTGGATTTTGATATCAAAGTGTTTGGGTTATAGTAAGGTAAAAACCGTCCATGTTTATGTGTGGGCCGGTCTTACTATTATCCTTTTGTTTCAAAGGGATTTTCAAAGTTAAACAATATGGTTGGAGTTTACTCACACCAGTCCCATGACTAACCCAGAGTTTATTTGTTTGTGTTTTCCCTAAACTCTTGGGTGCCCAAATTTGTACGGGCAGACAAGTGTTTCGGACTTTGCAGATTCACTTGGAGGAGCTCGAAGCAGGAGGCTCCACTGTTAGTTATTTAGAGATTATTTCCGCTATGATGTAAATGAGTTATACTCTGATATGGTATGTATATACAAAATTCAGATTTTGTATTTCAAAGTTATAATACATTTTATTCGTTCCGCTGTGAGATTCGTGTTTACTCTGATTCTGTTCAGTTGTGTTCTTCTTACTCTTCTATTCTATTAGTTCTACCTTATCTTTCTCATCCTCTAATTTCTTCTATTAATGTCCCGGTATTTTCGATGCTCGAGAAATTGACAGTGTATTTATGTTGATTTTCTGGGTCGAAGTACTGCGGCAATTACAGTGGTATCAGAGCTATTGGTTAAGTGATTACTTTGGCTCTGTGGCAAAACTCAATAGAGATGGAGTTTGTAATACTCTAGATTGAGTTAAGTGTATATATATGAGCGCGTATTTGTAATCAATATAAAATCTGTTTTATATTGTGTTGGTTGATCTGTTAAGTGGTATATAAATTCCAGATCGACGCGTTTAGCTGACGAGGTCGATAGGGATTTATAAACGCTTGGATAGAGAAATTCGACATAGTATTATTTTGAAAGAGGGTAATGAAATAATTTTACCTGAAATATATTTTGATATAAAAAGAAGTATATATCTTGAGATTATTATAGTATATTGGATGTGTTGATCGTTATTATGATCGAATAAGATTTATAATTGAGTTGGTTGTATAAATAACCCGTCGAACTATTATGTAAGTATAATATGCAAAATCAGATGAACTAAATCTGAATTTAAACCAGAATTGTAATAGAACTCTAGAAACTTAAAAAGGTACTGTAAATTGAATTTGAATTAAATATATGGAATTTTAAGATCCTGGGTGAATTCAGAAATATTTTCCAAGCATTTGTAAGGGATATTTTAAAGTAATTTCAAAATAAAAGTGTTTGAACTAATATAGTATTGAACTCACTTCGATAGCTGGAAAACAATTCTGATGATGACTGCAGCATTATCAGTGTTCATTTTCGAGTTACTAAGTGACGGATTACTACCAAAGATTTTTGTTTTGAAATAATTTGTTCGGAAATTCAAATGTTTTGAATTTCTATGAATATATATGTATATGATTTCAAACTGATTTGAAATAAAAACCCAGGAATTTGAATTCTGGAATTTAGAATTTAACTTATGAAGTTAAATAAATTGAAATGGTAAACGTGAATAAATAAATTAGAATTTAAGTTAAACTAAGTTAAATAAACTTGGATGGATTAAAGATAATATAGAATGAAATTGGATTGTTGAGTAGGAGTTTGGGGTCGAGATTTGAAGTGGACGTGGAAGTGGAGTTTGACTTGAGTACAAAAGAATGATTGGATTGAGGGTACATTCAGTAGAGATGGATTGATATGGCATTTGTATAAGCTGAACTGATAGCAGGTGGAAGAGATAGAGTTAAATGCCAACAAAAAGGATAAAAGATTCGACGCAAGGATTGAGTTATGGGGATGTGAAGTATGAAATTTCAACCAAGCAGGTTGTGAGGAGTTAGAATTAGAGCATCTCCACTTCTTAGCAATTTCGGGGACGAAATTCTTTTAAGGGGGAAGGAATGTAACATCCCGCATTTTTATCGGTTAGTATTTGAATATTTAAATCAGTTTATATATTGAATTCGTAATATCAGTGGATTTATATATATATTAGAACGAAGTTGAACGTATAAAAATATATATTAAATATAATCGAGCTCATAACGACGCTGCAGTTCGTAATTTAACGTTTTGAACTTCAACTGAGCGTACATGATCCGTTACAAGTCGGATTTCTTCAAAACAAGAAACGTTGGAATCTGTTAAACAGTATCTTTCTAACAGAAGTGAAAAATCAAGATTTAGCATTACAGATTGCGAGTTATATCCAAATCAAATTTTCTAATAGTCGCTATAGAATCGTTTATCGACCGTAATAGTTTATTTGATGTAACTAGATATCGGTTTCGAATTTAGACAGAATTCTTTTGGGACATAGTGATAATTTAATTTTTAGAATTTTACTGTAATCTTTAATTAATTAAATACGCAACTTTTTATTTGAAGTATTTTGCCCCCTATATCAATATTTTGAGGTTTCACAATATGAGTTAACATACCGATATTATTATATTTTTGAGATCGTGACACCTCGCTGGGTACGACCGTAATCTTATTTCTGTCCGTAGCAGTTCGAAAATAAAAGAAATTCCCCGGAACCGGTATTGCATTATTTATATAAAGGGATGTACTAAACTTTTAAATAAAATATACCTTTCCTTATGCTTAAGTGCTAAGCATCGTACCCTTGTTTTTTCCTACTGCTTAAGTTCAGCTAATATAGAAAATTCATGACCGGTCTACTGCCTTCAAATCATAAGAAGGACAAAAATGAAAAAAAATGAAGTCATCTCCTATCTAATGAACATGACCTACCCTAATGCTTCGTTGCAAAGAAAAGCACACTCTACCCTAAGATTCTCTACATAGCTAACTTACAAACCATTACCTATTACTTCAATGAAAAGAAAACTTACCATACCCTAGCCTAACTTCTACATGCCTAAAATATAAAATGAAATACTTCATCTTAAGTTCGAACGTGCTAACCTATACACTATATGTGTACTTTTACTTAAGAAGTAAGTTTCTTCATATATAAATATTCACGCACTAACCAGTATTCATTTGGCTTCCTTCCTCAAAAAAAATATATATATAAACAAACAAAGAAAAAAATACAAGGCGTGGTGAAGCAGGTCTTACCTGCTGTTAGGTGGCGGACATATGAGGGGGAGGTTGGGCTGAAGCCTGGTGGTGGCTGTCGAGTGGGATGCGGGGTCTGCTGAGTGAAGAAACACAAGTTGCGAGGTGAGCTTCGCTGAGGAGTGTTTGTGCTGCCGATGGGATTGTCAGATGGACGGTAGTATGTATAGGAGGGAAGGAGATGGTTATGAAATCTCATGCAGTTGGACCCTTTGATGGGGCTATATACAGTAAAGCTGATGGTGGAGAAATTAAAGTCTGGAGCATGACATGCGAGAAGGCGTTAAAGCAGAAGTTGGAAAGGGAAACTCTGCATGCACAAAAAGGGAGAGGGGACGTGAAGAGGGACGTCAGTAAGTGTGATTAGGAGGTTTGTGGAGGAAGACGTTGGGTTGATTAGCAAAAGGGTGGGACGTGGTCATTGCAGTGGAATACGTTGTGGTCCTTGTTGTAACGTGGAAGCTTTTGCATTCAAGGAGCAGAAGGGGCATTTTGCATACTGAAGCGACCAACGGATTTGATGTAGTACTCGACTATTTTCAACTATTAGTTCTTGTGTTGCAACATCCAAAGGTGGGACTTGAAAAGCAAATGGATCGAAATAATTTCCCTGATGCATCATCTGAGCAGATGGTGCACTAACTCCAAGCCAACCATCGGCATCTCAATGCAACATCTCTTACAGTCTTCTGCTTAAGTGTAGAAGCTATCTTGATGTACTTCATAGTGTTGTGTTTACCAGCATGTTTAATTAAGCCTTGCTTCAATATATGCTGCTCCTCCAGGGTCCATTCTGGAGTCAAATCGGATTTTTGTTGGATCCCTACAACAGGGTCGACCCGCAGATTGCTAGAAGAGGATCCACTCTGACCGACTGATCCAACATCATTATTAACAAAACCAGGATTCCTCTGAAAGTACGCGCCATTTGAAACACCGATGTTACCTGAATTCGCCATATTTACGGTCCCTGCCATTCTTGGGTTCACATTTAAACTACTATTTCCACTATTTTCCGGTTGAAATGAAAGCATGTGCTTGTAGCGTTGGATAAGGATGGAAGGACTCAAGTGTGCAATTGGGCTCGACATTTTTACAAATGGTAAAGAAGTGGGCTCGACAGTTTTACAAATGGTAAAGAAGTTTTGTTGTTTTTATTGAATTCCTAGGAGGGGTGTTGGTCTGTTTATTGACTGAAAGTGTTATCGGGTTAAGGACTTTGGAGTTTAAAGTGTCTGCATGATGTAGAGAAGCCAAAGGAACAACCGTAAGTGATTGGTGAGGTTTGGGAAGTATTGATGTCGTTTCTGTTTCGGTACAACAAAGAGAAGCAGTTGAGACGCGACTTGAACAAGAAGGCCGAGCTTCAACGCATGGTGATAACCTTGACAGGGAGATCGAGGGCTGATTATTGTTATAGTTGGAACGGTGAACGTTTGATCATGGGAGGAGATATCGGCGTTAGCAGTAATAGGCGTGGGTGAATTACTGGAGTCGGTATTTGCAATGGACGAAGGCTACGCTCTGAAATGAGGTTGTAAGTCATTACAAATTATGGCAGAATAAAACGCCTGATATCATCAACTGACGCAAATCGTTATTTAACGGTTAATGGGCAGGGTGAGTAAACTCACTAACTCTGTTCTATTTTAAAATATTATAATTATATTTTAATATTGGTTGAATGTTGTGTGATTGCCGTTTAGGTAGACTACAATTAAATTGGTTTAAATAATATAAACCGTTATATATCTAAACTGACGATTGAACACTGATATTTCATAATGATATGAAATTGATGATATTTATAGTGGCTAACATCTGTGGATACAGGAAACCGGTTAGAGGAATCAAACCGGATTCCTCAATATTTGTATGTATTATTTGTTTTATATTATTTTTATATACATGGTCTGAACCTAAATAACATTATTAGGAATTAGAACTAAAATTCGATGATGTCGAACGTAATAAAGTAAGTTATTTTAGGAATTATAATCTGATAGGATAGCTAATATTTAGATTTAATCCAACAAATTATAATAGGATATGAAATCAATATTTAGTTATAAACTTGATATCTATTTAATGAGAACCTGACTTAGAAACAGAGTTTATCAAATGAAATGGGAATATGGCAGCGTATTGCAGTAGTTATAAAAGAGAATATAACAGCGTATTACAGTAGTTATAAAAGAGAATATAGCAGCGTATTGTAGTAGTTATGAAAGAGAATATAGCAGCGTATTGCATTAGGTATAAAGGAAAATATAGCAGCGTATTACATTAGTTATAAAGGAAAATGTAGCAGCATGTTGCATTAGTTAAAATATAACGGTTTTAAAGTGAGTCGATAAGTTTTGATGTTTTAAAAAGATATACTGAGCATGATAAGGAAAGTGATATAGTTTTAAATAAATTAGAACCCGTTGTACGTTGGTTGAGTTGAGTAACTTTCGAGGCGTCAATCTGATGTTGGTTTCGGCCTTCGGGGTTGATACTTAGAAATTTATTCACTTGCCGATTTATAACGAGGAACTAATAGAGTAGAAGTGAAGGGAAGTAAGGAAGAGTTGATAAAAATATGGGAGACTAGAAAGTTAGTATTAAATAAAAGGGCCAGTGTTTGTGAATGGATGTTTGTTTTTACTTCGATAGTTAAATAACCGACTGTCGAAGTGTTTTGACCATCGTTGTCAATACGGAGAGACCGGTTGGATATATTATCTGAAAACCACTCCGTATAGGCTTAAGCGGTGCGAATTAGATGCTGCTGAAGATAATTGAAGACGGAGTGAAGTGCAAGGGTCGTCCTGTTCCAGAATAGGTGCTTTTTGTTTGTCCAGTCCCAGGACAACTTGTATGGACGAGTGTCTGACAGAGTATACCTAACAAATCACGTACAGTTGATCTCTTAAAGGTATTACATCTGGTGGCGGAGGAATTCGTTCCTCTTAGCTTTTTATACCCGTGATATTTTTGGAAATCGATTAGTGAATTGACGGGTTTGACGATGTGGCATTCAAAGTGAATGGTGATCAGATGTTCTGAAGATAGACGTAGCCTCTAGCCTCACAAACCGGATATAACAGAAGTTGGGCAGGGCAGCATGGCTAGTTGGGCCATACCCAAGCAGGGTGTATTGTCACCGATCTAGAGAAAATTCATATTTGTTCTTCTTTTCGATTCTGTATGTTCGGATTACGGTTGGATGGCCAACAACCGTGGTGGCAATATATTCGCTACACTCAAGCTAAATGAGTGGGCGGTCATGTGTGGCTGGGTTGCAAGACGTTCTTGTTGAACCTGCAGTGTATACCCTCTAGAGTACACTGATCGGAAGGTGCTCCCATACCTTGTCTGTTGGGATCCAATCTCCAATAAGCGCCCTGCGGTTTATGATTTTATACTATATATGTGGAACGTAAGATGCAAGCGTTCTGCTATTTGGTTATTTATATTGATTAGACATTATTATAGTATCACTGGATTTTGATGTCAAAGTGTTTGGGTTATAGTAAGGTAAAAACCGTCCATGTTTATGTGTGGGCCTGTCTTACTATTATCCTTTTGTTTCAAAGGGATTTTCAAAGTTAAACAACATGGTTGGAGTTTACTCACACCAGTCCCATGACTGACCCAGAGTTTATTTGTTTGTGTTTTCCCTAAACTCTTGGGTGCCCAAATTTGTACGGGCAGACAAGTGTTTCGGACTTTGCAGATTCACTTGGAGGAGCTCGAAGCAGGAGGCTCCACTGTTAGTTATTTAGAGATTATTTCTGCTGTGATGTAAATGAGTTATACTCTGATATGGCATGTATATACAAAATTCAGATTTTGTATTTCAAAGTTATAATACATTTTATTCGTTCCGCTGTGAGATTCGTGTTTACTCTGATTCTGTTCAGTTGTGTTCTTCTTACTCTTCTATTCTATTAGTTCTACCTTATCTTTCTCACCCTCTAATTTCTTCTATTAATGTCCCGGTATTTTCGATGCTCGAGAAATTGACAGTGTATTTATGTTGATTTTCTGGGTCGAAATGCCGCGGCCATTACAGTGGTATCAGAGCTATTGGTTAAGTGATTACCTTGGCTCTGTGGCGTAACTCAATAGAGATGGAGTTGGTAATACTCTAGATTGAGTTGAGTGTATATATATGAGCGCGTATTTGTAATCAATATAAAAACAGTTTTATATTGTGTTGGTTGATCTGTTAAGGGGTATATAAATTCTAGATCGACGCGTTTAGCTAACGAGGTCGATAGGGATTTATAAACGCTTGGATAGAGAAATTCAACATAGTATTATTTTGAAAGAGGGTAATGAAATAATTTTACCCGAAATATATTTTGATATAAAAAGAAGTATATATCTTGAGATTATTATAGTATATTGGATGTGTTGAACGTTATTATGATCGAATAAGATTTATAATTGAGTTGGTTATATAAATAACCGGTCGAACTATTATGTAAGTATAATATGCAAAATCAGATGAACTAAATTTGAATTTAAACCAGAATTGTAATAAAACTCTAGAAACTTAAAAGGTACTGTAAATTGAATTTGAATTAAATATATGGAATTTTAAGATCCTGGGTGAATTCAGAAATATTTTCCAAGCATTTGTAAAGGATATTTTGAAGTAATTTCAAAATAAAAGTGTTTGAACTAATATAGTATTGAACTCACTTCGATAGCTGGAAAACAATTCTGATGATGACTGCAGCATTATCAGTGTTCATTTTCGAGTTACTAAGTGACGGATTACTACCAAAGATTTTTGTTTTGAAATAATTTGTTCGGAAATTCAAATGTTTTGAATTGCTATGAATATATATGTATATGATTTCAAACTGATTTGAAATAAAAACCCAGGAATTTGAATTCTGAAATTTAGAATTTGACTTATTAAGTTAAATAAATTGAAATGGTAAACGTGAATAAATAAATTAGAATTTAAGTTAAACTAAGTTAAATAAACTTAGATGGATTAAAGATAATATAGAATGAAATTGGATTGTTGAGTAGGAGTTTGGGGTCGAGATTTGAAGTGGACGTGGAAATGGAGTTTGACTTGAGTATAAAAGAATGATTGGATTGAGGGTACATTCAGTAGAGATGGATTGATATGGCATTTGTATAAGCTGAACTGATAGCAGGTGGAAGAGATAGAGTTAAATGCCAACAAAAAGGATAAAAGATTCGACGCAAGGATTGAGTTATGGGGATGTGAAGTATGAAATTTCAACCAAGCAGGTTGTGAGGAGTTAGAATTAGAGCATCTCCACTTCTTAGCAATTTCGGGGACGAAATTCTTTTAAGGGGGAAGGAATGTAACATCCCGCATTTTTATCGGTTTGTATTTGAATATCTAAATCAGTTTATATATTGAATTTGTAATATCAGTGGATTTATATATATATTAGAACGAAGCTGAACGTATAAAAATATATATTAAATATAATCGAGCTCATAACGACGCTGCAGTTCGTAATTTAACGTTTTGAACTTCAACTGAGCGTACATGATCCGTTACAAGTCGGATTTCTTCAAAACAAGAAACGTTGGAATCTGTTAAACTGTATCTTTCTAACAGAAGTGAAAAATCAAGATTTAGCATTACAGATTGCGAGTTATATCCGAATCAAATTTTCTAATAGTCGCTATAGAATCGTTTATCGACCGTAATAGTTTATTTGATGTAACTAGATATCGGTTTCGAATTTAGACAGAATTCTTTTGGGATGTAGTGATAATTTAATTTTTAGAATTTTACTGTAATCTTTAATTAATTAAATACGCAACTTTTTATTTGAAGTATTTTGCACCCTATATCAATATTTTGAGGTTTCACAATATGAGTTAACATACCGATATTATTATATTTTTGAGATCGTGACACCTCGCTGGGTACGACCGTAATCTTATTTCTGTCCGTAGCAGTTCGAAAATAAAAGAAATTCCCCGGAACCGGTATTGCATTAGTTATATAAAGGGATGTACTAAACTTTTAAATAAAATATACCTTTCCTTATGCTTCAGTGCTAAGCATCGTACCCTTGTTTTTTCCTACTGCTTAAGTTCAGCTAATATAGAAAATTCATGACCGGTCTACTGCCTTCAAATCATAAGAAGGACAAAAATGAAAAAAAATGAAGTCATCTCTTATCTAATGAACATGACCTACCCTAATGCTTCGTTGCAAAGAAAAGCACGCTCTACCCTAAGATTCCCTACATAGCTAACTTACAAACCATTACCTATTACTTCAATGAAAAGAAAACTTACCATACCCTAGCCTAACTTCTACATGCCTAAAATATAAAATGAAATACTTCATCCTTAAGTTCGAACGTGCTAACCTATACACTATATGTGTACTTTTACTTAAGAAGTAAGTTTCTTCATATATAAATATTCATGCACTAACCAGTATTCATTTGGCTTCCTTCCTCAAAAAAAAAAATATATATATAAACAAACAAAGAAAAAAATACAAGGCGTGGTGAAGCAGGTCTTACCTGCTGTTAGGTGGCGGACATATGAGGGGGAGGTTGGGCTGAAGCCTGGTGGTGGCTGTCGAGTGGGATGCGGGGTCTGCTGAGTGAAGAAACACAAGTTGCGAGGTGAGCTTCGCTGAGGAGTGTTTGTGCTGCCGATGGGATTGTCAGATGGACGGTAGTAGGTATAGGAGGGAAGGAGATGGTTATGAAATCTCATGCAGTTGGACCCTTTGATGGGGCTATATACAGTAAAGCTGATGGTGGAGAAATTAAAGTCTGGAGCATGACATGCGAGAAGGCGTTAAACCAGAAGTTGGAAAGGGATGCTCTGCATGCACAAAAAGGGAGAGGGGACGTGAAGAGGGACGTCAGTAAGTGTGATTAGGAGGTTTGTGGAGGAAGACGTTGGGTTGATTAGCAAAAGGGTGGGACGTGGTCATTGCAGTGGAATACGTTGTGGTCCTTGTTGTAACGTGGAAGCTTTTGCATTCAAGGAGCAGAAGGGGCATTTTGCATACTGAAGCGACCAACGGATTTGATGAAGTACTCGACTATTTTCAACTATTAGTTCTTGTGTTGCAACATCCAAAGGTGGGACTTGAAAAGCAAATGGATCAAAATAATTTCCCTGATGCATCATCTGAGCAGATGGTGCACTAACTCCAAGCCAACCATCGGCACCTCAATGCAACATCTCTTACAGTCTTCTGCTTAAGTGTAGTAGTTATCTTGATGTACTTCATAGTATTGTGTTCACCAGCATGTTTAATTAAGCCTTGCTTCAATATATGCTGCTCCTCCAGGGTCCATTCTGGAGTCAAATCGGATTTTTGTTGGATCCCTACAACCGGGTCGACCCGCAGATTGCTAGAAGAGGATCCACTCTGACCGATTGATCCAACATCATTATTAACAAAACCAGGACTCCTCTGAAAGTACGCGCCATTTGAAACACCGATGTTACCTGAATTCGCCATATTTACGGTCCCTGCCATTCTTGGGTTCACATTTAAACTACTATTTCCACTATTTTCCGGTCGAAATGAAAGCTTGTGATTTGTAGCGTTGGATAAGGATGGAAGGACTGAAGTGTGCAATTGGGCTCGACAGTTTTACAAATGGTAAAGAAGTTTTGTTGTTTTTATTGAATTCCTAGGAGGGGTGTTGGTCTGTTTATTGACTGAAAGTGTTATCGGGTTAAGGACTTTGGAGTTTAAAGTGTCTACATGATGTAGAGAAGCCATAGGAACAACCGTAAGTGATTGGTGAGGTTTAAGAAGTATTGATGTCGTTTCTGTTTCGGTACAACAAAGAGAAGCAGTTGAGACGCGACTTGAACAAGAAGGCCGAGCTTCAACGCATGGTGATAACCTTGACAGGGAGATCGAGGGCTGATCATTGTTAAAGTCGGAACGGTGAACGTTTGATCATGGGAGGAGATATCAGCGTGAGCAGTAATAGGCGTGGGTGAATTACTGGAGTCGGTATTTGTAATGGATGAAGGCTACGCTCTGAAATGAGGTTGGAAGTCATTACAAATTATGGCAGAATAAAACGCCTGATATCATCAACTGACGCAAATCGTTATTTAACGGTTAACGCGCAAGGTGAGTAAACTCACTAACTTTGTTCTGTTTTAAAATATTATAATTATATTTTAATATTGGTTGAATGATGTGTGATTGCCATTTAGGTAGATTACAATTAAATTGGTTGAAATAATATAAACCGTTATATATCTAAACTGACGATTGAACACTGATATTTCATAATGATATGAAATTGATGATATTTATTGTGGCTAACATCTGTGGATACAGGAAACCGGTTAGAGGAATCAAACCGGATTCCTCAATATTTGTATGTATTGTTTGTTTTATATTATTTATATATACATGGTCTGAACCTAAATAACATTATTAGGAATTAGAACTAAAATTCGATGATGTCGAACGTAATAAAGTAAGTTATTTTAGGAATTATAATCTGATAGGATAGCTAATATTTAGATTTAAACCAACAAATTATAATAGGATATGAAATCAATATTTAGTTATAAACTTGATATTGATTTAATGAGAACCGGACTTAGAAACAGAGTTTATCAAATGAAATGGGAATATGGCAGCGTATTGCAGTAGTTATGAAAGAGAATATAGCAGCGTATTACAGTAGTTATAAAAGAGAATATAGCAGCGTATTGTAGTAGTTATGAAAGAGAATATAGCAGCGTATTGCATTAGGTATAAAGGAAAATATAGCAGCGTATTGCATTAGTTATAAAGGAAAATATAGCAGCATATTGCATTAGTTAAAATATAACGGTTTTAAAGTGAGTCGATAAGTTATAATGTTTTAAAAATATATACTGAGCATGATAAGGAAAGTGATATAGTTTTAAATAAATTAGAACCCGTTGTACGTTGGTTGAGTTGAGTAACTTTCGAGGCGTCAATTTGATGTTGGTTTTGGCCTTCGGGGTTGATACTTAGAAATTTATTCACTTACCGATTTATAACGAGGAACTAATAGAGTAGAAGTGAAGGGAAGTAAGGAAGAGTTGATAAAAATATGGGAAACTAGAAAGTTAGTATTAAATAAAAGGGCCAGTGTTTGTGAATGGATGTTTGTTTTTACTTCGATAGTTAAATAACCGACTATCGAAGTGTTTTGACCATTGTTGTCAATACGGAGAGACCGGTTGGATATATTAGCTGAAAACCACTCCGTATAGGCTTAAGCGCTGCGAATTAGATGCTGCTGAAGATAATTGAAGACGGAGTGAAGTGCAAGGGTCGTCCTATTCCAGAATAGGTGCTTTTTGTTTGTCCAGTCCCAGGACAACTTGTATGGACGAGTGTCTGACAGAGTATACCTAACAAATCACGTACTGTTGATCTCTTAAAGGTATTACGTCTGGTGGCGGAGGAATTCGTTCCTCTTAGCTTTTTATACCCGTGATATTTTTGGAAATCGATTAGTGAATTGACGGGTTTGACGATGTGGCATTCAAAGTGAATGGTGATCAGATGTTCTGAAGATAGACGTAGCCTCTAGCCTCACAAACCGGATATGACAGAAGTTGGGCAGGGCAACATGGCTAGTTGGGTCATACCCAAGCAGGGTGTATTGTCACCGATCTAGAGAAAATTCATATTTGTTCTTCTTTTCGATTCTGTATCTTCGGATTACGGTTGGATGGCCAACAACCGTGGTGGCAACATATTCGCTACACTCAAACTAAATGAGTGGGCGGTCATGTGTGGCTGGGTTGCAAGACGTTCTTGTTGAACCTGCAGTGTATACCCACTAGAGTACACTGATCGGAAGGTGCTTCCTTACCTTGTTTGTTGGGATCCAATCTCCAATAAGCGCCCTGCGGTTTATGATTTTATACTATATATGTGGAACGTGAGATGCAAGCGTTCTGCTATTTGGTTGTTTATATTGATTAGACATTATTATAATATCACTGGATTTTGATATCAAAGTGTTTGGGTTATAGTAAGGTAAAAACCGTCCATGTTTATGTGTGGGCCGGTCTTACTATTATCCTTTTGTTTCAAACGGATTTTCAAAGTTAAACAATATGGTTGGAGTTTACTCACACCAGTCCCATGACTGACCCAGAGTTTATTTGTTTGTGTTTTCCCTAAACTCTTGGGTGCCCAAATTTGTACGGGCAGACAAGTGTTTCGGACTTTGCAGATTCACTTGGAGGAGCTCGAAGCAGGAGGCTCCACTGTTAGTTATTTAGAGATTATTTCTGCTGTGATGTAAATGAGTTATACTCTGATATGGTATGTATATACAAAATTCAGATTTTGTATTTCAAAGTTATAATACATTTTATTCGTTCCACTGTGAGATTCGTATTTACTCTGATTCTGTTCAGTTGTGTTCTTCTTACTCTTCTATTCTATTAGTTCTACCTTATCTTTCTCATCCTCTAATTTCTTTTATTAATGTCCCGGTATTTTATATGCTCGAGAAATTGACAGTGTATTTATGTTGATTTTCTGGGTCGAAATACCGCGGCCATTACAGTTAACCTTGTAGCCATGAAATCAAGGGTATGGAAACGGTGTTAACCTTGTAGTCATGAAATCAAGGGGGTTGTAATTGGATATTGACAGTAATAAAACTCTACACAATCCACCGTTGTACGGGGACATATGTAACAATATGAATTTCGCTCAGTTCGAATCAATTGCTAAACCGACTAAGACCGTTTGAAACCCGAATTGTAATGACAACAAGATGCATCGAAACGCAAACAGAAGAACATTTCATTGTTATTACAACAATTTACATTAGAGTACAAGAATATAACAGAGTATGAATGAATATTATACATTTAACTTATCAGAGATTTAAAATACATAGTAGCGGAAAAATAATGATTAACACAAATGGAATAAATATACAGGTACAAAGCTTCCGGAATATAGCTTCATCTGTGGGTCAGGATCTTGCGAAAATAAAGAACCTGCAAACCAAAACTACTAGCTGCCCGTGCGGAAGATAAAGGAACCCAGAGTTTAAGTTAAAACAATAAACTCCTGGTCAGTCATGCGACTGGTATGAGAACTAAAACTATTATTAACTTTTATTTTAAAGTTAAGTAATTCAAGGGACCACGCCGTATAACACAGAACGGGTTTCCTTCCAAGAATACCAGTGCATAAATCAAACAGCGCAATGCTAAATAAAGAACAATGAAGCCATTATAAGACTCAGGTCCTATCACACAATGCAAACACAAACCAGAGGATAGATTTTTACCTTATAATGGCCAAATATGCTTGGTACGTTCTTAAAACAAATCATTTGATACTATCATTAGTCCATATATGTTTTAAAACATTTTCAATGTAAATGTATCAATTATAGACGACATAGTACCCCATCCTACTATGTCGCCATACTAGGCTATACAATTAAAACTGGAAGTCGCGTGTTGGAAGTTGGATTCCATCATGAGTCAAGGAAAGGGATGTTCTCCTTACCGATTCGAGCCATTCTAGCACATGTCTCAGGATCACACCTACGGGCAACCCTCGGAGCTGTCAGGGCCGGTCCACACTTATGTTTGTGGACTGGTTATTCCTGAACATCCGTTTCCCGGCCCTATCGGACCTACACCTGAGTCACTACGGACTCAATATCCGAGGCGCCTCATTCCATCATCCACATAAGTAAAAATGTATGGGCTCTATACCATGACAACACTTCTAGCTAGAAAGAAACAGTATGTTCTCCCTGCTTTCCCTTATCCCGTTTTTGACTCATACTAAGGTGTGAGGCTCGCGAATTAACGCTATACACAAAGCAGCGCTAGATAAAAGCTGTGCTTTGATCATCAACCATAAGGCCCTGCTTTTCAACAAAAGCCTTGATCCATGCAACTCAGCATGCCACACTGGCAATCCCTGCCATACCATTGATCATCTACCGATATATATAACCTCTGAGCTCGTACGTCTCTGAGAAGGGTGTTAAGCAGAGAATAAATTCTCCACCACCAAGCAAATACATATATTCAGCTGAGATCAACGAATACTACATAAAGGAATACAATGTCAGACATACTATCAATTTACAGGTCCGTTCTGGGTCTGAACGAAACCGGAGGCACCTTATTCCTCCTCCCATATGTCATGTACAGGAGAGAGGTTCTCGCATATCCGTCGATCTCCAAGTACGTCTGGACGATCACCACTTATTACCTTGTCTCGGGTGTACAGCCCAATCAAGACATCAGTAATCATCCATTCGATGTGAAGATCTCCGGTCTTCAACCACCGTTTTCATCGTCGACTTATCGTCGAATCAGTTATTCAGAATGGGCATAAACCCAGACTTTCTGAATAACTCGCGTATCACGTAAACAAGTGCTATAAAACACAACATACGCCTCATTCTAATCCAGAATGTTCTTTTATTCAAATATTCTTTTCCCGATTTAAACCAAAATAAGGTTTTCCAAACTAGTCGGGATTAGCGAACCATACCGAAGTAATCATTTGTTTTATTTCCCAATCCTAACCTATTCATCCCATGGAGCAAAACTGGTGGTACTCCATATCAAACATCACTGTGTTATCGGTAAAAATTAATTACCATTTCACGTTCAAATCTAATTAAAGATTTAATTATCGTTTGGAGTAAAACTGCTGATACTCCATTCTCGATCATTTCACAAATTTGATAATTTAAATTATCGCATTCTCATTTCAATCTAATTAAAGATTCATTAAAACCTCTTGTTTAAATCTTTCTTTGAAAACCATTTCAAAAGGTTTTGTATTATCTTTTAACAATCTTAAACCAAATCACGGTTTATCAAACTAGTCGGGATTAACGCCTTGCCAAAGTAATCATTTATTTTATTGTCCCAATCCCGACCTATTCATCCCATGGAGCAAAACTGGTGGTACTCCATATCTAACACCCACGGTGCTATTGGTAAATTTAATTACCATGCAACGCCTCAAATCTAATTACAGATTTATCTATCGCATGGAGCAAAACTGGTGATACTCCATTCTCGATTCATTTCCTGAATTCGGTAAGTTTAATTACCTTATTCACATTTCAATCTAATATAAGATTTATTAAAACTCTCAGTTTTAATCTTCAAAATCATTACTTAATGATTATTCAAATTTTTGGAAATTAATCTTGCCTTTAATTGGATTAAAGAACGAATGTCATTTAAAACACCGTTCACGACAAATCCAAAATCATATTCCATTTCATATGGAATCTTCATGGAAAACAGAGTAATCGTAATCGATATAAATTTCCGTGTCAAACTAATACTATAAATGGAATAACGACCAAGCCTATTAAATTCCATATATAGTAACGGTCTTCCTTCACAGAAGCTTGTCTCGATTACTCATAAATCGAATTCCACTCAATTCCAATTTAACGTATTAAATTGGAAAACATTACTTTGTAAAATTCATTAAATCTTTTGAAAGATTTATAAATTCCAAAACACATTTCACTGTTAATCGGGTTAAAGAACGAATGTCATTAAAAACACAGTTCACAATAAACCCAATTCACATTCCATTTTATTCCAACTACTAGATATTACTAAAAATTCTAATAATCTTAATTAAAAGATTTATTCTTTTTACATGGGGCTTAAGAACAGTGTTAGTGAAGCCACCATTCACGACAAACCCAAACTCCAGTTTGATATCAAATACAAGGCTCTAAATAGAGATTATATCGGCTTATATTCAACATCAAATTCCGAAACCAACCAATATCGTTTTGGGAATAATGATATATACATATCTTTCAAAATCCCATAACAAGATCCGTATAATCACAGAATCCACGATCGAAATATTCCGAAGATAATTTCCATTCAAATCCATTCCAGTATATATATATATATATATATATATATTGGAAATCCTGGTATTTTAAAACCATTTCAGTTCCTTTAAGTTCTTTACTTAAGTTGCAAAACAACTTATTCTGATAAAAATATCTTTTATCTTCATAGCTTGGAATATTTCATCCAAAATCATTTCAAATCATTTATCGTGATTTAACACAAATTTTCCATATTTTTAATCATTTAAAAATAGGCCCTTTTAGTTAACTAACGTTTCAGATCATCTAACTGCACTAGCGCTATTTTTATTCAAATTTGAATTTGACATTTCTTAAAATCCAACCATTAGATTTTAAATCTCATATACTCATTTGAAAGCTCTTTTCGATATGAACCTGTAGGTTCCGGTTTCAGAAGAATCCGACGGTCGATATTCCGCTACGTCAAATCGAAGTCAATGGTCGAAATTCGCGAACGGTCGCAGTGCGGCGCATCCTATTCAAGCCATTATAATATATATAATGTATTATGTAACACCCCGTATTTTCTATAATATTAAGTTTCACAAATTAAAGTATACTTAATTTAAAACGTGAGAATTAAGTAGAACGGACATCACCATTGCGTTCGTCTCGGAATTCTGCTTGAGATATAGTCCGAGTTTGCGTAAAACGAATAACGTATGAAGAAGATATCTTTAAATTAAATATTGCAGCAAAACATGAAAAAAGAAGAATGAGAAAAGAATAATGTTTAGCATTTTTCTAAGGTTTGTAAGAAAAAGACTTAGTAGCTCATTTGGTTAGAACATGTGACTTGCATACAAGAGGTACAGAGTTCGATCTCCGCCAGCGCCATATTTTTGTTTTAGGGGAATGGTTAAAAGTGGCTTAGTGTGAACGCAGTTCAAAAAGTGGTTTAGTGTGAAAATGGTTAATTGGAAAGATAGATAAAAAGAAAAATATATAGGAAATATATACATATATACATATATATATATATATATGACATGTACGCATCATATGGCGCACGTGGTGCATTTTTGTTGGTCAAAGATTGTTTTTTTTACGTGGCTTTTTATGATTGGTCGGGTGACGATTAGTGCTGACATGGCCTTCTCTAATTGGCTTTATGACAAATTCTAAGGTGTTAGGGCATACGTGGCATCATACAATTGGCTGAATGACATATTAATTGGCTTAGATGGCTATGATCATTCCTAGGTTGATCTAACGGCTCTAAATTAATCAAACAGCTATAAAAACACCCATAGGCCTCATATTTTCTCCTCACAACTTCTCTACGTCTATACTCTGCTCTAATTCTAATTAAAATAAAATAATAAATAAATCTAAGACGAGGTTATGCTGCTCAAGTTTTTCAAGAAGAGATTTAAATCAAGTTAAAGCTTCAAGAAGGGAATCAAAGGCTAATTCAACGGCTTCGAGCAACGTCACGCAAAACATAGCAAATCACCACAACGCTATCTTATTATCCTTTTCTAAAACCGATCAACGTAAGTCAGTTACTTTGTAGATTTGAACGCCTAGATCTATTTGTGACATGAAATTAAATGAATATGAGAATATGCCTGATCCTTTCATTTGAATCTGTGCTTGTATATGCCTTTGGATCTGATTCAGGACTATTGTAATTAATTGCCTTTGAGACTATGCCTATGCCTATGACTATGATTATGGGACTTTTACCTATGATTATGACTATAAGACTATTGCCTATAACTATGACTATGATTCATAATTTTGAGACTATCGCATATGTTTGATGACTATGAGACTATTACCAAGATTCATGACTATGAGACTATTGCCTATGACATTGATTAAGAAACTATTGTGATTAGTCGCCCATGACTATTGTGGTTAATTGCCTATAACTATTGTCGTTAGTGGCTTATGTCTATTTCCATTAACGTATTAGGTTGTACTTCGAACTGGCATTATGTGGGACCAAACCACCTATACATATTCCCTTAATTATATTGGATCTCATGGTTAGGGTGTAACTTGTCTAGTTTATTCCTATTCGCTATTATGTACACCAAACCCATTGGATCCATTATCTTTGTATTTTGGTTCGCTTTTGCATGCCTATTCTTTTATGTCAATTCTCGTGATTATCCTCTATTCCCTTTTTTTGGTTTCATTTCGTGAGTACTTAGAAAACTTGTGAAACCATGGTATACGTACGTTATGGATGCGGGGGTAATTGGGTATACCGCGAAACTTATATTATTTGGCATAATTTGGAACATGTATTATGACATGATTATTAAGATACAATTTTGGGTAAATGGGATATGAATTATGCTGAACCTAGAATTGGCATGTAAACTAAGCTTTGGGCATAAATTGTAAACTAAAATATTAAATCAAGATTTGGTATAGCCTATTTTGATTAGTAACTTGAAAATTTAATTTGAGGCTCATAGCTTGTGTTGGGCATAACTTGGATTTTGGGAACATGACTAGTTTGGATAATTAATATATAAATTCAAGATTTGGACACTTAAGGTAAAAGTGACAAAATCTGAAATGGATAACAATTTACATATAAACTGTAAATATGTAAATTTAGTAAAAGAGGAATATGCCTAACCCGAGGTTAGATTGAGTTACGGTATAAGACTGCCCGGAATCGCCCGACAAATCCAGCAACCATAACTATACCTATCTAATGTGAGTGGCTAGAGCATTGTGCCCAAAAAGAAACCGAGGTTAGACTGAGTTGCGGTGTAAAACTACCCGGGACCGACCGGCACATCCAGTGACCACAACAATACCTGTCTAATGTGAGTGGTTGGTGCTTTAATGAATCAGTTAAAGATAAGACAAGATGATAGGGTTAAGTTAATGAAAATAACTCTTAACCAACTTAACATGTTAACATGACAAGATTTGTAGGGGTTAAGTAACTAAGGAAACACTTAACCATTATAACATGTTGACTAGACAAGTGGGTAAGGTTAAGTAAATGATTAACCGTTATAAAATGTTAACTAGACTAGAAGGTGGGGTTAAGTAAACTTGGAACACTTAGCCGTTATAGCATGATAAATGAACAAGGTTAAGGTAATGAGAAACACTTAACCACTGTAACCTGATGAACGAGTAAGGTTAAGGAATACTTAACCAATTTGACATGATATAGGGGTGGGTTAAGTCAACATGAACCGCTAAACAACACTTAACCAATTTGATTTGATATATAGATGGGTTAAGTCAATGTGAACTACTGGATAACACTTAACCAAATTAACATGACAAGTGAATGGGTTAAGTTAACTTGAATTGACTAATGATACTTAACCAATCCAACATAACGAGAAAGAGAACTAAATAGTAAACCTTAGTTAAGAGGGCTAAGTAGCAAACCTTAGTTAAGAAAGCGAACGATTCAGGAAACTAAGTGGTAAACCTTAGTTAAGAGGGCTAAGTAGTAAACCTTAGTTAAGAAAGCGAATGATTCAGGAAACTAAGTGGTAAACCTTAGTTAAGAGAACTAAGTAGTAAACCTTAGTCAAGAGAGTCAAACACGAGAAGGAGCGAATGTTCGTCTGATCATAAAGCGAGGGCTCCAACGAACTGGGTTACGAAGCACACGGCTTCGAGGGGACATGAGGATACTCTTGGTATCCCTCTGTGAGGCTGCAGATGATCCTCCTGGGCTCACAGAGGTTAAGGTCTGTGTTAGAAGAACCAAGGGTATGCCTTGGTTGCAATATAAGGCAATCTAAAGACTAGGATGGACCAGCGTGATTCGGTGAGACCAGTTTGCCCTGTGATAGCAACTCGTCGTCTACCTACCATCTTGAGTCAGTCGAGATATGTAAAGCGGAAAGGCGGAGAACTCCAAAAGACCATATACTTGCTATCTAGTTATGGGTGAGGATGGCCATAGGATAGTGGGGCATAGGGGGGATGCTTATAGTTCTCATTCTAGTTTTTCAAGGGTGCCTTTCATTAGTTGAGGGAGGGGTCAAGTGGGACCATAGCCACTGGAAAAACAGACCTTAGCATCTGCATCGGCAGATAACTTAAAGCTCCCGACCGAGTTCCGTGTTTCTTGATTTTCCCTGCCACGGGACTCGGGTCGCACATATAGAGGACATGTGCATCTAGACAGCGATAATGATTCGCGACACATACGTGGGGAAAGTCCAAGAACATATATCACTCTAGGTACTGTGTCCTGGACTAAGGGGCATCGTTCAACAGGTAGCATAATCCCTATTTGGACCTAGGTCGCATAAACCCTGAATACCGAGAAGCATGCAATAGGTAGCATAAACCCTAGTTGGACCTAGGTCGCGTAAACCCTGGTTGAATCTAGGAAGCGCTCGATAGAAAACCCTAGATTAGATCTAGGTAATAAATAATAGATGTACACCTGAAAGCAACCACAATTTCGGGGATTGGGATCACGTTATCATTTTATACAGACTTCTAGTTGGGACACTAGTTGGGTGGTGCAGAGATATAGAAACCAGAATAACAGGGTAATAGCGAAGCAGAGAAAGTATTGAAGCATATCCAGTTTATCTTGCCTTAGCATATCTTGCGTTAATTTTATGTTATCTTGTTAGCCCTATCATTATGGTGTTGTCTTATACTCGATTAATTCATGTCATGTTGCTTTTACCTGTTCACATGCTAAAAGTCACTGAACTTACCAGGCTTTATGTCTGACTCTGTTTTCTTTCGTCTTCTTTCCTTCCGTTTCCCCCCCTCCCCCAGGTAGTCAGGGAGGGAACTACTTAGCTTAGTTTGGATCGTTACCCTTTTCCAAGCTTGAAGACTCTTGGATCCATCGCTTTGGACTCTCTTTGCCACTGCTATGGCCGGCTTATGATTCATTTGGGGAATATCATTGCTATTTTATGCTTCTTTATTTTGTTATGTAAGACAGATACCCTGGTATTGGAAAACAATTGTTGTACAACTATTTTATCAATGAAGTAAAGTTTTATTTTCCGCTGTTTAAACTTTGTCTGTCTTGTAATTTATCTGCATCTTTTACCTAAAGCGCTCCACCGAAGTTAAGGCATTCCCTTTGTAAGTGACCTTAATAGAGGTGGGGTGTTACACGTGGTATCAGAGCTGAAGGTTACCGGATCAGATAAGAAGATTTGAAAAATTATTTTCAAAACGGTTTTAAAAGAAGCATTTTCAAAAGAAAAGTTTGCTTTTAAGGCATATTCCCCAAAGCCATATGCTCTATCTTTTGATCCTCTATTTGAATTCTTTTCTCCTTCTTTCTTGAGTCTTCGGGGCTCCTGGCTTTCTGGGAGGTAACCTCATCACGGCATGGTTCTGTAGGCTTGACGAGACTACGACACCTGTCAAAGGACAAAGAAGTGTCCCGCTTCCATCTATAACAGCAGTAGTATCACCTGCGGTTAATTTTTCTTTCAAGCTTTGTAGGGTTTTCCATGCGATGGAGGCAGCTTTCGAGAGACCGATCAACATGATTTCATTGGGATGGTAAAGATGAGAATGAGGTAGCTTGGCTAAGGCGCTCAACGCAAGGATGATAAATTCATGGATATGGACTCGGCTCACAGAGGAGGAAAGAATTGTATAACCTAAGAAAAGAGGAAGTATCTTTACTATGGTATAATATGGCATATAATTAAGGACAAGGGCAAGAATAAGGGACAGGATTTTCAGGAGGGCAAGTGCATGCTTTCACCACTAGAATATCTGAGAGAGAGATAGTAAAAATCTTTGTTGGAAAGGTTTAGTTTTTCTTTTGATCATCCTGTTAGTACTCTTTTGACTTTAGCGCTTCACATCCGTTTATATTTGCTTCCATAGTTGAGTCTCTGCACCTTAGTACTTGTATAGTAGAAGATCCCATTTTAGTCTCAAATCCAATTGGTGGTTCGACCCATTTATCTTTGGTTTGTAATGATTTGAGAATAGCTATCATTAAGTATTGGGTTTAAGCGTAATGCTTATGTTTCTGAGTTTCATGGGCTATGGGTTGATTCTAGGCATGGGTTGGTTAGCTAGTAATTGTGAAGGGAGGGTAGTTAGACTTTTGATCTGCCTCGGAAATACCCTCGAGATTTCGTGCGATCCTAAAGGATCAGTAAGGCCTAGCTACCTAGAATCACTTGATACATCTATCGACGGTTTGCGATCCGTTAGAGTAGTCCATGAGCACGCAGATGTTTTTGGTTAGGTTAGGGGTTTGTCCCCTAAAACGCGAGATAGACTTCCGCATACATCCAGTTAACAATGCCAAGCGAATTATCCGATCAACGACAGTTTTGGAAATGGAGATCGAGAAGCTTTGCAATCGTGAAGGTTAATTAGTTAAGGAGTGAAGCTCAAGAAGATGCGACGTGGGAGACTGAAGATAAGACACGCGTATCATACCCTTTTTCTTAAGGATATATCCTTAATCTTTTTGTAGGAATCTTATGCATACTTGTTTCTACCTTTTTAGGTATATCCCCTAGGACATATCATCGATCCTTAGGTAGAAGCCAATGGATGTAAACATGTATTTGAAACATGTTGTGATTGATGGTTGCAAGTGGCTGCTTGTGGATGCATATAATAGGCACTAGATCAGCTCAGACACTTTCATATTGCATTTACATATATGTATTGGTTTATAAATTGAACTTAATGTGTTATCATATGGATGTAGCATTTGAGTGAATGGTTGTGCACTCATTTAGTAATGATATGTATCATTAGGATTGCATGCATATTGGACGCATGGCACTGACATAATTTGTATTAAGGAGGTCAACTGAATCAGTAGACCACCTGATTTTGCATTAGATAAAGACATATACACACACTGTGCACATGAACATGAAAGCATTAGATTTTTTTTAAGGACAATGAATTCCTGTGATTGAATGATTGAGTAGATGGGTGATTGGATGGTAGGACACATTCTTCTTAACTTGAAGATTTCGAGGACGAAATCCTTTAAGGAGGGGAGAATGTAACACCTTGTATTTTTTGTAACATTAAGTTTCACAAATTAAAGTATACATAATTTAAAACGTGAGAATTAAGTAGAACGGACATCACCATTGCGTTCGTCTCGGAATTCTGCTTGAGATAGAGTCCGAGTTTGCGTAAAACGGATAACGTATGAAGAAGATATCTTTAAATTAAATATTGCAGCAAAACATGAAAAAAGAAGAATGAGAAAAGAATAATGTTTAGCATTGTTCTAAGGTTTGTAAGCAAAAGACTTAGTAGCTCATTTGGTTAGAACATGTGACTTGCATACAAGAGGTACAGAGTTCGATCCCCGTCAACGCCATATTTTTGTTTTAGGGGAATGGCTAAAAAGTGGCTTAGTGTGAATGCAGTTCAAAAAGTGGTTTAGTGTGAAAATGGTTAATTGGGAAGATAGATAAAAAGAAAAATAAATATATATATATATAGAAAATATATATATACATATATATATATATATGACATGTACGCATCATATGGCGCACGTGGCGCATTTTTGTTGGTCAAAGATTATTTTTTTACGTGGCTTTTTATGATTGGTCGGGTGACGATTAGTGCTGACATGGCCTTCTCTGATTGGCTTTATGACAAATTCTGAGGTGTTAGGGCATAGGTGTCATCATACGATAGGTTGAATGACATATTAATTGGCTTAGATGGCTATGATCATTCCTAGGTTGATCTAACGGCTCTAAATTAATCAAACAGCTATAAAAACACCCATAGGCCTCATATTTTCTCCTCACAACTTCTCTACGTCTATACTCTGCTCTAATTTTAATTAAAATAAAATAATAAATAAATCTAAGACGAGGTTATGCTACTCAAGTTTTTCAAGAAGATATTTAAATCAAGTTAAAGCTTCAAGAAGGGAATCAAAGGCTAATTCAACGGCTTCGAGCAACGTCACGCAAAACATAGCAAATCACCACAACGCAATCTTATTATCCTTTTCTAAAACCGATCAATGTAAGTCAGTTACTTTGTAGATTTGAACGCCTAGATCTATTTGTGACATGAAATTAAATGAATATGAGAATATGCCTGATCCTTTCATTTGAATCTGTGCTTGTGTATGCCTTTGGATCCGATTCAGGACTATTGTAATTAATTGCCTATGAGACTATGCCTATACCTATGACTATGATTATGGGACTTTTACCTATGATTATGACTATAAGACTATTGCCTATAACTATGACTATGATTCATAATTTTGAGACTATCGCATATGTTTGATGACTATGAGACTATTACCAAGATTCATGACTATGAGACTATTGCCTATGACATTGATTAAGAAACTATTGTGATTAGTCGCCCATGACTATTGTGGTTAATTGCCTATAACTATTGTCGTCAGTGGCTTATGTCTATTCTTATTAACCTATTAGGTTGTACTTCGAACTGGCATTATGTGGGACCAAACCACCTATACATATTCCCTTAATTATGTTGGATCTCATAGTTAGGGTGTAACTTGTCTAGTTTATTCCTATTCGCTATTATGTACACCAAACCCATTGGATCCATTATCTTTGTATTTTGGTTCGCTTTTGCATGCCTATTCTTTTATGTCAATTCTCGTGATTATCCTCTATTCCCTTTTTTTGTTTCATTTCATGAGTACTTAGAAAACTTGTGAAACCATGGTATACGTACGTTATGGATGCGGGGGTAATTGGGTATTCCGCGAAACTTATGTTATTTCGCATAATTTGGAACATGTATTATGACATGATTATTAAGATACAATTTTGGGTAAATGGGATATGAATTATGTTGAACCTAGAATTGGCATGTAAACTAAGCTTTGGGCGTAAATTGTAAACTAGAATATTAAATCAAGATTTGGTATAGCCTATTTTGATTAATAACTTGAAAATTTAATTTGAGGCTCATAGCTTGTGTTGGGCATAACTTGGATTTTGGTAACATGACTAGTTTGGATAATTAATATATATAAATTCAAGATTTGGACACTTAAGGTAAAAGTGACAAAATCTGAAATGGATAACAATTTACATATAAACTGTAAATATGTAAATTTAGTGAAAGACGAATATGCCTAACCCGAGGTTAGATTGAGTTACGGTATAAGACTGCCCGGAACCGCCCGGCAAATCCAGCAACCGTAACAATACCTATCTAATGTGAGCGACTAGAGCATTGAGCCCAAAAAGAACCCGAGGTTAGACTGAGTTGCAGTGTAAAACTGCCCGGGACCGACCGACACATCCAACGACCACAACAATACCTGTCTAATGTGAGTGGTTGGTGCTTTAATGAATGAATTAAAGCTAAGACAAGATGATAGGGTTAAGTTAATTAAATAACACTTAACCAACTTAACATGTTAAATGACAAGATTTGTAGGGGTTAAGTAACTAAGGAAACACTTAACCATTATAACATGTTGACTAGACAAGTGGGTAAGGTTAAGTAAATGATTAACCGTTATAACATGTTAACTAGACTAGAAGGTGGGGTTAAGTAAACTTAGAACACTTAGCCGTTATAGCATGATAAATGAACAAGGTTAAGGTAATGACAAACACTTAACCACTGTAACCTGATAAACGAGTAAGGTTAAGGAATACTTAACCAATTTGACATGATATAGGGGTGGGTTAAGTCAACATGAACCGCTAGACAACACTTAACCAATTTGATTTGATATAGGTGGGTTAAGTCAACGTGAACTACTGGATAACACTTAACCAAATTAACATGACAAGTGAATGGGTTAAGTTAACTTGAATTAACTAATGATAATTAACCAATCCAACATAACGAGAAAGAGAACTAAGTAGTAAACCTTAGTTAAGAGGGCTAAGTAGTAAACCTTAGTTAAGAAAGCGAACGATTCAGGAAACTAAGTGGTAAACCTTAGTTAAGAGGGCTAAGTAGTAAACCTTAGTTAAGAAAGCGAACGATTCAGGAAACTAAGCGGTAAACCTTAGTTAAGAGAACTAAGTAGTAAACCTTAGTCAAGAGAGTCAAACACGAGAAGGAGCGAATGTCCGTCTGATCATAAAGAGGGCTCCAACGAACTAGGTTACGAAGCACACGGCTTCGAGGGGACATGAGGATACTCTTGGTATCCCTCTGTGAGGCTGCAGATGATCCTCCTGGGCTCACAGAGGTTAAGGTCTGCGTTAGAAGAACCAAGGGTATGCCTTGGTTGCAATATAAGGCAATCTAAAGACTAGGATGGACCAGCGTGATTCGGCGAGACCAGTTTGCCCTGTGATAGCAACTTGTCGTCTACGTACCATCTTGAGTCAGTCGAGATCCGTAAAGCGGAAAGGCGGAGAACTCCAAAAGGCCATATACTTGCTATCTAGTTATGGGTGAGGATGGCCATAGGATAGTGGGGCATAGGGGGCCTGCGTATAGTTCTCATTCTAGTTTTTCAAGGGTGCCTTTCATTAGTTGACGGAGGGGTCAAGTGGGACCATAGCCACTGGAAAAACAGACCTTAGCATCTGCATCGGCAGATAACTTAAAGCTCCCGACCGAGTTCCGTGTTTCTTGATTTGCCCTTCCACGGGACTCGGGTCGCACATATAGAGGACATGTGCATCTAGATAACGATTCGCGACACATACATGGGGAAAGTCTAAGAACATATACCACTCTAGGTAGTGTGTCCTAGACTAGGGGGCATCGTTCGACAGGTAGCATAATCCCTAGTTGGACCTATGTCGCATAAACCCCGAATATCGAGAAGCATGCAATAGGTAGCATAAACCCTAGTTGGACCTAGGTCGCGTAAACCCTGGTTGAATCTAGGAAGCGCTCGATAGAAAACCCTAGATTAGATCTAGGTAATAAATAATAGATGTACACCTGAAAGCAACCACAATTTCGGGGATTGGGATCACGTTATCATTTTATACAAACTTCTAGTTGGGACACTATTTAGGTGGTGCAGAGATATAAAAACCAGAATAACAGGGTAATAGCGAAGCAGAGAAAGTATTGAAGCATATCCAGTTTATCTTGCCTTAGCATATCTTGCGTTAATCTTATGTTATCTTGTTAGCCCTATCATTATGGTGTTGTCTTATACTCGGTTAATTCATGTCATGTTGCTTTTACCTGTTCACATGCTAAAAGTCACTGAACTTACCAGGCTTTATGTCTGACTCTGTTTTCTTTTGTCTTCTTTCCTTCCGTCCCCCCCCCCAGGTAGTCAGGAAGGGAACAACTTATAGCTTAGTTTGGGTCGTTACCCTTTTCCAAGCTTGAAGACTCTTGGACCCATCGCTTTGGACTCTCTTTGCCACTGCTGTGGCCGACTTTTTCTTTATTTGGGGAATATCATTGCTATTTTATGCTTCTTTATTTTGTTATGTAAGACAGATACCCTGGTATTGGAAAACAATTGTTGTACAAACTATTTTATCAATGAAGTAAAGTTTTATTTTCCGCTGTTTATACTTTGTCTGTCTTGTAATTTATCTTCATCTTTTACCTAAAGCGCTCCACCGAAGTTAAGGCATTCCCTTTGTGAGTGACCTTAACAGAGGTGGGGTGTTACATTATACATACATATATATATATATATATATATATATATCGTCGATTTCCATACATAAAGTATTTTATAAAAACGTTAATAAGTTCGTTTTAAAACGATTTCGACTTGCTTTTCAATTTTTAAAACCAAAATTGAATTTTCCCTATCATTATTATATCACAATAATAATCTTTTCAAAATGTTTTATTTTGAAATCCATTTCCTTTTCATATTCATTATAAAATGAATAAAATTTATTTAGAAATCCGTTCGAGTCAAAATAGCGTATAACTACTTACTAGGCTTCATATATTTATATATTTTCGTGTCCATCCAAAATCGGACATCAAATCATAATTTCACTATTAGTTGTTTTAAAAACATTCATTATTTCCAAATTGGAATGAGACCCAATCAATCACCATATAATTTATGTTATATGGATTTCATACAACGCATGTATTCACAACAATGATAAATAATCATCCAACATCCAAATAACAACCAGAGTGCATTCGACAACTGTATAAGCATTAAATAAATAAATAAATCATGCTTACAACAGCCTGCCAATCTATCGATCGACATACAACTAATCACAAGGGAGATGTGTGATCAGAATATCATCCCCAGACCCGTGTGGGGTCTCATCCAACAAACAATAATAATTATTTGTGCACTTGGGCGATGTGTAAAAATTATCGTCCCAATCGATATCACAAAAATAGGCGAATCATAAACAAGTCGTCCGACTGGTAAATGGAGTGGTGTATAATTGTCCAAATAAATCCAAATGCACATCCAAATAAATCCATCAATCACCAAATCATCCAAATAATCAACAATGCCATACGAAGCATCATAAGTGTCCATCCACGTTGTACGAAATCCGAGTGTTGGTAATATCCATACAACGCTTCTAATGCAAATGACTTGTGTATAATTCATGAGTGAAACACTAACAATGAATAATGTAATTAAAATGATTTGAGTGAGAGAGTTCTCACGTTGGTTTCCACTCCGTTAGTCTTTAATTGGACGGTTCAGATTTGGATCTGCCTTTAATTTTAACTAGCTCCAAATTCCTCCCAGTCAGTTCTGAAATGTAGAGTGTGTCTCCACGATCCCAACATGACTGGGTTTGCAATTTTTCGATCTCGTATGAAAAAGATATGATTTTTCTAAAGAGCCATTGAAGGTGGAGAAGAGCTCTCCAAAATACTCTAAAGAGCCATTGAATTTTATTGAGTGTAGGATGAGAAATCAAGGGGAGAACGGAAGAACACTTTACGCCATCGAAGAATAGGGTTATAGGGGTTTTCAATTTTCTGGGAAAATGAAATAAATGAATGGAATTATTCTATTGGTCCATATATATATTTATTCCAGAAATAGTCTTTTCTTATCCGGACTCCAAATCAAACCCAATGACTGTCGCTCCTAACTAAATACCCCCATTCCGAACACAATGGGATATGTTTCGTAAGCCAATTCGGCCATCTTTAACAACTTTTATCAAAATTACAATATAAATTAATATATGTTTCAAAATTGATTTCAACATACGTTTTAATTTACCGGGGCCACTAACTGACTCCAAAAATTACGATTTTTGGAATCGAGCTATGTTTTGACGATACGGTCCCATAGGAACTGGTTTCGTTATATTCCGAGGCTGTTTGCAAAATGGCCTTTTTTTAGTCGATCAAATTTAAAACTAAAATTCAAGGTGCGTTTAAATTTGTCACGCTCACATATTAACTCCAAAGATTATGAAAATCGAAATCTAACAATTATTTGACATTCTGAATCCAACAAAAGCGGTTTCATCGAATTCGGAGGTCGTTTGCAAATTCTCTATTTTTAAGGGCTATATATTTATTAAAATTATTAATAAAAATCCATAGCGACTATTTCAAATTTTAATTTAGCCATAACTTACAATTTATAAAGTGAAATCTAAATTTAATACATTCGTTAGAAAATTACAATTCAAAATATTCCAACGTTTCTAGTTTTATCCAAATTTGATTTATATTGAATTCTGTATATTCATTCAAAGTTTATATTTAAATTTTCGAACTACTGCGCCCTTTCGGGCTCGTAATATAATTAATATAAATTTATAAGTTCTAACTTCGATTAAAATAAATTTTCAGTCGTTATTGTTGTATATAACGGTGTTGTATACACAATTATATGATTTTTTGTTTGATGATAACAACCAAATATATTTTTATTATAAATGTGTTTGTTACTATACTGTTATTTCTCATCACAGACAGGAATATAATATTCATATTTAAATGGAATACTACTGCACGAGAATTGAAATATTATAACAGTATTTTATTTAAACATAATATTTTATTCAACAATTTCAAACAGTACAGAATTTGTAACTCCTATATTTGTACATCATTGAAATACAATACTTTTCAGCTCCTCACTATAATACTCATTTCTACATACATACACTGACACATTCACTGATACTACACACTGTTTTTCATCTTCAGTCTTCACTGCTCATTGTCAGTCCAGTTATCACAATCAGTCCAGTCATCCCCGCATACCTGTCACACATGAAACAGAAACACACAGTATACTGCAATAGAAATAAAACAGAACACTTGCAAATATAAATTTTTATTTTTAAAATGTTATTTGCCTCAGTTTTCTGGTGTGTTTCTCATCATTTTTCATGACTTGATCTGATTTGTAAAATCGTCAATCTGTGTCTAGACAGCTTGTGATATTCACAGTGATACACTGTAAATACCACAAGGTAGACAGCATGTATATAAAGTGCAGGGACAGAAAAATTTGTCTGATGGCTGCATATACACACATGTACAAAATATACATATGTGTACTGCCTCGCCAATCAATGTGCAGCTGAGGAGGAGCCACGGGGACCATCTCGACTCAGTGCAACACTCAAGCAATAAAACAAAAGTCAACACATCTCAAAGTACTAAACAAAGTGGTCGAGTCGGCTCAACGTGTGTGGTCGAGCACATATCAAATAGGTTCAAGAATATTCCAGCAGCAAGGCTCAAACACAAGAAGTCAAATGTGAGCATGGATGGTCGAGAGAAGTGCAAATATGTCAACTGCATAATCATGGACAGAAATACAAAGGGAACGGATTCAAGTAAAATTGCACATCAAAACTGATCAGTGAAGATAAGCAAAAGCAAGGCAGAAATGAACAAGCACAAAAACAAGTTCCAGTCGACATTTTTTAAGAAAAACTGGTAGAGCAGCATGCTCATGTACTTAAGCTATACATGGTGATACATCATGCACAAACAGTGCGCATAAAGGATTGAATAGCAAACATACATATGGGTACAGATCAGCATATGAAAGCATGTAGGAGGACAACAACAAAATAAATAGTAGCAGCTACAACAAGTAAACAAAGCAGCAGAGGTTCAAGAATACTCAAGCCATTAAGACAGCTCGACATAGCCAAGAAAGCAAGGCCAAGCAATGACATAGACAAAAGAATTTTCAGCGCAAAAGTGTTCAAGTGTACACATGATCAAGACATGGTTCAGAGAGCAAGTCAGAACAGGCAACAAGTGATGGTGGACCAAGAATTCAAGTAACATGGACAAGCCAATATCAATAGTGAAAAGCAAAGTGATCGAGTGTCGAGCAAATCTTACATGAAGCACAGCAAGGTGTCAAAACAGCACAGTTATGGTTCACATACAAGTTTGAACTCAGAAATGGACATATAGAAATAAAGTGCAGTAAATCATGGACTGGAAAAATCATGACAAGTGAACAATGGTGAAGAATATTTGTGGGATGACAAAGCATATCTAGTAAGAAATGCAATCAGAACATTTCAGGAATGGAAAGTTTTAAATCAGCAATCTGTGAATTCATATAAGACAACAAATCATGCTGTTATTCATGCAGAATCAAAAAGAGGAAAGCTCCAAAAAATCAGAAGGAAATCAAGTTAAAAATGGTGCAAATTTATTTTCCACAATTGCTAAATTCAAATCAGTTTTTCAGGTGAGGAAACCGAGCAAAATCAGAGCAGCAGGGGATTAATTTCAACCAAGCAAGCAATTTAAATCGGGCCAAGGAATTTCAAAGTTAACATTTCAAGAAACAATTTTCGAAGGCAATTCTATATATTTCAGGATTCAGAAAAATCACAGGGTGAATTCAAGGAAACAAACAATTAGCTAACACAATTCATTTCAAGCCGGGAATCACAAAAACCAAAAGGGGAAGTTTTTTTTATCTCAGAATTTTTTTTAAACTGAATTAATCAACAATTGAAATCAATTATGTTGTTTCCAATTTTTTACAGGGATGTTTCAGCAATCAGAGTATTTTTCAAAGACGAGAGAAATTTCAGGAAAATCAAAGAAAGCAAAAGGGGAAACCCTAGATTTACAGATCGGCAAATTTCACGTGAAATCAGAGTATTATAAGGATTTTAAATCCTATATATTTACACCTACTTCATCACAGGCATCCCATCGGAAAAAAACCACAAATAAATTAAAGCAAAGAATTAAATCCGAATAACTCACATGTTGTAGGGTTTCGTTCAACTGAGAGCTCAAGCAAATCGACATCAGAAAGCGAGCCACGAGTTCAAGCTTCAGAGATTAACCAATTCCGTCAAGGCCGCGATTTGATTTGGAGGAACCAAAGAAACCCTAGTCAAAGCCGCAATCGAAGAATCACTCAGCAACGAACACGAGCAACTCGAGATTAAAGTTCATACAAGAGTTCATCATACAATCAAGCCATCGTTTTGGATTAGGGAAGGATTTCAGAAACCCTAGAGGATCGCCTGCCGCCATTTTATTTTCCAGAGCAAAGGAGAAAATGATCGGACAAGTACAAATGAAAGGGGCCGGCCTATTGTTTTATGGGCTAAGCTTTCTTTTAAAATAAAAAGGGGATAACCCTCTTTATTTAATTCCTTGGGTTTCAATTCCTTCTAATTTGTTTTTATTTTTGGTTTTAATTCGAGTTGTAAATTCAAACAATCATCTGAACAGTTTTCTAGTGTCTGTATAAACTAGAGTTAATTAGTCAGGGTGTTGACTGCCAGTCCACTAGAGTCTGTAAATCTAGGATTACTGTTTACGGGATTGTAATCAGGGCAAATCCGATCGAGGGGATATCGATCAGTCTACGGTTTTGAGCGTAGGGTTAGAATAGGAGCAGGGGTTTGCGAGTGTACATGGTCTTGTATGCGGGAACTGTTCTATCACCTAGTAGAAACCTTAGAAATGCAGCAGTAGGCAGGGTTTTGCCGAAGCTGGGTATATCTGTGTGTGATTTATTTTCTGCATTTCTGTTTTTACTATATTCTGTGATCTGTTTATTATTTTAATATCCTGTTTGTTTTTAATTAATTTAAAAACTGTGAAAAACCCTATTCACCCCCCCTCTAGGGTTATTCTAGATCCAACAAGTGGTATCAGAGCGGGTATTTCTTTAACTCTAGAGTAATGGGTCATCCTAGTTGTCAGTCCATAGAGAGTCAGTCCAGTCACATTCCAAATATTTTTGATGGTACAGATTTTTTAAACTGGAAATCCAAAATGGAATTTTATTTAAAATCTGTTAATATTAAATGTTGGGATGTTATTATCAATGGGTTTGATAGTGTAGATATTAATTTCAATACTCGTGCTATGAAATCATATTTGATTATCTTAATACTGAACAGTTTAATCTTATCTGTCATTGTTTATCTGCACAGGAAATCTGGGATACTCTCAATACGAAGTATGGAAGATCTGACAACCACAGCTCAAAACCCGATAAAGTCAACTCAGATTCAGAGTTCTGCTTAACAGGATTTACAAATGAAAATTCAGATGAATCAGATGATGGAGAACCAACAGATGCTGAAACAGAAAATTTCTCATACGAAGATTTAGTTTATATGTGTGTTGATTTGACTAAATCTGTTGATAAACTCAAATCTAAAAACAAGTCTTTGAAATCTAAGAACTCTGAGTTGACCAACAAAATTGATAATTTGGAATCACAGCTTGAATATTTTAAAAACCTTTCAGATTCAGATTGTAAAAATTGTTTGAAATTGAAAACCAATCTTGTTCATCTCAATAAAAGTATTCAAAAGTTTGAAGATGAAATTTTGATCTTAAAAGCAAACAAGATTGAGTTATCAAATTTGAACAATCATCTACAAAAGGAATTTGAAATTTTTAAAACTAATATTCACTCCAAACTTGAAATTGCAGAAAAGGAAAATTTGTTGAAATCAAATTCGATTTTGAAAGAACTTGAAAACGAGATTGAAAATTTCAAGAAATTTGAGTCTGAAAGTCGAAAACATTTAGAGTCTGAGATTGCTGAGTCCCAAACCAAAATAAAGTTACTCAATGATGAAAATTTGGTTTTGAAATCTGTTTTTGAAAGATGTGAGATCACTAAAAATCGTTGTTCAGATTTATTGAAAGAAAATGGTGATCTTAAAACTGAAATTCAACAACTTGAAACAATCTTGTCTAATTTCTCAAACGGTGAAAAATCTTTGAATATGTTGTTGAAAAACCAATTCTCTGTTCAAAATAAACGTGGACTTGGGTTTGAGAAAAATAATGTTTTTGAAAGACGAATTTCGAATGATTTGAAAAATTCTTCAAACAACCTTGAAAAGAATCAATTTGAAAATTTGAACTCCTATAATTTCAAAGGTTTTTTGAGTCAAAATCAAAATGAGAAATTGTTTTATAATAATCCTTCTAAACAATCCTGGATCCCAAAAAGAAATAAACCAAACTTCGTGAAATTCAAACAGATTTGGGTTCCTAAGGGTACAAAGGTTTATTCTGATGGTTTGTTATATAAACAGGTTTGGGTACCAAAACAAATGAATACAACTGTGAGTGGTTTTACTAATTTTGTTCGACCACTTGATCATCTCAATCATTAGGTACCAAAGGAGGCTGAGGAACAACTGTGCTGAAAAGAGAAACGGATTCAAACTGCTTCATATCATAGAATCATTCACAGTTCCTTAGCCACATCTGTTGAGTTAGAGATTCTGCTTTACATTGGATTCTGGTATGATCTCTAAACTCACCTTTGTATATTCTCTTTGTTTGTTTTTTTATTTTCTGTTTTTATTCCTTCCTCTATCTCCTTCTTTTTTTTTATTTGACACTGCCATATTCTTCTCTGTCTGTACTTCTTAAACTTCCAGTTGCAGAATTCATGATCTTTCTTGAAATATGCTTTATTTGTATAAAATCATCGTGTGTTAATCATTTCCATATCCTAAATTTAATCTTGTAAATATCTGCAATTGTTTTTGAGATTTTTTTATTTCTGAATTCATAACAGTGTTGATGTATTCTTATCATATCTTGAACACTGTTAATTTGAATTCTAAATTTTTTGAAGATCTGAATATTTAATGAAATATCACACACCTTTGTTGTTCTGAGTTTATTCTAATTCATTTTAGAAAAGCTCAAAATATTATACTCATTACAACACTCTGTTATTTATCAGTTGTGATAATTTCATTGATTTTCAGATTGGCTTGTATCAGTGATACATCTTGGAATTCATCTTTATTCATGATCATTATATTGAAATATGTTTGTTTGAAATCATCTGAAATTCTAGATATTTTGAATATCACACACCTCTTATTTTTGAAATTGTCAATCTCGTGTGACTGATTCATTATATCCCAAAACTTTACATTGATTCATGTGATTTCAAATAAATTATCCCGATCATGAATATTTTCAAATTTGATGTAAATGACCTGAAATTTCTCTTGGGCTTGTCGGAAATAGTTTTGAGAAATTCTTGAAAATGTTCTTTTTGAAAATGGTCTTTGAAAATCATTGTTATTTCATGATTATTTGATTTGAATATATGTTTGTTTAAAATCATTTGAAATTATTGATTTATTGGATCTCACACATATCTTGAATCTGAAATATAACCTGGTGTGATTGATTCATTAAAACCTAATACTTTCACATTTCTTCAAATGATTTAAAATAGAGTATATTTGCAAATCTTGGATCATGAACCACCTTATGTGACCAACATCTTGACAAGTCTGTTGTGATACTGATTTCTCTGTGCTGCTCTGATACTGTTTTTTGAAAAATGTTTGTTTTTGGAATCATGCTGCTCTGATTATAAGAAATTGATTTGTAAGTATTTTTTTGAGGACTGCTTGATTTGGTATCAAAGGCTTATCGTGCTCTGTTAAATGAAATTTGTGTGCTTGAGTTGCTTGCTTTGAAATTAAGTCTTTTCTGTTGACTGAGGTACCAATGTTAGCCACCGGGGTGTGTTTAAAATTCTCGAGAGCGAGATAACAAGTGGTATCAGAAGTGCTTATTTTTGTGTTTCACCTATCGGTACTGAGATTCAAATTTTCACCTTGTATAGATCTACACATTTTTTTTCTTATACAAATAAATGTGCTGGGTTTGTGTGTAAAGTTCTTTGGTGTGAGATGTCCATGTTAGTCCATCAGGGTGTAATTAAATTCCTCGATAAGCGAGAACATTTGGTATCAGCCTTTTTCACTCATCTGTTTTTTTTTTTGAATTATCACCCTGTATAGATTCATTTTTTTTAAAAAAAATCTGTTTAATTTCTTCTTGTAATTGTTTTTTCAATTTTTAAAATTATTTATTGATTATTCTTTCAGAAATTGAAATCAATATCCAAAATTGAAATGTATTTATAATTCATCAAAATTATTATCAGTTTTTGAAATTGTGATGAATTGTGACTGCAGTGTACTTCACAACAAGAGGAGATTTTATTTGGATTTTCATGACGGTTGAATATTTATTATAATATCTTTGAACTGGTAATTATTTCTCGACCATCTCCTTTATCCATCACCTGTCTGCCATCCATCATGTTTTTTATATTAATGAGGAGAGTTTAATATTTTTAAAATCTTTTTGTATAAATAATGAAAATATTTGTAATGGAATTGTGGTTATGTTATATTCAGAATTAGTGAAATTGAGAATTTTCAATTATCTCGGTACAGTTGATCATATTTCATAATATAATTAATTTAGAAATTTATTTCATAGTCCATCTCTGTACTTACCACATTTTTGTCATTCATATTGGTTGTATATACCGAGGAGTTCTTCTAGTTAAAGCTGAAAATTTTAAAATATATTATTAATACATAAGTGTGTCTCTAACCTCATTTAAAAATCCAAGCTCTGGTCATGCATGGTTAAGAGACAACTTATAATTTAAGCTGCGACTGACCTCATTTAAAAATCCAAGCTCTGGTTATGCGTGGTCAGTGTGCTCTTAAATAAAAATAAAAGAAAAAGGAATAGTATGCTATAAATTGAAATAAACTTGAAATTCTCCTTTGTGTAAAAATCAGCCTATCAATCCATGTTCTAATCTATGAAATGTATTAATATCTTATGACGTATTATGATTTATTGATTGATAGCTATTGGGATTTGAGATTATACGATGTTTTCACTTAAATTGAATTATTAACTTTAGTCCAAAATCCATCACTGTTTTTGAATCTCATTTTTAAAAAAAAAAAAATCTTTGGAAAATAATTGGAACTCATTTTTTAACTCTCCCCATTTATATAAATTTCATCGTAAATCAGTCATTTTCTGCAATGTGAAATATGCCACTAGTTCTCAGTTTATTATGATTTTTGTTTGACTGATTGAGGTTTATGATGATCGCATTCTTCCTCTTAAGCTGAAATTATATTTTTAGTCGTTTTTCATCTGTATTTTAAACTCTGTATCCTTTTGATGATAACAAAAGGGGGAGAATGGATTAGATTTTGATTTATGAGTGAATATTTTATAAATATTTTTAATTTTGAAAATTTATTATTGTTCATACATTTCACTCATGCACAGTTATAGAGGGAGTTTAGTTGTAGGGGGAGCATTCAAATAGGGGGAGTTTCTGTTGTTCACTGTAAAACACATTTATTTTATTCAAAATCTTAATATTTGTTTGTCATCATCAAAAGGGGGAGATTGTTGTATATAACGGTGTTGTATACACAATTATATGATTTTTTGTTTGATGATAACAACCAAATATATTTTTATTATAAATGTGTTTGTTACTATACTGTTATTTCTCATCACAGACAGGAATATAATATTCATATTTAAATGGAATACTACTGCACGAGAATTGAAATATTATAACAGTATTTTATTTAAACATAATATTTTATTCAACAATTTCAAACAGTACAGAATTTGTAACTCCTATATTTGTACATCATTGAAATACAATACTTTTCAGCTCCTCACTATAATACTCATTTCTACATACATACACTGACACATTCACTGATACTACACACTGTTTTTCATCTTCAGTCTTCACTGCTCATTGTCAGTCCAGTTATCACAATCAGTCCAGTCATCCCCGCATACCTGTCACACATGAAACAGAAACACACAGTATACTGCAATAGAAATAAAACAGAACACTTGCAAATATAAATTTTTATTTTTAAAATGTTATTTGCCTCAGTTTTCTGGTGTGTTTCTCATCATTTTTCATGACTTGATCTGATTTGTAAAATCGTCAATCTGTGTCTAGACAGCTTGTGATATTCACAGTGATACACTGTAAATACCACAAGGTAGACAGTATGTATATAAAGTGCAGGGACAGAAAAATTTGTCTGATGGCTGCATATACACACATGTACAAAATATACATATGTGTACTGCCTCGCCAATCAATGTGCAGCTGAGGAGGAGCCACGGGGACCATCTCGACTCAGTGCAACACTCAAGCAATAAAACAAAAGTCAACACATCTCAAAGTACTAAACAAAGTGGTCGAGTCGGCTCAACGTGTGTGGTCGAGCACATATCAAATAGGTTCAAGAATATTCCAGCAGCAAGGCTCAAACACAAGAAGTCAAATGTGAGCATGGATGGTCGAGAGAAGTGCAAATATGTCAACTGCATAATCATGGACAGAAATACAAAGGGAACAGATTCAAGTAAAATTGCACATCAAAACTGATCAGTGAAGATAAGCAAAAGCAAGGCAGAAATGAACAAGCACAAAAACAAGTTCCAGTCGACATTTTTTAAGAAAAACTGGTAGAGCAGCATGCTCATGTACTTAAGCTATACATGGTGATACATCATGCACAAACAGTGCGCATAAAGGATTAAATAGCAAACATACATATGGGTACAGATCAGCATATGAAAGCATGTAGGAGGACAACAACAAAATAAATAGTAGCAGCTACAACAAGTAAACAAAGCAGCAAAGGTTCAAGAATACTCAAGCCATTAAGACAGCTCGACATAGCCAAGAAAGCAAGGCCAAGCAATGACATAGACAAAAGAATTTTCAGCGCAAAAGTGTTCAAGTGTACACATGATCAAGACATGGTTCAGAGAGCAAGTCAGAACAGGCAACAAGTGATGGTGGACCAAGAATTCAAGTAACATGGACAAGCCAATATCAATAGTGAAAAGCAAAGTGATCGAGTGTCGAGCAAATCTTACATGAAGCACAGCAAGGTGTCAAAACAGCACAGTTATGGTTCACATACAAGTTTGAACTCAGAAATGGACATATAGAAATAAAGTGCAGTAAATCATGGACTGGAAAAATCATGACAAGTGAACAATGGTGAAGAATATTTGTGGGATGACAAAGCATATCTAGTAAGAAATGCAATCAGAACATTTCAGGAATGGAAAGTTTTAAATCAGCAATCTGTGAATTCATATAAGACAACAAATCATGCTGTTATTCATGCAGAATCAAAAAGAGGAAAGCTCCAAAAAATCAGAAGGAAATCAAGTTAAAAATGGTGCAAATTTATTTTCCACAATTGCTAAATTCAAATCAGTTTTTCAGGTGAGGAAACTGAGCAAAATCAGAGCAGCAGGGGATTAATTTCAACCAAGCAAGCAATTTAAATCGGGCCAAGGAATTTCAAAGTTAACATTTCAAGAAACAATTTTCGAAGGCAATTCTATATATTTCAGGATTCAAAAAAATCACAGGGTGAATTCAAGGAAACAAACAATTAGCTAACACAATTCATTTCAAGCCGGGAATTACAAAAACCAAAAGGGGAAGTTTTTTTTATCTCAGAATTTTTTTTAAACTGAATTAATCAACAATTGAAATCAATTATGTTGTTTCCAATTTTTTACAGGGACGTTTCAGCAATCAGAGTATTTTTCAAAGACGAGAGAAATTTCAGGAAAATCAAAGAAAGCAAAAGGGGAAACCCTAGATTTACAGATCGGCAAATTTCACGTGAAATCAGAGTATTATAAGGATTTTAAATCCTATATATTTACACCTACTTCATCACAGGCATCCCATCGGAAAAAACCCACAAATAAATTAAAGCAAAGAATTAAATCCGAATAACTCACATGTTGTAGGGTTTCGTTCAACTGAGAGCTCAAGCAAATCGACATCAGAAAGCGAGCCACGAGTTCAAGCTTCAGAGATTAACCAATTCCGTCAAGGCCGCGATTTGATTTGGAGGAACCAAAGAAACCCTAGTCAAAGCCGCAATCGAAGAATCACTCAGCAACGAACACGAGCAACTCGAGATTAAAGTTCATACAAGAGTTCATCATACAATCAAGCCATCGTTTTGGATTAGGGAAGGATTTCAGAAACCCTAGAGGATCGCCTGCCGCCATTTTATTTTCCAGAGCAAAGGAGAAAATGATCGGACAAGTACAAATGAAAGGGGCCGGCCTATTGTTTTATGGGCTAAGCTTTCTTTTAAAATAAAAAGGGGATAACCCTCTTTATTTAATTCCTTGGGTTTCAATTCCTTCTAATTTGTTTTTATTTTTGGTTTTAATTCGAGTTGTAAATTCAAACAATCATCTGAACAGTTTTCTAGTGTCTGTATAAACTAGAGTTAATTAGTCAGGGTGTTGACTGCCAGTCCACTAGAGTCTGTAAATCTAGGATTACTGTTTACGGGATTGTAATCAGGGCAAATCTGATCGAGGGGATATCGATCAGTCTACGGTTTTGAGCGTAGGGTTAGAATAGGAGCAGGGGTTTGCGAGTGTACATGGTCTTGTATGCGGGAACTGTTCTATCACCTAGTAGAAACCTTAGAAACGCAGCAGTAGGCAGGGTTTTGCCGAAGCTGGGTATATCTGTGTGTGATTTATTTTCTGCATTTCTGTTTTTACTATATTCTATGATCTGTTTATTATTTTAATATCCTGTTTGTTTTTAATTAATTTAAAAACTGTGAAAAACCCTATTCACCCCCCCTCTAGGGTTATTCTAGATCCAACAGTTATTATTTAAAATAATTCATATTAAATTTTCAAAATCCATTCAAATAGCTAAAATAAAAAATTTAAATTGGTTTTGAAAATCCGAGTTGTAACAATATAGGAGCAATCCGAACCAGTATAAAAATCCGGTGTGTTTGTTCTTTCTTTTTTGCATTTTCCTTTTGATTATATCTGAATCTGTGACTGTTTCTGTGACTGTGATTGTTTTTGCAATTGTTTCTGTTGTGATATTCATTCTATGATTCATATAGTAATTCAAGAGTTTAATAATTTGCTAAGATTTCTTTAAATTCCTTACAAACACTATTCACTCTTCCCTCTAGTATTAGTTTTGCCTTAAGATCCTCAATCCGCAGCCTTAATAGAAATGTGAACTGTACACTTATTCATTGTATGCCTGGAGGAAAGAAAAGAGGAAAGAAGAAGGGAAAATGGATTAGAAATAAAGTCCGGTGAGTTGCAATGATTATAGCACAACTGATAAGTTAAAGAAAATAGATAAAAGAGTAGTTATAGTGTCATAAAATGGAAAATGTCTATGCACACCTAAAAGTGAACAAATACTGATAAATATGACATAAATGATTGGCTATTCTCATTCAATGACAATGATGATAAGCATTATTATGATGATTGTTTTGCACTTCTACAAAGTCAAACTAAAATAAATATATAGGAAGGAATTTCCTAATACTACTCGCCGATCGACCCTTAAGTACCAGTTGTGATAACCGATGTTGACTCTGGTCTCGAGTTTATCACGCCCGACCCATCAGCTGTAAATGACATAGCGTTAATCATAAGCACCACGACATCTTATTTTCCCTAATCGATGCAATGAGCGCTCATCGACCCGCCAGAGCACGCCCATACCCACCTCGTTTGGACCTCTTATTACCCAGTGCACTAAAGTATGCCCTCGTCTACTCTCATACGAGGCCTTCATAGAATTGATAAAAGGGATACTTCCTGATACGGGTCCCCAACCAAAAATGCAATTTGACATAAGTCACTCCTAGACTTAGTCCCCAATTTAATTTACTAGCGCCAAGGTGACCGTGGAATTATTTTTGACCACCAAGCTACCCCAGACCCCCATGGAATTGTCAATAAACGCCTAGGTCACAATAAATTAATTATTTTAACTGGCCCCTTATTTTACCTAATCATCCTACCCCTGCAGCCAAAGCTGACTACCACTATAAGCTTCAAATTTTCCCTAATCGGTCATCGTTGCTGGAACAAACTCCTACTACACATTTTCTTAATAGGCCACTTATTTTCCCAAATCAGCTTACATTGCCAGAACAAACCACTACCATTCATGCTTATTAATTTATCTCATATTAAACTCAATACATATTTTAGGTTTATTCAATAAGCTTATTCTTTCAATATAACCTTGTAACAACCAGAATTCCGACAGACCAAATTTTTTTCAAAATTTTAATCTATCGAAACTCGTGTTGGTTTGCTCTGGTATCCTGCAGAAAAGACAGAGATATAAAATATATCAGAGCTCAGAAAAACATCTCACATCGGAATGGATAAAATATAATGTAATCAAAATATAGCCTTACCGTAGTAATAATACTGCTTAACCAGTATCCAAAGCTATCATATCTCTGCCACAAATCTAACCTGCGAGTATGTTAGGAGGAGGGGGTCAGAATACAAGTTCTGGTGACTGGATTTAAACTACACATTTTGGATAACCCTAAATATACCGTTCAGTTACAGTTTCTTATTTATTAGGTTATTTGTGTTAAAGCGCTTAAGGCTTACGCACACGTCGTACCCATCTACTCCCTAGTAGATTAACCTAATACAGTATATATGTAGCTACCCCCAAATTAAGGTACACCCAATGGTACCCCTCCTCGCATGGTCTCCGTCGTAACACCACAGGAATATACGCAGTCCCTCATCCTACACTAGAGTGACGTATGGATCTCTGTATATAACAATGCTACGTTCCGCATAGAACCACTATCGTCGTGCTACGTAAGCGTACTGACTGCTATCTTCGAACCATTCGATTGAATTAGATTCCATCACCGAGTAATGCCCTTGAGTCTATGATAGACCACCCAGAGCAGACATGCATGTATCTAAACTTCCCACGTACATATTGTCAACCATCCTCGATGCCTTAACCGCACATAACCTCTATTGTGCACCGAGTCCCATGGCAGGGCTATACAAGAAACATGAAACTCGATCGGGAGATTTTCAGATATTTGTTTACACAGATGCTAAGGTCTGCATTTTCAGTGGCTATGGTCCCACCCGTCCCCTCTCTTAACTAGTGAAAGGCGAACAAGATTGAGATCTAATAACCTAGCCCTCTAACACCCCCAAACAAATCCTAATTGGCCACCCTCACCCGTAGCCTTGATAGCAAAAGGTCTATGGTCTTTTGGAGTTCTCCGCCTTTCCGCATCGCGCATCACGTAATGAGCTGACTGTCGATGGTAGGTACTCGACGACTTACTATCTCCTAGGTTAGACCTATCGGGGTATGCAAGGTTGGTCGTAACATAGCCCAATCACAAGGCTCCTCGGATCATCGAATCACCTATGCCACCCTACAGTCTTTTGATTGCCTACTAACATGGCAATCAAGGCACAGTCACTGGTACAACCGCGTAGACCTACCCTCTGTGAGCATAGGAGGATCCTGTCACAGCACAGAGGGATGCCAGGAGTACCCTCCACGTCCCAAAAAGTTGTGTGCTTCCCCTTCCATTCCTTCGGAGCCAGCAGAATATCAGAAGAGTAACAAAATGATCAGATGGACGTGCGCTCCACTCGTGCTTTATGACACCACGATGATCTACCCCTTTGGGTTATTCGCCCTCGAACGTACGGATTGGTCCAAGCGCCTTAGTTTAATGTGTTATTAGACCCTATGTCTAAACATCCAATTATGCGATTGTTCTACGTCATCAGATTTCCCGTTAATTTGGTTATTCCCATTCACATTGACTACTTATTCAAGTTACCAAGTTCCTCTTGCTTATTAGTTTTATTTATAACTTAATCCGTTTAAGTTTATTAATAAGCCTACAACATGTTATTCTCTAGATTGTAATTCAAGGTTCGTAATCTACAATCTCTTTACGCTATTCATTGTCCAATCTCATGATTACAATAACACATTTTACTTAATATGTAATTAAGTATATCTCAACTTACATGCTTCCTGTTTAACATGTCACATATTATTTATGATTAAATATAACTTATTTCATTTCATAAGTTTGCCTCATTCCTTCTTATTTAATCATAAGTTCATCTTATGCTATCACCACAACTTATCGTTGTTTACTTATTAACTTAGTTCTCTTTCTAAGGTTTACTAATAAGTTTCCTTTTCCATTTTCTTTATCATTTATCATAACCTGAGTTATAATTTCCACTTGTCCCTAGGAAAAGCCTACCTATTATACAACATTCTTATTAATGTAATTTATTTATAATGGGTTGTTATCATTCCCCGTTCATTCCAATCCCTTTACTGTTGTTATTCATTATCCTTCCGTTATATGTTCCTTATTTTATTAAGGAAAACATTTCATGCACCTTATCAGTTTGACATATAGAAAGAATCAGTGATTTATTTTCATAATGTATTTCCATCCAAATACGTAGTTGCAAGTAATTTCTTTTATTTTCACTTTCTTTCCAGATGCCTACTTGCAACAACGTTCTCTGAAATAGGTCACTTAGGGAAATACACCACCTTTCCTTCGTATCCCACTAACTTAGCCCATTACCCCTTCCCTTTTTCTTATTTTTGGAATTAGACATTAAATCTCTAATTCACTGAAGTCTTTTATTTTTTAACCGCAATAAGTGTATTAACTTATTTTCTTGTTATCTTTTACACACATATATTTCTTGCATACATTTAGGCGCTAAACCTCTCATATTAAGTTGACAACTGTGGATGCTGGATTTGCCGGTTGGTTTCGGGTAGGCTTCTACCATAATTTGAACTTGACCTCATGTCTAAATGTGGTTACGTGCAATTTCCCAATTTTACTTACAATCCAAGCATGTCTTAATCTTCCCAATTAAGTTTTATTCATGTTCATGTGCCCCAAATTACAATTTTAGGTCCTCAATAAGTGATATGCCCCACATCCTCTTTTTCATTATTATCCCCAAACACTTCCAAATTATCCCAATTTTGTTCACGCGTATATTTCAGCGAGACTAGCATAGCCTCGAAGGTCGGCTAGACTTATAAAAAATAAAAGAGAAAGTGGGATAAGAACAGAATAGTCATATAATCAAGACTGTAATTATCCAATTAACAAGTTTATAGAATAGATCTATTTTTCTCATGTCATCATATTAAGCCCATTTTATGTCGCATGTTCTTCCTAACATGTGATTAACTTCATCTCAAAATTACATTATAATCCTCAAATCAGATAATTATTCCATTTCTTACAAATTAACATGTAACATGTATGTATACAACAGTAATTGCTACACATATTTTAATAGGTTTACATTTCAACACTTAATCATTCTAGCAGATTTTCATTGCATATTAACAGGGAATGTCAAACGATAAGTATACCATTATCAAAAAGGTATATTTTAAATCCACTCATCTAATAGCTTTCCAAATCCTGAATCTGGTCCAGATCTAGCATTCCATGGTTCCCCTAACTAGATTTAGAACCTAAACAACCATGGATCTACAATTTTTAACTAAAAGAAAGAGGGAAGAAGGAGGAGAAGATTAAATAGACCAGATCCAAGAACTTACCCCACGTATATCAGAATTCTAGACACCTACACTGTAGATCTACATCTCTTATCTTCACACCTTGAATCAGAAGCCTAAGAACTAATATTATTTTTTCTGAAAAGGTTTGGAGGAAGAAGAGAATGGCAGAGCTTAGGAAGCCTCTTAGAAAATATGAGATTAGACTAGGCTCTCTAGGACTATATGTGTGTGTGTGTGTGTGTGTGTTCAGTAGCGAATCCAGTCCACAAAACAATCCATGTTCGCAGCCCAGAATTTTCCTGGATCTGGCGGGGGTCGACCCTAGGGTCGACACACCCTTGTGGGGGTCGACCCACCCTTGTGGGGGTCGACCCACCCATGGGTCGACAATGCGTGGGTGTAGGTCGACCTCCACGGGTCCGGATGCCAAAAAATTGCACTGGTGCGCTTCACAAGTGCACCACTGTAAATTTATCTTGGCGCACTTGCCAAGTGCGCTAGGCACACTGGCCTGTTTTCGCTCGCTGCGTCAAACTTCTACAGTCCGTAACTTCTTCATACGTTATCCGTTTTAGGCAAACTTGGTGTCTATCTGACCCAGAATTCTGAGACAAACGCAATGGTAATGTCTGTTTTACTTAATTCCCATTATTAAATTAAGTATTCTTATTAACCTATTATACAATTTGGTTTGCATATCTATTTATATGCGCATTTTAATTATCATAAAATGCGGGGTGTTACATTCTCCCACCCTTAAGAAATTCCGTCCCAGAAATTTGGTAAGGGTAAAATCAAATAATCCCTCGCATCATATACATCCATAATGCATGCATCCAATTTTTGCAACCATTGTGCACATGTGCACATTTTAATAAATCATAGTAATTCATGTATGCCTAAGCGGTACCTCCAATATGTATGCAGTTTTTTCAAAAATCCTTTTAAAACTTGATGCTCACATCCTAAATATACTGGCAGTTCTATATGAATGCAATATTTTGAAAATCATAATACCTTTTCATCCGAATTTTCCCACACTCTTACTAAATAAGAGCATAGCTCATCCAATTGATGCATCCAAAATCCTACCAACTATATTTAAATTTCGAATTTTAGAAAAATATAATTTTCTAAATTCGATTTCTTATGTTACAAAAAGGTATAAAACGAAAAAAATTCACATCTTCCGTTTTTCTTTTATGTACCTTTTCTATTTGTACTTGGATTTTATGTAACTACTCTATAAAGATTCCTTATTTTCCTATCTAAGCACAACCCACATAATAAAACTTCTTTTTCTTTTTCAACTTATCTTGAAAAAAATTCATTCTTATTCATCTTTTCTTAAAATTATCATTTTTCTTAACCATCATGTTTGTTGGTTCATTTAATTTATTGTTTTGCCTATTTTTTTAGTTAGGCCATTTTTCTTTCTTAGCTTATTTAACTTAATCCCATGATCTAAGTTTATTTTTTTCAAATAAGCCTTTCAATTTTTCAACTAAAACAGTAAAAACAAACACCCTACACAGCTACTACTAAGGGCCAAGAATCTTAATACCACGTCACCAAAGAAAAGTCCAACAACAAGATCTAAACACTTACTTGCCCTTCACTATCTAGTAGTCACTACTAGTCCTTACTGTGTACTAATAGTCTCCTTTATTATTATTTTTTCTAGCAACAATCCTAGGCTTTACAATGCTTATGCATTCTATGGGAATTTTTCATTATACCAAGATAATCCTTGTTGTTTACTTCACAGCCTCAAACTTTTCCCGTTCTCCCTAGGAACTAATCCTTACCTACTCCATTCTTTTCAAAACATGCTTTGGCCTTTTCTCTTTTTTTCATTACATTTTTCTTCCAAATATTAAAAGTGCTAAAACTTTATTTCCTTCACCAAAACTTACTTTTGCCAAACCATAAAAACATGTCACAACATTAAAAAAAATGCAATTTTTTTTTTCAAATCACAAAAACTGGAGTAGAGAAGGACAACTATTTCTCAATCAGGTTTATTCTATTTCTACCTACAATGTAAGTTCAGTTGCTTACTACAAAGTGCAAACATCTACTCTATTCTTAATTTCTACAACTTATTTTGTCTACCCAACAAAATTTTCTTTTTTAAAGTAATAATCAAAATTTATTATCAAAAGAATAGAGATTTCAAAACTTTCTTTACTGGAATGCAACATTTTCTATGTTTTGCTTTTTAATCCTTTCATATATTATAATATGAAAACTAGTGAGCTATACTTGCTCTATAACATGCACCTTTTTCTAAGAGAATTCTTTTAAGACAAAACTTCCGCAAGAAATCATTGTTTTCCAAAATATACCCCAATTTTCTTTAAAATATAATATGCACATTACATATCTCTTTCAAACGTCAAAAATACTTTTAAGATTAAAACTTGAAAACATCATAAATATATTCCAAAATCATTAATAATTTCAAGTTCGTAAAAGTTAACAAGGGGGTTAGACTCAAAGTGGGTTTCCAACTCAACTAGGCTTTCCTAGACACTTCCATGAAATCAATTCTCTCAACTATATATATTCCTAATCCATTTTCCTTTTTTGAACCTTTTTCCAATTTATAAGGTTTCACTGCCAAACCCACAAACATTTCAGATACTAACATATGGGATACATCTTTCTCCAATACCAAACATATTGTACACTTTCCACCTAAATTACCTAAGGGCCCGTAATTTCCACGCTTGTTCCTTTAGTGTACAAAACAGATATCCCATCTCTTTCCATGTTTTACTCTTTCTATTTAGTGGGCTCCTTTATGGATCTAGGTTTATATATATAGTATATTTATATTTTTGAAAATACAGATACGTTCACTCATTATTTATATAGGAATCCTAAACCGAAGCTCTGATACCAGATGTAACAATCCAAATTCCAATAGACCGAATTTTTTTCAAAATTCTAATCTATCGAAACTCATGTTGGTTTTCTCTAGTATGCTGCAGAAAAGACAAAGATATAAAATATATCAGAGCTTAGAAAAACATCTCAGAGCGGAATGGATAAAATATAATGTAATCAAAATATAGCCTTACTGTAGTAATAATACTGCTTAACCAGTATCCAAAAAAATCATATCTCTGCCACAAATCTAACCTGCGAGTATGTTATGAGGAGAGGGTTAGAACACAAGTTCTGGTGACTGGATTTAAACTACACATTTTGGATAACCTACCGTTCAGTTACATTTTCTTATTTATTAGATTATTTGTGTTAACAGCGCTCAAGGCTAACACACACCTTGTACCCATCTACTCCCTAGTAGATTAACCTAATACAGTATATATGTGGCTACCCCCAAATTAAGGTACACCCCATTGTACCCCCCCTACGCATGGTCTCTGTCATAACACTACAGGAATATACGTAGTCCCTCATCCTACACCAGAGTGATGTAAAGATCTCTATATAACAACGCTACGTTTCGCGTAGAGCCACTATCGTCATGCAACGTAAGCATACCGACTGTTATCTTCGAACCATTCGATCGAATCAAATTCCATCGCCGAGTAATGCCCTTAAGTCTACGACACACCACCCAGAGAAAATATGCATGTATCTAGATTTTCCCACGTACGTGGCATCAACCGTACTCCATGCCTTAACCGCACATAACCTCTATTGTGCACCGAGTACCGTGGCAGGGCTATACAAGAAACACATAACTCGGTCGGGAGCTTTTCAGATATCTATTTACATAGATGCTAAGGTCTGCATTTTTAGTGGCTATGGTCCCACCCGACTCCTCCCTCAGCTAGTGAAAGGCGAACAAGATTGAGAACTAATAACCTGGCCCTCTAACACCCCCAAACAAATAAATCCTAATTAGCCACCCTTACCCATATTATTGATAGCAAAAGGTCTATGGGCTTTTGGAGTTCTCCGCCTTTCCGCATCGCGCATCACGTAACAAGCTGACTTTCGATGGTAGGTACCCGACGAATTACTATCTCCTAGGCTAGACCTGTCGGGGTATACAAGGTTGGTCATAATCTAGCCTAATCGCAAGGCTCCTTGGATGGTCGAATCACCTAGGCCACCCTACAGTCTTTTAATTGTCCACTATCTTGGCAATCAATGTATACTCACTAGTACAACTGCGCAGACTTACCCTTTGTGAGCATAGGAGGATGTTGTCGCAACAGAGAGGGATACCAGGAGTACCCTCCATGTCCCAAGAAGCCGCGTGCTTCCCCTTCCAGTCCTTCAGAGCCAGCGGAGTAACAAAATGATCAGACGAACGTGCGCTCCCCTCGTGCCTTATGACACCATGATGATCTACCCCGTTGAGTTATTCACCCTCGAACTTACGGACTGGTCCAAGTGCCTCAATTTAATGTGTTATTAGACCCTATGTCTAAACATCCAATTATGCGCTTGTTCTACCCCGTCAGATTTCACATTAAGTTGGTTATTCCCATTCACATTGACTTCTTATTCAAGTTACCAAGTTCCTCTTGCTTATTAATTTCATTTATAACTTAATCCATTTAAGTTTATTAACAAGCCTATAACATGTTATTATCTAGATTGTAAATCAAGGTTCATAATCTACAATCTCTTTACGCTATTCATTGTCCAATCTCATGAGTACAATAACATGTTCTCTTAATATGTAATTAAGTATATCTCAACTTATATGTTTCCTATTTAACATGTCACTTATTATTTATGATTAAATATAACTTATTTCATTCCACAAGTTTGCCACATTCCTTCTTATTTAACCATAAGTTCATATGACACTGTCACCACAACTTATCGTTGTTTACTTATTAACTTAGTTCTCTTACTAAGGTTTACTAATGGGTTTCCTTTTCCATATTCTTTATCGTTTATTATAACCTGGGTTATAATTTCCACTTATCCTTAGGACAAGCCTACCTATTATATAACATTCTTATTAATGTAATTTATTTATAATAGGTTATTATCATTCCCAGTTCATTCCAATCCCTTTACTGGAATAATTCATTATCCTTCCTTTATATGTTCCTTATTTTATTAAGGAAAACATTTCATGCACCTTATCAGTATGACATACAGAAAGAATCAGTGATTTTTTTTCATGATGTATTGCCATCCAAATACGTAGTTGCAAGTAATTTCTTTTATTTTCACTTTCTTTACGGTGGCCTACTTGCAACAACGTTCTCTGAAATAGGTCACTTAGGGAAATTCATCACCTTTTCTTCGTATCCCACTAACTCAGCCCATTACACACCTTCCCTTTTTCTTATTTTCTGAGTTAGACATTAAATCTCTAATTTACCAAAATCTTTTCTTTTATAACCGTAATAAGTGTATTAACTTATTCTCTTGCTATATTTTACACACATATATTTCTTGCATACGTTTAGGCACTAGACCTCTCACATTAAGTTGACAACTTGTGGATGCTGGATTTGCCTGTTGGTTCCGGGAAGGCTTCAACCATAAGTTGAACTTAACCTCGTGTCTGAATGCGGCTACGTGCAATTTCCCAATTTTACTTACAACCTAAGCATGTCTTAATCTTCCTAATTAAGTTTTATTCATGTTCATGTGCCCCAAATTACAGTCTTAGGTCCTCAATAAGTGATATGCCACATATCCTCTTTTTCATTATTATCCCCAAACACTTCCAAATTATCCCAATTTTGTTCGTGCGTATATTTCAGCGAGATTGGCATAGACTCGAAGGTATCCTAGACTTATAAAATAAAAGGGAAAGAGGGATAAGAACAAAATATCGTATAATCAAGACTGTAATTATCCAATTAACAAGTTCATAGAACAGATCTATTTTTTCATGTCATCATATTAAGCCCATTTTATGTCATATGTTCTTCCTAACATGTAATTAACTTCATCTCAAAATAACATATAGTCCTTAAATCATGTAATTATTCAAATTCTTACAAATTAACATGTAACATGTATGTATACAACAGTAATTTCTACACATATTTTAACAGGTATACATTTCAACACTTAATCATTCTAGTAGATTTTCATTGCATATTAACGAGAATGTCAAACGATAAATATACCATTATCAACAAGGTATATTTTAAATCCACTCACCTAATAGCTTTGCAAATCCTGAATCTGGTCCAGATCTAGCATTCCATGGTTCCCCTAACTGGATTTAGAACCTAAACAACCATGGATCTACAGTTTTTAACTAAAAGAAAGAGGGAAGAAGGAGAAGATTAAATAGACCAGATCCAAGAACTTACCTCATGCATATCAGAATTCCAGACACCTACACTATAGATCTACATCTCTTATCTTCAAACCTTGAATCAGAAGCCTAAGAACTAATATTTATTCTCTGAAAAGGTTTGGAGGAAGAAGAGAATGGCAGAACCTAGGCAGCACCTCAGAAAATATGAGATTAGACTAGGCTCTCTAGGTCTATATATATAGGTGTTCAGAAGCGAATCCGTTCCACAAAACAATCCACGTTTACAGCCCAGGATTTTCCCGGATCTGGCAAGGGTCGACCCCAGGGTCGATCGTAGGGTCGACACACCCTTGTGGGGGTCGACCCATGGGTCGACACCGCGTGGGTATGGGTGGACCTCCACGGGTCCGGATGCCAAAAACTTGCACTGGCGTGCTTCAAAAGTGCGCCAGTGTAAATTTACCTTAGCGCACTTGCCAAGTACGCCAGGCACACTGGCATGTTTTCGCTCGCTTCGTCAAACTTCTACCGTCCGTAACTTCTTCATACGTTATCCGTTTTATGCAAACTTGGTGTCTATCTGACCCGGAATTCCAAGACGAACGCAATAGTAACATTTGTTTTACTTAATTTCCATTATTAAATTAAGTATTCTTTATTTTATTAACCTCTTATACAATTTGGTTTGCGTATCTATTTATATGCACATTTTAATTATCATAAAATGCGGGGTGTTACAAACCTCTTGTTATAATCTTAGTTGTATCAAACATTCTGATTAAGTTATGATACTATTATCATAATTATTATACAACCCCGACCCCCTTCACGTAACGAATTATTAATTCATCTTATTCCACTTATGTATGCATTCTCCAATTACATAATTTATTCCATAAATTACAACTCATATATGTATTGCAATCTTTATCCAATTTCAACATTTCCCCAATTACAGCTCATTTGTTGATTACAACATTTAATCAAATTTTAACATGACCCCTTCATACCCATTTATTGTTTTCCAATTAAGCGCAAAAATTGGAGGGTAAAGCTTAGGCTCTTGCTATGCCTAAGCTCCACGTAAAAAAAGGGTAAGGTTTAGGCTCTTGCATAGCCTAAACTCAACGCAAACAAATTATAAACACAATGGAGCAATTATACATTCCAAATTAGATTTTTATTCAATTGTTTCCTTTTTACAGTATGCCAATATGTTTAATTCCAATCCAGTTCAATTAAAATATTTTTTATTTATCGCAAACCTAAGCATAGAAAAGAATAATTAGGCATAGGTTATTAGGCATATGAGCCTATGCCTAAAATATGCCTTTTTAGTATTAACCATAACAAAACTATAAAAATAATAAAAAGAGGAAAATAGACCTGAACATAATATTTCACAAAAATCTAAATATTGATTATATAAAATCTATAGCAATAAATAGAAGAACTTACAGAAAAGGAATTAGGAATAACCGAATTTATAAATAGACCACAAATAAACTAGATCTGTATACAAACTATAGAAAAATTTTGACACTATTATTAAATAAATTTGACCTCAACTTATTAGAAATCTTGTAATGACAGAAAATACTTACCTAAAATTTGCTAATCTAAGAGGCCCTGAAACGAATCTCTAGATGTATTTATAAATATCCTTCAATTTACGTTTACAAGAATCTAGGTCTAAATCTCAGAACTCCATTAGTTCAGAGGAAGAAATGTTGGATAGAGGAGGCAGATAATGAGGAATGGAGTGGGGAGAATTAGGTTTAGATTAGAGGCATATTTATAATAGAAGTAGGAATCCCAAAAACATTAGATTTTAGGTTATTGTTTTAGTCTGTCAAATGTAAAAGAATTATCTCGAATAACCCACAAAATACTCGATTTCATGCCATGCACGAAAACATGTAGGGGTGGCAATTAGACCCGACCCGATGTATCTGGACACGCCCCGGCAGGTCTCGGTTCTAGGCGGGTCAGGTTTTGTCCAGTCAAAATTATATGTTTCAAAAATCTGGGCCCGACCCCACCTAAGGCCCAGTTTGGGTTCGATTGGATACTAACACTAAAAACACATATATTTCAATGCTTTTAGGTCAGGTCAGTGTGGGTCGGGTTTGATTGGGTCTATACTGTATATTTCATCACCTGAACCGATTCGATTGGATTTCGAGTCGGTTTGGTTCGATTTTTAGGTTCTCGGTTCTAATTGTTAGCCCTAAAATGTGCCTGGCAAATACTAGCTCGACCCATCCTATAGGTGGGTCGATAGAGGGTCCGACCTACCGAAGACCTGGGTCGAATAATGGGTCAGCCCATCTTGAGACAGGGTCGTCCCAGCTCTAACGTTCGAATTTGTGTATGTGTGTGTGTATATATTAATTTTCTGATTTTTCGTTCAAATTTCAAACTGTCATAACTTCTTCGTTTTGGATCTGTTTTGCGCAAACCAAATGTCTGTCTAAACACAAAAAATCATAACGGACCAAATGACGCAACCCCTAATTCTCAATTCCTATTATTTTTCTACTTAATATTTATTTTATCAACTTATCCTTTAATTAATTCATTCATTAATTAGTTACTGTTTGTTAAAAAAATTGGGTTGTTACATTCACCCCTCCTAAAAGGATTTCGTCCCCGAAATCTCCAAGGTGGAAGAATATTGTTAACGTTTTCTACATCAATCTACTCATCAATCATCCACTGGCAACCATGGTCCTCAATTTGTTTCTAATGCAATTTATATACTTATGCAATAGTATAGTGTATATGACCATAACTAATGCAAAAGATTAGGTGGCTTAATGATTCAGTCGACCTCCTTTTTATGCAATCATGTTTGTGTCATGCATCCAAATCTATGCAAAAATCCTAATGATATAGATAATTCTATATGTATGCATCAAACACCATCCATGTGCAACAACCATATGATAACATCCATATATTTCATCAATAGAAAATAATAATTAAATAAAATGTACACGCATTTATATGCATATACAAGTGTCTTACTCAACCGATCTTAGTGCCTAGCGTGTGTGTGTATGAATCCATTACATCCACTTGCAACCACTTGAATTCATTTGCAAACATCAAACATAATATGTTTCAAACACATCATCCAAACACATGTTTCAACAATATCCTACCATCTATAGGCTCAGATCCTAAGATCTACCCATCCCAATGATACCTTAGAAGAAAGTCCCGAATCATATGAAGAAGCTACTAGTAGAATATTAAAGAGGAAATATTTATCTACAGAATATGGGTAAGAAACTTGAATTCTCCCTATAAGATAAAAGAGTTTATAAATGCATCTGTCAGTATCTCACGACATAATAACTTACTATTAATTCATACTCCTTCCCAATCTTTCAACAGAATGGTTCCTCCTATGACCGATGTGTTATTCTAACCAAATTCTCGGGATAATTCTTCCATCTCATCCATCCTAGTTACTTTAGGAAGATGTAACGACCACCCATAACTCCTGCACTTTACAAAGGAAATAGTGCTCTGAAAAGTGTGCTAGGCAGCTATGGACGATCATCAGGGTTGAATAACACACATTGAACTTGTCGTATAACTCACAAGGCATGGATAAAATATAATAGAACATATACAACAGGATATAATAGTGAAGCACCTTGAGCATAATCTTAAACTTTTCATATAATCATGAAAATATTCATACATCCAACTGGTTTACATAAAAGTCTGTACAATCAGCCTCACTGCGGGTTCACTTAGAGAAAAATACATCAGTGGAAACAAATATGTATAGTAGAAAATAATACGTCAGCCTCCAGCTCGTCGTCGCTCAGCAGCATCGCCCTCATCAAGATCTACTACATGTCACCTAGTCTTCCCATCCACATCACGGATGACCAACCCATGGTCATAAGAGGAAACATAAAACCTTGAGTCAGACAACAGTCTTAATAAGTGATAAAACCATTATCAACATCAACAATAAAATATATGAATAAGAGGCAGTTCAATCATCTAATCTGCCAACACATCAACATAGAAGAATACGCAACCCCACTTCTCCTCCATAACCTATGGTGATATCCTTCCCTGAAAAATTAGAGAAGAAACAAATAGTAACATCCATAGCAATCAATTATTGAGTACAGACCATCCTAGTCAAGTTTAATATCTCCCAAGCACAAACCCTGAAGGCATAAACCAACATCAGATAAGCACCCAAGTAATATTTCCCTTGACGTCGAATAATCCATACAAGACGATACAAGCAAACAACAACATCCATGACTCTGGCTATCACTATCTGCCTTGCCTAGAAGCTATCACTAATCGTATGACTAGCCCATCATATCATCCGTCAAGGGCTAACAGTAACCCTGATTCTAGAAAAACTCCATACGCCATCATGACTCGTATCTAGGCTCATCGCGACTGCCCAGGGTACTCGACTAATCTAGTATTCTGGGCGACCCATTATACCCCTGCTTTGAGTCCGCTAGAACCTCCTACTAACGAGGATCCCTTGGCTCTTCAATACTCTAGCCGTCATTATCGACGACTACATCCATAAGCTCAAGCGCCTTCTCGAGCAACCATTATCCATGAGCTCAAATCATCTAGCGTCGTTTTCACAACTTCGTGGCATCATCATACGATCAATAAACACTTGACTATGCTTCGAATATTCCACCTGAATTCAATATTGAAGCCATAATATTCATTGAGTCATATCTTCATTATGTTAAATTCAACGTCTTACAAAACTTCACATATATCCTTCTGAAACCATGCTCTAAAATCTCACTAGATATCAACTCATTTTGGTCACCTTTTGTTGGATCACTCAAGATTCTCCTATGGATCGCCTGCTTCCTGGATCTCACCATCGAACCATATGAATCGATCCATGTTTTGCCTTCAATTTGATCTGTTCGATCCGTGATTGTGCACACGACCCATCACCGAATCGCTCCGATCCGATCCAACGCTTTATGTTGCATGCTCCAGGTTTTTGAAACGATCCATCGGTGGGTCGCCCTACATCTTTGCACCAATCCATCAATGGATAGCTCTACATTTTTTGGTCGATCCATCATTGCTTTCCATCGCTCGATCCACGATTTCTACGCAGTGCTCCATCACTTTTTTGGCCTAATCCATCATGCCCGATCGAACATGTGCAAAACGGGTTGATCCCCATTTTTACCTTTGGCGCTCCAGGCTCATTCAACAATCTACAATCTTGCTCGATCAAGCTATCCATCAATTTCTGCGGTCGCTCCATCGAGTGTTGCTCTTGCCGATCATTCCTTTTTGTCACGATCCAAATCTTGCATGATCCATGTATGTTGCAGCACTTCATGCCTTTTGGCCGATCCATCAATGGATAGTTCCACGTTTTGCACCCGAATTTTCAATTGACCACTCCACGTTTTGCACCTGATCCATCATGATTCACGATCCATCAAAGCCCAGCACTTCATCACTAGTCGAATGATCCAAGCCTGGCACCGACCCATACCCATGCAATCCATGAAACTTGCAATCCTATCCATACTTTTGAACCGATCTAGTTTGCCAACAACTTCATGCACGATCCATGCATTTACATCCGATCAAACCATGCTACGAACGATGAACATTATGCACACATCTTATCAAAATCGACCAATTTCAACAACAATCAATAGCAATTATCAACAAGCATTAGCATAACAATTATTCACCGTACAATCATACTAAACTCACAAAATCATGATAAAACAATAAATGAATCAATAATTGGATCTAAACTTGCATAAACATACGATTTCAATGTCAACACATGAATTTACCTTTATAATTAACTAATTTAGATCCTATGGTGTGATCTGAATACGAAATATACTTACATTGATTAGGTCTAGGTGAATTCAACTTGCAGAGATGAAATTCAGATCAAACAAACCCATATATTTGATTGAATCCGTGTGAGAGATTCTTATCACTCACCAAATATATATGATAGCTTCGAATAAACAAATATCTAACACGAAAAGTGAAGAACATCGAAGAACGGCCTATGAATCAACTCAATTGATGCGATCTACCCTTCCTCGATGTTGATCTTCAATCCAAAATCTCAAATCTATGAAAAGAAATGAAGTGTAGATGTATTTGATTGGGCCTGAGAATCATAAAACCAAATGAGATATGAAGAGACTAAACCATTCTCTTTACCCCTACCCTTCTATTTATAGCCAACGTCCCCTACCATTAATGGGCCTCACTAATCAGGCCAATAATGACTAATTATTGTGTCCTCAAAACTAGCAACACTGAAACAGCAATTCCTCCCAAACCGCTTAGCCAAATCATTAATGTGACCACTTTGGAAACACCATTTTCGATCCAATGAAATCGATTCTAGCTCCTGATTTGATCTCATTCAAAAGTTATGCCCTAAACAAAAACAGGGGCAAAATGGTCACAAACGAAATTGGTAAAAATCATGGGCACGTCTTACATCCCCGTGAATAGCATGTTAAAATATGAGAATGATTCGACCCTTGGCGAATTAATTCAAAATATTTTACGATCCTTCGATACGTAAAATGTGGGTTGTTACATTCTACGAAAAACAATTCTACATGCCTATCTTCCATGAGCAGTCAATCTACCATCCAATCTAGCACTCAACAAGCCATGCATCTATAGCCTTAACCTAGCATGCGGAATTCTAATAATAGAACAAGTTACAATGGTGTAAGAGTGACATGGCATCAATGGGTCATACCAACAAAGAGTTCTGGATGGATCGTCTTCATACTCTCTTCTGTTTCCTTCGTACAATTGTCGTCATCCTCACTCCATTGTATCTTGACTAGCTTCACCACGTTCCTCCTAAGTTGTTTCATGTCATTCCCTACAACGCGAAGTGTCTTACGCGATGTCAAAACTACGGACTCAACTTCTAAGTCTTCGTGCTGATCTGGTGATACTACCACATCTGAATCGTGTACACACTTCCATAGAAAAGACACATGAAAAACATTGTGCATACTCGACATCTTCTCAGGTAAATCCAATCTATATGCAAGCTTTCCAATTCGCTCGACTATCGAAATGGGCCAACGAATCTTAAGGCCAAATTTCCTTCATTTCCGAACCAAATAACATTCTTCAAAGGTGAAATCTTAACGAAAACCATATCAGCAATGTTGAACTCCAACTCCTTTCGATGCTTATCGGCGTAACTTTTATGACGATCTTAGGCTACATTCATTCGTTGCTGAACAGTCACCATACAATCTTATATATTTCTTACCATCTCAGGCCCAGGCATCAACTTATCTCTGGTTTCAAGCCAAAATGCCGAAGAAATACACGGTCTACCATACAACGCCTCTTATGGTGCCATCCCAATGCTCGATTAGTAACTGTTATTACATGCAAATTCGACTAAATGTAAATGGTCTTCTATGATCCCCGACAGTCCAATACACAACCTCTAAGGAGGTCCTCCAATACTCGATTAACTCTCTCGGTTTGACCACCAGTCTATGGATGATATGTCGTACTCAAACATAGCTCGGTTCTCAAAGTCTCTTGCAAACTCTTCCAAAATCCACTAGTGAACAATGGGTCTCGGTCACTCACTATGTTCTTTGGGACACCACGGAATCAAACTATCTATTTTATATATAGCTCAGCCAACTTCGATATTGTCCTAGTCGACCTGACAAGAATAAACCTTGCGCTCTTGGTCAAGCGATCCACTATCACCCAAATTCCTTCATTTCCTGTCCCGATCCAAGGTAATCGATCGATAAATCCAACGATACTTACTCACATTTCCACGTAGGAACTACTAATGGCTGAAGTAATCCACTCGGCTTCTTCTGTTCAGCTTTTACCAACTGACAGCTCATACATTTGGAAATAAAATTTCCAACATCCCTTTTTATACCTTCCCAATAATAAACTCGCTTTATGTCCCGATACATCTTATTACTACCAGGATGAATTGTCAACCTAGAGTGATGACATCCTCTCAGAATTTTATCCCTCAATCCACCGATATTGGAAATAACCAGTTGTCCTTTCTTTCGAAGCTAACCATCTCGATCGACCATAAATTCCTTGCTTTTTTCTAGTTCCACTCTCGCTTCCAACCTCTAGATAATCTTGACAAGCTTTTCATCATGCTTTTGGCTTTCGCCAATCCTTTCGATGAGAGTAGGTCTTATCAATGAGCTTACCAACATTTCAGGCTCTAACTCATACCTAGGCTTGAAATAAAATCCGGCCAAGTACTCGAGGTGATTCCATTTAGAAAACATCGCTGTCAAACCAGCATGTCTTTGACTCAATGCATCTGCCACCGCGTTACCTTTACCAGGAGTATAGGCAATACCAAAATCGTAAGATGCCAAAAACTCTAACCACCGCTGCCGTTGAAGATTCAAATCCTTTTGGGAAAAAGATATTTCAATGACTTGTGATCTATAAACAATTCGAATCGAACTCCCAAGAGGTAATGTCTCCACATCTTCATAGAAAACACGATCGCCGCTAACTCCAAATAATGAGTCGAACAATTCCTTTCGTGCGGCATCGGTTGTCGACTCGCATAGGCCACAACTCTATCCTTCTATATCAGCACTGCTCCAAGTCCAGTACCACATACATCGGTATGTACCACCATTTCTTTATTCCTGCTCGGAACAGTCAAAACAGGAGCACTTGTTAGTCTCTCTCTCATGATTCCAAAGCTTGCTCACAATTCGCATCCCATGTAAACCTTGATTCTTCTTCGTCAATCCAGTTAATGGTGCAGCGATCTTGGAGAAATCCTTGATAAATCGACGATAATATCCCGCCAACCCAAGGAAACTCCTAACATCCATCGCATTCTTAGGTCTATCCCAATCCTAGATTGATGTCACCTTAGCGGGGTCCACCGCTATTCCGTTTCCAGAAACAACATTGCCTAAGAACCTCACTTCATTCTTCCATAAGTGACACTTTGAAAACTTAGCTCGTAGCCGATGCTTTCGTAAGACTTTCAAAACTACTTGCAAGTGCATCTTATGCTCTTCCTCATTCTGGGGGTAAACTAGAATATCATCCACGAACACAAGCATGAACTTGTTCAACTGTTCCCTAAATAGTCCGTTCATAAGATCCACAAAATACGCTGGTGCATTGGTCATTCCAAATGGCATCACCAGCCACTCGAAGAAACCAAATGGTGTCCTTAAAGCTGTCTTCGGCACACTATCCTTCATCACTCTCAACTGGTGGAATGCTGTTGACAAATTTATTTGGGAAAACACCTTGGCCTCGTGAAGATGATCAAACAAGTCATCTATCCTCGGCAGTGGATACCTGTTCTTCTTAGTTACCTTATTCAGCTCACGTTAATCCACAATAAATCTCAAAGATCCATCGACTTTGGTTGCAAACACAACTAGTGCACCCTATTCGAGCACACTTCTACGAATGGATCCTTTTCCCAAAAGGTCACTTACTTTCACCTCTAATTCTCGCTGTTCTCTAGGTGCCATCCGCCTAAGGAGCATAACGATGGGTCTGACTCCATCGACCAAATCGATCCTGAACTCAATGTGACACCCCATGTCTGTTAATGTCACTCACAAAGGGAATGCATTAAGTTCAGTGAAGCGCATAAGGTTAACATGAACAGAATTACACAAGGCAGGCCTATAAAAACAAAGCAGCAGAATTTAAAACTTTTAATTCAAAGCATAGTTTCTCATAACAAAGTACATAGCAAAGCCAGTTACATTAAAATCAAAAGAAACCCTTGGAACTATCAAAAGTTTGCATAAACAAAGTACAAAGGTAAAATAGCATATCCTTCCAACATAGCCAAGCCAAAAGTTAAGAGATCAAGGCGATACATCTCAGTAAGTGTTCCAAAGCTGAACAGGAAATCCTACTGCCGGCTACTATCTTCACCTCGAGAACCTGAGGAGGAGGGAAAAGGAAAGAGAAGAGGCGAAACAAAAAAGGTCAGACATAAAGTCTGGCGAGTCTACTGACTTTTAACATATGATAAAGAAGGAGTAACATGACAAGTAGGCTGGATGAGAGGATATGTCATAAACAAGAAATAGACTGGTGTGAACATACAATGGGTTTTGCTTCTCAAACTCAAGATAAACTAAATATAAAAGATAGTTATAATTTTGCACTGCACTTACCGTTACATACTAGATTCATAGCCTGACTAGGTATTTAACCAATCCGTTTAACCTTTAACCCCAAGGTTAAAACCAAAATAGATAGTAAGATTAGGCGTGCCCCTAACTCCTAATAACTATCTAAGCGATCGGCTCTCTAAACCCAAATATCCTGTGTCCGCCCCGCAATAAGGTGTATCACTCCCTACTCGGCAACTTCCCCCTATAGAAAATATTCGTAGATGTTGGACGTCTTATGTTCCCCGTTCGGACCCTTGCACGCTCAAGATTCCGCCAGAATGTGCCCCTAACACCCCTCCCTTTTGAACCACTTACTACCCAGTTGAGTAAAGTGTGCCCTGACCTCTAACTAGTGTGAGGTCCTACCAGATTGATACACCTCCAGGGATACTAACTGAAATGGGTTCCACATAACTGACACAAGCCACCCCTAGGCTTGCATCCCTACTAGGTTTTCCCCGAGTCTCCCCTCTAATACCCTAAACTTGAGACTCATTAGCTTATTAATTAATCCAATTTAACTTAGTAGGTTTAAGTTTATTAATAAGCACTCCTAGATTGTAATTAAGGAAAGTAATCTACAATCCCCTTTCCCAAGCACCTGCCTAGATGTCTTCCTCTGTACAATTTATTCAAGTTTATATTACATCTAGTACTTTGCATATCATGTTAAACTTAATCTTTCCAATTAAGTTTATTCCTTTTAACATGACCATATTCCCAAGTTACAGTCTTAGGTCCTCAATTAGTGATATAACCCCATATCTCCTTTTTCCACTAATAAGCCCATTATCCCTCTTTTTCATTAATATGCCCATTTATCCCAAATTATACGCACTCTCTAATCGGTATGGCCTAGGCACTCATTGGCCTAGGCTCGGCGTAAAATAAAAAGGGAACAAAGAAGGAGGAAGTAGAAACTGAACAACATAGGCATAACATCAAGACTGTAATAAACCAAAAAACATGATGAAGGTAACATGTACTTCCAATTTAAGAAGGAGCATGTTATTAGATTATTTACATGTCAGATGTGAGCATATAGGCATCAAATAAGCATCACATTAAGTGTGAACATAAATAGGCATCATGAACATATATGCATAATCTCCAATTCAGTTTTATTTGCATGTCAGGCATACTAGTTCAATTTCGTAGTTAAAAATAACTACTCACAAAGACTAGATATGACGTATAAGAAAGATCTCTGATATGTTAGCGTTGTTGAAGATGGCCTAAATCAATCCATGTTGGGGCAGCATTCCATTGTCTCCATTATTTTTTCTTAGAAAGAGTTTAGAGGAAGAAGAGTGGAGAGAACTTGTTGTATGGAACAATAGAATGGACTCCCTATTTATAGACCAACCTTCAACAAACCGGGACACAAAACAAAGCAAAATACAGCGTCACACACCCGCACAGATCTGGACAGGGTGGGGTCGACCCTAGGATATCACACCCTTACGGGTGGCTCGACACTAGTGTCGACCCCCCAACGCATGGGTCGACCCCTAATGGGTCGATGCCATGTATTTTTCACGTTATTTTTTTTTTGAAATTCTGGAAATTTTATTTTATTAAATATGTCTATATATATATGTTTCCCTTATATATATACACAAACTTCCAAGGTCCATAACTTTCTTATACGTTATCCATTTAACGAAAACTTCGGGTCCATCCTAACCAAAATTCCAAGACAAACGCAATGATGCAGTCTGTTTCCCTTAATTCCCAGTAATAAACTAAGTTGTCCATATTTTATTACTTATTTAATGTATATAATGTGTATATAATTTACAGGGTGTTGCACTCAATCTCACTCTGCGTGGGTAAACCTTTGACCTCTTCAAAGACATCATCAAACTCACAAGCGATTGGCACAGATGACAAGTCTCTCCGCGGAATCACAAGGGAATACAAAAAAGCTCATGAAGACACCATCTTCTAGCTTACATCGAATCACAACCATTCGTCCTTCCACATTCTCGACGGTCACCTCGAGCTTCGCACAATCCACATTAGTCGCATATCTCTTGATCCAGTCAATACCCAAAATGATCCCAAACCCAGCGAAGTTCAAAACAAATAATCTCACACAAAGGAGCAACCATGACTCGATAACCCTAGACCACGACAAAGCATATAAAGACTAGACGAACCCCGTACTGGATTAGTCACAATGAATGATCTGTCACAAATCTCGAATTCTAAACCTAAGCGGCACACAAGCTCATTGCAAATGGAATAATGCGATGCTCCAGTATCAAACAACACTCGAACTGAAACATCCACGATAGAAAGCATACCTTGAACAACAATACTCTTCCCTTTCTCCTCTGCCGTAGGAGTTCTCAACGAAGTTGGCACAGCCTCCAAAGTATACGCCTTCACTATCTGCTTACCCTTCAATGGTTCTGGAAAATCCTTCTTGTTATGCCTGGGCTTACCACAATTATAGCACTTCCTCTCGGCCATTGGATTCTTACAATCCTTTGAATAATTGACTTTCTACTGGCAATTGTAGCAAATCACCTCGCTTTTCTTCTTTTTCTGTCCATCTTTTTCTTTCTATTGTTGTTGCCTCCTCTTTCCATTCCCCGTTTTGTTATTACTGCCCTATTGTGGTTTCTATCCTCATTGGTTGCAACAACAACTTTTTCCTTGGGAAAAACTCTCGTCCCTCAAAGCTTTCTCAAAAATCTTCTCATATGACTCATCCAAATGATCAACTAACTACGTCCCAAGATATGTATCCAAGCCCATGACAAACCCCTCATTCTTATGACCGTCTTAATATGCGAATGAGCATACTTGGATAAAGTTTCTAAATGAGAAACATACTCTAACACTGATCGACCATTCTGCACTAGTTCTGTAGACTTTTTTAACAGAACCGACTTCTAGGCGGTAAAAATAAACTTCGTCTAAAACTTGATTCGAAACTAATTCCAAGTGATGTCATCCTTAAGAGTCTCTAAAGCGATGGACTTCCACTAATCCATAGCTCTGCCTTGTGGCTACCTTGATGCAAGCTTCCTGTTAGTCACATCCTCAATCCTTAAATCTTTGAATATCCGAATACAAGCATCAACCCACCCTTGAATCTTGACTGTCGGCTCTGTCCCCTTGAATGGCTTCCCACCAAGAGCAATGAAATCTTACACAACTTAGAAAAATTAACCACCCTAGGCGCCTGCACCTAAAAACCAACATCTACCGTAGCTACCTTTGGAGGGAGTACCCTCCTCATGATCGCTGCCACCATATCCTCGAATAAAGCTGGGTAATCAATTAAACCACCATCTCTCCCTTTGGGAGTAGGATCCTCCCTAGCAGTATGTATCGAAGATTGACAATTTATTCGAAATAACTGCAATGGAGTTCAAGCGCTACTATACTATACGCTTTCATATAGTAAGCAACCATCAGGAAAAATACAAATACGTCTCTCATACATCATTACGCCCATGAACTTTAGACAAAATCGATTAACGAAGGCTCTAATACCAAATGTAACGACCGCCAATAAGTCCTGGACTTTACAAAGGAAATGGTGCATTGAAAGCATGCCAGGCAGCTATGGACGATCATCAGGGTAGAGTAACACACATGGAATTTGTCATATAACTCACAGCTTAGGGATAAAATATAATAGAACATATACAACAGGATATAATAGTGAAGCATAGTTGAGCAGAATCTTAAACTTTTCATATCATCAAGAAAATATGTGTACACCCAACTGGATTACATTAGAATTTGTACAATTAGCCTCACTACAGGTTCACTCGGAGAAACATACATCAATGGAAACAAATATGTATAATAGAAAATAATACGCCAGCCTCCAGCTCATCGTCGCTCAACAGCATCGTCCTTATTAAGATTTACTACATGTCACCTAGTCAGCCCATCCACAACACAGATGAACAACCCAAGGTAATAAGAGGAAACATAAAACATTAATTAGACAACAGTCTTAATGAGCGATAAAACAACTATCAAGATCAATAATAAAATATATGGATAAGAGGGAGTTCAATTATTTGATCTACCAACACATCAACATAGAAGAATACCCAACCCCACTTCTCCTCCATAACCTACGGTGATAGCCTTACCAGAAAAATTAGAGAAGAAACAAACAGTAACATCTATAGCAGTCAATTATCGAGCATAGACCATCCTAGTCAAGTTTAATATCTTCGAAGCACAAACCCCAAAGGCCTAAACCAACATCACATAAGCACCTAAGAAATATTTTCCTTGACATCGAATAATCCATACAAGACGATACAAGCAAACAATAACATCCATGACTCTGGCTTTCACCATCTGCCTTGCCTTAAATCCATCGTTAATTGCATGACTAGCCCATCATGTCATCCGTCAAGGGCTAATGGTAACCCCGGTTCTAGCAAAACTCCATACGCCATCATGACTCATATTTAGGCCCATCGTGACTGCCCAGGGTACTCGACTAATCATCTAGTCTTTTGGGTATCCCCATTATACCCCTGCTTTGAGTCCGCTAGAACCTCCGACTAACGATGTTCCCTTGGCTCTTCAATACTCTAGCCATCATCGCTGACGACTACATCCGTAAGCTACTACATCCATAAGCTCAAGCGCCTTCTTGAGAAACCATTATCCACAAGCTTAAATCATCTTAAGTTGTATTCATAACTTCGTTGCATCATCACACGATCAACGAACAATTGACTACGCTTTGTATATTTCACATGAATTCAACATTGAGGCCATAACATTCATTGAGTCATATCTTTGCCATGTTAGGTTCAATGTCTTACAAAAATCCACATGTAACCTTCCGAAACCATGCTCTAAAACCTCAATAGAAATTAATTCATTGTGGCCACCTTTTGATGGATCACTTATGATCGTTCAACGGATCGCCGACTTCCTGGATCGCACCAACGATCTATATGGATCGCTCGAAGTTTTGCCTTTAATTTTATCCGTTCAATCCATGATTGGGCACATGACCCATCATTTGGATTGCTCTGATCCGATCCCACACTTTACTTTGCTTGCTCTAGGATTTTCAAACGATCCATCAGTGGATCGCCCCCACATATTTGCACCTATCCATCAGTGGATCGCTCCACATTTTTCGGTTGATCCATCATGGTTTTCCATTTCCGGATCCATGATTTCTGCGCAGCGCTCCATCACTTTTGCGGCTCAATCTATCTTTTCTGATCCATCATGTGCGCAACTGGATGATCCCCATTTTTACTTTGCATGCTCCAGGCCCAATCAACGATCCTTTAGCTTGCCCGATCAAGCGATCCAACTATTTTTGCGGTCGATCCATCGAGTGTTGCTCTTGCCAATCCATCCTTTTTGCCACAATCCAACTCTTGCGCGATCCATGTATGCTACAACGCTGCATTTTTTTGGCTGATTCATCAATGGATAGTTCCATGTTTTGCACCTGAATTTTCAATTGATCACTCCACGTTTTGCACCTAATCCAGTATGATCCACGATCAATCAAAGCACAACACTTCATCCATAGCCGAACGATCCAAACCTGGCACCGACCCATACCCATGCGATCCATGAAACTTGCAATCTGATCAATACTTTCGAACAGATCCAATTTGCCAACAACTTCACCATGATCCATGCATTTACATCCGATCATACCATGCTACGGACGATGAACATCTATGCACACATCTTATCAAAATCGACCAATTTCAACAAACAATCAATTGGGATTATAAATAAGCATTAGCACAACAATTATTCACCAGAAAGAATATCAACTAGTAAAATCATAGTTTATGTATACCTTCCATTTTAAGAATAATTTTATAGTTAAACCTTTTAATCCATAGATTTTTAAATTTATTTCTACTTCTAGCAAATTTTAGAGCTGTCATAAAATAGATTTTTTTTAGCTTTCTAAATTACCTACATGTTTATTAGAGTATAAGGCCTTAAGCTAGTGTAGTTTAATTTGAAACTTTACCTATATGTTTGTTTTTAGTTCATTATCGATATTAACAATGATTTCCCTATCTTGAGTATTTCGATTGATTCTCAAATTGCTGGTAACCAATTCATTTAACAAACATTAAAGAGGATTGGGTAAAAATAAATGTCTAATCAATTCTCTAATCTGACTTGAAATGAAATACAACATCAAAATTTATATTGCAATTAATACTCTAGCTAAGTTGCATTCATGCTTTGATTCATTCTCATGGTATTATTTTTTCCTTATATTTTTACTATTAATAAGGAGAACTCAATCAACTAATTTATTTGTCTTTCTGAAATCCCTAAAATACTCTTTCGACGACGCTATTTTGCGTTCGTTCCATGGTTGTTACGGCGGCAAGTCGAGTCGAGTCGATAGAGGTCCAACTAGTCGACTAGTCGGACTAATCATAGACTAATTGATATATATATATATATATATATATTCATAGTTGCAGTATATAAATAAATAATTATATACATCTTTGTAGTGTATTAATTGATAATAGCAGCTTATAATAAACAACTTCATATTCGACTTCGTAAACAGCAAATTTGTATAGTGCGGCTTCGTAAACTGGAGTCAAATTTCAAATTTCAGAATGGTTCGACTTCAACTTCGTGATTTAGGGTTCAAATTCGTGATTTCGACTTCGTGATTTCGGACTAATCATAGACTAGTTGTAGACTAATTGATATATATATATATATAGGAGAGTTCCGCTACACCTCTTATATTGCACGTGAACTCTCCCCCTTAATCTCCACCACCCATTTCCCCACTCATTCTCTCTCTTCCCATTTCAATATTATTTCTTAGTGGGAAGAGAGAGAATGAGTGGGGAAATGGGTGATGGAGATTAAGGGGGAGAGTTCACGTGCAATATAAGAGGTGTAGCGGAACGCTCCTCATATATATATATATATATATATATATATATATATATATATATATATATTCATAGTTGCAGTATATAAATAAATAATTATATACATCTTTGTAGTGTATTAATTGATAATAGCAGTTTATAATAAACAACTTCATATTCGACTTCGTAAACTGCAAATTTGTATAGTGCGGCTTCGTAAACTGGAGTCAAATTTCAAATTTCAGAATGGTTCGACTTCAACTTCGTGATTTAGGGTTCAAATTCGTGATTTCAACTTCGTGATTTAGGCGTCAAGTTCGACTTCGACTTCGTGATTTAAGGTTCGAGCTCGACTAATGGCAAGTCGAGTCTTCCAGTCGATGCTCCAATGTCGATTATTCGATGACTAGTCGCGACTAGTCGAGCGCCATAATAACAGTGGTTCGTTCTACCTTAACCCTAAAAAACTATTTCACTACAAAATCTAACCTCTTTCGTTATCCCTCCCCCCTCCTTCACCAGAATCCTTGAAACCTTAGACATAATCCATGCAGTTCATCATCCGATCGGCTGAACAAATCGCCGACAGTTACCAATAACACTAGATTGAATAGGATCAGACCCTTTTCTACACTATTTCTGAAACCAGTGATCCAATCCATTCTAATAGATCCTCCATCAAGGATGTCGTCAGGAAACATCGCACAACGACGATTAGTACTTACCGACGATTACTCCGAACCAACATCGATCCGATGTCCACCGAACTTTGAACGCATGTACCGTTTGGTTTTCCTTTTCCCTTCCTCCATCGGATTTTAATTCCAATCAATTGAATTTGACTTCAGTAACAAATGAAGCCAAATTTGTGTGTATGTAGTTTCTATGCTAATTTTCTCGTCTAATCATTCATAATAATAATTGCCTAATTTTTCAGCTGCATTAAGATGATCGGCACATCATTTAATTTTTGTTTTATTCAATCAAATTAAACGAATTAACATATAAAACCGACACATAAGATTCTATATTTTAATGTTTTGCATATTTATTCATAATATTGACACTTAAGCTATGATTTTCTATGTTGATTGATCATGCACATGTACTGTTTTTGCAAGCCACGTTGTATTTTTATCATTCTATACGTCATGTACATAAATATAAACACTGTTTATTATTCTGATAATGTTATACTTTGTGCTTTCGTTTTCAGTTGTCTGTCGTTGTGTCTCCGCTTCAAAGCATTGAAGAAACTATATCCGCAAAATCAACGAATTATTGTAGTAAGCATTTACTGCAGTTTAGAACCTTTGTCAAATATTTAACCGCAATATTTATCCAACTATATAATTCATCCATCTCACAACTGTTTGAAATGATCTGATTTTATATATATATATATATATATATATATATATATATATATATATATATATGTTAATTTCTTTTTACAAGACCATACAGACTCATTGTTGTTACTACAGGTGAATTTTTCAATAATTTCAATAAACTCATTGTTTACCGTTCACTGACATATATATTAGATTATATAACGACCCATGAAATACTATATTTTGATGTTTTGCATATTTATTTGCAACACTATTTTTGAAGTATATTCATTTATACCGTTAAACTGGAATTTAATAAGATTTTTACGATTCTTATGAATTTTTTAGTTCATTATAGCATCTATGAATGTTTCTTATAATCTCGATGAAAAGACATGATGATATTGAAAAGATCTATTTTGCCACATTTTAATATATTTCTAATTGTAACTTGTATGGTTGTTTATTTATTACGTGCATTAAATGAAAAGTTTGGTTTTTAATATATTTGTATTTAGTGCATTAGTAATGCAAACATATTACAAAATGAAAATATTTAATTAGTATTCGGGTTTGTTGTGCTTAAGCCATGCTTTACTGTGTTGATTGGCCATGCACGTATAATATTTGCAAACCACATTGTATTTTCCATCAATATATTTATCATTATATACTTCATGTATATAAATATAGACGTTAAACTGATTAGTATTCTCATATGTTATACTCTGTGCTTATGTTTTCAGTTGCCGACTGTTATGTCTATTGCTTCAAAGCATTGAAGGAGCCATATGCTCTGCAATATCAAGAATTCGCTACAGCAAGCATTTACTGCAATTTACAACATTTGCCAAATATTTAACCACGATATTTACCCATTTATATAATTCACCAATCTCACAACTTATTTAAACCACTTGATATGATTTATTTATTTTTATATGTGTTGATGTTATTTTTTTCTTCAAAACAGTAAACCCTCATTGTTATTACTACAAATGAGTTTTTCAATAATTTTACGAGACTCGTTGTTCACTACTCACCGAAATACAGCTAGATTACATAATTGTTCTCGATTCATGGGATTCTATATTTTGATGCTTTGCATATTTATTCGTAATACTATCTTGGAATGGATTCATCTATGTTGTTAAACTGAAATATAATCAAATTCACATGATTCTTGTTACATTTAATTGAGTATCAATGGATGCTTATTATATTCTCAATGAAAAGGCATGGTAATATCGAAACAGGAAAATACCCTGAAGGACAAAATAAACAAATAATTGTTCCAAAAGGACAAGGGCATAAAATTTTGTCCATAAGGACAAATTTTAGTGTAAAAGGAGGAATTATAGTGGGCCCCTGAATTCCTCCCATTACACTAAAATTTGTCCTTATGGATAATTTTTTGCCTCCTTGTCCTTTTGGAACAATTTTTTGTTCATTTTGTTCTTGAGGCTAAAAACCCCATATTGAAAAGCCCTATTTTGCAACATTTCAATATATTTCTAATTGTAATGTTTGTGGTTGTTTATTTACTAGTGCATTAAGTGGAAATTTTGGTTTGTCATATATTTATATTTAATGCATTAGTAATGCAAACATATTACAAAATGGATATGTTTTATTAAGATTATTGATCATGCACATATACTACTTGCAAGCCACATTCTATTTGCCATCAATATATTATCATTATATGATCCATGTACATAAATATAAATGATAAACAATTTAACATTCTCATAATGTTATACTTTATGCTTTTGTTTCCAATTGTCAACCGTTATCTCTACCTCAAAGCATCAAAGGAGCCATGTGCTCTGCAATATTAAGGATTTGCTGATGGTAATGGGGCGGGTTTCTTATGTCCTAGACCCGCCCCAGATTTTTTGAATGCCCTAGATCCGCTCTGTAGACCCGGTGTTGGTCTGGAATTATGCCTTGTATCCATAACCCGTCCGGGTCATAGTACACCCAATCCGACTCAATACCCCGTGAAATTGTGTACTAATATACACAAATTTATATACTTATATTTTCTATCACTAAACGATAAATTATATACAAATAATAATGTGTTTACAATGATAAGGGAATATAATAAAATATGTTGTAAGATAATAGTTTAAAAGTCATAAATTTCTTATTGTAAGATTATAATTGATGCAGCTTAATATTATGCAAACTTTATAGCTTGTTGATTGAAATAATATAATATTCATGTCATAATCATGCATGTCTAAGAAAATTAACACGTAATCTTTATTGTTATAAAGCGTTTTAACGATGTTTCAATAATGCGGGTCGATTGAGGGTGGGCTGGCCGTGCCCTAGACCCGACCCTAGACCCGGTCATTTCAATAGCGGGCCGCGGGTCTATCTGCCTGGAAGTCCCAATAGAACGGGTCTAAAAGGACATAAATAAGGGCGGATCAACCGGGTTTGGACCCTAGATCCGTGCCATTATCATCCCGATTTGCTATAGTAAGCATTTACTACAACTAAAAAAATTCACCCAACTTATTTAAACCGCTTGACATGATTTGATTATTTTTTAACATATGTGCAGGGGTTAATAATTTTTTCCAAGACAATAAACACACTTAATTTTATTACTATCGGTGAGTTTTCTAATAATTTTACAAGACTCGGCGTTCCCTACTTACAGACATATGATAGATTACTTAATCGTTTTATCAAAAATTTGCATTATTATCTTTTCAAAAAGTGATATTGACATGCTGATTGTAAAAATGCAAAATTAAGACTATTATTTTTCCCTACTAACATGTTCTGCAAAATAACCATATCATATAAATTATAACGAAGGGAATAGAACAACAAGCCATTTGAAAATGATAAAACAGATGTAAGACATATAAAGTGACTAAATGCAAGCCCATATGGTTTATTGAATTTCAAATAAAATCCCAAAAGCCATGTTGAATTTATCAAATGTATGCGACAGAAGCAGAAAACTTTATCAATTTCTTTTTTGTCTCATACCCATTGTGTTTTTAAGTAATGCCTATAACTAAATGTGTTAGTTGCTTTATATTAGATAAAAAGGAATATGTTTTCAAAAAAGTTGTCACTGGTTGCTTTAATACATGACTTTGCGCTATATACTTAGTTTATCTTCTATGCATTTTTTTATTAAAGTGAAAAGCAAGAACGGTACGTTTCTTGGCATTATGCTTGGCGTAGTCTTAGTTTTAGTTACATGTAGAGGCTATCTTTGAGATTTATTTATGTTACTAAAATTTATATCATTTATTTTGCAGCCTCTGTTGAATATAGGTTTTTTTCCTGTTGTATTTAATTGCATTTCAATTCAAATACATTCAAATCGCTGTTTTTGCATTCGATTTTGAGTTTATTTCCAATTCATGTTCAACCACCTCCTAACTCTAAAAGGTTCTAGAAAAATCAATGCTATTACAAAGTTATCTTTTTTCGGAATTTTGAACTATTTAAGCTAGATTTACAAGTAATATTTTTCATACTTATTTGTATTAAGTTTGATGTTTTTACCATAGATTTTGCGAAAATGTGATAAATAGGCAAAATATTTCTTATGCTTATTATTTCTGATATGCAAAAAGGGATTTGGTGGTTCCTGAGGAGTGGCACGACTCTCGACATTAGCATGTAGCAGGAAAATGGTTCTTGATCTTACTTATGAATGCACAGGTGATATGCACATAATCCTTAACATCCAACCCTTTCCAAGTTGGGTCAAAACTAATTAGCTTTAAAAAAATGTTACTTCAAAATGTGATTGTCTAAATTAAATCAACATGATTAATTAGATCAACACTACCATTTTAGCATTTATAATTTGAAGTGGTAGATTCTTTTTTTTTATTATTGTTCGATTGGGAAGTTCCAACAATACACTTTTATACATTGTGTGCTGCGTAATATGATCAAGTAAACTTCACTAGCACATACACATTTTATGCAATATAAATAATTATTATATATATGTATATAATTATACTGCTAAATCTAAAATTTGAAGCATCCACCTCATTTTATTTATTGACCTAAATCTTTTTTTATGTCCCAGTTATACCTTACATAGATTTGATTAAAAAAAAAATATAATGAAAATCTTTTTATTTATAGTAAACTTTAGGATTAACTTTGATAACAAAACTAATAATTTTTCTATGATGACATAGATATGTGTAGTAGCGAAAAAATGTAGGCTCATTTATTGTAGTGTGATGAATCTATAGCTAAAATATTTGCTGAAAATATAATACCTCCGATGATAGGTAAAAGGGTAGGCAAACTTACATGCTTTCTTTTTAGCTTTTAGTTCAGATTTTTTTTTTCCTGATAAATTTGAGCTCAAGAACAGTTAAAATTCCTTAATGCTAATCTGAGTAAGAATGCATGTCAGACCACTGACAATGTACTATAGGTGTTTCTCTTAACTCCTACTGTGTAAGATCAACAATTGTAAATCTTCAATTACAGATTTATGTCTGAAATCAAAAACTATAGAAAAGAATATATTAGAACTGAAATGAAAACATTTTATTTTGAATACTGAAATGGATGTGGTTTAATATACATTTCACCGATGGTTATACTAGAAAGAAAATTCACTTTGTAAAATCATAATTAGCTGTTGTGTATCAAACAATGACATCTTGGTATATTCGACATTATTTATGATTTTGTGTCATCTAACTTTTTTTGTAACTGAAACTATAATTTTGCTATTGTTTAAAATGAAAAACAGAAGAGCACTTTTCCCTTTAATCGGATTTTATGGAAATAGCTAAGATGGGAAACCAAACGAGTTGGTTTATATGAATATGGACTGCATGATAACCTGGATACAAATGAACGTGTCTATCAAGATGATGGTGATTGCACTTATATAACCAGCATTTTTTTTCGAAACTATGGTTTTTTCCATACATGCACAAATTGACTGTTTTATGTAGGGGATAGCTTCAAAACTTTTTCCCTTTGCATTTTACAATTGGTACTATGGACTTCTTTGTTTCTGTAAAGAACTGTATTTTTGACAAATTAAGATATTAAACTATATAAGGGTTTTGAATTGAAAAAAAAAACCTGTTTGAAATATAAACTTATGATTCCTCAACGATAATTTAAGCTTGGATATTTAAAATAAATTTGATGTTAGATTGAAATTAAATTATTACAACGTTTCAATTAAAAGAAATCAAAAGCTAATTGCAACTTCCGTTTTGCATCGATTTGAATTAGAATTTGTATGTAATTAAAGCATAATTTTTAGAAAAATAGAATATACTTTTTCTAAGTTAAGCATAATTTTATAAAAAGAGTAAAACTGAACAACGAAACAATATTTTACAGTCATCAAAAAACAGACGTCAATGAAACAGAAAGAATTTTGATGCTAAACTTTAAATTTGAGTTTGAATTTGGGTAGCATGTATCTAGTTAATTTGAAAAGAAAAAAAATTTGACCGTTTAAAATGAAAATTTATTCAATTACATATCGTTGACATTAAATCGGTTGATAATAAAACGATGAAATATTCATTTTTGAAGTATAAATATTTTACATGAAATGATTCTAGAAAATTTATAAATAAAACATCGATGTTCGTTTCGTAGAATTTCGATTTCGCTAACTCCATTTAAATCGTTTTATTAATGATAACGTATACAATGCACTGAACATAATAGTATTTTATTTTGTGTGTTTGGACACCCGATGTGAGCTATAGAGTAGATTAAACTCTGGGTTATGGGGTACTCGGTTATTTGCACTCACTTGTTTCATACACAACCAATGTAAAATAATTTTGAAATTTAAAAGATGATTGTAAATGGGTAAAAGTTTCCCTAGTTTGCTGTAAATATTTATGAATCTAAAAACAAGGTAGCACATGTTTTATATATGTTACATTAATAAAAAGTTGCTGCTTTATATTGAAATCTAAACGCTGTGAATCACGCTTCACTGTTTCTCCCTCTTCTTCTTCTTATTCTAAAACTCGAGTTGCCTCTTCATGTATAAAAAAACAAGACCATTAGTTTATAGCCTCAACATCCCACCTACGTCGCTCACCGACGGCCTGCATCACAACCACCATGCCGACCGCTATTCCGCTCCATCTCGGTCGTCTCCACCCACCGCAAGCAACCATCGAACAACACCCAAGTTCCAAACCCAACCCACTTCATTAAGAAATCCACCACTAGAACCGAAACCACCCACTATCAACAAATCCACCACTAGAACCGAAACCACTTCCTTGCCAACCACCTACCCTTGCACCATATTCCACCACCATGAACACCGTCAGAATAACCAAAACCCGACCCCACACACACTAGAACTCGACCACACCTGAAGCTCTGGCACACTCCACCATACCATCAGCCACTACCACACCATACACCATACACACAGTTACTTTATTAAGTGCAAAGCATTATGACATGTGATTCCCACATGATCATAATATGTGAATTATGTTTTAAAAATTGTATATTTTTAACACATTCAGGAAAAAATGATTTGCGTCAGGTGTAATTATTTTTATTTTTAAGTTGCAATATATAACTTTTTTAGTTTTGACTTTTATGTTTATTTGTCTTGTTAATTAATCAAGAATAATGACATAAAAGTATCTATTTATTAGATTTTATTTTCGACAGATAATAATATCTTCAATTTCCTTACAAAATTAATGCTGAATATAAAATTTCACTAACAATAAACAAATATGAAGGTATGTGGTGAGCATGAATCTAATTAAACGTGGCCATTGTGGAGGTCATCATTTGACAACAATTGCGATAGAACAAACATCATAAATAATGGTATTTCATTCAAGCTCCCACCTATGATTAGTGACCACATTGTGTGTTGCTAAAACTATACATATTAGTGACACACAAGATGTTGGCAAAAATATGATTACTTGCAACGCAAAAATATGTGTAATAAATCAACAATTTACGGCGAAAATTTCCATCGCAGCTAATACTATTTAGCGATATTATTGTTATGTTGCAAATATTAATAGAGAAGTTTTGTCCAATTTGCGACACAATAAATTTGCAACGTCTAAGCACCTTTCGTGATATATAATATGTCGCAAATGATATGCTTTTTGCAATGCATAGTTGTGACGTAAAGTTTTTTTTACCTCTGCATCTTTTACGATGCTTGTGCGATGGAAAATTTTACGTCATTGAAGATTGTTAGAGACAATAATTTACGTCCTTAAAGGTCAGATTTGTAGTAGTGGTGTTATAACTAACGATTTATATTTTTGTAAATTTAATTATTTAAATTCATGACATATATAGTGATATGCAAGTAAAATTATCAAAGTGTCATTTAGTGATTTATATTAACAGTGACATGTTAGCATCCGACATTGTTATTGAACTGATTAGATATCAGTTAATTGGTTGTTGATATATTTCATAGTTAAATTAAATTTAAACTAAAATTTATTGTACTGAATTTAAAATGAATTAATGAAATATTATTTTCATTTAAATCAAAGTTGAAAACTTGAATTTGAATTGGATGTATTAGCATTCAATATGAAATTGGAACAGATTAAATTAAAATGGATTTGAGATTTACTGATTTAAACTTTAGTTTGATATTAAATTTTAAAATTTGATCATCGAACACATCGATATATGATTTTAGTGTGGTGCATATTGACTTGAGTTTTGATTGTATGCATAAATCTATTGATTGTTACAATAAATGATATTGTGTCGTTTGTTATGATGTATCATTGTCAACGTATTGTTGATTATCAAATGATATTGTTGTTGGATGGTTATATACCATGACCAGAATTGGAATCCCAAAATTGGTTGAAATGATATATACCTACGATATTGATTATGAGTCAAAATGATATATACTCGGTCATTTGAATTATCTAAATTGAAATATTTTAAATAAATTGAATTTAAGATTTGAAATTGTCTAAAGGAACTTGTTAAAAGAGAAATTTGAAATTTATATCCGATTTAACATAAATTTGGCATTTAAACTTATTTTTAAATTGAATTGAAAATTTAAATTAGTTTATACTAACTAAGACTAATTTAAATTAATTTAACTAAATTTGTTTAAATTAGATTTTAAATTACATTAGCTAAATTACTTTAATTTTAAATTTTATCTAAATAAGGTTAAATTTGAATTATAAATCATGTTTAAACTAGTACGAATTAAAAATTTGTTTTAAACGAATCTAAGATGTAAATTTGTTTAATTTAAAGTTTACACTGTTTTAAATTTGATTCAAGTTTGAGTATAAAAAAATTATCATTTGATAATACCTGAAGTTTAAACGAGTTTCAATTGATATTTGAAATTCAAATGTTTTAAACTAAATGGTTTAAATTGAAAAACGATATTTGATATTAATAGAGTATTTGAAATAAAATATTGAAGTCAGCCATATTATCGATATAACTAGTTTATAAAGATGTTTATAAACAAATGAGATTTGAAATGTTATTTAGAGAACATAAACTTTGTTAAATTTGAAAAAAAATATCAATGTTTTTGGAAAAAATAAACAATGATATGATTTACAAAGTACTTATGAATATTTTTTCAATCGTTTTGCAACTTCAGGTAACAAATGATTTAATATTTACCAACAATACAAAAAACACATATTAAAAAAATGGGCTTTGATTCAAGGGTTCATTTAGAACCTAAGTATATTCCGTCAAGGAATGTATTTCGATTGTTTATTATTGCGATAAGTTATAATTCATTGGCCTTGTTATTGGGAGAAGTCTCCAAATCTAATTTCATATCTTATGATATAATTATTCATAATAATTGAATTTTGAAATAACCACATTTTCAAAAGAAAATGTTTCAATCCAAATAAAAGTACGATTTGATATGAAAAATTAATATCTACTATTTCGAAGATTTTGAAATTAAAATAGTGAATTTAATTCAAAATGATTTTCTTTGAAATGACCATTAATTGGAAACAATTCAATAATTGAGTTTTACCCTGTAATGATTTTGTAATTAATATCCCTTTATTTCATGATTTTAATTAACTGACATAAGAATATATTGTCCTGGCTCGAGTGTTTTGTTTTTCATTACGCTGAAATATGGTTGATTCTAGAAGAGTACAAGTTAAAATTTGAACTTCAAAAGTATAAATCATAAATTCCTTTCTAATGAACACATAATTGAGTATTATACCATATGAACATATAATTGAGTAATATACCATATGAACCTAAATTTAGAAATGAAATTGTGTATAACTAAATTTAGTGTTTTTGGAAATATTTATGATTTAGGTAATATTTGATGAATAATTTAAGTAATACTATTTTAATGTATATGAACCTTTGTTCAGATAGTAATTAAAATTTACATTAATGGAAACTTTAGGAGAACCCTATTAGACTCTGATATTGAGTTTACTTAGACGGACAAAAAGCAAAGAAAGCAAGGCGTGGAGAATGAAGAAGGGCCTCACAAAAAGGCATAAGAGACACAGAAATAGAGCAAGAGAAGCGGATTAGGAAGAAACCAGGACCAGATCACATCATCTCTTATAGGTGTCACGAAAAACGACATTATGCAGCCATATTTAGCGAGAAGAGAAAGAGAAGGGAAATTGAAGATAAATGTTTTTACTCTAAGATTGTATGTTTTAAATACCCGAAAGAGGGACATTTTCTTAGTTATTGCCTTAAGATGACGAAAAAACATGCCTTCCTTGTATCGGAGGATGAGTTAATTACTTGATTTCATTTCCAATTGAGGGGACACAGCGCTAGTTGTCCCAAAAGGAAAAAAAAACAGCAACGCATCATTCTCAAGAGGCATGCCCAGAAATTACTAAGGAAGATGAATTGTACTAAGGGAAATTGAAGATAAATGTTTTTACTTTGAGATTGTATGTTTTAAATACCCGAAAGAGGTACAATTTCTTAGTCATTGCCTTAAGAAAAGAAAAAAACAGGCCTTCCTTGTATCGGAGGATGAGTTAATTACTTGCTTTCATTTCCAATTGAGGGGACACAGCGCTAGGAATTGTCCCAAAAGGGGGTGGGAAGGCAACACATCATTCTCAAGAGGCATGCCCAGAAATTACTAAGGAAGATGAATTGTACTAAATAGATATATCTACATATTTGGTAGTGTTTTGGATATTAGTGTTTACTGTTTACTATACTACAAACTTCTACTTGCTAACTTTACTTTTAAATGTTAATATAGATTTTAAACATGATGCTTGTGTATTGGTAACATACTACGTCATTGTATTTTTTCATAGAAAAGTACTATTTTTGAAACCTGCATGCAACATACAAGTTCATTCTAGTATAAAATATACGTGTATGTATTGATAAGCATATCTGATGTACGTGTAACATGATGTTAAAAACTCCAATGAATGGAAAATGACCCACTTAGCGAGCAAACATAGAAGTAATTTGTTTATATAAGATAGAAAATGATTGATCACCTTTCGCCTCATTTCAACAATAGCATTATCGGCTTCTTCTTTAGACGAAAAAGTTACGAATCCAAACTACCTTGATCTACCTGTCTCACGATCCACAATAACTTTTGCTGCATGTAGATAATAAAAAGTATACAACCATCATTCCTTGGATTTTAATAAAACTTCGAATGTTGTAGAAAATTAAAAAAGAAGTTAAAGAAAATATTACACCACTAGTTACTTTCCCACAACAGAAGAATGCATCTCTCAAATTTTGGGCACTGGTCCTATCAGATAATCCTACATAGCACCACAAGAGGATTAACTCTTAAAGACAGTTACACTTCAATATAGATTTGTATAAAGGATGAAACATAACAAACCTCGAACATAAATTTTTGAGGATGTGAAGCATCGGATGGACTTAAATAACCACGAAGTTGAATTAAGAGCATATTTTATGAGATTACCAAATTTATTGGAAAAAGCCATTTTTACCACCTGTTATACCAAGGTAAAAATTATTTGTTTAACAATGAAGTATTCCAGAAAATGTGGCAAGATGTAAGGAAAAAACCCAGAATTAAGTTGCTGTAAATGAAGACATAAAATTTACATAGATTCTCAACTATGTCACTCATTTGAATAAATAAATGATTATGGTTGTAAGACATGTCAAATCCAATAGATTTAGGCAAAAGTCATTCTAATCCAATTTATGTTTGAATTTAAAACTTTTGGTCCACATTTAGTCCTCTGGCCATTAAATTCTATATGATCCCAAAAATATGGAATGAATTAGGTGAATATTAACTACTACCAATCAAAAAAAAATTCCAATTAATATATGTAAGGATTGTTTATATAAAAAACAATTAATGTTAAGTTTAGTTCAGCAAAGGCGACATTCAATTAATGTGTCTGTTAGAAACATTTGTTTTTATTATATAGTGTAAAAAAATTAGCTCTCGTTATTTGATTTTAATGTATTGCAAATTCCATCAGTAACAAAGATACTTGTTTGTGCCAACGAATAAATTTGTAGAGAAGACACCATGATTTGTTCTTCTAATACCATATCTTGAAAAAACCGCCAATTTTATGTATTAAAAAAAGATATTTACCATCGCAACTTAGCTGTGAACAACATAAAAGAATTGGATGTTATATCATCTTTTTTGTAAATTTATATTAGTTTTGATCAAATATGGTTTTGAGCGGAATACTAATTGCTTAGGACTACCTCTACTTATTATCGTTTAATACCTTTTGTCCAGCTTCTTACTTAGTGTTCAATCATTATCAATTATCTAACAACCTCTAGGATTATTGTTATTCGAGCAATTTTCATCTTTAATACACTATGCACAAACTAAGTACTAGAGGAAGTGTGCCTAAAATATTTTAATTCATGCACCAAAACCATTCTTAGAAACGTTTACATTTAGGATTGTCAATTTCCTGCACGATCCGAAACACGTACGGAAATCAGCAGGTTAACCCGACCCATTTAAATGACTGGTCATTTTAGGATCAATCCGAAGTTCATATTAAACGGATGGGTATCGAGTTGACCCGCTAACCCTATTTTGGCCCGCCAAAACCGTTTATCATATTATTATTATATTTGAAATTCTTAAATTTTTATTAGCCTAAGCCCAAGCCTAAGTTGAAATACGGTAGTTCATTTATTTGTAGGTTTAGCTGGTTAGGGTTTTGTTTTCGCTTTTCCATTTTAATTTTCAATTCGTTTATTCATACGTTTCAACTTTCAACTTTCAAGCTGGCTGCTCAATCAATCTGTTCATCGTCCATCAATTTGCACTTACCCTGATGTAATATATTTTATCCTATTAGACTTTTGGTTTACAAGTTTGTTCATGTGCATTTATCTGGGTATAGATGTAATAACCCGAAAATCTGGGCCAGTTTAAAAATTTTATTTTGGCAATTTTAGCGAATTTTGAATATTTAAAATAGATTATTTTAAATAAAATCGACGAGAAATTTATTTTGAATAGAATTCGACGTATATATTATACGCGTCGTCGTTAGAATATAAATATTTATATATAAATTATAAAAGGAATTGAAAATGGCGCGGTAGTTCGATAATTCGATTTCAAACTTCAATTGAATGTACCGGGTGCAAAACAATCCGGATTTTAGTGAAACCAAAAATCATAGGATCTAATTGATAATATCTTTCCAACGAATCCAACAAATCAAGATTTCATAGCGGGAATCAAAAGATAAGTCCAGTTGAAAATTCTGAATAGTCGCTATGGAATTCAGGCCGTCACAGTTGGTATCAGAGCTTTGGTTTACAGAGCTCGAGAACAAGACACATTAGAACCATACGAAAGAATTCATCAGATATTGGATTAGTAATATCCAATTAGAATGACTCGTTAGAGATAGGATCAGTAGTATCCTAGAACGAGTGTGAAGAGTATATTTTTCAAATGAAAACAATTTTTGTTTTGAAAATTTAAATCATTCTATACGTATTTGATTACATATTTATTTTGAATATGGACAATCGAGTATATAAAGATTTTGCATATACGCGTCATGAACGTATATTCGAAGTTTTAATATATTGGATAGATATAGGATTACACTCTAGTCGCAGGGAGATGATTTTGATGATGGAGCTCCATCACCAAAATTTATGTTCGTGTTTCGAAGGTGTGATTTCTATATATTTCCATTAGACTGGTGTGAGAACCAAAACTAATATAGTTAGAACACATTGTTGTGAATTGGCATCAAAAACATGATTTCTGTATATATATCAAATTATGAATTTGAAACTCTAATTCACTAATTGATTGCTGTTTGTGTTGTTTGTTTATTTGTTTGCTAAATTTTGAACCATTTAGCCTAATTGAACCAAATGTTGAACTGTATTGAAAATTGGTTGCATTTGCTTGCATATACATATATATCATTGAACAGGTCATAGCAAGGAGGCTAGAGCAGAGAATAAAATTTGTTTGCCCGACAAATAGGTACATGTTTAATACATAATTTCCTGTTTTGTTTGGGTGATGATGATTTTGTGAGCCTATTGGCTTTTTCTTTTTCTTTTTGAGATCTGAAGGACCGGGGAAGCTATTTGAAATTCCCCGATGCTCCCATTGCAGGGGAGGTTATGGCGAAATTTTTCGAAAATTTAGGGTGTTAGCCAAATTTTTGAATTTTTGAAAATTCTCAGAAACTGAAAGGTTAGAGAATGGAAGCCAAATCGAATGTAGAGCTTATTAATCAAACCATTTTCGACTTTGTTCCTTTTCGGGGACGAAAAGTTTTAAGTGGGGGAGATTGTAATAACCCGAAAATCTGGGCCAGTTTAAAATTTTTATTTTGGCAATTTTAGCGAATTTTGAGTATTTAAAATAGATTATTTTAAATAAAATCGACGAGAAATTTATTTTGAATAGAATTCGACGTATATATTATACGCGTCGTCGTTAGAATATAAATATTTATATATAAATTATAAAAGGAATTGAAAATGGCGCGGTAGTTCGATAATTCGATTTCAAACTTCAATTGAATGTACCGGGTGCAAAACAATCCGGATTTTAGTGAAACCAAAAATCATAGGATCTAATTGATAATATCTTTCCAACGAATCCAACAAATCAAGATTTCATAGCGGGAATCAAAAGATAAGTCCAGTTGAAAATTCTGAATAGTCGCTATGGAATTCAGGCCGTCACAATAGACAAGTTAGTTATTATAAAGAAATAAAAAATCATTCAGATCCAGATCTAGTAAATAGCGAAAAGCAATATTTTATCGCTGATTAGTTTCAGCGGATTGACTTTGTAAATTGCTGAATTACTCTTTCGCACAAACAGTTTACATCTTTTTAACGCTGAAAAGATTTTGACTTAATTACGCAATGGAACATTGTAATTGGTAGAGTGGCCTTGTTGTCCCTATCGACTAAGACCCAGCTCTTAATTGCCAAGATTTAAAAAAAAATGCTGAAAAGATTTGGATTCAGCGCTTTATTCAGCAATTATGAAACAAACGCAGCAGATCTATATCAAGACATGAGCATCTTCTCACGTATTAGCACAGAGAACTCATATATCGATTGGAATTAGAGCCAATCCGGATATCAGAATCAGATCGAGGGTCGTTGGAAGCAAGGATGGAGGAAACTTACCAAAAAAAACAAACGAATGAAGCAACTCGGAATTTCTTTCCTCCCTTTTGCCGTTTCTGAACAAAGAGAAAATTGTCACGAAATAATAAATAACAACGTATAATAAAAGGGAATATTAAAGAAGACATAAGATACCTTTTATTTTTTATTGATGATACAAACATATAATCTTCTTTAATAATAGTTGGATTAGGTTTGATGTCACATTTTTTTTAGTGTAACGTGAAGTGCCAAAAATTCCCTTTATCTCGACCTATTTCCTATTTTTTCTTGCAATAAATTAAGAAATTTTTGCATTTATTCAACTTACTTGAATTAAAGATTTGAAATACATGCTGAGTTTTGTAATGTATTTTTTTATTAATCAAAACAGATTTAATACCTTATAAAACATATATGGACAATTATTAAATTGTATACGCCGAGTTATTTGTATTTAGGATTTGACGCATATGTTGATTTTAAATAAGCATTTTTAAATATGCCCTTTATCTCAATCTATTTCCTAATTTTTCTCGCAATAAATTAAGAAAATTTTCCATTTATTTAGTTTACTTGAATTAAAGATTTGAAATACATGCTAGGTTTTGTTGTGAATTTTTTATTAATCAAATCAGATTTAATACCTTACTAGTACATAGCCCGTGCCGATGGCACGGTGAACAAAACGTAAATCTAAATATAATTTGTGAATGTTAAATTTTTTACACGTGAAAGTTATATAAAAGAAGAAGGATTTGGTGCACAATTATCATCAAAATTTATTAGTGAAAAAACATTAATTACTTTCACAATTAAATATAAAATTAGAATGCAATTGATTGTTTGTAAATGGATAGTAGATTGTTTAGAAGGTTACTTATTAATATGGAATATGCCACCATAAATGATAAAAAAGGATTGGATGAATTTGAATTATTTTTTAATACATTTGGTAATTCATGTTTTTGTTGACATCACTTATTCAGTAACCAGTCTAAAAATGAAATATGTTCATGTGTTTGTATCCACCCATTACCTTACTATTTTTTTTAAAATAATTCGTGCATTTTGAACTTATACCAAAACTGTCATATTGGAACAAAAAGGTAAATCTGTATAAACAAACCGACTAATCAATTGAGGTTTAACGTAGAGAGCCAAAGCCGTGAAAAGCTCAGACAATGACAAAAAATTAAGAGTAATAATGAGTTAGTTTATACTTATTGTAAAATTTGATCTTCTTGTACTATTATTTAGTGGAGATTTCAATATATTCAACAAATTAATATATAAAATCGTTTTTTTTTATTCACATAAGTAACGTATCCATAGAGTTTCAAGTGGCATGTACTTGCAAACTATAATCCCTTACCTAGTAGTTCCATCATTTAATATGTATGTTTAATTTTATAAATTTAGATAGAATTTATTTCGGAGAATAGTATGCTTACTCATGTGAAATTTTTTTGGTACAGATATAAATATGATCTATTAGACTTTAGACCACAAACAATAATCCGCTGTTTACGGTGACTTAATAGTTAAAAATACTGTATATATCTAAAATTTTACCTTCAACTAATTCTATATTTCCTCATCATGTTGTTATCTAAGTTAACAAAAGGTTGCAAAACGTGTTAGAACCCAAGTATTAGAATAATAATATACTGAGAATAATGCTAAGAACAATTGATTATCAAGCTTCTGTTGTAAAAATTTCTTGCTTATTGGATTGATAGTTAAAAGCGGATCCCATATGCGCCACATATATATAAGAAATAAAAGTTGTATCAAATCCCACATTCGAGGGTAATAACGTTCTGATCTGAGGGACGAACTCAAGATAAGGGAACCAATTTATGGGAGAAAAAAAAATGTCTTGAAACCAAACGTTGGAAGAGAAATGCACGTAACACAAAATATATCATTTTCAAAATTTAATAGATTTTATTTGTGAGATATTAATGAACATAAAATTGTTTCTATCTTTTGCATTAAATAAATATTACAATCCAATTAAAAACACAATTGGACCATATCGTCTGTAACAGAAGAAGATATGCTTATGGGCAACTGTGGTCCTTGCAACTTAAGATGCCAACCAAAATACGTACAATTTATGATGCTAATCAAATTACCCCCTTTTTCTTTTTTTTGTTTAGAATAATATAAATTAATATACATTGTAAATATCTTGAACAAAGGATATGAGTTGGATGGACAATGACACATAGAACTGCATTGAACTTGAACAAAGTTCAAGGTCTGAAATGCATGCAATCAAAATTGTTTGAATATAAGGTATCATCACTTTGGTATAAACAAATCTGTGCCATATACCATACTAAACACATATAGTCATTATAACCTAATATTTCCTATTTGTGGGAAGAAAATTAAATGTAATAAAATAAAATCGCATTAATGGCATTAACAATACCAATTACTAATTTACACATGTAACAAAAAAAAAGTGTCTAAAAGGAAATAAACATTAAGACCGTTAAATCGATGGCTTGTTGATCCAAATCGACCCAAACTGATGAGATTAGAAACTAATCAATACCCAATGGGTCATGGATTGAATATAGTTTTCCTAAAATATCATAAAGGCCTTAAAAGGTTCGTAGTCTGCGTTAGATATGTAAGAATCTATAAAAATTTATTACCTTGGTAATTTGCTTTAAATAATCAGTTAAAAATTTATGCATATGATTTGGAACTAATGAAATGTTGATAATTAAGATTTTGTTGAATATAGCAAATGGCATGACAGAAAATGGGACATATATAATTTTTGGAGAAATTAAAAGAGAATTTTATCAAGGGAAAAAAACGATGGTGTGGGAAGTACAACCGAAAAATGCATACAAAAACATATATGACTAAGTATAAAAGAAGGGCAAAGATATTTGTATTGCCGAACTAACTACATTTACTTTTTCGGTCAGTTTGAAAATAGTTATCAAAGTATATTTCGGAATTTTAGTAATTATCTTTAGTTGATTCACTAATTTCAAGTGTTTTTATTACGAACCATGAAAGACCAATGGTAGTTTTGTGAATGATATGGGTTCTTGAAACTTGATTTTATGTCTTAGTTTGTAGCGGTACTTTGCAACTGCACCCCTTCGTCTCATTGTGCTCGACCAATTGTATTTTTTGTGCCACTAGCTGCTCTAAAAGATTATTATGTTTATAGAACAAGGATAATTGTATTTAACAATCACCTTGATTTGGCAAAGGTAGAGAATGATTCTCATGTTAGATTGCCTCCTGCCAGCCATTTTGACAATTTCATGTGAGCAGCCGGTTGCTGAATGCCAAAACCAAAATCATCAACTTGTAGATTAAATTATTTGTAGTCTAATCATTCGATCCAGTTTAGTTTCTGGGTTCATTGTTGTATGTTTAACTACTGACTATCGATGTAGTGTAATTTATGTGTTTGCTATTTGTTTTGCTCCTTACTACTTTATTCTAAATGGCTGCTTTGGCAGGTAAGTTGTGGTGGTGATGCTTTTAACTACGATTAGTATGACTTTTCAGGTATGTATTTGATGAGTTGAATTTTGTAGTTGTGATTTAGAATTGGAAAGTGGACATTCTGTGAGTATGCATGCATGCAGGCTCTGATGTGTGTCCTGTAGTTTTGAGGGGAAAAAAGGATAATTGTTTTTATCCATTTTGTTATAGAAGTTGCTTTCAAGTTGACAATGTGGTATATGATTTTTGGTCTTCAAAAAATTAGTATCATGATAGCTCAGAATGTTTTATTTTCTAGTTTGCTTCATAAATATGCACATGCAAGGTTTAGTACTATACAGTAATCAATACTTAGGGAAATAATTAAATGCGTATTCAATATCAATGCATATAGATATAATTTCAGTTTTGATTTGCTTCTAACTAGAATAACAAATTTATTTTTGCTGTGATGTACAAACATAGTGAAACGGTAAAGAAAAAGCACTAATAGAACCCATTAATAGTTTTCCAGTACCATCCATTCACGTGTTATTTCCTTTAAATTTACAGTTGATGCAATTGATTAAGGTGGGACTGATAGAGTAGATGCTTTGGACTCGTGTTGGATTTTGATTCAACAGTGAAAATGTATCCCATGAAGTTACTAGACATCCCAAAGAGAAACCACAAGGATAATAGTAATGAATATGATTTATAGTAGCTTGTATAGATAGGTGTCTAAATGGCACAATTTGTTGATTTTTATATAATGTTGCTTATGTAAACGATTTGATTTTTTGTTAGATGTTTCATTTGCTTGTAATTTATACTTGCTGTATGATAAAACATGTGTACTTTGTCCATTATATATGATTACTGATTACATGTGAAAATATAGTTGTCTGAGTTTTTTTTTTTTTTCAAATAATATATTTGATATTAAGAACGATTATTAGTGCCCTGAATGTTTTTTAACAGGCTTTTCCTAATTGGCAGGTATGTAGCAGCAGGAGCAAATTAATGGTTAGATTTGCCTTTAATTATTATTAGGGACTTTGCTTTTAGAGGCAATTGCTAAATTTGCTCTCATTCTTTTAAGGGTTGAATAGCTTCTTCTTTTGCCTTTAATTTAAGTAATAGAGGCATATGTACTATTTGTCATTAATATTGAAAAATTTGATAGAAATGATGTTCCTTCTAAGAGTTTGATGCTTTAAAAGTTTGATGTTTTGAGATTAAAACAATGCCTCATTAAAACCTTACTAAGAAAAATCCAGTGAAAAAATCTTAGGTAAGGAAAAAGAGTATAATTATATATTTTAATATCTCATTTCTTTTAATGAAGTTGACACGTCTGGATTAGGATAGTGCCTCGTTAAGAACCTTACTAAGAAAAACTGTAACATCCCGAGATTTTTTGGCAATTTAAATTATTAAATTTAATGTGATCTTGGACAATGTTGGTTTAAATATTAAATTTTTTAATTTGTTTATGTTGACATATAATGAAGTTGAAACTTAATATTGAAATATTTTGATTTGTGTAAATTATAATTAAAATACAAAAATTTGAGTATTTTGATAATCAATATTGAAATTCATATAAAAAGAAATTTTATTTATGAAATTTATTTGAATTCTATTTTTGATTTGATTAGAGATTATAAAATGTTGAATTCGATTTTAAAGTAAGTTAAAGCTGAATATTTTATTAATAAATATGTGAAATTTGACATTATTGCAAATAATCTCAGAATTCAATGAAATTAATTTTATTTGATTCAGAATTGTAAATTTTTGTAAGATCTAAAATTTCGTAGCTATCGGAGTTATCGATTGCTCGTAAGAATTTAAAATGTGTAGAAATTTGTGTGTACAATTTAACTAAATAAACGAGTTTTAGAAGAAACTATTAGAGACTTTGAAATTGGGCTTTGAAACCTATTCCATTGCGTTCAGAAGGCGTCATAACCTATAAATAGGCTGTAAGCAGGCCCAATTTGGACACAGGTCCACTTTGAGGCTTTATCACACGCAAAACGATACATATATTATTATAATACTGAATCCCGAAACCCTAAAAACCCATGGCCGCCGTATGAATATGAATGGCCAGCATTCTTCGAAACTTCATGCCTTATTTTCTCCAAATCCACACAACGATTCGCAAAACTTCCAACACGAGAATTGTAGAGCTTAGAGAGAGCTTTCCATCCATACGGTTGATTTATGCTAGATGTTTCAGAATTCGCGAGAATCAAGCCTAGAAGTAGGTGCGCGTTTCACTGTTTTCGAGGCGTTTTGGACCACCGGGAGTGGCAGATTTTGGGGCGCTGGCAAAGCTCGGGACAGTGGACGTTGCGACGGTGGTTGATCGATTCCTGGAGCTTCACGATATGGTGCGTGATTATGGTTTTCAACGGGTTTTGGGTTTCATTCTTGGCTGGAAGCATTACGCGATGGGGAACGATGAGGAGAGCGGATGCAATGGGCTGACATGGCGCTATTTTAGTGGTGAGGAATTAGTTTATTTATTTTATTATAATTTGAAATTCCAATCATTTAAACGTGTATAACTTTCTGCTACGAAGACGGATTCAAACGAAATAAATTGCGTTGGAATCGTATCGATGAGCTCTTCGAGATGGCACTAGTTTGGACGGATTTTGAGACGGTTAAAATTTGGTTTCAAATAGGATTTCACAACGCGTCCGAAATCAAACGTGAGTGATTAAACTCACTCACATCTAACTAAAGTATTCTAATATTATTTAAATTAATATCATGTCATGATATGATTGTACTGTTTGATGCTTGGTAGATTAAATTGCATATTTATATTGATTTGCATTGATTGTGTGTTTAATTTGACCGTTAGATTTGATTTTACAGTTAAGTTAAAATTCAACATTTAATTACTGTTTAAAAACATAACATCTGATAATTAGTAAATTTATACGATATTGGACTGTTTGTATGTTTTGATGTGATCAATGGTTTGGATTTGATATATTTGACATATTGATGTTTGTTGTGTGAATTTATCTGTTATTCACCTTGATTTTGATATGACCACTGTTTATGTTGATTTGTCCAAATCATTTACCCTAGATGTTACGGGCATCAAATAAACCCGAGATTAATCATTAAAATGAATTAAGAACGTAGGGCGAAATGATAAATACCTATGACCCTGATTTGGATTGAAATGATATATATCCTTTCCCAAAATACTAAAATTGGAATTTAAGTATTACTTGGCCATAGGATAGAAAATTATATACGGACACTGGTTGGTTAAATAAAAATTTAGGATAGAAAATTATATACGGACACTGGTTGGTTAAATAAAAATTGGTTTAACCTTGAATTTTTTGAATATTGTTTTAAAGACAATATAAACGATATTATTAATCGATTTTCTTTGAATTTGAATTTAAACTTTGAGCTTTGAAATTTAAAATTTTAAGGAATTCGTAAATGTGGATAACAGAAGTTAAAACTGAATAGAATATGAACTAAATTTATCGAAATTGAATTGTTTATCCATCTTGATATCTACTTTAAATTAACTTGATTTAAAGTAATAATTGAACTGTGAACTCGAGATTTTATAAACGAATAACTCAAAGTGAGAATTATAATTGAAATTCAATTATTTGAATCGAATTTTTAAATCGAATTGTTTGAAATCGAACTTTTGAATCGAATTGAAATGTAAATGGGAAGTCAAATCCTTTTGAGTTAAGATATCGAAATTTAGTCGAATTAATTTGAAATTGGAATATGATTTCCAATTTGGTTAAATTTTGAAGAAACGATTCTTATTCCAACTATAGTATTCAAAACCATTTTATAAACTATTTTAATAATAATTACTTCTCTTTATAAACTATTTAACTTATAACTATTTTATTTTCATTAATTATTTTAAATAAACCATTTTAATAATTAAATATTTATTTTATAAACTATTTTATATTTTAACTATAGATTTTACAAAATCTAAAAATTTTATTTTTAAATACAAATTATTTATTTTCAAACTAATTCAATTATATATCCAAACTATTTTAAATACATTTTTAACTATTTTAATATTCAAATTATTTTAAAGTTGGAATTGTTTCAAGATTTAAGTTTGGTTTTAATGGAGATTTTAATATGAAATATTCTATCTCGACTATTGATGACGCGACCCGAACTTCCCCACTGGCCTAAACCAAACAAGAAGTCGGTTCACTAAGAGAACAAGACGACTCAGAACACAAACGGAAGAACATTTCATTGCTTATTACAACAATTCCATCAGAATACAAGAATATAACAGAGTATGAATAAATAATATACATTTGATAAATATCAGAGATTTAAATTACATAGCAGCGGAAAAATAATACAAAAACACAACTGAACGAAATACACGGATACAAAGCTTTCTGTATATAGCTTAAGCTGTAAACCAGGATCCTGTGAATATAAATCTGCAAAACCAAAACTACTAGCCCGTGTGGAAAATAGGGGCACCCAGAGTTTAGGTTAAAACAATAAACTCCAGGTCAGTCATGTGAATGGTGTGAGAAATAAAACAGTTATTAAATTGATTTCAAAGTTAGGTAAATCAAGGGACCACACCGTATGACACGGAACGGGTTTCCTCCCAAGAATACGAGTACATAAAACAAACAGCGCAATACTAAATAAAGAAAATGAAGCTATTATAAGACCTAGGTCCCATCACACAATGCAACACAAGCCAGAGGATAGGGTTTTCCCTTATAATAGCCAAATAATGCTTGATACGTGAAATTTAATCTTTTATTATTACTATAAGTGAAGAAAACAACTTCAAATATAAATGTATCAATCATAGACGGCATGGGTACCATATATCATGTCGTCATACTAGTTCTACAATTAAAACCGCAAAATATAATATTGGAAGTTGGATTTCCATCATGAACCAAGGCAAGGGATTGTCCTTACCGAATTCGAGACTCTCTAGCCCGAGCCTCAGCCTAGAGCTGCAACTGCACCTTGGATCTTCAGGGCCTGTCCTCCCTTACGTTTGAGGATTATAACTCCTGAACAATGCGTTTAACCCGCCCTATGGGGCGTAAAATCCATTCATCGGCCCCGTAGTGACCGATATATCCGAGGTACCTCGCTTTACATCATCCACATAAGTAAAATGTCGGGCTTTGTAAAAACCCAAACACCACTCCTACCTAGAAAGAAACGCATGTCCTCCCTGTTGTCCTTCTTCCGTTTTTGGTTCATACCGGGGAGCGAAGCTCTTCGCGCTATACACAAAGCGACGCTATAGTAAATCTATGCTTTAATCATCAACCACAAGACTTTGCTTTGCAACAAAAGCCTTGATCCATGCAACTCAGCATGCCACATGGGTAATTCATGCCATGCGACTGATATCCATCAGTATATAACCTCTGAGCTCGTACGTCTCAGAGAAGGGCGTTAAGCAAGAGAATAAATTCTCCGCTGCCAAATAGATATATATTTAATAGAAATCAATCACACGGAATAAAATCTAATGTCATACACACATCCATTTACAAGTTCGTTCTGGGTCTGAACGAAACCGAGGCACCTTATTCCTCGTCCCATATGTCCAATACAGGAGAGAGGCCCTCGCATATCCGGTCGATCTCCAAGTACGTCTGGACGATCACCACTTATTACCTTGTCTTGGGTGTATAGCCCAATCAAGACATCAGTAATCATCCAAACGATGTGAAGACCTCCGGTCTTCAACCACTGTCTTCATCTTCGACTAATCGTCGTATCACTTATTCAGAATGGGATAAACCCAGTCTTTCCGAATAACTCGCGTATTTTATAAACAAGTGTTACACAAACACAACATACGCCTCATTCCAATCCAGAATATTCTTTTATTCAAATATTCTTTTCACAATTTTAAACCATATTAAGGTTTATCCAAACTAGTCGGGATTAGCGAATCTTACCGAAGTAATGCTTTATTATATTTCCCAATCCCAACCTATTCATCCCATGGAGCAAAACTGGTGATACTCCATATCTAACATCGCTGTGTTATCGGTAAAAATTAATTATCATTTCCCGTTCAAATCTAATTAAAGATTTAACTATCGCTGGGAGCAAAACTGGGGATACTCCATCCTCGAATTTGATAATTAAAATTATCACATTCACATTTCAATCTAATTAAAGATTCATTAAAACTCCACTTAGTTTTAATCTTCCCAAAAATCAATATTAATGATTATTTAACTTTGGGAAATCAAGCATGTCTTTTTCTGGGTTAAAGAACCAATGTCATTTAAAACACGGTTCATGATAAACCCAAAATCACATTCCATTAATTATGGAATCTTCACGGAAAACAGATCAATATATGTAATCGATATAAACTTCCATATCCAATCGATAATATAAATGGAATATTGGAAAAGCCTTTTAAATTCCATATATAGTAATAGTCTTCCTCCACAGAAGTTCACTTCGATTATTACCAAATTGAATTCCACTCCATTCCAATATATTAAATTGGAAAATCCTTACTTTGAAAATTTTCCACTAAATCTTAATAAAAAGATTTATAAATTCCAAATCACCTTTCACTGTTAATTGGGTTAAAGAACGAATGTCGTTTAAAACACAATTCACGATAAACCCAATTCACATTCCATTTTATTCCAATTAAATGTTAATTAACTAGAAACTCTAATTCTTTTCACACGGGGTTTAAGAACAGTGTTAATGAAGACACCATTCACGACAACCCAAAATCCAATTCGATACCAAATACAAGGCTCTGAATAGAAATTATATCGGCTTATATTCAATATCAAATTCTGAAACCCACAAATATCGTATTGGGAATAACGATATATATATATATATCTTTCAGATTCCCCCACAATATCCGTATAATCATGGAATCCAATTCAAAATATTCCGAAGATAATTTCGATTCAAATCCATTCTAATTCATATATTGGAATTTCTGGTTATATTAAAACCCATTCTCAATCCAATTTATTTATTTAAAAATAATTGGATTTTAATTCTAGTTAATAACTAGTTCATTTCGATAAAAATATTATTTTTATCTTTTCAAAAATGGAATTTTTCATCCTAATCCTTTCCAAATCATTTATTATGACTTTACACAAATTATTAATATTTTTAATAATTTTATCAAGGTCCGTACAGTCGATTTCCACTAACGGCCATCGAACTGCATCCATAGCGACTTTTTCTAAATTTGATTTGGACTTATCTCCAAATCCAACTGTTAGATTTCAAATTCTTTATATTCTTTGGAAAGCACTTTTCGATACGAACCCAACGGTTCCGGTTTTAGGAGAATCCGACTGTCGGATCTCCCGTAATATCAATTCGAAGTCAATGGTCGAAATTCGCGAACGGTCGCTGCGCGGTGCGTTCTATTCAAGCCATATATATTATAAATATATATAATATATTTTATATATTATATATTTCTTTCAAACGTCTTTTATAAACTCGTTTTAAAACGATTCCCACTTTCAGTTCAATTTTAAATCAAAATTGAATATTTTATATCATTAACATATAAATGATAATATTTTCAAAATATTTGATTTTGAAATCATTCTCCTTTTCGATATTCGTTATAAAAACGATCGTTCGCGTCCAAATGACGCAAATCTAATCAACACGACTTCATATATTTAAATATTTTCGTGTCCATCCAAAATCGGACATCAAATCCACATTTTAATCCTTTACAGAATTTTAATTTAAAATATTCGTTATTTTAAAATATTCGTTCCTTCTGAATTGGAATCAGACACACTCAATTACCATACAATGTTATTTATATGGATTTCATACAACACATGTATATAACGACAATAATAAACAATCATCCATCGTCCAGAGTGCACTACACAACTGCATAAGCATTAAAATAAATAATTAACGCTTACAACAGTCTGTCAACCAATCAATCGACATACAGCTAAACAGTTGGGATTAGTGTATGTCAAATATCATCCCAACACCCGTGTGGGGTTTCAATCAACAAACACATATTTTATTTGTGCAGTTGGGCGATGTGTAAAATCTATCGTCCCAATCCATATCAGTTAAATGGGTGTACATAAACAAATCGCGGAGTATAAAATCTGTGTGTCGGTAATATCCATACATCGCTTTCAATTCATGTGATTGTGCGAATTCGAGTGTTGAACTCCATGTAATTCAAATAAAAATCTATACTGGAAATTTCTATTTATTTACAGTGAGGAGTTCTCACCTTTGGTTTCCACTCCACCAGTTCTTTATTGGATGATGGTTTGGATTTATATTCGCTTCCAGTCGGTTCCATCGCAATCTGTTTCACGCAGTTCATATTAAAAATCACATTTTTATAACAACGCTGTATAGATAAAAATCACATTTTTATTCGATGTCCTTATAGATAAAAATCATATTTTTATCAATGTTATTTATGCATAAAAACCACGTTTTTATAACTATGCCATTTATTTTAAAAACCATATTTTTATAACGATGCTATTTATTTTAAAAACAATGCAAATTTCTATTTTAAAAACAATGTAAATTTCTATTCTAAAATCAATGTAAATTTCTATTTTAAACACTGCTAATTTTTATTTAAAAACAATACTATTTATATTTTAAAAACAATACTATATATATTTTAAAAACAATACTATATATATTTTAAAAACAATACTATATATATTTTTAAAAACAACACCATATATATTTTTAAAACAAAGTAGTTTATAAAAAAAATCGAATCTTTATCTTGCTAATCTCTATATAAAAATCGGATCTTTATCATGCTAGAATATATATATAAAAATCGGATCTTTATCAGAACTAAAAATATTTCACTTATATGATAAAAATCAAAGAACTCACAACTAGTGTTCGATCTTGTATGGAGAGGAGGAGCTGCACTTCGGAGCAGTAAAGGCCAGAGGCGAACGGTGGACTTCACGGTGCTGGAATGGTTCAGTCGTCGTAGAGAGGCTGCGATTTTGGAGTGCGGTGGACTGGCTAGGGGTTTAGGCTAATGATGGTGGTGCTGGTGGGTGAAGCGACGTCGGAGGCTGCGGAAATGATGAAGCGGTGGTCGAAATCGAGTGGCAGGTGTTGGCGCGATCTCGGATTTTACACTGCTGGTGGGTGCGAGCGCGGGCTTCGAGAGGGGAAAAAGGGGCGGCGCTGCGTCGATGAAGATGGAGGGGAGGCGGACGTAGAAGGCGTCGGGGATGGAGGTGGTGGTGGCGGCTGCCGTGGCGTCGACGGTGGTTCGAATCGGGTTTTTCATTTTTCTTTTCGTTGAAAAAGAAAAGGGGATCGGGGGAAATGGAAATAAGGCGGGGCTGATGTGTAATTTATATTTATTTATTATATTTAATTTTTTTCTATTTTTTTCTCTAAAAAATTGTTTTTCATTCAAACTCTAATTCGAACCCAACGACTATCATCTCTAGCGTATTACCCCCATTCCGAACACAATGGGATATGTTTCGTAATCCAATTCGGTTGTTACGAATAGTTTCCGTTAAATTTAAAATATAAATCAATATATTTTAAATTTAAACACACATTTTACTTTACCGGGGCCACATTCTGACTCCAAAAATTCTAGAAAAATTATTTCTAGTTTTGTTTTGACGATACAGTCCTAACAAAACTAATTTCGTCAAATTTGGAGACTGTTTGAAAAATGGCCAATTTCTGGTCGATCCAATTCAACTGAAATTGACAAAACACGTTTTCTTTTGCCACGCTTACATATTAATTCCAAAAATTATGAAAATTGGAATCTAGCAATAATTTGACATTCCAGATCCAACAAAAGTGGTTTCATCGAAAACGGAGGTCGTTTGCAAAATGGCTATTTTTAAGGGCTATATATATATATATATATATATTTAAAATTTAAATAAATATATATATATTCCATAGCGACTATTTCAAATTTTAAACTAGCCATAACTTTCAATTTATTTTATGAAATCTCAGTTTTTCACATTTGTTAGAAAGATATTGTTAAATAGATTTAAATATTTTTGGGTCGTCCCATTTCTGATTTAAAACGAATTCTATACGTTAAAAATTCAAAATCGAATTTTCAAACTACTGCGCCATTTCAGGCTCGTTATATAATTAAAATAAATTTCGACATTCTAATTCTGATCAAAATAAATTTTTAGTCATTATTATTTAAAATAAATCATTTTAAATATTCAAAATCCATTAAAATATCCAAAATAAAAATTTTAAATTGGTTCTGATTTTCCGGGTTGTTAATCTCCCCCACTTAAAATCTTTTCGTCCTCGAAAAGGAATGGAGCTGAAAGTTGTTTTACTAATCAACTCAACTTTCATTCTGGCGTTCATTCTTCGAGTTTTAAGTTTCTAAGAATTTTTTAATTCTTCAAAAATTTGGCTAACACCCTAAATTTTCGAAATATTTCGCCATAACCTCCTTTGTACGGGGAGCACTTTAAAACCTCAACTTGCCACGCAGGGCCCTCATCATCCAAAAAGAAAAAGAAAAAGCCAAGCGGCTAGCTAATCGGCTCATAAAATCATCCAAACCCAATAAATTAGTAAACATGTACCTATTTGTCGGGCATACAATTTTATTCCTCTTCTCTAGCCTCCTTGCTATGACATATTCAATGGATATACATGTACGTATGTGCAAATGCAAACAATTTTCAATTCAGTTCGATGTTTGATACAATTTGGCTAAATTTGCCTTCATTAACATGTTAGTTTAAATGGAAAAGCTCACAACACAATCAGCAATCAACAATCAATTAGTTGATTAACGTTTCAAACACATAACTTTAGTACATAGTCAAAAATCATATTTTTGATGCCAAATCACAACAATATATCCTATCTAGTTTTGGTTCTCACACAAGCCTAATGGAAATATATAGATATCCCACTTTCGAAACTCGAAAAAAACTATTGATGCCGTACGTCATCAGTAGAATCATCCCCGGGCGATTAGAGTGTGATTCTATATCTATCCTGTATATATGGGACTTCGAATACACGTTAGCTACGCGTATATTCAAAATCTTTATATACTTGATTGTCCAAATTCAATTTAAAATAAAACACTGAAATGCGTATAAAATGGTTTAACTTTTCAAAACAAAATTTGTTTTCATTTTTATTTTAAAAATAACACTCTTCAGACTCATTCTAGGATACTACTGATCTCATCTCTAACGAGTCATTCTTATTGGATATTACTAATCTAACCTCTGATGAATTCTTTCGTTCGGTTCTAATGTGTCTTGTTCTCGAGCTCTGTAAAGCAAAGCTCTGATACCAAAATGACGCGACCCGAACTTCCCCTCCAGCTTAAACCGAACAAGAAGCCGGATTACTAAGAGAACAAGACGAATCAGAACACAAACGAAAAAACATTTCATTGCTTACTACAACAATTCCATCAGAATACAAGAATATAACAGAGTATGAATAAATAATATACATTTGATAAATATTAGAGATTTAAATTACATAGCAGCAGAAAAATAATACAAAAACACAACTGAACGAAATACACGGATACAGAGCTTTCCGTGTATAGCTTCAGCTGTAAACCAGGATCCTGTGAATATAAATCTGCAAAACCAAAACTACTAGCCCGTGTGGAAAATAGGGGCACCCAGAGTATAGGTTAAAACAATAAACTCCAAGTCAGTCATGTGACTGGTGTGAGAACTAAAACATTTATTAAATTGATTTTAAAGTTAGGTAAATCAAGGGACCACGCCGTATAACACGGAACGGGTTTCCTCCCAAGAATACCAGTGCATAAAACAAACAGCGCAATGCTAAATAAAGAAAATGAAGCTATTATAAGACCCAGGTCCCATCACACAATGCAACGCAAGCCAGAGGATAGGGTTTTCCCTTATAATAGCTAAATAATGCTTGATGCGTGAAATTTAATCTTTTATTATTACTATAAGTGAAGAAAACAACTTCAAATATAAATGTATCAATCATAGACGGCATAGGTACCATATATCATGTCGCCATACTAGTTCTACAATTAAAACCGCAAAATGTTGTATTGGAAGTTGGATTTCCATCATGAACCAAGGCAAGGGATCGTCCTTACCGAATTCGAGACTCTCTAGCCCGAGCCTCAGGCTAGAGCCGCAACTGCACCTTGGATCTTCAGGGCCGGTCCTCCCTTACGTTTGAGGATTATAACTCTTGAACAATGCGTTTCCCCGCCCTATGGGGCGCAAAATCCATCCATCGGCCCCGTAGTGACCGATATATCCGAGGTACCTCGCTTTCCATCATCCACATAAGTAAAATGTCGGGCCTTGTAAAAACCCAAACACCACTCCTAGCTAGAAAGAAACGCATGTCCTCCCTGCTGTCCTTCTCCCATTTCTGGTTCATACCGGGGAGTGAAGCTCGCGAATTAACGCTATACACAAAGCGACGCTATAGTAAATCTATGCTTTGATCATCAACCACAAGACTTTGGTTTGCAACAAAAGCCTTGATCCATGCAACTCAGCATGCCACACAGGCAATTCATGTCATGTGACTGATATCCATCAATATATAACCTCTGAGCTCGTACGTCTCAGAGAAGGGCGTTAAGTAAGAGAATAAATTCTCCACCGCCAAACCGATATATATATTTAATAGAAATCAATCACACGGAATAAAATCCAATGTCGGACACATATCCATTTACAAGTTCGTTCTGGGTCTGAACGAAACCGGAGGTACCTTATTCCTCGTCCCATATGTCCAATACAAGAGAGAGACCCTCGCATATCCGATTGATCTCCAAGTACGTCTGGACGATCACCACTTATTACCTTTTCTTGGGTATACAACCCAATCAAGACATCAGTAATCATCCAAACAATGTGAAGACCTCCGGTCTTCAACCACCGTATTCATCTTCGACTAATCGTCGTATCAGTTATTCAGAATGGGATAAACCCGGTCTTTCCGAATAACTCGCATATTTTATAAACAAGTGTTACACAAACACAACATACGCCTCATTCCAATCCCGAATATTCCTTATTCAAATATTCTTTTCACAATTTTAAACCATATTAAGGTTTATCCAAACTAGTCGGGATTAGCGAACCTTACCAAAGTAATCCTTTATTATATTTCCCAATCCCAACCTATTCATCCCATGGAGCAAAACTGGTGATACTCCATATCTAACACCGCTGTGTTATCGGTAAAATTAATTACCATTTCCCGTTCAAATCTAATTAAAGATTTAACTATCGCTAGGAGAAAAACTGGGGATACTCCATCCTTGAATTTGATAATTAAAACTATCACATTCACATTTCAATCTAATTAAAGATTCAGTAAAACTCCACTTAGTTTTAATTTTCTCAAAAATAAATATTAATGATCATTTAACTTTGGGAAATCAAACATGTCTTTATCTGGGTTAAAAAACCAATGTCATTTAAAATACGGTTCACGATAAACCCAAAATCACATTCCATTAATTATAGAATCTTCACGGAAAACAGATCAATATATATAATCGATATAAACTTCCATATCCAACCGATAATATAAATGGAATAACGGCAAAGCCTTTTAAATTCCATATATAATAGCAGTCTTCCTCCACAGAAGTTCACTTCGATTATTACCAAATCGAATTCCATTCCATTCCAATATATTAAATTGGAAAATCCTTACTTTGGAAAATTTCCATTAAATCTTAATAAAAATATTTATAAATTCCAAATCACCTTTCACTGTTAATTGGGTTAAAGAACGAATGTCGTTTAAAACACAATTCACGATAAACCCAATTCACATTCCATTTTATTCCAATTAAATGTTAATTGACTGGAAACTCTAATTCTTTTCACACGGGATTTAAGAACAGTGTTAATGAAGACACCATTCACGACAACCCAAAATCCAATTCGATACCAAATACAAGGCTCTGAATAGAAATTATACCGGCTTATATTCAATATCAACTTCTGATTAACATGAAAATGTGTTTATTTTGTACTCTTATATTTTATCTTTTGTATATAAATAAATATTACTTGGGTATTATTTTGTCACTTTTACAGATATGCCAACTAAGCCATATGCAGTCTGAAAAACAGAAAATAAAGATCAAAATGTTGTGTATATACATATGAAGATTTGCAGATGAAGACTTAGCATTGTGTTGCTCTGGAGTTTAAGATATATTCATGTTTGGTTGAATAAATCTTATGAAATTTTATCTCCCATCAATTAGTCACATGCCAAACAAGGAAGATACGGGAGGAATAATCGCTAATTAAAAGGGAGGAATAATGTCTAATTAAGAGGGAGGAATAATGGCTAATTAAGAGGGATGGAGTAATTGCTGATTAACAGGCCCATATATGCATAGATTGGATTGGGGTTTTAGGTTGGCTATCTATCACCTATAAATATCCATGTAATCTCGTTGTAAATTATCATCCTGGAATTAATAAAGTTTTCTTCTTTTTTCTCTTTTCTGCATTTTTTACTTTTTCTTAGCAATAAGTGTTGGCTACACAATTAGATTTGGTAGAACACTATTTGTATTTTTCACTTATTTTCATTAGTGATTTACCGTCTGATTAAATTCAGTGGTAATCCTAATTTATTTTATGTTAGTTATTTTACCTTGCAATTTTAATTTCTGCTTTTTATTGCTTTCCTAGGTCAAATCGGATTTGATTAGATTCAGACCTGATTCATAGTTTTATTTGCTTTTTAATTGAAAATTGTGATTTGATCGTCGGTTCAATTAGATTTGTAATGAATCAAATTACAGTTTCAATTTTTATTGTTTTTCAACCCAACTCCAAGCTGTCTAACTCGCCCAAGAAATTATCTAAATAATTTGATTTAATTTGCCTCCCTGTGATTCGACCTGCATATTACACGATCAGTGCGCTTGCAGTATTTATTACAATAAAAACCCGCTTTTCTAGTTCTTAGAAAGCGTCGATCAAGTTTTTGGCGCCGTTGCCGGGGAGGTAACTATTAAGTTTTATTATTTATATAATTTCTGATTCGTGTTAGTTTTTATTTTGTTTTATTTTTCCTTTTATTTCCTTGTATATATAAAAAAATATCTTGAGCAGTCATTTGGTGTATCAATTATTTGGTACTATCATGAACTAAACAAGAGAAAAAAATACCAAATTTTGTCAAATTTCTTTCCATCTTTCATTCACCCTATTAATTTTTACATTTAATTCCTTTTCTTTCCTTTCTTTTTCTTTTTTCGTTTCCCCCTTCTTTCTACAAACCTCATCCCCTTTAAAAAGAAAAAAATATATTTTGTTCTGCCTAAACCCATAGCCAAGTCTCACCACCGAAATCTTCAATTCAACGCCACTGACCCTCATCTTCCCAATCGCATACCAACCCTAACGACCGTTCAACTTCAAAGCCCATCTACAACCACCGTTCACGCAACTGAAAAATTCATCATCAGCAAAAATCACATCCTCCTTCCCACAAATTCCTACACAACCTCCACATTCAGTTCATCCACACACCGCAAACCACATAATCAACCACAGATCCCAAGCCCACTTTGAGAATCGAATCAGCCGTGAATTCAAAACCCTAGAAACCCAGATCGGAAACCCGTTCAAAAATTCCCCAAACGCAGTCCGAATACCAAAAACAACCCTATTTCGCATTCATAAATATCACCACCAACATCCCAACTCACCGCAAACATCGCCGGTAATCTCCGTTCACAGACCCACCTGAAATCGCAGACAAACACCACCACAATTTGCATCCAAGTCCACCGTTTAATCCTCTTACCCCACCGTTCAATCCTCTTACCAATTCAATTCGAAAAATCTAAACCCGAAATCGAAACCAAATCCGAAAACCTAGAAGTCGACTTCACCGCCATAGACCCGAATACGATTCACCAAAGCAAAAGAAAAGAAAAAAATAATAATTAAGAGAGGCCCGAATTCTGTTCGATTTGTTGCTTTTGTGTTCTGGGGGATAATTGTTTTGCGTTGTGGTAAGAAGAAAGGCTGAAAGGGGCGTGAGTTTTTTTATTTGGGGTTCAATTTTGCATTGTTGAAATAGAAAGGGGCGGCGTGCTTTGTACCATTGGATTGGGGTGTGTGGTCACTTTGTTTTGTTGCTGAGTCTGCACATTGGAGCTAGGGTTCTTGTTTTGTGTGTTTTGTGTTCAACCATTTTCTGTTTTCTGCGCATTGGAGCTAGAGTCGGCAAAATATACCATTTGCTTCCATCTTTTTATTTTGTTTCCTTCCTTTTTAATCCTTACTCTTTCTCTATTTTATCTCTTTTCTTTAAAAAAATCAAAATCAAAATTAAAGGCAAAATGAAACGGAATTCAAGCAAACAACCAAGTGAATTCAACGGTCAATCGATTTGCAAGCAGTGAAGTTTGAATTGTCAACACTACTCAATTTCTGGACAGACAACTAAACCCAATTGTAAAAATTTCTAAACTCTACAGGTGTTCTGCTGCAAAGAAAAATATAGAAATTGCTTGTAAAAATCTTCTGCAGGGGCAGCGGCTTGCTTGTACAATATTTTAATTTTCTGTTATTATTCTGTGACTGATATTTCTGAATCTGTTTGTGAGGAACGAATTTCCATAACTTAAATCATCACTCTCGTCATTTTTCAATTATAAAAATTGATTTGATTTGCAAAATAATATAATTGAAAAGTTGTGTTTTGTGAAGTTGACTGTCTCATATAATTGGATCGCGGATATATAGTAGTTCAATTTATTGAACTATTAGCAAAAGAGGTTGCATACTACCCGTAAAACATTGGTCGTATCCCTTACTATTTATACTATATGTGAACGACCATAAGACCCTCTTCCCCCTTCTAATTGAGTCAATTAATTAATAGAGCACAACTAAGTATTTTATACTATTTTGAAGTGAGAATAATTTCTGTCTTTCCGTGACTTCTTTAAAATGTCTGATTCAAAAAAAATCATTGAGAGATATGTGGGATAATAATCGGAGTAGACGTCCTATTGAAGAGTATGAGTATGAATTACAACTCATGAGGCAAAATTTTCAAAAATTTCGTGAGCCCAATGGCAATAGTTTTCAAAATTTTCCAACTGACCAACATTTTCAAAATCATAGAAATGATCGAAATTGCGACTTCAATTCAAATTTCAATAATTTTGATTATGGGCCACATCCACATCAAAATAGCTTTGAATCCCAGTATAGCTTTGATCCACGTCAATATGGGGTTGTAAACCAAAATTTTCAAAATTATAGCCCATATCAACATCTTGAAAATAACCAAAATAACTCAAATTTTAACAGTTTTGGTTATGAACATAATTTTTGTGATCAAAATGATTTCTAATATCATTGTCATTTTTCTTAAAATTCAAACAACCACCACATTGGAAATAATTTTAATTGTGAAATTGATGTGGACTATAATTTTGAGAATCAATAAATCCAAAATAAGAGCTCTCAAATCAACGATTCTGAAGAATATCATCTTAACATTCTTAGAGAGAGGGAAGAAAGGCAAGATAGACAGCTTGATGAAAAAGATAGACAGCTTGATGAACTTCTTTGTTTAATGACGTCTTTTAAAGAACAACTCGAGCAACAAAATCAAATTGAAACATGCGATGAATCAGGAAATAATCCGTTCTTTACTGATAGTGAAGATTTTCAAATAACAACTTTGGAAATTGATAATAACGATATAAATGAAGTTGTTCAAAATTCAACAAATGATTTGGACCTCGATTCTTTTCTGGAAAAAGATTTCAGCTCAGATTTTGATCTTTCTCTTTCAGGCTGTGAGAAACTTGAAACTTTAGAAATTAAACAAAATAAAGATGTTGAAATTTTCAAAAACTCAAAATTCGAGAAGGATTTTAATGAACATGGATTTTTTGGGTTGTAGAGGATGAGTTGCCAAATGAGGAAGAAGTAGATTCAAGTCACGGGTTCGAAAATTTTAACTTTGAGAAAACTTCCAACGAACTTGGAATTACCAGTGTCGAAAATACGTTGTCAATTGAGAAATGTGATCACATAGTCTTGAACAACACTCAGAATTTAAATTTCACGATTGTAACTGAGTTTATATACGATCACAAACTTTTGGACAATTACACTGATAAATTTGTAGAACACATGAATCATCTTGGAAGCATTACTTCTGTTGAAAAACATCGGGTTAGGATGACACTGGATATTTATCTACTGGACTATAAATCTAGGTATAAAGATGAGATGGTTTTCAAAAACTTTTGCTTATTAGGAAACATGCCTAGACATAGTGGGAATGGGATTCATCGGGCTGGAACCAAGTGTGGAGGGAAAAGTTGGTGGCATTCTTTGCATCGCATGCATCGTAAACACATATATCATTGTACATATGATCCATTCTTACATATAGTTAGGCTGCATTTCATTCTGCAAATCATTTTGCATCTAATCCATCTATGGGTTTTATCATTCAAATTGAGGAAACGTGCTACAGTATGGACACTGTTTTGTCCAGGTGTTGGGGGAGTCTGCGTTTCATTTATTTTCGTTTTTTCTTTATTTTTCTCTCTTTTCATTTTCAGCCATTTGAATAGGACCATCATGCATTTTAGATTGTAGTAACATGTCATTTTTTTTGAAACATGACTCATTTTAGATTGATACAACAAAATAAGTTAAAGATTGTTAATCAGTTGATAGTATTTTCTTCTCTCAACTAAGATCGAATATGAAATATAATGAAAGGTTGAATTTTGAGAGATATTAGTTTAACTGGTACATAAGGAGATTCTTAGGTGATGACCATGAAATATATTCTAAATTGTAGTCTTTGTTTAATAAGTGGAGGACTTAGAAGACTTATATTGGCTTTTCGAATATTTAAAACTAAGTTGTGCTAAGCTGAATTCGCGTAATCTCCCTTGTTCTTATATTTTCAATAAATAATAATAATAGTAATCCAACGGTATCCAACATTGCTTGTATATCTAGCGTTGGTGTGCAAACCCGCCAAGCTCTATCCGACACGTTGTTGACAAAGTCAGCATTGGTATATCTTGGTCTCATTTCATGAGTTGGACACCTAAGGATTACCGATATGTTGTTGACAAAGTCAACGTCGGTCTGCACAATCCGCCAAGCTCTGTCCCAACTCTCCGTCAGTCCGTAAGGCAGTGTATGGTTGGCATACCTTGGTCTTTAAGTTAGGTGTATGTACTTAATCAAAAATTTTAATTTTTATAGAAATAGAGAATAAGCGATGATGCCCAAGCACTTCTTGACCTTATTGATTTGATTAGTCATACACAAGGAATTTAGAATACCACTTTGCGAATGTTGACAAACAAACTAAGAATTTATTTCATGGCTGCACTATGTTATCGACCGAACCAACTGGCCAAACTGGAATTTAACATTTGAAAACTTGATTTATGTTGAAAATTTGTGACAAGTTGAGGTATCTAAAGTACAATCAACTGATTAGAAATTGTTAACTTAATTTGTTGTGCCACTTTCCTGAAACAAGTCGTGTTTTCAATTTTTGTTTTCAATTGCATAAGTCCTCTGCATTCATGTAGTTACATTAGAGTCATAGCGTGCTGCATTTGGATTTTGTGGGTAGTATCCGCTGAAAACCCTCACGAGACACCACTCGTCCTACTAGGAACACCTAGAAGTTTAACAGCTTGTTGCATACGCTCAATGCAATCGTGTTTCCTACGAAAATGTGACCTATCTAGTTAGTTTTTAATTTTTGTTTTACTCGAGGACGAGTAAAAGATAAGTGTGGGGGTATTTGATTAACATGAAAATGTGTTTATTTTGTACTCTTATATTTTATCTTTTGTATATAAATAAATATTACTTGGGTATTATTTTGTCACTTTTACAGATATGCCAACTAAGCCACATGCAGTCAGAAAAACAGAAAATAAAGATCAAAATGTTGTGTATATACATACGAAGATTTGCAAATGAAGACTTAGCATTATGTTGCTTTGGAGTTTAAGATATATTCATGTTTGGTTGAATAAATCTTACGAAATTTTATCTCCCATCAATTAGTCACATGCCAAACAAGGAAGATACGGGAGGAATAATGGCTAATTAAAAGGGAGGAATAATGGCTAATTAAGAGGGAGGAATAATGGCTAATTAAGATGGGAGGGGTAATTGCTGATTAACATGCCCATATATGCATAGATTGGATTGGGGTTTTAGGTTGGCTATCTATCCCCTATAAATATCCATGTAATCTCATTGTAAATTGTCATCCTGGAATTAATAAAGTTTTCTTCTTTTTTCTCTTTTCTGCATTTTTTTCTTTTTCTTAGAAATTAGTGTTGGCTACACAATTAGATATGGTAGGACACTATTTGTATTTTTCACTTATTTTCATTAGTGATTTACCATCTGATTTGATTCAAGGGTTCATTTAGAACCTAAGTATATTCCGTCAAGGAATGTATTTCGATTGTTTATTATTGCGATAAGTTATAATTCATTGGCCTTGTTATTGGGAGAAATCTCCAAATCTGATTTCATATCTTATGACATAATTATTCATAATAATTGAATTTTGAAATAACCACATTTTCAAAAGAATTTGTTTCAATCCAAATAAAAGTACGATTTGATATGAAAAATTAATATCTACTATTTCGAAGATTTTGAAATTAAAATAGTGAATTTAATTCAAAATGATTTTCTTTGAAATGACCATTAATTGGAAACAATTCAATAATTGAGTTTTACCCTGTAATGATTTTGTAATTACTGTCCCTTTATTTCATGATTTGAATTAACTGACATAAGAATATATTGTCCTGGCTCGAGTGTTTTGTTTTTCATTACGCTAAAATATGGTTGATTCTAGAAGAGTACAAGTTAAAATTTGAACTTCAAAAGTATAAGTCATAAATTCCTTTCTAATGAACATATAATTGAGTATTATACCATATAAACATATAATCGAGTAATATACCATATGAACCTAAATTTAGAAATGAAATTGTGTATAACTAAATTTAGTGTTTTTTGAAATATTTATGATTTAGGTAATATTTGATGAATAATTTAAGTAATACTATTTTAATGTATATGAACCTTTGTTCAGATAGTAATTAAAATTTACATTAACGGAAACTTTAGGAGAACCCTATTAGACTCCGGTTTTGAGTTTACTTAGATGGACAAAAAGCAAAGAAAGCAAGGCATATAGAATGAAGAAGGGCCTCACAAAAAGGCATAAGAGACACAGAAATAGAGCAAGAGAAGCGGATTAGGAAGAAACCAGGACCAGATCACATCATCTCTTATAGGTGTCACGAAAAACGACATTATGCAGCCATATGTAGCGAGAAGAGAAAGAGAAGGGAAATTGAAGATAAATGTTTTTACTCTAAGATTGTATGTTTTAAATACCCAAAAGAGGGACATTTTCTTAGTTATTGCCTTAAGATGAAGAAAAAACATGCCTTCCTTATATCGGAGGATGAGTTAATTACTTGCTTTCATTTCCAATTGTGGGGACACAGCGCTAGGAGTTGTCCCAAAAGTCAAAAAAACAGCAACACATCATTCTCAAGAGGCATGAGCATAAATTACTAAGGAAGATGAATTGTACTAAGGGAAATTGAAGATAAATGTTTTTACTCTGAGATTGTATTTTTAAATACCCGAAAGAGGTACAATTTCTTAGTCATTGCCTTAAGAAAAGAAAAAAAACATGCCTTCCTTGTATCGGAGGATGAGTTAATTACTTGCTTTCATTTCCAATTGAGGGGACACAGTGCTGGGAATTGTCCCAAAAGGAAAAAAAAAAAAAGGCAACACATCATTCTCAAGAGGCATGCCCAAAAATTACAAAGGAAGATGAATTGTACTAAATAGATATATCTACATATTTGGTAGTGTTTTGGATATTAGTGTTTATTGTTTATTAAACTACAAACTTCTACTTGCTAACTTTACTTTTAAATGTTAATATAGGTTTTAAACATGATGCTTGTGTATTGGTAACATACTAAGTCATTGTAGCTTTTCATAGAGAAGTACTATTTTTGAAACCTGCATGCAACATACAAGTTCATTCTAGTATAAAATATACGTGTATGTATTGATAAGCATATCTGATGTACGTGTAACATAATGTTAAAAACTCCAATGAATAGAAAATGACCCACTTAGCGAGCAAACATAGAAGTAATTTGTTTATATAAGATAGAAAATGATTGATCCCCTTTCCACTCATTTCAACAATAGCATTATTGGCTTCTTCTTTAGACGAAAAAGTTACGAATCCAAACTGCCTTGATCTACCTGTCTCACGATCCACAATAACTTTTGCTGCATGTAGATAATAAAAAGTATACAACCATCATTCCTTGGATTTTAATAAAACTTCGAATGTTGTAGAAAATTAAAAAGGAAGTTAAAGAAAATATCACACCACTAGTTACTTTCCCACAACGGGAGAATGCATCTCTCAAATTTTGGGCACTGGTCCTATCAGATAATCCTACATAGCACCACAAGAGGATTAACTCTTAAAGACATAGTTACACTTAATATAGATTTGTATAAAGGATGAAACATAACAAAACTCGAACATAAACTTTTGAGGATGTCAAGCATCGGATGGACTTAAATAACCACAGAGTTGAATTAAGAGCATATTTTATGAGATTACCAAATTTATTGGAAAAAGCCATTTTTACCACCTGTTATACCAAGGTAAAAATTATTTGTTTAACAATGAAGTATTCCAGAAAATGTGGCAACGTATATGGAAAAAAACACCCAGAATTAAGTTGTTGTAAATGAAGACATAAAATTTACATAGATTCTCAACTACGTCACTCATTTGAATAAATAAATGATTATGGTTGTAAGACATGTCAAATCCAATAGATTTAGGCAAAAGTCATTCTGATCCAATTTATTTTTGAATTTAAAACTTTTGGTCCACATTTAGTCCTCTGGCCATTAAATTCTATATGATCCCAAAAATATGGAATGAATTAGGTGAATATTATTAACTACTACCAATCAAAAAAAAAATTCCAATTAATATATGTAAGGATTGTTTATATAAAATACAATTAACGTTAAGTTTAGTTCAGCAAAGGCGACATTCAATTAATGTGTCTGTTAGAAACATTTGTTTTTATTATATAGCGTAAAAAAATTAGCTCTCATTATTTGATTTTAATGTATTGCAAATTCCATCAGTAACAAAGATACTTGTTTGTGCCAACGAATAAATTTGTAGAGAAGACACCATGATTTGTTCTTCTAATACCATATCTTGAAAAAACCGCCAATTTTATGTATTAAAAAAAGGTATTTACCCTCGCAACTTAGTTGTGAACAACATAAAAGAATTGGATGTTATATTATCTTTTTTGTAAATTTATATTAGTTTTGATCAAATATGGTTTTGAGCGGAATACTAATTGCTTAGGACTACCTCTACTTATTAATCGTTTAATACCTTTTGTCCAACTTCTTACTTAGTGTTCAATCATTATCAATTATCTAACAACCTCTAGGATTATTGTTATTCGAGTAATTTTCATCTTTAATACACTATGCACAAACTTAGTACTAGAGGAAGTTTGCCTAGAATATTTTGATTCATGCACCAAAACCATTCTTAGATACGTTTACATTTAGGATTGTCAATTTCCTACACGATCCGAAACCCGTACGGAAATTAGCAGGTTAACCCGACCCATTTAAATTACTGGTCATTTTAGGATCAATCCGAAGTTCATATTAAACGAATGGGTATCGAGTTGACCCGTTAACCCTATTTTTGCCCGCCAAAACCGTTTATCATATTATTATTATATTTGAAATTCTTAAATTTTTATTAGCCTAAGCCCAAGCCTAAGTTGAAATACGGTAGTTCATTTATTCGTAGGTTTAGCTGGTTAGGGTTTTGTTTTCGCTTTTCCATTTTAATTTTCAATTCGTTTATTCATACGTTTCAACTTTCAAGCTGGTTGCTCAATCAATCTGTTCATCATCCATCAATTTGCACTTACCCTGATGTAATATATTTTACCCTATTAGACTTTTGGTTTGCAAGTTCGTTCATGTGCATTTATCTGGGTATAGACAAGTTAGTTATTATAAAGAAATAAAAAATCATTCAGATCCAGATCTAGTAAATAGCGAAAAGCAATATTTTATCGCTGATTAGTTTCAGCGGGTTGACTTTGTAAATTGCTGAATTACTCTTTCGCACAAACAGTGTAACGACCCAGGGATTTTCGGTCCCGAAAATCGACATTAATACCTTTACCGTAACTCATGCCGATCCTCTAAGCATCGAAAACACTGGATAATTATTAGAAAGAATTTAGAGGGTGAGATAAGAAAGAAAGAAATATTAGAACAGAAGAAGAAGAACCAATACAACATAGAGTCTCACATCGCAGCGGAACAAAATATAATACAGAAATAAATCTTTACTGAGAGCTTTAAATAAAACTTACAATATCAGAGTACAACACACATCTGGACAATTATAATAACTTGTCCGCACAGCGGAATAGTAACTATATAATATTATACGACTGAACTCTTCCAGCTCGTCTCTTCACAGCATTCGATAACCTGAACCTGTACGCCCCGGGCTAATCCGAGCATTTACAAAACACCGGGTCAGTCTGGTGAACCAGAGTGAGATAAACTTGCACAATATTAAGGGTAAATTACCCAACCTGATTTTTAAAGTTCAAAATCTTTTCAAAAGAAAAGGGTAATCGTAAGACCGAATCCACACATAAACACGGACGGTTTTTACCTTACGATAACTCAAAACAGTTTTGAAACCAATATCTTTTCTGATATTATAATAATGTCTAAATACAAGTAAATAACAATCTAGTGGAACGCTTGCATCTCACGCTCCTCATATATAGTATACAATCAAAACCGCAGGCGTTTATTGGAGATTGAATTCCAACTTTGATAAGGTATGGGACCACCTGCCGATCGTGTATCTCTAGAGACGAATACACTGGGTTCAACAAGAACGTCTTGCAACCCGGCCCACACATGACCGACCACTCATTTCGTTTGAGTGTATCGAATGTATATCACCGATGGTTGGGATCAGCAACCGCCTCCCGAAAAGGGACAGCATCGAAATATAGATTAAAGAAGCAAATGGATTTTCTCTAGACAGGTGATTATACACCCTAATGGAAGCGACCCACATAGCCATGCTGCCTGCCCGATTTTTGTCACCTCCCGGTTGATGAGGCTTGAGGCTAGAATTCTCTTTCGAATATCTGGCCACCATTCACTTTGAATGCCACATCGTCAGATCCGCTAGATCACACTTGATTGGCGTCCACAAAAATACTCTAGTTATTTGGCTAGAGAACAACCATTTCTCCGCCATCAACTATGGTACGTTTGGAGAAATCAACGCATGTAATTTCTTTGGAAATACTCTGTCAGACATCCGTGCATACAAGTCATCCAGGAACAGGATGAACCGAAGGTACTCTCCTACTGCATCTCATATAGGAATCACCCCATGGATCAGTAGCGAGTAGTCCTTGCAACCCGAAGATTCCAACCACGACAGAATCCCATTTTTATCTCTGGTTGCAATCCTAGAGATTTTTAGTAATTCCTCCGTTTATGAAAATCTACGGTCTTCACAGCTCCATCTCGATCATCTTCTGGCATCTTCACGCATTTGTTGGTCGAAATGATTTTCGAATATAAATTCGATCCCGGACTTTCCGTTCCAACAATCGTATTGGTCAGGTTTGATAGTCGGTGATTTAACTATCAAAATAAATAGTGTTTCAATCATGACAATCCAATGAGTTCACCGGTTCAGCATTCAGCATCACTTGGCCTTTTAATTAAACAAATGTTCACTTCTGCTGAATTAAAACTTCTAACTCTTTTAATACTTTTAAAAAAATACGATAATTGAATCTTATATACTAATGTTCTCAAAACCATCTCATTCTAATACCTAGAAGAATAACTTATAACCATATTTCAATTCTCCTTTCAAAACATATGTTACATCGTCCTTTATTATTTAAACTTGGGAAATCTATTCACCTTATTATTCGTAAACAACGTTACGTAATATCGGTTATTCCACTAATATTAAAATAAAACTAAACTTCACATTTCCTTTACCTCGGATCCCTCGTTATATATATATATATATATATATATATATATATATATATATATATATATATATATATATTCCCTAAATTTCCACTAAACGTTGCATTATTTCACTAATGGAAATAATCAACTATCACTAACCTATTTTACGATTACCAACTAATATCATCTTCAGATAATCCTGATGTTGTTCAAGTTGGGGTATTTTAATTACCTCTCAGAACTTGATCAACAACGTTCTTATCTTCAGATAAATATAAGTTGTAATCCAAAACCCATATTCCATTCCAATTCGTTCCCACTTTAAATTAATTAATAATATAATTAATTTAAATAATTCCATTAAATAAATTCTTAACAAACCAATTATCCACATTTTAACCGTTTGGTAACTTCTATTCCCATATTTATAAATTCTGATAAATCTCAGATTTACTTTGTAAAATCAATTTATAATAAATCAAAGCCTTTAATAAATAAAATATTTATTAATTTCCCTTTTTTAACTTTTATTCAAAGTAATATATTTCAAAATCTATCTCCAGTTATAAAATAAATTTTATAACTTCGTCTCTATCGACTCACCTGACGGTGAATCAATATTTATAAAACGATTGATTTTATAGGCCATACGCTGCCAAATACTCAACCAATACCGCCCATTGGTTTAAACTAACAGGTGTTGAATATTCAATAATCAAATCAATCACCCCAACAGGACAGTTCATATATGATAACATGAAAATAAATAATATATTTGAGGAATCCGGTAAGATCCCTCCAACCCGTTCTTCTCTGAATTCAAAGCGGTTATCTCAAACCAGAACATTCAGTTTTATTTAACTGATAACAATAAATAACAGCCATTTAACATCAACCACACGCAATTCAAACAATTCAACAATTTAAACACGTTTATTTTATAAACGTGACCAACCAAGGTAAGTTACCTTTATTGGAACCAACCGTTAAAAATAACGATTTGGTATTTCACTGAGATTAAACGACGGTTTAATTTCATCAGTTAAATCAGCAAATAGATATATATAACTAGCGACCAGTCAACCATAGCAAACAGAGCACACAAAATAAAAACCCAATTTATATAAAATATAAATGGGGAAAATACTGAGTGAGTTTAACTCGCCTTTGATTTCCATTCGTTATAAAAAAACGGTCCGCTTTATAAGCTTCCCGCTGCGTTCAACTCTGTCCAAACCAGCTCTACACTGTCGTGCCCTCTGATACGATTCCAACACTTCTAGTTTTGCTTGATTTTAATAACCTATGCATATATTATAAATTTTATAAAACATAGTTAAATTTAATTTAATTAGCTTTAATTAAATCTTTGATTAGTTAACTAATCACATGTCATTTCCCTGTATTATATATCGACCTTGTTGCTATCAGTTTATAATGTTACTGTCTTTGTTAAATAGGTTTACGTATGTTTCATATTTGTAATTTGGCCACGCTAATTTCAGACTTATGCTTATTATACTTAAAGGCCACGGTAAAGATGATTAACCAAACCATAACCGGGAACAATAAAACTAGGCCACGTCATGACTAGTTAGACATATGAAACGCAGTGATTAGGCAACGTAAAAATATTAAAATTAAACTAAACTAATATTACTTATTAATAACTTTATTACTGTTGTTATAAGTTACCTAATCACGTTGCCATGTAGAGCCTTCTTCCCGGTTTTCCCACCTGAACCCATACTTCTTCCTTCTCAAAACTTCTCCACGTCCTCTTTGCTTGACATCGTCGACCTTCCAGTTGTTCACTTCAATTCTCTCGTTCAAAATTTCCTTTTCATCCCTGATACCGTGATTGCTCCTCATCATATGTGCTCGATCTTGTTTAACAACCGATGGCTGAAACGAATCATGTTCCAACGCATAAGATTTCAATTCAAATAATAATTCATTAATTAATACTATTAATAGCTAATTACGTTTCAGTTATACAACGTTATACCAGGGCTTCCGTCCCTCTTTGTATTGGTTCAGTCTCATGCCTTTCAATCCGTTCCTTTCTTGCTCCAGAACATGAACAACTCTTTCACTATGATGTCACGGCATCACCGCACTATGTCACCCCCAACGTTGCCTGCGTTACAGACCCTTTCACCCTCTCCGATTCCATAGCAACCCCAGTACGTCACCATCAACCAGCAACTCGTCCCCTCTCATACTTCGTTTGTCTCTTATATATATATATATATATATATATATATATATATATATATATATTTCCGCAAACACTTGTGCCCTGATCCACTATCCCAAATCACTACTGCATGCAAAATACCCCCCTCGCCAATCACCACTTCCACGGAAACGAATATTGAAAGCCACGCACTGTTGTTCCAGCCACCGTCCAACCATTCCGATGAACTCCTCCACTGCAAACACCTCAGACCACCCTCGACTTCCACTTCGAGCCACTTCAGGACCCAACTTCACTTTACTGTTCTCGCAGACATGAGTTTGAGGAGATTGAATCCGAATTAAATAGGAAGCTTGCGGTTTGTATAAGGAAGAGGGTTACTGGTTTTTTTTTTTTTTTTTAAAGAAGGGGAGAGTTCGGGTTTCAGTTTTCTTTTCCACTGAGTATTCTTCTTGCTCGAATGGACGAACGCTACTGGCATATATATAATGAAAAACAACTTGCCACGCACGGTTTATGACTGCTTGGCAGGCCAGGAACTGAAACTACTTGACGGCCAAGGGAAGAAAATTCTTTTCTATCGTACAGTATAGGTGGGAAGAAGAATGGTAGGATAGCTCATAGCTGTACATGTATTTTCTTTCAAAAGCCTGAGTGAAAACTGAAAAAGGCATTGTGTAGGTGAGCCAAGAGTAGGCATGTGCGCTTTAAATGTGATGGAGCTTGAAAAGAAGGAAAGGACCGTGTTATGTAATAGCTTGTATTCTCCTGTGTTAGGCTAACTGTGTGGTCACTTTATTTCCTAACTTAAGCATGAAGTATGTACGTGTATCTCGGTCTGCGTGTGTTCACTTTGGAGTAGTGGTTCGATTTGAAAACACAAGATTTTGTTCAGTTTTCATTTCACCTATACAGATGGCTGTGCGTGTTGTGTTTCCTTCGAGTAGCATGTTGCTTTAGTGAGTTGTCTTGTGAACAGGGGTTGCTGGAGTGAGAGTACCTCACTTTACTTTACTTACGCATTAAGTTTAATATTTTATTTTCTTACGAAACTTGGCCGTAAAGTATCACGGAAAACTAGTAATAATCGATTTTTGTTTACTGATAAAAAAGTTATTCTTGGTATAAAAAGATACTCCGGATCCAATGGGACAAGTTACGTCGAAATCCGACGTCGTTTGGAAAAATTTCCTTTATAAAACCAGAAATAAACATGCGTTTAAATTTTTCACGATCACCAGATAAATCAAATCAACTTGAAACTTTGAAATCCTACAATAATTTGTTAATACGAACCCAATGGCACTAGTTTCGTCACATTCTGAAACTGTTTCCACGGTAGGCTATTTTTACGCGCACCGCAATACCAATTTTAAGGCCAAATTACCCGATCATCAAAAATAACTATATATCTATCCTGACTATAATCGACGATACGAACTCAACGGAATTGATTTCATGGCCTAATTCGATCGTCTGTTCAAGTTATACCCAAATAACTCTTTATTAAATTAAATACGCGTTATAGAAATTGAACGGACGTTTATGGCTGCCGTGGTCACATACGACGTCGGTTTGCCACGCGATTCACCACCGTACAATAATAATACGATACGATTCTATGAAACTAGTTTTGTCGACAACAAAGCCCGTTTGCAAAACGGCTATTTTAACGCGTATATTTTAATAACGATTTCCACAACGATTATTTTAAAATTTGATTTGGCCATAACTTACAGTTTATAGTACGAAATCTGGATTTTTCTCTTTTATATGAAAATTATAATCAACACGGTCCCAACGTTTCTCGTTTCACAGAAATCCGACTTATATTGAATCCTGTATATTAAATTGAAGTTCAAAACTCCATTTTACGAACTGCCGCGCGATTTCGAGCTCGATTTATAATTATATAAATATATAACGTTCAAACTCGGTTTTAAATAACGAATTCAATATTAAAATCCATTAATATTCTAGATAAAATATTTAAAATAAATAAATTAATTAAATATTTGACGGCCAAAAATACGGGACGTTACATTCTTCCCCCCTTAAAATAATTTCGTCCTCGAAATTGCTAAGGTAAGAAAGAACGTAATAAACCCATTAACTTTATAAAAATATTTAGTCAAAACTTATTTTTATTTTCCAAACTAATCTAATTGGTTTTAAAACCAATTTAATTCAAATAAAAGAATTTTCCGAAAATTTTCAAAAATTTTCTAACACCTTAAATTTTGGAAAAATTTTGGTAGAGTCTCCCCTGTACGGAGGGTATCTGCAATATCGCAGGTCCAAGAAATATATATCCATCGACCAACAAGGTCGAAAAAATCAAAATCCAATCTCAAAACCCAAATAAAACCGAAATTTCATATTTTGCGTAGACGTACCTTTTTGCGAGCGTTATTGAGCATATCTGCTCGACGTATATACGATTTACCCAACCAATATCAATCTGGCTAGACATCTGGCACCTGTACTTAACTAAATTCACATATGAGTAATAACTGCGATAATATTTCACTAATAAACAATTATAACTGCATCAATTCCACAATCAAACATGAGCATTAATTCACTCTTAAATACATGGTGAAATCATTTATTTCAATTCATATTCGATTTCGCTGGAATTTATTTTTAATTCATTCAACTCTTATTTACCATTGGTTAATCAAACATACAATCAATAATTAATCAACAACCAACTTAACCAATCAACCACCTTTTATTAACTATTAATATTTACTCTGGTTCATATGTTTGAACAACAATTGGTTAATATCCAATCGATTTCTACTTATTTATTATCCCATAAATTCCCAAATTCCAAATTTGTTTTATTATATTTCATTATCATACTTATTTCAATTCCACTTAGCCAAGCTAAGTTCCAATTCAAATTCTTAACCAAATTGAATTTATTCAAATCGACAAACACATCAAATAGACCAATATCTCAATAAATTGAGAAAATTATTTCTTTTCTATACAAATTAAAATTTGGGTAAAATTATTTCATTTACCCCCTTGACAAAACAATACTGTATTCATTTACCAGTCCAATGCTTCTTAACATTTGAACCGATCAATAAACAAAATACAAAACATTTGTATATAAAATTTACAATTACGCTCTCATATATATATATATATATATATATAGACACACACACACACACACTCAATCTCGATCTAGGGTATTACTAACCCAATCTCTATCGAGTCACGCCACAGAGCCATGGTTATCACTAAACTAATAGCTCTGATACTACTGTAACGACCCAGGGATTTTCGGCTCCGAAAATCGACATAAATACCTTTACCGTAAATCATGCCGATCCTCTAAGCACCGAAAACACTGGATAGTTATTAGAAAGAATTTAGAGGGTGAGATAAGAAAGAAAGAAATATTAGAACAGAAGAAGAAGAAGAACCAATACAACACAGAGTCTCACATCGCAGCGGAACAAAATATAATACAGAAATAAATCTTTACTGAGAGCTTTAAATAAAACTTACAATATCAGAGTACAGCACACATCTGGACAATTATAATAACTTGTCCACACAGCGGAATAGTAACTATATAATATTATACGACTGAACTGTTCCAGCTCGTCTCTTCACAGCATTCGATAACCTGAACCTGTACACCCCGGGCTAACCCGAGCATTTACAAAACACCGGGTCAGTCTGGTGAACCAGAGTAAGATAAACTCGCACTGTATTAAGGGTAAATCATCCAACCTGATTTTTAAAGTTCAAAATCTTTTCAAAAGAAAAGGGTAATCGTAAGACCGAATCCACACATAAACACGGACGGTTTTTACCTTACGATAACTCAAAACAGTTTGGAAACCAATATCTTTTCTGATATTATAATAATGTCTAAATACAAGTAAATAACAATCTAGTGGAACGCTTGCATCTCACGCTCCACATATATAGTATACAATCAAAACCGCAGGCGCTTATTGGAGATTGGATTCCAACTTTGACAAGGTATGGGATCACCTGCCGATCGTGTATTTCTAGAGACGAATACACTGGGTTCAACAAGAACGTCTTGCAACTCGACCCACACATGACCGACTACTCATTTCGCTAGAGTATCAAATGTATATCACCGACGGTTGGGATCAGCAACCGCCTCCCGAAAAGGGACAGCATCGAAATATAGATTAAATAAGCAAATGGATTTTCTCTAGATAGGTGATTATACACCCTAATGGAAGCGACCCACATAGCCATGCTGCCTGCCCGATATTTGTCACCTCCCGGTTGATGAGGCTTGAGGCTAGAATTCCCTTTCGAATATCTGGCCACCATTCACTTTGAATGCCACATCGTCAGATCCGCCAGGTCACACTTGATTGACGTCCACAAAAATACTCTAGTTATTTGGCTAGAGAACAACCATTTCTCCGCCATCAACTATGGTATGTTTGGAGAAATCAACGCATGTAATTCCTTTGGAAATACTCTGTCAGACATCCGTCCATACAAGTCATCCAGGAACAGGATGAACCGAAGGTACTCTCCTACTGCATTTCATATAGGAATCACCCCATGGATCAGTAGCGAGTAGTCCTTGCAACCCGTAGATTCCAACCACGACAGAATCCCATTTTTATCTCTGGTTGCAACCCCAGAGATTTTTAGTGATTCCTCCGTTTATGAAAATCTACTGTCTTCACAGCTCCATCTAGATCATCTTCTGGCATCTTCACGCATTTTCGGAATGGTTTTCGAATATAAATTCGATCCCGGACTTTCCGTTCCAACAATCGTATTGGTCAGGTTTGATAGTCGGTGATTTAACTATCAAAATAAACAGTGTTTCAATCATGACAATCCAATGAGTTCACCGGTTCAGTATTCAGAATCACTTGGCCTTTTAATTAAACAAATGTTCACTTCTGCTGAATTAAAACTTCTACCTCTTTTAATACTTTTAAAAAAATACGATAACTGAATCTTATATACTAATGTTCTCAAAACCATCTCATTCTAATACCTAGAAGAATAACTTATAACCATATTTCAATTCTCCTTTCAAAACATATGTTACATCGTTCTTTATTATTTAAACTTGGGAAATCTATTCACCTTATTATTCGTAAACAACGTTACGTAATATCGGTTATTCCACTAATATTAAAATAAAACTAAACTTCACATTTCCTTTACCTCGGATCCCTCGTTATATATATATATATATATATATATATATATATATATATATATATATATATAGAGGAGGGTTCCGCTACACCTCTTATTTTGCACGTGAGATTCCCCCTGAATCACAGCCGCACATCCACCGTTTGTGTAATATTGTGTAGTGGAAAGAGAGAGAATGAGTGGGATTTTATAGTGGAAAGAGAGAAAGAACGGTGGATGTGCGGCTGTGATTCAGGGGGAATCTCACGTGCAAAATAAGAGGTGTAGCCGAACCTTCCCCATATATATATATATATATATATATATATTCCCCAAATTTCCACTAAACGTTGCATTATTTCACTAATGGAAATAATGAACTATCACTAACCTATTTTACGATTACTAACTAATATCATCTTCAGATAATCCTGATGTTGTTAAAGTTGGGGTATTTTAATTACCTCTCAGACCTTGATCAACAACGTTCTTATCTTTAGATAAATATAAGTTGTAATCCAAAACCCATATTCCATTCCAATTCGTTCCCACTTTAAATTAATTAATAATATAATTAATTTAAATAATTCCATTAAATAAATTCTTAACAAACCAATTATCCACATTTTAACCGTTTGGTAACTTCTATTCCCATATTTATAAATTCTGATAAATCTCAAATTTACTTTGTAAAATCAATTTATAATAAATCAAAGCCTTTAATAAATAAAATATTTATTAATTTCCCTTTTTTAACTTTTATTCAAAGTAATATATTTCAAAATCTATCTCCAGTTATAAAATAAATTTTATAACTTCGTCTCTATCGACTCACCTGACGGTGAATCAATATTTATAAAACGATTGATTTTATAGGCCATACGCTGCCAAATACTCAACCAATACCGCCCATTGGTTTAAACTAACAGGTGTTGAATATTCAATAATCAAATCAATCACCCCAACATGACAGTTTATATATGATAACATGAAAATAAATAATATATTTGAGGAATCCGGTAGGATCCCTCCAACCTATTCTTCTCTGAATTCAAAGCGGTTATCTCAAACCAGAACATTCAGTTTTATTTAACTGATAACAATAAATAACAGCCATTTAACATCAACCACACGCAATTCAAACAATTCAACAATTTAACACGTTTATTTTATAAACGTGACCAACCAAGGTAAGTTACCTTTATTGGAACCAACCGTTAAAAATAACGATTTGGTATTTCACTGAGATTAAACGACGGTTTAATTTCATCAGTTAAATCAGCAAATAGATATATATAACTAGCGACCAGTCAACCATAGCAAACAGAGCACACAAAATAAAAACCCAATTTATATAAAATATAAATGGGGAAAATACTGAGTGAGTTTAACTCACCTTTGATTTCCATTCGTTATAAAAAACGGTCCGCTTTATAAGCTTCTCGCTGCGTTCAACTCTGTCCAAACCAGCTCTACACTGTCGTGCCCTCTGATACGATTCCAACACTTCTAGTTTTGCTTGATTTTAATAACCTATGCATATATTATAAATTTTATAAAACATAGTTAAATTTAATTTAATTAGCTTTAATTAAATCTTTGATTAGTTAACTAATCACATGTCATTTCCCTGTATTATATATCGACCTTGTTGCTATCAGTTTATAATGTTACTGTCTTTGTTAAATAGGTTTACGTATGTTTCATATTTGTAATTTGGCCACGCTAATTTCAGACTTATGCTTATTATACTTAAAGGCCACGGTAAAGATGATTAACCAAACCATAACCGGGAACAATAAAACTAGGCCACGTCATGACTAGTTAGACATATGAAACGCGGTGATTAGGCAACGTAAAAATATTAAAATTAAACTAAACCAATATTACTTATTAATAACTTTATTACTGTTGTTATAAGTTACCTAATCACGTTGCCATGTAGAGCCTTCTTCCCGGTTTTCCCACCTGAACCCATACTTCTTCCTTCTCAAAATTTCTCCACGTCCTCTTTGCTTGACATCGCCCACCTTCCAGTTGTTCACTTCAATTCTCCTCGTTCAAAATTTCCTTTTCATCCCTGATACCGTGATTGCTCCTCATCATATGTGCTCGATCTTGTTTAACAACCGATGGCTGAAACGAATCATGTTCCAACGCATAAGATTTCAATTCAAATAATAATTCATTAATTAATATTATTAATAGCTAATTACGTTTCAGTTATACAACGTTATACCAGGGCTTCCGTCCCTCTTTGTATTGGTTCAGTCTCATGCCTTTCAATCCGTTCCTTTCTTGCTCCAGAACATGAACAACTCTTTCACTATGATGTCACGGCATCACCGCACCATGTCACCCCCAACGTTGCATGCGTTACAGACCCTTTCAACCTCTCCGGTTCCATAGCAACCCCAGTACGTCACCATCAACCAGCAACCCGTCCCCTCTCATACTTCGTTTGTCTCTTATATATATATATATATATATATATATATATATATATATATATATATATATATATATATATCCGCAAACACTTGTGCCCTGATCCACTATCCCAAATCACTACTGCATGCAAAATACCCCCCTCGCCAATCACCACTTCCACGGAAACGAATATTGAAAGCCACGCACTGTTGTTCGAGCCACCGTCCAACCATTCCGATGAACTCCTCCACTGCAAACACCTCAGACCACCCTCGACTTCCACTTCGAGACACTTCAGGACCCAACTTCACTTTACTGTTCTCGCAGACATGAGTTTGAGGAGATTGAATCCGAATTAAATAGGAAGCTTGCGGTTTGTATAAGGAAGAGGGTTACTGGTTTTTTTTTTTTTTAAAGAAGGGGAGAGTTCGGGTTTCAGTTTTCTTTTCCACTGAGTATTCTTCTTGCTCGAATGGACGAACGATGGTGGCATATATATAATGGAAAACAACTTGCCACGCACGGTTTATGACTGCTTGGCAGGCAAGGAACTGAAACTACTTGACGGCCAAGGGAAGAAATTTCTTTTCTATCGTACAGTATAGGTGGGAAGAAGAATGGTAGGATAGCTCATAGCTGTACATGTATTTTTTGAATACAGTATAGGTGGGAAGAAGAATGGTAGGATAGCTCATAGCTGTACATGTATTTTCTTTCAAAAGCCTGAGTGAAAACTGAAAAAGGCATTGTGTAGGTGAGCCAAGAGTAGGCATGTGCGCTTTAAATGTGATGGAGCTTGAAAAGAAGGAAAGGACCGTGTTATGTAATAGCTTGTATTCTCCTGTGTTAGGCTAACTGTGTGGTCACTTTATTTCCTAATTTAAGCATGAAGTATGTACATGTATCTCGGTCTGCGTGTGTTCACTTTGGAGTAGTGGTTCGATTTGAAAACACAAGATTTTGTTCAGTTTTCATTTCACCTATACAGATGGCCGTGCGTGTTGTGTTTCCTTCGAGTAGCTTGTTGCTTTCGTGAGGTGCCTTGTGAACAGGGGTTGCTGGAGTGAGAGTACCTCACTTTACTTTACTTACGCATTAAGTTCAATATTTTATTTTCTTACGAAACTTGGCGGTAAAGTATCACGAAAAACTAGTAATAATCGATTTTTGTTTACTGATGAAAAAGTTATTCTTGGTATAAAAAGATATTCCGGATCCAATGGGACAAGTTTCGTCGAAATCTGACGTCGTTTGGAAAATTTTCCTTTATAAAACCAGAAATAAACATGCGTTTAAATTTTTCACGATCACCAGATAAATCAAATCAACTTGAAACTTTGAAATCCTACAATAATTTGGTAATACGAACGCAACGGCACCAGTTTCGTCGCATTCCGAGACTGTTTCCCCAGTAGGCTATTTTTACGCGCACCGCAATACCATTTTTAAGGCCAAATTACCCGATCATCAAAAATAACAAACTATATACCTATCCTGACTATAATCGACGATACGAACTCAACGCAATTGGTTTCGCGGCCTAATTCGATCGTCTGTTCAAGTTATACCCAAATAACTCTTTATTAAATTAAATACACGTTATAGAAATTGAATGGGCGTTTATAGCTGCCGTGGTTACATACGACGTCGGTTTGCCACGCGATTCACCACCGTACAATAATTTGACGATACGGTTCTAATGAAACTAATTTCGTCGAAAACGAAGCACGTTTGCAAAACGGCTATTTTAACGCGTATATTTTAATAACGATTTCCACAACGATTATTTCAAAATTTGATTTGGCCATAACTTACAGTTTACAGTACGAAATCTGGATTTTTCTCTTTCATATGAAAATTATAATCAACACGGTCCCAACGTTTCTCGTTTCACAGAAATCCGACTTATATCGAATCCTGTATATTAAATTGAAGTTCAAAACTCCATTTTACGAACTACCGCGCGATTTAGCTCGATTTATAATTATATAAATATATAACGTTCAAACTCGGTTTTAAATAACGAATTCAATATTAAAATCCATTAATATTCTAAATAAAATATTTAAAATAAATAAATTAATTAAATATTTAACGGCAAAAAATATGGGACGTTACAAACAGTTTACATCTTTTTAACGCTGAAAAGATTTTGACTTAATTACGCAATGGGACATTGTAATTGATGGAGTGGCCTTGCTGTCCCTATCGACTAAGCCCAGCTCTTAATTGCCAAGATTTAAAAAAAAACGCTGAAAAGATTTGGATTCAGCGCTTTATTCAGCAATTCTGAAACAAACGCAGCAAATCTATATCAAGACATGAGCATCTTCTCACTTATTAGCACAGAGAACTCATATATCAGTTTCTGATACATTAAGACGCTACTGATTGGAATTAGAGCCAATCCGGATATCAGAATCAGATCGAGGGTCATAGGAAGCAAGGATGGAGGAAACTTACCAAAAAACAAACGAATGAAGCAACTCAGAATTTCTTTCCTCCCTTTTGTCGTTTCTGAACAAAGATAAAATTGTCACGAAATAATAAATAACAACGTATAATAAAAGGGAATATTAAAGAAGACATAAGAGACCTTTTATTTTTTATTGATGATACAAACATATAATTTCTTTATAGGTTTGAAGTTGATGTTAAACATATTCTCATAATGTGGGACCAAACAGAATATTACAAAAACGTATTCACTTTTATATATTAAATACCCCATCTTGAATATGCGTCTTTAAAATCTTGAATGCTCTCCTAACTTAAATTGTCCCTTTTAAAATATATATGATGATTGCTCCCCTTTATTATTATTTATTTGCATACGTTCATACAGTTGACACAACTATTGTCTTTTGCCTTCAAGACTCTGTTAGAAAAAAGTTAATGTGAAAAAACTTCAATGTAAAAAAAAAATAAAGTACAATATGTGATATAATTGATATGATATTATACCCTTTTTTTCATGGTTAGAGGCATTATGTTAAAGGCGAAATATGCTAAATGGCTCTAATGTTATTTGATTAAATACTAGAAAGGGGGGGGGGGGTTTAGGCACAAGGACAAAGTCCAACAAAAATTTATCCATAAGGACATCTAACACAATTTGTTTCCAAATGCCCAGTTATCGAATAATAGGTTGAATTATTATAAGTAACTGGATGTATGAACAATCACAATTATTTTCCTTTTCTCATCATACTATGAATTTATTTATTCGAATTAAAATTAAGCATATGTTGGTAAATCTGCATTGACATTGGGCATCTATATACACACAACATATATTATTTGTTTTTCAAGCTGAAGTTACTCGATTTGCATAATAACCATTGAAATATTTAGGTAGAGTTCAGTTTAACACCAATTTTTGTGTTCAGCATTTGCAATGTGTAGTTTAAAATGCATAAGTGAGAAGGAGGCGTAGAACATTTAATTTAAAAAATGATTTTGACATATTAAATTAAAAATGAAGCTATTTTTCGCCATTTGGGAAACATCAAAAAATAATTCTCCTTTCTGCTTCTTCTTTATCATCGGAATGACTATTTTTTTTTTTTTTTTTTGAATTTTTCTTCTTTTCCATGTCAGATACATATATATTGAAAACGCAGAATACAATAATCATTTTCAAGATAAACATAGCCTTATTCCTAATGTTTTATTCACATATGTCAATTTTGTATAGAATCATAGGCTAACTCAAGGAGTGTTAATAAGTGAATAAAAAACTAGATAGGTTACACACGCATATTTATATATAGCAGTTGATAGTGTTGTTTTTGAAATAAACTACATTAATAGAATTTGGATGTTTTCCCTAAACCAATTAAGCGTGTGCTTTATAGATAATCAGCTACATGAGAAACAACTGAATTCCACACATTTCGAAAATTTATTTCTTTATCAGAATATGCATTGAATGTTCCTATCTTAATGCATAGTGCTTGGACAGTCGTCCCTGTGTGATTTCCATCTTGGCTCACCTTAAGAATATGCTTTTCAACACTCAAATGTTCTGCACATGACTAGGATCGACTTTTGAACATAGAAAAGGCTGCTCGTTACATCACGATAACACCAATCGAATTGGTATGAAAGTTATTTCTGAACAGTATGAAACAAATATGGAAATATCACTTCAGTTTTGACCATGATCGAACTCCATATAACAATAATAATACGGTGGTGATGCAAATAACATGCATAAAATATATCATTAGTAAAAAAATGCAGCTTAAATTGATATAATACATAACTTTACCAAGAAAAGATCAACATTAGGAGTGTAAACGGATCGGATTGGACTAGACGGAGGTGTGTCATAGTCCTGTCCTATAAGGGATCCGGACGAACACGGATTGGACACCATATAGCCTAGGACCGGACCGAACAACGGACTGTCCAGTCCGATATAGCATTAGATAATAGAAAAGCATCGAACATTTTGGATCGAAACGGCCACTGGTGTGTCCTAGTCCTGTCCTATAAGAGAATCGTACGGGCACAGACCGAACATCATATAGCATCGGATCGAGCCGGACAATGGACCATCGCGTCCGATATACAGCCCTAATCAACACCAAAAAAACAATGAATTGACCAAACGGTCGCAAGTGGTACCTTCCACTGAACTAGGACACACCGTACCTCGTAGTAGCCCTACGCGGTCTGTGAAGAAACCACGAAGAGCGTACTAAGTAACCACGTAGGGCTGCTACGAGACACACTGAAAAACGAGGTAGAAACCCTACGTGAAAGCGTATTTTTGGATATTTTTTAATCAGCGGGAGACTACTCAACAAAATTGAGGGTTTACCGGTTTGTTCAAGTTTGAAAAGACTACTCAATATATTCCTGGATTCGAATAGAATTTGCCAAAAACGATTATATCTTCTTGTCCTAAGAGTTACATTGGTGTGCAACATCAAATACATATTTAATCAAATCTATGCCCCGCAAAATCGCTCAGCCACATCTTGCGTAGTTCTTGATCAAACTGAGAACCGCGAAAGCATTTATGAGCTCTCAAAACACGATCGACCCAAGGTAGACAGTCAGGATAATGAAAATCCAAATAATTATCATCATAAAGAAGGTCTCGCTTTTCCACTGCGTGTTTACTCTAACTTTGCAACCATCAACTTTCTGTCAATGCACCATGCATTATTACTCCACAAACATATAATTAGAAAATAGCATGCAAATAAAAATGGAAGTGTTGAGATAATATTATTGACATTTTTACTTAAATGAATCATGTGCAAGTGATAACTGAGTTTCAATGAGGGGGTGGTTCATACACGACTCAACCTGTCTAGTCAGGTTCCAAATATACAGCTGAAAGCCAAGATCCAACCAAACCAGATGTTCTATTCAGGACAGGTTCGGGTACGTGCAAGAAACTTCTAAATAACTGCAACTTTTGCTAGCTGTGTAGCAGACATTAACACTAAAGTTTAGCACTGAAATTGTGTTCTTGACCTAATACTTTTTTGGAAGACAAATTAACTGACTCTATCTTATGCTAGAACCGCCTTCTAGAACAGCAAGTACCAAAAAAGGCAAGCATGATATAGCATAAATTATAGCATTGACTTCAGTAATGCTCTTCCTATTTCTACTTCTCATGCACCTGAGGAATTAAATTGTTAATAATAGGCCTAATACATCCAACCTAGATATGCAGATTGAACCCTTCATGCGTCAAGATACCTAGGAATTTTATCATTGTCGGATAAATGTAGACACCAACCACTACGTAGATTTGAAGTTGCAGATGTTATTTTCCTTACTGATCACTGGAAACACCTATTGCACACCATCTGGAGTGTCAAATCATCATTTTCTCTTGAATGTGTGGTGTCTTTTTTTATTGCATTAAGAAATATTTTTTTTTATTGCATTAAGAAATATTTTCTATCAAATCTAGAGTCTCATTGATGGCTTACTAAAAAGAGAAAGTATGCTAGCTATTTGTTCCCTTTATGATTGCTCTTGCAGGAGTAGTTGTATCTATTTTAATTATGTACAACAGCCAACATCCAACTATGGTAATTTAAAATGAAGCAAGTTCATTAACAACAGTTAAAGTGGAATTTCTTCAAAAATAAAAAACTAATGAACCGAGAAATACATCCATTTTGATTTGTTTATCCTTTTCTCCACAAATTATATGTTATCCATATCCACGCGAACATGTTGCGACCATGACATTGAATTCTATGTAACTTACTTTGGCTTTCTGTTAAGTAAAAATGGCAGCATTTAAATTTTTTGATCTACATGATTAAGGTTGTATGTAAAATTAACGACATTATCTTCTGAACTTAGCAGCGAATTAAACTGACTATACATGTCAATCTAACCCTATGTATTCTGTTATATAAGCTGATGAACAAGTGATCATTTGTATTCTCTTTTCTTATTCATTCCCAACTCATATCCTCGATTCTCGTTCAAGCTAAGCTAAAATTTGTGTTTAGACCATCCCTTTTTTTCACTTATCTCTTCGGTATATTCATTTATTCTTAATTTTAATGCTTTATAAATGCAAATTAATACTATTAATATTTGGTATTTTATATAAAACTCTTGTTTGGAGACTGACGACAAATACAAGTTTTTCTTATCGGTTATTATTTCCATCAAATCCTCAATTATAACAATCTTCTCAAAGCAGTCAAATGTATGTTTTGCAATCATTATTCTTTTTCTCTTTTTTTTTTCATTTTATTTTTTGGATAACTATGTTATTAGGTTTAATAAATTATTTTCACAATTTAGTTCTTTTTTGTGTTCTATAGGACTGGTACCCATTTTCTGGAAATTTAATCTATTTCTCAAATAATTAAATGTATTCCCCAAACAATCTGTGTTTAAATTACTCATGAAATCTTAAATTATAATTATTGAAATAATCTTAGAGAGTATTTAGTCCTTTTTCTAATGGTTCTGAAAAATATACTCCAATTTAACTATATATATTCATATTAAAAAAGACACTTTTCCATGCAACTATAAAGATGTATAAATAACATAACATGAACACTGTATATTAACAATAAAGCAAAGTTAATTTGTAAATAAGTTATGATTCATTTATATCAAGATTTTACCATATATTATATCATAAAATTGTTTTGAACTCAGTAATTCCATAACAAATTTAAACATTTTTTGCAAATTTCTTTTCAATTCTTCCTGCTATGCTATACAATTAAACTAACTTCGTAATTTACATTTAACTTATAAACACATTCTATTAAATAGTATTCGATAATTCATCGAATAAATTACTAACATATATCAATTTAACATGTATATTTGTAACGACCCAGTTTTTAGACTAACTTTATAATCTATAACGTATAGATTATACTGATAATTTAATTTAATAAATTAAGATTTATATATATTAGGGAAAAAATATCGGGGAAATTCCAATTAAATATAATTGTTGATGGTTTAAAATTCCGTAATTAATATATATGCATCTAACACAAGAAATCAATGTTTTATCCTTTTGCTTTAAAATCTTTTATTTCATGTGAATATAAGATTAATTAAGTAAAATAATAGATTATTTCACTTGGAAGGTAATTAAGATAAATTTGGATTTTTACTTGAAGTTAAAATAAGAATCTACTTATGCAATTTGTGATTTACTTCATAGGATAGGTAACCAAAAGAAAATATTTATTTAAATATAAGGTATTCATTAAATTTGATAAGATGACATAAGATCAAGTTTATCTAAAACAATCATTTTACTATATCTATCTATATATTAACTTGTTATATGTAGATATCGACAAATGCTGGATGTATTAACAATTTTGTTCACATTAAACTTGCCGCTAATTTGAGTAACTAATATACATAAAGTAATATGGCATTCCTACTTCACATGTAAGTTATAGGTGATATGGCTAAACGAGAAAGGACATGATTTTGACTATGATGGGAAAAGGATAGATCTTCACATATATAGGCTGATTTGTCTCGGATGCTAAGTTTGATTTGCATATATATATATAGGTTGTACATATAATGTAGGATAGGCACAACAGGCAAATGGTTGTTTGCATTCTTGTTCAAATCAGCACATGTATATATGAGCACGTATGTACCAGGATCATAGATATGTTACTTAAGAATCAAGTTAGAAACATTTACTTGAATTATAATCAACATCACTTCACTTTCATGCTGATAAAAACTCAACATTTCCCTTCAAATGGCTGCAGCATACACATCACTTTCATAACTGCACATGTACCTATAAATCCAGTAGAACCCGCCTACACTGGTCTTGTTTACTTGGATACCAAGAGTAAATTTTGTTGATGAATGAAGTACACATATATATGTATACATAGGACAGCAGGCACATGCATGGTTGTGTGATTTGAGGCAAAGTTGAAACCAACTGTACAGAAGTTTAAATCACGCCTCACCCTCACTAGATAGCTGCTGCAAGCATACCCTCATACCCACATGCCTAGCCCTTAAGCCTAGAGTTTTTCATCTATAAATACACACCACAAACCCCCATAAACACACACACTAGTCCACTTGAATAACAAATGAGAATAAAGAGAAATGGCCGAAGAACAGAGACTAAAACTGGAAATAATTGGCAAGACTAGTATGTGGTGAGTAAATTTTCTCTATTGCTCTTTCCAAACTGTGTTATCATTACGTTTCAACTTACATATAGGTGTATTTGGAATCTGAATATAAGTTGTTATTTATATAACAAACATATAGGTTGAAAATAAGGTCTCTGTAATACTGAAATAATAACAATGTATTGTGTGTAAACAATTTAATGTCTCCTTACTGTCTTATATATAACTTAGGTGAAGTTAAAACCTATGTGTGTTAATATGTGATGTTCAGTTCTAAGTAGATTCGAACCATTGGTGGGTTGATATGCTCGATTGGGATAATGATGTTATTTAGAAGTTAAGCTCCAAACTAGTTAAAATAGGACTGGAGTAATGGAAAATCTGAGAGGCATAAGCGAGAACAGTAAACCAAATGTTAGCAGCAGTGAACTTATTTGGTGAGCAGACACATAAATCTCTTCGCCATGTAATGTTAAATCCTAGAAGATGAAAACCCATATCTGTGTTAATATGAAATGTTTGATTTAAGCCCTTAAGTTAAGGTAGAGAACAACCAGAAACCTGAAACCTTAGGCTGAATAAAATAGCAGTAAGTAAAAGAGAAAATATTTGAAAGACAGTAGTGTATATGTGTAGTAAAAGACTTTAACTTTAATCTTTCAAAATCTGTTTCCAAGGAATACATATATGTGTTGGATTCAAATCTGTATAGTTGCTACCAAATGGCTAACAGCATCTATATGTTGTCACTGCTAGAGTAAATCAGTGTAAACAAGTTTGGAAATTCTCTGTGTTTACAGTAGAGAATACATACATTCTCTAAACGCAAGGAAAAATCAACAAACCAGATTTCCAGTTTGATATATCAAGTTTGATAAACATTAAAGTTACTTGGTTATGGCTTGCGGATGAGCTAAAACCAGTTTCAAGTCAAGCAGTAATACATATCATAAGGAAAGTAGAACAAATATGTCAGTAAACACCAATCTAAAAAAAAAAAAAAAAGCGAAAAAAATGTTAACATATTTAATGAGTAGGCTACTTAATTTCCTTCCTAACCTAATTGATTAATGTCCTATCATATGTGCGAATATGCTTCGGGTCTGTGTATTCATCTTATGTGTTGGGATACCCTTACCTGGAAGTAATCACTACAGCAGGTTAAACTTTGCACAAGAACAAAAGAAAGAAAGATATATGCCCTCCTGTTGATTCAAAAATCAACAGCACTAATTCTAGTTGTCTATCTTGATTGAGTCCAACATAAAAGGTGTGTGTTGTGTCTCGAGCATACATTAGAATTTGTTTCAATTCAAACAAAATAATATATCATCAAAACTCATTAAAATCCAGTAAAAAGGGTATTAATACTTGAATTCCCAAACATCGTTATTTTATAATTCAGGTAGGTGAATAAATTGGCATAGGAAAATGATGAATTTTAATAATGAAAGCTTGATTTTTAATGACCTAAGCAGTGAGAAATTTTGGTTTGATCAGAAATAAAACATTGATCAAATTCCGGCGTTTTTGTTGATGAGTAGTCACAGGGCTAGAGTTAGATGAGCGGAGTAGATCAGGGTTTATGGGAAAAATAGTATCTGGATTTTTAAATGAGTAAATTTTGTGAACTTGATTTAAAAAGAGGACCGGCACTGTTTTGTATGGGTTGAGTTCAGCGGCGAACTGCACCTCCTCGGTGAGGTTACAGGCGATCGGTCGGAGGGTAAAACGATGGAGGGTCGTCACCAACCCAGGGGCGAAGTTTGGGCATGACCGATGCCCGTTGGTGGTGGAGCGAGGCATTTTAGTGGAGGTTGTTTTCTCTTGAAGTCGGGTTGAACACAAGATTCTGACGTAGGGGATCGGTGAGATTTCTGGAGGCAGAGACGAGCTCAGAGATGGAACTGGAGTTTGTAGCGGCGATCAGTGCGAGGGTATGGCCGGGGAATCCATTGTGCATGTGCACGGCTGAAGTAATGCACAGAAGGACGAGAAGGAACAGGAAGAAGAAGGATCGAAGGGGAAGGGTATTGGATCGGATCAGAAATTAGAAGAAGCAGAGAAAACGAGTAGTTCAATGTTTTATGTGTGCCAAATATATGTTTGGCCGAGAATTTGGACTTGCCTGTGTAGCGTGAAGAACGTAGAAATTAGGGAGATGGGCTTTCTGCGCAGATGGGCCGAGTTGGGCCAGGAATTCAATATATATATATATATATATATATATATATATATATTCATATTTATAATAAGGTGTTGTTTAAATCTAAAAGTTAAAATGAGAACATTTTAAAAGAAGAGACCGGAAAGGAGTAGACTCGTATAAAGAAGTCAGCACAAAATATTTTGGATATACGAGCTTAGGCCTTGGATCTTTGGGATATTTAATTAATATAATTTAAATAGGATGAGAAGAAGAAATAGATCAAGAAACCTTGGAGTTATTTCAAATGACAAATTAAATTAAAGGTATCAGCATAAATAATTTGATAATAAGCCTGAGATATTTATGTTGTTAACCTAAACAATTGTTATAAAATTATTAATAAAAAAAAAAAGTAAAGCAAAAAGATATATAATAATAAAAGGAAGTATCAGGAAATCATCGAATTTGCAAAGTAAACATCATCTTGTAAATTAAATTCACTAGTTAAAAATAACAGGGAAAACATGTTGCCCACAGCCTTGAACTTGCGACCTTCAACAATCAACTTGCATCCCCAACTAACTACAGTAAGTGCTCTTCTATTTGAAAACAGACTATACAAACTTATTTAAAAAATATTTTTCACTACTAATAACCTCCTCCAATAACCTCCTCAAGGGGGATTGCCTGAGGCGGCAGCCTGGTGGGCCTTGCCCTAGGGCCGGCACTGAACACACTGCATGAGTTTTCATTTTCTATTCCATTTAAGATTTACACCTTTCCTACTCGTTTTTCAAAGATGTATTTCTACCCTGCTGTTTTCAATGTTGTTTTCGAGGAAAATTTGTCCAAAGACCTTCAACTTTGGCTTATTGAGTAAGTCGAGCCCAATTCGAAGGATCGGTTGATTTTGCTTTCTGTCTTTTCACTTAATATGTGGTTTGATTCATGTTTTATGTTCTACATGATTTCATTTAAAGTTGTGTCCAAAATTATGTTTCTTTTTTCCATTCCAGTTTGTATGATTATGAATTTGATTGCTTCGTAATTTACAGGGGATGCTGGATTTACAAAAACATGGATCCATATATCTTCGACGGTTTAGTGAGATCTATGATCAGTGCATTTGAACAATTATTTATACGAAACCTGTATCGGCATCAACATTCGTCTAATTTCTTTTCATTTGGCATGATTATGAGTTATCTTTCTTTCATTCATTTTGTAGGGCATAATTGGTTTACTGAAACATATATACTTAATTAGTATTCAATTCTACATAATTGACTTGAAGCCCTGCCGATAATAACTTCCAAACTTAAATTGGAATTAAATCAAGGCGACATAAATTAATATAGCAAATATATCAATGTACTTTCACTTTTAGTTGCATATAACAACAAATATACAGACCCGATCTACCCCTGTGAAATTTTTATAGTAATAATTGCCTATGTGCTTTTACACAGGCTTTAAAAGAAAGAATATCAACTAGTAAAATCATAGTTTATGTATACCTTCCATTTTAAGAATAATTTTATAGTTAAACCTTTTAATCCATAGATTTTTAAATTTATTTCTACTTCTAGCAAATTTTAGAGCTGTCATAAAATAGATTTTTTAGCTTTCTAAATTACCTACATGTTTATTAGAGTATAAGGCCTTAAGCTAGTGTAGTTTAATTTGAAACTTTACCTATATGTTTGTTTTTAGTTCATTATCGATATTAACAATGATTTCCCTATCTTGAGTATTTCGATTGATTCTCAAATTGCTGGTAACCAATTCATTTAACAAGCATTAAAGAGGATTGGGTAGAAATAAATGTCTAATCAATTCTCTAATCCGACTTGAAATGAAATACAACATCAAAATTTATATTGCAATTAATACTCTAGCTAAGTTGCATTCATGCTTTGATTCATTCTCATGGTATTATTTTTTCCTTATATTTTTACTATTAATAAGGAGAACTCAATCAACTAATTTATTTGTCTTTCTGAAATCCCTAAAATACTCTTTCGACGACGCTATTTTGCGTTCGTTCCATGGTTGTTACGGCGGCAAGTCGAGTCAAGTCGATAGAGGTCCAACTAGTCGACTAGTCGGACTAATCATAGACTAATTGATATATATATATATATATATATATATATATATATATATATTCATAGTTGCAATATATAAATAAATAATTATATACATCTTTGTAGTGTATTAATTGATAATAGCAGCTTATAATAAACAACTTCATATTCGACTTCGTAAACTGCAAATTTGTATAGTGTGGCTTCGTAAACTGGAGTCAAATTTCAAATTTCAGAATGGTTCGACTTCAACTTCGTGATTTAGGGTTCAAATTCGTGATTTCGACTTCTTGATTTCGGACTAATCATAGACTAGTTGTAGACTAATTGATATATATATATATATATATATATATAATATATATAGAGATAGAGAGAGAGAGAGGAGAGTTCCGCTACACCTCTTATATTGCACGTGAACTCTCCCCCTTAATCTCCACCACCCATTTTCCCACTCATTCTCTCTCTTCTCATTTCAATATTATTTCTTAGTGGGAAGAGAGAGAATGAGTGGGGAAATGGGTGATGGAGATTAAGGGGGAGAGTTCACGTGCAATATAAGAAGTGTAGCGGAACGCTTCTCATATATATATATATATATATATATATATATATATAAATTCATAGTTGCAGTATATAAATAAATAATTATATACATCTTTGTAGTGTATTAATTGATAATAGCAGTTTATAATAAACAACTTCATATTCGACTTCGTAAACTGCAAATTTGTATAGTGCGGCTTCGTAAACTGGAGTCAAATTTCAAATTTCAGAATGGTTCGACTTCAACTTCGTGATTTAGGGTTCAAATTCGTGATTTCGACTTCGCGATTTAGGCGTCAAGTTCGACTTCGACTTCGTGATTTAAGCATCGAGCTCGACTAATGGCAAGTCGAGTCTTCCAGTAGATGCTCCAATGTCGATTATTCGATGACTAGTCGCGACTAGTCGAGCGCCATAATAACAGTGGTTCGTTCTACCTTAACCCTAAATCAAAAACTATTTCACTACAAAATCTAACCTCTTTCGTTATCCCTCCCCCCTCCTTCACCAGAATCCTTGAAACCTTAGACATAATCCATGCAGTTCATCATCCGATCGGCTGAACAAATCGCCGACAGTTACCAATAACACTAGATTGAATAGGATCAGACCCTTTTCTACACTATTTCTGAAACCAGTGATCAAATCCATTCTAATAGATCCTCCATCAAGGATGTCGTCAGGAAACATCGCACAACGACGATTAGCACTTGCCGACGATTACTCCCAACCAACATCGATCCGATGTCCACCGAACTTTGAACGCATGTACCGTTTGGTTTTCCTTTTCCCTTCCTCCATCGGATTTTAATTCCAATCAATTGAATTTGACTTCAGTAACAAATGAAGCCAAATTTGTGTGTATGTAGTTTCTATGCTAATTTTCTCGTCTAATCATTCATAATAATAATTGCCTAATTTTTCAGCTGCATTAAGATAATCGGCACATCATTTAATTTTTGTTTTATTCAATCAAATTAAACGAATTAACATATAAAACCGACACATAAGATTCTATATTTTAATGTTTTGCATATTTATTCATAAAATTGACACTTAAGCTATGTTTTTCTATGTTGATTGATCATGCACATGTACTGTTTTTGCAAGCCACGTTGTATTTTTATCATTCTATACGTCATGTACATAAATATAAACACTGTTTATTATTTTGATAATGTTATACTTTGTGCTTTCGTTTTCAGTTGTCTGTCGTTGTGTCTCCACTTCAAAGCATTGAAGAAGCTATATCCGCAATATCAACGAATTATTGTAGTAAGCATTTACTGCAGTTTAGAACCTTTGTCAAATATTTAACCGCAATATTTATCCAACTATATAATTCATCCATCTCACAACTGTTTGAAATGATCTGATTTTATATATATATATATATATATATATATAGGTGTTAATTTCTTTTTACAAGACCATACAGACTCGTTGTTGTTATTACAGGTGAATTTTTCAATAATTTCAATAAACTCATTGTTTACCATTCACTGACATATATATTAGATTATATAACGACCCATGAGATACTATATTTTGATGTTTTGCATATTTATTTGCAACACTATTTTTGAAGTATATTCATTTATACCGTTAAACTGGAATTTAATAAGATTTTTACGTTCCTTATGAATTTTTTTAGTTCATTATAGCATCTATGAATGTTTCTTATAATCTCGATGAAAAGACATGATGATATTGAAAAGATCTATTTTGCCACATTTTAATATATTTCTAATTGTAACTTGTATGGTTGTTTATTTATTACGTGCATTAAATGAAAAGTTTGGTTTTTAATATATTTGAATTTAGCGCATTAGTAATGCAAACATATTACAAAATGAAAATATTTAATTAGTATTCGGGTTTGTTGTGCTTAAGCCATGCTTTACTGTGTTGATTGGCCATGCACGTATAAAATTTGCAAACCACATTGTATTTTCCATCAATATATTTATCATTATATACTTCGTGTATATAAATATAGATGTTAAACTGATTAGTATTCTCATAATGTTATACTCTGTGCTTATGTTTTCAGTTGCCGACTGTTATGTCTATTGCTTCAAAGCATTGAAGGAGCCATATGCTCTGCAATATCAAGAATTCGCTACAGCAAGCATTTGCTGCCATTTACAACATTTGTCAAATATTTAACCACGATATTTACCCATTTATATAATTCACCAATCTCACGACTTATTTAAACCACTTGATATGATTTATTTTTATATGTGTTGATGTTATTTTTTTCTTCAAAACAGTAAACTCTCATTGTTATTACTACAAATGAGTTTTTCAATAATTTTACGAGACTCGTTGTTCACTACTCACCGAAATACAGCTAGATTACATAATTGTTCTCGATTCATGGGATTCTATATTTTGATGCTTTGCATATTTATTCGCAATACTATTTTGGAATGGATTCATCTATGTTGTTAAACTGAAATATAATCAAATTCACATGATTCTTGTGACATTTAATTGAGTATCAATGGATGCTTATTATATTCTCAATGAAAAGGCATGGTAATATTGAGAAACAGGAAAATACCCTGAAGGACAAAATAAACAAATAATTGTTCCAAAAGGACAAGGGCATAAAATTTTGTCCATAAGGACAAATTTTAGTGTAAAGGGAGGAATTATAGTGGGCCCCTGAATTCCTCCCATTACACTAAAATTTGTCCTTATGGATAAATTTTTGCCTCCTTGTCCATATGGAACAATTTTTTGTTCATTTTGTTCTTGAGGCTAAAAACCCCATATTGAAAAGCCCTATTTTGCAACATTTTAATATATTTCTAATTGTAATGTTTGTGGTTGTTTATTTACTAGTGCATTAAGTGGAAATTTTGGTTTGTCATATATTTATATTTAATGCATTAGTAATGCAAACATATTACAAAATGGATATGTTTTATTAAGATTATTGATCATGCACATATACTACTTGCAAGCCACATTCTATTTGCCATCAATATACAATCATTATATGATCCATGTACATAAATATAAATGATAAACAATTTAACATTCTCATAATGTTATACTTTATGCTTTTGTTTCCAATTGTCAACCGTTATATCTACCTCAAAGCATCAAAGGAGCCATGTGCTCTGCAATATTAAGGATTTGCTAATGGTAATGGGGCGGGTTTCTTATGTCCTAGACCCACCCCAGATTTTTTGAACGCCCTAGATCCGCTCTGCAGACCCGGTGTTGGTCTGGAATTATGCCTTGTATCCATAACCCGCCCGGGTCATAGTACACCCAATCCGACTCAATACCCCGTGAAATTGTGTACTAATATACACAAATTTATATATTTATATTTTCTATCACTAAACGATAAATTATATACAAATAATAATGTGTTTACAATGATAAGGGAATATAATAAAATATGTTGTAAGATAATAGTTTAAAAGTCATAAATTTCTTATTGTAAGATTATAATTGATGCAACTTAATAGTATGCAAACTTTATAGCTTGTTGATTGAAATAATATAATATTCATGTCATAATCATGCATGTCTAAGAAAATTAACACGTAATCTTTATAGTTATAAAGCGTTTTAACGATGTTTCAATAATGCGGGTCGATTGAGGGTGGGCTGGCCGTGCCCTAGACCCGACCCTTGACCCGGTCATTTCAATAGCGGGCCGAGGGTCTATCCGCCTGGAAGTCCCAATGGAACGGGTCTAAACGGACATAAATAAGGGCGGATCAACCGGGTTTGGACCCTAGATCCGTGCCATTGTCATCCCGATTTGCTATAGTAAGTATTTACTACAACTAAAAAAATTCACCCAACTTATTTAAACCGCTTGACATGATTTGATTATTTTTTAACATATGTGCAGGGGTTAATAATTTTTTCCAAGACAATAAACACACTTATTTTTATTACTATCGGTGAGTTTTCTAATAATTTTACAAGACTCGTCGTTCCCTACTTACAGACATATGATAGATTACTTAATCGTTTTATCAAAAATTTGCATTATTATCTTTTCAAAAAGTGATATTGACATGCTGATTGTAAAAATGCAAAATTAAAACTATTATTTTTCCCTACTAACATGTTCTGCAAAATAACCATATCATATAAATTATAACGAAGGGAATAGAACAACAAGCCATTTGAAAATGATAAAACAGATGTAAGACATATAAAGTGACTAAATGCAAGCCCATATGGTTTATTGAATTTCAAATAAAATCCCAAAAGCCATGTTGAATTTATCAAATGTATGCGACAGAAGCAGAAAACTTTATCAATTTCTTTTTTGTCTCATACCCATTGTGTTTTTAAGTAATGCCTATAACTAAATGTGTTAGTTGCTTTATATTAGATAAAAAGGAATATGTTTTCAAAAAAGTTGTCACTGGTTGCTTTAATACATGATTTTGCGCTATATACTTAGTTTATCTTCTTCTATGCATTTTTTTATTAAAGTGAAAAGCAAGAACGGTACGTTTCTTGGCATTATGCTTGGCGTAGTCTTAGTTTTAGTTACATGTAGAGGCTATCTTTGAGATTTATTTATGTTACTAAAATTTATATCATTTATTTTGCAGCCTCTGTTGAATATAGGTTATTTTCCTATTGTATTTAATTGCATTTCAATTCAAATCGCTGTTTTTGCATTCGATTTTGAGTTTATTTCCAATTCATGTTCAACCACCTCCTAACTCTAAAAGGTTCTAGAAAAATCAATGCTATTACAAAGTTATATTTTTTTGGAATTTTGAACTATTTAAGCTAGATTTACAAGTTATATTTTTCATACTTCTTTGTATTAAGTTTGATGTTTTTACCAAAGATTTTGCGAAAATGTGATAAATAGGCAAAATATTTCTTATGCTTATTATTTCTGATATGCAAAAAGGGATTTGGTGGTTCCTGAGGAGTGGCACGACTCTCGACATTAGCATGTAGCAGGAAAATGGTTCTTGATCTTACTTATGAATGCACAGGTGATATGCACATAATCCTTAACATCCAACCCTTTCCAAGTTGGGTCAAAACTAATTAGCTTTAAAAAAATGTTACTTCAAAATGTGATTGTCTAAATTAAATCAACATGATTAATTAGATCAACACTACCATTTTAGCATTTATAATTTGAAGTGGTAGATTCTTTTTTTTCTATTGTTCGATTGGGAAGTTCCAACAATACACTTTTATACATTGTGTGCTGCGTAATATGATCAAGTAAACTTCACTAGCACATACACATTTTATGCAATATAAATAATTATTATATATATGTATATAATTATACTGCTAAATCTAAAATTTGAAGCATCCACCTCATTTTATTTATTGACCTAAATCTTTTTTTTATGTCCCAGTTATACCTTACATAGATTTGATTAAAAAAAAATTATAATGAAAATCTTTTTATTTGTAGTAAACTTTAGGATTAACTTTGATAACAAAACTAATAATTTTTCTATGATGACATAGATATGTGTAGCAGCGAAAAAATGTAGGCTCATTTATTGTAGTGTGATGAATCTATAGCTAAAATATTTGCTGAAAATATAATACCTCCGATGATAGGTAAAAGGGTAGGCAAACTTACATGCTTTCTTTTTAGCTTTTAGTTCAGATTTTTTTTTTTTTTCCTGATAAATTTGAGCTCAAGAACAGTTAAAATTCCTTAATGCTAATCTGAGTAAGAATGCATGTCAGACCACTGACAATGTACTATAGGTGTTTCTCTTAACTCCTACTGTGTAAGATCAACAATTGTAAATCTTCAATTACAGATTTATGTCTGAAATCAAAAACTATAGAAAAGAATATATTAGAACTGAAATGAAAACATTTTATTTTGAATACTGAAATGGATGTGGTTTAATGTACATTTCACCGATGGTTATACTAGAAAGAAAATTCACTTTGTAAAATCATAATTAGCTGTTGTGTATCAAACAATGACATCTTGGTATATTCGACATTATTTATGATTTTGTGTCATCTAACTTTTTTTGTAACTGAAACTATAATTTTGCTATTGTTTAAAATGAAAAACAGAAGAGCACTTTTCCCTTTAATCGGATTTTATGGAAATAGCTAAGATGGGATACCAAACGAGTTGGTTTATATGAATATGGACTGCATGATAACCTGGATACAAATGAACGTGTCTATCAAGATGATGGTGATTGCACTTATATAACCAGCGTTTTTTTTCGAAACTATGGTTTTTTCCATACATGCACAAATTGACTGTTTTATGTAGGGGATAGCTTCAAAACTTTTTCCCTTTGCATTTTACAATTGGTACTATGGACTTCTTTGTTTCTGTAAAGAACTGTATTTTTGACAAATTAAGATATTAAACTATATAAGGGTTTTGAATTGAAAAAAAAAAACCTGTTTGAAATATAAACTTATGATTCCTCAACGATAATTTAAGCTTGGATATTTAAAATAAATTTGATGTTAGATTGAAATTAAATTATTACAACGTTTCAATTAAAAGAAATCAAAAGCTAATTGCAACTTCCGCTTTGCATCAATTTGAATTAGAATTTGTATGTAATTAAAGCATAATTTTTAGAAAAATAGAATATACTTTTTCACTTTTAAGTTAAGCATAATTTTATAAAAAAGAGTAAAACTGAACAATGAAACAATATTTTACAGTCATCAAAAAACAGCCATCAATGAAACAGAAAGAATTTTGATGCTAAACTTTAAATTTGAGTTTGAATTTGGGTAGCATGTATCTAGTTAATTTGAAAAGAAAAAAAATTTGACCGTTTAAAATGAAAATTTATTCAATTACATATCGTTGACATTAAATCAGTTGATAATAAAACGATGAAATATTCATTTTTGAAATATAAATATTTTACATGAAATGATTCTAGAAAATTTATAAATAAAACATCGATGTTCGTTTCGTAGAATTTCGATTTCGCTAACTCCATTTAAATCGTTTTATTAATGATAACGTATACAATGCACTGAACATAATAGTATTTTATTTTGTGTGTTTGGACACCCGATGTGAGCTATAGAGTAGATTAAATTCTGGGTTATGGGGTACTCGGTTATTTGCACTCACTTGTTTCATACACAACCAATGTAAAATAATTTTGAAATTTAAAAGATGATTGTAAATGGGTAAAAGTTTCCCTAGTTTGCTGTAAATATTTACGAATCTAAAAACAAGGTAGCACATGTTTTATATATGTTATATTAATAAAAAGTTGCTGCTTTATATTGAAATCTAAACGCTGTGAATCACGCTTCACTGTTTCTCCCTCTTCTTCTTCTTATTCTAAAACTCGAGTTGCCTCTTCATGTATAAAAAAAACAAGACCATTAGTTTATAGCCTCAACATCCCGCCTACGTCGCTCACCGACGGCCTGCATCACAACCACCATGCCGACCGCTATTCCGCTCCATCTCGGTCGTCTCCACCCACCGCAAGCAACCATCGAACAACACCCAAGTTCCAAACCCAACCCACTTCATTAAGAAATCCACCACTAGAACCGAAACCACCCACTATCAACAAATCCACCACTAGAACCGAAACCACTTCCTTGCCAACCACCTACCCTTGCACCATATTCCACCACCATGAACACCGTCAGAATAACCAAAACCCGACCCCACACACACTAGAACTCGACCACACCTGAAGCTCTGGCACACTCCACCATACCATCAGCCACTACCACACCATACACCATACACACAGTTACTTTATTAAGTGCAAAGCATTATGACATGTGATTCCCACATGATCATAATATGTGAATTATGTTTTAAAAATTGTATATTTTTAACACATTCAGGAAAAAATGATTTGCGTCATGTGTAATTATTTTTATTTTTATTTTTAAGTTGCAATATATAACTTTTTTAGTTTTGACTTTTATGTTTATTTGTCTTGTTAATTAATCAAGAATAATGACATAAAAGTATCTATTTATTAGATTTTATTTTCGACAGATAATAATATCTTCAATTTCCTTACAAAATTAATGCTGAATATAAAATTTCACTAACAATAAACAAATATGAAGGTATGTGGTGAGCATGAATCTAATTAAACGTGGCCATTGTGGAGGTCATCATTTGACAACAATTGCGATAGAACAAACATCATAAATAATGGTATTTCATTCAAGCTCCCACCTATGATTAGTGACCACATTGTGTGTTGCTAAAACTATACATATTAGCGACACACAAGATGTTGGCAAAAATATGATTACTTGCAACGCAAAAATATGTGTAATAAATCAACAATTTATGGCGAAAATTTCCGTCGCAGCTAATACTATTTAGCGATATTATTGTTATGTTGCAAATATTAATAGAGAAGTTTTGTCCAATTTGCGACGCAATAAATTTGCAACGTCTAAGCACCTTTCGTGACATATAATATGTCGCAAATGATATGCTTTTTGCAATGCATAGTTGTGACGTAAAGTTTTTTTTACCTCTGCATCTTTTACGACGCTTGTGCGATGGAAAATTTTACGTCATTGAAGATTGTTAGAGACAATAATTTACGTCCTTAAAGGTCAGATTTGTAGTAGTGGTGTTATAACTAACGATTTATATTTTTGTAAATTTAATTATTTGAATTCATGACATATATAGTGATATGCAAGTAAAATTATCAAAGTGTCATTTAGTGATTTATATTAACAGTGACATGTTAGCATCCGACATTGTTATTGAACTGATTAGATATCAGTTAATTGGTTGTTGATATATTTCATAGTTAAATTAAATTTAAACTGAAATTTATTGTACTGAATTTAAAATGAATTAATGAAATATTATTTTCATTTAAATCAAAGTCGAAAACTTGAATTTGAATTGGATGTATTAGCATTCAATATGAAATTGGAACAGATTAAATTAAAATGGATTTGAGATTTACTGATTTAAAATTTAGTTTGATATTAAATTTTAAAATTTGATAATCGAACACATATATGATTTTAGTGTGGTGCATATTGACTTGAGTTTTGATTGTATGCATAAATCTATTGATTGTTACAATAAATGATATTGTGTCGTTTGTTATGATATATCATTGTCAACGTATTGTTGATTATCAAATGATATTGTTGTTGGATGGTTATATACCATGACCAGAATTGGAATCCCAAAATTGGTTGAAATGATATATACCTACGATATTGATTATGAGTCAAAATGATATATACTCGGTCATTTGAATTATCTAAATTGAAATATTTTAAATAAATTGAATTTAAGATTTGAAATTGTCTAAAGGAACTTGTTAAAAGAGAAATTTGAAATTTAAATCCGATTTAACATAAATTTGGCATTTAAACTTATTTTTAAATTGAATTGAAAATTTAAATTAGTTTATACTAACTAAGACTAATTTAAATTAATTTAACTAAATTTGTTTAAATTAGATTTTAAATTACATTAGCTGAATTACTTTAATTTTAAATTTTATCTAAATAAGGTTAAATTTGAATTATAAATCATGTTTAAACTAGTACGAATTAAAAATTTGTTTTAAACGAATCTAAGATGTAAATTTGTTTAATTTAAAGTTTACACTGTTTTAAATTTGATTCAAGTTTGAGTATAAAAAAATTATCATTTGATAATACCTGAAGTTTAAATGAGTATCAATTGATATTTGAAATTCAAATGTTTTAAACTAAATGGTTTAAATTGAAAAACGATATTTGATATTAATAGAGTATTTGAAATAAAATATTGAAGTCAGCCATATTATCGATATAACTAGTTTATAAAGATGTTTATAAACAAATGAGATTTGAAATGTTATTTAGAGAACATAAACTTTGTTAAATTTGAAAAAAAATATCAATGTTTTTGGAAAAAATAAACAATGATATGATTTACAAAGTACTTATGAATATTTTTTCAATCGTTTTGCAACTTCAGGTAACAAATGATTTAATATTTACCAACAATACAAAAAACACATATTAAAAAAATGGGCTTTGATTCAAGGGTTCATTTAGAACCTAAGTATATTCCGTCAAGGAATGTATTTTGATTGTTTATTATTGCGATAAGTTATAATTCATTGGCCTTGTTATTGGGAGAAGTCTCCAAATCTAATTTCATATCTTATGATATAATTATTCATAATAATTGAATTTTGAAATAACCACATTTTCAAAAGAAAATGTTTCAATCCAAATAAAAGTACGATTTGATATGAAAAATTAATATCTACTATTTCGAAGATTTTGAAATTAAAATAGTGAATTTAATTCAAAATGATTTTCTTTGAAATGACCATTAATTGGAAACAATTCAATAATTTAGTTTTACCCTGTAATGATTTTGTAATTACTGTCCCTTTATTTCATGATTTGAATTAACTGACATAAGAATATATTGTCCTGGCTCGAGTGTTTTGTTTTTCATTACGCTGAAATATGGTTGATTCTAGAAGAGTACAAGTTAAAATTTGAACTTCAAAAGTATAAATCATAAATTCCTTTCTAATGAACACATAATTGAGTATTATACCATATGAACATATAATTGAGTAATATACCATATGAACCTAAATTTAGAAATGAAATTGTGTATAACTAAATTTAGTGTTTTTGGAAATATTTATGATTTAGGTAATATTTGATGAATAATTTAAGTAATACTATTTTAATGTATATGAACCTTTGTTCAGATAGTAATTAAAATTTACATTAATGGAAACTTTAGGAGAACCCTATTAGACTCTGATATTGAGTTTACTTAGATGGACAAAAAGCAAAGAAAGCAAGGCGTGGAGAATGAAGAAGGGCCTCACAAAAAGGCATAAGAGACACAGAAATAGAGCAAGAGAAGCGGATTAGGAAGAAACCAGGACCAGATCACATCATCTCTTATAGGTGTCACGAAAAACGACATTATGCAGCCATATGTAGCGAGAAGAGAAAGAGAAGGGAAATTGAAGATAAATGTTTTTACTCTAAGATTGTATGTTTTAAATACCCGAAAGAGGGACATTTTCTTAGTTATTGCCTTAAGATGAAGAAAAAACATGCCTTCCTTGTATCGGAGGATGAGTTAATTACTTGCTTTCATTTCCAATTGAGGGGACACAGCGCTAGGAGTTGTCCCAATAGGAAAAAAAAACAGCAACGCATCATTCTCAAGAGGCATGCCCAGAAATTACTAAGGAAGATGAATTGTACTAAGGGAAATTGAAGATAAATGTTTTTACTTTGAGATTGTATGTTTTAAATACCCGAAAGAGGTACAATTTCTTAGTCATTGCCTTAAGAAAAGAAAAAAACAGGCCTTCCTTGTATCGGAGGATGAGTTAATTTCCAATTGAGGGGACACGGCGCTAGGAATTGTCCCAAAAGGGGGGGAAAAAAAGGCAACACATCATTCTCAAGAGGCATGCCCAGAAATTACTAAGGAAGATGAATTGTACTAAATAGATATATCTACATATTTGGTAGTGTTTTGGATATTAGTGTTTACTGTTTATTATACTACAAACTTCTACTTGCTAACTTTACTTTTAAATGTTAATATGGATTTTAAACATGATGTTGTGTATTGGTAACATACTACGTCATAGTATTTTTTCATAGAAAAGTACTATTTTTGAAACCTGCATGCAACATACAAGTTCATTATAGTATAAAATATACGTGTATGTATTGATAAGCATATCTGATGTACGTGTAACATAATGTTAAAAACTCCAATGAATGGAAAATGACCCACTTAGCGAGCAAACATAGAAGTAATTTGTTTATATAAGATAGAAAATGATTGATCACCTTTCGCCTCATTTCAAAAATAGCATCATCGGCTTCTTCTTTAGACGAAAAAGTTACGAATCCAAACTGCCTTGATCTACCTGTCTCACGATCCACAATAACTTTTGCTGCATGTAGATAATAAAAAGTATACAACCATCATTCCTTGGATTTTAATAAAACTTCGAATGTTGTAGAAAATTAAAAAAGAAGTTAAAGAAAATATCACACCACTAGTTACTTTCCCACAACAGGAGAATGCATCTCTCAAATTTTGGGCACTGGTCCTATCAGATAATCCTACATATCACCACAAGAGGATTAACTCTTAAAGACATAGTTACACTTCAATATAGATTTGTATAAAGGATGAAACATAACAAACCTCGAACATAAACTTTTGAGGATGTGAAGCATCGGATGGACTTAAATAACCACGGAGTTGAATTAAGAGTATATTTTATGAGATTACCAAATTTATTGGAAAAAGCCATTTTTACCACCTGTTATACCAAGGTAAAAATTATTTGTTTAACAATGAAGTATTCCAGAAAATGTGGCAAGATGTAAGGAAAAAAACCCAGAATTAAGTTGTTGTAAATGAAGACATAAAATTTACATAGATCCTCAACTATGTCACTCATTTGAATAAATAAATGATTACGGTTGTAAGACATGTCAAATCCAATAGATTTAGGCAAAAGTCATTCTAATCCAATTTATGTTTGAATTTAAAACTTTTGGTCCACATTTAGTCCTCTGGCGATTAAATTCTATATGATCCCAAAAATATGGAATGAATTAGGTGAATATTAACTACTACCAATCAAAAAAAAAAATCCAATTAATATATGTAAGGATTGTTTATATAAAAAACAATTAATGTTAAGTTTAGTTCAGCAAAGGCGACATTCAATTAATGTGTCTGTTAGAAACATTTGTTTTTATTATATAGTGTAAAAAAATTAGCTCTCGTTATTTGATTTTAATGTATTGCAAATTCCATCAGTAACAAAGATACTTGTTTGTGCCAACGAATAAATTTGTAGAGAAGACACCATGATTTGTTCTTCTAATACCATATCTTGAAAAAACCGCCAATTTTATGTATTAAAAAAAGATATTTACCATCGCAACTTAGCTGTGAACAACATAAAAGAATTGGATGTTATATCATCTTTTTTGTAAATTTATATTAGTTTTGATCAAATATGGTTTTGAGCGGAATACTAATTGCTTAGGACTACCTCTACTTATTATCGTTTAATACCTTTTGTCCAGCTTCTTACTTAGTGTTCAATCATTATCAATTATCTAACAACCTCTAGGATTATTGTTATTCGAGCAATTTTCATCTTTAATACACTATGCACAAACTAAGTACTAGAGGAAGTGTGCCTAAAATATTTTGATTCATGCACCAAAACCATTCTTAGAAACGTTTACATTTAGGATTGTCAATTTCCTGCACGATCCGAAACACGTACGGAAATCAGCAGGTTAACCCGACCCATTTAAATGACTGGTCATTTTAGGATCAATCCGAAGTTCATATTAAACGGATGGGTATCGAGTTGACCCGCTAACCCTATTTTGGCCCGCCAAAACCGTTTATCATATTATTATTATATTTGAAATTCTTAAATTTTTATTAGCCTAAGCCCAAGCCTAAGTTGAAATACGGTAGTACATTTATTTGTAGGTTTAGCTGGTTAGGGTTTTGTTTTCGCTTTTCCATTTTAATTTTCAATTCGTTTATTCATACGTTTCAACTTTCAACTTTCAAGCTGGCTGCTCAATCAATCTGTTCATCGTCCATCAATTTGCACTTACCCTGATGTAATATATTTTATCCTATTAGACTTCTGGTTTACAAGTTTGTTCATGTGCATTTATCTGGGTATAGACAAGTTAGTTATTATAAAGAAATAAAAAATCATTCAGATCCAGATCTAGTAAATAGCGAAAAGCAATATTTTATCGCTGATTAGTTTCAGCGGATTGACTTTGTAAATTGCTGAATTACTCTTTCGCACAAACAGTTTACATCTTTTTAACGCTGAAAAGATTTTGACTTAATTACGCAATGGAACATTGTAATTGGTAGAGTGGCCTTGTTGTCCCTATCGACTAAGACCCAGCTCTTAATTGCCAAGATTTAAAAAAAAAATGCTGAAAAGATTTGGATTCAGCGCTTTATTCAGCAATTATGAAACAAACGCAGCAGATCTATATCAAGACATGAGCATCTTCTCACGTATTAGCACAGAGAACTCATATATCAGTTTCTGATACATTAAGACGCTACTGATTGGAATTAGAGCCAATCCGGATATCAGAATCAGATCGAGGGTCGTAGGAAGCAAGGATGGAGGAAACTTACCAAAAAACAAACGAATGAAGCAACTCGGAATTTCTTTCCTCCCTTTTGCCGTTTCTGAACGAAGAGAAAATTGTCACGAATTAATAAATAACAACGTATAATAAGAGAGAATCTATATAATAAAATTTTCCCTAACAAAAAAGGAGACAAAGAACGGTTCAGATTTAATCCCGCAGAAACAAATCCACCATCCTAATTTAAACACATTCCCTGATAATTTGATTGCCTCTTAAATCTTGCCTTATGTTACGTATGATTTTGAAGTTGCTATATATAATTTAGCATTAAATGGCTCAATTTAACATGCTGTGAATACCTCTTGAATCTTGCCTTATGTTACGTATGATTTTTATGTTGCCATATATAATTTAGCACTAAATGGCTCAATTTAACATGCTGTGAATACCTCTTGAATCTTGCTTTATGTTACGTATGATTTTGATGTTGCTATATACGTTTTGGACTCAGTTGAGCATACTGCTTCAGCAAATTGTTATGGACTCTTTTGGCATAATGCAATAGATTTCATCATTACTTATTTTTTATTCACATTATCTTCATTTTCCGTTGGTGGAATTCTCTTTTCTTTTTTTTGGAAAATTGGGTACTTATATACAAGCTATTAGCGCATTTGTTTCAATGGTATTCTCTTCCTACCAGTTATTGATAAAAGAGGTGTAGAGCATTACTCCAAAAATCCGACTTATTGGACAAGCTAAAGAGCTGTTTAACTGCTACATATAAGGAACGACTGATGTATTGTAGTCATTTAATTTTATCAGCACATTTTTTCAACTTTCCATTCTAAATAGATTCCATACAATAAATGCATACCTTACACTCTTTGTTGTTTCCCTAACTATTAAGTTTTTGATTGAATAATATATGCAGAATAATTAGTAACCTTTTATCCGTTGTTAACCTTTTAGTTTACCTTTGTTCTTTATGACTTTTTTTTATTATTCTTTACACTTATGCTTCTTTGAACTGTATAGCGTCGACATCTTATATTTAACGGTCTGGGAGGATCATATAACTTATTTCGTATATGCTTTAAATTTGGACTCACAATAAATTTGTTTACTGGACACTACTTTAATGAAGGAAATTTAATTCAAAATGGGTACAAATGAATTGCTTTTGTAAGAATGTGGTAAATTAAGACTGCTTTTGCTGTAGATATTTCAACATTATAGACGGAAATATATATTTTCATACAGCTACAAATTTTGTAATGAATATTACTTTATATATTGAAGAATATAGAATCTGTAATTGTTGTACATTCATTAATTGTCTCTGTAAAGTTCATGTCATTATTTAACGTTAGAGTTCAACATGATAGTCACTAGACTGGATCACTTGCACAAATTTGTAGCTGAAACTCATTGACAGTAGGAGAAGAATATGGAAAAGTAAAGCATAAACAAGAGGGCCCCACCGAGTCTTTTGTTTGAAGGGAAGGTGTAAAAGTGGAGAGAAATCGCAATGGGCCTTAAAAATAGAGTATAGTAAAACTAGGTGGAAATATGGAAAAAAAATATTAATGGAACAAAAGATTTGTACAAAAATGGAGCAATCTATGAGAATGTGAACTTTGACCGAATTAAAATAGTAAACAATATTATATATTTTTCTCATAGTAAGTTCTATATTATGGTATGAGTCACTATTTGGAAAAATCTATTAATAATGATATGATATGAATATGCTACCACACTTTACAATAATAATGAAGATTACTTTATATATTGAAGAATATAGAATCAGCAATTGTTGTACATTCATTAATTGTCTCTGTATAGTTCATGCCATTATTTAACGATAGAGTTCAACATGATAGTCACTAGACTGGACCACTTGCACAAATTTGTAGCTGAAACTCATTGACAGTAGGGGAAGAATATGGAAAAGTAAAGCATGAACAAGAGGGCCCCACCGAGTCTTTTGTTTGAAGGGAAGGTGTAAAAGTGGAGAGAAATCGCAATGGGCCTTAAAAATAGAGTATAGTAAAACTAGGTGGAAATATGGAAAAAAAAATATTAACGGAACAAAAGATTTGTACAAAAATGGAGCAATCTATGGGAATGTGAACTTTGACCGAATTAAAATAGTAAACAATATTATATATTTTTCTCATAGTAAGTTCTATATTATGGTATGAGTCACTATTTGGAAAAATCTATTAATAATGATATGATATGAATATGTTACCACACTTTACAATAAGAATTTTGGTAAGAAAATAATTGTTTTGATTATATGGTCAAAGATCTTATTTCACAAAATTGTACGCCAAATGTTAACCAATAAAGAAAAAGACATGGTCATGTGAATCAGGGTCCATGAAAACAGCCTTGCTTCTGTCTTCATCAATTTACCTATAGTTAGTAATAAAATTTAATACATGGTAAGAAAGTAATTGTTTTGATTATATGGTAAGAAAGTAATTGTTTTGATTACATGGTAAGAAAGTAATTGTTTTGATTATATGGTCAAAGATCTTATTTGTAACTTAAATTTTGATCTAATTTGCTACAAAATCTCACTCTTTGACTCAAAATGATTTTTGTTAGCGTTTTTATTGACAAAACTAATTATGTTAATGTCGATGTTGTATATTTACAGTACGTTCTATATTTACAGCATAAAATTTTAGTTGTTGAATTTATGTAGCACAATAAAATTATTTGCACGTTTTTAATTGATTTTAAAAACCAATGAGCATGTAGATATTTGCATGTTGTGTTATATGACTTTAGTCTTTAAATTTATATTTTATGTTCTGTAATAATGCATTGAATGTTGCTTATTTAAAATGGTTTACTTAGGCAATCAATTTTGAATGTTACTTCATATGGTAATACCGACTTAATGGCTCATTCAACTGGAAGGTGAAATCATGACATGAAACTTATTTACTCCACTATTTCCTACAGAAGCAATGGTGTATATCGTACATTAACTGTACTTTTTTGGCATATAATTTTATTATATTTTCTTTTATTCAGGTTACTTATTTTTTCCCTGAAAGAGAGTTTCATATCATATTACGCAGCCAAACCCTATACAAGAGGTTTCTACTTTCTCAACGATTATAACATGGGACAGGTTCGTCTACTCCTTCAGGATTTCAATTTCATAGTGGTTTATTTGCAACTTAAATTTGGATATTTCAGCCTTTTACCTTACTTTATACATTTTCTGAATGACTTATTTTTAATAATTAAAGTTAGTGGTGATCATGCACATGTTATTGTCGATGCTCTATATTTACGGTATGTTTTACCTGATAGGCTTTTTTCATACATAAACTAAAGCATCAAGTTGAATTCAAGTTAATTCTGTTTTCCATGATAAAACATTGTTTACATAGAGTTCATAGTTACTTATAGAAGTTTTATCGAAAGTATCATCAAACTTTCAAATTTGTCGAAGTATTAATGCATTTATACAATTCATTTCCTTTTTATATATATTTATATAGTATATTACAATTCTATGGTGTTTCATCAAACTTGATCAAGTTTGTTTTGCTACAGAATCTCACTCTTTGGCTCAAAGTGATTTTTGTCAGCGTCTTTATTGAATGCCGTTGTAAGCATACCGGTCCAAGATTGCTTTTGATGTCAATTTATAAATGTTAGATTTAGGCAGTGGCTACTAAGTGGTCTAATTATTGCTTCTACTGGATAGTTCATCTCAAGATTCCCAACTCACCTCAGTATTGCATATGAAGGCCAATTATCCATCAAGAGCGCTGAAAGTGGTGGTATGACAATTAGCCGGGGGATAGCTATACATTACCAGGACCATTCTTGACCAATATCAGTTGCACGTCTGATTGAAGTTATTAACATATGATGTATATCAATATATGATTGTTTGTCTGTGGTTACAAATTTTCTTTTGATATGATAAAGCTCAGTTTGTTCTATGTGAGTTTAAATATAGAAGTTAATCATCTTCTTGCCAATCATCATCTCATGTTTTTCAAATGTGACTACTTTCACTCTAAGTATATGATTATAACAATCCACGACACACACAATTTAATCATCTCAACAAATTATGACACCCAACATCTTATGCATCCGTGCAACGCACGGGTTTCCACTCGTATTAAAGAAGACATAAGAGACCTTTTATTTTTTATTGATGATACGAACATATAATTTCTTTATATATAGGTTTGAAGTTGATGTTAAACATATTCTCATAATGTGGGACTAAACAGAATATTACAAAAACGTATTCACTTTTATATATTAAATACTCCATCTTGAATATGCGTCTTTAAAATCTTGAATGCTCTCCTAACTTAAATTGTCCCTTTTAAAATATATATGACAATTGCTCCCCTTTATTATTATTTTGTTTGCATATATTCATACAGTTGACACAACTATTGCCTGTTGCCTTCAAGACTCTGTTAGAAAAAAGTTAATGTGAAAAACCTTCAATGTAAAAAAAAATAAAGTACAATGTGCGATATAATTGATATGATATTATACCCTTTTTTTTCATGATTAGAGGCATTATATTAAAGGCGAAATACGCTAAATGGCTCTAATGTTAATTGATTAAATACTGGGGGGGGGGGGTGTTAGGCACAAGGACAAAGTCCAACAAAAATTTATCCATAAGGATGGTCAATAAAAAATTTATCCTTAAGGACAATTTTACACTAGGTAGTGAAATTCAGGGGCCCACTAGCATTTTATAGTTTACTCTAAACTTTGTCCTCTTGACTAATATTTTTGCCTCTTGTCCTTTTAACATAATTTTTTTTTTTTTTTTTTTTGTACTCCAGACTATTTTCGTGAATAAGAAAAGAATAGGGACACTATTTTCCTGAATATACAATATTGGTATTGGTTGTTAATGAAGGCAATTAAGGCAAATTTATCCGTCCTTACTATTCCTCTTTTCAAGCCATCCATCTGCTCTGCAGATTTATCACGGGGTGTTGTTATTGACACTCCAACTATTGTTAAGTGAGGGTCATTTTTTAAAAAACACTCCGCTCTTTGAAAAGTTGCTAAGGGGCTACACAAGCATATAATTTCACACTACTGAATGTTCCTAAATTGCCCTTTCAAATTAGATTAAGAAAAACTTATTCGACAAGGAAAACCAAATTAAAATTATAAGCAGTTCATCACCACTGCACCGAATGCAGCATGTAATCAAGTATATAGGTATTTGACAGTGATATGTCAAAAATTAAGAATCATTTTGATGCATTGCCTCCGTAATTAAAAAATTCGGCATATTTATGTTGGCAAAAAAAAAGTTCGATCATATTCCTCCGAATACGCTTATCCTTTAGGTTTTAAAAATTTTGATATATGCGAATAAAAAAATTTATTACGGCTCTTGCAATATTTGTTAAGGTAAAATTACCTTTATTTGTTAAGGGGCTAAATGGGTAATAAGGTAAAATTACCTTTTATTTGTTAAGGGGATGCTGTCCTCATTGGTACTCCCTTAACAAATTTTGAAGAAAAAAAATTTGACCCTCCCTTAACAATAGTGTGCTGCTATTCACACCCCCATATAGACTACCGGCCACCTTTAAAAAATTAATAGATTGTATTATTTTTTACCTACTTGCTACCACCACTTTATTTCTTTGCATTCAGTCATTAACAGCTATACTGTCTCTTCTCTTCTCTTCTCAAACAACGTAAACTCTCAGATATCAAACCCTAAACCATAAGAAAAAAATAATTTCTTTTGGCTGAGTAGAGGATGGAAGATAAAGACAAAAAGAGGTTAGTTTTGTATATCATGCTGCATAATCTATTCTGTTGTTATAGATTTTTATTTTTATTTTAGGGGTTTGTATTAATTTTTGTAGGAGCTTTCTTCCACCCTTCTCTCTACTTCGAGTTTGGAAGACATTAATTTCGATGACGTTGTAATAGAGAATGACATCGTAAGTTATTGAATTTTAGGGTTTTCTTCATACAACAACAATTTATATGTCAAAATTTACAAAAAAATTCATTTTAATTATTTTTATTCGATTTTTGTAGGAGATAATGTGAATGACGATAAACTTGATAACTATGTGGATGATAGTAATAGGCCGCAAGATGATCGGTCAAATGCTGTTGAAGACGTTTTTTTTTTGGAACGATGAAGAAATAAAGTCAGAGGTGGTAGCCGATTAGAAATTAAATAATTTAGGTGGTGTAAAGGAGTAGAGAGACATAAAAAGAAGGTGGCCTTTAGTATAGCTGGCCAGTAGTCTAAATGGGGGTGCGTATAGCAGCACACAAACAATATTTGGAGTGTCAATAACAATGCCCTTATCACGTTCCCAATTACTTTCCCTTTTTCCAATTAAAGAAAAAACACTTTCCCTTTCATTCTACATCACCAAATCCTAACTTTTAAAATTAAACGATGAAAATTTATCCTAACGTTGTTAATTATGGAGTTTTCGATAGCTGGATCAGACTGACGCTGCTCATTAGCGTATGTTTCCCTTTGACATGATCATTGAATACTAACCGCTGGAAAGACGCTATTTTTCCGGATCTAAATCTGAAACACTAAATGAAGACAAAGACACTAAATGAAATCAAGGTATACCACTTTTTCTACTTAATTGTTTTTATTAATTGAAGCGTTTTAGGCACTCCATATTGAGTTTTATAATATGTGGTTGGTAGCAGCATTTTTGCAGAACAAACGATATTCTGGTCGATTCTATATTCATAAAATTTAAAATATGATCCTCCCTAATCTATATTCTTGTGAGTTTGAAAATTAAATTATGAATTTACAAATTTTGGGATTTTAAAACATTAAATCCTTAAGCTTTTGTATTGAGGCATCTTTTATTATTTTTCTCGACCAACTATGTAGAGTCTTATGTGGATAAAATTGAAATTATGGTATGTAGTTCCTAATACCTTGAAATATAGACATAGATCTGTAGTATCCTTAACACCGTGTTGTACTTGCTGTATATTACATTAAGTAACTACAAATTAATCTTGACCTTCAAATCAGATGTTTGCATTTCTTCTTTTTTCTTGTTTAAAGGTAAGATAATTTGTGATTTCAACTCCGAAACTTGGCAGGTAAGTAAATTACTCTGTATTACTCTAATTTCGTATTCGGCTTCCAGTTTCGTATTACTCAGCCTTTAATATTTTTTTTCCTTCTCTTTTGATTTTTCGTTTATTGGATTTGTTCTCATATTTCCCAGATTAACCTATGTACAACCTTTTGATTTGTAAGTGTTTAATTCCCTAAAGAAGCAGAAAGCTTATTAATTATTTTGGCAATGGTGTGTTGCTAAAAGCACCCTGAATTGTGCTTCCTAACACCTTGCTTAATTTAATCACTCTTAATTAAATTAATGTACTTCCTAACACCAATTTTATTCCTCCACTCAATCGCTAATCACCAAACGTATTCCATCTCCCGCCATTAGTTCAAACGTAAACCCTATTTCTTTTTATCATCTTATCTAAACCGATCAAATATAAACGTCGACATGATTTGCTTCCTAACATGATCTGCCATCTACTTCTGCCCTACTTGATTCCTCTTAAACCCTATTTCTCAATTTTATTGTAATTTGAGAAAAAATTATTTTAGTAATCATTACTGTTGGATTTCTTAGCAATGAAGGGCTTGAACGTATACACGAACGAAGATAACGAGACTGGCGTTGAGTTCAAAGTGTCGAATAAAGAAATAGGAGGAATAATTTAGGGTTAGGTGCCTATTTTTTAAATCGTGGTGGTCAGAGGTGTATTCGTATAAAAAGAATGGTGGTATTTAGTGACGGTGTTAGGAATCACGTTTCAGGGTGCTTTTAGCACCACACTTGAAGAAAATCCAAAATCCTTATACTTATCTTCTTTAAAAACATTCACTATTTACTATTTTTAGCCTTTCGATGTATCTTTTGATTGTGGATATGATATTTTTATTGAGCAATAACCATATTGAACCCATCGATTACTTTTGGTTTCTTTTCCTTTCTTAAGATTGGTTAACACATAGCGATTCCTTCACCTGTGCATGCGTTGATTTTTGAGATTTCATAAGATTATGTACTCGACTGTTATCTTTACTTAACTAATTAATCAAAAAAATGAGCCTTATTTATAACCAATGGAGCTAAAGGCTCAGGTTGATGTATTGTGCAGTAAAATGATATAAATACAATCTTCAAAACTTGTACTGCGAAAGCGAAACCTTTGGGATTTACTTACCGGTTTATCATTGATGCTAATGAAGGTAAGGTTTTGGCTGAAAATTAGCTTTCATATTTTCAGGATTTTTGCATTTATTTATGTTTATGCACTTTTTTGTATTAGGTTGGTATATGAAAATGTGTCACTTTATTACATGGTCAACTAGCTTAATAGGGATGTTGGAAAGGTTAGTATAATTCATTTGTTTTTTTATCATGCTTTTTATTATTATTGTTAGTTAGAAGAATTTATTTAATTTGAAGGTCATCACATATAAATATATCATGACTATTTACAGCCTAATGCAATTGCTATTATGTTGACGATAAGAATAGAATGAAAAGTTTGATTACAATTTGTATTGGTACACATCCAAAATTGTTAATGTTTTCATCATGTTACTATAAACCTGATATTTCAATTTTTTGTTGCTATATATAAAGAGGCACGCTTTATGGCACCCAATTGTTTAGCACCCCTTTTGCACCCGAATAACAACCACTCATTTTTAGTAAAATAAGTTAGTGGGGGAGAGAGAGTTAGTGAGAGGAGATAGAATAAGGAATGTATGGTGGAAATTAGTGGGGCTAAAGGGGTGCTGCACTATTTGGAGTGCTCTTGATCTCATCCCATATATAAAATAAATAATTTACAATATTTTTACATCACCACATTATACTAATGTACGGCAGTGATGCATATTGTGGGTAATTAATCAGGATGCTTCTTTGTCGTGTCCTTAATTAAGGTTTTAGACATAAGCTTTTTAGCAATACTATAGTTTTGCTTAGTATGTTCTCAAACATATCTGAAACCAATATTTTCCCAATGTTCACGATTGTCTAAATGGTCCTGGTTCGCTAAGTTTCCTAGCTTTTCTTGTAATCATATAGTTCAACCTCCACTGAAGATCCAATTTCCTATGTTTTCTGTTAAGTACTTCTTGTTGAAAATATTTTATTTATTCTAATGAGAATAGCAATATTTATCACAATTAATTTTCTTTGTATATTTAACAAAATGTAGTGACATGCTCACCTAATTATATGTTCAGTCGATATTTGTCCTTCTTTGCATATCTAACTATTAATTTGCTAGATCATTTTGTAATTTAAAGGGAATTGAAATTGCTTATAAACTACTTAAGAAGAGAAACTTATTGCTTACACTATTGACATCGGGTCATAATGACTGGACGCCAGTTAAAAGTCTATAATGAAATCATATTTGTGCATTATATACAATGCCACATAACGGTTTACTTGGTTTTTATTGCGATTGTTAATGACCTAAGAGTTGGACATACCTTCATGCTATGTCAAACTGTCAAGCTCCAACTACGATATAATAATTAAACCATTGTCCCAAATAATGAACTTTAGTGCATTCATTCCTGTAACTTATTTTACTTCTCTATGCAATTTTTTACATTTCTGAAGGAACAATCTCAATTGATGTTGTAATGAACCTATCCTTAATAAACTTAATGGACTATTTGATTAATTTTATGTTGACATTAATATTTGTCTACTCTCATATTCACGTAATTGGAATGATTTAATGCACAACGATGTATGGAAATCATTCACTTATAAATGATAATAAGTTTAATATTTATACACTATTTCAGATACAGTGTTAATTCATCTTTTTTTGTGCAATGTCTAATTAACCATGGAAATTTAGGGAGAGATCAGGGTAGGTGATATTAATGACCACTAATTAAAATGTCACATGTTTTTAATGTTTTAGTTACTTAGTGCGATTTTTTTTTTTCGTAAGAACATGTTTAACGTTATAAAACAATTTTTCCTTTACATTATGGGTTTATTTTCATCATAATTGTTTTGGATATTGGGCAAAAGGGCTTTAAGTTTTCCTTACCAGATTTATGTAGGAGTCCTATAATAGATTGAATTTGGTCAATTTACTTTTCACGAAGTTTAGTCGTTTTATTTAGAGTTGATAATATATAATTTTATATCTAGAAAAACCCAGAATTAATTTACAGTGTAAAATGCTCCAGATGCTTCTTCAATGTATTTACAACTATTTTTACAGTGTGGAAAATGATCATGATGCTTCTTCAACATTTTTTCCTCTTTCCATTTTAGAATTAATTAATCAATATTGTACATTTTATATCTTCATACATTGTCAGTTCATGAATAAAAAGTTTAGGATGGACAACAATATTTGAGAGTGGCTTAACTGGACATTATGCAAACATCCTTGGACCCCAGTCCTGATTATAATGGATCATACTGCATGACTTGCACGAAAAAGGGCATAGTGGCCATTTTGATATCTGGATCAATCCATTAAGGTAGTTATAAATTAGTGCACTTTTGATTTCTTTATTACATATGATTTGGTTAGTTTACATAATAATTTTTTGTTTTCTACTTCACTTATAGATCAATCAATTAAGTTTGCATTGGCATCGATTACTATCTTACTAAATACTGAAAAGTAGACTGAAATTTTAACAGTTAATAATAATGTTGGAGAAAAACAATTTTTTATTAGGTGGAGTGCCAAGATTATATCATATACTAAAATGGTTATAGAGGTTTCATTAGTTTTGATGCACGGCATGTGTTCAACTGAGTTCAGTTTATGCTCTGTCAAATAGTTTTCATTTTGAATCACCAACAAGCTCAAATAGAAAATATTATTTGGATGAGCTATAGGATTATTAGTTGTACATCAGCTGCATTTATTGGTATGTAAACATACCATAGCCAAGGAATTCCAATGAATATTTCTTGTCAAAGTTTCGATTCACGGTTAAATTATTTGTTTTGTTGACAATTATTTTGTCTTCTAATAGAATCATGTCTAAAAATTTCCATCTTTTCCTCAAATTTGCTTAACAGTTATTTCGTCTTATAACCGATCTTTATATAAAATCAAATGAAAATAATGAATGTTGTCTTGTACGTTTACATACGGTTATACAAACGTATTGTTCAAAGTTGGCACTGTCTTTATCTTCATTCCAAATGCATTGTGTGTCTCATCTTATAGTGTATGGCACATAGTTAATAGCACCTAATTTCATACATGTTCGCTGAAGTGTCTCATTAAATTTTGTTACAAGCAGCTTGATGTATATAATCACCTCTAATCATTACAAATCTAATGACCATTTTCCGGCAGCTATCACTGATGGAGGATGGATCTAGTTGATTTAAGATGATGCTATCCTTGATTTTGGGCAGCAAGTTAACTCCATCCATTGAAGCCATAATGTCAAGGTTACCACAAGACTTTAGGCATGCAATAATTTTGCAAATGGTATTTTGATTTTATATTTTTTTATTCATTTTCAATTTCTTCACTCTTTCCACGTGACTACTATTTCAATTGATAATTTCATACTCTCCTACCTTTAAAGACAACGATTTATTTAAAAATGTTCCTGATAGATTGATTTTCTATTTACATTAACTCTTTAACTAAAAGAGTCAACGCCGTTACCCTGTAGCAACATATTTTTTTTCTTCAATTTACTGTATGAAACTTGAAGGTAACGGTAAGTTTCATGTATACGATACATAATTAAGTATGCTTTGCAGATACACAAACATGGGTTCGGTACAACTAGAATTTTCCCATTAGATAATCACAATAATATATAAATTATTAATTTTAATTCTTCAGTTTATGAATGTTATTGTAATGGTGTAGCTGAGTATTCATGTAGGTTTATAGAAAATAAGATATATATATATATATGGGATAGTCTATAGAGACACAAAATTTTGACACAAACGGTGACACAATCGATTTGCACCATTGGATCACCCCATGAATTACACCTCTCCATATAAAGACAAAAAGATCCAACGGTTAAGGCTCTGTGTCTCTCTCTTTGTGTCTAATTTTGTGTTCAAATAGCCGCCCCCTATATATATATATATGTATATATATGTATGTATGTATATATACATATATATGTACACACACACACACGTGTGTGCGTGCTTTAGTTCGTATGTAAATGATAGGGATGACCGTTAAATCGATGGCTTGTTGATCCAAATCGACCAAAACTGATGAGATTAGAAACTAATCAATACCGAATGGGTCATGGATTGAATATAGTTTTCCTAAAATATCGTAAAGGCCTTAAAAGGTTCGTAGTCTGCGTTAGATATGTAAGAATCTATAAAAATTTATTACCTTGGTAATTTGCTTTAAATAATCAGTTAAAAATTTATGCATATGATTTGGAACTAATGAAATGTTGATAATTAAGATTTTGTTGAATATAGCAAATAGCATGACAGAAAATGGGACATATATAATTTTTAGAGAAATTAAAAGAGAATTTTATCAAGGGAAAAAAACGATGGTGTGGGAAGTACAACTGAAAAATGCATACAAAAACATATATGACTAAGTATAAAAGAAGGGTAAAGATATTTGTATTGCCGAACTAACTACATTTACTTTTTCGGTCAGTTTGAAAATAGTTATCAAAGTATATTTCAGAATTTTAGTAATTATCTTTACTTGATTCACTAATTTCAAGTGTTTTTATTACGAACCACGAAAGACCAATGGAAGTTTTGTGAATGATATGGGTTCTTGAAACTTGATTTTATGTCTTAGTTTGTAGCGGTACTTTGCAACTGCACCCCTTCGTCTCATTGTGCTCGACCAATTATATTTTTTGTGCCACTAGTTGCTCTAAAAGATTATTATGTTTATAGAACAAGGATAATTGTATTTAACAATCACCTTGATTTGGCAAAGATAGAGAATGATTCTCATGTTAGATTGCCTCCTGCCATCCATTTTGACAATTTCATGTGAGCAGCCGGTTGCTGAATGCCAAAACCAAAATCATCAACTTGTAGATTAAATTATCTGTAGTCTAATCATTTGGTCCAGTTTAGTTTCTGGGTTCATTGTATCTAAAATTTGTATGTTTAACTACTGACTATCGATGTAGTGTAATTTACGTGTTTGCTATTTGTTTTGCTCCTTACTACCTTATTCTAAATGGCTGCCTTGGCAGGTAAGCTGTGGTGGGGATGCTTTTAACTACGATTAGTATGACTTTTCAGGTATGTATTTGATGAGTTGAATTTTGTGGTTGTGATTTAGAATTGGAAAGTGGACATTCTGTGAGTATGCATGCATGTAGGCTCTGATGTGTGTCCTGTAGTTTTGAGGGGAAAAAAGGATAATTGTTTTTATCCATTTTGTTATAGAAGTTGCTTTCAAGTTGACGATATGGTATATGATTTTTGGTCTTTAAACAATTAGTATCATGACAGCTCAGAATGTTTTATTTTCTAGTTGCTTCATAAATATGCACATGCAAGGTTTAGTACTATACAGTAATCAATACTTAGGGAAATAATTAAATGCATATTCAATATCAATGCATATAGATATAATTTCAGTTTTGATTTGCTTCTAACAAGAATAACAAATTTATTTTTGCTATGTTGTACAAACATAGTGAAACGGTAAAGAAAAAGCACTAATAGAACCCATTAATAGTTTTCCAGTACCATCCATTCACGTGTTATTTCCTTTAAATTTACAGTTGATGCAATTGATTAAGGTGGGACTAATAGAGTAGATGCTTTGGACTCGTGTTGGATTTTGATTCAACAGTGAAAATGTATCCCATGAAGTTACTAGACATCCCAAAGAGAAACCACAAGGATAATAGTAATGAATATGATTTATAGTAGCTTGTATAGATAGGTGTCTAAATGGCATAATCTGTTGATTTTTATATAATGTTGCTTATGTAAACGATTTGATTTTTTGTTAGATGTTTCATTTGCTTGTAATTTATACTTGCTGTATGATAAAACATGTGTACTTTGTCCATTATATATGATTACTGATTACGTGTGATAATATAGTTGTCTGAGTTTTTTTTTTTTTTCAAATAGTATATTTGATATTAAGAACGATTGTTAGTGCCTTGAATGTTTTTTAACAGGCTTTTCCTAATTGGCAGGTATATAGCAGCAGGGGCAAATTAATGGTTAGATTTGCCTTTAATTATTATTAGGGACTTTGCTTTTAGAGGCAATTGCTAAATTTGCTCTCGTTCTTTTAAGGTCTGAATAGCTTCTTCTTTTGCCTTTAATTTAAGTAATAGAGGCATATGTATTTGTCATTAGTATTGAAAATTTTGGTAGAAATGATGTTCCTTCTAAGAGTTTGATGCTTTAAAAGTTTGATGTTTTGAGATTAAAACAATGCCTCATTAAAACCTTACTAAGAAAAATCCAATGAAAAAATCTTAGGCAAGGAAAAAGAGTATAATTATATATTTTAATATCTCATTTCTTTTAATGAAGTTGACACTTCTGGATTAGGATAGTGCCTCGTTAAGAACCTTACAAAGAAAAACTGTAACATCCCGAGATTTTGTGGCAATTTAAATTATTAAATTTAATGTGATTTTGGACAATGTTGGTTTATATATTAAATTTTTTAATTTGTATATATTGATATATAATGAAGTTGAAACTTAATATTGAAATATTTTGATTTGTGTAAATTATAATTGAAATACAAAAATTTGAGTATCTTGATAATCAATATTGAAATTCATATAAAAAGAAATTTTATTTATGAAATTTATTTGAATTCTATTTTTGATTTGATTAGAGATTATAAAATGTTGAATTCAATTTTAAAGTAAGTTAAAATTGAATATTTTATTAATAAATATGTGAAATTTGACATTATTGCATATAATCTTATAATTCATTGAAATTAATTTTATTTGATTCAGAATTGTAAATTTTTGTAAGATCTAAAATTTCGTAGCTATCGGAGTTATCAATTGCTCGTAAGAATTTAAAATGTGTAGAAATTTGTGTGTACAATTTAACTAAATAAACGAGTTTTAGAAAACTATTAGAGACTTTGAAATTGGGCTTTGAAACCTATTCCATTGCGTTCAGAAGGCGTCAAAACCTATAGATAGGCTGTAAGCAGGCCCAATTTGGACACAGGTCCATTTTGAGGCTTTATCACACGCAAAACGATACATATATTATTATAATACTGAATCCCGAAACCCTAAAAACCCATGGCCGCCGTATGAATATGAATGGCCAGCATTCTTCGAAATTTCATGCCTTATTTTCTCCAAATCCACACAACGATTCGCGAAACTTCCAACACGAGAATTGTAGAGCTTAGAGAGAGCTTTCCATCCATACGGTTGATTTATGCTGGATGTTTCAGAATTCGCGAGAATCAAGCCTAGAAGTAGGTGCGCGTTTCACTGTTTTCGAGGCGTTTTGGACCACCGCGAGTGGCAGATTTTGGGGCGCTGGTAAAGCTCGTGTCAGTGGACGTTGCGATGGGGGTTGATCGATTCCTGGAGCTTCATGATGCGGTGCATGATTATGGTTTTCAACGGGTTTTGGGTTTCCTTCTTAGCTGGAAGCATTACGCGATGAGGAACGATGAGGAGAGCGGATGTAATGGGCTGACATGGTGCTATTTCAGTGGTGAGGAATTAGTTTATTTATTTTATTATAATTTGAAATTCCAATCATTCAAACGTGTATAACTTTCTGCTACGAAGACAGATTCAAACGAAATAAATTGCGTTGGGATCGTATCGACGAGCTCTTCGAGATGGCACTGGTTTGGACAGATTCTGAGACAGTTAAAATTTGGGTTTCAAATAGGATTTCAATGCGTCCGAAATCAAAGGTGAGTGATTAAACTCACTCACATCTAACTAAAGTATTCTAATATTATTTGAATTAATATCATGTCATGATATGATTGTATTGTTTGATGTTTGGTAGACTAAATTGCATATTTATATTGATTTGCATTGATTGTGTGTTTAATTTGACCGTTAGATTTAATTTTACCATTAAGTTAAAATTCAACATTTAATTACTGTTTAAAAACATGACATCTGATAATTAGTAAATTTATACGATATTGGACTGTTTGTATGTTTTGATGTGATGAATTGTTTGGATTTGATATATTTGACATATTGATGTTTTTGTGTGAATTTATCTGTTATCCACCTTGATTTTGATATGAGCACTGTTTATGTTGATTTGTCCAAATCATTTATCCTATGACCCTGATTTGGATTGAAATGATATATATCCTTTCCCAAAATACTAAAATTAGAATTTAAGTATTACTTGGCCATAGGATAGAAAATTTTATACGGACACTGGCTGGTTAAATAAAAATTGTTTTAACCTTGAATTTTTGGAATATTGTTTTAAAGACAATATAAATGATATTATTAATCGATTTTCTTTGAATTTGAATTTAAACTTTGAGCTTTGAAATTTAAAATTTAAAATTTTAAGGAATTCGTAAATGTGGATAACAGAAGTTAAAACTGAATTGAATATGAACTAAATTTATCGAAATTGAATTGTTTATCCATCTTGATATCTACTTTAAATTAACCTGATTTATAGTAATAATTGAACTGTGAACTCGAGATTTTATAAACGAATAACTCAAAGTGAGAATTATAATTGAAATTCAATTATTTGAATCGAATTTTTAAATCGAATTGTTTGAAATCGAACTTTTGAATCGAATTGAAATGGTAATGGGATGTCAAATCCTTTTGAGTTAAGATATCTAAATTTAGTCGAATTGATTTGAAATTAGAATATGATTTCCAATTTTGTTAAATTTTGAAGTAACGATTCTAATTCCAACTATAGTATTCAAAACCATTTTATAAACTATTTTAATAATAATTACTTCTCTTTATAAACTATTTACCTTATAACTATTTTATTTTTATTAATTATTTTAAATAAACCATTTTAATAATTAAATATTTATTTTATTAACTATTTTATATTTTAACTATAGATTTTTCAAAATCTGAAAATTTTATTTTTAAATACAAATTATTTATTTTCAAACTAATTCAATTATATATCCAAACTATTTTGAATACATTTTTAACTATTTTAATATTCAAATTATTTTAAAGTTGGAATTGTTTCAAGATTTAAGTTTGGTTTTAAATGGAGATTTTAATATGAAATATTCTATCTCGACTATTGATGACGCGACCCGAACTTCCCCGCTGGCCTAAACCGAACTAGAAGTCGGATTACTAAGAGAACAAGACGAATCGGAACACAAACGGAAGAACATTTCATTGCTTATTACAACAATTCCATCAGAATACAAGAATATAACAGAGTATGAATAAATAATACCCATTTGATAAATATCAGAAATTTAAATTACATAACAGCGGAAAAATAATACAAAAACACAACTGAATGAAATATACGGATACAGAGCTTTCTGTATATAGCTTAAGCTGTAAACCAGGGTCCTGTGAATATAAATCTGCAAAACCAAAACTACTAGCCCGTGTGGAAAATAGGGGCACCCAGAGTTTAGGTTAAAACAATAAACTCCGGGTCAGTCATGTGATTGGTGTGAGAACTAAAACAGTTATTAAATTGATTTTAAAGTTAGGTAAATCAAGGGACCACGCCGTATAACATGGAACGGGCTTCCTCCCAAGAATACCAGTACATAAAACAAACAACGCAATACTAAATGAAGAAAATGAAGCTATTATAAGACCCAGGTCCCATCACACAATGCAACACAAGCCAGAGGATAGGGTTTTCCCTTATAATAGCCAAATAATGCTTGATACGTGAAATTTAATCTTTTATTATTATTATAAGTGAAGAAAACAACTTCAAATATAAATGTATCAATCATAGACGGCATGGGTACCATATATTATGTCGCCATACTAGTTCTACAATTAAAACTGCAAAATATCGTATTGGAAGTTGGATTTCCATCATGAACCAAGGCAAGGGATCGTCCTTACCGAATTCGAGACTCTCTAGCCCGAGCCTTAGGCTACAGCCGCAACTGCACCTTGGATCTTCAGGGCCGGTCCTCCCTTACGTTTGAGGATTATAACTCCTGAACAATGCGTTTCCCCGCGCTATGGGGCGTAAAATCCATTCATCGGCCCCGTAGTGACAGATATATCCGAGGTACCTCGCTTTACATCATCCACATAAGTAAAATGTCGGACCTTGTAAAAACCCAAACACCACTCCTAGCAAGAAAGAAACGCATGTCCTCCCTGCTGTCCTTCTTCCACTTCTGGTTCATACCGGGGAGTGAAGCTCGCGAATTAACACTATACACAAAGCGGTGCTATATTAAAGCTATGCTTTGATCATCAACCACAAGACTTTGCTTTGCAACAAAAGCCATGATCCATGCAACTCAGCATGCCACACATTCAATTCATGCCATGCGACTGATATCCATCAATATATAACCTCTGAGCTCGTACGTCTCAGAGAAGGGCGTTAAGCAAGAGAATAAATTCTCCGTCGCCAAATAGATATATATTTAATAGAAATCAATCACACGGAATAAAATCCAATGTCAGACACACATCCATTTACAAGTTCGTTCTGGGTCTGAACGAAACCGAAGGCACCTTATTCCTCGTCCCATATGTCCAATACATGAGAGAGGCCCTCGCATATCCGGTCGATCTCCAAGTACGTCTGGACGATCACCACTTATTACCTTGTCTTGGGTGTACAGCCCAATCAAAACATCAGTAATCATCCAAAAAATATGTAGACCTCCGGTCTTCAACCACCGTCTTCATCTTCGACTAATCGTCGTATCAGTTATTCAGAATGGGATAAACCCGGTCTTTCCAAATAACTCGCGTATTTTATAAACAAGTGTTACACAAACACAACATACGCCTCATTCCAATCCAGAATATTCTTTATTCAAATATTCTTTTCACAATTTTAATCCATATTAAGGTTTATCCAAACTAGTCAGGATTAGCGAACCTTACTGAAGTAATCCTTTATTATATTTCCCAATCCCAACCTATTCATCCCATGGAGCAAAACTGGTGATACTCCATATCTAATACCGCTGTGTTATCGGTAAAAATTAATTATCAATTCCCGTTCAAATCTAATTAAAGATTTAACTATCGCTAGGAGCAAAATTGGGGATACTCCATCCTCGAATTTGATAATTAAAATTATTACATTCACATTTCAATCTAATTAAAGATTCATTAAAACTCCACTTAGTTTTAATCTTCCTAAAAATCAATATTAATGATTATTTAACTTTGGGAAATCAAGCATGTCTTTATCTGGGTTAAAGAACCAATGTCATTTAAAATACGGTTCACGATAAACCCAAAATCACATTCCATTAATTATGGAATCTTCACGGAAAACAGATCAATATATGTAATCGATATAAACTTCCATGTCCAATCGGTAATATAAATGGAATAATGGCAAAGCCTTTTAAATTCCATATATAGTTATAGTCTTCCTCCACAGAAGTTCACTTCGATTATTACCAAATCGAATTCCATTCCAATATATTAAATTGGAAAATCCTTACTTTGAAAATTTTCCATTAAATCTTAATAAAAATATTTACAAATTCCAAATCACCTTTCACTGTTAATTGGGTTAAAAAACGAATGTCGTTTAAAACACAATTCACGATAAACCCAGTTCACATTCCATTTTATTCCAATTAAATGTTAATTAACTAGAAACTCTAATTCTTTTCACACGGGGTTTAAGAACAGTGTTAATGAAGACACCATTCACGACAACCCAAAGTCCAATTCGATACCAAATACAAGGCTCTGAATAAAAATTATACCGACTTATATTCAATATCAAATTCTGAAACCCACAAATATCGTATGGGGAATAACGATATATATATCTTTCAGATTCCCCCATAATATCCGTATAATCATGGAATCCAATTCAAAATATTCCGAAGATAATTTCGATTCAAATCCATTCTAATTCATATATTGGAATTTCTGGTTATATTAAAACCCATTCTCAATCCAATTTATTTATTTAAAAATAATTGGATTTTAATTCTAGTTAATAACTAGTTCATTTCGATAAAAATATTTTTTTTTATCTTTTCAAAAATGGAATTTTTCATCCCAATCCTTTCCAAATTATTTATTATGATTTTACACAAATTATTAATATTTTTAATAATTTTATCAAGGTCCGTACAGTCGATTTCCACTAACGGCCATCGAACTGCATCCATAGCGACCTTTTCCAAATTTGATTTGGACTTATCTCCAAATCCAACTGTTAGATTTCAAATCCCTTAAATTCTTTGGAAAGCACTTTTCGATACGAACCCAACGGTTCCGGTTTTAGGAGAATCCGACTGTCGGATCTCCCGTAATATCAATTCGAAGTCAATGGTCGAAATTCGCGAACGGTCGCTGCGCGGCGCGTTCTATTCAAGCCATATATATTATAAATATATATAATATATATTTCTTTCAAAACGTCTTTTATAAATTCATTTTAAAACGATTCCCACTTTCAGTTCAATTTTAAATCAAAATTGAATATTTTATATCATTAACATATAAATGATAATATTTTCAAAATATTTGATTTTGAAATCATTCTCCTTTTCGATATTCGTTATAAAAACGAATAAAATCGATATAAATATCGTTCGCGTCAAAATGGCGCAAATCTTATCAACACGTCTTCATATATTTAAATATTTTCGTGTCCATCCAAAATCGAACATTAAATCCACATTTTAATCCTTTACAGAATTTTAATTTAAAATATTCGTTATTTTAAAATATTCGTTCCTTCTGAATTGGAATCAGACATACTCAATTACCATACAATGTTATTTATATGGATTTCATACAACACATGTATATAACGACAATAATAAACAATCATCTATCGTCCAGAGTGCACTACACAACTGCATAAGCATTAAAATAAATAATTAACGCTTACAACAGTCTGTCAACCAATCGATCGACATACAGCTAAACAGTTGGGATTAGTGTACGTCAAATATCATTCCAACACCCGTGTGGGGTTTCAATCAACAGACACACATTTTATTTGTGCAGTTGGGCGATGTGTAAAATTTATCGTCCCAATCCATATCAGTTAAATGGGTGTACATAAACAAATCATCCGATTTGTATATGAGTATCTATTTTCAATTAACTAAATTATTCTAACACTTTTTAGAAAATTTCGACAGTATAACGGCACGATACTAGAACCGGGATAAGGTCTAGCCTTATCCCTCGCCTAATACTGGCTCGCGCCATACACATACCAATTTTAATCCTATTTATTTATTAATCAAATCACGTAGAACATCCAAATAAATAATTATTCAACTACCCCAATGCCATTACGGCGCCATAAGTGGCTATTCGCGGAGTATGAAATCCGTGTGTCGGTAATATCCATACATCGCTTTCAGTTCATGTGATTTTGCGAATTCGAGTGTTGAACTCCATGTAATTCAAATAAAAATCTATACTGGAAATTTCTATTTATTTACAGTGAGGAGTTCTCACCTTTGGTTTCCACTCCACCAGTTCTTTATTGGATGATGGTTTGGATTTATATTCGCTTACAGTCGGTTCCATCGCAATCTGTTTCACGCGGTTCATATTAAAAATCACATTTTTATAACAACGCCGTATAGATAAAAATCACATTTTTATTCGATGTCCTTATAGATAAAAATCATATTTTTATCAATGTTATTTATGCATAAAAAACCACGTTTTTATAACTATGCCATTTATTTTAAAAACCATATTTTTATAACGATGCTATTTATTTTAAAAACAATGCAAATTTCTATTTTAAAAACAATGTAAATTTCTATTCTAAAATCAATGTAAATTTCTATTCTAAAATCAATGTAAATTCTATTTTAAACACTGCTAATTTTTATTTAAAAACAATACTATTTATATTTTAAAAACAATACTATATATATTTTAAAAACAATACTATATATTTTAAAAACAATACTATATATATTTTTAAAAACACAACTATATATATTTAAAAAAAAAGTAGTTTATAAAAAAAATCGAATCTTTATCTTGCTAATCTCTATATAAAAATCGGATCTTTATCATGCTAGAATATATATATATATATATATAAATCGGATCTTTATCAGAACTAAAAATATTTCACTTATATGATAAAAATCAAAGAACTCACAACTAGTGTTCGATCTCGTATGGAGAGGAGGAGCTGCACTTCGAAGCAGCAAAGGCCAGAGGCGAACGGTGGACTTCACGGTGCTGGAAAGGTTTAGTGGTCGTAGAGAAGCTGCGATTTTGGAGTGCGGTGGACTGGCTAGGGGTTTAGGCTAATGATGGTGGTGCTGGTGGGTGGAGCGACGTCGGAGGTTGCGGGAATGATGAAAGCGGTGGTCGAACTCGAGTGGCAGGTGGTGGCGCGATCTCGGATTTTACACTGCTGGTGGGTGCGAGCGCGGGCTTCGAGAGGGGAAAAAGGGGCGGCGCTGCATCGATGAAGATGGAGGGGAGGCGGACGTAGAAGGCGTCGGGGATGGAGGGGGTGGTGGGGGCTGCCGTGGCGTCGACGGTGGTTCGAATCAGGTTTTCTATTTTTATTTTCGATTTGAAAAAGAAAAGGGGATCGGGGGAAATGGAAATAAGGTGGGGCTGATGTGTAATTTATATTTATTTATTATATTTATTTATTTTCTATTTTTTTCTCTAAAAGGTTGTTTTTCATTCGAACTCTAATTCGAGCCCAACGACTATCATCCCTAGCGTATTACCCCCATTCAGAACACAATGGGATATTTTTCGTAACCCAATTCGGTTGTTACGAATAGTTTCCGTTAAATTTAAAATATAAATCAATATATTTTAAATTTAAACGCATATTTTACTTTGCCGAAGCCACATTCTGACTCCAAAAATTCTAGAAAAATTATTTCTAGTTTTGTTTTGACGATACGGTCGTAACAAAACTAATTTCATCAAATTTGGAGACTGTTTGAAAAATGCCCCATTTCTGGTCGATCCAATTCAACTGAAATTGACAAAACACGTTTTCTTTTGCCACGCTCACATATTAATTCCAAAAATTATGAAAATTGGAATCTAACAATAATTTGACATTTCAGATCCAACAAAAGTGGTTTCGTCGAAAACGGAGGTCGTTTGCAAAATGGCTATTTTTAAGGGCTATATATATATTTAAAATTTAAATAAATATATATAAATTCCATAGCGACTATTTTAAATTTTAAACTAGCCATAACTTTCAATTTATTTTATGAAATCTCAGTTTTTCACATTCGTTAGAAAGATATTGTTAAATAGATTTAAATATTTCTGGGTCGTCCCATTTCTGATTTAAAACGAATTCTATACGTTAAAAATTCAAAATCGAATTTTCAAACTACCGCGCCATTTCAGGCTCGTTATATAATTAAAATAAATTTCTACATTCTGATTCTGATCAAAATAATTTTTTATTCGTTATTATTTAAAATAAATCATTTTAGATATTCAAAATCCATTAAAATATCCAAAATAAGAATTTTAAATTGGTTCTGATTTTCCGGGTTGTTACAATCTCCCCCAATTAAAATCTTTTCGTCCTCGAAAAGGAATGGAGCTGAAAGTTGTTTTACTAATCAACTCAACTTTCATTCTGGCGTTCATTCTTCGACTTTTCAGTTTCTAAGAATTTTCTAATTCTTCAAAAAATTGGCTAACACCCTAAATTTTCGAAATATTTCGCCATAACCTCCTTTGTACGGGGAGCACTTTAATACCTCAACTAGCCACGCAGGGCCCTCATCATCCAAAAAGAAAAAGAAAAAGCCAAGCGGCTAGCCAATCGGCTCATAAAATCATCCAAACCCAATAAATTAGTAAATATGTACCTATTTGTCGAGCATACAATTTTATTCCTCTTCTCTAGCCTCCTTGCTATGACATGTTCAATGTATATACATGTGTGTATATGCAAATGCAAACAATTTTCAATTCAGTTCAATGTTTGATACAATTTGGCTAAATTTGCTTTTATTAACATGTTAGTTTAAATGAAAAAGCTCACAACACAATCAGCAATCAACAATCAATTAGTTGATTAACGTTTCAAACACATAACTTTAGTACATAGTCAAAAATCATATTTTTTATGCCAAATCACAACAATATATCCTATCTAGTTTTGGTTCTCACACCAGTCTAATGGAAATATATATATATCCCACTTTTGAAACTCGAACACAAACTATTGATGCCGTACGTCATCAGTAGAATCATCCCCGGGCGACTAAAGTGCGATTCTATATCTATCCAGTATATATGGGACTTCGAATACACGTTAATTACGCGTATATTCAAAATCTTTATATACTTGATTGTCCAAATTCAATTTAAAATAAAATACTGAAATACGTATAAAATGCTTTAACTTTTCAAAACAAAATTTGTTTTCATTGTTATTTTAAAAATAACACTCTTCGGACTCATTCTAGGATACTACTGATCCCATCTCTAACGAGTCATTCTTATTGGATATTACTAATCCAACCTCTGATGAATTCTTTCGTTCGGTTCTAGTGTGTATTGTTCTCGAGCTCTGTAAACCAAAGCTCTGATACCAAAATGACGCTACCCGAACTACCCCGCCAGCCTAAACCGAACAAGAAGTCGGATTACTAAGAGAACAAGACGAATCAGAACACAAACGGAAAAACATTTCATTGCTTATTACAACAATTCCATCAGAATACAAGAATATAACAGAGTATGAATAAATAATATACATTTGATAAATATTAGAGATTTAAATTACATAGCAGCAGAAAAATAATACAAAAACACAACTGAACGAAATACACGGATACAGAGCTTTCCGTGTATAGCTTCAGCTGTAAACCAGGATCCTGTGAATATAAATCTGCAAAACCAAAACTACTAGCTGCCCGTGTGGAAAATAGGGGCACCCAGAGTTTAGGTTAAAACAATAAACTCCAGGCTAGTCATGTGACTGGTGTGAGAACTAAAACATTTATTAAATTGATTTTAAAGTTAGGTAAATCAAGGGACCACGCTGTATAACACGGAACGGGTTTCCTCCCAAGAATACCAGTGCGTAAAACAAACAGCGCAATGCTAAATAAGGAAAATGGAGCTATTATAAGACCCAGGTCCCATCACATAATGCAACGCAAGCCGGAGGATAGGGTTTTCCCTTACAATAGCCAAATAATGCTTGATACGTGAAATTTAATCTTTTATTATTACTATAAGTGAAGAAAACAACTTCAAATATAAATGTATCAATCATAGACGGCATGGGTACCATATATCATGTCGCCATACTAGTTCTACAATTAAAACCGCAAAATGTTGTATTGGAAGTTGGATTTCCATCATGAACCAAGGTAAGGGATCGTCCTTATCGAATTCGAGACTCTCTAGCCCGAGCCTCAGGCTACAGCCGCAACTGCACCTTGGATCTTCAGGGCCGGTCCTCCCTTACGTTTGAGGATTATAACTCCTGAACAATGCGTTTCCCCGCCCTATGGGGCGTAAAATCCATCCATCGGCCCCGTAGTGACCGATATATCCGAGGTACCTCGCTTTCCATCATCCACAGAAGTAAAATGTAGGGCCTTGTAAAAACCCAAACACCACTCCTTGCTAGAAAGAAACGCATGTCCTCCCTGCTATCCTTCTCCCGTTTCTGGTTCATACCGGGGAGTGAAGCTCGCGAATTAACGCTATGCACAAAGTGATGCTATATTAAAGCTATGCTTTGATCATCGACCACAAGACTTTGGTTTGCAACAAAAGCCTTGATCCATGCAACCCAGCATGTGACACAGGAAATTAATGCCATGTGACTGATATCCATTAATATATAACCGCTAAGCTCGTACGTCTCAGAGAAGGGCGTTAATCAAGAGAATAAATTCTCCGCCGCCAAACAGATATATATATATATATATATATATATATATATATATATATATATTTAATAGAAATCAATCACATGGAATAAAATCCAATGTCAGACACATATCCATTTACAAGTTCGTTCTGGGTCTGAACGAAACCGTAGGCACCTTATTCCTCGTCCCATATGTCCAACACAGGAGAGAGGCCCTCGCATATCCGGTTGATCTCCAAGTACGTCTGGACGATTACCACTTATTACCTTGTCTTGGGTGTACAGCCCAATCAAAACATCAGTAATCATCCAAAAAATGTGAAGACCGCCGGTCTTCAACCACCGTCTTCATCTTCGACTAATCGTCGTATCAGTTATTCATAATGGGATAAACCCGGTCTTTCTGAATAACTCGCGTATTTTATAAACAAGTGTTACACAAACACAACATACGCCTCATTCCAATCCAGAATATTCTTTATTCAAATATTCTTTTCACAATTTTAATCCATAATAAGGTTTATCCAAACTAGTCGGGATTAGCGAACCTTACTGAAGTAATCCTTTATTATATTTCCCAATCCCAACCTATTCATCCCATGGAGCAAAACTGGTGATACTCCATATCTAACACCGCTATGTTATCGGTAAAAATTAATTATCATTTCCCGTTCAAATCTAATTAAAGATTTAGGGGCAAAACTGGGGATACTCCATCCTCGAAATTGATAATTAAAACTATCACATTCACATTTCAATCTAATTAAAGATTCATTAAAACTCCACTTAGTTTTAATCTTTTCAAAAATAAATATTAATGATTATTTAACTTTGGGAAATAAAACATGTATTTATCTGGGTTAAAGAACCAATGTCATTTAAAACACGGTTCACGATAAACCCAAAATCACATTCCATTAATTATGGAATTTTCACGGAAAACAGATCAATATATATAATCGATATAAACTTCCATATCCAACCGATAATATAAATGGAATAACGGCAAAGCCTTTTAAATTCCATATATAGTAGCAGTCTTCCTCCACAGAAGTTCACTTCGATTATTACCAAATCGATTTCCATTCCACCCCATTATATTAAATTGGAAAATCCTTACTTTGGAAAATTTCAATTAAATCTTAATAAAAAGAGTTATAAATTCCAAATCACCTTTCACTGTTAATTGGGTTAAAGTACGAATGTCGTTTAAAACACAATTCACGATAAACCCAATTCACATTCCATTTTATTCCAATTAAATGTTAATTAACTGGAAACTCTAATTCTTTTCACACGGGGTTTAAGAATAGTGTTAAAGAAGACACCATTCACAACAACCCAAAATCCAATTCGATACCAAATACAAGGCTCTGAATATAAATTATACCAGCTTATTCAATATCAACTTCTGATTAACAGGAAAATGTGTTTATTTTGTACTCTTATATTTTATCCTTTGTATATAAATAAATATTACTTGGGTATTATTTTGTCACTTTTACAGATATGCCAACTAAGCCACATGCAGTCAAAAAACAGAAAATAAAGATCAAAATGTTGTGTATATACATATGAAGATTTGCAGATGAAGACTTAACATTGTGTTGCTTTGGAGTTTAAGATATATTCATGTTTGGTTGAATAAATCTTATGAAATTTTATCTCCCATCAATTAGTCACATGCCAAACAAGGAAGATACGGGAGGAATAATGGCTAATTAAAAGGGAGGAATAATGGCTAATTAAGAGGGAGGAATAATGGCTAATTAAGAGGGGAGGAGTAATTGCTGATTAACAGGCCCATATATGCATAGATTGGATTGGGGTTTTAGGTTGGCTATCTGTCCCCTATAAATATCCATATAATCTCATTGTAAATTATCATCCTGGAATTAATAAAATTTTCTTTTGTTTTCTCTTGCCTGCATTTTTTACTTTTTCTTAGCAATTAGTGTTGGCTACACAATTAGATTTGGTAGAACACTATTTGTATTTTTCACTTATTTTCATTAGTGATTTACCGTCTGATTAGATTCAGTGGTAATCCTAATTTATTTTCTGTTAGTTATTTTACCTTGCAATTTTAATTTCTGCTTTTTATTGCTTTCCTAGGTCAAATCGGATTTGATTAGATTCAGATCTGATTCATAGTTTTATTTGCTTTTTAATTGAAAATTGTGATTTGATCGTCGGTTCAATTAGATTTGTTCTGAATCAAATTACAGTTTCAATTTTTATTGTTTTCCAACCCAACTCCAAGCTGTCTAACTCGCCCAAGAAATTATCTAAATAATTTGATTTAATTTGCCTCCCTGTGATTCGACCTGCATATTACACGATCTGTGTGCTTGCAGTATTTATTATAATAAAAACGCGCTTTTCTAGTTATTAGAAAGCGTCGATCAAGTTTTTGGCGCCGTAGCCGGGGAGGTAACTATTAAGTTTTATTATTTATATAATTTCTGATTCGTGTTTGTTTTTATTTTGTTTTATTTTTCCTTTTATTTCCTTGTATATATAAAAAAATATCTTGAGCAGTCATCTAGTGTATCAATTATTTGGTACTATCATGAACTAAACAAGAGAAAAAAAATACCAAATTTTGTCAAATTTCTTTCCATCTTTCATTCACCCTATTAATTTTTACATTTAATTCCTTTTCTTTCCTTTCTTTTTCTTTCTTCGTTTCCCCCTTCTTTCTACAAATCTCATCCCCTTTAAAAAGAAAAAAATATATTTTGTTCTGCCTAAACCCATAGCCAAGTCTCACCACCGAAATCTTCCATTCAACGCCACTGACCCTCATCTTCCCAATCACATACCAACCCTGACAACCGTTCAACTTCAAAGCCATCTACAACCACCGTTCACACAACTGAAAAATTCATCATCACCAAAAATCACATCCACCTTCCCACAAATTCCTACACAACCTCCACATTCAGTTCATCCACACACCGCAAACCACATAATCAACCACAGATCCCAAGCCCTCTTCGAGGATTGAAGCAGCCGTGAATTCAAAACCCTAGAAACCCAGATCGGAAACTCATTCAAAAATTCCCCAAACACAGTCCGAATACCAAAAACAACCCTATTTCGCATTCATAAATATCACCACCAACCTCCCAACTCACCGCAAACATCGCCAGTAATCCCCGTTCACAGACCCACCTGAAATCGCAGACAAACACCACCATAATTTGCATCCAAGTCCACCGTTTAATCCTCTTACCCTACTGTTCAATCCTCTTACCAATTCAATTCGAAAAATCTAAACCCAAAATCGAAACCAAATCCGAAAACCTAGAAGTCGACTTCACCGCCACAGACCCGAATACGATTCACCAAAGCAAAAGAAAAGAAAAAAAATAAAATAAAGAGAGGTCCGAATTCTGTTCGATTTGTTGCTTTTGTGTTCTAAGGGATAATTGTTTTGCGTTGTGGTAAGAAGAAAGGCTGAAAGGGGCGTGAGTTTTTTTCTTTGGGGTTCAATTTTGCATTATTGAAATAGAAAGGGGCTGCGGCTTTGTACCATTGGATTTGGGGTGTGTGGTCACTTTGTTTTGTTGCTGAGTCTGCACATTGGAGCTAGGGTTCTTGTTTTGTGTGTTTTGTGTTCAACCATTTTCTGTTTTCTACGCATTGGAGCTGGAGTCGGCAAAATATACCATTTGCTTCCATCTTTTTATTTTGTTTCCTTCCTTTTTAAGCCTTGCCCTTTCTCTATTTTATCTCTTTTCTTTAAAAAAAAATCAAAATCAAAATTAAAGGCAAAGTGAAATGGAATTCAAGCAAACAACCCGAGTGAATTCAATGGTCAATCGATTTGCAAGCAGTGAAGTTTGAATTGTCAACACTACTCAATTTCTGGACAGACAACTAAACCCAGCTGTAAAAATTTCTAAATTCTACAGGTGTTCTGCTGCAAAGAAAAATATAGAAATTGCTTGTAAAAATCTTCTACAGGGGCAGCGGCTTGCTTGTACAATATTTTAATTTCCTGTTATTATTCTGTGACTGTTCTGTGACTGATATTTATGAATCTGTTTGTGAGGAACGAATTTCCATAACTTAAATCATCACTCTCGTCATTTTTCAATTATAAAAATTGATTTGATTTGCAAAATAATATAATTGAAAAGTGGTGTTTTGTGAAGTTGACTGTCTCGTATAATTGGATCGCGGATATATAGTAGTTCAATTTATTGAACTATCAGCAAAAGAGGTTGCATACTACCCGTAAAACATTGGTCGTATCCCTTAGTATTTATACTATATGTGAACGACCATAAGAACCTCTTCCCCCTTCTAATTGAGTCAGTTAATTAATAGAGCACAACTTAGTATTTTATACTATTTTGAAGTGAGAATAATTTCTCTCTTTCCGTGACTTCTTTAAAATGTCTGATTTAAAAAAATCATTGAGAGATATGTGGGATAATAATTGGAGTAGACGTCCTCTTGAAGAGTATGAGTATAAATTACAACTCATGAGGCAAAATTTTCAAAAATTTTGTGAGCCCAATGGCAACAGTTTTCAAAATTTTCCAACTGACCAACATTTTCAAAATCATAGAAATGATCAAAATTGCGACTTCAATTCAAATTTCAATAATTTTGATTATGGGCCACATCCACATCAAAATAGCTTTGAATCCCAATATAGCTTTGATCCATGTCAATATGGGGTTGTAAACCAAAATTTTCAAAATTATAGCCCATATCAACATCTTGAAAATAACCAAAATAACTCAAATTTTAACAGTTTTGGTTACGAACATAATTTTTGTGATCAAAATGATTTCCAATATCATTGTCATTTTTTTGAAAATTCAAACAACCACCACATTGGAAATAATTTTGATTGTGAAATTGATGTGGACTATAATTTTGAGAATCAAGAAATCTAAAATAAGAGCTCTCAAATTAACGATTCTGAAGAATATCATGTTAACATTCTTAGAGAGAGGGTAGAAAGGCAAGATAGACAGCTTGATGAAAAAGATAGACAGCTTGATGAACTTCTTTGTTTAATGACGTCTTTTAAAGAACAACTCGAGCAACATAATCAAATTCAAACATGCGATGAATCAGGAAATAATCCGTTCTTTACTAATAGTGAAGATTTTCAAATAACAACTTTGAAAATTGATAATAACGATCTAAATGAAGTTGTTCAAAATTCAACAAATGATTTGGACCTCGATTCTTTTCTGGAAAAAGATTTAAGCTCAGATTTTGATCTTTCTCTTTCAGGCTGCGAGAAACTTGAAACTTTAGAAATTGAACAAAATAAAGATGTTGAAATTTTCAAAAACTCAAAATTCGAGAAGGATTTTAATGAGCATGAATTTTTTGGGTTGTAGAGGATGAGTTGCTAAATGAGGAAGAAGTAGATTCAAGTCACAGGTTGGAAAATTTTAACTTTGAGAAAACTTCCAACGAACTTGGAATTACAAGTGTCGAAAATATGTTGTCAATTGAGAAATGTGATCACATAGTCTTGAATAACACTCAGAATTTAAATTTCACGATTGTAACTGAGTTTATATACGATCACAAATTTTTGGACAATTACACTGATAAATTTGTGGAACACATGAATCATCTTGGAAGCATTACTTCTGTTGAAAAACATCGAGTTAGGATGACACTTGATATTTATCTACTGGACTATAAATCTAGGTATAAAGATGAGATGGTTTTCAAAAACCTTTGCTTATTAGGAAACATGCCTAGACATAGTGGGAATGGGATTCATCGGGCTAGAACCAAGTGTGGGGGGAAAAGTTGGTGGCATTCTCTGCATCGCATGCATCGTAAACACATATATCATTGTACATATGATCCATTCTTACATATAGTTAGGCTGCATTTCAATCTGCAAATCATTTTGCATCTAATCCATCTATGGGTTTTATCATTCAAATTTAGGAAACGTGCTACAGTGTGGACACTGTTTTGTCCAAGTGTGTGGGGAGTTTGCATTTCATTTATTTACGTTTTTTCTTTATTTTTCTTTCTTTTCATTTTCAGCCATTTAAATAGTACCATCATGCATTTTAGATTGTAGTAACATGCTTTTTTTTTTTGAAACATGACTTATTTTAGATTGATACAACAAAATAAGTTAAGGATTGTTAATCAGTTGATAGTATTTTCTTCTCTCAACTAAGATCGAATATGAAATATAATGAAAAGTTGAATTTTGGGAGATATTAGTTTAACTGGTACGTAAGGTGATTCTTAGGTGATGGCCATGAAATATATTCTAAATTGTAGTCTTTGTTTAATAAGTGGAGAACTTAAAAGACTTATATTGGCTTTTCGAATCTTTAAAACTAAGTTGTATTAAGCTGCATTCGCGTAATCTCTCTTGTTCTTATATTTTCAATAGTAATAATAATAGTAATCCAAGGGTATCCAACATTGCTTGTATATCTAGCGTTGGTGTGCAAACCCGCCAAGCTCTATCCGACATGTTGTTGACAAAGTCAGCGTTGGTATATCTTGGTCTCATTTTATGAGTTGGACACCTAAGGATTACCGATATGTTGTTGACAAAGTCAACGTCGGTCTGCACAATCCGCCAAGCTCTGTCCCAACTCTCCGTCAGTCCGCAAGGCAGTGTATGGTTGGTATACCTTGGTCTTTAAGTTAGGTGTATGTACTTAATCATAAATTTTAATTTTTATAGAAATAGAAAATAAGCGATGATGCCCAAGCACTTCTTGACCTTATTGATTTGATTAGTCGTACACAAGGAATTAAGAATACCACTTTGCGAATGTTGACAAACAAACTAAGAATTTATTTCATGGCTGCACTATGTTATCGACCGAACCAACTGGCCAAACTGGAATTTAACATTTGAAAACTTGATTTATGTGTAAAATTTGTGACAAGTTGAGGTATCTAAAGTATAATCAACTGATTAGAAATTGTTAACTTAATTTGTTGTGCCACTTTCCTGAAACAAGTCATGCTTTCAACTTTCGTTTTCAATTGCATAAGTCCTCTGCATTCATGTAGTTACATTAGAGTCATAGCGTGCTGCATTTGGATTTTGTGGGGAGTATCCGTTGAAAACCCTCATGAGACACCACTCGTCCTACTAGGAACACCTAGAAGTTTAACAGCTTGTTGCATACGCTCAATGCAATCGTGTTTCCTACGAAAGTGTGACCTATCTAGTTAGTTTTTAATTTTTGTTTTACTCGAGGATGAGTAAAAGATAAGTGTGGGGGTATTTGATTAACATGAAAATGTGTTTATTTTGTACTCTTATATTTTATCTTTTGTATATAAATAAATATTACTTTGGTATTATTTTGTCACTTTTACAGATATGCCAACTAAGCCACATGCAGTCAGAAAAACAGAAAATAAAGATCAAAATGTTGTGTATATACATATGACGATTTGCAGATGAAGACTTAGCATTGTGTTGCTTTGGAGTTTAAGATATATTCATGTTTGGTTGAATAAATCTTATGAAATTTTATCTCCTATCAATTAGTCACATGCCAAACAAGGAAGATACGGGAGGAATAATGGCTAATTAATAGGGAGGAATAATGGCTAATTAAGAGGGGAGTAGTAATTGCTGGTTAACAGGCCCATATATGCATAGATTGGATTGGGGTTTTAGGTTGGCTATCTATCCCCTATAAATTTCTATGTAATATCATTGTAAATTATCATCCTGGAATTAATAAAGTTTTCTTCTTTTTTCTCTTTTCTGCATTTTTTTCTTTTTCTGAGCAATTAGTGTTGGCTACACAATTAGATTTGGTAGGACACTATTTGTATTTCTCACTTATTTTCATTAGTGATTTACCATCTGATTAGATTCAGTGGTAATCCTAATTTATTTTATGTTAGTTATTTTACATTGCAATTTTAATTTCTGCTTTTTATTGCTTTCCTAGGTTAAATCGGATTTGATTAGATTCAGATCTGATTCATAGTATTATTTGCTTTTTAATTGAAAATTGTGGTTTGATTGTCGGTTCAATTAGATTTGTTCTGAATCAAATTACAGTTTCAATTTTTATTGTTTTTCAACCCAACTCCAAGCCATCTAACTCGCCCAAGAAGTTATCTAAATAATTTGATTTAATTTGCCTCCCTGTGATTCGACCTGCATATTACACGATCTGTGCGCTTGTAGTATTTATTATAATAAAATCACGCTTTTCTAGTTCTTAGAAAGCGTCGATCAAATTCTGAAACCCACAAATATCGTATTGGGAATAACGATATATATATATATCTTTCAAATTTCCCCACAATATCCGTATAATCACGGAATCCAATTCGAAATATTCCGAAGATAATTTCGATTCAAGTCCATTCCAATTCATATATTGGAATTTCTGGTTATATTAAAACCCATTCTCAATCCAATTTATTTATTTAAAAATAACTGGATTTTAATTCTAGTTAATAACTATTTCATTTCGACAAATTTTTTTTTCTTTTCAAAAATGGAATTTTTCATCCTAATCCTTTCCAAATCATTTATTATAATTTTACACAAATTATTAATATTTTTAATAATTTTATCAAGGTCCATACAGTCGATTTCCACTAACGGCCATCGAACTACATCCATAGCGACCTTTTCCAAATTTGATTTGGACTGATTTCCAAATCCAACCGTTTGATCTCAAATCCCTATATTCTTTGGAAAGTTCTTTTCGATACGAACCCAACGGTTCCGGTTTTAGGAGAATCCGACTGTCGGATCTCCCGTAATATCAATTCGAAGTCAATGGTCGAAATTCGCGAACGGTCGCTGCGCGGCGCGTTCTATTCAAGCCACATATATATTATATATATATATAATATATAATTCGTTCAAAACGTCTTTTATAAATTCATTTCAAAACGATTCCGACTTTCAGTTCAATTTTAAATCAAAATTGAATATTCTATATCATTAATATATAAATGATAATATTTTCAAAATATTTGATTTTGAAATCATTCTCCTTTTCAATATTCGTAATAAAAATGAATAAAATCGATATAAATATCGTTCGCGTCAAAATGGCGCAAATCTAATCAACACGGCTTCATATATCTAAATATTTTCGTGTCCATCCAAAATCGGACATCAAATCCACATTTTAATCCTTTACAGAATATTAATTTAAAATATTCGTTATTTTAAAATATTCGTTCTTTCTGAATTGGAATCAGACACACTCAATTACCATACAATGTTATTTATATGGATTTCATAAAACACATGTATATAACTACAATAATAAACAATCATCCATCATCTAGAGTGCACTACACAACTGCATAAGCATTAAAATAAATAATTAACGCTTACAACAGTCTGTCAACCAATCGATCGACATACAACTAAACAGTTGGGATTAGTGTACGTCAAATATCATCCCAACACCTGTGTGGGGTTTCAATCAACAAATACACATTTTATTTGTGCAGTTGGGCGATGTGTAAAATTTATCGTTCCAATCCATATCAGTTAAATGCGTGTACATAAACAAATCGTCCGATTTGTATATGAGTATCTATTTTCAATTAAATAAATTATTCTAACACTTTTTAGAAAATTTCGGCAGCATAACGACACGATACTAGAATCGGGATAAGGTCTAGCCTTATCCCTCGCCTAATACTAGCTCGCGCCATACACATACCAATTTTAATCCTATTTATTTATTAATCAAATCACGCAGAACATCCAAATAAATAATTACTCAACAACCCCAATGCCATTACGGCGCCATAAGTGGCTATTCGCGGAGTATGAAATCCGTGTGTCGGTAATATCCATACATCGCTTTCAATTCATGTGATTGTGCGAATTCGAGTGTTGAACTCCATGTAATTCAAATAAAAATCTATACTGGAAATTTCTATTTATTTATAGTGAGGAGTTCTTACCTTAGGTTTCCACTCCACCAGTTCTTTATTGGATGATGGTTCAGATTTATATTCGCTTCCAGTCGGTTCCAGCGCGATCTGTTTCACGCGGTTCATATTAAAAATCACATTTTTATAACAACGGTGTATAGATAAATATCACATTTTTATTCGATGTCCTTATAGATAAAAATCATATTTTTATCAATGTTATTTATACATAAAAAACCACGTTTTTATAACTATGCCATTTATTTTAAAAACCATATTTTTATAACGATGCTATTTATTTTAAAAACAATGCAAATTTCTAATTTAAAAACAATGTAAATTTCTATTTTAAAAACAATGTAAATTTCTATTCTACAATCAATGTAAATTTCTATTCTAAAATCAATGTAAATTTCTATTTTAAACACTGCTAATTTTTATTTAAAAACAATACTATTTATATTTTAAAAACAATACTATTTATATTTTAAAAACAATACTATATATATTTTAGAAACAATACTATATATATATTTTAAAAACATTACTATATATATTTTTAGAAATAATACTATATATATTTTTAAACCAAAGTAGTTTATATAAAAAAATTCGAATCTTTATCTTGCTAATCTCTATATAAAAATCGGATCTTTATCATGCTAGAATATATATAAAAATCGGATCTTTATCACAACTAAAAATATTTTACTTATATGATTAAAATCAAAGAACTCACAACTAGTGTTCGATCTCGTATGGAGAGGAGGAGCTGCACTTCGGGGCAGCAAAGGCCAGAGGCGAACGGTGGACTTCACGGTGCTGGAATGGTTCAGTGGTCGTAGAGGGGCTGCGATTTTGGAGTGTGGTGGACTGGCTAGGGGTTTAGGCGAATGATGGTGGTGCTGGTGGTTGGAGCGACGTCGGAGGCTGCGGGAATGATGAAGCGGTGGTCGAACTCGAGTGGAAGGAGGTGGAGAGATCTCGAATTTCACACTGCTGGTGGGTGCGAGCGCAGGCTTCGAGAGGGGAAAAAGGGGGGCGCTGCGTCGATGAAGATGGAGGGGAGGGGGACGTAGAAGGCGTCGAGGTTGGACGGGGTGGTGGCAACTGCCGCGGCGTCGATGGTGGTTCGAATCGGATTTTCCATTTTTCTTTTCGATTTGAGAGTGAAAAGGGGATCGGGGGAAATGGAAACAAGGAGGGGCTGATGTGTAATTTATATTTATTTATTTTTCTATTTTTTTCTCTAAAAAGTTGTTTTTCATTCGAACTCTAATTCGAGCCCAAAGACTGTTGCCCCTAGCGTATTACCCCTATTTCGAACACAATGTGATATGTTTCGTAACCCAATTCGGCTGTTACGAATAGTTTCTGTTAAATATAAAATATAAATCAATACATTTTAAATTTAAACGAACATTTTACTTTACTGGGGCCACATACTGACTCCAAAAATTATAGAAAAATTATTTCTAGTTTCGTTTTGACGATACGGTCCTAACAAAACTAATTTCATCAAATTTGGAGACCGTTTGAAAATGGCCAATTTCTGGTTGATCCAATTCAACTGAAATTGACAAAACATGTTTTCTTTTGCCACGCTCACATATTAATTCCAAAAATTATGAAAATTGGAATCTAGCAATAATTTGACATTTCAGATCGAACAAAAGTGGTTTCGTCGAAAATGGAGGGCGTTTGCAAAATGGCTATTTTTAAGGGCTATATATATATTTAAAATTTAAATAAATATATATAAATTCCATAACGACTATTTTAAATTTTAAACTAGCCATAACTTTCAATTTATTTTATGAAATCTCAGATTTTCACATTCGTTAGAAAGATATTGTTAAACAGATTTAAATGTTTCTAGGTCGTCCCATTTCTGATTTAAAGCGAATTCTATACGTTAAATTGAAATTCAAAATCGAATTTTCAAGCTACCGTGCCATTTCAGGCTCGTTATATAATTAAAATAAATCTCTATGTTCTAATTCTGATCAAAATAAATTTTTAGTCGTTATTTTAAAAAAAATCATTTTAAATATTCAAAATCCATTAAAATATCCAAAATAAAAATTTAAAATTGGTTCTGATTTTCCGGGTTGTTACAATTGAAACGAGTTTTAAAGCAAAATCTGATATTTCGATATGAAGTACGAACCCCTTTGAAATGTAAAAGAACTGAATAGTGTGAAAAATGTAAACGTTTGGTTGTTAAAGAGACCGGATTCAGATATTGTAATACTCTCTGCCAATACCGAAAACCACTTTAACAACTGTGTACGCGGTGAAGTTCCAAAGTGAAGTAGGATGGATTTAGAGGTGATTACTGGATTTGAAGAAAGAGAATGATGATGGATAGCATTGACCTTTGGGTCGTAATTAAAATGACTAAAACAGGTGCTATACCATGATTAAGTGAGGTCGCACCTCCATCGGACACACTTCTTCGAACTATATTTATTACTTTGTGATTCGATTGGTGGCCACCCTTGATTATGGGAATGTTGTTCGAGGTGGGTTGTGATAACCCAAACCCCCGTGCCACGGAAGCAAGGATAATCATTGGAATATAACACATTAATTACATCAGCAGATTACAGATAATAGCATAATACATGAAATAGAGAATAATTTACCACATCAGAAATAGCGGAATCATAATCATAAACATCAGAGTACACAGATACAGGATCCACTTAGTACATGACAAGTGTCTTAATGTAGATATAAGTCTACAAGAGAATAGACATACATAAGATAATGTACAACATAATCCAAAAGAAGTGATAGAAACCATCTTCAGCTCCATAGCTATCCAGAATTAACCAGCTAAAACCTGAATACAAGGCTGCCCGTGTAGAAATAGGGGCACCCGAGTTTGCAAAGTGAAACAAACTACGAGTCAGTCATGGGACGGGTATGAGAAATCCTACTTAACCTATTTAATAATAAGGCAAATCATAGGACCACGCCGCTAACGCGGAACGAGTTTACTCCATTGATTGCCAGTGTATAACATAAGTAAATCTTTAAAACAACGCAATGCTTTCAGAAAAATGAAGCCATTATAACACTCAAGTCCCATCACACAATGTAATTCAAACCAGAGGATAGAGTTTTACCTTATAATGGCCAAATATGCTTGATATGTATAAAAAAAAGTCATTTGATACTATCTCCAGTGCATATATGTTTTAAAACACTTTTCAATATAAATGTATCAATCCTAGACGACATGGGTACCATATATCATGTCGCCATACTAGGCTATACAACTAAAACCGCACGATGTCGTATTGGAAGTTGGATTTCCATCATGAACCAAGGCAAGGGATCGTCCTTACCGAATTCGAGACGCTTTAGCCCGTGTCTCAGGATACAGCCGCAACTGCACCTGGATCTATCAGGGCCGGTCCACACTTAAGTGGATTGTTATGCCTGAACCACACGTTTCCCTGCCCTATGGGGCATAAATCACGAGTCACTAGGGACTCCCATCTGAGGTACCTCGCTTTTCATCATCTACATAAGTAAAATGTCTGGGCTCCATGCCATGACACCAGTCCTAGCTAGAAAGAAACGCATGTCCTCCCTGGCATACTCTCCAGTTTTTGGTTCATAGCGGGGTGTGAGGCTTGCGAATTAACGCTACAACACGAAGCTATGCTAATTAAAGCCATGCTCCGATCATCAACCACAAGTCTCTGCTTTTCAACAAAAGCCTCGATCATTGCCTCTTAGCATGCCACACTGACAATCCATGCTATACGACTGACGTCTATCAATACATAACCTCTAAGCTCATACGTCTCAGAGAAGGGTGTTAAGCAGAGAATAAATTCTCCACCACCAAACATATATAAATTTAATAAAAACCAATCATCACAGGATGAAATCCAATGTCATACACACAATCCATATAAGTCCGTTCTGGATCTGAACAAAACCGGAGGCACCTTATTCCTCGTTCCATATGTCCAATACGGAAGAGAGGCCTTCGCATATCCGGACAATCAACAAGTACGTCCGGATCACTACCACTGTAACCCCTCCTGGGAGCTAACTGATCCAGGGCATCAGTAGTAATCCATACGATGTGAAGATCGCCGGTCTTGCACCGTCTTCATATCTTTGACTTTTAGTCGCCATTCAATTATTTGAAATGAGAATTAACTCGGCATTTTCAAATAATTCACGTATACATAGAATTCAAATCAATTCTTTCCTTGTTTAATTTAGTTGACATTCACGTTCAATTCATACATATAGTTTCATGTAAATAAATCCAAACCATCCATATCATCTTATAAACCAAGTGAAATTAGTTTATTTCCATTCTAAATCGTCTATAATATTTTATAATAATTTATCGCTATTTCCATATCTATAAAAATAGTCCATTTTAATCAAACGACATTTCAGATCATTCGACGTCACTGGCGCTGTTTTCATTCATATTTGAATTAAACATTTCTAACAATCCAACCGTTGGATTTTAACAAACTTAGCATCATCGGAAAGATCTTTCCGAAGCGAACCCAACGGTTCTGGTTTCGGGAAAATCCGATGGTCGGGTCTCCTGCTATAATCGTTTCAAATTACGATTCGAAAAAGCGAACTGCAGCTATGCTATTCGATTAATTTTAATATATATATATATATAAATATAAATTCGTTCTACGACTTCCAAACTATTTATTTTTCAAAATATTTGGCTAATAGCTTTAAATTTTGGAAAATTTTGCCATAACCTCCTTTGTTCGGGAGGGGTCTGAAAAATTTATTGGGCCGTATTAGGCACCCAATAAATCATAAAAAGCATACACATATTTTTAGTGACCTATTCTATGCCTGAGGGAGTATGTAAGGCTGCTCCAGAGATAAATCTCGTGACCTCGTCCAGTGTTGGAAAATAAATAGTCCATGTGCCATATCTTAAAACAGGAGCGACGTGAATTATTGTCAACTCTAGACCCATATGGGGTTTTTATTTAATCTGGCAATTTACTGTTATAATTTATTTAGTCCATATCGTTCCATTTCAGTCTTCAGTTCAACCTGTAGATCGGTCAACGCCATACAAGCATCTCGTTTGTATGGTAATCACAACCTCGTCACATAAGCACCATTTGCTTATATGGAATATGATATGAGATTCCATCTTCACGATGTATGCACATGAGGTGTAGTTCAAAATTTATTGTTGCTATCCCATGGCGTTGTTTATAATCTCACACAAAACAACAAGCACACCGCATCCAATGACATTCACATAGGTTATATAATAAACCAACTCATCAAGGGGCACCTTATAGTCGGGCACGCAATATATCTTTACTCAACAGCTTATCCAAACCGTTAAATACATATACGTATATATATATATATATATATATATACACACATACACAGCATTCAATGCCATTTCAGGCGGTCTGTGTCCATCCACATTGTATGTCGTGCGAGTGTCACACATCCACACAACGCTTCTAATGTGTATGAGTTCTGAGCAGTACGAGTGTTGAACTAGCAAGGCAACAATTAATGCACAAGCAATAATGAACATCAACGAGTACAGTTAAATATTTTAATCCTATGACAATTTTTATAAAATCCATATGTGAGCTAAAAATAATATTTTTAGCGGACTAATATTTATTTCGAAGCATAGCTATTTTTAATAGCTCAATCACATGTTAAAAATGATGTTTCCAACATATTAGCATTTATTTCAAGGTCTAGCTATTTTTAATAGCTCATATATATGTTAAAAATGATATTTCTAACATACTAGCATTTATTTCAAGGTCTAGCTATTTTTAATAGCTCATACATATGTTAAAAATGATGTTTCTAAAATACTAGCATTTATTTCAAGGTCTAGCTATTTTTAATAGCTCATACATATGTTAAAAATGATGTTTCTAACATACTAGCATTTATTTCAAGGTCTAGCTATTTTTAATAGCTCATACATATGTTAGAAATGATGTTTCTAACATACTAGCATTTATTTCAAGGTCTAGCTATTTTTAATAGCTCATACATATGTTAAAAATGATATTTCTAACATACTAGCATTTTATCTAACACATGAACATTTTTACTAAGCTATATATATAATAAAGATGATATTTTTATAAAGCTTTATATAATAAAGATGATATTTTTATAACGAAAATATTTTTATAAAGCTATATATATAATAAAGATAAGATTTTTATAACTAGAATATTTTTATAAGGCTATAAAGATAATAAAAATGATAATTTTATAGCTCAAACATTTTATTCAATACACGACTATTTTTAATAGTCCATCCATACAATAAAAATGATATTTTTATTGTTCCAATATTTATTTCAATACATAAGTATATCAATAGTTCAATCCTATAATAGAAATGATTTCAAGAAATTTCGGCATTATAACGGCGCGATATCGAAACCGGCACCGTCCCAATCATACGGCTCCTCTGCTACCCTAGGCCTCGCGGTGAAAAAAGTTTCATATCCATATTTCCTCAATTCAATCATAACCATCAAACAATCAACTATCAGGTTGCCAAACCCCTATTCAATCATTTCCATATCATGATAATTTCATACATCACAACCATTAACAGTCACAACCAAATTTCTATCACAATATCTTACAACACATATACGTGTGTCACATATTATTCATATATTTTTATTTGATAAAAATATATTTTTATTTACTCCATTTAAAATAAAAACCGAATGTAGATTTCTCACATTGGGTTCCACTCCTTCTAAAATTGTAGAAAGCTCCAAATGCGTTCTAGTCTCTTCTATAATGTAGAAGACGTCGCTATGATCCCAATGTCATTTGTTTCACTGGATTTCGACAACATACGAAAAAGATATGATTTTAATTCTTAAATCACACTTTGCAATGCTTTTAAACGTTATAAACAGTTAAATATATATAAGCCGTATACCTTCAGCGTATGATTCAAAACTAGGTCAGCGATTTCTGTCCAAACCGTGAAGTATGAAGCCGATTGGGTTGTTGCTCGTCGTGCTAGGAAGGGCACATCTGTGCCGGGTGGTGGGGCCCACTTCGATGGAAAATCGGAGCGGCGGCGGTTTGAACGTCTCGAGTTTGGAGGCTCGAATCTCGATGATGGCTGATCGAGAGGGGGCGAATCAGGTATGGATTTGAAGAGGAGGTCGAGCTCTACAAAATATTCAACTAGAGCAATGGATTTTATTGCGTGTAGGAGGAGGAATCGAGGAGAGAAGCGGTGAAGCTTCAGTCGTCCGTTCGACAATTAGGTTACGTGATTTTTTTTCCTGAAGCAAGAATAATGAATGGAGAATTTTGATTGGGCCATGTATATATTTAAATTATTTTATTTTTCTTTAATTCCAAAAATAGTGTTTTCTTATCCGAACTCCAAATCAAACCCAATGACTATCGCCCCTAACTAAATACCCCCATTCCGGACATAATGGGATATGTCTCATAGGCCAATTCTGCTGTTTTTAACAGTTTTTCTCAAAATCAAAATATGACATTTCAAATTGAATTTGAACGTACATTCTAATTTACCGAGACCACATACTGACTCCAAAAATTCCAGAAAAATATATCTAGCTATGTTTTGATGATACGGTCTCATAGAAACTGGTTTCATCAAATTTGGAGACCGTTTGCAAAATGGCTAATTTTCCAATCGATTAACTTCAACTGAATTTACCAAGCGCGTTCAATTCTACCACGCTCACATATCAATTCCATAAATTATGGAAATTGAAACCTAATAATAATATGACATTCCAGACCCGACAAAAGTGGTTTCGTCGAATTCGGAGGTCGTTTGCAAAATTGTTATTTTTATAGGTATGGTTGTTATTTAAAAATGGAATTTTTAAATTCTGACATATTTTCTACCATAATTACTCGAAATAAAAATTTTAAATTAGTTCTGATTTTTCGGGTTGTTACATGGGCGGTAGTTGCGGCTATGCGTTACCAACGGTCACGGGCGTGCATCGGTAGAATCCTACCGTGGGTATTCCTCATGGGCGTTGTCATATTATCCCGATCGAACTTGCTACGATTTTGATTTAACATTGTCGTATAGCGGCGCATCCCTATCCACCGACGTACTGGTATTTTACATGCAATATTTACGACAACGTATAAATGGTGTAAGAGTAATAATGTAATCCCGCTTACGCTATTTTAATATGTTATGCTTAACCATAGACACTATTTATAACACCCCACCTCCGCTAGGGTCACTCACAAAGGGAATGCACTAGTTTTGGAGGAGCGCTATCTAGGTAAACAAACACAGAAATATTACAAGATAGATAGTAAATAAAACTGCGGAAGAATCAAAAGTTAAATTTCCTTACTTTCAAAAAGAGTCAAACCTTTTACATCCAAAGTACCAACTATCATTTTCTATTACAACAAGTTCTGCCTTGAATAAATAAAGAAGCATAAAACTTAAAACAACAAAAGTAGCTTAATTCCCCAAAGGTAGCAGAAATGCAGCCATAGCATAGCTCAAGATCAAACCGTACATGAGATGAACTAAAAGCAAGTAGAAATCCAAGCTAAGCGCTAGAGTTTCCTCCCTGAGAACTTGGGGGGGGGGAACGGAAGAAAAAGAGGCGAGAGAAAATGGGTCAGTCATAAAGACTAGTAAGTCCTAGTTACTTTCAGCATAAAAACAGGCAAAGGTAACATGACAAGTATAAACTGAAAGTAAACATAAGGATGATGACAAGATCGACATGATAAACTAAGATAACAAGATAAATCAAGATAAATCAAGTATAGCATCGTATGTTCAAGATTCGCTGCACCAACTGTACTAGTATCCCAACCCATGTCAAATATTAACCATGAAATGATCCCTTGGCCCAATACCATGAATGACCCATTACTAGGTCCAACGGAACGATCCACTAATCGATCGGCTCCCTACAAGTTCTAGCTCGTCATGTGTCTGTGTCATACGACCCTATCACGAATGTAGTTACCTGTGCTAGGTCCACCATAGGGTGTATCAAGCCCTAGGGTGTCAACCACCGACACGAATCAAGCACGCACAGGTAAACCTACTGATGCCCAGTGCCTGCTTTTTCAACTCCGGACTACATGCACGACCATAGTCCGCCTGAACCTACACTGGCGCACCAACTCAGCCGTCGTTCTGGTCGCTTGCATTCAGCCCAGTAATCGTGCCCCACCCTGCTTAGTTCCAGGGTACCATGATACATCTAGTGGGTTACTGCTGAAATGGACCGCGTAACTAGGGTTTCCGTCCAACAGGTTAAGTGTTGTCATTTAAATTCATGACTTAACCCCATCAGTCTAGCATGTCAAGTTGGTTAAGTGTTGTCGTTCAAATTCATGACTTAACCCTGCAAATCATGTGTCAAGTTAGTTAAGTGTTGTCTTTCATGTTCATGACTTAACCCTATCATGTGTCATTAATTAATTAATGCACCCTAACCTCTCACATTAGACCTGTTGTTGTGGTCACTAGATATGTCGGGCAGTTCCGGGCAGTTCCGGGCAGATTTACACCACAACTCGGTCTAACCTCGGGTTTCAAGCGCGATATGACCAACTACTCACATTGGATCCTATTGTTTGCAGTCACTGGATTTGCCGGGCGGTTCCGGGCAGATTTACACTGCAACTCAACCCAACCTCGAGTTGGCCATGTTCAAGTTCATTCTAGTGTCATGCCCATGTTCAAGTTTCATGTCAAGTTCGTGTCAAGTTTCATGGCGAGTTTCATGTCAAGTTTCATGTTTCAACTTATGCCTATTATCATGTTCATGATTCATGTTCATAACCAATTCATGTTTTGCCTAATCTACCCAAATCGTATTCCCATCGCATGTAAACGTGAAATGATCTAAATTACGAGTAAATCCAAATCCAGAAATAAAGGGAATAACATCAAAACTATGATAGGCAAAAAGGACGAGCATAAAGTGATAAAAGGGATTACAAGTCTAGCATGATATAACTTGAGATAATTGGTTACAACATCACTGGCATATGGAATAATAGCCTCAAAACATTAGAATTTCAAATCTAGCATAATAAGGTGATAGTCATGATAAAAGTTGACATAAGGTGACAGTCCCAAACTTGTGAATAATAACTTGATTCAACATCACATGCATGATAATATTATGGACATGAAAGTATTTGATTTACAACATGAATAGGCCCAATTTAATTTCATAGCAACATTCCCAAAAGTCAAGATCCAAGATGAACAAGGATAGATATGAATCAATTATCATACATAGGTCCAATTCCAATTTATAACATGTCCATATTAAGTTTATAGTTTTAATCTAAAAGTAACTTGGACTTACAGTGCACGGATCGAGAATTAGAAAGCCGAATTTGATTGTTGAATCTCTATTTGATCGTCCTACTTGAAAATTCCCAAATTTGCAATTCCTAATCGTAGTCTTCAAGAAATAGTCCTCTTGTTTTATTTTAATATTAATATTTTGATTATCTCAGAGGCAGCATAAGGACAGAATGAAACAGTGTAGAGAGAATGAGGCTAGGGGGCTGTTTATATAGGTTTGGAGTCATGAATCTGGTCACGAAACGAGTCTAAATACATCAGAATGCATCAGGTTCAAAAACTGGGTTTCGGGAGACAGGTCGACCCCCTGGTCGACCTGGGTATACAGGTCGACCCCCTGGTCGACCTGGGTCCTGGGCGGGAAATTTCCCGCCCAGCCCGGGTGTGCGTTTTGAATTCGAATTTCAAATCTGTTTTACTTATTTGAATTTTTGAAACTTTGAAGGGTCATAACTTGGTCATACGGACTCCGTTTTACGAAAACTTGGACTCTATTCCAAGAAGAATTTCGAGACGAACGCAATGGCGCAACTCGTTTCCCTTGATTATTATTTTAAAATTTAATTATACCTTGATTTCTTACCTTAACATGTAATTAAAATACAGGGTATTACATTCTCCCCTCCTTAAAGGATTTCGTCACCGAAATCTTCAAGTTAAGAAGAATGTGTCCTACCATCCATCATCCATCTACTCAAAACATCATCCACAAGCAACCATTGTCCTTAAAAGATTTCTAATGCTGTATGAACATATGCAGAAAGTGTGTGTATATGTTTTTTTATCTAAAAAGATCAGGCGGTTACTGATTCATTTAACCTCCTTAATGCATAATATGTTGGTGCAATGAGTCCAATATGTATGCAAATTCCTAATGTACTTTAAAATTTCTACATGAGTGCACAATCATTCATTCATATGCAATATCCAAATGATAACATATCAAGTTTCCATCCATGTACAAGTATAAACACTCATGCATATGCAATATGAAAATATGACTGAGCCGATCTAGTGCCTAATGTGTGTTATGCAACCACGAACAACCACTTGCAGCCATTTGCAAACATCAACCATAACATGTTTCAAATACATGTTTACATCCATAGGGTTCTACCTATGGTTCTCAAGATAGGATTGAGAAGATGAGCAAGATAAAACAAAGCATCTAGGGAAAGAAGTTAAAGATGTAACCTCAGAAGGTCCTGCTTGCGGGCCTTGCCCTGGCTTCTTAGGGCAGTTCTTGCTGATATGTCCAGTGTCGCCACACTGAAAGCATGCTCTCATCTTCATCTTCTTCTTTCTACAATCCTGGACTATATGCCCATCAATACCACAGAAGTTGCATTTTCTTTTCTCACGTGACTTGTTGTCATTATTGTTGTTGTTCTTGCCTCCTTTCTCGGAGTCTACCTTCTTGTTTTGAGACTCATTTGCCTTGACATTGTAACAACCCGAATTTTAATAACATATTAAAATCATAAATCAAGGTAGAGTTAAATTTTAAAATAAGAATCAGGGAAAACGGGTTTCGCCATTGCGTTCGTCTCGGAATTCTGCATGGAAAAGAGTCCGAGTTTTCGAAAATCGGAGTCCGTATGACCAAGTTATGACCCTCCGAAGTTTCAGGAATTTTCAAAATCAAAAACAGCTCGAAATTCGAATTTCAAATATTCAAAAACAGGTGCTAGGGCTGGGTGGGAAAATTCCTGCCCAGCACCCAGGTCGACTGGGTAGTCGACCTGGGTGGGGGGCAGGTCGACCATAGGGTCGACCCTAGTGTCGACCTTGTCCCCAGGGGGTCGACTACCCAGTCGACCTCCCCCCTTTTTTTGGCCAGGTCGAGCCTGGTTCGGTCAGGTTGGTTTTTGGGTGCGATTTTTGGGCTTGTGACATGTTTTGATGGTTCAGATGAGTTCTAGGGTTAATCCTAAGGCCTAAACTAGTTCCTACTTCTATATAAACACCCTAAGACCTAACCTAGTTCATCACAAATCATTCTAACACCGTTATACCGCTGAGTCTCCTCTTGAGCCATAGCCGCCGCCTCCAAATTAAAGCTTAAGCACTCAAACTAGATTCAAACCAAAGATCAACGTTTCTACAACAATTCAAGAGAATATATCAACGTCACTACAACGATTCTACGACAATTTCTGTTCTTAATTCTCGATCCACGCGCTATAAGTTCAGTTACTTTTAGATAAAAACTATAAACTTAATAATGACATGTTGTAAATTGGAATTGGATCTATGTATGATAATTGATTCATATCTATTCTTGTTCATCTTGGATCTTGACTTTTTGGGAATATTGGTTTGAGTTCAGTTTGGGCTTATTCATGTTGTAAATAAAACTCTTTCATAACATTATCATGCCTATGACGTTGAAGCTATTGTTAATGGCCAAGGACTATGACTATGAACATAAGACTATGCCTATGCCTATGCCTATGACTATGACAAGGACAATTGTGACTAATCACCTATGACTCATGACTATGAATTATTGCCTATGATTATGAACATCAGACTATGCCTATGCCTATAACTATGACAAGGACAATTGTGGATTTTGGCCATTAACAATATTGTGGTTAATGCAATTCTATTGTAAAAATCTAACTTTTGAACCTATGATTAGATCCAAACATACTATTATGTCATCCTAATGGTGTTGAATCTAATTTATGTGAATTAGTGAATCATCTTGTGTTTATCAAGTTAAAACTAAATCTAAATTATTAATTTAGATCTTAGTATGCTCACTATGACATCGCAGTTATGAATCTTTGTTTAAGCTATGACATGTTATGATGCAAATTTGGGTAGATCTATTATAGATCCAAACTATGTTGACATTTAAATTGATAATCAAGTCTAAATTATCATTTATGCCTATTATGCTAAGATTAGGACGTTTGGGACTATCACCTTATGCCATGACTATCACCTTATTATGCTAGATCTGAAAGCCTATTATTTTCTATTTGCCAGTGATGTTGTAACCAATTGTCTCAAGTTATATCATGCTAGTCTTGTAATCCCTTTATCACTTTATGCTCGTCCTTTTTGCCTATCATAGTTTTGATGTTATTCCCTTTATTTCTAGATTTAGATTTACTTGTAGTATAGATCGATTCACGTTTACGTGCGATGGGAATACGATTTGGGTAGATTAGGCAAAACATGAATTGGTTATGAACATGAATCATGAACTAGATAATAGGTATAAAGCGAAACACGAACATTGTTATAACTTGAATCTGGATATGGATGTAAAACTTGCCTTAAAACTTGAACATGGACTTGACACTTAGAATAAACTTGAACATGGCCAACTCGAGGTTGGGTTGAGTTTGAAGTGTAATTCTGCCCGGAACCGCCCGGCAAATCCAGTGACTGCAAACAATAGGATCCAATGTGGGTAGTTGGTCATATCACGCTTATAACCCGAGGTTAGACTAGGTTGTGGTGTAAATCAGCCCGGAACCGCCCGGCGAATCCGGTGACCACAACAACAAGTCTAATGTGAGAGGTTGGGGGTGCATTAATGAATTAATGCCACATGATAGAGTTAAGTCATGAACATGAAAGACAACACTTAACCAACTTGAAACATGATTGGTAGGGTTAGGCCATGAACTTAAACGACAAACACCTAACCAACTTGACAGGTGAATTGTAAGGCTAAGTCACGAACTTAAATGACAACACTTAGCCAACTTGACATGCTAGATTGATGGGGTTAAGTCTCGAATTTGAATGAAAACACTTAACTTGCTGAACGGAAACCCTAGTTACGCGGTCCATTTCAGCAGTAACCCACTAGATGTATCATGGAACCCTGGAACTAGGCAGGGTGGGGCACGATTGCTGGGTTGATTGTAAGCAACCAGAACGACGGCTGAGTTGGTGCGCCATTGTAGGTTCAGGCGGACTATGGTCGTGCACGTAGTCCGAAGTTGAAAAAGCAGGCATTGGGCATCAGTAGATTTATCTGTGCGTCTTGATTCGTGTCGGTCGTTGGCACCATAGGGCTTGATACACCCTATGGTGGACCTAGCATAGGTGACTACATTCGTGATAGGGCCGTATGACACAGACACATAACGAGCTAGGACTTGTAGGGAGCCGATCGATTGGTGGATCGTTCCGTTGGACCTAGTAATGGGTCATTCCACGATATCGGGCCAAGGGATCATTTCATGGTTAATATAAGACATGGGTTTGGGATACTAGTACAAATGGTAAAGCGGACCTTGAACATGCGATGTTATACTTGATTTATCATGTTATCTTAGTCTATCTTTCCCATCATGACATCATTCTTATGTTCACTTTCACTTTATACATGTCATGTTACCTTTACCTATTTTTATGCTGAAAGTCACTAGGACTTACCAGTCTTTATGACTGACCCGTTTTCTTTTGTCTCTTTTTCTTCCATTTCCCCCCCAGGTTCTCAGGGAGGAAACTCTAGCACTTAGCTTGGATTTCGCTTGCTTCCGGTTCAACTCATGTACGGTTTGGTCTTGAGCTATGCTATGGCTGCTTTTCTGCTACCTTTGGGGAATTATGCTACTTTTGTTATTTTAAGTTTTATGCTTCTTTATTTATGCAAGGCGGAACTTGTTGTAATGGAAAATGATAGCTTTGACTATTTGGTACTTCGAATGTAAAAGGCTTTGACTATTTTGGAATAACGAAATTTAGCTTTTGATTCTTCCGTTGTTTTGAATATGTTCTGTCTTGTGATATTTCTGTGTTTGTTTACCTAGATAGCGCTCCTCCAAAACTAGTGCACTCCCTTTGTGAGTGACCCTAGCGGAGGTGGGGTGTTACACTTGGTATCAGAGCAGAAGGTTACCAGACTGGGCAAAATTTTTAAAAACCTTCTAAAACTATTTTCGAAAACTGTTTATAAAGAAGCATTTATCGAGAAGAGTTTTATTTTTAAGGCTACTCCCCAAAATCCATTAGCACTTTCCTTTGTTTCCTTGCTTGAATCTTTTTCTTTTTGATTTTCAGCATGTCTGGGGACCTTTACCTTCCTGAGGGAGTAACCGTACCTGGCTGGTTTCGAAGGTACTTAGAAGCTAGGGCCAATGTCGCGGGCCCGTCAGATATCCCTCCTCCTCCCCCAGTGGTTGCAGTTCCTCCTCCTACTCCTCCTCCTCTTGGTAATGCTTTCACAAAGACGTGTAGAGACTTCAAGGCTATGGGTGGAAAGGACGTCGTTGGAACTCAAACCTTCGTTGAAGCGCGAAACTGGCTAAAGTAGACTGAAGACTTGTTTGTTATCCTCGATGTAGAGGATCATAGGAAAATTCAGTTGGCGGCATGGTTGTTGAAAGAGGAAGCTGCATTTTGGTGGGAAGTCACCAACGCTACCAGGCCAGTTGAGACTTGGGCAGACTTTAGAGGGAGGTTTGGGCTTAAGTTTTTATCGTCAGCAGAAGAAAGTCTTCAGATGGAGAGATTCCTAGCACTCAAGCAAGGGGACATGACTGTTAGGGAGTACGTGAATAAGTTTAATCAGCTTGCTAGATTTGGATTGGATTTGGTTAACACGGCTCAGAAGAAGGCTCTACGCTTTGCTCGAGGATTGAACGAGCCACTACACAGTTTGGCCATGACTCATGTACCCATGGGGGCGACCTTTGAGAGCTTGGTGGATATGGCCCTACTGTATGAAGAAGACGAGAATGGCAAGAAGGAGGTCAAGGCTAGTGAAACACCCCACCTCCGTTAAGGTCACTCTCAAAGGGAATGCCCTAATTTTGGTGAAGGTTTATAAGTATAAGTCACAGATATACAAGACAGATATAAGAACACATATTTGAAAACAGCGGAAAAACAACAAACTTTTATTTCATAAAGCCAATACGTGTTACAACCACATCTTCATAATTGTCTTACATCTTTTCCCAAAACATAACATAACACTTTCATAATCTGTCTTGATTACAACATTTAAAGAAGCATAAATAAAACATAGATAAACTGCAAAAGCCCATAGTGGATTGTCCAAAGCCATAGTTCAAAAACAGGAAGTTCCAAGCAATACATTTCTCTTCTTCAAGCTGGATGGTGGAGGCTGATCAAGCTGCTGTGTTCCCTCCCTGAGGACCTGGGGGGGGGGGGGAAACGGAAGAAAGAAGACGAAAGAAAAGTAGAGTCAGACATAAAGCCTGAGTAAGTCTAGTACTATTTTGTCTATGAATAAAGAACTGGGTATGATAAGTATAATCAAGAAGTGGGAAAGCACTATAAACTTGATTAAGCTGTCTAGGGTCGAATATACTATCGTACCCCATGTCAATCTCTGAACCCATATAAACTAGTTCCCAACTGGCACCCCAAAATCAGGGTGATGTGATCCATTCAATGATGATCGGCTCCTACTCGCATAGTTACATGTGTCTTACGGCCCCCGATGTTGTAGTTACCTATGATGGTCCCACCATGGGGTGTATCAAGTCCCATGGCAGCGACCCGACACAACCTTGGAATGCACAGGTATGCTACTGGTGCCCAGTGCTTTATTTTTCTACGCCGGAGTGTGTGCACGCCCGCACCCCATTAGAACCTACACTGCTACACCACCGCCGTCGTTTTGACCTCTTACAATCAGCCCAGTAATCGTGCCCCACCCTGCCTAGTTTCAGGGTATCATGATACACCGTGTAGGGTTACTGCTGAAAAGGGTCCCCCGTTACTAGGTTTTCTATCTCTAGCCAACATGCTAAGTTGGTTAAGTGTTTTGCTAACCTAACCCCCACCAGTTCGTTTAGTTTAGCATGTTACATTTTGATTAAGTCTTAGTCCACTTAATCCTAACAATCCTGACTCAGCCTTAATTGTCTTATTAAGGCCCTGACCTCTCACATTAGACAGGTATTGTTGTGGCTGCCTGTTGCCGGTTGGTTCCGGGCAGTCTTACGCCACAACTCAGTCTAACCTCGGGTCCTTATTGGGCTCCATGTTTAACCTCTCACATTGGATAGGTATTGTTGTGACTACTGGACAGCCGGGCGGTTCCGGGCAGGTTTACATCACAACTCAATCCAACCTCGGGTTAAACATATCGTATTTTCTACATTTACATATTTTGTCTTTCTTCTTTATTTATATGTAAATATTTGCGGCCCATTATTTAGTTAATGGTGTAAAGGTTACACCAATCATGGGCCCAACCCATTCTTGAATTTGGGCCCTTTTACTTTAGTTTTCATTCATTAAATTAATTTAGCCCAACGTTATTTACCCCCGTTTTTACACGTCCGTTTATATATATTGGGCTTAGCCTTTTAAAGCCCAATTTAACCATGCGAAAGGGGAGGCTCAAAGCATAATTACATACACAAAAAGGGGAAGGTGAGCGTATGAACTTGCAAAATGACGTTGGAAATACAAACTAGAACGGGTGTACTTGCATAGTGGTAACATAGGTGACATGAATCAAAGTATGTGAACTTGTAATTGAGATATCATTATTGACACATGAACCTATATTTTTATTTAGCCATAATGTCAAACATAAGCATGGCATAAATATTTCTAGCATAAGCATGGCATAATGTCAAACATAAGCATGGCATAAATACTTCTAGCATAAACAGGGCATAATGTCAAACATAAGCATGGCATAATATCAAACATAAGCATGGCATAAGTATAGTTAAATTTGTTCACATAACCATGGCATAAATATTTTCTAACATGAAATCATGATTCTTACTTTAGTCATGTAAACTTACAAAAAGGGACTTTTTGAACCTAACCTAGCCATGTACCACATAGGTCATCACATAATTCTTGTAAACAATATAGACTTAACATGAATTTCAATTATGCCAAATATCAATCATAGCCTAGCCATATTCATAAGTTTGCAAATAGGTTTTCTAGTACAAAAGCATGGCTTAATACATGATGCCAAATTTCCAACATAATTTCATATGGATTATAATAACCAAACTTGTTTTAATTACCTACAAATTGATTTATGCACAAAAATATACATCTTGATAGCATAGTAGCAAAACCCCAAACTTGCATGAATTTCAATCAACTACATACATGTAGCTTCGTCATAGATTACATAATTTGCGCAATATTCCAAACGTATACTTGCATAGAACTACCGCATGTAGTTCTTTATAATGAATAACATAATTTTGCACAAATATGAATTACTTTATTATCCCAATTCAAGCATACAAATCAATACAGTTGTTTATTCATACCAAAGTAATACTCTACTTACAATCGTTGCGATGAATTCTCTAATTTAGGGATTGAAGATGCAAATTCCTTTGTTGAATTGATTTGTTTAGGTTGCTCTAAGCTTTAGAATCCTCCTCCTAATCCTCTCTCCAATGTGGTGGCTACTCCTAGTCGTTCCTCGGCAACATGGCGGCTATGCTTTTATTTTTGAATGAATAGATTAGGGTTTAGTCTAGGGTTGTTTATATAGAGGTTAGGAACTGATTAGGACCATTGATGTTGCTTGGATTGATCGTAGCCATCCATCCTAAGGAGAGACCAATTAGAGCCTGCCACCTAGCCCTAATGACAAAGCAGACCACAGAAAATCGGAGGAACACAGACCTGGCCAGCCAGGTTAGACTGGGCTTGACCAGGTCGATACCCCTGTCGACAGGGCTATCGACAGCCCTGTCGACATGGGTAGCCCAGGTCGACAGCCCAGTCGACCTGGGTGGCCCAGGCGGGTGTTCTTCCACCCTGGCCCATTGGGCCCCACTTCGGAATATTTAATTATTTAATTCTGTTTGAATTTTAAACTTAATTCTCAAACTTCCGAAGGCCATATCTTCTTCATACGGACTCCGTTTTTCGAAAACTCGGACTCTATTTCGCGTATTTTTCCGAGACGAACGCAATGGCGTATCCCGTTTCCCTTAGTTCTTTGATTTAAAATTAATTATACTTTAATTTGTTAATTTCACAGTTATAGAATTCGCGGGGTGTTACATTCTCCCCCACTTAAAAGGATTTCGTCCCCGAAATCTTCAAGTTGGGAGGAATGTATATCCTAACATCCAATCATCCATCTACTCATCCATCAAACACGAGTATCCATTGTCCTTAAAAGACTTCTAATGCTTCATGATCATATGCGAAGTGTGTGTGTACATGAACTTATCTAATGCAAAATCAGGCGGTCTACTGATTCAGTTGACCTCCTTAATGCGAATCATGTAAGTGCCATGAATCCATTATGTATGCAAATTTTCCTATTTATGATTCTACATGAGTGCACAATCATTCATACAAATGCAACATCCATATGACAACACATTACAATTCAACCATATACGAATGCAAACATATATGCATATGCAATATGAAGTGATTGAGCCGATCTAAAACCTAGATTGTGTGTGTATGTGCAACCACGAGCAACCACTAGCAATCACTTGCAACCATCATACATAACATGTTTCAATTACATGTTTTCATCCAAAAGGGTTTCTACCTAAAAGATAAGGTCGAGGAAATATACCCTAAAAAGATAGATAAAAGCGCAACTTAAGGAAAAAGAAGGATCAAGGACGTACCCTCGAATAGAAAAGGGTATGCAGTGCGTATTCTAGCTTCAGTTTCCCAAGGACGTACCTTCGCGGTTGCGTAGCTTCTTCACTTCCGTTCCTAGTATGCGGGTTGGAACCTTTCTTATGGTTGCTTCGCGTTCCACTTCGGCCTCTTCGAGTATATTTGGCTCTACCACTTCAGCAGACTCATGTAGACATTTTCGTAGATGTGAAACGTGAAAAACGTTGTGGACTCCAGCCAACTTCTCGGGTAGCTCTAATCTATAGGCCATTTTCCCAATCTTCTCGATGATAGGGAATGGTCCTACGAACCTTGGTGCTAGCTTTCCTGTGGTTCCGAAACGAACAACGTTTCTTAGCGGTGATACCTTGAGAAAAACTCTGTCTCCAACTTCAAATTCAAGGTCGGTTCTCCTCTTGTCGGCATAGGACTTTTGTCTGTCTTGGGCCGTCTTCATCCTTCTTCGTATTAAGTCTACTTTCTCTGAAGTCTCTCGGATCATGTCTGGTCCTAGTATGAGCTTATCAGTAGACTCCCACCAACAAGTGGGCGATCGGCACGGTCTTCCATATAAAGCTTCGAAGGGCGCCATTCCGATGGTTGCTTGATAGCTGTTGTTGTAGGCAAATTCCACCAAAGGAAGGTGGTCTTCCCATGTCCCTCCGAAGTCAAGGACGCATAACCTTAAAAGGTCTTCCAAAACTCTGTTCACTCTCTCCGTTTGGCCGTCGGTTTGGGGATGATAGGCTGTGCTCAAGCATAACTGCGTTCCTACTGCTTCTTGCAGACTCCGCCAAAACTCGCTGGTGAAGATGGGGTCTCGGTCGCTAACAATGCTAGATGGTATTCCGTGGAGTCGAACGATTTCCTTGAGGTAAAGTGATGCTAGGGATGAGGCATTTCTTTTACTTTTGACCGGTACAAATTGGGCGCTTTTAGTAAGCCTATCCACTATTACCCAAATGCTAGTGTTGCCTCTCCTAGACCTAGGCAGCCCATCGATGAAGTCCATTGAGATGCTATCCCACTTCCACTGCGGGACCTCTAGAGGATGTAGTAGTCCACCAGGCTTTTTCTGTTCCGCCTTAACCTGTTGGCACACCATACACTTGGAAACGAACTCTGCCACATCCTTTTTCATGCCGTTCCAAAAGAAAGTCCTTTTTATGTCTTTGTACATTTTATCTCCGCCTGGGTGTATCGTCATCTTGGAGTGATGAGCTTCTTCGAGAACCTTCTTTATTAAATCGTTTGTCTGTGGGACGCATAGCCTTCCATCTCGCCTTAGTAAACCCTTATCGTCGATAGAGTATCTGTTGAGGTGACTTGAAGTCTCACCCCTAATTAGCCTATCAATTATTTCTACAAGCTGAGGGTCTTCGCGTTGTGATGTCCATACTGAGTCCACTAAAGTTGGGCGCACTTCGAGAGATGCTAGCAAGCCTGGTACGAAATCGGAGAAAGGCCTAAAGTTGAAGCTGGCTATAAACTCTAGGCTTTGTCTTTCAACAAACAACGGGCTTAGGGTCAATTTCTTTCGGCTCAACGCGTCTGCCACTACGTTGCCTTTGCCCGGAGTATAGGAGATTTCGAAATCGTACGAGGCAAGAAACTCCATCCACCTTTGTTGCCTCAAGTTAAGATCCTTCTGCGAGAAAAGATATTTCAACGATTTATGGTCAGTGTAAAGTTCGAACTTCTCACCTAGGAGATAGTGTCGCCAAGACTTGAGTGCAAAGACGATGGCGGCTAACTCAAGATCGTGGGTTGGGTAGTTCTTTTCGTGCACCTTCAACTGCCTCCCGCCATAAGCTACTACCCTTCCTTCTTGCATTAAGACGGCGCCTAGCCCTGTCCCACATGCATCCGTATAAACAGTGAACATCTTGCTCCCATCTGGCAGCGTCAAAACTGGGGCTGTTGTGAGAGCCCTTTTCAGTCGTTGGAAAGAAAACTCGCAATCCAAGTCCCAATTGAACACTAGGTTCTTCTTGGTCAATTTCGTGAGCGGAGCTGAGATCTTCGCAAAATCCCTTATGAATTTTCGATAGAAACCTGCTAGTCCTAGAAAGCTTCGGACCTCCGTTGCATTCCTTGGTGTCTTCCAATCCTGTACCGCCACTACCTTAGCAGGGTCCACTGCTAATCCTTGTTTGGATACTATGTGCCCAAGGAACCTCACCTCTTCTCTCCAAAAGTGGCATTTGGAGAATTTGGCTTTTAGTTGGTGGACTCGCAAAGTTTCCATGATTGCCCTTAAGTGTTGAGCATGTTCCTCTTCATTCTTTGAGAAGATAAGGATATCATCTACGAAGACCACTACGAATTTGTTGAGGAAATCTCTAAATACCCTACTCATCAGGTCCACGAAGTAAGCAGGTGCATTTGTCAAGCCGAAAGGCATGACAAGCCATTCAAAGAAGCCGTCTGGGGTTCTGAACGCCGTTTTATCGATGCTATCTTCAGCCACCCTTAGCTGATGAAAACCGGTTGCCAAATCGAGTTGGGAGAAAACGGACGCTCCTACAAGCTGGTCAAATAAATCGTCAATTCTAGGGAGAGGGTGCCTATTCTTTTTCGTTAGCTTGTTGAGCTCCCTATAGTCAACACATAGACGGAGTGAACCATCCGCCTTTGTAGCGAACACCACTGGAGCGCCCCATTCTGAAATGCTCCTCCTAATGAACCCCTTCTCTAGAAGCTCTTTAATCTGTTTACTGAGCTCTTTTCTTTCTCGTGGAGCCATGTGTCTAACGGGCAACGCAACGGGCTTTGCATTATCCATAAGATATATGCGGAAGTTTATCTCCCGCTTCGGAGGCAAGCCCTTCACCTCTTCGAAGACATCCGGATATTCCCGGACCGCTCTAACTGATTGCAAATTTTCAACAGAGGCATCTAGCGACTCAAGATAACTAAGCATAACCGCATACGAGGGATTACAAGAAATTTCCAAAGTATTACCGAGCTGGGTTAGGAGCCTAACAACCCTTTTCTCACAATCGAGGATGGCCCCATTACTGGATAGCCAATCCATACCCAAAATCAAACCATACCCCGAAAAGCCCAAAACAAAGGCACTACATTGAAATTCTACACTTAGAATAGAAATTTTCAAATCCAAACAGATCATAGACAAATGAGCTGGGCCCCCAATTGGGTTTGAAACAATTAAGGGGTCCTCTACCATACTAGTTTTTAGGTGCAGAGATTCTACTAAAGCAGACGAGATAAAGGAGTGTGATGCGCCAGAATCAAATAAAGTGCGAACGGGGTGATCATAAAGATAAACTACACTTTCTACAGAAGTGTTTGTACCTCGCTGTTGCAAAGGTGGTGCTTCCAGCACATGAACCTGTGCCCTTGGAGTGGATCCAGACCCCTGCCCCTGCCCTCGTTTCTTTGGGCAGTCCTTAGCCCTGTGGCCTGTCTGACCGCAAGAAAAGCATCCACCATTCTCCTTGGCCTTCTTTTTCCGGCAGTCCTTTACTAAGTGCCCCACTTTGCCACAGAAATTACACTTCCTCTTCTCCTTGTTGCCTTTCCCGCCTTTCTTAAAGTCTGTCTTCTTAGGTTGCAAACCCTCTTTCTTCCCTTGAGAGCTTTCTGCCTTTGTCTCCTTCTTGCCCTTATCCTCTTCATTCAGCAACGCCATTTGCACCAATCTTTCATACGTGGCTCCCATGGGTATATGGGTCATGGCCAAACTGTGTAATGGCTCATTTAACCCCTTGACGAAACGGAGAGCCTTCTTGTGCGGGGTGTTGACTAGGTCAAGCCCAAACCTAGCCAGCTCATCAAACTGATTCACATACTCTCTAACAGTCTTGTCTCCTTGCTTAAGAAATAAGAATTTCTCCAACTGCAAACTTCTTTCCGCATCTGAGAGAAATTTGGTCTCAAACCTTGCCCTAAAGTCCTCCCATGTCTCTACTGGTCTTTCAGCATTAGTGACTTCCCACCAGTAGGAAGCCTCGCCCTGCAATAGCCACACCGCCAATTGTACTTTTTGTCTGTCCTCTACCTCGAAGATGGTGAATAGATCCTCAGTTTCTTTCAGCCAATTTCTAGCTGCTACGAAGGACTCAGTTCCATGGAAATCCCTTCCTCCCATAGCTTTAAAATCCTTACATATCTTAGCAAACGCGTTTCCTCGCGGAGGAGGTGGAGGAAGAGGTGCTGCTGCAGCTGGATGATTTCCTGCAGCTGGGGGAGGAGGAACGGTAGGACCTGGCTGAGTGGCCCTTGCTTCTAAGAACCGTCTAAACCAACCAGGTATTGGTACCCCTTCCGGCAAGTTAAGATCTTCGGACATGCTGAAACAAAAAGGATAGGTTCAAAACGAAGGATAAGAGATAGTACCTATGGCTTTGGGGAGTGGACTTTGCCTTTAAAAATGAAATAATATTTTTATCTTTTAAAAATGCTTCTTTAAATTTCTTTTTGAAAATAAATTTTCAAAACTTTTTATCTTATCTGGTAAACCTATGCTCTGATACCAAGTGAAACACCCCACCTCCGTTAAGGTCACTCTCAAAGGGAATGCCCTAATTTTGGTGAAGGTTTATAAGTATAAGTCACATATATACAAGACAGATATAAGAACACATATTTGAAAACAGCGGAAAAACAACAAACTTTTATTTCATAAAGCCAATACGTGTTACAACCACATCTTCATAATTGTCTTACATCTTTTCCCAAAACATAACATAACACTTTCATAATCTGTCTTGATTACAACATTTAAAGAAGCATAAATAAAACATAGATAAACTGCAAAAGCCCATAGTGGATTGTCCAAAGCCATAGTTCAAAAATAGGAAGTTCCAAGCAATACATTTCTCTTCTTCAAGCTGGATGGTGGAGGCTGATCAAGCTGTTGTGTTCCCTCCCTGAGGACCTGGGGGGGGGGGGGGGGGAAACGGAAGAAAGAAGACGAAAGAAAAGTAGAGTCAGACATAAAGCCTGAGTAAGTCTAGTACTATTTTGTCTATGAATAAAGAATTGGGTATGATAAGTATAATCAAGAAGTGGGAAAGCACTATAAACTTGATTAAGTTGTCTAGGGTCGAATATACTATCGTACCCCATGTCAATCTCTGAACCCATATAAACTAGTTCCCAACTGGCACCCCAAAATCAGGGTGATGTGATCCATTCAATGATGATCGGCTCCTACTCGCATAGTTACATGTGTCTTACGGCCCCCGATGTTGTAGTTACCTATGCTAGTCCCACCATGGGGTGTATCAAGTCCCATGGCAGCGACCCGACACAACCTTGGAATGCACAGGTATGCTACTGGTGCCCAGTGCTTTATTTTTCTGCGCCGGAGTGTGTGCACGCCCGCACCCCGTTAGAACCTACACTGCTACACCACCGCCGTCGTTTTGACCTCTTACAATCAGCCCAGTAATCGTGCCCCACCCTGCCTAGTTTCAGGGTATCATGATACACCGTGTAGGGTTACTGCTGAAAAGGGTCCCCCGTTACTAGGTTTTCTATCTCTAGCCAACATGCTAAGTTGGTTAAGTGTTTTGCTAACCTAACCCCCACCAGTTCGTTTAGTTTAGCATGTTACATTTTGATTAAGTCTTAGTCCACTTAATCCTAACAATCCTGACTCAGCCTTAATTGTCTTATTAAGGCCCTGACCTCTCACATTAGACAGGTATTGTTGTGGCTGCCTGTTGCCGGTTGGTTCCGGGCAGTCTTACGCCACAACTCAGTCTAACCTCGGGTCCTTATTGGGCTCCATGTTTAACCTCTCACATTGGATAGGTATTGTTGTGACTACTGGACAGCCGGGCGGTTCCGGGCAGGTTTACATCACAACTCAATCCAACCTCGGGTTAAACATATCGTATTTTCTACATTTACATATTTTGTCTTTCTTCTTTATTTATATGTAAATATTTGCGGCCCATTATTTAGTTAATGGTGTAAAGGTTACACCAATCATGGGCCCAACCCATTCTTGAATTTGGGCCCTTTTACTTTAGTTTTCATTCATTAAATTAATTTAGCCCAACGTTATTTACCCCCGTTTTTACACGTCCGTTTATATATATTGGGCTTAGCCTTTTAAAGCCCAATTTAGCCATGCGAAAGGGGAGGCTCAAAGCATAATTACATACACAAAAAGGGGAAGGTGAGCGTATGAACTTGCAAAATGACGTTGGAAATACAAACTAGAACGGGTGTACTTGCATAGTGGTAACATAGGTGACATGAATCAAAGTATGTGAACTTGTAATTGAGATATCATTATTGACACATGAACCTATATTTTTATTTAGGCATAATGTCAAACATAAGCATGGCATAAATATTTCTAGCATAAGCATGGCATAATGTCAAACATAAGCATGGCATAAATACTTCTAGCATAAACAGGGCATAATGTCAAACATAAGCATGGCATAATATCAAACATAAGCATGGCATAAGTATAGTTAAATTTGTTCACATAACCATGGCATAAATATTTTCTAACATGAAATCATGATTCTTACTTTAGTCATGTAAACTTACAAAAAGGGACTTTTTGAACCTAACCTAGTCATGTACCACATAGGTCATCACATAATTCTTGTAAACAATATAGACTTAACATGGATTTCAATTATGCCAAATATCAATCATAGCCTAGCCATATTCATAAGTTTGCAAATAGGTTTTCTAGTACAAAAGCATGGCTTAATACATGATGCCAAATTCCCAACATAATTTCATATGGATTATAATAACCAAACTTGTTTTAATTACCTACAAATTGATTTATGCACAAAAATATACATCATGATAGCATAGTAGCAAAACCCCAAACTTGCATGAATTTCAATCAACTACATACATGTAGCTTCGTCATAGATTACATAATTTGCGCAATATTCCAAACGTATACTTGCATAGAACTACCGCATGTAGTTCTTTATAATGAATAACATAATTTTGCACAAATATGAATTACTTTATTATCCCAATTCAAGCATACAAATCAATACAGTTGTTTATTCATACCAAAGTAATACTCTACTTACAATCGTTGCGATGAATTCTCTAATTTAGGGATTGAAGATGCAAATTCCTTTGTTGAATTGATTTGTTTAGGTTGCTCTAAGCTTTAGAATCCTCCTCCTAATCCTCTCTCCAATGTGGTGGCTACTCCTAGTCGTTCCTCGGCAACATGGCGGCTATGCTTTTATTTTTGAATGAATAGATTAGGGTTTAGTCTAGGGTTGTTTATATAGAGGTTAGGAACTGATTAGGACCATTGATGTTGCTTGGATTGATCGTAGCCATCCATCCTAAGGAGAGACCAATTAGAGCCTGCCACCTAGCCCTAATGACAAAGCAGACCACAGAAAATCGGAGGAACACAGACCTGGCCAGCCAGGTTAGACTGGGCTCGACCAGGTCGATACCCCTGTCGACAGGGCTGTCGACAGCCCTGTCGACATGGGTAGCCCAGGTCGACAGCCCAGTCGACCTGGGTGGCCCAGGCGGGTGTTCTTCCACCCTGTCCCATTGGGCCCCACTTCGGAATATTTAATTATTTAATTCTGTTTGAATTTTAAACTTAATTCTCAAACTTCCGAAGGCCATATCTTCTTCATACGGACTCCGTTTTTCGAAAACTCGGACTCTATTTCGCGTATTTTTCCGAGACGAACGCAATGGCGTATCCCGTTTCCCTTAGTTCTTTGATTTAAAATTAATTATACTTTAATTTGTGAATTTCACAGTTATAGAATTCGCGGGGTGTTACAGCTAGTGAGTCTCAAAGCAAGAAGGTAGACTTCGAGAAAGGAGGCAAGAACAACAACAGCAATAATGGCAACAAGTCACGTGAGAAAAGAAAATGCAACTTCTGTGATATTGATGGGCATATAGTCAAGGATTGTAGAAAGAAGAAGATGAAGATAGGAGCATGCTTTCAGTGTGGTGATACTGGACATATCAGCAAGAACTGCCCTAAGAAGCAAGGGCAAGGCCCGCAAGCAGGACCTTCTAGGGGTACATCTTTAACTTCTTTTCCTAGATGCTCGGTTTTATCTTGTATATCTTTTCAATCCTATCTTGAGACCCTTAGGTAGAACCCTATGGATGTAAACATGTATTTGAAACATGTTATGGTTGATGTTTGCAAATGGTTGCAAGTGGTTGCTCGTGGTTGCATAACACACATTAGGCACTAGATCGGCTCAGACACATTTTCATATTGCATATGCATGAGTGTTTATACTTATTTATGGATGAAATTGGATGTGTTATCATGTGAATGTTGCATATGGATGAATGTTTGTGCACACATATAGTGTTTATGTGACTAGGACTATTTGCATACATGTTGGATTCATGGCACTAAACATATTTTGCATTAAGAAGATCAATCAGGCCTGATCATTTGCATTAGATAAGGAACATATACACACACTTTCTGCATATGTTCATATAGCATTAGAAATCTTTTTAAGGATAATGATTGCTTGTGGATGATGTTTTGAGTAGATGGATGATGGATGATAGGACACACTCTTCTTAACTTGAAGATTTCGGGGACGAAATCCTTTAAGGAGGGGAGAATGTAACAACCCGAATTTTAATAACATATTAAAATCATAAATAAAGGCAGAATTAAATTTTAAAATAAGAATCAAGGAAAGCGGGTTACGCCATTGTGTTCGTCTCGAAATTCTGCATGGAATAGAGTCCGAGTTTTCGAAAATCGGAGTCCGTATGACCAAGTTATGACCCTCCGAAGTTTCAGAAATTTTCAGAATAAAAAACAGCTCGAAATTCGAATTTCAAATATTCAAAAACAGGTGCCAGGGCTGGGCGGGAAAAGTTCCCGCCCAGGACCCAGGTTGACCGGGTAGTCGACCTGGGTGGGGGGCAGGTCGACCATAGGGTCGACCCTAGTGTCGACCTTGTCCCCAGGGGGTCGACTACCCAGTCGACCTCCCCCCTGTTTTTGGCCAGGTCGAGCCTGGTTCGGTCAGGTTGGTTTTTGGGTGCTATTTTTAGGCCTGTGACGTGTTTTGATGGTTCATATGAGTTCTAGGGTTAATCCTAAGGCCTAAACTAGTTCCTACTTCTATATAAACACCCTAAGACCTAACCTAGTTCATCACAAATCATTCTAACACCGTTATACCGCTGAGTCTCCTCTTGAACCATGGCCGCTGCCTCCAAATTAAAGCTTAAGCACTCAAACTAGATTCAAACCAAAGATCAACGTTTCTACAACAATTCAAGAGAATAGATCAACGTCACTACAACGATTCTACGACAATTTCTGTTCTTAATTGTCGATCCACGCGCTATAAGTTCAAGTTACTTTTAGATAAAAACTATAAACTTAATAATGACATGTTGTAAATTGGAATTGGATCTATGTATGATAATTGATTCATATCTATTCTTGTTGATCTTGACTTTTTGAGAATATTGCTTTGAGTTCAGTTTGGGCCTATTCATGTTGTAAATAAAACTCTTTCATAACATTATCATGCCTATGACGTTGAAGCTATTGTTAATGGCCAAGGACTATGACTGTGAACATAAGACTATGCCTATGCCTATGACTACGACAAGGACAATTGTGACTAATCACCTATGACTCATGACTATGAATTATTGTCTATGATTATGAACATCAGACTATGCCCATGCCTATAACTATGACAAGGACAATTGTGGATTTTGGCCATTAACAATATTGTAGTTAATGCAATTCTATTGTAAAAATCTAACTTTTGAACCTATGATTAGATCCAAACATACTATTATATCATCCTAATGGTGTTGAATCTAATTTATGTGAATTAGTGAATCATCTTGTGTTTATCATGTTAAAACTAAATCTAAATTATTAATTTAGATCTTAGTATGCTCACTATGACATCACGGTTATGAATCTTTGTTTAAGCTATGACATGTTATGATGCAAATTTGGGTAGATCTATTATAGATCCAAACTATGTTGACATTTAAATTGATAATCAAGTCTAAATTATCATTTATGCCTATTATGCTAAGATTAGGATGTTTGGGACTATCCCCTTATGCCATGACTATCACCTTATTATGCTAGATCTGAAAGCCTATTATTTTCTATTTGCCAGTGATGTTGTAACCAATTGTCTCAAGTTATATCATGCTAGTCTTGTAATCCCTTTATCACTTTATGCTCGTCCTTTTTGCCTATCATAGTTTTGATGTTATTCCCTTTATTTATAAATTTAGATTTACTTGTAGTATAGATCGATTCACGTTTACGTGCGATGGGAATACGATTTGGGAAGATTAGGCAAAACATGAATTGGTTATGAACATGAATCATGAACTAGATAATAGGTATAAAGTGAAACATGAACATTGTTATAACTTGAATCTGGATATGGATGTAAAACTTGCCTTAAAACTTGAACATGGACATGACACTTAGAATAAACTTGAACATGGCCAACTCGAGGTTGGGTTGAGTTTGCAGTGTAATTCTGCCCGGAACCGCCCGGCAAATCCAGTGACTGCAAACAATAGGATCCAATGTGGGTAGTTGGTCATATCGTGCTTATAACCCGAGGTTAGACTAGGTTGTGGTGTAAATCTGCCCGGAACCGCCCGACGAATCCAGTGACCATAACAACAAGTCTAATGTGAGAGGTTGGGGTGCATTAATGAATTAATGCCACATGATAGGGTTAAGTCATGAACATGAAAGACAACACTTAACCAACTTGAAACATGATTGGTAGGGTTAGGCGATGAACTTAAATGACAAACACCTAACCAACTTGACACGTGAATTGTAGGGCTAAGTCACGAACTTAAATGACAACACTTAGCCAACTTGACATGCTAGACTGATGGGGTTAAGTCTCGAATTTGAATGACAACACTTAACCTGCTGAACGGAAACCCTAGTTACGCGGTCCATTTCAGCAGTAACCCACTAGATGTATCATGAAACCCTGGAACTAGGCAGGGTGGGGAACGATTGCTGGGCTGGTTGTAAGTGACCAGAACGACGGCTGAGTTGGTGCGCCAGTGTAGGTTCAGGCGGACTATGGTCGTGCACGTAGTCCGAAGTTGAAAAAGCAGGCATTGGGCATCAGTAGATTTATCTGTGCGTCTTGATTTGTGTCGGTGGTTGGCACCATAGGGCTTGATACACCCTATGGTGGACCTAGCACAGGTGACTACATTCGTGATAGGGTCGTATGACACAGACACATAACGAGCTAGGACTTGTAGGGAGCCGATCGATTAGTGGATCGTTCCGTTGGACCTAGTAATGGGTCATTCCACGATATCGGGCCAAGGGATCATTTCATGGTTAATATAAGACATGGGTTTGGGATACTAGTACAATTGGTAAAGCGGACCTCGAACATGCGATGTTATACTTGATTTATCATGTTATCTTAGTCTATCTTTCCCATCTTGACATCATTCTTATGTTCACTTTCAGTTTATACATGTCATGTTACCTTTACCTGTTTTTATGCTGAAAGTCACTAGGACTTACCAGTCTTTATGACTGACCCGTTTTCTTTCGCCTCTTTTTCTTCCATTTCCCCCCAGGTTCTCAGGGAGGAAACTCTAGCACTTAGCTTGGATTTCGCTTTCTTCTGGTTCAGCTTATGTACGGTTTGGTCTTGAGCTATGCTATGGCTGCTTTTCTGCTACCTTTGGGGAATTATGCTACTTTTGTTATTTTAAGTTTTATGCTTCTTTACTTATGCAAGGCATAACTTGTTGTAATGGAAAATGACCGCTTTGACTATTTGGTACTTTGAATGTAAAAGGATTTGACTATTTTGGAATAAGAAATTTAGCTTTTGATTGTTCCGCTGTTTTGAATATGTTCTGTCTTGTGATATTTCTGTGTTTGTTTACCTAGATAGCGCTCCTCCAAAACTAGTGCATTCGCTTTGTGAGTGACCCTAGCGGAGGTGGGGTGTTACAGACCTCCTTCTTGTCATTCTTGTCTTCTTCATAAAGTAGGGCCATATCCACCAAGCTCTCAAAGGTCGCCCCATGGGTACATGAGTCATGGCCAGACCATGCAGTGGTTCGTTCAGTCCCCGTACAAATCGTAGAGCCTTCTTCTGGGCCATGTTAACCAATTCCAATCCAAACCTAGCAAGTTGGTTAAACTTGTTCACGTACTCCCTAACCGTCATGTCCCCTTGCTTGAGCGCTAGGAACCTCTCCATCTGAAGGCTTTCTTCGGCTGGTGATAAAAACTTAAGCCCATACCTTCCTCTAAAGTCAGCCCAAGTCTAAACGGGCCTAGTAGCGTTGGTGACTTCCCACCAATGAGAAGCTTCCTCTTTCATCAGCCATGCCGCCAACTGAACTTTCCTATGATCCTCTATATCGAAGATAACAAACAAGTCCTCGGTTTCTTTCAGCCAATTTTGTGCTTCAACGAAGGTTTCGGTTCCTACAAAGTTCTTGCCAGTTTCTCGCGGAGGTTGAAGAGGAGGAGGAGGAGAAGCCTCGGTTGGGGGAACGACGTTAGCTTGTCCCACGGCTGGTGTCGTGGCCTCTAAGTACCTACGGAACCAACCGGGTATTTGCACGCCTTCAGGCAAGTTGAGATCCCCAGACATGCTGAAAAACGAAAAGAAAAAAAAGATTCAAACGAGGTAATGAAGGAAAGCGCTAATGGCTTTTGGGGAATAGCCCTTTTTTCTTTTAAAGTAAAACTTTTCTTAAAAGATACTTCTTTATAAACGGTTTTGAAAATAGTTTTAGAAGGTTTTTAAAACTTTTGCCCAGTCTGGTAACCTTCTGCTCTGATACCAAGTGTAACACCCCACCTCCGCTAGGGTCACTCACAAAGGGAATGCACTAGTTTTGGAGGAGCGCTATCTAGGTAAAAAAACACAGAAATATTACAAGACAGAACGTAAATAAAACAGCAGAAGAATCAAAAGTTAAATTTCCTTACTTTCAAAAAGAGTCAAAACCTTTTACATCCAAAGTACCAACTATCATTTTCCATTACAACAAGTTCTGCCTTGAATAAATAAAGAAGCATAAAACTTGAAACAACAAAAGTAGCTTAATTCCCCAAAGGTAGCAGAAATGCAGCCATAACATAGCTCAAGATCAAACCGTACATGAGATGAACTGAAAGCAAGTAGAAATCCAAGCTAAGCGCTATAGTTTCCTCCCTGAGAACCTGGGGGGGAGAAACAAAAGAAAACGAGGCGAGAGAAAATGGGTCAGTCATAAAGACTGGTAAGTCCTAGTGACTTTCAGCATAAAAACAGGAAAAGGTAACATGACATGTATAAACTGAAAGTAAACATAAGGATGATGACAAGATCGACATGATAAACTAAGATAACAAGATAAATCAAGATAAATCAAGTATAGCATCGTATGTTCAAGATTCGCTGCACCAACTGTACTAGTATCCCAACCCATGTCAAATATTAACCATGAAATGATCCCTTGGCCCAATACCATGAATGACCCATTACTAGGTCCAACGGAACGATCCACTAATCGATCGGCTCCCTACAAGTTCTAGCTCGTCATGTGTCTGTGTCATACGACCATATCACGAATGTAGTTACCTGTGCTAGGTCCACCATAGGGTGTATCAAGCCCTAGGGTGTCAACCACCGACACGAATCAAGCACGCACATGTAAACCTACTGATTCCCAGTGCCTGCTTTTTCAACTCCGGACTACGTGCACGACCATAGTCCGCCTGAACCTACACTGGTGCACCAACTCATCTGTCGTTCTGGTCGCTTACAATCAGCCCAGTAATCGTGCCCCACCCTGCCTAGTTCCAGGGTACCATGATACATCTAGTGGGTTACTGCTGAAATGGACCGCGTAACTAGGGTTTCCATCCAACAGGTTAAGTGTTGTCATTTAAATTCGTGACTTAACCCCATCAGTCTAGCATGTCAAGTTGGTTAAGTGTTGTCGTTCAAATTCATGACTTAACCCTACAAATCATGTGTCAAGTTAGTTAAGTGTTGTCTTTCATGTTCATGACTTAACCCTATCATGTGCCATTAATTAATTAATGCACCCTAACCTCTCACATTAGACCTGTCGTTGTGGTCACTGGATATGCCGGGCAGTTCCGGGCAGATTTACACCACAACTCAGTCTAACCTCGGGTTTCAAGCGCGATATGACCAACTACTCACATTGGATCCTATTGTTTGCAGTCACTGGATTTGCCGGGCGGTTCTGGGCAGATTTACACTGCAACTCAACCCAACCTCGAGTTGGCCATGTTCAAGTTCATTCTAGTGTCATGCCCATGTTTAAGTTTCATGTCAAGTTCGTGTCAAGTTTCATGGCGAGTTTCATGTCAAGTTTCATTATTCAACTTATGCCTATTATCAAGTTCATGATTCATGTTCATAACCAATTCATTTTTGCCTAATCTACCCAAATCGTATTCCCATCGCATGTAAACATGAAACTATCTAAATTACGAGCAAATCCAAATCCAGAAATAAAGGGAATAACATCAAAACTATGATAGGCAAAAAGGACGAGCATAAAGTGATAAAAGGGATTACAAGTCTAGCATGATATAACTTGAGATAATTGGTTACAACATCACTGGCATATGGAATAATAGCCTCAAAACATTAGGATTTCAAATCTAGCATAATAAGGTGATAGTCATGATAAAAGTTGACATAAGGTGACAGTCCAAAACTTGTGAATAATAACTTGATTCAACATCACAGGCATGATAATGTTATGGACATGAAAGGATTTGATTTACAACATGAATAGGCCCAATTTAATTTCATAGCAATATTCCCAAAAGTCAAGATCCAAGATGAACAAGGATAGATATGAATCAATTATCATACATAGGTCCAATTCCAATTTATAACATGTCCATATTAAGTTTATAGTTTTAATCTAAAATTAACTTGGACTTACAGTGCGCGGATCGAGAATTAGAAAGCCGAATTTGATTTTAGAATCTCTGTTTGATCGTCCTACTTGAAAATTCCCAAATTTGCAATTCCTAGTCATAGTCTTCAAGAAATAGTCCCCTTGTTTTATTTTAATATTAATATTTTGATTATCTCAGAGGCATCATAAGGACAGAATGAAACGGTGTGGAGAGAATGAGGCTAGGGGGCTGTTTATATAGGTTTAGAGTCATGAATCTGGTTACGAAACGAGTCTGAATACATCAGAATGCATCAAGTTCAAAAACTGGGTTTCGGGAGGCAGGTCGACCCCTTGGTCGACCCCCTGGTCGACCTGGGTATACAGGTCGACCCCCAGGTCGACCCCTTGGTCGACCTGGGTCCTGGGCGGGAAATTTCCCGCCCAGCCCGGGTGTGCGTTTTGAATTCGAATTTCAAATCTGTTTTACTTATTTGAATTTCTGAAACTTTGAAGGGTCATAACTTGGTCATACGGACTCCGTTTTTCGAAAACTTAGACTCTATTCCAAGCAGAATTTCCAGACGAACGCAATGGCGCAACCTGTTTCCCATGATTCTTATTTTAAAATTTAATTATACCTTGATTTCTTACCTTAACATGTAATTAAAATACAGGGTATTACACTGTTAATAGCGTATTATATTATATGATATTAGTTTAGCGGATCCTTAGGAGATGGAAATTCCCGTAACATCTCTTAACTTATTGCACTCGCGAACACTTTGGATAGGAGATGTGAATTAACGTAAGCATCTCTGGCGCCATGACACTCATATTATTACCTGATTTTTAATTTAACTGATATGAGAATATTTTATCTATGATTCGAGTATTTTTGTATTTTCATTGGTGCTCGGGTCAGCCTGAGTTTTTCAGTTAGCGAAGACCATATTATATTGAAGATGGAGATGGAGCTTGACAAATATTATCACTAGTATTATTCCGTTGCATATTGGTATGATTTATGATAGTAACTCTGATGTATTATTGTAATTTATAATCTAATGTATAATTTAATAGCTTCATGAACTGTTATTTGATTATTATCTTTTGTCCTTCCTCTATGAGATTCTGTGATTGTTTTTCTTCTTTCTTATGTTTCTTATATTTAATCCCAATAACAATCCCTATTTTTGATTTGTTCGGGTCGACATGTGGGAATTATTGTCGATTTGAATGGTCAAAAATGCAGGTTGTTACAGTTGGTATCAGAGCTTTGGTTTAGCGAAAACATTGGCTCTATTTGGGTTTAGCTCATTAGAGATAGGGTAGTAATACCCTAGAATGAGTTTGAGTGTATATGAGAGAGCGTACTTGTAATTTTGATATAAAAATGGTTTTGTATTGTGTTAGTTTGTTCTATTGAGTATTTATGAATTCTTGTCGATTTTTAGGACGCCAAAGCATCGATGGGGATTTCTAAACACTGGAGTAGGTTAGATCGACACAATATTTTTTTGAACTATATTTTATGTTTAATGTATTATTTTGAAAACTATTAATTTTGATTTATTGGTTGTTAGGAGATGATAATTTTCAATTATCATTGTTTGTTGTTCGATTAGTCGATATAACTAAATTATTGACTATTGAATGATTTTACAAAGAAAAATAAGTGAAGTATTGTAAATTAATTAATAATGAAATAAAAAGAATTTAAATATGAATTTGAGAATTTAATTTCGGGTGGTTTTGTAACATTGATTTAAAAATTGTTTTGAAATAATATAATTATATTTTAAAATGTAATTTCAATAGAAATTGTTTACTAGTGAAATTTTGAGTAAGTGTATACTCTCCTCTTGGCTTTGGAAATGATTTCGATGATGAGTGCACGCATCATCGACGTTTATTTTCAAGAGTCTGAGTTGGAGACCACTTAGAAACTTTTATATTTTGTTTTGAAAAATTGGGATTTCATTTAAATCTTTTAAATTATGGTTTGATAAAAAAGTATTTTATATATTATTTTGAAAGTTGATTTGGAAATGAAACCAAAGTTTAATTCTTAAGTTCTCAAAAAATTAATGATTTTCAAAATATTTGAAATGAAATAAAACCTGAAATTCTAGAAAAATTCTGAATTTTAAAGTAAGAAATTAACTTAAGAGAAATATAAATTCAAGAAGGAACCCTTAGAAACTTGAAATAATGAATTCGGAACAAACTGAAACAGTTGAACTTGTATAATAAACAAATTTTTCTATAGCATATATAAAACTTACCAATTAATTAAGAAGTTAAAAATGTTATAGGAAAAAGAAATTGAATAATATACAAGTATTAGCATGAATAATTGATAGTAAAATAAAAATTGATGCAACTTAAGTTTTGAAACAAACGATATGTACTTGTTTATGTTTGAAATTAAATTCAATAAACTAATGTAATTAAACTTATTCAATGAAATAAGCTAATGAAGTGGATTGTTTAGTTATGAATTATATATATTGATGTTGATAGATGGATGTTCGACGATTTAATATAGCCGATATTTTCAAGTTGAATATGATTGTTTAAATTGTTTTGTAAAAAATATAAATGAATAGGTGTGTAAACTTTAAATCTAACGAAGGTTAAATGAATTGATTAAATTTAATTAAAATGAACTCGTCGCGTAGCCGCAATCTGTAATTTTTAGAATTGAAGTTTAAATGAACGTATAGGATCCAAAATAAATCGGAATTCTTTGAAACAAGAATCTTTTGGAATATAATGTTTTAATGAAAGAGAAAAATTTAAATTTTGACTTGTAGATTTTAAGATATGTGTAATTCGAATTTTCAGAAAAATTGCGCTAGGGTAATTCATGACTTAAAAATAAAATATTAATAAAATAGAGGTTTTGAAATATACAAATTGACAACTTTCTTACTATGCCATTTCGAGGACGAAAAGTTTTAAGTGGGGGAGAGTGTAACATCCCAAGATTTTGTGACAATATAAATTATTTAATTTAATGTGATCAGGGACAATGTTGGTTTAAATATTAATTTTTTTTATTTGTTTATGTTGATTTATAATGAAAGTTGAAACTTAATATTGAAATATTTTGATTTGTGTAAATTATAATTGAAATACAAAATTTGAGTATTTTGATAATCGATATTTAAATTCATTTTAAAAGAAATTTTATTTATGAAATTTTTTTGAATTCTATTTTTGATTTGATTAGAGATTATAAAATTTTGAATTCAGTTTCAAAGTAAATAAGTTAAAACTGAATATTTTATTATTAAATATGTGAAATCTGACATTATTGCAAATAATCTCAGAATTCAATGAAATTAATTTTATTTCTGGAATTGTAATTTTTTGTAAGAACTAAAATTTCGTAGCTATCGGAGTTATCGTTTGATCGTAAGAATTTAAAACATGTAGAAATTTGTGCTTACAATTTAATTAAATAAACGAGTTTTAGAAGAAACTATTAGAGACTTTGAAATTGAGCTTTGAAACTTATTCCATTGCGTTCAGAAGGCGTCAAAACCTATAAATAGGCTGTAAATTGGCCCAATTTGGACACAGGTCCGTTTTGGGGCTTTATAACACGCAAAACGATAAATACATTATTATAATACTCAATCCCGAAACCCTAAAAACCCATGGCCGCCGTATGAATATGAATGGCGAGCATTCTTCGAAACTTCATGCCTTATTTTCTCCAAATCCACACAATGATTCGCGAAACTTCCAACACGAGAATTGTAGAGCTTAGAGAGAGCTTTCCATCAATACAGTTGACTTATGCTAGATGTTTCAAAATTCGCAAGAATCGAGCCTAGAAGGTGCGCGTTTCACTGTTTTCGAGGCGTTTTGGACCACCGCGAGGTGCGGATTTTGGGGTGCTGGCAAAGCTCGGGACAACGGACGTTGCGGCAGTGGTTGATCGATTCCTAGAGCTTCACGGTGTGGTGCGTGATTATGGTTTTCGACGGGTTTTGGGTTTCGTTCTTGGCTGGAAGCATTACGCGATGGGGAACGATGAGGAGAGCGGATGACATGGGCTGACGTGGCGCGATTTTAGTGGTGAGGAATTAGTTTATTTATTTTATTATAATTTGAAATTCCAATCATTTAAACGTGTATAGCTTTCTGCTACGAGGACGGATGTAACTACCCGGCTTTTTGCCCGGTTTTCGCCGATAATTAAACCAACTTAAACCATTCATAAAGACGGATAGTTATGGTTACTTCCATATTTGCACGAAAATAACCGAACTTTTCATTTCATTACCATAATATGACATCAGAGTTACAAGGAATACATCAGAGTACATTGATTTCACAGCAGAAGAAATACTAATTCAGCGGAAGAATGTGAATGCTCCAAAACATTTAGCTCCAGCTAAAACCAGAATCCTGCTTCAACCCACTTTAAGGATAAATTTGTGAACCAAACTACTAGGCTGTCCGTGTCAAAATTATGGGCACCCAGAGTTTAGGTGAGGGAACAATAAACTCTAGGTCAATCATGGGACTGGTATGAGAACTCAAAACAGTTGTTATTAGGATTCATTTTAAAGTTGGGTAATTCAACGAACCACGCCGCTAACGCGAAACGTGTTAACTCTATATGAATTCCCATGCGTAGAAATTCACTATGACTTTTGAAAAATGAAACTACCATAAGGCCTCGCGACACACACACAATGCAAACGCATACATGGGTGAGGTTTCTCCTTATGATAGTCAAAAATGCTTGATACGTGAAAATCCTCTGACATTATTATTAGTGCATAGTGTGAAAACAATTTCGCAAATAAATGTATTAATCCTAGCCAGCATAATGCCCTATCCCATTATATTGACAATCCTGCTGGTAGCAGGCTATACAACTAAAATCGCACAGGCCCGTAGTGGAAAATTGGTTTTCCAACAAATGACCAGGCAAAGGAACTTCCTTACCGAACCGATGGGTATGCCTCTAGAGGGACGCCCCGAGAACCAAATCGGGCTCTCTGCCAACACGAGGCCGGGTTACCCCTTAACTGGGTAACTTAGAGCACGCCTGAGTATATCACTTCCCAGTTGTTACCAACCTTTAAACCGGGCGCCCGCAACATCAACATCCATATAAATAGAAGTTATCCACATAGGTTAATACCTGGGATCCATACCATAGTACACCTTTTATCTAGAAGGAAATGACTACCCTTAACCTCGCTGCATCTTTCCTGTTTTAGCCATTTACCGGGTTGTGAGGCTTGCCGAGGTCACGATACACAAAGCTACGCTTAAACAAGCCATGCTTTGATCATCCATAGCTCATCGCATATCTTAAGTATGCCGCATTATCCATTAACAATGCATCACTGATTCCAATATATAACCTCTAAGCTCATACGTCTTAGAGAAGGGTGTTAAGCAAGAGAGTAATTCTCCACCACTAAATAGATATATATTGATAAAAGAATGCTACGCAGTTAATTACAATGTCAGACACACAATCCATACAGGTCCGTTCTGGGTTTGAACGAAACATCAATCCAGAATTCCTTCACATACGTTCGGGCTTCTTGTCACTTAACTGATATAAAATCCATCTGCAAATGGGAGCGACCCATTCGAGACATTTAGCAAGTTGTCCTTATGATATGAAGGGTCCCGGTCTTCAAAGTCGTCTCCAATGTCTTCAATTGCTCCACAACGTCGTATTATTACTTGGAATGGTTTTCGAACATATATTCGATCCCGATCTTTCCAAGAAATAAGCGTACTTTTAAAACAATAGTTACGGGTTACACAGGTTTTTCCATCCCAATCTTCTTCCAAATAATTGTGAATTCATTTAAAATTCAAAGTTGGATTTACTCTAAATTCCATAAATACATTTCCATCTTAACTCTTCTTGGAAATCAAATATACATCTTAGATCCTTATATCTCAAAAGCACAATTCTTCGTTCCCTTTTGTGTTACTCCTCTACTTTGAATTAAGGTTGGATTTATTCAATTCCCATAAACCCATTATCAATCTTAGCCCTTTCCTTGAAATTCAATATTCATTTCCAACCTTATATTTCAAAAACCAAATCCATTTATTCGTCATTTTCTCTTTCCGTAAGCTTCAAAACCACCAAATTTTAATTTGGATTTAAATCTCCATTTAACATTTCAATTATAAGTTTAAAACAGAATTTAATCGACTTATATTTGATGTCGATTCACCAACACGGGCAAACACCATTAGAATTTGGATATGAATATGGTTTACTATTTCTGATAGTATTCGTCCAATCCTGGGATTCCATATCAAATATCCGACGACTAACTCTATTCAAAAATCATTTCCTTATTTATTCAAATTTCCCAAATATTACTTACCATAAATTTCATAACATACATTTTAAAATCCTTTCACATATAAACAAATCCTTTTCTCATAATTTAAACAATGTTTCATGGTTAAAAATCATTAAATTCCAATCATTTTCAAAGGAATAGTTTAATAACGTTAAAGCGTTACGGAAAGCGCTGAGAAGTGGCGATTTAACCATATATATCTAAAATATTAATCCATCGTTTTTCCTTTCAAGTCAATTCGATTCAAAATGTTCAAATTGGAATTTAAAATTGATATAAGCCATAAAATGTTTTTAAATATAAATCACCAAATTCCTCTTTCCAGAATAGATTAAATTCCATAACTTAGACTCAAAACCATATTCCAAATTTCCTTTTTCCAAAATAATATTATCTTTCCATTCCAATTTCAAAATATCTTTATTTCAAAACCCATTATTTTAAATTTAAATATGAATGGTCAATATGCGACATTTATTAATTTAAATTCACATTTATTTCTAAGTTTAAACCATTTCAAATTTAAATTTAAAATTATATCTTGAATTAACCATCCTATCCGTCGGATCAGTTAGGGATAACCAGGGAGAGCAGGAAACTGTATTTTCCAAACCCAAGCCTAGACACCATCCTCTCTGTCATCCTAGAATGTTCTAGTATATATATTATTATAATAATAATTTTTATAAAAAAAACATCGTTAATATATATATATATATTTAAAACCACATTCCAATTTCAAAATCTCATTTCGAATTAAACTAAATTTTTTAAAAAAAAATTACATTTGAAAACCAATCTTTATTTATATGGAAAAGGAGATAAAATAGATCACCTATATAATCCCACAACTACAGTGTGTGAGTGAATCCATGCAATCATAAATCAACTATAAATCAGATGAACATGAATTATAATAACAACGAACAAATATTTCAGCTGTGTACAAGCGTTACGGATAATACTGCTTATCAGTGTTCAGTGTGCTATCTACACATCCATTCAAACAATAACATCCATATTCAACCAAATATCATCAACTAATTATAATTAATCATCGCTAATTATAATTATCCAACTGCTACTAATTTAAATAAATAAATAAATTTGGAGTTCTCACCATAATAGCTCCAAAATCTTCATTACCAGAGCGAACAATCCAACGAACACCGCTACCGCTACTCGTGCTGCTTTCAGTTCACTTCCATTAGCAGTTGGTAATTTTTTTGCTAATTTATACATATTGGAATTAAATAAATAACGATATTCGTTATATATATTCATATTTTTTTATTTTTTATTATAATTAATACTTAAAAAAATTACTAATACTATATACTATATTGTTCTACTTTTTGATACGATTCTAACGCCTCTGACGGCGAGTAAATCGGAATTAAACTGAATGTTTTATGAGTGTTTAAAGTTTGCACTAATTTAAACTAAAAATAAATAAAACAACATACCCAAAGCCCAAAATCCCAATTAACAATCCAAGCCCGTACTCCTATCCTCCTTCTTCTTCTTTGCGCCATGAATTCCTGGAAACCATTCCCACCGTGCATACCATGCACGTGTACACCCCAATCACTCCACCGATCCCAAATCCGAGAGCACACACCAACCTCTCTTCGCACCCTCGTTCATCTGCACCGCATCTCGACAACCACGACCCCCTACATCAGAATCCGCACCATCTAAGCCGTGACCTGGAACCAGTAAACTCGCGTGAACCCCATGATGTCGCACTCTCCTTCCAAGCACCGAACTCCACCAAAATTTGCGCCATCGAACCTCTCTCCATTCTCGTCGCGACGCCACTCTCCGTTTCTCCAACCGTTGCTTCCCCCATCGATGAACTTCAGACCTAGTTTCCGACCATCAAAATCATCGACACGGAATTGCCTCGTTTTTGAATGAAAAATACTACATTACTTGCTGATCGCAACGGTGCTGACGACATCGATCAATTCGTCCCAGATTGAAAGATTTGATTTTTCGAAGATTTCAACACAAATCCTCCATCTACTGTAAATTGAAGATAACTCCCTCGTTTGTCAACGAAATTCGGATCCGTTAATTTCTAAAAATCAGAAACAACGATCCGAACAACTTCCGCGCATATTATTTTAAAATCGAACGGTTTGAGAGTTGTGGATTTTTGATTCAAGAGAAAGGTATAAATTTAATTTACTAGAAGCTTGAAAATAAAATCAGAAGATCATCTCATACTTGAGTTTAAAAATAGCGGAAGTGTGCATAGAAATGGGGCTCTAATCTTCTTTATATAGGGTGATTTCAAGGGCAAAAGGGTAAATTTTCTCATGGACACATGTTCTTCCTTTAAAGCTTATGACATGCACACCATACACATCCATGGCTACATGGCTTTATCCTAAGAATTCCTTCATGCATGAATACACATAGATGGACACCTCATCACCATACTTATCTTAAGTCTTAATTAATTAATTTAAAATTAGCAACACAATTGTAATGCTTATAAATGTAGCCAATTTCCAACACTTATAAGTGTAACCTCCATATTATTTACGGTCTATCAAAATATAACTTACTAATATTTCAAAAATAATTTATAAACCTATTTTAATTTACCAAAATTTATACTTAAAAATGGTTAATGATAAATACTTACAATTTTATAAATACCATTATAAATCATTTCACAAAAAAAAAATAAGATCATTCTTATACACTATTATATATAGTAAATTTTTAAAAATAACTTATTCTTAATCAAAATCATATTCTTAAATTAATATTATCAAAATCAGAAAATATCTTTACTTATTAATATTAGAAAACTAAATATATCTTTTTAATATAACTTCTTAAACAAGTTTTCCTATACAAAAATCGTATTTATAAATAAATAAGATACTTATTCAATATTAAAATCTGTATTAAACCTTATGAAAATCAATTTATATACAGAAAAACTAACTTATACAATAAAAATCCAAATTAAACTTAACTAAAAATTCTGGGATATTACATTCATCCCCCCTCAAGACTTTTCGTCCTCGAAAAGGAAGACGACTAAATTTAAACTCCTCTACCAATTTTATATTCTAACATATCAAAAATGTAAAGGCCAAAACCAAGGCCTACATCATTTCAGGATACTCTATCTAATTCTCATTAAAGGTAGAGATTTCTATAATCTCATGGCTATTAGGGTCGTCACAGGTAATGTTCATAATCAAACTCTCTAAGTTAGACTTACAACTGCTACCACTACCACAAAGGAGATACTAGGATAGGTACTGTCTAGTACTTAGATGTCTATGACCCTAAGAAACTTTAAAGTTTAGTAATTAACTTTCCAACTTACTGTTGAAATTTACGGAACCCAAGGTTTACTTAACAATTTAAGTCAAACTATAAGACTTAAGGTTCATACCTCAAATTAGTTAGATTTCAACAAAAATTTGAATCCAAATTCTCACATAAATAATCTTTTTCCCAAATCATCCAATTACCTAGCCAAAAGTAATATTTTGGATCATTTTTATTGTTTTGAAATTCCTTTGCACTTAATACAAATTCAAGTTCAAATTAAGAGATAATTCAATATACTCGTTTCAAATTCAAAACCATGTCACAAATCTATCTGTCCATGGTTTGGTCAAAGCAGTGCAAAAAGAAGGATTCAAGAATGAAGCTGGACAAAATCCAAACATGACAATAGGAGAGACAATGATAATCAAAAGATGACAACGAGGCAAACAAAATCCAGCGACAAGCGACGAGGTAGAATTATATTTTGAGAACACTCATTCTATTTCAGTTTTTTTTTTTAATTCAAATTGTTTTCAATCCCGTACTAATCCATTTACAAGTTAAATTTATTTCATACTTTGAATTCCCTACTCAAAGTATTCTAATATCTAATTAAAATAATCAAGAGATTTAATTTATATAACCTGGGTCATTCCTATTCTTATTACCAACCCATATAGTATTAATAGACAAATGATTTTTTTTACATTCCGACGGAACCTAACATTCCCTTAATTTCCTTTTTAAGGGTTTCACATACTTAAGTTATTCTCTACCATATAAGTTTACAAATACCTACAAATTCATCAGTTAAAGGAATGTTTCTTGTATTTTCATAAGTTAATTTTGATCCATAAATTTCATTCAAATTCAAAACACATTGATTTTATGGTAAAGGACGCTCTTTCAAGCGTAATATTCCCAAATCTCATTCTAAGGTATTCCTAACCCTATCTCTAATGAGATATCATAACTCTAATGAGTCTTTATTTTTGTTCAAATATGTCATACCCATTGCTTTGTATAAACCAAAGCTCTGAAACCAACTGTAACGACCCGGCTTTTTGCCCGGTTCTCACCGATAATTAAACCAACTTAAACCGTTCATAAAGGCGGATAGTTATGGGTACTTCCATATTTGCACAAAAATAACAGAACTTTTCATTTCATTACCATAATATGACACCAGAGTTACAAGGAATACATCAGAGTACATTGATTTCACAGCAGAAGAAATACTAACTCAGCGGAAGAATGCGAATGCTCCAAAACATATAGCTCCAGCTAAAACCAGAATTCTGCTTCAACCCACTCCAAGGCTAAACCTGCTAACCAAACTACTAGGCTCCCCGTGTCAAAATAATAGGCACCCAGAGTTTAGCTAAGGGAACAATAAACTCCAGGTCAGTCATAGGACTGGTGTGAGAACTCAAAACAGTTGTTATTAGGATTCATTTTAAAGTTGGGTAATTCAATGGACCATGCCACTAACGCAGAACGGGTTAACACCATATGAATTCCCATGCATAGAAATTCGCTACGACTTTTGAAAAATGGAACTACCATAAGGTCTCACGGCACACACACAATGTAAACACACATATGGGCGAGGTTTCTCCTTATGATAGTCAAAAATGCTTGATACGTGAAAATCCTCTGATATTATTATTAGTGCATAGTGTGAAAACAATTTCGCAAATAAATGTATAAATCCTAGCCAGCATAGTGCCCCATCCCATTATATTGACAATCCTGCTAGTAGCAGGGTATACAACTAAAATCGTACAGACCTGTAGTGGAAAATTGGATTTCCAACAAATGACGAGGCAAAGGAACTTCCTTACCGAACCGATGTGTATGCCTCCACAGGGACGCCCCGAGAACCAAATCGGGCTCTCTGCCAACACGAGGTCGGGTTACCCCTTAACTGGGTAACTTATAGCACGCTTGAGTATATCACTTCCCGTTCATTACCAACCTTTAAACCGGGCGCCCGCAACATCAACGTCCATATAAATAGAAGTTATCCACATAGGTTAATACCTGGGCTCCATACAATAGTGCACCTTTTATCTAGAAGGAAATGACTACCCTTAACCTCACTGCATCTTTCCTATTTTAGCCATTTACCGAGTTGTGAGGCTTGCCGAGGTCACGATACACAAAGCTACGCTTAAACAAGCCATGCTTTGGTCATCCATAGCTCATCGTATATCTTAAGTATGCAATATTATCCATTAACAACGCATCACCGATTTCCGATATATAACCTCTAAGCTCATACGTCTCAGAGAAGGGTGTTAAGCAAGAGAGTAATTCTCCGCCACCAAACAGATATATATTGATAAAACAGTGCTATGGAGTTAATTACAATGTCAGACACACAATCCATACAAGTCCGTTCTGGGTTTGAACGAAACATCAATCCGGAATTCCTTCACATACATTCGGGCTTCTTGCCACTTAACTAATATAAAATCCATCTGCAAATTGGAGCGACCCATTCGAAACATTCAGCAAGTGTTCCTTACGATATGAAGTGTAATGTCCCGTGTTTTTACGGTATTATAATTAATTTATTTAATTATATAAATAGTGATTTAGAGAATTTAATGGTCGTTTAATTAAATAACTTTGAATATTTAATTAATATAATAATTAAATAATATATTTAATTCAGAAATAATCAAAAATGGTGGAATTCACAATATCATATGAATGGGATTTATCTATAAGATATAATTCAGCTCGGGATTTAATTTGAATAATGAATATATTATATAAACGACAGTTTGAACGTAGAATTAAAATATAATTATAATCGAGCTCGAAATGGCGCGGTAGTTCGCCATTTGGCGATTCGAACTTTAAACGAATATACAGAAGCGGTTTTAAGTCGGATTTCTGTGAAATAAGAAACGTTCAGAGCTGGTGAAGTATATTTTTCTAGTGGAAGAGAAAAATCGGGATTTCGTCGTGTAGATTTTGATTTATGTCCAAATCAAATTTTAGAAAAGTCGCTATGGAATTCCTTTATAATTTATAACGATATATAAAAGGAATTTCATTATAAATCGAATATCGATTTAATCAGGATTTAGATATCGAATGAGAAATTCATATAGGAATATTCTAGAGTTGTATGATATTCTGTTGTGAATATATATGATAATATTTATTTATAAATATTTAATTTAATTGTTTTTAAATATTTTAATATTTAAATGGGTTATTTAGAGCTTTAAAAATAGCCAGTTTTGCAAACAACCTCAGAATTCGACGAAACTAATTTTGTTGGATCCGCAATATTAAATTATTGCTAGATTTCAATTTCCGTGATTTTTAGAGTCCGTACGTGGCCGTACGGGATTTTAATGTGAAATACTGTCGATAAATTGACCTTTAAAAATATGCTGTGTGAGCAAACGAAGTCGGAATTCGACGATACCAGTTTCGTTGGGACTTTAATGTCGAACTGTAGCTGCATGTCCATTTTCGTGATTTTTGGGTATCATATGTGGTCACAGGAATTTTTAAGGACAATTACATATAACGTTTGCTTAAAAATAAATATAAAAATCGATTTAAAAATTAATATAACTACCCTGTAAAATATCCTTAACATCCTAAACCTAATTCCATCGTTCCTCTACTCAAAATAAAACCCGCCGCTACTCTTATTTCAACACAGCAAAAATTTGGGTAGTTGGAAAATCCAAATAAAATCAAAACAAATTCTAAAAATCAAGAGATGTATTTATATAGATTCAACAACGCAAATCCTTCGTTTCCAAAGGGGTTTTGTTGGGTACGACAACAGTTTTGCTCACTGCGGTTTTCATACGTGAACCTAGGGTTCGCGAAATCAGAAGAATGGAGCATCAGATTGAAGAACCGTTGTTGGATTTGAGTTCGGTGTTGGATTTAACATAAATTTTGTGTTTTTGGGAAAGTACGGTACTGATTTGGGTTGGCCGACGATGAACAGTATACTGAGGTACCTTGAGATAGTGCGAGAAGATGAACTTCGAGTGGGATGAATTTAGTATGGAAGTGATGAGTTTTTGATGAGGATTATCTCGATAATTTTAGTCTGATTTTTTGGGGATTGTGGAAGGAGCAGTTGAGATCGAAAGTTTGAGTATTGGCGTTGGATTACTGTAACTCGCGAGAGGACCTGATCGACGATCTCAAATGAGGCAACCGAGTTGAGGAGGATGGTAATGAACGTGAAGAGATTTTGATGAAAAAAGGAGTGGTGAGGTTTGTTTTTGAAATCATGGAGAAAGGGAGGATATAAATTGAGTTCGGTCAAGGCTTTCAATGTTGACCGGCGTGATTTTTGACTGATCGGAGAAGAAACATAATGAAGAGGGGTGGTTAGCGCGGTAATTATGCTTAATGGGTGATTAAGTTATGTTTTTACTTTATTTAATAAAGTTAATAACCTTAAAATTTGTTCGTAAACTGGTAAAATAAATATCTTATTCATAAGTTAACCAAATTCAGCGAAACAAGATCCGTTGGGATCGTATGGACGATGGCTACGCAATGAAACTGACTGGGAGTGGATTGGAGCTCGTTACAATTTATAGTAAAATAAATTGTCCGTCTGAATCAAGCGATGGTTATCGTTATTAACGATGATCGTCCAATGTGAGTAAAACTCACCAACTCTGAACAGTTATATTTTTATAACGTATTTTTAGAACTGTTAATCATCTGTTGATTGCTGTGTGTTATCTGTTTGGTTGAATTGCATGTGTATTGGTTGAAAATATAGATAACGATATATATATAAATCGTTAATCAAATATTGATTCTGTTAGCAGAATATTTCATATTGAATGAAAACGATGTTGATTATATTGTTTAACATCTATGATGCAGGGAAACAGGTTGGAGGGATCCAACTGGGTTCCTCGATATATAAAATATTGTTTTATTTCATTTATTGTGATATATGATGTAATATATAATCTGTTGTTGATTATGTGTGTTTGAATGATATCGATCATTATTATTTGGTATTGTAAATACTGCAACATCCCGCAAATTTAGATCGTTTAATTATTGAATTAATTGAATTAATTGAATTAATTGAATTTAATCCTTGAATTTAAAATGGATAATTATAGAAAATTAATTATTGAATTAATTGGATAGATTGAGAAAATGAAGCATGTTTTTCTTGCATAATTATAGAAAGAGGGGAGAGAAACGTTCAAGTCTTTCCTTATTTCACATATTTTGAATTTTTGTTGTTTTTACAGTGTAACGTAAGCTGCGTTTCATTTTATGTAAACGTTTCGCTAGAAAGCACGAAGCCCTTGCATGTCCTTTAAATTTTCTTTTTTTGTTCTTCTTATAAACGCATTGTTAATATAATGGTAGGAAGATGAGACAAAAAAAGGAAGCATGCATGCATTGAAATTGGGAAGCTTTTATTGAAAGGAAGGTTAACAGCCAAGGAAAGAAAATAAGAAGGTTTGAAAGGAGATATCAATATGCATGCATTGAAAATTGTTTGGAATTTGAATATTCACATCTGACTATCCTCTCCCTTGCGTTCTTCTTTTTTTTCATTAAACATGTTTAACATGGAAAGGGATGGGGAAAATGGGAATTAAGGAAATGAACGTGATCAAGCATGCAATGAAATTGGAAAATATATGCCTTTTGTGTCATTTGTTCTCTTTTTTTTTCCATGCATGCTGAAATATACGGGTGCAAATTTAGAAGAAATGGTAGGCTTTAAATGTGTAATTAAACGAGGTCTCGTGTTTCCAAATCCAAATATTTACCGTTTCATACGCTTGTTTATTTAATTAATTTTATCTTCCTCTTTCTAATGTATTTAATGTGTATTTAATGTTTACCATTTCATACGCTTGTTTCCAATTTCTGGTAGACTTTAAATATGTATTAAATGTTTTCAAATCCAAATGTTAATGGTTTAAATTATTGACTTTTTATTTATGCTGCAAATGAAACGAAATTTCGTATGTTACTACGGAAATTCTTTCATTTATATTAAATTGAACATATTCTAAATATCAATTTTCTTAATTAATTTGACTGCAAAATTTTACGTTCTACTTGCGGTAACTGCACCATTTGATATCAATATCATTGAAATTTCCATTGTTAATGTCTTATTTAAATTTACTTAAATTAAATAAACAGATGTATTTTCATGTTCACATTTAAAGTTTGAGTTTAAATTCCAATGTCAACCATTTCTATACGGTTATGGTTGTTGTTTCACGATCGAAATATCCTTTCAAAACTTATGAACACATATGGTTTGTTTGGTTATTGATGTTGTCATAGATTGTCATTTATTAAAAATAAAATTTGAAATCGTTTATTGATAATACCTTAAAATTTATTTTCAAACCATTTTAAATTCAAGGATTAAATTCAATTAATTCAATAATTAAACGATCTAAATTTGCGGGATGTTACAAATACCGTAAGACTGGAATGTAGAAAGAGGGATTTTCAAAAGTGTATTTTTGAAAATAAATTATTTATATAAAATCTATGGATTTTATATGTTAAAGGAAAGAGATTTTACAAAAGAAAATAGTTATAAAATCAAGAGGGTTTTGAAAAGGAAATTATTTGTTAAACAAATATAAAGGAAATCATTTGTTAAATAAATATAAAGGGAAATATTTGTAAATAAAGATAAAAGGGAGTTATTTGTAAAAACAAATATAAGAGGAAATATTTGTTAAATAAATAAAAGGATAAAAAGGAAATATTTATTTAAGAAATAAATAGAAGTATAAAGGGATTATTTATTTGGGAAATAAATAAGATTTATAAAGGAACAATATTTGTGAAACAAATAGAAAAGGAAAATATTTATTTGTTAAACAAATAGTTAGATGAAAAGGGAATATTTGTAAAAACATTTACAAATAAAATAGAAAGGGAAATATTTGTAAAACATTTACAAATAGAATTGAAAAAGAATTTATTTATTTAGAAAATAAATAAAGATAAAAGGGAAATTTATTTGAGAAAACAAATGAATTATACAAAGGAAATATTTATATGAAATAAATATAGACAAATAGGAAAGGAAATATTTGTAATCGAATAGAGTTAGTCGATTAGAGTTAACCAGTTAGAGTTAATCAGTTAGAGTTAACCAGAGAGGGTTAATTGAACATAGTTAATCGAATTAGGATTAACTGAATATTAGTTATTCAATTAGAGTTGATCGAATATAGTTATTTGAGATAGAGTTAGTTAAACATAGTTATTCAGGATGAGTTGCCATTCGTATGACTGCTAGCGTAATTCGCAGGGCTGCAGATAGCCTACGGGGTCGGATGTTTCCTGAGGGAATCAGGCGTAACCATTGTGATCGCTGCGATCTAAAGTCAAACGAATAGAGTTAAATCAAATATTAGCTATTCGAAATAAAGTTATAACAGACATAGTTTTTCGAATATAAGTTAATCGAATATTTGTTATTCAATAGGAGTTAAATAAGTTGAGTTAAATAAGTCAAGTTAATTAAGTTAGGGTGCTACTATTCATACCCATATTTACACTTCTGGCCACCAAAACTAAAAGCACCCCAAATATTTTAAATTTCCTCTTCTGGCCACCTTCTAAATTAATAATAAAAAATGCAGAGGCCACCAGCTGATTCCTCTACACAAACGCTTCCTTCTCCACTTACTTCGTCGATTGTGAAATGATTTAATTTAATAATCCATTTTCATAACCACATTAGCAATTTTAATTTTGATAAATGAGTACTTACTTCATCGGTTGTGAAATGATTCGTCAAATCAACATTCATGTATTTTGAGTAATTTGATCGAACATCTTGCATCATTTAATCGAACATCTTGCATCACATTATCACAACCATCATGTTTATCGTCCAATATATCATCATTCAAATACTCCAACTATCAAACGACAAAAAATAAGAATTAGTGTATCAATTTGTAAAAGAAGATACGTAAGTTATACGGATAAAAATCCTACAAGTCAAAACTTAAATTGTCATTCTCTAATACAACGTTGTCAAATTTAATCTCCTCCAAGCTAGAAATTTCCAACAGAGTGGAAAAAATATCCTAAAACGCAACAGAAAAACCCTAACCATTAAAAAAGTCCTAACAACATGTTCTATATCATAATAGAAAACAATAAAAATCAAGCAATTCTAGCCTCTTTTTATCTTCATCTTCCATCTTTATTAGGCACAAAAGAATATCTGATTTTGTAAGAGTTCAGGGTTTGAAATTGTAAAAAAGTATGTTTTTTAAGGAGAAGTACGGTGGTAAATAACTGAGTGAAGGAATAATATATGGTGGCCAGAAGAATATAAAAAAATAATAATACGTATAAAATTTATAAAGGTGGCAGGAAGTGTAAACTGGGGTGTGAATAGTAGCACCCTTAAGTTAAGTTAGTCAAGTAAGTTAGCCAAGTTGAGTTAAATAAGCTGAGTTAGTCAAGATGAGTTAATCAAACCGAGTTAATCCAAATGAGTTAACCCAAAGGAGTATCGACTATAGTTTATTCGAATAGAGTTATTCAAAAGGAGTTAATCGATTATAGTTAATTCGAGAGAAGTTAAGCGAATTTAGTTATTCGAAAGGAGTTAATCGATTTGAGTTAAATCGAAAGGAGTTAATCGAATTTAGTCATTCGAAAGGAGTTACTCGATTATAGTTAAATTGAAAGAAGTTAATCGAATTTAGTTATTCGAAAGGAGTTAATCGATTATAGATAAATCGAAAGGAGTTAATCAAATTTAGTTATTCAAAAGGAGTTAATCGATTTGAGTTAAATCGAAAGGAGTTAATCGAATTTAGTTATTCGAAAGGAGTTAACCGATTTGAGTTAAATCAAAAGGAGTTAATCGAATTTAGTCATTCGAAAGGAGTTAATCGATTTGAGTTAAATCGAAAGGAGTTAATCGAATTTAGTAATTCGAAAAGGATTAATCGAATATAAGTTATTCGAAAGGAGATTATCGAATATAGCGTATTCGAAAGAAAGAGATCGAATATAGTTTATTCGAAAGAGTGAGTTAATCGAATATAAGTATTCAAAGTGAGCTAATCAAGTATAAATTTTCGAAGAGAGTTATCGAATATAAGTTTTCGAAGAGAGTTATCAAATATAAGTTATTCGAAGTGAGTTAATCGAATATTAGTTATTCGAAGAGAGTTAATCGTCGAATTCGATTATATCGAATTCGGGAAAGTACTTATACTTTCCGGTGTTTAAATCAAGATTTATTTAATTATAAATTAGGTGTTTATTTATTTATTCACATTAAAGAATAAAAGTTATAATTGAAGTTAGATATTTCGAAAGTAGGGATTATAACGTTATCGTTATAATCAAATGTTTTCAATAAAAAAGTGGATTTGCAAATAGAATCCGAGAGTTTCGTAAGGAAGTTTGTTAAAGGTTTAAAAGATAAACTTTGCCCATTCCAAAGTTAAAACGTTGTTCAGTTAAGGTCTGAGAGGTAATTATACCCCAACTTGATTGACTTCCTTCTTAACTAAGGAATGGTTAAAGTTTGATAGTAAAGGTTGGTTAAGTGAATTCACTTAATGAGTGTAATGGTTTGAGTTGGCGTCGTGATGTTTTATTTAAACATCTGTTTCAACCAAATGAAGGAATTTGGAAATGTTTTCCAAATAAGAATCAGAAATATTTTCTAATATAGAAAATAAGAAATGAGAGTAAGTATGGAAATGTTTTCCAGTGATTAATAACGTATATTTTCTAAACATAGAAAATAAGGAAATATGAATGAATATATATATATATATATATATATATGGTTGATGATTTGATTGATAATTCCATTTGGAAATAAGATCGTTGTGTGTACACGGACATTTTTTTTCATTTGATAGTTAAATCAACGACTATCAAAGTTTGACCGTTTTAACGTTGTTAATATGGAGAGACCGGTTGGATTATTATCCGAAGAACCACTCCGTATTGGCATAAGCGTTGCGAATCATATATGCCACAGATAATTGAAGACGGAGGAAAATTCAAGGGCTGTTGAATAAATCTTAGGTAAAGATTGCCTAAGATGGATGTACTGAATAGTGCCTTCGGTTTGTCCAGTCCCAGGACAACTTGTATGGAAGAAGGTCTGACAGAGTATATCTAATAGATCGCGTAAGTTGATCTCTTCAAACGTATTCACGTTTGGTGGCGGAGGAATTCGTTTCTCTTAGCTGTATACCAGTGTTATTTTTGGATAAATCAATTTGTCATTTTAAAGGGTATGACGATGTGAAATTCTAAGTGAATGAAGATGTGGCATGTAAAAGATAAGCGTAGCTTCTAGCCTCACATCCGGTAAATGACAAAATCGGGCAGGCAGCATGGCTATGTGGGTAGATCCCATTAGGGAGTATAATCACCTATCTAGAGATATTCATTTCGTTCTTTAATCTGTTCGATGCTGTCCCATTCGAGAAACGGTTGCTGATCCCAACCGTTGGTGATATACATTCCATACACTCAAGCGAAATGAGTGGTCTGTCATGTGTGGCCGGGGCACAAGATGTTCTTGTTGAACCCAGTGTATTCCTCTCTAGAGGTACACTAGCGAAAGGTGGTTCCTTACCTTGTCATAGTTGGAAATCCATTATCCAATAAGTGCCCGCGGTTTTGATTATATACTATATATGTAGAACGTGAGATGAAAGCATTTCTGCTGGATGATTATTATATTGTGGTTGATAGACATTATTATAATATCAATGAGTTTTGATATAAAGATTATTTTGGATTCTCATAAGGGAAAACCCATTCCGTTATACGGCGTGGTCTTATGAGATACCATTTTGTTGCTCAAACCATTTTAATTTTTTTTACTCACACCAGTCCCATGACTGACCCAGAGTTTATTTTGTTTCCCTAAACTCTTGGGTGCCCAATTTTGTATGGGCAGTCAAGTAGTCGGGATTTACAGATACTTGAAGAGCTGGAGTAGGAGGCTTCAGGATCATATAGCTATTGTTTATTTCCGCTGTGTTGTAAGTGTTGTACTTTGGAAATGATATGTATATTCAAGTACATATTTATATTTCAAAATTTGATATATTATATGTTATTCGTTCCGCATAGAGGTTCGTGTTACTCTGATGTTGTGTTCTTCTTCTTCTTCTATTCTAAGTTTCTATCTTATCTATTCTCGCCCTCTGATTTCTTTTTATTAGTTTTCTGATTTCTAGTGTAATGTGGGTTGGACTTGTGTTATTTAGTCAGCTAAAATTGGACTGGAATTTCGGGACACTACAGTTGGTATCAGAGCTTAAGGTGAAGTAATTACCTTGGCTCTGTGGCGTGACTCAGTAGAGATGGGGTTAGTAATACCCAAGATTGAGTTTGAGTGTATATATACAGTTAACGTATTTGTAGATTTTATAAAAATAAATTTATATTGAGGAGATTTATTGGTTGAGTAGTTTGTGAATTCTGATCGATCAGTTTGATCCACTGTATCGATAGGGGTTACTAAACACTTGAATACGATGGACCGACATAGTATGTTTTGAAAAGAGGGTAAACGAAATAATTTTACCCAAATTATATTTTGGTATAAAGGATTTATATTGGAATTATTATATATATTGGATATATTGGTTGTTATTATAATCAAGTAAGATTATAAAGTGAAATGGTTATTTATAAATAACCAAATAAAATTTGTATAAGTGTTACGAAATGAATTGAATCTGAAATTAAAATCAGAATTGAAATTAAAAGTTGGAGAAGTGTTTGTAAATGAATTTGGATCAAATATATGAGAATTTTAAAATCCTAAGAGATTTTATATTGTTTTACAGCATTGTGAATGATATTTTGAAATATATTTCAAAATAGAATTGTTAGAAAGGTTTTGAAAAATGATATAGTATTGAATTCACTTCGATCGCTGGAAAATATATTCCGATGATGAAGTCGACCATCATCGGTGTTCATTTTCGAGTTCTAAGTGATGGACTACTACCAAAGATATTCATTTTGAACTGTTTTGGGAAAAACAAGTTATTTGGAATCCTGGAAAGGAAGGTTTGATTTTTGAGAAAAGCAAAGTTATTTAAAACTCCTAGGAAAAAGACTGTTTGAATTAAAAACAAATTTAAATAGAAATTTGTGAAACCGAACTGGAATTGAATTGAAATCAGTTAAGTGGTAATTGAAATTGAATTAGATTAGAATGATACCTAGACAAATTGGATTTGTGAGATTCGAATTTGAAGTGTAATTTGATAACCAAGTTAAGAGTTTGGAATCGAGAATGAAACTCAAGTTTGAAATGATATTTGGCTTGGATATAAGCGAATGGTTGGATTTGTGGATAAAACCAACTGGAAATTGGTTGAGATGACATTGGTATATGTTGAATTGATAATAGGTGAAAGTGATATAGTTGATATGCCCGACAAAAAGGTACAAGTTTATATTTGGTATAAGCATGAGATTTATGAGCCGATTTGGCAAGCCGCTTCCCTATTTGATTTTCTTCTGGGTTGGAGAAAGCCCAGAGAGGCGAGTTGGAGTTTGAGCTATTGACCAGTACAAAGGAGGTGCTGGCGATTTTTTTTGAAAAGTTAAGATGTTAGAAAATTTTCAGGATTTTTGAAAATTTTCGATAATAAGAATTAATAAATATTTAATTGGAATTAAATTGGTTCAGTTGAAAACTGAAGTTAAGAAGTGAACAAATAAGTTTTAACTAGTTAATAGGGTTTGTTTTACACCTTAGCAATTTTGAGGACGAAATTATTTTAAGGGGGGAAGAATGTAATGTCCCGTGTTTTTACGGTATTATAATTAATTTATTTAATTATATAAATAGTGATTTAGAGAATTTAATGGTCGTTTAATTAAATAACTTTGAATATTTAATTAATATAATAATTAAATAATATATTTAATTCAGAAATAACCAAAAATGGTGGAATTCACAATATCGTGTGAATGGGATTTATCTATAAGATATAATTCAGCTTGGGATTTAATTCGAATAACGAATATATTATATAAACGACAGTTTGAACGTAAAATTATAATATAATTATAATCGAGCTCGAAATGGCGCGGCAGTTCGCCATTTGGCGATTCGAACTTTAAACGAATATACAGAAGCCGTTTTAAGTCGGATTTCTGTGAAACGAGAAACGTTCAGAGCTGGTGAAGTATTTTTTTCTAGTGGAAGAGAAAAATCGGGATTTCGTCGTGTAGATTTTGATTTATGTCCAAATCAAATTTTAGAAAAGTCGCTATGGAATTCCTTTATAATTTATAACAATATATAAAAGGAATTTCATTATAAATCGAATATCAATTTAATCAGGATTTAGATATCGAATTAGAAATTCATATAGGAATATTCTAGAGTTGTGTGATATTATGCTGTGAATATATACGATAATATTTATTTATAAATATTTAATTTAATTGTTTTTAAATATATTTAATATTTAAATGGGTTATTTAGAGCTTTAAAAATAGCCAGTTTTGCAAACAACCTCAGAATTGGACGAAACTAATTTTGTTGGATCCGTAATATTAAGTTATTGCTAGATTTCAATTTCCGTGATTTTTAGATTCCGTATGTGACCGTACGGGATTTTAATGTGAAATACAGTCGATAAATTGACCTTTAAAAATACACTGTGTGAGCAAACGAAGTCGGAATTCGACGAAATCAGTTTCATTGGGACCATAATGTCGAACTGTAGCTACATGTCCATTTTCGTGATTTTTGGGTATCATATGTGGTCAGAGGAATTTTTAAGGACAAGTACATATAGCGTTTGCTTATAAATAAATATAAAAATCAATTTAAAAATTAATATAACTAACCTATAAAATATCCTTAACATCCTAAACCTAATTCCATCATTCCTCTACTCAAAATAAAACCCGTCGCTACTCTTATTTCAACACAACAAAAATTTGGGTAGCTGGAAAATCCAAATAAAATAAAAAAAAATTCTAAAAATCATGAGATGTATTTATATAGATTCAACAACGTAAATCCTTCGTTTCCATAGGAGTTTTGTTGGGTACGACAGCAGTTTTGCTTAATGCGGTTTTCATACATGAACCTAGGGTTCGCGAAATCAGAAGAATGGAGCATCAGATTGAAGAACCGTTGTTAGATTTGATTTCGGTGTTGGATTTAACATGAACTTCGTGTTTTTGGAAAAGCACGGTACTGATTTGGGTTGGCCGACGATGAACAGTATACTGAGGTACCTGGAGTTGGTGATGGACTTCGAGTGGGATGAATTTGGTATGGAAGTGATGAGTTTTTGATGAGGATTATCTCGATAATTTTAGTCTGATTTTTAGGGGATTATGGAAGGAGCAGTTGAGATCGAAAGTTTGATTAATGGCGTTGGATTACTGTAACTCGCGAGAGGACCTAATCGACGATCTCAAATGAGGCAACCGAGTTGAGGAGGATGGTAATGAACGTGAAGAGATTTTGATGAACAAAGGAGTGGTGAGGTTTGTTTTCGAAATCATGGAGAAAGGGAGGATATAAATTGAGTTCGGTCATGGCTTTAAATGTTGAGCAGCGGGATTTTTGATTGACCGGAGAAGAAACATAATGAGGAGGGGTGGTTAGCGCGGTTGTTATGCTTAATGGGTGATTAAGTTATGTTTTTAATTTATTTAATAAAGTTAATAACCTTAAAATTTGTTCGTAAACTGGTAAAATAAATATCTTACTCATATGTTAACCAAATTCAGCGAAACAAGATCCGCTGGGAGTGGATTGGAGCTCGTTACAATTTATAGTAAAATAAATTGTCCGTCTGAATCAAGCGATGGTTATCGTTATTAACGATGATCGTCCAATGTGAGTAAAACTCACCAACTCTGAACAGTTATATTTTTATAACGTATTTTTAGAACTGTTAATCATCTGTTGATTGCTGTGTGTTAACAGTTTGGTTGAATTGCTTGTGTATTGGTTGAAAATATAGATAACGATATATATATAAATTGTTAATCAAATATTGATTCTGTTAGCATAATATTTCATATTAAATGAAAACGATGTTGATTATATTGTTTAACATCTGTGATGCAGGGAAACAAGTTGGAGGGACCCAACTGGGTTCCTCGATATATAAAATACTGTTTTATTTCATTTATTGTGATATATGATGTGATATATAATCTGTTGTTGATTATGTGTGTTTGAATGATATCGATCATTGTTATTGGGTGTTGTAAATACCGTAAGACTGGAATGTAGAAAGGGGGATTTTCAAAAGTGTATTTTTGAAAATAAATTATTTATATAAAATCAATGGATTATATATATTAAAGGAAAGGGATTTTATAAAAGAAAGTAGTAATAAAATCAAGAGAGTTTTGAAAAGGAAATTATTTGTTAAACAAATATAAAGGAATATATTTGTTAAACAAATATAAAGGAAAATATTTGTAAATAAAGATAAAAGGGAGTTATTTGTAAAAATAAATATAAGAGGAAATATTTGTTAAATAAATAGAAGGATAAAAAGGATATATTTATTTAAGAAATAAATAGAAGTATAAAGGGATTATTTATTTGGGAAATAAATAAGAGTTATAAAGGAAAAATATTTGTGAAACAAATAGAAAAGGAAAATATTTATTTGTTAAATAAATAGAAAGATGAAAAGGGAATATTTGTAAAAACATTTACAAATAAAATAGAAAGGGAAATATTTGTAAAACATTTACAAATAGAATTGAAAAAGAATTTATTTATTTAGAAAATAAATAATGATAAAAGGGAAATTTATTTGAGAAAATAAATGGAATTATACAAAGGAAATTGTGACGACCCGTAACTTCCCCGTGAAGGAAAGAACGGATCACTTTGAGGACAAGACGAATCAGAACACAAACAGAAGAACATTTCATTGCTTATTACAACAATTCCATCAGAATACAAGAATATAACAGAGTATGAATAAATATTATACATCAGAAAAATATCAGAGATTTACAAGTTACAATGCAGCGGAAGAAAATACAAAACACAATTGAAAGAAATACACAGATACAGAGCTTTCCGAATATCCCTTCAGCTAAAAACCAGGATCCTGTGAATATGATATCTGCAAAACCCAACTACTAGCTGCCCGTGTGGAAAATAGAGGCACCCAGAGTTTAGGTTAAAACAATAAACTCCAGGTCAGTCATGTGACTGGTGTGAGAACTAAAACAGTTATTTAAAACTTTACTTTAGAATAAGGTAAATCAAGGGACCACGCCGTATAACACGGAATGGGTTTACCCCCAAGAATACCAGTGCATAAAACAAACAGCGCAATGTTAAATAAAGAATAATGAAGCTATTATAAGACTCAGGTCCCATCACACAATGCAACGCAAGCCGGAGGTACCTTATAATAGCCAAATAATGCTTGATACGTGAAATTTTATCCTTTATTTTTACTATAAGTGAAGAAATCAACTTCAAATATAAATGTATCAATCATAGGCGGCATGAATGTCCCATACCACTATGTCGCCATATATAGTATAAAATCAAAACCGAAAAATGTCGTATTTGGAAGTTGGATTTCCATCATGGTGGCTCCTGATCCGAAAGATCGATCGCGTAGTGCAATCCACAACAGCTTACGTCCCAGCAAGATAAAACACTGTAATGCACATCCGCACTTTTGAGAAATCAATTATCATTGCGGCTTACGTCTCGGCGAGAGAAAACACCGCTTACTCTATCCCTCAGGGAATCGGGGGGGGTGTGCCCTATCCCTCTGAGCACTAAGCTCACTCTCGGTCGACCGAATCCACGGCACCACTAAGGTGTCCAACCTCTAAAAAGCATACTGATCTAAACATCAATTTACCACCATACCGGGGTGTGAGGCTCGCGAATTAACGCTATACACAAAGCCGCGCTATATTAAAGCTGTGCTTTGATCATCAACCACAAGACTCTACTTTTCAACAGAAGCCTTGATCATTTGCCACTTAGGCATGCCACACAGGCAGTTTACGCCATGCGACTGATGTCTATCGATATACAACCTCTGATCCCATACGTCTCAGAGAAGGGTGAAGTAAGGGAATAAATTCCCCTTCACCAGGCAGATGTATATTTAATAGAGATCAATCAGCACAGAATAAAATCCAATGTCAGACACCCAGTCCATTTACAAGTCAGTTCTAGGTCTGAACGAAACCGGAGGCACTTTATGCCTCGCATATCCGTACAATCGACAAGTACGTCCAGATGGCTCCCACTTCAGCCCCTTCAAGATAGCTACTCCAATCATGAGCATCAGTATCACCCATCCATTCGATGTGAAGATCGTCGGCCTTGCACCGTCTTCAATCTCTTCGATTTATCGCCGAATCAGTTATTCAGAATGGGTATAAACCCGGCCTTTCCGAATAACTCGCGTATCTTATAATCAAGTGCTATAACAACACATCATACGCCTCATTCCAATCCAGAATATTCTTTTATTCAAATATTCTTTTCACAATTTAAACCAAATTAAGGTTTTCCAAACTAGTCGGGGTTAGCGAACCTTACCAAAGTAATCATTTATTTTATTTCCCAATCCCAACCTATTCATCCCATGGAGAAAAACTGGTAATACTCCATATTTAACACCACAGTGCTATCGGTAAATACTAATTACCATTTCACGTTCAAATCTAATTAAAGATTCAACTATCGCCTGGAGTAAAACTGGTGGTACTCCATTTTCGATCATTTCATGAATTCGATAAATTTAATTATCTCATTCACTTTCCAATCTAATTAAAGATTCATTAAAACTCTAATTCAGTTTTAATCTTCCCAAAACTCAATATTAACGATTATTCAAAGCTAAGAAATTAAACTTATCTTTAACTGGGTTAAAGAACCAATGTCATTTAAAACACGGTTCACGATAAACCCAAAATCACATTCCATTCCATCAGTCTCTAACCGTAAATTAGTAAGAGAACAATTCTCTAAGTATTGATCCCGAAGGCCGAAACCAACATCAGATCAATACCCAGGAAACCATTCAACTTAGCCAACCTCCAGTTAGTCTCTAATTTTCTTAACTGGTTTAAGAACAGTATTTTTAAAGATACTATTCACGACAAACCCAAAATCACATTTCCATTGTTAATCGGGTTAAAGAACAAGTGTTATTTAAAACACCGTTCACGATAAACCCAAAGACCAATTCCCATTAATAATCGGGTTAAAGAACAAGTGTTATTTAAAACACCGTTCACGATAAACCCTATTATTAATTCCCATTAAATTCCAATTAAATGTTAATTAATTGGTAAACTTCATTAAACCTAAATAAAAAGATTTAATCTTTTCTCAACTGGATTTAAGAACAGTGTTAATGAAGACATCGTTCACGAAAACCCAAAATCTAATGTGATATCAAATACAAGGCTCTGAATAGAAAACATATCGACTTATATTCAATATCAAATTCTGTAATCAACAAATATCGTATTGGAATAACGATATATATATCTTCCAAATTCCTCCACAATATCCGTATAATCACGGAATCCAATATCGAAATATTCCGAAGATAATTTCGATTCAAATCCATTCCAATTCGTATATTGGAAATTATGGTTAGTTTTAAAACCATTTCAAATCTAAGTTATTTACTTAAAAATATTGGATTATAACTCTAGTTCATAACTAGTTCATTTCGATAAAAATATATTTTTATCTTTTCAAATATGGAATTTTTCATCCAAATTCTTTCCAGGTCATTTATTATGATTTTACACAAATTATTTATATTTTTAATAATTTTATTAAGGCCCGTACAGTCGGTTTCCAATAACGGCCACCGAACTGCACTTACACCGACCTTTTCCAAATTTGATATGGACATAACTCCAAATCCAACCATTAGATTTCAAATTTCTTATATTCGTTGGAAAGCTCTTTTCGATATGAACCCAACGGTCCTGGTATCAGGAGAATCCGACGGTCGGATCTCCCGTAATATCAAATTCGAAGTCAATTGTCGAAATTCACGAACGGCCGCTGCGCGACGCGTTCTATTCAGGCCATATAATATATATATATTTCGTCGATTTTCTTTATAACGAATTTTATATATCGCTTTAAATTCCTTTTCAAATCGATTTCAATTTCCTTTTCAAATTCAAATCAAAATTGGATATTCCATATATATTCGTTTCAAATTCATTTCAATTCAATTTGATATTCAAATTCATTTCAATTCAATTTGATATTCAAATTCATTTCAATTCAATTTCATATTCAAACTCATTTCAATTCAATTTGATTTTCAAATTCATTTTAATTCAATTTGATTTTCAATTAAATTCGAATTTCAAATTCATTTCAATGTTTTCTGAATATTATTTTTAAAATATTCGATAATTCTGATCTGGAATCAAACTCAACCAATTACCATATAATTTCAGTTATATGGATTTCAACATCACATGTATACAACAATAACGATAAACGATCATTAAAAATTCATACAACATCCAGAGTTCCTTCTACAACTGTATAAGCATTAAAATAAATTAATAACGCTTATACAGTCCGTCAACCCATCAATTGACATACCACTAATTATTGGGATCATTGTATGTCAAATATTATCCCAATACCCCTGTGGGGTTTTCAAATAACAAATACTATTTATTATTTGTGCAGTTGGGCGATGTGTAAAATTTATAGTCCCAATAAATATCAGATAAATAAGTGTACATAAACAAACTGTCCGGTTTGTAAATGAATATTTATTTTATTTCATGATAACTTATATATATATAAATAATTTTATATATACAACAATACAATCAATTACAATCCCAATCACAATCCACACAAACAATACAATCAAACAAGTCATCCATGGTCTGTGGACGACGGGGAGCAGTTCATATTTGCAGTTATAAAATAAATTAAATAACTGTACAAAAATAACAGTGAGAAGTTCTCACATTCATTTTCCACTCCGTCAGTTTTAATTTCTGAATTTTCCTGAAATTCTAATTTGCTTCAAATTTGACTCGGTCAGTATTGTTATGAAGCGCTCGTCCTCACGATCCTAATGGATCCTGTTTCACGCGATTTCGACCTCGTATGAGAAAAATACGCTATTATGAAGGTTAATTACATTTTAAGGAGTAACAAATATTTTAATTAGTTAAAATATAATAACCTTCTTCCTTAATCAACCCTGGCCGGCGTTTAAAACTCAGTTCGATTTCTAGGTTTGGATTTTGCATGAACTCCGAGGCACTTGCTGTCGATCTGACTACACCACCACCTCCGCCTTCGAGAGGGCTCTCCGGTGCTACCCACTTCGTCGAGCTCGAACTGGGTTCGGTGGCTGAAATTGGTGCGATGCGGCTGCCCTTTGGAGCTGCGATTCAAGCTCAAAACCCAATGAGAGAGGATCCCAACCGTTAGATGTGGAGAACACACTACCCTCTTCAATTCCCCTCAGAAAATTCTTGGATTCATTGAATGGATTCCCAGATCGGAAGGGTTTTTGTTTTGAACGATTTATCGCCATGAATTGCTAGCTGACGGCGGATGGCTTTGAAATAGATTAGGGTTTTAGAAATTTTTCTATTGGCCAAAAATATATATATATAATTTGAATTTTGAAAAATACCCTTATATCGATACTAACTCCAAATCAAACCCAACGATTGTCGCCCCTAGTCAAATACCCCCATTCCGATCGTAAGCCAATTCTAATGTTTTGATCAGTTTTTCTTTAAATTAAAATATAAATCAATATATACTGAATTCAAACGTACATTTTAATTTACCGGGGCCACATACTGACTCTAAAAATTCCCGAAAAATTTATCTAGCTACGTTGGGACGATACGGTCCCAACAAAACTGATTTCGTTGAATTCTAAGACCGTTTGAAAAATGACCATTTTCTGGTCGATCCAATTTGACTGAAACTGTCAAAACACGTTTAACTTCGCCACGCTCACATATTGATCCCAAAAATAATGAAAATTGGAATCTAGCAATAATTTGACATCACGGATCCAACCAAAGTGGTTTCGTCGAAAACGAAGGTCATTTGCAAATAGGCTATTCTTAAGGGCTTTATATATATTAAAAAATATATAAATTCCACAGCGACTTTTCTGAATTTTAAACTGGACGTAACTCTCAACTTATAAAACGAAATCTCAGTTTCTTACATCCGTTAGAAAGATATAGTTAATCAGATTCAAATATTTCTTGTTTCGTCCAATTCTGACTTATATTGAATTCTATATATTCATTTGAAATTTGAAACCCAATTTTCAAACTACCGCGCCATTTCAGGCTCGTTATATAATTAAAATAAATTTATTTGTTTTAACTTCGTTGAGAATAAATTTATCGCCGTTATTATTTAAAATAAATCATTTTAAATAATCAAAATTCAATAAAATCACCAAAATAAAAATTTTAAACTGGCTCAGATTTTCCGGGTTGTTACAATCTCCCCCATTTAAAATCTTTTCGTCCTCGAAAAGGAATGAAGCTGAAAGTTGTTTACTAATCAACTCAACTTTTTTTATTTTAATTATGGCTTAAGTTCTTCAACTTTTCAGTTTCTAAAATCTTTTCAAATTTTTCAAAAATTTGGCAAACACCCTAAATTTTCGAAAAATTTCGCCATAACCTCCCTTGTACGGGAGCACCGGGAAAATCCCCAAACCGCCACACAGGCCCTCTCATCTCAAAAAGAAAATGAAAAAGCCAAGCGGCTAGCCAATCGGCTCATAAAATCATCAAAACCCCAAGAAATACAATAAACATGTACCTATTTGTCGGGCATACAATTTTATTCTTCTTCTTAGCTTCCCTGCTATGACCTGTTCAATGTATATACATGTACATATATGCAATTCTAATAAATTTTCAATTCAGTTCAATATTTGATGCTAAATTCGACTTAGTTCAACATTTTCCTTACATTAGTTATATTATACAATACTGATACATTTCAAAACAAAAGGTATCATAACATAAATAACCATACGTTCATACATATATCCAAAATGCTAATTCTTTATATTAGAACTTAACTTCCTAGGAAGTCGTGCCCCCTTCTTGAATAATTTCCAAAGTAGATAGCTCCTTTCCTTTGGATTTCTTATCACCCTTCTTTAACGGGCAATCTCGGGCTAGATGCCCTACTTCTTTGCATCAGAAGCACTTCTTTTCCTTTCCTAAATTTTTGGGTTTCTTCTTTACCCTTGGACACTTATGTACCAAATGCCCCGTCTCTTTGCACTTGAAACAAACTATGTCCATTCTTATCTCTTTCTCCTTGCTCTTCTTTCTCTTAGAGCACCGATCTGCATAATGTTCTTCTTCTCTGCATATACGGCAATAAATACCCACGTATGTTCCTAAGTTCAACTCTCGTTCTTTTTCTGCTTTCTTATGATCTCTCCTCGCTTGTTTCGGAGTCATCCAGAATTCAGTCTGAGATAAGCCATAGTCGTCCATATCCTATATAATATTTTTTTTTAGGATTTTATCAAGAGAGTTTGCATTATTTTTCACTTAACAAATATCTTGATTTATACTTTATTTATCATTCCAGTATTTTTATTAGTTGAAGCAATAATCAAACATCACAGCCAACAATCAATTTGTTGATTAAATTTTCAAATGTATACTTTTTTTATATATATATACTCTAAATCATGTTTTTGATGCCAAGTCACAAACAGTAAATTCTAACTTAGTTTGGTTCTCACTGGAAATATATAGATATCGCACTTTCGAGACTCGAACACAAATGCTGATGATGCTCGAGCAATCATCAGAATCATTTCCAGGCGACTAGAGTGTGATTCTATATCTATCCAGTATATTTGAGGCTTCGAATACACATTAATTACGCATATATTCAAAATCCCTATATAATCAATTGTCCAAAAATCAATCTAAAAATAAATATTCAAATACAAATAATAAGGTTTTTAAATTTTCAAAACAAAAGCGGTTTTCATTTTTATTTTTAAAATAACACTCTTCACACTCGTTCTAGGATACTACTGATCCTATCTCTAACGAGTCATTCTCATCGGATATTACTAATCCAATCTCTAATGAATTATTTCGTTTGGTTCTAATGTGTCTTGTTCTTGTGCTCTGTAAACCAAAGCTCCGATACTAAATGTGACGACCCGTAACTTCCCCATGAAGGAAAGAACAGATCGCTTTGAGGACAAGACGAATCAGAACACAAACAAAAGAACATTTCATTGCTTATTACAAAAATTCCATCAGAATACAAGAATATAACAGAGTATGAATAAATATTATACATCAGAAAAATATAAGAGATTTACAAGTTACAATGCAGCGGAAAATAATACAAAACACAACTGAAAGAAATACACGGATACAGAGCTTTCCGAATATCCCTTCAGCTAAAAACCAGGATCCTGTGAATATAATATCTGCAAAACCCAACTACTAGCTTCCCATGTGGAAAATAGAGGCACCCAGAGTTTAGGTTAAAACAATAAACTCCAGGTCAGTCATGTGACTGGTGTGAGAACTAAAATAGTTATTTAAAACTTTACTTTAGAATAAGGTAAATCAAGGGACCATGCCGTATAACACGGAACGGGTTTACCCCCAAGAATACCAGTGCATAAAACAAACAGCGCAATGCTAAATAAAGAACAATGAAGCTATTATAAGACTCAGGTCCCATCACACAATGCAACGCAAGCAGGAGGATAGAGTTTTTACCTTATAATAGCCAAATAATGCTTGATACATGAAATTTTATCCTTTATTATTACTATAAGTAAAGAAATCAACTTCAAATATAAATGTATCAATCATAGGCGGCATGAATGTCCCATACCACTATGTCGCTGTAACGTCCCGCATTTTTAACGGCTGAATAATTAATTTATTTAATTATTAAATATTGATTTGGCGATATCGATAACATGAATTAAATAATACTTGAATTAAATAATATTTATATTTAATTAATATAAATAATAGAATAATATATTTATTTTTGAAATGGTCGAAAATAGCTAAATTCCCAATATTTTGTGAATTAGATCATCTATAAGATATAATTCAGTTTAGAGTTGAATTACAATAACGAATATATTATTCGAACGACAGTTGAATGTATAATTATAATATAATTATAATCGAGCTCGAAATGGCGCTGCAGTTCGTAATTTGCCGATTCGAACTTTAAAGGAATATACAGAAGCCGTTTTAAATCGGATTTCTGTGAAACAAGAAACGTTGGAATCTGTTGAACTGTATTTTTCTAATGGAAGAGAAAAATCGAGATTTCGTCGTGTAGATTTTGAGATATGTCCAAATCAATTTTTCAAATAATCGCTATAGAATCGTTCATCGACCGTAACAATTTATTTGAAATAATTGCATACTGGATTCGAATTTAGACAAGGTTCTTTTGAGACGTAGTATTAATTTAATTTTTAGAATTTTACTGTAATTTTTAATTAATTAAATACACAACTTTTTATTTGGGGTATTTTGCACCCTATATCAATATTTTGGGGTTTCACAATATGAGTTAATCTATCGATATTATTATATTTTTTGGATCGTGGCAAATTCCTCGACACGACAGTATTTTTAGTTCTGTCCGTAGCGGCCCTGACATAAATGTAATTTTTCGTTACACGGTACACAAAATTTTAAAACATAAGATATATACGCTGCGTATACCAAAAACCATTCTACACGATAGTTGAGTAGAATTCGTAGGGCACTCTTGGGCAACAAGTAACCATCTCAATTTATTTTGTACCTTGAATCATCTAGTCCATCACTCACCGTTGTGACTAGACCAAACCAAAATCTTTTTCCCAAATTCTGTTGCACATGGGAATGTCTAGAACCTACACCTATGCCACCCTAAGATTTTAAATCATGCATGCTACCAATTAAACTCCAACAATGTATTTTCACATCGGAGCCACCCTGATAAGATGCCTTCGCTCGTGCCTAAACAAAAAGAAAATCTGCACCATGATGGTCCAGTCACTGTCGTTGGGGTTTCCCCTTTTTGCAGTATCCACAAGCACATGCCTGAATGAACCTTTCATAGTGAAGTTGATATTTCATAACAGCTAATCTAATACCATACTGCAAAGCTACGGACAGAGACATCGATCTTATCCTTATTTCTTTTCTATATATATACACGCCCGAAAGAGGTTTCTTTCATTTGTTTTTCTTCCTGTAATTTCAAAGCCGAAATTTGATAATGGCGTTCTTGCCTGGAGCTGAAATTAAAAAGGAGGAGATGTAAGAACAACTTCTTGCTGTGTTCGATGGAAGGAGAACAGACGGGAAGAAGGTTGGGGGGAAGACTGGTATGGTGACGTCGGACTGAGTATGGCGGTGTAAAGAAGAATATGGGGATTAGTGCTTTCAAAATGGACGTTGCAAGAAAACTAAGAAGGAGCAGCTACAGTTTTTGGCGAGTACAGTAGGAGTGCAGGCTGATTTCGATCTGGTAAGGCCCATCATCATCAAAAAAATAAAATAAATACAAATATGAAGTGGCCCATTTCTTTTGAATAAAACGAAGCAGGTGTTTTGTGATCTAAGAGGATCGGGTTTTGATGGGTGTTCACAGCAGCAAAGACACCAGGGTGTTTTAATACATGGAAAACAGTCCTATACGTGCTTAAGGCGTTGATTTAGGTATGTCAAAAGGGTAATTTAAGCTTATATAATTCAATGTTTAAGATAAATAAGTATATATATAGCACTCCAACATTTTAAATTGATTTTAACATGATAGACAAATGGAGCACTTTGTTTCACGATTTAAAACTGGGTTGGGAAAGCAGCGTTGTATATGGTGGCCTTGAAGAAGAAGCTGACACGGTCTGGGTTTATATTGTAGAGTTAGGCCGTATAAAAATAGGATCCGTTAGATCGTGTGGGCGCGGACTACAATTTAAAAGCTGGTTTGGAATCTTTTGGAGTTCGCTTGAATTTATGGCAGATTTGAAATGCTGATTAAATCAACCGACATAAATCGTTATTCAAAGATTACCAACCAAGGTGAGTAAATCTCACTAACTCTGCTCAATTTATATTTTCATAAAGTATTTTTAGAATTGATAAATAATGGTTGTTTTGCTGTGTGTTGGTTGTTTGGTTGAACTGCTTGTTAAATTGGTTGAAAATATCGATAACGATATATATATATATATATATATATATATATATATATAAATCGTTAATCGAATATTGATTCTGTTTACCAGAATATTTCATATTCGTGTTATTTATGTTGATTAACATATGTGGATGCGGAGAAACAGGTCGGAGGGACCCAACTGGGTTCCTCAACAGTCATTTTACTGTTTTTCATATATTGTGATATATGATGTGATTTATAACCTATTGTCGATTATGTATGTTTGGTCATGACTATTTGGTACTTTCAAATATCAAAGGAAATTCTTGAATGTAAAAAGGGAAATTTCGAACTATAATTTGAAATAAAATATTTATATAAAATCAAGGGATTTTATATAAAAAGGGAAATTTCAAATGAACATTGAAATAAAAATATTCGTATGAAATCAAAGTATTTTATAAAAAGGAATGTATGAGGTGAATATGGGATTTTAAAATTTTATAAAATCAAATGGATTTTATAAAAGGGAATATTTTGAAAACCAAATCGAAATATAAAAAGGAATTATTTGGGAAACTAATAGAATTATAAAAACGAAATGGCGAGATATAAAAGAACAAAGAGAAGATGTTTTCATAGTAGATATTAAATAGAAATCTTTTTTAACAGATGAATGGAGAAGGTTAATTTACAAATAATTCTGTAAATAGAATTATAAATAGAGATTGAAGTTGAGATATTGTTTTCAAATATGAAATCAAGCTGAATAGTTTATGTAAAAGAAACCTTATTCACATTCGAATGTGAATAATGAAGATCAGCAAAGATTTTGCAAATAAAAACTTTCATTAAGAAAAGTGGATTTATGAAATAGAATTTAAACAGAAATGAGATTTCAAATGGTTAGAAAGAAATAACTTTTTAATAATGAAAAAAGTGTTGTGATTTGTAACAATGTTTATAAATGAACTAAATATATAATTATCAGTGGATAATTGAGATTTCAAATCCAAAAGTGAATGTAAAATGGAAGGTGGAGTTGTTTTGAAAAAAAGGAACTATGAAATCCATTTCGATATTCGAAATGTAAAAAGGATTAAATAAAATCCATAGAAAAGAGATTATCGAATATAAGTTTATTCGAAAAGAGATTATCGAATATAAGTTTATTCTAAAAGAGATTATCGAATATAGTTTATTCAAAGAGAAGTAATCGAATATAGTTTATTCGAAAGAGAGTTATCGAATAGTGATTATTCGAGAGTGGATTATACATTGGAATTCGATTATATCGAATGGGGGAAAGTACTATTTCTTTTCGGTTTTAAAGCGAGATTTATTTGTCTAATAAAGTAATTATTATTTATTTAAACTAGTAGAGAAAAGTTGTTTTTTAATATTTTATTTCAGGAGTATAGGATTATAACACTATTGTTATAATCAAAAGATTTTTGTAAAAGAAGAGGATTCTTAAATAGAATCCGAGAGTTTCATAAGGAAATTGGTTAAAGTTTTAAAAAGTGAACTTTATCTATTTCGAGGTTAGAAATGTTGTTCAATTAAGGTCTGAGAGGTAACTATACCCCAACTTGATTGACTTCGTTTTTAACCAAGGAATGATTAAGGTTCGATAGTGAAGGTCGATTTAGTGAATCTAGTTAATGAGTGAAATGGTTCGAGTTTGCATAGCGATGTTATATTTAAACATCGGTTTAAATCAAATGAAAGGGATTTGGAAATGTTCCCCAAATAAGAACCAGAAAGGTTTTAATAATATAAACAATAAGGGATGGGAGTGAATATGGAAATGTGTCCAATGATTTATAAAGTATATTTTCTAAATTTAGAAAATAAGAATTTACAAATATATAGAAATAGGGAAATGGATAAATTAAAGATAATTTAAGATAAAGAGATAAAAGTGGATTGATGATTTGATCGATCGAATTTCTATCTGGAAATAAGATCGTTGGTTGCACACCGGTTTTTCTTTGATAGTTAAATCACCGACTATCGGAGTTTTTGACCATTTTACGTCGTCACTACGGAGAGACCGGGATCAGGTTCATTATCTGAAAACCACTCTGTATGGACGTTAGTGTTGCGATCAAATATGGAAGATGGAGTTATGCAAGGACTATCCTGTTTACAGAATAGTGCCTTCGGTTTGTCCAATCCCAGGACAAACGTGAATGGACGAATGTCTGACAAAGTATATCTAACGGATCGCATAAGTTGATCTCTTCAAACGTACTGACGTTTGGTGGTGGAGGAATTCGTTTCTCTTAGCTTTATACCCATGGTATTTTTGGGGAAATCAATTTGTGATTTGACGGGTATGACGATGTGGCATTCAAAGTGAATGGTGATCAAGTGTTTCAAAAGATACGTAGTGACCTCAAGCCTCATCAACCGGGAGATGACAGAAATCAGGCAGGCAACATGGCTATGTGGGTCGCTCCCATTAGGGTGTATATCACCTATCTAGAGAAAATCCATTTCATTCTATTGTCTATTTCGATGCTGTCCCTTTTCGGTATGACGGTGGGTAGCTCCCAACCGTTGGTGATATACATTCGATACACTCAAGCGAAATGAGTGGTCGGTCATGTGTGGGCCGGGTTGCAAGATGTTCTTGTTGAACCCAGTGTATTTGCCTCTAGAGATACACTATCGGCAGGTGGTCGCATACCTTGTCAAAGTCGGAATCCAACCTCCACTAAGCGCCCGCATGTTTGGTTTGTATACTATATTTGTGGAACGTGAGATGCAAGCGTTCCGCTAGATTGTTAATTACTTGTGATTAGACATTATTATAATATCAGAAAAGCATCGATTTCCAAAACTGTTTTGGGTTATCGTAAGGTTAAAACCATCCGTGTTTATGTGTGGACCGGTCTTACGATTATCTTTTCTTTTGAAAAGGATTTTGAAAAGTTAAACCGATGATTTGAGTTTACTCACACCAGTCCCATGACTGACCTAGAGTTTATTTTGTTTTGTTTTCCCTAAACTCTTGGGTGCCCAAATTTGTACGGGCAGTCGAGTAGTTCAGGTCTTTACAGAGATACTTGGAGGAGCTTGAAGCAGGAGGCTCCAGGATTTTATAGCTATTGTTATTTCCGCGGTGTGTAAGTGTTGTGATCTGATAGTGTTATTGTACATATATACTGTTTTATTTCAAAGTTATGTTATATATATTATATTTTATTCGTTCCGCTGTGAGATTCGTATTACTCTGATTGTGTTGTTCTTCTTCTTCTATTCTAATTTTCTACCTTATCTATTCTCACCCTCTAATTTCTTTCCATTAATGATCAGGTATTCTCGATGTTCGAATAGTCAACATGGCAGTTTTGTGTTGATTTTCGGAGTCGAAAATCCCCGGGTCATTACAGTGGTATCAGAGCCAGGTTAAGTGATTACCTTAGCTCTGTGGCGTGACTCAGTAGAGATGGGGTTAGTAATACCTTAGATTGAGTCTGAATGTATATATACGAGTGAACGTACTTGTAGATTTTATAAAAATTTGTTTTATATTGTGTAGATTTATTGATTGAGTAGTTTATGTGTTCTGGTCGATTAGTTTGATCCACTGTATCGATAGGGGCTTCTAAACACTCAAGTACGATAAACCGACACGGTATGTTTTGAAAGAGGGTAAATGAAATAATTTTACCCAAAATATATTTTGATATAAAAAGAAAGGTATATCTATGAATTATTATCATATATTGGATGTGTTGGTTGATTATAATTGAAATGGTTATATAAATAACCAATTTGAGTTCGTATAATATAAAAGCAAATTAATTAAATCTGAATTAAATCAGAATTGGAATTAAAATTCTGAAACTGGGGAAAAGTGTTTGTAAGTGAATTTGAGTTAAGTTTAAGAAAATTTTAAGATCCTGGGAGATTTTAAATTGTTTATAAGTATCGTGAAGGATATTTTGAAAAAGATTTCAAAATGAAAGTGTTTAAATTCTGAGTTTTGAAATAATATATTATTGAACTCACTTCGATCGCTGGGAAATAACTCTGATGATGCTGGCCACATCATCAGTGTTCATTTTCGAGTTGTAAGTGACGGATTACTACCAAAGATTTTGTTTTCGAATTATTTTGGGAAAAGGAAGTTGTTTTGAATCCAGAAAGGGAATAATTTATTTTTGAAAAAGCGAAACTGTTTAAAACTCCCAGGACAGATTGTTAGAATTAAAAACAAATTTAAAGAAATTTGTGAAAGCAAACATGAATTGAATTGAAACCAATTAACGGGAAATTGAATTGGAAGATAATATATCAGTAGAATTATATTTTGAATTGTGAGATAGGAATCTGAAATGGTATTGGACTGGTAAGTTAAGAGTTGAAATTGGTAATGGCTTTTGAGTTGAGAATGAAATTTGGCTTGGATACGTGAATGATTTGGTTTTGAGGGTAAAATTGGAATTTTGTTTGGGAATGCATGTGTATATGCTGACATGGTAGCAGATGGAAAGGATATAATGATATGCCCGACACAAAGGTACATGTTTAAATTTCCATATGAGGTTTTATGCGCCGAATCGGCAAGCCGCTTGGTTTTTTTATTTTCATTTTGAAAGGAAAGGGCCTGGAGAGGCGAGTTGGGGTTTGAACTATTAACCGGTACAAGGGGGGTGCTGGCGAAATTTTTCGAAAATTTCGGGTGTTATAAAATTTTCAGAATCTTAGAAAATTTTCGTTAATAGGAATAAATTAACAACTTAAATTAAAATCAATTAATTCAGTTAAAACTGAAGATAGAAGTAAACGAATAGATTTTACCCAGTCAATAGGGTTGTTTCCTACCTTAGCAATTTCGAGGACGAAATTATTTTAAGGGGGGAAGAATGTAACGTCCTGCATTTTTAACGGCTGAATAATTAATTTATTTAATTGTTAAATATCAATTTAGCGATATCGATAACTTGAATTAAATAATATTTGAATTAAATAATATTTATATTTAATTAATATAAATAATAGAATAATATATTTATTTTCGAAATGGTCGAAAATAGCTAAATTCCCAATATTTTGTGAATTAGATCATCTATAAGATATAATTCAGTTTAGAGTTGAATTATAATAACGAATATATTATTCGAACGACAGTAGAACGTATAATTATAATATAATTATAATCGAGCTCGAAATGGCGCTGCAGTTCGTAATTTGGCGATTCGAACTTTAGAGGAATATACAGAAGCCGTTTTAAGTCGGATTTCTGTGAAACAAGAAACGTTGGAATCCGTTGAACTGTATTTTTCTAATGGAAGAGAAAAATCGAGATTTCGTCGTGTAGATTTTGAGATATGTCCAAATCAAATTTTCAAATAATCGCTGTAGAATCGTTCATCGACCGTAACAGTTTATTTGAAATAACTGCATACTGGATTCGAATTTAGACAAGGTTCTTTTGAGACGTAGTATTAATTTAATTTTTAGAATTTTACTGTAATTTTTAATTAATTTAATACGCAACTTTTTATTTGGGGTATTTTGCACCCTGTATCAATATTTTGGGGTTTCACAATATGAGTTAATCTACCGATATTATTATATTTTTGGGATCGTGGCACATTCCTCGACACGACAGTATTTTTAGTTCTGTCCGTAGCGGCCCTAACATAAATGTAATTTTTCGTTACACGGTACACAAAATTTTAAAACATAAGATATATACGTTGCGTATACCAAAAACCATTCAATAGGATAGTTGAGTAGAATTCGTAAGGCACTCTTGGGCAACAAGTAACCATCTCAATTTATTTCGTACCTTGAATCGTCTAGTCCATCACTCAACGTTGTGACTAGACCAAACCAAAACCTTTTTCCCAAAATTCTGTTGCACATGGGAATGTCTAGAACCTACGCCACCCTAAGATTTTAAATCATGCATGCTACCTATTAAACTCCAGCAATGTATTTTAACATCGGAGCCACCCTGATAAGATGCCTTCGCTTGTTCCTAAACAAAAAGAAAATCTGCACCATGATGGTCCAATCACTGTCGTTGGGGTTTCCCCTTTTTGCAGTATCCACAAGCACATGCCTGAATGAACCTTTCATTGTGAAGTTGATATTTCATAACAACTAATCTAATACCATACTGCAAAGCTACGGACAAAGACATCGATCTTATCCTTATTTCTTTTCTATATATATATACACGCCCGAACGAGGTTTCTTTCATTTGTTTTTCTGCTTGTAATTTCAAAGCCGAGAATTTGATAATGGCATTCTTGCCTAGGGCTAAAATTAAAAAGGAGGAGATGTAAGAACAGCTTCTTGCTGTGTTGGATGGAAGGAGAACAGACCGGAAGAAGGTTGGGGGGAAGACTGGTATGGTGACGTCGGACTGAGTATGGCGGTGTAAAGAAGAATATGGGAATCAGTGCTTTCAAAATGGACGTGGCAAGAAAACTAAGAAGGAGAAGCTATGGTTTTTGGCGAGTACAGTAGGAGTGGGGGCTAATTTCGATCTGGTAAGGCCCATCATCATCAAAAAAATAAAATAAATACAAATATGAAGTGGCCCATTTCTTTTGAATAAAACGAAGCAGCTGTTTTGTGATCTAAGAGGATCGGGTTTTGATGGGTGTTCACAGCAGCAAAGACACCAGGGTGTTTTAATACGTGGAAAAAAGTCCTATACATGCTTAAGGCGTTGATTCAGGTATGTCAAAAGGGTAATTTAAGCTTATATAATTCGATGTTTAAGATAAATAAGTATATATATAGCACTCCAACATTTTAAATTGATTTTAACATGATAGACAAATGGAGCATTTTGTTTCACGATTTAAAACTGGGTTGGGAAAGCAGCGTTGTATATGGGGGCCTTGAAGAAGAAGCTGACACGGTCTGGGTTTATATTGTAGAGTTGGGCCGTATAAAAATAGGATCCGTTAGATCGTGTGGGCGCGGACTACAATATAAAAGCTGGTTTGGAATCTTTTGGAGTTCACTTGAATTTATGGCAGATTTGAAACGCTGATTAAATCAACCGACATAAATCGTTATTCAAAGATTACCAACCAAGGCGAGTAAATCTCACTAACCCTACTCAATTTATATTTTCATAAAGTATTTTTAGAATTGATAAATAATGGTTGTTTGCTGTGTGTTGGTTGTTTGGTTGAACTGCTCGTTAAATTGGTTGAAAATATCGATAACGATATATATATATATATGTATATGTATAAATCGTTAATCGAATATTGATTCTGTTTATCAGAATATTTCATATTCGTGTTATTTATGTTGATTAACATCTGTGGATGCAGGGAACCAGGTCGGAGGGACCCAAGGGTTCCTCAATAGTCATTTTACCGTTTTTCATATATTGTGATATATGATGTGATTTATAACCTATTGTTGATTATGTATGTTTGGTCATGAATATTTGGTACTTTCAAATATCAAAGGAAATTCTTGAATGTAAAAAGGGAAATTTCGAACTATAATTTGAAATAAAATATTTATATAAAATCAAGGGATTTTATATAAAAAGGGAAATTTCAAATGAACATTGAAGTAAAAATATTCGTATGAAATCAAAGTATTTTATAAAAAGGAATGTATGAGGTGAATATGGGATTTTAAAATTTTATAAAATCAAATGGATTTTATAAAAGGGAATATTTTGAAAACCAAATCGAACTATAAAAAGGAATTATTTGGGAAACTAATAGAATTATAAAAAGGAAATGGCGAGATATAAAAGAACAAAGAGAAGATGTTTTCATAGTAGATATTAAATAGAAATCTTTTTTAACAGGTGAATGGAGAAGGTTAATTTACAAATAATTCTGTAAATAGAATTATAAATAGAGATTGAAGTTGAGATATTGTTTTCAAATATGTAAACCAAGCTGAATAGGTTATGTAAAAGAAACCTTATTCACATTTGAATGTGAATAATGAAGATCAGCAAAGATTTTGCAAATAAAAACATTTATTAAGAAAAGTGGATTTTTGAAATAGAATTTAAACAGAAATGAGATTTCAAATGGTTAGAAAGAAATAACTTGTTTAATAATGAAACAAGTGTTGTGATTTGTAACAAGGTTTATAAATGAACTAAATATATAATTATCAGTGGATAAGTGAGATTTCAAATCCAAAAGTGAATGTAAAATGGAAGGTGGAGTAGTTTTGAAAAAAAGGAACGATGAAATCCATTTCGATATTCGAAATGTAAAAAGGATTAAATAAAATCTGTAGAAAAGAGATTATCGAATATAAGTTTATTTGAAAAGAGATTATCGAATATAAATTTAATCGAAAAGAGATTATTGAATATAGTTTATTCGAAGAGAAGTAATCGAATATAGTTTATTTGAAAGAGAGTTATCGAATAGTGATTATTCGAGAGTGGATTATACATTGGAATTCGATTATATCGAATGGGGGAAAGTACTATTTCTTTCCGGTTTTAAAGCGAGATTTATTTATCTAATAAAGTAATTATTATTTATTTAAACTAGTAGAGAAAAGTTATTTTTTAATATTTTATTTTAGGAGTATAGGATTATAACACTATTGTTATAATCAAAAGATTTTTGTAAAAGAAGAGGATTCGTAAATAGAATCCGAGAGTTTCGTAAGGAAATTGGTTAAAGTTTTAAAAAGTGAACTTTATCTATTTCGAGGTTAGAAATGTTGTTCAATTAAGGTCTGAGAGGTAACTATACCCCAACTTGATTGACTTCGTTTTTAACCAAGGAATGATTAAGGTTCGATAGTGAAGGTCGGTTAAGTGAATCTAGTTAATGAGTGAAATGGTTCGAGTTTGCATAGCGATGTTATATTTAAACATCGGTTTAAATCAAATGAAAGGGATTTGGAAATGTTCCCCAATTTAGAACTAGAAAGGTTTTAATAATATAAACAATAAGGGATGGGAGTGAATATGGAAATGTGTCCAATGATTTATAAAGTATATTTTCTAAATTTAGAAAATAAGAATTTACAAATATATAGAAATAGGGAAATGGATAAATTAAAGATAATTTAAGATAAAGAGATAAAAGTGGATTGATGATTTGATCGATCGAATTTCTATCTGGAAATAAGATCGTTGGTTGCACACCTGTTTTTCTTTGATAGTTAAATCACCGACTATCGAAGTTTTTGACCATTTTACGTCGTCACTACGGAGAGACCGAGATCAGGTTCATTATCTGAAAACCACTCTGTATGGATGTTAGTGTTGCGATCAAATATGGAAGACGGAGTTATGCAATGACTATCCTGTTTACAGAATAGTGCCTTCGGTTTGTCCAATCCCAGGACAAACGTGAATGGACGAATGTCTGACAAAGTATATCTAACGGATCGCATAAGTTGATCTCTTCAAATGTACTAACGTTTGGTGGCGGAGGAATTCGTTTCTCTTAGCTTTATACCCGTGGTATTTTTGGGGAAATCAATTTGTGATTTGACGGGTATGACGATGTGGCATTCAAAGTGAATGGTGGTCAAGTGTTTCAAAAGATACGTAATGACCTTAAGCCTCATCAACCGGGAGATGACCGAAAGCGGGCAGGCAGCATGGCTATGTGGGTCGCTCCCATTAGGGTGTATATCACCTATCTAGAGAAAATCCATTTCATTCTATTGTCTATTTCGATGCTGTCCCTTTTCAGGATGACGGTGGGTGGCTCCCAACCGTTGGTGATATACATTCGATACACTCAAGCGAAATGAGTGGTCGGTCATGTGTGGGCCGGGTTGCAAGATGTTCTTGTTGAACCAAGTGTATTTGCCTCTAGAGATACACTATCGACAGGTGGTACCATAACTTGTCAAAGTCGGAATCCAACCTCCAATAAGCGCCCGCATGTTTGGTTTGTATACTATATATGTGGAACGTGAGAAGCAAGCGTTCTGCTAGATTGTTAATTACTTGTGATTAGACATTATTATAATATCAGAAAAGTAGCGATTTTCGAAACTGTTTTGGGTTATCGTAAGGTAAAAACCATCCGTGTTTATGTGTGGATCGGTCTTACGATTATCTTTTCTTTTGAAAAGGATTTTGAAAAGTTAAACCGATGATTTGAGTTTACTCACACCGGTCCCATGACTGACCCAGAGTTTGTTTTGTTTTGTTTTCCCTAAACTCTTGGGTGCCCAAATTTGTACGGGCAGTCGAGTAGTTCAGGTCTTTACAGAGATACTTGGAGGAGCTTGAAGCAGGAGGCTCCAGGATTTTATAGCTATTGTTATTTCCGCTGTGTGTAAGTGTTGTGCTCTGATAGTGTTATTGTACATATATACTGTTTTATTTCAAAGTGATGTTATATATATTATATTTTATTCGTTCCACTGTGAGATTCGTATTACTCTGATTGTGTTGTTCTTCTTCTTCTATTCTAATTTTCTACCTTATCTATTCTCACCCTCTAACTTCTTTCCATTAATGATCAGGTATTTTCGATGTTCGAATAATCAACATGGCAGTTTTGTGTTGATATTCGGAGTCGAAAATCCCCGGGTCGTTACAGTCGCCATATATAGTATAAAATCAAAACCGAAAAATATCGTATTTGGAAGTTGGATTTCCATCATGGTGGCTCCTGATCCGAAAGATCGATCGCGTAGTGCAATCCACAACAGCTTACGTCCCAGCAAGAGAAAACACCGTAATGCACATCCGCACTTTTGAGAAATCAATTATCACTGCGACTTACGTCTCGGCGAGAGAAAACACTGCTTACTCTATCCCTCAGGGAATAGGGGGTGTGCCCTATCCCTCTGAGCACTAAGCTCACTCTCGGTCGACCAAATCCATGGCACCACTAAGGTGTCCATCCTCTAAAAAGCATACTGATATAACCATCAGTTTACCACCATACCGGGGTGTGAGGCTCGCGAATTAACGCTATACACAAAGAGCCGCTATATTAAAGCTGTGCTTTGATCATCAACCACAAGACTCTGCTTTTCAACAGAAGCCTTGATAATTTGCCACTTAGGCATGCCACACAGTCAGTTTACGCCATGCGACTGATGCCTATCGATATACAACCTATGATCCCGTACGTCTCAGAGAAGGGTGAAGTAAGGGAATTAATTCCCCTTCACCAGGCAGATGTATATTTAATAGAGATCAATTAGCACAGAATAAAATCCAATGTCAGACACCCAGTCCATTTACAAGTCTGTTCTAGGTTTGAACGAAACCGGAGGCACTTTATGCCTCGCATATCCGTACAATCAACAAGTACGTCCAGACGGCTACCACTTCAGCCCCTTCAAGGTAGCTACTCCAATCATGAGCATCAGTAGCACCCATCCATTCGATGTGAAGATCATCGGTCTTGCGCTGTCTTCAATCTCTTTGATTTATCACCGAATCAGTTATTCGGAATGGGTATAAACTCGGCCTTTCCGAATAACTCGCGTATCTTATAATCAAGTGCTATAACAACACATCATACGCCTCATTCCAATCTAGAATATTCTTTTATTCAAATATTCTTTTCACAATTTAAACCAAATTAAAGTTTTCCAAACTAGTCGGGATTAGCGAACCTTACCGAAGTAATCATTTATTTTATTTCCCAATCCCAACCTATTCATCCCATGGAGCAAAACTGGTAATACTCCATATCTTACACCACGGTGCTATCAGTAAATATTAATTACCATTTCACGTTCAAATCTAATTAAAGATTCAGCTATCGCCTGGAGTAAAACTGGTGGTACTCCATTTTCGATCATTTCATGAATTCGATAAATTTAATTATCTCATTCACTTTCCAATCTAATTAAAGATTCATTAAAACTCTAATTCAGTTTTAATCTTCCCAAAAATCAATATTAATGATTATTCAAAGCTAAGAAATTAATCTTATCTTTAACTGGGTTAAAGAACCAATGTCATTTAAAACACGGTTCACGATAAACCCAAAATCACATTCCATTCCATCAGTCTCTAACCGTAAATTAGTAAGAGAACAATTCCCTAAGTATTAATCCCGAAGGCCGAAACCAACATCAGATCAATACCCAGGAAACCATTCAACTTAGCCAACCTCCAGTTAGTTTCTAATTTTCTTAACTGGTTTAAGAACAGTATTTTTAAAGATACCATTCACGACAAACCCAAAATCCCATTTCCATTGTTAATCGGGTTAAAGAACAAGTGTTATTTAAAACACCGTTCACGATAAACCCAAAGACCAGTTCCCATTAATAATCGGGTTAAAGAACAAGTGTTATTTAAAACACCGTTCACGATAAACCCTATTATTAGTTCCCATTAAATTCCAATTAAATGTTAATTAATTGGTAAACTTCATTAAACCTAAATAAAAAGATTTGATCTTTTCTCAATTGGGTTTAAGAACAGTGTTAATGAAGACACCATTCACGAAAACCCAAAATCCAATTTGATATCAAATACAAGGCTCAGAATAGAAAATATATCGTCTTATATTCAATATCAAATTCTGAAATCAACAAATATCGTATTGGAATAACGATATATATATATCTTCCAAATTCCTCCACAATATCCATATAATCACGGAATCCAATATCGAAATATTCCGAAGATAATTTCGATTCAAATCCATTCCAATTCGTATATTGGAAATTTTGGTTATTTTTAAAACCATTTCAAATCTAAGTTATTTACTTAAAAATATTGGATTATAAATCTAGTTCATAACTAGTTCATTTCGATAAAAATATATTTTTATCTTTTCAAATATGGAATTTTTCATCCCAATTCTTTCCAGGTCATTTATTATGATTTTACACAAATTATTGATTTTTTAATAATTTTATTAAGGTTCGTACAGTCGGTTTCCAATAACGGCCACCGAACTGCACTTACAGCGAACTTTTCCAAATTTGATTTGGACATAACTCCAAATCCAACCGTTAGATTTCAAATTTCTTATATTCGTTGGAAAGCTCTTTTCGATACGAACCCAACAGTCCCGGTTTCAGGAGAATCCGACGGATGGATCTCCCGTAATATCAAATTCAAAGTCAATGGTCGAAATTCGCGAACGGCCACTGCGCGGCGCGTTCTGTTCAGGCCATATAATATATATATTATATATATTTCGTCGATTTCCTTTAAAACGAATTTTATATATCGTTTTAAATTCCTTTTCAAATCGATTTCAATTTCCTTTTCAAATTCAAATCAAAATTGGATATTCCATATATATTCGTTTCAAATTCATTTCAATTCAATTTGATATTCAAATTCATTTCAATTCAATTTGATTTTCAAATTCATTTCAATTCAATTTCATATTCAAATTCATTTCATTTCAATTTCATATTCAAATTCATTTCAATTCAATTTCATATTCAAATTCATTTCAATTCAATTTGATTTTCAAATTCATTTCAATTCAATTCGATTTTCAATTAAATTCGAATTTCAAATTCATTTCAATGTTTTCTGTTCAATAATTCTGGACTGGAATCAGACTCAACCAATTACCATATAATTTCAGTTATATTGGATTTCAACATCACATGTATATGACAGTAACGATAAACAATCATTAAAAATTCATACAACATCCAGAGTGCCTTCTACAACTGTATAAGCATTAAAATAAATTAATAACGCTTATACAGTCTGTTAACCCATCAATTGACATACCACTAATTATTGGGATCATTGTATGTCAAATATTATCCCAATACCCGTGTGGGGTTTTCAAACAACAAATACTGTTTATCATTTGTGCAGTTGGGCGATGTGTAAAATTTATCGTCCCAATCAATATCAGATAAATAAGTGTACATAAACAAACCGTCCGGTTTGTAAATGAATATTTATTTTATTTCATGATAACTTATATATATATATATAAATAATTTTATATATACAACAATACAATCAATTACAGTCCCAATCACAATCCACACTAACAATACAATCAAACAAGTCGTCCATGGTCTGTGGACGACGGGGAGCAGTTCATATTTGCAATTATAAAGTAAATTAAATAACTGTACAAAAATAATAGTGAGAAGTTCTCACATTCATTTTCCACTCCGTCAGTTTTAATTTTTGAATTTTCTGTTCTGTTTGAGTTTGAATTTTCCTGAAATTCTGATTTGCTTCAAATTTGACTCGGTCAGTCTCGTTATGAAGCTCTCGTCCTCACGATCTCAACGGATCCTGTTTCACGCGATTTCGACTTCGTATGAGAAAAATACGCTATTATGAAGGTTAATCACATTTTAAAGAGTAAAAAATATTTTAATTAGTTAAAATATAATAACCTTCTTCCTTAATCAACCCTAACCGGTGTTTAAAACTCAGTTCGATTTCTAGGTTTGGATTTTGCATGAACTCCGAGACACTTGCTGTCGATCTGACTACACCACCACCTCCGCCTTCGAGAGGGCTCTCCGGTGCTACCCACCTCGTCGAGCTAGAACTGGGTTCGGTGGCTGAAATTGGTGCGATGCGGCTGCCCTTTGGAGCTACGATTCGAGCTCAAAACCCAACGAGAGAGGATCCCAACCGTTATATGTGGAGAACACACTACCCTCTTCAATTCCCCTCAGAAAATTCTTGGATTCATTGAATGGGTTTCCATATCGGAAGGGTTTTTGTTTTGAATGATTTATCGCCGTGAATCGCTAGCCGACGGCGGACGGCTTTGAAATAGATTAGGGTTTTAGAAATTTTTCTATTGGCAAAAAATATATATATATAATTTTAATTTTGAAAAATACCCTTATATCGATACTAACACCAAATCAAACCCAACGACTGTCACTCCTAGCCAAATACCCCCATTTTGAACACAATGGGATATGTTTCGTAAGCCAATTCTAATGTTTTGATCAGTTTTTCTTTAAATTTAAATATAAATCAATATATATTGAATTCAAACGTACATTTTAATTTACCGGGGCCACATACTGACTCTAAAAATTCTTGAAAAATTTATCTAGCTATGTTGGGATAATACGGTCCCAACAAAACTGATTTCGTTGAATTCTGAGACCATTTGAAAAATGGCCATTTTCTGGTCGATCCAATTTGACTGAAACTGATAAAACACGTTTAACTTCGCCACGCTCACATATTGATCCCAAAAATAATGAGAATTGGAATCTAGCAATAATTTGACATCACGGATCCAACAAAAGTGGTTTCATCGAAAACGAAGGTCGTTTGCGAAATGGCTATTCTTAAGGGCTTTATATATATTAAAATATATATAAATTCCACAACGACTTTTCTGAATTTTAAACTGGACGTAACTCTCAACTTATAAAACGAAATCTCGGTTTCTTACATCCGTTAGAAAGATATAGTTAATCAGATTCAAATATTTCTTGTTTCATCCAATTCTGACTTATATTAAATTATATATGTTCATTTGAAATTTGAAACCGAATTTTCAAACTACCGCGCCATTTCAGGCTCGTTATATAATTAAAATAAATTTATTCGTTTTAACTTCGTTGAGAATAAATTTATCGCCGTTATTATTTAAAATAAATTATTTTAAATAATCAAAATTCATTAAAATCGCCAAAATAAAAATTTTAAACTGGCTCAAATTTTCCGGGTTATTACAGATATATTCATATGAAATAAATACAGACAAATAGGAAAGGAAGTATTTGTAATCGAATAGATTTAGTCGATTAGGGCTAACCGGTTAGAGTTAATCAGTTAGAGTTAACCAGAGAGGGTTAATTGAACATAGTTAATCGAATCAGGATTAATTGAATATTAGTTATTCAATTAGAGTTGATCGAATATAGTTATTTGAGATAGAGTTAGTCAAACATAGTTATTCAGGATGAGTTGCCATTTCGTACGACTGCCAGCGTAAATCGCAGAGCTGTAGATAGCCTACGGCGGTCGGATGTTTCCTGAGGGAATCAGGCGTAACCATTGTGATCGCTGCGATCTAGAGTCAAGCGAATGGAGTTAAATCAAATATTAGCTATTCGAAATAAAGTTAAAACAGACATAGTTATTCAAATATAAGTTGATCGAATATTTGTTATTAAATAGGAGTTAAATAAGTTGAGTTAATTAAGTCGAGATAATTAAGTTAAGTTAGTCAAGTAAGTTAGTCAAGTTGAGTTAAATAAGCTGAGTTAGTCAAGATGAGTTAATCAAACCGAGTTAATCCAAATGAGTTAACCCAAAGGAGTATCGATTATAATTTATTCGAATAGAGTTATTCGAAAGGAGTTAACCGGTTATTGTTAAATCGAAAGAAGTTAATCGAATTTAGTTATTCGAAAGGAGTTAATCGTTTTGAGTTAAATCGAAAGGAGTTAATCGAATTTAGTTATTCGAAAGGAGTTAATCGATTTGAGTTAAATCGAAAGGAGTTAATCGAATTTAGTCATTGGAAAGGAGTTAATCGATTATAGTTAAATCGAAAGAAGTTAATTGAATTTAGTTATTCGAAAGGAGTCAATAGATTATAGTTAAATCGAAAGAAGTTAATCGAATTTAGTTATTCGAAAGGAGTCAATCGATTTGAGTTAAATCGAATGGAGTTAATCGAATTTAGTTATTCGAAAGGAGTTAATCGCTTTGAGTTAAATCAAAAGGAGTTGATCGAATTTAGTCATTCGAAAGGAGTTAATCGATTTGAGTTAAATCAAAAAGAGTTAATCGAATTTAGTTATTCGAAAGGAGTTAATCGATTTGAGTTAAATCGAAACGAGTTAATCGAATTTAGTTATTCGAAAAGGAGTAATCGAATATAAGTTATTCAGAAGGAGATTATCGAATATAGCGTATTCGAAAGAAAGAGATCGAATATAGTTTACTCGAAAGAGTGAGTTAATCGAATTTAAGTATTCGAAGTGAGCTAATCGAATATAAGTTTTCGAAGAGAGTTATTGAATATATGTTTTTGAAGAGAGTTATCAAATATAAGTTATTCGAAGTGAGTTAATCGAATATTAGTTATTCGAAGATAGTTAACCGTCGAATTCGATTATATCAAATTCGGGAAAGTACTTATACTTTCCGGTGTTTAAATCAAGATTTATTTAATTATAAATTAGGTGTTTATTTATTTATTCACATTAAAGAATAAAAGTTATAATTGAAGTTAGATATTTCGAAAGTAGGAATTATAACGTTATCATTATAATCAAATGTTTTCAATAAAGAAGTGGATTCGTAAATAGAATCCGAGAGTTTCGTAAGGAAGTTTGTTAAATGTTTAAAAGATAAACTTTTTCTATTCCGAAGTTAAAAAGTTGTTCAGTTTAGGTCTTAGAGGTAATTATACCCCAACTTGATTGACTTCCTTCTTAACTAAGGAATGGTTATAGTTTGATAGTAAAGGTTGGTTAAGTGAATTTACTTAATGAGTGTAATGGTTTGAGTTAGCGTCGTGATGTTTTATTTAAACATCTGTTTCAACCAAATGAAGGAATTTGGAAATGTTTTCCAAATAAGAATCAAAAATATTTTCTAATATAGAAAATAAGAAATGAGAATAAGTATGGAAATGTTTTCCAGTGATTAATAACGTATATTTTCTAAACATAGAAAATAAGGAAATATGAATGAATATATATATATATATATATATATGGTTGATGATTTGATCGATAATTCCATTTGGAAATAAGATCGTTGTGTGTACACGGACATTTTTCATTTGATAGTTAAATCACCGACTATCAAAGTTTGACCATTTTAATGTTGTTAACATGGAGAGACCGGTTGGATTATTATTCGAAGAACCACTCCGTATTGGCATAAGCGTCGCGAATCATATATGCCAAAGATAATTGAAGACGAAGTAAAGTGCAAGGGCTGTTGTATAAATCTTAGGTAAAGATTGCCTTAGATGGATGTACTGAATAGTGCCTTCGGTTTGTCCAGTCCCAGGACAACTTGTATGGAAGAAGGTCTGACAGAGTATATCTAATAGATCGCGTAAGTTGATCTCATCAAACGTATTCACGTTTGGTGGTGGAGGAATTCGTTTCTCTTAGCTGTATGCCCGTGTTATTTTTGGATAAATCAATTCGTGATTTTAAAGGGTATGACGATGTGACATTCTAAGCGAATGAAGATGTGGCATGTGAAAGATAAGCGTAGCTTCTAGCCTCACATCCGGTAAATGACAAAAATCGGGTAGACAACATGGCTATGTGGGTAGCTCCCATTAGGGTGTATAATCACCTATCTAGAGATATTCATTTCATTCTTTAATCTGTTTGATGCTGTCCCATTCGTGAAACGGTTACTGATCCCAACCGTTGGTGATATACATTCGATACACTCAAGCGAAATGAGTGGTCGGTCATGTGTGGCCGGGTCGCAAGATGTTCTTGTTGAACCCAGTGTATTCCTCTCTAGAAGTACACTAGCGAAAGGTGGTTCCATACCTTGTCATAGTTGGAAATCCATTATCCAATAAGTGCCCGCGGTTTTGATTGTATACTATATATGTAGAACGTGAGATGAAAGCGTTTCTGCTAGATGATTATTATATTGTGGTTGATAGACATTATTATAATATCAATGAGTGTTGATATAAAGATTATTTTGGATTCTCGTAAGGGAAAACCCGTTCCGTTATACGGCGTGGTCTTATGAGATATCGTTTTGTTGGTCAAACCGTTTTAAATTGTTTTACTCACATCAGTCCCATGACTGAGCGAGAGTTTATTTTGTTTTGTTTTCCCTAAACTCTTGGGTGCCCAATTTTGTACGGGCAGTCAAGTAGTCAGGATTTTCAAATACTTGAAGAGTTGGAGCAGGAGGCTTCAGGATCATATAGCTATTATTTATTTCCGCTGTGTTGTAAGTGTTGTACTTTGGAAATGATATGTATATTCAAGTACAGATTTATATTTCAAAAATTGATATATTATATGTTATTCGTTCCGCTGTGAGTTTCGTGTTACTCTGATGTTGTGTTCTTCTTCTTCTTCTATTCTAAGTTTCTATCTTATCTATTCTCGCCCTCTGTTTTCTTTTTATTAGTTTTCTGATTTCCTGTGTAATGTGAGTTGGACTTGTGTTATTTAGTTAGCTCAAATTGGACTGGAATTTCGGGACACTACATGAAGGGTCCCGGTCTCCAAAGTCGTCTCTAATGTCTTCAATTGCTCCATAACGTCATATTATTACTTGGAATGGTTTTCGAACATATATTCGATCCCGGTCTATCCAAGAAATAAGCGTACTTTTAAAACAATAGTTACGGGTTACACAGGTTTTTCCATCCCAATCTCCTTCCAAATAATTGTGAATTCATTTAAAATTCAAAGTTGGATTTACTCAAAATTCCATAAATCCATTTCCATCTTAACACTTCTTGGAAATCTAATATACATCTTAGATCCTTATATCTCAAAAGCATAATTCTTTGTTCCCTTTTGTGTTATTCCTTTACTTTGAATTAAGGTTGGATTTATTCAATTCCCGTAAACCCGTTATCAACCTTAGCACTTTCCTCGAAATTCAATATTCAATTCCAACCTTATATTTCAAAAACCAAATCCATTTATTCGTCATTTTCTCTTTCCATAAGCTTCAAAACCACCAAATTTTAATTCGGATTTCAATCTCCATTTAACATTTCAAATATAAGTTTAAAACAGAATTTAATCGACTTATATTTGACATCGATTCACTAACACGGGCAAACACCATCGGAATTTGGATATGAATATGGTTTACTATTTCTGATAGTATTCGTCCAATCCTGGGATTCCATATCGAATATCCGACGACTAACTCTATTCAAAAATCATTTCCTTATTTCTTCAAATTTCCCAAATATTACTTACCATAAATTTCATACCATACATTTTAAAATCCTTTAACGTATAAACAAAGCCTTTTCTCATAATTTAAACAATGTTTCATGGTTAAAAATCATTAAATTACAATTATTTTCAAAGGAACGGTTTAATAACGTTAAAGCGTTACGGAAAGCGCTGATAAGTGGCGATTTAACCATATATATCTAAAATATAAATCCATCGTTTTTCGTTTCAAGTAAATTCGATTCGAAATGTTCAAATTGGAATTTAAAATCGATATAAGCCATAAAATGTTTTTAAATATAAATCACCAAATTTCTCTTTCCAGAATAGATTAAATTCCATAACTAGATTCAAAACCATATTCCAAATTTCCTTTTTCCAAAATAATATTATCTTTCCTTTCCAATTTCAAAATATCTTTATTTCAAAACCCATTATTTTAAATTTAAATATAAATGGTCACAATGCGACATTTATTAATTTAAATTCACATTTATTTCTAAGTTTAAACAATTTCAAATTTAAATTTCAAATTATATCTTTAATTAGCCGTCCTGTCCATCGGATCAGTTAGGGAGAGCAGGAAACTGTATTTTCCAAACCCAAGCCTAGACACTATCCTCTCTGTCATCCTAGAACGTTCTGATATATATGTATTATTATAATAATAATTTTTATCAAAAAACATCGTTAATATATATATTTATATACATATATATATATATATTTAAAACCACATTCCAATTTCAAAATCTCATTTCGAATTAAACTGAATTTAAAAATAATATTTTTACATTTGAAAATCAATCTTTATTTATATGGAAAGGAGATAAAATCGATCACCTATATAATCCCACAACTACAGTGTGCGAGTGAATCCATGCAATCATAAATCAACCATAAATCAGATGAACATGAATTATAATAACAACGAACAAAAATTTCAGCTGTGTACAAGCATTACTGTAGCATCCGTGATTTTTGACCGTTCAAATCGACAATGATCCTTAATGTCGACATAACCAGATCAAAAATACGGATAGTTATTGGGATTAAAATAAGAAAAAGAAGAAAGAAGAAAACAAATACAGAATCTCGCAGCGGAAGGACAAAATATAATAAATAAATAACAGTTCATGAAGCTATTAAAACATACATTTTATTATATTTTATAACGATTATCAGAGTAAATTAACATACAACATACCAATGCATTTGCAGCGGAATATTAATAATAATAATACGTCTGTTGAGCTCCATCTTCATAATGGTATCTTCAAAGCAAGGGAATCTTCGCTAACTGTAACTCGGTCTGACCCGAGCGTATTGCAAAAAAAGTAAACACAACAACCACTCGGATAAGAACTAAATCATTCTCATATTAGTTAAATCAAATTTCATGTAATAATATGAGTGCAATAACTTAAGAGATGTTACGGGAATTTCCATCTCTTAAGGATCCGTCAAACTAATACTATATACTATAATACGCTATTATAATAATGTATGTGGTTAAATATAACATAATAAAATAATGTAAGCGGGATTACCATTATTACCCTTACATCGTTTATGCCATTGCCGTACAGTTTGCATATAACACACAAGTACGTCGGCGGATAGGGATGCGCCATGATACGGCTACGTTAAACCAAAATCGTAGGGGGCTCGATCAGGATAATATGACAAGGCACACGAGGAATGCCCAGAGTATGAATATACTAGTTGCACGCCTGGACTGGTGGTAACGCATAGCCGCAACTACCGCCCACCTCGGACAACACTCCGAAATCACGGATGCGCATCAAATCAATCAATCAAACCGAGGGACTATAGTAATAAAGGAAGGAGTGTTGCCGATGGAGGTAGCTAACCCTACTTGGTCACAGTATTGCCCTGATTTAGTCATTTTGATTATGACCCGAAGGTCAAGGACATCCATCATCGTTCTCTTTCTTCAAATCCAGTAATCGCCTCCAAATCAACCTACTTCATTCTGGAACTCCACTGCATACACAGTTGTTAAAGTGGTTTTCGGTATTGGCAGAGAGTATGACAATATCCGATCCCGGTCTCTTTAACAACCAATCATTTACATTTTTCACACCGGTTGGTTCTTTTACATTTCAAAGGGGTTCGTACTTCATATCGAAAATATCATATTTTCATAAAAATCATTTCCATATTCAAGCGAGAATATTATTCATCATAAAATCTACATTTAACTTTAGAATCTTGAAACAATTCCAACTTTAAAATAATTTAAATATTAAAATAGTTAATAGTATATTTAAAATAGTTTAGATATCTAATAGAAATAGTTTGAAAATAAATAGTTAATTTTAAAATGATTTATTGAAATAATTTATAAAATAAATAGTTATAACATAAAATAGTTTATAAAGAAAAAAATATTAAAATAATTTATAAAATGGTTCAAAATACTATAGTTGGAATTATAATCATTTCTCTAAATTTTGTCCACTTAGACTTGAAGTCATATTTCAACTTTAAATCAATCAATCTCAATTTGAATATTTCAATCAATTTAAATTTCCATTTTTACATTCATTTCAATTAAATCCATTTACCCCCAAATAGTTAAATTCCAATTCAGACCCCCATTTTCAATGATTTCAATTTATAACAAATGTTGAGTTCACAATTCAGATATAATTCAAATCAATGTTGATTCATAATAAATTTCAAAGGTGGGTGAAACAATTAAATTTCGATAAATTCGATTTACATTCAATTTCACTTTTATTTCGCTTTAGTTACAACACTAATTTATTTCCCCATTTATTTATATTTCAAAAATTCAAAGTTCAAGTTCAAAGAAAAATAAAAATAAAACATCGCTTATATTGTCTTTAAAACAATATTTAAAAGTTCATGGTTAAAACTACTTTTATTTAACTAACCGGTGTCCGTATATAATTTTCTATCCTATGGCCAAGTGATACTTAAATTTAATTTTAGTACTTTGGGAAAGGATATATGTCATTTCAATCCAAATCAGGGGGTCATTGGTGTTTATCATTTCAACCTACGTTCTTAATTCATTTTAATGATTAATCCGGGGTTTATTTGATGCCTGTAACATCTAGGGTAAATGATTTGGATTAATCAGCACAAACAATGGTCATATACGAACAAATGTGAATAACAGGTAAATCCACACAATTGACATCAATATGTCAAACATATCAAATTCAAGTCATTCATCACATCAATATATACAAACAGTCCAATATCGTATAAATTTACAAATTATCAGATGTCAGGGTTTAGACAGTAATTAAATGTCGAATTTTTAACTTAACTATAAAATTAAATTTAACAATCAAATTATACTACACTATCGATACAAATCAATATAAATATGCAATTTAAACTGTCAAACATCAATCCATACAATCATATCATGACATGATATTAATTTAACTAATATTCGAATACTTTAGTTAGGCGTGAGTGGGTTTGATCACTCACCTTTGATTTTAAACGCGTTTGAACTCCAAAATAGGCCCAAAATTTGAGAGTCTCCAAATCCAACAAAACTAACTTCATCTTGTCCGTAATTTTGATACGATTCCAACGCAACAAACCGTGCGTCAATCTGAGTTCGTATGAAAAAGTTATCCATGTTTCCGCAATTGGAAAATTGAATTAAAACAAAATAAACAAACAAACTTTTACCAATTGAAATGCCACGTCACCACCTTATTGCATCGTCTTTGTAACGACCCAAGGTTTTCAGCCCCGAAAATCGACATAAATGCCCTTGTCGTAACTCATGCCGACCTTCCAAATACCGAAAACACTGGAACGTTATTAGAAAGAAAGTAGAGGGTGAGATAAATAAGAAAGAAATATTAGAATAGAAGAAGAAGAAACAACACAACACAGAGTCTCACATCGCAGCGGAACAAATATAATACATAAATAGAACTTTATTGAGAGCTTTAAATAATACTTACAGTATCAGAGTACATCACACAATGGGACAGTTATAAGAACCTGTTCCCATATACAACACACAGCGAAAAAGTAGCTATATAATATCATACGTCTGAACATCTCCAGCTCGTCTCTTCACAACACTCGATAACCTGAACCTGTACACCCCGGGCTAACCCAAGCATTTACAAAACACCGGGTCAGTCTGGTGAACTAGAGTGAGAGAAACACACCAAGTTTAAGGGTATCACACAACTTGATTTTAAAGTCAAAATCTTTTCGAAAGAAAAGGATAATCGTAAGACCAAATTAACACATAAACACGGACGGTTTTTACCTTACGATAACCCAAAACAATTTTTGAAATCAATATCTTTTCTGATATTATAATAATGTCTAAATACAAGTAAATAGAATCTAGTGGAACTCTTGCATCTCACGCTCCACATATATATTATACAAACAAAACCGCGGGCGCTTATTGGAAATTGGATTCCGACTATGACAAGGTATGTGACACGACCCGAACTTCCCCGGTAAGGAAAGAATGGATTGAGTTGAGAACACGACAAAATATAACACAGACGGAAGAACATTTCATTGCTATTACAACAATTCCATCAGAATACAAGAATATACAGAGTATGAATGGATAATATACATTTGATAAATATCAGAGATTAAATACATTACTGCAGCGGAAAAAATAATACAAAACATAACTGAAAGAAATACATGGATACAGAGCTTTCCGAATATCGCTTCAGCTATAAACCAGGACCCTGTGAATATAAATCTACAAAACCAAAACTACTAGCTGCCCGTGCGGAAAATAAGGGCACCCAGAGTTTAGGTTAAAACAATAAACTCCAGGTCAGTAATGTGACTGGTGTGAGAACTAAAACAATTATTTAAAACTTTACTTTAAATCAGAGTAAATCAAGGGACCACGCCGTATAACACGGAACGGGTTTCCTCCCAAGAATACCAGTGCATAAAACAAACAGCGCAATGCTAAATAAAGAGAAATGAAGCAATTATAAGACCCAGGTCCCATCACACAATGCAACGCAAGCCGGAGGACAGGGTTTTCCCTTATAATAGCCAAAGAATGCTTGGTACGCTTAAAAACAAATCATTTTGATATACTATAAGTGCATAGTGTCAAAACAACTTCAATATAAATGTATCAATCCTAGACGACATGGGTACCATATATCATGTCGCCAATACTAGGTTCTACAATCAAAATCGAAATGTCACGTATTGGAAATTGGATTCCATCTATGAGTCGAGGCTAGGGGCAAGATCCTCTCCGCTTCGAGACACTCTAGCAAATGCCTCATGACTACACACTCTGGGTAACCCTAGGAACCGCCAAGGTCGGTCCTCTCTTACGTTTGAGGATTGGCAATTCCTGAACACACGTTTCCCGGTCCTAACAGACCTTAACCGAGGCGCCTCGCATTCCAACAACCACAAAGGTGAAAAGTATATAAATTTCGGCCAGTTTTAAGCACCGACACCACCTATAGCTAGAAAGAAACGTCATGTTCTCCTTGGGTCCGTCTCCCGTTTTTGACTCATACTGAGGTGTGAGGCTCGCACATCAACGTCATACACAAAGCTATGCCACACAGGCTGTGCTTTGATCATCAACCACAAGACTTTGCTTTTCAACAGAAGCCTTGATCCATGCATCTCCGCATGCCACATCGACAGTTCATACTATGCGACTGATATCCATCCATATATAACCTCTAAGCTCATACGTCTTAGAGAAGGGCATTAAACAAAAGAATAAATTCTCCGCCGCCAAACAGATATATATTGATAGAAATCACTCAGCATAGAACAAAATCCAATGTCAGACACACAATCCATTTACAAGTCCGTTCTGGGTCTGAACGAAACCGGAGGAACCTTATTCCTCGCATATACATCGATCTCCAAGTACGACTGGACGATCACCAACAGTTTCTCTCCTCTTGGGTGTACAGCCCAATCAAGATCATCAGTAACTATCCAAACGATGTGAAGACCTCCGGTCTTCAACCACCATCTTCATCTTCGACTTATCGCCGAATCAGTTATTCAGAATGGGATAAACCCGGCCTTTCCGAATAACTCGCGTATATAATAAACAAGTGCTACACAAACACAACATATGCCTCATTCCAATTCAAAATATTATCTTACTCAAATATTCACAACATTAGGGAAAGGTTCCCATTAATTTTATCAAAGATAAATTCTTTTAAATTTATTCTTAAATCTTCCTTTGAATTTCATTTTCAAAGAATTTAGCAACTTGTCGGGATTAGCGAACCACAACGAAGTAATCATTTATTTTATTTTCCAATCCAAACCTATTCATCCCATGGAGCAAAACTGGCAGTACTCCATATCTAACACCCACTGTGTTATCGATAAAATTAATTACCATTTCCCGTTCCAACCTAATTAAAAATTTAACTATCGCCTGGAGCAAAACTGGTGATACTCCATTCTCGATCATTTCAACCTAATTAAAGATTCATTAAAACTCCAATTCAGTTTTAATCCCAAAAATCATTATATAATGATTATTCAAATTCAGAAAATAAATCATGTCTTCACCGGGGTTAAAGAACCAATGTCATTTAAAAACACCGTTCACAATAAACCCAAAATCACATTCCATTATATTCAAATTTTCTCTTAATTAACTGGAAATTCCATCAATTTCTAATTGTAAATTAGTAAGTGAACAATTCCCCAAGTATTAACCCCGAAGGCCGAAACCAACATTAGATCAGTACCCAGAAAACCATTCAACTTAACTAATCTCCAGTTAAAATCTAATTCCATTCCATTTTATTCCAATTTAATGTTATTTAACTGGAAACTCTAATTCTTTTCATAATTGGGTTCAAGAACAGTGTTAATGAAGACGCCGTTCATGACAAACCCAAAATCCAATTCGATATCAAATATAAGGCTCTGAATAGAAATTATATCGGCTTATACTCAATATCGAATTCTGAAATTAACAAATATCGTATTGGAATAACGATATATATATATATCTTCCAAATTCCTCCATAATATCCGTATAATCACGGAATCCAATATCGACATATTCCGACGATTATTTCCATTCAAATCCGTTCCAATTCATACAATGGAAATTCTGGTTATTTTAAAACCAAACACAAATCCAATTTATTTATTTAAAAATCGTTGGATTTTCTATTCTAGTTATTAACTATTTCATTTCGATAAAAATATACTTTTATCCTTTCAAATATGGAATTTTTCATTCTAATTCTTTCCAATATATTTATTTTGATTTTACACAAATTATGGATATTTTTAATTATTTTATCAAGGCCCGTACAGTCGATTTCCAACAACGGCTATCGAACTGCATCCATAGCGACCTTTTCCAATTTTGATTTGGACATAACTCCAAATCCAACCGTTAGAATTCAAATTTCTTATATTCGTTGGAAAGCACTTTTCGATACGAACCCAACGATTCTAGTTTTAGGAGAATCCAACGGTCGGATCTCCCGTAATATCAATACGAAGTCAATGGTCGAAATTCGCGAACGGTCGCTGCGCGGCGCGTTCTATTCAAACCATTATATATATAATATATATATATATATATTTCTGTTCAAAACATATTTTATAAATTCGTTTCCAAATCGATTCCAACTTCCATTTCAATTTTAAATCAAAATTGAATATTATATATCATTATAAATAAATGATAATATTTTCAAAATATTTGGTTTTGAAATAATTTCCTTTTCGCTATTCGTTATATAAACGAATAAAATCGATATACATATCGCTCGCGTCAAAATGGCGCAAATCTAATCAACACGGCTTTATATACTTCTATTTCAAATATTTCTATTTCAAATATTTCTATTTCAAATATTTCACTTCAAATATTTCATTTCAAATATTTCACTTCAAATATTTCATTTCAAATATTTCACTTCAAATATTTCACTTCAAATATTTCATTTCAAATATTTCATAACTGGAATGAGGCCCAATCAATTACCGTATAATGTTAGTTATATGGATTTCATACAACACATGTGTAAAATAGCAAATATAAACAATCGACCATCAATGTCGTTCCTTCACACGCTAAAAATTATATTTTTAACGTTAAACATATTTATTTTAACACTTCACTATTTTTAACTAACTCTTTTTATTTTAGAAAATTTCGACAGCATAACGGCACGATACTAGAAACGGGACAAGGCCTAGCCTTATCCCCGATCTAATAATGGCCCCCGCCATTCACATACCATTCTATTCAATTCCATTTCACATACCAAACCAAATTCAACCACACCAAATCAACCAAACCGAATCAACCAAACCAAATCAAACAGGGTTTCAAACAATGGTGTCGGGTGCTTCTAAGCACCGTCTGCATCCTAGTATATATTTCTAACTAGAAAATAAATTAAAGTGAGAAGTTCTCACCGAATAGCAAAACCAAACGCCTCGACTCTTCATATGTAGAAAATCTTCACCGTTCTTCCTTTGTCACTTTCGTCGCCCGTATTCACTAAATATATAAAAATCCCATTTTTATATTCTCTAGTGTATAGAAATCATATTTTTACGACGTTAAAAATCATAACTTTTCTTAGCTAAAAAATCATATCTTTATCGCTACTTCATATATGTAAAAATCGTATTTTTATTTCAAATCACTTCATATCAAAATTGCATTTTTCTTCCAAATCATTTCACATAAAAATTACATTTTCTTCTCTAACATTTCATACAAGGACTATACTTTCTTTTCTAACTTTTCATAAAATAAAAATCCTTACTTTCTTCATGAACAAAAATTACATTTCTAACAACATAAAAATCATATCCTTTCGCATTTAAAAATCTAATCTTTATATATATATATATTCAAAAACAACGTTCTTTATATTTTCAGAACCATGTTCTTTATATTTTCAAAACCATGTTCTTCATATTTTGAAACTAATGTTCTTCATATTTTCAAACCAATGTTCTTCATAAAAATTTCATTTTTAAATTAATGTTATTTATTATTTTCAAAAGTAATGTAATCTAAACAATGCTTTTATATTTTTAAAGACTTCACTTAAATTGCTATTTTTACAAAAAATCATATTTTCATCAATGTATTTATATTAAATAAAAACTCAGTTTTAAACAATGCTATTTCATTGCAAAATGTAATTACTAAATTAATTAATCTAAAAATCATAAAAGAAAATATATAAAATAAAATAAACAAATAATAATAATAAAAAAAACCGCACCTTTTTTTTGACTTGAACGCTGACTGGAAGGGAGGGGAAAGGGGTGCGCGGTGGCTGCTGGTGTGAGGGAGGTGGCCATTGGGTGGCGGAAGATCGAGGGGGGGGGGGGAGAAGCTCAGGTGGCGGTAGGCCACAGTCGCGATTTCCGTTCGGATTACGGGGAGGGTTTTGCGGGTTCTTCAACGGAGGGGAGGCGATGAAGAGAGAGAGAATCGAGGGGGTGAGGCTGCGGAGGGGGGATCGTCGATGGCGGCGGCCTGGGGTCTGAGGCGCGATGCGTCATTCTTTTTTTCCTTCTTTTTTTTCCTCTGTGTCGAACGATTTGGGGGAAGAGTATGTGGAGGGGTGGGTATATAATAATATATATATATTATTTTATTTCATTTTTATTTCAGAAGGTTGACTTTCTATTTGAACACCAAACGAGACCCAACTGCTGTCACCCCTAGCTAATTACCCCCATTCTAAACACAATGGGATATGTTTCGTGACCCAATTCTAACGTTTCGATCAGTTTCTGTTTAAATTAAAATATAAATCCGTTTATACTATATTTGAACGTACATTTTAATTTACCGGGGCCACGTACGGACTTTAAAAATTCTCAAAAAATTATTTCTACCTTCGTATTGACGATACGGTCCTAACAAAACTAATTTCGTCGAATTCTGAGATCGTTTGAAAAGTGGCCATTTTCCAGTCGATTAAAATTGACTAAACCTGGTCAAACGCGTTTACGTGTGCCACGCTCACATATTGATTCAGAAAATTATGAATTTTGGAATCTAGCAATAATTTGACATTCCGGTTCCAACAAAAGTGGTTTCGTCGAAAACGGAGGTTGTTTGCAAAATGACTATTTTTAAGGGCTTTATATATATATATATATATATATATATATATATATATATTCCATAGCGACTATTTTAAATTTTCAACTGGCCATAACTTCCAATTTATATTATGAAATTTCAGTTTTTCACATTCGTTAGAAAGATATGGTCAAACAGAGTTATATATTTCTGGGTCTTTCCAATTCTGATTTAAAACGAATTCTATATATTCAGTTGAATTTCAAAGTCGAATTTTCAAACTGCCGCGCCATTTCAGGCTCGTTATATAATTTAAATAAATTAAACGTTTTATTTTCAATTCAAATATATTTTTCGTCGTTATTATTTAAAATAATTCATTTTAAATATTCAAAATCCGTTAAAATAGCCAAAATAAAAATTTTAAATTGGTTCAGATTTTCTCGGTTGTTACAATCTCCCCCACTTAAAATCTTTTCGTCCTCGAAAAGGAGCGGAGCCGAAAGTTGTTTTCTAATCAACTCAACTTTCAATATTTTCATTACGGCTTAAGTTCTTCAACTTTTCAGTTTCTAAGAACTTTTCAAAATTTTCAAGAATTTGGCTAACACCCTAAATTTTCGAAAAATTTCGCCATAACCTCCTTTGTACGTGGCTACCGGAAAAATTTCAAACCGCCACACAGGCCCTCTCATCTCAAAAAGAAAAAGGAAAAGCCAAGCGGCTAGCCAATACGGCTCATAAAATCACCCAAACTAAATGAATATGGTAAACATGTACCTATTTGTCGAGCGCATAATTTTATTCCTCTTCTTTGCATACCTGCTATGACCTGTTTAATTCATATACATGTATATATATGCAATTTCAAACAACTTTCAATTCAGTTCAAAATTCAGTTCAATTTGGCATAATGGTTCAAAACTCTAATTAATCACACCAATAATCATACAACACAGCCATCAATCAATTAGTGACTTAACGTTTCAAATTCATAATTTTGATATATATACAGAAAATCATGTTTTTGATGCCAATTCACAACAATAGCCCTATCTAATTTTGGTTCTCACACCAGTCTAATGGAAATATATAGATATCACGCTTTCGAAACTCGAACATAAATTCTGATGATGATGCACCATCACCAAAATCATCCCCGGGCGACTAGAGTGTGATTCTATATCTATCCAGTATATTAAAACTTCGAATATACGTTCATGACGCGTATATGCAAAATATTTATATACTAGATTATCCAAATCAATATAAAATAAAATAATCAAATACGTATAATTAGATTAAATTTTCAAAACAAAATGGATTTTCATTTTTATTTTTAAAAATAACACTCTTTCGACTCATTCTAGGATACTACTGATCCCATCTCTAACAAGTCATTCTTATTGGATATTACTAATCCAATCTCTGATGAATTCTTTCGTTCGGTTCTAATGTGCCTTGTTCTCTGAGCTCTGTAAACCAAAGCTCTGATACCAAACTGACACGACCCGAACTTCCCCGGTAAGGAAAGAACGGATTGAGTTGAGAACACGACAAAATAGAAAACAGACGGAAGAACATTTCATTGCTATTACAACAATTCCATCAGAATACAAGAATATATAGAGTATGAATGGATAATATACATTTGATAAATATCAGAGATTAAATACATTACTGCAGCGGAAAAAATAATACAAAACATAACTGAAAGAAATACACGGATACAGAGCTTTCCGAATATCGCTTCAGCTATAAACCAGGACCCTGTGAATATAATCTACAAAACCAAAACTACTAGCTGCCCGTGCGGAAAATAAGGGCACCCAGAGTTTAGGTTAAAACAATAAACTCCAGGTCAGTAATGTGACTGGTGTGAGAACTAAAACAGTTATTTAAAACTTTACTTTAAATCAGAGTAAATCAAGGGACTACGCCGTATAACACGGAACGGGTTTCCTCCCAAGAATACCAGTGCATAAAACAAACAGCGCAATGCTAAATAAAGAGAAATGAAGCTATTATAAGACCCAAGTCCCATCACATAATGCAACGCAAGCCGGAGGAAAGGGTTTTCCCTTATAATAGCCAAAGAATGCTTGGTACGTTTAAAAGTAAATCATTTTGATATACTATAAGTGCATAGTGTCAAAACAACTTCAATATAAATGTATCAATCCTAGACGGCATGGGTACCATATATCATGACGCCAATACTAGGCTCTACACTCAAAATCGAAATGTCACGTATTGGAAATTGGATTCCATCTATGAGTCGAGGCTAGGGGCAAGATCCTCTCCACTTTGAGACACTCTCGCAAATGCCTAGGACTACACACTCTGGGTAACCCTAGGAACCTCAAGGTCGGTCCTCTCTTACGTTTGAGGATTAGCAATTCCTGAACACACGTTTCCCGGTCCTAACAGACCTTAACCGAGGCGCCTCGCATTCCAACAACCACAAAGGTGAAAAGTATATAAATGTCGGCCAGTTTTAAGCATCGACACCACATATAGCTAGAAAGAAACGTCATGTTCTCCTTGGGTCCGTCTCCCGTTTTTGACTCATACCGAGGTGTGAGGCTCGCGTATCAACGTCATACACAAAGCTATGCCACACAGGCTGTTCTTTGATCATCAACCACAAGACTTTGCTTTTCAACAGAAGCCTTGATCCATGCATCTCCGCATGCCACATCGACAGTTCATACTATGCGACTGATATCCATCCATATATAACCTCTAAGCTCATACGTCTCAGAGAAGGGCATTAAGCAAAAGAATAAATTCTCCGCCGCCAAACAGATATATATTGATAGAAATCACTCAACACAAAATAAAATCCAATGTCAGACACACAATCCATTTACAAGTCCGTTCTGGGTTTGAACGAAACCGGAGGAACCTTATTCCTCGCATATCCATCGATCTCCAAGTATGTCTGGACGATCACCAACTGTTTCTCTCCTCTTGGGTGTACAGCCCAATCAAGATCATCAGTAACTATCCAAACGATGTGAAGACCTCCGGTCTTCAACCATCGTCTTCATCTTCGACTTATCGCCGAATCAGTTATTCAGGATGGGATAAACCCGGCCTTTTCGAATAACTCATGTATATAATAAACAAGTGCTACACAAACACAACATACACCTCATTCCAATTCAGAATATTCTCTTACTCAAATATTCACAACATTAGGGGAAGGTTCCCATTAATTTTATCAAAGATAAATTCTTTTAAATTTATTCTTAAATCTTCCTTTGAATTTCATTTTCAAAGAATTTAGCAACTAGTCGGGATTAGCGAACCACAACGAAGTAATCATTTATTTTATTTCCCAATCCCAACCTATTCATCCCATGGAGCAAATCTGGCAGTACTCCATATCTAACACCCACTGTGTTATCGATAAAATTAATTACCATTTCCCGTTCCAATCTAATTAAAAATTTAATTATCGCCTGGAGCAAAACTGGTGATACTCCATTCTCGATCATTTCAACCTAATTAAAGATTCATTAAAACTCCAATTCAGTTTTAATCCCAAAAATCATTATATAATGATTATTCAAATTCAGAAAATAAATCATGTCTTCACCTGGGTCAAAGAACCAATGTCATAAAAACACCGTTCACAATAAACCCAAAATCACATTCCATTATATTCAAATTTTCTGTTAATTAACTGGAAATTCCATCAGTTTCTAACCGTAAATTAGTAAGTGAACAATTCCCCAAGTATTAACCCCGAAGGCCGAAACCAACATTAGATCAGTACCCAGAAAACCATTCAACTTAACTAATCTCCAGTTAAAATCTAATTCCATTCCATTTTATTCCAATTTAATGTTAATTAACTGGAAACTCTAATTCTTTTCATAATCGGGTTCAAGAACAGTGTTAATGAAGACACCGTTCACGACAAACCCAAATCCAATTCGATATCAAATATAAGGCTCTGAATAGAAATTATATCGGCTTATACTCAATATCGAATTCTGAAATTAACAAATATTGTATTGGAATAACGATATATATATATATATATCTTCCAAATTCCTCCACAATATCCGTATAATCACGTAATCCAATATCGACTTATTCCGACGATTATTTCCATTCAAATCCATTCCAATTCGTACAATGGAAATTCTGGTTATTTTAAAACCAAACACGAATCCAATTTATTTATTTAAAAAACGTTGGATTTTATATTCTAGTTATTAACTAGTTCATTTCGATAAAAATATATTTTTATCCTTTCAAATATGGAATTTTTCATTCTAATTCTTTTCAATATATTTATTTTGATTTTACACAAATTATGGATATTTTTATTTATTTTATCAAGGTCCGTACATTCGATTTCCAACAACGGCCATCGAACTGCATCCATAGCGACCTTTTCCAATTTTGATTTGGACATAACTCCAAATCCAACCATTAGATTTCAAATTTCTTATATTCGTTGGAAAGCTCTTTTCGATACGAACCCAATGGTTCCAGTTTTAGGAGAATCCGACGGTCGGATCTCCTGTAATATCAATACGAAGTCAATGGTCGAAATTCGCGAACGGTCGCTGCGCGGCGCGTTCTATTCAAACCATTATATGTATATAATATATATATACATATTTCCGTTCAAAACATATTTTATAAATTCGTTTCCAAATCGATTCCAACTTCCATTTCAATTTTAAATCAAAACTGAATATTCTATATCATTATATATAAATGATAATATTTTCAAAATATTTGATTTTGAAATAATTTCCTTTTCGCTATTCGTTATATAAACGAATAAAATCGATATACATATCGCTCGCGTTAAAATGGCGCAAATCTAATCAACACGGCTTTATATACTTCTATTTCAAATATTTCTATTTCAGATATTTCTATTTCAAATATTTCACTTCAAATATTTCATTTCAAATATTTCACTTCAAATATTTCACTTCAAATATTTCATTTCAAATATTTCACTTCAAATATTTCATAACTGGAATGAGGCCCAATCAATTACCATATAATGTTAGTTATATGGATTTCATACAACACATGTGTAAAATAGCAACTATAAACAATCGACTATCAATGCCGTTCCTTCACACGCTAAAAATTATATTTTTAACGTTAAACATATTTATTTTAACACTTCACTATTTTTAACTAACCCTTTTTATTTTAGAAAATTTCGGCAGCATAACGGCACGATACTAGAAACGGGACAAGGCTTAGCCTTATCCCCGATCTAATAATGGCCCCCGCCATTCACATACCATTCTATTCAATTCCATTTCACACACCAAACCAAATTCAACCACACAAAATCAACCAAACCGAATCAACTAAACCAAATCAAACAGGGTTTCAAACAATGGTGTCGGGTGCTTCTAAGCACCGTCTGCATCCTAGTATATATTTCTAACTAGAAAATAAATTAAAGTGAGAAGTTCTCATCGAATAGCAAAACCAAACACCTCGACTCTTCATATGTTGGAAATCTTCACCGTTCTTCCTTTTGTCACTTTCGTCGCCCGTATTCACTACATATATAAAAATCCCATTTTTATATTCTCTAGTGTATAGAAATCATATTTTTACGACGTTAAAAATCATAACTTTTCTTAGCTAAAAAATCATATCTTTATCGCTACTTCATATATGTAAAAATCGTATTTTTATTTCAAATCACTTCATATCAAAATTGCATTTTTCTTCCAAATCACTTCACGTAAAAATTACATTTTCTTCTCTAACATTTCATACAAGGACTATACTTTCTTTTCTAACTTTTCATAAAATAAAAATCCTTACTTTCTTCATGAACAAAAATTACATTTTTAACAACATAAAAATCATATCCTTTCGCATTTAAAAATCTAAGCTTTATATATATTCAAAAACAACGTTCTTTATATTTTCAAAACCATGTTCTTTATATTTTCAAAACCATGTTCACTATATTTTCAAACCAATGTTCTTCATATTTTCAAACCAATGTTCTTCATAAAAATTTCATTTTTAAATTAATGTTATTTATTATTTTCAAAAGTAATGTAATCTAAACAATGCTTTTATATTTTTAAAGACTTCACTTAAATTGCTATTTTTACAAAAAATCATATTTTCATCAATGTATTTATATTAAATATAAACTCAGTTTTAAACAATGCTATTTCATTGCAAAATGTAATTACTAAATTAATTAATCTAAAAATCATAAAAGAAAAAATATATATATAAAAAAAACCGCACCTTTTTTTTTGATTTGAACGCTGACTGGAAGGGAGGGGAAAGGGGTGTGCGGTGGCTCCTGGTGCGAGGGAGGTGGCGGCTGGGTGGCGGAAGATCGAGGGGGGGCGAAGCTCAGGTGGCGGTGGACCACAGTCGCGATTTCCGTTCGGATTAGGGGGAGGGTTTTGCGGGTTCTTCAACGGAGGGGAGGCGATGAAGAGAGAGAGAATCGAGGGGGGTGAGGCTGCGGAGTGGGGATCGTCGATGGCGACGGCCTGGGGTCTGAGGCGCGATGCGTCATTCTTTTTTTTCTTCTTTTTTTTCCTCTGTGTCGAACGATTTGGGGGAAGAGTAAGTGGAGGGGTGGGTATATAATAATATATATATATATTATTTTATTTCATTTTTATTTCAAACGGTTGACTTTCTATTTGAACACCAAACGAGACCGAACTGCTGTCACCCCTAGCTAATTACCCCCATTCCGAACACAATGGGATATGTTTCGTGACCCAATTCTAACGTTTCGATCAGTTTCTGTTTAAATTAAAATATAAATCCGTTTATACTATATTTGAACGTACATTTTAATTTACCGGGGCCACGTACGGACTTTAAAAATTCTCAAAAAATTATTTCTACCTTCGTATTGACGATACGGTCCTAACAAAACTAATTTCGTCGAATTATGAGATCGTTTGAAAAGTGGCCATTTTCCAGTCGATTAAAATTGACTAAACCTGGTCAAACGCGTTTACGTGTGCCACGCTCACATATTGATTCAGAAAATTATGAATTTTGGAATCTAGCAATAATTTGACATTCCGGTTCCAAAAAAAGTGGTTTCGTCGAAAACGGAGGTCGTTTGCAAAATGACTATTTTTAAGGGCTTTATATAAATATAAATATAAATATAAATATATATATATATATATATATATTCCATAGCGACTATTTTAAATCTTCAACTGGCCATAACTTCCAATTTATATTATGAAATTTCAGTTTTTCACATTCGTTAGAAAGATATGGTCAAACAGAGTTATATATTTCTGGGTCGTCCCAATTCTGATTTAAAACGAATTCTATATATTCAGTTGAATTTCAAAGTCGAATTTTCAAACTGCCGCGCCATTTCAGGCTCGTTATATAATTTAAATAAATTACACGCTTTATTTTCAATTCAAATATATTTTTCGTCATTATTATTTAAAATAATTCATTTTAAATATTCAAAATCCGTTAAAATAGCCAAAATAAAAATTTTAAATTGGTTCAGATTTTCCGGGTTGTTACAGTATGGGACCACCTGCCGATCGTGTATCTCTAGAGACGAATACACTGGGTTCAACAAGAACGTCTTGCAACCTGGCCCACACATGACCGACCACTCATTTCGCTTGAGTGTTTCGAATGTATATGTAACGACCCGGGGTTTTCGCGATCCTGAACACCCGACATATAACCCAATGTCGACTATTCAAGCAACGGAAATACCGGATAGTCCAAGAAAGAAATTAGAGGGTGAGAATAGATAAGATAGAAAATTAGAATAGAAGAAGAAGAACACAACAACATCAGAGTAATACGAATCTCACAGCGGAACGAACAATATATAATATACAACATAACTTGAAATCAAAACAGTATATATATATATATCAAAGTACAACACTTACATCACAGCGGAAATAAACAATAACTATAAATCCTGAAGCCTCCTGCTCCAAGCTCTTCAAGTATCTGTAAAGTCCCGACTACTTGACTGCCCGTACAAATTTGGGCACCCAAGTGTTTAGGGAAAACAAAATAAAACTCTGGGTTAGTCATGGGACTGGTGTGAGTAAACTCAAATCACTTGATTTAACTTTTCAAAATCCTTTTCAAAGAAAAGATAATCGTAAGACCGATCCACACATAAACACGGACGGTTTTTACCTTACGATAACCCAAAACACTTTTGGAAGTCATATATTATCTGATATTATAATAATGTCTAATCACAAGTAATTAACAATCTAGCAGAACGCTTGCATCTCATGTTCCACATATATAGTATACAATCAAAACAGCAGGCGCTTATTTGAGATTGGATTCCGACTATGACAAGGTATGGGACCACCTGCCGATAGTATATCTCTAGAGACGAATACACTGGGTTCAACAAGAACGTCTTGGAACCCGGCCCACACATGACCGACCACTTATTTCGCTTGAGTGTATCGAATGTATATCACCAACGGTTGGGATCAGCAACCGTTTCCCGAATGGGACAGCATCGAATAGATTAAAGAATGAAATGAATCTCTGGATAGGTGATTATACATCCTACTTCAGAGCGACCGACTTAGCTATGCTGCCTGCCCGATTTTTGTCATTTCCCGGTTGTGAGGCTAGAGGCCACGCTTATCTCTGACAGATCACACATTTATTCACTTTGAATGTCACATCGTCATACCCGCCAAATCACAAATTGATTTCTCCAAAAATACCACGGGTATACAGCTAAGAGAAACGAATTCCTCCGCCACCAAACGTAAGTACATTTGAAGAGGTCAACTTACGCGATCCTTTGAATATACTCTGTCAGACATTCTTCCATTCACGTTTGTCCTGGGACTGGACAAACCGAAGGCACTATTCTGTAAACAGAACAGCCCTTGCATAACTCCGTCTTCAATATATTTAGCATACTTGATCCGCAACGCTTATGCCAATACGGAGTGGTTCTCTGGATAATAACCCAACCGGTCTCTCCATATTAACAACGTAAAATGGTCAAAACTTTGATAGTCTGTGATTTAACTATCAAATGAAAACATGTCTGTGTGCAATCAACGATATCATTTCCAGATGGAAATTCTATCGATCAAACATCAATCATCGTTTATCTTCTAATTTAATCTATCATTAATTTATTCTTTTCCCTATTCCTGTTTCCCTATATTCGTAAATTCTCATTTCCTAGGTTCAGAAAAATATATGTTATAACATTGGAAAACATTTCCATTCCCAATTCACATTTTATTTCCTGTATTAGAAAACATTTCAGATTTCTTAATTGGAAAACATTCCAATTCTCCTTACTGGGCTTTACACAGATGTTTTAAATAAAGCATCGCTATGCCAACTCAAGCCATTACCTTCATCAACTGAATTCACTTAACCAACCTTCACTATCGAACCTTATCCACTTCTTAGTTAAAACTGATGTCAATCAAGTTGGGGTATAATTACCTCTCAGACCTTAACTGAACGACATTTCTAACTTCGAAATAGACAAAGCTCAAACTTCAAAATCTTTAACAAACTTCCTTGCGTAACACTCGGATTCTATTTACGAATCCACTTTTTTTATTAAAGCCATTGATTTTAACCATAGCGTTATGACCCCTACTTCTGAAATATATAACTTAATATAAAATCTTTATTTATAATTGGATAAATAAACAAATAACTAATTTATAAATAAATAAATAAATCTTGATTAAAAACGGAAAGTGGGTGGTAATTTCCCCAATTCGATATAATCGAATTTCAACGTATAACTCTCCTTCGAATAATCTCTATTCGATAACTCCCTTTCGATTAACTCCATTCGCTCGACTCTAGATCGCAGCGATCACAATGGTTACGCCTGATTCCCTCAGGAAACATCCGACCGCCGTAGGCTTTCTACAGCCCTGCGAATTTCGCTAGCAGTCGTGCTAAATGGAAACTCAGCCTGAATAACTATATCTGTTTTACTCTAGTTCGATTAACTATATTCGATTAACTCCAATCGATTAATTCTAACTGATTATCTCTAACTGATTAACTCTAATTGATTAACTCTAACTGATTATCTCTAACTGGTTAACTCCAACTGATTAACTCAACTTGACTTAACTCGATTTTGATTACTCCTATCGATTTACTAATATTCGATTTAACTCCTACTTTTATTCAGTTTAAAATATCGATGTTGAAACTGATTCTTGCTTCTCTATATAAGCCCTGACTTATATATCCTATATATACAGTGATAAACATCTTACTTAATTTATAAAATATTATTTATAAATTTATCTTCTCAATCATCGGTCAGAATAGATTCTATTTAAAATCTTTGCTTTAAATCCATATCATGTTGTACCCGTGTGCGAAGTACGGGTCTAAACCTTTTTAATGTAAAATTCTCCTTTTACACAATTCTAGTCGCTTTTCAAGTATTTCCTTTATAATGTATTTATTTACAAAATAAATCCCATTCTGATGAATCTATTTATTTTATAAAAATATTTTCTTTTGATAAAATCTATTGATTTCATAAGTAATTCCTTTGAAAATCTAACTATTTTCTTTCTACTTATTTTACACATATTTCCTCTTTCTACTCTATTTAATTTCAAAAAAATATCCTTTTCCTATTCTATTTGTAAATAGTTTACAAATATTTCTTTCAATTCTATCTATTTGATTAACAAATGAAATTCCCTTTTTAATCTATTTATATTCCAAATAAATAGATTTCTTTTTATAAAATCTTTTAATTTTATAAATATTTATTTTTCAACATAACATTGAAAATATCCTTTTCTAACATTTCAGTATTCCCTATGGTATTTAATGTACCATATAATAATGATCAGCATCATCCAACCATACAAAATCAACAGCAGATTTCATATCACATCATATAACACAATATATGGAAAAACAGTAAAATAAATGTTGACGAACCCAGTTGGATTCCTCCGACCTGTTTCCCTGCATCCACAGATGTCAGTCAACATAAATAACACGAGTATAAAGTATTCTGATAAACAGAATCAATATTTCGATACGATTTATATATATCGTTATCGATAATTTCAATCAACTGACTAGCAGCTCAATCAACCAACCAATACACAACAATCAACCAATATTTATTAGTTAAAAATACGTTATAAGAAAATATAAGCTGTTCAGAGTTGGTGAGAATTACTCACATTGTTCGATATATCGTTGAATAACGATATACGCTCATTGATTTGCTTCAGGCGTTAAATTTCACCATAACTCCAAACGAGCTTCTATTCACTCCCGGTCAGTTCCATGGTGTAGCCACCGTCCCTACGATCCCAACGGATCTTGTTTTACTGAATTCCGATAACGTACGGATAAGATATTAGCATTACAAGTTATACGTATTATTAAATATCCAAGTGATTTTAATTTAAACCTTACTGGGCCTTAATCCTTCTTCCTCAGCCCAACACCAACCCTTTATAAAATATCTCTTCTCTCCCAAACGTCCACGCTCCAGCTCCTCATTTTCTATGGCCATTAACCGACCTTAGCTTCCCCGGCCCCCTTCTACAGATCACCGAACACAACAAGAACTCCACCAACCTTCATCTCGTCACTCCCCCTTTCCGGCTACCCCCACCATGAAACTCTCGCACCAACTGTAACACCCCGCCTCCGCTAGGGTCACTCGCAAAGGAATGCACTAGCTTTAGAGGGGCATTATTGGTAAACATGCACAGAAATATCACAAGACAGAACATATGAAATAGCGGAAGTAAAATCAAACTTTCATAAATTCAATAATTAATGTCTAAAGCCTTTTACATCAGAGTACATCAAAACCTGTCTTGCAATAGTAAAGAAGCATAAAGACTTTTTAATAAATTATTCCCCAAGTAAAACAGTAAAGTAGCCATAGCCAAGAGAAGTCCAAGCCATCCATGATGACCTTCAAGCAGAAGAAGTCCGAACTAAACAGCATTGTTTCCTCCCTGTAACCTGGGGGGGGAAACGGAAGAAAAGAGGCGGAACAAAACGGGTCAGTCAAAAAGACTGAGTAAGTCCTATCTACTTCCAGTATAAAAACAGGTAAAGGTAACATGACATGCATAAACTGAAAGTAAACATAAGGATAACTACAAGATAGGTAAACTAAACCGGGGTAGCCGGTTGACTACTGTGGCAAGGTAAACTAAGGTATCATGATAAACTATGGTAAGTCAAGGTATCACATCGTCAGATTTCTATCGAGTACATTATCCCAAGGTATCTACCCCGTCTAACATCCCACGGTATCTATTATGTATATTCTTCCGAGTTCTAACATGTATATTTGCTCTGCACCTCTCGTACTAGTATCCCTACCCGCGTCATGTGTTAACCATGAATGTCCCGTGCTCAAAGTCGTGTAATGGTCCATGTCAACCTAATATCGCGTATATAGGTTACTCAAATCATATGTTTCTTTCCATGTATATAAATTTAGTCCTTTGCCGTACCTCGTACGGGCTTCCCCATGTCGAATTATCCTTGAAATCGTTTGGACTGTCACCCTTGTTCTAGCTAGGCTCTTCCATATGAATCATCGTTTGAACTACTAGGACTTACGCCACCTAGCACTACTAGGGATTACGCTTATCTATTGCACGCTTTCGTATTTCGGTTTGGGTTCAGCCACCTAGGCCACTAGGGATTACGTTGACCGTCAACCGCGCCCTTTTTCCCACGCATTCATCGTGAATCGCTTTTCTATAACTGTCTGCACATGTATCACATCGTGCCATCCGAGTCCTGTCCCAGGGCAAAACAAGAAATACAGGACTCGGTCGGGAGCTTTAGATTTATCTGCCGATGCAGATACTAAGGTCTGCTTTTCTACACGTGGCTATGGTCCCACGAGACCCCTCCCTCAACTAGTGAAAGGCAACACAAGAGAAAATCTTGCATGAGAACTACACTCCGGCCAGCCCACATCCTACGGCCTACCTCACCCATAATTAGATAGCAATCATGGTCTGTTGGGTGTTCCCTGCCTTTCCGTACGTACACGCTTGACTCAAGATGGTAGATGATCGACGAACTTGCTATCTCGGGCACCATATGTATTCGCCGACTCACTGCTATCCAACCCAGTCTTTAGGTCGCTCGCATAGCAACCAAGGCATATTCTTGGTTCTTCTACCGCAGACCTCAACCTCTCATGAGCCTAGTATAATGACCTGGCAGCTCACAGAGGGATCCCAAGAATATCCTCACGTTCCCCGAAGCCGCTGCTTCGTTACCCAGTTCGCTGGAGCCTTTATCTAAATCAGATAGCCTGCTCCTACACGCATGCTTAAACGTTGACCTAACGTATCGGGTTACTAATCTACCTAAGAAATGGTCCCAATTTCCTTGACTAAGAATTATTACTTAGTTTCCCTTAACTAAGGTTTACCACTTAGCCTTATTTCCATAATCCCTGTTAACTCTGGTTATTTACCTAATCCTCCGAATTAGGGTTTACCTAATGGGTTAAGTGTCACTTAAGTTCACAACTTAACCCGTCTACAAAACATGTCGAAACTGGCTAAGTATCCAAGTCCAAGACTTAACCCTACAGACCATGTGTCAAGTTGGTTAAGTATATCAAGTAATCCATGACTTAACCTCGTCTAATTATCATTTTAGATTGGTTAAGTATATATTAATTTGACCCTATCCAATTTCCGAGTCAAATCGGTCAAGCGTATTCGAAACGATTCGTGACTTAGCCTTATCATGTTTTCACGTTAGATTGGTTAAGTATAGGTTAACTTAACCTCATCAAATTAACGAGTTAGATTGGTTAAGTATAGGTCACTTAACCTCATCAAATCATCGTGTTAAATTAGTTAAGTGTTCAACTTAACCCCATTAAATTACCAAGTTGGATTAATTAAGTCTAGGCTAACTTAACCCTATCCGATTACCATGTTTAGATTAGTTAAGTCTAATCTTAACCCCATCCATTAACTGTATTATACGGTTAAGTGTCATTAAGAAAATTTACTTAACCTTATTACGTTATCGTGTTGGATTGATTAAGTGTTGGTTAGCTTAATCCCGTCCACTAGTCGTATAAGAATGGTCAAGTGTCATTAGGCAAATCAAGTTACTTAACCTACCCAAGCTTATCATGTTTTGTTAAGTATCATTAGCCTAACCAAATTACTTAACCCATTTGTCCATATCATATTTGGTTAAGCCTCATTAATCAAATTAACTTAACCCTATTATGTGGCATTAATTATTTAATGCACCCCAACCTCTCACATTAGACTTTGTTGTGGTTACTAGTTAAGCCGGGCGGGTCCGGGTAGATTTACACCACAACTTGGTCTAACCTCGGGTTCAAGCACAACATGACCAACTTCTCACATTGGGTCCTATTGTTTGCAACTACTAGTTAGGCCGGTCGGTTCCGGGTAGTTTTACGTTGCAAACTCAACCCAACCTCGAGTTGGCCACTTTCATGTTTAATCTAGCGTCATGTTCATAGTCAAGTTTTCAAGCAATTGGGTAGACCTAACTTAATAGGTAAATTCCCAATGGGTAGACCTAACTTAATAGGTAAATTACCAAGCTTATATTTTTATGCATATTTACATGTTAACTTACATGCTATATTCAATGTTGCATGTTGTCATGTTATACTCATTTAACCCAAATCATGTTTCACATCATATTTCATGGAACTTCAAGTTAAGTTTCTCATGTATATTCACGCTCGTCTAACCTAACCCCAAAACGTGTTTCCAACGTAAGTATAGACGAGTCAACATAGTAGGAATACTATGGCTACAAATTGGCCTCGAACATGCATAGTGTCATAAAAAGGGTTTTGGCCACAAACACACAAAATATCACAAGGGAACTTGGCCACAAACATGCATATTACCAAAAAGGGTTTGGCCATAAGCATGCACAACTTAAAAGAGGGGATTGGCCACGAGCATGCATAATCTCATAAAGGATTTGGCCACAAACTTGCATGATAGCATAAGGGGTTTGGGTTCATAAACATGCATAAGCCCCAAAATCTTGTCTTAGCCAATGTTTCACAAGTAAGGTGGTTCCTAAAGGTTCATGCTAGCATTTCATGCATAAAGATCCAAACTTGCAAGTTAAACTAGGTTATGCATAGCATGAGAGGCATGATTAAGTCATTCACATGGCCTAAAATCATAAACATGAACATAAGAGGCAAGGTAAGGTTCATATAAGTTCGCATAATCATGTTTAGCCTCATTTTATCCCATGTCATTATCAAAACTACCGTTTCCATCTAAAAGTAGCTAGAACTTACATAGTTAGGCCTAGGGAAAGGAGCATGAATCATCTTGGCTAAGAAAGTTGCCTCCTTTGTAGAAGAATCGTCATGGAACTCGCATCGAAATGTTGATTTGGCCTTGATTTGGTGTAGCAAGCTTGCACCTTTTGATTTGAACTTGATTTGAGTGCATAGGCTCTAGGGATTGGAGATGGAGGCCATGATCAAGATTGATTTTGGCAGCACATAGTTGCTAGGTTTGATTTTTAGGGATTTAGGTTAGGTTTAGGGTCTTTTTATAGAGATTAGATTAGTTTTAGGCCCTTAGATTAACCCTAGGATAGATCAGAACCATCAGATCTCGGAATTCTCTAGAACCAGGCCACAAGACCAGACCAAGACCCAAAATGGTGCGCCAGCCAAAACTGCCCGGCCACCCCCTGTCGACAGGGCTGTCGACTTGGTCTGGGCCCAAGTCGACAGGCCTGTCGACAACCCTGTCGACATGGCCTAGGCGGGGAAACTTCCCGCCTAGCCCCAGATCTGATTTCCAAAACTGTTTCCGAAATTCAAATTTCCAGAAATCTTCTTTGGGCCTTAACCGGGTCATACGGACTCCGATTTACAAAATTTCGGACTCTATTTCGCGTATTTTTCCGAGACGAACGCAATGGCATAGCCCGTTTTACTTGATTCAGAATTTAAAATTAAATTCTGCCTTGATTCTCGTTTTAACATGTTATCGAAATACGAGTTGTTACATTCTCCCCACCTTTTAGGATTTCGTCCCCGAAATCTCCAAGTTAGGAAGAACATATCCTACCATCCATCATCCATATACTCAAACCATCATCCACAAGCAACCATTGTCCTTAGGCGACTTCTAATGCTTTATGAATGTATGCAAAACGTGTGTGTACATGTTCCTTAACTAATGCTAATGATCAGGCCTGAAAAATCTTTTGAATGCAAAAATATGTTTAGTGCTATGAATCCATCATGTATGCAAATAGTCCTAGTCATATATACTATATGCGTGCACAAACATTCAACCATATGCAACATCCGCATGATAACACATTCAATTTCATCCATAAACAAGTATAAATACTCGTGCATATGCAATATGAAATGCGACCGAGTCGAGCTAATATCTAATGTAAATTCGCGCATCCACGAGCAACCACTTGCAACCATTTGCAACCATATCATCCATAACATGTCTCAATTACATGTTTACATCCATAGGGTTCTATCTAAGATTCCCTGAACAGGGTCGAGGAGATAAACAAAACAAACTCCGTGCGGGGTTTGTAACAGAGACAGGACCGAGAGGATATCCATAAAAGATAGCCTACAAGCAAGCTCAACAGAAAAACAGGGATCGAGGATATATTCCCAAAAGAGATATCATGCACGTATTTATTCTTCAGTCTTCTGAGTCGCATTACCTTGAGCTTAGTTCCATCGTGCCTTGACCGCCCCTTTTACTTCACGATTTCGCAGCTTCTTATTTCCTGTTTCCATAACATGAGTTGGAACTCATTTCCTCGTCGCCTCTCGTTCTACTTATACTTATTCTCCTTCTAGAATACTTGGTGCAAACAGGACTGCGTACTCATGATTCCATGCGAGCTTTCCAAAATTTACTTGTGAATCCTGAACCTCGCACCATAAGGTATTCCACGTAGAAAAACTTTCCCTTGAAAGCAAACAGGTTACCATGCGCACTTACTAGGGTAATTCCCATAACCCATACATAAGCGAAGTACACCATTCGTCTTATTAGCGAACACCATTCGATCGGGTTTCTAATTTCCAACAAAGGCATCTAGGGATTCTAAGTAACTAATCATGACAGAACCCAAAAGGTTACGCGATACTTCAAGGGTATTACCAAAGCGAGCCAAGAGTCTAACTACCCTCCTTCTAAAACCGAGAGTGGCACCCCTTACTGGATAACCACCTTATCCCTATAATCCATCCATAGTTCCAAAAACATGGGCACTCTCAAATCCATCCAGTCATGAATAAATGGACCGACCTTCCAATAGGACTTGAGACAAAAACGGGATCCTCTATTATACTAGTACTAAGGTGCAGAGACTCAACTATCGAAGCGGACTTAAAAGATGCGGTGATCAAAACAAAGTCCCGACAGGATGATAGGGAAGAAAAGCTAAACCTTTAACAAGATCGTTACCCTCTTTCTGAGGTACCCTAGAAATGAGAGCATACTATTGTCCTCCGAATGATCTCGTCCTTGTTCCATGATACTTAACTATCCGTCCTGTTTCACCATGCCAAAGGTACTCTCTCGTCATGGGTTTCATTGTTCATCTTTCTCCCTCCTTTTAGGACTCAGCCATACCAACATGTTGCTTATCCCTGAGTTCGTATCCTTTATCCTTGTTCTTACTATCCTTTCATGCATAACTCTGCAACGGTCTCTCGAGAACCACCTCCATCGTACGGGAAACACTTACGCAGCTAGAAAGACTAGTCGCAGTCAAAACCACTGTGACTACAGATGGAGGAAAGAAAGGAAAAGAGATTCAATCAAGGAAACAAGGATAATGCTAATGGCTTTTGGGGAATAGCCTTTTCTTTTTAAAAGAAAATTTTCTTGAAAAATGCTTCTTTGTAAACGGTTTTTCAAATAATTTTCAGAAGGTCTTTAAAAACTTTTGCCCAGCCTGGTAACCTTCTGCTCTGATACCAAATGTAACACCCCGCCTCCGCTTGGGTCACTCGCAAAGGAATGCACTAGCTTTAGAGGGGCATTATTGGTAAACATGCACAGAAATATCACAAGACAGAACATATGAAATAGCGGAAGTAAAATCAAACTTTCATAAATTCAATAATTAAGGTCTAAAGCCTTTTACATCAGAGTACATCAAAACCTGTCTTGCAATAGTAAAGAAGCATAAAGACTTTTTAATAAATTATTCCCCAAGTAAAACAGTAAAGTAGCCATAGCCAAGAGAAGTCCAAGCCATCCATGATGACCTTCAAGCAGAAGAAGTCCGAACTAAACAGCATTGTTTCCTCCCTGTAACCTTGGGGGGGGGGAAACGGAAGAGGCGGAACAAAACGGGTCAGTCAAAAAGACTGAGTAAGTCCTATCTACTTCCAGTATAAAAACAGGTAAAGGTAACATGACATGCATAAACTGAAAGTAAACATAAGGATAACTACAAGATAGGTAAACTAAACCGGGGTAGCCGGTTGACTACTGTGGCAAGGTAAACTAAGGTATCATGATAAACTATGGTAAGTCAAGGTATCACATCGTCAGATTTCTATCGAGTACATTATCCCAAGGTATCTACCCCGTCTAACATCCCACGGTATCTGTTATGTATATTCTTCCGAGTTCTAACATGTATATTTGCTCTGCACCTCTCGTACTAGTATCCCTACCCGCGTCATGTGTTAACCATGAATGTCCCGTGCTCAAAGTCGTGTAATGGTCCATGTCAACCTAATATCGCATATATAGGTTACTCAAATCATATGTTTCTTTCCATGTATATAAATTTAGTCCTTTGCCGTACCTCGTACGGGCTTCCCCATGTCGAATTATCCTTGAAATCGTTTGGACTGTCACCCTTGTTCTAGCTAGGCTCTTCCATATGAATCATCGTTTGAACTACTAGGACTTACGCCACCTAGCACTACTAGGGATTACGCTTATCTATTGCACGCTTTCGTATTTCGGTTTGGGTTCAGCCACCTAGGCCACTAGGGATTACGTTGACCGTCAACCGCGCCCTTTTTCCCACGCATTCATCGTGAATCGCTTTTCTATAACTGTCTGCACATGTATCACATCGTGCCATCCGAGTCCTGTCCCAGGGCAAAACAAGAAATACAGGACTCGGTCGGGAGCTTTAGATTTATCTGCCGATGCAGATACTAAGGTCTGCTTTTCTACACGTGGCTATGGTCCCACGAGACCCCTCCCTCAACTAGTGAAAGGCAACACAAGAGAAAATCTTGCATGAGAACTACACTCCGGCCAGCCCACATCCTACGGCCTACCTCACCCATAATTAGATAGCAATCATGGTCTGTTGGGTGTTCCCTGCCTTTCCGTACGTACACGCTTGACTCAAGATGGTAGATGATTGACGAACTTGCTATCTCGGGCACCATATGTATTCGCCGACTCACTGCTATCCAACCCAGTCTTTGGGTCGCTCGCATAGCAACCAAGGCATATTCTTGGTTCTTCTACCGCAGACCTCAACCTCTCATGAGCCTAGTATAATGACCTGGCAGCTCACAGAGGGATCCCAAGAATATCCTCACGTTCCCCGAAGCCGCTGCTTCGTTACCCAGTTCGCTGGAGCCTTTATCTAAATCAGATAGCCTGCTCCTACACGCATGCTTAAACGTTGACCTAACGTATCGGGTTACTAATCTACCTAAGAAATGGTCCCAATTTCCTTGACTAAGAATTATTACTTAGTTTCCCTTAACTAAGGTTTACCACTTAGCCTTATTTCCATAATCCCTGTTAACTCTGGTTATTTACCTAATCCTCCGAATTAGGGTTTACCTAATGGGTTAAGTGTCACTTAAGTTCACAACTTAACCCGTCTACAAAACATGTCGAAACTGGCTAAGTATCCAAGTCCAAGACTTAACCCTACAGACCATGTGTCAAGTTGGTTAAGTATATCAAGTAATCCATGACTTAACCTCGTCTAATTATCATTTTAGATTGGTTAAGTATATATTAATTTGACCCTATCCAATTTCCGAGTCAAATCGGTCAAGCGTATTCGAAACGATTCGTGACTTAGCCTTATCATGTTTTCACGTTAGATTGGTTAAGTATAGGTTAACTTAACCTCATCAAATTAACGAGTTAGATTGGTTAAGTATAGGTCACTTAACCTCATCAAATCATCGTGTTAAATTAGTTAAGTGTTCAACTTAACCCCATTAAATTACCAAGTTGGATTAATTAAGTCTAGGCTAACTTAACCCTATCCGATTACCATGTTTAGATTAGTTAAGTCTAATCTTAACCCCATCCATTAACTGTATTATACGGTTAAGTGTCATTAAGAAAATTTACTTAACCTTATTACGTTATCGTGTTGGATTGATTAAGTGTTGGTTAGCTTAATCCCGTCCACTAGTCGTATAAGAATGGTCAAGTGTCATTAGGCAAATCAAGTTACTTAACCTACCCAAGCTTATCATGTTTTGTTAAGTATCATTAGCCTAACCAAATTACTTAACCCATTTGTCCATATCATATTTGGTTAAGCCTCATTAATCAAATTAACTTAACCCTATTATGTGGCATTAATTATTTAATGCACCCCAACCTCTCACATTAGACTTTGTTGTGGTTACTAGTTAAGCCGGGCGGGTCCGGGTAGATTTACACCACAACTTGGTCTAACCTCGGGTTCAAGCACAACATGACCAACTTCTCACATTGGGTCCTATTGTTTGCAACTACTAGTTAGGCCGGTCGGTTCCGGGTAGTTTTACGTTGCAAACTCAACCCAACCTCGAGTTGGCCACTTTCATGTTTAATCTAGCGTCATGTTCATAGTCAAGTTTTCAAGCAATTGGGTAGACCTAACTTAATAGGTAAATTCCCAATGGGTAGACCTAACTTAATAGGTAAATTCCCAAGCTTATATTTTTATGCATATTTACATGTTAACTTACATGCTATATTCAATGTTGCATGTTGTCATGTTATACCCATTTAACCCAAATCATGTTTCACATCATATTTCATGGAACTTCAAGTTAAGTTTCTCATGTATATTCACGCTCGTCTAACCTAACCCCAAAACGTGTTTCCAACGTAAGTATAGACGAGTCAACATAGTAGGAATACTATGGCTACAAATTGGCCTCGAACATGCATAGTGTCATAAAAAGGGTTTTGGCCACAAACACACAAAATATCACAAGGGAACTTGGCCACAAACATGCATATTACCAAAAAGGGTTTGGCCATAAGCATGCACAACTTAAAAGAGGGGATTGGCCACGAGCATGCATAATCTCATAAAGGATTTGGCCACAAACTTGCATGATAGCATAAGGGGTTTGGGTTCATAAACATGCATAAGCCCCAAAATCTTGTCTTAGCCAATGTTTCACAAGTAAGGTGGTTCCTAAAGGTTCATGCTAGCATTTCATGCATAAAGATCCAAACTTGCAAGTTAAACTAGGTTATGCATAGCATGAGAGGCATGATTAAGTCATTCACATGGCCTAAAATCATAAACATGAACATAAGAGGCAAGGTAAGGTTCATATAAGTTCGCATAATCATGTTTAGCCTCATTTTATCCCATGTCATTATCAAAACTACCGTTTCCATCTAAAAGTAGCTAGAACTTACATAGTTAGGCCTAGGGAAAGGAGCATGAATCATCTTGGCTAAGAAAGGTGCCTCCTTTGTAGAAGAATCGTCACGGAACTCGCATCGAAATGTTGATTTGGCCTTGATTTGGTGTAGCAAGCTTGCACCTTTTGATTTGAACTTGATTTGAGTGCATAGGCTCTAGGGATTGGAGATGGAGGCCATGATCAAGATTGATTTTGGCAGCACATAGTTGCTAGGTTTGATTTTTAGGGATTTAGGTTAGGTTTAGGGTCTTTTTATAGAGATTAGATTAGTTTTAGGCCCTTAGATTAACCCTAGGATAGATCAGAACCATTAGATCTCGGAATTCTCTAGAACCAGGCCACAAGACCAGACCAAGACCCAAAATGGTGCGCCAGGCAAAACTGCCCGGCCACCCCCTGTCGACAGGCAAGTCGACAGGGCTGTCGACTTGGTCTGGGCCCAAGTCGACAGGCCTGTCGACAGCCCTGTCGACATGGCCTAGGCGGGGAAACTTCCCGCCTAGCCCCAGATCTGATTTCCAAAACTGTTTCCGAAATTCAAATTTCCAGAAATCTTCTTTGGGCCTTAACCGGGTCATACGGACTCCGATTTACAAAATTTCGGACTCTATTTCGCGTATTTTTCCGAGACGAACGCAATGGCATAGCCCGTTTTACTTGATTCAGAATTTAAAATTAAATTCTGCCTTGATTCTCGTTTTAACATGTTATCGAAATACGAGTTGTTACACCAACCAATTGCACTTCGGATTTCAGGATTTTCCCGCCCGAGTTGAAGAAGTGGTCGACACTTTTTCTGAGCAAAATCGCCCGAAACAACCTACTAGGTGCGGTTTCCACCCTTCAATCCGATTCTACCCTTCAAAATGGCAACCGATGCCTCAAACGCCCAAAAATCTTTGCCCTAGTCGAGCTGTTCCAACGTCTAACATCTCTGGAGGCTTGCGCGACTTGTGAAATGTATATCGAAAGAAAGAACTTCACTCCGTGAGTTCAAATATATGTATAATAAAATTTATGGAATTTTATTCCTTTTTTCTTTAATATTTGAAATTGGGTTTTTACTATTGGAATTATTCTGTGGTGGCGGCGCACTTTTGACAGAAGAGGAAATTGTGAGAAGGGTTTTGTGAGGTGATGCTAATATATAGGATAGGTTTAATATATTTTTAATCGATTATTTTATTTATTTTTAAGCAATCGTTGTTTACATTTGTCCTCTAAAATTCTTGTGATCACATACGACACCCAAAAATCATGAAAATTGACATGCAGCTAGAGTTTGACATTACGGTCCCAATGAAACTGGTTTCGTCGAATTCCGACTCCGTTTGCTCACACAGCGTATTTTTAACCATCAAAATACTGACTGTTTTTCACTCTAAAAATCCGCACGACCACATACAGACTCTAAAAATCACGAAACTTTACATCTAGCAATAATTTGACATTACGGATCCAACAAAATTGGTTTCGTCGAAAACGGAGGTCGTTTGCAAAACTGGCAATTTTTAAAGCCCAAAATAGACCATTTAAATATATAAATATATTTAAAAATAATTAAATTAAATATTTAAAAATAAATATTATCGTATATATTCACAGTAGAAAATCATACAGCTCCATATCGGGTTTCATAACTCGATATTCAAATTCCAGTGTTAAATCAGTATTCAGTTTACATTGAAAATCCATTTATAACGTAAATAAAGCGTTGCAAATTATAAAGGAATTTCATAGCGACTTTTCTAAATTTTGATTTGGACATAAATAAAAATCTACTTGAAGAAATCCCGATTTTTCTCTTCCATTAGAAAAATATACTCCACCAGCTCCGAACGTTTCTTATTTCACAGAAATCCGGCTTAAAACGGACCATGTATACTCAGTTGAAGTTCAAATCGCCAAACTGTGAACTGCCGCGCCATTTCGAGCTCGAATATAATTATAATATAATTTATACGTTCAAATGGCGTATATAAATATATTCGTCAATATAATTCAATTCTAAACAGAATTATATATTTTGGGTCGTCCAGTTCACCCCATACTGTCAAATTCAAAATTCCGATTATTTCAGAATTATATATATTATTTTATTATTTATTTTAATTAAATATTCAATATTATTTAATTAAACGACCATTTCAATCCATAAATCACTATTTAAATAATTAAATAAATTAATTATTGTCGCTGAAAATTACGGGTCGTTACATTCTTCCCCCCTTAAAAATAATTTCGTCCTCGAAATTGCTAAGGTAGAGAACAACCCTATTAACTGGTTTCGAATTATTCATTTACTTCTTTAATTTCAGTTTCAACTGAATTTATTTATTTCAATTAAATTATTACTTCATTTCTATAAACGAAAATTTTCAAAAATCCTGAAAATTTTCTAACACCCGAAATTTTCGAAAAATTTCACCATAACCTCCTTTGTACAGCTCTATCGGTAAAACTCCAACTCGCCTCTCTAGGCCATCTCCAACCCAAAAGAAAATCAAAACAGCCAAGCGGCTTGCCAATCGGCTCATCAAAATCTCATCAAACTCATCTGAATACAAATGTATACCTTTTTGTCGGGCATATCCTTATATCACTTCCACCTGCTGCCAATTCAGCATATATCCATGTTATCCCAATCAAATTCCAAACAGTATCTGTTCAACACAGCTATTCGCTTTTATTCAAACCAAATTTCATTCCAAACTCGAGTTCCATTCTCGATTCCAATTCTTAACTCGATTATCAGTTTACACTTCAAATTCAAATCTCATAAATCCCATTTGTCTCGATATCATTCTAATTCAATTTCGGTTACCCCTTAACTGACGTTATTTTAATTCCAATTGGATTTCCCAACTTCAATTCAGTTCGGTTTTAAATCCAACAATCTTTACCTGGGAGTTTCAAATAGCTTTGGCTTTTCAAAAGTCAAACAATCCTTTTTCGAATATTAAACCACTTGTTTTCGCAAAACATTTCCAAAAAAAAAAAACTTTGGGTAGTAATCCGTCACATAGAAACTCGAAAATGAACACTGGTGGTGCTGCAGTCATCATCAGAGTTATTTCCCAGCGGCCCAAGTGAGTTCAATACTATAACACTTCAAAACTTATTTCCAAATATTTCAAACTTGAAATTACTTCAAAATATCATTTTCAATGCTTGAAACATTTTAAAACCTCCCAGGATCTTAAAATTCTCTTATATTAATTCCAAACCCAATTACAAACACCTTTCCAATCCTCTAGGGTTTTAATTCCAATTCTGATTTAAATTTCAGATATAATTCACTTGATTTCATATATTTCACTTATATGAATTCTAATCGGTTATTTACATAACCGTTTTACTTTTATAACCTTATTCGATTATAATCACAAGCAATACATCCAATATACTATAATACTTCAAATATATATACTTCGTTTATATCAAAATATACTTTGGGTAAAATTATTTTCATTTACCCTCTTTTCAAAACATATCGTGTCGACCCATCGTATTCAAATGTTTAGAAACTCCTATCGAACAGTGGATCAAACTGATCGACCAAAATCCATAAACAACTCAACCAATGAATTTCCACAATATAAAACAATTTGTATATAATCTACAAATACGTTCACTCGTATATATACACTCAAACTCAATCTAGGGTATTACTACCCCCATCTCTACTGAGTCACGCCACAGAGCCAAGGTACTACTTAACCTTCAGCTCTGATACCACTGTAACGACCCGAGGTTTTCGCGATCCTGAACACCCGACATATAACCCAATGTCGACTATTCAAGCAACGGAAATACCGGATAGTCCAAGAAAGAAATTAGAGGGTGAGAATAGATAAGATAGAAAATTAGAATAGAAGAAGAAGAACACAACAACATCAGAGTAATATGAATCTCACAGCGGAACGAACAATATATAATATACAACATAACTTGAAATCAAAACAGTGTATATATATCAGAGTACAACACTTACATCACAGCGGAAATAAACAATAACTATAAATCCTGAAGCCTCCTGCTCCAAGCTCTTCAAGTATCTGTAAAGTCCCGACTACTTGACTGCCCGTACAAATTTGGGCACCCAAGAGTTTAGGGAAAACAAAACAAAATAAAACTCTGGGTCAGTCATGGGACTGGTGTGAGTAAACTCAAATCACTTGATTTAACTTTTCAAAATCCTTTTCAAAGCAAAGATAATCGTAAGACCGATCCACACATAAACACGGACGGTTTTTACCTTACGATAACCCAAAACACTTTTGGAAGTCATATATTATCTGATATTATAATAATGTCTAATCACAAGTAATTAACAATCTAGCAGAACGTTTGCATCTCACGTTCCACATATATAGTATACAATCAAAACCACAGGCGCTTATTTGAGATTGGATTCCGACTATAACAAGGTATGGGACCACCTGCCGATAGTATATCTCTAGAGACAAATACACTGGGTTCAACAAGAATGTCTTGCAACCCGGCCCACACATGACCGACCACTCATTTCGCTTGAGTGTATCGAATGTATATCACCAACGGTTGGGATCAACAACCGTTTCCCGAATGGGACAGCATCGAATAGATTAAAGAATGATATGAATCTCTGGATAGGTGATTATACATCCTACTTCGGAGCGACCGACTTAGCTATGCTGCCTGCTCGATTTTTGTCATTTCCCGGTTGTGAGGCTAGAGGCCACGCTTATCTCTGACAGATCACACATTTATTCACTTTGAATGTCACATCATCATACCCGCCAAATCACAAATTGATTTCCCCAAAAATACCACGGGTATACAGCTAAGAGAAACGAATTCCTCCGCCACCAAACGTAAGTACGTTTGAAGAGGTCAACTTACGCGATCCTTTGAATATACTCTGTCAGACATTCTTCCATTCACGTTTGTCCTGGGACTGGACAAACCGAAGGCACTATTCTGTAAACAGAACAGCCCTTGCATAACTCCGTCTTCAATACATTTAGCATACTTGATCCGCAACACTTATGCCAATACGGAGTGGTTCTCTGGATAATAATCCAACCGGTCTCTCCATATTAACAACGTAAAATGGTCAAAACTTTGATAGTCTGTGATTTAACTATCGAATGAAAACATGTCTGTGTGCAATCAACGATATCATTTCCAGATGGAAATTCTATCGATCAAACATCAATCATTGTTTATCTTCTAATTTAATCTATCATTAATTTATTCTTTTCCCTATTCCTGTTTCCCTATATTCGTAAATTCTCATTTCCTAGGTTCAGAAAAATATATGTTATAACATTGGAAAACATTTCCATTCCCAATTCACATTTTATTTCCTGTATTAGAAAACATTTCAGATTTCTTAATTGGAAAACATTCCAATTCTCCTTACTGGGCTTTACACAGATGTTTTAAATAAAGCATCGCCATGCCAACTCAAGCCATTACCTTCATCAACTGAATTCACTTAACCAACCTTCACTATCGAACCTTATCCACTTCTTAGTTAAAACTGAAGTCAATCAAGTTGGGGTATAATTACCTCTCAGACCTTAACTGAACGACATTTCTAACTTCGAAATAGACAAAGCTCAAACTTCAAAATCTTTAACAAACTTCCTTGCGTAACACTCGGATTCTATTTACGAATCCACTTTTTTATTAAATCCATTGATTTTAACCATAGCGTTATGACCCCTACTTCTGAAATATATAACTTAATATAAAATCTTTATTTATAATTGGATAAATAAACAAATAACTAATTTATAAATAAATAAATAAATCTTGATTAAAAACGGAAAGTGGGTGGTACTTTCCCCAATTCGATATAATCGAATTTCAACGTATAACTCTCCTTCGAATAATCTCTATTCAATAACTCCCTTTCGATTAACTCCATTCGCTCGACTCTAGATCGCAGCGATCACAATGGTTACGCCTGATTCCCTCAGGAAACATCCGACCGCCGTAGGCTTTCTACAGCCCTGCGAATTTCGCTAGCAGTCGTGCTAAATGGAAACTCAGCCTGAATAACTATGTCTGTTTTACTCTAGTTCGATTAACTATATTCGATTAACTCCAATCGATTAATTCTAACTGATTAACTCTAACTGATTATCTCTAACTAGTTATCTCCAACTGATTAACTCTAACTTATTTAACTCAACTTGACTTAACTCGATTTTGATTACTCCTATCGATTTACTAATATTCGATTTAACTCCTACTTTTATTCAGTTTCAAATATCGATGTTGAAACCGATTCTTGCTTCTCTATATAAGCCCTGACTTTTATATCCTATATATACAGTGATAAACATCTTACTTAATTTATAAAATATTATTTATAAATTTATCTTCTCAATCTATCGTACAGAATAGATTCTATTTAAAATCTTTGCTTTAAATCCATATCATGTTGTACCCGTGTGCGAAGCACGGGTCCAAACCTTTTTAATGTAAAATTCTCCTTTTACACAATTCTAGTCGCTTTTCAAGTATTTCCTTTATAATGTATTTATTTACAAAATAAATCCCATTCTGATGATTCTATTTATTTTATAAAAATATTTTCTTTTGATAAAATCTATTGATTTCATAAGTAATTCCTTTGAAAATGTAACTATTTTCTTTCTACTTATTTTACACATATTTCCTCTTTCTACTCTATTTAATTTCAAATAAATATCCTTTTCCCATTCTATTTGTAAATAGTTTACAAATATTTCTTTCAATTCTATCTACTTGATTAACAAATGAATATTCCCTTTTTAATCTATTTATATTCCAAATAAATAGATTTCTTTTTATAAAATCTTTTAATTTTATAAATATTTATTTTTCAACATAACATTGAATATATCCTTTTCTAACATTTCAGTATTCCCTATGGTATTTAATGTACCATGTAATAATGATCAGCATCATCCAACCATACAAAATCAACAGCAGATTTCATATCACATCATATAACACAATATATGGAAAAACAGTAAAATAAATGTTGAGGAACCCAGTTGGATTCCTCCGACCTGTTTCCCTGCATCCACAGATGTCAGTTAACATAAATAACACGAGTATAAAGTATTCTAATAAACAGAATCAATATTTCGATACGATTTATATATATCGTTATCGATAATTTCAATCAACCGACTAGCAGTTCAATCAACCAACCAATACACAACAATCAACCAATATTTATCAGTTAAAAATACGTTATAAGAAAATATAAGCTGTTCAGAGTTGGTGAGAATTACTCACATTGTTCGATATATCGTTGAATAACGATATACGCTCATTGATTTGCTTCAGGCGTTAAATTTCACCATAATTCCAAACGAGCTCCTATTCACTCCCGGTCAGTTCCATGGTGTAGCCACCATCCCTACGATCCCAACGGATCTTGTTTTACTGAATTCCGATAATGTACGGATAAGATATTAACATTACAAGTTATACGTATTATTAAATATCCAAGTGATTTTAATTTAAACCTTACTGGGCCTTAATCCTTCTTCCTCAGCCCAACACCAACCCTTTATAAAATATCTCTTCTCTCCCAAACGTCCACGCTCCAGCTCCTCATTTTCTATGGCCATTAACCAACCTTATCTTCCCCGGCCCCCCTTCTACAGATCACCGAACACAACAAGAACTCCACCAACCTTCATCTCGTCACTCCCCCTTTCCGGCTACCCCCACCATGAAACTCTCGCACCAACCAATTGCACTTCGGATTCCAGGATTTTCCCGCTCGAGTTGAAGAAGTGGTCGACGCTTTTTCTGAGCAAAATCGCCCGAAACAACCTACTAGTTGCGGTTTCCACCCTTCAATCCGATTCTACCCTTCAAAATGGCAACCGATGCCTCAAACGCCCAAAAATCTTTGTCCTAGTCGAGCTGTTCCAACGTCTAACATCTCTGGAGGCTTGCGCGACTTGTGAAATGTATATCGAAAGAAAGAACTTCACTCCGTGAGTTCAAATATATGTATAATAAAATTTATGGAATTTTATTCCTATTTTTCTTTAAATTTTGAAATTGGGTTTTTACTGTTGGAATTATTCTGTGGTGGCGGCGCACTTTTGACAGAAGAGGAAATTGTGAGAAGGGTTTTGTGAGGTGACGCTAATATATAGGATAGGTTTAATATATTTTTAATCGATTATTTTATTTATTTTTAAGCAATCGTTGTTTACATTCGTCCTCTAAAATTCTTGTGATCACATACGACACCCAAAAACCATGAAAATTGACATGCAGCTATAGTTTGACATTACGGTCCCAATGAAACTGGTTTCGTCGAATTCCGACTCCGTTTGCTCACACAGCGTATTTTTAACCGTCAAAATACTGACTGTTTTTCACTCTAAAAATCCGTACGACCACATACGGACTCTAAAAATCACGAAACTTGACATCTAGCAATAATTTGACATTACGGATCCAACAAAATTGGTTTCGTCGAAAACGGAGGTCGTTTGCAAAACTGGCAATTTTTAAAGCCCAAAATAGACCATTTAAATATATAAATATATTTAAAAATAATTAAATTAAATATTTAAAAATAAATATTATCGTATATATTCACAGTAGAAAATCATACAGCTCCATATCGGGTTTCATAACTCGATATTCAAATTCCAGTGTTAAATCAGTATTCAGTTTACATTGAAAATCCATTTATAACGTAAATAAAGCGTTGCAAATTATAAAGGAATTCCATAGCGACTTTTCTAAATTTTGATTTGGACATAAATAAAAATCTACACGACGAAATCCCGATTTTTCTCTTCCATTAGAAAAATATACTCCACCAGCTCCGAACGTTTCTTGTTTCACAGAAATCCGGCTTAAAACGGACCCTGTATACTCAGTTGAAGTTCAAATCGCCAAACTGCGAACTGCCACGCCATTTCGAGCTCGAATATAATTATAATATAATTTATACGTTCAATTGGCGTATATAAATATATTCGTCAATATAATTCAACTCTAAACTGAATTATATATTTTGGGTCGTCCAGTTCACCCCATACTGTCAAATTCAAAATTCTGATTATTTCAGAATTATATATATTATTTTATTATTTATTTTAATTAAATATTCAATATTATTTAATTAAACGACCATTTCAATCCATAAATCACTATTTAAATAATTAAATAAATTAATTATTGTCACTGAAAATTACGGGTCGTTACAGTATATCACCAATGGTTGGGAGCTACCCACCGTCTTCCCAAAAGGGACAACATTGAAATATAGATTTAAGAAGCAAAAGGAATCTCTCTAGATAGGTGATTATACACCCTAATGGGAGCGACCCACATAGCCATGCTGCCTGCCCAATTTTTGTCATTTCCTGGTTGATGAGGCTTGAGGCCAGAATTTTCTTTTGAACATCTGGTCATCATTCACTTTGAATGCCACATCGTCAGATCCGCCAGACATCACTAATTGACGTCCACAAAAATACTCTAGTTAGAAGCTAAGAGAACGGCAATTCTCCGCCAACAACTATAGCACGTTTGAAGAAATCAACGTACGTGACCCTTTGGAAATACTCTGTCAGACATCCGTCCATACAAGTCATCCAAGAACAGGATGAACCGAAGGTACTCTCCTACTACATCCCATATAGGAATCACCCCATGGATCAGTAGCGAGAAGTCCTTACAACCCGTAGATTCCAACCACAACAGAATCACAGCTTATCTCTGCTTGCCAGGCAGAGAATATTTGTGGTTTTTCCGTTTATGAAAATCCACAATCTTCAATGCGCCATCTCGATCATCTTCTGGTATCTTCACGTATTTGTTGGTCGGAATGGTTATCGAATATAAATTCGATCCCGGTCTTTCCGTACCAACAATCATATTGGACAGATTTGATAGTCGATGATTTAACTATCAAAATATACAGTGATTCATCATGACAATCCAATGAGTTCACTGGTTCAGTATTCAGCATCACTTGGCCTTTTAATTAAAACAAACTGATTCACTTCTGTTTAATTAAAACTTCTATTCTCTTAATATTTAAAAATACGATATTTGAATTCTTACTTAATATACTAATGTTCCCAAAAACCATTTCATCATATCACTTAATAACTTATAACCCTGGTTTACCTTAACTCGTTTCCTTCATTTCCTTTCACTTAATTCTAATGTTTATGTCACATTTATTTAAGATGTCATGTTTCGCTTAAATTCCTTTTAAAACTTGTTATGCAAATTCGGGTTTTTAAATATAAAACTCCTTTCACCATTCAATTGGATTTCATTTCACATTCGATTACTTTTTAAATGAATTCCCATTAAAAAGTAATTTTCTAAATTATTATTAATTAAAATAATAATTTACTTTGATCATTAACTACTTAAGTGGTCAATTCTTTTATTAACCGAAATAAATAGTAAATTTCTTTTTAAAACTTCATTAATTTAAACAAATATTCTTTAAACTATTTTGTTTGATTAATTCAAATCAAACTAATTGAATAATCAATTCCAGATAAAACATCCCACTTAGTTGCTCAAAACAGGTTATCTCGTTAACAGATTCCAATTCGTTTCCCTTTAAATTAATTAATAATATAATTAAAGTCTTTGATAAAAATATTTATTTCCCCTAAATAACTTTTAGAATATATTTAAAAATCTAACTCAAGTTATAAAATAAACGTCTCTATCGACTCACCTGACGGTGAATCAATATTTATAAAACGATTGATTTTATAGGCCATACGCCGCCAAATACTCAACCAATACCGTCCATTGGTTTAAACAAAACAAATTGTTGAATATTTAGTCAATAATCAACAATCAAATCAATCACCCCTTCAGATCAGTTCATATATGAAAATAAATAATATATTGTATTTGAGGGATTCGGTTGGGGTCCCTCCAACCTGTTCTTCCCTGAAATCACAACGGTTGTCTCAAATCAGATCATTCAGTTTCCTTTAACCGAATGAATAACGACCATTTAACATCAACCAATTCACAAGCAATTCAAACAATTTAAATAATTTAAACACGTTTACTTTATAAACGTGACCAACCAAGGTGAGTTACCTTTATTGGAACCAATCGTTAAAAATAACGATTTTGGTATTTCACTGAAATTAAACACGGTTTAATTTCATCAGTTAAATCAACCAATAAATATATCACTAGCAAACAGTCAACCATCAGCAAGCAGAGCACACAAAAATAAAAACCCAATTTATATACAATATAAATGGGAAAACTGAGTGAGTTTAAGTCACCTTGCGTCGTCCGTCGATGAATAGTTTGTTTGAATTAAACTGACGTTTAATTTAAAAGAACTCCAATAGCTGCCAACCCTGATCAAATCCGCTCCATTGTTTTGTGCTCGCTGACACGGAATTGGCGTCACTTGTTTTATCCGATCTCATTACTGTATGACAAAGATATTAATTTGTAATGTCATACACGGCTTAAATTAATATTATTATAATTATAACCTTAATATAATTAGTTATTATTAACTTAGATGCTACTTACGTTAAACATACTAGTTACAGGCGTAATAAAAAAATCAAATCAAAACTAGACTCGAACTTTAGATCAGCAACTCGCTGTGAATCAATTGGTTCATGTAGCCTTATGTAAAACCATTTCAGCATGTCCAAGTTCTTACGTTTTCCTAAAAATTGGATCAAAGTCTCGTTAAAACCAAGAGGAACTTTAAACTAGATGATTTGTCGGCGTTACATATTATTAAAGTAGTATTATTAAATTTATAAGTGACGTTAAACATAGGGTTGGGCCATATTAGTTAGATCATTAAGCATATATATACATGACTGTGGACATTTTAACTAACGTGATTCACGTTATAAGTATGATTAGGAAATTTATAAATAGGATTAGTCCTTTCTAATCTAATTAGGCACATAAACCTTATCCCTCGCATGTACAGGCTTATGCCAACATTATATATATAATTATATATGCTAAATAGTTAGGCACCTTAGTGTAAAATGATTAGGCCATGAATTATTTACCCAGCTATAAGAAGTTGCTGTACATCTTCCATGCCTTTGTTTTCGAACCGCACCCACGCTTCTTCTCCCTCCCCTGTACATGTTTCCCCACCTCTGCCATGCAACTTTGCTACTGTCTCACTCCTCCAATGAGCACAAACTCTCCATCCCAGCACCATTCGCTTCTTTTCCACTGTTTCACCGTCATCACCGTTTCCTGTCTCAACTTCAGACCTCCTCTTTAGTCAGATCCCCTTTTGATTTGTTCACTTCCATCAGCACGTATCCGTGCTCTACCCCATGCACGTTCTTCAGAACGTTTGCTAAAAATGTGCCCCATTCTTTCTTGTGTTACCCTCTTTCTTTTTTTTTCTTTTTTCTTTTTTTATAGCAAAGGCCCAACGCTTGAATATTTCAACCCACACCGTACCCACGTTGCCATCCAACAAAATGTTTGCCTTCATATTTTCAAAATACATATACAGCTACTGGCCTTTTGCTCCCCATTCACCACGTTTCAAACTGTACAAGTCCTTCCAGTCTATAACTCTCCTATGTATTTCCGAACCTATACTTCTTCATTGTCCGCACCTTCGCTCCCCACGCAAAGCGACACCACCGCTCTACGTCATTATGTGTCCACCAGCCCCACGGTTACCACTAGTGAACCCATCTGTCAGTGGCGCCCCTCCAGTCCACCGTGTTGTTTTCTTCCCAAAATAAAAAACTTCAGTTTTGCTCCTCCCTTCCACTGTTAGATGTTGATGGTATTAGAGGCGGGGTGTTCGGTTTTTCATTGACGAGCAGCGGTGTTTCAATTGGCAGAGAGGAAGTTTAGTTTTGGTTTAGATTTGTATTGTTTGCGGAGACGAAAAGTTGTTTGCTGGCACGCAATGAATGTTAGTTTCTCTTTTCAGCCACATCAAGAAATAGAAATGCTAACCCCTATTTATAGAAGAAGAGAACCAAAGATAAGAACGAAGTCTTTCCGTAGGTACAACATAGGTGTTTACTTTCTTCCTCCACCATGTGAAATAGCTGAGTTTCATTTCAGCTAGGTATCTGCGGTGATAAGAAACGGCAGTTGAAGTGATAATACAAGATAGCTCTATTTTAGCTAGGACTGTAGAAGCGTAGATAAAGGCCTGTGTGTACTTAATTTCCTTTGCTAAGAAGTTGTCCATGTATTTTCTTATCAGCGTAGCCAATTTAGGCCTGCATGATGTTATACGTAGGGGCATCAGTCTGTACGTTATTATACATTGGTGTGTATAGAAGCTAGTACTAGCGTGTACATTTACATTTTCCTTTGTTTGGAAGAAACGTGCCTAAGCCTTTTTGTAGCTGCAATCATCTCTTAGGTTAGGTACTCTTTCATTTATTTTGACGCGAGAATTAGTCTTGAGGGGATTATATATAGGGTAGAATAAATATTATTATATTATTATCGAAACTTCGTCGTGAAGTAACACGCAGAAACCCCCACAAACGACTTTCGTTTACTGATAAAAAAGCTAATCTTGGTATAAAAAGATATTCCGGATCCAATGGGACAAGTTTCATTGAAATCCGAGGTCGTATGAAAAAAATTCCTTTATAAAACCAGAAATAAACACGCGTTTAATTTTTTCACAATCACAAGATAAATCAAATCAACCTAAAACTTTGAAATCCTATAATAATTTTTCAATACGAACCCAACGACACTAGTTTCATTGCATTCTGAGACTGTTTCCCCGGTAGGCTATTTTTACGCGCACCGCAATACCCTTCTGAACACCAAATTTGCCAATCTCTAAAAATAACAAACTATATACCTATCCTGACTCTAATCGACGATACGAACTTAACGGGACTGGTTTCGTGGCTTAATTCGATCGTCTGCTCAAGTTATACCCAACTCTATTTATTTATTTAATTACGGGTTATAGAAATTGAACGGGCGTTTACGGCTACCGTGGTCACACACGACATCGGCTTTCCCCGCAGTTCAACACCATACAATAATTTAATGTTACGGTCCCAATGAAACTGATTTTGTCGAAATCCGAGACCGTTTGCAAAATGGCTATTTTAAAGGCCTATATTTTAATAACGATTTCCACAACGATTATTTTAAAATTTGATTTGGCCATAACTAACAATTTATAACACGAAACCTGAATTTTTCCCTTTCATATAAAAATTATCGTCAATACGGTTCCAACGTTTCTCGTTTCACAGAAATCCGACTTATATCGGATCCTGTATTCTCAGTTAAAGTTCAAAACCAAATATTACGAACTGCCGCGCCATTTCGAGCTCGTTTTATATTTATAAATAAAATTAACGTTAAAACTTCGTTTTAATAACGAATTCAATATAAAAATCTATTAATATTCCAAATATAATATTTAAAATATTAAATTAAATAAAATATTTGGCTACCAAAAATACGGGACGTTACATTCTTCCCCCCTTAAAAAAAATTTCGTCCTCGAAATTGCTAAGGTAAGAAAGAACGTTACTAACCCATAAATTTCCAAATCCAATTTATTTTAAATAAAAAACCAATTCAATATCGTAAATAAATATTTTCAAAAATGTCGAAAATTTTCTAACACTTTAAATTCCTGGAAAAATTCGGTAGAGTCTCCCCTGTACGGAGTGACATCTGTGATATCGCAGGAACAAATAATATATATACATCGACCCATACGGTCGGAAAACAAAAATCAAAACACCAAAATTTCATATTTTCGCGTAGGAGTACCTTTTACGAGTGCTATTGGGCATATTTGCTCAGCGTATACGCGATTTACTCAACCAACATCAATCTGCCTATCCCTCTGGCGCCTGTACTTAACTCAATTCATATATAAGTAACATATATATGAAATTCTGAGATAATATTTCATTACTCAACAAATATAACATTCCAATTCCAAAATCAACATGGCCATCAATTCATTTGCATATACATGTTATAAACATTGATTTCAATTCATATGCGGTTTTACTCCAGTTTATAATTCTACTGGGAATTATTCTTTATTTTATAATTCACTTAACTCAATTAAATTTTGAATTATTCCCATTCAAATAAATTACCATCCACTAACAAACAATTTACAATCAACAACCAATACACAACTAAATCAACCAACTCAATTGAATTTACATTAAATATTAATATTTTATTTGGTTTCACATATTTGATTATTATTTATTCAAAATTCCAAATTCATTTAATTTAATTTCAATATCATTCTTAGTTTAATTTCACTTAACAAAGTTAAGTTTCAATTCAATTTCCAATCTAATTTGAATATCGTTCAAATCAACCAAACACACTAATATCTCAATAATTAGACAAAATTATTTCTTTTCTATACAAAAATATGATTTTGGGTAAAATTATTTCATTTACGCTTTTCAGAACAATACTGTGTCCATTTGCCAGTTCAACGCTTTTCAACACTTGAACCGATCAACCAACACATTACAAAACATTTGTATATAAAATTTACAATTACGCTCTCATAGATATACACTTAATCTCGATCTAGGATATTACTAACCCAATCTCTATCGAGTTACACCACAGAGCCAAGGTTATTACTAAACCAATAGCTCTGATACCACTGTAACGACCCAAGATTTTCAGCCCCGAAAATCGACATAAATACCCTTGTCGTAACTCATGCCGACCTTCCAAACACCGAAAACACTGGAACGTTATTAGAAAGAAATCAGAGGGTGAGATAAGAAAGAAATCTTAGAATAGAAGAAGAAGAAACAACACAACACAGAGTCTCACATCGCAGCGGAACAAATATAATACATAAATAAAACTTTATTGAGAGCTTTAAATAATACTTACAATATCAGAGTACATCACACAATGGGACAATTATAAGAACCTGTTCCCATATACAACACACAGTGGAAAAGTAGCTATATAATATCATACGTCTGAACATCTCCAGCTCGTCTCTTCACAGCACTCGATAACCTGAACCTGTACACCCCGGGCTAACCCGAGCATTTACAAAACACCAGGTCAGTCTGGTGAAACAGAGTGAGAGAAACACACCAAGTTTAAGGGTATCACACAACTTGATTTTAAAGTCAAAATCTTTTCGAAAGAAAAGGATAATCGTAAGACCAAATCCAAGATAAACATGGACGGTATTTACCTTACAATAACCCAAAACAATTTTTGAAATCAATATCTTTTCTGATATTATAATAATGTCTAAATACAAGTAAATAGAATCTAGTGGAACGCTTGCATCTCACGCTCCACATATATATTATACAAACAAAACGGCGGGCACTTATTGGAAATTGGATTCCGACTATGACAAGGTATGGGACCACCTGCCGATCGTGTATCTCTAGAGATGAATACACTGGGCTCAACAAGAACGTCTTGCAACCCGGCCCACACATGACCGACCACTCATTTCGCTTGAGTGTATCGAATGTATATCACCAACGGTTGGGAGCTACCCACCGTCTTCCTGAAAAGGGACAGCATCGAAATATAGATTTAAGAAGCAAAAGGAATCTCTCTAGATAGGTGATTATCCACCCTAATGGGAGCGACCCACATAACCATGCTGCCTGCCCGATTTTTGTCATTTCCTAGTTGATGAGGCTTGAGGCCAGAATTTTCTTTTGAACATCTGGTCATCATTCACTTTGAATGCCCACATCTTCAGATCCGCCAGACATCACTAATTGACGTCCACAAAAATACTCTAGTTAGAAGCTAAGAGAAAGGCAATTCTCCGCCAAAAACTATAGAACGTTTGAAGAAATCAACGTACGTGACCCTTTGGAAATACTCTGTCAGACATCCGTCCATACAAGTCATCCAGGAACAGGATGAACCGAAGGTACTCTCCTACTGCATCCCATATAGGAATCACCCCATGGATCAGTAGCGAGAAGTCCTTGCAACCCGTAGATTCCAACAACGATAGAATCACAGCTTATCTCTGCTTGCGAGGCAGAGAATATTAGTGGTTCTTCCGTTTATGAAAATCCACGGTCTTCAATGCTCCATCTCGATCATCTTCTGGTACCTTCACGTATTTGTTGGTGGGAATGGTTATCGAATATAAATTCGATCCCGGTCTTTCCGTACCAACAATCGTATTGGACAGATTTGATAGTCAGTGATTTAACTATCAAAATATACAGTGATTCAATCATGACAATCCAATGAGTTCACTGGTTCAGTATTCAGCATCACTTGGCCTTTTAATTAAAACAGACTGATTCACTTCTGTTTAATTAAAACTTCTATTCTCTTAATATTTAAAAATACGATATTTGAATTCTCACTTAATGTACTAATGTTCCCAAAAACCATTTCATCATATCACTTAATAACTTATAACCCTGGTTTACCTTAACTCGTTTCCTTCATTTCCTTTCACTTAATTCTAATATTTATGTGTCATGTTTCGCTTAAATTCCTTTTAAAAACTTGTTATGCAAATTCAGGTTTTTAAATATAAAACTCCTTTCACCATTCAATTGGATTTCATTTCACATTCGATTACTTTTTAAATGAATCCCCATTAAAAGGTAATTTTCTAAATTATTATTAATTAAAATAATAATTTACTTTGATCATTAACTACTTAAGTGGTCAATCCTTTTATTAACTGAAATAAATAGTAAATTTCTTTTTAAAACTTCATTAATTTAAACAAATATTCTTTAAACTATTTTGTTTGATTAATTCAAATCAAACTAATTGAATAATCAATTCCAGATAAAACATCCCACTTAGTTGCTCAAAACAGGTTATCTCGTTAACCGATTCCAATTTGTTTCCCTTTAAATTAGTTAATAATATAATTAAAGTCTTTAATAAAAATATTTATTTCCCCTATATAACTTTTAGGATATATTTAAAAATCTAACTCAAGTTATAAAATAAACGTCTCTATCGACTCACCTGACGGTGAATCAATATTTATAAAACGATTGATTTTATAGGCCATACGCCGCCAAATACTCAACCAATACCGTCCATTGGTTTAAACAAAACAAATTGTTGAATATTTAGTCAATAATCAACAATCAAATCAATCACCTCTTCAGATCAGTTCATATATGAAAATAAATAATATATTGTATTTGAGGGATCCGGTTGGGGTCCCTCCAACCTGTTCTTCCCTGAAATCACAACGGTTATCTCAAATCAGATCATTCAGTTTCCTTGAACTGAAATGAATAACGACCATTTAACATCAACCAATTCACAAGAAATTCAAACAATTTAAACACGTTTACTTTATAAATGTGACCAACCAAGGTGAGTTACCTTTATTGGAACCAATCGTTAAAAATAACGATTTTGGTATTTCACTGAAATTAAACACGGTTTAATTTCATCAGTTAATTCAACCAATAAATATATCACTAGCAAACAGTCAACCATCAGCAAGCAGAGCACACAAAAATAAAAACCCAATTTATATACAATATAAATGGGAAAACTGAGTGAGTTTAACTCACCTTGCGTCGTCCGTCGATGAACAGTTTGTTTGAATTAAACTGATGTTTAATTTAAAAGAACTCCAATAGCTGCCAACCCTGATCAAACCCGCTCCATTGTTTTGTGCTCGCCAACACGGAATTGGTGTCACTTGTTTTATCCGGTCTCATTACTATATGACAAAGATATTAATTTGTAATGTCATACACGGCTTAAATTAATATTATTATAATTATAACCTTAATATAATTAGTTATTATTAACTTAGATGCTACTTACGTTAAACATACTAGTTACAGGCGTAATAAAAAAATATAATCAAAACTAGACTCAAACTTTAGATCAGCAACTTGCTGTGAATCAATTGGTTCATGTAGCCTTATGTAAAACCATTTCAGCATGTCCAAGTTCTTATGTTTTCCTAAAAATTGGATCAAAGTCTCGTTAAAACAAAGAGGAACTTTAAACTAGATGATTTGTCGGCGTTACATATTATTAAAGTAGTATTATTAAATTTATATGTGACGTTAAACATAGGGTGTGTCCATATTAGTTAGACCATTAAGCATATATATACATGACTGCGGACATTTTAACTAACGTGATTCACGTTATAAGTATGATTAGGAAATTTATAAATAGGATTAGTCCTTTCTAATCTAATTAGGCACATAAACCTTATCCCTCGCATGTACAGGCTTTATGCCAGCATTATATACATAATTATATATGCTAAATAGTTAGGCACCTTAGTGTAAAATGATTAGGCCATGAATTATTTACCCAGCTATAAGAAGTTGCTGTACATCTTCCATGCCTTTGTTTTCGAACCGCACCCACGCTTCTTCTCCCTCCCCTGTACATGTTTCCCCACCTCTGCCACGCAACGTGCTACTATCTCACTCCTCCAATGAACACAAACTCTCCATCCCAGCACCATTCGCTTCTTCTCCACTGTTTCACCTCATCACCGTTTTCGGTCCCAACTTCAGACCTCCTCTTTAGTCAGATCCCCTTTTGATTTGTTCACTTCCATCAGCACGTATCCGTGCTCTACCCCACGCACGTTCTTCATAACGTTGGCCAAAAATGTGCCCCATTCTTTCTTGCGTTACCCTCTTTCTTTTTTATTCTTTTTTTTTAGCAAAGGCCCAACGCTCAAATATTTCAACCCACACCATACCCACGTTGCCATCCAACAAAATGTTTTCCTTTATATTTTCGAAATACATATACAGCTACCGGCCTTTTGCTCCCCATTCACCACGTTTCAAACTGCACAAGTCCTTCCTGGCTATAACGCCCCTATGTATTTCCGAACCTATACTTCTTCATTGTCCGCACCTTCGCTCCCCACGCAAAGCGACACCACCGCTCTACGTCATTATGTGTCCACCAGCCCCACGGTTACCACTAGTGAACCCATCTATCAGTGGCGCCCCTCTAGTCCACCGTGTTGTTTTCTTCGCAAAATAAAAAGCTTTAGTTTTGCTCCTCCCTTCCACTGTTCGATGTTGATGGTATTAGAGGCGGGGTGTTCAGTTTTTCATTGACGAGCAACGGTGTTTCTATTGGTAGAGAGGAAGCTTAGTTTTGGTTTAGATTTGTATTGTTTGCGGAGACGAAAAGTTGTTTGCTGGCACGAAATGAATGTCAGTTTCTCTTTTTAGCCACACCAAGAAATAGAAATGCTAACCCCTATTTATAGAAGAAGAGAACCAAAGATAAGAACGAAGTCTTTCCGTAGGTACAACATAGGTGTTTACTTTCTTCCTCCACCATGTGAAATAGCTGAATTTCATTTCAGCTAGGCATCTGCGGTGATAAGAAACGGCAATTGAAGTGATAATACAAGACAGCTCTATTTTAGCTAGGACTGCAGAAGCGTAGATAAAGGCCTGCGTGTACTTAATTTCCTTTGCTAAGAAGTTGTCCATGTATTTTCTTATCAGCGTAGCCACTTTAAGCCTGCATGATGTTATACGTAGGGGCACCAGTCTGTACGTTATTATACATTGGTGTGTGTAGAAGCTAGTACTAGCGTGTACATTTACATTTTCCTTTGTCTGGAAGAAACGTGCCTAAGCCTTATTGTAGCTGCAATCATCTCTTAGGCTAGGTACTCTTTCATTTATTTTGAACCGAGAATTAGTCTTGAGGGGATTATATATAGGGTAGAATAAATATTATTATATTATTATCGAAACTTCATCGCGAAGTAACATGCAGAAACCACCACAAACGACTTTCGTTTACTGATAAAAAAGCTAATCTTGGTATAAAAAGATATTCCGGATCCAATGGGACTAGTTTCGTCGAAATCCGAGGTCGTATGAAAAATTTCCTTTATAAAACCAGAAATAAACACGCATTTAATTTTTTCATGATCACCATATAAATCAAATCAACCTGAAACTTTGAAACCCTATAATAATTTTTCAATACGAACCCAACGGCACTAGTTTCGTCGCATTCTGAGACTGTTTCCCCAGTAGGCTATTTTTACGCGCACCGCAATGCCCTTCTGAACACCAAATTTGCCGGTCTCCAAAAATAACAAACTATCTACCTATCCTGACTCTAGTCGACGATACGAACTCAACGGGACTGGTTTCATGGCTTAATTCGATCGTCTGCTCAAGTTATACCCAACTATATTTATTTATTTAATTACGGGTTATAGAAATTGAACGGGCGTTTACGGCTACCGTGGTCACATATGACATCGGATTTCCCCGCAGTTCAACATAGTACAATAATTTAACGTTACGGTCCCAATGAAACTGATTTCGTCGAAATCCGAGACCGTTTGCAAAATGGCTATTTTAAAGGCCTATATTTTAATAATGATTTCCACAGTGATTATTTTAAAATTTGATTTGGCCATAACTAACAATCTATAACACGAAACCTGAATTTTTCCATTTCATATAAAAATTATCGTCAATACGGTTCCAACGTTTCTTGTTTCACAGAAATCCGACTTTTATCGGATCCTGTATTCTCAGTTAAAGTTCAAAACCAAATATTACGAACTGCCGCGCCATTTCGAGCTCGTTTTATATTTATAAATAAAATTAACGTTAAAACTTCGTTTTAATAACGAATTCAATATAAAAATCTATTAATATTCCAAATATAATATTTAAAATAATAAATTGAATAAAATATTTGGCTACCAAAAATACGGGACGTTACAGTCTTCTACCCAGCGTTTCTCCCAGGTCTTGACTCACTTTTAGAACCCACCATGACCAAATATTCTCATAGTCATATCTTCCTCCATTCTCAACGAAATTCAGCACCGTCGGATCCCACGAACTTCACTTCACATAACCTTCCTCCCCGACACCACGAAGTTTAACTCGGCCTCACCCAAAATTTCGTTTTCCCAGGCTTATAATGCACGGTACAGTAAAGTTCTGACACTTTTTGTTGTCGAATCCCACCAAAATCGCACATAGGATGTTATTTCATGTCACAAACTTGAATATGGTATCCGATTCGTGTATCAATCCCTAAATTTGTTAGAAATACGAACCCTAGGTTCTTTTCTCTTCATTGTAGAAACGTCAACCAAGGGATTTTCATGACGCACCTTGCATAACTCATATAGGATCGAAGAGAATTGGAACACAAGTTCAACGAATCTAGATTTGCACGATTTCATTGAGAAATGGATTTTTAATTGATTCATGAAGACAAGAGGAAACAAAGCCATACTGCTTATTTGTGACTCCTTATTTTCATTGAGATGGAAGTTACGTTTTTTAGAAAAAAAAATTATTTATAGATAATATCCCTTTTTTTATGATACACACTTTGAATTAATTCCAATGGTTACCAATTTATATCCAATTCCAAAATAGGACTTCCATCAATTTACATACATTAAAATCTCAAATTCAATTATTATTTACCAATTTACGTTAAACATTAATTATATTAAATTAATTACTTTCCTTTTTATTCAACTTTCATAAGTAGCAAATCTTATCTTTTGATTACTCAAAATTTGCCATAGTTTAAAACGAATTCACATATAAAATTCAAAGTTTATTACTACACTTATTTTCAATATATAAGGAATTACAAATTAGCTAATCTATTATATATATTATTAATTTAATATTAATTTTAAAATTCAATATAATTAACTTACCAAACAAAAGTTATTATCGTATATAGTTATTGCAATTCATTGCTTAACAAATCAAGTTTATATCTTAACAATTAAAAACACAAATCATTAAATTCTATATTTAATCCATTATGGTTCAAAATCACATTAACTTTGACATTCTATTACAATTATAGAATTAATTTGTTCGTTTCATTGTATTAATTCAACATTTATTATAATTTCGTTATTTCCATTTGTTTACAACCACGCTTAGTACTCAATTTCACATTAAATTATATTTATGTTCATCAATTCATTTAAATAGAAATTTTGTTCAATGACGGTATCACTTAGTTAACCATTTTGAAACATCTTCCTATTCATTCAAAACTAAGTGTAAGTTATTACCTTAATAACCTATTGAAATTGTCGCTAATGAATTTACTAAAGCTTGTATCATATAAATCTACATATATTTCAATTGAATCTTAATTACAACAATTAATTTATTTCTCATCTATTAATCCCGTATTTAATTCCCGTTTCCATGTTAACGTTTCAATTCAAGTATCTTTTTCATTCACATCCAAATGTACATTACTACCATTTAAATTTGTCTAATTCTACTGCTACATAATTTCTCTAGGTTCATTTACATTAATAACTCATTAAAATTTTAAATTCTTACCATTATTCACCAAAATTTATTCTAAATCAAAAATGTAACGGCCTGCAAATCCGTAATATCAGAGTTGACTACATACATCATACATCTAACCCAAATATCACGAAAATACGAATCATTTTTTTTGAAAAAACAGGTAGTAGAAGAACAGAAATAACAACACAGAATCTCACATCGCAGCGGAATAAAATATAATATATCATAACTTTTGAAATACAAAATCTTAACTGTATAACATACACTTATCAGAGTACAACATTTACAACAAAGCGGAAAACAATAACTACATAATGCTGTAGCCTCCTGCTCCAAGCTCCTTTAGATAAATTTGTAAAATCCCGAACTACTTGACTGCCGAACAAATTTAGGCACCCAAGAGTTTAGGTAAAACAAAACAAAATAAACTCCGGGTCAGTCATGGGACTGGTATGAGTAAACAATTTAAAACAGTTTCAGAAACTAAATGATATCTCATAAGACCACGCCGTATAACACGGAACGGGTTTTTCCCTTATGAGAATCCAAACCACTTGATATAAAAATCGATTTATATTACCAACTCAATATTTAAATCCATATTAAATATTTAAAATTAACAGACCAGGAATCCGGGTCGTAACATTCTTCCCCTCTTAAAAGAATTTCGTCCTCGAAATTACTATGGTAAGAAAAGTGCTACCATCCCATAAATTTTCCAAAAACTTACTTATGTTTAACTCAACTCTTTATATTTCAACAAATTTTAGTTCAACCAAAACTTTTGGTTTCCATTTATATTGCACAATATATATGCTTACATTCATTTTATCTGAATGATTTACAATCTATACATTTACATCCAATCTGTATTCCATTAAATCTATTTAAATTGATTCTAGTCAATTTATTCACTTTGATTCATTTAACTTGTTTAAGTCAAATTTAATTCCAAAATTTAAATTCCTGGGTTTTATTTCAAAACAATACTGAAATTCCATAAATATATACATATATATTCATCACTATCTCAAATTCAAAACATTTGAATTTCAAACCACTTGTTTTCTTTCAAACAAATTTCCATCGAAAACTTTTCTAAGGTTGCAATCCATCACTTAGAAACTCGAAAATAAATATTGATGATGCTGCAGTCATCATCAGAATTATTTTCCAGCCACTGAAGTGAGTTCAGTGCTTTATACTTTCAAAATCCATTCAAAAATGATTTTGATTCAAAAATCCTTTTAAAACAAAGCTATATTATTTTAATATACTTTGAAAATATTTATCCAAACACCCAGGATTTAAAATCCCAAATTCTGATTTGAATTCAATTTTAATTTATCTTATTTGTATTGCATTCGTATACAAGTTCCATTTGGTTATACAACCATTCCAATTTTATAACCTTATTTGATTATAAGAACAACAACCAACACATCCAAAATATAATAATTTCAGAAAATTATTCTTTCTATCTCAAAATATAGTTTTGGGTAAAGTTATTTCGTTTACCCACTTTAAAACAATATCGTGTCGAATTGTTCTGCTCAAGTGTTTTAGAAACAACAATCGATACAGTTGTACTTCCTGTATCGATCAGAATTCATAAATCACTTGCTAAACCAATCAACATAATATAAAACAGTCTTTATATCAATTATCAAATACATGCTCTTGTATATATACACTCAACTCATTCTAAGGTACTACTGACCCTATCTCTAATTAGCACATCCTCACGAAGCCTAGGTATTCACTCAACCTAAGCTCTGATACCAACTGTAACGGCCCGCAAATCCGTAATACCAGAGTTGACTACATACATCATATATCCAACCCAAATATCACGAAAATACGAATCATTTTTTTAGAAGAAAAAAGTAGAAGAAGAATAGAAATAACAACACAGAATCTCACATCGCAGCGGAACAAAATATAATATATCATAACTTTTGAAATACAAAATCTTAACTGTATAACATACACTTATCAGAGTACAACATTTACAACACAGCAGAAAACAATAACTACATAATGCTGAAGCCTCCTGCTCCAAGCTCCTTTAGATAAATCTGTAAAATCCTGAACTACTTGACTGCCCGAACAAATTTAGGAACCCAAGAGTTTAGGTATAGCAAAACAAAATAAACTCCGGGTCAGTAATGGGACTGGTATGAGTAAACAATTTAAAATAATTTCAGAAACTAAATGATATCTCATAAGACCACGCCGTATAACACGGAACGGGTTTTTCCCTTATGAGAATCCAAACCACTTGATTTAACTTTAAAAATCCTTTTGAAAGAAACGAAAATCTTTATATCAAAATTCTTTTGATATTATGACAGTGTCTAAATTAATCAAATAGAATCTAGTGGAACGTTTGCATCTCACGTTCCACATATATAATATACAATCAAAACCGCGAGCACATATTGGGTAATGAATTTCCAACTATGATAAGGCATGGAATCACCTTCCGATAGTGTATCTCTAGAGGAGAACACACTGGGTTCAACAAGAATATCTTGTAACCCCTCCACACATGACCGACCACTCATTTCGCTTGAGTGTATCGAATGTATATCACCAATGGTTGGGATCAGCAACCTTTTCCCCGAACGGGACAACAACGAATAGAATATGGAATTAAATGAATTTCTCTAGATAGGTGATAATACACCCTAATGGGAGCTACCTACATAGCCATGCTGCCTGCCCGATTTTTGTCATTTCCCAGTTGTTGAGGCCTGAGGCTACGCTTACTTATCATTCATTTGTAACACAATCACTTTGAATGTTACATTGTCAGATCCGTTAATCACTAATTGATTTGCACAAATATATTCTGGATATTATGCTAAGAGAATAAATCTGTTGCCACCATATATATTTATACAGACCAACATATTCGATCATTGAAAATACTTTGTCAGACATTCGTCCATATAAGTTCGTTCTGGGATTGAACGAAACCGAAGACACAATTTCCATTAATAGAAAAAACCCTTGCACTTTACTCCGTCTTCGATTATCTTCATATAATCTGATTTGCAACGCTACTATCAATACGGAGTGGTTCTCGGATAATAATCCAACCGGTCTCTCCATATTGACAACGATATTGGCAACACTTCGATAGTCGGTTATTTAACTATCGAAGAAAATAAACAAACATTCATCCATAACAAACAACTACTGGGCCCCTTAATTAATATTCATTAATTAAATCACCCTTTCCATTTCTTTATCAATATTTGTTAAACAAATATTTTCAATTATCATCTCGATCTCTTACGTTCTTTGGAAAACATTTCCATATATCGCCTTCTTTTATTTTCTATATTTAGAAAATATCTTCTATTAATAATTAGAAAATATTCCAATTACTAATCTCTTTCACTACCATTCATTTCTATACTTAGGAAATATTTATTATTATATTTCCAAAATTTACTTACTTGGGTTAAAATGAATGTTATGTAAAACATCGTCACAACAACCCAAAATACTGCATTCGACTAAATCTCTTAAACATTTCTCTTCGAGACTGAATCTTGCTATTTATCAACTAATAATGAAATCAATCAAGTTGGGGTATAATTACCTCTCAGACCTTGACTGAAAATATTATTAAATTCAAAACAGACAACACCGCTAACTCGAATAAGCAACACCATATTAAACCAATTTTCCATTTCTAAAACACGTATACGCTTCTCTTTCTATTTTTAACAAATCTAATTTATAGATTTCCTTTTTGTTTATAATATTCTATTTTTATGTTCATTTCCTTATCGAATTCTATATATATCGATACATTGATTTCTAACTATCAAATTTTCTTAAAAATATTCTAACTCCTCAAATTTCCAGAAAAATTCGCCATAACCTCCTTTGTACTGGCAAATAGTTCAAACCCCAACTCGCCTCTCTAGGCCCTTTCCATTCAAAAAGAAAATCAAAAAGCCAAGTGGCTTGCCGATTCGGCGCATAAAACCTCACATGGGATTTAAACATGTACCTTATTGTCGGGCACACGAATTATAATCTTCATACACTTCATTCCATACCTGTCTAACCCATATACGTCCATTCCTATTTTATTCCAACTCAATCTGGTCATTTTAACTCAGTTCGCTAATTTATTCTTTAATTATCTCTTTTGCCCATTTCACTTTCTATTTGAACATATCACGTTTAAATATATTTTAACTTGCTTATAAACTATTTTAATTCTAAATTCGAATCCAGGTTTCCTTTTTGATTTTGAATATAATTTGTCACATCATATTCGCTTACCCTAAAGCCCAATTCTTATCAAAATTCGATTTAACTAATTATTCTTTAAATTAGTAAATCTTGTTCAAACATTAAAAATGTGATTTTTGTTTCAAAAATCATTTCACTTATACAACTTGAGTTAGTATTTATTTTACAACTCAAATCTGGATTTTTAAATTCAAAAATCCATATTTCATTAACTTAAAATACTTCGATTATGATGCTGCTTTTCTGAAAATTTGATTTTGACATAACTCAAAATCTATACGATGAAATTCAGAATTTTCTCTTCCATTAGAAAACTATTATTGTAACGACAAGGATTTTGCCTGGACTTAATCGATCGCAAAATCGACCAAGACCGTTCAATTCCCGCATACGTTAACTTTGGGAATACAACACAATTCGAACAATAACAGCAGACTTTTATAAACATTATAATAATGTTACATTAGATTACAGAATATCAAAGTACATTGATAAATAAAGTACAGCGGAAGACTTATTACAATAAATTTAATACAGAGCAGCGGAACAAATAACTTGACACAGCGGAAGACCATCAATGCTCTGGACACAGCTTTAAGCTTCGATCCAGGATCCTGCTCAAGAGATAAATATCTGCAAAACAAGCTACTCGACTGCCCGTGTGGAAAATATGGGCACCCGAGTTTTCCAGTGCAATAAACTACAGGTCAGTCATAGGACTGGTATGAGAAATCTTGCCTAAGTTATCTAACAATATGGCAAATCACAGGACCACATCGCTAACGCGGAACGGGTTTACTCCATTGGATTGCCAGTGCATAAAATAAAGTAAATCGTTAAACAACGCAATGCTTTTTAGAAAAATGAAACCATTATAAGACTCAAGTCCCATCACACAATGCAACGCAAACCGGAGGATAGAGTTTTACCATATAATGGTCAAAAGATGCTTGATACGATAAAACAGATTTAATATTAGTGTGTATATGTTTCAAAAATAATTCAATCATAATGTATCAATCATAGACGGCATAGTACCCTATCCTACTATGTCACCATACTAGTTCTACAATCAAAACCGCAAGGTGTCGTATTGGAAATTGGGTTTCCATCATGAATCGAGGCTAGGGATCGTCCTCTCTGATTCGAGACACTCTAGCAAATGCCTCAGGATTCCCTGTAGTGAACCCTTGGATCTTCAGGGCCGGTCCACACTTAATGTTAGTGGATTAGTTATGTCTGAACACATGCTTCCCGGTCCTTTGAGACCCTAGTATGACCACTTACGGCCTATAAACCCGAGGTACCTCATAATCCAACATCCACATAAGTAAAATGTCGGGCCGTGTAAAAACCCAAACACCACTTCTAGCTAGAAAGAAACGTGTGCACTCCCTGCAGTCCTGATCCCGTTTTTGACTCAGACCGGGGTGTGAAGCTCGCGAAGTCACGCTATACACAAAGCTTTGCCTAAACAGGCTATGCTTTGATCATCAGCCACAAGGCCCTGCTTTTCAACAAAAGCCTTGATCCATGCAACTCAGCATGCCACACTATCAATCCATACCATATCAATGATTTCTGCCAATATATAACCTTTAAGCTCGTACGTCTCAGAGAAGGGTGTTAACCACCAAACAGATATATATCTAGCAGAGATCAACGAATACAGTATAAATGGATATAATGTCAGACATACCATCTATTTACAAGTCCGTACTGGGTCTAAATGAAATCGGCGGCACCTTATACCTCGCATATTCGAACGATCAACACTACATCCAGACGACCACCACTGTAGCCCCTTCAAGGTAGCTACTCCAATCATGGGCGTCAGTGGTAACTCATCCATCCGACATGAAGATCGTTGGTCTTCAACCACCGACTTCAAATCTTCGGCTTAGATTGTCGTATAATCATTTGAAATGAGATGGAACTCAGACTTTTCAAATGATCCTCGAATATATATATATATATATATATAAAATCATTTCATATCGTTATTAGTCTTTAATAACGATTTATCGCTAATTATATATATATATATATATATAAATAGCTCAATTAATTTAACGACGCTTCGGGTCGATGGGCGGCCCTGGCGCTATTTTTATCGAAATTTGATTTACACTTATCTCGAAATCTAACCGTTGGATTTTAACAAAATTTATATCGTTGGAGAGATCTTCCCAATGCGGTCCTAACGGTTCCAGTTTTGGGAGAATCCGACGGTCGGATCTTTCAGTAAAATCGTTTGAAGTTACGATTTCAAATCGCGAACTACAGCAGCGCGATTCGTTTTATTTTAATATATATATATATATATAAATATAGTTCATTCGTTCGACGAATTCAAATTATTTATCCTTTAAATAATTTTCTACACTTCGTATTCAAGTTATTTTCAATGAACAAAAGTCTATTTCAAAACATGTACATTTTCTTTATTCCTTATATGACAATAAAAATGTTATTTTTTATCTTTATTATTTCCATTCCCAACAGTGAACATTTTTCTATACCCTTTATGTACATTTCACTAAAAATGTGATTTTTAATGATAACATGTTTTTATGTTTTAAAACATGACATTTTCCTATTTCTTTACATTTCATCAAAAATGTGACTTTTCTATTCTTTTAATTACATTCTAAAAATGTAACTCTAATATTCATTTAATTACATTATAAAGATGTAATCGTTTTACTTAATCTTTTATTACATTGAAAAATGTAATGTTTTATTCAATCCTTTATTACATTAAAAAAATGTAATTTTTCCTTTTATTCTTTAATAACATAGAAAATGTAATTTTAAAATCTATTCTTTTTATCGCATCTAAAATGACGATAAAAATGTAACATTTAATCTATGTTTTTATTTACATCTAAAATGTAAATAAAATGTCACTTTTAATTCTACTCTTTTTATTGTCCCTAGAATGACAATAAAAATGCTTCTTATAAATCTAATCTTTTTATTGAACATAAAATGTCAATGAAAACGCTTCTAATAAATCTAATCTTTTTATTGAATATAAAATGTCAATGAAAATGCTTCTTATAAATCTAATCTTTTTATTGAATATAAAATGTCAATAAAAATGCTTCTTATAAATCTAATTTTTTTATTGAATATAAAATGTCAATAAAAATGTAACGACCCGCATTTTCTATGATATATAATTAACTTATTTAATTATATAAATAGTGGTTTAGAATTCAAATGGTCGTTGAATTAAATAATAGTGAATATTTAATTAAATATAATAATTAAATAATATATTTAATTCTGAAATAATCAGAATTGGGCAATTCAAAATTTATAATTCAGTTTAGAGTTGAATTATATTAACGAATATATTTAATTAACGACGGTTGAACGTATAAATTATATTATAATTATAATCGAGCTCGAAATGGCGTGGTAGTTCGCGATTTGGCGATTCAAACTTTAAACGAATATACAGAAGTCGTTTTTAGTCGGATTTCTGTGAAATAAGAAACGTACGGAGCTGGTGAAGTATATATTTCTAGTGGAAGAGAAAAATCGGGATTCCGTCGTGTAGATTTTGATTTGTGTTCAAATCAAATTTTAAAATAGTCGCTATAGAATCGTTTATCGACCGTAACGGTTTATTCGATATAACTAGATATCGGTTTCTAATTTAGACAAGGTTCTTATGAGACAAAGTGATAATTTAATTTTTAGAATTTTACTCTAATTTTTAATTAATTAAATAAGCACTTTTTATTTTGGAGTATTTTACACCCTGTATCGATATTTTGGGGTTTCACAAAATAGGTTAACCTACCGGTATTATTATATTTTTGGGATCGTGGAACCGAGCTCGATACAACGGTATCTTGATTTCTGTCCATACGTGAATGGAATTTGGGTAACATGGTACTTTGAGAAAAACGAAACTTTAAATACACTCCTTATAACCTATAGCCTAATGGTTCTCTGATCAAACCGAGGGACACGCTCTTCTTTTCTCAGCCGCAAAAATTCTTGTCCCTCAAACCAACACGGCCATTTTATCACCAAGACATATCCAAAAAAAATCAAAATAAATACGCCAATGTCTTCAAAACCCTTCGCCCCTCATTTTTTTTCTTAGGACATCGCAGAAATGTTTAGCCGCCACCAGTAAAGAGTGAACAAACGAGAGCTTCCAATTTCTTCTATATTTTTCTTTGAATCTGTCCTTCAATCCAATAGCCTTCCAACGGAAAAATGGAGATCAAAGTTTTCGAAAATGGTGGGACTTATGCAGCAGGTTGCGGTCTTGATTTCAGATAGGGAAGTTGAGTTGACCTGCGGATGTGTTCACGTAGTGATGGAGTTTTGCATCTTGTATATAATCTTGGTGTTAATTGGTTGAGATAAAGTTCGATACTTACTGTAGCAGCTGAAGTGGGTCGAGGACGGGTTCTAGCTGAGGAACTCGAACTGATATAGATGGTGTTGATCGAATGGTAATTGTGATAAGGAACGGGTTGACGTTTTTTTGTTGAAAAATGATGGGATAAGAAATGAGGACGATGGTATACAGTAGCAACGCTAGTGGCTATTCGAATGTAAGAGAAAGGGAGGATCAAGATATGTAATATGGGTATTGGATTGATGAGATTTTGGAGTGGAGTTGGATGATGGTTTTTATTTGAAGTTTCATGGGAAATTTCATCGAAAAATGGAGAATCATAGATGGCGCAATGGCCTTCAAATTGGGAGCAGCCGGTTTTTCCATGATTTGGAAGAAAGTGATGAGCGTTGGTCTTAACAAATGATTAATGGGTTAATTACTTAATTAAGGTAAATATTTAATTATTTTATATGTTAATGATCGAACTCTTTTGTTCAAACTTCTAAAATGTACAACTTCATCATACGATATCAGAATCAGACGAAACAAGATCCGTTGGGATTGATATGGACGAGGGCTACCCAATGGAACTGACTGGGAGTGGATTGGTGCTCGTTACAATTTACAGCAAAATAAATTGTCCATCTGAATCGAGCGATGGTTATCATTATTAACGATGATCATCCAATGTGAGTAAAACTCACCAACTCTGAACAGTTCTATTTTTATAACGTATATTTAGAACTGATAAATGATGACTGATTGCTATGTGTTAACTGTTTGGTTAAATTGCCTGTGTATTGGTTGAAATTGTAAATAACGATATATATATAAATCGTTAATTGAATATTGATTCTGTTGATTAGAATATTTTATATTCGTGTTGTTTAACATCTGTGGATGCAGGGAAACAGGTTGGAGGGATCCGACTGGATTCCTCAATATTTAAATTACTGTTATGTTTCATATATTGAAATATATGATGTGATATATAATCTGTGTCGATTATGTGTGTTTGGACGATGTTAGTCATCGTGATTTGATATGTTAAATACCAAAATACCGGAATGTTAAAAAGGGAATTTTCAAAATGAATATTGAAAATAAATTTATTTATAAAATCCAAGGATTTTATAAAAAAGGAAATATTTATAAAATCAAAGAAGATTTTATAAAAGGAATTTATTTATAAATGGAATATTTATAAATAGCAAATCTTTTTAAAGTGGAATATTAAATAAAGGAAAATCTGTATAAAGTGGAATATTTATAAAGGGAAATATTTATAAACTCATAAGATTTTATAAATGAGATATTTGTTTGTTAAATAAATAGGATAATCAAAAGGGATTATTTATAAAACAAATAGAGTTTTATAAAGGGATTATTTATAAAACAAATAGAGTTTTATAAAGGAAATTATTTGTAAAACAAATATAAAGGAAATTATTTGTAAAACAAATATAAAGGAAATTATTTGTAAAACAAATATACAGGAAATTATTTGTAAAACAAATATAAATGAAATTGTTTGGTAAAAGAAATGTAAAGGAAAACATTTGTAAAGCATTTACAAATGGAATTAGAAAGAGAAACTATTTGTAAAATATTTACAAATAGATTAAATGGAAATATTTATTTATAGGGAATAAATAAAATGTTATAAATGAGATATTTATTTAGAAAATAAATAGAAAGATAAAAAGGAAATATTTATTGGTTAGATAAATAGAATTGGAAGTAAATATTTATTTGTTAAATAAATGGAGTTATCAAAGGGGTATTTATTTGGAAAATAAATATCAAATGGAAATCTGTTTTAAGAGATAAATTAAGAAGATTAATTTATGAATAATATTTTATAAATTAAATAAAATATTTATCATTTGATAAATGGAATATATAAGTCTGAACTTATATAGAGAAGTAGAAGTTGGTTTTAACACCAGTGTTTTTAGAATGTGAACTCAACACTTCTAAAATGAATAAACCTTATAAAAGGAACATCTATAAAGTGAAGAACTGTTACTAAAAGTAAATCTTTATAAATGAATAAACGTTTTAAAAAGGGAAATCTTTATAAATCAATAAGTTAATCGAATTAGGATTTAATTGAATAGTAGTTATTCAATTAAAGTCGATCGGATATAGTTATTTGAGATAGAGTTAGTCAAACAGAGTTATTCAGGATGAGTTGCCATTTCGTACGACTGCTAGCGTAATTCGCACGGCTGTAAATAGCCTACGGCGGTCGGATGTTTCCTGAGGGAATCAGGCGTAACCATTGTGATCGCTGCGATCTAGAGTCAAGCGAATGGAGTTAAATCGAATTTAGTTATTTGATAGGAGTTAATCAAGTTGAGTTAGATTATCGAGTTAGATAATCGAGTTAAGTTAATTGAGTTAAGTAATCGAGTTAAGATAATCGAGTGAATCAAGTTAAGTTAATCGATGGGAGTGAATCGAGTTAAGTGAATTAAGTTAAGTTAAATAAGTTGAGTTAAATAAGTTGAGTTAATCGAGTATGGTTAGCGAAACCAAGTTAGTCGAATCGAGTGGGTCGAACCAATTTAGTCGAGCCTAGTTAATCGAATCGAATTGGTTGAACCAAGTAAGTCGAGTTAATCGAGTCGAGTTAGTCAAGTTAAGCCCGTCGAGTCGAGTTAATCGAATTTAGTTATTCAAGGGGAGTTAATCGAATTTAGTTATTCGAATAGAGTTCGTCGAATATTAGTTATTCGAATGGAGTTATCGATTATTGTTTAATTGAAAGGAGTTAATCGATTTTAGTTTAATCGAAAGGAGATTATCGAATATAGCGTATTCGAAAGAAAAAGATCGAATATAGTTTACTCAAAAGAGTGAGTTAATCGAATATAAGTTATACGAAGAAGAGTTAATCAAATAGAGATTACTCGAAAGAGAGTTATACGTCGAATTCGATTATATCGAATTCGGGGAAAGTACTTATACTTTCCGGTTTTTAAATCAAGAGAATATATTAATAAATTAGGTGTTTATTTATTTATTCACATTTAGTAATAAATGAAAGTTATAATTGAAGTTAGGTATTGCGAAAGTAGGGATTATAACGTTATCATTATAATCAATGTTTTCAATAAAGAAGTGGATTCGTAAATAGAATCCGAGAGTTACGTAAAGAAGTTGGTTAAAGTTTAAAAATAAACTTTGACCATTTCGAAGTTAAAACGTTGTTCAGTTAAGGTCTGAGAGGTATTTATACCCAACTTGATTGTCTTCCTTCTTAACTAAGGAATGGTAAGGTTTGATCGTGAAGGAGTTTTGGAAATGTTTTCCAAATGAGAATCAGAAATGTTTTCTGATAAAAGAAAATAAGAATTTAGAATATATAGAAACATGAGATTAATAAATTAATGAACTAAAGAGATGAATGATGATTGGTGATTGATCGATAGAATTTCCATCTGGAAATAATATCGTTGTTTGCACACGTATTTTTCTTTGATAGTTAAATCACCGACTCTCAAAGTTTTTGACGATTTTATCGTTGTTAATATGGAGAGACCGGTTGGATTATTATCCAAAGAACCACTCTGTATTGGCATAAGCGTTGCGAATCATATATGCCAAAGATAATTGAAGTCGGAGCATAGTGCAAGGGCTATTGTATAAGTCTTAGATAACAGTGCCTAAGATGGATGTACTGAATAGTGCCTTCGGTTTGTCCAGTTCCAGGACAACTAGTATGGAAGAAGGTCTGACAGAGTATATCTAATAGATTGCGTAATTTGATCTCTTCAAACGTATTCACGTTGGGTGGCGGAGGAATTCGTTTCTCTTAGCTGTATACCCGTGTTATTTTTGGATAAATCAATTTGTGATTTAAAGGGTATGACGATGTGTCATTCTAAGTGGATGAAGAAATGATATATAAAAAAAAGATAAGCGTCGCTTCGAGCCTCACATCCGGGAAATGACATAAATCGGGCAGGCAGCATGGCTATGTAGGTCGCACCTGGTGTATAATCACCTGATCTAGAGTTTCATGTACTTCTAAAAATCTATTGTTGATGCTGTCCCATTCGGGAAACGATTGCTGATCCCAGCCGTTAGTGATATACATTCGATACACTCAAGCGAAATGAGTGGTCGATCATGTGTGGCCGGGTTGCAAGATGTTCTTGTTGAACCCAGTGTATTCCTCTCTAGAGGTACACTAGCGAAAGGTGGTTCCATACCTTGTCATAGTTGGAAATCCATTACCCAATACGTGCTTACGATTTTGATTGTATACTATATATGTAGAATGTGAGATGAAAGCATTTCTGCTACATGATTATTATTATTGTGGTTGATAGACATTATTATAATATCAAAAGGTTTTGATATAAAGATATGTTGGATTCTCATAAGGGAAAAACTCATTCCGTTATACGGTGTGGTTTTATGAGATATCGTTTATGTTGCTCAAACTGTTTTAAATTGTTTTTACTCACACCAGTCCCATGACTGACCCGGAGTTTATTTGTTTTGTTTCCCTAAACTCTTGGGTGCCCAATTTTGTACGGGCAGTCAAGTAGTCGGGATTTACAGATACTTGAAGAGTTGGAGCAGGAGGCTTCAGGATCATATAGCTATAGTTTATTTCCGCTGTGTTGTAAGTGCTGTACTTTGATAATGATGTATATTCAAGTACAGATTTATATTTCAAAGTTATGTTACATATATTATATGTTATTCGTTCCGCTGTGAAATTCGGTGTAACGACCCGTATTTTTCAGCATAATAATTAATTTATTTAATTATTTATATAGTGATTTAAAGGATATAATAGTCGTTTAATTAAATTATATGAAATATTTAATTAATATAAATAATAGAATAATATATTTATTTCTGGAATAATCGGAATTTTGAATTTGACAGTATGGTGTGAACTGGACGACCCAAAACATATAATTCAGTTTAGAGTTGAATTATATTAACGAATTTATTTAATATCGCCATTTGAACGTATAATCTATATTATAAATAAATTCGAGCTCGAAATGGCGCTGCAGTTCGCTATTTGGCGATTTGAACTTCAACTGAGAATACAGGATTCGATTTAAGTCGGAATTCTGTGCAACAAGAAACGCTGGGACCGTATTGACGATAATTTTCATATGAAAGAGAAAAATCCAGATTTTGTGTTATAGTTTGATAATTATGGCCAAATCAAATTTTGAAATAATCGCTTTGAAAAATCGTTATATAAATATACGCGTTAAAATAGCCGTTTTGCAAACGGACTCTGTTTTCGACGAAACCAGTTTTATTAGAACCGTATCGTTAAATTATTGTACGGTGTTGAGTGGCATGGAAAACCGATGTCGTATGTGACCATGGTAGCCATAAACGCTCGTTCAGTGCAATTAAATTAATTCAACTGAATAAAGGGACATTCGAGTGTAACTGGAACAGACGATCGAATTAGGCCATGAAACCAGTTCCGTTGAGTTCGTATCGTCGATTTTAGTCAGGGTAGGTATATAGTTTGTTATTTTTAGAGACAGACAAATTTGGTGTTCAGAATGGCAGTGCGGTGCGCGTCACAAAGGGCCTACCTGGGCGACAGTCTCAGAATGCGACGAAATTAGTGTCGTTGGGTTCGTATCGAAAAGTTATTGTCGATGTTCGCAGTTTCAAGTTGATTTGATTTATCTGGTGATCGTGGTAAATTGAAATGCGTGTTTATTTCCGGTTTTATAAGGGAAATTTTTTCAAACGACCTCGGATTGCGACGAAACCTGTCCCATTGGGTCCGGAATATCGTTTTACATCAAGAATAGCTTTTTCATCAGTTTACAGAAGTCGTTTGTAGGGAGTTTTTCTTGTTACTTCGAGACGAAGTTTCTCTATAATAATATATATATTATTTCCACAATCCCAACCTCTATATATACGTTCCACCAGAAGGTCAAAACCCTTCTATATCTCTCGCGTGGTCAACAACTCTTGCGCCTCCACGAAATTAAATTACGACCAAAACACTCTCTCGATCTCCTCAATTTTTCTCTAAACCTCTTCATAAATCGAAAATCCTCCAATGCTAAAACTCCTCAGCTCTTCGAGGCAGACCGATTCGACGGTGGCGATCTGTTTTCAGTCATCGACGTGGCGGGAATTCAAGGCTAAAGCGGGGGTGCTTTGTGGATTGTAGCAGGGGAACGACGAGGCTATGGGTGTTGAAACTTGGCTCGATAGGGGAGGAAGACGAGGCGCGCGCCTCAGCGTTGACCGATCAACTTCCGACCCCCAGGAGGAGGCACGACTTTTGGAGTTTGGTGAGGAGGTCAGCAAAGCATGTGTGGTGGTTGGGTGTTTATCGCATGAGGTAGAAACGAGAGACAAGGATGGGTTATTCAATGGTGGAAAAAGGGAGCGGAAGTAAGGAGTGAAGTCAACGTGATTAGGTAGTTAAACTTTTGATTTAATAAGTTTTATTTAAACCTTTAATTGAAAACATGGATTCACCTGCAGGGTTACTAGTACCGAATGGAACAAGATGGGAACAATGATAATACGAAGCATAAAGTCTTTTTGAACACTCGGACCAGGTTTATTCAAACGAAATTGAACGGATAATCATATAATTAACTAAGTAATTAGTTTATGATTTGATTTAATTTTTAAAGCCTAATTTTTATAATCAAATAAGTATTAACTTATATCATGGTCTGATGGCAGCTTGAATATGAAGCAGGAGTTATACGAACCAACAGAACTGGGATCCGAGATGGACATACGAACAGAAGGAACCGGAGGCTTGAGAGCACAGCAAATCATCCGACCAATTTAAAGTAAATATTAAACTAACTAAGTTGTTTTAGTAGAAATTATTAGTGTTAATTAAAAACATAGTAACACTATGAATTCATTTCAGGGCGTGTAGAAGATAGAAGTTGCAGGGAGTTATTTTAAATAATGGTATTAGGGGGAATGTGATAACAGGAGGGACAACATAGGTTAGCTTTCGGTGTTGGAAAGAACAAAGGCATGGGACTGGCCAATCCTGACAAGAACATGAGATGGAGGAAGGAAAAACAGTCGGATATGTGTTGTTTAAACCCGTGAAACAGTAAATGGTAAACACTAATTAGGAACTTAATTAGTTTGACTTGAAATTCGTATACTTAAACTCGGTCAACTTGTTTATTTGTTTAACAGTGAGCGCTGTGTATGCTGAACTAACGGAAGCGGATAAAGGAGTCTTTGGCGAAGGAAAACACCAAGGAAGGAGAAGAATGAATTAGTCCTGGGGAATTTGATTAAAGAGAACAAAAAAAAAGTAACTAACAAACAAATTATTTAATTAAGGGATTATTAGTTTTGATTAAAAACAAATTACTAAACTATTGATAACTTTTATTATATGATCAGAGTTGGGCCAAGTGAATTGCGTTGAAACCATGGTTTCGAACACTACAGTCTGAAACAACTTGGACGGTGTTGGGAGCAGCTGGAGTTTTTAATTAAATTAAACACATGTTTAATTTAATTAAAACTGAACCGTTCAACAATGGAAAAAATCAAGGTGAGTTAAACTCACTCAGTTCCCATTTATATTTTATATAAATTGGGTATTTTTATTTTATGTGTTCTGTTTGCTGATGATTGACTGTTTGCTAGTTATACCTTTGTTTGTTGATTTAACTGATGAAATTAAACTGTGTTTAATTTCAGTAAATTATCAAATCGTAATTTAACGATTTGTTCCGATAGAGGTAACTTACCTCATCAGTCACGTTTACCAAAATAAACGTGTTTGATGATTTGATCTGCTTGAACTGTTTGATCTGCTTGAACTGTTGGATCTATTTGAACTGTTCGGTGATAACCGTTGTGATTTCAGGGAAGAACAGGTTGGAGGGACCCAACCGGATCCCTCAAATGTATTATTTATTTTCATATTATCATATATGAACTGAACTGTTTGTATGATTGGTTTGATGATTGATTATTGACTGAATATTCAAAACCGTGTTTGTTTAAACCAATGGGTGATATTGGTTAAGTGTTTGGCAGAGTATGGCCTATAAAATCAATCGGGTTATAAATATTGATTCACCGTCAGGTGAATCGATAGAGTTGAAGTTATGAAATTTATTTTATAACTGAAGTTAGATTTTAAAATATATTATTTTAAATAAAAGTTATTAAAGAGAATTAAATAAATATTTTATTTATTTAAGGTTTTGATTTGGGAATAATTTATTTTATGAATTCTGATGTTAATCATATTTACAGATATGAGAACAAGGAATGAATCAGATGGTTAAACTTTGATATTGTTTTGAATAGAATAAAAAAATGAAATTTATTTTGATTAATTTTATTATTAATTAATTTAAAGTTAGAGTTTATGGAAATCAGTTAACGAGGGAATCGAGTTTGAATTAATTAAATCGACTGTTCGAATTAGATTTGATTATCAAATTAATGTGTTTTGATTAAAATAGTTAAATGAAGCTTGTTTAAATGTGAACAAGGTTTTAAAGGGAGTTGCTATTTATTCTAGAGAATAAAGGAATTTAACTACGAATGTCGTTAATGTTTGGGATGAATTATCATTTTAATCAATAATAATTTAGAAAATTTCCTTCAAAAGTAATCGAGATTGAAAAGAAAATCCAGTGAAATGGTGAGAGGAGTTATGAACGGGTTTTATATTTAAAACCCGAAATGTTTACAACTAAGTATAAAGAGGGATTTAAGCGAGTATGATGATTTAAATTATGTAGACTTAAATCTTTGAATTTAGTAAAAAAGAAAGTGATATGGAAAAAGGGTTTAGATTAAACCTGAATGTATTTGTAACAAGGGTTGTTAAAAAGCGATGAGAGTTTATATCGTCAATTCCAAATTGACATAATTTTGAAAGGGAAATAAGGAAAAAGGAAATCGAAATAAGATTTTCCAAAGTAGAAATGGTCGAACAGATTTTGAAAGGAGATTGGTAAAAGTGTATTTGAGGTAAAGAAGCGGGTTGTATGGTTGAATAACCAAATCCAAGTTATAATGGAATTTGTTTTTGAGATTGAAATGGAATATTGGTTTGATTACAGCTTATGTTATCTGAGGATATGAACGTTGTTGATCAAGGTCTGAGAGGTAATTAAATACCCCAACTTGAACGACATCAGGATTATCTGAAGATGATACTAGTTGGTAATCGTAAAAGGGGTTAGTGGTAGTTCATTATTTCCATTAGGAAATAATGCAACGTGATGGAGATTTAGAGAGATATATATATATATATAACGAAAGATCCGAAGTAAAGGAAGTGTAAAGTTAGTTTTATACCAATAACTGTTAGTTATTATTTCAAAACAAATAAAAGGTATTTCGTAACGTGTTTTCCACGAATAATAAGTTGAATGAATTTCCCTAGTTTAAATAATAAAGGACGATGTAATGAATGTTTGAAAGGAGAATTTAAAATAAGAATTTGATATGGACATGAGTTATTTTACCAAGTATTATATAGAAAGGGTTTTGAGATCGTAGTATATAAGAATCCAATTATCGTATTTCCAAAGATTTTAAAGGGTTAGAAGTTTTAAATTAACAGAAGTGAATCAATTTGTTTAATTTAAAGGCCAAGTGGTGCTGAATACTGAACCAGTGAACTCATTGGAGTGTCATGATTGAAACATTGTATATTTTGATAGTTAAATCACCGACTATCAAACCCGCCTAATACGATTTTTGGTATGGAAAGACCGGGATCGAATTTATATTCGAAAACCATTCCGACCAACAAATGCGTGAAGATATCGGAAGATGATTGAGTTGGTGCATTGAAGACCGTGGAGTTTCCTAAACGGAAGGATCACCAATATTCTCTGCCTGGCAAGCAGAGAAAAGCTGTGGTTCTGTCGTGGTTGGAATCGACGGGTTGCAAGGACTTCTCGCTACTGATCCATGGGGTGATTCCTATATTGGATGCAGTAGGAGAGTGCCTTCGGTTCATCCTGTTCCTGGATGACTCGTATGGACGGATGTCTGACAGAGTATTTCCAAAGGATCATGTACGTTGATTGCTTCAAACGTGCTATAGTGTTGGCAGGGAATTGCCGTTCTCTTAGCTTAACTGCTAGAGTATTTTTGGGGTCGTCAATTAGTGATATCTGACGGATATGACGATGTGGCATCCAAAGTGAATGACGACCAGATGATCAACAGTTAGTTCTGACCTCAAGCCTCACCAACCGAAAGATGACAAAAATCGGGCAGGCAGCATGGCTATGTGGGTCGCTCCCATTAGGGTGTATAACCACCTATCTAGAGAAATTCCTATTTGCTTCTTTAATCAATATTCGATGCTGTCCCTTTTCGGGAGGCGGTTGCTGATCCCAACCATCGGTGGTATACATTCGATACACTCAAGCGAAATGAGTGGTCGGTCATGTGAGGGCCGGGTTGCAAGACGTTCTTGTTGAACCCAGTGTATTCGTCTCTAGAGATACACTATCGGCAGGTGGTCCCATACCTTGTCAGAGTTGGAATCCAATCTCCAATAAGCGCCCACGGTTTTTGATTGTATACTATATATGTGGAGCGTGAGATGCAAGCGTTCCACTAGATTGTTATTTACTTGTATTTAGACATTATCCTAATATCAGACAAGATATTGGTTTCAAAACTGTTTTGGGTTGTCGTAAGGTAAAAACCGTCCGTGTTTATGTGTGATTTGGTCTTACGATTATCCTTTTCCTTTGAAAAGATTTTGAACTTTAAAAACAGGTTGTGTGATATCCATAGTACTGTGCGAGTTTATCTCACTCTGGTTCACCAGACTGACCCGGTATTTGTAATGCTCGGGTTAGACCGGGTTGTGCAGGTCCAGGTTATCGGATGTTGCGATGTCCAGAGACGAGCTGAAGAAGTTCAGACGTATTATATATATGATGTTTATTCCGCTGTGATGTATATGAGGACAGGTTACCATCACTGTCCAGATGTGTACTCTGATACTGTAAGTATTTTCAAAACTCTCAGTAAAGATTTATTTCTGTATTATATTTTGTTCCGCTGCGTTGTGAGACTCTGTGTTGTGGTGTTTTCTTCTTCTTCTATTCTGATATTTCTTTCTTTCTTATCTCACCCTCTAATTTCTTTCTAATAGCTATCCAGTGTTTTCGGTGCTTGGAGGGTCGGCATGAGTACGGTAAAGGTATTTATGTTGATTTTCGGGGCCGAAAATCCCTGGGTCGTTACATTCGGGTTACTCTGATGTTGTGTTCTTCTTCTTCTTCTATTCTAAGTTTCTATCTTATCTATTCTCACCCTCTAATTTCTTTCATTAACCACTCGGTATTTACGACTCTTGATGTTCGATATGTGTTGTATATCGGATAATCAAGGTCGACTTTTTTCGGGTCATTACAGTTGGTATCAGAGCTTAAGGTTAAGTAATTACCTTGGCTCTGTGGCGTGACTCGGTAGAGATGGGGTTAGTAATACCCTAGATTGAGTTTGAGTGTATATATACAAGAGCGTATTTGTTATTCAATATAAAAATTGTTTTATATTGTGGAGATTTATTGGTTGAGCTGTTTATGGGTTCTAGTCGATCAGTTTGATCCACTATATCGGTAGGAGTTTATAAACACTCGAATACGATGAACCGTCATGGTATATTTTGAAAAAGGGTAAATGAAATAATTTTACCCAAATTATATTTTGATATAAAAGATTTATATTGAAATGATTATAATCTATATTGGAAATATTGGTTGTTATTATAATCGAGTAAGATTATAAATTAAATGGTTATGCAAATAATCGATCAGAATTCATATAAGTGAAATATATGAAATCGAATTGAATAAAACCTGAAATTAAAATCAGAGTTGAAATTTAAACCCTGGAATTTGAAAGGTGTTTGTAAATGGAGTTAAATTAAGTATATGAGAATTTTAAAATCCTGGTAGATTTTAAATTGTTTTGAGAATGATATTTTGAAATGAATTTCAAAGTGGAAATGTTTAGAAATGATTTTGAAAGCTGATATAGTATTGAACTCACTTCGATTACTAGGAAATAACCCTGATGATGAATCACGACATCATTAGTGTTCATTTTCGAGTTCTAAGTGGCGGATTACTACCAAAGATTTTCATTTTGAATTTGTTTTGGGAAAAACAAGTTGTGTTGAATTTCAAAAAAAAAAAAATAGATTTTTGAAAAGAGTAAACTGTTTAAAAACTCCCAAGAAAAGACTGTTTGAATTAAAATCAAATTAAATAGAAATTTGTGAAAGCAAATTCGAAATTGAAGTACAGCCAGTTAAGTGGTAATTAAAATCAAATTGAAATCGAATCAGATTTTGGATTGTGAAATAGGAATCTGAAATGGTATTGGGTTGGTGAGTTAGAATTTGAAATCGAGACTGGAACTCGAATTTGAAATGAAGTTTGACTTGGTTATAAGCCTATGATTTGGTTTGAGGATAAAAACTGATCGGAGTTTGATTGGGATAACATTGCTATATGCTGAGTTGATAGCATATGGAAGTGATAGAGTGATATGCCCGACAAAAAGGTACAAGTTTATATTTCATATGGTATGAGATTTTGATGAGCCGAATTGGCAAGCCGCTTGGTTGTTTGATTTTTCTTTTGGGTTGGAGAAGGCCTAGAGAGGCGAGTTGTGGTTTTACCGATAGGGCTGTACTAAGCCGGTTATGGCGAAATTTTTCGAAAAGTTAAGGCATTAGAAAATTTTCAGGATTTTTGAAAATTTTCGTTGATAAGAATTAATTAATATTTTAATTGAAATTAAATTGGTTCAGTTGCAAACTGAAATTAAGAAGTGAACAAATAAGTTCTAACCGGTCGATAGGGTTTGTTTTCTACCTTAGCAATTCCGAGGATGAAATTATTTTAAGTGGGAAAAAATGTAACGACCCGTATTTTCCACGATATATAATTAACTTATTTAATTATATAAATAGTGATTTAGAATTCAAATGGTCGTTGAATTAAATAATAGTGAATATTTAATTAAATATAATAATTAGATAATATATTTAATTCTGAAATAATCAGAATTGGCTGAAATGGCGATAGTGTGTGAATTGGGCAATTCAAAATTTATAATTCAGTTTAGAGTTGAATTATATTAACGAATATATTTAATTAACGATGGTTGAACGTATAAATTGTATTATAATTATAATCGAGCTCGAAATGGCGCGGCAGTTCGCGATTTGGCAATTCAAACTTTAAACGAATATACAGAAGCCGTTTTAAGTAGGATTTCTGTGAAACAAGAAACGTACGGAGCTGGTGAAGTATATTTTTGTAGTGGAAGAGAAAAATCGGGATTTCGTCATGTTGATTTTGATTTGTGTTCAAATCAAATTTTAAAATAGTCGCTATAGAATCGTTTATTGACCGTAACGGTTTATTCGATATAACTAGATATCAGTTTCTAATTTAGACAAGGTTCTTTTGAGACGTAGTGATAATTTAATTTTTAGAATTTTACTGTAATTTTTAATTAATTAAATAAGCAATTTTTAGTTTGGAGTATTTTACACCCTGTATCGATATTTTGGGGTTTCACAAAATAGGTTAACCTACCGGTATTATTATATTTTTGGGATTGTGGAACCGAGCTCGATACAACGCTATCTTGATTTCTGTCCGTACATGAATGGAATTTAGGTAACATGGTACTTTGAAAAAAACCAAACTTTAAATACACTCCTTATAACCTATTGCCTAATGGTTCTCTGATCAAACCGAGGGACACGCTCTTCTTTTCTCAGCCGCAAAAATTCTTGTCCCTCAAACCAACGTGGCCTTTTTATCACCAAGACATATCCAACAAAAAATCAAAATAAATACCCCAACGTCTTCAAAACCCTTCGCCCCTCATTTTTTTCTGAGGACATCGCAGAAATGTTTAGCCGCCACCAGTAAAGAGTGAACAAACGGGAGCTTCCAATTTATTCTATATTTTTCTTTGTATCTGTCCTTCAATCCAATAGCCTTCCAACGGAAAAATGGAGATCCAAGTTTTCGAAAATGGTGGGACTTATGCAGCAGGTTGCGGTCTTGATTTCAGATAGGGAAGTTGAGTTGACCTGCGGATGTGTTCACGCGGTGATGGAGTTTTGCATCTTGTATATAATCTCGGTGTTAATTGGTTGAGATAAATTTCGATACTTACTGTAGCAGCTGAAGTGGGTCGAGGACGGGTTCTAGCTGAGGAACTCGAACTGATCTAGATGGTGATGATCGAATGGTAATTGTGATAAGGAACGGGTTGGCGTTTTTTTGTTGAAAAATGATGGGATAAGAAATGAGGACGATGGTATACAGTAGCAACGCTGGTGGCTATTCGAACGTAAGAGAAAGGGAGGATCGAGATATGTAATATGGTTATGGGATTGATGAGATTTTGGAGTGGAGTTGGATGATGGTTTTTATTTGAAGTTTCATGGAAAATTTCATCGAAAAATGGAGAATCAAAGATGGCGCAATGGCCTTCAAATTGGGAGCAACCGGTTTTTCCATGTGTAACGAACCAGTATTTTCCTAAATTTAAATTTGAATTTTATAATACAATTTGAGATTTTTCCAAATATATTTTTAATTTAATTAGTTAAATACATAATTTTCTATTATAAAAATTTATTTTAAGGATATTTTTAATAAGTACTATCTAGTTTTGATATAAAGATCTTGGTATAAAAATGTTATTTATATACATAAGATTTTTCAAGTATAATTTGAATATTAGGATTTATATTTAAAGATGTAATGATATAAACATAAAAATATTTTTATATAATGTCTATATGATTTTATCCATTTTACATAAATTTTAAAAAAAGTTATATTTAATGTTATGAATATTAAATAGTGATGTATTTATGAACATTGTTAAATCGATAACATCCAATGATATATACATTGATTTATAATCTTTTGAATATTAGTTTAAATAAATAATTTTATTTTTATAGAGATGAATTTTGTAGTATAAGCTTAAGTTAAGGATATATTTGATCTATAGAATTTTATAGAATATTTAAACTATTATGTATATGAATTTTAAATTTTACGGTTGTTTGATTTAAAAATAAATTATAATTAAATATCTGTTCGAAATATTCGTTCAGTTTCTGTACGCGTCATTTTGAAATATTTTTAAGAATTTTTCTGAAATTTTTAATTTGAAAAATAAGCATATATTTTTCTAACGTATTTTGGGGGCAGCTGTGGTCCTTTAGACACTTTACAGAATTGAGTAACCGGACTGTTTTTATTTCTATTTTGGAATCATGACGCGTTATTATATACGATTATGATTTTATTTCGGTACGGTTCGCAGTTAATAATTTTAAATAAATAAAATTTGAATTTAAGAACTAATGAATACATTTGGACGTGAAGCATTGTATGGTTATGTACAAGAATGGTGCGCATGAAATGGTCCTCAACGTGTGATGTACTTTCAATAGCATACACATGTAGGTGGTCCATGTTATAGAAAAAGAGAAAAAGTATATATATATATATATATAACGTGTAATTCAAAGAGGAGACAAGATGGACGTTTGTCCATTTACCACCGCATGCACTCACCACGTGTAAAGTCCTCATCCTCCTTTTAGCCCGTATTCCTCTTCTACCTTGCATTTCTCCTAAACCGTTCATCAGCTTCCCTTAGCACACACAACAATTCCTTCTTCTACTTCTCATCAACGCTTTTTCCCCATCAGACTCCACCGCAGAAAACCCTTCTCCATTTAAATCTACACCAATGCTTTTCCCTTCGTGTTTGCAGTCTCGTCCACCTCCTCTACTTTTTAAATGCACTATTCTCCTCTTCTAAACTTTAATGTTCAGCTCCTTCCTTCCCTCCTTAAACCGTGCGTCTTTCCTCTCCCCTCCATGCATGCAGTTCCATCCTTTCCTGTGTATGCGCTTAGCCCAGGTCCTCTCTCCTTTAAAACAGCCGTACTCCCCTACCCCTCCTTAAGTACAAACCACACCTCTTCCTTTTTCAAGCCTCCTCTGCCTTTGAACCCACTAGCGCCACCACATCAGTTCGGCCTTCATTCTCCACCAGCACAACAGCTCCATGACCCCACAGCCTCACGTCAACTCGTCACCCTTGCATGCATGCAGTCCCTTCCCTTTTGCATCCAGTCCGTCCCTTTATAAAAAAAAAATATATTTTCAGTCCGTCCTTTCTAGAAAAAAAAATGTTAAAGTGTGCATGTATGTAATTATACATACGTGATAATGGCAACAGACCGATGCATGACATCCGCAAAGAGTGCACACGATCGTTTGCAGACGGATTTGCGGACAAGGAATGTATTAGTGAAGTCAGCAACGTTTGTGAAGATTTGTACGTAATCAACCGGTGTTTCGCTCACAATACTGAGTTTGACGATGGAATCCGAGCGCAAAGATGTGAGATTTTCAAATTTATTTGTTTAATTTAAATTAGTTATTACAGTTATTTAAATCAGTCGTTAATTTAAATATTTGGTTGTGATCATGTATTGTGATGAATGGTTGTTATCGGTTGTTCAATGGATGTTCACGTAGTTTAAAACACAGTAAACACTGAGCGTTGTTGACCGTAACGCTCTGCGCACAGTTGATTGTTGATTATTGCTGTGGTTGTGAGGAATGAAATTTGTGCTTGTCTATTGGAAAATTTTGATTGCATGAATGTACACACACTGTAACTGTGTGGTTATACGGTTAACCAATTTAAAACTCTCCTTCCATTTAAAATGAAGATTTATTTATTTCAAATAAAATTTTAAATTTGGTTTTAAATTTTAATTTAAAACTATTTGGAAATCAATTTAAGTAGAAAGTGCTAATGTGTTTGAAAATCAAAGTGATTAAAGAACGCTAACGAATTGAATTGGGTTTTAAAAGGATTTGAAATACGGATGTAACGTTGTCCTACACAACAATTGTTTTCATTGGAATCCATATATTATTTTGGGAAAGAATGAAATAATGATTTATAAATTTAGAAAGGAATCGATGTTTTATCAGTATCGAATAATTATAACATCGTTTAAATGATAATAATATACACCAGAATGTTCTAGGATGACAGAGAGGATGGTGTCTAGGCTTGGGTTCGGAAATATAGTTTCCTGCTCTCCTTGGCTATCCCTAACTGGCCCGACGAACGTGATGGTTAATTTAAAGTATAATTTGAATTTAAAATATTTGAATTTAAAAACAAATTGGAATTTAAATTGTTAAGCATCGCATAAATTTTTAAATTTCAAATAAAAAGATTTTGGAAATAATTCCCATTACTCATGGGTGATTTGAATCAAGTTTTGAAGTTTAAACGCGAGATGGTTCAAATACATATTCGATATTGGTTTGAATTGGAACCTATATTTCAATTGAAATGAAAATCGATATTTGAAAAGATGATTTTTGAAATAGATTTGATTCTGGGAAAAATAAAATTTGAAATACGGTTTTATTCTAAAGTGTAAAAAAAAAAAAAAAAAGAATTGAGTGGGATAGAATTGGTCCTCATACATTCGATATAGAATCCCAGTTTGGACGAATACTATCAGGAATAGTAAACCATATCCATATCCAGATTTTGATGGTATTTGCCGTACTTGTGAATCAAGGTCGAATATAGGTCGTTCAAATTCTGTTTGAACTTGTATCAATCTTTTAACTGGATATTTAAATCCAAAGTAAGGTTGAATGCCTTAAGAAAAGGAGAACGATGAGTAAATAGATTTTTGTTTCGATGTATAAGATCGGGAAATGAATATTGAAATTCCAAGGAAAGGTTTAAAAGGGAAATGGATTTAAAAAGAGTGAATCCAACTTTATTCAAAGATAAAATGATTTGGGAAGGAGATTTGAATTGGAAATCTGTATAGTCCAATAACTACTGATTTTTAAATACGCTTATTACTTGGAAAGACCGGGATCGGACTTCAGTTCGAAAACCATTCCAAGTAATAATACGACGTTACGAAGCAAACTGAGGACTTGGAAATGGCGAATGAAGACCGAATCTTTGATTATTTGAATTAATTGCCTATGTCTCGAATCGGGGTGTACACCCGATACGAGGCTATAAGTGGCATGATATCCAGATCTATTTAAGGATTCTCGGATTTGTTCCATTCAGACCCAGAATGGACTTGTATGGATTGTGTGTCTTGACGTTGTTGTTGACCACATAACACTGATTCTTGTGAATATATATCAGACTTGTGGCAATTGAGTATTCTCGTCTCTAAGTTACGTTCTTAGAGGTTATGAATTGATTTGAATCAGTGATATGTGGAAGATTGACAATGTGGCATACTCAAGCGATTGAATGAGTTAATGATGATCAAAGCACGGCTTATTTAAGCGAAGCTTTGTGTATGACGTGACATCGACAAACCTCACACCCCGGATGATGAGAAACTGGCGGTTAGGTTGTGTATATATATATATGAATTGATGATGACCGCTGCAGCAGTGGGTAAAACCACTTATGAACTGGAATAGGGTATGTTCGGGGGGCCGCGTCTGGTCGAAAACCGTTGATCTGCCTCGCGATGTGTATTGGTGTCCGCGTCTGGATGAAAAACCCTTGATTACACTTCGCTTGAGTTCCGATTGATCTTTCGTGCCAGGAATCATCAAGTTGGAAATCCAATCCTCCAATACGAGCCAGACGATTTTGATTGTATATATATACGGCGACATATATTAAGGGGTATCATGTCGTCTAGGATTAATACATTTATTTTCGAAATTGTTTCCACCATATATATATATGGTATTGAAAAGAGGATTTCACGTATGAAAGCATGTTTGGATATCATAAGACAAACTCGCCCATTTGGTGTGCGCTTGCATTGTGTGATGTGGGACGAGCTTATGATATTCTCATTTTCAAAAAGTCATAGCGGATTTCTATGCACGGGAATTCATATGGAGTAAACCCGTTCCGCGTTAGCGGCGTGGTCCGTTGAATTGCCCAACTTTAAAATAAATCCTAAACGAGAAACTGTTTTTGAAATCTCACACCAGTCCCACGACTGACCTGGAGTTTATTGTTCCTTCCTAAACTCTGGGTGCCCACTAATTTCCACACGGGCAGCTAGTGTTTAGTTTTACAGTTATGGATCGTTGGAGAAGATTCAGGGTGCTTTCGGAGTTGGAGTTCACGCTAGAGTTTGGAGCTTCCGCTATATCGTTTGGTTTCTTCCGCTGAGAGTATATTTTTCTTTCTTCCGCTGTATATGTTGTAACTCTGATATTCCATGTAACTCTGATGTAACATTTGTAATATGCAATAAAAGTTCTGCTATTTTGTTCAAAATATGTTAGTACCCATAACCATCCGCCTTTGTGAACGGTTCTAGTTGGTTTAATTACCGGCGAAAACCGGGCAAAAAGTCGGGTCGTTACACCATGATTTGGAAGAAAGTGATGAGCGTTGGTCTTAACAAATGATTAATGGGTTAAGTACTTAAGTAAGGTTAAATATTTAATTATTTTATATGTTAATGATCGAACTCTTTTGTTCAAACTTCTAAAATGTACAACTTCATCATACGATATCAGAATCAGACGAAACAAGATCTGTTGGGATCGTATGGACGAGGGCTACCCAATGGATCTGATTGGGAGTGGATTGGTGCTCGTTACAATTTATAGCAGAATAAATTGTCCATCTGAATCGAGCGATGGTTATCATTATTAACGATGATCGTCCAATGTGAGTAAAACTCACCAACTCTGAATAGTTCTATTTTTATAACGTATATTTAGAACTGATAAATGATGACTGATTGTTGTGTGTTAACTGTTTGGTTAAATTGCTTGTGTATTGGTTGAAATTGTAGATAACGATATATATATATATAAATCGTTAATCGAATATTGATTCTGTTTATCAGAATATTTTATATTCGTGTTGTTTAACATCTGTGGATGCAGGGAAACAGGTTGGAGGGATCCGACTGGATTCCTCAATATTTAAATTACTGTTTTGTTTCATATATTGAAATATATGATGTGATATAAAATCTGTGTCGATTATGTGTGTTTGGACGATGTTGGTCATCGTGATTTGATATGTTAAATACCAAAATACCGGAATGTTAAAAAGGGAATTTTCAAGATGAATATTGAAAATAAATTTATTTATAAAATCCAAGGATTTTATAAAAAAGGAAATATTTATAAAATCAAAGAAGATTTTATAAAAGGAATTTATTTATAAATGGAATATTTATAAATAGGAAATCTTTTTAAAGTGGAATATTAAATAAAGGAAAATCTGTATAAAGTGGAATATTTATAAAGGGAAATATTTATAAACTCATAAGATTTTATAAATGAGATATTTGTTTGTTAAATAAATAGGATAATCAAAAGGGATTATTTATAAAATAAATAGAGTTTTATAAAGGGATTATTTATAAAACAAATAGAGTTTTATAAAGGAAATTATTCGTAAAACAAATATAAAGGAAATTATTTGTAAAACAAATATAAAGGAAATTATTTGTAAAACAAATATAAAGGAAATTATTTGTAAAACAGATATAAAGGAAATTGTCTGGTAAAACAAATGTAAAGGAAAACATTTGTAAAACATTTACAAATGGAATTAGAAAGAGAAACTATTTGTAAAACATTTACAAATAGATTAAATGGAAATATCTATTTATAGGAAATAAATTGAATGTTATAAATGAGATATTTATTCAGAAAATAAATAAAAAGATAAAAAGGAAATATTTATTGGTTAAATAAATAGAATTGGAAGTAAATATTTGTTTGTTAAATAAATGGAGTTATCAAAGGGATATTTATTTGGAAAATAAATAACAAATGGGAATCCGTTTTAACAGATAAATTAAGAAGATTAATTTATGAATAATATTTTATAAATTAAATAAAATATTTATCATTTGATAAATGGAATATATAAGTCTGAACTTATATAGAGAAGTAGAAGTTGGTTTTAACACCAGTGTTTTTAGAATGTGAACTCAACACTTCTAAAATGAATAAAGGTTATAAAAGGAACATCTATAAAGTGAAGAACTGTTACTAAAAGTAAATCTTTATAAATGAATAAACTTTGTAAAAAGGGAAATCTTTATAAATCAATAAGTTAATTGAATTAGGATTTAATTGAATATTAGTTATTCAATTAAAGTCGATCGGATATAGTTATTTGAGATAGAGTTAGTCAAACAGAGTTATTCGGGATGAGTTGCCATTTCGTACGACTGCTAGCGTAATTCGCAGGGCTGTAAATAGCCTACGGCGGTCGGATGTTTCCTGAGGGAATCAGGCGTAACCATTGTGATCGATGCGATCTAGAGTCAAGTGAATGGAGTTAAATCGAATTTAGTTATTCGACAGGAGTTAATCAAGTTGAGTTAGATTATTGAGTTAGATAATCGAGTTAAGTTAATCGAGTTAAGTAATCGAGTTAAGATAATCGAGTGAATCAAGTTAAGTTAATCGATGGGAGTGAATCGAGTTAAGTGAATTAAGTTAAGTTAAATAAGTTGAGTTAAAAAAGTTGAGTTAATCGAGTATGGTTAGTCAAACCAAGTTAGTCGAATCGAGTGGGTCGAACCAAGTTAGTCGAGCCTAGTTAATCGAATCGAATTGTTCAAACCAAGTAAGTCGAGTCGAGTTATTCGAGTTGAGTTAAGTTTGTCGAGTTAGTCGAGTTAGTCAAGTTAAGCCCGTCGAGTCGAGTTAATCGAATTTAGTTATTCGAGGGGAGTTAATCGAATTTAGTTATTCGAATAGAGTTCGTCGAATATTAGTTATTCGAAAGGAGTTATCGATTATAGTTTAATCGAAAGGAGATTATCGAATATAGTGTATTCGAAAGAAAGAGATCGAATATAGTTTATTCGAAAGAGTGAGTTAATCGAATATAAATTATTCGAAGAAGAGTTAATCAAATAGAGATTACTCGAAAGAGAGTTATACGTCGAATTCGATTATATCGAATTCGGGGAAAGTACTTATACTTTTCGGTTTTTAAATCAAGAGAATATATTAATAAATTAGGTGTTTATTTATTTATTCACATTTAGTAATAAATGAAAGTTATAATTGAAGTTAGGTATTGCGAAAGTAGGGATTATAACGTTACCATTATAATCAATGTTTTCAATAAAGAAGTGGATTCGTAAATAGAATCCGAGAGTTACGTAAAGAAGTTGGTTAAAGTTTAAAAGATAAACTTTGACCATTTCGAAGTTAAAACGTTGTTCAGTTAAGGTCTGAGAGGTAATTATACCCCAACTTGATTGACTTCCTTCTTAACTAAGGAATGGTAAGGTTTGATCGTGAAGGAGTTTTGGAAATGTTTTCCAAATGAGAATCAGAAATGTTTTCTGATAAAAGAAAATAAGAATTTAGAATATATAGAAACAAGAGATTAATAAATTAATGAACTAAAGAGATGAATGATGATTGGTGATTGATCGATAGAATTTCCATCTGGAAATAATATCGTTGTTTGCACACGTATTTTTCTTTGATAGTTAAATCACCGACTATCAAAGTTTTTGTAACAACCCGGAAATTTTAGGGCCAATTTAAAATTGTTATTTTAAAGAATTTTGTTGGAAAATGTGCCAGAATTTAAAATTTTCAATTTTAAATAATATTAAAGCCACTGAAAATAGTCAATTTTCAAACGACCTCTGTTTTTGACGAAACCACTTTTGTTGGAACCGGAATGTCATCTTATTGCTAGATTTCAATTTTTAGAATTTTTCGAATTAATATGTGAGCGTGGCAAAAGAAACTGTGTTTTGTCAATTTCGGTCAAATTTAATCAGCTTAAAAATAGCCATTTTTCAAACAGTCTCAGAATTCGACGAAATTAGTCTTGTTAGAACCGTATCGTCAAAACATAGCCAAATATATTTTTTTTGTAATTTTTAGAGGCAGTATGTGGGCCCGGTAAATTTAATTGTGCGTTAGAATTAAATAATTAAAAGATTTATATTTTAAATTAAATAAAAATATATCGTAACAGCCGAATTAGGTTACGAGGCCTGTCGCATTGCGTCCGGGATGGGGGTTATTAGCTAGGAACATTTTTCGTTGAATTTATTTTGGAGTTCGTATCGAGAAATTGGATTTTCCTTTGAATTAAATAATTAAATAAATAGAAAAATACGGTATAAATACAGGGTATAATACGCTAAACCCTAAATTACATTAGCAGCCGCCGTATGTTCTTCATCAATGGCTCATGCCATTCGAATTTCAATCCCTAACCGATTCCAATCCAATCAATATCGTCACAAACTCCAAAAGGGAAATCAACGAGATTTCTGAGGGCTTTATTTCTATAAGGTTAAGATCGGTTTTCGTATGGTGGATGGCTCGATTTCCAAGCCCAAAGGCGCCGGCTTTGGATGGCAACTGGCAGCGGAGGAGCCCACCGAGTTGGACGGCGGTTGGAGGGCGGGTAGGCGCCGCCAAGGCGGTCGAGGGGATGGCGGCTGATGGAGGTCCGATGCCTCGAGGAGCGTGCGCGACGGGGAGGTGCGAATCGAACAAATGGGTTCGACTGTTTCACGTGATGCAGAGGCCAAAGAAGAAGAAGGCAACGGCCTTAACCATGGATTTAAAAATGTAATTGAAATTCTAATTACTTTTGATTATTATTTAATTATCAAAAGCTTATAAATATCGTAACTTTTTCAAATCAAATCAGAAATCAACGAAACGAAAAGCGTTGAACTCGTATTAGAAAACTCTACGAGACAGAGCAGGCCGGATCTGAAACTGAGGACTTTGGAATTTCAGAACTAATTTATTTGGTGAGATTTCTATTTTCTTTTAAAATTTAATATTTAATTTATATATTCGTTCAGTATGAGATTCATGATTGTATGTATATATTTATTTTCCCTGTTGATTGTTCTGTGATTATGATGTATGTTTGATTGTGTTTGTTGAAATTGTGTGTATCATGTTTGTTGTAAAATTTTGAAATGTCATTTTTTGAATTAAAACAATGAGTTAGAAATGTTATTTTTGAATTGGATTCAACAAAAATAAATATTGTTATTTCATTGAATGAAAATTTACAAAATAGAATATCATGTTCGTTAAACGAGATTAAAAGTTGTCATTTTATTTGAAATGTGATGTTAACATAAAATTGTCATTTTGTGAAAAATGTTTATTTAGAATTGTCGTGTAAAAATAACATATTTTGTTAGTAGCGTCGCCTTAGAATTATAACATGTTAGTCAAAATGTTTCATTAGAAGAATCATAACATTTTAGTCAAAATGTTGCATTAGAAATAAAAATATCATTTTTGTTTAAATGTCACTTTTGAAAATAAAAAGTATATAGAATTAAAATGTCACTTTTGATTAGAAAAGTTATGTTAGGATAAAGATGTCAATTTTGTTAAACATGTTTGATTAGGAATAAAAAGTCAATTTTGTTAAAAATGTTTATTTAGAATAAACATGTAAATTTTGTTAAACATGGTTAAATAGAATAAAAAGAGTTGAAATAAAGGCACATATTTTCATTGCTATTTTGTCACAATTAAAGACCATATTTTTATCGTCACTTTGTTTCATTAAATTAGAATAGGAAGATATCATTTTTAGTCATATGGAATGTTAACATAGAAAAATATCATTTTTGGTCATATGAAATCTTAGCGATGTCTATTTAGAATGAAAATATCATTTTATTTGCAATGTTTACTTACAACAAAATCTCGTTTTGTTGGTAACGTAACATTAGAATGAAAACACCGTTTTGTTAGGAAATGTTGATTTAAAATAAAACATCACTTTCGTCAAATTTAGACATTTCATATAAAAGTGTCACTTTTGTCAAATTTAGAATTGACATATAAATTTGTCGCTTTGTCAAATTCAAAATCAACATATTTTGTTAATAAAGTTATAAAAGGACAAAATCAACATATTTTGTTAATAAAGTTATATAGGACAGAATCAACATATTTTGTTAGTGAGGTTATAAAGAACAAAATTCATATTTTGCTAAAAAGAAAAAAATTAACAAAACCTTCATATTTTGTTAAAAAGAAAAGATTAACAAAACTTTCATATTTTGTTAATGTTATAAAGATTATGCAAGAACTCATATTTTGTTACTTAAGAATGGTTAATAAAGCTCATATTTTGTTATCGAATATAAATGAAACAAAATCTCATATTTTTTTTGTTATTGAACATATATGAAACAAAATTGCATATTTTGTTATTGAATAAAAATGTAACAAAAGGCTCATATTTTGTTATTGAATAAAAATGAAACAAAGTTCACATTTTTGTTATTGAATAGAATTGAAACAAAAACTAACACTTTGTTTATTGGATTATAAAGAAAAACATTAACATCTTTGTTAATTGGATCATAAAGGAACAAGATCAACACTTTTGTTTTTAATGTATGAATTATACAGGAATCAACACTTTTGTTTTCAAGGTATGAATTATACAAGATTAACAATTTTTGTCATATTTTGTCAAATAGAAAAGATTAACATTTTTGTCATATTTTGTTAAATAAGAAAAGAATCAACTTTTATATCTTATTTTGTTAAATAAGAAGAGAATTAACATTTATATCATATTATGTTGCATTAGAAATTATGAACTAATCATATTATGTTGAAAGAGAAAACGAAACATATTTTTCTTATGTAAAGAAAAGAGGAAAAGAAACCTATTTTTCTGATGTAAAGAAAAGGCAAACATTTTTCTATGTTAAAGAAAAAGAAAACATATTTCTAATTTAAAGGAAAATATATTCTCTTTGTAAAAGAAAATAAAAGGATAAAAAGTACATTTTCTTTGTAAAAGAAAATAAAAGGATAAAAAGTACATTTTCTTTGTAAAAGAAAATAAAAGGATAAAAAGTACATTTTCTTTGTAAAAGAAAATAAAAGGATAAAAAGTACATTTTCTTTGTAAAAGAAAATAAAAGGATAAAAAGTACATTTTCTTTGTAAAAGAAAATAAAGGGATAAAAAGTACATTTTCTTTGTAAAAGGAAATAAAAGTTAAAAAGAAAGGAAAAATGAAATAAGAAAAATGAACATCATTTTCTAATATAAAGAAAATAAGAAAATGAACATTATTTTCTAATGTGAAGGAAATAAGAAAAATGAACATTACTTTTTATGTAAAAGTAAAAGAAAACAATTTTCTTATGTAAAAGAAAAGAAAACACTTTTTATGTAAAAGTAAAAGAAACCAATTTTCTTATGTAAAAGAAAATAAAATGTTAATATGAATAAAAAGGGCCATTTTGTCTATTTAATGTTAATATGATTAAAAAGGACATCTTGTTTAGAAATGTTAAATACGATAAGAATAACATTTTGTGGTAAACTTGGTTAATGAATAAAATTAACATAATTGTCAATTAGGCCATGTTAAACAAAATTTACATTTTGTTTAATATAAAGAATGGAAGCAAAACAAATATTTTATTTAAAAGAAAAAGTAGTAAAGATAAAATATATTTTGTTAAGATAAAAGATAAAATATACATTTGGTTAAATAAGAAAGTTTAGAAAAGAATTAAAGAAATACAATTATTTACATTTACTATGTAAATAAGATTTGCAAAGGAAAATGAAACTATTTATTTACAAATAGGGTAAATAAATATGAATAAGAAATTAGATACATTTGTTTACAATTAATGTAAATAAATATAGCAAAAGAAGAAAAATAAAACATTTATTTACATTTAGGTAAATAAATAAGAAAAGGATAAGAATATATTTATTTACATTTAGGTAACTAAATAGAATAAGAAAGGAATATAATTTATTTACATTCAGTAAATAAGACAAATGATAGATAAAGCATAATTTACATTTAGGGTAAATAAAACAAGTGATATTTTTATCGTCATTTTAGATGCGATAAAAAGAATAGACTTTTGAAATTGGAATAGTCAAATGATTTATATTTATATATATAAATATAAATTATAAATTAAACGGAATGCGCGCGGCAGTTCGCGTATCGGCAATCGTAACTTTAAACGGTTATACAGGGAGATCCGACCGTCGAAATTTCCCAAAACTGGAGCCGTTTGGACCGCTTTGGGAAGATCCTTCCAATGACATAAATTTCGCCAAAATCCAACGGTTAGATTTCGAGATATGTGTAAATCAAATTTGGTTGAAAACAACGCCAGGGTCGCCCATTTACCCGAAGCGTCGTTAAATTAATTTAGGCTATTTTTATATAAATAAAAACAGCGATATGTTGTTATCAAATATTAATAACGATATGAAATGTTTTCAAATTATATATATATATATATATATATATATATATATGCGAGAATCATTTGAGAAGACCGAGTTCAATCTCATTTCAAATGATTATATACGACGTTTTAAATCTAAGAGTTGAAGACGGTGATTGAAGACCGACGATCTTCACATCGAATGGGTAACTAGTGTTGAGGTCCTTGATTGATTTGCTCCCAAGACGGGGCTAAGATGGTAGTTATCCGGACGTAGTGTTGATTTGTACGGATTTGACTTTCGCTCAGACCCAGAGCATAAGTTTATAAATGGAATGTATGTCTGACGTTGTAGTCCTTTATACTACATTCGTTGATCTCTGTTAATATACATCTGTTTGGTGGTTAACACCCTTCTCTGAGACGTACGAGCTTAGGGGTTATATATTGGTAGAAATCAATGGTATAGTATGGACTGACAATGTGGCATGCTAAGATGCATTGATCAAGGCTTTTGTTGAAAAGCAGGCCTTGTGGTTGATGATCAAAGCACGGCCTATTTAGGCGTAGCTTTGTGTATAGCGTGACTTCGCGAGCCTCACACCCCGGTATGAGTCAAAAACGGGATATGGACCGTAGGGAGTGCACACGTTTCTTTCTAGCTAGAGTGGTGTCAGCGACCTGCCAGCCCTGACATTTTACTTATGTGGATGATGGATTTTGAGGCGCCTCGTTATTTTTATAGGCCGTTGGTGGTCATACTATAGGTCCAAAGGGACCGGGAAACGTGTGTTCAGGCATAACCAATCCACTGCCCATAGGCGGGGACCGGCCCTACCGCTTCCAAGGGTTCACTGCGGGGAATCCTGAGGCATTTGCTAGAGTGTCTCGAATCGGAGAGGATCTTGCCCCTAGCCTCGACTCATGATGGAATCCAAATTTCCAATACGCCCTTGCGGTTTTGATTGTAGAACTAGTATTAGCGACATGCTATATGGTAACCATGCCGTCTAGGATTGATACTTATGATTCAAATCTTTTTATTAAAACATATATACACTAATAATAATATCAAATTCGTTTTATACGTATCAAGCATCTTTTGACCATTATAAGGTAAAACCCTATCCTCTGGTGTGCGTTGCATTGTGTGATGGGACCTGGGTCTTATAATGGTTTCATTTTTCCAAAAAGACATTGCGTTATTTCTCGATTTACTTTGGTTTATGCACTGGCAATCTATAGGAGTAAACCCGTTCCGCGAAAGTGGCGTGGTCCTTGGATTTGTCCTTATTAGTTAAATTAGTTTAGAATTCTCACACCAGTCCCATGACTGACTCGTAGTTTGTTTCACTTTGCAAACTCGGGTGCCCTCTTTTCCACACGGGCAGTCGAGTAGCTTTTTGCAGATATGTATCTCTTTAGCAGGATCCTGGATCGAAGCCTAAAGCTGTGTCCAGAGCTTTGTAGTTTTCCGCTGTTTAAATGTATTAAAAGTATTGTAATTTTATCTTCCGCTGTAACTTTATTTCAATGTACTCTGATATATTCTGTACTCTGATGTAACATTATTATAATGTAATAAAAGTCTGCTGTTATTGTTCTGATGTATTGTATTCCCAAAGTTAAAGTATTCGAAGATTTCCAACCTTTGGGTCAGACCTATGTGGTTTATGGTCGATTCAAAGAGCGGGAATTTCCGGGTCGTTACAGGTGGTATCAGAGCTCTGGTTAGCTCAAATCTTTGGGGTACAACTCGTTAGAACTGAACAAAGACTCATCAGAGATTGGATTAGTAAAATCCAATAAGAATACTCATTAGAGATAGGACCAGCAGTGTCCTAGAATGAGAAAACTCGTTAGAGATGGGGTTAGCAATACCCTAGAATGAGTTAAGAGTAACAAGTTTATAATTAGCGTATTTTTGATTATATAATCTATTTTTGGAAATATGATTTATATATATATAAGAGTATATATATCTGATAAGTTAGCTAACAAATAAAATTAATAAAAGAAAATTAAATTTTAGTTAGTAAATTAAACAACTTTTACCTTAGTGCCTTTTCGAGGACGAAAAGATTTTAAGTGGGGGCGACTGTAACAACCCGGAAATTTTAGGGCCAATTTAAAATTTTTATTTTAAAGAATTTTGTTGGAAAATGTGCCAGAATTTAAAATTTTCAATTTTAAATAATATTAAAGCCACTGAAAATAGTCAATTTTCAAACGACCTCTGTTTTCGACGAAACCACTTTTGTTGGAACCGGAATGTCATCTTATTGCTAGATTTCAATTTTTAGAATTTTTCGAATTAATATGTGAGCGTGGCAAAAGAAACTGTGTTTTGTCAATTTCGGTCAAATTTAATCAGCTTAAAAATAGCCATTTTTCAAACAGTCTCAGAATTCGACGAAATTAGTCTTGTTAGAACCGTATCGTCAAAACATAGCCAAATATATTTTTTTTGTAATTTTTAGAGGCAGTATGTGGGCCCGGTAAATTTAATTGTGCGTCAGAATTAAATAATTAAAAGATTTATATTTTAAATTAAATAAAAATATATCGTAACAGCCGAATTAGGTTACGAGGCCTGTCGCATTGCGTCCGGGATGGGGGTTATTAGCTAGGAACATTTTTCGTTGAATTTATTTTGGAGTTCGTATCGAGAAATTGGATTTTCCTTTGAATTAAATAATTAAATAAATAGAAAAATACGGTATAAATACAGGGTATAATACGCTAAACCCTAAATTACATTAGCAGCCGCCGTATGTTCTTCATCAATGGCTCATGCCATTCGAATTTCAATCCCTAACCGATTCCAATCCAATCAATATCGTCACAAACTCCAAAAGGGAAATCAACGAGATTTCTGAGGGCTTTATTTCTATAAGGTTAAGATCGGTTTTCGTATGGTGGATGGCTCGATTTCCAAGCCCAAAGGCGCCGGCTTTGGATGGCAACTGGCAGCGGAGGAACCCACCGAGTTGGACGGCGGTTGGAGGGCGGGTAGGCGCCGCCAAGGCGGTCGAGGGGATGGCGGCTGATGGAGGTCCGATGCCTCGAGGAGCGTGCGCGACGGGGAGGTGCGAATCGAACAAATGGGTTCGACTGTTTCACGTGATGCAGAGGCCAAAGAAGAAGAAGGCAACGGCCTTAACCATGGATTTAAAAATGTAATTGAAATTCTAATTACTTTTGATTATTATTTAATTATCAAAAGCTTATAAATATCGTAACTTTTTCAAATCAAATCAGAAATCAACGAAACGAAAAGCGTTGAACTCGTATTAGAAAACTCTACGACACAGAGCAGGCCGGATCTGAAACTGAGGACTTTGGAATTTCAGAACTAATTTATTTGGTGAGATTTCTATTTTCTTTTAAAATTTAATATTTAATTTATATATTCGTTCAGTATGAGATTCATGATTGTATGTATATATTTATTTTCCCTGTTGATTGTTCTGTGATTATGATGTATGTTTGATTGTGTTTGTTGAAATTGTGTGTATCATGTTTGTTGTAAAATTTTGAAATGTCATTTTTGTGAATTAAAACAATGAGTTAGAAATGTTATTTTTGAATTGGATTCAACAAAAATAAATATTGTTATTTCATTGAATGAAAATTTACAAAATAGAATATCATGTTCGTTAAACGAGATTAAAAGTTGTCATTTTATTTGAAATGTGATGTTAACATAAAATTGTCATTTTGTGAAAAATGTTTATTTAGAATTGTCGTGTAAAAATAACATATTTTGTTAGTAGCGTCGCCTTAGAATTATAACATGTTAGTCAAAATGTTTCATTAGAAGAATCATAACATTTTAGTCAAAATGTTGCATTAGAAATAAAAATATCATTTTTGTTTAAATGTCACTTTTGAAAATAAAAAGTATATAGAATTAAAATGTCACTTTTGATTAGAAAAGTTATGTTAGGATAAAGATGTCAATTTTGTTAAACATGTTTGATTAGGAATAAAAAGTCAATTTTGTTAAAAATGTTTATTTAGAATAAACATGTAAATTTTGTTAAACATGGTTAAATAGAATAAAAAGAGTTGAAATAAAGGGACATATTTTCATTGCTATTTTGTCACAATTAAAGACCATATTTTTATCGTCACTTTGTTTCATTAAATTAGAATAGGAAGATATCATTTTTAGTCATATGGAATGTTAACATAGAAAAATATCATTTTTGGTCATATGAAATCTTAGCGATGTCTATTTAGAATGAAAATATCATTTTATTTGCAATGTTTACTTACAACAAAATCTCGTTTTGTTGGTAACGTAACATTAGAATGAAAACACCGTTTTGTTAGGAAATGTTGATTTAAAATAAAACATCACTTTCGTCAAATTTAGACATTTCATATAAAAGTGTCACTTTTGTCAAATTTAGAATTGACATATAAATTTTTCGCTTTGTCAAATTCAAAATCAACATATTTTGTTAATAAAGTTATAAAAGGACAAAATCAACATATTTTGTTAATAAAGTTATATAGGACAGAATCAACATATTTTGTTAGTGAGGTTATAAAGAACAAAATTCATATTTTGCTAAAAAGAAAAAAATTAACAAAACCTTCATATTTTGTTAAAAAGAAAAGATTAACAAAACTTTCATATTTTGTTAATGTTATAAAGATTATGCAAGAACTCATATTTTGTTACTTAAGAATGGTTAATAAAGCTCATATTTTGTTATCGAATATAAATGAAACAAAATCTCATATTTTTTTTGTTATTGAACATATATGAAACAAAATTGCATATTTTGTTATTGAATAAAAATGTAACAAAAGGCTCATATTTTGTTATTGAATAAAAATGAAACAAAGTTCACATTTTTGTTATTGAATAGAATTGAAACAAAAACTAACACTTTGTTTATTGGATTATAAAGAAAAACATTAACATCTTTGTTAATTGGATCATAAAGGAACAAGATCAACACTTTTGTTTTTAATGTATGAATTATACAGGAATCAACACTTTTGTTTTCAAGGTATGAATTATACAAGATTAACAATTTTTGTCATATTTTGTCAAATAGAAAAGATTAACATTTTTGTCATATTTTGTTAAATAAGAAAAGAATCAACTTTTATATCTTATTTTGTTAAATAAGAAGAGAATTAACATTTATATCATATTATGTTGCATTAGAAATTATGAACTAATCATATTATGTTGAAAGAGAAAACGAAACATATTTTTCTTATGTAAAGAAAAGAGGAAAAGAAACCTATTTTTCTGATGTAAAGAAAAGGCAAACATTTTTCTATGTTAAAGAAAAAGAAAACATATTTCTAATTTAAAGGAAAATATATTCTCTTTGTAAAAGAAAATAAAAGGATAAAAAGTACATTTTCTTTGTAAAAGAAAATAAAAGGATAAAAAGTACATTTTCTTTGTAAAAGAAAATAAAAGGATAAAAAGTACATTTTCTTTGTAAAAGGAAATAAAAGTTAAAAAGAAAGGAAAAATGAAATAAGAAAAATGAACATCATTTTCTAATATAAAGAAAATAAGAAAATGAACATTATTTTCTAATGTGAAGGAAATAAGAAAAATGAACATTACTTTTTATGTAAAAGTAAAAGAAAACAATTTTCTTATGTAAAAGAAAAGAAAACACTTTTTATGTAAAAGTAAAAGAAACCAATTTTCTTATGTAAAAGAAAATAAAATGTTAATATGAATAAAAAGGGCCATTTTGTCTATTTAATGTTAATATGATTAAAAAGGACATCTTGTTTAGAAATGTTAAATACGATAAGAATAACATTTTGTGGTAAACTTGGTTAATGAATAAAATTAACATAATTGTCAATTAGGCCATGTTAAACAAAATTTACATTTTGTTTAATATAAAGAATGGAAGCAAAACAAATATTTTATTTAAAAGAAAAAGTAGTAAAGATAAAATATATTTTGTTAAGATAAAAGATAAAATATACATTTGGTTAAATAAGAAAGTTTAGAAAAGAATTAAAGAAATACAATTATTTACATTTACTATGTAAATAAGATTTGCAAAGGAAAATGAAACTATTTATTTACAAATAGGGTAAATAAATATGAATAAGAAATTAGATACATTTGTTTACAATTAATGTAAATAAATATAGCAAAAGAAGAAAAATAAAACATTTATTTACATTTAGGTAAATAAATAAGAAAAGGATAAGAATATATTTATTTACATTTAGGTAACTAAATAGAATAAGAAAGGAATATAATTTATTTACATTCAGTAAATAAGACAAATGATAGATAAAGCATAATTTACATTTAGGGTAAATAAAACAAGTGATATTTTTATCGTCATTTTAGATGCGATAAAAAGAATAGACTTTTGAAATTGGAATAGTCAAATGATTTATATTTATATATATAAATATAAATTATAAATTAAACGGAATGCGCGCGGCAGTTCGCGTATCGGCAATCGTAACTTTAAACGGTTATACAGGGAGATCCGACCGTCGAAATTTCCCAAAACTGGAGCCGTTTGGACCGCTTTGGGAAGATCCTTCCAATGACATAAATTTCGCCAAAATCCAACGGTTAGATTTCGAGATATGTGTAAATCAAATTTGGTTGAAAACAACGCCAGGGTCGCCCATTTACCCGAAGCGTCGTTAAATTAATTTAGGCTATTTTTATATAAATAAAAACAGCGATATGTTGTTATCAAATATTAATAACGATATGAAATGTTTTCAAATTATATATATATATATATATATATATGCGAGAATCATTTGAGAAGACCGAGTTCAATCTCATTTCAAATGATTATATACGACGTTTTAAATCTAAGAGTTGAAGACGGTGATTGAAGACCGACGATCTTCACATCGAATGGGTAACTAGTGTTGAGGTCCTTGATTGATTTGCTCCCAAGACGGGGCTAAGATGGTAGTTATCCGGACGTAGTGTTGATTTGTACGGATTTGACTTTCGCTCAGACCCAGAGCATAAGTTTATAAATGGAATGTATGTCTGACGTTGTAGTCCTTTATACTACATTCGTTGATCTCTGTTAATATACATCTGTTTGGTGGTTAACACCCTTCTCTGAGACGTACGAGCTTAGGGGTTATATATTGGTAGAAATCAATGGTATAGTATGGACTGACAATGTGGCATGCTAAGATGCATTGATCAAGGCTTTTGTTGAAAAGCAGGCCTTGTGGTTGATGATCAAAGCACGGCCTATTTAGGCGTAGCTTTGTGTATAGCGTGACTTCGCGAGCCTCACACCCCGGTATGAGTCAAAAACGGGATATGGACCGTAGGGAGTGCACACGTTTCTTTCTAGCTAGAGTGGTGTCAGCGACCTGCCAGCCCTGACATTTTACTTATGTGGATGATGGATTTTGAGGCGCCTCGTTATTTTTATAGGCCGTTGGTGGTCATACTATAGGTCCAAAGGGACCGGGAAACGTGTGTTCAGGCATAACCAATCCACTGCCCATAGGCGGGGACCGGCCCTACCGCTTCCAAGGGTTCACTGCGGGGAATCCTGAGGCATTTGCTAGAGTGTCTCGAATCGGAGAGGATCTTGCCCCTAGCCTCGACTCATGATGGAATCCAAATTTCCAATACGCCCTTGCGGTTTTGATTGTAGAACTAGTATTGGCGACATGCTATATGGTAACCATGCCGTCTAGGATTGATACTTATGATTCAAATCTTTTTATTAAAACATATATACACTAATAATAATATCAAATTCGTTTTATACGTATCAAGCATCTTTTGACCATTATAAGGTAAAACCCTATCCTCTGGTGTGCGTTGCATTGTGTGATGGGACCTGGGTCTTATAATGGTTTCATTTTTCCAAAAAGACATTGCGTTATTTCTCGATTTACTTTGGTTTATGCACTGGCAATCTATAGGAGTAAACCCGTTCCGCGAAAGTGGCGTGGTCCTTGGATTTGTCCTTATTAGTTAAATTAGTTTAGAATTCTCACACCAGTCCCATGACTGACTCGTAGTTTGTTTCACTTTGCAAACTCGGGTGCCCTCTTTTCCACACGGGCAGTCGAGTAGCTTTTTGCAGATATGTATCTCTTTAGCAGGATCCTGGATCGAAGCCTAAAGCTGTGTCCAGAGCTTTGTAGTTTTCCGCTGTTTAAATGTATTAAAAGTATTGTAATTTTATCTTCCGCTGTAACTTTATTTCAATGTACTCTGATATATTCTGTACTCTGATGTAACATTATTATAATGTAATAAAAGTCTGCTGTTATTGTTCTGATGTATTGTATTCCCAAAGTTAAAGTATTCGAAGATTTCCAACCTTTGGGTCAGACCTATGTGGTTTATGGTCGATTCAAAGAGCGGGAATTTCCGGGTCTTTACAGTTTTTGACCATTTTAACGTTGTTAATATGGAGAGACCTGTTGGATTATTATCCAAAGATCCATTCTATATTGGCATAAGCGTTGCAAATCATATATGCCAAAGATAATTGAAGACGAAGCGAAGTGCAAGGGCTATTGTATAAGTCTTAGATAACAGTGCCTAAGATGGATGTACTGAATAGTGCCTTCGGTTTGTCCAGTCCCAGGACAACTTGTATGGAAGAAGGTCTGACAGAGTATACCTAATAGACTGCGTAAGTTGATCTCTTCAAACGTATTCACGTTGGGTGGCGGAGGAATTCGTTTCTCTTATCTGTATACCCGTGTTATTTTTGGATAAATCAATTTGTGATTTAAAGGGTATGACGATGTGGCGTTCTAAGTAGATGAAGATATGATATATAAAAAAAGATAAGCGTAGCTTCGAGCCTCACATCCGGGAAATGACAGAAATCGGGCAGGCAGCATGGATATGTAGGTCGCACCTATTAGGGTGTATAATCACCTGATCTAGAGTTTCATTTACTTCTAAAAATCTATTGTTGATGCTATCCCATTCGGGAAACGGTTGCTGATCCCAACCGTTGGTGATATACATTCGATACACTCAAGCGAAATGAGTGGTCGGTCATGTATGGCCGGGTTGCAAGACGTTCTTGTTGAACCCAATGTATTCCTCTCTATAGGTACACTAGCGAAAGGTGGTTCCATACCTTGTCATAGTTGGAAATCCATTACCCAATACGTGCTTGCGATTTTGATTGTATACTAGATATGTAGAACGTGAGATGAAAGCGTTTCTACTAGATGATTATTATTATTTTGGTTGATAGACATTATTATAATATCAAAAGGTTTTGATATAAAGATATGTTGGATTCTCATAAGGGAAAAACCCTTTCCGTTATACGGCGTGGTCTTATGAGATATCGTTTATGTTGCTCAAACTGTTTTAAATTGTTTGTACTCACACCAGTCCCATGACTGACCCGGAGTTTATTTATTTTGTTTCCCTAAACTCTTGGGAGCCCAATTTTGTACGGGCAGTCAAGTAGTCGGGATTTACAGATACTTAAAGAGCTGGAGCAAGAGGCTTCAGGATCATATAGCTATAGTTTATTTCCACTGTGTTGTAAGTGTTGTACTTTGATAATGATGTATATTCAAGTACAGATTTATATTTCAAAGTTATGTTACATATATTATATGTTATTCGTTCTGCTGTGAGATTCGGGTTACTCTCATGTTGTGTTCTTCTTCTTCTTCTATTCTAAGTTTCTATCTTATCTATTCTCACCATCTAATTTCTTCCATTAACCATCCAGTATTTTCGACTCTTGATGTTCGATATGTGTTGTATATCGGATAATCAAGGTCTACTTTTTTCGGGTCATTACAAAAAATGTCACTTTTAAATCTGTCCTTTTATTTACATCTAAAATGTAACGCCCCACCTCTATACCCGCCATAGTCAAGTTCATTTCGTGTGAAATGTCATCGACCATGACAGAGAATAAGGTTAGTAAGGAGCGAACGTTAATATATTTACTCTTGCTTGGAAAGTGACGTCGAATGGCACGGCCGTACCAAAAATTTCGACATGACCATTCCAAGCGAAGAGCATCTACACAACGACATAATAGCCTCAGAACACATACAGAATAAGATAACACAGATAGTCACAGATATTCACATCATAAGCAAATAAACTGATATGAATATAACACCATAAGTGTTTACATCAATTAGAGGTCATACACGACACTCTAACTCCAAAATAATAAGTACATGTACAAATCCCGTACTAATAACGATACATGCCATAAAGGTAGTCAACTACATATATCCAAAAAGACTGCAACTATAAAGCAGTTAAGCTAAGAGTCATCATGAGGTCCCAGCAGGAATGTCACCTAAGCACCTGTAACACTTGGGCCTGACCCGAGTATTATTTAAGAAGTAAACAATAAACGGATCAGTCAAACCATTCTTATCCATAACATGAGACAATATGAAGAGACGTAACGAAAATGACACGTAAAGAATAAACAGGACGATTCATAAATATTATGAAATGCATGATGTCAACATATATGAAATCTCAGTAATCTCATGACAAGCAAAGAACATATAACAATAAAAATTGACAAATAACTGTCAAACATAAATCAAATTGACACGCATCGCATCAAAGTAATCATAGCAAATCATAGAAAACATCATAAAAAGGGCCTGTAGGTTCATAGAAGATGAGATACGATCTCTAGGTAGCTAACCCATTTGTTTGAGACGAAGCTCCCCAAGAATCCGGGTCGTGACCCCGGTAGAGGAAAACATAATTCATAGAAAGTCATAGAAGGTTGGACCGAAGTCCCATAGATGAAGGTCCCAATCGTAAAGTCCCACTAAGGCGATTGCGAACCAAACAATATGTCGGGAGACGGATATTAACGATCCGGGTGAATAGAAATTACTCCGAGCTAGTAATTATAAGGGAATGACAACATGTCCCATAACCACATGCCATCCTCGAACATTTACGAACCCGTAACTGATTTCTATTCAAAACAAAGAAAATCGCCACATAGGTTGAAACGAACGAGTCCGGTAGTTATTCGCCAAAATAAACATATAAGGGGTCATAGTCCTCGGTTTTATTAAGGTGAATAATCTAAATTTCTCGTTCGATCGATAGGATAAGGAATCGTATATAAATCAATAGTATCAGAACCGGATTTAAAAATTCAAATTTACTTTAAAGGGGTTTGTATTTTAAAAACTGATTTAAACATTGGTTCGAAGTCCATTGGCAAATATAAAACCACATATCCATTGTAGTTTAATTATCCATAAAGAAAACGTCGCCGTAGCGAATCGGACCCAAAGATCATACAACATCAAATCATATTTCATGGTTTTAAAACGACTGAAAACCAAACGAGACGGCGCGACAACGACGATCCGAACGAAGTCAAGATTGCCGCGATACGCACAGAGGAGGCTCGAAGGAGGTCGGGAGACATGTGGTCGCGCGCCTCAACGCGCGACACAAAAGAAAAAAGGGGGGAAAGTGGCGACCGGGCCTGGGCTTACGCCTAGGCTCGGCCACCGATCGACCGGCCCAGGGGGTCCAGTCGACTGGTTTGGGACATAGACCCAAACGGTTGACCGACCCCCCAGGGCCAGTCGACCGGCTTGTGCCTGGGCATAAGCCCAGGCACATCCCGGACCTGTCGACCGGCCTACTTTGGCCGGTCGACCGGTTTTGCCTGGGCGTGAGCCCAGGCACCGGGGACGGGGTTTCGACCCTCTGTCGCAACCACTCCTTCTTCCGCACTCCTCTCCGGCCCTGCGACGGCACTTTTCAGTATGTGTACAACTCCCATTAAAGCCAGGGACGAGTGTGATTGAACCCATATTCACATGAAGATTTTCAAACCAAAATTTCAACAAAACTTGAAATCAACATACATTCAAGAATAAACCATGAATCAAACTAATTCAAGCAAACATGAATCATCATGAATAGCCTGCAATTACACTTGTACAAGATAAAAGCTTGTGGCATTGATGTGAGTTCACAAAGAACTCACCTTGTTGTCAACGGAGCAATACACAAGAAGAAATCCAAGCTAAAGGTGCTATCTTCTCACTAAAATCAACAAAGGCCAACCTACACATATAAGACCCAATAACCCTATGTATTAGGACATAGAGATTCTTAAATAGCGTAGAGAAGATGATGGAGAAGATAGAAATTCACATACCTAAGCTAGGAGATGAAGAACACAACAAAGATTGGACTTTACTAAGATTCTAGGGCTTAGGATTTTAATTTCCATTTTCTAAGCTTAGGAATTCAAGAAGGAGAGTAAATGAAGAAGTAATGAGAGAGGGAGGTGGTTGGGTGCCTATTTGTGCTAGCCAAATAGGTTTAGGTGCCCAAGTTTGCCCTTTAGCCCCTCCAAACAACTCCAGTTTTCCCGAATCCAAAACTTATCAATGCTTATAGTCAAAAAGGTTGTAAACGATGTTCCAGAACCAATGGAAGTGGTCCCGAGTCATAATTCAATCATTTACAAAAATTCACCTTTTTGGGCACAAAACTAGTATATCGATTCGATATTTTAAATATTCGCCTAATTTATTAACCATGAATTTTACGGGTTGTTACAGACGTCCCCCCTTAAAGAAATTGCGTACTCGCAATTATTTGAAACAACTACTAGTATAACAACCGTAAAATTTAAAAATTTCGAATTTCAAATAAGAATAACAAGAAAATTCACCTTATGAGAATAGGTCCGGATGAGAATGCTCCATGGACTCCTTTGTTTCCCATGAGCAATCCTTCGGATTAGCGGACCATTGGACTTTGACAAGGGGAATTTCCTTATTACGAAGTTGTTTTACTTCCGTGGCAACAATACGAAGTGGTTGTTGCACGTAGGTAAGGTTCGGTGAAATCTCTATTTCTTTAAGAACATGAGGCTTGATAGCAATGTGGGATTTCCCCAATTTCCTTCGTAGTTGAGAGACATGGAATACATTATGGATGGACGAAAAACGATCCGGTAGCTTCACGCGGTAAGAAACAACCCCAACACACTCGGTGACGGGAAAAGGACAAATAAACCTTGGCGCTAATTTTCCCGATTTACTAAATCGCATAGCACCCTTCATGGGTGATACACGAATAAAAACTAAGTCCCCCGCGGAAAACTCTAACTTTCTTTTCTTGCTATCGGCATAGGACTTTTGCCGACTTTGAGCTTCTTTTATGCGGTGACGTATATGCTCAATTTTCTCCGTGGCATCCTAAACAAGATCAGGGCCTATAATCAATTTCTCTCCGGTTTTGAGCCAACAAGAAGTAGTTCGGCATGGCCTTCCATAAAGGGCTTCAAAAGGTGTCATGCCAATACTCGATTGATAACTATTATTGTATGAGAATTCCACAAGGGAAATGTGGTCTTCCCAACTTCCTCCAAATTCAACTATGCAAGCGCGGAGGAGATCCTCAAGAATTTGATTTACCCGCTCCGTTTGCCCATCGGTTTGCGGATGATAGGTGGTACTAAGATCAAGCCTTGTTTCCAAAGCTCCTTGGAGATTCCTCCAAAATCCGCTAGTAAACAACGGATCACAATCGCTTACAATGGAAAGAGGGATTCCATGTAGTCGAACGATCTCTTTAACATAAAGCTTAGTTAAAAGTGGAGCGGTGCGATTAGATCGAACGGGTAAAAAGTGTGCGGATTTGGTAAGGCGATCCACAATTACCCATATACTATCATGGCCTTGACGAGAACGGGGTAATCCGTCGATAAAATCCATAGAAACATTCTTCCACTTCCATACGGGAATTTCTAGTGGTCGCAACAACCCGCCGGGCCTTTGATGTTCGGCTTTCACAAGTTGGCAAGTTGTGCAACAACTAACAAAGTTAGCAACATCTCGTTTCATACTCTCCCAATAATAGAGTCGCTTCATGTCCGCATACATTTTGCTACTCCCGGGATGGATATAAAATTTAGAATGATGAGAATCCTCCAAAACGGTTTTGCACAAATCATCTTGATTTGGAACGATAAGCCTTCCGAATTTTCGAATGGCTCCTCTTGAATCAAGACTATAGTCACCATTCTCTTCAACACAAGATTCATTTCTAAGATCATGACCGATACGGGCCAATTCAGGATTTTGCTTTTGTGCTTTATATATATGGTCAAAAAGGGATGGATGAGCCACAAGGCTACATATTATGGGAGTGGAACCCGGGTTGGAGCGACAACTTCGAATCTCGCACGAAGATTGTAACACCCCGCAATTTCTGTGAACGTATAAGTAACAAATCAGAGAATAATTATATTGTAACTAAATAACTAAGGAAAACAGACTGTGCCATTGCGTTCGTCTTGAAATTCTGCTTGGAATAGAGTCCAAGTTTTCGAAAATCGGAGTCCGTATGACCAAGTTATGACCCTCTGAAGTTTCAGGAATTTTCAGAATCAAAAACAGCTCGAAATTCAAATTCGAAATTCGAATTCAAACCCCAGGGCAGACTGGGCGGGAATTTTCCAGCCCAGGACCAGGGCGACCTAGGGGTCGACACTATGGTCGACCTCCCAAGGACCAGGTCGACCCTATGGTCGACCTGGGGGTCGACCTGGTGCCAGAACCCAGTTTTGAGCCTGGGTTCACTCTGATGTTTCTGATCTCGTTTTCTGTCTAGATTCGTTAGCTTAACCCTATATAAACAGCCCCTTAGCCCCATTCTCTCTACACCAATTCTCTCTAGCCTTATGCTGCTCAAATTCTGGTTGAAAAGTTAGAGAAAAAGGACTACTTCTTCTCCATCAAGACTACGTGTAGAGATTTGCAAATTGGAGGGATTTCTATTAGGGCTCGACTAATCAAATAGAGATTCTGCATCAACAACAGTTTATTATCCTTTCATAAGCCACGGAAGGCAAGTACAGTTATTTTTCGATGTAAACTTTAATTATAATTGTGACATGATTGTAAATATGAATTTGAGGTTGTGTATGTTCTGTTATGATCTATCTTATTCTGTATCTCTTTCTTCTTTCTGTTCTATAGCCAGGCTACCACGAGCCTGCGCCAAATCTCATAAGAGATTAATGCACGAACATTAAACTTTGGGACAAATAATGAATGATGGCATAATTGGACCTGACTAGTCTGTGACTGATTTAAGAGAAAAAAAGGACATATGTTGTAAACTAGATCTAATCTATGCATATCCTGTGATTTGGAAGAAGAGGAACCATTGTATGTTAACATATGACTTGAGACTTTGGACATAACATATTTAAAATAAAGATCTGACTTTGAGATGATATAATTTAAAGATCTAGACGTTTGGGCATATTTTTATAACGATTGATGACTTGAAAAAAAGTAGGATATTTGACTAAGGCTTGAAAAATCTGTATTGAAATAGGGATAGCTAAAAATGTGAACACGCCTAAATTGGGTTTTGGATATTTGACATATGCGGTAATCAAAGGTTATAATTGGGCATAGTTTTTATTGTGCATCACGATTTTGGGTTTTTAGAAAGTTTTCTGTACGGTGCAAATTTAACTAAAATTTGGGTAAGCAAATTTAGGCTTAATTAGTAATTAGGCGTGATATGATAATGAAACTTGAGAGATGTTTTAGATCTGTTACCCGTTTAATCTGTTGAATTGGCATAATTAGTTGATATTGGCATGATTTGCTGAATTGCCCAATCTGTTAAAACCGTTGAACTGCTTGTTCTGCTAATCTGCTAAATTACCTAATCTGCTAGATCCGTTATCTGCTAAATCTGTTAAATTGCTTAATCGGTTGAAAGCTGAATAAGTGTAATTTAGGTATGCAATCTTTAGGCTCGATCTAAAATTGAGCAAAACATGTTAATACAACTTAGGGTAACCTGTCATAACTTGTAAAGAAGTTAAATCTGCTAAATGAACATAATTAGTCTGATAAACTCTATAATGGAATAAAGTGGCTATGACACGAGGTTGGACTCACTTTGCGGTGGAAGCCTGCCCGGAATCAACCGGCTTAACAAGTGACCGCAAACTGTCAGTCTAATATGAGAGGTCGTAGGCATAACTAAAATATGCTTAGACACGAGGTTAGGTCTGGCTTGTGGCAGAAGTCTGCCCGGAACCGCCCGGCATATCCAGCGGCCACAAGTTACCGACCTAATGTGAGAGGTCCGTGCATTGATATTTAATTAATGCAAATCTGAGATAAATATGATGTCTAAAACGTGTTGGGTGGATAGGGTTAAACCAACTGGACAAATGAATTTAATAAACCCGTTTCATAAATCTGTAGGCCCAATACAAAGTTAGACAATCTGTAGGTCTGTTAAATCTGTATATCTGATCCGTTAGTCTGAAAACTTGTTAACTTGATTGTATGATCTGTGAACTAGTTGATCTGGACTCTGTATGTCTGAAACTTGTAAACAAGTTAATCTGAAATCTGTTAGTCTAGGGACACAAGGTTAGGAGGGAAAATACTTGTGTCATCTGTTGTTTGGGACCCATATTAGTCAGTAACCCTTTCTGGTATCAAAACTATGACCCAACAGTAGGTAGGGTCCGGGCACGCTTGTTGAACTAATTATAAGCGGTTCATTCTGATAATGGCGAGGGGTGTTGATGGTGCGTTCCAACTGGGTCATGTGCGTGCATGGATCCCGGTTTGCCTCTGAGGATGTAAGACGACGTGACATCTGTAAATAGGTCTGTGTCATTCAAAGGTTGTCGCTTTAGGGAATGATACACCCTTCTGTGGGGCTGGCACAAGGTATTTATGTATTAGGGAGCCGATCGCGTGGGGTAGGATTTAGGGTACACTTAGTCTGTCTGTTTCTGTGGGGTACCATCTGTTTCTGTTGGGTGGTAACACCTGTATGTTTCTGCGTGGTACCGTCTGTTGGGGTGGTAAAGGCCCATTTACTAGTGTACACCTAATTCTAACATTCTGTTTCCATAAGGATTATTTCATTTCTGTTCCTGTACCTTCTGTTCGGGTGGTAAAAGGCCCATTATTCTGTTTCTGTTTAGACGTTAGGGTAACACCTAACCCTGTTATACTAGTATTAGTGCAGAGAAGTAAAAAGTAATAGTTTATATCATTCTGTTTCTTCTGTTTAACCTAAGTATATCTACTGCCCCTGTTACTGTTATCTCTCATCCAGTTTTATTTGCATGCCATGATTATTATTATCTGTTCATAACTGAAAATCACTGGACTTGCCAGACATTTTGTCTGACCCTTGTTGTTTCGCCTCTTTTCTTCCGTTTCCCCCCCAGGTTTTCGAGGAGGGAATACTCTAGCTTGATCCAGATTTCTTCTGCTTGAAGTGCTTAAAGTATGGCTTGGCTTTATATGGCATCTTCTTTGGGGATTATGGTTTTAAAGTTTTGCACTCTGATGGCTTTTGAACAAGGCTGATATATATGTACTTGAGTTTTTGTACTGTGATTTAGAAAGTTGTAACCAAATTTGTTTCTGCTTTTGTTGTAATAAAGTTATAAATTTTCAAGTACTACTATCTGTCTTGTAATATTCCGTTCTGTCTACTAAAACACTCCATCAAAGCTAAGGCATTCCCTTTGTGAGTGACCTTGACGGAGGTGGAGTGTTACACTTGGTATCATAGCTGAAGGTTACCAGTTTTGAAAAAGAGTTTTTGAAAACTATTTTCATAAAGGTTTTAAAAAGGAAGTATTTACAAAAGTAAAGTTTATTTTGAAAAACATAGTCCCCAAAGCCATGTATCTATCTTTTGATCCTCTGTTTGAATCTTTGTTACCTTCTTTCCTGAGTCTCCGGGGCTCCTGGTTTCTGGGAGGTAACCTCATCGCGGCATGGTTCCGTAGGAATGATGAGACTACGATGCCTGTCGAAGGGTAAAGAAGTGCCTTACTTCCGTCTATAGCCGCAGTAGTTTCACCTACGGTTAATTTTCTTTCGAGCTTTGTAGGATTTTTCGTGCGATGGAGGCATCTTTCGAGAGACTTGTCAACATGATTACACAAGAATAGTAAAACACTAAGACAAGAGGAGGTATCCTTATGGTATAACGACAAGGGAAAGAAAGAGGCAAAGAAGGAAGAACCGCAGAACAAGAAAGCATGGCCCAAAAAGGAAACACAAAAGAAGGAAGAAAAGTCTGAAGATAAGAAAAGTGCTTTACTTGTGGAAACTTGACTCATCTGAACAAGGATTGCAGAAAGAGGAAAGGCACTTATTTCAACCGTGGTGAGATGGGACACTTCACTAGGGACTGCCCGAAGAAACGAGGGCAAGGAGGACAGACGAACACTCTCGAGGCTAGTGGATAGGATAGGAATAGGACGATTTCTATAGAAGGTTTATTTTCCTTATTTGATTATGGAGTTAAGACTCTTTCTGATTTTGGCATATTGATTCTGAAATTGATACTCTGTACTTTAATACTAGTCTTGTTTCTGATTCCACTATAGTCTTAAACCTTATAAGGGTTACAACTCATCTGTTTGTGATAAGTTGGGAATTGAAGATATCTGTGTTGGGCGTTCAAGTTGACTATGACGCATACATTCTGAGTTTTGTGGGATATGGTGGGGTTTTATCATGCTTAGTTCTCTAAGAATCAATTTGTAATCTGATCTGTACCAGTAGTCTGTAAGTATCTGAATATTTCTGATAAGGTTAAGAGTTTTTACTCGAAGCGTGAAATAGATTTCCGGTTTGGCATTGTTTAATGAGAGTAATTCATTAGGTGTCAATCTGATGTTGATTTCGGTCTTCGGGGTTGATACTTAGGGATTATTCTCTTAACTGATGTCTAATAGGAACGTAGCTCTTGTTTTAATCATACTTGCTTCTATCACTCAGTTGTATCATATCGATCGAATCTTCGACCTTTAGGTAGAAACTAATGGATGTAAACATGTGTTGGAGACATGTTATGCTTGATGGTTGCAAGTGGATGCAAGTGGTTGCTAGTGGTTGCTCGTGGATGCATATACACACACTAGGCACCAGATCAGCTCGAAAACACTCTCATACTGCATATGGATGTGTGTGCATTTTCAATTTTTTTTGGATGCTAAATGATTGACTCATCACATGGATGTTGCATTTGGATGAATGGTTGCGCACACATATAGAAATGATATGTACCAAATAGGATTACTTGCATACATAATTGGACTCATGACACTAACATAATTCGCATTAAGGAGGTCAACTGAATCAGTAGACTGCCTGATCTTTGTATTAGATAAGGAACATATACACACACTTTTGCATATGTTCATACAACATTAGAAATCTCTAAGGACAATGGACGCCAGTGATTGATGATTGAGTAGATGGATGTTGGATGGTAGGACACATTCTTCTTAACTTGAAGATTTCGGGGACGAAATCCTTTAAGGAGGGGAGAATGTAACACCCCGCATTTTCTATGAATGTATAAGTAACAAATCAGCGAATAATTAAACTATAACTAAAGAACTAAGGAAAACGGACTATGCCATTGCGTTCGTCTCGAAATTCTTCTAGGAATAGAGTCCAAGTTTTCGAAAATCGGAGTCCGTATAACCAAGTTATGACCCTCCGAAGTTTCAGGAATTTTCAGAATAAAAAACAGCTCGAAATTCGAATTCGAAATTCGAATTCAAACCCCAGGGCAGACGGGGCGGGAATTTTCCCGCCTAGGACCAGGTCGACCTGGGGGTCGACACTATGGTCGACCCCCCAGGGACCAGGTCGACCCTATGGTCGACCTGGGGGTCGACCTGGTGCCAGAACCCAGTTTTGAGCCTGGGTTCACTCTGATGTTTCTGGTCATGTTTTCTGTCTAGATTCGTTAGCCTAACCCAATATAAACAGCCCCTAGCCCCATTCTCTCTACACCAATTCTCTCTAGCCTTATGCTGCTCAAATTTTGGTTGAAAAGTTAGAGAAAAAGGACTACTTCTTCTCCATCAAGACTACGTGTAGAGATTTACAAATTGGAGGGATTTCTATTAGGGCTCGACTAATCAAATAGAGATTCTGCATCAACAACAGTTTATTATCCTTTCTTAAGCCATGAAAGGCAAGTACAGTTATTTTCTGATATAAACTTTAATTATATTTGTGACATGATTGTAAATCTGAATTTGAGGTTGTGTATGTTCTGTTATGATCTATCTTATTCTGTATCTCTTTCTTCTTTCTGTTCTATAGCCAGGCTACCACGAGCCTGCGCCAAATCTCATAAGAGATTAATGCACGAACATTAAACTTTGGGACAAATAATGAATGATGGCATAATTGGACCTGACTAGTCTGTGACTGATTTAAGAGAAAAAAAGGACATATGTTGTAAACTAGATCTAATCTATGCATATCCTGTGATTTGGAAGAAGAGGAACCATTGTATGTTAACATATGACTTGAGACTTTGGACATAACATATTTAAAATAAAGATCTGACTTTGAGATGATATAATTTAAAGATCTAGACGTTTGGGCATATTTTTATAACGATTGATGACTTGAAAAAAAGTAGGATATTTGACTAAGGCTTGAAAAATCTGTATTGAAATAGGGATAGCTAAAAATGTGAACACGCCTAAATTGGGTTTTGGATATTCGACATATGCGGTAAACCAAGGTTATAATTGGGCATAGTTTTTATTGTGCATCATGATTTTGGGTTTTTAGAAAGTTTTCTGTACGGTGCAAATTTAACTAAAATTTGGGCAAGCAAATTTAGGCTTAATTGGTAATTAGGCATGATATGATAATGAAACTTGAGAGATGTTTTAGATCTGTTACCCGTTTAATCTGTTGAATTGGCATAATTAGTCTGATATTGGCAAGATTTGCTGAATTGCCCAATCTGTTAAAACCGTTGAACTGCTTGTTCTGCTAAATTACCTAATCTGCTAGATCCGTTATTTGCTAAATCTGTTAAATTGCTTAATCGGTTAAAAGCTGAATAAGTGTAATTTAGGTATGCTATCTATAGGCTCGATCTAATATTGAGCAAAACATGTTAATACAACTTAGGGTAACCTGTCATAACTTGTAAAGAAGTTAAATCTGCTAAATGAACATAATTAGTCTGATAAACTCTGTAATGGAATAAAGTGGCTATGACACGAGGTTGGACTCAGTTTGCGGTGGAAGCCTGCCCGGAACCAACCGTCTTAACCAGCGACCGCAAACTGGCAGTCTAATGTGAGAGGTCGTAGGCATAACTAAAATATGCTTAGACACGAGGTTAGGTCTGGCTTATGGCAGAAGTCTGCCCTGAACCGCCCGGCATATCCAACGACCACAAGTTACCGACCTAATGTGAGAGGTCCGTGCATTGATATTTAATTAATGCAAATCTGAGATAAATATGATGTCTAAAACGTGTTGGGTGGATAGGGTTAAACCAACTGGACTAATGAATTTAATAAACCCATTTCATAAATCTGTAGGCCCAATACAAAGTTAGACAATCTATAGGTGTGTTAAATCTGTATATCCGATCCGTTAGTCAGAAAACTTGTTAACTTGATTGTCTGATCTGTGAACTAGTTGATCTGGACTCTGTATGTCTGAAACTTGTAAACAAGTTAATCTGAAATCTGTTAGTCTGGGGACACAAGGTTAGGAGGGAAAATACTTGTGTCATCTGTTGTTTGGGACCCATATTAGTCAGTTACCCTTTATGGTATCAAAACTATGACCCAACAGTAGGTAGGGTCCGGGCACGCTTACTGAACTAATTATAAGCGGTTCATTCTGATAATGGCGAGGGGTGTTGATGGTGCGTTCCAACCGGGTCATGTGAGTGCATGGATCCCGGTCTGCCTCTGAGGATGTAAGACGCCGTGACATCTGTAAATAGGTCTGTGTCATTCAAAGATTGCCACTTTAGGGAATGATACACCCTTCTGTGGGGCTGGCACAGGGTATTTATGTATTAGGGAGCCGATCGCGTGGGGTAGGATTTAGGGTACACTTAGTCTGTCTGTTTCTGTGGGGTACCGTCTGTTTCTGTTGGGTGGTAACACCTGTCTGTTTCTGCATGGTACCGTCTGTTGGGGTGGTAAAGGCCCATTTACTAGTGTACACCTAATTCTAACATTCTGTTTCCGTAATGTTTATTTCGTTTCTGTTCCTGTACCTTCTATTCGGGTGGTAAAAGGCCCATTATTCTGTTTCTGTTTAGACGTTAGGGTAACACCTAACCCTGTTATACCAGTATTAGTGCAGAGAAGTGAAAAGTAATAGTTTATATCATTCTGTTTCTTCTGTTTAACCTAAGTATATCTACTGCCCCTGTTACTGTTATCTCTCATCCAGTTTTATTTGCATGCCATGATTATTATTATCTGTTCATAACTGAAAATCATTGGACTTGCCAGACATTTTGTCTGACCCTTGTTGTTTCGCCTCTTTTCTTCCGTTTCCCCCAGGTTTTCGAGGAGGGAATACTCTGGCTTGATCCATATTTCTTCTGCTTGAAGTGCTTAAAGTATGGCTTGGCTTTCTATGGCATCTTCTTTGGGGATTATGGTTTTAAAGTTTTGCACTCTGATGGCTATTGAACAAAGCTGATATATATGTACTTGAGTTTTTGTATTGTGATTTAGAAAGTTGTAACCAAACTTGTTTCTGCTTTTGTTGTAATAAAGTTATAAAATTTCAAGTACTACTATCTATCTTGTAATATTCTGTTCTGTCTACTAAAACGCTCCATCAAAGTTCAGGCATTCCCTTTGTGAGTGACCTTAACGGAGGTGGAGTGTGTAACACCCCGGATTTTTCCGTTAACAGTAAATTAACAAATTAAAGTATAATTAAATTGTAACAGAAAAATTAAGGGAAACGGACATCACCATTGCGTTCGTCTCGGAATTCTGCTTGAGATAGAGTCTGAGTTTGCGCAAAACGGATAACGTATGAAGAAGATATCTTTAATTTAAATATTACAGCAAAACATGAAAAAGAGAAGTAAGGAGAGGACAATAATTATTATTATTCTAAGACTTATTAACAAAAGCCTCTGTAGCTCAGTTGGTTAAGGCATTGGATTTGTAGCATAGAGGTCGGGGGTTCGAACCCCGGCGGCGCCATAATTTTTATCTCTGTTTTAGAGAGGGCCAACTGAGCATGCAAATACATGTACGTATACAAATTCAAATTTTGAAAGGATAAGAACGTACATATAAGGAAATAAAGAAAATATATGTATATATATGAGAATATATATATATATGCAAAAATATATGTATACAATAGATAAAATTCAAACAGACTAAAACAGCTCAATTTAAAGTTTAATTTTTGAAAATCGAACCCAGTCCCTCCTGGCTGGCCTGGTCTGTGTTTGGTCGAATTTCTGTGGGTTGCTTTGTCATTAGGGCTAGGTGGCAAGTTTTAATTGGTCTCTCTATCGAATGAATGGCTACGATCTAACCTAGCAACATCAATGGTCCTAATCAATTCCTAACCTCTATATAAACAACCCTAGACTAAACCCTAATCTATTCATTCAAATTAAGAACATAGCCGCCATGTTGCTGAGGAACGACTAAGAGTAGCCGCCATCTAGAGAGAGAGGATTAGGGAGAAAGTTCTAAAGCCTAAAGCAATTCAAGCAACCTAAAGCTAATCAATTCAACAAAGGAATCATATCTCTTAATTAGAGAATTTGCCGCAACCATTGTAAGTAGAGTATTACTTTGGTATGAACAAATGATTGTGTAGATATGTATGCTTGAAGTGTGGCAATAAAATTCATATTTGTGCGTTCTTATCAATTTATATACGTTTGGATATTCTGAATTATGTCATTCAATTATAAAGAACTACATGCGGTAGTTCTATGCAAATATACGTTTGGAATATTCGCAAATTATGTGACCTATGTTAAAGCTACATGTATGTAGTTGATTGGAATTTCATGCAAGTTTGGGGCTTTGTTATTATGCCACCATGATGTCTATTTTTGTGCATAAATCATTTTGCAAGTAATTGAGACAAGTTTGGTTGTTATAGTTCATATGAAACTATGTTGGAATTTTGACACCATAATCCATGTATTAAGTCATGCTTTTGCAAAACTTATGAATATGGCTAGGCTATGAATGATATTGGGCATAATTGAAATTCATGATTAAGTCTATCTTGTTTAAAAGAATTATATGATGACATATGTGAGACATGGCTAAGTTAGACACAAAAATCCCTTTTTTGCAAGTTAAAAGCAAACACCATGATTAGGAATATTTATGCATAAGTATACCATCGTTATGTGATTAAATTTAATTAAGTTGAACTATGCTTTTGTGTTAGTAACAAAGTATCCTCTTTGTAAACATGTAGAAACCTTATGAACATGACTTGTTTATATTTATGCCATGAACAAATTTAACTATACCTATGCCATGCTTATGTTTGATATTATGCCATGCTTATTTGTGCCATGCTTATGTTTGACATTATGCATAAATAAGGATATAGGTTCATGTTGCAGTTAAACCTATGCAAGTTCACATGCTTTGATTCATGTCACCTATGTTACCACTATGCAAGTACACCAGTTTCTAGTATGTATTTCCAACGTCATATGCAAGTTCATGCGCTCACCTTCCCCCTCTTTGTGTATGTAATTACGCCATAAGCCTCCCCTTTCGCATGGCTAAATTGGGCTTTAAAAGGCTAAGCCCAATATACATAAAACGGACGTGTAAAAACGGGGGTAAATAACGTTGGGCTAAATTAATTTAATGAATGAAAACTAAAGTAAAAGGGCCCAAATTCAAGTATGGGTTGGGCCCATGATTGGTGTAACCTTTACACCATTAACTTAATAATGGGCCGCAAATATTTACATATAAGAAATAAAGAAGAATGACAAGATATATAAATGTAGAAAATACGATATGTTTAACCCGAGTTTGGATTGAGTTGTGATGTAAACCTGCCCGGAACCGCCCGGCTGTCCAGTAGTCACAACAATACCTATCCAATGTGGGAGGTTAAACATGGAGCCCAATAAGGACCCGAGGTTAGACTGAGTTGTGGCGTAAGACTGCCCGGAACCAACCGGCAACAGGCAGCCACAGCAATACCTGTCTAATGTGAGAGGTTAGGGCCTTAATAAGACAATTAAGGCTGAATCAAGATTGTTAGGATTAAGTGGACTAAGACTTAATCAAAATGGAACATGCTAAACTAAACGGACTGGTGGGGTTAGGTTAGAAAACACTTAACCAACTTAGCATGTTGGCTAGGGATAGAAAACCTAGTAACGGGGGACCCTTTTCAGCAGTAACCCTACACGGTGTATCATGATACCCTGAAACCAGGCAGGGTGGGGCACGATTACTGGGCTGATTGTAAGAGGTCAAAAATCGACGGCGGTGGTGTAGCAGTGTAGGTTCTAACGGAGTGCGGGCGTGCACACACTCCGGCGCAGAAAAATAAGGCACTGGACACCAGTAGCATACCTGTGCACTCTAAGGTTGTGTCGGGTTGCCACTATGGGACTTGATACACCCCATGGTGGGACCAGCATAGGTAACTACGACATCGGGGGCCGTAAGACACATGTAACTATGCGAGTAGGAGCCGATCATCATAGAATGGATCACATCACCCTGATTATGGGGTGCCAGTGGGAAACTAGTTTATATGGGTTCAGAGATTAACATGGGGTACGATAGTATATTCGACCCTAGACAACTTAACCAAGTTTATAGTGCATGCCCACTTCTCGTTTATACTTATCATACCCAGTTCTTTATTCATAGACAAAATAGTACTAGACTTACTCAGGCTTTATGTCTGACTCTACTTTTCTTTCGTCTTCTTTCTTCCGTTTCCCCCCCCCAAGGTCCTCAGGGAGGGAACACAGCAGCTTGACCTACCTCAACATCCAGCTTGAAGAAGAGAAATGTATTGCTTGGACTTTCCTGTTTTGAACTATGGCTTTGGACAATCCACTATGGGGCTTTTGCAGTTTATCTATGTTTTATTTATGCTTCTTTAAATAATGTACTCAAGACAGATTATGAAAGTGTTATGTTATGTTTTTTTTGGAAAGGATGTTGTTGTAACACGTATTTGACTTTATGAAATAAAGTTTGTTGTTCTTCCGCTGTTTACAAATATGTGTTCTTATATCTGTCTTGTATATCTGTGACTTGTACTTATAAACCTCCACCAAAATTAGGGCATTCCCTTTGAGAGTGACCCTAACGGAGGTGGGGTGTTTCACTTGGTATCAGAGCATAGGTTTACCAGATAAGATAAAAAGTTTTGAAAATTTATTTTCAAAAAGGAAATTTAAAGAAGCATTTTTAAAAGATATATATATTATTTTATTTTAAAAGGCAAAGTCCACTCCCCAAAGCCATAGGTACTATATCTTGTCCTTCGTTTTGAACCTATCCTTTTTGTTTCAGCATGTCCGAAGATCTTAACTTGCCGGAAGGGGTACCAATACCTGGTTGGTTTAGACGGTTCTTAGAAGCAAGGGCCACTCAGCCAGGTCCTACCGTTCCTCCTCCCCCAGCTGCAGGAAATCATCCAGCTGCAGCAGCACCTCTTCCTCCACCTCCTCCACGAGGAAACGCATTTGCTAAGATATGTAAGGATTTTAAAGCTATGGGAGGAAGGGATTTCCATGGAACTGAGTCCTTCGTAGCAGCTAGAAATTGGCTGAAGGAAACTGAGGATCTATTCATCATCTTTGAGGTAGAGGACAGACAAAAAGTACAATTGGCGGTGTGGCTATTGAAGGGCGAGGCTTCCTACTGGTGGGAAGTCACTAATGCTGAAAGACCAGTAGAAACATGGGAGGACTTTAGGGCAAGGTTTGAGACCAAATTTCTCTCAGATGCGGAAAGAAGTTTGCAGTTGGAGAAATTCTTATTTCTTAAGCAAGGAGACAAGACTGTTAGGGAGTATGTGAATCAGTTTGATGAGCTGGCTAGGTTTGGGCTTGACCTAGTCAACACCCCGCACAAGAAGGCTCTCCGTTTCGTCAAAGGGTTAAATGATCCATTACACAGTTTGGCCATGACACATATACCCATAGGGGCCACGTATGAAAGATTGGTGCAAATGGCATTGCTGAATGAGGAGGATAAGGGCAAGAAGGAGACAAAGGCAGAAAGCTCTCAAGGGAAGAAAGAGGGTTTGCAACCTAAGAAGACAGACTTTAAGAAAGGCGGGAAAGGCAACAAGGAGAAGAGGAAGTGTAATTTCTATGGCAAAGTGGGGCACTTAGTAAAGGACTGCCGGAAAAAGAAGGCCAAGGAGAATGGTGGGTGCTTTTCTTGCGGTCAGACAGGCCACAGAGCTAAGGACTGCCCAAAGAAACGAGGGCAGGGGCAGGGGTCTGGATCCACTCCAGGGGCACAGGTTCATGTGCTGGAAGCGCCACCTTTGCAACAGCGAGGTACAAACACTTCTGTAGAAAGTGTAGTTTATCTTTATGATCACCCCGTTCGCACTTTATTTGATTCTGGCGCATCACACTCCTTTATCTCGTCTGCTTTAGTAGAATCTCTGCACCTAAAAACTAGTATGGTAGAGGACCCCTTAATTGTTTCAAACCCAATTGGGGGCCCAGCTCATTTGTCTATGATCTGTTTGGATTTGAAAATTTCTATTCTAAGTGTAGAATTTGAATGTAGTGCCTTTGTTTTGGGCTTTTCGGGGTATGGTTTGATTTTGGGTATGGATTGGCTATCCAGTAATGGGGCCATCCTTGATTGTGAGAAAAGGGTTGTTAGGCTCCTAACCCAGCTCGGTAATACTTTGGAAATTTCTTGTAATCCCTCGTATGCGGTTATGCTTAGTTATCTTGAGTCGCTAGATGCCTCTGTTGAAAATTTGCAATCAGTTAGAGTGGTCCGGGAATATCCGGATGTCTTCGAAGAGGTGAAGGGCTTGCCTCCGAAGCGGGAAATAGACTTCCGCATATATCTTGTAGATAATGCAAAGCCCGTTGCGTTGCCCGTTAGACACATGGCTCCACGAGAAAGAAAAGAGCTCAGTAAACAGATTAAAGAGCTTCTAGAGAAGGGGTTCATTAGGAGGAGCATTTCAGAATGGGGCGCTCCAGTGGTGTTCGCTACAAAGGCGGATGGTTCACTCCGTCTATGTGTTGACTATAGGGAGCTCAACAAGCTAACGAAAAAGAATAGGCACCCTCTCCCTAGAATTGACGATTTATTTGACCAGCTTGTAGGAGCATCTGTTTTCTCCCAACTCGATTTAGCAACCGGTTTTCATCAGCTAAGGGTGGCTGAAGATAGCATCGATAAAACGGCGTTCAGAACCCCAGACGGCTTCTTTGAATGGCTTGTCATGCCTTTCGGCTTGACAAATGCACCTGCTTACTTCGTGGACCTGATGAGTAGGGTATTTAGAGATTTCCTCAACAAATTCGTAGTGGTCTTCGTAGATGATATCCTTATCTTCTCAAAGAATGAAGAGGAACATGCTCAGCACTTAAGGGCAATCATGGAAACGTTGCGAGCCCATCAACTAAAAGCCAAATTCTCCAAATGCCACTTTTGGAGAGAAGAGGTGAGGTTCCTTGGGAGCATAGTATCCAAACAAGGGTTAGCGGTGGACCCTGCTAAGGTAGTGGCGGTACAGGATTGGAAGACACCAAGGCATGCAACTGAGGTCCGAAGCTTTCTAGGACTAGCGGGTTTCTATCGAAAATTCATAAGGGATTTTGCGAAAATTTCAGCTCCGCTCACGAAATTGACCAAGAAGAATCTGGTGTTTAATTGGGACTTGGATTGCGAGTTTGCTTTCCAACGACTGAAAAGGGCTCTCACAACAGCCCCAGTTTTGACGCTGCCAGATGGGAGCAAGATGTTCACTGTTTATACGGATGTATGTGGGACAGGGCTAGGCGCCGTCTTAATGCAAGAAGGAAGGGTAGTAGCTTATGGCGGGAGGCAGTTGAAAGTGCACGAAAAGAACTACCCAACCCACGATCTTGAGTTAGCAGCCATCGTCTTTGCACTCAAGTCTTGGCGACACTATCTCCTAGGTGAGAAGTTCGAACTTTACACTGACCATAAATCGTTGAAATATCTTTTCTCGCAGAAGGATCTTAACTTGAGGCAACAAAGGTGGATGGAGTTTCTTGCCTCGTACGATTTCGAAATCTCCTACACTCTGGGCAAAGGCAACGTAGTTGCAGATGCGTTGAGCCGAAAGAAATTGACCCTAAGCCCGTTGTTTGTTGAAAGACAAAGCCTAGAGTTTATAGCCAGCTTCAACTTTAGGCCTTCCTCCGATTTCGTACTGGGCTTGCTAGCATCTCTCGAAGTGCGCCCAACTTTAGTGGATTCAGTAGGGACAGCACAACGTGAAGACCCTCAGCTTGTAGAAATAATTGATAGGCTAATTAGGGGTGAGACTTCAAGTCACCTCAACAGATACTCCATCGACGATAAGGGTTTACTAAGGCGAGATGGAAGGATATGCGTCCCACAGACAAACGATTTAATAAAGAAGGTTCTCGAAGAAGCTCATCACTCCAAGATGACGATACACCCAGGCGGAGATAAAATGTACAAAGACATAAAAATGACTTTCTTTTGGAACGGCATGAAAAAGGATGTGGCAGAGTTCGTTTCCAAGTGTATGGTGTGCCAACAGGTTAAGGCGGAACAGAAAAAGCCTGGTGGACTACTACATCCTCTAGAGGTCCCGCAGTGGAAGTGGGATAGCATCTCAATGGACTTCATCGATGGGCTGCCTAGGTCTAGGAGAGGCAACACTAGCATTTGGGTAATAGTGGATAGGCTTACTAAAAGCGCCCACTTTTTACCCGTTAAAAGCAAAAGAACTGCCTCATCCCTAGCATCACTTTACCTCAAGGAAATCGTACGACTCCATGGAATACCATCTAGTATTGTTAGTGACCGAGACCCCATTTTCACCAGCGAGTTTTGGCGGAGTCTGCAAGAATCAGTAGGAACGCAGTTATGCTTGAGCACAGCCTATCATCCCCAAACCGACGGCCAAACGGAGAGAGTGAACAGAGTTTTGGAAGACCTTTTAAGGTTATGCGTCCTTGACTTCGGAGGGACATGGGAAGACCACCTTCCTTTGGTGGAATTTGCCTACAACAACAGCTATCAAGCAACCATCGGAATGGCGCCCTTCGAAGCTCTATATGGAAGACCGTGCCGATCGCCCACTTGTTGGTGGGAGTCTACTGATAAGCTCGTACTAGGACCAGACATGATCCGAGAGACTTCAGAGAAAGTAGACTTAATACGAAGAAGGATGAAGACGGCCCAAGACAGACAAAAGTCCTATGCCGACAAGAGGAGAACCGACCTTGAATTTGAAGTTGGAGACAGAGTTTTTCTCAAGGTATCACCGCTAAGAAACGTTGTTCGTTTCGGAACCACAGGAAAGCTAGCACCAAGGTTCGTAGGACCATTCCCTATCATCGAGAAGATTGGGAAAATGGCCTATAGATTAGAGCTACCCGAGAAGTTGGCTGGAGTCCACAACGTTTTTCACGTTTCACATCTCCGAAAATGTCTACATGAGTCCGCTGAAGTGGTAGAGCCGAATATACTCGAAGAGGCCGAAGTGGAACGTGAAGCAACCATAAGGAAGGTTCCAACCCGCATACTAGGAACGGAAGTGAAGAAGCTACGCAACCGCGAAGTCAAACTCGTCAAAGTCCAGTGGAGCGACGCCGAGGGAGACGCGACTTGGGAAACTGAAGCTAGAATACGTACTGCCTACCCTTTTCTGTTCGAGGGTACATTCTTGATCTTTCTTTTTCCTTAAGTTGCGCTTTTATCTATCTTTTTAGGGTATATTTCCTCGACCTTATCTTTTAGGTAGAAACCCTTTTGGATGAAAACATGTAATTGAAACATGTTATGTATGATGGTTGCAAGTGGTTGCAAGTGATTGCTAGTAGTTGCTCGTGGCTGCATATACACACACAATCTAGGTTTTAGATCGGCTCAGTCACTTCATATTGCATATGCATATATGTTTGCACTCGTATATGGTTGAATTGTAATGTGTTGTCATATGGATGTTGCATTTGTATGAAAGATTGTGCACCCATGTAGAATCATGAATAGGAAAAATCTGCATACATAATGGATACATGGCACTTACATGATTCGCATTAAGGAGGTCAACTGAATCGGTAGACCGCCTGATTTTGCATTAGATAAGTTCATGAACACACACACTTCGCATATGATCATGAAGCATTAGAAGTCTTTTAAGGACAATGGATGCTCGTGTTTGATGGATGAGTAGATGGATGATTGAATGTTAGGATTTACATTCTTCCTAAACTTGAGGATTTCGGGGACGAAATCCTTTTAAGTGGGGGAGAATGTAACACCCCGGATTTTTCCGTTAACAGTAAATTAACAAATTAAAGTATAATTAAATTGTAACAGAAAAATTAAGGGAAACGGACATCACCATTGCGTTCGTCTCGGAATTCTGCTGGAGATAGAGTCCGAGTTTGCGCAAAACGGATAACGTATGAAGAAGATATCTTTAATTTAAATATTACAGCAAAACATGAAAAAGAGAAGTAAGGAGAGGACAATAATTATTATTATTCTAAGACTTATTAACAAAAGCCTCTGTAGCTCAGTTGGTTAAGGCATTGGATTTGTAGCATAGAGGTCGGGGGTTCGAACCCCGGCGGCGACATAATTTTTATCTCTGTTTTAGAGAGGGCCAACTGAGCATGCAAATACATGTACGTATACAAATTCAAATTTTGAAAGGATAAGAACGTACATATAAGGAAATAAAGAAAATATATGTATATATATGCAAAAATATATATATATATATATATATGCAAAAATATATGTATACAATAGATAAAATTCAAACAGACTAAAACAGCTCAATTTAAAGTTTAATTTTTGAAAATCGAACCCAGTCCCTCCTGGCTGGCCTGGTCTGTGTTTGGTCGAATTTCTGTGGGTTGCTTTGTCATTAGGGCTAGGTGGCAAGTTTTAATTGGTCTCTCTATCGAATGAATGGCTACGATCTAACCTAGCAACATCAATTGTCCTAATCAATTCCTAACCTCTATATAAACAACCCTAGACTAAACCCTAATCTATTCATTCAAATTAAGAACATAGCCGCCATGTTGCTGAGGAACGACTAAGAGTAGCCGCCATCTAGAGAGAGAGGATTAGGGAGAAAGTTCTAAAGCCTAAAGCAATTCAAGCAACCTAAAGCTAATCAATTCAACAAAGGAATCATATCTCTTAATTAGAGAATTTGCCGCAACCATTGTAAGTAGAGTATTACTTTGGTATGAACAAATGATTGTGTAGATATGTATGCTTGAATTGTGGCAATAAAATTCATATTTGTGCGTTCTTATCAATTTATATACGTTTGGATATTCTGAATTATGTCATTCAATTATAAAGAACTACATGCGGTAGTTCTATGCAAATATACGTTTGGAATATTCGCAAATTATGTGACCTATGTTGAAGCTACATGTATGTAGTTGATTGGAATTTCATGCAAGTTTGGGGCTTTGTTATTATGCCACCATGATGTCTATTTTTGTGCATAAATCATTTTGCAAGTAATTGAGACAAGTTTGGTTGTTATAGTTCATATGAAACTATGTTGGAATTTTGACACCATAATCCATGTATTAAGTCATGCTTTTGCAAAACTTATGAATATGGCTAGGCTATGAATGATATTGGGCATAATTGAAATTCATGATTAAGTCTATCTTGTTTAAAAGAATTATATGATGACATATGTGAGACATGGCTAAGTTAGACACAAAAATCCCTTTTTTGCAAGTTAAAAGCAAACACCATGATTAGGAATATTTATGCATAAGTATACCATCGTTATGTGATTAAATTTAATTAAGTTGAACTATGCTTTTGTGTTAGTAACAAAGTATCCTCTTTGTAAACATGTAGAAACCTTATGAACATGACTTGTTTATATTTATGCCATGAACAAATTTAACTATACCTATGCCATGCTTATGTTTGATATTATGCCATGCTTATTTGTGCCATGCTTATGTTTGACATTATGCATAAATAAGGATATAGGTTCATGTTGCAGTTAAACCTATGCAAGTTCACATGCTTTGATTCATGTCACCTATGTTACCACTATGCAAGTACACCAGTTTCTAGTATGTATTTCCAACGTCATATGCAAGTTCATGCGCTCACCTTCCCCCTCTTTGTGTATGTAATTACGCCATAAGCCTCCCCTTTCGCATGGCTAAATTGGGCTTTAAAAGGCTAAGCCCAATATACATAAAACGGACGTGTAAAAACGGGGGTAAATAACGTTGGGCTAAATTAATTTAATGAATGAAAACTAAAGTAAAAGGGCCCAAATTCAAGTATGGGTTGGGCCCATGATTGGTGTAACCTTTACACCATTAACTTAATAATGGGCCGCAAATATTTACATATAAGAAATAAAGAAGAATGACAAGATATATAAATGTAGAAAATACGATATGTTTAACCCGAGGTTGGATTGAGTTGTGATGTAAACCTGCCCGGAACCGCCCGGCTGTCCAGTAGTCACAACAATACCTATCCAATGTGGGAGGTTAAACATGGAGCCCAATAAGGACCCGAGGTTAGACTGAGTTGTGGCGTAAGACTGCCCGGAACCAACCGGCAACAGGCAGCCACAGCAATACCTGTCTAATGTGAGAGGTTAGGGCCTTAATAAGACAATTAAGGCTGAATCAAGATTGTTAGGATTAAGTGGACTAAGACTTAATCAAAATGGAACATGCTAAACTAAACGGACTGGTGGGGTTAGGTTAGAAAACACTTAACTAACTTAGCATGTTGGCTAGAGATAGAAAACCTAGTAACGGGGGACCCTTTTCAGCAGTAACCCTACACGGTGTATCATGATACCCTGAAACTAGGCAGGGTGGGGCACGATTACTGGGCTGATTGTAAGAGGTCAAAAATCGACGGCGGTGGTGTAGCAGTGTAGGTTCTAACGGAGTGCGGGCGTGCACACACTCCGGCGCAGAAAAATAAGGCACTGGACACCAGTAGCATACCTGTGCACTCTAAGGTTGTGTCGGGTTGCCACTATGGGACTTGATACACCCCATGGTGGGACCAGCATAGGTAACTACGACATCGGGGGCCGTAAGACACATGTAACTATGCGAGTAGGAGCCGATCATCATAGAATGGATCACATCACCCTGATTATGGGGTGCCAGTGGGAAACTAGTTTATATGGGTTCAGAGATTAACATGGGGTACGATAGTATATTCGACCCTAGACAACTTAACCAAGTTTATAGTGCATGCCCACTTCTCGTTTATACTTATCATACCCAGTTCTTTATTCATAGACAAAATAGTACTAGACTTACTCAGGCTTTATGTCTGACTCTACTTTTCTTTCGTCTTCTTTCTTCCGTTTCCCCCCCCCAGGTCCTCAGGGAGGGAACACAGCAGCTTGACCTACCTCAACATCCAGCTTGAAGAAGAGAAATGTATTGCTTGGACTTTCCTGTTTTGAACTATGGCTTTGGACAATCCACTATGGGGCTTTTGCAGTTTATCTATGTTTTATTTATGCTTCTTTAAATAATGTACTCAAGACAGATTATGAAAGTGTTATGTTATGTTTTTTTTGGAAAGGATGTTGTTGTAACACGTATTTGACTTTATGAAATAAAGTTTGTTGTTCTTCCGCTGTTTACAAATATGTGTTCTTATATCTGTCTTGTATATCTGTGACTTGTACTTATAAACCTCCACCAAAATTAGGGCATTCCCTTTGAGAGTGACCCTAACGGAGGTGGGGTGTTTCAGAGTGTTACAAAGATAGTAATTCAAGATCCTTCCACTCCGATAACATCATAGAAAAGACCGCATGGTTCTTCCGACTAAGGGCATCGGCGATGCAATTTCCCTTACCGGGTGTGTAAAGAATGTCTAGATCATAAGAAGCAAGAAAATTCATCCACCGTTGTTGTCGTAAATTGAGTTCCTTCTGAGAAAATAAATATTTGAGCGACTTATGATTCGTGTAAAGCACAAATATCTCCCCTAAAATATAGTGGTGCCATATTCAGAGAGCAAAAACAACCGCGGCGAGCTCTAAATCATGAGTTGCATAACGAGTCTCAGCCGATTTTAATTGCCTAGAAGCATAGGCAATTACATGTTCTCGTTGCATGAGAACGGCTCCTAATCCAATGTGGCTAGTGTCGGTATAAACAACAAGATCTTGATTCCCTTCGGGATAACAAGAATTAGAGCATTAGAAAGAAGTTCTTTGAGCTTTTGAAATGCGGCTTCACACTTGTCCGACCAAGTGTATTTCACTTCCTTCTTTGTCAAATGAGTGAGTGGGACGGCGATTTTAGAAAATTTTTTAATGAACCGACGGTAATAACCCGCCAATCCAAGGAAGCTATGAATTTCCGTCACACTCTCCGGTCTCTTCCAACCTTGAATGGCTTCTATTTTGGACGGATCGACAGAAATTCCGGATTCGGAAATGATATGCCCCAAAAACTTCACGCTTGCTCGCCAAAAATGGCATTTGGAAAACTTAGCTTTTAATTGGTGGTTTCTAAGTGTTTCCAAAACGGCACGAAGGTGATTCTCATGTTCCTCCATGGTTTTAGAATAAACGAGGATGTCATCAATAAACACAAGCACGAACCGATCGAGAAAATCCCTAAAAACACTGTTCATGAGATCAACAAAATAAGCTGGGGCATTTGTTAATCCAAACGGCATTACTAGCCATTCATAAGAACCAAATCGGGTCCGAAAGGAGGTCAATGAAATGCTATCCTCCGCGATGCGCAATTGGTGAAATCCGGTAGCTAAGTCCAATTGGGAAAAGACCCTAGCACCACTAAGTTGATCAAAAAGGTCGTCAATGCGCAGAAGAGGGTATCTATTCTTGATGGTGAGGTCATTAAGCTTGCGGTAGTCCACGCAAAGCCTGAGGGTTCCATCCGACTTTTTCACAAAGATTGCTGAGGCTCCCCAAGGTGAGGAACTTGAGCGTATAAATTGTTACTTCTCTAATTCGGATAATTGCTTGTGCAATTCTTCATTTTCCTTATTAGATAATCGATAAGCGGGACGTGTAACGGGAAGAGATCCAGGAATTATATTAATCCGAAATTCAATAGCTCGATTCGGAGGGAGCCCCGACACGGGCTCAAATATATCGGGAAATTCTCGAACCACCGCAATTCGAGATATCATATCCTCCTCATCATCGTTATCCATATCCCTATAATTTGGAGCAAATAACGAGGCCATAAGTCCTGTGTCTGGATTTAGAAGTACTAGCTTTACACGGTCTTTGGATTGAGGATGCCGAAGATAAATTGTCCGTTCTGGACATAATATGTGGGCTTCATAACGGAGGAGCCAATTCATACCCAAAATAATCCCAAAACCCAAATAACGCATAATATGTAAATCCGCCAGGAAAGGGTAACCACTCAAAGAAATTTCAACATCGCGACATAATAGACTACGAGTAGTTGATCCCCCTATGGGATTAGTAACCAACAAAGAAGTCATCAAACAAACAGTATTTAAAGAATTAGCATGCACAAGCTCTTGTGAAATAAAAGAATGAGATGCACCCGTATCAAAAAGAACTCGTGTGGGATGTCCATGAAAATCAATTATACCATCGAGAACATAATTTAATGTACCTTGGCCTAGGGTAGTGTTGGGAGGAGCTTGCATGACATTGAGCTTTCCACTCTTATTAGGAGGGCGAGTGGGACATGTGTTTATCATATGGCCTTGTTTCTTGCAATAGCGGCAAGTAAGAGGCTTGGTGCACACAGAGGCTATATGGCCCTTTTCTCCGCAATTGTAGCATTCGCCATTGTGGAATTTAGAGGTTCCGGCCTCCGAAGTCACTTGCTTTGCCTTCTTATTGGGTTGAAACCAAGGCTTCTCCCTGGGTCCTCCCTTGTTGCTAGTGTTTCCCTTGTTTTGCGAACTCCCGGCTTCGTCATCATTGGGTCGCTTCTGGACCACTTCAAGTTGTAGCGCAATATTAACCAATTCATCAAATGTTTCGGATAGCTAAGAGTAAATGGCTCCTCAAGACATTTCCTAAGTCCATGAATAAAGCACAAGTTCTTCTTCTTCGGGGTGCTAATATACTCAAGTCCATACTTGGATAGTGAGTCAAAAGAAGCGGCATATTCTGCCACAATAGATGTGCCTTGAACAAGGTCTTGAAACCGACGTGATAGCGCTATTTTCTCTCCGCCCGGTATGAATTTGGCCTCGAACCTTTCCTTAAATAGGTTCCAAGTAAGGTTCGCCTTGGGGGTATCAATGGTGAGCAATTCATACCAGATCAACGCCCGCTCTTGGAGCATACTAGAATTTAGTTGTACCTTATAGAAATCAGTAAGATCCATGCGAGTAAAGATGCGCTCGCATGTTCTGAGCCAATTTTGGACTTCGATTACACCCTCAGAGCCCTTAAACAGTTTTCCACAAGCTTAGAAAAATCACTACATAAAATTGCAAACCCAGATTTGGGATGCGTAGGAGGTAGGGGAGCGCCTGCCGCGTGGGCATTTGCAATAAGATCCAAAAGTTGTTGAATGCTCATAGTGACCGCTCAAACCACAGGGGGTGGAGCTACAGGCGGCGGAGCTTCGGGCCTGACATTTGCCCTAGCGGGGCAACGACGAGGACGTCCAGCCATTTCTCTCCTTTAAGAAAGAAAGAAAGGAAAACGTCACTTAAAAATCAAGGATCATAATCCTATTCTAGGATAGATAAGCACCCATAACTCGATCTAACCCTAAGCCTCAAACTGCTAAAAGATGTCTGAGACATGATCCTTGATACAAAATTCTATATTGTTCCGAAGATTGGCTCTGATACCAACTGTAACGCCCCGCCTCTATGTCCGCCATAGTCAAGTTCATTTTGTGTGAAATGTCGTCGGCCACGACGGAGAATAAGGTTAGTAAGGAGCGACCGTTAATATATTTACTCTTGCTTGGAAAGTGACGTCGAATGACACGGCCGTACCAAAAATTTCGTCATGACCTTTCCAGGCGAAGAGCATCTACACAACGGCATAATAGCCTCAGAACACATACAAAATAAGATAACACAGATAGTCACAGATATTCACATCATAAGCAAATAAACTGATATGAATATAACACCATAAGTGTTTACATCAATTAGAGGTCATACACGACACTCTAACTCCAAAATAATAAGTACATGTACAAATCCCGTACTAATAACGATACATGCCATAAAGGTAGTTAACTACATATATCCAAAAAGACTGCAACTATAAAGCAGTTAAGCTAAGAGTCATCATGAGGTCCCAGCAGGAATGTCACCTAAGCACCTGTAACACTTGGGCCTGACCCGAGTATTATTTAAGAAGTAAACAATAAATGGATCAGTCAAACCATTCTTATCCATAACATGAGACAATATGAAGAGATGTAATGAAAATGACAAAAGAATAAACAGGACGATTCATAAATATTATGAAATGCATGATGTCAACATATATGAAATCTCAGTTAATCTCATGATAAGCAAAGAACATATAACAATAAAAATTGACAAATAACTGTCAAACATAAATCAAATTGACGCGCATCGCATCAAAGTAATCATAGAAAATCATAGAAAACATCGTAAATAGGGCCTGCAGGTTCATAGAAGATGAGATACGATCTCTAGGTAGCTAACCCATTTGTTTGATCCGAAGCTCCCCAAGAATCCGGGTCGTGACCCCGGTAGAGGAAAACATAATTCATAGAAAGTCATCGAAGGTTGGACCGAAGTCCCATAGATGAAGGTCCCAATCGTAAAGTCCCACTAAGGCGATTGCGAACCAAACAATATGTTGAGAGACGGATATTAACGATCCGGGTGAATAGAAATTACTCCGAGCTAGTAATTATAAGGGAATGGCAACATGTCCCATAACCACATGCCATCCTCGAACATTTACAAACCCGTAACTGATTTCTATTCAAAACAGAGAAAATCACCACATAGGTTCAAACGAACGAGTCCGGTAGCTATTCGCCAAAATAAACATATAAGGGTTCATAGTCCTCAGTTTTATAAAGGTGAATAAACTAAATTTCTCGTCCGATCGATAGGATAAGGAATCGTATATAAATCAATAGTATTAGAACCGAATTTAAAAATTCAAATTTACTTTAAAGGGGTTGTATTTTAAAAACTGATTTAAACATTGGTTCAAAGTCCATTGGCAAATATAAAACCCCATATCCATTGTAGTTTAATTATCTATAAAGAAAACGTTGCCGTAGCGAATCAGACCCAAAGATCATACAACATCAAATCATATTTCATGGTTTTAAAACGACTGAAAACCAAACGAGACGGCGTGACAACGACAATCCGAACGAAGTCAAGATTGCCACGATACGCGCAGGGGAGTTTCGAAGGAGGTCGGGAGACACGTGGTCGCACGCCTCAATGCGCGACACAAAAGAAAAAAGGGGGAAAGTGGCGACCAGTTCTGGGCTTACGCCCAGGCTCGGCCACCGGTCGACCGTCCCAGCGGGGTCCGGTCGACTGGTTTGGAACAGAGACCCAAACGGTCGACTGGCCCCCCTAGGGCCAGTCGACCGGCTTGTGCCTGGGCATAAGCCCAGGCACAGCCCGGACCTGTCGACCGACCTACTTTGGTCGGTCGAACGGTTTTGCCTGGGCGTGAGCCCAGGCACCGGGGACGAGGTTTCGACCCTCTGTCGCGACCACTCCTTCTTCCGCACTCCTCTCCGGCCCTGCGACGACACTTTTCAGTATGTGTACAACTCCCATTAAAGCCGGAGACGAGTGTGATTGAACCCATATTCACATGAAGATTTTCGCACCAAAATTTCAACAAAACTTGAAATCAACATACATTCAAGAATAAACCATGAATCAAACTAATTCAAGCAAACATGAATCATCATGAATAGCCTACAATTACACTTGTACAAGCTAAAAGCTTGTGGCATTGATGTGAGTTCACAAGGAACTCACCTTGTTGTCAACGGAGCAATCAACCAGAAAAAATCCAAGCTAAAGGTGCTATCTTCTCACTAAAATCAACAAAGGCCAACCTACACATATGAGACCCAATAACCCTATGTATTAGGACATAGAGATTCTCAAATAGCGTAGAGAAGGTGATGGAGAAGATAGAAATTAACATACCTAAGCTAGGAGATGAAGAACACAACAAAGATTGGACTTTACTAAGATTCTAGGGCTTAGGATTTTAATTTCCCATTTTCTAAGCTTAGGAATACAAGAAGGAGTGTAAATGAAGAAGTAATGAGAGAGGGAGGTGGTTGGATGCCTATTTGTGCTAGCCAAATAGGTTAAGATGCCCAAGTTTGCCCTTTAGCCCCTCTAAACAACTCCAATTTTCCCGAATCCAAAACATATCAACGCTTATAGTCAAAAAGATTGTAAACGACGTTCCAGAACCAATGGAAGTGGTCCCGAGTCATAATTCAATCATTTACAAAAATTCACCTTTTTGGGCATAAAACTAGTATATCGATTCGATATTTTAAATATTCGCCTAATTTATTAACCATGAATTTTACGGGTTGTTACATAAAATGTAAATCAAAATGTAACTCTAAATCTAATCTTTTATTTACATCTAAAATGTAAATAAAAATGTATTTTTTTTTTAAATCAGTTCTTTTATTCACATCTAAGTGTAAATAAAATGATGCCCTTTTTTAACCTATTCTTTTATTTACATCAAAAATGTAAATGAAACTTTTTAATCTATCCTTTTATAAAATGTTAATAAAGATGTAACTTCAAATTTATTCTTTTTAAAAGAACAAAAATGTCTATTCTTGTGTAATCCCTATTATTGATCAAAAATGTATATTTTGATTTCATTCTCTTTAAATGACAAAAATGTATATTTTGTCACATTCTTTTTAATTGACCAAAAATGTATAATTTTTGGTTTCACTCTTTTAAATGACAAAAATTTATATTTCTAAATCAACTATTCTAATTTGTCAAAATTATTCATTTTGGTTTCAACAGTTCTAATTTGACAAAAAGGCCAATTTTGTTTTCAACTATTACATTTGACAAAAATGTTTTAACTCTTTTATTTAACAAAAATGTAGTTTTTGTTTTTAACTCTTTTATTTTGACAAATTGTACATTTTGTTTTCAACTAATATAACACCTTTATTTCCATAACTTTTCCTTATATTCTCTTAATGACAAATAAAAGAAGATTTTATTTGTTTACCTTTTCTATGTGTTCTAATCTTGTTTTTATTCGTAACTAATTCACAAATAAAAATGTACTTTCTTAAATTCATGTTTTTATTTGCAACTAGTTTGCAAATAAAAATTCACTTTTTCTAATCTTGTTTTTATTCGTAACCAATTCAAAAATAAAAATGTACTTTCTTAAATTCATGTTTTTATTTGCAACTAGTTTGCAAATAAAAATTCACTTTTTCTTATCTTGTTTTTATTCGCGATAAGAATGTACGTAAAAGGGTGCTTTTAAGTCTAAGTTTTTATTCACATCTAAAATGTGAATAATAATGTATTTTTAATTTTCATATCTCCATTTGCAACTAATTTGCAAACAAAAGTATACTTTTAAAATTCATGTCTTTTATTTACAACTGAAGAATGTAAAAATGTTCTTTTCTAACACATTTCTCATTTACATTAAAAAAAAAATGTAAATACAATATTCTTTTCTATTACAAGTTTTATTTACATGACAAATGTCAATACCATATTCTTCTTTCTAACATGTTTTATTCACATGAAAAGTGTAAATAAAAGTGTCATCGTAAATTGTTCTTTTTATTTACATAAAAATGTAAATAAAGGTGTCATCGCAAATTGTTCTTTTATTTACATAAAAAAATGTAAATAAAGGTGTCATCGTAAATTTGTTCTTTTTATTTACATAAGAAATGTAAATAAAGGTGTCATCATAAATTTGTTCTTTTTATTTACATAAAAAATGTAAATAAAGGTGTCATCATAAATTTGTTCTTTTTGTTTACATCAAAAATGTAAACAAAGTGATCTATATTAATCTATCCATCACATGCAGATTTAAATTAATAGAATGATTAAACTAGCATATCTATATCGATACATCACAAATCATCAAATCAGCCATTCAACAATTTCATAACATCGTAGATCTGGCCTATTAACATACATACAATTATTCAAGTAACGAGGAAAAATAATTAAATTATTTAATTATATAAAAATTAGAAGTCTCACATTGCTTTTTTTCTGAATTTTCAACGTGCTATGTTTCAGCTCTAGACAGTTCCAGGTTGTAGATCACGTTTCTGCGATTTCAACGGATCCGAAATTGTTCAATTCCGTTTCCGTATGACAAAGTTACAATGATTTACACATTGGATTATATTAAGAATAATTAAATTTATAATTAATAAATAATTACATCTTAATACTCTTGTTAACTACCTCCCCCATCGTCTGCTACCCGTCGTTCAGAAGGAACCCATCGTTCCATTGCAACATCCACCTGCGCACCACTCTTCAGAGGACTGGAGTTCGATCGGAGTTCACGCCTTGGCCGGCTCCATCACTGCCCCCAACCACGCTGAGCGCGAGGCCCCCACTACCCTCGAAAACGAACCCAAAGGCTGACCTTTGAGCTAGAATTTCTCCCAAATGACGAAGTTACAATTGATCTTAACCGTTGAAATTATAGAACTTGATATGCTCTTCAATTTGGCTTTAGAAGTTTCGAAATCATAGCTTAGATTAGGAGATTGGATCGATTTAGTTTTTGAATTTTTTGGCCATACAATGAGAGGGCGGCGGCTGTGTATTTTGAGGGTTAGGGTTTTAGTGTAACTTGAGAGTATATTTATATTAAAATATTATTTAATTGAACCCTTAAGGCCCGTTTAGCCACTAACTCCAATTCAGGTCCAACGACAGACATTCCTAGCTAATAACCCCCGTTCCGGATCCAATGAAACATGTCCCATCAGCCCAAACGAAAATTTTCAGCCAGTTTTCTTTAATTTAAAATAAATACATTTATTATTTAATTTAACCGTATAAATAAATTCACTGGGGCTACATATGGACCCTAAAAATTACAGAAAAAATATATTTGGCTTTGTTATGACAATACGGTCCTAACGAAATTAATTTCATTGAATTTTGAAACCGTTTGAAAAACGGTCATTTTTAAGTCGATTAAATTTGACTAAAATGGTCAAAACACATTTTCCTTTGCCACGCTCACATATTAATTCGAAAAATTCTGGAAAATTAAATTTAACAATAATTTGACTTTCCGGTTCCAACAAAAGTGGTTTCGTCGAAAACAGAGGTCGTTTGCAAAATGGCTATTTTTAAGGGTCATATATTATATCAAAATATATATAAATTCTATAGCGACTTTTCTAAATTTTAAACTGGACATAACTTACAACTTTTAAAGTGAAATTTCAGTTTCTTACATTCGTTCGAAAGATATTGTTAAACAGATTTAAATATTTTTGGTTTTACAGAAATTCGATTTATTTTGAATCCTGTACATTCAGTTAAAGTAAAAAATCAAAATTTCAAACTACAACGCTATTTTAAAACTCCTTTTATAATTAAATTAAATTTATTCGTTTTAACTTCGATTAAAATAAATTTTTAGTCGTTATTATTTAAAATAAATAATATTAAATGTTCAATTTCCTTTAAAATTTCTAAAATAAAAATTTTAAATTGGTCCTAAAATTCCGGGTTGTTACAATCTCCCCCACTTAAAATCTTTTCGTCCTCGAAAAGGAACGAAGCTAAAAGTTGTTTAATTATTATACCTCAAATTTTAAATTCTTTTATTGGTTTTAATTATTTTATTAGTTGACTAACTTTTCAAATATATATAACTTTTATATATCAAAAATCATATTTTCTATGGATGGATTATGTATATAATCACAAATACGTTAATTATAAACTTGTCACTCTCAACTCGTTCTAGGGCATTACTAACCCCATCTCTAATGAGTTTTCTCATTCTAGGATACTGCTGATCCCATCTCTAATGAGTATTCCTATTGGATATTACTAATCCAATCTCTAATGAGTCTTTTGTTCAGTTCTAATGAGTTATACCCCAAAAATTTGAGCTAACCAGAGCTCTGAAACCAACTGTAACGACAAGGATTTTTCCCGGACTTAATCGATCGCAAAATCGACCAAGACCGTTCAATTCCCGCATACGTTAACTTTGGGAATACAACACATCAGAACAATAACAGCAGACTTTTATAAACATTACATCAGAGTACAGAATATCAGAGTACATTGATAAATAAAGTACAGCGGAAGACTTATTACAATAAATTTAATACAGAGCAGCGGAACAAATAACTTAACATAGCGGAAGACCATCAATGCTCTGGACACAGCTTTAAGCTTCGATCCAGGATCCTGCTCAAGAGATAAATATCTGCAAAACAAGCTACTCGACTGCCTGTGTGGAAAATATGGGCACCCGAGTTTGCCAGTGCAACAAACTATAGGTCAGTCATGGGTCTGGTATGAGAAATCTTGCCTAACTTATCTAACAATATGGCAAATCATAGGATCACGCCGCTAATGCGGAACGGGTTTACTCCATTGGATTGCCAGTGCATAAAATAAAGTAAATCGTTAAACAACGCAATGCTTTTTAGAAAAATGAAACCATTATAAGACTCAAGTCCCATCACATAATGCAACACAAACCGGAGGATAGAGTTTCACCTTATAATGGTCAAAAGATGCTTGATACGATAAAACGGATTTAATATTAGTGTGTATATATTTCAAAAAAAATTCAATCATAATGTATCAATCATAGACAGCATAGTACCTCATCCTACTATGTTGCCATACTAGTTCTACAATCAAAATAGCAAGGTGTCGTATTGGAAATTGGATTTCCATCATGAATCAAGGCTAGGGATCGTCCTCTCCGATTGTAACGACCCGGGGAAAAGCTCGACGCTCGAGTTTTCGACAATAATACCTAAACCGTATTACCTGCCAAAAACCCAAGTATCGAACCCCAGATTGTCATGAGAAAGAATTTAGAGGGTGAGATAAGAAAGAAAGAAATATTAGAATAGAAGAAAGAAGAAGAACCACCCATCAGAATCTCACAGCGGAACGATAAAATAAAATATCAAATCTCTTTATACAAAAGAACTGTATATACATACCAATCATCAGAGTACAACATATATCAGTCACAACGGAAAATATCTTTATATACTAGTGGTGAAGCCTCCTGCTTCTAGCTCCTGAACTCCGAGCGAAACCTAACCTGGAAACATACTCGGTCTGACCCGAGCACATTTGATTTAAAACAAAATACACCGGTCAGTCTGGAATACTATCAGTGATAAATTCACAGCGCACACACAACTTGTTTAACTTTGGAAAATCCTTTATGAAATCAAAGGATAATAGTAAGACCAGTCCACACATAAACACGGACGGTTTTTACCTTACTATAACCCAAACCATTTTTGAAATCATACTTGCTCTGATATTATGATAATGTCTAAATACAGATAAATAACAATCTAGAGGAACACTTGCATCTCACGCTCCCCATATATAGCATACAATCGAAAACCGCGGGCGCTTATTGGATATTCGATTTCCAACTATGACAAGGTATGGGACCACCTTCCGCACGGGTATCTCTAGAGGCGAATACACTGTGTTCAACAAGAACGTCTTGCAACCCAGCCCACACATGACCGACCACTCATTTCGCTTGAGTGTATCGAATGTATATCACCGACGGTTGGGATCTGCAACCGCCTGCCCGAAAAGGGACAACATCGAATATAGATTAAAGAAGCAAATGGAATTTCTCTAAATCGGTGATCATACACCCTAATGGGAGCGACCCACATAGCCATGCTGCCTGCCCGATTTTTATCATTTCCTGGTTGATGAGGCTTGGGGCTAGGATTCCTTTTCAAACATCTGGCCACCATTCACTTTGAATGCCACATCGTCAGATCCGCCAGATATCACTAATTGATGTCCACAAACATACTCTATTGGGAGCTACCCAGATACGCTTGAAGAAATCAACGTACGTGATCCCTTTGGAAATACTCTGTCAGACATCTGTCCATACAAGTCATCCAGGAACAGAATGAACCGAAGGCACTCTCCTACCACATCCTTATAGGAATCACCCCAAGGATCAGTAGCGAGAAGTCCTTGCAAATCCGTGGATTCAACCACGACAGAATCACAAATCAAATAACTCTGGTTGCAAGCCAAATAAATTCAACCAGTAGTCCTTCCGCTTATGAAGATCCACGGTCTTCACTTGCTCCGTCTTCAATCGACGTCTCCACGTATTTGCTGGTCGGAATGGTTTTCGAATATGAATTCGATCCCGGTCTTTCCGTACCAACAATCGTATTGGGCCGGGTTTGATAGTCGGTGTTTTAACTATCAAATAACAAATGTGTGAATAACATCAGTTTGCTGATTCAGCACTTGACACAACTTGACCTCTTTAAAATATATTTAACAAAATTTCTTTTTGACTAACTCTGACTGATTTACTTTGATTGATTAACTCTAACTTGACTAACTCGACTTATTTAACTCAACAGGACTAACTTGATTTGATTACTCTTATCGATTAACTAATACTCGACTTAACTCCATTCGCTCGACTCTAGATTGCAGCGATCACAATGGTTACGCCTGATTCCCTCAGGAAACATCCGACCGCCGTAGGCTATCTGCAGCCCTACGAATTACGCCAGCAGTCGTGCGAAATGGAAACTCTTCCTGAATAATTATGGTTTGACTAACTCCAACTTAAATACGATATTCGATCAACTCTAATTGAATAAACAAATATTCGATATAATTTGAAAACAATATTCTTATTTCTTTTGAAAACAAATATTGGAATAGTGTTAATATGCTAAAACCTCGCATCAGGGTTCACTATCCCTCACAGCGGATAACCCGATTCCAACATCTTCACTTATCCCAAACTAATACCATTCCTCGATAATAGTGAAACCGATCAAGTTGGGGTATTTTAATTACCTCTCAGACCTTGATCGACAATGTTCTTACCTCAGAATAAGTACCAGTTTGAAACTTAAATACCTCACAAATCTTACTTACTATCTTGGTTTCAAATTTGGTTTTAAAACCTGTCTCTTATATTTGAAATCCTCGTACCATTTTTACTTAATTCCTTTAATTAAGTAAATATTTACCCAATCATAACTTTTAACATAAACATCATTTCACTTATACCATTTTGATTTAAAATCAAAATCTCTTATCAAATACTTTGCTTTATTCTATTGAAATTCTTAATGTAAACCTTGGTGTTGGATTTCATAACTAACGACTCTTTACACCCTTCTTTAATATAATTCAACCCACTTTGGTTTACTTTGCTAAATTTAAATATTAAGGAAAAAGCTTATTTAAACCTCTGCGTTCAACGAAAAATCCAAATCACAAATCTAGTTTAAACCTTGGATTATAACCCCTTTTTAAGTTACTCAAATAACTTAAATAAATTAAAGTCACCATTTAATTTGTTTAAAAACAGTTATCCTATTTTACCAACTCATAGGTAATTTCTTTGCCCTTTTGCCTTATCACTTGTTTTCATCATACGATGTTACTACTTAAACCATTTGAATAATTCTTCTATAAACTTGATTAAAATATTTGTTTATAAATTTCAAATTTGATTACTTATATAAAATCACTGAAAATCTTCAATCCAGTTATAAAACAATTTATAACTTTGAAACTGCGTCGTTTCACCAAACGGTCGAACGACGTCCAAACAACACATTTTAGGCCATTCACTACCAATTACCAAATCAACACTGTCGGTTGATTTTAAACACAACCCAGGTGAATATCTATTCAACCATCACACTCTACAGGGTTTTCTATTATATGGGGTTCAATCAGTTCAATATCAACAATATAAATAAACAAACAACATATAAAATATTTGAGGAATCCGGTCGAATCCCTCCAACCTGTTCTTCCCTGCATCACAGCTCATTATACATTTCATAATAATATATGAAATAAATTTCAATAATCTAATATGAGGCACACTAGCCGATGCCACCACCACCAATCGACAGACCTCACAACCCCCTTCCATTATCCTTCAGATCCCTGACCCCACAACCACCCTAGATGCCGGAATCACCTCAACTTCGATCGCCACTTTTGCAAACAACCCAAAATCAATCTATTCCGATCATCTAGCAATTTCTCTCTCCTCAGACCATTGTAAGACCTGAGACCACAACCAAAACGAAGCCTCGTCCCTCCTCTACAAAATCTCCAAGGTCCCGGCTTCCCAAATCAACCCCCTAGCCCGCAAAACGAGGAAAAACGAAAATGGAATTTGCTGGTTTTAAGCCGATTCCGGCCACCACATGTGTTCGTTCACCCCCAACTTTTCACAGCAGGTCCGCGTCGACCCGATCTACAGCTTTTGCTTTGGAACCACCCACGAATTCTTCACGGATTGAGAGAATTAATTGATTTTGTAATTGAGGACTTTTTTGCAAATTTACGTGAGAATTTCTGATTATGGAGGCTAGGGTTTCATCCTTAGGACCTAATATAGTGTGGGAAAATATTTATTTAAGTTGATTTGACCAACGATGTTGACTAACGATATTTTATTTCGTACCTATCGCGTTTTCGAACATCGTTTATTCGCTGCTGCGCTCACATACGAACCCCGTTCGTGATGCGACTGGACGGCATATCATAATTTGATGATACGGCCCTAACGAAACTTGTTTCGTCGAATTCCGAGTTCGTTTGCTCGAATGGCCCTCGTTCACGTCCAAATGGTCGTTTTTATTTACATTTTATTTTGCCACGCTCACAAATTAACCCCGATTGACACGCCACTTGAAATCTAGCAATAATTTGCCGTTGCGGTCCCAATAAAATTTATTCCGTCGAAAACTAAGGCCGTTTGAATAAAGGCCCTTTTATAACTGGCCAATTCGAATAAAATAAACCAATTTAAAAATACCTCAATATAATATTAATAAAATATTGAAATTGGCCATTCATGACCAGAATATCGTATACTACCACAATAAGATAACTCGGGTTGAGTTTGAAGTCAAATCGATATTATAAATATTTAAAAACCCTTTTATTTAATATAAATAACGTTATAATATATAACGAAATTCCACAGCGACCTTTTCAAAATTTGATTTGGGCATAAAATAAAATCTACAACACGAAAACTCGATTTTTCTCTGCCATTGGAAAGATATCGTCAAACTGGTCCCAGCGTTTCTTGTTTCGAGAAAATCCGACTTATTTTGAACCCTGTACGACCGATTGAAGTTCAAAACGCCAAATCGCGAACTGCCGCGCCGCTGCAGTTCGTTTTATAATTAAATTATAAACCATATCGCTCGACCGTCGTTATATAAACGAAATCGCCCCGATAATTCAACACGAACGATATTAAACCATTTTAAAATTGCCCGATCACGTTATACTGTAAATTCGACATTTTCCCAAATATGCCGAAAATAAAAATATTATTATATTATTAATATAATTTAAATATTCAAATTAAAATGGTCTAAATCGATTATTTATATTCAAATCAATATTTTAAATAATTAAAATATCTCAATAAAATGGCCAGAAACGCGGGACGTTACATTCCTTCCCCCTTAAAATAATTTCGTCCTCGAAATTGCTAAGGTAGAAAGAACGTCACAACCCATTATCTTTATAATAATATTTAATTTAAAACTCGATTTTATTTAAATCCAATTGGCTTTAAAACCAAATTAATTCCAATAAAAGAATTTCCCAAAAATTTCCTAACACCTTAAATTTTGGGAAATTTTTGGCAGAGTCTCCCCTGTACGGAGGACATCTGCAATATCGTAGGTTCAAGAAACATATATACATCGACTCTCATGGTCGGAAAAATTCAAAATCCAAACTCAAAACCCAAATAAAACCAAAAATTTCATATTTGCGTAGGCGTACCTTTTTGCGAGCGTTATTACGCGATAAGCGATAATTTATTCTCGAGCTTGCTTAGTTATTACGCAGCTCTATCCAAACTGGATTCAATTAACTCCAGAATTTTCTCTCTTGGATGGATTTTAAAGCTGAATTGGCTCTTCAGCACCTGTCCTCAACTCAAATGAATTCATTAGTCATCAAAACAATGTCAGGTATTCAAAACATCCATATCATTCAATCCAACCATATTCAAAACATCCATTTCTTTAATTATCCATTCAAATTTATTTATCTGGATTGATTTATTCAACTTATTTATTTCATATTGGTTTTAAACCAAATCGTTTCATGTTCAGGTTATATCCATGAGATCGAGCACATCATCCAAACATATCATTCAATCAACATTAACAAATCCAAATAATTTTCCCATACTATAATAATCAATACTTATATTTTATTATAAAATAAATCGGGCAAAAAGAATTTCAAAAATAATTTTATATCAAACTTAAAAATGCGCGCTCTCGTATATACACTCAAACTCAATCTAGGGTACTGCTAACCCCATCTCTATCGAGTCACACCACAGAGCCAAGGTTATCTCTAAACCAATAGCTCTGATACCACTGTAATGACCCGAGGAAAAGCTCGACGCTCGAGTTTTCGACAATAATACCTAAATCGTATTACCTGCCAAAAACCCAAGTATCGAACCCCAGATTGTCATGAGAAAGAATTTAGAGGGTGAGATAAGAAAGAAAGAAATATTAGAATAGAAGAAAGAATAAGAACCACACATCAGAATCTCACAGCGGAACGATAAAATAAAATATCAAATCTCTTTATACAAAAGAACTGTATATACATACCAATCATCAGAGTACAACATATATCAGTCACAGTGGAAAAATATCTTTATATACTAGTGGTGAAGCCTCCTGCTTCTAGCTCCTGAACTCCGAGCGAAACCTAACCTGGAAACATACTCGGTCTGACCCGAGCACATTTGATTTAAAAAAAATACACCGGGTCAGTCTGGAATACTATCAGTGATAAATTCACAGCACACACACAACTTGTTTAACTTTGTAAAATCCTTTATGAAATCAAAGGATAATAGTAAGGCCAATCCACACATAAACACGGACGGTTTTTACCTTACTATAACCCAAACCATTTTTGAAATCATACTTGCTCTGATATTATGATAATGTCTAAATACAGATAAATAACAATCTAGAGGAACGCTTGCATCTCACGCTCCCCATATATAGTATACAATCGAAAACCGCGGGCGCTTATTGGATATTGGATTCCCAACTATGACAAGGTATGGGACCACCTTCCGCACGGGTATCTCTAGAGGCGAATACACTAGGTTTAACAAGAACGTCTTACAACCCGGCCCACACATGACCGACCACTCATTTCACTTGAGTGTATCGAATGTATCTCATCGACGGTTGGGATCAGCAACCGCCTGCCCGAAAAGGGACAACATCGAATATAGATTAAAGAAGCAAATGGAATTTCTCTAGATAGGTGATCATACACCCTTATGGGAGCGACCCACATAGCCATGCTGCCTGCCCAATTTTTGTCATTTCCTGGTTGATGGGCTTGAGGCAAGGATTCCTTTTCAAACATCTGGCCACCATTCACTTTGAATGCCACATCGTCAGATCCGCCAGATATCACTAATTGACGTCCACAAACTACTCTATTGGGAGCTACCCAGGTACGCTGAAATCAACGTACGTGATCCCTTTTGAAATACTCTGTCAGACATCCGTCCATACAAGTCATCCAGGAATAGGATGAACCGAAGGCACTCTCCTACCGCATCCTTATAGGAATCACCCCAAGGATCAGTAGCGAGAAGTCCTTGCAAATCCGTGGATTCAACCACGACAGAATAACAAAGCAAATAACTCTGGTTGCAAGCCAGAGAAATTCAACCAGTAGTCCTTCCGCTTATGAAGATCCACGGTCTTCACTTGCTCCGTCTTCAATCGACGTCTCCACATATTTGCTGGTCGGAATGGTTTTCGAATATGAATTCGATCCCGGTCTTTCCGTACCAACAATCGTATTGGGTCGGGTTTGATAGTCGGTGTTTTAACTATCAAATAACAAATGTGTGAATAACATCAGTTTGCTGATTCAGCACTTGACACAACTTGACCTCTTTAAAATATATTTAACAAAATTTCTTTTTGACTAACTCTTACTAATTTACTTTGATTGATTAACTCTAACTTGACTAACTCGACTTATTTAACTCAACAGGACTAACTTGATTTGATTACTCTTATCGATTAACTAATACTCGACTTAACTTCATTCGCTCGACTCTAGATCGCAGCGATCACAATGGTTATGCCTGATTCCCTCAGGAAACATCCGACCGCTGTAGGCTATCTGCAGCCCTGCGAATTATGCCAGTAGTCGTGCGAAATGGAAACTCTTCCTGAATAATTATGGTTTGACTCACTCCAACTTAAATACGATATTCGATCAACTCTAATTGAATAAACAAATATTCGATATAATTTGAAAACAATATTCTTACTTCTTTTGAAAACATGTAATGACCCGCATTTTTAGCTGTTGAATAATTAATTTATTTAATTATTTAAATATCGTTTTGGCAATATCGAAGACCTGAATTAAATAAAAATGATTATTTAATTTATTTAAATAATAAAATAAAATATATTTATTTCTGAAATAGTCAGAAATAGTGGAATTGACAATATTGTGTAAACTGGACAATTGAAAATATATAATTCAGTTTATATTGAATTATATTGACGAATAATCTTATAAAGGCCAGTTGAATGTATAATTATATTATAATTAAAAACGAGCTCGAAATGGCGCTGTAGTTCGCTATTTGGCGATTTGAACTTCAACTGAATGTACAGGGTCCGTTTTAAATCGGATTTCTATGAAACAAGAAACACACGGAGCTGGTGAAGTATATTTTTCTAAGGAAAGAGAAAAATCGGGATTTCATCGTGTAGATTTTGATATATGTCCAAATCAAATTTTAGAAAAGTCGCTATGGAATTCCTTTATAATTTATAACGATTTATAAAGGAAATTTCAATATAAATTGAAATACCGATATAATATGGATTTGGAATATCGAGCTATAAATCCATATAGGAATATTTAGGAGCTGTGGTATATTCTATGTGAATATATACGATAATATTAAATTATTAATATTATATTCAATTGTATTTAAATATATTTATATATTTAAAAGGGCTATTTAGAGCTTTAAAAAATAGCTACTTTTGCAAACGACCTCAGAATTCGATAAAACTAATTTTGTTGGATCCGCAACATCAAATTATTGTTATATGTCAAGTTTTGTGATTTTTAGAGTCAGTATATGGTCGTACGGATTTTTAGAGTGAAAAACAGATGATAAATTGACCTTTAAAAATACGCTGTGTGAGCAAACGGAGTCGGAATTCGACGAAACCAGTTTCGTTGGGACCGTAATGTCGAACTATAGCTGCATGTCCAGTTTCGTGATTTTTGGGTATTGTATGTGACCATGGGGATTTTTAAAGATGGATATAAACAACATTGGATTAAAATTGAATATAAAATTCAATATAAAAATAATATAAAATTTCTATATAAACACCTTAACAATCGTCAAACCTAATTTTCATTTGCCACGGTCAACCCATAATCCGTCGCCAACAAATTCATTTCTTCCGTGAAGATTTTGATCTTCCAAAAAAATAATAACAATTGAAATAAAATTGCAGAAATTGACAAACTCATATATCTTGGTTCAGGAGGTATTACTCTTCGATTATATGTGTGTTTGGAATGGTTCGGTTGCTTTTGGGATTCGCTGTTTTAACACAGCGTGAATTAGGGTTCGCTGTATTTGATGGCGGTCATCGTTCTGGTCAACGGTGAAGAGGGATAGTGGCGGCGTTGGGAAGAGAGTGAAGCGAGGGTCGTTCTGATGATGGTTTGATGGATTTCCGTGAAGTTCAATGTCGATCGAACTACTACAGGCGGCTCGCGTGAGTCCAGGTCATGGCGAGAAGAAGCAATCGGGTTTGGTAACAGGGGTATGAGCTGTTAGAGATTCCTATGAGCAAGATGATGGTATTATTAGTTGAGTTTAAATGTTGAGATGGGATTGGGTTCGAAGGAGTTTCGGTGATGTATAACTGAGAGGAGCTTACGGGATTAGCTGAAAGGGGAGAGGGCACTGTTCATTTCGAGTGTGGGTGAATGGTTATGGGCCGGGAAAAGGTTAAAACCCAAATCAATTGTTATTTAGTTTATTTAATTTAAATAACTGTATTTACTTCTAAATGTCATAACTCGACCATACGATATCAGAATCACGAACGGTCGGATCCGACAGGATCGTATAAACGACGGAAACATTCTGGAACTAACTGGGAATGGATTGGAGCTCGTTTGAATCTACGGCGAATTTAATTGTTTGATTCAAATCAAATAACAGTTTATCGTTCTTTAACGATGAACTTCCAAAGTGAGTAAAACTCACCAAATCTGAACAGTTATATTTTTATAACGTATTTTTAGAACTGTTAATCATCTGTTGATTGTTGTGTGTTGGTTGGTTGATTGAACTGCTAGTCAGTTAGTGGAAATTATATATATATATATATATATATATATATATATAAACATATATATATAAACCGTTAAATATTTATATATTGATCCTGCTATCAGAATAATTTATGTTGAACTGAAAGTGATGATAATCATATTGTGTAACATCTGTGGATGCAGGAAAACAGGTTGGAGGAATCCGACTGGATTCCTCAACAGTTATTTTATTGTTTTTCATATATTGTGATATATGATGTAGTGTTAAATCTGTGGTTGATTATATGTGTTTGGATGAGATTGGTCATCGTGATTTGATATGTTAAGTACCATAAAATATCGGAATGGGAAAAGGAGATTTTCAAAGTGATATTGAAAACAGAATATTTATAAAGTGGAATATTTATAAATAAGAGATATTTATAAAGCGGAATATTTATAAATAAGAGATATTTATAAAGTGGAATATTTATAAATAAGAAATATTTATAAATTGGAATATTTATAAATAGGAGATATTTAGAAAAGGAAATAAATGGCGAACCATTTTCTTTTTGAATGGAAAGGCCTGTGTGGCGGATTTGGGGATTTTCCCGATGCTCCCGGTACAAAGGAGGTTATGGCGAGTTTTTCCGGGAATTTAAGGAGTTAGAATATTTTTACGAATAAATTTGAAAAAGGGAATATTTGTAAACCATTTACAAATATAATTGAAAAGGAAAACGTTATAATAAGGGAAACGTTATAAAGCAGAAACCATTATAAAGAGGAAAACGTTATTAAAAGGAAATCATTTAAAGTGAAGAACCGTTACTAAAAGTAAATCTTTATAAATGAATAAACGCTGTTAAAAGGAAATCTATTCAAATGAATAAACGTTATAAAAAGGGAAATCTTTATAAAGCAAAGGAGTTAACCAGTTGGGTTAAGTAAGTCAAGTTAACCAGTTGGGTTAAGTAAGTCAAGTTAACCAGTTGGGTTAAGTAAGTCAAGTTAACCAGTTGGGTTAAGTAAGTCAAGTTAACCAGTTGGGTTAAGTAAGTTAGAGTTAATCAGTAGAGTTAACCAGTTAGAGTTAACCAGTTAGAGTTAAACAGTTAGAGTTAACCAGTTAGAGTTAATCAGTTAGAGTTAACCAGTTCAGTAGAGTTAACCAGTTCAGTTAGAGTTAACCAGTTCAGTTAGAGTTAACCAGTCAAGTTAACCGGTTGAGTTAAGTAAGTCGAGTTAACCAGTTAGAGTTAATCAGTTAGAGTTAATACAAATAAGATGCCATTTTGTATGACTGCTAGCGTAATTCACAGGGATGTAAATAGCCTAAGGCGGTCGGATGTTTCCTGAGGGAATCAGGCGTAACCATTGTGATCGTTGCGATCTAGAGTCAAGCGAATGGAGTTAAATCGAATATTAGCTATTCGAAATAAAGTTAAAACAGACATAGTTAATCGAATATAGTTTATTCGAAAAAGAGATAATCGAATATGGTATTCAAAGTAAGTTAATCGAATCAGAGATATTCGAAGTGAGTTAATCGAATCAGAGATATTCGAAGTGAGTTAATCGAACAAGAGATATTCGAAGTGAGTTAATCGAATCAGAGATATTCGAAGTAAGTTAATCGAATCTAGTTATTAGATTGGAGTATTCGAGTAAGAGTTATAGAAGAAGAGTTTACCAAATAGGAGTTGATAATTTAGTTTTTCGTTATTTATTCGAGTTAGGAAATAAGAGTTAGATTAAAGTTATTATATTCAGAAGCAGGAAATTATAACACCACTGTTATAATCAAATGATTCTGTAAAGGAGTTGGACTCGTAAATTATATCCGGAAGTTACGTAAGGAAGTGTTAAAGAGTTAAAAGATGAACTTACCTTATTTCGAGATTTGAATGTTGCTCAGTTAAGGTCTGAGAGGTAGTTATACCCCAACTTGATTGACTTCGTTTTTAATTTAGAAATGGTTAAGGTTCGAGAGTGAAAGTGGTTAAGTGAATTTAGTAAATAAGTATGGTGGTTTGAATTGTCGTCGCGATGTTGATTTAAACATCTGTTTAAACCCAAGTAAAGAAGATTTGGAAATTTTTCCAAATAGAATCAGAAATGTAATCAAATATTGAAATTGGAAATATGAATTAGAAAAGGAAATGTTCATGTATAAGGAATTAAGAAATGGAGTTAAGCTAAATCAGAAACTGATTGGAGATTAGTTATGTTGAACAGTTTTCTGAGTATCGATCTGATGTTGGTTTCGACCTTCGGGATTTATACTTGGGTGGTCGTTCTCTTACTAGTTTACAGTTAGGGGCTGAAAGTTGTAGAGGAATAGTGATACGTAAATAAGTTATGGAAATGTTTTCCAGTGTTAATGTATATTTTCTAAATATTGAAAATAAGGAAATATGAATATATATATATATAAATATATATATGATTGATGATTGATTGATAGAATTTCCATTTGGAAATAATATCGTTGTTTGCACACGTATTTTTCTTTGATAGTTAACTCATCGACTATCGAAGTTTTTGACCATTTTAACGTTGTTAATATGGAGAGACCGGTTGGATTATTATCCAAAGAACCACTCTGTATTGGCATAAGCATTGCGAATCATATATGCCAAAGATAATTGAAGACGGAGTAAAAGTGCAAGGGCTATTGTATAAGTCTTAGATAACAGTGCCTAAGATGGATGTACTGAATAGTGCCTTCGGTTTGTCCAGTCCCAGGACAACTTGTATGGACGAAGGTCTGACAGAGTATATCTGGTACATCACGTAAGTTGATCGTTTCAAACGTATTTACGTTGGTGGTGGAGGAATTCGTTTCTCTTAGCTTATACCCATGGTATTTTTGGGGAAATCAATTTGTGATTTAAAGGGTATGACGATGTGACATTCTAAGTGAATGAAGATATGATATGTAAAAAGACGAGCGTAGCTTCTGTCCTCACATCCGGTAAATGAAAGAAATCGGGCAGGCAGCATGGCTAAGTCGGTCGCACCGAAGTAGGGTGTATAATCACCTATCTAGAGAATATTCATTTGCTTCTTAAATCTATCAATGTTGTCCCATATATATATGGGAACGGTTGCTGATCCCAACCGTTGGTGATGTACATTCGATACACTCAAGAGAAATGAGTGGTCGGTCATGTGTGGCTGAGTTGCAAGATGTTCTTGTTGAACTCCAGTGTATCGTTCCTAGAGTACACTGATCAGAAGGTGGTTCCCTACCTTGTCATAGTTGGAAATCCATTACCCAATACGTGCTTTCGGTTTTGATTGTATACTATATATGTAGAACGTGAGATAAAAGCGTTTCTGCTAGTTTGATACCAATTTGTACTTAGACATTATTATAATATCAGAATGATATTGTTTACAAAGTTGTTTGGATTCTCATAAGGGAAAAACCCGTTCTGTTATACGGCGTGGTCTTATAAGATTTCATTTACTTGTTTAAACTGTTTTACTCATACCAGTCCCATGACTGACCCGGAGTTTATTTTGTTTTGTTTCCCTAAACTCTTGGGTGCCTAATTTTGTACGGGCAGTCAAGCAGTCGGGATTTTACAGATGCACTTGGAGAGCTAGGAGCAGGAGGCTTCAGGATTCTATAGCTATTATTATTTCCACTGTGTTGTAAGTGCTGTACTCTGATAAGTGCTATTGTATATATAACTGTTTGTATTCCAAAAGTCATGTTATATTTTATTTGTTCCGCTGTGAGATTCGTGTTTACTCTGATGATGATGTTCTTCTTCTTCTTCTATTCTATTAGTTCTATCTTATCTATTCTCACCCTCTAACTTCTTTCATTAACTTTTCGATTTTTCCGATGTTCGGTTGTTTGATATGTGTTGTATATCAGATAACCAAAGTCGCCAAAAACAGGGTCGTTACAGTTGGTATCAGAACTTAAGGTTAAATGATTTACCTTGTCTCTGTGGCGTGACTCGGTAGAGATGGGGTTAGTAATACCCTAGATTGAGTTTGAGTGTATATATACGAGTGAACGTATTTGTTATTTGATATAAAAATTTGTTTTATATTGTGGAGATTTATTGGTTGAGTGGCTTATGAATTCTGGTCGATCAGTCTGATCCACTGTATCGGTAGGAGTTTTATAAACACTTGAATACGGTGAACCGACATGGTATGTTTTGAAAAGAGGGTAAATGGAAAAATTTAACCCAAATGTATTTGATATAGTATATTGGTTGTGTTGGTTGTTATTATAATCAAGTAAGATTATAAAAAGGTGAAATGGTTATAAATAACTAATAAGAATTCATATAAGTAAAGTATATGAAATAAGATGAAGTGAATCTGAATTTAAATTAGATTTGGAATTAAAATAAGGAAATTTTAAGTTCTTGGGAGATTTTGAAAACGTTTTTCAAACTGAAAGTGATTTAGTATTGAACTCACTTCGATTGCTGGAAAATAGATTCTGATGATGAATCGCGACATCATCAGTGTTCATTTTCGAGTTCTAAGTGACGGATTACTACCAAAGGTTTTGTTTTTGAATTGTTTTAAGAAAAATAAGTTATTTAGAAATTCAAAGGTTTTGAATTGGGATTTATGATTTCAAATTGATTTGACAGAAACCCAGGAATTTAAGTTCTGAAATCAAAAATTAACTAATAAAGTTAAATAGATTGAGATGGTATAAATGAATGAATAAATTGAAATTTAACTTAAACCCAAGTTAAATAAAAATTTAATTGGAATTAGAAATAATCTAGAATGGAACCAAATTGATAAGTCAATAATTTGGAATTTGGTATTGGGGTTCGAGTGAAATTCGATTTGGATTTGAGGATATGAACTGATTGGAATTTTATTGAGATAACACCGGTATATGCTGAGTTGATAGCATATGGAAGTGATAGAGTTGATATGCCCGACAAAAAGGTACCAGTTTATATTATATATGGGTTTGAGATTTTGATGAGCCGAATTGGCAAGCCGCTTGGCTGTTTGATTTTCTTTTGGGTTGGAGAAGGCCTAGAGAGGCGAGTTGGAGTTTTACCGATAGGGCTGTACAAAGGAGGTTATGGCGAAATTTTTCAAAAAGTTAAGGTGTTAGAAAATTTTCAGAATTTTTGAAAAATTTAGTTAGTCGGAATAAATTAATATTTTAGTCGATATTAATTGGTTCAGTTGAAACCGGAGATAAGAGGTAAACAGATAAATTTTTACCCAGTAGATAGGGTCGTCCCCTACCTTAGCAATTTCGAGGGCGAAATTATTTTAAGGGGGAAAGATTGTAATGACCCGCATTTTTAGCTGTTGAATAATTAATTTATTTAATTATTTAAATATCATTTTGGCGATATCGACGACCTGAATTAAATAAAAATGATTATTTAATTTATTCAAATAATAAAATAAAATATATTTATTTCTGAAATAGTCAGAAATAGTGGAATTGACAATATTGTGTAAACTGGACAGTTGAAAATATATAATTCAGTTTATATTGAATTATATTGACGAATAATCTTATAAAGGCCAGTTGAACGTATAATTATATTATAATTAAAAACGAGCTCGAAATGGCGCTACAGTTCGCTATTTGGCGATTTGAACTTCAACTGAATGTACAGGGTCCGTTTTAAATTGGATTTCTGTGAAACAAGAAACACACGGAGCTGGTGAAGTATATTTTTCTAAGGGAAGAGAAAAATCGGGATTTCGTCGTGTAGATTTTGATGTATGTCCAAATCAAATTTTAGAAAAGTCGCTATGGAATTCCTTTATAATTTATAACGATTTATAAAGGAAATTTCAATATAAATTGAAATACCGATATAATATGGATTTGGAATATCGAGCTATAAATCCATATAGGAATATTTAGGAGCTGTGGTATATCCTATGTGAATATATACGATAATATTAAATTATTAATATTATATTTAATTGTATTTAAATATATTTATATATTTAAAAGGGTTATTTAGAGCTTTAAAAAATAGCTACTTTTGGAAACGACTTCAGAATTCGACGAAACTAATTTTGTTGGATCCGTAACATCAAATTATTGTTAGATGTCAATTTTCGTGATTTTTAGAGTCTGTATATGGTCGTATGGATTTTTAGAGCGAAAAACAGATGATAAATTGACCTTTAAAAATACGCTGTGTGAGCAAACGGAGTCGGAATTCGACGAAACCAGTTTCGTTGGGACCGTAATGTCGAACTATAGCTGCATGTCCAGTTTCGTGATTTTTGGGTATTGTATGTGACCATGCGGATTTTTAAAGATGGATATAAACAGCATTGGATTAAAATTGAATATAAAATTGAATATAAAAATAATATAAAATTTCTATATAAACACCTTAACAATCCTTAAACCTTATTTTCGTTTGCCACAGTCAACCCATAATCCGCCGCCACCAAATTCATTTCTTCGGTGAAGATTTTGATCTTCCAAAAAAATAATAACGATTGAAATAAAATTCCAGAAATTGACAAACTCATATATCTTGGTTCAGGAGGTATTACTCTTCGATTATATGTGTGTTTGGAATGGTTCGGTTGCTTTTGGGATTCACTGTTTTAACACAGCGTGAATTAGGGTTCGCTGTATTTGATGGCGGTCATCGTTCTGGTCAACAGTGAAGAGGGATAGTGGCGGCGTTGGGAAGAGAGTGAAGCGAGGGTCGTTCTAATGATGGTTTGATGGATTTCCGTGAAGTTCAATGTCGATCGAACAACTACAAGGGGCTCGCGTGAGTCCAGGTCGCGGCGAGAAGAAGCAGTAGAGTTTGGTAGCAGGGGTATGAGCTGTTAGAGATTCCTATGAGCAAGATGATGGTATTATTAATTGAGTTTAAATGTTGAGATGGGATTGGGTTCGAAGGAGTTTCGGTGATGTATAACAGAGAGGAGCATACGGGATTAGCTGAAAGGTGAGAGGGCACTGTTCATTTCGAGTGTGGGTGAATGGTTATGGGCCGGGAAAATATTAATGCCCAAATCAATTGTTATTTAGTTTATTTAATTTAAATAACTGTATTTACTTCTAAATGTCATAACTCGACCATACGATATCAGAATCACGAATGGTCGGATCCGACAGGATCATATGAACGAGGGCAACATTCTGGAACTGACTGGGAATGGATTGGAGCTCGTTTGAATCTACGGCGAATTTAATTGTTTGATTCAAATCAAATAACAGTTTATCGTTCTTTAACGATGAACTGCCAAAGTGAGTTAAACTCACCAACTCTGAACAGTTATATTTTTATAACGTATTTTTAGAACTGTTAATCATCTGTTGATTAATGTGTGTTGGTTGGTTGATTGAACTGCTAGTCAGTTAGCGGAAATTATATATATATATAAACATATATATATATATATATATATATATATATATATATATATATATAAAAACTGTTAAATATTTATATATTGATCCTGCTATCAGAATAATTTATGTTGAACTGAAAGTGATGATAATCATATTGTGTAACATCTGTGGATGCAGGAAAACGGGTTGGAGGAATCCGACTGGATTCCTCAACAGTTATTTTATTGTTTTTCATATATTGTGATATATGATGTAGTGTTAAATATGTGGTTGATTATATGTGTTTGGATGAGATTGGTCATCGTGATTTGATGTGTTAAGTACTATAAAATATCAGAATGGGAAAAGGAGATTTTCAAAGTGATATTGAAAACAGAATATTTATAACGTGGAATATTTATAAATAAGAGATATTTATAAAGTGGAATATTTATAAACAAGAGATATTTATAAAGTGGAATATTTATAAATAAGAAATATTTATAAATTGGAATATTTATAAATAGGAGATATTTAGAAAAGGAAATAAATGGCGAACCATTTTCTTTTTGAATGGAAAGGCCTATGTGGCGGGTTTGGGGATTTTCCCGATGCTCCCGGTACAAAGGAGGTTATGGCGAATTTTTCCAGGAATTTAAGGAGTTAGAATATTTTTAAGAATAAATTTGAAAAAGGGAATATTTGTAAACCATTTACAAATATAATTGAAAAGGAAAACGTTATAATAAGGGAAACGTTATAAAGCAGAAACCGTTATAAAGAGGAAAACGTTATTAAAAGGAAATCATTTAAAAAGTGAAGAACCGTTACTAAAAGTAAATCTTTATAAATGAATAAACGCTGTTAAAAGGAAATCTGTTCAAATGAATAAACGTTATAAAAAGGGAAATCTTTATAAAGCAAAGGAGTTAACCAGTTAGGTTAAGTAAGTCAAGTTAACCAGTTGGGTTAAGTAAGTAAAGTTAACCAGTTGGGTTAAGTAAGTCAAGTTAACCAGTTGGGTTAAGTAAGTCAAGTTAACCAGTTGGGTTAAGTAAGTCAAGATAACCAGTTGGGTTAAGTAAGTCAAGTTAACCAGTTGGGTTAAGTAAGTTAAAGTTAATCAGTAGAGTTAACCAGTTAGAGTTAACTAGTTAGAGTTAAACAGTTAGAGTTAACCAGTTAGAGTTAATCAGTTAGAGTTAACCAGTTCAGTAGAGTTAACCAGTTCAGTTAGAGTTAACCAGTTCAGTTAGAGTTAACCAGTCAAGTTAACCGGTTGAGTTAAGTAAGTCGAGTTAACCAGTTAGAGTTAATCAGTTAGAGTTAATCAATTAGAGTTAATACAAATAAGATGCCATTTCGTACGACTGCTAGTGTAATTCGCAGGGCTGTAAATAGCCTAAGGCGGTCAGATGTTTCCTGCGGGAATCAGGCATAACCATTGTGATCGCTGCGATCTAGAGTCAAGCGAATGAGTTAAATCGAATATTAGCTATTCGAAATAAAGTTAAAACAGACATAGTTAATCGAATATAGTTATTCGAAAAAGAGATAATCGAATATGGTATTCGAAGTAAGTTAATCGAATCAGAGATATTCGAAGTGAGTTAATCGAATCAGAGATATTCGAAGTGAGTTAATCGAATCAGAGATATTCGAAGTGAGTTAATCGAATCAGAGATATTCGAAGTGAGTTAATCGAATCTAGTTATTAGATTAGAGTATTCGAGTAAGAGTTATAGAAGAAGAGTTTACCAAATAGGAGTTGATAATTTAGTTGTTCGTTATTTATTCGAGTTAGGAAATAAGAGTTAGATTAAAGTTATTATATTCTGAAGCAGGAAATTATAACACCACTGTTATAATCAAATGATTCTGTAAATGAGTTGGACTCGTAAATTATATCCGGAAGTTACGTAAGGAAGTGTTAAAGAGTTAAAAGATGAACTTACCTTATTTCGAGATTTGAATGTTGCTTAGTTAAGGTTTGAGAGGTAGTTATACCCCAACTTGATTGACTTCGTTTTTAATTTAGAAATGGTTAAGGTTCGAGAGTGAAAGTGGTTAAGTGAATTCAGTAAATAAGTATGGTGGTTTGAATTGTCGTCGCGATGTTGATTTAAACATCTGTTTAAACCCAAGTAAAGAAGATTTGGAAATGTTTTCCAAATGGAATCAGAAACGTAATCAAATATTGAAATTGGAAATATGGGTTAGAAAAGGAAATGTTCATGTATAAGGAATTAAGAAATGGAGTTAAGCTAAATCAGAAACCGACTGGAGATTAGTTATGTTGAACAGCTTTCTGAGTATCGATCTGATGTTGGTTTCGGCCTTCGGGATTTATACTTGGGTAGTCGTTCTCTTACTAGTTTACAGTTAGGGACTGATAGTTGCAGAGGAATAGTGATACGTAAATAAGTTATGGAAATGTTTTCCAGTGTTAATGTATATTTTCTAAATATAGAAAATAAGGAAATATGAATATATATTTATATATATGATTGATAATTGATTGATAGAATTTCCATCTGGAAATAATATCGTTGTTTGCACATGTATTTTTCTTTGATAGTTAACTCACCGACTATCGAAGTTTTTGACCATTTAACCATTGTTAATATGGAGAGACCGGTTGGATTATTATCCAAAGAACCACTCTGTATTGGCATAAGTGTTGCGAATCATATATGCCAAAGATAATTGAAGACGGAGTAAAAGTGCAAGGGCTATTGTATAAGTCTTAGATAACAGTGCCTAAGATAGATGTACTGAATAGTGCCTTCGGTTTGTCCAGTCCCAGGACAACTTGTATGGATGAAGGTCTGACATAGTATATCTGGTAGATCACGTAAGTTGATCGTTTCAAACGTATTTACATTGGTGGCGGAGGAATTCGTTTCTCTTAGCTTATACCCGTGGTATTTTTGGGGAAATCAATTTGTGATTTAAAGGTTATGACGATGTGACATTCTAAGTGAATGAAGATATGATATGTAAAAAGATGAGCGTAGCTTCTAGCCTCAAATCCGGTAAATGACAGAAATCGGGCAGGCAGCATGGCTAAGTCTGTCGCACCGAAGTAGGGTGTATAATCACCTATCTATAGAATATTCATTTGCTTCTTAAATCTATCAATGCTGTCCCATATATATATATATATATATATATATATATATATATATATGGGAACGGTTGCTGATCCCAACCGTTGGTGATGTACATTCGATACACGCAAGAGAAATGAGTGGTCGGTCATGTGTGGCTGAGTTGCAAGATGTTCTTGTTGAACTCCAGTGTATCGTTCCTAGAGTACACTGATCAGAAGGTGGTTCCATGTAACAACCCGAAAATCTGGGCCAGTTTAAAATTTTTATTTTGGCAATTTTAGCGAATTTTGATTATTTAAAATGAATTATTTTAAATAATATCGACGAGAAATTTATTTTGAATATAATTTGAACGTATATATTATACGCGTCGTCGTTAGAATATAAATAATTATATATAATTATAAATAGAATTGAAAATGGCGCGGTAGTTCGATAATTCGATTTCAAACTTCAATTGAATGTACCGGGTGCAAAACAATCCGGATTTTAGTGAAACCAAAAACATTAGGATCTAATTGGTAATATCTTTCCAACGAATCCGAAAAATCAAGATTTCATAGCGGGAATCAAAAGATATGTCCAGTTGAAAATTCTGAATAGTCGCTTTGGAATTCAGGCCCTTAAAAAATGGACATTTTGTATACGACCTCGGATTTCGACGAAACCACTTTTGTTAGATCCGCAGTGTCAGGTTATTGCTAGGTTTCAAATTTCATAATTTTTCGAATCAATATGTGAGCGTGGCAAAGGAAAACGCGTTTGACCAGTTTCTGTTGAATTTAATCGACTGGAAATTGGCCATTTTTCAAACGGTCTCGGAATTCGACGAAACTAGTTTTGTTAGGACCGTATCGTCAATACGAAGCTAGAAAATATTTTTCTGGAATTTTTCTAGTTAGTATGTGACCCCGGTAATTTGAAATGTACGTTTAAAATTCAATACAGTGATTTAAAATGTAAATTCAACGGAAATTAATCGAAACGATCAAATCAGCTTGCGATACATATCCCATTGTGTTCAGACTGGGGGTAAATTGCTAGGGACGACAGGCGGTAGGCTTCGTTTCGAGGTAGGTAGAAAAAGTTGCTGAATGTGAATAAAATATTGAAATTAAATAATATAAAAAAAAAAGAATATCTCCCTCCCCTTTAACCCGCTGATGGCCCCCTTTCTTCATTTTAAATCGATTCAGACAAAAAAAAATAAAAAAAAAATAAGGGCTTCGAGCCCTAATCGTCGACGCCGCGCCGCGAGGGGGGGTGACCCATCGCCGCCGCCCCTTCTTCCACCAGCCCCCTCCTCTTCTCGTCTCCTCCTTCAGACGACGCCCGAAACCCCCCATCTCCAATCGCGAGACCCCAGTCGCGAATCCAAGCCCGAGACCCCACCACCGAAGTCGACCCCGCCTGCGCCAGTCCCACCTCCATCGAGCACCTCCTCCTCCACCGATCTGACGTCGGCGCTAGGAAGACCCCCCCTGATTACAGTAAGTGTTTTTTTATTTTATTTTTATTTTCAATTCTGATTTTTTTTTTATTTATTTTAAAAACTGACTTCTTTTTTTTTTTAAAAAAAGATATAAAAACTGAATTTTTAGCATTTAAAAACTGAATTTTTAGCATTTAAAAACTGAATTTTTAGCGTTTAAAAACTGATTTTATTTTTAAATTTTAAAATAGAAAATATCGTATTTTTAGAATAGAAGTGATCATAGTTTTAAATAGAAAAAAAAACGGAATTTTTATTGTGTATGAAGTTATGATTTTTAACTTAAAGGAAGAATTTATTTTTCTAAACAAGAAAAGAAATGTTTTTTTTAATTTGTAAAGATTATATTTTTATAACGAAAAAGATTATATTTTTAGAAGAAAAAATATATGCTTTTTGTATGTAAAACATAGATTTTTATAAATATAAAATCCGATTTTCTTATATGAACGTTAGCAAAAAGATGTGATCTTTATAGAAGATAGAGAAGTAAAAATAGAATTTTTATATATTGAACTTCGATAGAAAAATAGAATTTTTATATATTGAACTTCGATAGAAAAATAGAATTTTTATATATTGAACTTCGATAGAAAAATAGAATTTTTATATATTGAACTTCGATAGAAAAATAGAATTTTTATATATTGAACTTCGATAGAAAAATAGAATTTTTATATATTGAACTTCGATAGAAAAATGGAATTTTTATATATTGAACTTCAATAGAAAAATAGAATTTTTATATATTGAACTTTGAAATAAAAATTCGATTTTTATGTATTGAATAGCGAAGTAAAAATTCGATTTTATATATATAGTGGCCTTGGGCAACGAAGGTGACAAAAAGGCGAAACGACGAAGACTTCTGCAAAGGAAGAGCCGTGGAGCTAGGATAGCTATATGTGAGAATTTCTCACCTTTCAATTTATTTTTCTAGTTATATATATATATACTAGGATGCAGACGGTGCTTAGTAGCACCCGACACAATCGTCCACAGACCATGGACTTGTTTGTTTGGTTGCATAGATTAGTTGAATTATTTGTTTGAATTGAATTGTTTGGTGAGATGAAATTGATTTGATTGATGTGTGAATGGCGTGGGCCTTCACTAGACCGGGGATAAGGCTAGGCCTCGTCCCGTTTCTAGTATCGTGCCGTTATGCCGCCGAAATTTTCTAAAATATGTTAGAAAAATAAAAATATCATTTTATTGAATAAATGAACTGAATAGAAATTCATAAGTTGGAATAAAATGTTTTACCGTTAAAAATATAATTTTTAACGTGAATGTGAATAAGTAAAATATTCATTTACAAACCAGAGGGTTTGTTTATGTACACCTATTTGAATGACATTGATTGGGACGATAAATTTCACACATCGCCCAACAGCACAAATAAAATATGTGTTTGATTGTTTGAAACCCCACACGGGTGTTGGGATGAAATTTGAAGTTCACTCATCCTGATTGATTAAAAATGTCGATCGATTGATTGACAGGCTGTTATAAGCATTGAATATCTATATTTGATGCTTATACAGTGTAGTGCACTTTGGTTGATGGTTGATTATTTTCAATGCTATTATACATGTGTTGTATGAAAATCCATATGATTAACATTATATGGTAATTGATTGGGCCTCATTCCAATTTAGAAAATAAAGATCAATATAAAATAAACGTTCATGTGTTGACAGTACTCATTCATTGAGATTGGTCATGTGTTGAACGAAATATTTTAATATTAAAATTTACATCTTTATCGATATAAAATAAAAGTTCATGTGTTGACAGTACTCATTCATTGAGATTGGTCATGTGTTGAACGAAATATTTTAATATTAAAATTTACATCTTTATCGATATAAAATAAAAGTTCATGTGTTGACAGTACTCATTCATTGAGATTGGTCATGTGTTGAACGAAATATTTTAATATTAAAATTTACATCTTTATCGATATAAAATAAAGGTTCATGTGTTGACAGTACTCATCCATTGAGATTGGTCAGGTGTTGAACGAAATATTTTGATAATAACAACTATATTTGAAAATAGAAATTTATGAAGCCGTGTTGATTAGATTGACGCCATTTTGACGTGAACGATATTTAAATCGATTTTAAACGATTTCGAAATGAATTGAATATAAAACGATTTCGAAATGAATTGAATTGAAAGCGAATTGAAATGAATTCAAATTGAATTGAAATTTGAATTGAATAGAAATGAATTTTAAAACGAATTTATAAAGAAGAATTCAATTTTGATTTGAATTGAAAAAGAAGTTGAAATTGCGTTTGAAACGAATTTAAAACTATTTATATAATTCGTTTTAAATAGAAATCGACGAAATATATATTATATATATTATATATATAATATAATGGCCTGAATAGAACGCGCCGCGCCGCGGCAGTTCGTGAATTTCGACCATTTATTTCGAACGGACATTACGGGAGATCCGACCGTCGGATTCTCCTAAAACCGGAACCGTTGGGTTCGTATCGAAAAGAGCTTTCTAACGAATATTATAAATTTGAAATCTAACGGTTGGATTTGGAGATACGTCCAAATCAAATTCGAAAAAGGTCGCTGTAAGTGCAGTTCGATGGCCATTGTTGGAAATCGACTGTACGGGCCTTGATAAAATTATTAAAAATAATAATAATTTGTGTAAAATCATAAGAAATGATTTAGAAAGAATTGGGATGAAAAACTCCATATTTGAAAGGATAAAAATAGATTTTTATCGAAATGAACTAGTTTTGAACTAGAATTATAATTCTATTTATTTTTAAATAAATAAATTGAATTTGAAAAGGGTTTTAAAAATAACCAAAATTTCCAATGATTGCATTGGAGTGGATTTGAATCGAAATTGTCTTCGGAATATGTCGATGTTGGAATTCGTGATTATACAGATGTTGTTATGGAAATTTGAAAGATATATATTTATATCGTTATTTCCAATACGACATTTGTTAATCGTAGAATTGGATATTGAATATAAGCCGGGATATTTTCTATTCAGAGCCTTGTATTTAATATCAAATGTGATTTGGGTTTGTCGTGAATGGTGTCTTCACTAACACTGTTCTTGAACCCAGTTGGGAAAAGATTAAATCTTTTTATTTAGATTTAATGAAGTGTACCAATTAAATAATATTTAATTGGAATTGAATCGATATTGATTTTTGGGTTTATCGTGGACAGTGTTTTAAATAACACTCGTCCTTTAACCCGATCATTGATGAAATGTGATTTTGGGTTGTCGTGAACGGTATCTTCAATAATACAGTTCTTAGACCTAAAGTAGTTAAGAAAATCAGAAACTAACTGGAGATTAGTTAAGTTGAATAGTTTCCGAGGTATTGATCTGATGTTGGTTTCGGCCTTCGGGATTCATACTTAGGGAATTGCTCACTTGCTAATTTACAATTAGGGACTGATTGAAATGTGATGTGATTTTGGGTTTATCGTGAACCGTGTTTTAAATGACACTGATTCTTTAACCCAGTCACAGATTAAAACTAAGTAGAGTTTTAATGAATCTTTAATTAGATTGAAATAATCGAAATGGAGTATCACCAGTTTTGCTCCAGGCGATAGTTAAATCTTTAATTAGATTTGAACGTGAAATTTAGAAACTAACTGTCGGTTAGCTAAGCAGAATGATTTTCTGGATATTGATCTGATGTTGGTTTCGGCCTTCGGGGTTGATATTTGGGAAATTATTCTCTTGATTAATTTACGGTTAGTGACTGATGAATTGGAATGGGGCGTATGTTGTGTTTGTGTAACACTTATTTAAAATATACGCGAGTTATTCGGAAAGACCGGGTTTATCCCATTCTGAATAACTGATACGACGATAAGTCGAAGATGAAGACGATGGTCGAAGACCGGAGGTCTTCACGTCGTTTGGGTGATAACTGATGATCTTGATTGGGCTGTACACCCAAGAAGATGGAAACAGTTAGTGATCGTCCAGACGTACTTGGAGATCGATGGATATGCGGGGTACTAGGTGCCTCCGGTTTCGTTCAGACCCAGAACGGACTTGAAAATGGACTGTGTGTCTGACATCGGATTTCATTCTGTGTGACTGATATCGGTTACATAGGATGGTTTGCCTGTGTGGCATGCTAAGATGCAAATGATCAAGGCTTCTGTTGAAAAGCAAAGTCTTGTGGTGATGATCAAAGCACGGCCTTTGTGGCGTAGCTTTGTGTAACGTTTACCTCGCGTGTTTCACACCCGGTATGAACCAAAAACGGGAGACGGACCTCAGGGAGGACTTGCGTTTCTTTCTAGCTAGAAGTGGCATCAGTGGTTTTACACGCCCTGACGAGTTTGACTTATGTGGTTGTTGCGGTTGCGAGGCGCCTCGGTTATATCGGTTTCGGCCGAATGCATTCTGGTCGGCTGACGGACCAGACTTACACCCCATAGGGTGGGGAGACGTATTGTTCAGGCATAATAATCCACTCCGTGTGGACCGGCCCTGACGATCCAAGGGGCAGTTGCGGCTGTTCCTGAGGCTCGGGCTAGACAGTCTCGAATCGGTTGAGGACTATCTTTTGCCTCGGTTCATAGATGGAAATCCAATTTCCAAATACGAGACCTTGCGGTTTTGATTGTATATCCTATATATGGCGACATAGTGGGATGGGGCGCTTATGCCGCCTATGATTGATACTTATGATTTGAAGTTGTTTTATACACTATGCACTTATTATAGTATCAAATGATTTGTTTTTAAACGTATCAAGCATTCTTTGGCTGTTATAAGGGAAAACCCTATCCCCCGGCTTGCGTTGCATTGTGTGATAGGACCTGGGTCTTATAACAGCTTCATTTTTCTTTATTTAGCATTGCGCTGTTGTTTTATGCACTGGTATTCTTGGGAGGAAACCCGTTCCGTGTTATACGGCGTGGTCCCTTGATTTACCTAATGTTGAAAATAAAGATAATAACTGTTTTAGTTCTCACACCAGTCACATGACTGACCTGGAGTTTATTGTTTTAACCTAAACTCTGGGTGCCCTTATTTTGACACGGGCAGCTAGTAGTTTTGGTTTTGCAGATTTATATTCACAGGATCCTGGTTTACAGCTGGAACGATATCCGGAAAGCTTTGTATCCGTATATCTCCTTCTAGTTGTGTATTGTATTATTTTCCGCTGCTATGTATTTAAATGTAATTTAAATCTATGATATTTCTGTGTAATATTCATTTATACTCTGTATATTCTTGTAATCTGATGCATTGTTGTAATATACAGTGAAATGTTCTTCTGTATGCGTTCTGTTGTGGTTTGTTCTCGAACTATCCGTCGCTTTCCTTTACGGGGAAGTTACGGGTCTTCACAGTTGGTATCAGAGCTTTGGTTTACAAAGCTCAGAGAACAAGACACATTAGAACCATACGAAAGAAATCATCAGATATTGGATTAGTAATATCCAATGGGAATGACTCGTTAGAGATAGGATCAGTAGTATCCTAGAACGAGTGTGAAGAGTATATTTTTAAAATGAAAACAAATTTTTGTTTTGAAAATTTAAATCAATTATTCGTATTTGATTATCGATTTATATTGAGTTGGACAGTCCAGTATATATAGATTTTGCGTATACGTCTGATCCGCGTGTATTCGAAGTTTTAATATACTGGATAGATATAGAATCACACTCTAGTCGCCCGGACCTGATTCTGATGATTGACGCGTCATCATTAGTAATTAGTTTCGTGTTTCGAAGGTGTGATCTTCTATATACTTCCTATTGACTGGTGTGAGAACCAAAATTAGATAGGGCCTATTGTTGTGATTTGGCATCAAAAACATGATTTTCGTATATGTATCAAAATTATGAATTTGAAACTCTAATTCAATAATTGATTGATGTTTGTGTTGTTTGTTTATTTGTTTGCAAATTTTGAACTATTATGCCTAATTGAATCAAATATTGAATTGTATTGAAAATTGGTCGCATCTGCTTGCATATGCATGTATATCATTGAACAGGTCATAGCAAGGAGGCTAGAGCCGAAGAATAAAATTTGTTTGCCCGACAAATAGGTACATGTTTACTACATAATTTCCTGTTTTGTTTGGGTGATGATGATTTTGTGAGCCTATTGGCTAGCCGCTTGGCTTTTTCTTTTTCTTTTTGAGATCTGAAGGACCGGGGAAGCTATTTGAAATTCCCCGATGCTCCCGGTGCAGGGGAGGTTATGGCGAAATTTTTCGAAAATTTAGGGTGTTAGCCAAATTTTTGAAATTTTAGAAATTCTCAGAAACTGAAAAGTTGGAGAATGGAAGCCAGGTCGAGCGTAGAGTTGATTAATCAAACCACTTTCGACTTTGTTCCTTTTCGGGGACGAAAAGTTTTAAGTGGGGGAGATTGTAACAACCCGAAAATCTGGGCCAGTTTAAAATTTTTATTTTGGCAATTTTAGCGAATTTTGATTATTTAAAATGAATTATTTTAAATAATATCGACGAGAAATTTATTTTGAATATAATTTGAACGTATATATTATATGCGTCGTCGTTAGAATATAAATAATTATATATAATTATAAATAGAATTGAAAATGGCGCGGTAGTTCGATAATTCGATTTCAAACTTCAATTGAATGTACCGGGTGCAAAACAATCCGGATTTTAGTGAAACCAAAAACATTAGGATCTAATTGGTAATATCTTTCCAACGAATCCGAAAAATCAAGATTTCATAGCGGGAATCAAAAGATATGTCCAGTTGAAAATTCTGAATAGTCGCTATGGAATTCAGGCCCTTAAAAAATGGACATTTTGTATACGACCTCGGATTTCGACGAAACCACTTTTGTTAGATCCGCAGTGTCAGGTTATTGCTAGGTTTCAAATTTCATAATTTTTCGAATCAATATGTGAGCGTGGCAAAGGAAAACGCGTTTGACCAGTTTCTATTGAATTTAATCGACTGGAAATTGGCCATTTTTCAAACGGTCTCGGAATTCGACGAAACTAGTTTTGTTAGGACCGTATCGTCAATACGAAGCTAGAAAATATTTTTCTGGAATTTTTCTAGTTAGTATGTGACCCCGGTAATTTGAAATGTACGTTTAAAATTCAATACAGTGATTTAAAATGTAAATTCAACGGAAATTAATCGAAACGATCAAATCAGCTTGCGATACATATCCCATTGTGTTCAGACTGGGGGTAAATTGCTAGGGACGACAGGCGGTAGGCTTCGTTTCGAGGTAGGTAGAAAAAGTTGCTGAATGTGAATAAAATATTGAAATTAAATAATATAAAAAAAAAATATCTCCCTCCCCTTTAACCCGCTGATGGCCCCCCTTTCTTCATTTTAAATCGATTCAGACAAAAAAAAAAATAAAAAAAAAATAAGGGCTTCGAGCCCTAATCGTCGACGCCGCGCCGCGAGGGGGGGTGACCCATCGCCGCCGCCCCTTCTTCCACCAGCCCCCTCCTCTTCTCGTCTCCTCCTTCAGACGACGCCCGAAACCCCCCATCTCCAATCGCGAGACCCCAGTCGCGAATCCAAGCCCGAGACCCCACCACCGAAGTCGACCCCGCCTGCGCCAGTCCCACCTCCATCGAGCACCTCCTCCTCCACCGATCTGACGTCGGCGCTAGGAAGACCCCCCATGATTACAGTAAGTGTTTTTTTATTTTATTTTTATTTTCAATTCTGATTTTTTTTTATTTATTTATTTTAAAAACTGACTTCTTTTTTTTTTTTAAAAAAAGATATAAAAACTGAATTTTTAGCATTTAAAAACTGAATTTTTAGCATTTAAAAACTGATTTTATTTTTAAATTTTAAAATAGAAAATATCGTATTTTTAGAATAGAAGTGATCATAGTTTTAAATAGAAAAAAAAACGGAATTTTTATTGTGTATGAAGTTATGATTTTTAACTTAAAGGAAGAATTTATTTTTCTAAACAAGAAAAGAAATGTTTTTTTTAATTTGTAAAGATTATATTTTTATAACGAAAAAGATTATATTTTTAGAAGAAAAAATATATGCTTTTTGTATGTAAAACATAGATTTTTATAAATATAAAATCCGATTTTCTTATATGAACGTTAGCAAAAAGATGTGATCTTTATAGAAGATAGAGAAGTAAAAATAGAATTTTTATATATTGAACTTCGATAGAAAAATAGAATTTTTATATATTGAACTTCGATAGAAAAATAGAATTTTTATATATTGAACTTCGATAGAAAAATAGAATTTTTATATATTGAACTTCGATAGAAAAATAGAATTTTTATATATTGAACTTCGATAGAAAAATAGAATTTTTATATATTGAACTTCGATAGAAAAATGGAATTTTTATATATTGAACTTCGATAGAAAAATAGAATTTTTATATATTGAACTTTGAAATAAAAATTTGATTTTTATGTATTGAATAGCGAAGTAAAAATTCGATTTTATATATATAGTGGCCTTGGGCAACGAAGGTGACAAAAAGGCGAAACGACGAAGACTTCTGCAAAGGAAGAGCCGTGGAGCTAGGATAGCTATATGTGAGAATTTCTCACCTTTCAATTTATTTTTCTAGTTATATATATATATACTAGGATGCAGACGGTGCTTAGTAGCACCCGACACAATCGTCCACAGACCATGGACTTGTTTGTTTGGTTGCATAGATTAGTTGAATTATTTGTTTGAATTGAATTGTTTGGTGAGATGAAATTGATTTGATTGATGTGTGAATGGCGTGGGCCTTCACTAGACCGGGGATAAGGCTAGGCCTCGTCCCGTTTCTAGTATCGTGCCGTTATGCCGCCGAAATTTTCTAAAATATGTTAGAAAAATAAAAATATCATTTTATTGAATAAATGAACTGAATAGAAATTCATAAGTTGGAATAAAATGTTTTACCGTTAAAAATATAATTTTTAACGTGAATGTGAATAAGTAAAATATTCATTTACAAACCAGAGGGTTTGTTTATGTACACCTATTTGAATGACATTGATTGGGACGATAAATTTCACACATCGCCCAACAGCACAAATAAAATATGTGTTTGATTGTTTGAAACCCCACACGGGTGTTGGGATGAAATTTGAAGTTCACTCATCCTGATTGATTAAAAATGTCGATCGATTGATTGACAGGCTGTTATAAGCATTGAATATCTATATTTGATGCTTATACAGTGTAGTGCACTTTGGTTGATGGTTGATTATTTTCAATGCTATTATACATGTGTTGTATGAAAATCCATATGATTAACATTATATGGTAATTGATTGGGCCTCATTCCAATTTAGAAAATAAAGATCAATATAAAATAAACGTTCATGTGTTGACAGTACTCATTCATTGAGATTGGTCATGTGTTGAACGAAATATTTTAATATTAAAATTTACATCTTTATCGATATAAAATAAAAGTTCATGTGTTGACAGTACTCATTCATTGAGATTGGTCATGTGTTGAACGAAATATTTTAATATTAAAATTTACATCTTTATCGATATAAAATAAAAGTTCATGTGTTGACAGTACTCATTCATTGAGATTGGTCATGTGTTGAACAAAATATTTTAATATTAATATTTACATCTTTATCGATATAAAATAAAGGTTCATGTGTTGACAGTACTCATCCATTGAGATTGGTCAGGTGTTGAACGAAATATTTTGATAATAACAACTATATTTGAAAATAGAAATTTATGAAGCCGTGTTGATTAGATTGACGCCATTTTGACGTGAACGATATTTAGATCGATTTTAAACGATTTCGAAATGAATTGAATATAAAACGATTTCGAAATGAATTGAATTGAAAGCGAATTGAAATGAATTCAAATTGAATTGAAATTTGAATTGAATAGAAATGAATTTTAAAACGAATTTATAAAGAAGAATTCAATTTTGATTTGAATTGAAAAAGAAGTTGAAATTGCGTTTGAAACGAATTTAAAACTATTTATATAATTCGTTTTAAATAGAAATCGATGAAATATATATTATATATATTATATATATAATATAATGGCCTGAATAGAACGCGCCGCGCCGCGGCAGTTCGTGAATTTCGACCATTTATTTCGAACGGACATTACGGGAGATCCGACCGTCGGATTCTCCTAAAACCGGAACCGTTGGGTTCGTATCGAAAAGAGCTTTCTAACGAATATTAGAAATTTGAAATCTAACGGTTGGATTTGGAGATACGTCCAAATCAAATTTGAAAAAGGTCGCTGTAAGTGCAGTTCGATGGCCATTGTTGGAAATCGACTGTACGGGCCTTGATAAAATTATTAAAAATAATAATAATTTGTGTAAAATCATAAGAAATGATTTAGAAAGAATTGGGATGAAAAACTCCATATTTGAAAGGATAAAAATAGATTTTTATCGAAATGAACTAGTTTTGAACTAGAATTATAATTCTATTTATTTTTAAATAAATAAATTGAATTTGAAAAGGGTTTTAAAAATAACCAAAATTTCCAATGATTGCATTGGAGTGGATTTGAATCGAAATTGTCTTCGGAATATTTCGATGTTGGAATTCGTGATTATACAGATGTTGTTATGGAAATTTGAAAGATATATATTTATATCGTTATTTCCAATACGACATTTGTTAATCGTAGAATTTGATATTGAATATAAGCCGGGATATTTTCTATTCAGAGCCTTGTATTTAATATCAAATGTGATTTGGGTTTGTCGTGAATGGTGTCTTCACTAACACTGTTCTTGAACCCAGTTGAGAAAAGATTAAATCTTTTTATTTAGATTTAATGAAGTGTACCAATTAAATAATATTTAATTGGAATTGAATCGATATTGATTTTTGGGTTTATCGTGGACAGTGTTTTAAATAACACTCGTCCTTTAACCCGATCATTGATGAAATGTGATTTTGGGTTGTCGTGAACGGTATCTTCAATAATACAGTTCTTAGACCTAAAGGAGTTAAGAAAATCAGAAACTAACTGGAGATTAGTTAAGTTGAATAGTTTCCGAGGTATTGATCTGATGTTGGTTTCGGCCTTCGGGATTCATACTTAGGGAATTGCTCACTTGCTAATTTACAATTAGGGACTGATTGAAATGTGATGTGATTTTGGGTTTATCGTGAACCGTGTTTTAAATGACACTGATTCTTTAACCCAGTCACAGATTAAAACTAAGTAGAGTTTTAATGAATCTTTAATTAGATTGAAATAATCGAAATGGAGTATCACCAGTTTTGCTCCAGGCGATAGTTAAATCTTTAATTAGATTTGAACGTGAAATTTAGAAACTAACTGTCGGTTAGCTAAGCAGAATGATTTTCTGGATATTGATCTGATATTGGTTTCGGCCTTCGGGGTTGATATTTGGGAAATTATTCTCTTGATTAATTTACGGTTAGTGACTGATGAATTGGAATGGGGCGTATGTTGTGTTTGTGTAACACTTATTTAAAATATACGCGAGTTATTCGGAAAGACCGGGTTTATCCCATTCTGAATAACTGATACGACGATAAGTCGAAGATGAAGACGATGGTCGAAGACCGGAGGTCTTCACGTCGTTTGGGTGATAACTGATGATCTTGATTGGGCTGTACACCCAAGAAGATGGAAACAGTTAGTGATCGTCCAGACGTACTTGGAGATCGATGGATATGCGGGGTACTAGGTGCCTCCGGTTTCGTTCAGACCCAGAACGGACTAGAAAATGGACTGTGTGTCTGACATCGGATTTCATTCTGTGTGACTGATATCGGTTACATAGGATGGTTTGCCTGTGTGGCATGCTAAGATGCAAATGATCAAGGCTTCTGTTGAAAAGCAAAGTCTTGTGGTGATGATCAAAGCACGGCCTTTGTGGCGTAGCTTTGTGTAACGTTTACCTCGCGTGTTTCACACCCGGTATGAACCAAAAACGGGAGACGGACCTCAGGGAGGACTTGCGTTTCTTTCTAGCTAGAAGTGGCGTCAGTGGTTTTACACGCCCTGACGAGTTTGACTTATGTGGTTGTTGCGGTTGCGAGGCGCCTCGGTTATATCGGTTTCGGCCGAATGCATTCTGGTCGGCTGACGGACCAGACTTACACCCCATAGGGTGGGGAGACGTATTGTTCAGGCATAATAATCCACTCCGTGTGGACCGGCCTTGACGATCCAAGGGGCAGTTGCGGCTGTTCCTGAGGCTCGGGCTAGACAGTCTCGAATCGGTTGAGGACTATCTTTTGCCTCGGTTCATAGATGGAAATCCAATTTCCAAATACGAGACCTTGCGGTTTTGATTGTATATCCTATGTATGGCGACATAGTGGGATGGGGCGCTTATGCCGCCTATGATTGATACTTATGATTTGAAGTTGTTTTATACACTATGCACTTATTATAGTATCAAATGATTTGTTTTTAAACGTATCAAGCATTTTTTGGCTGTTATAAGGGAAAACCCTATCCCCCGGCTTGCGTTGCATTGTGTGATAGGACCTGGGTCTTATAACAGCTTCATTTTTCTTTATTTAGCATTGCGCTGTTGTTTTATGCACTGGTATTCTTGGGAGGAAACCCGTTCTGTGTTATACGGCGTGGTCCCTTGATTTACCTAATGTTGAAAATAAAGATAATAACTGTTTTAGTTCTCACACCAGTCACATGACTGACCTGGAGTTTATTGTTTTAACCTAAACTCTGGGTGCCCTTATTTTGACACGGGCAGCTAGTAGTTTTGGTTTTGCAGATTTATATTCACAGGATCCTGGTTTACAGCTGGAACGATATCCGGAAAGCTTTGTATCCGTATATCTCCTTCTAGTTGTGTATTGTATTATTTTCCGCTGCTATGTATTTAAATGTAATTTAAATCTCTGATATTTCTGTGTAATATTCATTTATACTCTGTATATTCTTGTAATCTGATGCATTGTTGTAATATACAGTGAAATGTTCTTCTGTATGCGTTCTGTTGTGGTTTGTTCTCGAACTATCCGTCGCTTTCCTTTACGGGGAAGTTACGGGTCTTCACATTCCATACCTTGTCATAGTTGGAAATCCATTACTCAATACGTGCTTTCGGTTTTGATTGTATACTATATATGTAGAACGTGAGATGAAAGCGTTTCTGCTAGTTTGATACCTATTTGTACTTAGACATTATTATAATATCAGAATGATATTGTTTACAAAGTTGTTTGGATTCTCATAAGGGAAAAACCCGTTCCGTTATACGGCGTGGTCTTATGAGATATCATTTACTTGTTTAAACTGTTTTACTCATACCAGTCCCATGACTGACCCGGAGTTTATTTTGTTTTGTTTCCCTAAACTCTTGGGTGCCTAATTTTGTACGGGCAATCAAGTAGTTGGGATTTTACAGATGCACTTGGAGAGCTTAGAGCAGGAGGCTTTAGGATTCTATAGCTATTATTATTTCCGCTGTGTTGTAAGTGCTGTACTCTGATTAGTGCTATTGTATATATAACTGTTTGTATTTCAAAAGTTATGTTATATTTTATTCGTTCCGCTATGAGATTCGCGTTTACTCTGATGATGATGTTCTTCTTCTTCTTCTATTCTATTAGTTCTATCTTATCTATTCTCACCCTCTATCTTCTTTCATTAACTTTTTGGTTTTTCCGATGTTTGGTTGTTCGATATGTGTTGTATATCGGATAACCAAAGTTGCCAAAAACCGGGTCGTTACAAAACAAATATTGGAATAGTGTTAATATGCTAAAACCTGGCATCAGGGTTCACTATCCCTCGTAGTGGATAACCCGATTCCAACATCTTCACTTGTCCCAAACTAATACCATTCCTCGATAATAGTGAACCGATCAAGTTGGGGTATTTTAGTTACCTCTCAGACCTTGATCGACAACGTTCTTACCTCAGAATAAGTACTAGTTTGAAACTTAAACACCTCACAAATCTTACTTACTATCTTGGTTTCAAATTTGGTTTTAAAACCCGTCTCTTATATTTGAAATCCTCGTACCATTTTTACTTAATTCCTTTAATTAAGTAAATATTTACCCAATCATAACTTTTAACATAAACAACATTTCACTTATACCGTTTTGATTTAAAATCAAAATCTCTTATCAAATACTTTGCTTTATTTTATTGAAATTCTTAATATAAACCTTGGTGTTGGATTTCATAACTAACGACTCTTTACACCCTTCTTTAATATAATTCAACCCACTTTGGTTTACTTTGCTAAATTTAAATATTAAGGAAAAAGCTTATTTAAACCTCTGCGTTCAACGAAAAATCCAAATCACAAATCTAGTTTGAACCTTGGATTATAACCCCTTTTTAAGTTACTCAAATAACTTAAATAAATTAAAATCACCATTTAATTTATTTAAAAACAGTTATCCTATTTTACCAACTCATAGGTAATTTCTTTGTCCTTTTGCCTTATCACTTGTTTTCATCATACGATGTTACTACTTAAACCATTTGAATAATTCTTCTATAAACTTGATTAAAATATTTGTTTATAAATTTCAAATTTGATTACTTATATAAAATCACTGAAAATCTTCAATCCAGTTATAAAATAATTTATAACTTTGAAACTGCGTCGTTTCACCAAACGGTCGAACAACGTCCAAACAATACATTTTAGGCCATTCACTACCAATTACCAAATCAACACTGTCGGTTGATTTTAAACACAACGCAGGTGAATATCTACTCAACCTCAATAGGGTTTTCTACTATATGGGGTTCAATCAGTTCAATATCAACAATATAAACAAACAAACAACATATAAAATATTTGAGGAATCCGGTCGGATCCCTCCAACCTGTTCTTCCCTGCATCACAGCTCGTTATACATTTCATAATAATATATGAAATAGATTTCAATAATCTAATATTTAAAACGATGGACTATAAATAACAGCCATCGACCAAACAATCAACAACCAATGGCAATCAATCAACCAATTTATATTTTTAAAGGTAAATTATATTTGAATATGGATTTACCACATCACAAAATTCCAGAAGGTGTGAGAATTAACTCACCAGGTTATTATATCGACGGTTGACGCGTTTGTTGTATTTAATCTTGAACGGACGTTCAAAATTAGCTCAATTTTCAACGGCGTCAGATCAATGCCTAGTCAGCGCCATCGCCTAGGCCTCGTCCCTGCGATCCCAACGGATCCAGTTCGCTGAAATCCGTTAACGTATGAACAAGTTACGTTGATTTGAAGATTTATATATATATATACGATTATTATTAACTAACTAATATTTTAATTAAATAATTAAATCAACTAATTACCTTTGCTTAACAACCTTGCCACGTCAGATCTTGTCTTAACAGTTTCCACGCGTTTTGTTTTTCCTGACCATCTCAAACCCGTTCGTTCTCTTCTCTCGTTCGAGCTCACCACCAAAACAACTCCTCCGCCGCCACGCTTGACCACCGGAGACCCCATCCCTCTCGACGTTGCCTCCGCCACTCCGTCCAGCGCCGACGCTAGCGATCCCGACCCCAACTGAGCCTCCGACCGCCTGAATTCCCCTCAAAACCGAAAACCGTTCAACTGCCAATGGCTGCCGCCATGAGGCACACTAGCCGATGCCACCACCACCAATCGACAGACCTCACAACCCCCTTCCATTATCCTTCAGATCCCTGACCCCACAACCACCCTAGCCGCCGGAATCACCTCAACTTCGATCGCCACTTTTGTAAACAACCCAAAATCAGTCTATTTCGATCATCTGGCAATTTCCCTCTCCTCAGACCATTGTAAGACTTGAGACCACAGCCAAAACGAAGCCTCGTCCCTCCTCTACAAAGCCCAAGGTCCCGGCTTCCCAAATCAACCCCCTAGCCCGCAAAACGAGGAAAAACAAAAATGGAATTTGCTGGTTTTAAGCCGATTCCGGCCACCACAGGTGTTCGTTCACCCCCAACTTTTCACAGCAGGTCCGCGTCGACCCGATCTACAGCTTTTGCTTTGGAACCCCCCACGAATTCTTCACGGATTGAGAGAATTAATTGATTTTGTAATTGAGGATTTTTTGCAAATTTACATGAGAATTTCTGATTATGAAGGCTAGGGTTTCATCCTTAGGACCTTATATAGTGTGGGAAAATATTTATTTAAGTTGATTTGATGAACGATGTTGACTAACGATATTTTATTTCGTACCTATCGCGTTTTCGAACATCGTTTATTCGCTGCTGCGCTTACCTACGAACCCCGTTCGTGATGCGACTGGACGGCATAGCATAATTTGATGATACGGTCCTAACGAAACTTGTTTCGTCGAATTTCGAGTTCGTTTGCTCGAATGGCCCTCGTTCACGTCCAAATGGTCGTTTTTATTTACATTTTATTTTGCCACGCTCACAAATTAACCCCGGTTGACACGCCACTTGAAATCTAGCAATAATTTGCCGTTGCGGTCCCAATAAAATTTATTTTGTCGAAAACCGAGGTCGTTTGAATAAATGCCCTTTTATAATTGGCCAATTCGAATAAAATAAACCAATTTAAAAATACCTCAATATAATATTAATAAAATATTGAAATTGGTCATACACGACCAGAATATCGTATACTACCACAATAAGATAACTCGGGTTGAGTTTGAAGTCAAATCGATATTATAAATATTTAAAAACCCTTTTATTTAATATAAATAACGTTATAATATATAACGAAATTTCACAGCGACCTTTTCAAAATTTGATTTGGACATAAAATAAAATCTACAACATGAAAACTCGATTTTTCTATGCCATTGGAAAGATATCGTCAAACCGGTCCCGACGTTTCTTGTTTCGAGAAAATCCGACTTATTTTGAACCCGGTACGACCGATTGAAGTTCAAAACGCCAAATCGCGAACTGCCGCGCCGCTGCAGCTCGTTTTATAATTAAATTATAAACCATATCGCTCGACCGTCGTTAAATAAACGAAATCGCCCCGATAATTCAACACGAACGATATTAAACCATTTTAAAATCGCCCGATCACGTTATACTGTAAATTCGACATTTTCCCAAATATGCCGAAAATAAAAATATTATTATATTATTAATATAATTTAAATATTCAAATTAAAATGGTCGAAATCGATTATTTAAATTCAAATCAATATTTTAAATAATTAAAATATCTCAATAAAATGGCCAGAAATCCGGGACGTTACACCGATTCGAGATACTCTAGCAAATGCCTCAGGATTCCCCGTAGTGAACCGTTGGATCTTCAGGGCCGGTCCACACTTAACGTTAGTGGATTAGTTATGCTTGAACACATGCTTCCCGGTCCTTTTGGACCCTAGTATGACCACTTACGGCCTATAATCCCGAGGTACCTCATAATCCAACATCCACATAAGTAAAATGCCGGGCCGTGTAAAAACCCAAACACCACTTCTAGCTAGAAAAAAACGTATGCACTCACTGCAGTCCTGATCCTGTTTTTGACTCATACCGGGGTGTGAGGCTCGCGAAGTCACGCCATACACAAAGTTTTGCCTAAACAGGCTATGCTTTGATCACCAACCACAAGGCCCTGCTTTTCAACAAAAGCCTTGATCCATGCAACTCAGCATGCCATCAATCCATACCATATCAATGATTTCTGCCAATATATAACCTCTAAGCTCGTATGTCTCAGAGAAGGGTGTTAACCACCAAACAGATATATATCTAGCAGAGATCAACGAATACAGCATAAAGGGATATAATGTCAGAAATACCATCCATTTACAAGTCCGTTCTGGGTTTGAACGAAACCGGAGGCACCTTATACCTCGCATATCCGAATGATCAACACTACATCCGGACGGCCACCACTGTAGCCCCTTCAAGGTAGCTACTCCAATTATGGGCGTTAGTGGTAACTCATCCATCCGACATGAAGATCGTCGGTCTTCAACCACCGACTTCAAATCTTCGACTTAGATCGTCGTATAATCATTTGAAATGAGATGGAACTCAGACTTTTCAAATGATCCTCGCATACATATATATATATATTTAAAATCATTTCATATCGTTATTAGTCTTTAATAATGATTTATCGCTAATTATATATATAAATAGCTCAATTAATTTTACGATGCTTCGGGTCGATGGACGGCCCTGGCGCTTTTTTTATCGAAATTTGATTTAAACTTATCTCGAAATCTAACCGCTGGATTTTAACAAAATTTATATCGTTGGAGAGATCTACCTAAAGCGGTCCTAACGGTTCCAGTTTTGGGAAAATCCGACGGTCGGATCTTTCAGTAAAATCGTTTGAAGTTACGATTTCAAATCGCGAACTGCAGTAGCGCGATTTGTTTTATATTAATTTATATTTATATTTATATATATATATATAAATATAATTCATTCGTTCGACGATTTCAAATTATTTATTCTTTAACTAATTATCTACACTTCGTCTTATTTTTAATGAACAAAATTCTATTTCAAAATATGTACATTTTCTTCATTCCTTATATGACAATAAAAATGTAATTTTTATTGTTTATTATTTCCATTCCTAACAGTGTGAACATTTTTCTATACCCTTTATGTACATTTCACTAAAAATGTTATTTTTAATGATAACGTGTTTTTATATTTTAAAACATGACATATTCCTATTTATTTACATTTCATCAAAAATGTGACTTTTCTATTCTTTTAATTACATTCTAAAAATGTAACTCTCCTATTCTTTTAATTACACTATAAAGATGTAATCGTTTTACTTAATCTTTTATTACATTGAAAAATGTAATGTTTTATTCAATCCTTTATTACATTAAAAAAATGTAATTTTTCCTTTCATTCTTTAATTACATAGAAAATGCAATCTTAAAATCTATTCTTTTTATCGCATCTAAAATGACGATAAAAATGTAACTTTTAATCTATATTTTTATTTACATCTAAAATGTAAATAAAATGTCACTTTTAATTCTACTCTTTTTATTGTCCCTAGAATGACAATAAAAATGCTTCTTATAAATCTAATCTTTTTATTGAATATAAAATGTCAATGAAAATGCTTCTTATAAATCTAATCTTTTTATTGAATATAAAATGTCAATGAAAATGCTTCTTATAAATCTAATATTTTTATTGAATATAAAATGTCAATAAAAATGTCACTTTTAAATCTATCCTTTTATTTACATATAAAATGTAAATCAAAATGTAACTCTAAATTTAATCTTTTATTTACATCTAAAATGTAAATAAGAAATGTTTTTTTTTAAATCAGTTCTTTTATTCACATCCAAGTGTAAATAAAATGATGCCCTTTTTTAACCTATTCTTTTATTTACATAAAAAATGTAAATGAAACTTTTTAATCTATCCTTTTATTTACATCTAAAATGTAAATAAAGATGTAACTTCAAATTTATTCTTTTTAAAAGAACAAAAATGTCTATTCTTGTTGTAATGTCCCGTGTTTTTGGCCGTCAAATATTTTATTTTATTTATTTTTAATATTATATTTGGGAATATAATGGTTTTTAATATTTAATTCGTTATAAAAACGAAGGATGAACGTTAGTTTTATATATAATTATAAAACGAGCTCGAATTGGCGCGGCAGTTCGTAATATTTGGTTTTGAACTTCAACCGAGAATACAGGATTCGATATAAGTCGGATTTCTGTGAAACAAGAAACGTTGGAACCGTATTGACGATAATTTTCATATGAAAGAGAAAAATCCAGATTTCGGGTTATAGATTATAAGTTATGGCCAAAGCAAAATTTGAAATAATCGCTGTGGAAATCGTTATTAAAATAAAGGCCTTTAAAATGGCTGTTTTGCAAACGGACTCAGATTTCGATGAAATCAGTTTCATTGGACCGTAACGTTAAATTATTGTACGGTGTTGAATTACGTGGCAAACCGATGTCGTATGTGTCCACGGTAGCCGTAAACGCCCGGTTATTTTCAATTGCGCGTAATTAAATTTATTTAATTTAATAAAGAGGTTTTTGAGTTTAACATGACAAGACGATCGAATTAGGCCACGAAACCTGTCCCGTTGAGTTCGTATCGTCGATTAGAGCCAGGATAGGTATATAGTTTGTTATTTTTGGAGACCGGACAATTTGGCGTTACAAAGGGTATTGCGGTGCACGATAAAAATAGCATACCGGGGAAACAGTCTCAGAATGCGATGAAACTGGTGCCGTTGGGTTCATATTGAAAAATTATTATAGGATTGCAAGGTTTCAAGTTGATTTGATTTATCTGGTGATCGTGAAAAAATTAAACGCGTGTTTATTTCTGGTTTTATAAAGGAAATTTTTCCATACGACCTCGGATTTCGACGAAACTTGTCCCATTGGGTCCGGAATACCTTTTTATACCAAGATTATTTTTTTATCAGTAAACAAAGATCGTATGTAGGGGTTTTAATCAACTACGTTACCCGTAAGTTCCGTTAGTAATATAATAATATTTGTCCACATTATATATACCCTTAATAAGTGCCAAACCCTAGTATTTTCTAATAAAAACCAGCCGCCACCCTAAAACAATACACGGCCTTTTTGTTCGATTCTTTCTCCTTTTTTTCTCAAAAACTATTAATCAAACCAATGAGCCTTCTGCTGAAATGTTATTGTACTCCTCGAGCTCTACGTTTTGTGTGGTGGTTGATAGGTCACTGCCGGTCGACGGGGAAGCCAGGCGAGATGGCGTTCAAGTTGAGGGTGGTCGGGGATTGGAGCTGGTTCGGCGTTGGTCGCGGCAGTAGGGGGTGCTTGGGTCCGGTGCTTTGACAGGATGGTGGCGGTGGTTTAAATTGGGAAGGGGTTCTGTAAACGGAAGGAGCAGTGGAGCAGTTCAAACAAAAAGGAATGAGGACAGTGCAAATCAAAAGGGATTGGGCATTTCAACTTGGAGAACGCAGAAAGTCAAAACCGCAAAGTAGCAGAAGGATTTTGATAAGCCTGGGTTTCAATTCTACTCAGCTGTGTTATGTGATAACGGAAGTAAAAAAAAGGTTAACCTTAATTAATACATATAAGGGATAATTGTTTAAGGGAAAATCTTATTAACTATTATTCTTGCATAGGTTTCGGGCAACGTGGTACCGGGGTTTTCGAACGGGACTGGGAAGAGGATTAAAATGGGTTGACCGTTTGTTCTTAAGGGGCGTGAAGGGAGAAGTGTTGGTCATTGACGTGTAATGAATGGTCATGAAGATCGGACCAAATTTCTAAACAAAACAAAGTAAGTAAATAATAAATATATATATATGTGTATATATATATATAATTGGAAGTTAGTGGTTTTAGAATTTAAAAGCCGTATATAATAAAATGATAATAACTTGTTTCAGGTTCACAGAATCCAATGAGGCAAAAGGCAGTGGGATCGTGGTAACGAGATTTATATTCTAGAACCGATCTGAACAAAATTGGGAACGACGGGGATTTATAATTAAATTAAACAACTGTTTAATTTAATTGTAACCAAACAGTTTCAGAAACAAATCAACTCAAGGTGAGTTAAACTCACTCAGTTTTCCCATTTATATTTTATATAAATTGGGTTTTTATTTTGTGTGCTCTGCTTGCCAATGATTGACTATTTGCTAGTTATAATTTATTTGTTGATTTAAATGATGAAATTAAACCGTTGTTTAATTTCAGTGAAATACCAAATCGTTATTTAACGATTGGTTCCAATAAAGGTAACTTACCTTATTGGTCACGTTTATTTTATAAACGTGTTTAAATTGTTGAATGGTTTGCATTTCTTGAGGTTGATGTTAAATGGCCGTTATTTATTGTTATCAGTTAAACAAAACTGAATGATCTGGTTTGTGATAACCATTTTGTATACAGGGAAGAACAGGTTGGAGGGATCCGACCAGATTCCTCAAATATATTATTTATTTTCATATTATCATATATGAACTGTCATGATTGGTGATTGATTTGGTTTGTGATCATTTACTGAAAAGTCACCCTGTGTTTGTTTAGACCAATGGGCGGTATTGGTTTAGTATTTGGTAGCGTTTGGCCTATAAAATCAATCGTTTTATAAATATTGATCCACCGTCAGGTGAGTCGATAGAGATGAAATTATAAAATTTATTTTATAACTGGAGATAGATTTGAAATATATCATTTTGAATAAAAGTTATCAAAGAGAAATAAATAAATATTTTATTTATTTAAGATTTTGATTTGTTATTAATTTATTTTACAAAGTAAATTCTGATGTTAATCAGATTTACAAGTATGAGAATAAGAAATGAATTGAGTGGTTAAACTTTGATAATTGTTGTGTAAAGAAAACAATTAATGGGATTATTTAAATTAATTATATTTTTAATTAATTTAAAGCGAGGATTAATTAGAATCGGTTAATGAGATAATCGAGTTTTGAGTTAATTAAATCGACCAGTTTGAATTGAAATTGATTATCAAATTCATGTGTTTCAATTAAAATAGTTAAATGAATACTGTTAAATGTAAATAAGGTTTTTAAAAAGGATTTACTACTTATTTTAATTAATAAAGAAATTAACTACTAATGTAGTTAATGATTGAAATAAATTATTATTTTAATTAATAATGATTTAGAAAATTACTTTTCAAAGGTAATCGAAGTGAAATGAAATCTAATGGGATGGTGTACGGAGTTTATGAATGAGTTTTATATTTGAAACCCAAATCTTTATAACGAAGTTATAAAGAGAATTTTAAGCAAAGATGATAACTTAAATTTAAATGCTACTTAAATAATTAGATTAAGTAAAAGGAGAGAAAGATGGAAAGGGTTCATAGTTACCCAGGGGTTATATAAATGAGATTTTAAGTGTAAAAGCGTTGATATTAGGTTAACGTTATTTGAAAATGAAACCAAGTAAAAAGGGGAGAATTGAAATAAGATTTCCAAAGTAGGGAAAAGTCGATAGATTTGAAAGGAGATTGGAAATAATTGAATCTGGTTAAAGAAGTAGGGTTATAGGGTTGTATAACCAAATCCAAGTTATGATGGAAATTGTTTTGAGACTGAAATGGAGTATTGGGTTTTGATTACAACTTATATTTATCTGAGGATATGAACGTTGTTGATCAAGGTCTGAGAGGTAATTAAAATACCGCAACTTGAACAACATCAGGATTATCTGAAGATGATATTAGTTGGTTATCGTAAAAGCGGTTGATGATAGTTCATTATTTCCATTAGTGAAATAATGCAATGTTTGGTGAGAATTTGGAAAATATATAACGAGAGATCTGAAGTAAGAGAAATGAAAGTTGAGTTTTATTTTATTCTAATAAATATTAGTTAGTGTTTCAAGAACGGAATACAAAGATATGACATTACGCTGTTTACGAATAATAAGTTAAATGGATTTTTTTCAAGTTATATAATAAGGAATGAGGTAATAAATGTTTTTGAAAAGAGAAGTAAGTGGAAATTTAGTATGGTTATTTTACTGAGCATTTTAATGGAATGGTTTTGAGAACATTAGTATATAAGATTCAAATATCGTATTTTAGATATTAAAAGAGTTAGAAGTTTTTATTAAACAAGAAGTGAACTAGTTTATTTTAATTAAAGGGCCAAGTGATGCTGAATACTGAACCAGTTAACTCATTGGAGTGTCATGATTGAAACACTATATATTTTGGTAGTTAAATCACCGATTATCAAATATGTCCAATACGATTGTTGGTATGGAAAGACCGGGATCGAATTTGTAACGACCCGGATTTTGAGCGACTTTGGTTATCGACATAAGCTCGATGTCGATAACCAAAACATCGAAAAATCCCGGTAGTTAATGAAAGAAATTAGAGGGTGAGAATAGATAAGATAGAACTTATAGAATAGAAGAAGAAGAAGAACATCATCATCAGAGTAAACACGAATCTCACAGCGGAACGAATAAAATATAACATAACTTTTGAAATACAAACAGTATATGTATACAATAACATTTCAGAGTGCAACACTTACAACAACAGCGGAAATAATAATAGCTATAGAATCCTGAAGCCTCCTGCTCCAAGCTCTCCAAGTGTATCTGTAAAATCCCGACTACTTGACTGCCCGCACAAATTAGGCACCCGAGAGTTTAGGGAAAACAAAACAAAATAAACTCCGGGTCAGTCATGGGACTGGTGTGAGTAAAACAGTTTAAAACAATTTGAACAAGTAAATGATATCTCATAAGACCACGCCATATAACGGAACGGGTTTTTCCCTTACGAGAATCCAAACAACTTTGTAAACAATATTCTTCTGATATTATAATAATGTCTAAGTACAAATAGATATCAATCTAGCAGAAACGCTTTCATCTCACCTTCTACATATATAATGTATAATCATAAACCGCAAGCACGTATTGGGTAATGGATTTCCAACTATGACAAGGTATGGAACCACCTTCCGATCAGTGTACTCTAGGAACGATACACTGGAGTTCAACAAGAACATCTTGCAACTCAGCCACACATGACCGACCACTCATTTCGCTTGAGTGTATCGAATGTACATCACCAACGGTTGGGATCAGCAACCGTTTCCCGTATATATAATTGGGACAGCATTGATAGATTAAAGAAGCAAATGAATATTATCTAGATAGGTGATTATACACCCTACTTCGGTACGACCGACTTAGCCATGCTGCCTGCCCGATTTCTGTCATTTACCGGATGTGAGGCTAGAAGCTACGCTTATCTTTTCACATACCACATCTTCATTCTCTTAGAATGTCACATCGTCATACCCTCTAAATCACAAATTGATTTCCCCAAAAATACCACGGGTATAAGCTAAGAGAAACGAATTCCTCCGCCACCAACGTAAATACGTTTGAAACGATCAACTTACGTGATCTACCAGATATACTCTGTCAGACCTTCGTCCATACAAGTTGTCCTGGGACTGGACAAACCGAAGGCACTATTCAGTACATCCATCTTAGGCACTGTTATCTAAGACTTATACAATAGCCCTTGCACTTTACTCCGTCTTCAATTATCTTTGGCATATATGATTCGCAACGCTTATGCCAATACAGAGTGGTTCTCTGGATAATAATCCAACCGGTCTCTCCATATTAACAACGTTAAAATGGTCAAAACTTCGATAGTCTGTGAGTTATCTATCAAAGAAAAACAAGTGTGCAAACAACGATATTATTTCCAGATGGAAATCATATCGATCAATCATCATTTAATGTTTATCCTTTTGTTCATTTTTCATCTCCTGTTTCCCTATATTAAATATTTCTTATTTTCTAAGTTTAAAAAAATACGCTATTAACAATGGAAAACATTTCCATTTCCTTGTTTTCTATATTAGATAACAATTCTTATACTTCTTTGGAAAACATTTCCAAAACGCAAACATTGGACTTAGACAGATGGTTAAACAAACCATCGCGATGCCAACTTAAAGAATTTACTTATTAACTAAATCCACTTAACCACTTCACTCTCGAACCGTAACCATTTCTCAATTAGAAACACAGTCAATCAAGTTGGGGTATAGCTACCTCTCAGACCTTAACTGAACAACACTTCTAACCTTGAAATAGGCAAAGTTCATTTTATATTTCTTTAACTAACTTCCTTACTCAACCTTCCTTTCGAATAACTATATTCGATTAACTCTTTTCAATTAACTCTATTCGATTAACTCCTTTGATTTATTCCATTTGATTTACTTTAACCGATTTACTTTATTTGACAAACCCTATTCAATTTAACTCTATTGCATTTACTTTAATCGGTCAACTCTATTGGACTGACCCTATTCAATTTAACTCTATTCGATTTAACTCTAATCGATTTACTTTAATCACTTAACTCCTTTCGATTTAACTATACTCGATAACTCCTTTAACTCTTACTCGAATAAACTATATTCGATTAACTCCTTTCAAATAACTAGATTTGATAACTCCCCTTTCGAATAACCAATATTCGATTAACTCACTTCGAATAACCAATATTCGATTAACTCACTTCGAATAACCCATATTCGATTAACTCCCTCTCGAATATCCAATATTCGATTAACTCCCTTTCGAATAATCAATATTCGATAACTCTTCTCTCGAATACACTATATTCGATAACTCTACTTCAAATAAGTAATATTCGATAACTCTACTCGAATAACTCCATTTGAATAACTTTAACTAGTTAACTCTAACAGGTTAACTCTAACTGATTAACTCTAACTGATTAACTCTAACTGGTCAACTCTAACTGATTAACTCTAACTGTTTTACTGGATAACTTTAACTGGTCAACCCTAACTGTTTAACTGGATAACTTTAACTGATCAACCCTAACTGTTTAACTGGATAACTTTAACTGATCAACCCTAACTGTTTAACTGGATAACTTTAACTGGTCAACCCCAACTGTTTAACTCTAACTGGTTAACTCTAACTGTTTAACTCTAACTGGTTAACTCTAACTGTTTTACTTGACTTACTTAACCCAACTGGTTAACTTGACTTACTTAACCCAACTGGTTAACTCCTATCGATTTACCAATATTCGATTTAACTCCATTCGCTTGACTCTAGATCGCAGCGATCACAATGGTTACGCCTGATTCCCTCAGGAAATATCCGACCACCGTAGGCTATCTGCAGCCCTGCGAATTACGCTAACAGTCGTGCTAAATGGAGACTCATTCTAAATGACTATGTCTGTTTTAACTCTAATCGATTTACTCCATTTGATTAACTCTAATCGATTAACTTTAACTGATCAACTCTAACTGATTTACTCTGACTGTTTATCTCTATCTGTTTAACTCTAACTGGTTAGCTCTGACTGGTTAACTCTGACTGGTTAACTCTAATTGATCAACTCTGACTGATTAACTCTAACTGATCAACTCTGACTGGTTAACTCTAACTATTTCACTCTATTTATTTCCTAAATAAATATTTCTTTATCACTTCACTTTTATTCATTAGATCCTCATTATAAATTGGTAAGTGAATAAATTTCTCAGTGTTAATCCCGAAGGCCGAAACCAACATCAGATCAACACTTTGAAATTTACTCAACTCAATCAACGTATAACAAGTTCCAATTACTCCACTATTTCTCATGGTATTTACGATACCCAATGTCAATGATCTATATCACCCAAATACACATAATCATCAACAGATTTTATATCACATCATATATAATAATATATGAAAACAGTAAAAATAAATGTTGAGGAATACAGTTTGATTCCTCCCACCTGTTTACATGTATCACAGATGTTAAAGAATATAATTAACATCGATTTCATTTCAATATGAAATATTCTGATAAACAGAATCAATATAGGAATTCAACTAACTGAATAGCAGTTCAACCAAACAGTCAACACACAGTCAATCAGCCAATATTTAACTGTTCTAAAAATACAACATGAAAATATAAACTGTTCAGAGTTGGTGAGTTTTACTCACATTTGTAGTTCATCATTAAAGAACGATAAACTGTTATTTGATTTGAATCAAACAATTTATTTCGCCATAAATTCAAACGAGCTCCACTCCACTCCCAGTCAGCTTCATTGAGAAGCTCTCGTCCATACGGTCCCAACGCAACTTACGGTTCGTCAATCTGATTTCGTATGACCGAGATATTTGATTGACAATTTAGTATACTATTTTGAATTTAAAATAAAACTTAATAAATTTCAATTGGGCTTTACCCAAAAATCTTGGCTCATCCACCCCTTTCTAAAACCCATGGCCGAATATACTTTCTTCCTCACTCCCGTCTCCAGTATTTCACCGATGTCGTGGTCGATTCCTTTCCACTTCTTCATAATATCGCACCCAATTATCACACACTTCAACTTCTAATCTCCAAGTGGGCTTATTATTAAAACAAGGCCCATACCCCTTTGCAAACACCAAGCCCACCCGTGTTTATCTTCCTCTGCCGACCTCACAACCTGCTCCTTTTCTCACTTGCCATTTCCGCATCTTTGACTCCTCCTTCCTCATTTATACACAACCAAAAATTCAAACGAGAATTAAATACAAAACTTAACTATTCTAATTAAAATATCCCTCACCCCTTTTCACACTAGCCTGCACCCGATCCCTCTCCGCTACAGTACCTCTTCTTCCATCCAAAATCACGCAGCTTCCAGGTGCCGTGTTTTTTTCATGGCCATTACCGAAGCTTGGCACTCCACTTTCTCCCTTCCTCTTCTACTAAAACCAACACCATCATCATCAATCTCCTCCCCATAACAATCTCCTCACACCTATAACACTTTGGTTCAGCTCAAAAGCCTCTTCTGTGGTGCGACTTCCGGCTTCCCACGTACAGACACCGACACCAAACTCTGTCGGATCCCCCAAAACTGGTACCCAGGGTGCGGATTTCCATGTAGATCCTGAAAATGACCTTGAATCTTCGAATCAACACTTGTATTTGCTTATAAATCCAAACCTAGTTCAATCTACCTGCGCTGTGAATTTTCCAGCGGCAACTATGATGTTGAACACCACCAAAACACATACTGGATTGAAGAGGATCTTCTCACGAACTCAGAAATATATATTTCAGGATTTTTAGAGTTGGATATGATTTTATTTTGATTTGAGAAGCTCACGTTTTGGTTTGTGAAAAGGGAATGAGTGGCGGCTTGGAATTTCACCAGGAGATAGTGAAAGTTAGGTTTAGAAATAGTTAAGGAGGGTATTTATAGGGTTGATAAATATCTAGATATTTGTTAGATATTTTCTTTTTAGTCAAACTCTCATTTTTCCGTCTTCTAAAAATTCGTGTGCTCACATACGATACCCAAAAATCACGAAACTCGACATGCAGCTACAGTTCGACATTACGGTCCCAACGAAACTGGTTTCATCGAATTCTGACTTCGTATGCTCACACAGCGTATTTTTAACCGTCAAAATACTGACTGTTTCTCACTCTAAAAATTTGTACGACCACATAGTGACTTTAAAAATCACGGAACTTGACATCTGACAATAATTTGACATTTCGGATCTAACAAAACTAGTTTCGTCGAATTTCGACTTCGTTTGCAAAAGTGGCTATTTTTAAACCCTTGAATAATCCATTTAAATAAATAAATATATTTAAATAAATTAAATTAAATATAAATATAAATATATTATCGTATATATTCACAGTGGAATACCATACAGCTCCAGGAAAATTATATACTCTCTATTCCGAGTCCAGATTGAATCGATATTCAATTTATATTGAAAAATCCATTTATAACGTAAATAAAGCGTTACGAATTATAAAGGAATTCCATAGCGACTTTTCTGAAATTTGATTTGGACGTAAATCAAAATCTACATGACGAAATCCCGATTTTTCTCTTCCACTAGAAAGATATACTCCACCAGCTCCACACGTTTCTTGTTTCGCAGAAATCCGATTTAAAACGAACCCTGTATATTCAGTTGAAGTTCAAATCGCCAAATAGCGAGCTGCCGCGTCGTTACGCGCTCTATTTTAATTATAATATAATTCTACGTTTCAAACTGACGTCGATTGAATATATTCGTCAATATAATTCAACTCTAAGCTGAATTAAATTCTGGGGACGACCCAGTTCACATTATATTGTGATTTCACTATTTCCGGTTATTTCTGAATTAAATACATTATTTTATTATTTAATTTAATGAAATATTCCATATTATTTAATTAAACCTCTATTTAATTCACTACATCACTATTTATATAATTAATTAAATTAATTATACCCCTGGAAAATGCGGGTTATTACAATCTTCCCTACTTAAATTAATTTCGTCCCCGAAATTGCTAAGTTAGAGGACGACCCTATCTATTGGAATTCCTAAGATTTGTTTACCCCTTATTTCTGATTTCAACTGAACCAATTAATATCGACTAAAATATTTATTCATTCCGACTAACCAAAATTTTTAAAAATTCTGAAAATTTACTAACACTTTAAATTTTCGGAAAATTTCGCCAGCGTTTCCTTTGTACGGGGTTACCGGAAAAATTCAAACCTTGCCACACAGGCCCTCTCCAATCCAAAAGAAAATCAAACAGCCAAGCGGTTTGCCAATTCGGCTCATAAAATCCAAACTCATATATAAAATAAACTTGTACCTTTTTGTCGGGCATATCATTATATCCCTACCATTCGTTACCTCTTCTGCCTATAACAATGCATTACCAACTTGATCTCCAATCAGTTCATTCTCAAAACCAAATCATTCGCTTATACCTAAGCCGAATCCCATTTTCAATCCCAAGTTTCATTCTTGATTTTCAAATCCTAAGTCCAAGCTAAATTTCAAATTCTTGACTTAACCATTCAATTCTATTCCAGATTATTCTATAATCCAATTCAGTTTTAACTTAACTTAGTTCAAGCTAAGTTTTTAATTTATTTACCATCTTATTTTATTTAACTTCATAAGTTAAATTTAAATTCCATAATTTAAATTCCTGGGTTTATTTCAAATCAACATGAAATCGTAATACCAATTCAAAACATTTGAATTTCTAACAACTTGTTTTCTGAAACATTTCAAAAACAAAACCTTTGGTAGTAATCCGTCACTTAGAAACTTGAAAATGAACACTGATGATGTCGTGATTCATCATCAAAATCTATTTTCCAGCTATCGAAGTGAGTTCAATACTGTATCACTTTCAGTTTGAAAAACGTTTTCAAAATCTCCCAGGAACTTAAAATTTCCTTATTTTAATTCCAAATCTGATTTAAATTCAGATTTACTTCATCTTATTTCATATACTTTACTTATATTAATTCTGATCAGTTATTTATATAACCATTTCAATTTATAATTTACTCGATTATAATATCAACAAATATATCCAATATTATAATTCCAATATATAAAATATATTTCGGGTAAAATTATTTCATTTACCTTCTTTTCAAAACATATCGTGACGACCCATCGTATTCGAGTGTTTACAAACTCCTATCGATACAGTGGATCAAACCGATTGACCAGAATTTCCAAACTACTCAACCAATAAATCTCCACAATATAAAACAAAATTTTATATCAAATACAAATACGCACTCGTATATATACACTCAACTCAATCTAGGGTATTACTAACCCTATCTCTACCGAGTCACGCCACAGAGCCAAGGTAATTCACTTAACTTAAGCTCTGACACCAACTGTAACGACCCGGATTTTGAGCGACTTTGGTTATCGACATAAGCTCGATGTCGATAACCAAAACATCGAAAAATCCCGGTAGTTAATGAAAGAAATTAGAGGGTGAGAATAGATAAGATAGAACTTATAGAATAGAAGAAGAAGAAGAACATCATCATTAGAGTAAACTCGAATCTCACAGCGGAACGAATAAAATATAACATAACTTTTGAAATACAAACAGTATATGTATACAATAACATTTCAGAGTACAACACTTACAACAACAGCGGAAATAATAATAGCTATAGAATCCTGAAGCCTCCTGCTCCAAGCTCTCCAAGTGTATCTGCAAAATCCCGACTACTTGACTGCCCGTACAAATTAGGCACCCAAGAGTTTAGGGAAAACAAAACAAAATAAAATCCGGGTCAGTCATGGGACTGGTGTGAGTAAAACAGTTTAAAACAATTTGAACAAGTAAATGATATCTCATAAGACCACGCCGTATAACGGAACGGGTTTTTCCCTTATGAGAATCCGAACAACTTTGTAAACAATATTCTTCTGATATTATAATAATGTCTAAGTACAAATAGATATCAATCTAGCAGAAACGCTTTCATCTCACGTTCTACATATATAATGTATAATCATAAACTGCAAGCACGTATTGGGTAATGGATTTCCAACTATGACAAGGTATGGAACCACCTTCCGATCAGTGTACTCTAGGAACGATACACTGGAGTTCAACAAGAACATCTTGCAACTCAGCCACACATGACCGACCACTCATTTCGCTTGAGTGTATCGAATGTACATCACCAACGGTTGGGATCAGCAACCGTTTCCCGTATATATAATTGGGACAGCATTGATAGATTAAAGAAGCAAATGAATATTCTCTAGATAGGTGATTATACACCCTACTTCGGTGCGACCGACTTATCCATGCTGCCTGCCCAATTTCTGTCATTTACCAGATGTGAGGCTAGAAGCTACGCTTATCTTTTCACATACCACATCTTCATTCTCTTAGAATGTCACATCGTCATACCCTCTAAATCACAAATTGATTTCCCAAAAACACCACGGGTATAAGCTAAGAGAAACGAATTCCTCCGCCACCAACGTAAATACGTTTGAAACGATCAACCTACGTGATCTACCAGATATACTCTGTCAGACCTTCGTCCATACAAGTTGTCCTGGGACTGGACAAACCGAAGGCACAATTCAGTACATCCATCTTAGGCACTGTTATCTAAGACTTATACAATAGCCCTTGCACTTTACTCCGTCTTCAATTATCTTTGGCATATATGATTCGCAACGCTTATGCCAATACAGAGTGGTTCTCTGGATAATAATCCAACCGGTCTCTCCATATCAACAACGTTAAAATGGTCAAAACTTCGATAGTCTGTGAGTTAACTATCAAAGAAAAACAAGTGTGCAAACAACGATATTATTTCCATATGGAAATCATATCGATCAATCATCATTTAATATTTATCCTTTTGTTCATTTTTCATCTCCTGTTTCCCTATATTAAATATTTCTTATTTTCTAAGTTTAGAAAAATACGCTATTAACAATGGAAAACATTTCCATTTCCTTGTTTTCTATATTAGAAAACAATTCTTATACTTCTTTGGAAAACATTTCCAAAACGCAAACATTGGACTTAGACAGATGGTTAAACAAACCATCGCGATGCCAACTTAAACAATTTACTTATTAACTAAATCCACTTAACCACTTCACTCTCGAACCGTAACCATTTCTCAATTAGAAACGCAGTCAATCAAGTTGGGGTATAGCTACCTCTCAGACCTTAACTGAACAACACTTCTAACCTTGAAATAGGCAAAGTTCACTTTATATTTCTTTAACTAACTTCCTTACTTAACCTTCCTTTCGAATAACTATATTCGATTAACTCTTTTCAATTAACTCTATTCGATTAACTCCTTTGATTTATTCCATTTGATTTACTTTAACCGATTTACTTTATTTGACAAACCCTATTCAATTTAACTCTATTGCATTTACTTTAATCGGTCAACTCTATTGGACTGACCCTATTCAATTTAACTCTATTCGATTTAACTCTAATCGATTTACTTTAATCACTTAACTCCTTTGGATTTAACTATACTCGATAACTCCTTTAACTCTTACTCGAATAAACTATATTCAATTAACTCCTTTCAAATAACTAGATTTGATAACTCCCCTTTCGAATAACCAATATTCGATTAACTCACTTCGAATAACCAATATTCGATTAACTCACTTCGAATAACCCATATTCGATTAACTCCCTCTCGAATATCCAATATTCGATTAACTCCCTTTCGAATAATCAATATTCGATAACTCTTCTCTCGAATACACTATATTCGATAACTCTACTTCAAATAAGTAATATTCGATACTCTACTCGAATAACTCCATTTGAATAACTTTAACTAGTTAACTCTAACTGGTTAACTCTAACTGATTAATTCTAACTGATTAACTCTAACTGGTCAACTCTAACTGATTAACTCTAACTGTTTTACTGGATAACTTTAACTGGTCAACCCTAACTGTTTAACTGGATAACTTTAACTGATCAACCCTAACTGTTTAACTGGATAACTTTAACTGATCAACCCTAACTGTTTAACTGGATAACTTTAACTGGTCAACCCCAACTGTTTAACTCTAACCGGTTAACTCTAACTGTTTAACTCTAACTGGTTAACTCTAACTGTTTTACTTGACTTACTTATCCCAACTGGTTAACTTGACTTACTTAACCCAACTGGTTAACTCCTATTGATTTACCAATATTCGATTTAACTCCATTCGCTTGACTCTAGATCGCAGTGATCACAATGGTTACGCCTGATTCCCTCAGGAAACATCCGACCACCGTAGGCTATCTGCAGCCCTGTGAATTACGCTAACAGTCGTGCTAAATGGAGACTCATTCTAAATGACTATGTCTGTTTTAACTCTAATCGATTTACTCCATTTGATTAACTCTAATCGATTAACTTTAACTGATCAACTCTAACTAATTTACTCTGACTGTTTATCTCTATCTGCTTAACTCTAACTGGTTAGCTCTGACTGGTTAACTCTGACTGGTTAACTCTAAATGATCAACTCTGACTGATTAACTCTAACTGATCAACTCTGACTGGTTAACTCTAACTGTTTCACTCTATTTATTTCCTAAATAAATATTTCTTTATCACTTCACTTTTATTCATTAGATCTGTAACAACCCGTATTTCGATAACATGATTAAGACGAGAATCAAGGCAGAATTTAATTTTAAATTCTGAATCAAGTGAAACGGGCTATGCCGTTGCGTTCGTCTCGGAAAAATACGTGAAATAGAGTCCGAGTTTTCGAAAATCGGAGTCCGTATGACCAAGATATGGCCTCGCGAAATTTCACGAAAAATTCCCAAATTAAAGTATACTTAATTAAGTGAAATGGGTTGCGCAGAGAAATATATATATATATTGATATATATATATATATAATTGAAAATTAAATAAATAAATATGCAAAAATGTTCAAAACAGCGAATTAGGAGAGGGGAATAACCGAACCGGCCGATTTTTGAGGTCGACCCGAGCCCGCTGGGTCGACTAGGGGTTAATCCAGGGTGTTTGGCTGTCAACCCGTGGGCCGATTCGCTCAAATGCAGATTTTGCATTTGGATGGTTCTCATGGTCCATCTTTAATCTTAAGGCCCTAGATGGTTCCTACACTTGACTTCTTCCCCAAGACATGCTTTGATGGCTTGGATTGAATCTAGGTTTAATCCTATGGCCTAAAACACTTGCCTAATCTATAAAAAGACCCTAAACCTACCCCTAAACCCTCATTATTCACTCATGTAACTAAACTATGGCCAAATTTCTACTCTCATGGCCTCCATCTCAAATCCCTAGAGCCTATGCATCCAAATCAAGTTCAAATCAAAAGATGCAAGCTTGCTACACCAAAGAGAGGCAAAATCAACGTTGCTATGCGAGTTCCATGACGATTCTTCAACAAAGGAGGCACCTTTCTTAGCCAAGATGATTCACGCTTCTTTCCCTAGGCCTAACTATGTAAGTTCTAGCTACTTTTAGATGGAAACGGTAGTTTTGATAATGACATGGGATAAAATGAGGCTAAACATGATTATGCGAACCTATATGATCCTTACCTTGCCTCTTGTGTTCATGTTTATGATTTTAGGCCATGTGAGTGACTTAATCATGCCTCTCATGCTATGCATAACCTAGTTTAACTTGCAAGTTTGGATCTTTATGCATGAAATGCTAGCATGAACCTTTAGGAACCACTTTACTTGTGAAACATTGGCTAAGACAAGATTTTGGGGCTTATGCATGTTTATGAACCCAAACCCCTTATGCTAACATGCAAGTTTGTGGCCAAACCCTTTTTGATAATATGCATGTTTGTGGCCAAATTACCTTATGACACTATGCATGTTTAGGGCCAATCTCTTTATGATGTTATGCATGTGGAAGCCAAGCCCTTTTGGCATCATGCATGTTTTGAGACCAATATGTGACATAGTATCCTTACTATGTTGACTCGCTTTGCTTGCGTTGGGAAAACACGATTTTGGGTAGCTAGATAAACATGAACATGTCGCAAAATCTTAACTTGAATATGACATGTGTTTATACTTGAAAATATGACTTGAAAGATAACATGGAAGATGACATGTAAGTATGCATAAAAGCATGAGCTTGGGAATTTACCTATTAAGTTAGGTCTACCCTTTGGGAATTTACCTATTAAGTTAGGTCTACCCAAATGCTTGAAAACTTGTAACATGTTTTGGAAACATGATGAACTTAGATAATATAAGTGTGGCCAACTCGAGGTTGGGTTGAGTTTGCAACGTAAAGCTACCCGGAACCGACCGGCCTAACTAGTAGTTGCAAACAATAGGACCCAATGTGAGAAGTTGGTCATGTCGCGCTTAAGACCCGAGGTTAGACTAGGTTGTGGTGTAAATCTACCCGGACCCGCCCGGCTTAACTAGTAACCACAACAAGGTCTAATGTGAGAGGTTGAGGGTGCATTAATTAAATTAATGCCACATAATAGGGTTAAGTTAATTTGATTAATGAGGCTTAACCAAATATGATAGGGACAAATGGGTTAAGTAATTTGATTAGGCTAATGATACTTAACAAAACATGATAAGCTTGGGTAGGTTAAGTAACTTGGTTTGCCTAATGACACTTGACCATTTTTATACGACTAGTGGACGGGATTAAGTTAACCAACACTTAATCAATCCAACACGATAACGTGATAAGGTTAAGTAAATTTTCTTAACGATACTTAACCGTATAATACAGTTAATGGATGGGGTTAAGATTAGGCTTAACTAATCTAAACATGGTAATCGGATGGGGTTAAGTTAGCCTCGACTTAATTAATCCAACTTGGTAATTTAATGGGGTTAAGTTAAACACTTAACTAATTTAAAACGATGTTTTGATGAGGTTAAGTGACCTATACTTAACCAATCTAACTCGTTAATTTGATGAGGTTAAGTTAACCTATACTTAACCAATCTAACGTGAAAACATGATAAGGCTAAGTCACGAATCACTTGAATATGCTTGACCGATTTGACTCGGTAATTTGACAAGGTCAAGTTAATTTATATAATTAACCAATCTAAAATGATAATTAGACGAGGTTAAGTTATGGATTGCTTAATATACTTAGCCAACTTGACACATGGTTTGTAGGGTTAAGTCTTGGACTTGGATACTTAGCCAATTTTGACATGGTTTGTAGACGGGCTAAGTTATGAACTTAAGTGACACTTAACCCATTAGATAAACCCTAATTCGGAGGATTAGGTAAATAACCATAGTTAACAAGGATTATGGAAATAAGGCTAAGTGGTAAACCTTAGTTAAGGGAAACTAAGTAATAATCCTTAGTCAAGGAAATTTGGACCATTTCTTAGATAGATTAGTAACCTGATACGTTTAATTATGCGTGTAGGAGCAGGCTATCTGATTTAGATAAAGGCTCCAACGAACTGGGTAACGAAGCAGCGGCTTCGGGGAACGTGAGGATATTCTTGGGATCCCTCTGTGAGCTGCCAGGTCATTATACTAGGCTCACGAGAGGTTGAGATCTGCGGTAGAAGAACCAAGAATATGCCTTGGTTGCTATGCGAGCGACCTAAAGACTGGGGTGGATAGCAGTGAGTCGGCGAATACATAAGGTGCCCGAGATAGCAAGTTCGTCGATCATCTACCATCTTGAGTCAAGCGTGTACGTACGGAAAGGCAGGGAATACCCAACAGACCATGATTTGCTATCTAATTATGGGTGAGGTAGGCCGTAGGATGTGGGCTGGCCGGAGTGTAGTTCTCATGCAAGATCTTCTCTTGTGTTGCCTTTCGCTAGTTGGGGGAGGGGTCTCGTGGGACCATAGCCACGTGTAGAAAAGCAGACCTTAGCATCTGCATCGGCAGATAAATCTAAAGCTCCCGACCGAGTCCTGTATGTCTTGTTTTGCCCTGTGACAGGACTCGGATGGCACGATGTGATACATGTGCATACAGTTATAGAAAAACGATTCACGATGAATGCGTGGGAAAAAGGGCGTGGTTGAGGGTTAGCGTAATCCCTAGTGGCCTAGGTGGTTTAACCCAAACCGAGATACGAAAGCGTGCAATAGGTAAGCGTAATCCCTAGTGGTGCTAGGTGGCGTAAGTCCTAGTAGTTCAAACGATGATTCATATGGAAGAGCCTAGCTAGAACAAGGGTGACAGTCCAAACGATTTCAAGGATAATACGACATGAGGAAGCCCGTACGAGGTACGGCAAAGGACTGAACTTATATACATGGAAAGAAACATATGATTTGAGTAACCTATATATGCGATATTAGGTTGACATGGAGCATTACACGACTTTGAGCACGGGACATTCATGGTTAACACATGACGCGGGTAGGGATACTAGTGCGAGAGGTGCAGAGCAAATATACATGTTAGAACTAGGAAGAATATACACAATAGATACCGTGGGATGTTAGACGGGGTAGATACCTTGGGATAATGCACTCGATCGAAATCTGACGATGTGATACCTTGACTTATCATAACATCGTAGTTTATCATGATACCTTAGTTTACCTTGCCGCAGTAGTTCAACCGGCTACCCTGGTTTATCTATCTTGTAGTTATCCTTATGTTTACTTTCAGTTTATGCATGTCATGTTACCTTTACCTGTTTTTATACTGGAAGTAGATAGGACTTACTCAGTCTTTTTGACTGACCCGTTTTGTTTCGCCTCTTTTCTTCCGTTCCCCCCCCCAGGTTTCAGGGAGGAAACATTGCTGGTTAGTTCGGACTTCTTCTGCTTGAAGGTCATCATGGATGGCTTGGACTTCTCTTGGCTATGGCTACTTTACTGTTTTACTTGGGGAATAATTTATTAAAAAGTCTTTATGCTTCTTTACTATTGCAAGACAGGTTTTGATGTACTCTGATGTAAAAGGCTTTAGACCTTATTTATTCATGTTATGAAAGTTTGATTGTACTTCCGCTATTTATATATGTTCTGTCTTGTGATGTTTCTGTGCATGTTTACCAATAATGCCCCTCTAAAGCTAGTGCATTCCTTTGCGAGTGACCCTAGCGGAGTTGGGGTGTTACATTTGGTATCAGAGTAGAAGGTTACTAGACTGGGCAAAAGTTTTTAAAGACCTTCTGAAAATTATTTGAAAAACCGTTTACAAAGAAGCATTTTTCAAGAAAATTTTCTTTTGAAAAGAAAAAGGCTATTCCCCAAAGGCCATTAGCATTATCCTTGATTCCTTGATCGAATCTCTTTTCCTTTCTTTCCTCCATCTGTAGTCACAGTGGTTTTGACTGCGACTAGTCTCTCTAGCTGCGTAAGTGTTTCCCGTACGATGGAGGTGGTTCTCGAGAGACCGTTGCAGAGTTATGCATGAAAGGATAGTAAGAACAAGGATAAAGGATACGAGCTCAGGGATAAGCAACATGTATGTATGGCTGAGTCCTAAAAGGAGGGAGAAAGATGAACAATGAAACCCATGACGAGAGAGTACCTTTGGCATGGTGAAACGGGACGGATAGTTAAGTATCATGGAACAGGGACAAGATCATTCGGAGGGCAATAGTATGCTCTCATTTCTAGGGTACCACAGAAGGAGGGTAACGATCTTGTTAAAGGTTTAGCTTTTCTTCTCTATCATCCTGTCGGGACTTTGTTTTGATCACCGCATCTTTTAAGTCCGCTTCGATAGTTGAGTCTCTGCACCTTAGTACTAGCGTAGTAGAGGATCCCGTTTTTGTCTCAAGTCCTATTGGAAGATCGGTCCATTTACTCATGGCTTGTTTGGATTTGAGAATGTCTATATCAAGTGTTGAGCTTGGAAATAATGCTTATGTTTATAAGTTGTGGATGGATTCTAGGGATGAAGTGGTTATCTAGTAAGGGGTGCCACTCTCGGTTTTGATAGGAGGGTAGTTAGACTCTTGACTAGCCTTGGTAATACCCTCGAAGTCTCGTGGAACCTTTTGGGTTTGGTCATGATTAGTTACCTAGAATCCCTGGATACCTCTATTGGAAATTTGAAGCCCGATCGAGTGGTGTTCACCGATAAGACGGATGGTTTATTTCACTTATGCATGGGTTATAGAAATCACCCTAGTAAGTGCGCTTGATAACCTGGTTTGCATTTGTTTACTTCCAAGAGAAAGTTCTTCTACGTGGAATACCTTATGGTACGAGGTCCGAGATTCACTAGTGAATTTTGGAAAGCTTGCATGAGATCATGAGTACGCAGTCATGTTTGCGTCAAGTATTCTAGGAAAAGGATAAGTGCAAGTGGAACGAGGGGCGACGAGGAAATGAGTTCCAACTCATGTTATGGAAACAGGAAGTAAGAAGCTACGAAATCGTGAAGTAAAAAGGGGCGGTCAAGGCACGATGGAACTAAGCTCAAGGTAATGCGACTCAGGAGACTGAAGACTAAATACGCGCACGATATCTCTTTTTGGGAATATATCCTCGATCCCTGTTTTTCTGTTGAGCTTGCTTGTAGGCTATCTTTTATGGACATCCTCTCGGTCCTGTCTCTGTTACAAACCCCGTACGGAGTTTGTTTTGTTTATCTTCTCGACCCTGTTTCAGGGAATCTTAGGTAGAACCCTATGGATGTAAACATGTATTTGAAACATGTTATGGTTGATATGGTTGCAAATGGTTGCAAGTGGTTGCTCGTGGATGCGCGAATTTACATTAGATATTAGCTCGACTCGGTCACATTTCATATTGCATATGCACGAGTATTTATACTTGTTTATGGATGAAATCGAATGTATTATCATGCGGTTGTCGCATATGAATGAATGATTGTGCACGCACATAGTATCTATATGACTAGGACTATTTGCATACATATTGGATTCATGGCACTATACATATTTTTGCATTAGAAAGATTATCCAGGCCTGATCATTAGCATTAGCTAAGGAACATGTACACACACGTTTTGCATATATTCATACAACATTAGAAATCATCTAAGGACAATGGTTGCTTGTGGATGATGTTTTGAGTAGATGGATGATGGACGGTAGGATATGTTCTTCCTAACTTGGAGATTTCGGGGACGAAATTCTAAAAGGTGGGGAGAATGTAACAACCCGTATTTCGATAACATGATTAAGACGAGAATCAAGGCAGAATTTAATTTTAAATTCTGAATCAAGTGAAACGGGCTATGCCGTTGCGTTCGTCTCGGAAAAATACGCGAAATAGAGTCCGAGTTTTCGAAAATCGGAGTCCGTATGACCAAGATATGGCCTCGCGAAATTTCACGAAAAATTCCCAAATTAAAGTATACTTAATTAAGTGAAATGGGTTGCGCAGAGAAATATATATATATTGATATATATATATATATAATTGAAAATTAAATAAATAAATATGCAAAAATGTTCAAAACAGCGAATTAGGAGAGGGGAATAACCGAACCGGCCGATTTTTGAGGTCGACCCGAGCCTGCTGGGTCGACTAGGGGTTAATCCAGGGTGTTTGGCTGTCAACCCGTGGGCCGATTCGCTCAAATGCAGATTTTGCATTTGGATGGTTCTCATGGTCCATCTTTAATCTTAAGGCCCTAGATGGTTCCTACACTTGACTTCTTCCCCAAGACATGCTTTGATGGCTTGGATTGAATCTAGGTTTAATCCTATGGCCTAAAACACTTGCCTAATCTATAAAAAGACCCTAAACCTACCCCTAAACCCTCATTATTCACTCATGTAACTAAACTATGGCCAAATTTCTACTCTCATGGCCTCCATCTCAAATCCCTAGAGCATATGCATCCAAATCAAGTTCAAATCAAAAGATGCAAGCTTGCTACACCAAAGAGAGGCAAAATCAACGTTGCTATGCGAGTTCCATGACGATTCTTCAACAAAGGAGGCACCTTTCTTAGCCAAGATGATTCATGCTTCTTTCCCTAGGCCTAACTATGTAAGTTCTAGCTACTTTTAGATGGAAACGGTAGTTTTGATAATGACATGGGATAAAATGAGGCTAAACATGATTATGCGAACCTATATGAACCTTACCTTGCCTCTTGTGTTCATGTTTATGATTTTAGGCCATGTGAGTGACTTAATCATGCCTCTCATGCTATGCATAACCTAGTTTAACTTGCAAGTTTGGATCTTTATGCATGAAATGCTAGCATGAACCTTTAGGAACCACTTTACTTGTGAAACATTGGCTAAGACAAGATTTTGGGGCTTATGCATGTTTATGAACCCAAACCCCTTATGCTAACATGCAAGTTTGTGGCCAAACCCTTTTTGATAATATGCATGTTTGTGGCCAAATTACCTTATGACACTATGCATGTTTAGGGCCAATCTCTTTATGATGTTATGCATGTGGAAGCCAAGCCCTTTTGGCATCATGCATGTTTTGAGACCAATATGTGACATAGTATCCTTACTATGTTGACTCGCTTTGCTTGCGTTGGGAAAACACGATTTTGGGTAGCTAGATAAACATGAACATGTCACAAAATCTTAACTTGAATATGACATGTGTTTATACTTGAAAATATGACTTGAAAGATAACATGGAAGATGACATGTAAGTATGCATAAAAGCATGAGCTTGGGAATTTACCTATTAAGTTAGGTCTACCCTTTGGGAATTTACCTATTAAGTTAGGTCTACCCAAATGCTTGAAAACTTGTAACATGTTTTGGAAACATGATGAACTTAGATAATATAAGTGTGGCCAACTCGAGGTTGGGTTGAGTTTGCAACGTAAAGCTACCCGGAACCGACCGGCCTAACTAGTAGTTGCAAACAATAGGACCCAATGTGAGAAGTTGGTCATGTCGCGCTTAAGACCCGAGGTTAGACTAGGTTGTGGTGTAAATCTACCCGGACCCGCCCGGCTTAACTAGTAACCACAACAAGGTCTAATGTGAGAGGTTGAGGGTGCATTAATTAAATTAATGCCACATAATAGGGTTAAGTTAATTTGATTAATGAGGCTTAACCAAATATGATAGGGACAAATGGGTTAAGTAATTTGATTAGGCTAATGATACTTAACAAAACATGATAAGCTTGGGTAGGTTAAGTAACTTGGTTTGCCTAATGACACTTGACCATTTTTATACGACTAGTGGACGGGATTAAGTTAACCAACACTTAATCAATCCAACATGATAACGTGATAAGGTTAAGTAAATTTTCTTAACGATACTTAACCGTATAATACAGTTAATGGATGGGGTTAAGATTAGGCTTAACTAATCTAAACATGGTAATCGGATGGGGTTAAGTTAGCCTCGACTTAATTAATCCAACTTGGTAATTTAATGGGGTTAAGTTAAACACTTAACTAATTTAACACGATGTTTTGATGAGGTTAAGTGACCTATACTTAACCAATCTAACTCGTTAATTTGATGAGGTTAAGTTAACCTATACTTAACCAATCTAACGTGAAAACATGATAAGGCTAAGTCACGAATCACTTGAATATGCTTGACCGATTTGACTCGGTAATTTGACAAGGTCAAGTTAATTTATATAATTAACCAATCTAAAATGATAATTAGACGAGGTTAAGTTATGGATTGCTTAATATACTTAGCCAACTTGACACATGGTTTGTAGGGTTAAGTCTTGGACTTGGATACTTAGCCAATTTTGACATGGTTTGTAGACGGGCTAAGTTATGAACTTAAGTGACACTTAACCCATTAGATAAACCCTAATTCGGAGGATTAGGTAAATAACCATAGTTAACAAGGATTATGGAAATAAGGCTAAGTGGTAAACCTTAGTTAAGGGAAACTAAGTAATAATCCTTAGTCAAGGAAATTTGGACCATTTCTTAGATAGATTAGTAACCCGATACGTTTAATTATGCGTGTAGGAGCAGGCTATCTGATTTAGATAAAGGCTCCAACGAACTGGGTAACGAAGCAGCGGCTTCGGGGAACGTGAGGATATTCTTGGGATCCCTCTGTGAGCTGCCAGGTCATTATACTAGGCTCACGAGAGGTTGAGGTCTGCGGTAGAAGAACCAAGAATATGCCTTGGTTGCTATGCGAGCGACCTAAAGACTGGGGTGGATAGCAGTGAGTCGGCGAATACATAAGGTGCCCGAGATAGCAAGTTCGTCGATCATCTACCATCTTGAGTCAAGCGTGTACGTACGGAAAGGCAGGGAACACCCAACAGACCATGATTTGCTATCTAATTATGGGTGAGGTAGGCCGTAGGATGTGGGCTGGCCGGAGTGTTGTTCTCATGCAAGATCTTCTCTTGTGTTGCCTTTCGCTAGTTGAGGGAGGGGTCTCGTGGGACCATAGCCACGTGTAGAAAAGCAGACCTTAGCATCTGCATCGGCAGATAAATCTAAAGCTCCCGACCGAGTCCTGTATGTCTTGTTTTGCCCTGTGACAGGACTCGGATGGCACGATGTGATACATGTGCATACAGTTATAGAAAAACGATTCACGATGAATGCGTGGGAAAAAGGGCGTGGTTGAGGGTTAGCGTAATCCCTAGTGGCCTAGGTGGTTTAACCCAAACCGAGATACGAAAGCGTGCAATAGGTAAGCGTAATCCCTAGTGGTGCTAGGTGGCGTAAGTCCTAGTAGTTCAAACGATGATTCATATGGAAGAGCCTAGCTAGAACAAGGGTGACAGTCCAAACGATTTCAAGGATAATACGACATGAGGAAGCCCGTACGAGGTACGGCAAAGGACTGAACTTATATACATGGAAAGAAACATATGATTTGAGTAACCTATATATGCGATATTAGGTTGACATGGAGCATTACACGACTTTGAGCACGGGACATTCATGGTTAACACATGACGCGGGTAGGGATACTAGTGCGAGAGGTGCAGAGCAAATATACATGTTAGAACTAGGAAGAATATACACAATAGATACCGTGGGATGTTAGACGGGGTAGATACCTTGGGATAATGCACTCGATAGAAATCTGACGATGTGATACCTTGACTTATCATAACATCGTAGTTTATCATGATACCTTAGTTTACCTTGCCGCAGTAGTTCAACCGGCTACCCTGGTTTATCTATCTTGTAGTTATCCTTATGTTTACTTTCAGTTTATGCATGTCATGTTACCTTTACCTGTTTTTATACTGGAAGTAGATAGGACTTACTCAGTCTTTTTGACTGACCCGTTTTGTTTCGCCTCTTTTCTTCCGTTCCCCCCCCAGGTTTCAGGGAGGAAACAATGCTGGTTAGTTCGGACTTCTTCTGCTTGAAGGTCATCATGGATGGCTTGGACTTCTCTTGGCTATGGCTACTTTACTGTTTTACTTGGGGAATAATTTATTAAAAAGTCTTTATGCTTCTTTACTATTGCAAGACAGGTTTTGATGTACTCTGATGTAAAAGGCTTTAGACCTTATTTATTCATGTTATGAAAGTTTGATTGTACTTCCGCTATTTATATATGTTCTGTCTTGTGATGTTTCTGTGCATGTTTACCAATAATGCCCCTCTAAAGCTAGTGCATTCCTTTGCGAGTGACCCTAGCGGAGGCGGGGTGTTACAAGATCCTCATTATAAATTGGTAAGTGAATAAATTTCTCAGTGTTAATCCCGAAGGCCGAAACCAACATCAGATCAACACTTTGAAATTTACTCAACTCAATCAACGTATAACAAGTTCCAATTACTCCACTATTTCTCATGGTATTTACGATACCCAGTGTCAATGATCTATATCACCCAAACACACATAATCATCAACAGATTTTATATCACATCATATATAACAATATATGAAAACAGTAAAAATAAATGTTGAGGAATACAGTTTGATTCCTCCCACTTGTTTACATGTATCACAGATGTTAAACAATATAATTAACATCGATTTCATTTCGATATGAAATATTCTGATAAACAGAATCAATATAGGAATTCAACTAACCGACTAGCAGTTCAATCAAACGGTCAACACACAGTCAATCAGCCAATATTTAACAGTTCTAAAAATACAACATGAAAATATAAACTGTTCAGAGTTGGTGAGTTTTACTCACATTTGCAGTTCATCGTTAAAGAAAGATAAACTGTTATTTGATTTGAATCAAACAATTTATTTCCATAAATTCAAACGAGCTCCACTCCACTCCCAGTCAGCTTCATTGAGAAGCTCTCGTCCATACGGTCCCAACGCTACTTACGGTTCGTCAATCTGATTTCGTATGACCGAGATATTTGATTGACAAGTTAGTATACTATTTTGAATTTAAAATAAAACTTAATAAATTTCAATTGGGCTTTACCCAAAAATCTTGGCCCATCCACCCCTTTCTAAAACCCATGGCCGAATATACTTTCTTCCTCACTCCCGTCTCCAGTATTTTACCGATGTCGTGGCCGATTCCTTTCCACTTCTTCATAATATCGCACCCAATTATCACACACTTCAACTTCTAATCTCCAAGTGGGCTTATTATTAAAACAAGGCCCATACCCCTTTGCAAACACCAAGCCCACCCGTGTTCATCTTCCTCTGCCGATCTCACAACCTGCTCCTTTTCTCACTTGCCATTTCCGCATCTTTGACTCCTCCTTCCTCATTTATACACAACCAAAAATTCAAACGAGAATTAAATACAAAACTTAACTATTTTAATTAAAATATCCCTCACCCCTTTTCACACTAGCCTGCACCCAATCCCTCTCCGCTACAGTACCTCTTCTTCCATCCAAAATCACGCAGCTTCCAGGTGCCGTGTTTTTTTCATGGCCATTACCGAAGCTTGGCACTCCACTTTCTCCCTTCCTCTTCTACTAAAACCAACACCATCATCATCAATCTCCTCCCCATCACAATCTCCTCACACCTATAACACTTTGGTTCAGCTCAAAAGCCTCTTCTGTGGTGCGACTTCCGGCTTCCCACGTATAGACACTGGCACCAAACTCTGTCGGATCCCCCAAAACTGGTACATAGGGTGCGGATTTCCATGTAGATCCTGAAAATGACCTTGAATCTTCGAATCAACACTTGTATTTGCTTATAAATCCAAACCTAGTTCAATCTACCTGCGCTGTGAATTTTCCAGCGGCAACTATGATGTTGAACACCACCAAAACACATACTGGATTGAAGAGGATCTTCTCACGAACTCATAAATATATATTTCAGGATTTTTAGAGTTGGATATGATTTTATTTTGATTTGAGAAGCTCACGTTTTGGTTTGTGAAAAGGGAATGAGTTGCGGCTTGGAATTTCACTAGGAGATAGTGAAAGTTAGGTTTAGAAATAGTTAAGGAGGGTATTTATAGGGTTGATAAATATCTAGATATTTGTTAGATATTTTCTTTTTAGTCAAACTCTCATTTTTCCGTCTTCTAAAAATTCGTGTGCTCACATACGATACCCAAAAATCACGAAACTGGACATGCAGCTACAGTTCGACATTACGGTCCCAACGAAACTGGTTTCGTCGAATTCTGACTTCGTATGCTCATACAGCGTATTTTTAACCGTCAAACTACTGACTGTTTCTCACTCTAAAAATTCGTACGACCACATAGTGACTCTAAAAATCACGGAACACAATAATTTGACATTTCGGATCTAACAAAACTGATTTCGTCGAATTTCGACTTCGTTCGCAAAAGTGGCTATTTTTAAACCCTTGAATAATCCATTTAAATATATAAATATATTTAAATAAATTAAATTAAATATAAATAAAAATATATTATCGTATATATTCACAGTGGAATACCATACAGCTCCAGGAAAATTATATACTCTCTATTCCGAGTCCAGATTGAATCGATATTCAATTTATATTGAAAAATCCATTTATAACGTAAATAAAGCGTTACGTATTATAAAGGAATTCCATAGCGACTTTTCTGAAATTTGATTTGGACGTAAATCAAAATCTACACGACGAAATCCCGATTTTTCTCTTCCATTAGAAAGATATACTCCACCAGCTCCACACGTTTCTTGTTTCGCAGAAATCCGATTTAAAACGAACCCTGTATATTCAGTTGAAGTTCAAATCGCCAAATAGCGAGCTGCCGCGTCGTTACGCGCTCTATTTTAATTATAATATAATTTTACGTTTCAAACTGACGTCGATTGAATATATTCGTCAATATAATTCAACTCTAAGCTGAATTAAATTCTGGGGACGACCCAGTTCACATTATATTGTGATTTCACTATTTCTGGTTATTTCTGAATTAAATATATTATTTAATTATTTAATTTAATTAAATATTCCATATTATTTAATTAAACCTCTATTTAATTCACTACATCACTATTTATATAATTAAATAAATTAATTATACCCCTGGAAAATGCGGGTCATTACAGAATTTATATTCGAATACCATTCCGACCAACAAATACATGAAGATATTAGAAGATGATCGAGATGGAGCATAGAAGATTGTGGATTTTCATAAACGGAAGAACCACTAATATTCTCTGCCTGGCAAGTAGAGATAAGCTGTGATTCTATCGTGGTTGGAATTTACGGGTTGCAAGCACTTCTCGCTACTGATCCATGGGGTGATTCCTATATGGATGCGGTAGGAGAGTGCCTTCGGTTCATCCTGTTCCTGGATGACTTGTATGGACGGATGTCTGACAGAGTATTTCCAAAGGATCACGTATGTTGATTTCTCCAAACGTACTATAGTTATTGGCGGAGAATTGTCATTATCTTAGCTTCTAACTAGAGTATTTTTGTAGACGTCAATTAGTGATATCTGACGGATCTGACGATGTGGCATTCAAAGTGAATGGTGATCAGATGTTTCAAAAATAAACTCTGACCTCAAGCCTCATCAACCGGGAAATGACAAAAATCGGGCGAGCGGCATGGCTATGTGGGTCGCTCCCATTAGGGTGTATAATCACCTATCTAGAGAAATTCCTATTTGTTCTTAAATCTATGTTTCGATGTTGTCCCTTTTCGGGAGACGGTTACTGATCCCAACCGTCGGTGATATACATTCGATACACTCAAGCGAAATGACTGGTCGGTCATGTGTGGGCCGGGTTGCAAGATGTTCTTGTTGAGCCCAGTGTATTTGCCTCTAGAGATACACTATCGGCAGGTGGTCCCATACTTTGTCATAGTCGGAATCCAATCTCCAATAAGCGCCCGCGGTTTTGATTGTATACTATATATGTGGAGCGTGAGATGCAAGCGTTCCACTAGATTGATATTTATTTGTATTTCAGACATTATTATAATATCAGAAAGATATTGGTTTCAAAAATGTCTTGGGTTATCGTAAGGTAAAAACCGTCCGTATTTATGTGTGGATTCCGTCTTACGATTATCCTTTTCTTTCGAAAGGATTTTAACTTTAAAATCAAGTTGTGTGATACCCTTAATACTGTGCGAGTTTATCTCACTCTGGTTCACCAGACTGACAAGGTGTTTTGTAAATTCTCGGGTTAGCCCGGGGTGTATTGGTTCAGGTCATCAGATGCTGTGAACTCTAGAGACGAGCTGAAGATGTTTAGACGTATAATATTATATAGCTACTATTCCGATGTGCGTTGTATATGGGAACAGGTTATTATAACTGTCCCGTTATGTGATGTACACTGATATTGTAAGTTTTTTTAAAGCTCTCAATAAAGATTTATTTCTGTATTATATTTTGTTCAGCTGCGATGTGAGACTCTGTGTTGTGTTGTTTCTTCTTCTTCTATTCTAATATTTCTTTCTTTCTTATCTCACCCTCTAAATTCTTTCTAATAACGTTCCAGTGTTTTCGGTGTTTGGAAGGTCGGCATGAGTTACGGTAAAGGTATTTATGTCGATTTTCAGGGCCGAAAATCCCTGGGTCGTTACACTTGTTTAATCCCTATTAATGATCAAAAATGTATATTTTGATTTCATTCTCTTTAAATGACAAAAATGTATATTTTATCACATTTTTTTTAATTGACCAAAAATGTATAATTTTTGGTTTCACTCTTTTAAATGACAAAAATGTATATTTCTAATTCAACTATTCTAATTTTTCAAAATTATTCATTTTGGTTTCAACAGTTCTAATTTGACAAAAAGGCTAATTTTGTTTTCAACTATTACATTTGACAAAAATGTTTTAACTCTTTTATTTAACAAAAATGTAGTTTTTGTTTTTAACTCTTTTATTTTGACAAATTGTATATTTTGTTTTCAACTAATATAACACCTTTATTTCCATAACTTTTCCTTATATTCTCTTAATGACAAATAAAAGAAGATTTTATTTGTTTACCTTTTCTACGTGTTCTAATCTTTTTTTTATTCGTAACTAATTCACAAATAAAAACGTACTTTCTTAAATTCATGTTTTTATTTGCAACTAGTTTGCAAATAAAAACTCACTTTTTCTAATCTTGTTTTTATTCGTAACTAATTCACAAATAAAAATGTACTTTCTTAAATTCATGTTTCTATTTGCAACTATTTTGCAAATAAAAATTCACTTTTTCTAATCTTGTTTTTATTCGCGATAAGAATGTACTTAAAAGGGCGCTTTTAAGTCTAAATTTTTATTCACATCTAATATGTGAATAATAATGTATTTTTAATTTTCATGTCTTCATTTGCAACTAATTTGCAAATAAAAGTATACTTTTAAAATTCTTGTCTTTTATTTACAATTGAAGAATGTAAAAATGTTCTTTTCTAACACATGTCTCATTTACATAAAAAAAATGTAAATACAATATTCTTTTCTATTACATGTTTTATTTACATGACAAATGTCAATACCATATTCTTCTTTCTAACATGTTTTATTCACATGAAAAGTGTAAATAAAAGTGTCATCATAAATTGTTCTTTTTATTTACATAAAAATGTAAATAAAGGTGTCATCGCAAATTGTTCTTTTTATTTACATAAAAAAATGTAAATAAAGGTGTCATCATAAATTTGTTCTTTTTATTTACATAAAAAATGTAAATAAAGGTGTCACCATAAATTTGTTCTTTTTATTTACATAAAAAATGTAAATAAAGGTGTTATCATAAATTTGTTTTTTTTATTTACATAAAAAAATGTAAATAAAGGTGTCATCATAAATTTGTTCTTTTTATTTACATAAAAACTGTAAACAAAGTTATCTATTTTAATTTATCCATCACATGCAGATTTAAATTAATAGAATGATTAAACTAGCATATCTATATCGATACATCACAAATCATCAAATCAGCCATTCAACAATTTCATAACATCGCAGATCTAGCCTATTAACATACATACAATTATTCAAGTAACGAGGAAAAATTATTTAATTATATAAAAATTTGAAGTCTCACATTGCTTTTTTTTTGAATTTTCAACGTGCTATGTTTCAGCTGTAGACAGTTCCAGGTTGTAGATCTCGTTTCTGCGATTTCAACGGATCCGAAATCGTTCGATTTCGTTTCAGTATGACAAAGTTACAATGATTTACACTTTGGATTATATTAAGAATAATTAAATTTATAATTAATTAATAATTACATCTTAATCCTCTTGTTAACTACCTCCCCCATCGTCTGCTACCCGTCGCTCAGAAGGAACCCATCGTTCCATTACAACATCCACCTGCGCACCACTCTTTAGAGGACCGGAGTTCGATCGGAGTTCACCACCACGTCGGCCTTGGCCGGCTCCATCACCGCCCCCAAACACGCAGAGCGCGACGGCCCCCTCCACCCTCGAAAACGAACCCAACGGCTGACCTTTGAGCTAGAATTTCTCCCAAATGACGAAGTTACAATTGATCTTAACCGTTGAAATAATATAACTTGATATGCTCTTCAATTTGGCTTTAGAAGTTTCAAAAATCATAGCTTGGATTAGGACATTGGATCGATTTTGTTTTTGAAATTTCTGGCCATACAATGAGAGGGCGGCGGCTGTGTATTTTGGGGATTAGGGTTTTAGTGTAACTTGAGAGTATATTTATATTAAAATACTATTTAATTGAACCCTTAAGGCCCGTTTAGCCACTAACTCCAATTCAGGTCCAACGACAGACATTCCTAGCTAATAACCCCCGTTCCGGATCCAATGAACCATGTCCTATCAGTCCAAACGAAAGTTTTCAGCCAGTTTTCTTTAATTTAAAATAAATACATTTATTATTTAATTTAACCGTACTAATAAATTCACCGGGGCTACATATGGACCCTAAAAATTACAGAAAAAAATATATTTGGCTTTGTTATGTCGATATGGTCCTAACAAAATTAATTTCATCGAATTCTGAAACCGTTTGAAAAATGGTCATTTTTAAGTTGATTAAATTTGACTAAAATAGTCAAAACACATTTTCCTTTGTCACGCTCACATATTAATTCTAAAAATTCTGGAAAATTAAACTTAACAATAATTTGACATTCCGGTTCCAACAAAAGTGGTTTCATCGAAAACAGAGGTCGTTTGCAAAATGGCTATTTTTAAGGGCCATATATTATATTAATATATATATAAATTCTACGGCGACTTTTCTAAATTTTAAACTGGACATAACTTACAACTTTTAAAGTGAAATCTCAGTTTCTTCCATTCGTTAGAAAGATATTGTTAAACAGATTTAAATATTTTTGGTTTTACTGAAATTCGATTTACTGCAGTGCTATTTTAAAACTCCTTTTATAATTAAATTAAATTTATTCGTTTTAACTTCGATTAAAATAATTTTTAGTTGTTATTATTTAAAATAAATAATATTAAATGTTCAATTTCCTTTAAAATTTCTAAAATAAAAATTTTAAATTGGTCCCAAAATTCCGGGTTGTTACAATTATTTAATCGATCTTGACGATTCTTGTTTCAATGAATTCCGACTTAAATTGAGTTCTATATACTCAATTGATGTTCGAAACGCCAAATTACGAACTGCCGTGCTGCATGGAGTTCGTTTAATAAATTTAATATATAAACGTTTTAAACTTCGTTTAATTAATCTAATATATTTTAATATATATTCAGCCTATTTACCAAACACAACTTAATATTTTCGATTATCCCTATCCGTCGATTTCTTCATAACTCAGTTATAAATTTATTTATAACCTAAATTTCTATATCTAATTCTTATTTATTTAGAAATAAATTATTTTATGAAATTCGATATAATCGAATTTCAATTATAAACTCGTTGGATTTTTCTAATGCAAATTCAACTTATATTCCGAATTTGAAAATATAATCAATCGTTATATTTCAAACACTTCCCAATTCACTTTTAAATTCATATTTGAATTCAAATATTTAAATTATCCAAGTGATAATTATCTCACTTAATTTATAAACGTCGTTTATAAATTTAACTTCCTTGTTTTATATATTAAAACAAGTTACCATTTTAATTCCATTTCAAATTCTACTTTCAAATTCATACTTGAATTTAAACCTCTAAATTATCTAATGATAATTTATTTTACTAGATTTATAAATATCGTCTATAAATCCAACTTTCTTGTTTTATATATTAAAACAAGTTTTCCATTTCAAATTCCCTTTTGAAATCCAATTCCTTTTATATTCTGAATTCCAGAATAAAACTGTCGTTAACTTTTCGAAATGATCTCAAATTATATTTTAAATTCATATTTGAATTTAAATTTACTAATTATCTCTTGATAATTTATTCACCATACTTGTTTTACATTTAAACAATCCCATTTCGAAATTTATTTGAAACCAAAATCTTATTTTGGAAATTTCTATTTATTATAACTTATCTATATAAATATAGAACCTATTTTCATATTAAATTTTAACCTTTTATTTAATTAAAACAATCCTAATATCTTTTCTGAAAATATTTTATTTAAATAAATTCGATCTAATCGAATTCAAATCCCAAATCTATACGGATTTATTTTATATTCCTATTTATATTCTGAACATCAGAATAAATTTCATCGTTTGGTTCTTTAAAACGATTCCCCGTTTCTATTTATAAATTCATATTTGAATTTAAATATTCAAATTATCAAATGATAATTTTTCCAATTCAATTATAAACAACGTTTATAAATTCATTTCAGTTCCCTGATTATCCAATGAAAATCATTCCATTTTATTTATAAACACCGTTTATAAATTTACTTCAATTTCCTGATTTTTAATTTATAAACATCGTTTATAAATTCATCACTTCAATTTCCTGTATAATTTATAAACTTCATTTATAAATTCAATACTTGTTTTATATATTCAAAACAAGTTAATATTTCTATAGCCCATTCTAATTTCAAATTCTATTTTAGATAAATAGATTTTTCTCTTTAAATCTCAAATATCATCTTCACGATATTTTTATATATCAACATTTTAGCCCAGTGATATTTATATATCCAAAAAAACCTCAATTATCAAATCATGGGTTTTATAACACATCATATATGATAATATATGTAACAACCCGGGAATTCTGAGCCAATTTAAAATTTTTATTTTGGCGATTTTAATGAATTTTGATTATTTAAAATGAATATCTTAAATAATAACGACGGAAAATCTATTTTCGACGACGTTAGAAGGAATAAATTTATTTTAATTATATAACGAGCCTGAAATGGCGCAGCAGTTCGAAAATTCGATTTCAAATTTCAAATGAATATACATAATTCGTTTTAAGTCGGAATTGAACGAAACAAGAAATATTTGAATCTGTATAAGAATATCTTTCTAATGAAGCTAAGAAACTGAGATTTCACTTTATAGAGTGTAAGATATGTCCAGTTTAAAATTCAGAATAGTCGCTGTGGGATTTATATATATTTTAATATATATAAAGCCCTTAAAAATGGAAATTTTGCAAACAACCTCGGTTTTCGACGAAACCACTTTTGTTGGATCCGGGATGTCAAAATTATTGCTAGATTTCAACATTCATAATTTTCTGAATCAATATGTGAGCGTGGCACAAGAAAACGTGTTTGAACAATTTCAGTTGAATTTCATCGACTGGAAAATGGCCATTTTTCAAACGGTCTCAGAATTTGACGAAATCAGTTTTGTTAGGACTGTATCGTCAATACGAAGCTAGAAATAATTTTTTTGGAATTTTTCTGGTCTGTATGTGGCCCCGGCAAATTGAAATGTACGTTTAAAATTCAATATAATGATTTATATTTTAATTTGAACAAAAACTGATCGAAACGATAGAATTGGCTTACGAAACATATCCCATTGTGTTCGAAATGGGGGTAATTAGCTGGGGACGACAGTCATTAGGTCTCGTTTGGAGATCGAAATTTAAAGTTACTTTATAGAATTAACTAAACAAATAAAATACTAAAATATATATATACTCAAGCCCTCTCTCCCTTCACAAGTCAACAACCGTTGAAAAATAAAATAAAAAGAAACCGCACCCACTCAGACCCGTTCCCCAAATCGCCCCCCAATCTCGCTCGACGGCGCCATCGGCGGCCTCCACATCGCCACCGCCCACCTCGCCGGGGCACTACACCCCACCACAGCCCCACAGGCCAACTGCGACGCTCCCCCCTTCGCTGTTCGAATCCCTGAACCTCTGACCCCTCCCCCCTAAATCCGACACAGCACCCCTCCATCGTGAGCCACGCCACCAGAACGGCCAGCGCCGCCTTCCCCCTGGCCGGCAAGCCCGGGCGCAGCCATTCCCCCCTCCATTCCGATTTTCAATGTAAGTTTTTTTTTTTTGTTCTTTTTTGTTTAGTTATGTAATGGAAAATAAAAACAACTCGATTTTTATGTGAACGATTTGGAAATAAAGGATTTGATTTTTTTTTTAATAATAAAAGTATGGTTTTTATATGTTAAGAAATTTGTTTTTGAAATAGAAAGACATGATTTTTATGAGTATAAAAATACGATTTTTAATTAGGTAAAAATCCAATTTTTAATCGCATAAAGATTGTATTTTTAATCGTAGAAAGTTTAGATTTTTAACATAGAAAAAAATAGGATTTTTCTTTGTTTGAAAGGAGAAAAAAAATAGGATTTTTATTTATGTTATAGCTTAGGAAAAATCAAATTTTTATAAACGTTTTAGCATAAGGAAAATTTGTTCTTTTATGAAGAGGAAAAGATTTGATTTTTGTTCTTTAAAAATGAAATGATTTGATTTTTCATAACAAGAAGGATTTGATTTTATTTTGGCATATACAAAGATTGGGTTTTGAATTATGTTTGAAGCGATAGAAAAATATAATCTTTATATTGAAAATAGTGATAGAAAAATATAATCTTTATATTGAAAATGGCGTTGTAAAATATAATCTTTATATTGAAAATGGCGATGTAAAAATATAATCTTTATATTGAAAATGGCGATGTAAAAATATAATCTTTATATTGAAAATGGCGATGTAAAAATATAATCTTTATATTGAAAATGGCGATGTAAAAATAAAATCTTTATATTGAAAGTAACGATGTTAAAAATATAATTTTTAATGTATACGGTGTTGAACAGATCTCGTTGGAAACACAACGAAGATTTCCTACATAAGAAGAGTCGCGGCGTTTGGTTTAGCTTTTAGGTGAGAACTTCTCACTCAAATTTCTTTTACAGTTATTTAGTATATAACTGCTTATATGAACTACTCCCCGTCGTCCACAGACCATGGACGACTTGTTTGCTTGTTTGGTTTGGTTGATATATTTGTTTGAATTGGTTTGTGTGATTGTTTGTATGAATTTGGTTTGGTAAAAGAGATGGAATTGATTAAAAATGAATATGTGTATGGCGCGGGCCATGAGTAGACTGGGGGTAAGGTTAGACCTTATCCCGGACCTAGTATCGTGCCGTTATGCCGCCGAAATTTTCTAAAAAGTGTTAGAAAATTTAGCTAAGCAAAAATATTATTTTTAGCTTATAACGCGATAAATAAAATAAATATTCATTTACAAACCGGACGGTTTGTTTATATACACTTATTTATCTGATATTGATTGGGACGATAAATTTTACACGTCGCCCAACTGCACGAATAAAATAAGTGTTTGTTGATTTAAACCCCACACGGGTGTTGGGATGATATTGACGTACACTAATCCCAACTGTTTAGTGGTATTCGATCGTTTGGTTGACAGGCTGTATAAGCGTTATTAATTTATTTTAATTCTTATACGGTGGTAGAAAGCCCTTTGGATGATGGTTGATTGTTTATCGTTGTGATTATATACATGTGTTGTATGGAATCCATATAAGTAACATTATATGGTATTTGATTGGGCCTCATTCCAATTTGGAAAATAAAGAATATTTTGAATTAATATTCAAAAAAGGAATAAATATTCATGTGTTGAATAAAAATAAATATTCATGTGTTGAATAAATAAATATTCATGTGTTGAATAAAATAAATATTCATGTGTTGAGTAAAAGCCGTGTTGAATAGATATGCGCCATTTTGACGCGAACGATATTTATATCGATTTTATTAATTTTTATAACAAATATCGAAAAGGAAAAGATTTCAAAATCAGTTATTTTGAAAATATTATCATATATATATATAATGATATAGATTATTCAATTTTGATTTAAAATTGAATCGAAAGTGAGAATCGTTTTAAAACGAATTTATAAAATACGTTTGAATGTAATATATATAATATATATATATTATTTTCATATATATATATTAATGGCCTGAATAGAACGCGCCGCGCCGCGGCCGTTCGCGAATTTCGACCATTGATTTCGAATTGATGTTACGGGAGATCCGACAGTCGGGTTCTCCTAAAACCGGAACCGTTGGGTTCGTATCGAAAAGAACTTTCTAACGAATATAAGAAATTTGAAATCTAACGGTTGGATTTGGAATTATGTCCAAATCAAATTTGGAAAAGGTCGCTGTAAGTGCAGTACGACGACCATTGATGGAAATCGACTGTACGGGCCTTGATAAAATTATTAAAAATATTAATAATTTGTGTAAAATCATAATAAATGATTTGGGAAAAATTGGGGTGAAAAACTCAATATTTGAAAAGATAAAAATAGATTTTTATCGAATTGAACTAGTTATTAACTAGAATTAAAATCCAGTTATTTTTAAAGAGATAAATGGGATTGAGAATGGGTTTTAAAATAACCAGAATTTCCAATATATGAATTGGAATGGATTTGAATCGAATTTATCTTCGGAATATTTCGGTGTTGGATTTCATGATTTTACAAGTATTGTTATGGAAATTTGAAAGGTATATTTTATATTGTTATTTCCAATGCGATATTTGTTGGTTTCAGAATTCGATATTGAATATAAGCCGATATATTTTCTATTCAGAGCCTTATATTTAATATCGAATTGGATTTTAGGTTCGTCATGAACAGTGTCTTAAAAAACACTGTTCTTGAACTCAGTTTAGAAAAGAATAAATCTTTTAATTAAGATTTAGTGAAATTGTCCAGTTAATTAGTATTTAATTGGAATTGAATTGAAATTAATTTTTGGGTTTATCGTGAATGGTGTTTTAAATAACACTTGTTCTTTAACCCGATTAACAATGGGATGTGATTTTGGGTTTATCGTGAACCGTGTTTTACATGACACCGGTTCTTTAACCCAGTTAAAGATTAAAACTAAGTGGAGTTTTAACGAATCTTTAATTAGATTGAAATGATCGAGAATGGAGTATCACCAGTTTTGCTCCAAGCGATAGTTAAATCTTTAACTAGATTTGAACGTAAAATGGTAATAAATTTTACCGATAACACCGTGGTGTTAGATATGGAGTATTAACAGTTTTGCTCCATGGGATAAATAGGTTGGGATTGGGAGATAAAATAAATAATTACTTCGGTGTGGTTCGCTAATCCCGACTAGTTTGGAAAACCTTAACATGGTTTGGAATGATATCCAAATGAAGATTAAAGAATAAATTTAAAAGAATTTATCTTTGATAAAATTAATGGGAACCTATTCCCTAAAGATGTGAATATTTGAATAAAAGAATATTCTGAATTGGAATGAGGTGTATGTTGTGTTTGTGTAACACTTGTTTATTATATACGTGATTTATTCGGAAAGACCGGGTTATACCCATTCTGAATAACTGATTCGATGTTACGTCGAAGATGAAGACGGTGGTCGAAGACCGGAGGTCTTCACATCGTTTGGGTGATTACTAATGATCTTGATTAGGCTGTACACCCAAGAGAAGGGAATGAGTTGGTGATCGTCCAGACGTACTTGGAGATTGACGGATATGCGGGGAAAGTGCCTCCGGTTTCGTTCAGACCCAGAACGAACTTGTATGGACTGTGTGTCTGACATTGGATTTTATTCTGTGTGATTGATTTCTATTAAATATATATCTGTTTAGCGGAGGAGGATTTATTCTCTTGCTTAACGCCCTTCTCTAAGACGTACGAGCTCAGAGGTTATATATTGATGGATATCAATCGCATGGAGTAAATTGCCTGTGTGGCATGCCTAAGTGGCAATTGATCAAGGCTTTTGTTGAAAAGCAAAGTCTTGTGGTTGATGATCAAAGCACGGCCTGTGTGGCGTAGCTTTGTGTAGCGTTTAATTCGCGAGTTTCACACCCGGTATGAACCAGAAACGGGAGAAGGACTCAGGGGGAACATGTGTTTTCTTCTAGTTAGAGGTGGTGTCGATGCTTAAACTGGCTGACATTTATATACTTTTCACCTGTGTGGTTGTTGCTATTGCGAGGCGCCTCGGATACATCGGTCGTTCTCGAATCGATGGAGTCATTAGTTGGCTCATTGACGCCCCATAGGGCGGGGAGACGTATTGTTCAGGGTTTTATTTAATCCACATCGAGTGGACCGGCCCTGATGATCCAAGGGGCAGTTGCGGCTGTTCCTGAGACACAGACTAGAGCGTCTCGAATCGGTGAGGATCTTGCCCCTTGCCTCGGTTCATACCATAAATGATAACTCAATTTCCAATACGACATTTTGAGATTATGATTGTAGAGCCTAGTATTGGTGACATGATATATGGTTCCCATGCCGCCTATGATTGATACATTTATATTTGAAGTTGTTTTCTTCACTTATAGTAATAATAAAAGATTAAATTTCGCGTATCAAGCATTCTTTGGCTATTATAAGGTAAAACCCTATCCTCCAACTGCGTTCATTGTGTGATGGGACCTGGGTCTTATAATAGCTTCATTTGTCTTTATTTAGCATTGCGCTGTTTGTTATATGCACTGGTATTCTTGGGAGGAAACCCGTTCCGTGTTATACGGCGTGGTCCCTTGATTGACCTAACTTAAAAATAAAAATTAATAACTGTTTTAGTTCTCACACCAGTCACATGACTGACCTGGAGTTTATTGTTTTAACCTAAACTCTGGGTGCCCTTATTTTCCACGTGGGCAGCTAGTAGTTTTGGTTTTGCAGATTTATATTCACAGGATTCTAGTTTACAGCTGGAATGATATTCGGGAAGCTTTGTATCCGTGTATCTCTTTCAGTTGTACTTTGTATTATTTTTCCGTTGCATTAATGTATTTGAATCTCTGATATTTATGAAAGGTGTAATATTTGTGTATACTCTGTATATTCTTGTATTTTGATGGAATTGTTGTAATAAGCAATGAAATGTTCTTCTGTTCGTGTTGTGATCTGTCGTGTTCTCCAAACAATCAGGGGTTTCGAACGGTCTTGGTCGGTTTAGCGATCGATTCAGATCGAGCGAAATTCCTTATTGTTACATTTGGTATCAGAGCTTTGGTTTACAAAGCTCGAGAACAAGACATATTAGAACCGAACGAAAGAACTCATCAGAGATTGGATTAGTAATGTCCAATGAGAATGACTCGTTAGAGATGGGATCAGTAGTATCCTAGAACGAGTGTGAAGGGTATATTTTTAAAATAAAAATGAAAACCCATTTTGTTTTGAAAATTTAAACTTTATTATATGTATTTGAGTATATTGTTTATATTGAATTTGGACAATCGAGTATATAAAGATTTTTCATATGCGCGTCATGAACGTATATTCGAAATTTTAATATACTGGATAGATATAGAATCACACTCTACTCGCCCGGAGATGATTCTGATGGTGATCACGTGCATCATCAGAATTTATGTTCGAGTATTCGAAAGTGGGATTTCTATATATTTCCATTAGACTAGCGTGAGAACCAAAACTAGATAGGGCTTATTGTTGTGACTTGGAATCAAAAATTGGATTTTTGACTATATATGTAAAAGATACATGTTTAAAAAACTAATCAACTAATTGATTGCTGGTTGTGTTGTTTGATTATTTGTTTCACTAAATAGAATAATGAAACCAATATGAACATGAATGGTAAATTTAGCCAAATATTGAACTGTAATGAAAATTATTGCATTTGCATATATGTACATGTGTATACACTGAACAAGTCATAGCAGGAGGCTAAAAGCAGAGAAATAAAATTGTTTGCCCAACAAATAGGTACATGTTTATTGTATTTCTTGGGGTTTGGATGATTTTATGAGCCGTATCGGCTAGCCGCTTGGCTTTTTCTTTTTCTTTTTGAGATCAGAGGGCCATGGGAGGCTATATGAAATATCCCGATGCTCCCGGTGCATGGGAGGTTATGGCGAAATTTTTCGAAAATTTAGGGTTTTAGCCAAATTTTTCAAAATTTGAAAAGTTCTTAGAAACTGAAAAGTTGAAGAACTTAAGCCGTAATGAAAATAATGGAAGTTGAGTTGATTAGTAAACAACTTTCAGCTTCGTTCCTTTTCGAGGACGAAAAGATTTTAAGTTGGGGAGAATGTAACAACCCGGGAATTCTGAGCCAATTTAAAATTTTTATTTTGGCGATTTTAATGAATTTTGATTATTTAAAATGAATATTTTAAATAATAACGACGGAAAATCTATTTTCGACGACCTTAGAAGGAATAAATTTATTTTAATTATATAACGAGCCTGAAATGGCGCGGTAGTTCGAAAATTCGATTTCGAATTTCAAATGAATATACAGAATTCGTTTTAAGTCGGAATTGAACGAAACAAGAAATATTTGAATCTGTATAAGAATATCTTTCTAATGAAGCTAAGAAACTGAGATTTCACTTTATAGAGTGTAAGATATGTCCAGTTTAAAATTCAGAATAGTCGCTGTGGAATTTATATATATTTTAATATATATAAACCCCTTAAAAATGGAAATTTTGCAAACAACCTCGGTTTTCGACGAAACCACTTTTGTTGGATCCGCGATGCCAAATTATTGCTAGGTTTCAACATTCATAATTTTCTGAATCAATATGTTAGCGTGGCACAAGAAAACGTGTTTGAACAATTTCAGTTGAATTTCATCGACTAGAAAATGGCCATTTTTCAAACGGTCTCAGAATTTGATGAAATCAGTTTTGTTAGGACCGTATCGTCAATACGAAGCTAGAAATATTTTTTTTGGAATTTTTCGAGTCTGTATGTGGCCCCGGCAAATTGAAATGTACGTTTAAAATTCAATATAATGATTTATATTTTAATTTGAATGAAAACTGATCGAAATGATAGAATTGGCTTACGAAACATATCCCATTGTGTTCGGAATGGGGGTAATTAGCTAGGGACGGCAATCGTTGGGTCTCGTTTGGAGATCAAAATTTAAAGTTACTTTATAGAATTAATTAAACAAATAAAATACTAAAATATATATATACTCAAGCCCTCTCTCCCTTCACAAGTCAACAACCGTTGAAAAATAAAATAAAAAGAAACCGCACCCACTTAGACCCGTTCCCCAAATCACCCCCCCCCCCCCAAATCTCGCTCGACGGCGCCACCGGCGGCCTCCACATCGCTACCGCCCACCTCGCCGGGGCACTGCACCCCACCACCGCCCCACAGGCCAACTGCGACGCCCCCCCCCCCCTTCGCCGTTCGAATCCCTGAACCCACTGACCCCTCCCCCCCAAATCCGACGCAGCACCCCTCCATCGCGAGCCACGCCACCAGAACGGCCAGCGCCGCCTTCCCCTTGGCCAGCAAGCCCGGGCGCAGCCATTCCCCCCCTCCATTCCGATTTTCAATGTAAGTTAATTTTTCTTTTTTTTTGTTTTTGTTCTTTTTTGTTTAGTTATGTAATGGAAAATAAAAACAACTCGATTTTTATGTGAATGATTTGGATATAAAGGATTTGATTTTTTTTTAATGATAAAAGTATGATTTTTATATGTTAAGAAATTTGATTTTTGAAATAGAAAGACTTGATTTTTATGAGTATAAAAATACGATTTTTAATTAGGTAAAAATCAAATTTTTAATCGCATAAAGATTATATTTTTAATTGCAGAAAGTTTAGATTTTTAACATAGAAAAAAATACGATTTTTCTTTGTTTGAAAGGAGAAAAAAATAGGATTTTTATTTATGTTATAGCTTAGGAAAAAAAAAATTTATATACGTTTTAGCATAAGGAAAATTTGTTCTTTTATGAAGAGGAAAAGATTTGATTTTTGTTCTTTAAAAATGAAAAGATTTGATTTTTCATAACAAGAAGGATTTGATTTTATTTTGGCATATACAAAGATTGGGTTTTGAATTATGTTTGAAGCGATAGAAAAGTGTAATCTTTATATTGAAAATAGCGATAGAAAAATATAATCTTTATATTGAAAATGGCGATGTAAAAATATAATCTTTATATTGAAAATGGCGATGTAAAAATATAATCTTTATATTGAAAATGGCGATGTAAAAATATAATCTTTATATTGAAAATGGTGATGTAAAAATATAATCTTTATATTGAAAATGGCGATGTAAAAATATAATCTTTATATTGAAAGTAACGATGTTAAAAATATAATTTTTAACGTATACGGTGTTGAACAGATCTCGTTGGAAACACAACGAAGATTTCCTACATTAGAAGAGTCGCGGCGTTTGGTTTAGCTTTTAGGTGAGAACTTCTCACTCAAATTTATTTTACGGTTACTTATTATATAACTGCTTATATGAACTGCTCCCCGTCGTCCACAGACCATGGACGACTTGTTTGCTTGTTTGGTTTGGTTGATATATTTGTTTGAATTGGTTTGTATGATTGTTTGTGTGAATTTGGTTTGGGAAAAGAGATGGAATTGATTAAAAATGAATATGTGTATGGCGCGGGCCATCAGTAGATTGGGGGTAAGGTTAGACCTTATCCCGGACCTAGTATCGTGCCGTTATGCCGCCGAAATTTTCTAAAAAGTGTTTGAAAAATTTAGCTAAGCAAAAACATTATTTTTAGCTTATAACGCAATAAATAAAATAAATATTCATTTACAAACCGGACGGTTTGTTTATGTACACTTATTTATCTGATATTGATTGGGACGAAAAAATTTACACGTCGCCCAATTGCACGAATAAAATAAGTGTTTGTTGATTTAAGCCCCACACGGGTGTTGGATTGATATTGACGTACACTAATCCGAACTGTTTAGTGGTATGTCGAAAGATTGGTTGATAGGCTGTATAAGCGTTATTAATTTATTTTAATGCTTATACAGTGGTAGAAAGCCTTTTGGATGATGGTTGATTGTTTATCGTTGTGATTATATACATGTGTTGTATGGAATCCATATAAGTAACATTATATGGTATTTGATTGGGCCTCATTCCAATTTGGAAAATAAAGAATATTTTGAATTAATATTTAGAAAAGTAATAAATATTCATGTGTTGAATAAAAGTAAATATTCATGTGTTGAATAAATTAATATTCATGTGTTGAATAAAATAAATATTCATGTGTTGAATAGAATAAACATTCATGTGTTGAGTAAAAGACGTGTTGAATAGATATGCGCCATTTTGACGCGAACGATATTTATATCGATTTTATTCGTTTTTATAACGAATATCGAAAAGGAAAAGATTTCAAAATCAGTTATTTTGAAAATATTATCATATATATATATATATATATAATGATATAAATTATTCAATTTTGATTTAAAATTGAATCGAAAGTAAGAATCGTTTTAAAACGAATTTATAAAATACATTTGAACGAAATATATATAATATATGTATTATATATATATATACATATTAATGGCCTGAATAGAACGCGCTGTGCCGCGGCCGTTCGCGAATTTCGACCATTGATTTCGAATTGATGTTACGGGAGATCCGACCGTCGGATTCTCCTAAAACCGGAACCGTTGGGTTCGTATCGAAAAGAGCTTTCTAATGAATATAAGAAATTTAAAATCTAACGGTTGGATTTGGAATTATGTCCAAATCAAATTTGGAAAAGGTTGTTGTAAGTGCAGTTCGACGACCATTGATGGAAATCGACTGTACGGGCCTTGATAAAATTATTAAAAATATTAATAATTTGTGTAAAATCATAATAAATGATTTGGGAAAAATTGGGGTGAAAAAATCAATATTTGAAAAGATAAAAATAGATTTTTATCGAATTGAACTAGTTATTAACTAGAATTAAAATCCAGTTATTTTTAAAGAAATAAATGGGATTTAGAATAGGTTTTAAAATAACCAGAATTTCCAATATATGAATTGGAATGGATTTGAATCGAATTTATCTTCGGAATATTTCGGTGTTGGATTTCGTGATTTTACAAGTATTGTTATGGAAATTTGAAATGTATATTTTGTATTGTTATTTCCAATACGATATTTGTTGGTTTCAGAATTCGATATTGAATATAAGCCGATATATTTTCTATTCAGAGCCTTATATTTAATATCAAATTGGATTTTGGGTTCGTCGTGAACAGTGTCTTAAATAACACTGTTCTTGAACTCAGTTTAGAAAAGAATAAATCTTTTAATTAAGATTTAGTGAAATTGTCCAGTTAATTTGTATTTAATTGGAATTGAATTGAAATTGATTTTTGGGTTTATCGTGAACGGTGTTTTAAATAACACTTGTTCTTTAACATGATTAACAATGGGATGTGATTTTGGGTTTATCGTGAACCGTGTTTTACATGACACCGGTTCTTTAACTCAGTTAAAGATTAAAACTAAGTGGAGTTTTAACGAATCTTTAATTAGATTGAAATGATCGAGAATGGAGTATCACCAGTTTTACTCCAAGCGATAGTTAAATCTTTAACTAGATTTGAACGTAAAATGGTAATAAATTTTACCGATAACACCGTGGTGTTAGATATGGAGTACTACCAGTTTTTCTCCATGGGATAAATAGGTTGGGATTGGGAGATAAAATAAATAATTACTTCGGTGTGGTTCGCTAATCCCGACTAGTTTGGAAAACTTTAACATGGTTTGAAATGATATCCAAATGAAGATTAAAGAATAAATTTAAATGAACTTATCTTTGATAAAATTAATGGGAACCTATTCCCTAAAAATGTGAATATATGAATAAAAGAATATTCTGAATTGGAATGAGGCGTATGTTATGTTTGTGTAACACTTGTTTATTATATACGCAAGTTATTCGGAAAGACCGGGTTATATCCATTCTGAATAACTGATTCGATGTTACGTCGAAGATGAAGACGATGGTCGAAGACCGGAGGTCTTCACATCGTTTGGGTGATTACTGATGATCTTGATTGGGCTGTACATCCAAGAGGAGGGAATCAGTTGGTGATCGTCCAGACGTACTTAGAGATTGACGGATATGCGAGGAAAGTGCCTCCGGTTTCGTTCAGACCCAGAACGAACTTGTATGGACTATGTGTCTGACATTGGATTTTATTCTGTGTGATTGATTTCTATTAAATATATATTTGTTTAGCGGTGGAGGATTTATTCTCTTGCTTAACGCCCTTCTCTGAGACGTACGAGCTCGAAGGTTATATATTGATGGATATCAATCGCATGGAGTAAATTGCCTGTGTGGCATGCCTAAGTGGCAACTAATCAAGGCTTTTGTTGAAAAGAAAAGTCTTGTGGTTGATGATCAAAGCACGGCCTGTGTGGCGTAGCTTTGTGTAGCGTTTAATTCGCGAGTTTCACACTCGGTATGAACCAGAAATGGGAGAAGGACTCAGGGGGAACATGTGTTTTCTTCTAGTTAGCGGTGGTGTCGGTGCTTAAACTGGCTGACATATATATACTTTTCACCTGTGTGGTTGTTGCTGTTGCGAGGCGCCTCGGATACATCGGTCGTTCTCGAACCGATGGAGTCATTAGTTGGCTCATTGACGCCCCAAAGGGCGGGGAGACGTATTGTTCAGTGTTTTATTTAATCCACATCGAGTGGACCGGCCCTGATGATCCAAGGGGCAGTTGCGGCTGTTCCTGAGACACGGACTAGAGCGTCTCGAATCGGTGAGGATCTTGCCCCTTGCCTCGGTTCATACCATAAATGATAACCCAATTTCCAATACGACATTTTGCGATTATGATTGTAGAGCCTAGTATTGGCGACATGATATATGGTACCCATGCCGCCTATGATTGATACATTTATATTTGAAGTTGTTTTCTTCACTTATAGTAGTAATTAAAGATTAAATTTCGCATATCAAGCATTCTTTGGTTATTATAAGGTAAAACCCTATCCTCCAACTGCATTCATTGTATGATGGGACCTGGGTCTTATAATAGCTTCATTTGTCTTTATTTAGCATTGCGCTGTTTGTTATATGCACTGGTATTCTTGGGAGGAAACCCGTTCCGTGTTATACGGCGTGGTCCCTTGATTTACCTAACTTAAAAATAAAGATTAATAACTGTTTTAGTTCTCACACCAGTCACATGACTGACCTGGAGTTTATTGTTTTAACCTAAACTCTGGGTGCCCTTATTTTCCGCACGGGCAACTAGTAGTTTTGGTTTTGCAGATTTATATTCACAGGATTCTGGTTTACAGCTGGAATGATATTCGGGAAGCTTTGTATCCGTGTATCTCTTTCAGTTGTACTTTGTATTATTTTTCCGCTGCGGTAATGTATTTGAATCTATGATATTTATGAAAGGTGTAATATTTGTGTATACTCTGTATATTCTTGTATTCTGATGGAATTGTTGTAATAAGCAATGAAATGTTCTTCTATTCGTGTTGTGATTTGTCATGTTCTCCAAACAATCAGGTGTTTCGAACGGTCTTGGTCGGTTTAGCGATCGATTCAGATCGAGCGAAATTCCTTGTTGTTACAATATATATGTGAAAACAAATAGTAATAAATTTTGAGGAATCCAGATGGATTCCTCCAACCTTTTTTCCTGCATCTATAGACGTTAGCCAACATAAATAATACCCATCCTGCTTCGAGGCAGACTATCGCGGTATGAAGGTCATCCACTATATATATTGTGGGTGCATAGGGAAATCATCCGCTAAAGATACCGCTAGCATCTGCTAATGATACTGCGGGAATCCAACCACCAATATATATATAATAGCCACAAACACCAATCCTAAATAACTAGTATATATTTATAATAGCCACAGTAATATTTTAATGCAACCAAACAATCAACGAACAATTATTTTTAATTGATAAAAATAATTCTAATAAAACTTAAGTGAGATTTACTCACCCTGATTTCATTTTCTGATCGATTTATTCTGAATATAAAATCCAAAGTGACTCCAAACCAACTCTAGTTCGTATCTCTTGCAGCTACGAAATCCACTCGACTTGTTTTATAATTTTTCTTTGCCACCGTCTACATTTTATATTGTGTTATAAATTAACATGATTATATAAAAAAATTATGAGTTTGAATATAGATTAAGCGAATTAAATTTTAAATAAGAAAACCATTATAAACTAATTTTAATTAAGTTACCACTTTTTAACTAACTAAAAAAATTACATAATTTACCTTAGTCCTCTTCATTTTTGCGCCTATAGGAAAACAGCAGCCCTTCTCATATGAGTACCACTGTTTAGCTTCTCCAGGTTCTCACGGTTTCAAGATTTCAGCACCAAAACCAAAGCTTTGATCCTAACCAAATCCTTGCCGTTCAATCTCACAACCTCCATCTTGCAAAGCACTGCATAACCAAACCCACTCATCATACTTTACTGTTCAAATCCACATCTCGTGAACTCCCTAAACCCTCCTCTTAAGCTCGAACACAATGCATGACTGACATAGCTTTGCCACAGCCAAGGACTGAATGCTTCCAAGTTCGAGTCTCCTCCAAGCCCACCGTAAGGTGTGCCTCACCTTCACGAATATCACGCTACAAATTCCATCCCCTATCTCCGCTTGAATCGACGCTAAATGTCAGCCCTAACGAGCGCCGCAGAAACTGGTGGATTGAAAAAAACAATTGGATCTTACAAAGCCTATATCGAACTGAAGCCCGCTTTCAGAAGAAGTAAATAATTCCCAATTTATTTGATTCCATGCCCTTTTCGATTTTATATTAATTTTTGAAAAACTGAATTCATGGTGGCTTTTGATTTGGGTTTTCTAGGAAAGTGAATTCGCGATTTTATTTTTCTTTTGAGTAACTAAAATGGCAAAGAAGAAAACGGTCGCGGTGTATTTAACTGGGTAGGAGAGAACATACGTACCTGTCTGTTTTACTTAGAGGTGAAAAAAGGGGACAACGAGTACATGACGCGAAAGAAGAAGACAGCTACTTGGATTAGGCATGTCGTATACGTTTGTTTCCTTAGGAAGGAAGGAACCTTAATTAGTTAATAAATTAATTTATTTTATTTTATTTTAAATTGAACAAATACAATTTAAATTATCCAGTGTCTCCGAACTCCTATTCAAGCGCAACAACCGACGTTTCTAGCGTTATAACACTATTCCGAACACACTGGGATAGGTTCCCAAGCCCAATTTGATCATATGGAGAAGATATTAATTTAAATTGATATAAATTAAATTCAAAATAGTTAATTCCCAAAAAAATAAATTTATTATTATCGTTTATATTCAAATTAGAATTTACACAGATCATTTGAATCATCTTCATTCAGTTCTAACTTCGAATTTATTTATTTATTGTTTTCGTATTATGGTTATTCAATATAATCAAAATAAATCGTATTTTGATTATTAAATTGATAACTCGATATAAAAATCGATTTATATTACCAACTCAATATTTAAATCCATATTAAATATTTAAAATTAACAAACTAGAAATTCGTGTCGTTACAAAAAAAATTAATTAGTTGAAAAATATGGGTTGTTACACTCTCTCCCACTTAAAACGTTTCGTCCTCGAAAAGGAAATAAAATTTCTACTAACCCAAAAAAACATTTGCTTTAATACATAGAAAACATGAGTTTGCGTACAAATTTCACAAAATTTTCTAAGTTATAAATTCACGAAAAAATTCGGTAGAGTCTCCTTTGTACGGTTAGGTCCGGAAAACAATAATATATTTATATATATATATATATATAATCATAAATATACGTTGCATCTCAATGATGAGGCATCCCAAAATTGGGGAAAACAATATAAAATGCCAAAATACGATATATAATTCGATATACGTACCTTTCATTTGCGTTATTAGCGATTTAGCTTGTTTCTAAGCAAGCAAAAGCAAATTTTTATGCGCAAGTAGCTCTAAAGCAGACAAATTGTCTTCAGTACCTACTAACACTCAATCATCCAAATAAGAACATATATATAAGAAATAAATCTATATATCTATAATATATATATATATATATTAGCAAATATAGTCAAAACGACAAATAAAACATTTAGCATTCACACTCATCTAAATAAGAAAAATAACAAATTTCAATGTCAATATATATTTGTACATTTTCATTTGTTCATTCCTTTATTTAATAATCATATTTCGTTTTCAATTTATTTTCCAAATTTCATATTTCAAAACCTCTATTTTATTGATATTTTAGTCTTAAATCGTGAATTTCCCTAGTGCTGTTTTTGTGAAATTTTGATTTACACATATCTTCAAATTTACAAGTTGAAATTTAAAATTTCTCCTTCATTAGGAAAATATAATCCAATAGAACTAGATGATTCTTGTTTCAAAGAATTCCGACTTATTTTGGATTCTATACCTTCATTTAAACATCAATTCGGAAAATTATGAACTACCGCTGCGCGACGAGCTCGATTTTAATTAATTTAAATTTATTCGTTCAACCTTCGTTAAGTTTATAAATAATAAGCCTATTCACTTATATTTTCACGAAGCAAACACTACTATTAAAACATTTCAGTTTATTACCAATTAATTCGCTTAATTAATTTTTCATTTATTTGGTTAATTCATATTACTTAGCATAACATAACTAAGCATAAATCGTTTTTATTACATAACTTAAATTTTATTTATATTTAACCAATAAAAATTTTCTTCACTTTCATTATCCCCTTGAAACAACACGAACTTCCCCGTGAAGGAAAGCCCGGATTGAATTGAGGACAAGACTAATCAGAAACAAACAGAAGAACATTTCATTGCTTATTACAACAATTTACATCCGAGTACAAGAAAATACAGAGTATAGACAAATGATATACATTTGATAAATATCAGAGATTTAAATACAATACTGCAGCGGAAAATAATATAAACACAATTGAATAAAATATACGGATACAGAGCTTTCCGAATATCATTCCAGCTGTAAATCAGGATCCTGTGAATATAAATCTGCAAAACCAAAACTACTAGATGCCCGTGCGGAAAATAAGGGCACCCAGAGTTTAGGTTAAAACAATAAACTCCAGGTCAGTCATGTGACTGGTATGAGAACTAAAACAGTTATTAATCTTTATTTTAAAGTTAGGTAAATCAAGGGACCATGCCGTATAACATGGAACGGGTTTCCTCCCAAGAATACCAGTGCATATAACAAACCGCGCAATGCTAAATAAAGAAAATGAAGCTATTATAAGACCCAGGTCCCATCACACAATGCAACGCAAGCCGGAGGATAGGGTTTTACCTTATAATAGCCAAATAATGCTTGATATGCAAAATTTAATCTTTTATTATTACTATAAGTGAAGAAATCAACTTCAAATATAAATGTATCAATCGTAGGCGGCATGGGTAGCATATATCATGTCGCCATACTAAGCTCTACAATCACGTATTGGAAGTTGGATTTCTATCTATGAACCAAGGCAAAAGATAGTCCTCACTGCTTCGAGACGCTCCAGCCCGTGTCTCAGGAACAGCCGCAACTGCCCCTTGGATCTTCAGGGCCGGTCCACCCGATGTGGATTAAACTTAAACCCCGAACATGTGTTTCCCTGCCCTATGGGGCGTAAATGAGCCAAATGACTCCATCGGACACGGATCGTCCGATCTTACCGAGGCGCCTCAAAATCCATCATCAACATAAGTAAATGCCAGCCAGTTCAAGCACTGACACCACTTCTAACTAGAAGAAAACGCATGTCCTCCCTGCAGTCCACTCCTGTTTCTAGTTCACACCGGGGTGTGAGGCTCGCGAATTAACGCCATACACAAAGCTACACTCTATTAAAGTCGTGCTTCGATCATCAACCACAAGACTCTGCTCTTTAACAGAAGCCTTGATCATTTGCATCTCAGCATGCCACATCGGCAATTCACGCTATGCAACCGATATCACTCAATCACACAGAATGAAATCCGATGTCCGACACACAGTCCATTTACAAGTTCGTTCTGGGTCTAAACGAAACCGGAGGAACCTTATTCCTTGCATATCCATTGATCTCCAAGCACGTCTGGACGATCACCAACTGATTCCCTCCTCTTGGGTGCACAACCCAATCAAGATCATCAGTAATTATCCAAACGATGTGAAGACCTGCGGTCTTCGACCACCGTCTTCATCTTTGACTTATCGTCGAATTAGTTATCCAGAATGGGTGTAAAACCGGCCTTTCCGAATAACTCGCGTATATAATAAACAAGTGTTACACAAACACACCATACGCCTCATTCCAATCCATAATATTCTTTTATTCAAATATTCTTATTCTTTTGGGATAGGTTCCCATTAATTTTATCAAAGATAAATTCTTTAAAATTTATTCTTTAATCTCCCTTTGGATATCATTTCAAACCATTTTAAGGTTTTTCCAAACTAGTCGGGATTAACGAACCTTACCAAAGTAATCCTTTATTTAATTTCTCAATCCCAACCTATTTATCCCCTGGAGCAAAACTGGTAATACTCCATATCTAACACCACGGTGTTATCGGTAAATTTAATTTCCATTTCACGTTCAAATCTAATTAAAGATTTAACTATCGCCTGGAGTAAAACTGGTGGTACTCCATTCTCGATCATTTCAATCTAATCGAAGATTCATTAAAACTCTAATTCAGTTTTAATCTCAAAAATCATTACTTAATGACCTTTCAAAGTTAAGAAATTAATCTTATCTTTAACCTGGTTAAAGAACTAATGTCATTTAAAACACAACTCACGATAAACCCAAAATCACATTCCAGTAATCTCTAACTATAAATTAGTAAGAGAACAATTCCCTAAGTGTTAACCCCGAAGGCCGAAACCAACATTAGATCAATACCCAAGAAACCATTCGACTTAACTAATCTCTAGTTAGTTTCTAATTTTCTTAACTCCATTGGGATTAAGAACAATGTTAGTGAAGACACCATTCACGACAAACCCCCAATCCAATTCGATATTAAATATAAGGCTCTGAATAGAAAATATATCGGCTTATATTCAATATCGAATTCTGAAACCAACAAATATCGTATGGGAAATAACGATATAATATATCTTTCAAATTTCCATAGCAATACTTGTATAATCACGAAATCCAACATCGAAATTTCTCGAAGATGATTTCGATTCAAATCCATTCCAATTCATATATTGGAAATTCTGGTTATTTTAAAACCCATTCCCAATCCCATTTATTTCTTTAAAAATAATTGGATTTTAATTCTAGTTAATAACTAGTTCAATTCGATAAAAATCTATTTTTATCTTTTCAAATATTGAGTTTTTCATCCCAATTCTTCCCAAATCATTTATTATGATTTTACACAAATTATTAATATTTTTAATAATTTTATCAAGGCCCGTACAGTCGATTTCCATCAACGGTCGTCGAACTGCACTTACATCGACCTTTTCCAAATTTGATTTGGGCATAATTCCAAATCCAACCGTTAGATTTCAAATTTCATACATTCGTTAGAAAGCTCTTTTCGATACGAACCCAACGGTTCCGGTTTTAGGAGAATCCGACGGTCGGATCTCCCGTAATATCAAGTCGAAGTCAATGGTCAAAATTCGCGAACAGCCGCGGCGCGTTCTATTCAGGCCATTATTATATATATATATATATAACATATATTATATATATTTCATTCAAAATGTATTTTATAAATTCGTTTTAAAACGATTCCCACTTTTACTTCAATTTTAAATCAAAATTGAATACTCTCTGCCATTAAAATATTTTAATGATAATATTTTCTAAATATCAGATTTTGAAATCTTTTCCTTTTCGATATTCGTTATAAAAACGAATAAAATCGATAAAAATATCGTTTGTGTCAAAATGGCGCAACTCTAATCAATACGGCTTCACGTATTTCAATATTTTAATCCTTTACTGAATATTATTTCAAAATATTCCTTATTTAAAATTTTTGTTATTTTTGAACTGGAATCAGGCTCAATCAGTTACCATATAAGGTTAGTTATATGGATTTTATACAAACATGTATATAATAAGCAAATAAATAATCAACCATCATCCACAGTGCTTTCTACACTGTATAAGCCTTAAAATAAATAAATAAGGCTTATCATAGTTTGTCGACCAATCAATCGACATATCATTACACAATTGGGATTTGTGTACGTCAAATATCATCCCAACACCCGTGTGGGGTTTCAACCAACAAATACTGAATATTATTTGTGCAGTTGGGCGATGTGTAAAATTTATCATCCCAATCAATATCAGTCAAATCAGTGTACATAAACAAATCGTCTGATTTGTAAATGAATGTTTATTTTATTCACATACACGTTAAAAATTATATTTTTAACGATAAAATATTTATTCGGTTCATTTACACAATAAAAATGATATTTTTATTTTTCTAATATATTTTAGAAAATTTCGGCGGTATAACGGCGCGATACTAGAAACGGGATAAGGCCTAGCCTAACCCCCAGTATAATAATGGCCCACGCTATACACATACCAATCTAATCAATCCCATTTCACATCCCAAACCAATTCGATCAAATTAATCAACCAAACCAAAAACCACATCACAATAAAATCAAACAAGTCGTCCATGGTCTGTGGATGACGGGTGTCGGGTGCTGCTAAGCACCGTCAGCATCCTAGTATATATATTTTAACTAGAAATAAATTATAGTGAGAAGTTCTCACCTAGAAGCTAAACCAAACATCACGACTCTTCATATGTAGAAAATCTCCGCCGTGTTTTTAACGTAATCTGTTTTCACACAGTTTATATTAAAAATCATATTTTTAATTCTCTACATATAAAAATCATATTTTTTATTCATACGAAGAAAATCACATTTTTATTCATACGAAGAAAATCACATTTTTATTCATACGAAGAAAATCACTTTTTTTATTCATACGAAGAAAATCACATTTTTATGCTGTTACTTCATACATAAAAATCATATTTTTATGTTGATGTATATATTATAAAAATTATATTTTTATAATTCAGTTTTCCATATATTTTTCTTTTCAACATAAAAATTATATTTTTATTTCCCCTATCATATAAAAATCATATTTTTATTATCTCTATAATATAAAAATCATATTTTTATTATCTTTATAATGTAAAAATCATATTTTTATATGTTAAAAACCCTATCTTTTACATGAATAAAGATCATATTTTATTCGTTCACTTTCACCATAAAAATCATAACTTTATTATCATAAAAATCTAATTTTTATGATGCTACGTACATGATAAAAATCGCATCTTTCATCCGTTAACTTCATGATAAAAATCGAATTTTTACGTAATCAAAAATCATATCTTTATGATATTAAAAACCAAAGCTTTAACTTAATTAAAAATCTAAACTTTTAAAACCAAGTTATTTCATAAATAAATAAATAAATAAAATTACATAACTAGTTACATAATTAGGTTAAAAAAACAAAGAAAGGAGTAAAAATAAAAATAATAAAAACATACAGTTCAAATTGGGAGAAGGGGATTGTTGTGCACTGGAGGTAGATGGGGGTGTGCGCTGCGTCGGAGGTCATCAGAGGTCCGGGGGGAGGTGCAGCTGGTCGGAGGCTATCGGCGGTGGGCCCCCATTGGCTGGAGGCGGCTGTCTTCCTCCGGTTCTGGGCGCGGTTTAGCTGGAGGAAGGGAGGAGAGAGGGAACGGAGGAGAGAGAGTGTCGGATGAGGGGGTTTCGACGGAGGGGAGGCGCCAGCACCAGCGGTGGCGCGATGGCATTCGTCATCGCCCTTCTCGAGTTAGGGCTACGGGCCTTTTGATATGGGGAGGGAAATATCTGAGTGGGTATAAACGTTTTAATATAAACATATTTATTTATATATATATAATTTATTATTATTTAATTCCATGAAAGTTGACTTTTACATTTGGACTCGAAACAAAACCCAACGACTGTCGTCCCTAGCGCAATACCCCCATTCTGAACACAATGAGATATGTTTCGTAAGCCAATTTGGCCGTTACGATCAGTTTCTGTAACACCCCACCTCCGCCAGGGTCTCTTGCAAGCACTCTGACTTTGGAGGGGCGTTGGATCACGGGTAAACATGCATAATGATATTACAAGACAGAACATATAAGTAAAAACAGAGTAAATAAAAGCAGCGGATAACATTTCTATTTCAAAACCAAACATAGTCAAGTTACAACAAGAGTGCTTAATCATTTTCCCAACATAAAACAAAACAAGTCTAGTACATAAACTGAAAAATAACATGAGTAACTATCCCCAAAGAGTCGTGATAAGCCATAGCGAGCTCAAGTGTAAACCATACATGAGCTATCCAGAAAAGCAATCCAAAGATCCAGCTAAGTGCTAGCGTTCCCACCCTGAGAACCTGGGGGGGGGGGGAAACGGAAGAAAAGAAGCGAAAGGAAAACAGGTCAGTCAAAAAGACTGAGTAAGCCCTACTACCATCAGTCTATAAACTAATAAAGTTAACTGGCATGATGAAAACTGAGATGATCATAAGGATAATAACAGGACTAGCATGATGGCAGGGTGTCAAGATAAATCAAGTGTGTCATCTCATATACAAGGTTAAGATGCTCCAAGTGTACCAGTGTTCTAACCCATATCAAGTATAATCAAGAAAGTATCTATTGGCCCAATAAGGCCCAATAATCAAGAGTTGACCCAAGTTAAGGTCCAACTGAACGGTCTAGTCGATCGGCTCCCTATAAGCCTAATTCGTCGTGTATCAGTGTCATACGGCCCTAATCGCGAATGTAGTTACTTGTGCTAGGTCCACCCTAGGGGTGTATCAATCCCTCGGGTGACACCACTGACACGATTCAAGTCACACAAGTACACCTACTGGTGCCCATGTTCAACGCGGGACTCATGTGCACGGCCATGGTCCACTTGAACTGGCATCACCAACTAAGCCGTCCCTTTTGGTCACTTACAATCAGCCAGTAATCGTGCCCCACCCTAGCCTAGTCTCTAGGGTACAAAGATACATCAAGTGGGTTACTGCCCTGAAAGGGACCCACAACTAGGTTTTCCTAATGGGTTAAGTGTGTCCAAGATTCAAGACTTAACCCTATCCAATCATGTATCAAGTTGGTTAAGTATATCCAAATATTTCATGACTTAACCCTATCAAATCAATCGTGTTCAAGTGGTTAAGTATATTCAAGTAATCTATGACTTAACCCTATCAATCTTATCTAGTCAAATTGGTTAAGTGTAGGTTAACTTAACCCCATTAAATTATCGAGTCAAATTGGTTAAGTATTCCAATTGTCCATGACTTAACCCTATCATGTAGCATTAATTAATTCATTAATGCACCCAACCTCTCACATTAGACCTTCGTTGTGGTTACCTGGGAAGATTTACACCACGACTAGGTCTAACCTCGGGTCTTATAGTGCAACATGACCAACTACTCACATTAGGCTTTCGTTGTGGTTACCTGGGAAGATTTACACCACAACTAAGTCTAACCTCGAGTTGGCCATTTCATGTTATCTAGTGTCATGTCCATGTTTAAGTTCAAGAATTTGGGTAGACCTAACTTAATAGGTAAATTCCCAATGGGTAGACCTAACTTAATAGGTAATTTCCCAATCTTATGTTTTCATGTCTTTTAAGTTTACCCAACCCCAAACACAATCCCATCGCTTACATAATCGCAATAGCGCATAAAGGATAAAATAGGGAACTTGGTATAATCATGACGTAAAGGTGTTGAAGCCACAAGTTTAACATGGTGGCATATGAAATGTACATATGTTCATATACTTGCATATCACATTTTTAGGCCTCAAAAGCATGCATAAAACCAAGCTTAGCATATTGGTGATACATGGTGATAAATGACATGTAGAAATGGCCATAAGTTCGCATTTAGCCTCACATGCAAGTTATCATAAGGGATATGATAACTTACATGTTGCCAAAATGCAACCTTTGGCATAAAGCTTGAAGCTTTAAGCTCATAAACCCAAGATAAGCTTGCATAACATGAGTCATGAGTAAAATGATCAACCCAAACTTGCATAACATGACATGATAAACTTGCATATCATAACATAGCAAACTTGCATATAATGATCAACCAAACTTGCATATAATGATCAACTCAAACTTGCATATAATGATCAACCAAACTTGCATATAATGATCAACCAAACTTGCATCACATAACATGATAAACTTGCATATCATAACATAGCATAGCAAACTTGCATATAATGATCAACCAAACTTGCATATAATGATCAACCAAACTTGCATCATTCATTTTAACTTTAGAGTTTAAAAAGAAGGTAAAAGGGTTTACTATCTCTTATGAAAACCCTTATGCAATCAATAAAACCCAATATGAAAGCTCCAAGTGAATCAAAATCCTTGCTTTATGAAATAAATGTTGCAACTTGACTTGAATGCAAGCTAATGATGCTCATACAAGCTTGAAAACACTTGTATGCATTGAAAATCTTTCATTGAAATAACTTAGAAATTTTATGAAGAGAGTGGAGGCCATGAGAGGAATGATTTTGCCATAGTTTAGTTACTAGAATGAATAATAGTGATTTAGGGGTAGGTTAGGGTCTTATTTATAGAGATTAGGATTAGTTTCAACCCTAGGATTAAACCCTAATTCAAATCTCAGTCCTCAAAACTGAATCTGGCCCTAAGACTCAACACAAACTCAGAATGGTGCACCAGGCCGTTCTGTCCGAAAGGCCCAGGCTTGACCAAGTCGACAGCCAAGTCGACAGGGCTGTCGACTTGGGTGCCACCAAGTCGACTCCCAAGTCGACAGGGCTGTCGACTTGGGTGCGCTGGCGGGAGTTTTCCCGCCTAGCCCAAATCTGACCGTTTTCGAATTTTAGACTTGAAATTTAAATCTGTTTTTAACCTGGAATTTTCTGAAAACTTCAATGGGCCTTAATCGGGTCATACGGACTCCGATTTTCGAAAACTCGGACTCTATTTCACGTATTTTTCCGGGACGAACGCAATGGCACAGCCCGTTTCCCTTGATTCAGCTTTTATAATTTATTTCTGGCTTGATTTATGTTATAACATGTTGTAAAAATACGGGTTGTTACATTCTCCCGTCCTTAAAGGATTTCGTCCCCGAAATCTCTAAGTTAGGAAGAACATATCCTACCATCCAACATCCATCTACTCAAAACCTCATCCATGAGCAATCATTGTCCTTACAAGATTCTAAATGTTGTATGAACATATGCAAAGGTGTGTGTATATGTACTTATCTAATGCAAATATCATCAATGCAAATTATGTTAGTGAAATGAATCCATATGTATGCAATTCCTAACATAATGTATAACATCTATATGTGTGCACATAACATACATCCATATGCAAAGTCCATGTGATAGCATAACATATTCATCCATGAATAAGCATAAACACTCATGCGTATGCAATATGAGGAGTGTGTGAGCCGATCTAGTGCCTAATGTGTATAATGCATCCACGAGTAACCACTTGCAAACACTTGCAACCACTTGCAAACATCAAGCATAACATGTTTCAAAAACATGTTTCAACCAAAGGGCTTCTACCTAAGGTTCTCATGACAAGATAAACACGATAAACTAGCTAAACTAGATAAACATGGATAGCGAAAGAAAGGTATGCTAAAAAGAGATCTGGAAGACAAGCAAGATAAACTCCCTTTTGGATTACAAGAAATCCCTTTTTAAAACCTAACCCATAACCTATAAAAGTCCAAAAGGTGTAGTCAACCTAAGGGACTCCCTTCAAACCCTGACATGTATGACTAACCGACGAGTCATACCCCCTTATGGAGTTTTCAACAGAAATAGGATCGAGAATGGGACTGAGAGGATATACGTAAAAGATAACATGTGAGTAAGCTCCACAGGAAAACAAGGATCTAGGATATGCTCTGAAAGATATGGTGCGCGTATCTAGCCTCCAATCTTCTAAGTCACATTTCCTTGAGCTTGACTCCACTGTGCTTTGACTGTCCTTTACTTCGTGATTTCTTGGCTTCCTAACTCCTAATTCCAAATATAAGTTGGAACTCATTTCGTTGCCGCCTCTCGTTTTCCCCTTTCACTTATTCTTCTTCTAGCATACTCGGCTTTAAACATAACTGTGACCTCATGGTTTCATGTAAGCTCTCCAAAATCCACCAGTGAATTCTGGATCTCGTTTACTTACTACACAGCAGAACTTTTCTTGAAAATACCAATCCACGTTGCCCATTTGCTCTTACTGACATGATTTTCTATAACTCATGCTTGAACGAAATGAACCATCCGCCTGGAGTTCTGAACGCAACCTTGTCTATACCATCTTCAGCCACTCCGAGCTGATGAAAACCAGTAGCAAGATCAAGCTGGGAGAAAACAGATGTTCCTACAAGCTGATCGAACAAATCATCGATACTTGGTAACGGTTATCTATTCTTCTTGTTCCACTCACGCTTATCAACAAACAGACGAAGCGAACCATCCACATTAGTAACAAATACTACTGGAGCATCCCACTCGGAAATGCTTCGTCTTATAAAGTTCTCCTCAAGCAACTCCCTTACTTGCTTGCTGAGCTCCCGTCTTTCACGTGGAGCCTTGTGCCGAACGGGCAAAGAAACCGGCTTAGCATTATCCACCGGATAAATGCGAGAATCGACCTCTCGTTTTGGGGGCAACCCCCTAGCCTAATCAAAAACATCAGGATAATCTCGAACCACTCTCACGGACTGTAGAATATCAAGAGATGAGTCCAAGGACTCAAGATAACATAACATAACGGGGTCTATCGGGTCACAAGAAATCTCTAGGGTGTCCCCGAGGCGAGTCATAAGCCTCACAACCCTAAGCTCACAATCAAGGATGGCTCCATACCTGGACAACCAATCCATGCCCAAAAAACAATCCGTATCCCCTGAAACTAAGAACACACGCACTACACAAGAACTCCACACTAAGTATAGAGATCCTCAAACCCTTACATATCATAAACAAATGGGCTGAGCCCCCGATAGGGTTTGAGACACACACGGGATCATCCACTAAGCTAGTACTAAGGTGCAAACTATCTACGATGCCAAATGAAATAAAACTATGCGATGCGCCAGAATCAAACAAAGTACGAATAGAAAAATCAGAAGTACAAACTAGACTTCTTATAGAAACACTACCTCGATCTAGAACTGGAGCGGTACTGAGAGCATGAACTTGTCTTCCAGAAGGTCCAGCACACTGAGTATATCCCAGATCTTGCCCTTGCTTCATTGGGCAATCTTTGCTGAAATGTCCAATCTCACCACAGAAAAAGCATTCACCATTCTTCCTTTTCCTCTTCTTACAATCCTTGGCAATATGCCCAAGCGCATTGCAGTAGTGGCACTTCTGCTTGTTGTTCTTGCCCTAATTGTTGTTGCCCTTATTGTTATTCTTGCCTTCTTTCCCGGAATCTACCTTCTTGCTTTGAGACTTCTTCGCCTTAACTTCCTTCTTGCCACTTTTATCTTTGTCTTGAAGCAGGGCCATATTTACCAAACTCTCGAAGGTCGCCCCTATGGGTATATGAGATATGGCCAAACTACGCAATGGCTCGTTCAATCCTAGAGCAAAGTGTAGAGCCTTCTTCTGAGCTGTGTTAACCAGGTCTAAACCGAATCGAGCAAGTTGATTAAACTTATCCACATATTCCCTAATAGTCGCATCCCCTTGTTTCAGTGATAGAAACCTCTCCATCTGAAGGTCCTCTTCTGCTGACGATAAAAACCTCAGTCCAAACCTTCTCTTAAACTCATCCCAAGTTTCAATTGATCCAGTCGTGGTGGTGACTACCCACCAATAAGCAGCTTCCCCTTTCAATAGATATACCGCCAACAGAACTTTCCTACGATCTTCCACATCCAAGATAGCAAAGAGGTCTTCAGTCTCCTTTAACCAGTTTCTTGCCTCAACAGAAGTCCCCATCCCAACAAAATTCTTGCAACCCATCGCCTTAAAGTCTTTGCAAATCTCCGCGAAATCCACTTGTGGATGCTGAGGAGGAGGAATGTCCGCGGGGCCGGCTTCATTCGCCCTCTCCCCCATGAACCTCCTGAACCAACTGGGTACTTGTGCACCTTCCGGGGTGGTAAAATTAAAGGCCATACTGAAAGAAGAAAAAGAGATGGATTCAGAACGAAGAAACGAAGGATATTGCTAATGGCTTTTTGGGGAATAGCCTTTTTAAAATAACTAGACTTTTCTTTGGAAAATACTTTATACTTGGTTTTGAAAATAGTTTTCTGTAACGACCCGCATTCTACGCATCATAGGACCGTAGAATATTTATTTCTTTCACATACGAAGTCGTATGGTCATGTAACTTTGGGAGACGACTATTGGGGTCATTTCCCATGTTCATGATTTTTCCCGATTTTTATATGACCATTTTACCCCTAGTTATCACTGTTTTGGCCATAACTTTTGACTGGAAAGGAATTTTGACCTGAAACCACTTTCATTGGCTTCGAATGATAGTTTCTCTTTCCGTAGAGTGGTCACATTAGCCAAACGGACTTACCGTTTGGGAGATATGGCTGAAACAAGTTTCAGATGGAGAAAGACAGCTTAATTGGGCTTAACCGGGTGATTAGCAGCTAGGCCCAAGGGGAATTTCGGGTTTAGAGGTTTAGGAGGACTGATTAGGGTTAGGTTATCATTTTCATTTCAGTTTTGAGCCGCCACAAACCCTCTTGAGACCTTAGTAATGGCTTCCTACATCTAAAACACCCCAAATCACTCTCTAATTGAAGATTAGGCTTAGCAACACCAAATTAAGGAGAAAAAGCACCAAAGCAAGGTTAGAGCTGCTGTTAGACATCAGTATTCGCCCCAAACAGAGGATACTTCAGATTTGGTGTTTCATTTGTGGCCAAGGTGAGTGATTTGCATAGTTTTTGCACTAATTACGGTGATTAAGGGTAATTAGTGAAGATTAGCGAATTTATACACCAATAAATTCTGGAAAAATTCTTAAAATTCTAAAATAATGTTTTAAGGCTCTGTTAGAAATTTGGGTTAATTTCGATGTGTTTTGCTAATCGTATGCTTAAACATGATTAAGAAGGATTATAGGAAAATGTGAGGTTTTAGCCACTTTTGATCCATTTTGATTCAATTGAATTGTTGTTTGTTGTTTGTGGTTGCTATTGCATGTTGATATGACTCTTTGGTATGTTTTGGTGATTGATTCCAATAGTTAGATTGGTCGAAAACGCCGTCGAGAGGCGTATAAACAGTTGCTGGAAAGTTGCAGAAAACTGCAGGGTATCTAACCGGATCGGATCGGGTAGGGGATCGGATCGGACCTATCCGAACCGGACCGGGGCGTGGTACTTTCTGGAGCATGACGTGAAGAGGCAACAAGGAAGGCCTGGTCGGATCGGAGGGGCGTAGCGTGGGATCGGAAGGAACAAGGAGGATTGAAGTGAAAGAAAGAGGAGCATGGATACCATATTCCGAACCGAACTGATGCTGACGAGACGGAGACGGAGACACTCAAGCCATGGGGTATCCGAACCGAACCGCTTCAGAGCTCCGAACCGAACCGCACAAAGGGAGGACTCCGAACCGAACCGCATGAGGGAGAGCTCCGAACCGAACCGTATGAGGGAGAAGGACCCGAACCCAGAGGATGGTGGCACTCCGAACCGGACCGGGGAACGTATCCGAACCGAACCGAGCATGGGGAACCGGACGTGTACTTTTACTACTTCGTGATGACTCTTCTGGAGACCAACTCCAATTCGACCAAACCCGAGATGCAAAGGAAGTCCAAATGAGGAGCTTTGACTCAGGATCCAGCTGGGAACCAATGAGTGGGCTTCATGATTGGGCTTTGCTGCGGGACGCGTGCCAAGGAGTTATCGACACCTATAGCTTTGGACCACTATGGTAGGAGGTACGAAGGCGAATCCAGGGCCATTATGGCATCGGTAGAACCAAGGGCTACGACCAATGAAGTGGGTCATTGAAATGTTTGGTCATGACTCCAAGTGTTTGGCTTGGTCACAGCAGGGTTTCTACAAGTCGGGATTCGTCGTTGCCTCAGTTTGTCTAGTGTTCCAAAGTGGTAGATGTCGTACGCTTTACGCACCGAATGAGAGATGTGAGGATGGTTACTATGGATGATCTGTTTGCTATCATTTTGACATGCACACCCCACCCCCGTATTCTTACACTATTTATTATGGCACCTTGGAGTATTGTACGGTATGTGGTACTAACTCTTTGGTTGCAGGTCCAGGTTCAGGTATGGTTTAGTATACCTGTTATTATTCTGTTTAGATGTTTATCACTCATACCAGGCTTTATGTCTGACCCAGAGTTTTATGTTTCCTCTTATTACTCTGGGTGCTCACACGAGCAGACTAGAGACAGGTTAGCTGGTGGTGCGCGGGTAGATGATCCGGAGACGAGCAGGAGGCTTCCACGTAATATACATATATAGTATTCTCCCTGTGTTGTTGAAGATCACTGCTTGGGCATTGGTGGTGTATCTTCTATTTTTGCTTTCTGTTGTTCAGAGACAGTAGATTTTGAAAAGTTGTAATAAGCTGTATTTGGATTTCCGCTGCTTTGAGATTGATGTTGGTTTTAGTTGTCAGCTTATGCACTGTCTCGCCTGTTTTATGTCAAGTACATTACTATTATATTTTATTCCATGCGCTGTGAGACATTCTACAGGTTCTTTGATTAGTTCATTCCCTTCTTTCCTTCCTTATGACGACCGTCTTGTGCTAGTCGGGCATGTGTACAGCGCACTTTTGGAGGAAATGCAGGTTGGTGCGAGGCGGGCCGTCACATTTGGTATCAGAGCGTGGTTGCGTAGTTAACCTAGGGAAGTTATCAGGGAGAGATATTATACGTATACGAGAGAGCGTATTTGTGATTATTTTGGTTTTCAAAAGCTATATATATACTATTAGTAGTATAAGGATGGAGTCGTACTGCACTAACACCACTATGGAGTCGTTAATCATTTCTTTTTCAGATTGACGATGAGCCGATATGTTAGAGGTACCGGTAGAGGGGCCAATAATGGGAATGCTGCTGACATGAGGACGATGTTTACTGACCTCATGAGAGAGATGCTTAGGGATGTTCGGAGGGCAGCTCCCAATGATGGAAATGGTGATGGTCCAATAGTGCAGGCGCCGAGGGTTGATTTCGCCAAGCTGAATATGGATTATACTAGCCTTGGTGGAAAGCCGTTCCATGGAACGGAGTCGGCTACGGATGTTCAAGATTGGGTGGATAGTTGCGAACGTATCTTCGAGGATTTGGGTATCGAGGATGCAATGAAGAGAAAGCTAGCGTCCCGTCAGCTGCAAGGGCGGGCAATGAATTGGTGGAATGCTATAAAGGCAGCTACTCCCGAAGATCAGATTACTTGGGAGCAGTTTAAGGCTCGCTTTAGTGAGAAGTTCATTCCAGCTGCTCAGAAGTCAATGTTGTTTAAGAAATTCTTGGAGCTCAAGCAGAATGGCAGGGCTGTCTCGGAGTATATTGCTGAATTTGACACTTTGTCAAAATATGGGTTATCTCTTATAGATACTGCCGAGAAAAAGAACGAGAAATTCATAACTGGATTGGATCAGTACTTGGGGGAAAAACTTATTAACCACATCGATGAGACGTTTGAATCGATTGTGGGGAAAGCGTTAAGGTCAGAAAGTCTCTACCCTAAGCCGAAGACTGAAGTTGCATCCGCAGATGAGCCAAAGCCACAAGCTAGTGGTGGAGGCAAAGGTGGTTCTCAGAATAAGAGAAAGCAGAATCAGGCTAAGGATGGCCAGAAGAAAAAGAATAAGCAAGATGTGGAGTGCTTCAGCTGTGGTAAGAAGGGCCATTATGCTAGTAATTGTCGGGCCAAGCCAGCGGATAGGAAGTGCTTCAACTGTGGCCAAATGGGACATCACAAGGACAAGTGTCCACAGCCCCCTAAGGAAAAGCAAATGGTGAAAGCCTACGCTCTTAATGCTATTCCTTCTTCGTCGAATGCCCCAACAGCGGCGGAGAAGGGAAAGAATGTCGTCATTCAAGGTATGCTTTCTGTTTATGATGTTCCTGTTAGAGTTTTGTTTGATACCGGAGCTTCCAGTTATTTCATATCTAATGACCTGGTAGATAGGTTGGGATTGGAGCCCGAGATTGTCGATAGACCTTTAGTAGTGACGAACCCGATTGGTGGTTCAACTAGCCTTAGCATGATTTGTCGTAATGTGGTCTTATCGAGTCATGGATGCATGTTTGTTTGTGATTGCTTTGTCTTGGGCTTTACTGGGTTTGGCATTATTTTGGGAGTAGATTGGCTCCAAAGATACGGGGTGGTGGTAGACTGTGAGGGCTTGTTGGTGACAGCTAGAGCGGATGATGGGCGGAGGATAGTGTTTGGTGTTCTACCCAGTAAGGGGGTATTGGCTAGTTTTCTAAACTCCCTCGACATTCCGCATAGTGAGTTGTCAGGTTTGCCCGTGGTTGGCCAGTATCCGGATGTTTTCGAAGAAGTGACCGGACTTCCACCACACCGAGAGATTGAGTTCCGTATTGATTTGGTAAAAGATGCCAGACCTATAGTGATGCCACTTCGTCGTATGGCACCAAGGGAGCAGCGAGAGCTCGAGGTGCAAGTCAGCGATCTTTTGAAGAAGGGATTTATCAGAAGGAGTGTTTCTGAATGGGGAGCACCAGTTGTGTTTGCTACCAAGGCGGATGGTTCCCTTCGTTTGTGTGTAGACTACCGCGAGTTGAATAAAGTGACGAGGAAGAATAAGTATCCTCTACCGCGGATAGATGATTTGTTCGATCAGTTGAGTGGCGCGAGAATATTTTCTCAGTTGGATCTCGCGACAGGTTTTCATCAGCTTAGAGTGGAAGCTGAGAGTACAGCTAAAACGGCATTTCGAACGCCGTCTGGATTTTATGAATGGTTGGTTATGCCATTCGGGCTGACTAATGCCCCGGCATATTTTGTGGATCTTATGAATAGGGTATTCAGAGATCAGTTGAATAAGTCTGTCCTTGTGTTCGTTGATGATATTTTGGTCTATTCGAGGACAGAGGAGGAACACAAGGAACATTTAAGAGTAGCGATGGAGGTGTTGAGAAAACACCAATTGAAAGCAAAGTTTTCTAAGTGTCACTTTTGGAAGAGGGAAGTGAGGTTCTTGGGCCATGTTGTATCAGAGAGTGGTATTGCCGTGGACCCAGCAAAGGTGGCTACAGTACAAGATTGGCCTACGCCCAAGAATGCAACAGATGTAAGAAGTTTCTTGGGATTAGCGGGATATTATCGTAAGTTTATCCAAGGTTTCTCCAAGATAGCAACACCATTGACCCAGTTGACCAAGAAGAATCAAGCTTTTGTCTGGGATGAAAGGTGCGAGAATGCATTTAAAAATATAAAGGATAAGTTGACAAGCGCACCAGTGTTAGTCATTCCTAAGGGGGATGAAGAGATGACGGTATACACAGATGCCTGTGGTACCGGACTGGGTGCTGTATTGATGCAAGGTGGTAGGGTTGTAGCTTATGCAAGTCGGCAATTGAAACCACACGAGAGAAGATACCCTACCCATGATTTAGAATTGGCAGCGATCGTGTTCGCGTTAAAGATGTGGAGACACTATCTCTTGGGAGAAAGGTTTGAGCTGTTTACAGATCATAAGTCGTTGAAGTATCTGTTCTCCCAGAAGGATTTAAATCTCCGTCAGCAGAGATAGTTAGAGTTCTTAGCTTCCTATGATTTTGACATCACATACACACCAGGAAAGGGCAATGCGGTGGCTGATGCATTGAGTAGAAGACATGCCAGCTTAGGGGCTATGTTCCTTGAATGGAAGCAACTGGAGTTTATCGCGGGGTTTGATTTCAGACCAAAGTGCGAATTGGATCCAGAATTGTTAGCAAGTTTGACGATCAGACCCACTTTGATTGAGCGGATCGGCTCTAGTCAGAGGGACGATCCTAACCTATTGGAAATCATCTCCAAGTTAGAGATGGGAGTCGATGAGGAGATGAACAAGTATGGGCTTGATCGGGATAGATGGCTTAGAAAGAATGGAAAACTAGTCGTACCCAATGTCAATGGATTGAGAGATGAAGTGCTTAGAGAATGTCATCACTCAAAGTTGACTATACATCCCGGTGGTAATAAAATGTATAGAGACATGAAACAGACTTACTACTGGGAAGGAATGAAAAGAGACGTTGGGAAGTTTATATCCAAATGCATGAATTGCCAGTTAGTTAAAGCCGAGCAAAAGAAGCCTAGTGGGTTGTTGCAGCCTTTAGAAATTCCCGAATGGAAATGGGAGCAAGTCTCGATGGATTTCATCGACGGATTACCAAGGACTAGATCGGGATATGACAGCATTTGGGTAATTGTAGATCGACTGACTAAAAATGCAAGGTTCATACCAGTCAAATCGACTAGAACGGCAGCTAAGTTAGCAGAATTGTATGTGAAGTGGGTAGTGAGATTTCATGGAGTACCTAAAAGCATTGTGAGCGACCGAGACCCGTTGTTCACTAGTGGGTTTTGGAGGAGCTTACAAGAGGCGCTAGGGTCAGAGTTACATCTCAGTACCGCATATCATCCTCAGACCGACGGTCAGACGGAAAGGGTGAATCGTATTTTGGAAGATCTCTTGAGAGCATGTATATTGGATTTTGGTGGATCATGGGATGACCATTTGCATCTAGTAGAGTTTGCATATAATAATAGCTACCAATCCAGTATCGGTATGGCTCCGTTTGAAGCTTTGTATGGAAGACCGTGCAACTCACCATCATGTTGGATAGAAACTGGCGAGAAGTTTATGCTTGGACCAGATGTGGTGAGGGAAACTTCAGATAAAATCAAGATCATTCAGCAACGAATGAAGGCAGCCCAAGATAGGCAGAAAAGTTATGCTGATAGGAGAAGAAGAGACTTAAAATTCTCCGTTGGTGACTTGGTGTTTGTCAAGATTTCTCCGTTGAAGAGCGTAATACGATTTGGCAGGAAAGGTAAATTAGCACCAAGATTTGTTGGCCCATTCCCTGTTCTTGAACTAGTCGGGAATTTGGCATATAGAATTGACTTACCAGAGAAGATGGCGGGAGTTCACAACGTATTTCATGTTTCCCAACTAAGGAAGTTCGTTCACGACTCAGATATGACTATCTCACCTGATCAGTTAGAGGACTTCGAAGTAGAACCCGAGGCGGTTGGAAACCGCGAACCAGCCCGTATTGTCGCGCACGACATGAAGCAACTTCGAAGGAAGTCGGTGAAGCTAGTCAAGGTACAGTGGAGCGAAGACGAGAATGATTGTACTTGAGAAACAGAAGAGGACGTAAGGAAGAAGTATCCAGAACTCTTTGTCTGGTAAGATTTTATTAGCGATTTAGTTTTCTGCATGCTAGGATAGACTTGTTTGCTTGCTTTGCATGTTTGATTGTTGTATATGGTTGTTAGGCATGCGGGATCCCTTGTATGTTATGGGTTAAGGAATTTCGGGGACGAAATTTCTTAAGGGGGGGGAGAGTGTAACGACCCGCATTCTGCGCATCATAGGACCGTAGAATATTTATTTCTTTCACATACGAAGTCGTATGGTCATGTAACTTTGGGAGACGACTATTGGGGTCATTTCCCATGTTCATGATTTTTCCCGATTTTTATATGACCATTTTACCCCTAGTTATCACTGTTTTGGCCATAACTTTTGACTGGAAAGGAATTTTGACCTGAAACCACTTTCATTGGCTTCGAATGATAGTTTCTCTTTCCGTAGAGTGGTCACATTAGCCAAACGGACTTACCGTTTGGGAGATATGGCTGAAACAAGTTTCAGATGGAGAAAGACAGCTTAATTGGGCTTAACCGGGTGATTAGCAGCTAGGCCCAAGGGGAATTTCGGGTTTAGAGGTTTAGGAGGACTGATTAGGGTTAGGTTATCATTTTCATTTCAGTTTTGAGCCGCCACAAACCCTCTTGAGACCTTAGTAATGGCTTCCTACATCTAAAACACCCCAAATCACTCTCTAATTGAAGATTAGGCTTAGCAACACCAAATTAAGGAGAAAAAGCACCAAAGCAAGGTTAGAGCTGCTGTTAGACATCAGTATTCGCCCCAAACAGAGGATACTTCAGATTTGGTGTTTCATTTGTGGCCAAGGTGAGTGATTTGCATAGTTTTTGCACTAATTACGGTGATTAAGGGTAATTAGTGAAGATTAGCGAATTTATACACCAATAAATTCTGGAAAAATTCTTAAAATTCTAAAATAATGTTTTAAGGCTCTGTTAGAAATTTGGGTTAATTTCGATGTGTTTTGCTAATCGTATGCTTAAACATGATTAAGAAGGATTATAGGAAAATGTGAGGTTTTAGCCACTTTTGATCCATTTTGATTCAATTGAATTGTTGTTTGCTGTTTGTGGTTGCTATTGCATGTTGCTATGACTCTTTGGTATGTTTTGGTGATTGATTCCAATAGTTAGATTGGTCGAAAACGCCGTCGAGAGGCGTATAAACAGTTGCTGGAAAGTTGCAGAAAACTGCAGGGTATCTAACCGGATCGGATCGGGTAGGGGATCGGATCGGACCTATCCGAACCGGACCGGGGCGTGGTACTTTCTGGAGCATGACGTGAAGAGGCAACAAGGAAGGCCTGGTCGGATCGGAGGGGCGTAGCGTGGGATCGGAAGGAACAAGGAGGATTGAAGTGAAAGAAAGAGGAGCATGGATACCATATTCCGAACCGAACTGATGCTGACGAGACGGAGACGGAGACACTCAAGCCATGGGGTATCCGAACCGAACCGCTTCAGAGCTCCGAACCGAACCGCACAAAGGGAGGACTCCGAACCGAACCGCATGAGGGAGAGCTCCGAACCGAACCGTATGAGGGAGAAGGACCCGAACCCAGAGGATGGTGGCACTCCGAACCGGACCGGGGAACGTATCCGAACCGAACCGAGCATGGGGAACCGGACGTGTACTTTTACTACTTCGTGATGACTCTTCTGGAGACCAACTCCAATTCGACCAAACCCGAGATGCAAAGGAAGTCCAAATGAGGAGCTTTGACTCAGGATCCAGCTGGGAACCAATGAGTGGGCTTCATGATTGGGCTTTGCTGCGGGACGCGTGCCAAGGAGTTATCGACACCTATAGCTTTGGACCACTATGGTAGGAGGTACGAAGGCGAATCCAGGGCCATTATGGCATCGGTAGAACCAAGGGCTACGACCAATGAAGTGGGTCATTGAAATGTTTGGTCATGACTCCAAGTGTTTGGCTTGGTCACAGCAGGGTTTCTACAAGTCGGGATTCGTCGTTGCCTCAGTTTGTCTAGTGTTCCAAAGTGGTAGATGTCGTACGCTTTACGCACCGAGTGAGAGATGTGAGGATGGTTACTATGGATGATCTGTTTGCTATCATTTTGACATGCACACCCCACCCCCGTATTCTTACACTATTTATTATGGCACCTTGGAGTATTGTACGGTATGTGGTACTAACTCTTTGGTTGCAGGTCCAGGTTCAGGTATGGTTTAGTATACCTGTTATTATTCTGTTTAGATGTTTATCGCTCATACCAGGCTTTATGTCTGACCCAGAGTTTTATGTTTCCTCTTATTACTCTGGGTGCTCACACGAGCAGACTAGAGACAGGTTAGCTGGTGGTGCGCGGGTAGATGATCCGGAGACGAGCAGGAGGCTTCCACGTAATATACATATATAGTATTCTCCCTGTGTTGTTGAAGATCACTGCTTGGGCATTGGTGGTGTATCTTCTATTTTTGCTTTCTGTTGTTCAGAGACAGTAGATTTTGAAAAGTTGTAATAAGCTGTATTTGGATTTCCGCTGCTTTGAGATTGATGTTGGTTTTAGTTGTCAGCTTATGCACTGTCTCGCCTGTTTTATGTCAAGTACATTACTATTATATTTTATTCCATGCGCTGTGAGACATTCTACAGGTTCTTTGATTAGTTCATTCCCTTCTTTCCTTCCTTATGACGACCGTCTTGTGCTAGTCGGGCATGTGTACAGCGCACTTTTGGAGGAAATGCAGGTTGGTATGAGGCGGGCCGTCACATTTTCATAAAGTTTTCTAAAAACTTTTCTCGGAAAACTTTTGCCCAATCTCGTAAACCATATGCTCTGATACCAAATGTAACACCCCACCTCCGCCAGGGTCTCTTGCAAGCACTCTGACTTTGGAGGGGCGTTGGATCACGGGTAAACATGCATAATGATAACACAAGACAGAACATATAAGTAAAAACAGAGTAAATAAAAGCAGCGGATAACATTTCTATTTCAAAACCAAACATAGTCAAGTTACAACAAGAGTGCTTAATCATTTTCCCAACATAAAGCAAAACAAGTCTAGTACATAAACTGAAAAATAACATGAGTAACTATCCCCAAAGAGTCGTGATAAGCCATAGCGAGCTCAAGTGTAAACCATAAATGAGCTATCCAGAAAAGCAATCCAAAGATCCAGCTAAGTGCTAGCGTTCCCACCCTGAGAACCTGGGGGGGGAAACGGAAGAAAAGAAGCGAAAGGAAAACAGGTCAGTCAAAAAGACTGAGTAAGCCCTACTACCATCAGTCTATAAACTAATAAAGTTAACTGGCATGATGAAAATTGAGATGATCATAAGGATAATAACAGGATTAGCATGATGGCAGGGTGTCAAGATAAATCAAGTGTGTCATCTCATATACAAGGTTAAGATGCTCCAAGTGTACCAGTGTTCTAACCCATATCAAGTATAATCAAGAAAGTATCTATTGGCCCAATAAGGCCCAATAATCAAGAGTTGACCCAAGTTAAGGTCCAACTAAACGGTCTAGTCGATCGGCTCCCTATAAGCCTAATTCGTCGTGTATCAGTGTCATACGGCCCTAATCGCGAATGTAGTTACTTGTGCTAGGTCCACCCCAGGGGTGTATCAATCCCTCGGGTGACACCACTGACACGATTCAAGTCACACAAGTACACCTACTGGTGCCCATGTTCAATGCGGGACTCATGTGCACGGCCATGGTCCACTTGAACTGGCATCACCAACTAAGCCGTCCCTTTTGGTCACTTACAATCAGCCAGTAATCGTGCCCCACCCTAGCCTAGTCTCTAGGGTACAAAGATACATCAAGTGGGTTACTGCCCTGAAAGGGACCTGCAACTAGGTTTTCCTAATGGGTTAAGTGTGTCCAAGATTCAAGACTTAACCCTATCCAATCATGTATCAAGTTGGTTAAGTATATCCAAATATTTCATGACTTAACCCTATCAAATCAATCGTGTTCAAGTGGTTTAGTATATTCAAGTAATCTATGACTTAACCCTATCAATCTTATCTAGTCAAATTGGTTAAGTGTAGGTTAACTTAACCCCATTAAATTAACGAGTCAAATTGGTTAAGTATTCCAATTGTCCATGACTTAACCCTATCATGTAGCATTAATTAATTCATTAATGCACCCAACCTCTCACATTAGACCTTCGTTGTGGTTACCTGGGAAGATTTACACCACGACTAGGTCTAACCTCGGGTCTTATAGTGCAACATGACCAACTACTCACATTAGGCTTTCGTTGTGGTTACTTGGGAAGATTTACACCACAACTAAGTCTAACCTCGAGTTGGCCATTTCATGTTATCTAGTGTCATGTCCATGTTTAAGTTCAAGAATTTGGGTAGACCTAACTTAATAGGTAAATTCCCAATGGGTAGACCTAACTTAATAGGTAAATTCCCCATCTTATGTTTTCATGTCTTTTAAGTTTACCCAACCCCAAACGCAATCCCATCGCTTACATAATCGCAATAGCGCATAAAGGATAAAATAGGGAACTTGGTATAATCATGACATAAAGGTGTTGAAGCCACAAGTTTAACATGGTGGCATATGAAATGTACATATGTTCATATACTTGCATATCACATTTTTAGGCCTCAAAAGCATGCATAAAACCAAGCTTAGCATATTGGTGATACATGGTGATAAATGACATGTAGAAATGGCCATAAGTTCGCATTTAGCCTCACATGCAAGTTATCATAAGGGATATGATAACTTACATGTTGCCAAAATGCAACCTTTGGCATAAAGCTTGAAGCTTTAAGCTCATAAACCCAAGATAAGCTTGCATAACATGAGTCATGAGTAAAATGATCAACCCAAACTTGCATAACATAACATGATAAACTTGCATATCATAACATAGCAAACTTGCATATAATGATCAACCAAACTTGCATATAATGATCAACTCAAACTTGTATATAATGATCAACCAAACTTGCATCACATAACATGATAAACTTGCATATCATAACATAGCAAACTTGCATATAATGATCAACCAAACTTGCATATAATGATCAACCAGACTTGCATCATTCATTTTAACTTTAGAGTTTAAAAAGAAGGTAAAAGGGCTTACTATCTCTTATGAAAACCCTTATGCAATCAATAAAACCCAATATAAAAGCTCCAAGTGAATCAAAATCCTTGCTTTATGAAATAAATGTTGCAACTTGACTTGAATGCAAGCTAATGATGCTCATACAAGCTTGAAAACACTTGTATGCATTGAAAATCTCTCATTGAAATAACTTCGAAATTTTATGAAGAGAGTGGAGGCCATGAGAGGAATGATTTTGCCATAGTTTAGTTACTAGAATGAATAATAGTGATTTAGGGGTAGGTTAGGGTCTTATTTATAGAGATTAGGATTAGTTTCAACCCTAGGATTAAACCCTTACTCAAATCTCAGTCCTCAAAACCGAATCTGGCCCTAAGACTCAACACAAACTCAGAATGGTGCACCAGGCCGTTCTGTCCGAAAGGCCCAGGCTTGACCAAGTCGACAGCCAAGTCGACAGGGCTGTCGACTTGGGTGCCACCAAGTCGACAGGGCTGTCGACTTGGGTGCGCTGGTGGGAGTTTTCCCGCCTAGCCCAAATCTGACCGTTTTCGAATTTTAGACTTGAAATTTAAATCTGTTTTTAACCTGGAATTTTCTGAAAACTTCAATGGGCCTTAATCGGGTCATACGGACTCCGATTTTCGAAAACTCGGACTCTATTTCGCGTATTTTTCCGGGTCGAACGCAATGGCACAGCCCGTTTCCCTTGATTCAGCTTTTGTAATTTATTTCTGGCTTGATTTATGTTATAACATGTTGTAAAAATACAGGTTGTTACAGTATCCATTAAATTTAAAATATAAATCGGTATATATTCAATTTGAACGTACATTTTAAATTACCGGGGCTATATACTAACTCTAAAAATTCCAAAAAAATTATTTCTAGCTTCGTATTGCCGATACGGTCCTAACAAAAATAATTTCGTCAAATTCTGAGACCGTTTGAAAAATGGACATTTTCTGGTCGATCGAAATTGACTAAAACTGTTAAAACACGTTTTCTTTTGCCACACTCACATATTGATTCAGAAAATTATGCCAATTGGAATCTAGCAATAATTTGACATCCCGGATCCAACGAAAGTGGTTTCGTCAAAAACGAAGGTCGTTTGCAAAATTTCCATTTCTAAGGGCTTTATATATATAATATATATATAAATTCCACAACGACTTTTCTGAATTTTAAACTGGACATATCTTTCACTCTATAAAGTGAAATCTCAGTTTCCTAACTTCGTTAGAAAGATATAATCAAACAGATTCAAATATTTCTTGTTTCGTCCAATTCTGACTTATATTGAATTCTGTATGTTCAATTGAAATTAGAAATCGAATTTTCGAACTACCGCGCCATTTCAGGCTCGTTATATAACTAAAGTAAATTTATTCGTTTTAACTTCAATTTAAATAAATTTTTCGTCGTTATTATTTAAAATATTCATTTTAAATAAACAAAATCCATTTAAATCGCCAAAATAAAAATTTTAAATTGGCTAAGATTTTCCGGGTTGTTACAATCTCCCCTACTTAAAATCTTTTCGTCCTTGAAAAGGAAAGAAGGTGAAAGTTGTTTTATAATCAACTCAACTTCCATTATTTTAATTATGGCTTAAGTTCTTCAACTTTTTAGTTTCTAAAAACTTTTCAAATTTTTCAAAAATTTGGCTAACACCCTAAATTTTCGAAAAATTTCGCCATAACCTCCCCTGCACCGGGAGCGTCGGGATATTTCAAATACCCTCCTAGGGCCCTCACCAATCCAAAAGAAAAAGAAAAAGCCAAGCGGCTAGCCAATCGGCTCATAAAATCATCAAAAACCCCAAGAAATACAATAAACATGTACCTATTTGTAGGGCATACAATTTTATTCCTCTTCTTAGCCTCCTTGCTATGACCTGTTCAATGTGTATACATGTACATATATGAAAATTTCAAGAATTTCAATTCAGGTCAATATTTGATCAATTTGACCAAACGGTTCAAAATTTTAATTAATTAAACCAATAATCAGACAACACAATCAGCAATCAATTAGTTGATTAATGTTTCAAATTCATAATTTTTTTATATAGTCAAAAATCCAATTTTTGACGCCAAGTCACAAACAATAAATTTTATCTAGTTTTGTTTCTCACACCAGTCAATTGGAAATATATAAATATCCCACTTTCGAAACTCGAACATAAATGTTGATGATGACTAGTCAATCATCAGGACCATCTCCGGGCGACTAGAGTGTGATTCTATATCTATCCAGCATATTAAAACTTCGAATACACGCTAGCTAGGCGTATAAGCAAAATCTTTATATACTTGATTGTCCAAATCAATTTAAAATAAAATATTCAAATACGAATACTTATTATAAAATTTTAAAACTGAATTTGATTTTAAAAAATTTCACTCTTCACACTCGTTCTAGGACACTACTGATCCTATCTCTAACGAGTCATTCTTATTGGATATTAGTAATCCAATCTCTGATGAATTCTTTCGTTTGGTTCTAATGTGTCTTGTTCTCGAGCTTTGTAAACCAAAGCTCTGATACCATCTGAAACGACCCGAACTTCCCCGTGAAGTAAAGCCCGAATTGAATTGAGGACAAGACTAATCAGAACACAAACAGAAGAACATTTCATTGCTTATTACAACAATTTACATCAGAGTACAAGAATATACAGAGTATAGACAAATAATATACATTTGATAAATATCAGAGTGTAATGACCCGCATTGTCAGAGGTATTATAATTAATTTATTTAATTACATAAATAGCGATTTAGGGAATTAAATCGTCGTTTAATTAAATAAAGTGAATATTTAATTAATTTAAATAATAGAATAATATATTTAAGTCAGGAGTAATAAAAAATATTGGAAATCACAATATTCTGTGAACTGGGTCATCCCTAGGATTTAATTCAGCTTAGAGTTGAATTATATTGACGAATATATTCAGTCGACGTCAGTTTGAACGTAGAATTTTAATATAATTAAAATAGAGCACGTAACGACGCAGCAGTTCGCTATTTGGCGATTCGAACTTCAACGGAGTATACAGAGTTTGTTTTAAATCGGATTTCTGTGAAACAAGAAACGTGTGGAGCTGGTGGAATATATCTTTCTAGTGGAAGAGAATAATCGGGATTTCGTCGTGTAGATTTTGAGTTACGTCCAAATCAAATAATCAGAAATGCAGCGCCCTGACCCTAACGATTTAATTATATTTTATATAAGGATTTAAATAGAAATCGAACATCGATATAACTCTGACGACGTAATATCGAGTTGTAAATACATACAGACATATTCTGAAGCTGTACGGTATCCCACTGTGAATATAGATGATAATATTTATTTTTAAATATTAAATTTAATTATATTTAAATATATTTATATATTTAAATAGGCTATTTAGAGCTTTGGAAAATAGCCACTTTTGCAAACGAAGTCGGAATTCGATGAAACTAGTTTTGTTGGATCCGCAATATCAAATATTTGTTAGATTTCCAGTTCCGTGATTTTTAGAGTCACTGTGTGGCCGTACGGATTTTTAGAGTGAAAAACAGTCAGTATTTCGACGGTTAAAAATACGCTGTGTGAGCAAACGGAGTCGGAATTCGACGAAACTAGTTTTGTTGGATCCGTAATGTTGAATTATTGTTAGATGTCAAGTTCCGTGATTTTTAGAGTCACTGTGTGGCCGTACAGATTTTTAGAGTGAAAAACAGTCAGTATTTCGAGGGTTAAAAATACGCTGTGTGAGCATACGGAGTCGGAATTCGACGAAACCAGTTTCGTTGAGACCGTAATGTCGAGTTGTAGCTAAATGACCATTTCCGTGATTTTTGAACATCGTGTGTGATCACACGGATTTTTATAAGACTGAAACCAATATAAAATAATTAAAAGAAAATATCTAAACTAGATTTGAGGCCAAAACAAAAGCCACATACACCCCTTTTCAACCACACAACAAAGTATGATCCCCTATAAAATCATTCCTCAGCCGCCAACCTTTTTCTTTTGTTCTGAAACCCAAACGCAAGGAAGAAAGAATCAAAATCAAATGTAATAAAATTCCTAAATTCTTGAAACATATATTGTTGGATTCCTCAAAGGGTTCTCGTCGATCCTGTGCTATTTTCAGTGAGTGCGACACTGTTGAATTTCAGAACAGTGGTACTAGGGCAGAGGTTCCGACCAGTTTTGTGGCATCGGAAGGGTATGTGAGGTCAGAAGCGAGCTCGTGGTGGCAAGGCGCACCTAGTGGTGGCGTAGGGGGAAGTTCCGGTGGACTATGGAGCGGTGCGACAGTACGGGTTCGAGGGCGAGGATGAAGATCGAGGTACGGAGGAGAGCATCGAACTCTTGTTCGCAGGGATGATCGGAAGGAGGCCTACACGCTGAGTTGAACGGTGGAGATGGCAATGTCGATGGTTGAACGTGGCGGTGGTAGTTGGTGGTCAACGCAATGGTCAAATGGGTTTGTGAGGATCGGGTTTCTATAATTGATTTGGGGAGGATGGTTATGAGCGGATGGGTCAAACATAAAAGGGGATGGTTTGGGCCTTGGGTAAGAGGGTGAGCCCAATTAATGTATAACTAGTTTGAAATTCAAATTTTAATATACACTAACTTGTACACCTCATAACTTTGTCATACGAAAACAAAATTCAGCGAAACTGGTCACGTTGGGATCGTATGGGCAGGAGCAACGCAATGGAATTGACTGGGAGTGGATTGGAGCTCGTCTGAATTTATGGCGAAATAAATTGTTTGATTCAAATCAAACAAACAGTTTATCGTTCTTTAACGATGAACTGCCAAAGTGAGTAAAACTCACCCACTCTGAACAGTTATATTTCTATAATGTATTTTTAGAACTGTTAAATATTGGCTGATTTACTATGTGTTGACTGTTTGGTTGAACTGCTAGTCAGTTAGTTGAATTCCTATATTGATTCTGTTTATCAGAATAATTCATACTGAACTGAAAGTGATGATAATCATATTATGTAACATCTGTGGATGCAGGAGAACAGGTTGGAGGAATCCGACTGGATTCCTCAACAGTTATTTTATTGTTTTTCATATATTTTGATATATGATGTGAATTATAACCTGTTGTTGATTTCGTGTGTATGGACGATATTGGACATTGTAATTTGATATGTCAAACACCATAACATACCGGATGTTGATAAGGAGATTTTCAAAGTGATATTGAAAACAGAATATTTATAAACTGGAATATTTATAAATAAAATATTTATAAATAGGAGATATTCAAAAAAAGGAAATAATTTCAAACCATTTTCTTTTTGAATGGAAAGGCCTGTGCGGCGGTTTGGGGATTTTCCCGATGCTCCGGATACAAAGGAGGTTATGGCGAATTTTCCCGGAAATTTAAGGAGTTAGAATATTTTTAAGAATAAATCTGAAAAGGAAATATTTCCAAACCATTTGCTAATAGAAATAAACAGAAAAAGGAAATATATTTGTATATCAAATATAAAGGAAAAATATATTTGTAAATCAAATATAAAGGAGAATATTTGTGAAATCAAATAGAAAAGATAAAAGAAATATTTATTTGTTAAATAAATAGAATTGAAAAGGGAATAGTTATTTGTTAAGTAAACAAATAGAAAAGGAATTAATCAAAGGAGTAAATTCAAAGGAATTAATCAAAGGAGTAAATTCAAAGGAATTAATCAAAGGAGTAAATTTAAAGGAATTAATCAAAGGAGATAAATCAAAGGAATAAATCAAAGGAGTTAATTCAAAAGAGTAAACGAAAAGAGTTAATCGAATATTAGTTATTCGATTTGAGTTAATCGAACAGAGTTAAACAGTCAGAGTTAACCAGTCAGAATTAACCAGTCAGAGTTAAATAGTCAGAGTTAAAATGATAGAGTTAACCTGTCAGAGTTAACCAGTTAGAGTTAAACAGTCAGAGTTAACCAGTCAGAGTTAAACAGTCAGAGTTAAATAGTTAGAGTTAAACAGTCAGAGTTAATCAGTTAGAGTTGATCAGTCAGAGTTAACCAGTTAGAGTTAAACAGTCAGAGTTAACCAGTCAGAGTTAAACAGTCAGAGTTAAATAGCTAGAGTTAAACAGTCAGAGTTAATCAGTTAGAGTTGATCAGTCAGAGTTAATCAGTTAGAGTTGATCAGTTAGAGTTGATCAGTTAGAGTTGATCAGTTAGAGTTGATCGATTAGAGTTGATCAAATGGAGTTAATCGATTAGAGTTAAAACAGACATAGTCATTTAGAATGAGTCGCCATTTAGCACGACTGCTAGTGTAATTCGCAGGGCTGCAGATAGCCTACGACGGTCGGATGTTTCCTGAGGGAATCAGGCGTAACCATTGTGATCGCTGCGATCTAGAGTCAAGCGAATGGAGTTAAATCGAATATTAGTTATTCGATAGGAGTTAACCAGTTGGGTTAAGTAAGTCAAGTTAACCAGTTGGGTTAAGTAAGTCAAGTAAAACAGTTAGAGTTAACCAGTTAAACAGTTAGAGTTAAACGGTTAGGGTTCACCAGTTAAAGTTAACCAGTTGAACCGTTAGGGTTGACCAGCTAAAGTTAACTAGTTAGAGTTAAGCGGTTAGGGTTGACCAGTTAAAGTTAACCAGTTGAATAGTTAGGGTTGACCAGCTAAAGTTAACCAGTTAGAGTTAAGCAGTTAGGGTTGACCAGTTAGAGTTAATCAGTTAGGGCTGACCAGTTAGAGTTAATCAGTTAGGGTCGATCGGTTAGAATTAACCAGTTAGAGTTAGAGTTAACCAGTTAGAGTTAACCAGTTAAAGTTATTCAAATGGAGTTATTCGAGTAGAGTTATCGAATATTACTTATTCGAAGTAGAGTTATCGAATATAGTGTATTCGAGAGAAGAATTATCAAATATAGGTTATTCGAAAGTGAATTATCGAATATTGGTTATTCGAAAGTGAGTTATCGAATATTGGTTATTCGAAGGAGTTATCGAGTCTAGTTATCCGAAAAGGAGTTAATCAAAGGAGTAAATCCAAAGGAGTCATCGAATATCGCTTATTCGAAGTAGAGTTATCGAATATCGCTTATTCGAAGTAGAGTTATCGAATGGAGTTATTCGAAAGGAGTAAATCGAATATAGTTTATTCGAAAGGAGTTATCAAGTAAAGTCAATTGAGTAGAGTTAATCGGAACAGTTAATTAAATAGAATTAATTAAGTGGAGTTAATCGATAGAGTTAATTGAATATAGTTAATCGAATTAAAGTTAATCGAATAGAGTTAAATTGGAAAGAGAGTTACGTAAGGAAATTTGTTAAAGAATATATAGAAGTGAACTTTGACCATTTCGAAGTTAAAACGTTGTTCAGTTAAGGTCTGAGAGGTAATTATACCCCAACTTGATTGACTTCCTTCTTAACTAAGGAACGGTAAGGTTTGGCAGTGAAGGAGTTTTGGAAATGTTTTCCAAATAAGAATCAGAAATGTTTTTTGATAATAGAGAATAAGAATTTAGAATATATGGAAACAGGAGATAAGTAAGTTAAATAACTAAAGAAATAAATGTTAAATGATGATTGATCGATATAATTTCCATCTGGAAATAATATCGTTGTTTGCACACGTGTTTTTCTTTGATAGTTAAATCACAGACTATCAATGTTTTGACCATTTTACGTTGTTAATATGGTGAAATTTCCCCAGGATCTTAAAATTTCCTTATATAATTTCAAAATTAAATTTCAAACACCACTATGAGTTTCCAGAGTTCAATTCCAATTCTGGTTCAAATTCAGATTTAGTTCATCTGAATTTGCATATTATACTTATATAATATTTCGATTAGTTATTTATATAACCGACTCAATTATAAATCTTATTCGATCATAATGATGATCACACATTCAATATACTATAATAATATCAAGATATATACTTCTTTTATATCAAAATATATTTTGTTAAAATTATTTTATTTACCCTCTTTCAAAACAATACTATGTCGAATTACTCTGTTCAAGAGTTTAGAAACACCTATCGATACAGTTTGCAATCCAATATCGATCAGAATTTATAAACCACTTGACTGACTAATCAACACAATATAAAACATTTTTATATAAATCTACATATACGTTCACTCGTATATGTACACTCAAACTCAATCTAGAGTATTACTAACCCCATCTCTACTGAGTCGTCACAGAGTCAAGGTAATTACTTAACCTTCAGCTCTGATACCAACTGTAACGACCCGAAAATCCGTAGCAATTTGAGCTAACTAATATCCTACTCATTCAACTCAAAGTGTACGAAAAATTCAGATCATTAATAGAAAGAAATAAGAGGATGAGAAAGATAAGATAGAACTAATAGAATAGAAGAAGAAGAATGAGAACACCACAGAGCAGAATCAGAGTAAACACGAATCTCACAGCGGAACGAATAAAATATATTATGTAACATAACTTTGAAATACAAAACTGTATTGTATATACTTACCATTATCAGAGTACAATACATCATATCACAGCGGAAATAATCTCTAAATACTAACGGTGAACCCTTCTGCTTTTAGCTCCTCTAAGTATATCTGTAAAAGCCTGAAACACTTGACTGTCCGTACAAATTTGGGCACCCAAGAGTTTAGGGAAAACAAACAAAATAAACTCTGGGTCAGTCACGGGACTGGTGTGAGTAAATTCCAACCATACGGTTTAACTTTGAAAATCCTTTTGAAACAAAAGGATAATAGTAAGACCAACCCACACATAAACATGGACGGTTTTTACCTTACTATAACCCAAAATATTTTGATATCAAAATCCAGTGATATTATAATAATGTCTAATCAAGTAAATAACTAAATAGCAGAATGCTTGCATCTCACGCTCTACATACATAGTATAAAATCAAAAACCGCAGGGTGCTTATTGGAGATTGGATTCCAACTATGACAAGGTATGGGACCACCTGCCGATAGTGTATCTCTAGAGGCGAATACACTGGGTTCAACAAGAACGTCTTGCAACCGGCCTACACATGACCGACCACTCATTTCGCTTGAGTGTATCAAATGTATATCACCAACGGTTGGACTCAAACCACCGTTTCCCGAAAAGGGACAACATCGAAATAGATTAAAGAAGTAAAAGGAATTTCTCTAGATAGGTGATTATACACCCTAATGGGAGCGACCCGCATAGCCATGCTGCCTGCCCGATTTTTGTCATATCCCGGTTGTGAGGCTTGAGGCTACGTCTATCTTTTAGAACATTTGGCCACCATACACTTTGAATGCCACATCGTCAAACCCATCAAATCACTAGTTGATCTTCCCAAAAATATTACAGGTACAAAAGCTAAGAGAAACGAATTTCTCTGCCACCAGACGTAATACCTTGAAAAGATCGTCTTATGTGACCGTTAAGAATACTCTGTCAGACATTCGTCCATACAAGTTGTCCTGGGACTGGACAAATAGAAAACACCATTCTGGAGCAGGACGACCCTTGCATTTCACTCCGTCTTCAATTGTCTTCAGCATAATACAATTCGCAACGCTTATGCCTATACGGAGTGGTTTCGGATAATATATCCAACTGTTCTCTCCGTATTGACAACGATGGTCAAAACACTTCGATAGTTGGTTATTTAACTATCGAAGTAAAAACAAACATTCATAACTAACATCACACAATCACGAGCACTTTTATTTAACATTCGTTCTTATATTTCTTTGGACAAACGTCATTACTTATTACTTTAGAATAAGTGAATTTCAAAACAAACTATTTTTATTTCCTAGGGAGTAGTGCTATATATAAAAATCGCACTTAAGCTTGGTCATCAATGCTAATTTATCGTTATAGTTCAAAAACTTGTCATACGCTGTAATATTCCCCTTTATACTAATCTCGACATAACAGTCACGCTTAAGCCTAGTCAACAACGTTATTTTATCGCTATAGTTCTAAGACTTGCAATACGCTACTGTTAGACCAAAAATTGGCACTAACACCCAAATGCAGATCACAGAATGCAGAAAATGATAAATATAGAGGAGACACACAAAGTTTTTATAGTGGTTCGGCTGTAGATGTAGCCTACATCCACTTTATAATCTTATTGTTATACTGACAGATTACAAGAATCAGTTACATGCAGACACACAATCCGTATGTTAATTGTATAGAAATGAGAAGAATTTGAGTGTAAGAAGGTGCAAAGTCCTTGCACTTCAGTAATGGTGGAAGTAGTGAAGAAGAATGGCCAAAAGATCAAAAAGAATCCATGAAAACGCCTTCAAATGGTGTATTTATACCTGTAGGAGAGCTTCTGAGAGGACCGGTTCGTGGCAGGACACGTGGCAGGCGATCCATAATAATCGGAGCAAGAATAGCCTCGAGAACAGGTCAAGATCTACGCGTGTGTCAGCAGGTGCAGGGATCAGATCGTGGTCATGGTGTTGGGTCATGACGTGGCAATCACGAGCGGATCGTTCTCCGAGGATGCTCCACGAGTCGAGGAGGGCGAGGCGATGAGGGGCGAGCCGAGCCCGTGCTCACGAACCAGGGGGCGATCCAGATGATTGCTGATTGATGCTGGTTTACACCCTTCCATTGAAACGGGCGTAACTTTCAAACCGTAAGTCCGATTGAGCCAAACCAAAGCTCAAACTAAAGCTAATTTAGAGAGCTACAAGAGTTACTAAGCTCAACTTTGTAATTGCTGTTTTCAGGCCCAAAAGAGGTCGTCTGATAGGAGTTTCGGGCCTTTCTTTGTTCGTGATGCGACTTTGACCAAATCGCTGCCTGTCTTCTGACGATGTTCTCCATATCTGAGCGCGATGCTATCCATATATTCAGTATGACAGCTTTTACCAAAAAGTGTGCCAATATGTTTGCCCTCCAGAACATATCTTGCTGGTTGAAGGAAGATGTGTTCTGGATAATCTGAGAGATCCAAATCCAGAATGCGACGATCACGCCGGATCGTATTAAGGCCAGAAAACCGACGACCACACGGGATCGTATTATGGCCAGAAAACCGACGATCACACGGGATCGTATTAAGGCCAGAGAAATCCAAAAAGACCAGGAGTTTGTACCTGCAAGAAGATAAAACAAACAATGCAAGAATATTTCCTAGATGGCCTTACCGGAGTAAACCATCCAAGGTGATGTTAGAGGGGTTCCAAGACGGCCTTACAGGAGTAAGACGACCAAGGAAAAGCACATAAGGTTCCAAGACGGCCTTACCGGAGTAAGACGACCAAGGAAAAGCACATGAGGTTCCAAGACGGCCTTACCGGAGTAGGACGACCAAGGAAAAGCCCATGAGGTTCCAAGACAGCCTTACCGGAATAAGACGACCAAGGAAAAGCACATGAGGATTTGTTTATACTGGATGGATCCCGTTGGGAGCCGGAGCTCATGTTTGTACCGCACAGATCTAGTTGGGAGCCGGAGCTCAATGCTTATACAGGACGGATCCAGTTCGGAGCCGGAGCTCGATGCTTATTGCTAATTCATAAAAATGCAGTAGTCGTTTGCCGACACGACTGGAGACCACAAGCCGGTTCCGTGCATGTGGGCTGATGTGACCGCCTTTATTACATGCAGGGAAAACAAAAGAGGGGCGAGGAGTCGCCTAAAAACATGAAATACGAACTGGAGTTCGTCAAATTGAAGAGATCCACTGAGTGGGATCAGCTAATGATAAGCCCGCTATTGCTCGATCCGGGGTCGTTCCCTCTTCGGGGAGTCGGTGGTGGCAACGCAGGTGTTGGCGCTGTTGGTTGAGTGACGTACTCGGGTAGTTCTCCTCGCTTGACCCGATCCTTAATAAGGTCACGCAAATGTCTACAGTCGTTAGTGTTGTGACCGTCCATGTCATGAAATATGCAATGTCTGCTGGAATTGCGTTGTGCTAGTGTTGCTTCCCTCTTGGGAGGCCTTGGATATGAGGCAACACCACCTGTATCTACGTAGATATTTCTCAGGGTGTCATTCAGTTCAGTGTATTTGTCGTATCAGGACCCTCTCCTGGGTGGAGCATTACGATCATTCTTTGCATTGGTTGTTCCTTTGCCTTTTCCAGAATCAGATGGTTCTCCATCTTTGAGCATGTTGACTTCGAGGGTTTTCTTCTAGGAAGTTGCTTCTTCTTCCCGCAGAAATATGTCCGCTTCATGGTAGAATTCGCCGAGATTTCGCGATGGGTCTCAGTACAAAGATTTTTTGAATTCCGTGTTGTCCAAAACGCCGGATACTGCTGCCATCAGTACCATCGACTGTTCAGGGCGATCAACTCATGCTGCTGCAACGTTGAACCTTTCCAGGAATGAACGCAGAGTTTCTCTGGGCCTCTGCTTGATTGTAGTGAGCGACATGACGCTTTTGGGTCGTGCGATGTGAACCCGAAACTGTTCAAGGAAGCGAGCGACCAACATATTCCAGCTGTTGATCGATTCCGTTTCAAGCTGCCGAATCCACATAGCTGCTATATCAGTCAGTAAGAGCGGAAAACATTTAGCCATGACGTTTTTCGATGCCGATTGAACTTCCATATGTTGTTTGTAGCGCATTAGGTGCACGGTGGGATCCATCCTGCCGTTGTATGGCTCAAGTTATGGAAGTTTGAAATCTGGGGGATTGTGAGAATTCCTGATTTCTTGTGTGAATGGGTTGTGATTGACGTCATCCACATCGTTCTGATAAGTGCGGCCTCTAGAGAGGCGTTGAATCAGATCAGCAATTCGATTGCCTTCAAAAAGCTGCTGCAAACTGCCAAGATCAGAGCTAGTGCCCCCAGCGTTAAGTGTAGGAGAGAACGGAAGCTGCTGGCGAGCTGCTGGGAGCGGTTCACGGGTCGCGGTTCGTTGATCAGGAGGTGCATCACGAGTCGGATCATAGTCCATGGGCTCGCGGTTCGCGGATCGTGGCTGGAAGGGTGCAACCCGATCGGATCGTGGGTCACCGTCGCGAGCCTGTTCTGGTCCATCACGAGCTGCTCCTAGCCCTGTGTCACGAACCGATTGAAGATGAGGAATATGTTGGAGACTGGTAGGAGGAGGTTGAGTGCCCCCGGCTCCATCTGTGACGCGGGTCGTGGTGAGCCCGGTCTGAGGGGGTCATGAAGAGGGCGATCCGACCCGATTCTGGTCAATTGCTAGAGCGACTTCGGCATTGTTTCCAGCGAGTTGGAAGTTGCCCAGCCTCCCATCCATCCGAGCGAAGAATTCATCCATCATTTTCTGTTGTTTTTGGAGGAGATCGTCTTGCCTTGCCATTTGATCCCTCAATTCTGCGAGAACGCCATCCATCTCTTCTCTGGTCAAGTATGCTGACGGATCTTCATGGGAGGAAGCCTCCAGGCTTGCCTCGTTCCTTGTTTCTTCAGCGTCAGCATCATCAGCATGAGCGGAAGTTTCAGTCTTCTTTCTTTTGATCGCCATTTATCCAATAGCCAAAAAATCCAAGCAGAAGTTGAAGTCGTCGTGTGCCCCCCTTCCTGGCGCGCCATGAATGTTAGACCAAAAATTGCAATGCAGATCACAGATCACAAAATGCAGAAAATGATAAATAAAGAGGAGACACACAAAGTTTTTATAGTTGTTCGGCTGTAGATGTAGCCTACGTCCACTTTATAATCTTATTGTTATACTGACATATTACAAGAATCAGTTACATGCAGACACACAATCCGTGTGTTAATTGTATAGAAATGAGTGTATGAAGGTGCAAAGTCCTTGCACTTCAGTAATGGTGGAAGTAGTGAAGAAGAATGACCAAAAGATCAAAAAGAATCCCTGAAAATGCCTTCAAATGGTGTATTTATAGCTGTAGGAGAGCTTCTGGGAGGACCGGTTCATGGCAGGGCACGTGGCAGGCGATCCATAATAATCGGAGCAAGAATAGCCTTGAGAACAGGTCAAGATCTACGCGTGTGTCAGCAGGTGCAGGGATCGGATCGTGGTCATGGGGTCGGGTTATGACGTGGCCATCACGAGCGGATCGTTCTCCGAGGATGCTCCACGAGTCGAGGAGGGCGAGGCGATGAGGGGCAAGCCGAGCCTATGCTCACGAACCAGGGGGCGATCCAGATGATTGCTGATTGATTGTGGTTTACACCCTTCCACGGAAACGGGCGTAACTTTCAAACCGTATGTCCGATTGAGCCAAACCAAAGCTCAAACTGAAGCTAATTCAGAGAGCTACAAGATTTCCTGAGCTTAGCTCTGTAATTGCTATTTTCGGGCCTAAAAGAGGTCGTCTGATAAGAGTTTCGGGCCTTTCTTTGTTCGTGATGCGACTTTGATCGAATCGTTGCCTGCCTTCTGACGATGTTCTCCATATCCAAGCGCGATGCTATCCAGATATTCAGTGTGATAGCTTTTACCAAAAAGTGTGCCAATATGTTTGCCCCCCAGAACATATCTTGCTGGTTGAAGGAAGATGTGTTCTGGATAATCTGAGAGATCCAAATCCAGAATGCGACGATCACGCTGGATCGTATTAAGGCCAGAAAACCGACGATCACACGGGATCGTATTAAGGCCAGAAAACCGACGATCACACGGGATCGTATTAATGCCAGAGAAATCCAAGAAGACCAGGAGTTTGTACCTGCAAGAAGATAAAACAAACAATGCAAGAATATTTCCTAGATGGCCTTACCGGAGTAAACCATCCAAGGTGATGTTAGATGGGTTCCAAGACGGCCTTACCGGAGTAAGACGACCAAGGAAAAGCACATGAGGTTCCAAGACGGCTTTACCGGAGTAAGACGACCAAGGAAAAACACATGAGGTTCCAAGACGGCCTTACCGGAATAAGACGACCAAGGGAAAGCACATGAGGATTTGTTTATACTGGACGGATCCAGTTGGGAGCCGGAGCTCATGTTTGTACTGGATGGATCCAGTTGGGAGCCGGAGCTCAATGCTTATATTGGACGGATCCAGTTCGGAGCCGGAGCTCGATGCTTATTGCTAATTCATAAAAATACAGCAGTCGTTTGCCGACACGACTGGAGACCACAAGCCGGTTCCGTGCGTGTGGGCTGATGTGACCGCCTTTATTACATGCAGGGAAAACAAAGAGGGGCGAGGAGTCGCCTAAAAACCTAAAAACATGAAATACGAACCGGAGTTCGTCAAACTGAAGAGATCCGCTGAGTAGGATCAGCTAATGATAAGCCCGCGATTGCTCGATCCGGGGTCGTTCCCTCTCCGGGGAGTCAGTGGTAGCAACGCAGGTGTGGGCGCTGTTGGGTGAGTGACGTACTCGGGTAGTTCTCCTCGCCTGACCCGAGCCTCAATAAGGTCACGCAAATGTCTGCAGTCGTTAGTGTTGTGACCGTCCATGTCATGAAATATGCAATGTCTGCTGGAATTGCGTTGTGCTAGTGTTGGTTCCCTCTTGGGAGGCCTTGGATATGATGCAGCACCACCTGTATCTACGTAGATATTGCTCAGGTTGTCATTCAGTTCAGTGTATTTGTAGTATCTGGACCCTCTCCTGGGTGGAGCATTACGATCATTCTTTGCATTGGCTGTTCCTTTGCCTTTTCCGGAATCAGATGGTTCTCCATCTTTGAGCATCTTGACTTCGAGGGTTTTCTTCTCGGAAGTTGCATCTTCTTCCTGCAGAAATTTGTCCGCTTCATGGTAGAATTCGCCGAGATTTCGCGGTGGGTCTCGGTACAAAGATTTTTTGAATTCCGTGCTATCCAAAACGCCAGATACTGCTGCCATCAGTACCATCGACTGTTCAGGGCGATCAACTGATGCTGCTGCAACGTTGAACCTTTCCAGGAATGAACGCAGAGTTTCTCTGGGCCTCTGCTTGATTATAGTGAGCGACATGACGCTTTTGGGTCGTGCGGTGTGAACCTGAAACTGTTCAAGGAAGTGAGCGACCAACATATTCCAGCTGTTGATCTATTCCATTTCTAGCTGCCGAATCCACATAGCTGCTATATTAGTCAGAAAGAGAGGAAAACATTTAGCCATGACGTTTTCCGATGCCGGTTGAACTTCCACATGTTGTTTGTAGCGCATCAGGTGCACGGTGGGATCCGTCCTACCATTGTATGGCTCCAGTTGTGGAAGTTTGAAATTTAGGGGATTGTGAGAATTCCAGATTTCTTGTGTGAATGGGTTGTGGTTGACGTCATCCACGTCGTTCTGATAAGTGCGTCCTCTCGAGATGCGTTGAATCAGATCAGCAAGTCGATTGCCTTCAAAAAGCTGTTGCAAACTGCCAAGATCAGAGCTGGTTCCCCCAGCGTTGAGTGTAGGAGAGAACGGAAGCTGCTGGCGAGCTACTGGGAGCGGTTCATGGGTCGCGGTTCGTGGGTCAGGAGGAGCATCACGAGTTGGATCATAGTCCATGGGCTCGCGGTTCGCGGATCGTGGCTGGAAGGGTGCAACCCGATTGGATCGTGGATCACCGTCGCGAGCCGGTTCTGGTCCATCACGAGCTGCTCCTGGCCCTGTTTCACGAACCAATTGCTGATGAGGAATATGTTGGAGACTGGTAGGAGGAGGTTGAGTGCCCCCGGCTCCAGCTGTGACGCGGGTCGTGGTGGGCCCGGTCTGAGGGGGTCGTGAAGAGGGCGATCCGACCCGGTTCTAGTCAATTGCTGGAGCGACTTCGGCATTGTTTCCAGCGAGTTGGATGTTGCCCGGCCTCCCATCCATCCGAGCGAAGAATTCATCCATCATTTTCTGCTGTTTTTGGAGGAGATCGTCTTGCCTTGCCATTTGATCCCTCAATTCAGCGAGAACGCCATCCATCTCTTCTCTGGTCAAGTATGCTGACGGATCTTCATGGAAGGAAGCCTCCAGACTTGCCTCATTCCTTGTGTCTTCAGCGTCAGCATCATCAGCATGAGCGGAAGTTCCAGTCTTCTTTCTTTTGATCTCCATTTATCCAATAGCCCAAAATCCCAAGCAGAAGTTGAAGTCGTCGTGTGCCCCCCTTCCTGGCGTGCCAAGAATGTTAGACCAAAAATTGGCACTAACACCCAAATGCAGATCACAGATCACAGAATGCAGAAAATGATAAATAAAGAGGAGACACACAAAGTTTTTATAGTGGTTCGGCTGTAGATGTAGCCTACGTCCACTTTATAATCTTATTGTTATACTGACAGATTACAAGAATCAGTTACATGCAGACACACAATCCGTGTGTTAATTGTATAGAAATGAGAAGAATTTGAGTGCATGAAGGTGCAAAGTCCTTGCACTTCAGTAATGGTGGAAGTAGTGAAGAAAAATGGCCAAAAGATCAAAAAGAATCCCTGAAATTCCTTCAAATGGTGTATTTATAGCTGTAGGAGAGCTTCTGGGAGGACCGGTTCGTGGCAGGGCACGTGGCAGGCGATCCATAATAATCGGAGCAAGAATAGCCTTGAGAACAGGTTAAGATCTACGCGTGTGTCAGCAGGTGCAGGGATCGGATCGAGGTCATGGGGTCGGGTTATGACGTGGCCATCACGAGCGAATCGTTCTCCGAGGATGCTCCACGAGTCGAGGAGGACGAGGCGATGAGGGGCGAGCCGAGCACATGCTCACGAACCAGGGGGCGATCCAGATGATTGCCGATTGATGCTGGTTTACACCCTTCCACGGAAACGAGCGTAACTTTCAAACCATAAGTCCGATTGAGCCAAACCAAAGCTCAAACCGAAGCTAATTCAGAGAGCTACAAGAGTTACTATGCTCAGCTCCGTAATTGCTGTTTTCGGGCCCAAAAGAGGTCGTCCAATAGGAATTTCGGGCCTTTCTTTGTTCGTGATGCGACTTTAACCAAATCGCTGCCTGTCTTCTGACGATGTTCTCCATATCCGAGCGCGATGCTATCCAGATATTCAGTGTGACAGCTTTTACCAAAAATTGTGCCAATATGTTTGCCCCCCAGAACATATCTTACTGGTTGAAGGAAGATGTGTTCTGGATAATCTGAGAGATGCAAATCCAGAATGCGACGATCACGCCGGATCGTATTAAAGCTAGAAAACCGACGATCACACGGGATCGTATTAAGGCCAAAAAACCGACAATCACACGGGATCGTATTAATGCCAGAGAAATCCAAGAAGACCAGGAGTTTGTACCTATAAGAAGATAAAACAAACAATGCAAGAATATTTCCTAGATGGCCTTACCAGAGTAAACCATCCGAGGAGATGTTAGAGGGGTTCCAAGATGGCCTTACCGGAGTAAGACGACCAAGGAAAAGCACATGAGGTTCCAAGACGGCCTTACCGAAGTAAGACGACCAAGGAAAAGCACATGAGGTTCCAAGACGGCCTTACCGGAGTAAGACGACCAAGGAAAAGCACATGAGGTTCCAAGACGGCCTTACCGGAATAAGACGACCAAGGAAAAGCACATGAGGATCTGTTTATACTGGACGGATCCAGTTGGGAGCCGGAGCTCATGTTTGTACTGGACGGATCCAGTTGGGAGCCGGAGCTCAATGCTTATACTGGACGAATCCAGTTCGGAGCCGGAGCTTGATGCTTATTGCTAATTCATAAAAATGCAGCAGTTGTTTGCCGACACGACTGGAGACCACAAGCCGGTTCCGTGCGTGTGGCCAGATGTGATCGCCTTTATTACATGTAGGGAAAACAAAGAGGGGCGAGGAGTCGCCTAAAAACCTAAAAACATGAAATACGAATCGGAGTTCGTCAAACTGAAGAGATCCGCTGAGTGGGATTAGCTAATGATAAGACCGCGATGCTCGATCCGGGGTCGTTCCCTCTCCGGGGAGTCGGTGGCGGTAACGCAGGTGTGGGCGCTGTTGGTTGAGTGACGTACTCGGGTAGTTCTCCTCGCCTTACCCGAGCCTCAATAAGGTCACGCAAATGTTTGCAGTCGTTAGTGTTGTGACCGTCCATGTCATGAAATATGCAATGTCTGCTGGAATTGCGTTGTGCTAGTGTTGGTTCCCTCTTGGGAGGCCTTGGATATGAGGCAGCACCACCTGTATCTACGTAGACATTGCTCAGGGTGTCATTCAGTTCAGTGTATTTGTCGTATCAGGACCCTCTCCTGGGTGGAGCATTACGATCATTCTTTGCATTGGTTGTTCCTTTGCCTTTTCCAGAATCAGATGGTTCTCCATGTTTGAGCATGTTGACTTCGAGGGTTTTCTTTTTGGAAGTTGCATCTTCTTCCCGCAGAAATCTGTTCACTTCATGGTAGAATTCGCCGAGATTTCGCGGTGGGTCTCGGTACAAAGATTTTTTGAATTCCGTGTTATCCAAAACGCCGGATACTGCTTCCATCAGTACCATCGACTTTTCAGGGCGATCAACTGATGCTGCTGCAACGTTGAACCTTTCCAAGAATGAACGCAGAGTTTCTCTGGGCCTCTGCTTGATTGTAGTGAGCGACATGACGCTTTTGGGTCGTGCGATGTGAACCCGAAACTGTTCAAGGAAGCGAGCAACCAACATATTCCAACTGTTGATCGATTCCGTTTCTAGCTGCTGAATCCACATAGCTGCTATATTAGTCAGAAAGAGAGGAAAACATTTAGCCATGACGTTTTCTGATGCCGATTGAACTTCCATATGTTGTTTGTAGCGCATCAGGTGCACGGTGGGATTCGTCCTGCCGTTGTATGGCTCCAGTTGTGGAAGTTTGAAATCTGGGGGATTGTGAGAATTCCAGATTTCTTGTGTGAATGGGTTGTGATTGACGTCATCCACATCGTTCTGATAAGTGCGGCCTCTCGAGAGGCGTTGAATCAGATCAGCAAGTCGATTGCCTTCAAAAAGCTGTTGCAAACTGCCAAGATTAGAGCTGGTGCCCCCCGTGTTGAGTGTAGGAGAGAACGGAAGCTGCTGGCGAGCTGCTGGGAGCGGTTCACGTGTCGCGGTTCATGGGTCAGGAGGTGCATCACGAGTCGGATCATAGTCCATGGGCTCGCGGTTCGCGGATCGTGGCTGGAAGGGTGCAACCAGATCGGATCGTGGGTCACCGTCGCGAGCCGGTTCTGGTCCATCACGAGCTGCTCCTGGCCCTGTGTCACGAACCGATTTGTAACAACGCGTAAAATCTGAGCCAATTTAAAAAATTTAATTTGGCTATTTTAGTGAATTTTAACTATTTAAAATAATTTATTTTAAATAATAACGAGTAAAAATCTATTTTTAATTGAAAATAGGAAGAAAAATATATTCTAAATATTTAAAGGGGTTGAATTGGCGCAGTAGTTTGAAAATTTGATTTAAAACTGAGATTAAATATAAATAATTCAATTTAAAAGTACAAAGGGGACGATCCTGGGAAATTTAACTCTGTTTGACAAAACCTCTCGAACGGATGTTGAGAACAGGACCGCCACAGAGTAAAGTAAATGTTAGGGCTTGGCTGGCATTTTAAAATAGTCGCAGGGCTGTTTATACAAGGCTATATACGTATATGTGTATTTGAAATATATATATTGGCCCTTAAAAATAGCCATTTTGCAAACGACCTCGGAATTCGATGAAACCACTTTTGTTGGGTCCGGAGCTTAAATTTATTGCTAGGTTCCAAGTTTCAGAATTTTTGGAATTAATATGTGACCGTGGCAAAAGATAACGTTTTTGGTCGAATTGAAATTAAATTGGATCGACCCAAAAATGGCCATTTTTCAAACGGTCTCAGAATTCGACGAAATCAGTTTTTTTGGGACCGTATCGTCGACACGATATCAGAAATATATTTTCTGAAATTTTTAGAGTTAGTATGTGGCCCCGGCAAATTGAAATGTACGTTCAAATTGAAAATATAATGTTTTATATTTTAATTTGAAGAAAAACTGACTGAAACAGTCGAATTGGCTAAGGAAACATATTCCATTGTGTCCGGAATGGGGGTAATTAGCTAGGGACGACAGTCGTTGGGTTTGAATTGGAGTTCATATGCGAAAACACTATTTAAAAATTTAATAAAACCGTCGGCCAATCAGAAAATTAGTTCATAAATTAAAAAAATTAAAATCCCCCAAAATCCCCTTTCTCTCTCCCCGATTAACGGCGACCCGTGCTCCCTCCTTCTCTCCTCCTTCGCCGCCGCTACAGGCCACCGGAGCCGCCGCCACCACCTGCCCTCGACGCGCCTCCCTCCCCTCTTCAGATCCGACCAACCCCCGACCCCCCTCGTCGCCGCCTCCGCCTGGATCGAGCCCCCAAAGTCGCCCTCTTCCCAGCGACGCCACGGCCAACTCCGGCCACCAGTCCCGACCAAACACACCTGCGCCGGCTCCCCTCTCCTCCCTCTACGACGCTGCAGCAACCGATCATCCCAGTTCTTCCCGGATTTCGCGAATTCCTCCGACCTAGGTTTGAACCAATAATAAAGGTGCTGCCTTTATTATTTGTGAACTGTTTTAAACACTTAAAATCATTGCAAACCTTTGAAAAATCATATCTTTTTCGTTCGTTAACGAAATTCGATGAAATAGGAGACATCGGGACCGTGAGGACGTCATCTACATTCTAGAAGAGACCGAATATTTTTCTGAGCTTCCTACAATTTGTGGCAACGCGAAAAGCATTGTGAGAACTCTAAATTCAAACTCGATCGAAACGGCGATGTACAAGTTGTGCAAGCGAAATATAAACTGTATATGCGTTGTACACCACATGTATAAGCGTTGTATAAGTTATATTTGTGTTGTATAAATTGTATATGCGTTGTATGAACCACATACTGCGATGTGGTCGTGAAATGTCAATATATACACTATTATATATATATATATATATATATATATATATATATATATATATACTCCCCTCGTCCACAGACCATGGACGATATGTATTGGTTGTGATTGTTTGGATTGTGATGTGTGACTGATTGATTTGTGATTGTATCAACGTTGGAATCGGGTATAGCATTTAAGTATTCTCTGGTAAAGACGTTATATACATGTTTGAAACAAATTGCTTAGCTGATAAAAATCACATTTTTATTACGCGTATGATGTACATATGGTATACAGGTTTGAAATAAACTGTGCAGATAGTAAAAATCACATTTTTACTGCGTATATGACTATGTAAAATATACGGTTTTGAAATAAATTGTTTTAACAACAAAAATCACCTTTTTACTATATATACGAATTAAATAAAATATACAGGTTTGAAATAAATTGTTTTCAGAATAAAAATAACATTTTATCATATATGTGAACTGCTAAAAATATTCAGGTGTTGGAATAAAAATGTGTGAGTTAAAGATAGTATTTTTAACGCGTGTATAAAGTTAAAACAGTTGGAAATTCGTCGTTTTAACTATATTTATATATATGTATATATATATATATAAATATAAATTAAATTAAAACGAATCGAGGCCGTGCAGTTCGCGTTTTGACATCTGAACTTCAAACGGACATTGCGAGAGATCCGACCGTCGGATTCTCTCGAAACTGGAACCGTTGGGTCCGCCTTGGAGAGATCTTTCCAATGGTGTAAACTTTGTTAAGATCCAACGGTTGGATTTTCAGATATGTGTAAATCAAATCTGGAGCGACGCAGCGCCATCGCCGCGTTATGGCGCGTAACGTCGTTTAATTAAAACATGCCATTTTTAAATAATTAAAAATAGTGAAAAATCGTTATAAAATATTTATAGCGACATGGAATAGAGATAAACCGGTTTCACTTGGTTTTATCGGATATTTTGATAGTTGGCTGTGTTTGACGTGTAAATTAGACTAAAAACAATTGTTTAAACTCTAAATATACGTGAATTATTTGAAAGGGCCGAGTTAACTCTCGTTTCAAATAATTGATCGACGATAAGAAGTCGAAGACAGAAGACGGTGCAAGACCGATGATCTTCACGTCGGAAGGATGTATTGCTGCTGTTACCCATGATTGGAGTTGCTGCCTTGAAGGGGTACAGTGGTGGTCGTGTGGACGTACGTGTTGATTGTACGGATATGCGAGGAAGGTGATTCCTCCGGTTTCGTTCGGACCCAGAACGGACTTGTAAATGGATGTGTGTCTGACGTTGTAGATTGACAACGTGGCATGCAAAGATTCTATGATCAAGGCTTCTGTTGAAAAGCAAAGTCTTGTGGTGATGATCAAAGCACGGCCTTCGTGGCGTAGCTTTGTGTAACGCTTGATTCACGAGTTTCACACCCCGGTATGGACCAAAAACGGGAGACGGACATCAGGGAGGGCTTACGTTTCTTTCTAGTTAGAAGTGGTGTCAGTGCTTAAAACTGGCTAGCATTGCTTATGTGGATGTTGGATATTGAGGCGCCTCGTGATATCGGTTTCGGCCGATGCTTCTGGTCGGTAGACGGGCCAGGCTTACGCCCCATAGGGCGGGGAAACGTAGTGTCCAGGGTTTAAGTTTAATTCACATCGGTGGACCGGCCCTGACGATCCAAGGCTTGACTGAGTACTTGCCTGAGACATGGGCTAGATTGTCTCGGAGCGGTGAGGATCTTGCCCCTAGCCTCGGTTCATGATGGAAAACCAAACTTCCAAATACATGACAATTCGGTTTTGACTGTATATACATATGGCGATATGATATATGGTACCCATGCCGTCTAGGATTGCTAGTTATGATGCAAAGTGTTTTTGAAAGATATATACACTAGTAATAATATCAAAAGATTTGTTTTACTCGTATTAAGCATATTTGGCCGTTATAAGGTAAAACTCTATCCTCCGGTTTGTGTTGCATTGTGTGATGGGACCTGAGTCTTATAACGGCTTCATACTTTTAAAAAGCATTGCGTTGTTTAAAGATTTACTTTAAAATGTGAAATGGCAATCCAATGGAGTAAACCCGTTCCGCGAAAGTGGCGTGGTCCAGTGATTAGCCTATGTGTTAAATGTGTTAAGTAGATTTCTCATACCAGTCCCATGACTGACTCGTAGTTTGTTTCACCTTTCAAACTCGGGTGCCCTCTTTCGACACGGGCAGCCTTGTGTTCAGGTTATAGCTGGCTCTTCTAGATAGCTGTGGAGCTGGAGCTGGACTTTATCTATCTATTTTGCTGTTTCAGTTACTGCTATGTATATTATGTTGTTTTCGCTACAGACATTTGTACAAGCTGAAACTGTATTTTGTACTAAGTGTGATCCTATACTGTGTACTCTGATGTTTATATTTATGCAGTGTATTATGTTGTTCTGTATCTGGTGTAATTCTATATTTCTGTTCTGTTATTAATGTTTATGTGTTATATTCCAAAGATAGCCCTCGCGGGGGCCGTCACACGATTTTTGATGAGGAATATGTTAGAGACTGGTAGGAGGAGGTTGAGTGCCCCCGACTCCATCTGTGACGCGAGTCGTGGTGAGCCCGGTCTGAGGGGGTCGTGAAGAGGGCGACCCGATTCTGGTCAATTGCTGGAGCGACTTCGGCATTGTTTCCAGCGAGTTGGATGTTGCCCGGCCTCCCATTCATCCGTGCGAAGAATTCATCCATCATTTTCTGTTGTTTTTGGAGGAGATCGTCTTTCCTTGCCATTTGATCCCTCAATTTAGCGAGAACGCCGTCCATCTCTTCTCTGGTCAAGTATGCTGACGGATCTTCATGGGAGGAAGCCTCCAGACTTGCCTCATTCCTTGTGTCTTCAGCGTCAGCATCATCAGCATGAGCGAAAGTTCCAGTCTTCTTTCTTTTGATCTCCATTTATCCAATAGCCAAAAAATCCAAGCAGAAGTTGAAGTCGTCGTGTGCCCCCCTTCCTAGCGCGCCAAGAATGTTAGACCAAAAATTGTCGCTAACATCCAAATGCAGATCACAGATCACAGAATGCAGAAAATGATAAATAAAGAGGAGACACACAAAGTTTTTATAGTGGTTCGACTGTAGATGTAGCCTACGTCCACTTTATAATCTTATTGTTATACTGACAGATTACAAGAATCAGTTACATGCAGACACACAATCCGTGTGTTAATTGTATAGAAATGAGAAGAATTTGAGTTTATGAAGGTGCAAAGTCCTTGCACTTCAGTAATGGTGGAAGTAGTGAAGAAGAATGGCCAAAAGATCAAAAAGAATCCCTGAAAATGCCTTCAAATGGTGTATTTATAGCTGTAGGAGAGCTTCTGGGAGAACCGGTTCGTGGCAGGGCACGTGGCAGGCGATCCATAATAATCGGAGCAAGAAAAGCCTTGAGAACAGGTCAAGATATACGCGTGTGTCAGCAGGTGCAGCGATCGGATCGTGGTCATGGGGTCGGGTTATGACGTGGCCATCACGAGCGGATCGTTCTCCGAGGATGCTCCACGAGTCTAGGAGGGCGAGGCGATGAGGGGCGAGCCGAGCCCATGCTCACGAACCAGGGGGCGATCCAGATGATTGCTGATTGATGCTGGTTTACATCCTTCCACGAAAACGGCCGTAACTTTCAAACCGTAAGTCCGATTGAGCCAAACCAAAGCTCAAACTGAAGCTAATTCAAACAGCTACAAGAGTTACTGAGCTCAGCTCCATAATTGCTGTTTTCGGGCCCAAAAGAGGTCGTCTGATAGGAGTTTCGGGCCTTTCTTTGTTCATGATGCGACTTTGACCAAATCGCTACCTGTCTTCTGACGATGTTCTCCATATCCGAGCGCGATGCTATCCTGATATTCAGTGTGACAACTTTTACCAAAAAGTGTGCCAATATCTTTGCCCTCCAGAACATATCTTGCTTGTTGAAGGAAGATGTGTTCTGGATAATCTGAGAGATCCAAATCCAGAATGCGACGATCACGCCAGATCATATTAAGGCCAGAAAACCGACGATCACACGGGATCGTATTAAGGCCAGAAAACCGACGATCACACGGGATCGTATTAAGGCTAGAGAAATCCAAGAAGACCAGGAGTTTGTACCTGCAAGAAGATAAAATAAACAATGCAAGAATATTTCCTAGATGGCCTTACCGGAGTAAACCATCCGAGGAGATGTTAGAGGGGTTCCAAGATGGCCTTACCGGAGTAAGACGACCAAGGAAAAGCACATGAGGTTCCAAGACGGCCTTACCGGAGTAAGACGACCAAGGAAAAGCACATGAGGTTCCAAGACGGCCTTACCGGAATAAGACGACCAAGGAAAAGCACATGAGGATTTGTTTATACTAGACAGATCCAGTTGGGAGCCGGAGCTCATGTTTGTACTGGACGGATCCAGTTGGGAGCCGGAGCTCATGTTTGTACTGGACGGATCCAGTTGGGAGCCGGAGCTCAATGCTTATATTGGACGGATCCAGTTCGGAGCCGGAGCTCGATGCTTATTGCTAATTCATAAAAATGCCGTGGCCGTTTACCGACACGACTGGAGACCACAAGCCGGTTCCGTGCGTGTGGGCTGATGTGACCGTCTTTATTACATGCAGGGAAAACAAAGAGGGGCGAGGAGTCGCCTAAAAACCAAAAAACATGAAATACGAACCGGAGTTCGTCAAACTGAAGTGATCCGCTGAGTGGGATCAGCTAATGATAAGCCTGCGATTGCTCGATCCGGGGTCATTCCCTCTCTTGGGAGTCGGTGGTGGCAACGCAGGTGTGGGCGCTGTTGGTTGAGTGACGTACTCGGGTAGTTCTCCTCGCCTGACCCGAGCCTCAATAAGGTCACGCAAATGTCTGCAGTCATTAGTGTTGCGACCGTCCATGTCATGAAATATGCAATGTCTGCTGGAATTGCGTTGTGCTAGTGTTGGTTCCCTCTTGGGAGGCCTTGGATATGAGGCAGCAGCACCGGTATCTACGTAGATATTGCTCAGGGTGTCATTCAGTTCAGTGTATTTGTCGTATCTGGACCCTCTCCTGGGTGGAGCATTACGACCATTCTTTGCATTGGCTGTTCCTTTGCCTTTTTCAGAATCAGATGGTTCTCCATCTTTGAGCATGTTGACTTCGAGGGTTTTCTTCTCGGAAGTTGCATCTTCTTCCCATAGAAATCTGTCCGCTTCATGTAGAATTCGCCGAGATTTCGCGGTGGGTCTCGGTACAAAGTTTTTTTGAATTCCGTGTTATCCAAAACGACGGATACTACTGCAATCAGTACCATCGACTATTCAGGGCGATCAACTGATGTTGCTGCAATGTTGAACCTTTCCAGGAATGAACGCAGAGTTTCTTTGGGCCTCTGCTTGATTGTAGTGAGCGACATGACGCTTTTGGGTCGTGGGATGTGAACCCGAAACTGTTCAAGGAAGCGAGCGACCAACATATTCCAGCTGTTAATCGATTCCGTTTCTATCAGTTGAATCCACATAGCTGCTATATCAGTCAGAAAGAGAGGAAAACATTTAGCCATGATGTTTTCCGATGCCGATTGAACTTCCATATGTTGTTTGTAGCGCATCAGGTGCACGGTGGGATCCATCCTGCCATTGTATGGCTCCAGTTGTGGAAGTTTGAAATCTGGGGGATTGTGAGAATTCCTGATTTCTTATGTGAATGCGTTGTGATTGACGTCATCCACGTCGTTCTGATAAGTGCGGCCTCTCGAGAGGCGTTGAATAAAATCAGCAAGTCGATTGCCTTCAAAAAGCTGTTGCAAACTGCCAAGATCAGAGCTGGTGCCCCCTGCGTTGAGTGTAAGAGAGAACGGAAGCTGCTGGCGAGCTGCTGGGAGCGGTTCACGGGTCGCGGTTCGTGGGTCAGGAGGTGCATCATGAGTCGGATCATAGTCCATGGGCTCGCGGTTCGCGGATCGTGGCTGGAAGGGTGCAACCCGATCGGATCGTGGGTCACTGTCGCGAGCCGGTTCTGGTCCATCACGAGCTGCTCCTGGCCCTGTGTCACGAACCGATTGCTGATGAGGAATATGTTGGAGACTGGTAGGAGGAGGTAGAGTGCCTCTGGCTCCATCTGTGACGCGGGTCGTGGTGAGCCCAGTCTGAGGGGGTCGTGAAGAGGGCGATCCGACTCGATTCTGGTCAATTGCTGGAGCGACTTCGGCATTGTTTCCAGCGAGTTGGATGTTGCCCGGCCTCCCATCCATCCGAGCGAAGAATCCATCCATCATTTTCTGTTGTTTTTGGAGGAGATCGTCTTGCCTTGCCATTTGATCCCTTAACTCAGCGAGAACGCCATCCTTCTCTTCTCTGGTCAAGTATGCTGACAGATCTTCATGGGACGAAGCCTCCAGGCTTGCCTCATTCCTTGAGTCTTCAGCGTCAGCATCGTCAGCATGAGCGGAAGTTCCAGTCTTCTTTCTTTTGATCGCCATTTATCCAATAGCCAAAAAATCCAAGCAGAAGTTGAAGTCGTCGTGTGCCCCCCTTCCTGGCGCGCCAAGAATGTTATACCAAAAATTGGCACTAACACCCAAATGCAGATCACAGATCACAGAATGCAGAAAATGATAAATAAAGAGGAGACACACAAAGTTTTTATAGTGGTTCGGCTGTAGAAGTAGCCAACGTTCACTTTATAATCTTATTGTTATACTGACAGATTACAAGAATCAGTTACATGCAGACACACAGTCCGTGTGTTAATTGTATAGAAATGAGAAGAATTTGAGTGTATGAAGGTGCAAAGTACTTGCACTTCAGTAATGGTGGAAGTAGTGAAAAAGAATGGCCCAAAGATAAAAAAGAATCCCTGAAAATGCCTTCAAATGGTGTATTTATAGCTGTAGGAGAGCTTCTGGGAGGACCGGTTCGTGGCAGGGCACGTGGCAGGCGATCCATAATAATCGGAGCAAGAATAGCCTTGAGAACAGGTCAAGATCTACGCGTGTGTCAGCAGGTGCAGGGATCGGATCGTGGTCATGGGGTCGGGTCATGACGTGGCCATCATGAGCGGATCGTTCTCCGAGGATGCTCCACAAGTCGAGGAGGGCGAGGCGATGAGGGGCGAGCCGAGCCCATGCTCATGAACCAGGGGGCGATCCAGATGATTGCTGATGATGCTGGTTTACGCCCTTCCATGGAAACGGGCGTAGCTTTCAAACCGTAAGTCCGATTGAGCAAAACCAAAGCTCAAACTGAAGCTAATTCAGAGAGCTACAAGAGTTGCTGAGCTCAGCTCCGTAATTGCTGTTTTCGAGCCCAAAAGAGGTCGTCTGATAGGAGTTTCGGGCCTTTCTTTATTCGTGATGCGACTTTGACCAAATCGCTGCCTGTCTTCTGACGATGTTCTCCATATCCGAGCGTGATGCTATCCAGGTATTCAGTGTGACAGCTTTTACCAAAAAGTGTGCCAATAGCTGCTATATTCCATTTTATACAAATCTTGACATCTCTTTCCGTTACAAAAATCTTGACGCCTCTTTCCGTTACAAAAATCTCGACGTCTCTTTCCGTTACAAACACCTTGACGTCTCTTTCTGTTACAAAAATCTTGACATCTCTTTCCGTTACAAACAAACACCATCCATCAATAATAGTGAAGCCATTCAAGTTGGGGTATTTTAATTACCTCTCAGACCTTGATCGATAACGTTCTTATCTTAGAATAGATATAAGTTCGTAATTCTAACCTCTTATACTTTATAATCCGTCAAATCGTACTTCTGCTTTATTTTAAATATGGTTTTATAACGCCATATCCTAATTTTGAAAACTCGGTTGTTTAAAATTATTTATCTTAAACATTAATTTTCCGTTTCATCTTCTTTATACAATTTCATTTATAACTTCTTTACCAAAACGCATTTACGTCCTATCTTTAGTCGTTTTACTTTTTACTTGAATTGTTATACTTAATTCAAGTAACATACCATTACAACTCCATGCCTTCTTAAATGAAATCCATTTAAGAAACAATTACTTTAAAAAAATTAAATAATTATTCATTACTGAAGTAAAATAATTTATTTCTTTATTATCCAAAAGATTTACTCATAGGATAATTTACAACTTTTATCTCCTTATAACCTTATATAGACTGTCTAAAACAATCGTTCATATTCACTTTATAAAAGTAGCTACAAAGTATTAATTTATAATAGAACTTCTATTATAATTTTTAAAACTTCGCCTCAATTATAAAAATATAATTTTTATAAATTTAACCTCGTTGATTAGTCTGATGACAATTCAACGTCTTAACAAAAAGACGAATTTACGGTCGTCTACCGCCACTTTCTTAATCGATATCATCTATTGATTAAATCAAAATAACGGTTGAATTTCCATTCAATGCTAATATCAACACAAGGTTTCAAATGTCATTTGGGTTCAAACAGTGCATATATATAAAACAAACATTACATATAAATACTGAGGAATCCGGTTGGATTCCTCCAACCGGTTTCCTACATCCACAGATGTTAGTCAAATCAGTATCCAACAAATGATGTGTACATATGCAACGATATATATCTATTTCAACCAATTTAACTTTAATTTACCTAAACGACCATCACACAGCATTCAACAAATATTAAAATGTAATTAAAATATTTTAAAATAGATCAGAGTGAGTGAATTTACTCACCTTTGCGCGTTAACCGTTAAGTAACGATTTGTGTTAGTCCAGTATCGCACATTCAAGCCCGCTACAGTGTGTCTAAACCATCTGCTCCAGTAAATATTTCGAACACCGCATCCTTCATATATTATACCAATAGTTTTCGTCGCTTCCTGAAAAGCAAACTTCACCAAAAATATCGCTCAAGTTCCCATCCTTCTCCCGAAACCGTGCATCATTTTAACGTGCATACACCCTTCATCGCTCAACAATATTTATCACCATCCTGTCCATAATACTAAAAAGGTACTCCGTGCCATACTGTTAAAACACTCATTCTCCACCGTGAAATATTCCTCCACCAATAGCAGTCATAGAATATTTGTTACTGTTCCTCAAACTTCCCTTTACCGCATCATACTTTCCAAAAGAAAACATCACCAAACTCTTCCCATCGTCTCTTTATAGAAGTTCCAGACATTAACGCTAACAACAAAATGCCCATAGCCGAATGCCTGTCATTACCCCGTTCATTTCATGATTTCATCACCCAATTTCTCTTCACGTTAAACATTCAGCCTACCTGCCCCAATGTCAACTCTTTCATCAATGTATAAACAGAGGTCGTCGTCCCTTTCTAAAACAACTGCACCTCCACTTCATGATTTAAACATAAAATACCCATACGCCGTTTCCTTCTCCAATAGTGTAGCTGAAAAACGTGCCAGCGCAGGTTTCTCTCCCACATCCACACAGCAGTGCCCACCCACCAATAATCACGCCCTCTCTTATGCCTGCCACCTGTCCACATCACTTGAAACCATCAAGTCCTCCCATCACCGTATAAATTTGCAACCACTTCTGTGTATCCACCATAAAATCCATCCCAAACCTTCCTCAACAAATACTATAGCAAACCCACACTACACCTTGTTTTCTAAACCAAAACCAAATGCTCTTAACAATCTCTCTCTTCGCATGCAAATGGAAATCAGCTAATATTAGTCCCTCCTAGTACTCACGCCATTCACTCAATCAGCCTCAATGCGTCCAGGTCCTTCAGCCCACTTCATGACATGCACATGCATGTTTGCTGTCCCCATTTTCACGTTGCTTTCTATTCTTCCCACTAGTTCAAACACAATCCCTATATCTCCTTCACTATGCATTAAAACGTGAGTACTGTTGTCCTTAACCCAACATAATATATTTTCAAAGCACCGTACCTCATGCGCCTTTTTACTCCTACTCCAGATCCTTTCATTAACACTTAGAACAAATTACGCCATCATGCCAAGAAGTCTCGAACCCTACTCACACTGTCATTTTCGAGCATGTTGGAAAAATACGTCGAACTCCATAGAAGTATACCCGGTTGAAGATCTTTTTGTATGGAGTTTGAATATATATAGTTTGTGATTTTCGGTGGAATAAAAAATTAAATCTCCATTTTTATACGCCATTGGAGTTTTAATGAAGGGAAGGAACGAGCTTCCCCTGATGCCTGCTTTCTTTATATACGATGAGAGGATAGGATAAGATGAAAGTCCCTTCTGGTTATAGAGTAGGTGAAAGCAGCTACCATGATTTTTCACTTCATAGAATGTACTGTTTGATTTGCTTGGACAAGGGCTTGAAATAGACGGGGTAGGCTTGATGGTGATGGTTCATGGCAGGCAGCATAGGATGCTAGTTCGTGATGTAAAGATACAAGAAAACAGGCAACTAAGGAAGGTGACAAATGTATATATACTAGCACACTTAACAACAAAGGAAAGTTTAGGCAGCTTTCAGGACATGACGTGATGTGCTTGTGGAAATGAAGAAATGAAAATGACAAGGGCATGATCTTTTCCATTTGTACAGTACAGAACACGATTTTTTTTCTTGTTTATTTAATAGTAATTAACTGTCCTATCTCTTGTATTTCGTTCGACTTCATTTGGTTTGATACAAAAGATGTACTGTATTCAGTGGTGGAAAGTATGGCACCAATTCAACGATGACAAGATTTATCTATGTAGCCATTTGCTTTTGTAATCTTTTTGATTCGCCAATACATGGCTTTGTAGATTACGGGGTAGGACTGTGTATGGATTTGCTGTTTCAACACTTAGCTGAAAGAAAAACTATACACTAGTCTATAATATAGATTGGCAGTATTCGCTGACTTATTGGTGAATGCGTGCTTAGAGGCTAAGGTAAGGTAGATTATTATATTCATTTCTAATTAAGTAGTTGCAATAGTTCAGGGTAGGATAGACTTTAGGTTTTGAAAACTCATGTCTGACGTTGTACGTGAGGATATCCTATGGGTTAAGGTATAACATTGAATAAATATTTTTAATTGTTTTAAAGATTTGTTTATCCCAGTTTCTAAAATTATACTTACGTACGGACATAAATAAGAGTACAGTCGTGTATAACGAGGTGTCACGATCCCAAAAATATAATAATATCGGTAGATTAACTCGTATTTTGAAACCCCAAAATATCGTTATAGGGTGCAAAATACTACAAATAAAAAGTTGTGTATTTAATTAATTAAAAATTACAGTAAAATTCTAAAAATTAAATTATCATTACGCCTCAAAAGAACCTTGTCTAAATTCGAAACCGATATCTAGTTATATCGAATAAACCGTTACGGTCGATAAACGATTCTATAGCGATTATTCGAAAATTTGATTTGGATATAACTCGCAATTTATAACGCGAAATCTTGGTTTTTCACTTCCATTAGAAAGATACAGTTCAACAGATTCCAACGTTTCTTATTTCGCATAAATCCGATTTAAAACGAGTCATGTACACTCAGTTGAAGTTCAGAACGTTAAATTACGAACTGCAGCGTCGTTATGAGCTCGATTATATTTAATATATATTTTTATATGTTCATCTTTGTTTTAATTAATATATAAATCTACTTATATTACGAATTCAATATTTAAACTGATTTAAATATTCAAATATAAACCGATAAAAATGCGGGATGTTACACGAGTGTTTTGTGTTTTTGCATGGAACGCTCGGGTCAGATCCGAGTGTTACAGATTTAGAGAGTACAGTTGTGGATTCGAAGATTGGCAAAGATTGGGGATTTTCGAAGACGTGCGCCCTCTGAAGATTTAAACCAGTAAATATCTTTCTGTACTCAAACTGTATTTTATATCCCGCTGTATAGAAAAATCTATGTATCAAAAATTCGGATTAATGCAATAAAAGTTTTATTAAGCTGTTCAATACTGATATTATTCTGTATTTTCTGTGTTGATTCTATTTTAAACAGTGTAAGCTAATAACGATCCGTCGGTTTGAACATTTTAAGTTGGTTTAAATACCAATTTGAAACGGTCAAATTGGCGGGACATTACAGCAATAACTTGACATCCCGGATCCAACAAAAGTGGTTTCGTCGAAAACGAAGGTCGTTTGCAAAATTTCCATTTCTAAGGGGTTTATATATATATATATATATATATATATATATAAATTCCATAGCGACTTTTCTGAATTTTAAACTGGATATATCTTTCACTCTATAAAGTGAAATATCAGTTTCCTAACTTCGTTAGAAAGATATAATCAAACAAATTCAAATATTTCTTGTTTCGTCGAATTCTGACTTATATTGAATTCTGTATGTTCAATTGAAATTAGAAATCGAATTTTCGAACTACCGCACCATTTCAGGCTCGTTATATAATTAAAATAAATTTATTCGTTTTAACTTCGATTTAAATAAATTTTTCGTCGTTATTATTTAAAATATTCATTTTAAATAATCAAATTCCATTAAAATCGCCAAAATAATTTTTTTAAATTGGCACAGATTTTCCGGGTTGTTACACCCCTCTTATACTTGTGCATTATTTAATCGCTTATTCTTATAACAATTAAGTTTTTAATTAATTGGTAAGTTATTCATGTTATAGAAAAGAATTTATTATTACACAAGTTTCAATGGTTATCATTCGTTTCAATTTATTATCCAATTCTTAAGACTTTTATTTTAATTATAACTTATTTTAATTATAACTCTCTTATATTCAGAAGTTTCAATTCATTACTTACTCAAGATTTCAAGAATTAAATTTCGTGTTCTTTTTTTTCAATATTTTTTTTTCATATAATATATCCTTTACATAAAACCATAGTACAAAAGTGTAACAACCCGGAAAATCTGAACCAATTTAAAATTTTTATTTTGGCGATTTTAATAAATTTTGGGTATTTAAAATGATAATTTTAAATAATAACGACGAAAAATTTATTTAAATCGAAGTGAGAACGAATAAATTTATTTTAATTATAATTCGAGCCTGAAATGGCGCAGTAGTTTGAAATTTCGGTTTCCGAATTTCAAATGAATATACAGAATTCTATATAAGTCAAAATTGAACGAAACAAGAAATATTTGAATCTGTTGAATCATATCTTTCTAACGAGGCTAAGAAACTGAGAGGTCGCTTTAAAAGTTGAAAGATATGTCCAGTTTAAAATTCAAAAAAGTCGCTGTGGAATTTATATATATTTTAATATATAAAAAGGCCCTAAAAATAGCCATTTTGAAAATGACCTCGAAATTCGACGAAACAACTTTTGTTGGATTTGGGAAAGTTCATAATTTTCTGAATCAATATGTGAGCGTGTCAAAGGAAAACGTGTTTTGTCAGTTTTAGTTAAATCTGATCGACCTGAAAATGGCCATTTTTCAAACGGTCTCAGAATTCGACGAAATCAATTTTGTTAAGACCGTATCGTCGATGCGAAGCTAGAAATAATTTTTCTGGAATTTTTAGAATCAGTATGTGGGCCCAGCAAATTAAAATGTACGTTCAAATCAGAAATTGAATGTTTTATTTTTTAATTTGAAGAATAACTGACTGTAATAGTCGAATTGGCTTACGAAACATATCCCATTGTGTTCGGAAGGGGGGTATTTAGCTAGGGGCGACAGTCGTTGGGTTTGAATTGGTGCTCGTATGGAGAAAGGGGTATTTTTGAATTTAAAGAATTAAATAAATATAAAAAAAGGGGGCCAATCATAATCGTCCATCTCAATTCTCTCTCCCCGAAGATAAGCCCAGGCGCACGACGGAAATAGATTACCCCTTCTCTCCTCTTTTTCTCGTGATTCACTCATTAAAATCAAGACCCCATGTTATGGATTTTGTAGTGCTCCTCCAGATCTACACATCCATATAGAGGTTGAGATTTGTCATTCAGTATTGAAGCCGAATCGAGCTCGAGAAGTCTCAGACTTTGAAGACCCTCCGTGGCTGCCTCCGACCGTCGAACTGGGTGCCACCACCCTGCGCAGGCGCGCGTCTCCTCCCCCCTCGATGCTACACCACCCGATCCTCCTATCGTGCACCGGTTTGCGCGTAAAATGGATCCCTAGTTTTGAATCCCTTTCAGAGATAACGGCCTGTTCTAGTTTAAACTAATTTCAACACTCTAAAAGTGTTGAAAATTATTATTAACTTACAAAAATCATATCTTTTTGCTATGTGGTCGAAATCCAGTGAAACAAGAGACACCGGGACCGTGAGGACATCTTCTACATTCTAGAAGAGACCGCGGATTTTTCTGAGCTTGCTACGATTTTTCGCAAGGCGACAAACCAAAGTGAGATTTCTAAATTCAAATTGGAGTGGAACGACGATGTATAAATTATACGGTCGATGTATGAGTTATATAAGCGTTGTACACCTCATGTATAAGCGTTGTATAAGTTGTATGTGTGATGTATAAATTTTATATGCGTTGTAAAAACTGTACATGTGTTGAAATGGAAGTGAAATATACTTATATATATATATATACTTCCCTCGTCCACAAACCATGGACGATATTTATTGATTGTGACTGACGTGAAATTTTGTGAATAATGCGAATGGTTGATAGGATTGTTTGTGGTTGAAAAATACCTTTGTGGTTGTGGTTGAAAAATACCTTTGTGGTTGAGAGAATAATTGAGTGCGGTTAAAAACCAAATAGGATTAGTGTGAGGAAATAAAATGAAATACATGCCGCCTGCGTGCGAACTAGATGCATGAAATCCCCATTGTCAAAAGCTGCGAGGCTTTAAGGTAGGTAAGGGGTCGTACGTAGGACGGTGCCGGGTTAACTACCCTGCCGTTATGCTGCCGAAATTTCTTGAAATATTCATGTGTTTGAATTTTATTCCTGTATTGAAATATATTTATGTGTTGATAATTTATCCGTGACTGAAATGAATTGCTTAGATAATAAAAATCACATTTTTATTACATGTATGAATCGCTTAAAATATTCGTGTTTTAAATAAAATGTTTTAAGAATAAAAATCACATTTTTATTATATATATGAGTAGCTAAAAATAGACATGTTTGAAATAAAATATTTTTAGAATAAAAATCACATTTTTATGATATGTATGAACTAGATAAAATATTCATGTTTGAAATAAATTGTTTAGATAATAAAAATCACATTTTTATTATATGGTCGACTCACTAAAAAAACCAAGTGTTGGATAAAATCTTTGAACGATAAAAATATCATTTTTATCATGTATGTGAATCGCTAAAAATATTCATGTGTTGAAATAAATATGTGTGAGTTAAAAATCTTATTTTTAACCCGTGTATGAAGTTAAAATGGTTTATAAATCGACAAACGAATTATATTTATATATATAAATATAAGTTAAAATAAAACGAATAACGACGCTGCAGTTCGCGTTTTGAAATCGTAACTTTAAACGATCATACCGAGAGATCCGACCGTCGGATTTTCTCAAAACTGGAACCGTTGGATCCGCCTTGGAAAGATCTTTCCAATGGTGTAAAATTTGTTAAGATCCAACGGTTAGATTTTCATATATGTGTAAATCAAATCTGAAGAAAAACAGTGCCACGGCCGCGTTATGGCCTGAAACGTCGTTTAATTAAGTTAGGCTGTTTTTTTTTATAAATAATAATAGCGATATATCGTTATAAAATATTATAGGCGATATGAAATGGAAATAAACCAATTTTACTTGGTTTGCTTGATATTCTGATGGTTGAATGTGTTTGACACGAAAATTATATTAAAGAACTGAAATGTGAGTGTCGAATAACTTAACCAAGAAAAGAATTGATTTAAATTCTAGTATACGTGAATTAATTGAAAAGGCCGAGTTAAATCTCATTTCAAATAATTGATCGATAATTCAAAGTCGAAGATATGAAGACTGTGCAAGACCGACGATCTTCACGTCGAATGGAGGGGTGCTATTATCGCTCAGGATTGGAGTAGCTACCTTGAAGGGGCGGCCGTAGTAGCCGTCCGGACGTACTTGTTGATGGTACGGATATACGAGGAATAAGGTTCCTCCGGTTTCGTTCAGACCCAGAATAGACTTGTAAATGGACTGTGTGTCTGACATTGGATTTTGTTCTGTGCTGAGTGATCTCTATTAAATATATATCTGTTTGGAGGCGGAGAATTTATTCTCTTTCTTAACGCCCTTCTCTGAGATGTACGAGCTCAGAGGTTATATATCGATAGAAATCAGTCGCATGGAGTGAATTGCCTATGTGGCATGCCTAAGTGGCAGATGATCAAGGCTTCTGTTGAAAAGCAAAGTCTTGTGGTTGATGATCAAAGCACGGCCTACGTGGCATGGCTTTGTGTATAGCGTGGATTCGCGAGCCTCACACCCCGGTATGAACCAGAAACGGGAGAAGGACTCAGGGAGAACATGCGTCTCTTTCTAGCTAGAGGTGGTGTCGGTGCTTAAACTGGCTGACATTTATATTATTTTCACCTATGTGGTTGTTGGAATGCGAGGCGCCTCGGATATGGAGTCATAGAGCTCATTTACGCCCCATAGGGCAGGGAGACGTATTGTTCAGGATTTTATTTAATCCACATCGTGTGGACCGACCCTGATGATCCTAAGGTCACTCGAGCTCTGACCTAAGGGGCGGGCTAGAGCGTCTCGAAGCGGTGAGGACGATCCCTTGCCTCGGTTCATGACGGAAATCCAATTTCCCAATACGACATGTGCGGTTTTAATTGTAAACCTATTTATGACGACATAGTGGCATGGGACGCTCATGTCATCTATGATTGATATTATGATTGGTATTGTTTTTGAAACATATAAACAGTAGTAATAATATCAAATGACTTTGTTTTACGTATCAAGCATATTTTGGCCTATATATGGTAAAACTCTATCCTCCGGTTTGCGTTGCATTGTGTGATGGGACTTGAGTCTTATATTGGCTTCATTTTACTAAAAAGCAATGCGTTGTCTAAATAATTTACTTGTTTTATGCATTGGAGATCACTGGAGTAAACCCGTTCCGCGAAAGCGGCGTGGTCCTATGATTCGCCTTATTATTTTTGTTTAAGCAGTTAAGTTGATTTCTCATACCAGTCCCATGACTGACTCGTAGTTTGTTTCACTTGCAAACTCGGGTGCCCCTATTTCTACATGGGCAGCCTTGTATTCAGGTTCTAGCAGACTCATTTTGGATAGCTATGGAGCTGGAGCCGGACTTTATCACTTCTACTTTACTGTTTCAGTCACCATTATGTATATTATGTTTGATTCCACTGCAGACATTTTATATGAACTAAAACTGTATTTTGTGCTAAGTATGATCCTATTATGCTGTATAACTCTGATGATTATATTTATCCAGTGTATTTTGTTGTTCATTATCTGTGTAATGTTATATTTTTGTTCTGCTGTTATTTGTTTATGTGTTATATTCCAAAGATTACCCTTGCCACCGTGACATGGGGTTTGGGGTCATCACACGTGGTATCGGAGCTTTGGTTAATCTTAGCTCAGGAATATAACATATTAACGAACTCGTCAGAAATAGAACCAGTAGAGTTCTAGGACGAATAGCTCATTACAGATAGGATCAGTAATATCCTAGAATGAGTATAGCAGAATGAAGTACACATCGATAGACACATTTACATTTAAGCATATGTCTCTGTGCTTTAAAATACCTTTTTTGTTGACCTAACACTTGGTTTACTATTTGCAGAAGTACTAGAAAATGAGTGTCAAAAACAGAAGAAGGAATGCAGAACCCGATCTAGAAGCTCTATTAAAGCGGTATCAAAATCTTGGTGGATCACTATTCTCGGGCAATGAATCCATTAGTCAAACTCAAGATTGTATGCGTTCTGCTGAGAGAATTCTTGAGCGTCTCCAGCTAAGAGATGATCAGAAAAGATTACTGGCATCTTGGGAACTCAAAGACGAAGCTTTGTTCTGGTGGGAAACAGTTATTCAGAATGATCCAGAAGGTAATATTACCTGGGATAGGTTCAAAGAAATTTTCAAAGAAAGATTTATTCCCCCAGGAGCAACTGAGCGGTTATATGATGAATTCTACTATCTGATACAAGGAGATATGACTATTCCTGAATATGAGAAGAAATTCAATGAACTTTCTCATTTTTCCCCGCATCTAATTCAAGATCCAAAGAGGAAGAATCTAAGGTTTATCAACGGGCTCCAAAGAAAGTACCAAAGTAGTGTAATGGGGCATGTGAAACTTCCTTTTTCTGAAATGACATACATGGCTTACCAGTTTGAAGATCTCGATAAGAAAGGTATGTTGCGCTACGAAGAGAAAGTCAGTTCTGGTAACAAAAGAAAGTTCGAAACTGATAGTCCAGAGACAAGTACGCAGCCTAAGACAAGTACAAAGTCTGGGATCAGTAAGAAGCCTAAAGTCAATAAAAAAAAGTTACATATGAGAAAGAACCGATAATGTCTGCCACATGCTCAAGCTGCAATAGGCAAGGACACTTTGCGATAAATTGCAAATCTTGGAACAAACGAAACAAGGATAAATCTAAATCCAAGAAGAAGTTTCAAGAGAATAGAAAATGCGATCAATGCCATCGGACTGGTCATCTTTCAAAGGGTTGCCCGCTATTAAAGAAATCTGAAGCAGTACATGTAAATGAAGTGGCAGAAACTCCAGGACGCTCAGCTAGTCAGGAAGGGCCAGATGTTTTGCAAGGTAGGCTAAACGTCAAAAATATTCCAGTTAAAGTACTGTTTGATACAGGCGTGTCGCGAAGCTTTATTGCGAGTAATGCAGTTAAGAAATTGGATTTGAATCTGAAAAAGCTTAAAGAACCCATCACTGTCAATAATCCGGTTGGGGGTTCCATCAATCTTAGTTGGGTTTGTGGGGTGCTTGTTTCTTTTTCCCTTCATCAGTTCCCTACCATCTCGATCGTCATGAATTTTATAGAATTCGATCTTATTTTGGGATTGGATTGGTTAACCAAATACGAATCTGAGGTTAAATGCGCTGAGAGAGTCGTTAAGGCAAGGACTAAATCGAGAAATTATATAACCATACCATGTGAAGGTCCGAATTCGGATAGAAAGGACTTTTGGTCAGCTCTTGATGTATCTCCTGCTTAAATAGAACCTATTCCTATCGTCACAGAGGATATTCAAGTCGCTATAAAAGATATTCCTGTCGTCAAGAATTATGCGGATGTGTTCGAAGAAGTTGTTAGCTTACCTCCACAAAGAGAAATTGATTTCAGGATTGACTTAGTCCCGAATGCAAGGCCAGTGCTGCACGCCATTCGGAGAATGACTTTAAAGGAGAAAGAAGAATTAGACAATCAAACTCGACAGCTAGTATGGAAGGGTCTGATCAGGCCTAGTTTCTCTGATTGGGGAGCAGTTGTGGTATTTGTTCCAAAGTCTGATGGTACTCTCCGGTTATGTGTGGATTATCGTGACTTAAATAAGCAGACATTAAAGAACAAATATCCATTGCCGCGAATCGATGATTTGTTGGATCGTCTGAATGGAGCACAGGTATTTTCCAGGATGGACCTAGCTACAGGTTTCCATCAGCTTCGTATTGCCGAAGAGTGTGTTCCTTTAACAGCATTCAGAGGTCCCGATTTTTTATACGAGTGGTTAGTAATGCCGTTCGGCTTATGTAACGCTCCTGCTTACTTTGTCGATTTAATGAACAGAGTGTTCCGGGGTGTATTGAATAAATTCGTACTGGTATTCATTGATGACATTCTAATCTTCTCTAAGTCAAAGGCCGAACATGAAAAACATTTGGAACAAGTTCTAGAGATTCTGAGAAAGAACGTCTTGAAAGCTAAATTTTCCAAGTGTATATTCTGGCAAGATGAAGTCAAGTTCCTTGGCTATGTTGTGCCAAAGGAAGGAATTTCTATAGATCCCAGTAAAATTATAGCAATTCAAGATTGGAAACAACCTAGAACACCCACAGAAGTCCGGAGTTTTCTTGGATTGGCTAGTTATTATCGGAAATTCGTTAAGGGTTTTTCGAAGACATCCGATCCATTAACACAGCTTACTAAGAAACATTCAAGGTTTAAGTGGACTCCAGAATGTGAGATAGCTTTCCAGGAGCTGAAATTAAAGTTGACAACTGTTCCAGTGTTAACAATTATCGATGGAAATCAAGACTTGCAGGTCTGGACAGATGCTTCTGTTGGAGGTCTTGGTGCGGTATTAATGCAGAAAGGCCGAGTTGTTGCTTATGCGAGCCGACAATTGAAACCACATGAGAAGAATTATAAAACTCATGATCTTGAGTTATTGGCCATCGTGTTTGATTTGAAAATCTGGAGGCATTATCTATTGGGTGAGAAGTTCGAGCTATATACTGATCATCAGTCATTGAAGTACTTATTCACCCAGAAAGACTTGAATCTGAGACAACAGCGTTGGCTAAAATTTCTCGCGGCATATGATTTAGATATTCTGTATACTCCAGGAAAAGCCAATGTGGTGGCTGATGCGCTTAGCAAAAAAACCGAGATCATCGCCAATATCATTATTATGCCTAGGTTGATTGACAAGATCTCTATTCTCCAGAAAGACGATGAATTTATTCAAAGAACTAGCCAGCTAATTCGAGAAGGAAAATCTTCAGATTTCAGTCTTGATAGCAAAGGGATTCTTAGATTACAAGGGCGAATTTGTGTTCCAGCAGTTGCAGAACTTAGAAGAGAGGTACTAGATGAATGTCACAAATCTATGTTCAGTATCCACCCTGGTGTGAGTAAGATGTATAATGATATCAAGCGAACATTTTGGTGGAAGTCGCTGAAAAGAGATATTTCCGTATATGTTAGCAAGTGCTCTACTTGCCAACAAGTCAAAAGCGATCAACAAAAACTGGCTGGATTGTTGCAACCGTTGGAAATTCCAAATTGGAAGCGGGAACAAATCGCTATGGATTTCATCGATGGTTTGCCCCGAACCAAGAACGGAAATGACAGTATTTGGGTGATCGTAGATCGTCTCACGAAGACCGTTCATTTCATACCTGTCAGATCCAATAGAACGGCTCAAAGTTTGGCATAGATTTATTTCAAGGAAACTGTTAAACTCCACGGAGTTCCCATGAGTATCGTTAGTGATTGTGACCCGATATTTGCTAGTAAATTCTGGGAAGCGTTCCAAGCAGAGTTAGGAACAAAACTGAATCTGAGCACCGCATATCATCCTCAAACAGATGGCCAAACCGAGAGGGTGAATCGTATACTTGAAGATCTATTGCGGGCATGTATTATTGACTTTGGCGGATCATGGGAAGAACACTTGCATTTGGTTGAGTTCTCATACAACAACAGTTACCAAACGAGTCTGAAAATGTCACCATTTGAAGCCTTGTATGGTAGACCGTGCAGATCTCTTGCTTGTTGGGTTGAACCTGGCAATAGACTTGTATTGGGACCAGATATGATTCGTGATGCTTCAGACCAAGTCGAGTCCATTAAGAAGCGATTACAAATGGCTCAAAGCCGACAGAAGAGCTATGGAGACTCGAGAAGAAGAGATTTGGCATTTGTTGTTGGCGATTATGTTTATTTGAGGGTTTCTCCGATGAGAGGAGTAGTCCGGTTTGGCAAAACTGGGAAGTTGGCACCTAGATTTATTGGTCCATTTCCTTTCCTTGAACGGATTGGAACTTTCGCTTATAGAGATCAATTACCTGATTGGTTGCCTGGAGTACATGATGTGTTTCACGTCTCTCAACTAAGAAAGCATGTACATGATCTGGACTCTATTGTGGAAGAAGCCACACAACAAAAGCTGGAAATTACGCCAGAATTAGCTGTGAGAAGAGAGCCGATAAGTATTGTTGGCAAAGAAACTAAAGAGACGAGGAACAAGAAAGTTCACTTGGTCAAAGTGAAGTGGAGTGGAGATCCTAGAGACTGTACTTGGGAAACTGAAGAGAGCATTAAGAAAGCTTATCCCAATTGTAGAATGGACATCTCTGACTAACTTTGGTGCAAGGTACATTCAACATACTTTGCATTTCTGTCTTGTTTTCTACTTTACCATTTTTTCTACTTTACTATGGTTGCTTATCATGGATGGAAAGTTTTAAGTATATAAAAATCTAATCTTAACACATATGATTTTTTAAGTATATAAGTTGGAAATTATATTTGAAAAGTTAATCAACTCATTGATTGTTGTTTGTGTTGTGTGACTATTAATTTGATTAATCAAACCTTGAAATGATAATGAATCTAACCAACATGAGAATAAGAGGTAAATTAATCCAAGTTGAATCAAAAATTAAACTAAGTGAAAATTGATTTAAATGCATGCATACATGTACGCATATATATGTATGTAATTGAACAGGTCATAGCAGGTACGCAAACAAGAGGAATAAAATTGTTTGCCCGACAAATAGGCACATGTTTATTGTATTTCTTTGGGTTTTTGATGATTTTATGAGCCGATTGGCTTTTTCTTTTTCTTTTGGATTGGTGAGGGCCATGGGAGGCTATATGAAATATCCCGATGCTCCCGGTACAAAGGAGGTTATGGCGAAATTTTTCAAAAATTTAGGGTGTTAGCCAATTTTTTGAAAAATTTGATAGGTTCTTAGAAACTGAAAAGCTGAAAAACTTAAGCCATAATTAAAATAAATAAAGTTGATTTGATTAGTAAACAACTTTCGACTTCGTTCCTTTTCGAGGACGAAAAGATTTTAAGTGGGGGAGATTGTAACAACCAGGAAAATCTGAACCAATTTAAAAAATTTATTTTGGAGATTTTAATAAATTTTGGGTATTTAAAATGATAATTTTAAATAATAACGACGAAAAATTTATTTAAAGGGAAGTGAGAATGAATAAATTTATTTTAATTATAATTCGAGCCTGAAATGGCGCGGCAGTTTGAAATTTCGATTTCGAATTTCAAATGAATATATAGAATTCAATATAAGTCAGAATTGAACGAAACAAGAAATATTTGAATCTTTTGAATCATATCTTTCTAACGAGGCTAAGAAACTGAGAGGTCGCTATAAAAGTTGAAAGATATGTCCAGTTTAAAATTCAGAAAAGTCGTTGTGGAATTTATATATATTTTAATATATACAAAGGCCCTAAAATAGCCATTTTGCAAACGACCTCGGAATTCGACGAAACCACTTTTGTTGGATCCGGGACGTCGAATTATTGCTAGGTTCCAAAGTTCATAATTTTCTGAATCAATATGTGAGCGTGGCAAAGGAAAACGTGTTTTGTCCGTTTTTGTTAAATCTGATCGACCTGAAAATGGCCATTTTTCAAAAGGTCTCAGAATTTGATGAAATCAGTTTTGTTAAGACCTATCGTCGATGCGAAGCTAGAAATAATTTTTCTGGAATTTTTAGAATCAGTATGTGGGCCCGACAAAATAAAATGTACGTTCAAATCAGAAATTGAATGTTTTATATTTTAATTTGAAGAATAACTGACTGTAACGGTCGAATTGGCTTACGAAACATATCCCATTTTGTTCGGAAGGGGGTATTTAGTTAGGGGCGACAGTCGTTGGGTTTGAATTGGTGCTCGTATGGAGAAAGGGGTATTTTTGAATTTAAAGAATTAAATAAATATAAAACAAAAAGGGGGCCAATCATAATCGTCCATCTCAATTCTCTCTCCCCGACGATAAGCCCAGGCGCACGATGGAAATAGATTCCCCACTTCTCTCCTCTTTTTCTCGCGATTCACTCATTAAAATCAAGACCCCATGTTATGGATTTTGTAGTGCTCCTCCAGATCTACACATTCATATAGAGGTTGAGATTTATCGTTCAGTATTGAAGCCGAATCGAGCTCGAGAAGTCTCGGACTTTGAAGACCCTCCGTGGCTGCCTCCGACCGTCGAACTGGGTCCCACCACCCTGCGCAGGCGCGCGACTCCTCCCCCCTCGACGCTGAACCACCTGATCCTCCTATCGTGCACCGGTTTGCGCGCAAAATGGATCCCTAGTTTTGAATCCCTTTCTGAGGTAACGGCCTGTTCTAGTTTAAACTGATTTCAACACTCTAAAAGTGTCGCAAATTATGATTAACTTACATAAATCATATCCTTTTGTTGTGTGGTCGAAATCCAGTGAAACAAGAGACATCGGGACCATGAGGACGTCTTCTACATTCTAGAAGAGACCGCGGATTTTTCTGAGCTTGCTACGATTTTTGGCAAGGCGACAAACCAAAGTGAGATTTCTAAATTCAAATTGGAGTCGAACGGCGATGTATAAATTATACGGTCGATGTATGAGTTATATAAGCGTTGTACACCTCATGTATAAGCGTTGTATAAGTTGTATGTGCGATGTATAAGTTATATATGCGTTGTAAAAACTGTACATGTGTTGAAATGGAAGTGAAATATACTTATATAAATATAAATAAATATATATATATATACACACACTCCCCTCGTCCACAAACCATGAACGATATTTATTGATTGTGATTGGCTTGAAATTTTGGGAATAATGCGAATGGTTGATAGGATTGTTTGTGGTTGAAAAATACCTTTGTGGTTGTGGTTGAAAAATACCTTTGTGGTTGAGAGAATAATTGAGTGTGGTTAAAAACCAAATAGGATTAGAGTGAGGAAAAAAAATGAAATACATGCCGCCTGCGTGCGAACTAGATACATGAAATCCCCATTGTCAAAAGCTGCGAGGCTTTAAGGTAGGCGAGGAGCCGTACGTAGGACGGTGCCGGGTTAACTACCCTGCCGTTATGCTGCCGAAATTTCTTGAAATATTCATGTTTTTGAATTTTATTCCTGTATTGAAATATATTTATGTGACGATAATTTATCCATGACTGAAATGAATTGCTTAGATAATAAAAATCACCTTTTTATTACATGTATGAATCGCTAAAAATATTCATGTTTGAAATAAAATGTTTTAAGAATAAAAATCACATTTTTATTATATATACGAGTCGCTAAAAATAGACATGTTTGAAATAAAATATTTTTAGAATAAAAATCACATTTTTATGATATGTATGAACTAGATAAAATATTCATGTTTGAAATAAATTGTTTAGATAATAAAAATCACATTTTTATTATATGGTCGACTCGCTAAAATAACCAAGTGTTGGATAAAATCTTTGAACGATAAAAATATCATTTTTATCATGTATGTGAATCGCTAAAAATATTCATGTGTTGAAATAAATATGTGTGAGTTAAAAATCTTATTTTTAACCCGTGTATGAAGTTAAAATGGTTTATAAATCGACAAACGAATTATATTTATATATATATAAATATAAGTTAAAATAAAACGAATAACGACGCTGCAGTTCGCATTTTGAAATCGTAACATTAAACGATCATACCGAGAGATCCGACCGTCGGATTTTTTCGAAACTGGAACCGTTGGATCCGCCTTGGAAAGATCTTTCCAATGGTGTAAAATTTGTTAAGATCCAACGGTTAGATTTTTAGATATGTGTAAATCAAATCTGAAGAAAAATAGCGCCACGACCGCGTTATGGCCTGAAATGTCGTTTAATTAAATTAGGCTATTTTTTTTATAGATAAAAACAGCGATATATCGTTATAAAATATTATAGGCGATATGGAATGGAAATAAACCAATTTTACTTGGTTTGCTTGATATTCTGATGGTTGAATGTGTTTGACACGAAAATTATATTAAAGAACTGAAATGTGAGTGTCGAATAACTTAACCAAGAATAGAGTTGATTTAAATTCTAGTATACGTGAATTATTTGAAAAGCCCGAGTTAAATCTCATTTCAAATAATTGATCGACAATTCAAATTCGAAGATATGAAGACGGTGCATGACCGACGATCTTCATGTCGAATGGAGGGGTGCTATTGTCGCTCAGGATTGGAGTAGCTACCTTGAAGGGGAGACCGTAGTAGTCGTCCGGACGTACTTGTTGATGGTACGGATATACGAGGAATAAGGTTCCTCCGATTTCGTTCAAACCCAGAACGGACTTGTAAATGGACTGTGTGTCTGACTTTGGATTTTGTTCTGTGCTGATTGATCTCTATTAAATATATATCTGTTTGGCGGTGGAGAATTTATTCTCTTGCTTAACGCCCTTCTCTGAGACATACGAGCTCAGAGGTTATATATCGATAGAAATCAGTCGCATGGAGTGAATTGCCTGTGTGGCATGCCTAAGTCGCAGATGATCAAGGCTTCTGTTGAAAAGCAAAGTCTTGTGGTTGATGATCAAAGCACGGCCTACGTGGCATAGCTTTGTGTATAGCGTGGATTCGCGAGCCTCACGCCCTGGTATGAACCAGAAACGGGAGAAGGACTCAAGGAGAACATGCGTCTCTTTCTAGCTAGAGGTGGTTTCGGTGCTTAAACTGGCTGACATTTATATTATTTTCACCTATGTGGTTGTTGGAATGCGAGGCGCCTCGGATATGGAGTCATAGAGCTCATTTACGCCCCATAGGGCGGGGAGACGTATTGTTCAGGATTTTATTTAATCCACATCGTGTGGACCGACCCTGATGATCCTAAGGTCACTCGAGCTCTGACCTAAGGGGCGGGCTAGAGCGTCTCGAAGTGGTGAGGACGATCCCTTGCCTCGGTTCATGACGGAAATCCAATTTCCCAATACGACATGTGCGGTTTTAATTGTAAACCTATTTATGACGACATAGTGGCATGGGACGCTCATGTCGTCTATGATTGATATTATGATTGATATTGTTTTTGAAACATATAAACAGTGGTAATAATATCAAATGACTTTGTTTTACGTATCAAGCATATTTTGGCCAATATAACGTAAAACTCTATCCTCCGGTTTGCGTTGCATTATGTGATGGGACTTGAGTCTTATATTGGCTTCATTTTACTAAAAAAGCATTGCGTTGTCTAAATAATTTACTTGTTTTATGCATTGGCGGTCACTAGAGTAAGCCCGTTCCGCGAAAGCGGCGTGGTCCTATGATTCGCCTTATTATTGTTGTTTAAGCAGTTAAGTTGATTTCTCATACCAGTCTCATGACTGACTCGTAGTTTGTTTCACTTGCAAACTCGGGTGCCCCTATTTCTACACAGGCAGCCTTGTATTCAGGTTCTAGCAGACTCATTTTGGATAGCTATGGAGCTGGAGCTGGACTTTATCACTTCTACTTTACTGTTTCAGTCACCATTATGTATATTATGTTTGATTCCGCTGCAGACATTTTATATGAACTGAAACTGTATTTTGTGCTAAGTATGATCCTATTATGCTGTATAACTCTGATGATTATATTTATCCAGTGTATTTTGCTGTTCATTATCTGTGTAATGTTATATTTCTGTTCTGCTGTTATTTGTTTATGTGTTATATTTCAAAGATTACCCTTGCCACCGTGACACGGGGTTTGGGGTCATCACAAAAATGGATTTAAATTAAAGTTCAATTTCATAAAACAAAATACAAAATATTAAATGTCTCCCTACTTAGACTCTTGAAAATAAACATCGTTGATGCGTGCACTCATCACCGAAATCATTTTCAAAGAAAAGAGGGTATACACTTATTTCTTCTTCTTTTTTCCAAAATTCATTTAAAACAATTTCTATATGACGCACTTTTAAAATATAAATATATTATTTCAAACCATTTGTAAATCAATATTACAAAATTACCTGAAATCAAATTCTCAAATTCATATTTTACTTCTTATCTCATTATAGATTGAATTTTCAATATTTCATCTTAAACCAATCAACAACCAATGGTTTTAATTATTAATTAATCAAGTAATAAGTGATGAAAATTTAATATTATCATCAAAATTCATATATTTTCAAATACTTATATATATATATATATATACATAAAAATATAATTCAAAACAATATTATGTCAATAAGTCTTATTCGAGTGTTCAGAAATCCCTATCGATACATTGGCGTCCCAAGCACCGACCAGAATTCATAAATACTCAACAGAACAAATCAACACAATACAAAATCATTTTATATCAAAATTACAAGTACGCTTTCTCATATACACTCAAACTTATTCTAGGGTATTTCCACCTTATCTCTAATGAGTTAATCCCAAATAGAGCCAAGGTTTCCATCAAACCAAAGCTCTGATACCAACTTTAACATCCATGATTTTTGACCGTTCAAATCGACAATGATCCTTAATGTCGACATAAATAGATCAAAAATACGGATAGTTATTGGGATTAAAATAAGAAAAAGAAGAAAACAAATACGGAATCTCGCAGCGGAAGGACAAAATATAATAAATAAATAACAGTTCATGAAGCTGTTAAAACATACATTTTATTATATTTTATAATGATTATTAGAGTAAATTAACATACAACATACTAATGCATTTGCAGCGGAATAATAATAATAATACGTCTGTTGAGCTCCATCTTCATCTTCATAATGGTATCTTTAAAGCAAGGGAACCTTCGCTAACTATAACTCGGTCTGACCTGAGCGTATTGCAAAAAAAGTAAACACAACAAACACTCGGATCAGAACTAAATCATTCTCATATTAGTTAAATCCAATTTCATGTAATAATATGAGTGCAATAACTTAAGAGATGTTACAGGAATTTCCATCTCTTAAGGACCCGTCAAATTAATACTATATAATATAATACACTATTATAATAATGTCTATGGTTAAATATAACATAATAAAATAATGTAAGCAGGATTACCATTATTACCCTTACACCGTTTATACCGTTGTCGTACATTTTGCATATAACACACCAGTACATCGGAGGATAGGGATGCGCCGTGATACGACAACGTTAAATCAAAATCGTAGGGGGCTCGATCAGTATAATATAACAAGGCACACGAGGAATGCCCATAGTATGAATATACTAGTTGCATGCCCAGACTGGTGGTAACGCCTAGCCGCAACTACCCCCCACCTCGGACAACACTTTGAAATCACGGATGCGCATCAAATCAATCAATCAAACCAAGGGGACTATAGTAATAAAGGAAGGAGTGTTGCCGATGGAGGTAGCTAACTCCACTTGGTCACGGTATAGCCCTGTTTTAGTCATTTTAATTATGACCCGAAGGACAAGAACATCCATCATCGTTCTCTTTCTTCAAATCCAGTAATCGCCTCAAAATCAAACTATTTCATTCTGAAACTCCACCGCGTACACAGTTGTTAAACTGGTTTTCGATATTGATAGAGAGTATGACAATATTCGATCTCAGGCTCTTTAACAACCAATCGTTTACATTTTTCACACCGGTTAGTTCTTTTACATTTCAAAGGGGTTCGTACTTCATATCGAAAATATCATATTTTCATAAAAATCATTTCCATATTCAAGCGAGAATATTATTCATCATAAAATCTACATTTAACTTTAGAATCTTGAAACAATTCCAACTTTAAAATAATTTCAATATTAAAATAGTTAGTAGTATATTTAAAATAGTTTAGATATCTAATAGAAATAGTTTGAAAATAAATAGTTAATTTTAAAATGATTTATTAAAATAATTTATAAAATAAATAGTTAGAACATAAAATAGTTTATAAAGAAAAAATATATTAAAATGATTTATAAAATGGTTTAAAATGCTATAGTTGGAATTAGAATCGTTTCTCTAAATTTTGTCCACTTAGACTTGATGTCATATTTCAACTTTAAATCAATCAATCTCAATTTCAATATTTCAGTTGATTTAAATTTCCATTTTTACATTCATTTCAATTAAATCCATTTACCCCAAATATTTAAATTCCAATTCAGACCCCCATTTTCAATGATCTCAATTTATAACAAATATTGAGTTCACAATTAAGATATAATTCAAATCAATGTTGATTCATAATAAATTTCAAAGGTGGGTGAAACAATTAAATTTCGATAAATTCGATTTACATTCAATTTCACTTTTATTTCACTTCAGTTACAACACTAATTTATTTCCCCTTTTATTTATATTTCAAAAATTCAAAGTTCAAGTTCAAAGGAAAAAAATATATAAAACATCGCTTATATGGTCTTTAAAACAATATTTAAAAGTTCATGGTTAAAACAACTTTTATTTAACTAACCGGGGTCGGTATATAATTTTCTATCCTATGGCCAAGTGATACTTAAATTTAATTTTAGTACTTTGGGAAAGGATATATATCATTTCAATCCAAATCAGGGTCATAGGTATTTATCATTTCAACCTATGTTCTTAATTCATTTTAATGATTAATCCCGGGTTTATTTGATGCCCGTAACATCTAGGGTAAATGATTGGGATTAATCAGCACAAACAATGGTCATATACGAACAAACGTGAATAACAGGTAAATTCACACAATTGACATCAATATGTCAAACATATCAAATTCAAGTCATTCATCACATCAATATATACAAACAGCCCAATATCGTATAAATTTACAAATTATCAGATGTCAGGGCTTAGACAGTAATTAAATGTCGAACTTTTAACTTAACTATAAAATTAAATTTAACAGTCAAATTATACTACACTATCGATGCAAATCAATATAAATATGCAATTTAAACTGTCAAACATCAATCCATACAATCATATCATGATATGATATTAATTTAACTAATATTAGAATACTTTAGTTAGTTGTGAGTGGGTTTAATCACTCACCTTTGATTTAAACGCATTTTGTAACGTCGCGTATTTTTGACACTCAAATATTTTATTTAATTTATTATTTTAAATATTATATTTGGAATATTAATGAGTTTGAATATTGAATTCGTTTATTTAAAACAACTTTTAAACGTTATAATTTATATAATTATAAAACGAGATCGAAATGGCGCGGTAGTTCGTAATATTGAGTTCTGAACTTTAACTGAATATACAGGATTCGATATAAGTCGGATTTGTATGAAACGAGAAACGTTGGAACCGTATCGATGATAATTTTCATATGAAAGAGAAAACTCTAGATTTCGTATTGTAGATTGTTAATTATGGCCAATTCAAATTTTGAAATAATCGCTGTGAAAATTGTTATTAAAATATAGGCCTTTAAAATGGCCATTGTGCAAACGGTCACCGATTTCGATGAAATTAGTTTCATTGGGATCGTAACGTTAAATTATTGCACGATGTTAAATGGCATGGCAAACCGATGTCGTATGTGGCCACGGTAGCCATAAATGCCTATTTTCTATAGCGTGTATTTAAATTAATTTAATAAAGAGATATTCGAGTATAACTTGAGCAGACGATCGAATTAGGCCGCGAAATCAATTCCTTTGAGTTCGTATCATCGATTATAGTCAGGATAGGTATATAGTTTGTTATTTTTAGAGACCGTGTAATTTGGTGTCCGAAATGGTATCGCGGTGCGCGTAAAAGTAGCCTACCGGGGAAACAGTCTCAGAATGCGACGAAACTGGTGCTGTTGGGTTCATATTGAAGAATCATTATAGGATTGCAAGGTTTCAAGTTGATTTGATTTATCTGGTGATCGTGGAAAAATTAAACGTGTGTTTATTTCTGGTTTTATAAAGTAATTTTTTTCATACGACCTCGGATTTCGACGAAACTTGTCCCACTGGGTCCCGAATACCTTTTTACACTAAGATTAGCCTTTTTATCAGTAAACGAAAGTCGTTTGTGGTGGTTTCTGCATGTTACTTCGCGGCGAAGTTTCGATAATATTATTAAATTCTAATTCACACCACATATATATCATCTAAACCCTCTTTCTGTCAAACCCTTATATCTGTGGTTCACAAACCTAGCCGCCACCATATTCTTTTCAACGGCTTGAAACTCATGCGATTCTTTCCCCTTTAATCTCGAAATCCATTCATCATCTCAAGAAACTTCCAGCGACAAGTATATTCATCTATTCGAGTTCTATGACCTAGACGGTGATGATCATCATCAACGATCTCTGGTGACCGAAATTGCCACTGCAATTCGCGACGTTCGAAGAGGATTTGGTGGTAGATGGCGGCGTCGAACCATACGAGGCTTGGGGTGGAGACAGCAGATGTGAAGCGCGTCGTTCGGCGATGTCAGATCCGCGCCAGGGGGTCAGAGTTGGGTGCGGTGGTTGGTTTTTCTATTCGGAGCGTGGGTATCGAAACACGAAGGAGAAGGAAAGCATTCAACCGAATGTAATCAACGCTAAACTGAGTTTTAATTTAATTATATTACTTAGTTTAAAGTTAAAATCATTTATATTATCTGCGTTTAGCAGGTTTTGAAATTTTACATGGTAAAGATACCTGAAACGCGAACAAAGCCTGCGAGAATAGAGAATCAGATCGGCCTATTCATCAGCCAATTAAGTAATTAACTTGTTAATTAGTTGGTTAGTTAAATTAATTATAATGCATATACGGCTGTGATCCCAGGTTTTAATAACATGATGTAGCCTTGGACAAGAGCAACAACAAAAGGTCAGGACTAACAAATTATCGGTTCTGAGTTCTTTAAGGAGTGTAATTAACTGAACATTTAAAACTGATTAGCTATATTAAATTATAATTAAAAAGGGTCAATTGGTTTATTAAAATCGCATCGCTAAATTTTTGATAACTAATTCATTTGTGATCAGAATGGGATGATTCAAGAGCCATTGGACTCACATCGTCGAGATCTACATTATGAAACAAATCTGGACTCGATTGGAATTAACTGGATTTTTAGTGAATTAAACTCTTGTTTAATTTAACTGAAACAAACCGTTTCAACAATGAACCAAATCAAGGTGAGTTAAACTCACTTAGTTTTTTTCCCATTTATATTTTATATAAATTGGGTTTTTATTTTGTGTGCTTTGCTTGCCAATGGTTGACTGTTTGCTAAATATAGATTCATTTGTTGATTTAACTGATGAAATTAAACCGTCGTTTAATTTCAGTGAAATACCAAATCGTTATTCTAACGATTGGTTCCAATAAAGGTAACTTACCTTATTGGTCACGCTTATAAAATAAACGTGTTTAATTGGTCGAATTGTTTGAATTGCTTGTGGTTGGATTAAATGGCTGTTATTTATTATTATCAGTTAAATGGTTGAATGATCTGTTTGGTGATAATCGTTTTGAATACAGGGAAGAACAGGTTGGAGGGATCCAACCAGATTCCTCAAAATATATTATTTATTTCATATTATCAACATATGAACTGTCCTGTTTGGGTGATTGATTTGATTGTGGAGTGTTGACTGAAAATTCAACATCTGTCTAGTTTAAACCAATGGGCAATATTGGTTAAGGATTTGGCAGCATATGGCTGATGAAATAAATTGTTTAATATTGATTCACCGTCAGGTGAGTCGATAGAGATGAAGTTATAAAATTTATTTTATAACTGGAGATAGAGTTGTGAGTATACTATTTTGAATAAAAGTTTATAAAAAGGAAATAAATATTTATTTTTATAATAAATTGTAAACTGATTTTATAAAGGAAATTCTGATGTTAATCAGATTTGTAAATATGAGATTAAGGAAATTAACCCAACGGTTAAAAAATGAATAATGGTTTTGTTGAGAAACAATTTAATGGAATTATCTTAATTAATTAATTATATTATAAATTAACTAAAAAGGAGAAATGACTTGGATCAGTTAATGAGATAACCAGATTTAAGTTGACTAAGTTAACAGTTTTAACTGGGATTGACCATTAAATTAGTTTGTATTGAATTAACCCAATAGAAGAGTTTAATGAATATTGTTTAGATTTTAGTAAGATTTTAAATAGGGTTTTATTTTTTTATTTTTGTAATAAAGGAATTAACTACTAATATAGTTAATGATTGAATAAATTATTATTTTTAATAATAATTTAGAAAATTACTTTTTTATGGGAATTCATTTAAAAGTAATCTAGGTGAAAAGAAATCCAATTGATCGGTGAAAGAAGTTTATCAACAGGTTTTGTTTAAACCTGAGTTTTATAACAAAGTTATAAAAAAAAGGGATTTTTAAGCAAATATTATAGCTTAAATAAATGTCACTTAATTATTTGAATTAAGTAAAAGGAAATTGAGATAAAAGGTTTTATAATAAACCAGAGGTATATGAAAGAGGTTTGAGGCGTTATATCGTTAATTCTAAATTAACGTTATTTAAGAATGTGATTAAATAAAAGTGGGAGATTAAAATGAAATATTGGGTTTTGGGATTTCAACTTATATTTATTTTCAGATATGAACGTTGTTGACTAAGGTCTGAGAGGTAATTAAAATACCCCAACTTGGACGACATCAGGATTAACTAAGGATGATATTAGTTGAAATGGGAAATGAAGTTAGTAATGATATATTTTTTCCATTAAAGAAATAATAAGGCGATGTTTAGTGAAGATTTAGAAAAATACAAAATGATGATTCCAAAGAGAAAAAGAAAAATAAGGGGATTGCGTGGAATTATAGCGACGTTTTAGAGCGAGAAAGGAAACGTAAAGTTTTGATTTATTTAAGCGTTGTTTATTGTTTTCAAGTAATAAATGATATTTCGTAACATCGGTTTACGAGTAATAAGTTAAAGTGATTTTCCAATATTATATAATATAAAATGTGGCTAATGTTTTGTAAGTGGATAGAGACAACTGAATATGATATAGGACTTTCCTAAGGATTGAAAAGAATTTGTGTAAAGAAAATCTTCAGTTAAGTAAGAAGCGAAAAGTTATATTTGCAATAGCGAGATATTTAAGGGTTTTCAATTTACCTTTATTTTGATCAAAAGGCCAAGTGGTGCTGAATACTGAACCAGTGAACTCATTGGATTGTCATGATTGAAACACTGATTATTTTGATAGTTAAATCACCGATTATCAAATCTGTCCAATACGATTGTTGGTACGGAAAGACCGGGACCGAATTTATATTCGAAAACCATTCCGACCAACAAATACGTGAAGATACTAGAAGACGGTCAAGATGGAGCATTGAAGACCGTAGATCTTCATTACACAGAAGAACTACTAATAATCTATTGTTAGCTCCCAGAGATGAACTGTGGTTCCTTCATGGTTGGAATCTATGGGTTGCAAGGACTTCTCGCTACTGATCCATGGGGTAATTCCTATATTGGATGCAGTAGGAGAGTACCTTCGGTTCATCCTGTTCCTGGATGACTTGTATGGGCGAGTGTCTGACAGAGTATTTCCAGATGGTCACGTACATTGATTTTTACAAATGCACTTCTGTCAGCTGCAGAGTATTTTTGTGGACGTCAATTAGTGATTTGACGGATCTGCCGATGTGGCATTCAAAGTGAATGGTGATCAGATGTTTAAAAGTAAATTCTGACCTCAAGCCTCATCAACTGGGAAGATGACAAAAATCGGGTGTAACAACCCGGAATTTTGGGGCCAATTTAAAATTTTATTTTAAATAATTTTGTTAAGAAAATGGGTCAAAAATTAAAAATTATATTTTTAATAAATTATTTTATTAATAATGGCTGAAATATTAAGTTTATAATATTAATTCTATTCTGAACTTAAAAGTCTAAACATAGAGATGGCAATATTACCTTCAGTCTAAATTAGCATGAGCTAATGCAAACGTTTTTGAAATATATAACGAATGTTTTCCAACAAAAGTGCAATTAATTGATTATTGCATTTATGGTAATTTGAAAATAAATTCCAATTCAACAAAAAGATATGTAGGTGAATAAAAATGATGATGATGTATAAATCATTTGTGCATAGTAATATGAAGAATTTATGTTTGATTTCAAGTTATGAAAAATTTGGTCTTGTGTATAAGAAGTTTGAATAACACAATATGTTGTTGGTTTTCATGAGAGCATTATGAAAAAAAAAGGAAAGAAAGTAAAGGTAAATTTGAAGTTAAAAGAGGAATTTAGTTTTAATTCTAAAAGTAAATAATAATAAATTTTAAAAGATATTTTGTATGAATTCTCTAGAACCATATGTGTGTGTGTGTGTGTGTGTGTATATATATATATCTAACATAACTATCTGTATAAAAGACAAAACAACATTATTATGTTATAAAGAAAAGAAGGGAAGAAATAATTCACAAGATGCATTAATTCAAATAGGATAATAAATGAAAAGAGAGAAATATATGTTTTGGTTCAATTAGGATAATAAATGTATTCAAAGGTTTTAATGAGAGAAATATAGTTTTATGATTTTACGACCAGAAATATATATATATATATGTGTGTGTGTGTGTGTGTGTGTGTGTGTATGTATAAAAAATATCAAGACAAACAATATGCATGTATGTACTCTTGTTTATATGAAAAAAAAAGAATTAGAGAATTAATTATTACTTTTAAAACCCCATTAACATATGAATAATTATATTATAATTTTCTATACGTAAATAAGGTACTGTTATTATAAATTAGGTAAGTGCAAATTATAGATTTGGATTTGAATGTACTCTATTAATGATAGGTATATGTTAAGGTTTTCCATAATAAATGGGGAATAAATGGCTGTGATTTTTGAATTGTTAGCAGTAAATTGGAATTAATTGCAGTAATTGTAAAGATTACAACTGACTTAAATAAGAATTAAGATTGTAATCATGTATTTTATAGGCAAATTAATAGGACATATAAACGTCAAAAGTTTATATATAAAGTAAGTAAATTTGTAATAAAAAGGAAGAAATAGAACATAACATACGGGAAACAGAAATTCAATCTTGTACAATTCTCTTTAATAAATTACCTACCTATTTCCTAACCTTAGACCCACTCTAAACCAAAATCTACGTTCTTTCTTCTTCCTCTCAACAATGGCTGCCTCTTCTCTCCACTCCTTTCTTCCTCCAAATTAAAATCAAAATAAAGACTCTCTTCTATGAAAGAAAAAATTTATTTAAAGAAGAGAATTGGGGAATCAACACCAAACTAGAATTGTGCATTGAAACGGATCTACAACAACGACATCTACCTTTCTAAATCAAATTATTCTTTCTAAGCTTCGCAAGGTGAGAATTTTATTTTTAAATTTAATTTATTTAATTATTATTTGCATGGTTGTTAATCGTAGATCTAATAAGACATGATATTTAGAACATGGATCCGAACTGTTCACCCCGTATGTTGTTAAATCTGAATTGCATGAGATTAGATCTAAAAATTTAAGGATGAAATCTGAATTAATAATTGATTAAAATTAATTATGTGTTTAATCATGCCGTGTTGATCTTACATATGTCAACTTAAAACATCACCTTGTAATACCTTGATGCTAGTTATTTGATTTGGAATTGTTGTTATGTTTGGATGTTGTTGTTATGCGATGTGATGAAAATTTACATCCTATTTGATGGAAATAAAATAAGAATGCGACTTGTGGTGGAATTTACATCTCATTATGTAAAATTAAAAATAAGAAGAAATTAACACCTTGTTATTGTTTAAAATAAGAAATTTTACATTGTATGAGAAATTAACATTATTTTGATATTAATAATAAGTAATTTTACCGCATATAGGATGTTATTAACATTTTTAATGTTAATATTATAAAAATTAAACCGTAGGATGTTATTAACATTTTTAATGTTAATATTATAAAAATTCAACCATAGGATGCTATTAACATTTTTAATGTTAATATTATAAAAATTCAACCGTAGGATGTTATTAACATTTTTAATGTTAATATTAGAAAAATTCAACCGTAGGATGTTATTAAAAATTTTAATGTTAATATTATAAAAATTCAACCGTAGGATGCAATTAACATTCCTAATGTTAATATTAAAAGAAATTTTATAGTAGGATGATATAACATTTTTTAAATGTTAATATTAAAAGAAATAACACTGTAAGATAATTAACATTTATCATTAATGTTAAAATTAAAAGAAATTACACCATAGTATGTTATTAACAAATTTTAATGTTAATATTAAAAAAACAATTTAACTATAGTATGACATTAACATTTTTAGTGTTAATATTAAAAAGTAATTTAACCGCATGGATGACATTAACATTTATTTTTAATGTTAATATTAAAAGTATTTACATCGTAGGAAATTGATTTTTAATGTTAATATAAAGGAATTTAACCGTATGATGATTTAACATTGATTTTTAATGTTAATATAAAGGAATTTAACCGTATGATGATTTAACGTTGATTTTTAATGTTAATATAAAGGAATTTAACTGTATGATGATTTAACATTGATTTTTAATGTTAATATAAAGGAATTTAACCGTATGATGATTTAACGTTGATTTTTAATGTTAATATAAAGGAATTTAACCGTATGATGATTTAACATTAATCTTTTAATGTTAATATATAAGAATTTACACCGTAGGTAAAGTTACATTTTTTGCTAATGTAAATTAAATAGAAATATTCACCGTAGGAAGATTTACATTATTTTTAATGTAATAAAAAGGATGGACTTTACATTGTAATTAAAGAGTAAATTTTACATTGTAAAGGGAGAATGGATTTTATATTGTAATTAGAGAATGGAAGTGTACATTTTATTTAATGCAAATTAAATACGAATGTGACAAGAATGAAAGTTTACATTTTATTAATGTAGATAAAATAAGAATGTAACATGGAATATAAACTTTACATTTTAATTAATGTAAATATTATAGTAATTTTCACCGTAGGAAATTTACATATTTTATTAATGTAAATATAAAGTACGAATTTACGATGGAATAAAATTTACATTTTTATATATAAAGTAGGAATTTACGATGGAATAAAATTTACATTTTTATATGTAAACATAAAGTAGGAATTTACATTGGAAACAAAATTTACATTTTTTTTATGTAAATAAGAAGTAAAGAATAGGGCATGTAAATTAAAATTACATTTTTAAAATGTAATTAAGAAGTGGAGTTTGCATGTAATTAAGAAGTAGAGGTTGCATGTAAATTACAAGTACATTTTATTAATATAAATATATAGAATTTCATCGTATGTTAAAATTTACATTTTTCCTAATGTAAATATATAGGAATTTCACCGCATGTAAAGTTTATATATTTATTATGTTAATAAAAAGAGAATTGACCGTAGGATAAGTTACATTATTTATAATGTTAATATAAAAAGAGAATTGACCGTAGGATAAGTTACATTATTTATAATGTTAATACAAAAAGAGAATTGACCGTAGGATAAGTTACATTATTTATAATGTTAATATAAAAAGAGAATTGACCGTAGGATAAGTTACATTATTTATAATGTTAATACAAAAAGAGAATTGACCGTAGGATAAGTTACAGTATTTATAATGTTAATATTAAAAGAGAATTGACCGTAGGATAAGTTACATTTTTTTTATTTATTTGCAAATAAAAAAGGAAATTTCACCGTAGAGATGATTTACATTATTTTTAATGTAAGTAAAGTAGGAATTTACACCGTAAGAAGATTTACCTTATTTTTAATGTATATAAAGGTAAGATTAAAAGAATGAATTGAACGATGGATTATAATTTACATTTTAATGTAAATGTAAAATTAAAAAAATGAATTGAACGATGGATTATAATTTACATTTTAATGTAAATGTAAAATTAAAAGAATGAATTGAACGATGGATTGTAATTTACATTTTAATGTAAATGTAAAATTAAAAGAATGAATTGGACGATGAATTATATCGTTATAAAATGATAATAACGATAAGAAAGGATTTTCAGTATACATATATATATGCGAGAATTATTTGGAAAGTCCGAGTTTACTCTCATTCCAAATAATGATATGACGTTCGAAGATTTGAAGACGGCAATGGAAGACCGACGATCTTCATATCGAAGGGGTAACTAGCGTTGAGGCCTTGGATTGATTTGCTCCCAATACGGGGCTAAGATGGTAGTTATTCGGACGTAGTGTTGATTTGTACGGATTAGACTTTCGCTCGGGCCCAGAGCATAAGTTTTAAATGGAATGTATGTCCGACACGGTACTCCTTTATATATTATATTTATTGATTTTCTGCCGAGTGTATGAATGTTTGGTGGCGGAGAATTTATTCTCTTGCTTAACACCCTTTTGTACATTTGGCAAAAGATTGATAGTAGGATATGGAGTGACGGTGTGGCATACCAAGATGCAATGATCAGGGCTTTTGTTGAAAAGCAGGCCTTGTGGTTGATGATCAAAGCATAGCCTGTTTAGGCATAGCTTTGTGTAACGTGACTTCGCGAGCCTCACACACCGGTTGGAGTCTAAAACGAGAGAAGGGAACGCAGGGAGAGCAGCACGTTTCTTCTAGCTAGAAGTGGTATTTGGGTTTTTACACGGCCCGACATTTTACTTATGTGGATGATGGAATGAGGCGCCTCGGATAGGTCCTATAGGACCGGGAAACGTATGTTCACGTATAACTAATCCGCTAAGCTGTATTTGCGGACCGGCCCTGCAGGATCCAAGGGTTAACTGCGGGTAATCCTGAGACATTAGCTAGAGTGTCTCGAATCGGTAAGGAGCTCCTCACTAGCCTTGACTCATGATGGAAACCCAATTTCCAATACGACCCTACGGACTTGATTGTATTACTAGTATGGAGGCATAATATATGGGTACCTATGCTTCCTAGGATTGATATATTATGATTGAAATTGTTTTAAACATATACACTAATAATAATGCCGCTTTTATCGTACCAAGCATGTTTAATCACCATAAGGCCGTAAAACCCTATCCTCTGGTTTGTGTTTGCATTGTGTGATAGGACCTGGGTCTTATGGTGATTCCATTTTTCCAAAAGTATTGCTACATTTACTGTAACACCCCACCTCCGTTAAGGTCACTCACAAAGGGAATGCCTTAACTTTGGTGGAGAGTTTTAGTAAACAGAACATAATATTACAAGACAGATAAACAGTACTTGAAAAATAATAACTTTATTACAGCGGAAAACAGAAATCAGTATGGTTACATCTTTATCAAAAACTCAAGTACATAAATATCAGCCTTGTTCAAACTATCAGAGTACAAAACTTTAAAAGCATAATCCCCACAGAACAGAAGCTATCATGAGCCAAGCCATACTTTAAGCACTTCAAGCAGAAGGAATCCGGATCAAGCTAGAGTATTCCCTCCTTAGAAAACCTGGGGGGGAAACGGAAGAAAAGGGGCGAAAACAAGCAAGGTCAGACATAAAGTCTGGCAAGTCCAGTGATTTTCAGTTATGAACAGATAATAGTAATAATGACATGAACATAAAGCTGGACAAGAGATAACGTAACAGAAGCAATAGATATACTTAAGTTAAACAGAAGAAACAGAATTACATAAGCTATTACTTTTCACTTCTCTGCACTAATACTAGTATAAAAGAATTAGGTGTTACCCTAGCGTTCAGACTACAACAGAAACGGTGTCAGAATAATTTCTACAGAAACAGAGTACTAGTAAATGGGCTTTTACCGCCCAAGTAGAAACAGACGGTACAGAAACAGAAACAGAGTGCTAGTATTAGGCCTTTACCACCCAAACAGAAATAATGGGCCTTTACCACCCGAACAGACGGTACCACACTGAAGCAGATAAGTATTACACCCAACAGAAACAGACGGTACCCCAATAGAATTAGATAGAATTAGATGTACCCTAAATTCTACCCCAAGCGATCGGCTCCCTAATACATAAATACCCTGTGCCAGCCCCACAGAAGGGTGTATCGTTCCCTAAAGTGGCAACCTTTGAACGACACAAACCTATTTATGGATGTCACGGCGTCTTACATCCACAGAGGCAGACCGGGATCCATGCACGCACATGACCCGGTTGGAACGCACCGTCAACACCCCTCGCCACTATCAGAATGAACCGCTTATAATTAGTTCAGTAAGCGTGCCCGGACCCTACCTACTGTTGGGTCAAAGTTTTGATATCAAAAAGGGTTACTGACAAATATGGGTCCCAAACAACAGATGACACAAGTAAATTCCCTCCTAGCCTTGTGTCCCCAGACTAATAGATTTCAGATTAACTTGTTTACAAGTTCAGACATACAGGGTTCAGATTTACTAGTTCACGGATCAGAAAATCAAATCAACAAGTTTTCAGACTAACAGATCAGGTGTACAGATTTAACAGATTTTCAGATTTGTCTAACTTTGTATTGGGCCTACAGATTCATGAACGGGTTTATTACATATATTAGTCCAGTTGTTTTAACCCTATCCACCCAACACGTTTTAGACATCATTTTTATCTCAGATTTGCATTAATTAGTTATTAATGCCCAGACCTCTCACATTAGGTTGCTAGCTTGTGGCCGCTGGATGGGCCGGGCGGTTCCGGGCAGACTTCTGCCACAAGACAGACCTAACCTCGTGTCTTAAGCACGTTATTGTTATGCTTACAACCTCTCACATTAGACTGACAGTTTGCGGCCACTGGTTAGGCCGGTTGGTTCCGGGCAGGTTTCTGCCGCAAACTGAGTCTAACCTCGGGTTCCAAGCATGTTTATCTTTGCGGCCAATTAATTAATAATTTACTATTTATGCGCATGCCCAATATATATGTCAATTTATTCATAACTATAGCCAATTCAGATTATATCAATAACAGACTAATTATATCAATTCAACAGATATAGTAGATAACAGGTTTAGCAGATAACAGATTAGGCATCTCAACAAATCTAGTTTAGCAGATTTGGCATTTTCAACAGACTTAGCAGATGACAGATTTAGCAGATTTAATATTTCTAAAGGTTCTATTTACATGCCTTGCCTAGTCATAAATTAGGCCTAAATTCATATGCCTAAATAATTGTCATGATTCACAATGTGATCATATACTTCCATGTTTGCATAAATTTACATAGCGCAGAATATGGACATAATTTACCACATAACATATATTCCAATTTTGGTTAAATTAGCATTGTACAGCAGATTCACATATAAATTATACCAAATATAACCATTAATTACCATGCATGTCATATATCCAAAAATCCCTATTTAGGTGTGTTTACACTTAATAGTCATCAAATCTTATTATAGATTTTAATCACATATCCTCCTCTTCTTAAAATGTGCCCCAAATCTAGGTTCATGTACCATATTCTAAAAAAATCAATTATTAAATTATGTCCCCAAATCATGGTATGAATTATGCCAAGTTATAGCCTTTAATGCCAAATATCCAAGATCCATTTTAGGCGTGTCCACATTAATAATTATCCTATTTTAGTATTGATCTTTTACGCCTAAGCCACACCTTCCTTTTTGTTCAAGTCATAGTCCGTTATACAAAATATGCCCAAGGATCTAGATCTAACATGTATTATGTCTTTTAATTCAGATCTTAATTTTTAATCTGCCTTATATTCCAAATTTACAAGTCATATATTATCATATGATAATCCCAAATTGACATATATGCACAGATCTAGATCTAGTTTACAACCTATGTCCTTTACTCAAAATCAGTCACAGATCAGTCCAATTATGCATCATTCATTGCATTGTCCCAAATATTTTTGCGTATGTAATTCTCTTATGAGATTGGCTCAGGCTCGTGGTAGCCTGGCTATAAAACAGAAAGCAGAAAAAAATACAGAATAAAATAGATCAGAACAGAACATCCTCAAATTCAGATTTACAATCATGTCACAATTACAATTAAAGTTTATATCAGAAAATAACTGTGCTTGCCTTGATTGGATTAAAGAAAGAACTTTAATTGTTGTAGAACCGTTGCAGAAGCTTTAATCTCTAGTTTGAATTGAGTTGCTTAGGTTGATGTTGATTACCTTCTAGTTTTGATCCCAGCAGAGTAGCGACGCCATTATTTTATTTTAAGAGGAGAGAGCAAATGGAGGCTAGAGAATTGTGTAAGAGATTTAGGTTAGGTTAGGGATGTATATATAGGTGTAGGGAGTTATTTAGGACCATTAGATTAACCCTGAACCATCAGAACCAACCAAATGCAAAATCTGCATTTGAGCGAATTGGCCCACGGGTTGACAGTTAAACACCCTGGATTGACCACTAGTCGACCCAGCAGGGCTCGGGTCGACTGCAAAAATAGTGCGGTTCGGCTATTCCCCCTCCCGATTGCTATTTTGAACTTTTTTTGGATAGTTATTTATTTAATTTTTTATATATATCTATATATATTTATCTCAAATGCATACAAACTTCAAGGCTTAATAACTTCTTCATAATTAACCATTTTCACACTAAACCACTTTTTGAACTGCGTTCACACTAAGCCATTTTTAAGCCATTCCCCTAAAACAAAAATATGGCGCTGGCAGGGATCGAACTCTGTACCCCTTGTATGCAAGTCACGTGTTCCAACCAAATGAGCTACTATGTCTTTTGCTTACAAACCTTAGAACAATGCTGAACATTATTCTTTAATTTGTTATCTTAATATTCTCAGAAAATACGGGGTGTTACATTTACGTTGTATTTACTGTTGTCGTGACACTTTAAATTATGCACGGCAACCCATCGGAATAAAACCCGTTCCGCGTTAGCGGCGTGGTCTTTGGATTCGCCAAATTTACTATTAGTTAAGTTAGTTAAGAATTCTCACACCAGTCCGACGACTGACCCGTTGTTTGTTTCCACCTTTTGCAAACTAGGGTGCCCTCTTTTCTACATGGGCAGTCGAGTATTTTGTATACAGGTATTCATCTCGAGCAGGATTCTGGATTAAAGCTTAAAGCTGTGTCCAGAGCATAGTCGTCTTCCGCTACCACAGTTATTTATTTCCGCTGCACTGTATTGTATTAAATGTAATGTACAAAATTTTACCTTCCGCTGTATTTTTATTGCAATGTACTCTGATATTCTGTACTCTGATGTAAACATTTTATACTATTTATAAAAGTCTGCTGTTTTTGTTCTGATGTGTTGTATTCCCAAAGTTAACGTATTCGGGTTTTGAACGGCCTTAGTCGATTTTGCGATCGATTTAGATCGGGCAAAATCCGAATCGTTACAGTTGGTATCAGAGCTTTGGTTAGCTCATATCTTTGGGATACAACTCGTTAGAACTGAACAAAAGACTCATCAGAGATTGGATTAGTAATTTCCAATAAGAATACTCATTAGAGATAGGATCAGCAGTATCCTAGAATGAGAAAACTCATTAGAGATGGGGTTAGTAATGCCCTAGAATGAGTTGGGAGTGACAATCTTATAATTAACGTAATTGTGATTATATATACAATCTAATATTTTATAAAACTAAATCGAAAGTTTAGTTGGTTTGTATAACAACTTTTAGCTCCGTTCCTTTTCGAGGATGAAAAGTTCTTAAGTGGGGGAGATTGTAACAACCCGGAATTTTGGGGCCAATTTAAAATTTTATTTTAAATAATTTTGTTAAGAAAATGAGTCAGAAATTAAAAATTATATTTTTAATAAATTATTTTATTAATAATGGCTGAAATATTAAGTTTATAATATTAATTCTATTCTGAACTTAAAAGTCTAAACATAGAGATGGCAATATTACCTTCAGTCTAAATTAGCATGAGATAATGCAAACGTTTTTGAAATATATAACGAATGTTTTCCAACAAAAGTGCAATTAATTGATTTTTGCATTTATGGTAATTTGAAAATAAATTCCAATTCAACAAAAAGATATGTAGGTGAATAAAAATGATGATGATGTATAAATCATTTGTGCATAGTAATATGAAGAATTTATGTTTGATTTCAAGTTATGAAAAATTTGGTCTTGTGTATAAGAAGTTTGAATAACACAATATGTTGTTGGTTTTCGTGAGAGCATTACGAAAAAAAAGGATAGAAAGTAAAGGTAAATTTGAAGTTAAAAGAGGAATTTAGTTTTAATTCTAAAAGTAAATAATAATAAATTTTAAAAGATATTTTGTATGAATTCTCTAGAACCATATATGTGTGTGTGTATATATATATATATATATATATATCTAACATAAATATCTGTATAAAAGACAAAACAACATTATTATGTTATAAAGAAAAGAAGGGAAGAAATAATTCACAAGATGCATTAATTCAAATAGGATAATAAATGAAAAGAGAGAAATATATGTTTTGGTTCAATTAGGATAATAAATGTATTCAAAGGTTTTAATGAGAGAAATATAGTTTTATGATTTTACGAACAAAATATATATATATATATATATATATTTGTGTGTGTGTGTGTGTATGTATAAAAAATATCAAGACAAACAATATGCATGTATGTACTCTTGTTTATATGAAAAAAAAAGAATTAGAGAATTAATTATTACTTTTAAAACCCCATTAACATATGAATAATTATATTATAATTTTCTATACGTAAATAAGGTACTGTTATTATAAATTAGGTAAGTGCAAATTATAGATTTGGATTTGAATGTACTCTATTAATGATAGGTATATGTTAAGGTTTTCCATAATAAGTGGGGAATAAATGGCTGTGATTTTTGAATTGTTAGCAGTAAATTGGAATTAATTGCAGTAATTGTAAAGGTTACAACTGACTTAAATAAGAATTAAGATTGTAATCATGTATTTTATAGGCAAATTAATAGGACATATAAACGTCAAAAGTTTATATATAAAGTAAGTAAATTTGTAATAAAAAGGAAGAAATAGAACATAACATACGGGAAACATAAATTCAATCTTGTACAATTCTCTTTAATAAATTACCTACCTATTTCCTAACCTTAGACCCACTCTAAACCAAAATCTACGTTCTTTCTTCTTCCTCTCAACAATGGCTGCCTCTTCTCTCCACTCCTTTCTTCCTCCAAATTAAAACCAAAATAAAGACTCTCTTCTATGAAAGAAAAAATTTATTTAAAGAAGGGAATTGGGGAATCAACACCAAATTAGAATTGTGCATTGAAACGGATCTACAACAACGACATCTACCTTTCTAAATCAAATTATTCTTTCTAAGCTTCGCAAGGTGAGAATTTTATTTTTAAATTTAATTTATTTAATTATTATTTGCATGGTTGTTAATCGTAGATCTAATAAGACATGATATTTAGAACATGGATCCGAACTGTTCACCCCGTATGTTGTTAAATCTGAATTGCATGAGATTAGATCTGAAAATTTAAGGATGAAATCTGAATTAATAATTGATTAAAATTAATTATGTGTTTAATCATGCCGTGTTGATCTTACATATGTCAACTTAAAACATCACCTTCTAATACCTTGATGCTAGTTATTGGATTTGGAATTGTTGTTATGTTTGGATGTTATTGTTATGCGATGTGATGAAAATTTACATCCTATTTGATGGAAATAAAATAAGAATGCGACTTGTGGTGGAATTTACATCTCATTATGTAAAATTAAAAATAAGAAGAAATTAACACCTTGTTATTGTTTAAAATAAGAAATTTTACATTGTATGAGAAATTAACATTATTTTGATATTAATAATAAGTAATTTTACCGCATGTAGGATGTTATTAACATTTTTAATGTTAACATTATAAAAATTCAACCGTAGGATGTTATTAACATTTTTAATGTTAATATTATAAAAATTCAACCGTAGGATGTTATTAACATTTTTAATGTTAATATTATAAAAATTCAACCGTAGGATGTTATTAACATTTTTAATGTTAATATTATAAAAATTTAACCGTAGGATGCAATTAACATTCCTAATGTTAATATTAAAAGAAATTTTATAGTAGGATGATTTAACATTTTTTAAATGTTAATATTAAAAGAAATAACACTGTAAGATTATTAACATTTATCATTAATGTTAAAATTAAAAGAAATTACACCATAGTATGTTATTAACAAATTTTAATGTTAATATTAAAAAAACAATTTAACTATAGTATGACATTAACATTTTTAGTGTTAATATTAAAAAGTAATTTAACCGCATGGATGACATTAACATTTATTTTTAATGTTAATATTAAAAGTATTTACATCGTAGGAAATTGATTTTTAATGTTAATATAAAGGAATTTAACCGTATGATGATTTAACATTGATTTTTAATGTTAATATAAAGGAATTTAACCGTATGATGATTTAACGTTGATTTTTAATGTTAATATAAAGGAATTTAACCGTATGATGATTTAACATTGATTTTTAATGTTAATATAAAGGAATTTAACCGTATGATGATTTAACGTTGATTTTTAATGTTAATATAAAGGAATTTAACCGTATGATGATTTAACATTATTCTTTTAATGTTAATATATAAGAATTTACACCGTAGGTAAAGTTACATTTTTTGCTAATGTAAATTAAATAGAAATATTCACCGTAGGAAGATTTACATTATTTTTAATGTAATAAAAAGGATGGACTTTACACTGTAATTAAAGAGTAAATTTTACATTGTAAAGGGAGAATGGATTTTATATTGTAATTAGAGAATGGAAGTGTACATTTTATTTAATGCAAATTAAATACGAATGTGACAAGAATGAAAGTTTACATTTTATTAATGTAGATAAAATAAGAATGTAACATGGAATATAAACTTTACATTTTAATTAATGTAAATATTATAGTAATTTTCACCGTAGGAAATTTACATATTTTATTAATGTAAATATAAAGTAGGAATTTACGATGGAATAAAATTTACATTTTTATATATAAAGTAGGAATTTATGATGGAATAAAATTTACATTTTTATATGTAAACATAAAGTAGGAATTTATATTGGAAACAAAATTTACATTTTTTTTTATGTAAATAAGAAGTAAAGAATAGGGCATGTAAATTAAAATTACATTTTTAAAATGTAATTAAGAAGTGGAGTTTGCATGTAATTAAGAAGTAGAGGTTGCATGTAAATTACAAGTACATTTTATTAATATAAATATATAGAATTTCACCGTATGTTAAAATTTACATTTTTCCTAATGTAAATATATAGGAATTTCACCGCATGTAAAGTTTATATATTTATTATGTTAATAAAAAGAGAATTGACCGTAGGATAAGTTACATTATTTATAATGTTAATATAAAAAGAGAATTGACCGTATGATAAGTTACATTATTTATAATGTTAATATAAAAAGAGAATTGACCGTAGGATAAGTTACATTATTTATAATGTTAATATAAAAAGAGAATTGACCGTAGGATAAGTTACATTATTTATAATGTTAATATAAAAAGAGAATTGACCATAGGATAAGTTACAGTATTTATAATGTTAATATTAAAAGAGAATTGACCGTAGGATAAGTTACATTTTTTTTTTTATTTATTTGCAAATAAAAAAGGAAATTTCACCGTAGAGATGATTTACATTATTTTTAATGTAAGTAAAGTAGGAATTTACACCGTAAGAAGATTTACCTTATTTTTAATGTATATAAAGGTAAGATTAAAAGAATGAATTGAACGATGGATTATAATTTACATTTTAATGTAAATGTAAAATTAAAAAAATGAATTGAACGATGGATTATAATTTACATTTTAATGTAAATGTAAAATTAAAAGAATGAATTGAACGATGGATTGTAATTTACATTTTAATGTAAATGTAAAATTAAAAGAATGAATTGGACGATGAATTATATCGTTATAAAATGATAATAACGATAAGAAAGGATTTTCAATATACATATATATATATATATGCGAGAATTATTTGGAAAGTCCGAGTTTACTCTCATTCCAAATAATGATACGACGTTCGAAGATTTGAAGACGGCGATGGAAGACCGACGATCTTCATATCGAAGGGGTAACTAGCGTTGAGGCCTTGGATCGATTTGCTCCCAATACGGGGCTAAGATGGTAGTTATTCGGACGTAGTGTTGATTTGTACGGATTAGACTTTCGCTCGGACCCAGAGCATAAGTTTTAAATGGAATGTATGTCCGACACGGTACTCCTTTATATATTATATTTATTGATTTTCTGCCGAGTGTATGAATGTTTGGTGGCGGAGAATTTATTCTCTGGCTTAACACCCTTTTGTACATTTGGCAAAAGATCGATAGTAGGATATGGAGTGACGGTGTGGCATACCAAGATGCATTGATCAGTGCTTTTGTTGAAAAGCAGGCCTTGTGGTTGATGATCAAAGCATAGCCTGTTTAGGCATAGCTTTGTGTAACGTGACTTCGCGAGCCTCACACACCGGTTGGAGTCTAAAACGAGAGAAGGGAACGCAGGGAGAGCAGCACGTTTCTTTCTAGCTAGAAGTGGTGTTTGGGTTTTTACACGGCCCGGCATTTTACTTATGTGGATGATGGAATGAGGCGCCTCGGATAGGTCCTATAGGACCGGGAAACGTGTGTCCAGGTATAACTAATCCGCTAAGCTGTATTTGCGGACCGGCCCTGCAGGATCCAAGGGTTAACTGCGGGTAATCCTGAGACATTAGCTAGAGTGTCTCGAATCGGTAAGGAGCTCCTCACTAGCCTTGACTCATGATGGAAACCCAATTTCCAATACGACCCTACGGACTTGATTGTATTACTAGTATGGAGGCATAATATATGGGTACCTATGCTTCCTAGGATTGATATATTATGATTGAAATTGTTTTAAACATATACACTAATAATAATACCGCTTTTATCGTACCAAGCATGTTTAATCACCATAAGGTAAAACCCTATCCTCTGGTTTGTGTTTGCATTGTGTGATAGGACCTGGGTCTTATGGTGATTCCATTTTTTCAAAAGCATTGCGACATTTACGTTGTATTTACTGTTGTCGTGACACTTTAAATTATGCACGGCAATCCATCGGAATAAAACCCGTTCCGCGTTAGCGGCGTGGTCTTTGGATTCACCAAAATTTACTATTAGTTAAGTTAGTTAAGAATTCTCACACCAGTCCGACGACTGACCCGTTGTTTGTTTCCACCTTTTGCAAACTCGGGTGCCCTCTTTTCTACACGGGCAGTCGAGTATTTTGTATACAGGTATTCATCTCGAGCAGGATTCTGGATTAAAGCTTAAAGCTGTGTCCAGAGCATAGTCGTCTTCCGCTACCATAGTTATTTATTTCCGCTGCACTGTATTGTATTAAATGTAATGTACAAAATTTTACCTTCCGCTGTATTTTTATTGCAATGTACTCTGATATTCTGTACTCTGATGTAAACATTTTATACTGTTTATAAAAGTCTGCTGTTTTTGTTCTGATGTGTTGTATTCCCAAAGTTAACGTATTCAGGTTTTGAGCGGCCTTAGTCGATTTTGCGATCGATTTAGATCGGGCAAAATCCGAATCTTTACATCGGGCAGGCAGCATGGCTATGTAGGTCCTCCCATTAGGGTGTATATTCACCTATCTAGAGAAATTCCTTTTGTTTCTTTAATCTATTTCGATGTTGTCCCTTTACGGGAAACGGTGGTTTGAGCCCAACCGTTGGTGATATACATTCGATACACTCAAGCGAAATGAGTGGTCGGTCATATGAGGGCCGGGTTGCAAGATGTTTTTGTTGAACCCAGTGTATTCGCCTCTAGAGATACACTATCGACAGGTGGTCCCATACCTTGTCAAGGTCGGAATCCAATCTCCAATAAGCGCCCGCGGTTTTGATTGTATACTATTTATGTGGAGTGTGAGATGCAAGCGTTCCACTAGATTATTATTTACTTGTATTTAGACATTATTATAATATCAGAAAAGATATTGATTTCAAAAATGTTTTGGGTTATCGTAAGGTAAAAACCATCCGTGTTTATGTGTGGATTTGGTCTTACGATTATCCTTTTCTTTGAAAAGATTTTAACTTTAAAATCAAGTTGTGTGTTATCTTAATACTGTGCGAGTTTTTCTCACTCTGGTGCACCAGACATACCCGGTGTTTTGTAAATGCTCGGGTTAGCCCGAGGTGTACAGGTTATCGAATGATGTGAAGAGACGAGCTGGAAGAGTCCAGACGTGTGATATTATATAGCTACTATTCCGCTGTGTGTTGTATCTGAGGACAGGTTATTATAACTGTCCAGATGTGTGATGTACTCTGATGATTGTAAGTATTTTAAAAGCTCTAAGTAAAGATTTATTTTCGTATTATATTTTGTTCCGCTACGATGTGAGACTCTTATTCTTTGTTGTGTTGGTTCTTCTTCTTCTTCTATTCTAATATTTCTTTCTTTCTTATCTCACCCTCTAAATTCTTTCTAATAACGTCCAGTGTTTTCGGTGTTTGAACGGTCGGCATGAGTTACGGTAAAGGTATTTATGTCGATTTCCGGGATCGAAAATCTTTGGGTCGTTATAGTGGTATCAAAGTTATTGGTTTAGTAATAACCTTGGCTCTGTGGTATAACTCGATAGAGATTGGGTTAGTAATACCCTAGGTCGAGATTGAGAATATATATATGAGAGCGTAATTGTAAATTTCATGTACAAATGTTTTGTATTGTGTTGGTTGATTGGTTCAAGTGCTGAGAAGCGTTGAACTGGCAATCGATACAATATTGTTTTGTAAAGAGGGTAAATGAAATAATTTTACCCGAAAGATATTTTTGTATAAAGGAAATAATTTTATCAATTATTGAGATATTAGTGTGTTTGATCGGTTTGAAAATTTGAATTGAGCTTAACTTGGTTAAGTGTAATTAAATTAAGAATGGTATCGAAATTAAATAAAACAGATTTAGAAATTGGAAATTAAATGAATGAATAATAATCAAATATGTGAAACCAAAATAAAATATTAATATTGAATGTGAATTCAATTGATTTGGTTGATTTTGTTGTATATTGTTTGTTGATTGTGAATTGTCTGTTATTGGATGATAGTTTGTTCGATGGGAATAATCAACAAATTTAATAAAGCTAAATAAATTATAAACTAAAGGATAATTTCCGGTATAATTTAAACTGGAATGAACTGAATTTGAATTTGAATTTACGATTTAACCCTGTATTTGGTAATGAATTGATATTATGTGTTTGACTTTGCAATTGGTGTAGTTATACCAGTTGATTAATGAAATATTATCTCAGAATTTCATATATCTGTTACTGATATGTGAATTGAGTTGAGTACAGGTGCCAGATGAAGTTGAGAATTGATTATATGTAACGACCCGGAAAAAGTCGATCTTGGTTATCCGATATACAACACATATCGAACATCCAAGGATCGAAAATAACCGAATTGTTAATGAAAGAAGTTAGAGGGTGAGAATAGATAAGATAGAACTTATAGAATAGAAGAAGAAGAAGAACATCATCATCAGAGTAAATACGAATCTCACAGCGGAACGAATAAAATATAACATAACTTTTGAAATACAAACAGTATATGTATACAATAACATTGCAGAGTACAACACTTACAATAACAACAGAAATAAACAATAGCTATATAATCCTGAAGCCTCCTGCTCCAAGCTCTCCAAGTGTATCTGTAAAATCCCAACTACTTGACTGCCCGTACAAATTAGGCACCCAAGAGTTTAGGGGAAAAACAAACAAAATAAACTTTGGGTCAGTCATGGACTGGTGTGAATAAAACTCCAAACACTTGATTTAATACAGGATATCTCATAAGACCACGCCGTGAAAACAGAACGGGTTTTTCCCTTGTGGAAATCCAAACATCTTTGAAAAGCAATATCATTCTGATGTTATAATAATGTCTAAATACAAATAGATATCAATCTAGCAGAACGCTTTAATCTCACGTTCCACATATACAATGTAAAATCATAAACCACAGGCGCTTATTGGGTGATTGGATTTTTTAACTATGACAAGGTATGGAACCACCTTCCGATCAGTGTACTCTAGGAACGATACACTGGAGTTCAACAAGAACATCTTGCAACTCAGCCACACATGACCGACCACTCATTTCGATTGAGTGCGTCGAATGTACATCACCAACGGTTGGGATCAGCAACCGTTTCCCGTATATATATGGGACAGCATTGATAGATTAAAGAAGCAAATGAATATTCTCTAGATAGGTGATTATACACCCTACTTCGGAGCGACCGACTTAGCCATGCTGCCTGCCCGATTTTTGTCATTTACCGGATGTGAGGCTAGAAGCTTCGCTTATCATATCTTCATTTACTTGGAATACCACATCATCATACCCGCCAAATCATTATCGATTTCTCTAACGGTATCACGGGTATGAAGCTAAGAGAAACGAATTCCTCCGCCACCAAACGTAATACGTTTGAAGAGATCAACATATATGATTCGTTAGGAATACTCTGTCGGGTATTCGTCCATACAAGTTGTCCTGGGACTGGACAAACCGAAGGCACTATTCAGTACATCCATCTTAGGCCATTGTTATCTAAGATTTATACAATAGTCCTTGCACTTTACTCCGTCTTCAATATATTCAGCATAATTGATTCACAACGCTTATGCTAATACGGAGTGGTTCTTCAGATAATAATCCAACCGGTCTCTCCATATTAACAACGTTAAAATGGTCAAAACTCTGACAGTCTGTGATTTAACTATCAAAGAAAAACACGTGTGCAAACAACGATCTTATTTCCAGATGGAAATTATATCGATCAATCATCATTCATATATATATATATATATTCTCATTTTCTATGTTTAGAAAATATACGTTATTAACACTGGAAAACATTTCCATAGCTTATTCACGTATCACTATTCTTCCACAACTATCAGTCCCTGACTGTAAACTAGTAAGAGAACAATTCTCTAAGTAAAAACCCCGAAGGCCGAAACCAACATCAGATCGATACTCAGAAAACTATTCAGCTTAACTAATCTCTAGTCAGTTTCTAATTTTTGCTTAACTCCATATTCCTTAACTCCATTCACTCAACTCTAGATCGCAGCGATCACAATGGTTACGCCTGATTCCTTCAGGAAACATCCGACCGCCGTAGGCTATCTGCAGCCCTGCGAATTATGCTAGCAGTCGTGCTAAATGGCAACTCTAACTAGTTAACTCTAACTGTTTAACTCTAACTGTTTAACTCTAACTGTTTAACTCTAACTGTTTAACTCTAACTAGTTAACTCTAACTGTTTAACTCCGACTGGTTAACTCTAACTGTTTAACTCTAACTGGTTAACTCTAACTGGTTAACTCTAACTGTTTAACTCTGACTGGTTAACTCTAACTGGTTAACTCTAAATGTTTAACTCTGACTGGTTAACTCTAACTATTTAACTCTAACTGGTTAACTTTAACTGTTCAACTCTATTTATTCCCTAAATATATATTCCTTTTTCACTTCACTTCTATTCATTAGATCCTCATTATAAATTGATAAGTGAATATATTTTCAGTGTTAATCCCGAAGGCCGAATCCAACATCAGATCAACACTTTGAAATTACTCAACTCAATCAACGTATAACAAGTTCCAATTACGCCACAACCATACCTTATTCTCTTTAACATTTTCAAATCGATTCTATTTATTTTCTAATAAATATTCCTTCTTTACACTTCTATTTACTCGCTAAGTAAATAATCGTTTTACACTTCTATTTACTTCCTAAGTAAATAATCATTTTATAAAAGCTGTTGGTTTTATAAAATCCTTTTATTTCAATATACATTGAAATGTTTCTTTTTACATCATAGGGTTTCTTCTGATATTTCAAATATCGAATAACAATGATAAATATCATTCAAACACACATAATCATCAACAGATTATATATCACATCATATATTACAATATATGAAAAACAGTAAAATAAATGTTGAGGAATCCAGTTGGATTCCTCCGACCTGTTTTCCCTGCATCCACAGATGTTAAACAATATAATTAACATCGATTTCACTTCGATATGAAATATTCTGATAATCAGAATCGATATCTGATCAACGATATATGTAAATGTCGTTATCTATAATTTCAACCAATACATAAGCAATTCAACCGAACAGTGAACACACAGTAATCAACAGATAACTATCAGTTCTAAGAATGCGTTATAAAAATATAACTGTTCAGAGTTGGTGAGTTTTACTCATATTGGACGATCATCGTTGATAACGATAACCATCGCTCGATTTGATTCAGACGGACAATTTATTTTTCCATAAATTGTAACAAGCTCCGATAGACTTCCAGTCAGTTCCAGTGTGTAGCCGTCGTCCATACGATCCCAACGGATCTTGTTTCGTTGAATTCCGATAACATATGGTCAAGATATTAATTATACAAGTTAGTACGATTATTTAAATTAAATAAAACGAACACTTGAATTCTAACTGGGCTCACCCTGAACAAAGGCCCAACCGCCACTGTATAAACCCATGAACCCGCCTCTTAACTATCTTCTTCCTCACTTCGAATATATCTTCCTTTAGTAAACACACAACGCAAAAACCATGGCCGAACTATCCTCCCCGCACAATCATCACCTCCACGAACTCAAACCCGACGGCCTCCCGTTCCTTGACTGCTACAGGACCTTTGGCAACCTCCCAACGCCATACACGTTTCTCCAAAAATCACACAGTAAGCCGCCAAGTCCACCTTCACTTTATATCCAATGCATCCACTTCACTTTGGCACCCAGATCTACACATGCCCTGTTCATCGCACTAGCGTCCCCCCATGAAGACAACTTGCACTCCTTCCATGCTATAACAATGCTACTCCATGCTTCATTATTTCGAACCGTTGCATGCCCGGAAACCAAACGAGCTGCACCCATGTAGCTTGCGCCTCCCTGACGTCCTTCATCTTATCCACTTTGCCAGTGACCGCAACCAACAGTGTGTGTATCTCAAGTCCCCTTAAACATTCATCACGCCCTTCCTCACGTACTGCTCCCTCCCCTTCTTTGCTGACCTCACCGCGCCCATCACTCTTAACACCTACCACTTCAGTAATGCTCACGTTTTGTCCTCCTTTACTCCATCTTTTCGCCTGTACTAAAACCAAATACAAACGCACCCCTCATCACCTTGCGTTGCAACAGCCAACCGAAAGCTACTGTGAAACCACCCCATCCCTTCACGTTTTAAAACTTGCTCCTCTTTTTTTTTGTGATACTCAGGTTTCGGTTTGGGGAGACAATAATTGGCGGCGTGTTTACAAAATGATCTTAGGTTTAGAAAAAGATTGAAGCTCATTTATATGTTTAAATCTTTGAGGATGTGGGCACTTAGGACTCCAGAAGTGGTATGTATGGTTAAGGGAAAGCCAAGGGAAAGACAACGTGGTTGAATAAGTGACTTAGGAATAAGTAGTACATACACATATATATTATTAAGTCTATTGAATTTCGTTAAGTAAAATCACTTCATGTCCGAGCTGGTACGGACTGAAATAAGGATACATTCGTGTCCAATGATGAGCCACGATCCCAAAAATAAAATAATACCGGTAGATTAGCTCATATTTTGAAACCCCACAATCGCTGATTAGGGGTGCGAAATACTCTAAATAAAAAGTTGCTTATTTAATTAATTAAAAATTACAATAAAATTCTAAAAATTAAATTATCACTACTTCTCAAATGGCTTGTCTAAATTCGAGGCCAATATTTAATTATAATTAAATATATCGATGAAAAACACCGAGCATTAATTCCTTAAAATTACAGAAAAAATCCTAAAAATATGAGGCCTTGACGTTTCACTAGACCTCTTCCTATGGTTTCGTATGAAACTTGTTTCGTTGAATTTGGAGTTCGTTTGACCAGTTAATCATTCAATAAAGGTTAACCCTATTTGAATTGACCAAAATAGTATAGTTGATTTGGGCGTTTATCGTTGCCATGATCAAACGGTAAGTCTGATTGACACACCACTTGAAATCCCGCAATAATTAATTAATACGAACCCAACGGCACTAGTTTCGTCGCATTCTGAGACTGTTTCCCGGTACACTATTTTTATGTGCACCGCAATGCCGTTTTGGACACCAAATTACCCGGTCTTCAAAAATAACAAACTATATACCTATCCTGACTCTAATCGACGATACGAACTCAACGGAACTGGTTTCGTGGCTTAATTCGATCGTCTGCTCCAGTAACACTCAAATATTTCTCTATTCAATTGAATTAATTAAATTATGCGCTATAGAAAATGAAATGGGCGTTTACAGTTACCGTGGCCACATACGATATCGGTTTGCCACGCAATTCAACACCGTACAATAATTTAACGTTACGGTCCCAATAAAACTAGTTTCATCGAAAACAGAGTCCATTTGAAAAATGGCTATTTAAAGGCCTATAATTAATTAACGATTTTCCATAGCGACTATTTCAAAACTTGATTTGGCCATAAATCCAAATCTACACGACGAAATCTCGATTTTTCTCTTCCACTAGAACAATATACTTCACCAGCTCCGTGCGTTTCTTGTTTCACAGAAATCCGACTTAAAATGAATCCTGTACATTCAGTTGAAGTTCAAATCGCCAAATTACGAACTACCGCGCCATTTCGAGCTCGAATTATAATTATATTATAATTATACATTCAAACTTCTTTTAAATAATCTATTCGTTATTCAAGTTCAATTCCAAACTGAATTATATATTTTGGGTCGTCCAGTTCACATTATATTATCAATTCACTATTTCTGATTATTTCAGAAATTTAATATATTATTCTATTATTTAAATTAATTAAATAATCCATATAATTTAATTAAATAACCATTTAATCCTCTATATCACTATTTATATAATTAAATAAATTAATTATATAACGTGAAAAATGTGGGTCATTACATTATAGTTGCGTATACTGCACATAAATTGGGAAAGTACGCTAAATAGCGCTCGAAAAGGTACGCCTATGCGAAATATAAAATTTTGGGGTTTAGATTTTTGTTTTCCGACCGTTGGTCGATGAATATATATTATTTGTTCCAGCGATATCGCAGATGTCACTCCATGCAGGGGAGACTCTACCGAATTTTCCCGGGAATTTAATGTGTTAGAAAATTTTCGATATTTTTGAAAATTTATATTGATTATAATAAAATGGTTTTGATTTAAAATAAATTGGATTTGGAAATTAATGGGTTTGTAACGTTCTTTCTTACCTTAGCAATTTCGAGGACAAAATTATTTTAGGGGGGGGAGTATGTAACGTCCCGTATTTTTGACAGTCAAATATTTTATTTTATTTATTATTTTAAATATTATATTTGGAATATTAATGAGTTTTAATATTGAATTCGTTTATTTAAAACGACGTTTAAACGTTATAATTTATATAATTATAAAACGAGCTCGAAATGGCGTGGCAGTTTGTAATATTGAGTTCTGAACTTTAACTAAATATACAGATCCGATATAAGTCGGATTTCTATGAAATGAGAAACGTTGGAACCGTATCGATGATAATTTTCATATGAAAGAGAAAAATCTCATATTGTAGATTTTTAATTATGGCCTATTCAAATTTCGAAATTATCGCTATCGAAATCGTTATTAAAATATAGGCCTTTAAAATGGCCATTTTGCAAACGGTCATCAATTTCGATGAAATCGGTTTCATTGGGACTGTAACGTTAAATTATTGCACGATGTTAAACGGCGTGGAAAACCGATGTCGTATGTGGCCACAGTAGCCATAAATGCCTAGTTATTTTCTATAGCGCGTATTTAAATTAATTTAATTTAATAAGGAGATATTCGAGTATAACTTGAGTAGACAATCGAATTAGGTCGCGAAACCAATTCCGTTGAGTTCGAATCGTCGATTATAGTCAGGATAGGTATATAATTTGTTATTTTTGGAGACCGTGCAATTGGGTGTCCAAAATGGCATCGCGGTGCGCGTAAAAGTAGCCTACCGGGGAAACAGTCTCAGAATTCGACGAAACTGGTGCCGTTGGGTTCGTATTGAAGAATCATTATAGGATTGCAAGGTTTTAAGTTGATTTGATTTATCTGGTGATCGTGGAAAAATTAAACGCGTGTTTATTTCTGGTTTTATAAAGGAATTTTTTTCATACGACCTCGGATTTCGACGAAACTTGTCCCATTGTGTCCGGAATACCTTTTTACACTAAGATTAGCCTTTTTATTAGTAAACGAAAGTTATTTGTGGTGGTTTCTGCGTGTTACTTCACGGCGAAGTTTCGATAATATTATTAAATTCTAATTCACACCATATATATATATATATATATATATATATATCATCTAAACCCTCTTTCTGTCAAACCCTTATATCCGTGGTTCGCAAACCTAGCCGCCACTATATTCTTTTCAACGGCCTGAAACTCATGCGATTCTTTCCCCTTTAATCTCGAAATCCATTCATCATCTCAAGAAACTTCTAGCGACAAGTATATTCATCTAGTCGAGATCTATGACCTAGACGGTGATGATCATCATCAACGATCTCTGGTGACCGAAATTGCCACTGCAATTCACGACGTTCGAAGAGGATTTGGTGCTAGATGGTGGCGTCGAACCATAAGGGGCTTGGGGCGGAGGCAGCAAATATGAAGGGGCATCATTCGGCGATGTCAGATCCGCGCCAGGGGGCAGAGTTGGATGCGGTGGTTCGGTTTTTCTGTTCGGAGCGTGGGTATCGAAACACGAAGGAGATGGAAAGCGTTCAACCGAATGTAATCAACGTTAAACTGAGTTTTAATTTAATTATATTACTTAGTTTAAAGTTAAAATCATTTATATTGTCTGCGTTTAGCAGGTTTTGAAATTTTACACGGTAAAGATACGTGAAATGCGAACAAAGCCTGGGAAAATAGAGAATCAGATCGGCCTATTCATCAGCCAATTAAGTAATTAACTTGTTAATTAGTTGGTTAGTTAAATTAATTATAACGCATATACGGCTGTGATCCCAGGTTTTAATAACATGACGTAGCCTTGGACAAGAGCAACAACAAAAGGTCAGGACTAACAAATTATCGGTTCTGAGTTCTTTAAGGAGTGTAATTAACTGAACATTTAAAACTGATTAGCTATATTAAATTATAATTAAAAAGGGTTAATTGGTTTAATAAAATTGCATCGCTAAATTTTTGATAACTAATTCATTTGTGATCAGAATGGGATGATTCAAGAGCCGTTGGACTCACATCGTCGAGATCTACATTATGAAACAAATCTGGACTCGATTGGAATTAACTGGATTTTCAGTGAATTAAACTCTTGTTAATTTAACTGAAACAAACCGTTTCAACAATGAACCAAATCAAGATGAGTTAAACTCACTCAGTTTTTTTCCCATTTATATTTTATATAAATTGGGTTTTTATTTTGTGTGCTTTGCTTGCTAATGATTGACTGTTTGCTAATTATAGATTCATTTGTTGATTTAACTGATGAAATTAAACCGTCGTTTAATTTCAGTGAAATACCAAATCGTTATTCTAACGATTGGTTCCAATAAAGGTAACTTACCTTGTTGGTCACGTTTATAAAATAAACGTGTTTAATTGGTTGAATTGTTTGAATTGCTTGTGGTTGGATTAAATGGCTGTTATTTATTATTATCAGTTAAATGGTTGAATGATCTGTTTGGTGATAACCGTTTTGAATACAGGGAAGAACAAGTTGGAGGGATCTAACCGGATTCCTAAAAATATATTATTTATTTCATATTATCAACATATAAACTGTCCTATTTGGGTGACTGATTTGATTGTGGAGTGTTGACTGAAAATTCAACATCTGTCTAGTTTAAACCAATGGGCAATATTGGTTAAGGATTTGGCAACATATGGCCGATGAAATAAATTGTTTAATATTGATTCACCATCAGGTGAGTCGATAGAGATGAAGTTATAAAATTTATTATATAACTGGAGATAGAGTTGTGAGTATATTATTTTGAATAAAAGTTTATAAAAAGGAAATATTTATTTATTTTTATAATAAATTGTAAATTGATTTTATAAAGGCAATTCTGATGTTAATCAGATTTGTATAGGAAATTAACCTAACGGTTAAAAAGTGAATAATGGTTTTGTTGAGAAACAATTTAATGGAATTATCTTAATTAATTAATTATATTATAAATTAATTAAAAAGGAGAAATGAATAGGATCGGTTAATGAGATAACCAGATTTAAGTTGACTAAGTTAACAGTTTTAACTGGGATTGACCATTAAATTAGTTTGTATTGAATTAACCCAATAGAAGAGTTTAATGAATATTGTTTAGATTTAAATAAGATTTTAAATAGGGATTTTTTATTTATTTTAGTAATAAAGGAATTAACTACTAATGTAGTTAATGATTGAATAAATTATTATTTTTAATAATAATTTAGAAAATTACTTTTTCATGGGAATTCATTTAAAAGTAATCTAAGTGAAAAGAAATCCAATTGATCGGTGAAAGAAGTTTATCAACAGGTTTTGTTTAAACCTGAGTTTTATAACAAAGTTATAAAAAACGGGATTTTTAAGCAAATATTATAGCTTAAATAAATGTCACTTAATTATTTGAATTAAGTAAAAGGAAATTGAGATAAAAGGTTTTATAATAAACCAGAGTTATATGAAAGAGGTTTGAGGCGTTATATCGTTAATTCTAAATTAACGTTATTCAAGAATGTGATTATATAAAAGTAGGAGATTAAAATGAAATATTGGGTTTTGGGATTTCAATTTATATTTATGTTCAGATATGAACGTTGTTGACTAAGGTCTGAGAGGTAATTAAAATACCCCAACTTGGACGACATCAGGATTAACTGAGGATGATATTAGTTGAAATGGGAAAGGAAGTTAGTAATGATTTATTATTTCCATTAAGGAAATAATAAGGCGGTGTTTATTTAAGATTTACAAAAATATAAAATGATGATTCCAAAGAGAAAAAGAAATATAAGGGGATTGTTGGAATTATAGCGACGTTTTAGAGCGAGAAAGGAAACGTAAAGTTTTGATTTATTTTATCAAAATAAGCGTTGTTTATTGTTTTAAAGTAATAAATGATATTTCGTGACATCGGTTTACGAGTAATAAGTTAAAGTGATTTTCCAATATTATATAATATAAAATGTGGCTACTGTTTTGTAAGTGGATAGAGACAACTGAATATGATATAGGGCTTTCCTAAGGATTGAAAAGAATTTGTGTAAAGAAAATCTTAAGTTAAGTAAGAAGCGAAAAGTTATATTTTCAATAGCGAGATATTTAAGGGTTTTAAATTTACCTTTGTTTTAATCAAAAGGCCAAGTGGTGCTGAATACTGAACCAGTGAACTCATTGGATTGTCATGATTGAAACACTGATTATTTTGATAGTTAAATCACCGACTATCAAATCTGTCCAATACGATTGTTGGTACGGAAAGACCGGGAACGAATTTATATTCGAAAACCATTCCGACCAACAAATACGTGAAGATACTAGAAGACGGTCGAGATGGAGCATTGAAGACCGTAGATCTTCATTACATGGAAGAACTACTAATAATCTATGGTTAGATCCCAAAGATGAACTGTGGTTCCATCGTGGTTGGAATCTCTGGGTTGCAAGGACTACTCGCAACTGATCCATGGGGTGATTCCTATATTGGATGCTGTAGGAGAGTACCTTTGGTTCATCCTGTTCCTGGATGACTTGTATGGACGAGTGTTTGACAGAGTATTTCCAGATGGTCACGTACATTGATTTTTACGAACGTACTTCTGTCAGCTGCAGAGTATTTTTGTGGACGTCAATTAGTGATTTGACGGATCTGACGATGTGGTATTCAAAGTGAATGGTGATCAGATGTTTAAAAGTAAATTCTGACCTCAAGCCTCATCAACTGGGAAGATGACAAAAATCGGGCAGGTAGCATGGCTATGTGGGTCGCTCCCATTAGGGTGTATATTCACCTATCTAGAGAAATTCCTTTTGTTTCTTTAATTTATTTCGATGCTGTCCCTTTTCGGGAAACGGTGGTTTGAGCCCAATCGTTGGTGATATACATTCGATACACTCAAGCGAAATGAGTGGTCGGTCATGTGAGGGCCAGGTTGCAAGATGTTCTTGTTGAACCCAGTGTATTCGCCTCTAGAGATACACTATCAGCAGGTGGTCCCATACCTTGTCAAGGTCGGAATCCAATCTCCAATAAGCGCCCGCGGTTTTGATTGTATACTATTTATGTGGAGCGTGAGATGCAAGCGTTCAACTAGATTGTTATTTACTTGTATTTAGACATTATTATAATATAAGAAAAGATATTGATTTCAAAAATGTTTTGGGTTATCGTAGGGTAAAAACCGTCTGTGTTTATGTGTGGATTTGTTCTTACGATTATCCTTTTCTTTGAAAAGATTTTAACTTTAAAATCAAGTTGTGTGTAACCTTAATACTGTGCGAGTTTTTCTCACTCTGGTGCACCAGACTGACCCGGTGTTTCGTAAATGCTCGGGTTAGCTCGAGGTGTACAGGTTCAGGTTATCGAATGATGTGAAGAGACGAGCTGGAAGAGTCCACACGTGTGATATTATATAGCCACTATTCCGCTGTGTGTTGTATCTGAGGATAGGTTATTATAACTGTCCAGATGTGTGATGTACTCTGATGATTGTAAGTATTTTAAAAGCTCTCGTAAAGATTTATTTCTATATTATATTTTGTTCCGCTGCGATGTGAGACTCTGATTCTGTGTTGTGTTGGTTCTTCTTCTTCTATTCTAATATTTCTTTCTTTCTTATCTCACCCTCTAAATTCTTTCTAATAACGTTCAGTGTTTTCGGTGTTTGAAAGGTCGGCATGAGTTACGGTAAAGGTATTTATGTCGATTTCCGGGACTGAAAATCTCTGGGTCGTTACACATTTGAACTCCAAAATAGGCCCAAAATTTGATAGTTCCCAAATCCAACAAAACTAACTTCACCATGTCCGTGATTTCGATACGATTCCAACGCAACGAACCGCACGTCAATATGAGTTCGTATGAAAAAGTTATTCATGTTTCCGCAATTTGAAAATTGAATTAAAACCAAATAAACAAACAAACTTTTACCAATTGAAATGCCACGTCACCACCTTATTCCATCTTCTTCTACCCAGCGTTTCTCCCAGGTCTTGACTCACTTTTAGAACCCACCATGACCAAATATTCTCACAGTCATATCTTCCTCTATTCTCAACGAAATTCAGCACCGTCGGATCCCACGAACTTCACTTCGCATAACCTTCCTCCCCGACACCACGAAGTTTAACTCGGCCTCACCCAAAATTTTGTTTTCCTAGGCTTATAATGCACAGTACAGTAAAGTTCCAACACTTATTGTCGTCGAATCCCATCAAAATCGCACAAGGATGTAATTTCATGTCACAAACTTGAATGTGGTATCAGATTCGTGAATCAATCCCTAAATTTGTTAGAAATCCGAACCCTAGGTCCTTATCTCTTCACTGCAAAAACGTCGACCAAGGGATTTTCATGACGCACCTTGCATAACTCATATAGTGTAGTGACCCGTAAATCCGCAATATCAGAGTTGACTACATACATCATACATCCAACCCAAATATCACGAAAATACGAATCATTTTTTAGAAGAAAAGGTAGAAGAACAGAAACACAACACAGAATCTCACATCACAGCGGAATAAAATATAATATATAACAGCTTTTGAAATACAAAATTTGACTATATATACATAACATTATCATTAGAGTACAACACTTACAATACAGCGGAAATAACACTAGATAACTATCGTTGAAGCCTCCTGCTCCAAGCTCCTCCAAGAATATCTGTAAATCCTGAACTACTTGGCTGCTCGTACAAATTTGAGCACCCAAGAGTTTAGGGAAAACATAGAAAATAAACACCGGGTCAGTCATGGGACTGTATGAATAAACAATTTTGAAACAGCTTTAGGCAATAAACGATATCTCATAAGACCACCCCATATAACAGAACGGGGTTTTCCCCTATGAGAATCCAAAATATCTTTATATCAAAAGCCTTTTGATATTACAATAGTGTCTAAATCAAATAAATAGAATCTAGTGGAATGCTTTCATCTCACGTTTCACATATAATATACAATCAAAACCGCGAGCACATATTAGGGATTTGATTTCCAACTATGACAAGGTATGGAACCACCTTCCGCTAGTGTATCTCGAGAGGAGAATGCACTGGGTTAAACAAGAACATCTTGTAACCCGGCCACACATGACCGACCACTCATTTAGCTTGAGTGTATCAAATGTATATCACCAACGGTTGGATCAGCAACCATTTCCCGATAAGGGACAACATCGAATAGAATCTCTAGATATGTGATTATACACCCTAATGGGAGCTACCCACATAGCCATGCTACCTGCCCGATTTTTGTCATTTCCCGGTTGTTGAGGCCTGAGGCTACGATTACTTCTCTCATTGATAATTACTTTGAATGCCACATTATCAGATCCGTTAATCATTAATTGGTTTACACAAATATTTTGGATGTTATGCTAAGGGAATAAATCCGTTGCAACCATATATATTTATACAGACCAACCCATTCGATCATTGGAAATATTCTGTCAGACATTCGTCCATATATGTTCGTTCTGGGACTGAACGAAACTGAAGGCACTATTCAGTACATCCATCCTAGGCAATCTCTACCTAGGACTTATACAACAGCCCTTGCACTTTACTCCGTCTTCAATATATTCAGCATACGTGGTTTGCGACGCTTATGCCAATACGGAGTGGTTCTTTGGATAATAATCCAACCGGTCTCTCCATATTAACAACGTTAAAATGGTCAAAACTTTGATAGTCGGTGATTTAACTATCAAAGAAAAACAAGTGTTTCGATAGTCGATGATTTAACTATCGAAGAAAAACAAGTGTTCATCCAATATCAAACAATCCCTGAGCCATTAATTAATATTTCATTAATTTAATCACTTCTCCATTTCTTTATCAATATTTGTTAACCAAATATTTTCAATAACCATATTGGCCTTATACATTATTTGGAAAACATTTCCATATATCGCCTTCTTTTATTTTCTATACTTAGAAAATATCCTTTATTTATAATTGGAAAATATTCCAATTACTTATCTCTTCCACGCCCGTTTATTTTTAGACTTAGGAAATAGTTATTATTATATTTCCAAAACTCCACTTATTGGGTTAAAACGAATGTTTTATAAAACACCGTTACAACAACCCAAAATATTTCATTCAACTAAACTCTTATTCCACTATTCCTCTTCGAGACTGGATCCTCCTATTTATCGGTAAATAATTAAATCAATCAAGTTGGGGTATGATTACCTCTCAGACCTTAACTAAAATCATCATTCACTTCAAAACAGAAAAGACCCCTTATCTCGAATAATTAACATCACATAAACCAATTATTCATTTCTAAACCCGTATACGTTTCTCTTTCTAAATTTACCAGATTTAATTATAGATTTCCTTTTTGTTTATAATATTCTATTTTTAAGTTTGTTTCCTTATCGAATTCTATATAAATCGATACACTGATTTCTAACTATCAAATTTTCTTAAAAATATTCTAACTCCTTAAATTTTCGGAAAAATTCGCCATAACCTCCTTTGTACGGGGCTATCGGAAAATTTTAAACCTTGCCACACAGGCCTCCCCAATCAAAAAGAAAAAGAAAAAAAACCAAGCGGCTTGCCGATACGGCGCATAAAACCTCATATGTGAATTAAATACATACCTTTTTGTCAAGCATTCTATTTATATACCTTCATTAACTTCACTCCAAACCTTTCTCATGTATATCCATACATTTCTAATTTATTTCAACTTAATACACTCGTTTTAACTCAACTCGTTAATTTATTCGTTAATAAATTCTTTGCCTATTTCATTTGTATATTTGAATATAACATGTTCAAATATATTTCGACACACTTATAAACTAATTGAATTCTAAATTTCAATTCAAGTTCCATATTCGATTTCGAATATAAGTTCTCACATCCCATTTACTTTTCAAAGTTCAACTTAAATTAAAAATTCCATTAACAAATTTCTATTTAACTGTTTTGCCTATTTCACTTTTGTTTGAACATAACATGTTCAAATATAACTTTAATTTACTTAAAATCAATCCAATTCGCTTTTCAAACTCAGGTTTCACATTTGATTCGAATATGAACTCATAAGTTTAATTTACTTATTCAAAAGCTGAACTCAGTTTTAAACTTAATTAACTAATTCTTCTTTTGCTTAGTTAATTCCATTCAACAATCGAAAATATGATTTTTCGTTTCAGAAATCATTTCATTTACTTTACTGGAGTTCATATTTATTTTATATCCCCAGTCTGGATTTTTCTAATGGGAATACACATTTTTATTTCCTTAAAAATCCTTTTATTTCTTTAAATAAACCCTTATGGTTTATAACGGTTCTGGAGCTGTTTTTCTGAAAATTTGATTTTGACATAACTCAAAACCTATACGACGAAATTCAGATTTTTCTCTTTCATTAGAAAACTATTATTCAACCGGTCCTGACGATTCTTGTTTCAACGAATTCCGACTTAAATTGAGTCATGTATACTCAATTGAAGTTCGAAACGCCGATTTATGAACTGCCGCGCCGCGGCGAGTTCGTTTTAATTATATTTAATATATAAACGTTTTAAATTTCGTTTATATATAAATTCAACTCCATTCTAATATATTTTAATATATTTCAAACCAATTTTCCCAATTCAACTCAATAATTCTGATTATCTAAAATCGTCGATTTTTCCTTACTCTGTTATAAATTTATTTTTACTTCGATCTTCTATATTTAATTTCTATCTCAATTCCAATTGAATTTCCTATATTCAAATTCCATTTTAAATCACCATTTGAATTTCCTATATTCAAATTCCATTTTAAATCTCCATTTGAATTTCTATATTCAAATCTATTTTCAAACTCCATTTGAATTTCAATATTCAAATCTATTTTTGAATTTCCTTTATTCGAATTCCATTTTAACTCTATATTCAATTTAACTTCTATTTGAATAAATCGTATTAATCGAATTAAATTCTAAAATCCCTATGGATTTATTTTAGTTCAATTTATATTCTGAACATCAAAATAAAATTCCATCGTTTATTATCTAAACCGATTCTAAGTTCTCAATTTAGATCCACATTTGAATTTAAATATTTAAATTATCCAAATGATAATTTTTCCCTTTTTATTTACAAATTCTACTTATTTCACTTGTTTATATATTTAAACAAGTCCCGATTTCAATTTCCTTTGAAATAGATATTTTCTACTTTGGGAAAATAGATTTCCCTTTCTAAATTCACACTTGTATTTTTATTTCTGAATTATCCAATGATAATTCTTTCCCCGTCATTTGTAAACTTTGTTTATAAATGAACTACTTGATTTTATTCATTTAAAACAAGTAAATATTTATAATCTATTTAAAAATTCAAATTCTATTTTAGAAAAATAGAATTTCCCTTTTAAATCTCAAATATCCTTTTCAGGACATTTTTATAAATTAACACTTAGGCCTAGTGATATTTAAAAACCAACCAACCAATTATTTATTTCAGGTTTTCTAACACATCATATATGACAGTATATATGCAAACAAATAAACAAACAGATAATATATTTTTGAGGGATCCAGTTGGATCCCTCCAACCTGTGTTCCTGCATCCACAGACGTTAGCACATAAATAATACCCATTCTACTTCGAGGCAGGATATCGTGGTATAGAAGGTCATCCACTAATATATATTTGTGGGGCGCATAGGGAAATCATCCGCTAATGGTACCGCAGGCATCCGCTAATGAGACTGCGAGAACAATCCAATCATCAACCCAATATATATATAATAGTCAACCCTAAATAACTAATATATTTAAATCAACCAGAAAGCATTCAAACAAGCAACAACAATTATTTTAACCAAATAAAAATAATTCTAATTAACAGGTGAGTGAGATTTACTCACCGTGATTTTAAATTGGCGGAACAAGATCGAAGACGTTTGATTTATATTCCATCCGTCTCTGGGAAAATCCATATACATTTCCCGCTAAGTGTCCATCTCAACTTGTGTTAGCAATTTTGACCTTGTATAAATTAAATATAATATTTAAAATTGTGCGAATTATGTGGACTATATATTAATTTTTCTTTGTTCTCCCTTAACAAAAAAATCAGGCTTTCTCTACTTAAAATATTATCATATACCATAATTCCATACTCAAATGATTTGTTTACAAATTTTATTTCTTTACTAATTAATTTCCTCTATATAAATTAATTTCCATGCATTATAAAATAATTTCACACCTAAATAAATACTTAAATTAATTACCTATTTCGAAATAAATTTCATACTCTAAATCATTATTTGTTATTGGTTTTCTACACTAAAAAGAATACACAAATTAAATTTTTAAACAATTAATTACCTTCTTCTTGCTTTTATATCTCCTTATTGACACGGCTTCGAATTTCCTCGAATCATCTCGAACGAGTTACACCTTATCGTTTCTCGAACCACTCGACTTAATCGATGAAAGCAATTCAGCCATCACCGATCAATCTCAACAGCCCAACTACCTTATTTATTTTCAGACATTTCATCGAACATCTGACTGCCACCCTCCATTCTTTCTCTTGCGAACTCCAAAATTTGTATCAGCCCATCCTTGAGATTCCAGCACCCATTTCAATGTCTTCAGGTTGTCTTTGAGTTCCAGATCTCCCAACGTACCTTCCCAGAACCACCGAACAACTCACGGTCTCTTCCTGAACCCCCCCTTCGACTTCGAGCTTTAACCCACAGTGGCCATCGCAACTTCCTTATCCCCAAATCACGATGGTTCCAATTTCCGATTCCATCTCAACATCGTGCGACAAACCCGAGATCGAACGAGATCTGAACTTCGAACCACTCGCGACTTCGGTGGGTTGAGCTCTAGTAAAACTCGATGCTCCAAAACAATGTTGAACGAAGGGAAAACTCGTGATTCGATTTCAAGTTTCGAATTAAATGAACGACGGCCATTGTTTTGTTATTCGAAGCTCTCCATTTTGTTCGGAACAGAAATGGTTTGAAAGGAGTTTAAAAAGGGAAAACCCGATTTCATTTGTGGATGAAAATGAAACACCAGGACGAAGGGGATTGAAAGGGTATGTGATCTTGGTCATATGAACATGGATACAACTTCTCCATGGAATATTTATTGTTTTTTTATTAATTTAAAAACACTTATGTATGAAGTAACAACTCAAATGACCCAAATGAGTTCCAAACTGGAATGAAATTTGACAACCTACCCTAGTTTAATATTCTGGATATGTTAGAACTAGTTTCGTAAAATTCCAAGACCGTCCGAGAATTTGTTATTCCTAATTCTAATTTAAATTATTATAATATAATTTAAATTCAAACAATCAACTCTTTGAAACAAAATTATGACTATTATCGTTTTAATATTCGAATAGAATTTCTATTAACTATTTGAATATTTGACTCTGTTATAAATTCCGAATTTAATTATTTTAGATTCTCATGTTGCGATAAATAAAATATTCGATATTAAATAAAAATCGATTATTAAATCGATACTTAATATAAAAATTTATTTATATTATCAACTCAATATTTAAATCCATTTTAAATATTTAAAATTAACTTGACAGGAAATCTGGGTCATTACAATCTTTCCCTCTTAAAAGAATTTCGTCCCCGAAATTACTAAGGTAGAAAAAGGCTACAAACCCATTAACTTTTCAAAACTCATTTAGTTGAACTCAACTCTTTATGTTTCAACAAATTTTAGTTCAACCAAAACTTTTGGTTTTCCTTCATTTAATTCGAATGATCTACAATCAATACATTCACATATGATTCATATTCAATTCATATTCCATTCAAATTGATTCTGATTAATTTATTTACTTCAATTTATTTAACTTGCTTAAGTTAAATTTAAATTCCAGAATTCAAATTCCCGGGTTTTTCATTTCAAATCCTTCTGAAATCACATAAATATATACATATATATTTATAACTAATTCAAATTCAAAACATTTGAATTTTCAACTTAACTTGTTTTCTTCCAAACAAATATTTATCAAAACTCTTCTAAGGTAGCAATCCATCATTTAGAAACTTGAAAATGAACACTGATGATGGTCGACTCATCATCAGAATTATTTTCCAGCCACTGAAGTGAGTTCAGTGCTTTCTCACTTTCAAAATCCAACTAAAATGATTTTTATTCAAAAATCCTTCCAAACAAGGCTATATTATTTTAATATATTTCAGAAAATATTTTCAAACTTCCCAGGATTTAAATTCCAAATTCTAGTTTGAATTTAATTTTAATTCATCTCATTTGTATATATCATTCATATACAAGTTATATTTGGTTATAGATAACCATTTAAATTTTTATAATCCCATTTGATTAAAAAAATAACACATCAAAACATCCATGTAATATAATAATTTCAGAAAATTATTTCTTTTTCTATCAAAATAGAATTTTTGGGTAAAATCATTTCATTTACCCACTTAAAAACAATATCATGTTCAATCTTCCGTTCAAGTATTTACAAACTCTTATCGACGTCGTGGCGTCCCACGATTCGATCAAAATTCATAAACCACTCAACAGACAAGTCAACACAATATAAAACAACTTTTATATCAATTAACAAATACGCTCTCTCGTATATATACACTCCACTCATTCTAGGGTACTACTGACCCTATCTCTAAAGAGCACAATCCCAAAGCCTAGGTATTCGCTCAACCTAAGCTCTGATACCAACTGTAGTGACCCGCAAATCCGCAATATCTTAGTTGACTACACACATCATACATCCAACCCAAATATCATGAAAATACGGATCATTTTTTTTAGAAGAAAAAGGTAAAAGAAGAACAGAAACACAACACAGAATCTCACATCGCAGCAGAATAAAATATTTGACTGTATATACATAACATTATCATCAGAGTACAACACTTACAATACAACGGAAATAACACTAGATAACTATCGTTGAAGCCTCCTGCTCCAAGCTCCTCCAAGAATATCTGTAAATCCTGAACTACTTGACTGCTCGTACAAATTTGAGCACCCAAGAGTTTAGGGAAAACATAGAAAATAAACTCCGGGTCAGTCATGGGCTGGTATGAGTAAACAATTTTGAAACAGCTTTAGGCAATAAACGATATCTCATAAGACCACGCCGTATAACGGAACGGGTTTTTCCCTTATGAGAATCCAAAATATCTTTATAGCAAAAACCTTTTGATATTACAATAGTGTCTAAATCAAATAAATAGAATCTAGTGGAACGCTTTCATCTCACGTTTCACATATAATATACAATCAAAACCGCGAGCACGTATTAGGGATTTGATTTCCAACTATGACAAGGTATGGAACCACCTTCCGATAGTGTATCTCTAGAGGAGAATACACTGGGTTCAACAAGAACATCTTGTAACCCGGCCACACATGACCGACCACTCATTTCGCTTGAGTGTATCGAATGTATATCACCAACGGTTGGGATCAGCAACCGTTTCTCGATAAGGGACATCATCGAATAGAATAAGGAATTAAATGAATCTCTAGATAGGTGATTATACACCCTAATGGGAGCTACCCACATAGCCATGCTGCCTGTCCGATTTTTGTCATTTCCCGGTTGTTGAGGCCTGAGGCTACGATTACTTATCTCATTGATAATTACTTTGAATGCCATATTATCATATCCGTTAATCATTAATTGGTTTACACAAATGTTCTGGATGTTATGCTAAGGGAATAAATCCGTTGCAACCATATATATTTATACAGACCAACCCATTCGATCATTGGAAATATTCTGTCAGACATTCGTCCATATACGTTCGTTCGGGGACTGAACGAAACCGAAGGCACTATTCAGTACATCCATCCTAGGCAATCTCTACCTAGGACTTATATAACAGCCCTTGCACTTTACTCTGTCTTCAATATATTCAACATACGTGGTTTGCGACGCTTATGCCAATACGGAGTGGTTCTTTGGATAATAATCCAACCGGTCTCTCCATATTAACAACGTTAAAATGGTCAAAACTTTGATAGTCGGTGATTTAACTATCAAAGAAAAACAAGTGTTTCGATAGTCGATGATTTAACTATCGAAGAAAAACAAGTGTTCATCTAATATCCAACAATCCCTGAGCCCTTAATTAATATTTCATTAATTTAATCACTTCTCCATTTCTTTATCAATATTTGTTAACCAAATATTTTCGATAACCATATTGGGCTTATACGTTATTTGGAAAACATTTCCATATATCGCCTTCTTTTATTTTCTGTACTTAGAAAATATCCTTTATTTATAATTGGAAAATATTCCAATTACTTATCTCTTCCACGCCCGTTTATTTTTAGACTTAGGAAATAGTTATTATTATATTTCCAAAACTCCACTTATTGGGTTAAAACGAATGTTTTATAAAACACCGTTACAACAACCCAAAATATTTCATTCAACTAAACTCTTATTCAACTATTTCTCTTCGAGACTGGATCCTCCTATTTATCGGTAAATAATTAAACCAATCAAGTTGGGGTATGATTACCTCTCAGACCTTAACTAAAATCATCATTCACTTCAAAACAGAAAAGACCCCTTATCTCGAATAATTAACATCACATAAACCAATTATTCATTTCTAAACCCGTATAAGTTTCTCTTTCTAAATTTACCAGATTTAATTATAGATTTCCTTTTTGTTTATAATATTCTATTTTTAAGTTCGTTTCCTTATCGAATTCTATATAGATCGATACACTGATTTCTAACTATCAAATTTTCTTAAAAATATTCTAACTCCTTAAATTTCCGGAAAAATTCGCCCTAACCTCCTTTGTACGGGGCTACCGGAAAAATTCAAACCTTGCCACACAGGCCTCCCCAATCAAAAAGAAAAAGAAAAAAAACCGAGCGGCTTGCCGATACGGCGCATAAAACCTCATATGTGAATTAAATACATACCTTTTTGTCGAGCATTCTATTTATATACCTTCATTAACTTCACTCCAAACCTGTCTCATGTATATCCATACATTTTTAATTTATTTCAACTTAATACACTCGTTTTGACTCAACTCGTTAATTTATTCGTTAATAAATTCTTTGCCTATTTCATTTGTATATTTGAATATAACATGTTCAAATATATTTCGACTCACTTATAAACTAATTGAATTCTAAATTTCGATTAAAGTTCCATATTCGATTTTGATTATAAGTTCTCACATCCCATTTACTTTTCAAAGTTCAACTTAAATTAAAAATTCCATTAACAAATTTCTATTTAACTGTTTTGCCTATTTCACTTTTGTTTGAACATAACATGTTCAAATATAACTTTAACTTACTTAAAATCAATCCAATTCCCTTTTCAAACTCAGGTTTCACATTTGATTCGAATATGAATTCACAAGTTTAATTTACTTATTCAAAAGCTGAACTCATTTTTAAACTTAATTAACTAATTCTTCTTTTGCTTAGTTAATTCCATTCAACAATCGAAAATATGATTTTTCGTTTCAGAAATCATTTCATTTACTTTACTGGAGTTTATATTTATTTTATATCCCCAGTCTGGATTTTTCTAATGGGAATTCACATTTTTATTTCCTTAAAAATCCTTTTATTTCTTTAAATAAACCCTTATGGTTTATAATGGTTCTGGCGCTGTTTTTCTGAAAATTTGATTTTGACATAACTCAAAACCTATACAACGAAATTCAGATTTTTCTCTTTCATTAGAAAACTATTATTCAACCGGTCCTGACGATTCTTGTTTCAAAGAATTCCGACTTAAATTGAGTCCGGTATACTCAATTGAAGTTCGAAACGCCGATTTACGGACGACCGCGCCGCGGCGAGTTCGTTTTAATTATATTTAATATATAAACGTTTTAAATTTCATTTATATATAAATTCAACTCCATTCTAATATACTTTAATATATTTCAAACCAATTTTCCCAATTCAACTCAATAATTCTGATTATCTAAAATCGTCGATTTTTCCTTACTCGGTTATAAATTTATTTTTACTTCGATCTTCTATATTTATTTTCTATCTCAATTCCAATTGAATTTCCTATATTCAAAATCCATTTTAAATCACCATTTGAATTTCCTATATTCAAATTCCATTTTAAATCTCTATTTGAATTTCTATATTCAAATCTATTTTCAAACTCCATTCGAATTTCCTTTATTCGAATTCCATTTTAACTCTATATTCAATTTAACTTCTATTTGAATAAATTCGAATTAATCGAATTAAATTCTTAAATCCCTACGGATTTATTTTAGTTTAATTTATATTCTGAACATCAGAATAAAATTCCATCGTTTACTATCTAAACCGATTCTAAGTTCTCAATTTAGATCCACATTTGAATTTAAATATTTAAATTATCCAAATGATAATTTTTCCCTTTTTATTTACATATTCTATTTATTTCACTTGTTTATATATTTAAACAAGTCCCGATTTCAATTTCCTTTGAAATAGATATTTTCTACTTTGGGAAAATAGATTTCCCTTTCCAAATTCACACTTGTATTTTTATTTCTGAATTATCCAATGATAATTCTTTTCCCGTCATTTATAAACTTCGTTTATAAATGAACTACTTGTTTTTATTCATTCAAAACAAGTAAATATTTATAATCTATTTAAAAATTCAAATTCTATTTTAGAAAAATAGAATTTCCCTTTTAAATCTCAAATATCCTTTTCAGGACATTTTTATAAATTAACACTTAGGCCTAGTGATATTTAAACACCAACCAACCAATTATTTATTTCAGGTTTTCTAACACATCATATATGACAGTATATATGCAAACAAATAAACAAACAGAAAATATATTTTTGAGGGATCCAGTTGGATCCCTCCAACCTGTTTTCCTGCACCCACAGACGTTAGCACATAAATAATACCCATCCTGCATCGAGGCAGGATATCGTGGTATAGAAGGTCATCCACTAATATCTATTTGTGGGGCGCATAGGGAAATTGTAACACCCCACGTCCATTAATGTCACTCACAAGGGAATGCATTAACTTCCATGGAGGTTATAAGTGAATATAGAACAGAAAAATTACAACAAGACAGATAGTAAATAGTACATGGAAATAAATAAACTTCATTTTACTGCAGCGGAAATTAAACATGTCTGTTACATCACAAAACCAAGTACAATATCCATCTTTATAAAATCAAAGTACATAATCCCATTACAATAAAATAGCCATTAAAAAGAAAGATAACAAGCTGGACTTTACTTCAGCAGTCCAAGCTTCGCAAGAGATAAGCGATCCAACTAGACTCCACTAGAACTTGGCCCAACCTGAGGACCTGAAGGGAAAAAGAATGGAAAAGAGGGGGGATCAGACATAAAGTCTGGCGAGTATGATAATTCCAACAATACTATTATCAAAGCAATCTGACTAAGGCATAAGCTAGAAAACAAGGAAATGTCTATGAAAGAGCAGATAAAGAACATAGACAATCACCAAGGCAACGCTAGAGATTATAGGCGCTCCTAATTACTAAAGGATAAGCACTTTACTGCACCACACCAGTCACCCTAAAGGTTGATCCCACTAGCTTCACTCAGAAACTTTCTTAATAGCTTTGTGTACCCCTAGCTGACTACATAGGTGCCGCCTGCCCCTATCTCCACTAGGTGTACCCCACTTCCCATTATTCGATCGGCTCCCTACTCGTAGATACCCGTGCTGGCCCCACAGTGGGGTGTATCACTCCCCCAAAGTGGCAACCCGATACAACGGAGATGCACGGCTTATACCTACACGATGCAACAACGTCTTACCTACCAGCCCGGGTCCACACACGCATATGAAACCCGTTGGACTTGCATTGCCACCGCTACCCGTTTTGGCCTCTTATAGTCAAGCCCAGTATGCGTGTCCCGTCCTCGACTTGGGTCGAGCCCACAAAGATACGTTTTGGGATATTGGTTGAAATGGGCCCCCAACATTTCCCACAAGCATTCCACCTAAGCTTGTCCCATTAAATTCATCCCACTTAACCCACTTAGTCATGTTCATGTGTGTTTGGTTAAGTCTAATCGTATTTCAAATGCCTCTAAAGGCAACCACTAAATTTCCTATGCCACCCAAGGCACCACTAGATTCCCATGCCCCACCACATGTTTTCCTTTCTAAATACAATACCATCCCGTTCATTGGGTCAGTTAGGGATAGCCAGGGAGGGCAGGAAACTGGTTTTCCAAACCCAAGCCTAGACACTATCCTCTCTGTCACCCTAGAACCTTCTGGTGTATTTAGATAGAAAGAATGTTGATTAATTAGTTAATTAATCTTTCCCAATTTTAATAATTCCCTACTTGAATTATTAATTAATTCCATTTTTCAATAATGTCCATAATTGACTCAATTATGGCCATCCATTCGTGGTATGCAAAATCATACAAAATTGCACCCAATTTATTAATTCCTAATATATCCCCTACCCCACGTTTAAACGTTTATTCGCAAGGTATATGTTAGACTTGAGTAGTCCAACTCATAACATACAAGGAATTATCATCACAACAACATGTATATGTGACTAAATAAATCATAGTAGGGGGTGGAACTTGCATAAGATTTTATATGTCATGGGTCTAAGGGTGTCACATAATATGATTTCAATCAAATTTCATAACTTGCATATGAACATATGTGAATCAACATCGTCTAATTTAACAACATGGTTTTATATGGGTACACCTAACTCAATAGGCAGATTCCCATAATTAAGTTTTATTTAATTATAGATTCAAGTTTATGGGTACACCTAACTCAATAGGCAAATTCCCACAAACAAGATCCATAAAAGTTGTAGATTTATGTGTATGGGTACACCTAACCTAATAGGCAAATTCCCATAACAAAATCTATTTTAATTCTAAAAGAAACCTAAACTTAAACATGATCCAATTTGCATAAATTTACAACTTGTACACTAATCATGATATCATAATCATATAGGTTCCAACATGGGTGATAAGGCGAGATCTATAACATATATGAGATTTGTAACATGACATGATAACATATGGCATAGATCTACAACATAGAATGATCTTCAACTTGGCATAGCATAGTATGACATGATCCTCAACATAGCATAGCATATAATTTACAACATAACCACATATGATAACATAATGAGACCCACAACATAATAGCATAAAATTTATAATTACAATCATATCACTTTCTTGTTATCCGTTTACAACTCAATCAAATTAGTTTGTAATAGTCTTGTGAGAATCATCATACTCACCGTTTAAAGAAGAGAATTAGAGAGAGAGTCTTTTGATTTGATTTGCGTAGATTTAGTTGTAGTAGATTAGGCTTTCTCCTCTTTTAGTTTGTGACGGCTACACTGAACTCCATGGCAACAGCATGTCGGCGGCTCTCCAATTTTACAAGTGATTTAGGGTTAGGGTCTAGCCACTTATTTATAGATGTTTGAATGTATTTAGGCCCTTAGATTAATCCTAGAACTAATTAGAGCCATCAGATTTCGTCCAAGCCCACAGACTCAGCACACAACAAAACTGGCCGCCGTTTTTTTTTTTCAGGGGGGGGTCGACACATGGGTCGACCCCTGGGTCAACCCCTAGGGGGGGTCAACCCCCAGGGTCTGGCGGGAATTCTCCCGCCCTTTTCTGAAACGCTGAAAATCTGTTTCAAAATTCTGAAAACTTCATTGGGCCATAACTCCTTCATACGAACTCCGATTTACAAAATTTCGGACTCTATTTCGCGTATTTTTCCGAGACGAACACAATGGGGCAACCCGTTTCCCAAAATTCTTTCATTTGAAATTAATTATTCTTTCATTTGTGAACTTTAGTATTAACCGTTTTACGGGGTGTTACATTCTCCCCCTCCTTAAAGGATTTCGACCCCGAAATCTTCAAGTCAAGAAGAATGTTTAACCTAACATCCAATCAACCATCTACTCAACCATCAAACACTGGCATCCACTGTCCTTATAGACTTCTAATGCTTTTATGTTTAAATGCATAGTGTGTGTATATGTCCGTATCTAATGCAAAATCAGGCGGTCCACTGATTCAGTTGACCTCCTTAATGCAATTCATGATAGTGCCATGCATCCATTATGTATGCAAAAGATCCTAATTGCTTATATACTACTTCTATATGCGTGCACATCCCTTCAACCGAATGCAGCATCCATATGATGGTACAACCATTATACATCCATTAAACTAAATACATTCATTTATGCAATATGCAATATGTAGTGACTGAGCCGATCTAGTGCCTAAAGTGTGTGTATAAATGCATCCACGAGCAACCACTAGCAAACACTTGCATCCATTTTGCATCCATCGTACATAACGTGTCTCAAACACATGTTTCAACCATAGGATTATCCTAACTAAAGGTCAAAGATACTAACAAGAGGACATACTAAAGATGAGATAGGATAAGCTAAGCGATAAAGGAGAAATTAAAAGACATACCCTCAAAAAGAAAAGGGTACAACGAACGCATCTTCTCTTCTGTCTCCCAAGTAGCGTTGCTCTCATCATCTCCCCATTGCACTTTAACAAGTCTGACCTCTCTATTCCTCAACCTTTTGATCTCCGACCCAAGAGTGCATGTTGGAGCTCGTCGAATTGTTGCATCCCGCTCTACTTCCACCTCTTTAAGCAAGCTCGGCTCTACCACCTCCGCGGTATTGTGCAAACACTTCCTCAAATGTGATACATGGAATACGTCGTGTACTCCACTTAGTTTCTCAGGCAACTCCACCCTATACGCCATCTTCCCAATTCTTTCTCTTATAGGAAACGGCCCTACAAACCTTGGCGCTAATTTCCCAACGGACCCAAAGCGAACCACATTCCGTAATGGAGATACTTTGATAAAGACCATGTCTCCAATGTCAAACTCAAGATCTGTCCTTCTCTTATCAGCATACGATTTCTGCCTATCTTGTGCAGCTTTCATCCTTCTTCGAATCAAATCGATCTTCTCCGAAGTTTGTCTTATCATATCGGGCCCAAGTAAAACCTTATCGGTAGACTCCCACCAACATGTAGGCGAACGGCAAGGCCTTCCATAAAGAGCTTCGAAAGGTGCCATGCCGATACTAGACTGAAAGCTGTTATTATATGCAAACTCTACCAATGGAAGGTGCTCTTCCCATGTACCCCTAAAGTCTAGGATACAAAGCCTTAAAAGATCCTCTAGAATACGATTCACCCTCTCGGTCTGGCCGTCCGTCTGAGGATGATATGCGGTGCTCAATCATAGCTGAGTCCCTACCGCCTCTTGTAAACTCTTCCAAAATTCGCTAGTAAAGATGGGGTCACATTCGCTTACAATACTTGAAGGAATACCATGCAAACGAACTATCTCCTTAATGTATACAGAAGCTAACCACGGAGCAGTCCTCTTACTTTTCACGGGAATAAAATGGGCACTTTTGGTAAGTCTATCCACTATAACCCAAATCCCCGTATTACCCTTTCTTGATCTTGGTAATCCATCTACAAAATCCATCGAGACGCTTTCCCATTTCCATAGTGGAACTTCCAATGGATGAAGAAACCCACCGGGTTTCCTTTGTTCTGCTTTTACTCGTTGGCACACCAAGCATCTAGCGACATACTCGGCTACCTCCTTTTTCATACCGGCCCAAAAGAAAACTCGCTTCATATCTTTGTACATCTTATCTCCGCCGGGATGAATGGTCATCTTTGAGTGATGTGCTTCATCAAGAATGGTCTTCCTCAAATCTTCGTCTTGAGGTACACAAAGCCTATTATCCCTTCGTAACCAACCCTTATCGTCTAGGGTATACCTACGAAGATGACTAGACGACTCCCCTCCTTTGAGCTTTCCTACTATCTCAACCAACTGTGGGTCGTCACGTTGTGCCTCACCAACCCTTCCTAGAAGTGTAGGTCTAACCTCCAAGGATTCTAACAGACCGGGTACTAAGTCAACAGAGGGTCTAAAGTCAAACATAGAGATGAATTCTAAGCTTCGCCGTTCAACAAACAATGGACTCAAGGACAGCCTTTTCCTACTTAAGGCGTCTGCTACCACGTTACCCTTGCCCGGGGTATATGCTATTTCAAAGTCGTAGGACGCTAAGAATTCCATCCACCGTTGCTGCCTTAAATTCAAATCCTTCTGAGAGAATAAGTATTTTAATGATTTGTGGTCAGTGAATAGTTCGAATTTCTCACCAAGAAGATAATGGCGCCAAGACTTAAGCGCGAAAACAATTGCGGCTAACTCTAAGTCATGCATAGGGTAATTTTTCTCATGAACCCTCAACTGCCTTCCACCGTAGGCTATTACCCTTCCCTCTTGCATTAAGACTGCGCCTAGTCCTATCCCACAAGCATCGGTATAAACAGTAAACGGCTTACTCCCGTCTGGCAGCACTAAAACTGGGGCTGAAGTTAAGGCTCTCTTCAAACGTTGGAACGCATCATCACAATCTTCGTCCCACGTAAAGACTAGATTCTTCTTTGTTAAACGTGTTAATGGAGCTGATATTTTTGCGAAGTCTTTAATAAACTTCCTGTAATAGCCAGCCAACCCCAAGAAACTTCTTACTTCGGTTGCATTTTTAGGGACCTTCCAATCTTGGATGGCCACCACCTTTGCGGGATCCACTGCTATCCCTTCCTTGGAAACCATGTGCCCTAAGAACCGTACTTCCTTCCTCCAGAAGTGACACTTAGAAAATTTTGCCTTAAGGTCATGCGCTCGAAGGGTTTCCAACACTTCCCTAAGATGTAGGGCATGCTCTTCTTCGTTCTTAGAAAAGACTAAGATGTCATCCACAAAGACTACCACGAATTTGTTAAGGTACTCCCTAAACACCCTACTCATTAAATCAACAAAATATGCGGGGGCGTTTGTCAACCCAAAGGGCATCACTAGCCATTCATAAAATCCGTCAGGAGTCCTAAAAGCAGTCTTATCTATACTATCCTCAGCCACTCTCAGTTGATGAAAGCCAGTGGCTAAGTCCAACTGCGAAAACACTGAGGCGCCAACTAACTGGTCAAAGAGATCGTCAATCCTCGGCAGTGGGTGTCGGTTCTTTTTAGTAAGCTTATTTAGTTCCCTATAGTCCACACAAAGTCTAAGGGACCCATCCGCCTTCGTGGCAAAAACTACTGGAGCACCCCACTCCGATATACTCCGTCTTATGAACCCCTTCTCAAGCAACTCCTTCACTTGCTTATTGAGTTCCCTCCTTTCACGAGGAGCCATGTGGCGCACTGGCAAAGATACGGGTTTAGCATTATCCACAAGATAAATCCGAAAGTCTATCTCCCTTTTTGGAGGTAAGCCCTTCACCTCCTCAAACACATCCGGATATTCCCGGACCACCTCTACCGATCGCAGATTTTCAACTGACGCGTCAAGCGATTCAAGATAACTTAGCATTACGGAATTTATGGGATTACAAAAGATGTCGAGAGCATTACCAAGGCGAGTCACAAGCCTAACTACCCTCCTTTCACAATCAAGAATGACCCCGTTTCTAGATAACCAATCCATTCCTAAAATTAGCCCATAGCCCGTGAAGCCCAATACATAAGCATCACATCTAAATTAAACGCTAAGTATAGAGATTTTCAAATCCAAACACATCATGGTCAAATGAGCCGAACCCCCTATTGGATTTGAAACAACTAAGGGATCTTCTACTAAACTGGTGTTCAAGTGCGGTGATTCAACTAATGATGCAGAAATAAACGAATGAGATGCGCCAGAATCAAATAAGGTACGGACAGGATGATCAAACAGAAAAACTAAGCTTTCAACAGAAATTGTTCTACCTCTTTCTTGCAGCGGTGGGGCCGCGATAGCCTGAACTTGCCCCCTTGCCTGCCCTGGTGCCATAAGAGCCTGCACCTGTCCTCCCGAGGTAGACCCTGCCCTCTGCCCCTTCTTTGGGCAGTCCTTCACCAAATGTCCCGCATCTCCGCAATGAAAACAACCTGTCTTCTTTTTCTTTCTGCAATCTTTGCTGAGATGGCCAGGTGTCCCACAATTGAAGCATCTCTTCTTCCCTTTGCCATTATTGTTTTTACCACCCTTCTTATTTTGCTGTTGGGGTTTCTTCTGATCCCCTTTCTTTTCAGCTTCCTTATCCTCATGCATCAGCGCCATTTCTACAAGCTTTTCAAAGGTGGCCCCCATAGGGATGTGGGTCATGGCCAACCCTTGCAACGGTTCATTCAAGCCTCTCACGAACCTCAGCGCCTTCTTCTCTGAAGTATTTACCAACTCCATGCCAAACCTTGCTAGCTGATTAAATTTATTGACATACTCTTTCACTGTTGAGCTTCCTTGCTTTAACGTCAGAAATTTTTCCATATTTAAATTCTCCTCCGCCCTAGAGAGAAACTTTGCTTCAAACCTTCTCCTGAAATCCGCCCAAGACTCAACTGGACGTTCGCCGTTAGTGACCTCCCACCAAAACGAGGCCTCTCCCTTCATCAACCAAGCAGCTAAACGGACTTTCCTCCCATCTTCCACCTCAAAGATATCCAACAGTTCCTCCGTTTCCTTAAGCCAATCTCTGGCTTCCACAAACGTCTCAGTTCCTTGAAAAGTTTTTCCTCCCATAGCCTTAAATTCCTTGCATGTCTTTGCAAAAGTGTCAACACGAGGAGGAGGAGGAGGAGGAGGAACGGGTGCAACTGGGGGTGGAGGAGCATCTGCTGGGCCTGCGGTAGTGGCCCTAGCCTCCAAGTATCTCCTAAACCACCCTGGAACGGTCACACCTTCTGGGAGATTACGATCTTCAGTCATGCTGAAACGAAAAAGGAAAGATTCAAAATGGAGGACTCGAAAGATAAAGATATGGCTATTCGGGATTATGTTTTTTTTTCATAAAAACTTTCTTCTTAGATTTACTCATTAAGACATGTTTTTGAAAACATTTCTTTCAAAAATACTTTAGAAAAATAGTTTTTCTAAAAATTTTATCTGTTCTGGTAACCTTAAGCTCTGATACCACGTGTAACACCCCACGTCCATTAATGTCACTCACAAGGGAATGCATTAACTTCCATGGAGGTTATAAGTGAATATAGAACAGAAAAATTACAACAAGACAGATAGTAAATAGTACATGGAAATAAATAAACTTCATTTTACTGCAGCGGAAATTAAACATGTCTGTTACATAACAAAACCAAGTACAATATCCATCTTTATAAAATCAAAGTACATAATCCCATTACAATAAAATAGCCATTAAAAAGAAAGATAACAAGCTGGACTTTACTTCAGCAGTCCAAGCTTCCCAAGAGATAAGCGATCCAACTAGACTCCACTAGAACTTGGCCCAACCTGAGGACCTGAAGGGAAAAAGAATGGAAAAGAGGGGGGGTCAGACATAAAGTCTGGCGAGTATGATAATTCCAACAATACTATTATCAAAGCAATCTGGCTAAGGCATAAGCTAGAAAACAAGGAAATGTCTATGAAAGAGCAGATAAAGAACATAGACAATCACCAAGGCAACGCTATAGATTATAGGCGCTCCTAATTACTAAAGGATAAGCACTTTACTGCACCACACCAGTCACCCTAAAGGTTGATCCCACTAGCTTCACTCAGAAACTTTCTTAATAGCTTTGCGTACCCCTAGCTGACTACATAGGTGCCGCCTGCCCCTATCTCCACTAGGTGTACCCCACTTCCCATTATTCGATCGGCTCCCTACTCGTAGATACCCGTGCTGGCCCCACAGTGGGGTGTATCACTCCCCCAAAGTGGCAACCCGATACAACGGAGATGCACGGCTTATACCTACACGATGCAACAACGTCTTACCTACCAGCCCGGGTCCACACACGCATATGAAACCCGTTGGACTTGCGTTGCCACCGCTACCCGTTTTGGCCTCTTATAGTCGAGCCCAGTATGCGTGTCCCGTCCTCGACTTGGGTCGAGCCCACAAAGATACGTTTTGGGATACTGGTTGAAATGGGCCCCCAACATTTCCCACAAGCATTCCACCTAAGCTTGTCCCATTAAATTCATCCCACTAAACCCACTTAGTCATGTTCATGTGTGTTTGGTTAAGTCTAATCGTATTTCAAATGCCTCTAAAGGCAACCACTAAATTTCCTATGCCACCCAAGGCACCACTAGATTCCCATGCCCCACCACATGTTTTCCTTTCTAAATACAATACCATCCCGTTCATTGGGTCAGTTAGGGATAGCCAGGGAGGGCAGGAAACTGGTTTTCCAAACCCAAGCCTAGACACTATCCTCTCTGTCACCCTAGAACCTTCTGGTGTATGTAGATAGAAAGAATGTTGATTAATTAGTTAATTAATCTTTCCCAATTTTAATAATTCCCTACTTGTATTATTAATTAATTCCATTTTTCAATAATGTCCATAATTGACTCAATTATGGCCATCCATTCGTGGTATGCAAAATCATACAAAATTGCACCCAATTTATTAATTCCTAATATATCCCCTACCCCACGTTTAAACGTTTATTCGCAAGGTATATGTTAGACTTGAGTAGTCCAACTCATAACATACAAGGAATTATCATCACAACAACATGTATATGTGACTAAATAAATCATAGTAGGGGGTGGAACTTGCATAAGATTTTATATGTCATGGGTCTAAGGGTGTCACATAATATGATTTCAATCAAATTTCATAACTTGCATATGAACATATGTGAATCAACATCGTCTAATTTAACAACATGGTTTTATATGGGTACACCTAACTCAATAGGCAAATTCCCATAATTAAGTTTTATTTAATTATAGATTCAAGTTTATGGGTACACCTAACTCAATAGGCAAATTCCCACAAACAAGATCCATAAAAGTTGTAGATTTATGTGTATGGGTACACCTAACCTAATAGGCAAATTCCCATAACAAAATCTATTTTAATTCTAAAAGAAACCTAAACTTAAACATGATCCAATTTGCATAAATTTACAACTTGTACACTAATCATGATATCATAATCATATAGGTTCCAACATGGGTGATAAGGCGAGATCTATAACATATATGAGATTTGTAACATGACATGATAACATATGGCATAGATCTACAACATAGAATGATCTTCAACTTGGCATAGCATAGTATGACATGATCCTCAACATAGCATAGCATATAATTTACAACATAACCACATATGATAACATAATGAGACCCACAACATAATAGCATAAAATTTATAATTACAATCATATCACTTTATTGTTATCCGTTTACAACTCAATCAAATTAGTTTGTAATAGTCTTGTGAGAATCATCATACTCACCATTTAAAGAAGAGAATTAGAGAGAGAGTCTTTTGATTTGATTTGCGTAGATTTAGTTGTAGTAGATTAGGCTTTCTCCTCTTTTAGTTTGTGACGGCTACACTGAACTCCATGGCAACAGCATGTCGGCGGCTCTCCAATTTTACAAGTGATTTAGGGTTAGGGTCTAGCCACTTATTTATAGATGTTTGAATGTATTTAGGCCCTTAGATTAACCCTAGAACTAATTAGAGCCATCAGATTTCGTCCAAGCCCACAGACTCAGCACACAACAAAACTGGCCGCCGTTTTTTTTTTCAGGGGGGGTCGACACATGGGTCGACCCCTGGGTCGACCCCTAAGGGGGGGGGGTCGACCCCCAGGGTCTGGCGGGAATTCTCCCGCCCTTTTCTGAAACGCTGAAAATCTGTTTCAAAATTCTGAAAACTTCATTGGGCCATAACTCCTTCATACGAACTCCGATTTACAAAATTTCGGACTCTATTTCGCGTATTTTTCCGAGACGAACACAATGGCGCAACCCGTTTCCCAAAATTCTTTCATTTGAAATTAATTATTCTTTCATTTGTGAACTTTAGTATTAACCGTTTTACGGGGTGTTACAGAAATCATCCGCTAATGGTACCGCGGGCATCCGCTAATGAGACTGCGGGAACAATCCAATCATCAGCCCAATATATATATAATAGTCAACCCTAAATAACTAATATATTTAAATCAACCAGAAAGCATTCAAACAAGCAACAACAATTATTTTAACCGAATAAAAATAATTCTAATTAACAGGTGAGTGAGATTTACTCACTGTGATTTTAAATTGGCGGAATAAGATCGAAGACGTTTGATTTATATTCCATCCGTCTTTGGGAAAGTCCATATACATTTCCCGCTAAGTGTCCATCTCAACTTGTGTTAGCAATTTTGATCATGTATAAATTAAATATAATATTTAAAATTGTGCGAATTATGTGGACTATATATTAATTTTTCTTTGTTCTCCCTTAACAAAAAAATCAGGCTTTCTCTACTTAAAATATTATCATATACCATAATTCCATACTCAAATGATTTGTTTACAAATTTTATTTCTTTACTAATTAATTTCCTCTATATAAATTAATTTCCATGCATTATAAAATAATTTCACACCTAAATAAATACTTAAATTAATTACCTATTTCGAAATAAATTTCATACCCTAAATCATTATTTATTATTTGTTTTCTACTCTAAAAAGAATACACTAATTAAATTTTTAAACAATTAATTACCTTCATCTTGCTTTTATATCTCCTTATCGACACGGCTTTGAATTTCCTCGAATCAACTCGAACGAGTTACACCTTATCGTTTCTCGAACCACTCGACTTAATAGATGAAAGCAATTCAGCCATCACCGATCAATCTCAACAGCCCAACTGCCTTATTTATTTTTAGACATTTCATCGAACATCTGACTGCCACCCTCCATTCTTTCTCTTGCGAACTTCACAATTTGTATCAGCCCACCCTTGAGATTCAAGCACCCATTTCAATGTCTTCAGGTTGTCTTTGAGTTTTAGATCTCCAAACGCACCTTCCCAGAACCACCGAACAACTCACAGTCTCTTCCTGAACCCCCTGCAACTTCGAGCTTTAACCCACAGTGGCCATCAGAACTTCCTTATCCCTAAATCACGACGGTTCCAATTTTCGATTCCATCTCAACATCGTGCGACAAACCCGAGATCAAACGATATCTGAACTTCTAACCACTCGCGACTTCGGTGGGTTAAGCTCCAGTAAAACTCGATGCTCCAAAACAATGTTGAACGACGGGAAAACTCGTGATTCGATTTCGAGTTTTGATTAAATGAACGGCGACCATTGTTTTGTTATTCGAAGCTCTCCATTTTGTTCTGAACAGAAATGGTTTGAAAGGAGTTTAAAAAGGGAAAACCCGATTTCATTTGTGGATGAAAATGGAACAGCAGGACGAAGGGGATTGAAAGGGTATGTGATCTTGGTCATATGAACGTGGATACAGCTTCTCCATGGAATATTTATTGTTTTTTTATTAATTTAAAAACACTTATGTATGAAGTAACAACTCAAATGACCCAAATGAGTTCCAAACTGCAATGAAATTTGACAACCTACCCTAGTTTAATATTCTGGATACATTAGAACTAGTTTCGTAAAATTCCAAGACCATCCGAGAATTTGTTATTCCTAATTTTAATTTAAATTATTATAATATAATTTAAATTCAAACAATCAACTCTTTGAAATAAAATTATGACTATTATCGTTTTAATATTCGAATAGAATTTCTATTAACTTTTTGAATATTTGACCCTGTTATAAATTCCGAATTTAATTATTTTAGATTCTCATGTTGCGATAATTAAATATATTCGATATTAAATCAAAATCGATTATTAAATCGATATTTAATATAAAAATTTATTTATATTATCAGCTCAATATTTAAATCCATTTTAAATATTTAAAATTAACTTGACAGGAAATCTGGGTCATTACATATAGGATCAAAGAGAATTGGAACACAAGTTCAACGAATCTGGATTTGCACGATTTCATTGAGAAATGGATTTTTAATTGATTCATGAAGACAAGAGGAAACAAAGCCATACTATTTATTTGTGACTCCTTGTTTTCATTGAGATGGAAGTTACGTTTTTAGAAAAAAATTATTATTTATAGATAATATCCCTTTTTTTTATGATACATAATTTGAATTAATTCCAATGGTTACCAATTTTAAATCCAATTCCAAAATAGGACTTCCATCAATTTACATACATTAAAATCTCAAATTCAATTATTATTTACCAATTTCCGTTAAACATTAAGTATATTAAATTAATTACTTTCCATTTTATTCAACTTTCATAAGTAGCCAATCTTATCGTTTTGATTACTCAAAATTTGCCATAGTTTAAAATGAATTCTCATATAAAATTCAAAGTTGATTACTACACTTATTTTCAATATATAAGGAATTCCAAAATTAGCTAATCTATTTTATATATATTATTAATTTAATATTAATTTTAAAATTCAATATAATTAACTTACGAAACACAAGTTATTATCGCATATAGTTATTGCAATTCATTGCTTAACAAATCAAGTTTATATCTTAACAATTAAAAACACAAATCATTAAATTCTATATTTAATCCATTATGGTTCAAAATCACATTTACTTTAACATTGAATTTCAATTATATAATTAATTTGTTCGTTTCATTGTATTAATTCAACATTTATTATAATTTCGTTATTTCAATTTGTTTACCACCAAGCTCAGTACTCAATTTCACATTAAATTATATTTATGTTCATCAGTTCATTTAAATAGAAATTTTGTTCAATGAAGATATCACTTAGTTAACCATATTGAAACATCTTCCTATTCATTCAAAATTAAGTGTAAGTTATTACCTTAATAACCTATTGAAATTGTCGCTAATGAATTTACTAAAGCTTGTATCATATAAATCTACATATATTTCAATTGAATCTTAATTACAACAATTAATTTATTTCTCATCTACTAATCCCATATTTAATTCCCGTTTCAATGTTAACATTTCAATTCAAGTATCTTTTTCATTCACATCCAAATGTACATTACTACCATTTAAATTTGTCAATTTCTACTGCTACATACTTTCTCTAGGTTCATTTACATTAATAACTCATTAAAATTTTAAATTCTTACCATTATTCACCAAAATTTATGCTAAATCAAAAATTTTAATTAGTTGAAAAATACGGGTTGTTACAGTTACGGGTAATAACGCTTATCAGTGTTCAGTGTGCTATCTACACATCCACTCAAACAATAACATCCATATTCAACCAAATATCATCTACTAATTATAATTAATCATCACTAATTATAATTATCCAACTGCTTCTAATTTAAATAAATAATTAAATTGGGAGTTCTCACCATAATACCTCCAAAATCTTCATTACTAGAGCGAACAATCCAACGAACACTGCTACCGCTACTCGTACTGCTTTCATTTCATTTCCATTAGTAGGTGGTAATTTTTCTTCTAATTTATATATATTGGAATTAAATAAATAACGATATTCATTATACATATTCATATTTTTTTATTTTTTTATTATAATTAATACTTAACAAAAATTATCAATATTATATACCACATTGTTCTACTTTCTAATACGATTCTAATGCCTCTAACGGGGAGTAAATCGGAATTAAATAGAATGTTTTATGAGTGTCTAAAGTTTGCACTAATTTAAACTAAAAATAAATAAAACAACATACCCAAAGCCCAAAAGCCCAATAAACAATCCAAGCCTGTACGCCTCTCCTCCTTCTTCTTCTTTGTGCCATGAATTCCTGGAACCCATTCCCATCGTGCATACCGTGCACATGTACACCCCCAATCACTCCACCAATCCCAAATCCGAGAGCACACACCAACTTCTCTTCGCACCCTCGTTCATCTGCACCGCGTCTCCACAACCACGACCCCCTACATCAAAATCCGCACCCTCTAAGCCATGACCTGGAACCAGTAAACTCGCGCGAACCCCATTATGTCGCACTTTCCTTCCAAGCACTGAACTCCACCAAAATTTGCGCCATTGAACCTCTCTCCATTCTCGTCGCGACGTCACTCTCCGTTTCTCCAACTGTTGCTTCCTCCATCGATGAACTTCAGACCTAGTTTCCAACCATCAAAATCATCGACATGGAATTGCCTCGTTTTCGCATGAAAAATACTACGTTCCTTGTTGATCGCAACGGTGCTGACGACATCGACCAATTCGTCCCGGATTGAAAGATTTGGTTTTTCGAAGATTTCAACCCAAATCCTCCATCATTGTAAATTGAAGATAACTCCCTCGTTTATCAACGAAATTCGAATCCGTTAATTTCTAAAAATCAGAAACAACGATCCGAACAAATTCCACGCATATTATTTTAGCTAAAATTGAACGGTTTGAGGGTTGTGGATTTTTGATTCAAGAGGAAGGTATAAATTTAATTTACTGGAAGCTTGAAAACAAGAACAGAAGATCATCTCATATGTGAGTTTAAAAATAGCTGAAGTGTGCATAGAAATGGGGCTCTAATCTTCTTTATATAGGGTGATTTCAAGGGAAAAAGTGTAAATTTTCTCATGGACACATGTTCTTCCTTTAAAGCTTATGACATGCATACCATACACATCCATGGCTACATGGCTTTATCATAAGAATTCCTTCATGCATGAATAAACATAGATGGACACCTCATCACCATACTTATCCTAAGCCTTAATTAATTAATTAATTAAAAATTAGCAACATAATTGTAACACTTATAAATGTAGCCAATTTCCAACACTTATAAGTGTAACCTCCATATTATTTAAGGTCTATCAAAATATAACTTACTAATACTTCAAAAATAATTTATAAACCTATTTTAATTTACCAAAATTTATACTTAAAAATTGTTATAGATAAATACTTGCAATTTTATAAATACGATTATAATTTATTTCACTAAAAAAATTAAGATCATTCTTATACACTATTATATATAGTAAATTTTTAAAAATAACTTATTCTTAATCAAAATCATATTCTTATATTAATATTATCAAAATCAGAAAATATCTTTACTTATTAATATTGGAAAACTAAATATATCTTTTTAATATAACTTCTTAAAACAAGTTTTCCTATACAAAAATCGTATTTATAAATAAATAAGATACTTATTCAATATTAAAATCTATATTAAACCTTATGAAAATCAATTTATATACAGAAAAACTAACTTATACAATAAAAATCCAAATTAAACTTAACTAAAAATTCTGGGATATTATAATGGATTCAGACGAAATAAATAGCGTTGGAATCGTATCGACGAGCTCTTCGAGATGGCACTGATTTGGACAGATTATGAGACAGTTAAAATTTGGGCTTCCAATTGGATTTCAATGCGTTTGAAATCAAAAGTGAGCGATTAAACCCACTCACGTCTAACTAAAGTATCCTAATATTACTTAAATTAATATCATGTCATGATATGATTGTATTATTTGATGTTTGGTAGATTAAATTGCATATTTTTATTGATATTCATTGATAGTGTGTTTAATTTGACTGTTAAATTTAATTTTACAGTTAAGTTAAAATTCGACATTTAATTACTGTTTAAAAACATGACATCTAATAATTAGTAAATTTATAGGATATTGGACTATCTGTATGTTTTGATGTGATGAATGGTTTGGATTTGATATATATGACATATTGATGTTTGTTGTGTGAATTTATCCATTATTCACCTTGATTTTGATATGACCATTGTTTATGTTGATTTATCCAAATCATTTACCCTAGATGTTACGGGCATCAAATAAACCAGGGATGATCATTAAAATGAATTAAGAACGTAAGGTTAAATGGTAAATACCTATGACCCTGATTTGGATTGAAATGATATATATATCCTTTCCCAAAATACTAAAATTAGAATTTAAGTATGACTTGGCCATAGGATAGAAAATTATATACGGACATCGATTAGTTAAATAAAAATTGTTTTAACCTTGAATTTTTGGAATATTGTTTTAAAGACAATATAAACGATATTATTAATCGATTTTCTTTGAATTTGAACTTTGAGTTTTGAAATTTAAAATTTAAAATTTAAAATTTTAAGGAATTCGTAAATGTGGATAACTGAAGTTAAAATTGAATTGAATATGAACTAAATTTATTGAAATTGAGTTGTCTATCCATCTTTATATTTACTTTAAATTAACTTGATTTATAGTAACAATTGAACTATGAACTCGAGATTTTACAAGCGAATAATTCAAATTGAGAATTATAATTGAAATTCAATTATTTGAATCGAATTTTTAAATCGAATTGTTTGAAATCGAACTATTGAATCGAAATGAAATGTAAATGGGAAGTTAAATCCTTTTGAGTTAAGATATCGAAATATAGTCGAATTTATTTGAAACTGGAATATGATTTCTAGTTTGGTTAAATTCTGAAGAAACGATTCTAATTCCAACTATAGTATTTAAATCCATTTTATAAACTACTTTAATAATAATTACTTTTCTTTATAAACTGTTTAACTTATAACTATTTTATTTTTATTAATTATTTTAAATAAACCATTTTAATAATTAAATATTTATTTTATATGCTATATTATAACTATAGATTTTACTAAATCTGAAAATTTTATTTTAAAATACAAATTATTTATTTTCAAACTATTTCAATTATATATCTAAACTATTTTAAATATATTTTTAACTATTTTAATATTCAAAATATTTTAAAGTTGGAATTGTTTCAAGATTTAAGTTTGGTTCTAAATGGAGATTTTAATATGAAATATTCTATCTCGACTATTGAAACGAGTTTTAAAGCAAAATCTGATATTTTGATATGAAGTACGAACCCCTTTGAAATGTTAAAGAATTGACCGGTGTGAAAATTGTAAACGTTCGGTTATTAAAGAGATTGGGATCAGATGTTGTCATACTCTCTGCCAATACCGAAAACCACTTTAACAACTGTGTACGTGGTGGAGTTCCTGAATGAAATAGGATGGATTTAGAGGCGATTACTGGATTTGAAGAAAGTGGACGATGATGGATAGCCTTGACCTTTGGGTTATAATTAAAATGACTAAAACAGGTGCTATACCGTGATTAAGCGTGGTCGCATCTCCAACGGACACACATCTTCGAACTATATCTATTACTTTGTGATTCGATTGGTGGCCACCCTTGATTATGAGAGTGTTGTTCGAGGTGGGAGGTAGTTGCGGCTATGCGTTACCACAGGTCACGGGCGAGCATCGGTAGAATCCTATCGTGGGTATTCCTCATGTGCCTTGTCATATTATCCCGATCCAACCTCCTATGATTTTGATTTAACATTGTCATATAGCGGCGCATCCCTATCCACCGACGTACTGGTATTTTACATGCAATGTTTACGACAACGTATAAACGGTGTAAGGGTAATAATGTAATCCCGCTTACACTATTTTAATATGTTATGTTTAACCATAGACACTATTATAATAGCGTATTATATTATATGATATTAGCTTAACGGATCCTTAGGAGATGGAAATTCCCGTAACATCTCTTAAGTTATTGCACTCACGAACACTTTGGATAGGAGATGTGAATTACCGTAAGCATCTTTGACGCCATGACACTCATATTAATACCTGATTTTTAATTTAACTGATATGAGAATATTTTAGTTCTGATCCGAGTGTTTTTGTATTTTCATTGGTGCACGGGTCAGCCTGAGTTTTTCAGTTAGCGAAGACTACATTATATTGAAGATGGAGACGGAGCTTGACAAACGTAATTACTGGTATTACTCCACTGTATATTGGTATGTTTTATGATAGTAACACTGATGTATTATTGTAATGTATAATCAAATGTATAATTTAACAGCTTCATGAACTGTTATTTGATTATTATCTTTTGTCCTTCCGCTGTGAGATTCTGTGATTGTTTCTCTTCTTTCTTCAGTTTCTTATATTTAATCCCAATAAAAATCTGTATTTTTGATTTGTTCGAGTCGACATGTGGGAATTATTGTCAATTTGAAAGTTCAAAAATGCAGGTTGTTGCAAAAACCTTATGAGAAAAATCTTAGTGAAGGAAAAAGAGCACAATATAGAATGTCATATTTCAATGATTTAATATGTCAAATGAAGTTTGATACTTCTAGATCAATGTAATGCCTCGTTACAAACTTAATAAGAAAAACCCAATGAGAAAAATCTTAAATAAGAAAAAAAGTATATTATAACTTATTTTCTTATGTTACGGTTTGGGTTGATACTTCTTAATGAAGTTTTTCTTTAAAAATTTAATGCGTAGTTTCATGCTTTAGGCATGGTTTTTTTTCTTAAAGCGCTTTTTGTCTGCGCTTAGTATATATATGCCACTAGTATTTATTTATAAATATATACTTTATGTGCTTACAATTTTGTGTCTTAAATCAGATTTGCATGTTGCAATACAGATTTAATGAATAAGACAAGTTTCATTACAATAACACGAAGCTGGAAGTAATCTACTCATCTTGAAATATATCAAGATTTCCATGACAACAATAATTAGCAGAATATTATAATCTATCTTTCATGTCTTTTGCATTCTTTGTAACCGCAAATGTTATTTACATTCTTCAGAAAGTTATATATTTTAGCAACTTTTGCATATCGCAGCTACCACTACTATCGCAACTACCACTTTAATGAATATTAAGAATTTCATTACAACTATTCTTAAATGCAGATAGTGATCTACTCAACTACCAAATATAAAATAAATAAAGGCATTGCACAAATGCCTCTAATATTGCTTTTTTTTGGGGCATAGCAACCTCTAATATTGTTATTGGTGGCCAAAACTAATGTAATGACCCGCATTTTTTCAGAGATATAATAATTAATTTATTTAATTATTTAAAAGGTGATTAAAAGGATTTAATGGTCGTTGAATTAAATAATGGTGAATATTTAATTAACATAATAAATTAAATAATATATTTAATTCTGAAATAATCAGAATTGACTGAAATGGCGATATGGTGTGAATTGGGAAATTCAAAATATATAATTTAGTTTAGAGTTGAATTATATTCACGAATATATTTAATTAACGATGGTTGAACGTATAATTATATTATAATTAATATCGAGCTCGAAATGGCACGGTAGTTCGCGATTTGGCGATTCGAACTTTAAACGAGTATACAAGAGCCGTTTTAAATCGGATTTCTGTGAAATAAGAAACGTTAGGAGCTGGTGAAGTATATATTTCTAGTGGAAGAGAAAAATCAAGATTTCATCATGCAGATTTTAATTTATGTCCAAATCAAATTTTAGAAAAGTCGCTGTGGAATTCCTTTATAATTTATAACGATTTATTTATACTTTAAAAAGGAATTTCATTATAAATCGAATATCGATTTATATCGGGATTTGAAATATCGAGCTGGGGATTCATATAGGAATATTCTAGAGCTGTATGGTATTTCACTGTGAATATATACGATAATATTTATTTATAAATATTTAATTTAATTGTTTTAAATATATTTATATATTTAAAAGGGTTATTTAGGGCTTTAAAAATAGCCAGTTTTGCAAACGACCTCAGAATTCGACGAAACTAATTTTGTTGGATCCGCAATATTAAATTATTGTTAGATTTCAAGTTTCGTGATTTTGAGAGTCAGTATATGGTCGTACCGATTTTTAATGTGAAAATCAGTCTGTATTTCGACAGTTAAAAATACGCTGTGTGAGCAAACGAAGACGGAATTCAACGAAACCAGTTTCTTTGGGACCGTAATGTCAAACTCTAGCAGTATGTCCAGTTTGGCGATTTTTGGATATCATGTGTGACCACACGGATTTTTAGAAGGTGAAATGAATAATATAGAAACTAAAATATCAGTATGTGCGAACTAAACAAGGCCACCTACTACCCTTTACAGCCACACAAAAAGATGATCTCCTTATAAAACCACAATTAAGCCGCCGCACCTCAGATTTTGTTAACACAGTAAACATTGATCTTCAAAGATCCAAAAAAATCCAACAAAAATCAATAAATCGCAAAACACTCATATGTGGATTCAGAGAGTTCTACTCGTCATTTCTATTCAGGTTTCTTCCCGTTCGAAGTTGCCTGATGTCGCAGAAGAGGCTTAAGCGAAGACTAGGGCTGCTGATTTCTAGTGATAACCTGATCGATGGGGAAAATAAAGTTCGTTTTTGAGATTATAGGGTCGATTAGCATAAGTGTGTGAATTCTTGTGAAATTCGATGACAAATATTGTCGCACCATTTGTTGGATACTGGCGTTTTCGGTGAGAGAGACGGGAGTTGTTGGGTTGTGTGAGTCCAGCGAGATGATGGAGTTCATGCTCTTCCAAAGAGATGTTGGGTGGTAAATTTAGTTTTGAGTTTTGTGAAGAAGACAAGGAGCGGTGGAAGCAAGAAGTAATGGAAATATCTGGGATTTTGTTAGAGAGCGATGTACATTTAGGGGAAGAAGGGTCTGGTACGGGCGTGGATTGAAAAAGGTAATGGGCTGAAATGAAAAGGGATTGGGCCCGAATTAATTATGTAGTTAAAATTCAATTTAAATTATAGTATTAAACTTGTAAATTAAGTATCTGCTCCATACGAAATCAGAATTTCGAACGGTTGGATCCGTTTGGACCGTATGGTCGAGAACAACACAATGAGACTGACTGGGAGTGGATTGGAGCTCGTTTGAATTTATGGCGAATTAAATTGTTTGATTCAAATCAAACAAACAGTTTATCGTTCTTGTAACACCCCATGTCCATTAATGTCACTCGCAAAGGGAATGCATTAACTTCCATGGAGCATTTTAGTGAATATAGAACAGAAAATAACAACAAGACAGATATAAAGCAGTACTTGAAAATTTAAAAACTTTATTTATTGCAGCGGAAGGTAAATATGTTTGATTACATCATCAAAACCATAAGCCAGAGTCAAATACATAATATCCATCTTTCATAAAACAAAGTACATAATCCCCCTACTACAAATAGCCACAAAGAAAATGATAAGATGAACTTTACTTCAGCGGTCCAAGCTTTTCCAAAAAGAGATAAAGCAATCCGGTCAAACTCCACTAGTGCTAGTTCTACCCTGAGCACCTGAGGGGTGGGGGGGAAGAGATGTAAATAGAGGGGGTCAGACATAAAGTCTGGCGAGTGCGATAACTTTAACAATACAATTATCAAAATAACTAGGCTAAGGCATAAGCTGGAAAATAAGGAAATGACTGTGAACTATTGGGTATGGCAGAGCAGACAAAGGAAAATAGGATGAACAAAGATAACGTTAAAGGCGCACCTAATTACTAAAGGATAATTACTACACTGCACCACACCAGTCACCTTAGAGGTTGATCCCACTTACTTCACTTAGAAATCATATGAGTAGTTTCGTGTACTCCTAGCTGACTACATAGGTGCCGCCTACCCCTATCTCCACTAGGTGTACCCACTAACCCCATGCGATCGGCTCCCTAATTCGTAGATACCCGTGCTGGCCCTACACTGGGGGTGTATCACTCCCCAAAGTGGCAACCCGATACCACCAATGATGCACGGCTTATACGTACACGATGCAACAACGTCTTACCTACCAGCCCGGGCCCACACACGCATATGAACCCGTTGGACTTGCGGTGCCACCGCTAACCCGTTTTGGCCTCTTACAGTCAAGCCCAGTATGTGTGTCCCGTCCTCGACTTGGGTCGAGCCCACAAAGATACGTATGGGTTACTGGTTGAAATGGGCCCCCATTACTTGACACAAGCTATCCACCTAAGCTTGGCCCCCTTCTAGTATATCCCACTTAATCCTCTTCTTAGTCATGTTCACTTACATGTTTCCATTTTGGTTAAGTGTTTCTAATCGTATTTCAAATGCCACCCAAGGCACCCACTAGATTCCACATGCCACCCAAGGCACCCACTTAACCCCCTCATGTCCCACTACATGTTTATCTGGTTAAGTGTTTCTTAATTCATTAAGACCGTAACCTTATAAAGACCTTTCACATTAGACTGGCATTTGTGGCAGCTGGATTTGCCGGGCGGGTCCGGGCTGCCTTACACCACAAAAGAGCCTAACCTCGTGTCTTTACAACTGTTACGTATTTAGTTTATGCCTAAGACCTCCCACATTAGACTGGCATTTGTGGCAGCTGGATTTGCCGGGCGGGTCCGGGCAACCTTACACCACAAAAGAGTCTAACCTCGTGTCTTAGACGATTAATTGCACCTAATTAATCATTCCCCAATTTGAATTAATTTCCCTATTCAAATTATCAATCAATTTCAAATTTAACGATGTCCATAATTGACTCAATTATGTCCATCTATTTATGGTATGCAAAATCATACCAATTTCATCACAAATTTATTATATGCCATTAAAGGCATTTATGCCAAATTCTCAATATTAAATCTTTTAATATTATCCCCTCACCCCACGTTGTACGTTCGTTCGTTTAACGTAAAATATACATTAGACTCGAATAGTCTAACTCATAGAATAAAGAGGAAACATCATAACATACATACAACTAAAATTAGATCTAAACACAAGGGGTGAACTTGCATGTGTGACTGATGTTCTACATCTAAAACTTTGCATAGGCCAAAGTTATAACTTGCATAAAACCACATATGTCATAGATCCAAATCTAAAGGTGTAAACTTGTTTAGTTAATGGTCACAACTTACATAAATCATGTATGCCATAGATCCACATCTAAAGGGGTAAACTTGCATAGGCAATAACCACAAATTTGCATAACATGATTCATATTCCAAACTCATATATTTATATAAACTTGCATATGTGATTTATGCAACATAACAATGGTGTAAACTTACATCTAAACATATAAACTAGCATGTATAACTCACACATGTCATAGCCTAACTTTTGATCTAAAATAGATGTCATGAAATTTGTAAGGTTATAATCTTTACTAACTTGCATGTGATTTATGTCTAAATCAATATCTAAACTTGCATACATACATATGATCTATCATATGAATCAACATAACCCAACTAGCATATGAACTACATGATAATTTGATTATACATAAGCCAATCATAGAATTACAACATAGATCATAACTTTACAATATAGATGATAACTTCACAACATAACATCATAGAATTTACAACATGTATGATAACATCACAATTTTACAACATAATTATAGCATGCGGTCAATAATTCACATCATATCCATATAATCGACATCATAACTTAATCCAATTAAATTTCTAATTATCTTATTACAATTATCGAACTCACAACTCAAAGGAGGTCTTGAGTTCTGAATTATGAGTTCTGAAGTTGTATTAGCTTTCCTTTGAAGAAGATTTGCTGTAAGAGTTGAATAGAATTGATTTGGACTAACTTTCTTCCTCTCTAATTGGCGGCGGCTATTCTGAGTTGCAAGGCGACGGCATGACGGCCATGATTCCAATTTTATTTAGGTTTTAAAATGAAGTTTGGTAGTGTTTATATAGAAGTTAGATTTATTTACAGCCATCAGATCATCTTAGGATCCATTTAGGCCTTAGAAACCAAGAAATGATGTCAACAGACCAACCAGAAATCGCCACCTAAGCCCCAAAACATAAAATTTCATCATAGACCATTCAGGGCTGACGGGACCAATTCCAAACCTCCTGAGTTGATACTGGGGTCGACCCAGCGGGTCTTGGGTCGACTCATAAAATATGTCGGTTTGGTGTTTTGCCTTCCCGCTTCCGCTGTTTTGAATTTTTTTCTTAAATTTTAGGTTGAATTTTATTTTATTTCATATATATATATATATATATTTCTATCTTCCTAATTAACCATTTCCACACTAAACAACTTTTTGAACTACGTTCACACTAAGCCATTTTTAAGCCATACCCCTAAAACAAAAATATGACGCTGGCAGGGATCGAACTCTGTACCCCTTGTATGCAAGTCACGTGTTCCAACCAAATGAGCTACTAAGTCTTTTGCTTACCAACCTTAGAACAATGCTAAACATTATTCTTTAATTTGTTATTTTAATATTCTCAGAAAATACGGGGTGTTACAGTTCTTTAACGATGAACTGCCAATGTGAGTAAAACTCACCAACTCTGAACAGTTCTATTTTTATAACGTATATTTAGAACTGATAAATGATGACTGATTGCTGTGTGTTAACTGATTGGTTGAATTGTTTGTGTATTGGTTGAAATTATAGATAACGTTATATATATAAATCGTTAATCGAATATTGATTCTGTTTATCAGAATATTTTATACTCGTGTTGTTTAACATCTATGATGCAGGGAAACAGGTTGGAGGGGTCCAACTGGACTCCTCAATATTTATAATACTGTTCTGTTCATATGTTGTAATATATGATGTGATACATAATCTGTTGTCGATTATGTGTGTTGGGACGATATTGGTCACCGTGATTTGATAAGGTAAATATTAAAATACCGGAATATAGGAAAATGAATTTTCAAAGTGATATTGAAAATAATATTTATAAAATCAAAATAATTTATAAGGGAAATTATTTATAAAATCAAAAGATTTTACAAAAGAGAATATTTATAAATGGAATATGTATAAAGTGGATTATTTATTTAGAATAAATAAATAAGATATTATAAATGGATTATTTATTTGGTAAATAAATAAGATATTAAAAGAAATATTTATTAGGAAAATAAATAGCAAGAATAAAGAAATATTTATTTAGGGAATAAATAAAGGGAAAAGGGAAATATTTGTGAAACGAATTGAAAAGGGAATATTTGTAAACCATTTACAAATAGAATTAGAAAGAGAAATACTTGTAAAACAGTTACAAATAGAATTGGAAAGGAGATATTTATTTAGAAAGTAAATAGAATAAAAGATTATTTATTGGGAAAATAAATAGAGGAGTTAATCGAATCGAGTTAATCGAAAGGAGTTAATCGAACATAGTTAATCAAAAAGGAGTTAAATAAAAATTAGAAACTGACTAGAGATTAATAAGTTGAATGGTTTTCTAAGTATCGATCTGATGTTGGTTTCGGCCTTCGGGGTTTATACTTAGGGAGTTGTTCTCTTGTTAGTTTATAGTTAGAGTCTGATAGATGTGGAAGAATAGTGATACGTAATTAAGCCATGGAAATGTTTTCTAGTGTTAATAACGTGTATTTTCTAAACATAGAAAATGAGGATATATATATATATATATCTATATGTTTGATGATTGATCGATATAATTTCCATCTGGAAATAATATCGTTGTTTGCACACGTATTTTTCTTTGATAGTTAAATCACATACTATCAAAGTTTTGACCATTTTAACGTTATTAATATGGAGAGACCGGTTGGATTATTATCCGAAGAACCACTCTGTATTGGCATAAGCGTTGCGAATCATATATGCCAAAGATAATTGAAGACGGAGTAAAATGCAAGGGCTATTGTATAAGTCTTAGATAACAGTGCCTAAGATGGATGTACTAAATAGTTCCTTCGGTTTGTCCAGTCCCAGGTCAAGTTGTATGGACGAAGGTCTGACAGAGTATATCTGGTAGATCACGTAAGTTGATCGTTTCAAACGTATTTACGTTGGTGGCGGAGGAATTCGTTTCTCTTAGCTTATACCCGTGGTAGGGGAATTCAATTTGTGATTTGACGGGTATGACGATGTGGCATTCAAAGTAAATGAATGAGTAATCTGTTGAAAGATACGTTATGACCTCCAGCCTCATCAACTGGGAAATGACAGAAATCGGGCAGGCAGCATGGCTATGTAGGTCGCACCTATTAGGGTGTATAATCACCTGATCTAGAGTTTCATTTACTTCTAAAAAATCTATTGTTGATGTTGTCCCATTCGGGAATGGTTGCTGATCCCAACCGTTGGTGATATACATTCGATACACTCAAGCGAAATGAGTGGTTGGTCATGTGTGGCCGGGTTGCAAGATGTTCTTGTTGAACCCAATGTATTCCTTTCTAGAGGTACACTAGCGAAAGGTGGTTCCATACCTTGTCATAGTTGGAAATCCATTACCCAATACGTGCTTGCTGTTTTGATTGTATACTATTTATGTAGAACGTGAGATGAAAGCGTTTCTGCTAGATGATTATTATTAATGTGGTTGATAGACATTATTACAATATCAAAAGATTTTTGATATAAAGATATTTTGGATTCTCATAAGGGAAAAACCCGTTCCATTATACGGCGTGGTCTTATGAAATATCGTTGAATGGCTCAAACTGTTTAAACTGTTTTACTCATACCAGTCCCATGACTGACCCGGAGTTTATTTTGTTTTGTTTTCCCTAAACTCTTGGGTGCTCAATTTTGTACGAGCAGTCAAGTAGTCGGGATTTACAGATACTTGAAGAGATGGAGAAGGAGGCTTCAGGATTATATAGCTATTATTATTCCGCTGTGTTGTAAGTGCTGCACTTGATAATGATATGTATATTCAAGTACGATCTTTTATTTCAAAGTTATGTTCTATTTTATTCATTCCGCTGTGAGGTTCGTGTTACTCTGATGTTGTTGTTGTCTTCTTCTCCTTTTATTCTAAGTTTCTATCTTATCTATTCTCACCCTCTAATTTCTTTTATTAAACCAACTGTAACGACCCGGTTTTTAGCGACTTTGGTTATCGACATAAACTCAATGACGACTAACCAAACATCGAAAAATACCGATAGTTAATAAAAGAAATTAGAGGGTGAGAATAGATAAGATAGAAACTTAGAATAGAAGGAGAAGAAGACAAAAACAACATCAGAGTAACACGAACCTCACAGCGGAACAAATAAAATATAACATAAATTTGAAATAAAAGATCGTACTTGAATATACATATCATTATCAAGTATAGCACTTGCAACACAGCGGAATAATAATATCTATATAATCCTGAAGCCTCCTGCTCCAGCTCTTCAAGTATCTGTAAATCCCGGCTACTTGACTGCTCGTACAAAATTGAGCACCCAAGAGTTTAGGGAAAACAAAACAAAATAAACTCCGGGTCAGTCATGGGACTGGTATGAGTAAAACAGTTTAAACAGTTTGAGCCATTCAACGATATTTCATAAGACCACGCCGTATAACGGAATGGGTTTTTCCCTTATGAGAATCCAAAATATCTTTATACCAAAAATCTTTTGATATTATAATAATGTCTATCAACCACAATAATAATAATCATCTAGCAGAAACGCTTTCATCTCACGTTCTACATAAATAGTATACAATTAAAACAGCAAGCACGTATTGGGTAATGGATTTCCAACTATGACAAGGTATGGAACCACCTTTCGCTAGTGTACCTCTAGAAAGGAATACACTGGGTTCAACAAGAACATCTTGCAACCCGGCCACACATGACTGATCACTCATTTTGCTTGAGTGTATCGAATGTATATCACCAACGGTTGGGATCAGCAACCGTTCCCGAATGGGACAGCATCAACAATAGATTTTTAGAAGTAAATGAAACTCTAGATCATGTGATTATACACCCTAATAGGTGCGACCTACATAGCCATGTTGCCTGCCCGATTTCTGTCATTTCCCAGTTGATGAGGCTGGAGGTCATAACGTATCTTTCAACAGATTACTCATTCATTTACTTTGAATGCCACATCGTCATACCCGTCAAATCACAAATTGATTTCCCTAAAAATACCACGGGTATAAGGTAAGAGAAACGAGTTCCTCTGCCACCAACGTAAATACGTTTGAAACGATCAACTTACGTGATCAACCAGATATACTCTGTCAGACCTTCGTCCATACAAGTTGTCATGGGACTGGACAAACCGAAGGCACTATTCAGTACATCCATCTTAGGCACTGTTATCTATGACTTATACAATGGCCCTTGCATTTTACTCCGTCTTCAATTATCTTTGGCATATATGATTCGCAACGCTTATGCCAATACAGAGTGGTTCTTTGGATAATAATCCAACCGGTCTCTCCATATTAACAACGTTAAAATGGTCAAAACTTTGATAGTCTGTGATTTAACTATCAAAGAAAAATACGTGTGCAAACAACGATATTATTTCCAGATGGAAATTATATCGATCAATCATCAAACATATATATATATATATATATATCCTCATTTTCTATGTTTAGAAAATACACGTTATTAACACTGGAAAACATTTCCATGGCTTAATTATGTATCACTATTCTTCCACATCTATCAGACTCTAACTATAAACTAACAAGAGAACAACTCCTGAAGTATAAACCCCGAAGGCCGAAACCAACATTAGATCGATACTTAGAAAACCATTCAACTTATTAATCTCTAGTCGGTTTCTAATTTTTGTTTAACTCCTTTTTGATTAACTATGTTCGATTAACTCGATTCGATTAACTCCTCTATTTATGTTCCCAATAAATAATCCTTTATTCTATTTATTTTCTAAATAAATATCTCCTTTCCAATTCTATTTGTAAATGTTTTACAAGTATTTCTCTTTCTAATTCTATTTGTAAATGGTTTACAAATATTCCCTTTTCAATTTGTTTCACAATATTTCCCTTTTCTCTTTATTTATTCCCTAAATAAATATTTCTTTATTCTTGTTATTTATTTTCCTAATAAATATTCCTTTTAATATTTTATTTATTTACCAAATAAATAATCCATTTATAAAATCTTATTTATTTATTCTAAATAAATAATCCACTTTATACATATTCCATTTATAAATATTCTCTTTTATAAAATCTTTTTATTTTATAAATAATTTCCCTTATAAAATCTTTTGATTTTATAAATATTATTTTCAATATCAATTTGAAAATTCCTTTTCCCGTATTCCGGTATTTTAATATTTACCATATCAAATCACGGTGACCAATATCGTCCCAACACACATAATCGACAACAGATTATGTATCACATCATATATTACAATATATGAACAGAACAGTATTATAAATATTGAGGAGTCCAGTTGGACCCCTCCAACCTGTTACCCTGCATCACAGATGTTAAACAACACGAGTATAAAATATTCTGATAAACAGAATCAATATTCGATTAGCGATATATATATATATATATATATATATATATATATATATATATATATATCGTTATCTATAATTTCAACCAATACACAAACAATTCAACCAATCAGTTAACACACAGCAATCAGTCATCATTTATCAGTTCTAAATATATGTTATAAAAATAGAACTGTTTAGAGTTGGTGAGTTTTACTCACATTAGCAGTTCATCGTTAAAGAACGATAAACTGTTTGTTTGATTTGAATCAAACAATTTAATTCGCCATAAATTCAAACGAGCTCCAATCCACTCCCAGTCAGTCTCATTGTCTTGTTCTCGTCCATACAGTCCCAACGGATCCAACCGTTCGAAATTCTGATTTCGTATGGAGCAGATATTTAATTTACAAGTTTAATACTATAATTTAAATTGAATTTTAACTAAATAATTAATTCGGGCCCAATCCCTTTTCATTTCAGCCCATTACCCTTTTCAACCCACGCCCGTACCAGACCCTTCTTCCCCCAAATGTACATCGCTCTCCAACAAAATCCCAGACATTTCCATTACTTCTTGCTTCCACCGCTCCTTGTCTTCTTCACAAAACTCAAAACTGAATTTACCACCCAACATCTCTTTGGAAGAGCATCAACTCCATCACCATCTCGCTGGACTCGCACAACCAAACAACTCCCGTCTCTCTCACCGAAAACGCCAGTATCCAGCAAATGGTGCGACAATATTTGTCATCGAATTTCACAAGAATTCAACACTTATGCTAATTGACCCTAGATACTCAAAAACGAACTTCATTTTCCCCATCGATCAAGTTATCACTAGAAATCAGCAGCCCTAGTCTTCGCTTAAGCCTCTGCTGCGACATCAGGAAACTTCGAACGGGAAGAAACCCATATAGAAATGACGAGTAGAACTCTCTGAATCCACATATGAGTGTTTTGCGATTTATTGATTTTAGTTGGATTTCTTTTGGATTTTTGAAGATCAATGTTTACTGTGTTAACAAAATCTGAGGTGCGGCGGCTTAAGTGTAGTTTTATAAGGAGGTCATCTTTTTGTGTGGCTGTAAAGGGTAGTAGGTGGCCTTGTTTAGTTCACACATACTGATATTTTAGTTTCTATATTATTCATTTCGGCTTCTAAAAATCCGTGTGGTCACACATGATCCCAAAAATCGCCAAACCGGACATACTGCTAGAGTTTGACATTACGGTCCCAAAGAAACTGGTTTCGTCGAATTCGGACTTCGTTTGCTCACATAGCGTATTTTTAACCGTCGAAATACAGACTGATATTCACATTAAAAATCGGTACGGCCACATACTGACTCTAAAAATCACGAAACTTGAAATCTAACAATAATTTAATATTGCGGATCCAACAAAATTAGTTTCGTCGAATTCTGAGGTCGTTTGCAAAACTGGCTATTTTTAAAGCCCTAAATAACCCTTTTAAATATATAAATATATTTAAAACAATTAAGTTAAATATTTATAAATATATATTATCGTATATATTTTAAGTGAAATACCATACAGCTCTAGAATATTCCTATATGAATCCCCAGCTCGATATTTCAAATCCCGATATAAATCGATATTCGATTTATAATGAAATTCCTTTTTAAAGTATAAATAAATCGTTATAAATTATAAAGGAATTCCACAGCGACTTTTCTAAAATTTGATTTGGACATAAATTAAAATCTACACGACGAAATCTCGATTTTTCTCTTCCACTAGAAAAATATACTCCACCAGCTCCTAACGTTTCTTGTTTCACAGAAATCCGATTTAAAACGGCTCCTGTATACTCGTTTAAAGTTCTAATCGCCAAATCGCGAACTGCCGCGCCATTTCGAGCTCGATTTTAATTATAATATAATTATACATTCAACCATCGTTAATTAAATTTATTCGTGAATATAATTCAACTCTAAACTGAATTATATATTTTGAATTTCCCAATTCACATCATATCGCCATTTCAGCCAATTCTTATTATTTCAGAATTAAATATATTATTTAATTTATTATTTTAATTAAATATTCACCATTATTTAATTCAACGACCACTAAATCCTTTTAATCACCTTTTAAATAATTAAATCAATTAATTATTATATCTCTGAAAAAATGCGGGTCATTACAACTAATATTAAATTGCCCGTATAATTATGAGAGGCAAAATAATAATTGCCTCAAAATACAAATAAAGGCATATATGTCTCATAATCTACCCCTACAAAATAGCATTCCCATAAGCAGTGCACAACATTAAGGGCTGTTTGACAGAGCAAACTGCTCCATTAGACGCATCCGTTAGTAAACAAGGCACTTTGACCCATTCGCCCAACAACCCAAAATTGGTTTGTTGGGCTGACGCCTCCGACGTGTCAGACGCATCGAGGTCCAAACAGTCCAATTTTTGGCTGTTGGATAATTTTTTTTTAGTTTTTTTAATTAATAAATTTAAGTTTTTATAAACTTTAAAAATTATTAACTTGTGCAAATGAGATCCATTTGGGACATGGTTTTTTGCGTTGCGAGAGTATCGAAGTGCTCTACGTAATAGAGTTGATTTTAATTGAATTGGGGTAACTTATAATTTTTTAATTTATTTATTTACGTATTTATTTGTGTAAATTATTGATATTTATTATTTATTAAAAACAAAAAATAAATTAATTAACCATAAATTATTTAAATTACAACATAAAAATAGAATGGTCCGCTTAAATGCTCCGCTTAAAGCATCATATGCTTTCTCCGCTAACTCCAATTCTCCGCTATAATACTCCACTGGAATACTACGCTTCCGCTTGCGCCAAACACACCCTTACATTAGTATGAGAAAAAACAAAATGCCCTCAAAAGCTACAGCGAAGGCATTCAAAAATGCCTCTAATGCCTGGGCAATTATAAAATGGATTACAATTGCCACAAAAAAATATACCTTTAATGGTAATGCTTATAGCAAATAAAAGATTAACAAGAACAAAAAATTAATATATGATTATGCATACTCAAGCTTAACAAATAAAAATACGTACATGCATCGCAATATATGCATAAAATTTCATTTCAACATATTTTAGTAGAAATAAATTTTCACCCAAAAGGAGAGAGATCCAAATATAATTTACATAGCAAAATTGAATTACACTATTAATCCATCAAACAAATATAACCAATTTACGGAGCTACAGAATGCACTCACAATATAACAAATTTCATAAAACACTACATTTTTTGCATTTGTCTTATGCAGTAACAGAAGCCAAGAATTACTGATCTTGGTTGGATACATATTACCACAACACTTGTATATGCTACCAAATTGCTATAATCAACAACACAATCCAGGACCAATAATGAAAGATGAGATCTGCAAGTTGTTCCAACACAGAGATCAGCTAACTAGTTCTGAAATCCACGTCCCTTGCAAAGGAGACTACTGCTTTATAGCTTTAAAGTATTAATAATCGTGATTGTCGCATAACAAGCATTACTTTTTTGTAAAAATGTAAAGGTCTAGATTTCAGTTATACCGAGTGTGCGCGCACGCATGCGCATGTCATGTTAATGGATAAAGTAAATAAACGACTTATTAGTTCATAGGTACATTTGCAACATAGGTAATAAACAGAGTAACTAAAGGTGAATGCCACAACACTAACTTGAGCTCTAGGCACGATAGCCTCAGGTCTAGTTATACTGGAGGTAATAATTTGGCGTTCACTAAGAATAACAGACACAAGATTTGTTTTTTTGATTGAGGTTTCTAAGCAAATCCTTAGTTGAGCATTAAACTTCAAACAATTATAAAAGGATAATTAAGGATTAAATCTGAATATAAGGTTTATTAAGGATAAGTAGTATGATATGTGCTGTGCAAACAAAGGCATTTTAAAGAACGATAGGTTGCTGTGTCTTTTACTGAAGTGCAAGCTTCACGAAGTAGTCATCTTTTTATTAAATTTAATAATTATCAGTGTCAACACCAATTTATATTACTATAACTAAAGATGATAATGCTATTTAATGTTTCGTTGTTTGATGCCAATGGCGTTCAAATTTACAACCATGGCGTAACCTTAATAGTTTTAATCGCTGACATGAAGTCGTTTAGAAAAATATGAAAAAAAGGAACTAGAGTATGAAACAATAAACCCAGAAAGACGATTATCACAAAGAAAATGGATGACAGATGGGACTGAAGTTGCACCATGTACAATGAGTTGCGCAGGACATTTACTGATCAGAATATATCGAAGAAACTAATACCATGTACACAACTAAAAAGGATATGAAACATTGAATCAAGAAATAAATGAAATAAGATACGAGAACGATCAAGCTTGGTAAAAGATTTAATGCTTGTATCTTTTATATTCTTGTTTTTCTTTTATTTTGTTGTTGATCCACATCAATGGCAGTGCCAAATTTGCCTTCATGATAACATGTAAAAATCAAAATAGAATACTAGACAAAAAAATGATCACACAGTCAAAAATGGTTAGGCTTCTTGTTTCCTACAAGTTAGCTTTTTCTAAAATTAGGTTATAAGTTATTAGAACCCTCAAAACTAAACTGCAGAAAATTGATGAGATTTTTACTCTGTTCGCTTTGCTTTTAGTTTTTCTTTCTATGTCTAGCTAAGAAGTAGGAATTCTAGTTTCTGAAATACAATTAGTAAAAAAGCAATAAAATTTGCAATCATCTAGGCATTTGAAAATTTGGGAAAAAATCAAATTTTATTTACTCTAAAAATATATATTCAAGTAAATACTAGTACACGTAGGAGCACTTGAATTTAGTTATTTCCTTTATCAACAACATCTAATGCTAAAACACCTACTGCATCGTTTGGAAATTATATCATGATAGATGCTAGATTCTACTGGCCCTTGTTAGGCAGTGGATCCAAAATATTGCTACGGAGATGAGATGATGGATCTGGTCTTGAACCAGGATCTACTAAAATTATGGCTCTATCTTCTTTAGTAATTTCTTACTAGGCAGTGGATAAAAGTATTATAAACACTAAGTATTGATCTTTTAACAATTCACTAGCATGTGAGGAATATTTTTTTTAGATTCTTAGTGCACATAAAGAATGAACTATTAACTTTACATAAATAACATGAACCCTTCATTCACAAAATGTTGTAATTATCTTTCTGTACCTACGATAGAGGACACCGATTTATTATAGTCAACTCGATCATACTTGAACATAGTATATTTCATATACAATATGAAACTTTCACAAAATCAAATTATGTTTGTGTGATGGTTTATCATTTAAGCATGATACATACTATATGCTTATCTCACACAATAAGTATCAGAGCTAAATTAAAAAATATATGTTTGTTGGTGTTGGGAGTTGAGCGTAACTTCAAACTCAGTGTCATGAAAATATAAGAATAACCATTTAGTATGAAAATGATAGTATGCAATTGAGTTATTGCTTATACATCAATTCCTTCAACTGCATTTGTATTACAAATGAAATTTACAGCATGCACTGGTTAAGCTATAGGTATACATGATCAAAATTCCACCTAGAAATTAGGATATTATTTAACCAACCAAATGTTTAACTAACAACAGAATGACTGAAAACCAATAAGCACTTACATGGAAATGAGAACACACACATACCGCTAAGATTTATTGTTGAAGATGTTGATGTTCACTATCTTCCAGTTAACGTTTCAAACTGCATAGATAAGATCAAGTAACTTGACATATATAAAAAGCGGTCTACCAAAACCCATGTTTTCAAAATTACTCTTCTAAAAAAATTAGACCCGACACAAGCAACAATTCCTAATTGTTATACAATCTATTGAATAGATAAATACGGAAAAGAAATCAAATTCTTTAGTAATCATATGGAAGTCATAAATCTGAGCAAATATTTGACAATCCAAATAAATCCCTAACTTGGGTTCCAAAATAGAAACTGTAACGAGCGAAGTTAAATCAATAGTCAATCAAATTAAATAAATTAATAGCTGAGACTATTTAATTACCTAAACATTAGAGTGGATGATTTTATCACATCTGAGATGATGGATTTTCTTTCTTGGATACAAGGCAGATTGAAGATGGTAGAACGACAAGTAAAATGTGGCGATAGGTCTGTATCTAAAGATCATTGCTACAACGCCCGAAATTATTTTAGTCATTTTCTACGGATCAGGGTTTCCACGGTTGTCATTTAATTCACGTGGGAGTAAATGCAGCAGACGTGGAAAATCCAAGCGTAGGTAACGCTAAAGAAACCGACATAATTTCTGTCTAAAACCGCGACATCTAGTACAAAATACGGTGGCCCATAGTAAAATGTCATTTTTGGCCCATGAATCATGAATTTGTATTGATCGCAGTTTTGAACTGAAGCTTTTCTCGGTCTAAGTAGCATTGTTACGTAAATTGACAAACATAAATCCGGGCCAAATAGCATTTTCGGTATCTAAAATGGAAATTTTGGCAAAAAGCGTTCAGAGGCAGATATTTCATATTAAGTCCTTATTTAATATACATGAAGGTATTAATGCAAAAATTTTAGAAAAATTGTTTAGAGGCGGTTGTTTGGACCGAATTTAAATAGCGTGGAGGCTATTCATAGTTTGCCTCTAATTTAGTACTCGTAAGGGCAAATGCTTAATTTTGCCTTTATATGTGGGCCTCTAGCATTCATGTGATGGCCCGAAAATCCGTGCCAATTTGAGCTGACTAATATTCTACACATCCAACTCAAATTGCACGAAAATTCAGGTCATTACTAGAAAGAATTTAGAGGGTGAGAAAGATAAGATAGAACTAATATAATAGAAGAAGAAGAAGAACATCACTGAACAGAATCAGAGTAAACACGAATCTCACAGCGGAACAATAAAATGTATTATATAACATAACTTTGAAATACAAATCTGAATTTGTATATATACATACCATATCAGAGTACAATACATCATATCAAAGCGGAAATAATCTCTAAATACTAATGGTGAAGCCTCCTGCTTTGAGCTCCTCCAAGTGAATCTGTAAAAGCCTGAAACACTTGTCTGCCCGTACAAATTTGGGCACCCAAGAGTTTAGGGAAAACAAAACAAAATAAACTCTGGGTCAGTCATGGGACTGGTGTGAGTAAATTCCAACAATATTGTTTAACTTTGAAAATCATTTTGAAAGAAAAGGATAATAGTAAGACCAGCCTAACTAACATGGACGACCTTACTATAATCCAAATAATTTGATGTCAAAATCCAGTGGTATTATAATAACGTCTAACCAAATAAATAACCAAGTAGCGGAACGCTTGCATCTCACGCTCCACATATATATAGCATAAAATCATAAACCGCAGGGCGCTTATTGGAGATTGGATTCCAACAGACAAGGTATGGGAGCACCTTCTGATCAGTGTACTCTAGAGGGTATACACTGCAGGTTCAACAAGAACGTCTTGCAACCCGGCCACACATGACCGCCCACTCATTTAGCTTGAGTGTAGCGAATATATTGTCACCCATGGTTGTTGGCCATCCAACCGTAATCCGAAGATACAGAATCCAAAAGAAGACAAATATGAATTTTCTCTAGATCGGTGACAATACACCCTGCTTGGGGATGACCCAACTAGCCATGCTGCCTAGCCCAACTTCTGTCATTCCCGGTTGTGAGGCTAGAGGCTACGTCTGTCTTCAGAACATCTGATCACCATTCACTTTGAATGCCACATCGTCAAATCCGTAATCACAAATTGATTACACAAATGCACACTGGGTGTAGAATAAAGAGAAGTTCCCTTCTCCCCACCAGCTTGGTATATTCGTAAAATCAACGGCGTGGCAGTTGGAAATACTCTGTCAGACACTCGTCCATACACGTTGTCCTTGGACTGGACAAACAGAAAACACCATTCTGGAACTGGACGACCCCTTGCGTTTAACTCCGTCTTCAATTATCTTCAGCATATCTAATTCGCAGCGCTTATGCTTATACGAAGTGGTTTCCGGATAATATATCCAACCGGTCTCTCCGTATTGACAACGATGGTCAAACACTTCGATAGTCGGTTATTTAACCATCGAAGTAAAAACAAACACCCATTCAAATGTATAACTAGACATCACATAAACACGGGTGCTTTTTATTCAACATTCGACTTAATTATTCGAATTCCCATATCTTACCGGATATTTCTGTAATCCTGTTTTACCCTTTTTACACTTTTTGGAAAACATTTCCAGTTATTATAAACTTTTATTTCTAAGTCAACTTCTTGTTGAATCAATATCTAGTTTATAACTAAATATTGATTTCATATCCTATTATAATTCGTTGATTTAAACTAATATTAACTATCCTATCAGGTTATAATTCTTAAAAATAATCTATTTTAATACATTCGACATCGTCGAATTATAGTTCCTAACAGTTTAATTCTAATCACATTTCGAACATCGAAATGCTGTCATCATTTTCTAACACGATCCTCTAATTTCTCTTTCTAAACTTAATCTTATATTTTTTTTGGACAAACATCGTTATTTATTATTTCCTAATAACTGGATTTCAAAACAACTGTTTACATTCCCTAGGAAGTGCTGTCATATATAAAAATCACGCTTAAGTTTGGTTAACAGCGTTAATTTATCGCTATAGTTCTAAACTAGCCATACGCTGTAATATTCTCCTTCATAACTAATCTTGACATACAGTCACGCTTCAGCCTAATCAACAACTTTTATTTTATCGCTATAGTTCTAAGAGTTGCAATACGCTGCCATATTCCCTTTATACTAATATTGACATAACAGTCACGCTTAAACCTAATCAACAACGTTTATTTTATCGTTATGCTGCCATATTCCTTTTATACAAATTTTGACATCTCTTTCCGTTACAAAAATCTTGACATCTCCTTCTGTTACAAAAATCTTGACATCTCTTTCTGTTACAAAAATCTTGACATCTCTTTCTGTTACAAACTGATATCATTCCTCGATAATAGTGAAGTCGTTCAAGTTGGGGTATTCTATTTACCTCTCAGACCTTGATCGACAACGTTCTTACCTTAGAATAGATATACGTCCGTAACTCTGAACTCCTTATTGCTTATAATATACATCAAATCGTATTTCCTTGTTTTAATTTGGAATATGGTTTTATAACACCATATTCATACTTTGAAACCTTTGTTATTTATGATTATTTATTTTAAACATTAACCCTTCGCTTTCTCCATTCCACAGTTCTATTTATAACTCCTTAATCTAAAAAGGTAATTAAATCTCATAAATTTGGATTTATTTATTTCTAACTGTTTCATTAGATTAATTTAAAGACCAATTAATCTAATAATTATTTTCCCAAATAACAGTTGATTAAAATCAACTTTATTCCATCAGTCAATTCCTTAACTGATTTTAATTACTTCTTAACATTAGATTAATTCTAATTAATCTAATAATATTTCTAAATGGTTTATCTTAAATATAATTATCCACATATTTACTTGCCAGATAATTTCTGCTTTATAACTTATTTAAATGCCAACTATCGTTTTAATTTATTTTGTAAAAACGAACTCTAACATACTGGTTTATAATAGAACCTCTATTATAAATTTAAAACTTTACTTTAATTAAAAAATATAATTTTTATAATTATCTTCGCTGATTTGCCAGACGGCCAATCACTTCTTAATAAAACGAGGGTTTTACAGTCGGCTGTTACCATTTTCTAAATCAATACCGTTTATTGATTTATCGAAACAAATGTTGAATCTTCGTTCGACATCAAAACTCATACGGGGTTTTAAATATAATTCGGGTTCAAACAGTGCATACCAAACAAACAGTCCATATAAATATCGAGGAATCCGGTCGGATTCCTCCAACCGATTTCCTCCATCCACAGATGTTAGTCAACACAATCAACACTAATTTCATACTAGGGAATCTTATAATTGGTGGAATCAGTGTCCAACCGATGATATGTATGTATGCAACGATATATAATACTCAACCAATTCAGTTGTAATCAACCTAACCGACCATCACACGGTATTCAAACAACATTAAAATATGATTATAAATATTTTACATAGATCAGAGTGAGTGAATTTACTCACCTTAGCGCGTTAACCGTTAAATAACGATTTGCGTCGGTCGATAGGTCTGATCAGTTTAGCTTCATCGTTTTGTGCTTGCCGATACATATCTGACGCACTTGCTTTCGTCCGACTTCGTTTCTGCCACTGCGAATCCAATACCTCTTATTCCATGCGATTCTCAGAACGTACCCTTCTGCACCCTTCCATGAACACGTTCCTCAAACTAAGCGTGCATATCTACTTTTCTTTTCTCTTTTTTATATTTTCTCTTTAATTCCTTTTTGGGCCTAGCCTTCTTAAACCCGGTCCATCTCTCAACCCTGAAAACCCGCATAGTGTTTCTTCTTCTTCTAGTACATACGAAAACGCGATCTCCATTTCTTACACTCACGGTTCCTTCATTTACACAACCCGTAGACACAACTTTGCCACATCGTACTTCTGCATGATCCTCCTATACACCGCACAGGCTCCAGGTGATAAACAATGGTCATTTCCGAACTTCAGAGGCTTTAAACCTCCTCCTATATGATTACACAGTACAGCTCCTTCTTGAAGCTCTCGATGTGTTCATGTTTGTACATCACTTCCAATACTTCACCAAAAACTCCACCGTGATATTTCTTTAACTTGCGCCTGTCACACCCCAAACAAGACTCCATCGTGCCACCCGTTAATTTCCCAGACCAAAACCCCTTGATACAACCCAACATCATGATCACATACACGCTGAACTTCATACACACCTCTCGTTCTTTCATGCAGGTGATTTTCCTTTCATCCATTCACGTCTGTCCATCCCGATGTCATTTATTCCTCACAAGCCCTCCAGCACGTCACTTAATCATAGAACTACCGTACTCTTCTCTTTCTTTACCCATTTTCCATTTCCACCATGATATTCCCCTCCCCTCCAATGACAGCAACTCACGCTCCAGTCATCTCACTAGTCTCCACCTCATCACCGAAATTTCACAATACCACTTCGCCATAGTTTGAAACCAATACAAGTACCACTTCAAAACGCAAGCACCAAACACCTCTTCAACATCACGAGTCTCGACGTCCACCATCAGTTCTTGAAACACGTTGAGAACCCGCATGTATATTCTTCCGGTATAATAAAACTATTCCACTTCATACACGTGGAAACCCTGTAGCCTCCATCTTCCTGTTTACAGAAATATGGACACGCTGCTCCTACTTTCATGCGCCATCAACCAACACAGCACGCCCCCTGTCACATTCCTCTCCTCCCTGAAACCTCCCATATAGCGTATATCGTCTATGCAAAACTCATGTTCTTCATGCACTCACATGCCCTGCGCCCCTCCTCTTTCCATGCGCCTGCAGTCTTGTCTTATTGCGCTGAAAACAAACTGGGCATGGCCACCACACCTACTCAACACAGTAGCCTCTCCTCCATCCTTTCCATGCGCAAGAACCTACTCCAGAAAAGTTGCCGCAAGTCTTCCTTCCTGTGTAGACAACTCGTGTAAACACTCCCCCTTCTTTGCTTCTCGTTCTTCCTCTTCACCAGTTTTGAAACCGCCTTCAGTCTTCCCAAAATCCAGCGCAGACCCACTACTCCATCTAAACTCGCTGAACACCGTTTTTGCGTTTTACATGATCTTTCATTTCAGTGGTATTTTGGTGTGTTTGTTTAGATCTGAAGTGAACTAAAGGAAGAGGGTCCTCTGTAATTTGCCTTTAACCGTATATATAGGCAATATGTTTTCTTACCGGCTAAGGAATAGGGGTTATAGCGTGTAATAGGTTTGAGTTACTTCGCATCTACGTAATAGGGTAAGCTATAGGGCAGTACTGTTTCTTAAGAGCAAAGAAAGGAGAAAAATATTTATATTTTATTCGGTTCCATACCCCTCCATCCATGTGTAGCAATGAAGTCGTAGCTTTAGGGTAGGTTATCATGTCAGTATCTTTACTCCATATCTCTTGCACATGTACTGCGATAAATATATATATATAAACTTAGTTGTTAAGTTTATAGTCTGTGTAGGGTTAGGTACTAGGTAGGATGAGTAGAGAATGGTTGAGAGTATGGTTGTATTTATTTAACTTTAGTGCCTTGTTTAGATTAGGGTAGGTTGGCTATCAGTAAGTCTAGTTTGATTATTTTAAACATAGGTTTTCATTTGTTTTGTCACAGGCCTGTACGTTTTGTAAGTTTTCATTTTCAAATTATAGGGTATGGTTCCTTTCTCAGCTAGTAGTAAAAGACTAACCTGCCTGATATAGGGAAGTGTATGGTTTTAGACTTAGGGAAAAATCGGTGTACGTAGAGAAATGGAATGGTATATACATATATTTAAAGTTTAGCGTACTCAATTCGTAACATTTGGTTCATGTCCGAGCTGCTACGGACAGAAGTAAGATTACGGTCGTGTCCAGCGAGGTGCCCCGATCCCAAAAATATAATAATACCGGTAGGTTGACTCATATTGTGAAATCCCGAAATACCGATACAGGGTGCAAAATATTCCAAATAAAAAAGTTGCTTATTTAATTAATTAAAAATTACAGTAAAATTCTAAAAATTAATTTATCACTATGTCTCAAAAGAACCTTGTCCAAATTCGAATCCGATATCTAGTTATTTCAAATAAACCGTTACGATCGATATACGATTTCATAGCGACTTTTTGAATATTTGATTTAGACGTATCTTGCAATCTAAACAACGAAATCTTGGTTTTTCACTTCTGTTAGAAAGATATAGTTCAACAGATTCCAACGTTTCTTGTTTCGAAGAAATCTGATTCAGAACGAGTCCGATACACTCAGTTGAAGTTCAGAACGTTAAATTACGAACTGCAGGGTCGTTCTGAGCTCGATTATAATTAATATATATTTATATACGTTTAACTTCGTTCTTATTAATATATAAATCCATTTATTACAAATTCAATATTTTAAACTGATTTAAATATTCAAATACGAACCGACAAAAATGCGGGACGTTACAATTCATAAAATTAGTAGTGTCACCACGAATTATATCAAGATTTTCATCACAACAATACTTAAAAGAATGTTGTAATATGCATTTCTTCCTATTTTTGCATTCTTTATCACTACCAAAATTCTTTAAATTCTCCCGGAATTTGTAATTTCATCGTTTATACCTTTAGGATATTGTAAATGTTTTAAACACTTTTGCTACTTTAATTAATTCATTATCTTTTAAAGCACAATGCTCATGGCACATAACCTGTTACTGACACTGTATGATGCTTCAGTGACTTTAGTGTGTTTTTGTGATTTATATTTCTAATTTTATTTTATGGACTACAGGTCCATGTCTTATGGACTACAGACCGATATATCTTATTTCCGAGAATTTCATGATGGTCAATCATGTTTCTCTCTAATATGAAATTTTTAATCCATTTATAAATATAAGCATTTTATTATTTATTAATTTATCATCGATGATTATTTCTTGTCAGTTCTATACATGATATTTTGAGATCTTAAAATTTATCATGCTTTAGGTACCTAAACCACTACTATGGTTATTTGAAATCATGTCTTGAGTTTCTTTCAAAACACGTGTTTCTTCAAAAACACCCACCTCCATTATTTGACATCTTTTATGGCTTACTCCCAAAATAATTTGAACTAGCTTTTATACCACATTTTCAGCTGTGGTTTACACCTTTTGATCCTTAGAAATTCAAATCTATATCGGAGAAAGTCTATTAGGGACATAATTGATAATTTATGCAAATTACTTAATATTTTGCATAATTATATATTTTAGCAAATATTAACAACGGTGATCTCTTTATCCTCCCCCTCAATGTTGACAAACATTATTACATTAAATCATAAACCTTCTTTGGATTCTCATTTTTGATCCATTATCGCATTATTGCTATCAAATACATTAGATGTATTTTAATTGTAGAAGGATAATGCTCTTATTAGTTAATAAGATGCATTCATATTGTATTGCTTATTTCCTTTCATTGTGCTGGTAACATGGAGGAATTTTCTATCATTCGAATATGCACGTGACTTCAAGTCATTCAATATTAAAGTCAATCGACTTTTTGAATTACTAAATAATATATGCATAACTTATAATATTAGCTCATAATTCTTTCTCTAAAAAAAATATGAGCTCATAAGTACTTTAGGTTGTTAATTAAATATTCCCATTTATTTGTATATACGTGCGTCCACGTATTACGTATGTAATTGGTTTGCATATAGTTTCTCATTCAAGTTATCGATTTTAAAACAAATTGTTTATAAGGTTCCATATCATTAATATTTTTTTATCAAGCAATGTCAATGCGAATCTTAAAGATCGTATTATAATATTCAAAACATCGGGTTTGAAACTTTTTTGAACTTTTGGTTCGAATAAAATATATAAACAACTTCAAGTTGTTAAACTGCATTGAACTTCTGATTCAAATAAAATATATAAACAACTTCTCGTTGCTAAACTATATTGAATTTTTGGTTCGAATAAAATATATAAATAACTTCAAGTTGTTAAAATACAACATGCAAATGTAAATATATAAGCAAGATACAACTCATTTTGAAAATTGTGAAATTTTTGGATGCATTATCATTGCCGCATATGGTGTAACTTCTTTAAGAAGTACAATGTTATTATTTCACATAGTTTTAATAAAGCTTTCAGCCTTTTAAATTATGAAGTATTTCAAGTTCATTGGTTGAGTAACTTCAAGTTCCTATGCATATATATACACATACATATGTATATCAAGTTTATTAATTTATGATGAACTTCCGGTTTTAAATCTTTTAATATACTTCTAATTTAGAAGCTCTTACATTCTTGCTAATTGTCAAGATTTCATACTTGTAAACTTTATCAAAAAGTTTTTTTTCATAATTCAAAACTTCACGTCTCAGATCTTGAGTTATACAATTTCTAGTGTAAAAATGTCTTTGCACAACTTCAGGTCGTGGTTCTAACCGTTTTATTTCTTCCATTACATTAGATATTACTTACTAAATACATCAACTAATAATATATACACAAACATACTTCATTTAACTTATAATACTAGTGCATTTAATACATTTATGATAATATGGTAATATAATGTATTACCATAATGATACATTTAATGCATTTATTATAAAAACAGTGGAGATAAGGTTATGTGATCCAAAGATATGAATCAAATAAACAAATTTTGCTTAAATCAGCAGTTTATGTCCCGCTATTACCCCGTCATATCACTGCTATATCATGTAGCAGATTTCTACCGCTATGTTATTTCCAAATAGCCTCTGAAATAGCATTTCCGCTTTAAGCCCCGGTATATTTCGATATACCCGATGTATCCCATTATTTTAGCTATATATCGCTATTTCAGCTATATCTTATGTAAAAGAAATGAATTGAAAATGGACATTTTCACATTATAACATTAGTATTTTAATAGAATTTTTTTATATATTTTTCGAAAAAGAAAATACTATAATAATCTATTTAATTTACTCAAACAAAGTAAAATTTAAATTTATGTACATAAACTTGTACATGCTTTTATTTAAAATAAAGAATGTACTAATTATAATTAAACTGAACGTCAATTTTCTATTTATTTATCATTTTCATATTTGTAAAAACATCAAATACGAGTTTATATGCTATTTTAGACTAATCCGCTATATCTTGATATTTCCTCGGTTTATCCCCTCTACAACATTTTGCAACTTAGCCACATTGGATCTGTTGAGCTCTTTAACTGCACAGATCTAGATTTAGTATTAATCAATGATAAAACTGAAATGAACAACTTAAAGTTGTACAATTTTTCTCAATAATCATGTGTTCTAAAATACCTTATATTTGCATAATGTCTAATCAAAAATTGAGAAAAAGTGTATAAACATGAAACCAAGATTTTTCATTCTCTAATATGAATGATTCCAAAATTTGCAGATCTGTACATAAATTTCACAAACATAAAAAAAATTACATGTCTTAGATTCAAATTATACAATCCATATATATATCTTTTAGATCTTTCTTTTTACATCAAAACCGCCCCTTACCATTATAGAAACTACAGGTTCTAAATTTTCTATTTTTATAACAGAAATTGCTTCTACATTCACTTGAGGTGTGCTAAATTAAGATCAATATTTAGATCTTAACTTAATATGATATTCGAGATGCATATTTTCTTTATAATATAGTTTTTCTAAGAAACAATAAAATATTTATTTTGGAAATATGATTTTTTTTTTTAAATTACTATAATAAAACTTCAGGTTTTATTATAATTTACATTTTATTATTGTATATTTTAAATTGAAGCAATTCCTCTAGATTGTGCTTTTATTCACATATGAGAATCTATTTACTATTTTTCTTTAAGAACATCCTACTATTGGGGCTGGCAAAGGATATTAGAGTATTAGAGAGCTGACCGCATGGGTAGTAATTAGGATAAAACCTAATCCTAATATACTAGTAGTTGGTGTAGGAACCTGTTCTTGGATATAAATGAGAAGCATAATTGATCTTTACCTTACCTTGATATCTCGTTTACTTCGTACTTGTATATTTTACTGTAATTTCTTATCTAGTATTATTTATCTATCTTGATACCTCTTATCATATGCTTATGCTAAAAATCACTGGAAATCACCAGACTTTATGTCTGACCTATTTTGTTCTTCTTCTCTCTCTTCCTTTCCCTTCTCCTCAGGTCCTCAGGGTGGTAGTGTGTTCAGCAGTGACTGTGATCTCTTTCAGCTTGGATTTGTACATCTTCTCGTTAGATGTATTTCTTTAACTTTTGTTCTATTTTGTTATGGCTTATGAGGAAAGATATGACTTTTTGGTTTTGCACTCTGATGTTTTGTGTAATGAGAGAGATGGTTTTAACTGAGGTTTTTAGTGTTTGTAAAATGTAATGATGTGAAGTTGTAATCGGTTTGGAATAATGTTTTCTTGAATAATAATGAAAGTTAGTTTTTCCATTGCATTCTTTTTATTATGTCTTGTGAATTTTGGTTATTGTATACTTATTGCGCTTCACAGAACTTAATGCATTCTCATACGAGTGACATTAAGGGACACGAAGTGTCATATAAGGACACTTGTATTTTTGCATGTGAACTTTCATGCATGCCTTCCACTTGCTCCCTTAGGTGTCATTACCTTCTTAGGCCCTTCATTCTCATAAAAGGAGGTCATCTCTTCAATTTTTCATCATTCCATTCCATTTCCTCTTTTTCACTTTCTTCATAAAGCTTATGGCCATGGTTTCCGTGGTGTACTCTCTTATTTTTCTCCTCCACCCTCCTTAAGAAATCGACCTCCGTCACCACCAGCACCTTGCCAAAGTTCGCCCTCCTCCTCCTCCTCTTATAAAAAAAGAGAGACATTAATATACATTATATTATATATATATATATATATATATATATATTGGCAAAGAAGACGGTGCGCCGAAATACTATTCGATGGTTCGTTTGTAGTCATCTAGGCTCGCTTACCGTGAATAATTGTAAAGCTATGTTGGTAAGAAATCATTAAATTTTACACTAGAATTATTTTATAATTTGGGTAGTTAATTGGTGTCGTTAATTTAAACCAGTTATATATGCTTAATGGTTGATGCTTGTTTGTGATGGATGATGGTTGCATAGACTAGAACACACACACTATTAAGCGTTTGTGATATAATGTTTGTGTACAATTATTACATCTTTACACTAAGCCATAGATTACATACTGCAACACCAGAGAAGTGATGCAGGAAGTGCCAAAAAGTATTACTATAGGCAAAAAATGATTTGTGGCAACACTTTCTTGTTGTTGCATTTTGCCGCATTTCCATAGAGTCAAAGGCAACACCTTTGCGACCCAATGGTGACATTTTCATGGTGTTGCCACATATACTAATTTTACTTAAAAGTGGGCCCCACATTATCTACAGCAACGTTTTTACCATCCAATGGCAACACTTTTACCATCCAATGGAAACACTCTACCAGGATTAAATATTGAAACGACCTGAAATCCCACCCGGCCTAGACCGAACTGGAATGCGGATTGTATGAGAACACGACGCATCGGAACACAAACAGTAGAACATTTCATTGTTATTACAACAATCTACATCAGAGTACAAGAATAAGAGTACAAATGAGTATTATACATCAGAAAAAATATCAGAGATTTAAAATACATAGTAGCAGAAAATAATAACTAATACAACTGAAAGAGATATATGGATACAAATCTTTCCTAATATAGCTTTAGCTGTAATCCAGGATCTTGTGAAGAAATATATGCGAAAACCAAAACTACTAGCTTCCCGTGTGGAAAATAAGGGCACATAGAGTTTAGGTTAAAACAATGAACTCCGAGTCAGTCATGGGACTGGTATGAGAACTAAAACAGTTATTAACTTTATTTTAATGTTGAGTAAATCAAGGGACCACGCCGTATGTCACGGAACGGGTTTCCTCCCAAGAATACCGTAAAACAAACAGCGTAATGCTAAATAAAGAAAATTAAGCCATTATAAGACTCAGGTCTCATCACACAATGCAAACACAAACAAGAGGATAGAGTTTTACCTTATAATGGCTAAATATGCTTGGTACGCGAAATTCATCTTTTATTATTAAAATAAGTGAAGAAATCAACTTCAAATATAAGTGTATTAATCATAGACGACATGAGCGTCCCATGCCACTATGCCGCCATATAGGTTCACAACCAAAACCGTAAAGCTATGTATTGGAAATTGGATTTCCTCATGAACCAAGGCAAGGGATCTTCCTTCCGATTCGAGACAATCTAGCCTATCATGTCTTGGGATTCAGTCGCAACTGCACCTGGAGCGGCAGGGCCGGTCCACACTTATGTTAGTGGATTAGTAATTCCTGAACAATACGTTTTCCTTCCCTATGGGGCATAAAATCTGGTCAGTATGTCGACCAATCAAGGGCCATTAGGGACTCAAATCCGAGGTACCTCGCTTTCCAATATCCACATAAGTAAAATGTCTTGTCTCCATACCATGACACCAATCTTAGCTAGAAAGAAACGCATGTCCTTCCTATAGTCCTCTACCGTTTTTGGTTCACACTGGGGTGTGCGGCTCGCGAATTAACGCTACAACACAAAGCTATGCTAATTAAAGCTGTGCTTTGATCATCAACCACAAGGCCTTGCTTTTCAACAAAAACCTTGAACATTTGCATCTTAGCATGCCACATTGACAATCCATGTCATACTATCGATCATCTACCAATATATAACCTCTAAGCTCGTCTCAGAGAAGAGGTGTTAAGCAAGAGAATAAATTCTTTGCCACCCAACAGATATATATTTAGCAGAGATCAACGAATACAGTATAACAGAATACAATGTGAGACACACAATCCATTTGCAAGTCCGTTCTAGGTCTGAACGAAACTGGAGGCACTTTATTCCTCGTCCCATATGTCTAATACAGGATAGAGGTCCTCGCATATCTGGTCGATCTCCAAGTACATCTGGACGACCACCACTATAACCCCATCTTGGGTGTACAGCCCAATCGAGGCATTAGTAATTATCCAAATAATGCGAAGATCTCCGATCTTCAACCACCGTCTTCATCATCGACATTTAGTCATAGTATCAGTTATTAAGAATGGGTTAAACCCGGTCTTTCTGAATAACTCGCGTATCTTATAATCAAGTGCTATGAAAACACATCATACGCCTCATTCCAATTCCGAATTTTCTTGGGAAAGGTTCCCATTAATTTTATCAAAGATAAGTTCATTTAAACTTATTCTTTAATCTTCCCCAGAAATATTTCTAAAGATTTTTGTATATCTTTTCTCAACTTAAACCAAATTGAGGTTTATCCAAACTAGTTGAGATTATCGTGACTTACCGAAGTAATCATTTATTATATTATTCCAATTCCAACCAATTCATCGCATGGTGCAAAACTGGTGGTACTCCATATCTAACACCCCTGGTGTTATCGGTAAAATTAATTACCACTTATCATTCAAATCTAATTAAAGATTTAACTATCGCATGGAGCAAAACTGGTGGTACTCCACTCTCGATCATTTCATGAATTCGGTAAGTTTAATTACCTTATTCTCATTTCAATCTAATTAAAGATTCATTAAAACTCCATTTAGTTTTAATCTTCAAAAATCATTATCCAGTGATTATTCAAATTTAGAAAATTAATCATGTCTTTAACTGTGTTAAAGAACCAATGTCATTTAAAACAAAGTTCACGATAAACCCAAAATCATATTCTATCAAAGTGGGATCTTCATAGAAATCCGATCAGTCATAATCAATATGAATGTCCATGTCAAACTAATAATATAAATGGAATAATGGCCAAGTCTTTTAAATTCCATGCAAATATCGGTCTTCCTTCACAGAATTTCATCTCGATTATTAATAAATTGCATTCCACTCAATCCAATTTAATGTTTCAAATTGGAAAACTTTACTTTGGAAAATTCCATTAAATCTTAGTTAAAAGATTAATAAGTTCCAAATCATAATTTCACTGTTAATTGGGTTTTAAGAATCAATGTCGTTTAAAACATCGCTCATAATGATCCCAAAATCAACTACCATTTCATTCCAATTATGTTTATTAATTGGAAACTCTCATCAAAACTTAATTAAAAGATTTATCCTTTTCTCAAATGGGTTCAAGAACAGTGTTATTTAAGACACCATTCACGACAAACCCAAAATCCAATTTGATATTAAATATAAGGCTTTGAATAGAATTCATGTCTAATCATATTCAATATAGAATTCTGAAACCAACAGGTATCATATCGGGAATAAAGATATCGATATCTTCCAAATTCCCATAACAATATCTGTATAATCACGGAATCTAATACTGGAATATCCGAAGATAATTTTCATTCAAATCCATTCCGATTTATATATTGGAAAACTCTGGTTATGTTAAAACCATTTCAATTACTTTCAGTTCTTTAATTAAGTTTCAAAACAACTTATTCTGATTAAAATATCTTTTGTCTTCATAAACTTTGAATATTTCATCCAAAAACCATTTCAAATCATTTTTTATGATTTAACATAAATTTTTCCCTATTTTTAATTATTTAAACATAGGGCCATTCAGTTAAATGACGTTTCAGGTCATTTAACTGTACTAGCGCTATTTTTATTTAAATTTGAATTTGACATTTCCCAAAATCCAGCAGTTTGATTTCAAATCTCATATACTCATTTGAAAGCTCTTTTCGATATGAACCCATAGATTCCGGTTTAAGAAGAATCCAACGGTCGGATCTTCCGTGACGTCAAATCGAAGTTAATGGTCAAAATTCGCGAATAGTAGCTGCGCGACATGTTCAATTCGAACAATTATAATATATAATATATATATTTCATCAATTTCCATTCAAAATGTATTTTATAAAAAACATTTATAAATTCATTTGATAAGGATTCCAACTTCTATTTCAATTTTAAATCGAAATTGAACTTTCCATGTTCTTATAATATCATAATAATAATAATCTTTTCAAAATGTCTAACTTTAAATTCTCTTTCCTTTCCATATTCGTTGTAAAATGAATAAAATCGATATAAAAATCCGTTCGAGTTAAAATGGTGCAAATCTTCTTAACTCGGCTTCATGAATTTAAATATTTTTGTGAAGACCCGCAACTTCCCCGTAAAGGAAAGCGTCGGATAGTTCGAGAACAAACCACAACAGAACTCATACAGAAGAACGTTTCATTGTATATTACAACCATGCATCAGAATACAAGGATATACAGAGTAAAAAAGAATATTACACAGAAATATCAGAGATTTAAATTACATTTAAATACATTGCAGCGGAAAATAATAAAATACACAACTAGAAGAGATATACGGATACAAAGCTTTCCGGATATCGTTCCAGCTGTAAACCAGGATCCTGTGAATATAAATCTGCAAAACCAAAACTACTAGCTGCCCGTGTCAAAATAGGGGCACCCAGAGTTTAGGTTAAAACAATAAACTCCAGGTCAGTCATGGGACTGGTGTGAGAACTAAAACAGTTATTATCTTTATTTTCAACATTAGGTAAATCAAGGGACCACGCCGTATAACACGGAACGGGTTTCCTCCCAAGAATACCAGTGCATAAAACAACAGCGCAATGCTAAATAAAGAAAAATGAAGCTGTTATAAGACCCAGGTCCTATCACACAATGCAACGCAAGCCGGGGGATAGGGTTTTCCCTTATAACAGCCAAAGAATGCTTGATACGTTTAAAACAAATCATTTGGTACTATAATAAGTGCATAGTGTATAAAACAACTTCAAATCATAAGTATCAATCATAGGTGGCATGAGCGCCCCATCCCACTATGTCGCCATATACAGGATTACAACTAAAACCGCAAAGTCACGTATTTGGAAATTGGATTTCCATCTATGAACCGAGGCAAAAGATAGTCCTCAACCGATTCGAGACGCTCTAGCCCGTGTCTCAGGATCAGAGCTCGAGTGACCCTTGGAGCGACAGGGCCGGTCCACCGATGTGGATTAAAATGCCTGAACACTGCGTTTCCCCACCCTTTGGGGTGTCAATGAGCCAACAAATGACTCCATCGGTTCGAGAACGACCGATCAATCCGAGGCGCCTCGCAACAGCAACAACCACATAAGTCAAACTCGTCAGGGCGTGTAAAACCACTGACGCCACTTTTTAGCTAGATGGAAACGCATGCCCTCCCTGAGGTCCGTCTCCCGTTTTTGGTTCATACCGGGTGTGAAACACGCGAGGTAAACGTTACACAAAGCTACGCCACAAAGGCCGTGCTTTGATCATCACCACAAGACTTTGCTTTTCAACAGAAGCCTTGATCATTTGCATCTTAGCATGCCACACAGGCAAACCATCCTATGCAACCAATATCAGTCACACAGAATGAAATCCGATGTCAGACACACAGTCCATTTACAAGTCCGTTCTGGGTCTGAACGAAACCGGAGGCACCTAGTACCCCGCATATCCATCGATCTCCAAGTACGTCTGGACGATCACTAACTGTTTCCATCTTCTTGGGTGTACAGCCCAATCAAGATCATCAGTTATCACCCAAACGACGTGAAGACCTCCGGTCTTCGACCATCGTCTTCATCTTCGACTTATCGTCGTATCAGTTATTCAGAATGGGATGAACCCGGTCTTTCTGAATAACTCGCGTATATATTATAAAAGTGTTACACAAACACAACATACGCCTCATTCCAACTCATTAGTCATTAACCGTAAATTAATCAAGAGAATAATTCCCCAAATATTAACCCCGAAGGCCGAAACCAACATCAGATCAATATCCAGAAAACCATTCTACTTAGCTAACCGACAGTTAGTTTCTAAATTTCACGTTCAAATCTAATTAAAGATTTAACTATCGCCTGGAGCAAAACTGGTGATACTCCATTCTCGATCTTTTCAATCTAATTAAAGATTCATTAAAACTCCACTTAGTTTTAATCTGTGACTGGGTTAAAGAATCAGTGTCATTTAAAACACGGTTCACGATAAACCCAAAGTCACATCCCATTAATTATCGGGTTAAAGAACAAGTGTTATTTAAAACACTGTTCACGATAAACCCAAAAATCAATATCCATTCAATTCCAATTAAATATTATTTAATTGGTACACTTCATTAAATCTAAATAAAAAGATTTAATCTTTTCTCAACTGGGTTCAAGAACAGTGTTAGTGAAGACACCATTCACGACAAACCCAAATCACATTCATTAATTATCGGGTTAAAGAACAAGTGTTATTTAAAACACTGTTCACGATAAACCCAAAAATCAATATCAATTCAATTCCAATTAAATATTATTTAATTGGTACACTTCATTAAATCTAAATAAAAAGATTTAATCTTTTCTCAACTGGGTTCAAGAACAGTGTTAGTGAAGACACCATTCACGACAAACCCAAATCACATTCATTAATTATCGGGTTAAAGAACAAGTGTTATTTAAAACACTGTTCACGATAAACCCAAAAATCAATATCAATTCAATTCCAATTAAATATTATTTAATTGGTACACTTCATTAAATCTAAATAAAAAGATTTAATCTTTTCTCAACTGGGTTCAAGAACAGTGTTAGTGAAGACACCATTCACGACAAACCCAAATCACATTCATTAATTATCGGGTTAAAGAACAAGTGTTATTTAAAACACTGTTCACGATAAACCCAAAAATCAATATCAATTCAATTCCAATTAAATATTATTTAATTGGTACACTTCATTAAATCTAAATAAAAAGATTTAATCATTTCTCAACTGGGTTCAAGAACAGTGTTAGTGAAGACACCATTCACGACAAACCCAAATCACATTTGATATTCAATATAAGGCTCTGAATAGAAAATATATCGGCTTATATTCAATATCAAATTCTACGATTAACAAATGTCGTATTGGAAATAACGATACAAATATATCTTTCAAATTTCCATAACAACACCTGTATAATCACGAATTCCAACATCGAAATATTCCGAAGACAATTTCGATTCAAATCCACTCCAATGCAATCATTGGAAATTTTGGTTATTTTTAAAACCCTTTTCGAATTCAATTTATTTATTTAAAAATAAATAGAATTATAATTCTAGTTCAAAACTAGTTCATTTCGATAAAAATCTATTTTTATCTTTTCAAATATGGAGTTTTTCATCCCAATTCTTTCTAAATCATTTCTTATGATTTTACACAAATTATTACTATTTTTAATAATTTTATCAAGGCCCGTACAGTCGATTTCCATCAATGGCCATCGAACTGCACTTACAGCGACCTTTTTCGGATTTGATTTGGACGTATCTCCAAATCCAATCGTTAGATTTCAAATTTCTAATATTCGTTAGAAAGCTCTTTTCGATACGAACCCAACGGTTCCGGTTTTAGGAGAATCCGACGGTCGGATCTCCCGTAATGTCCGTTTGAAATAAATGGTCGAAATTCGCGAACTGCCGCGGCGCGGCGCGTTCTATTCAGGCCATTATATTATATATATAATATATATAATATATATTTCGTCGATTTCTATTTAAAACGAATTATATAAATAGTTTTAAAATTCGTTTCGAAATCTATTTCAACTTCCATTTCAATACAAAGCAAAATTGAATTCTTCTTTATAAATTCGTTTTAAAATTCATTTCTATTCAATTCGAATTTCAATTCAATTTGAATTCATTTCAATTCGTTTTCAATTCATTTCGAAATCGTTTTCAATTCAATTCATTTCGAAATCGTTTTCAATTCAATTCATTTTGAAATCGTTTTCAATTCAATTTATTTCGAAATCGTTTTCAATTCAATTTATTTCGAAATCGTTTTCAATTCATTTCATTTCGAAATCGTTTTCAATTCATTTCATTTCGAAATCCTTTTAAAATCGATATAAATATCGTTCACGTCAAAATGGCGTCAATCTAATCAACCCGGCTTCATATATTGATATTTTCAAATATTCCATTTCGAATATTTCTATTTCAAATATTTCTATTTTAAAACTAGAATGAGGCCCAATCAATTACCATATAAAGTTAATTATATGGATTTTCATACAACACATGTATATAATAGCATTGAAAATAATCAACCATCAACCAAAGTGTACTACACTGTAAAAGCATCAAATATAGATATTCAACGCTTATAACAGCCTGTCAATCAATCAATCGACATATTTAATCAATCAGGATGAGTGAACTGCATATTTCATCCTAACACCCGTGTGGGGTTTCAAACAATCAAACACAGATTTTTATTCGTGCAGTTGGGCGATGTGTAAAATTTATCGACCCAATCAATGTCAGTCAAATCAGTGTACATAAACAAACCGTCTGGTTTGTAAATGAATATTTTATTTATTCGCATTCACGTTAAAAATTATATTTTTAACGATAAAACATTTTATTTTTAACGATAAAACATTTTATTTCAACATATGAATTTCTATCCAGTTCATTCTTTAAATAAAATGATATTTTATTTTTCTAACTTATTTTAGAAAATTTCGGCGGCATAACGGCACGATACTAGAAACGGGACGAGGCCTAGCCTTGTCCCCGGTCTAGTGAAGGCCCACGCCATTCACTCATCAATCAAATCAATTTCATTATGCAAACCACAAGATTTGGAGTAAGGGTCTAACCTAGCCTTACTCCTTCGCCTTATAACGGCGCACGTCTAATCCTAACCAATTTATGGATTCGATTTTTCACACCACAAACCACATTCAAACCAATATCGCAATCAATCACCAAACAGTCAAACAAACAAGTCCATGGTCTGTGGACGATTGTGTCGGGTGCTACTAAGCACCGTCTGCATCCTAGTATATATATATATAACTAGGAAAATAAATTGAAAGGTGAGAAATTCTCACATCATAGCTATCCTAGCTCCACGGCACTTCATTGATAGAAATTTCCTTCGTTATCGCCTCTTCGTCATCTTCATTGCCCGTAGTCACTATATATATAAAAATCGAATTTTTACTTCAAAGTTCAATATATAAAAATCGAATTTTTATTTCAAAGTTCAATATATAAAAATCGAATTTTTATTTCAAAGTTCAATATATAAAAATCGAATTTTTACTTCAAAGTTCAATATATAAAAATCGAATTTTTATTTCAAAGTTCAATATATAAAAATCGAATTTTTATTTCAAAGTTCAATATATAAAAATCGAATTTTTATTTCGCTATTCAATATATAAAAATCGAATTTTTACTTCGCTATTCTCTATATAAAGATTTCGCCTTTTCAAAAATATAGATTTCATCTTTATAAAAATCATCACTTTATCTCAACGTATATAAAATAAAAATCAGATTTTTATTTCGCTACATGTACAAAGATGATATCTTTATATTCTCTATCCTATAAAGATTATATTTTTAATACTTTAAAAAATATATAAAAATCATATTTTTAATATTCCTATATAGTAAAGATTATATTTTTAATACTTTAAAAATATAAAAATCATATTTTTTCTTCTTCTACTCAATAAAAATCCCGTCTTTCCTATTTTAAAGATATGATCTTTATTTTATCAAGTTCAAATCTTTTTCTTTTAAAAGATTAAACCCTTTTCTTTCTATTTTAAACCTTGAAATAAAATCAGTTTTAAAATTCTTTTCCAATCAGTTTTTAAAATTCCTAAAATTCAGTTTTAGCTCTATAAAAAAAAAAAAAAAAAAAATCAGTTTTAAAAATCTTAATAAAATTCAGTTTTAAAAATCTTAATAAAATTCAGTTTTAAAAATCTTAATAAAATTCAGTTTTAAAAATCTTAATAAAATTCAGTTTTATATTAAATAAAATTCAGAAAAACTTACAGGGGGGGGGACGGTTGCGGCTGTCGAATGCAGAGGAGAGGGGGGAAGGAGAAGGGCGGCGCGGCGGTTAGGGTTAGGGGGGGGGTCGCGGTGCTTGTTCGGTGGTCGTGGGAGGAGGAGCGATAGGGGAAGGAGAAGAAGCGGAGGGGGGGAGGTCTTTCGCTGCTGCGGCGAGGGGAGGGGCAGGGCTTCGGAGGTGGCGCCCTCCCTTGAGGCGTCGACGGCGATCTTTGGGGGGGGGGGGGCGGCGACGAGTTCCCCCCCGTCTTCCTCTTCCCTTTCCTTTTCTTTTTTTTTTTATTTCTGATCGGATTGATTTCGAAGGGGGGGGGCCAGAAGTATTAAAGGGAGGAAGAGATTTTTTTATATTTTTTTATTTATTTATTTAATTTATTTTATTTCAAAAAGTTGACTTTCACATATGACCTCTAAACGAGGCCCACCGCCTGTCGCCTATAGCGTTTCTCCCCTATTCCGAACACAATGGGATATGTTTCGTATGTTGATTCGATCGACTGAATCAGTTTCCGTTGAATTAACATATAAATCACCATATTGAATTTTAAACGTACATTTCAAATTACCGGGGTCACATACTAACTAGAAAAATTCCCAAAAAATATTTTCTAGCTTCGTATTGACGATACGGTCCTAACAAAACTAGTTTCGTCGAATTCTGAGACCGTTAGAAAAATGGCCATTTTCCAGTTGATTAAAATCAACTGAAACTGGTCAAACGCGTTTTCCTTTGCCACGCTCACATATTGATTCGAAAAATTATGAAATTTGGGATCTAGCAATAACTTAACTTCACGGACCCAACAAAACTGGTTTCGTCGAAATCCGAGGTCGTTTGCAAAATTGCTATTTTTAAGGGCCTTATATATATAAAAATATATATAAATTCCACAGCGACTATTTCTAATTTTAAACTGGACATATCTTATCATTTCTAAGATGAAATCTCAGTTTGTCAACTTCGTTACAAAGATATAGTTATACAGATTCAAATATTTCTTGTTTCGTTCAATTCTGACTTATATTGAATTCTGTATATTCATTTGAAATTAGAAATCGAATTTTCGAACTACCGCGCCATTTTCAATTCCTTTTATAATTATATATAATTATTATATATTCTAACGACGACGTATATAATATATACGTTCTAATTCTATTCAAAATAAATTTCACGTCGATATTGTTTAAAATAATTCATTTTAAATAATCAAAATTCGCTAAAATTGCCAAAATAAAAATTTCAAACTGGCTCGCATTTTACGGGTTGTTACAATCTCCCCCACTTAAAACTTTTCGTCCCCGAAAAGGAACAAAGTCGAAAGTGGTTTGATTATTCAGCTCCACGATCGATCAGGCTTCCATTCTCCAACTCTTTAGTTTCTGAGAATTTTCAAAATTTCAAAATTTTGGCTAACACCCTAAATTTTCGAAAAATTTCGCCATAACCTCCCCTGCACCGGGAGCATCGGGGAATTTCAAATAGCTTCCCCGGTCCTTCAGATCTCAAAAAGAAAAAGAAAAAGCCAAGCGGCTAGCCAATAGGCTCACAAAATCATCATCACCCAAACAAAACAGGAAATTATGTAGTAAACATGTACCTATTTGTCGGGCAAACAAATTTTATTCTTCGGCTCTAGCCTCCTTGCTATGACCTGTTCAAGGTAAGTATATGTATATGCAAGCAAATGCGACCAATTTCAATACAATTCATTATTTGATACAATTAGGCGTAATGGTTCAAAATTATCAAACTAATGAACAAACAACACAAACATCAATCAATTAGTGAATTAGAATTTCAAATTCATAATTTTGATACATACACAAAAATCATGTTTTTGATGCCAAATCACAACAATGAATTCTAGTTATATTAGTTTTGGTTCTCACACCAGTCTAATGGAAATATATAGAAAATCACACCTTCGAAACACGAACATAATTCTGATGATGATCGATCAATCATCAGAACCATCTCCGGGTGTCTAGAGTGTAATCCTATATCTATCCAGTATATTAAAATTTCAAATACACGTGGATCAGACGTATACGCAAAACCTATATATACTGGATTGTCCACATAAATATAAATAAATAATCAAATACGAATAATTGATTTTAAATTTTCAAAACAAATTTGACTTTCATTTTAAAAATATACTCTTCACACTCGTTCTAGGATACTACTGATCCTATCTCTAACGAGTCATTCTCATTGGATATTACTAATCCAATATCTGATGAATTCTTTCGTAAGGTTCTAATGTGTCTTGTTCTCTGCTTTGTAAACCAAAGCTCTGATACCAACTGTGAAGACCCGCAACTTCCCCGTAAAGGAAAGCGTCGGATAGTTCGAGAACAAACCACAACAGAACTCATACAGAAGAACGTTTCATTGTATATTACAACAATGCATCAGAATACAAGGATATACAGAGTAAAAAAGAATATTACACAGAAATATCAGAGATTTAAATTACATTTAAATACATTGCAGCGGAAAATAATAAAATACACAACTAGAAGAGATATACGGATACAAAGCTTTCCGGATATCGTTCCAGCTGTAAACCAGGATCCTGTGAATATAAATCTGCAAAACCAAAACTACTAGCTGCCCGTGTCAAAATAGGGGCACCCAGAGTTTAGGTTAAAACAATAAACTCCAGGTCAGTCATGGGACTGGTGTGAGAACTAAAACAGTTATTATCTTTATTTTCAACATTAGGTAAATCAAGGGACCACGCCGTATAACACGGAACGGGTTTCCTCCCAAGAATACCAGTGCATAAAACAACAGCGCAATGCTAAATAAAGAAAAATGAAGCTGTTATAAGACCCAGGTCCTATCACACAATGCAACGCAAGCCGGGGGATAGGGTTTTCCCTTATAACAGCCAAAGAATGCTTGATACGTTTAAAACAAATCATTTGGTACTATAATAAGTGCATAGTGTATAAAACAACTTCAAATCATAAGTATCAATCATAGGCGGCATGAGCGCCCCATCCCACTATGTCGCCATATACAGGATTACAACTAAAACCGCAAAGTCACGTATTTGGAAATTGGATTTCCATCTATGAACCGAGGCAAAAGATAGTCCTCAACCGATTCGAGACGCTCTAGCCCGTGTCTCAGGATCAGAGCTCGAGTGACCCTTGGAGCGACAGGGCCGGTCCACCGATGTGGATTAAAATGCCTGAACACTGCGTTTCCCCACCCTTTGGGGTGTCAATGAGCCAACAAATGACTCCATCGGTTCGAGAACGACCGATCAATCCGAGGTGCCTCGCAACAGCAACAACCACATAAGTCAAACTCGTCAGGGCGTGTAAAACCACTGACGCCACTTTTTAGCTAGAAGGAAACGCATGCCCTCCCTGAGGTCCGTCTCCCGTTTTTGGTTCATACCGGGTGTGAAACACGCGAGGTAAACGTTACACAAAGCTACGCCACAAAGGCCGTGCTTTGATCATCACCACAAGACTTTGCTTTTCAACAGAAGCCTTGATCATTTGCATCTTAGCATGCCACACAGGCAGACCATCCTATGCAACCAATATCAGTCACACAGAATGAAATCCGATGTCAGACACACAGTCCATTTACAAGTCCGTTCTGGGTCTGAACGAAACCGGAGGCACCTAGTACCCCGCATATCCATCGATCTCCAAGTACGTCTGGACGATCACTAACTGTTTCCATCTTCTTGGGTGTACAGCCCAATCAAGATCATCAGTTATCACCCAAACGACGTGAAGACCTCCGGTCTTCGACCATCGTCTTCATCTTCGACTTATCGTCGTATCAGTTATTCAGAATGGGATGAACCCGGTCTTTCCGAATAACTCGCGTATATATTATAAAAGTGTTACACAAACACAACATACACCTCATTCCAACTCATTAGTCATTAACCGTAAATTAATCAAGAGAATAATTCCCCAAATATTAACCCCGAAGGCCGAAACCAACATCAGATCAATATCCAGAAAACCATTCTACTTAGCTAACCGACAGTTAGTTTCTAAATTTCACGTTCAAATCTAATTAAAGATTTAACTATCGCCTGGAGCAAAACTGGTGATACTCCATTCTCGATCTTTTCAATCTAATTAAAGATTCATTAAAACTCCACTTAGTTTTAATCTGTGACTGGGTTAAAGAATCAGTGTCATTTAAAACACGGTTCACGATAAACCCAAAGTCACATCCCATTAATTATCGGGTTAAAGAACAAGTGTTATTTAAAACACTGTTCACGATAAACCCAAAAATCAATATCCATTCAATTCCAATTAAATATTATTTAATTGGTACACTTCATTAAATCTAAATAAAAAGATTTAATCTTTTCTCAACTGGGTTCAAGAACAGTGTTAGTGAAGACACCATTCACGACAAACCCAAATCACATTCATTAATTATCGGGTTAAAGAACAAGTGTTATTTAAAACACTGTTCACGATAAACCCAAAAATCAATATCAATTCAATTCCAATTAAATATTATTTAATTGGTACACTTCATTAAATCTAAATAAAAAGATTTAATCTTTTCTCAACTGGGTTCAAGAACAGTGTTAGTGAAGACACCATTCACGACAAACCCAAATCACATTCATTAATTATCGGGTTAAAGAACAAGTGTTATTTAAAACACTGTTCACGATAAACCCAAAAATCAATATCAATTCAATTCCAATTAAATATTATTTAATTGGTACACTTCATTAAATCTAAATAAAAAGATTTAATCTTTTCTCAACTGGGTTCAAGAACAGTGTTAGTGAAGACACCATTCACGACAAACCCAAATCACATTCATTAATTATCGGGTTAAAAACAAGTGTTATTTAAAACACTGTTCACGATAAACCCAAAAATCAATATCAATTCAATTCCAATTAAATATTATTTAATTGGTACACTTCATTAAATCTAAATAAAAAGATTTAATCATTTCTCAACTGGGTTCAAGAACAGTGTTAGTGAAGACACCATTCACGACAAACCCAAATCACATTTGATATTCAATATAAGGCTCTGAATAGAAAATATATCGGCTTATATTCAATATCAAATTCTACGATTAACAAATGTCGTATTGGAAATAACGATACAAATATATCTTTCAAATTTCCATAACAACACCTGTATAATCACGAATTCCAACATCGAAATATTCCGAAGACAATTTCGATTCAAATCCACTCCAATGCAATCATTGGAAATTTTGGTTATTTTTAAAACCCTTTTCGAATTCAATTTATTTATTTAAAAATAAATAGAATTATAATTCTAGTTCAAAACTAGTTCATTTCGATAAAAATCTATTTTTATCTTTTCAAATATGGAGTTTTTCATCCCAATTCTTTCTAAATCATTTCTTATGATTTTACACAAATTATTACTATTTTTAATAATTTTATCAAGGCCCGTACAGTCGATTTCCATCAATGGCCATCGAACTGCACTTACAGCGACCTTTTTCGGATTTGATTTGGACGTATCTCCAAATCCAACCGTTAGATTTCAAATTTCTAATATTCGTTAGAAAGCTCTTTTCGATACGAACCCAACGGTTCCGGTTTTAGGAGAATCCGACGGTCGGATCTCCCGTAATGTCCGTTTGAAATAAATGGTCGAAATTCGCGAACTGCCGCGGCGCGGCGCGTTCTATTCAGGCCATTATATTATATATATAATATATATAATATATATTTCGTCGATTTCTATTTAAAACGAATTATATAAATAGTTTTAAAATTCGTTTCAAAATCTATTTCAACTTCCATTTCAATACAAAGCAAAATTGAATTCTTCTTTATAAATTCGTTTTAAAATTCATTTCTATTCAATTCGAATTTCAATTCAATTTGAATTCATTTCAATTCGTTTTCAATTCATTTCGAAATCGTTTTCAATTCAATTCATTTCGAAATCGTTTTCAATTCAATTCATTTCGAAATCGTTTTCAATTCAATTTATTTCGAAATCGTTTTCAATTCAATTTATTTCGAAATCGTTTTCAATTCATTTCATTTCGAAATCGTTTTCAATTCATTTCATTTCGAAATCCTTTTAAAATCGATATAAATATCGTTCACGTCAAAATGGCGTCAATCTAATCAACACGGCTTCATATATTGATATTTTCAAATATTCCATTTCGAATATTTCTATTTCAAATATTTCTATTTTAAAACTAGAATGAGGCCCAATCAATTACCATATAAAGTTAATTATATGGATTTTCATACAACACATGTATATAATAGCATTGAAAATAATCAACCATCAACCAAAGTGCACTACACTGTAAAAGCATCAAATATAGATATTCAACGCTTATAACAGCCTGTCAATCAATCGATCGACATATTTAATCAATCAGGATGAGTGAACTGCATATTTCATCCTAACACCCGTGTGGGGTTTCAAACAATCAAACACAGATTTTTATTCGTGCAGTTGGGCGATGTGTAAAATTTATCGACCCAATCAATGTCAGTCAAATCAGTGTACATAAACAAACCGTTTGGTTTGTAAATGAATATTTTATTTATTCGCATTCACGTTAAAAATTATATTTTTAACGATAAAACATTTTATTTTTAACGATAAAACATTTTATTTCAACATATGAATTTCTATCCAGTTCATTCTTTAAATAAAATGATATTTTATTTTTCTAACTTATTTTAGAAAATTTCGGCGGCATAACGGCACGATACTAGAAACGGGACGAGGCCTAGCCTTGTCCCCGGTCTAGTGAAGGCCCACGCCATTCACTCATCAATCAAATCAATTTCATTATGCAAACCACAAGATTTGGAGTAAGGGTCTAACCTAGCCTTACTCCTTCGCCTTATAACGGCGCACGTCTAATCCTAACCAATTTATCGATTCGATTTTTCACACCACAAACCACATTCAAACCAATATCGCAATCAATCACCAAACAGTCAAACAAACAAGTCCATGGTCTGTGGACGATTGTGTCGGGTGCTACTAAGCACCGTCTGCATCCTAGTATATATATATAACTAGGAAAATAAATTGAAAGGTGAGAAATTCTCACATCATAGCTATCCTAGCTCCACGGCACTTCATTGATAGAAATTTCCTTCGTTATCGCCTCTTCGTCATCTTCATTGCCCGTAGTCACTATATATATAAAAATCGAATTTTTACTTCAAAGTTCAATATATAAAAATCGAATTTTTATTTCAAAGTTCAATATATAAAAATCGAATTTTTATTTCAAAGTTCAATATATAAAAATCGAATTTTTACTTCAAAGTTCAATATATAAAAATCGAATTTTTATTTCAAAGTTCAATATATAAAAATCGAATTTTATTTCAAAGTTCAATATATAAAAATCGAATTTTTATTTCGCTATTCAATATATAAAAATCGAATTTTTACTTCGCTATTCTCTATATAAAGATTTCGCCTTTTCAAAAATATAGATTTCATCTTTATAAAAATCATCACTTTATCTCAACGTATATAAAATAAAAATCAGATTTTTATTTCGCTACATGTACAAAGATGATATCTTTATATTCTCTATCCTATAAAGATTATATTTTTAATACTTTAAAAAAAATATAAAAATCATATTTTTAATATTCCTATATAGTAAAGATTATATTTTTAATACTTTAAAAATATAAAAATCATATTTTTTCTTCTTCTACTCAATAAAAATCCCGTCTTTCCTATTTTAAAGATATGATCTTTATTTTATCAAGTTCAAATCTTTTTCTTTTAAAAGATTAAACCCTTTTCTTTCTATTTTAAACCTTGAAATAAAATCAGTTTTAAAATTCTTTTCCAATCAGTTTTTAAAATTCCTAAAAATCAGTTTTAGCTCTATAAAAAAAAAAAAAAAAATCAGTTTTAAAAATCTTAATAAAATTCAGTTTTAAAAATCTTAATAAAATTCAGTTTTAAAAATCTTAATAAAATTCAGTTTTATATTAAATAAAATTCAGAAAAACTTACAGGGGGGGGGGGATGGTTGCGGCTGTCGAATGCAGAGGAGAGGGGGGAAGGAGAAGGGCGGCGCGGCGGTTAGGGTTAGGCGGGGGGGTCGCGGTGCTTGTTCGGTGGTCGTGGGAGGAGGAGCGATAGGGGAAGGAGAAGAAGCGGAGGGGGGGGAGGTCTTTCGCTGCTGCGGCGAGGGGAGGGGTAGGGCTTCGGAGGTGGCGCCCTCCCTTGAGGCGTCGACGGCGATCTTTGGGGGGGGGGGGGCGACGACGAGTTCCCCCCCCGTCTTCCTCTTCCCTTTCCTTTTTTTTTATTTCTGATCGGATTGATTTCGAAGGGGGGGGCCAGAAGTATTAAAGGGAGGAAGAGATTTTTTTATATTTTTTTATTTATTTATTTAATTTATTTTATTTCAAAAAGTTGACTTTCACATATGACCTCTAAACGAGGCCCACCGCCTGTCGCCTATAGCGTTTCACCCCTATTCCGAACACAATGGGATATGTTTCGTATGTTGATTCGATCGACTGAATCAGTTTCCGTTGAATTAACATATAAATCACCATATTGAATTTTAAACGTACATTTCAAATTACCGGGGTCACATACTAACTAGAAAAATTCCCGAAAAATATTTTCTAGCTTCGTATTGACGATACGGTCCTAACAAAACTAGTTTCGTCGAATTCTGAGACCGTTAGAAAAATGGCCATTTTCCAGTTGATTAAAATCAACTGAAACTGGTCAAACGCGTTTTCCTTTGCCACGCTCACATATTGATTCGAAAAATTATGAAATTTGGGATCTAGCAATAACTTAACTTCACGGACCCAACAAAACTGGTTTCGTCGAAATCCGAGGTCGTTTGCAAAATTGCTATTTTTAAGGGCCTTATATATATAAAAATATATATAAATTCCACAGCGACTATTTCTAATTTTAAACTGGACATATCTTATCATTTCTAAGATGAAATCTCAGTTTGTCAACTTCGTTACAAAGATATAGTTATACAGATTCAAATATTTCTTGTTTCGTTCAATTCTGACTTATATTGAATTCTGTATATTCATTTGAAATTAGAAATCGAATTTTCGAACTACCGCGCCATTTTCAATTCTTTTTATAATTATATATAATTATTATATATTCTAACGACGACGTATATAATATATACGTTCTAATTCTATTCAAAATAAATTTCACGTCGATATTGTTTAAAATAATTCATTTTAAATAATCAAAATTCGCTAAAATTGCCAAAATAAAAATTTCAAACTGGCTCGCATTTTACGGGTTGTTACAATTTTCGTGTCTAACCAAAATCGGACATCAAAACCATATTTTGATTCTTTAACTGAATATTTTGTCAAAATATTCATTTATTTCCGAATTGGAACAAGGCCGAATCAATTACCATATAATTTTAGTTATATGGATTTCATACATCGCATGTATTCAATATTAATGATAAATAATCATTAAACATCCAAATAACAATCAGAGTGCATTCTACAACTGTATAAGCATTAAATAAATAAATAACGCTCATAACAGTCTGTCAATCAACCGATCGACATACAACTAATCACAAGGGAGATGTGTGACCAGAATATCATCCCAAGACCCGTGTGGGGTTTCATCCAACAAATACTGATTTTTATTTGTGCACGTGGGCAATGTGTAAAAATTATCGTCTCAATCCATATCACTCAAATAAGCAAAACATAAACAAGTCGGCCGACTTGTAAATGGATGTGTAATCCTATTTTAACTATCCAATAATTTTTCTAACATGTTTTAGAAAATTTCGCCATTATAACGGCGCAATTTACAGAACCAAAATAATGTCTAGCATTATCCCTCTCCTGATACTGGCTCGCGTCATACATAACAATTTCAATCATCATCCATAAATACACATCCAAATAATCCCAAAAATCAACAAATCATCCATGGTTTGCAAATAATAGTGACAAGAGCTACTAAGCCCCATTTACAACCTAGGATATATTGACAAAATTAAATTTTTGAGTGATAAAGAGTTCTCACATTGGTTTCCACACCGTCATTCTTTATTTTGACGATTCAGGTTTTGCCTTAAATTCTGACTTGCTCCAAATTTGACCAATTTAGTGCTTGCTCGGTGCTCTTGACTCTTCGCAGCAGATCCTGTTTCGTGCGATTTCGAGTTCATTGTGAAAAGTTGTTAACTTGTGAAGTTTAAACAAACAATTTAAATAATTAATTAAATTTTAACTTCACCTTAATTTCTAACTCACTCCAAATTTGATGCAATTGGTACTCGAAGGTCTCATCACCATGATCGCAGCGGACCTGAGTTTGCAATTTTTCGACCACATATGAAAAAGTTACGGGGTTACGAGGTTTAAACAATTTATTACGTTATAGAAACTAAAAATAAAAATAAAAATAAACTTTTTAACTAAATTTCCCTCTTCCCCGTTTACTCCAGGCTTCGGCCATAAAGTTCGAACTCACGCACCTCCTAGGGCTGATAACCGCATGTCAAACAAGGCACTAGAGGCTGATCAACCACCTCCATGTCGTAGAGCTTCGCCACCACTTCCCACAACTGCCTCCACGATGAACTCGCGGCCCCATGTCTGCCTGAAACTACCACGAAACGCGCGCCATTTGATGTAACGTCCCGTATTTTTGGTAGCCAAATATCTAATTTAATTTATTATTTTAAATATTTCATTTAGAATATTAATGGCTTTAATATTAAATTCGTTATTTAAAACGAAGTTTTAACGTTAATTTTATTTATAATATAAACGAGCTCGAAATCGCGCGATAGTTCGTAATATGGAATTTTGAACTTTAACTAAGAATACAGGATTCGATATAAGTCGGATTTCTGTGAAACAAGAAACGTTGAAAACGTGTTGATTATAATTTTCATATGAAAGAGAAAAATCCAGATTTCGTGTTGTAAATTGTAAGTTATGGCCAAATCAAATTTTAAAATAATCGTTGTGGAAATCGTTATTAAATTATAGGCCTTTAAAATGCTCATTTTGCAAACGATCTCAGATTTCGACCAAATTAGTGTCATTAGAACTGTTTTTAAAATATAATGATTTATTTATACTTATAAAAGGGTTATATATATATATATGGAATGTTATTTAAACCCAAAACTTTAAATGTCGAGTTTTAAAATTTGATATTTTTGTTAATTAAAAATGTTGTTTAATAAATACAACGATATAAATTTATTAACGTTAATTTAGCTACTTGGATTTAATCTATATTATATCGAGATTATATGAACTTTAAAATAATAAACCAATTTAAAGCTGGTATACAACATAAAACTCATACCATATTTTCAGTACATATCTCTGTATGTATGCGTATATATATTCATATGAAAACAAACAAATATGTACATATGAAAGCTGGAAGACGTATATACATATGAAACCGAGTATATATACTTTCCTCTCACTGGTTCAACGAATGAAAATGTTTGTTACCAGAACATAAGAACAGAAATATTTACAATATTTGAACTTGAAATGTTAATACACCAAAACAACATACATATCCATGCACGATTTGTGCATATGCAAATACAAAGAAAACAACATATTCATGTACATAACCGTTTGTACAAATGCCAAACATATATATGTTTTGTTTGAACGAATGCATATACAAAGAAGAGAAAAAGAAGAAAATATATATATATATATATATTGATATTCTCGGTTGTAAAATTCATAACCAAATACATTAGAGTACTTCCCAAATTTTAAGTGTTGCATGTCTTGTTACATCCCAGAAACAGTAAACCAAATTTGCCTCCACATGCATTGTCCTGAAAATGAAAAAAAAAAAGATCATGAAACAAAAAAGAGATACAGGAAAAACACATGAACAACTAATTAAATTGAACATCCAAGAACAGCTAAGGAAAATAAACGACAAATATATGTATACATCAAATCTAGACAGCTAAACATGGGTATATATACTATCAAATCTATATAGATTTTTAACAGCTAAATAATAGAAATGGACAGCTTAGGAATAGGGTATGAACAGCTAAAAGCAGTACAATGGACAACTGCAGGAAGCAAATATATGCATATATTTTACCATCAATCTAACAGATAATGAAGGGATATATATTCAAGTATATATAGTAAAGTATATACAAAATTAAAACCATACTGTACCATACATTTAAAAAAATCCATCACAAAATTTACAACCTGTAGTTTCAAATATCTATGTTTGAAATAAACAAGTCATAGCCTAAAACCTACCAAATCTATACGGGTTCAATCACTGCCTTTTTGAACAAACCAACAATGTTGAGAATACAATACTTAATCCATCTCTGCTAAAACCAGTTCGCAGCAGTCAATATCCATCAACCATCACCAGTACGAACACAATCTGAAAAGGAAGAAAAACCCAACGGCCTATGTGGGGGTAGCCTAACCTATCTAGGATGGGTTGATAGACATTGATCTTATCTCAACCTACTGCTATAAATACATGTATCTTGTAAAAGGATTTCATCCATTCCAGAACAGTTCGTATATTACAGTAAATAGAGAGAAAAAATGTTCGAACTACTATTGAAATCCAAACAAAATTTACAGCAAACAAAAATAAGTAAAACACTTATCTGTGTTCATAAAATCCATGCTCTTTATCTCGAGATGCTTCTCATAAGATTTTTGATGGTTTTGGTTCGAGGCTGCACACTAGGGTAGGTCGAATCGTCGAAGGGAAGTTTCGTTTTGAGTCGTGGATGATCTAAAGTGGATTTGGGGGACTCGGGGGTTGATCATCGAACCGCGGTGACGTTTGGGTGTTGAAGAAGTTTTTTTTGAGCAAAAATGTGTGATCTTCCAAAAGGAAGAGAGCACACATATGGGTGTTGAAGAAGTTGATTTGGGGGAGGGAGAAGGGAAGATCGAGGAAGAGAGGAGGTTGCGTAGGGGGGCGACGCAGCTGGTCTCGTTGAAGAACAGAAAGGGGATAAGGCGGCTAGGGTTTCGGCCGTTGAATAATAATTTAATGGAGGCAGTGGTTTTTTTTTGGTCTAAAGGTTTGGGATAACGTTGGGAAGGGTTTTGATATGGAAATTGGGCTGCCAAGTTAAGCGGGCCGAATGGTTAAGGTAAAAGGCCCATTTCTTTTACATAAATCTAGATAATTAAATTACTTTATAAATTTGCTTATATGATATCGTGCACATACGTTGATAGATTTAAACACGGTCAGTTCCATTAGAACCGTAGAGACGAGGATATCGAGATGGAGCAGTGTCAGTCAGGACTGGAAGCAAGGAAATTTTTTAATTAAATTAAACAGCGGTTTAATTTAGTTAAAAACCAGCGTTAATGACCAAACCAAATCAAAGTGAGTTAAACTCACTCAGTATTTTTCCCATTTATATTTTATATAAATTGGATTTTTATTTTGTGTGCTCTGCTTGCAAATGGTTGATTGTTTGCTACTTATGATTTATGTGTTGATTTAACTGAAGAAATTAAATTTTCGTTTAATTTCAGTGAAATACCAAATCGTTATTTTAACGAATTGGATCCAATAAAGGTAACTTAGCTTGTTGGTCACGTTTATAAAATAAACGTGTTTTGTTTGAATTGTTTGGACTGATTTAATTGTTTTGTTTAGTAGTTGATGTTAAATAGTCGTTATTTATTATTATAGAAATTATCAGTTAATGGAATTGAACGATATGATTTGAGATAACCATGTGAATATAGGGAAGGACGGGTTGGAGGGATTCAACCGAATTCCTCAAATATATGATTTATTTTCATATTATCATATGAACGGTCATGTTTGGGTGATTGATTTGAGTAGTGATCATTGACTGAAAAGTCAACCTTTGTTATGTTTTAACCAATCGGCTATATTGGTTGAGTAATCGGCAGTAAATGGCCTAAAAGTAAATCGTTTCATGTATATTGATTTCCGTTAGGTAAATCGATAGAACTGAAGTTATAAAATTTATTTTTTAACTAAAAATAGATTTTGAAATATATATTTTGAATAAGAAGCTTACCTAAAAGGAAATAAATATTTACGTTTATAATTAAGTGTAAATTGATTTTATAAAGTCAAATCTGATGTTAATCAGATTTGTAAATGCGAGAATAAGGAAATTAACCTAACGGTTAAATTAGGATAATTGTGTTGTTTAGAAACAATTTAATGAAATTATTTAAATTAATTGATTATATTATTAATTAATTTAAAGGGAAGAACGAATTGGAATCGGTTAATAAGATAATCGTGTTTTGAGTGAATAAATCGACTCTTTAATTGGATTGATTACTAAATTAGAATGTTTTGAATAGAACTAATTTAATGAATATTGTTTTAGATTATAATAAGAATTTAAAAAGGGATTTACTGTTTATTTTAATTAGTAAAGAAATTAACTACTAATGTAGTTAATGGTTGAAATAAATTATTATTGTAATTAATAATAATTCAGAAAATTACTTTTTAATGGGAAATCATTTAAAAAGTTATCAAAATGGAATTCAATTGAATGACGAAAGGAGAGTGTGAACAGGTTTTGTTTAACACTTGAGTTTATAACAAAGTTATGAAAGGAATGGTTAAGCAAATGTGATAGTGTAAAATAAATGTTACTTAATTATTCGAATTAAGTAAAAGGAAAGTAAGATAAAGAGCTTGAGGATAAACCAGAGTTATATAAAATAAAAAGGGTGAAGTGGTAAATCGTTAATTTTATATTAACGTTACTTAATAATGGGATTAAGTAGAATTGGGAATTGAAATGAGATTTCCAAAGTGGGATATGATTGAATGGATTTGAATCGAGATTGGTAAAAGTGAATTTGATAGGAGAAGTAAATCATAAGATTTGTAAACCAATCTGTAACAACCCGGAAAATCTGAGCCAATTTAAAATTTTTATTTTAGTGATTTTAATGAATTTTGATTATTTAAAATGAATATTTTAAATAATAACGATGAAAAATTTATTTAAATCGTAGTAAAAACGAATAAATTTATTTTAATTATATAACGAGCCTGAAATGGCGCGGTAGTTCGAAAATTCGATTTTGAATTTCAAGTGAATATGCAGAATTCAATATAAGTCAGAATTGAACGAAACAAGAAATATTTGAATCTGTTTAATCATATCTTTCTAACGAAGCTAAGAAACTGAGATTTCACTTTAGAAGTTGAAAGACATGTCCAGTTTAAAATTCAGAAAAGTCGCTGTGGAATTTATATATATTTTAGTATATATATATATATAAAGCCCTTAAAAATGGAAATTTTGCAAACGACCTTCGTTTTCAACGGAACTACTTTTGTTGGATCCGGGATGTCAAATTATTGCTAGATTCCAATTTGCGTAATTTTCTGAATCAATATGTGAGCGTGGCGCAGTTAAACACGTTTGACCAGTTTTAGTTGAATTTAAATCGACTGGAAAATGGCCATTTTTCAAACGGTCTAAGAATTCGACGAAACTAGATTTATTAGGACCGTATCGTCAATACGAATCTAAAAATATTTTTTCTGGAATTTTTAGGGTCCGTATATGACCCCAGTAAATTGAAATGTACGTTTAAAATTGAATATATAGATTTATATTTTAATTTATATGAAAACTGATCGAAACGATGGAATTGGCTTACGAAACATATCCCATTGTGTTCGGAATGGCGGTAATTAGCTAGGGGCGACAGTCGTTGGGTCTCGTTCGGAGATCGGATTTAAAAGTTGACTTTTGGAGAAAATAAAATAATTAAATATTATAATTATATATGGTTGGCCTCCCCCTTTCTCCCTTATACCACGGTCAACACAAATCAAATTAGAATAAATAAAAAAACCGTTGACCCCGTTCAGCTCAGAATCGCCGCCGCCAGAGGGCGCGCTCCCCCACCAGCCCCGTCGGCCATCCCCTCCGGCGCCCGGCGAATGCAGCACTCCTCCAGCGATGCGATGTCGACCATGACCCCCCCTCCGTCGCATTCGACGTCCATAGCATAACAGTAAGTTTTTTTAATTTACTTTCTTTCTAATTTAATTATAGTACCTTGTTTATTTCTCTAATTTCTTTTTTATAAATAAAACAATCGTTTAGTTTCAAATTTTATATAGAATAAGAAACAAAGACTTGATTTTTGATAGAGCAAAGACTTGATTTTTGATAGAGCGAAGACTTGATTTTTGATAGAGCAAAGACTTGATTTTTGATATAGCAAAGACTTGATTTTTGATATAGCAAAGAATTTTTAATATAGCAAAGACTTGATTTTTAATATAGTGAACACCTAATTTTTAATCATAGAAAAGATTTAATTTTTAAACATAGAAAAGATTTAATTTTTAATTAGAAAAGACATGATTCTTATTATATACAAAGATATGATTTTTAGGACTGGAAGGACAAGATTTTTGAATTATATGAAGATGAGATTTTTTTTATTATGTAAAGGTTCGATTTTTAACTATGATAAGTTATAATTTTTACTTATAAAAAGATATGATTTTTGTTTGAGAAAGATTACATTTTTAATTCAAGAAAGGTTAGGTTTTTATTTGATTAAAAAGATTAGTTTTTTTATAACATAAAAATACGATCTTTATTATGAAGTTAGAGAAGCAAAAATATGATTTTTATTATATAAGGAGCGTTATAAAAATATAATCTTTATTATATATGTAGCGAGTAGAAATGTGATTTTTATATAAATTCTCTTTATATTAAAATACGATTTTCATTATCTAGAAAGCAAACCGAGAATATAATTTTTATAATATGAACATCAATATAAAAATATAATCTTTAGTCGTATAAAAATATAATTTTTAATAAGAATAAAAATATTATTTTTATATATGAAGTAGTAGGTTAAAAATATGATTTTTAACGTAACCTGTGTGAAAACATATTACGTTGAGAATACGATGAAGATTTCCTACATAAGAAGAGTCGTGACGTTTGGTTAAGCTTCTGGGTGAGAACTCCTCACTATAATTTACTTTGTACAGTTATTTATTTCATAACTGCATATATGAACTGTTCCCCGTCGTCCACAGACCATGGACGACTTGTGTGCTTGTTTGGTTTGGTTGATGTATTTGTTTGAATTGGTTTGAGTGGTTTGTTTGTGTGAATTTGGTTTGGGAAATGAGATGAGATTGAGTAGAATTGGTATGTGAATGGCGCGGGCCATGAGTAGATTGGGGATAAGGCTAGACCTTATCCCGGACCTAGTATTGTGCCGATATGCCGCCGAAATTTTCTAAAAAGTGTTAGAAAAATTTAGTTAAGTAAAAATATTATTTTTAGCTTATAACGACGATAAATAAAATAAATATTCATTTATAAACCGGACGGTTTGTTTATGCACACTTATTTATCTGATATTGATTGGGACGACAAATTTTACACATCGCCCAACTGCACGAATAGAATATGTGTTTGTTGATTGAAACCCCACACGGGTGTTGGGATGATATTGACGTACATTAATCCCGACAGTTTAGTGGTATGTCGATCGATAGATTGACAAGCTGTATAAGCGTTATTAATTTATTTTAATGCTTATACAGTGGTAGAAAGCACTTTGGATGATGGTTGATTATTTATTTGCTTGTGATATACATGTGTGTATGAAATCCATATAAGTAACATTATATGGTATTTGATTGGGCCTCATTCCAGTTTGGAAAATAACGAATATTTTAAATAAGGAATATTTTGAAATAATGTTCAGTAAAGGATTAAAATATTGAAATACGAGAAGCCATATTGATTAGAGTTGCGCCATTTGAACGCGAACGATATTTATATCGATTTTATTCGTTTTTATAACGAATATCGAAAAGGAATTGATTTCAAAATCGAACACTTTGAAAATATTATCATTTATATACTAATGATAAAGAATATTCTATTTTGATTTGAAATTGAACTGAAAGTGGGAATCGTTTTAAAACGAATTTATAAAATACGTTTGAATGAAATATATATATTATATATATTGAATGGCCTGAATAGAACGCGCCGCGCCGCGGCCATTCGCGAATTTCGACCATTGATTTCGAATTGATGTTACAGGAGGTCCGACCGTCGGATTCTCCTAAAACCAAAACCGTTGGGTTCGTATCGAAAAGAGCTTTCTAACGAATATAAGAAATTTGAAATCTAACGGTTGGATTTGGAATAATGTCCAAATCAAATTTGGAAAAGGTCGTTGTAAGTGCAGTTCGATGACCGTGTATGGAAATCGACTGAAAGGGCCTTAATAAAATTATTAAAAATATTAATAATTTGTGTAAAATCATAATAAATGATTTGGGAAGAATTGGGATGGAAAACTCAATATTTGAAAAGATAAAAATAGATTTTTATCGAATTGAACTAGTTATTAACTAGAGTAATAATCCAAATATTTTAAAGAAACGAAATGGGATTGAGAATCGATTAGAATCGAAATTATCGTCGGAATATTTCGATGTTGGATTTCGTGATTATACAGATATGGTTGTGGAAATTTGAAAGATATATTTTATATCATTATTTCCAATACGATATCTGTTGGTTTCAGAATTTGATATTGAATATAAGCCGATATATTTTCTATTCAGAGCCTTGTATTTAATATCAAATGGGATTTTGGGTTCGTCGTGAATGGTGTCTTAAATAACACTGTTCTTGAACCCAGTTTAGAAAAGAATAAATCTTTTAATTAAGATTTAGTGAAATTGTCCGGTTAATTAGTGTTTAATTGGAATTGAATTTAAATTGGTTTTTGGGTTTATCGTGAGCAGTGTTTTGAATAACACCTGTTCTTTAACCCGATTAACAATGGGATGTGATTTTGGGTTTATCGTGAACCGTGTTTTAAAAGACATCGGTTCTTTAACCCAGTTAAAGATTAAAACTAAGTGGAGTTTTAATGAATCTTTAATTAGATTGAAATAATTGAGAGTGGAGTATCACCAGTTTTGCTCCAAAGCGATAGTTAAATCTTTAAGTAGATTTGAACGTGAAATGGTAATTAATTTTACCGATAACACCGTAGTGTTAGATATGGAGTATTACCAGTTTTGCTCCAGGGGATAAATAGGTTGGGATTGGGAAACAAAATAAATGATTACTTCGGTAAGGATCGCTAATCCCGACTAGTTTGGAAAACCATAATACGGTTTGAAATGATATCCAAAGGAAGATTAAAGAATAAATTTAAAAGAATTTATCTTTGATAAAATTAATGGGAACATTTCCCAAAGAATAAGAATATTTGAATAAAAGAATATTATGGACTGGAATGAGGCGTATGTTGTGTTTGTGTAACACTTGTTTATTATATATGCGAGTTATTCGGAAAGACCGGGTTATACCCATTCTGAATAACTGATACGACAATACGTCGAAGTTGAAGACGGTGGTAGAAGACCGGAGGTCTTCAAATCGTTTGGGTAATTACTCATGATCTTGATTAGGCTGTACACCGAAGATGAGGGAATCAGTTGGTGATCGTCCAGACGTACTTGGAGATCGACGGATATGCGAGGAAAGTGCCTCCGGTTTCGTTCAGACCCAGAACGACTTGTATGGACTGTGTGTCTGACATTGGATTTTATTCTGTGTGATTGATTTCTATTAAATATATATCTGTTTGGCGGCGGAGAATTTATTCTCTTGCTTAACGCCCTTCTCGGAGACGTACGAGATCAGAGGTTATATTGATGGATATCAATCACATGGAGTGAATTGCCTATGTGGCATGCCTAAGTGGCAAATGATCAAGGCTTCTGTTGAAAAGCAAAGTCTTGTGGTTGATGATCAAAGCACGGCCTGTGTGGCGTAGCTTTGTGTAGCGTTTAATTCGCGAGTTTCATGCCCGGTATGAACCAGAAACGGGGAAGGACTCAGGGGGAACATGCGATTTCTTCTAGTTAGAGGTGGTGCCGGTGCTTAAGCTCGCTGACATTTATATTATTTTCACCTATGAGGTTGTTGCTGTTGCGAGGCGCCTCGGATATATCGGTCGTTCTCGAACCGATGGAGTCATTATTTGGCTCACTTACGCCCCATAGGGCGGGGAAACGCATGTTCAGGAATTTTAACCATCGTCGGATGGCCGACCCTAATGATCCTAAGGTCACTCGAGCTCTGACATGAGGGGCGGACTAGAGCGTCTCGAATCCGGTGAGGATCTTGCCCCTAGCCTCGGTTCATATCATAAATGATAACCCAACTTCCAATACGTGATATTGCGATTATGATTGTAGAGCCTAGTATTGGCGACATGATATATGGTACCCATGCCGCCTATGATTGATACATTTATATTTGAAGTTGTTTTCTTCACTTATAGTAATAATAAAAGATTAAATTTCACGTATCAAGCGTTATTTGGCTATTATAAGGTAAAACCCTATCCTCCAACTGCGTTCATTGTGTGATGGGACCTGGGTCTTATATTAGCTTCATTTTCTTTATTTTAGCATTGCGCTGTTTGTTGTATGCACTGGTATTCTTGGGAGGAAACCCGTTCCGTGTTATACGGCATGGTCCCTTGATTTACCTAACTTTAAAATAAAGATTAATAACTGTTTTAGTTCTCACACCGGTCACACGACTGACCTGGAGTTTATTGTTTTAACCTAAACTCTGGATGCCCTTATTTTCCGCACGGGCAGCTAGTAGTTTTGGTTTTGCAGATTTATATTCACAGGACTCTGGTTTACAGCTGGGATGATATTCGGAAAGCTTTGTATCCGCATATTCCTTTCAGTTGTGTTTTGTATTATTTTTCCGCTGCATTGTAATGTATTTAAATCTCTGATATTTATCAAATGTGAATTGTTTATTTATACTCTGTATATTCTTGTACTCTGATGTAAATTGTTGTAATAAGCAATGAAATGTTCTTCTGTCTGTGTTTTGATGTGTATTGTTCTCAAAGCAATCCGTGTTTCGAACGGTCTTGGTCGGTTTAGCGATCGATTCAGACCGGGCGAAATTCGACTTGTTACATTTGGTATCAGAGCTTTGGTTTACAAAGCTCGAGAACAAGACACATTAGAACCGAACGAAATAATTCGTCAGAGATTGGATTAGTAATATCCAATAAGAATGACTCGTTAGAGATGGGATCAGTAGTATCCTAGAACGAGTGTGAAGAGTATATTTTTAAAATGAAAACAAATTTTGTTTTGAAAATTTAAACCTTATTTTACATATTTGAATATTTATTTTATATTGATTTGGACAATCAAGTATATAAAGATTTTGCATATACGTCTGATCCACGTGTATTCGAAGTTTTAATATACTAGATAGATATAGAATCACACTCTAGTCGCTCGGAGATGATTTTGGTGATGCCCGGGCATCATCAGTATTTATGTTCGAGTATTCGAAAGTGGGATTTCTATATATTTCCATTAGACCGGTGTGAGAACCAAAACTAGATAGGGCTTATTGTGTGACTTGGCATCAAAAATTGGATTTTTGACTATATATAATAATAAAAAAAATTATGAATTTGAAACATTAATCAACTAATTGACTGCTGATTGTGTTGTTTGATTATTGGCTTGATTAATTAAAATTTTGAACCATTTGGTCGAATTGATCAAATATTGAACCGAATTGAAATTTCTTGAAATTTGCATATATGTACATGTATATCTATTGAACAGGTCATAGCAGGAGGCTAAAAGAAAAGGAATAAAATTGTTTGCCCGACAAATAGGTACATGTTTATTGTATTTCTTGGGTTTGGATGATTTTATGAGCCGTATCGGCTAGCCGCTTGGCTTTTTCTTTTTCTTTTTGAGATCTAAGGGCCATGGGAGGCTATTTGAAATATCCCAATGCTCCCGGTGTAGGGGAGGTTATGGCGAAATTTTTCCAAAATTTAGGGTGTTAGCCAATTTTTTGGAAAAATTTGAAAAGTTTTTAGAAACTGAAAAGTTGAAAAACTTAAGCCATAAAGAAAATAATGAAAGTTGAGTTGATTATAAAACAACTTTCAGCTTCGTTCCTTTTCGAGGACGAAAAGATTTTAAGTTGGGGAGATTGTAACAACCCGGAAAATCTGAGCCAATTTAAAAATTTTATTTCGGCGATTTTAATGAATTTTGATTATTTAAAATGAATATTTTAAATAATAACGACGAAAAATTTGTCTAAATCGTAGTAAAAACGAATAAATTTATTTTAATTATATAACGAGCCTGAAATGGCGCGGTAGTTCAAAAATTCGATTTTGAATTTCAAGTGAATATGCAGAATTCAATATAAGTCAGAATTGAACGAAACAAGAAATATTTGAATCTGTTTAATCATATCTTTCTAACGAAGCTAAGAAACTGAGATTTCACTTTAGAAGTTGAAAGATATGTCCAGTTTAAAATTCAGAAAAGTCGCTGTGGAATTTATATATATTTTAATATATATATATAAAGCCCTTAAAAATGGAAATTTTGCAAATGACCTTCGTTTTCAACGGAACCACTTTTGTTGGATCCGGGATGTCAAAATATTGCTAGATTCCAATTTGCGTAATTTTCTGAATCAATATGTGAGCGTGGCGCAGTTAAACACGTTTGACCAGTTTCAGTTGAATTTAAATCGACTGGAAAATGGCCATTTTTCAAACGATCTCAGAATTCGACGAAACTAGTTTTGTTAGGACCGTATCGTCAATACGAAGCTAAAAAATTTTTTTTTGGAATTTTTAGGGTCCATATATGACCCCAGTAAATTGAAATGTACATTTAAATTTGAATATATAGATTTATATTTTAATTTAAATGAAAACTGAACGAAACGATGGAATTGGCTTACGTAACATATCCCATTGTGTTCGGAATGGCGGTAATTAGCCAGGGGCGACAGTCGTTGGGTCTCGTTCGGAGATCGGATTTAAAAGTTGACTTTTGGAGAAAATAAAATAATAAAATATTATAATTATATATGGTTGGCCTCCCCCTTTCTCCCTTATACCACGGTCAACACAAATCAAATTAGAATAAATAAAAAAGACCGTTGACTTCGTTCAGCTCAGAATCACCGCCGCCAGAGGGCGCGCTCCCCCACCAGCCCCGTCAGCCATCCTGTAACGACCTAAGGTTTTCAGCCCTGAAAATCGACATAAATACCTTTGCCGTAACTCATGCCGACCTCCAAACACCGAAAACACTGGAACGTTATTAGAAAGAAATTAGAGGGTGAGGTAAGAAAGAAATATTGGGATAGAAGAAGAAGAAGAAACAACACAACATAGAGTCTCACATCGCAGCGGAACAAAATATAATACAGAAATAAATCTTTATTGAGAGCTTTAAATAAAACTTACAATATCAGAGTGCATCACACCATGGGACAGTTATAATATCCTGTCCTCAGATACAACACACAGCGGAATATCATACGTCTGGACTCTTCCAGCTCGTCTCTTCATAGTATTCGATAACCTGAACCTGTACACCCCGGGCTAACCCGAGCATTTACAAAACACCGGGTCAGTCTGGTGAACCAGTGTGAGATAAACTCGCACAGTATTAGGGGTATCACACAACCTGGTTTTAAAGTTAAAATCTTTCAAAAAAAAGGATAATTGTAAGACCAAATCCACACATAAACACGGACGGTTTTTACCTTACGATAACCCAAACCATTTTTGAAATCCATATCTTTTCTGATATTATAATAATGTCTAAATACAAGTAAATATCAATCTAGTAGAACGCTTGCATCTCACGCTCTTCATATATAGTATATAATCAAAACCGTAGGCGCTTATTGGAGAATGGACTCCGACCTTGACAAGGTATGGGACCACCTGCCGATTGTGTATCTCTAGAGACGAATATACTGGGTTCAACAAGAACGTCTTGCAACCCGGCCCTCACATGACCGACCACTAATTTCGCTTGAGTGCATCGAATGTATATCACCAACGGTTGGACTCAAACCACCGTTTCCCGAAAAGGGACAGCATCGATAAAGATTTAAGAAGCAAAAGGAATTTCTCTAGATAGGTGATTATACACCCTAATGGGAGCGACCCACATAGCCATGCTGCCTGCCCGATTTTTGTCATCTCCTGGATGATGAGGCTTGAGGTCTGGACACATCTGGTCATTATACACTTTGAATGCAACATCGTCAGATCCGTCAAGTCACTAATTGACGTCCACAAATATACTCTGGGTATAAAAGAAGTGCCCCTCTTTGCCACCACTCGGTATATTTGTAAAAATCAATGTACGTGGTTTCAGGAAATACTTTGTCAGACATTCGTCCATACAAGTCATCCAGGAACAAGATGAACTGAAGGTACTCTCCTACTGCATCTCATATAGGAATCACCCCATGGATCAGTAGAGAGAAGTCCTTGCAACCCGTAGATTCTGACCACGGCAGAACCACAGTACATCTCTGGCTGCAGACCAGAGATTATTAGCAGTCCTTCCGCTTATGATGATCCACGGTCTTCAATGCTCCATCTCGACCGTCTTCTGATATCTTCACGTATTTGTTGGTCAGAATGGTTTTCGGAATATAAATTCGATCCCGGTCTTTCCTTACCAACAATCGTATTGGATAGGTTTGATAGTCGGTGTTTTAACTATCAAAATAAACAGTGTTTCAATCATGACAATCCAGTGAGTTCACTGATTCAGTATTCGGCATCACTTGGCCTTTTTAATTAAACCAAAATGTAAATTCAAAACTCTTACATCTTTCGATATTTTAAATATCGTTTTCTCGCTTTCTTATTTAACATAAGATTTTCCTTTAACCCATTTCTCTTTTTAATACTTAGGAAATCTTATCTCGATTTAGTTTGTCTATTTCAACTTTCCTCTTTACCCTTACAACCAATATCCTCCTCAGATAATCCCGAAGTCGTTCAAGTTGGGGTATTTTAATTACCTCTCAGACCTTGATCAACAACGTTCATATCTAAAGATAAATACGAGTTGTAATATAAAACCAATGTCTCATCTAATCTCAATGCAAATTCCATTCAACTATTTTATTCAAAAGTACGGTTTCATAAACCTTCTTTCCTTTTGAAAATCTCTTTCTCGAATATACCATTCACTTCTTAAGTAACATCACTTTTAACTCTGGCTTTTTAACCAAACTCATTTTTATAATTCACATTTGGTTACAAAATCTCCTGATCCACTTCTTTAACCAAATCCAACTTTACTAATCCCTTTCTCAAATCCATTCAATACTTCCTGGTTTGAAAATCTTATTTTTAAATCTCCCCCTTTTTATTTAATACCATTATTAAGTAACTTTAATTACAATTAACACTTTTACACATTTAATCCCATTTACATACCCCTGACTATTATAAATCTAAATATCTTTCCGCTTAACACAAACCATTAAGTAATATTTATTTTCAAGCTATTACTTTTGCTTAAAATTCCTTTTTATAACTTGTTATACAAATTCGGGTTTTAAATATAAAACCCGTTCGTAATTCCCTTTTTCCATTTAATTGAATTCCACTTCAATTTCGAGTTTCTTTTAAATGAATCTCAATTAGAAAATATTTCTCTAAAATAATAATCAACTTTAGTCGTTAACTACTTTCGTAGTTAATCCGTTTATTTACTAAAAATAATATTAAATTTCCCTCTTTTAAAATCTTATTAAAATTAAAACAATACCATTTCATTTATCTCTCACCTCGTACTTAAAAACCTGATTCTCATCAAAGTTGACTTTATAAAATTTGTGTAACGACCCGGATTTTTCGGCCATTTGTTTTGAATATTTAAACTTGGTTTTTAAATATTTTAATATAGAATTCGATTATAAAACGACGATTGATGCGTTTAATTTATATTTAAATATAAAACGAACTCGAAACGTCGCGGTGGTTCGTAATTTACGATTTAAACTTCAACTGAATATACAGGATTCAAAATAAGTCAGATTTCTTTGAAACAAGAAACATTTGAATCTATTAAACTGTATCTTTCTAATGGAAGTGAAAAATCAAGATTCCGTCTTGTAAATTATAAGTTATGTCCAAATTAAATATTCAGAAATGCAGCAGCATATTCCGTTTTGGCCATAACGGTTATTTAAATATATTTAAGTATCGGCTTCGAATTTGGACGGGGTTCTTTTGAGGCACAGTGATAATTTAATTTTTAGAATTTTACTGTAATTTTTAAATAATTAAATAAGCAACTTTTTATTTGGAGTATTTTGCACCCTATATCGATATTTTGGGGTTTCACAATATGAGTTTACCTACCGATATTATTACATTTTCGGGATCGCGACACCTCACTGAACACGACTGTATTTTTATTTCAGTCTGCAACGCTCATATATGAATATAACCGTACATAGTGGTGTGGGTAACTTTTATTGAATGGTTAACTGGTCAAACCGACTCCAAATTCAACGAAACAAGTTTCATACGAAACCTTAGGAAGAGGTCTAGTTAAACGTCATGGCCTCATATTTTTAGGATTTTTTCTGTAATTTTTAGAAATTAAAGCTCGGTGTTTTTCATCGATATTTTCTAAGGGATTTTCACAAACCACCTCGTAATTCGACGAAACCTGTCCCATTGGGTCCGGAATATCTTTTTATGCTAGAATCAGGTATCACTTCTTGAGTTAGGAGTCAAATGGGATGTTAATTTTACGAAAAACTCACATGCAAGTTTGGCTATATTATTATATTAATAAAAAAAACTTTCCACTTGACGTCCAAAGGGTTCTTCATTCTTCCTTGCGTGCGTAACCATTTCAATTACTTGCGGCCCAAACCTTCTTTTCCTTGGGTTCCAATTTACCTACTGCCGTGCCAATCACGTTTTGGGAACTCTCGCCATCACACTAGCTACGCTGTACCTTCTGAAAACCCTATACCCTAACATCCTTGCTACTCACGCTGTTGCCCTTATAAAACGACCTTCCTACCCCATCTTTTCTTCATCTTCCAGTAATAGAAAACCGAGATTTCTTCAACTAAAAAAAAATATAAATAAAATAAAAGAAAGAAATAAGCGAAAGTTTCAGCAAAGAAAAATGGGACCAAAGCTTCTTTAAAAATCCAAACTGTATCACAACGTGGGGAGAAAAGCGGACAACATGGGCATGGCGTTCGAAACATTGAGATGGAAGGGGAGAGTTGGCGTGTGAATGGGAAATGCAAGGGTGAGACCGGAGTGAGCGAGGTGGGCATTGGCCAGCGCATGCACCAGGACTGTCCGAAGCTCCAGTGGTGACAGCATCCTCAATCGAAGTTACGGGCGGCGAGTGGGCTTTGACGATGATGGGGTGAAGAAGTTCCGGATGGGGAGGAAGATGGGGATTTTTATTGGGAGGTCTATGTAGTGTTGCGTGGGTATGAAAGGAGGAATGTAAGGGAGAAAGTGGTGGAGTAGCAGGTTAGTGGAGATATGGGGATGGACATGCTGTAACATGTTTTCAAATGAAGAAGATGGAGCTGTGTCATTTGCGGGTTCAAGGGGTATTGGACTGGAAGGGTATTGCGTGGGTTAGTGGAGTATGGGCTTTGGGCCGGGTCTTTATTATTAAAAAAATATATGTGGAAATGATAAACTGACGTGAAGAGAATGTGGAGGAAGGAAGGGGCATGGAGCGGACGTTGCAAGGGGTATTGGGCCCGTATAGGCTTTTTTTTTTTAAAAAAAAAAGGGGGAACGCGTTAAGAAGGAAAAAGGGCCTGCATGTGGAAATGTTAGAATGAGGGAGGAGTAAGTGATGGGCTTGGCACTATATACAACATTGACGTTGCATACGGTTGAATGGAGAACAAAGCATGGACATTGCATGCAAATGGCATTTGAATTCATAGTAGTGGGAAAAGAGGCAAATATGGAGGTTGATTGGGGAAAAAGGGTATAACTTTGGTGCGGGTTGGTTACGTTCAAGAACCGGTCTGAGAGTATAAGGTAAGGCCTATATGTTTTATAATTAAATTTAGTTAGTTTACTTAGTTGGTATATACACGGTAAATTATATACATACTGTTAAATTTAATTAGCTTATATGACCATCATCAAAGGAAAATATACATACAAATTGTTAATAGATACATACCGGGTTAACATATACGGTGAACGAAGTGTCATGTTAAACAAACCTAGTTAGATGAATTAAAATACTACTTAAAGTTAATTATATTAGTTTAAAATCATGTTAACATTAATGTTAATAATTTCTTATATCGTTATCAGAGTCGAACGAACTAAGGACGTTGGGACCGTAACGATAAACGTAATATTGTGAAGCTAGTTTTGGACAGAGCTGAACACAGCCGGATACAAACCATTTAACGACGATTGGTAATCAAGGTGAGTTAAAATCACTCAGTTCCCCTACTTATAATTTTTATAAGTCGGGTTTATTTATTTATATGCTATGTTTGCTAATGGTTGGTTGATTTGATTGTTGAGATGCTGTTAAACATGGTTATATCGATTATTTAAATTAAATCATTGTTTAATTTAAATGAAACGACATCATTATTTTTAACGATGGTCTCCCAAACAAGGTAACTTACCTTGTTGGTTACGTTTATAATATAAACGTATTTGATTGAATTGCATGCTTGAACTGATGTTAGTAGTTGACCGTTATCAGTTAAATTTATTATCATCATCATGTGAACTGTTGAACCCATATGATTAGATTATTGAACCCGAAATTCAACATTTGTCTGGTTATTAACCGATAAGTGATATTGGTTGAGAAATGTATAGCAGATGGCCAAATATACAAACTGTTTTATAAAGACAGATTTACCGTTAGGTAAATCGATAGAAATGAAGTATGAAATTTATTTTATATAAATTTTAAATATAGTATTGAGTTTACAAAAATGGAAAATTAAACAAACCACATACGGTTGTTTTAATCATTATTTCTATATCAAAATCTGCCGTGTGCGAAGCACGTGCCTCATCTTGATTATGATTTAGGAAACCAGTTCTCATGTTTTGATAGGCAAGTGAACAAAAGTTAATGTAACGATTAATTAAAATGAGATTTTGTTGAATTGATTATTATTTAAATAATAATCAAGTGGAATTATTTAAAATAACTGGAAAGAAGGATTAAAGACTTGATTAACAAAGTTAATCATGTTAGAGTCGACTAAGCCAACTGTTTTAACTAAAATGGAATTATTAAATTTATTTATTTAGTGGAAATGATAAATGGTTAAGTAAAACATTTTTAAATGTTGATATTTAATTATCATTTATTTAATAATGAAAGTAGAGAATTAATTTTCTTACCGATTTATGGTTATGAACTAATGAAGTTTTTGGAAAAGAAATCAAACTAAAACCCAAGTTTGAATTATAGTGGCCAGGCGAGTTAAGTTAATTATATGCGATATAGATTCGCCGTAATGAGAGATGAGATTTCATCGAGTTATAACTAAAATGAGATTTGGTTTGGTATTGGGAATGAAATATCGGTTTCTGGTATTACAACGGATATTATCTTAAGATACGAACGTTGTTGATCAAGGTCTGAGAGGTAATTAAATACCCCAACTTGAAAGACTTCGGGATTATCGGAGGATGGTATTAGTTTGTGATGGGAAAGATGTTAGTGTAATTTATTTTGAAAAATAATAGTGTAACGTTATTTGGGAGTATAGAAATAAAGGAATTTTAAAGAAGCTTGAGAATAAGAAATGATATTACCATAACAAAAAGGAATGAAAGGGATTTTGAAAATATAACGATATTTTCAAGGAAAAGAAATGAGATTTGAAATGGGTTTATCCTGAAAAAGAAAGTGGCGATTATAGTTTCAAATAACGAAATATAAGAGACATCATAACGATCGTTCAGAATGATAAGCTAAATGGTTTCCCAAGTATATTGGAAAATAAGTAACATTGTAGAAATGTTTTGAAATGATAGAAAATGGAAAACTGGATATGATTTTAAGATATTTTTCCTAAGTATATAAATGAAATGATTTGATATTATTGTATATTAAAACTAATGTATTATTTTTTAAAGGCCAAGTGATGTTGTATAAACCAATGAATTCATTTTGTTTATATGTTTGTTTATTTTGATAGTAAATAACCGACTATCAAAGTTTGACCTAACGCGTTGTTGGTATGGAAAGACCGGGATCGAATTTATATTCGAAAACCATTCCGACCAACAGAAACGTAAACAAAGAAGATATTCGATGCTGATCGAGATGGAGCAAATGAAGACCGTAAATCTTCATGAGTGGAGGAACTATTGTTGAATTTCTCCGGCTGATCCCTAGAGATATCTCGACAATGATTCTGTCGTGATTGAATCTACGGATTGCAAGGACTACTCGTTACTGATCCATGGGCTATATTGGATGCAGTAGGAGGGTGCCTTCGGTTCATCCTGTTCCTGGATGACGTGTATGGACGATGTGAACAGTGGCCAGATGTATCAAAAGTCGATTATAACCTCAAGCCTCATCAACCGGGAAATGACAAAAATCGGGCAGGCAGCATGACTATGTGGGTCGCTCGCATTAGGGTGTATAATCACTTATCTAGAGAAAACCCTTTTGCTTCTTGAATCTATTTCGATGATGTCCCTTTTCGGGAAGACGGTGGCTAGCTACCACCGTTGGTGATATACATTCGATACACTCAAGCGAAATGAGTGGTCGGTCATGTGAGGGCCGGGTTGCAAGACGTTCTTGTTTAACCCAGTGTATTCGCCTCTAGAGATACACTATCGGCAGGTGGTCCCATACCTTGTCATAGTCGGAATCCAATTTCCAATAAGCGCCCGCGGGTTTGATTTGTATACTATATATGTAGAGCGTGAGATGCAAGCATTCTACTAGATTCTATTTACCTGTATTTAGACATTATTAGATTCTATTTACCTGTATTTAAACATTATTATAATATCAGACAAGATATTGGTTTCAAACTGTTTTGAGTTATCGTAAGGTAAAAACCGTCCGTATTTATGTGTGGATTCGGTCTTACGATTATCCTTTTCTTTGAAAAGATTTCAACTTTAAATCTGGCTGTGTGATACTCTTAAACTTATTGTGTTTTACTCACTCTGGTTCACCAGACTGACCCGTCGTTTGTAATGCTCGGGTTAGCCCGATTTGCAGGTTCAGGTTATCGAATGCTGTAAGATCCAAGAACGAGTTGAAGGAGTTCAGTGTTATACTATTATTCTGCTGTGTGATATATATGAGGACAGGCTACTATAACTTCCAGATTTATTGTACTCTGATGATTGTAAGTTATTTCAAGCTCTCAATAAAGTTATTTCTATATTATATTTGTTCCGCTGCGATGTGAGACTCTGATTCAGTTGTGTATGTTGGTTCTTCTTCTTCTTCTTCTTCTATTCTAACTTTCTTCTTTCTTATCACACCCTCTAACTTCTTTCTTATCTCACCCTCTAACTTCTTTCTTCTAGCTTTCTGGGGTTTTCGGTACTTGAGTTCTGGACAAAAGATGTGTAATTGTCAGGATTTAAGTGTCAAAATTCCCGGGTCGCTACAGTTGGTATCAGAGCAATGGTTTGGTAATAACCTTGGCTCTGTGGTGTAACTCGATAGAGATGGGGTAAGTAATACCCTAGATCGAGATTGAGTGTATATATATGAGAGCGTACTTGTAAATTTTAGATACAAATGATTTTGTATTGTTTTGTTTGATCGGTTCAAGTTGAACTGACGAGTTGATATTATATAGTTTTGTAAAGCGGGTAAATGAAATAATTTTGCCCAAACTATATTTTCATATAAAAAGAAAATAGTTTTATCGAATTATTTGAGATATTTGTTATGTTGATTGTGTGTTGTTGTTTGTTGGATAATGGATTGGTTGAATATAAAAATAATTCATCAACCTAAATGAATTGAAAACCAAGCGATAAATTTCAGTATAATTAATTTGAATTAAAATCACTCATGAAATATATCTGAAGTGATTTGAACATGTATCTGTTATTAGCATGGGATATGGAGTTGAGTGCAGCTTGGAAGGAGTAAGAGCTGTTATTTGTTGGGATTTGAGATTTGAGTATTGGTTGCCCGACGAATAGGTAAACCTTAATATATTGATTTAGGAGTTTGATTTTATACCCCTGAGTTGGGTGCACTTGGCTTTGATTTTCTTTTGACCGATGTGAAGTCAGAGTGGCGAGTCGAACAATACAGAGGAGGTACTGGCGAATTTTTCGTAAATTTTTAACAAGCTTAAATTATTTTTGATAATATTTTATAAAATAATTGGGTTTGGCGCTTTCTTCTTACTTAGCAATTTCGAGGACGAAATTATTTTTAAGGGGGGAAGAATGTAACAACCCGGATTTTCGGCCATTTGTTTTGAATATTTAAACTTGGTTTTTAAATATTTTAATATAGAATTCGATTATAAAACGACGATTGATGCGTTTAATTTATATTTAAATATAAAACGAACTCGAAACGTCGTGGTAGTTCGTAATTTACGATTTAAACTTCAACTGAATATACAGGATTCAAAATAAGTCAGATTTCTTTGAAACAAGAAACATTTGAATCTATTAAACTGTATCTTTCTAATGGAAGTGAAAAATCAAGATTCCGTCTTGTAAATTGTAAGTTATGTCCAAATTAAATATTCAGAAAAGCAGCAGCATATTCCGTTTTGGCCATAACGGTTATTTGAATATATTTAAGTATCGGCTTCGAATTTGGACGGGGTTCTTTTGAGGCGCAGTGATAATTTAATTTTTAGAATTTTACTGTAATTTTTAAATAATTAAATAAGCAACTTTTTATTTGGAGTATTTTGCACCCTATATCGATATTTTGGGGTTTCACAATATGAGTTACCTACCGATATTATTACATTTTCGGGATCGCGACACCTCACTGAACACGACTGTATTTTTATTTTAGTCTGCAACGCTCATATATGAATATAACCGTACATAGTGGTGTGGGTAACTTTTATTGAATGGTTAACTGGTCAAACCGACTCCAAATTCAACGAAACAAGTTTCATACGAAACCTTAGGAAGAGGTCTAGTGAAACGTCAAGGCCTCATATTTTTAGGATTTTTTCTGTAATTTTTAGAAATTAAAGCTCGGTGTTTTTCATCGATATTTTCTAAGGGATTTTCACAAACCACCTCGTAATTCGACGAAACCTGTCCCATTGGGTCCGGAATATCTTTTTATGCTAGAATCAGGTATCACTTCTTGAGTTAGGAGTCAAATGGGATGTTAATTTTACGAAAAACTCACATGCAAGTTTGGCTATATTATTATATTAATAAAAAAAACTTTCCACTTGACGTCCAAAGGGTTCTTCATTCTTCCTTGCGTGCGTAACCATTTCAATTACTTGCAGCCCAAACCTTCTTTTCCTTGGGTTCCAATTTACCTACTGCCGTGCCAATCACGTTTTGGGAACTCTCGCCATCACACTAGCTACGCTGTACCTTCTGAAAACCCTATACCCTAACATCCTTGCTACTCACGCTGTTGCCCTTATAAAACGACCTTCCTACCCCATCTTTTCTTCATCTTCCAGTAATAGAAAACCGAGATTTCTTCAACTAAAAAAAAATATAAATAAAATAAAAGAAAAGAAAGAAAGAAGCGAAAGTTTCAGCAAAGAAAAATGGGACCAAAGCTTCTTTAAAAATCCAAACTGTATCACAGCGTGGGGAGAAAAGCGGACAACATGGGCATGGCGTTCGAAACATTGAGATGGAAGGGGAGAGTTGGCGCATGAATGGGCAATGCAAGGCTGTGACCGGAGTGAGCGAGGTAGGCATTGGCCAGCGCATGCACCAGGACTGTCCGAAGCTCCGGTGGTGACAGCATCCTCAATCGAAGTTACGGGCGGCGAGTGGGCTTTGACGATGATGGGGTGAAGAAGTTCCGGATGGGGAGGAAGATGGGGATTTTTATTGGGAGGTCTGTGTAGTGTTGCTTGGGTATGAAGGGAGGAATGTAAGGGAGAAAGTGGTGGAGTAGCAGGTTAGTGGAGATATGGGGATGGACATGCTGTAACTTGTTTTCAAATGAAGATGATGGAGTTGTGTCATTTGCGGGTTCAAGGGGTATTGGACTGGAAGGGTATTGCGTGGGTTAGTGGAGTATGGGCTTTGGGCTGGGTTTTTATTATAAAAAAAAGGGAACGCGTTATGAAGGAAAAAGGGCCTGCATGTGGAAATGTTAGAATGAGGGAGGAGTACATGATGGGCTTGGCACTATATACAACATGGACGTTGCATACGGTTGAATGGAGAACAAAGCATGGACATTGCATGCAAATGGCGTTTGAATTCATAGCAGTGGGAAAAGAGGCAAATGTGGAGGTTGATCGGGGAAAAAGGGTATAACTTTGGTGCGGGTTGGTTACGTTCAAGAACCGGTCTGAGAGTATAAGGTAAGGCCTATATGTTTTATAATTAAATTTAGTTAGTTTACTTAGTTGGTATATACACGGTAAATTATATACATACTGTTAAATTTAATTAGCTTATATGACCATCATCAAAGGAAAATATACATACAAATTGTTAATAGATACATACCAGGTTAACATATACGGTGAACAAAGTGTCATGTTAAACAAACCTAGTTAGATAAATTAAAATACTACTTAAAGTTAATTATATTAGTTTAAAATCATGTTAACATTAATGTTAATAATTTCTTATATCGTTATCAGAGTCGAACGAACTAAGGACGTTGGGACCGTAACGATAAACGTAATATTGTGAAGCTAGTTTTGGACAGAGCTGAACACAGCCGGATACAAACCATTTAACAACGATTGGTAATCAAGGTGAGTTAAACTCACTCAGTTCCCCTACTTATAATTTTTATAAGTCGGGTTTATTTATTTATATGCTATGTTTGCTATTGGTTGGTTGATTTGATTGTTGAGATGCTGTTAAACATGGTTATATCGATTATTTAAATTAAATCATTGTTTAATTTAAATGAAACGACATCGTTATTTTTAACGATGGTCTCCCAAACAAGGTAACTTACCTTGTTGGTTACGTTTATAATATAAACGTATTTGATTGAATTGTATGCTTGAACTGATGTTAGTAGTTGACCGTTATCAGTTAAATTTATTATCATCATCGTGTGAACTGTTGAACCCATATGATTAGATTATTGAATTGGCTATTGATTGTTGAACCCGAAATTCAACTTTTGTTTGGTTATTAACCGATAAGTGATGTTGGTTGAGGAATGTATAGCAGATGGCCAAATATACAAACTGTTTTGTAATGACAGATTTACCGTTAGGTAAATCGATAGAAATGAAGTATGAAATTTATTTTATATAAATTTTAAATATAGTATTGAGTTTACAAAAAGGGAAAATTAAACCAACCACATATGGTTGTTTTAATCATTATTTCTATGTCAAAATCTGCCGTGTGCGAAGCACGTGCCTCATCTTGATTATGATTTAGGAAACCAGTTCTCATGTTTTGATAGGCAAGTGAACAAAAGTTAATGTAACGATTAATTAAAATGAGATTTTGTTGAATTGATTATTATTTAAATAATAATCAAGTGGAATTATTTAAAATAAGTGGAAAGATGGATTAAAGACTTGATTAACAAAGTTAATCATGTTAGGGTCGACTAAGCCAACTGTTTTAACTAAAATGGAATTATTAAATTTATTTATTTAGTGGAAATGATAAATGGTAAAGTAAAACATTATTAAATGTTGATATTTAATTATCATTTATTTAGTAATGAAAGTAGAGAATTAATTTTCTTACTTATTTATGGTTATGAACTAATGAAGTTTTTGGAAAAGAAATCAAACTAAAACCCAAGTTTGAATTATAGTGGCCAGGCGAGTTAAGTTAATTATATGCGATATAGATTCGCCGTAATGAGAGATGAGATTTCATCGAGTTATAACTAAAATGAGATTTGGTTTGGTATTGGGAATGAAATATCGGTTTCTGGTATTACGACTGATATTATCTTAAGATACGAACGTTGTTGATCAAGGTCTGAGAGGTAATTAAATACCCCAACTTGAAAGACTTCGGGATTATCGGAGGATGGTATTAGTTTGTGATGGGAAAGATGTTAGTGTAATTTATTTTGAAAAATAATAGTGTAACGTTATTTGGGAGTATAGAAATAAAGGAATTTTAAAGAAGCTTGAGAATAAGAAATGATATTACCATAACAAAAAGGAATGAAAGGGATTTTGAAAATATAACGATATTTTCAAGGAAAACAAATGAGATTTGAAACGGGTTTATCTTGAAAAAGAAAGTGGCGATTATAGTTTCAAATAACGAAACATAAGAGACATCGTAACGATCGTTCAGAATGAAATGCTAAATGGTTTCCCAAGTATATTGGAAAATAAGTAGCATTGTAGAAATGTTTTGAAATGATAGAAAATGGAAAACTGGATATGATTTTAAGATATTTTTCCTAAGTATATAAATGAAATGATTTGAGAATATTATATATTAAAACTAATGTATTATTTTTTGAAGGCCAAGTGATGTTTTATAAACCAATGAATTCATTTTGTTTATATGTTTGTTTATTTTGATAGTAAATAACCGACTATCAAAGTTTGACCTAACGCGTTGTTGGTATGGAAAGACCGGGATCGAATTTATATTCGAAAACCATTCCGACCAACAGAAACGTAAACAAAGAAGATATTCTATGTTGATCGAGATGGAGCAAATGAAGACCGTAAATCTTCATGAGCGGAGGAACTATTGTTGAATTTCTCCGGCTGATCCCCAGAGATATCTCGACAATGATTCTGTCGTGATTGAATCTACGGATTGCAAGGACTACTCGTTACTGATCCATGGACTATATTGGATGCAGTAGGAGGGTGCCTTCGGTTCATCCTGTTCCTGGATGACGTGTATGGACGATGTGAACAGTGGCCAGATGTATCAAAAGTCGATTATAACCTCAAGCCTCATCAACCGGGAAATGAAAAAAATCGGGCAGGCAGCATGGCTATGTGGGTCGCTCCCATTAGGGTGTATAATCACTTATCTAGAGAAAATCCTTTTGCTTCTTGAATCTATTTCGATGATGTCCCTTTTCGGGAAGACGGTGGCTAGCTACCACCGTTGGTGATATACATTCGATACACTCAAGCGAAATGAGTGGTCGATCATGTGAGGGCCGGGTTGCAAGACGTTCTTGTTGAACCCAGTGTATTCTCCTCTAGAGATACACTATCAGCAGGTGGTCCCATACCTTGTCATAGTCGGAATCCAATTTCCAATAAGCACGCGCGGTTTATTTGTATACTATATATGTAGAGCGTGAGATGCAAGCGTTCTACTAGATTCTATTTACCTGTATTTAGACATTATTATAATATCAGACAAGATATTGGTTTCAAACTGTTTTGGGTTATCGTAAGGTAAAAACCGTCCGTATTTATGTGTGGATTCGGTCTTACGATTATCCTTTTCTTTAAAAGGATTTCAACTTTAAATCTGGCTGTGTGATACTCTTAAACTTAGTGTGTTTTACTCACTCTGGTTTACCAGACTGACCCGTCGTTTGTAATGCTCGGGTTAGCCCGATTTGCAGGTTCAGGTTATCGAATGCTGTAAGATCCAAGAACGAGTTGAAGGAGTTCAGTGTTATACTATTATTCCGCTGTGTGATATATATGAGGACAGGCTACTATAACTGCCCAGATTTATTATACTTTGATGATTGTAAGTTATTTCAAGCTCTCAATACAGTTATTTCTATATTATATTTGTTCCGCTGCGATGTGAGACTCTGAATAAGTTGTGTATGTTGGTTCTTCTATTTCTTCTTCTATTCTAACTTTCTTCTTTCTTATCTCACCCTCTAACTTCTTTCTTCTAGCTTTCTGGGGTTTTCGGTACTTGAGTTCTGGACAAAAGATGTGTAATTGTCAGGATTCAAGTGTCAAAATTCCCGGGTCGCTACAATTTGATTAATAATAAATCAAATCTTAAATAAAACATTTGTTTATTTTCCCTTTTCATAAACTTTTATTTCAAATCATACGTTTCAAAATCTATTTCTAGTTATAAAATAAATTTTATAACTTCATTCCTGTCGATTTTCCTGATGGTAAATCAACATCTATAAAACGATTGATTTTCTAGGCCATATGTTGCCAAATACCCAACCAATACCGCCCACTAGTTTAAACTACACTGATGTTGAAATTTCAGTCAACAACCAAGATTCAAATCAATCAATAAACAAAACAATTCAACCAATTCAAACCATCAGACACGTTTATTTTATAAACGTGACCAACAAGGTAAGTTACCTTTATTGGAACCAATCGTTAAAAATAACGATTTGGTATTTTACTGAAATTAAACGACGGTTTAATTTCATCAGTTAAATCAACCAATAATTATATAACTAGCAAACAGTCAACCATCAGCCAGCAAAGCACACAAAATAAAAACCCAATTTATATAAAATATAAATGGGGAGAAACTGAGTGAGTTTAACTCACCTCGATCTGATTCACATCTGAAACGGTTCGGTTACAATAAAATTAAACAGTTGTTTAATTTAATTTCAAATTCCAGTTGCCTCTATTCCTGTCGAGATTGGCCCCATAACATTCTGCTCGTCGCCGCGAATGTAACACAACTTATTTGGTCCAATTCTGTTCATGGAATAAGAGGTTATTAATGTTTAAACATTAACGACTTAATTAAATTAATTTAACCCTTAATTATTAACTAATAAACTAATTTCGTTTAGTTAAACTAATTACCAAATTATAAATCCTAATTAATTCTAACTAGCTAGTTAGATGATCACTTAAGTAAATCAATTTATAAATTTATTTAAACCACTTACCCTCTTATTAACTAAATCTTAATAATTATTAACTTTTATCATTTTTTATTCAAGCTGGTAATAATACCTAAACCAGACCAACATTCTCTTGGGTTATAAAACATGGGGTATCAAAATGTATATTTGATTTGTAAAACAAGCCTTACCTTCGACCCAAAACCAAGCCCGCTGATCCAACCCGCTACCCCCTTCAAAACCCTCTATCGGATCCTCTTTTACTCATAATCCCTCCGCCGCCTCAACCAAACATTTCATGCCGAACCCTAATTCCCTTCACCCATCTCTGTTCTTCGGCGAAACCTCGCGTCGTACTCCCCCTCTTTCCACCATACCTCGATCTCCTTCACTCCTTACTCCCGTCGGCCTGCTACCCCTCAAACTCATTCAAAAGCAACACGAGACGAAGGGGTAAACTCACAAATCAGATAAGTGTTTCACTGATTTTAATTGCTGTTTAAATATATTTTTGTTGTTTTATTTTTTCCCTGTTTTGGTTTCGGTTTGAATTGGTGAGCTTGTACTCGGGGAAACATGTATTTATAGCTGCGGAAAAAAATCCTGATAAGTTTAATGTCAATCTCAAAATTGAATGGTGAAATCATAGGGTTAGCTGTATTTTCCTTAGGTCCTGTTTCTATTTGTTTCAGCTGTAGGATCTAACTGTTGGTCAGTTTGAAAAATGGTGATCGATCTTGTATAGATTATGTAGGATTGAGGCCATGACTTGTTGATTCAATAAAGATCTGAAATCGTATCATCGATTTTATGTTCAGATTTTGAAGCACATGGCAACAGTGAAACCATGTGAAACTTCTGTATATATGGATATATATATATTAGCTATTCAATTTTGATATATGAATCTTATCACTGTTTTGTTTCGATTTGGTATATCAATATATTAAATTCCTACAGCTATGAATTTTAATGTTTTGGTTAACTGTCCATGAGTATAGTTTAGTTGTTTTAGCTATTCTATTTAGCTGTTCTGATTTTGATACCTACATACATAGCTGTTCATTGTACTGTTACAGATCTAATTTAGCTATTCATATATTTTCTGTTCATGAAAAGTGCAAACTGTGTTTTCCCTGTTTCATGACTAGAACAAGACATGCTACAATTAAATTTTATATTGTGGATTTTGTGTTCGGATTTCTAAATTGTAAATTTGTCATGTGAAATTGCTGTACATGGTAGGTCCTTAGCTGTCTCAATGGTCTGTTCAAGTTGTCTGTTCACCTGAACCCTTTGATTTGTATATTCTTATTGATTCTATAGATTTGATAATACAAATCCATATCTTTTGAGCAATTTGCCCTTCTAGATTTGATGTATAAATCCATACATATCCATTTCCTTTAGCTGTTCCATAGCTGTGGCTCTATTCCTATGCTGTTTATTAAATCGAAAATTTGTTTTACTATCTTCAGGAAAGGGACAAGACCTGGGAGGAGTTAGGAGTTTTGGAGAATGGTCATGCTCACTTGGTTTTGCACTGGACGGAAAGCTTTGTATAGATTTGTTGAGAAGTCTATTGTAAATGTAAATATAATCAGTTGTACACTGTTTGAGCTTGCAGAAAATTTGCATTATATATATATATATATTTATGTCACTTGTGATCTTTCTTTAAACTCTTAGCTTTTGTATAAGAAGCACACGCACTTGTCTTGTTTACTTATTATTTCTAATGCGGTGTTATTGCTAAGTGATTCACATTGCAACATGCATTTTTATCATATTATATATTATTCTCTAGCATTGTTTCATGTTACCAATTTCTTTCTACAGAGAATAAATATGTCTTAGTACGTTTTCACCTGATGGTTGTGTATGCGTCTTACCTCAAATTGTTGTTCGTATCGTTAATGTCTATTAAATTTTCAAAACAATATATTTCGACGAAAATGAATTTTTGTTATTATTCATGAAATAACATATGGCTTCACTTTCAAAAAATAGATTTAAAATCAAACGTCCAAATTTCTGGGTTCAACCGATATTATATTTATATAAAAACTTTTAGTATTTTATTAAAAATAACATCATGGTTTATTAGCGAACTCCATAGCGACTAATTAAAATTTTGAATTGGCCATAATTAACAAATTATGACACGAAATCTGGAATTTTCTCTTTCATATGAAAATTATCATCAACGCGGTTCTAATGTTTTCTCGTTTCATAGAAATCCGACTTATATCGGATCCTGTATATTCAGTTAAAGTTCAAATCGAAAATTTCGAACTACCGCGACGTTTCGAGCTTGTTTTAATTAATATATAAATATATACGAACTCTATTTTAAATAAATAAATTCGATTAAAATCCATTATATCCTCAATATAATATATATAAAAAATTTAAATATTCTAATTAAATGGTCGAAAAATCTGGGACGTTACATTCTTCCCCCTTAAAATAATTTCGTCCTCAAAATTGCTAAGGTAAGAAAGGACGTTACAAACCCATGAACTTCTAATCCAATTTATTTTAAATCGAAAACCAATTCAATATAGTAAATAAATAATTCCCAAAATCAAGCATGAAGTATTCATTTGCAACACAAGACGAAATTATTTAATCCATGTGATTACACTCCAGTTGACTATACTGGAATTTAAATATAATTCAACTTTTTATTAAACTGTCGATGAATTTATATCCAAGAAATATAACACCAAATCAATACCCATCAATCATCCATGCACAACCCTTCTCAAAATAATTGAATTTATGCTCAATTTAATATTTTACTTTGGTTCCACATGTTCGAACATCAATCGATTAATACCCGATTTATTTCTATTTGATTAATTCAAATTCCAAATTTAATTAATTAAATTAAATTTGACCAAGTTAAGTTTCAATTCAAATTTCAATCAAATTTGAATTCCATTCACATCAATCAAACACACAAACCAATATCTTGATAATTTGACAAATTATTTCTTTTTTATAAAATATAATTTGGGTAAAATTATTTTATTTACCCTCTTTTCAAAACCATATCGTATCCGTGGATAGTCCAGTGCTTCCCAACACTTGAACCGACCAACAAACACCATACAAATCATTTTTATATAAAATTTACAAATACGCTCTCATATGTATATACACTCAACCTCGATCTAGGGTATTACTAACCCCATCTCTATCGAGTTACACCACAGAGCCAAGGTTATTTCTAAACCTGGCTCTGATACCACTGTAACGACCCAAGGTTTTCAGCCCTGAAAATCGACATAAATACCTTTGCCGTAACACATGCCGACCTCCAAACACCGAAAACACTGGAACGTTGTTAGAAAGAAATTAGAGGGTGAGGTAAGAAAGAAAGAAATATTAGGATAGAAGAAGAAGAAGAAACAACACAACACAGAGTCTCACATCGCAGCGGAACAAAATATAATACAGAAATAAATCTTTATTAAGAGCTTTAAATAAAACTTACAATATCATAGTGCATCACACCATGGGACAGTTATAATATCCTGTCCTCAGATACAACACATAGCGGAATATCATACGTCTGGACTCTTCCAGCTCGTCTCTTCATAGTATTCGATAACCTGAACCTGTACACCCTGGGCTAACCCGAGCATTTACAAAACACCGGGTCAGTCTGGTGAACCAGAGTGAGATAAACTCGCACAGTATTAGGTGTATCACACAACATGATTTTAAAGTTAAAATCTTTCAAAGAAAAGGATAATCGTAAGACCAAATCCACACATAAACATGGACGGTTTTTACCTTACGATAACCCAAACCATTTTTGAAATCCATATCTTTTCTGATATTAAAATAATGTCTAAATACAAGTAAATATCAATCTACTAGAACGCTTGCATCTCACGCTCTACATATATAGTATACAATCAAAACCGCAGGCGCTTATTGGAGATTGGATTCCGACCTTGACAAGGTATGGGACCACCTGCCGACTGTGTATCTCTAGAGACGAATATACTGGGTTCAACAAGAACGTCTTGCAACCCGACCCTCACATGACCGACCACTCATTTCGCTTGAGTGTATCGAATGTATATCACCAACGGTTGGACTCAAACCACCGTTTCTCGAAAAGGGACAGCATCGATAAAGATTTAAGAAGCAAAAGGAATTTCTCTAGATAGGTGATTATACACCCTAATGGGAGCGACCCACATAGCCATGCTGCCTGCCCGATTTTTGTCATCTCCCGGTTGATGAGGCTTAAGGTCCGGACACATCAGGTCATCATACACTTTGAATGCCACATCGTCAGATCCGTCAAGTCACTAATTGATGTCCACAAATATACTCTGGGTATAAAAGAAGTGCCCCTCTTTGCCACCACTCGGTATATTTGTTAAAATCAACGTACGTGGTTTCAGGAAATACTTTGTCAGACATTCGTCCATACAAGTCATCCAGGAACAAGATGAACCGAAGGTACTCTCCTACTGCATCTCATATAGGAATCACCCCATGGATCAGTAGCGAGAAGTCCTTGCAACCCGTAGATTCCGACCACGACAGAACCACAATACATCTCTGGCTGCAGACCAGAGATTATTAGCCGTCCTTCCGCTTATGAAGATCCACGGTCTTCAATGCTCCATCTCGACCGTCTTCTGATATATTCACGTATTTGTTGGTCGGAATGGTTTTCGGAAAATAAATTCGATCCCGGTCTTTCCTTACCAACAATCGTATTGGACAGGTTTGATAGTCGGTGTTTTAACTATCAAAATAAACAGTGTTTCAATCATGACAATCCAGTGAGTTCACTGATTCAGTATTCGGCATCACTTGGCCTTTTTAATTAAACCAAAATGTAAATTCAAAACTCTTACATCTTTCGATATTTTAAATATCGTTTTCTCGCTTTCTTATTTAACATAAGATTTTCCTTTAACCCATTTCTCTTTTTAAAACTTAGGAAATCTTATCTCAATTCAGTTTGTCTATTTCCACTTTACTCTTTACCCTTACAACCAATATACTCCTCAGATAATCCTGAAGTCGTTCAAGTTAGGGTATTTTAATTACCTCTCAGACCTTGATCAACAACGTTCATATCTAAATATAGATACGAGTTGTAATATAAAACCAATATCGCATCTAATCTCAACGCAAATTCCATTCAACTATTTTATTCAAAAGTACGGTTTCATAAACCTTCTTTCCTTTTGAAAATCTCTTTCTCGAATATACCATTCACTTCTTAAGTAACATCACTTTTAACTCTGGCTTTTTAACCAAACTCATTTTTATAATTCACATTTGGTTACAAAATCTCCTGATCCACTTCTTTAACCAAATCCACCTTTACTAATCCCTTTCTCAAATCCATTCAATACTTCCTGCTTTGAAAATCTTATTTTTATATCTCCCCCTTTTTACTTAATACCATTATTGAGTAACTTTAATTACAGTTAACACTTTTACACATTTAATCCCATTTACATACCCCTGACTATTATAAATCTAAATATCTTTCCGCTTAACACAAACCATTAAGTAATATATATTTTCAAGCTATTACTTTTGCTTAAAATTTCTTTTTATAACTTGTTATACAAATTAGGGTTTTAAATATAAAACCCGTTCGTAATTCCCTTTTCCCATTTAATTGAATTCCACTTCAATTTCGAGTTCCTTTTAAATGAATCTCAATTAGAAAATATTTCTCTAAAATAATAATCAACTTTAGTCGTTAACTACTTTCGTAGTTAATCCCTTTATTTACTAAAAATAATATTAAATTTCCCTCTTTTAAAATCTTATTAAAATTAAATCAATACCATTTGATTTATCTCTCACCTCATACTTAAAAACCTGATTCTCACCAAAGTTGACTTTATAAAATTTGATTAATAATAAATAAAATCTTAAATAAAACATTTGTTTATTTTCCCTTTTCATAAACTTTTATTTCAAATCATACGTTTCAAAATCTATTTCTAGTTATAAAATAAATTTTATAACTTCATTCCTGTCGATTTTCCTGATGGTAAATCAACATCTATAAAACGATTGATTTTCTAGGCCATATGTTGCCAAATACCCAACCAATACCGCCCATTGGTTTAAACTACACTGATGTTGAAATTTCAGTCAACAACCAAGATTCAAATCAATCAATAAACAAAACAATTCACCCCATTCAAACCATCTAACACGTTTATTTTATAAACGTGACCAACAAGGTAAGTTACCTTTATTGGAACCAATCGTTAAAAATAACGATTTGGTATTTTACTGAAATTAAACAACGGTTTAATTTCATCAGTTAAATCAACCAATAATTATATAACTAGCAAACAGTCAACCATCAGCCAGCAGAGCACACAAAATAAAAATCCAATTTATATAAAATATAAATGGGGAGAAACTGAGTGAGTTTAACTCACCTCGATCTGATTCACGTCTGAAACATTTCGGTTACAATTAAATTAAACAGTTGTTTAATTTAATTGCAAATTCCAGTTGCCTCTATTCCTATCGAGATTTGCCCCATAACATTCTGCTCGTCGCCGCGAATGTAACACAACTTATTTGGTCCAATTCTGTTCATGGAATAAGAGGTTATTAATGTTTAAACATTAACGACTTAATTAAATTAATTTAACCCTTAATTATTAACTAATAAACTAATTTCGTTTAGTTAAACTAATTACCAAATTATAAATACTAATTAATTCTAACTAGCCAATCAGATGATTACTTAAGTAAATCAATTTATAAATTTATTTAAACCACTTACCCTCTTATTAACTAAATCTTAATAATTATTAACTTTAATCATTTTTAGTTCAAGCTGGTAATAATACCTAAACCAGACCAACATTCTCTTGGGTTATAAAACATGGGGTATCAAAATGTATATTTGATTTGTAAAACAGGCGTTACCTTCGGCCCAAAACCAAGCCCGCTGATCCAACCCGCTACCCCACCTTCAAAACCTTCTATCGGATCCTCTTTTACTCATAATCCCTCCGCCGCCTCAACCAAACATTTCATGCCGAACCCTAATTCCCTTTGCCCATCTCTGTTCTTCAGCGAAACCTCGCGTCGTACTCCCCCTCTTTCCACCATACCTCGATCTCCTTCACTCCTTACTCCCGTCGGCCTGCTACCCCTCAAACTCATTCAAAAGCAACACGAGACAAAGGGGTAAACTCACGAACCAGATAAGTGTTTCACTGATTTTAATTGCTGTTTAAATATATTTTTGTTGTTTTATTTTTTCCTTGTTTTGGTTTCGGTTTGAATTGGTGAGCTTGTACTCGGGGACACATGTATTTATAGTTGCGGAAAAAAATCCTGATAAGTTTAATGTCAATCTCAAAATTGAATGGTGAAATCATAGGGTTAGCTGTATTTTCCTTAGGTCCTGTTTCTATTTGTTTCAGCTGTAGGATCTAACTGTTGGTCAGTTTGAAAAATGGTGATCGATCTTGTATAGATTATGTAGGATTGAGGCCATGACTTGTTGATTCAATAAAGATCTGAAATCGTATCATCGATTCTATGTTCAGATTTTGAAGCACATGGCAACAGTGAAAGCATGTGAAACTTCTGTATTATGGATATATATATATATATATATATATATTAGCTATTCAATTTTGATATATGAATCTTATCACTGTTTTGTTTCGATTTGGTATATCAATATATTAAATTCCTACAGCTATGAATTTTACTGTTTTGGTTAGCTGTCCATGAGTATAGTTTAGTTGTTTTAGCTATTCTATTTAGCTGTTCTGATTTCGGTACCTACATACATAGCTGTTCATTGTACTGTTACAGATCTGATTTAGCTGTTCATAGATTTTCTGTTCATGAAAAGTGCAAACTGTGTTTTCCCTGTTTCATGACTAGAACAAGACATGCTACAATTAAATTTTATATTGTGGATTTTGTGTTCGGATTTCTAAATTGTAAATTTGTCATGTGAAATTGCTGTACATGGTAGGTCCTTAGCTGTCTCAATGGTCTGTTCAAGTTGTGTGTTCACCTGAACCCTTTGATTTGTATATTCTTATTGATTCTATAGATTTGATAATACAAATCCATATCTTTTGAGCAATTTGCCCTTTTAGATTTGATGGGGAAATCCATACATATCCATTTCCTTTAGCTGTTCCATAGCTGTGGCTCTATTCCTATGCTGTTTATTAAATCAAAAAATTGTTTTACTATCTTCAGGAAAGGGACAAGACCTGGGAGGAGTTAGGAGTTTTGGAGAATGGTCATGCTCACTTGGTTTCGCACTGGATGGAAAGCTTTGTATAGATTTGTTGATAGGCCTATTGTAAATGTAAATATAATCAGTTGTACACTGTTTGAGCTTGCGGAAAATTTGCATTTTATATATGTATATATTTATGTCACTTGTGATCTTTCTTTAAACTCTTAGCTTTTGTATAAGAAGCACACGCACTTGTCTTGTTTACTTACCAATGAATTTATTATTTCTAATGCGGTGTTATTGCTAAGTGATTCACATTGCAACATGCATTTTTGTCATATTATATATTATTCTCTAGCATTGTTTCATGTTACCAATTTCTTCTATAGAGAATAAATATGTTTGACTACGTTTTCACTTGATGGTTGTGTATGCGTCTTACCTCAAATTGTTGTTCGTATCGTTAATGTCTATTAAATTTTCAAAACAATATATTTCGACGAAAATGAAGTTTTGTTATTATTCATGAAATAACATATGGCTTCACTTTCAAAAAATAGATTTAAAATCAAACGTTCAAATTTCTGGGTTCAACCGATATTATATTTATATAAAAACTTTTAGTATTTTATTAAAAATAACGTAATGGTTTATTAGCGAATTCCATAACGACTAATTAAAATTTTGGATTGGCCATAATTAACAAATTATAACACGAAATCTGGAATTTTCTCTTTCATATGAAAATTATCATCAACACGGTTCTAATGTTTTCTCGTTTCATAGAAATCCGACTTATATCGGATCCTGTATATTCAGTTAAAGTTCAAATCGAAAATTTCGAACTACCGCGACGTTTCGAGCTCGTTTTAATTAATATATAAATATATACGAACTCTATTTTAAATAAATAAATTTGATTAAAATCCATTATATCCTCAATATAATATATAAACAAAATTTAAATATTCTAATTAAATGGTCGAAAAATCTGGGACGTTACACATCCCCTCCGGCGCCCGGCGAATGCAGCACTCCTCCAGCGACGCGATGTCGACCAGGACCCCCCCCTCCGTCGCATTCAACGTCCATAGCATAACAGTAAGTTTTTTAATTTACTTTCTTTCTAATTTAATTATAGTACCTTGTTTATTTCTCTGATTTCTTTTTTTTTTTTAAATTAAACAATCGTTTATTTTCAAATTTTATATAGAATAAGAGAAAAAGACTTGATTTTTGATAGAGCAAAGACTTGATTTTTGATAGAGCAAAGGCTTGATTTTTGATAGAGCAAAGACTTGATTTTTGATAGAGAGCAAAGACTTGATTTTTGATAGAGCAAAGACTTGATTTTTGATATAGCAAAGACTTGATTTTTTATATAGCAAAGACTTGATTTTTGATATAGCAAAGACTTGATTTTTGATATAACAAAGACTTGATTTTTAATATAGCAAAGACTTGATTTTTAATATAGTGAACACCTAATTTTAAATCATAGAAAAGATTTTTTTTTAATTAGAAAAGACATGATTCTTATCATATACAAAGATATGATTTTTAGGATTGGAAGGACAAGATTTTTGAATTATATGAAGATGAGATTTTTTTTTTATTATGTAAATGTTCGATTTTTAACTATGAAAAGTTATAATTTTTACTTATAAAAAGATATGATTTTTGTTTGAGAAAGATTACATTTTTAATTCAAGAAAGGTTAGGTTTTTGTTTGATTAAAAAGATTAGTTTTTTTTATAACATAAAAATACGATCTTTATTATGAAGTTAGAGAAGCAAAAATATGATTTTTATTATATAAGGAGCGTTATAAAAATATAATCTTTATTATATATGTAGCGAATAGAAATGTGATTTTTATATAAATTCTCTTTATATTAAAATACGATTTTCATTATCTAGAAAGCAAACCGGGAATATAATTTTTATAATATGAACATCAATATAAAAATATAATCTTTAGTCGTATAAAAATATAATTTTTAATAAGAATAAAAATTAGATTTTTTATATATGAAGTAGTAGGTTAAAAATATGATTTTTAACGTTACCTATGTGAAAACAGATTACGCTGAGAATACGATGAAGATTTCCTACATAAGAAGAGTCGTGACGTTTGGTTAAGCTTCTGGGTGAGAACTCCTCACTATAATTTTCTTTGTACAGTTATTTATTTCATAACTGCATATATGAACTGTTTCCCGTCGTCCACAGACCATGGACAACTTGTGTGCTTGTTTGGTTTGGTTGATATATTTGTTTGAATTGGTTTGAGTGGTTTGTTTGTGTGAATTTGGTTTGGGAAATGAGATGAGATTGAGCAGAATTGGTATGTGAATGGCGCGGGCCATGAGTAGATTGGGGATAAGGCTAGACCTTATCCTGGACCTAGTATTGTGCCGTTATGCCGCTGAAATTTTCTAAAAAGTGTTAGAAAAAATTAGTTAAGTAAAAATATTATTTTTAGCTTATAACGATGATAAATAAAATAAATATTCATTTATAAACCGGACGGTTTGTTTATGCACACTTATTTATCTGATATTGATTGGGACGATAAATTTTACACAACGCCCAACTGCACGAATAGAATATGTGTTTGTTGATTGAAACCCCACATGGGTGTTGGGATGATATTGACGTACATTAATCCCGACTGTTTAGTGGTATGTCGATCGATAGATTGACAAGTTGTATAAGCGTTATTAATTTATTTTAATGCTTATACAGTGGTAGAAAGCACTTTGGATGATGGTTGATTATTTATTTGCTTGTGATATATATGTGTGTATGAAATCCATTTAAGTAACATTATATGGTATTTGATTGGGCCTCATTCCAGTTTGGAAAATAACGAATATTTTAAATAAGTAATATTTTGAAATAATGTTCAGTAAAGGATTAAAATATTGAAATACGAGAAGCCGTATTGATTAGAGCTGCGCCATTTGAACGCGAACGATATTTATATCGATTTTATTCGTTTTTATAACGAATATCGAAAAGGAATTGATTTCAAAATCGAATACTTTGAAAATATTATCATTTATATACTAATGATAAACAATATTCTATTTTGATTTGAAATTGAACTGAAAGTGGGAACCATTTTAAAACGAATTTATAAAATACGTTTGAATGAAATATATATAATATATATATTATATATATTGAATGGCCTGAATAGAACGCGCCGCGCCGCGGCCGTTCGCGAATTTCGACCATTGATTTCGAATTGATGTTACGGGAGATACGACCGTCGGATTCTCCTAAAACCGGAACCGTTGGGTTCGTATCGAAAAGAGCTTTCTAATGAATATAAGAAATTTGAAATCTAACGGTTGGATTTGGAATAATGTCCAAATCAAATTTGGAAAAGGTCGATGTAAGTGCAGTTCGATGACGGTGTATGGAAATCGACTGAAAGGGCCTTAATAAAATTATTAAAAATATTAATAATTTGTGTAAAATCATAATAAATGATTTGGGAAGAATTAGGATGGAAAACTCAATATTTGAAAAGATAAAAATAGATTTTTATCGAATTGAACTAGTTATTAACTAGAGTAATAATCCAATTATTTTAAAGAAACGAAATGGGATTGAGAATGGATTAGAATCGAAATTATCGCCGGAATATTTCGATGTTGGATTTCGTGATTATAAAGATATGGTTGTGGAAATTTGAAAGATATATTTTATATCGTTATTTCCAATATGATATCTGTTGGTTTCAGAATTTGATATTGAATATAAGCAGATATATTTTCTATTCAGAGCCTTGTATTTAATATCAAATAGGATTTTGGGTTCGTCGTGAATGGTGTCTTAAATAACACTGTTCTTGAACCCAGTTTAGAAAAGAATAAATCTTTTAATTAAGATTTAGTGAAATTGTCCAGTTAATTAGTGTTTAATTGGAATTGAATTTAAATTGGTTTTTGGGTTTATCGTGAGCGGTGTTTTGAATAACACCTGTTCTTTAACCCGATTAACAATGGGATGTGATTTTGGGTTTATCGTGAACTGTGTTTTAAAAGACATCGGTTCTTTAACCCAGTTAAAGATTAAAACTAAGTGGAGTTTTAATGAATCTTTAATTAGATTGAAATGATCGAGAGTGGAGTATCACCAGTTTTGCTCCAAAGCGATAGTTAAATCTTTAAGTAGATTTGAACGTGAAATGGTAATTAATTTTACCGATAACACCGTGGTGTTAGATATTGAGTATTACCAGTTTTGCTCCAGGGGATAAATAGGTTGGGATTGGGAAATAAAATAAATGATTACTTCGGTAAGGATCGCTAATCCCGACTAGTTTGGAAAACCATAATACGGTTTGAAATGATATCCAAAGGAAGATTAAAGAATAAATTTAAAAGAATTTATCTTTGATAAAATTAATGGGAACATTTCCCAAAGAATAATAATATTTGAATAAAAGAATATTCTGGATTAGAATGAGGCGTATGTTGTGTTTGTGTAACACTTGTTTATTATATACGCGAGTTATTCGGAAAGACCCGGTTATACCCATTCTGAATAACTGATACGACAATACGTCGAAGATGAAGACGGTGGTAGAAGACTGGAGGTCTTCACATCGTTTGGGTGATTACTGATGATCTTGATTGGGCTGCACACCCAGGATGAGGGAATCAGTTGGTGATCGTCCAGACGTACTTGGAGATCGACGGATATGCGAGGAAAGTGCCTCCGGTTTCATTCAGACCCAAAACGAACTTGTATGGACTGTGTGTCTTACATTGGATTTTATTCTGTGTGATTGATTTCTATTAAATATATATCTGTTTGGCGGCGGAGAATTTATTCTCTTTCTTAACGCCCTTCTCTAAGATGTACGAGCTCAGAGGTTATATATTGATGGATATCAATCACATGGAGTGAATTGCCTGTGTGGCATGCCTAAGTGGCAAATGATCAAGGCTTCTGTTGAAAAGCAAAGTCTTGTGGTTGATGATCAAAGCACGGCTTGTGTGGCGTAGCTTTTTGTAGTGTTTAATTCGCGAGTTTCACACCCGGTATGAACCAGAAACGGGAGAAGGACTGAGGGTGAACATGCGTTTTCTTCTAGATAGAGGTGGTGTCGGTGCTTAAACTGGCTAACATTTATATTAGTTTCACCTATGTGGTTGTTGCTGTTGCGAGATGCCTCGGATATATCGGTCGTTCTCGAACCGATGGAGTCATTAGTTGGCTCACTTGCGCCCCATAGGGCGGGGAAACGCATGTTTAGGAATTTTAACCATCATCGGATGGCCGACCCTGATGATCCTAAGGTCACTCGAGCTCTGACCTGAGGAGCGAACTAGAGCATCTCGAATTCGGTGAGGATCTTGCCCCTAGCCTCGGTTCATATCATAAATGATAACCAACTTCCAATACGTGATATGCGATTATGATTGTAGAGCCTAGTATTGGCGACATGATATATGGTACCCATGCCGCCTATGATTGATACATTTATATTTGAAGTTGTTTTCTTCACTTATAGTAATAATAAAAGATTAAATTTCACGTATCAAGCATTATTTGGCTATTATAAGGTAAAACCCTATCCTCCAACTGCGTTCATTGTGTGATGGGATCTGGGTCTTATAATAGCTTCATTTTCTTTATTTTAGCTTTGCGCTGTTTGTTGTATGCACTGGTATTCTTGGGAGGAAACCCATTCCGTGTTATACGGCGTGGTCCCTTGATTTACCTAACTTTAAAATAAAGATTAATAACTGTTTTAGTTCTCACACCAGTCACATGACTGACCTAGAGTTTATTGTTTTAACCTAAACTCTGGGTGCCCTTATTTTCCGCATGGGCAGCTAGTAGTTTTGGTTTTGCAGATTTATATTCACATGACTCTGGTTTACAGCTGGGATGATATTCGGAAAGCTTTGTATCCGCATATTCCTTTCAGTTGTATTTTGTATTATTTTTCCGCTGCATTGTAATGTATTTAAATCTCTGATATTTATCAAATGTGAATTGTTTATTTATACTCTGTATATTCTTGTACTCTGATGTAAATTGTTGTAATAAGCAATGAAATGTTCTTCTGTCTATGTTTTGATGTGTATTGTTCTCAAAGCAATCCGGGTTTCGAACGATCTTGGTCGGTTTAGCGACCGATTCAGACCGAGCGAAATTCGACTTGTTACATAATCCGAATTATAAAGTGAATTTGTTTGAAAGTAGGAAGTTGTTAAAAGTGGCAATTTTTATAAGAAGTTGCTTAATTGTTAATTTCAAATATATAAGAAGGGTTTTGAAACCCTATTTTGAATAAAATAGTTCAATGGTATTTGTATTGGGATTAGAATGAAATATTGGTTTTGGATTACAACTTATATTTATTTTAAGGTTTGAACGTTGTTGATCAAGGTCTGAGAGTTAACTAAAATACCCCAACTTGAACGACTTCTGGATTATCTTAGAATGATATGAGTTGTAATGGTAAATGTGGTTAATAAACTTTATTATTTCATTAGTTAAATGATAACGGAATATTTTTGGTGAAAATATATATAAAATGATGATTTCAAAGAAAAAGGGGAATAAAGGAGATTGCGTCAAATTGTAACGATATCCTCAAGGTTAAAAAGGAAATGTAAAGTTGAGTATTGAAAAAGATTTACCCTATATTAATAAGCATTTGTCATCGTTGTCAAGTAATGAACGAAGATGTTTCGTAAAGTTATGGTATGAGGTAATAAGTTGAATTGATTTCCCAATATTATATGACAATGTGGTAAATGTTTTGAAAGTGGAAATAGAAAACTAAATATGATAAAGGATTATCCTAAGCAATGAATTGGTTTAAAGAAAAAACTTATGTTAAATAAGAAGCGAGAAAACTATATTTATAATATCGAAAGATTTAAGAGTTTTAAATTAACATCTGTTTTAAATTAAAAGGCCAAGTGGTGCTGAATACTGAACCAGTGAACTCACTGGATTGTCATGATTGAAACACTATTTATTTTGATAGTTAAATCACCGACTATCAAATCTGTCCAATATGATTGTTGGTACGGAAAGACCTGGATCGAATTTATATTCGAAAACCATTCTGTTCAACGAATACATGGAGATATCAAGAGATGATCGAGATGGATCATTGAAGACCGCGGATCTTCATTAAATGGAAGAACTGCTAATAATCTTTGGTTAGCTCCCAGAGATAAGCTGTGGTTCTGTCGTGGTTAGAATCTACGCGTTGCAAGGACTTCTCGTTACTGATCCATGAGGTGATTCCTATATGAGATGTAGTAGGAGAGTACCTTCCGTTCATGCTATTTCTGGATGACTTGTATGGGCGAGTGTCTGACAGAGTATTTCCAAAGGATCACGTACGTTGATTTCTTCAAACGTGCCATAGTTGGTTAGCTCCCAACTAAAGTATTTTTGTGGATGTCAATTAGTGATATCTGGCGGATTTGACGATGTGGCATTCAAAGTGAATGATGATCAGATGTTTCAAAAGTTAATCTGACCTCAAGCCTCATCAACCGGGAAATGACAAATAAATCGGGCAGGCAGCATGCCTATGTGGGTCGCTCCCATTAGGGTGTATAGTCACCTATCTATAGAAAATCTTATTTGCTTCTTTAATCTATTTCGATGTTGTCCCTTTTTGGGAAACGGTGGGTCTCACCCAACCGTTGGTGATATACATTCGATACACTAAGGCGAAATGAGTGGTCGGTCATGTGAGGGCCGGGTTGCAAGACGTTCTTGTTGAACCCAATGTATTCGCCTCTAGAGATACACTATCGGCAGGTGGTCCCATACCTTGTCAAAGTCGGAGTCCAATCTCCAATAAGCGCCTGCAGTTTTGTTTGTATACTATATATGTGGAGCGTGAGATGCAAGCGTTCTACTAGATTCTATTTACTTGTATTTAGACATTATTATAATATCAGATAAGATATTGGTTTCAAAAATGTTTAGGGTTATCGTAAGGTAAAAACCGTCCGTATTTATGTGTGGATTTGGTCTTACGATTATCCTTTTTTTTGAAAGATTTTAACTTTAAAAAAATCAGGTTGGGTGATACCCTTAAACTTAGTGTGTTTATCTCACTCTGGTTCACCAGACTGACCCGGTGTTTTGTAAATGCTCGGGTCAGCCCGGGGTGTACAGGTTCAGGTTATCGAATGCTGTGAAGTCTAGAGACGAGTTGGAGATGTTTAGACGTATGATATTATATAGCTATTATTCCGCTATGTGTTGTCTATGGGAACAGGTTATTATAACTGTCCCGTTGTGTGATGTACTCTGATATTGTAAGTATTTTTAAAGCTTTCAATAAAGATTTATTTCTGTATTATATTTTGTTCCGTTGCGATGTGAGACTCTGTGTTGTGTTGTTTCTTCTTCTTCTTCTATTCTACTATTTCTTTCTTTCTTATCTCACCCTCTAATTTTCTTTCTAATAACGTTCCAGTGTTTCCGGTGTTTGGAAGGTCGACATGAGTTACAGTAAAGGTATTTATGTCGATTTTCGGGGCCGAAATTCCCTGGGTTGTTACAGTGGTATCAAAGCAATTAGTTTAGTGAAAACCTTAGCTCTGTGGCGTAACTCGATAGAGATGGGGTTAGTAATACCCTAGATTGAGTTTGAGTATATATATGAGGGCGCGTATTTGTAATTTGATATAAAATTATTTTTTTCAAAATTATTTTTGCCCAATTTATTTTATAATAAAAGTAATGATTTTCTCAATTTATTATAATATGGGAAATCGATTGATTTGTTAATGTTGATTTGAATGATATGTTTGGATTGTGTTGTTGGTTACTTGAATAAATCTGAAAATGATAGACTTGGTTTAAAACTAATGTAAAATAAATAAGTTGGATAAATCAATCCAGATTAATAAACCTGAATGGATAATTAAAGAAATAAATAAAGTGATTATAAATAATTATAATCTCATGTGGATTAGATTGTGTGTAGAACCGGTTGGATCGTATGATATGGATATTTGAACCTAATTGATGTTGTTTTGGGGACTAATGAAATTTATTTGAGTTGAGAACAGGTGCAGAAGTGCTAATTCAGCTTTAAAACCCATCCAAGAGAAAATTCTGGTGTTAATTGAATCCAATTTGAATAGAGCTGCATAAGCAAGCTCGAATATAAAATATTTCTTACCGCATAATAACACTCGCAAAAAGGTACGCCTATGTAGAATATGAAATTTTGGGTTTTATTTGGGTTTTGAGTTTGATTTTTGAATTTTTCCGACCCTGTTGGTCGATGTATATATATTTCTTGAACCTACGATATTGCAGATGTCCTGCATACAGGGGAGAGTCTGCCAAAATTTTTCCAAAATTTAAGGTGTTAGAATATTTTTGAAGATTTTTGGTAAATTCTTTTATTTGGAATAAATTGGTTTTAAAACCAATTAGATTAGTTCTGGAAATAAAATCGAGTTTTAAATTTATTATTTTTGTAAAGATAATGGGTTTGTAACGTTCTTTCTTAACTTAGTAATTTCGAGGACGAAATTATTTTAAGGGGGGAAGAATGTAATGTCCCGTATTTTTGGTAGACAAATATTTAATTTAATTTATTATTTTAAATATTTCATTTAGAATATTAATGGGTTTAATATTTAATTCGTTATTTAAAATGAAGTTTTAACGTTAATTTTATTTATAATATAAACGAGCTCGAAATCGCGCGGCATTTCGTAATATGTAATTTTGAACTTTAACTGAGAATACAGGATTCGATATAAGTCGGATTTCTGTGAAATAAGAAATGTTGAAAACGTGTTGATTATAATTTTCATACGAAAGAGAAAAATCCAGATTTCGTGTTGTAAATTGTAAGTTATGGCCAAATCAAAATTTAAAATAATCGCTGTGGAAATCGTTATTAAATTATAGGCCTTTAAAATGGTCATTTTGCAAACGGTCTCAGATTTCGACGAAATTAGTGTCATTAGAACCGTTTTTAAAAAATAACGATTTATTTATACTTATAAAAGGGTTATATATATATATATATATGGAATGTTATTTAACCCCATAACTTTAAATGTCGAGTTTTAAAATTCGATATTTTTGTTAATTAAAAATGTTGTTTAATAAATACAACGATATAAATTTATCATCGTTAATTTAGCTACTTGGATTTAATCTATAGTATATCGAGATTATATAAACTTTAAACTAATAAACCAATTTAAAGCTAGTATACAACATAAAACTCAGACCATATTTTCGGTACAGATCTCTGTATGTATGCGTACATATATTCATATGAAAACATACAAATATGTACATATGAAAGCTGGAAGACGTATATACATATGAAACCGAGTATATATACTTTCCTCTCACTGGTCCGACAAATGAAAATGTTTGCTACCAGAACATAAAAACTGAAATATTTACAATATTTGAACTTGAAATGTTAATACACCAAAACAACACACATATCAATGCACGATTTGTACATATGCAAATACAAAGAAAACAACATATTCATGTACATAACCGTTTGTACAAATGCCAAACATATATATGTTTTGTCTGAACGAATGCATATACAAAGAAGAGAAAAGGAAGAATATATATATATATATATATATATATTCTCGGCTGTACAATTCATAACCAAATACATTACAGTACATCCCAATTTTTAAGTGCTGCATGTCTTGTTACATCCCAGAAACAGTAAACCAAATTTGCCTCCACATGCATTGTCCTGAAAATGAAAAATAAAAAAAAAGATCATGAAACAGAAAAGAGATACAGGAAAAACACATGAACAACTAATTAAATTGAACAGCCAAGAACAGCCAAGAACAGCGAAGGAAAATAAACAACAAAAATATGTATACATCAAATCTAGACAGCTAAACATGGGTATATATATACTATCAAATCTATATAGATTTTTAATAGCTAAAGAATAGAAATGGACAACTAAGGAACAGGGTATGAACAGCTAAAAGCAATACAATGAACAACTGCAGGAAGCAAATATATGCATATATTTTACCATCAATCTAACAGATAATGAAGGGATATATATTCAAGTATATATAGTAAAGTATATACAAAATTAAAACCAGACTGTACCATACATTTAAACAAATCCATCACAAAATTTACAACCTGCAGTTTCAAATATCTATGTTTGAAATAAATAAGTCATAGCCTAAAACCTACCAAATCTATACGGGTTCAATCACTGCCTTTTTGAACAAACCAACAGTGTTGAGAATACAATACTTAATTCATCTCTGCTAAAACCAGTTTGCAGCAATCAATATCCATCAACCATCACCAGTACGAACACAATCTGAAAAGGAATAAAAACCCAATGGCCTATGTGGGGGTAGCCGAACCTATCTAGGATGGGTTGATAGACATTGATCTTATCTCAACCTACTGCTATAAATACAAGTATCTTGTAAAAGGATCTCATCCACTCCAGAACAGTTCGAATATTACAGTAAATAGAGAGAAAAAATGTTCGAACTACTATTGAAATCCAAACAAAATTTACAGCAAACAAAAATAAGTAAAACACTTATCTGTTTTCATAAAATCCATGCTCTTTATCTCGAGATGCTTCTCATAAGATTTCTGATGGTTTTGGTTCGAGGGTGCACAATAAGGTAGGTCGAATCGTCGAAGGGAAGTTTCGTTTTGATTTGTGGATGATCTGAAGTGGATTTGGGAGACTCGGGGGTTGATCATCGAACTGTGGTGAAGTTGGGTGTTAAAGAAGTTGATTTGGGGGAGGGAGAAGGGAAGATCGAGGAAGAGAGGAGGTTGCGTAGGGGGGCGATGCAGCTGATGTCGTTGAAGAACAGAAAGGGGATATGGCGGCTAGGGTTTCGGCCAATGAATAATTATTTAGTGGAGGCGGTGAGTTTTTTTGGTCTGAAGGTTTGGGATAACGATGGGAAGGGTTTTGATATGGAAATTGGGCTGCCAAGTTAAGCGGGCCGAATGGTTAAGGTAAAAGGCCCATTTCTTTTATATAAATCTAAATAATTAAATTACTTTATAAATTTGCTTATACGATATCGTGCACATACGTTGAAAGATTTAAACACGGTCAGTTCCGTTAGAACCGTAGAGATGAGGATATCGAGATGGAGCAGTGTCAGTCAGGACTGGAAGCAAGGAATTTTTTTAATTAAATTAAATAGCGGTTTAATTTAGTTAAAAACCAGTGTTAATGACCAAACCAAATCAAAGTGAGTTAAACTCACTTAGTATTTTTCCCATTTATATTTTATATAAATTGGATTTTCATTTTGTGTGCTCTGCTTGCAAATGGTTGACTGTTTGCTAGTTATGATTTATGTGTTGATTTAACTGAAGAAATTAATCTATCATTTAATTTCAGTGAAATACCAAATCGTTATTTTAACGAATTGGAACCAATAAAGGTAACTTACCTTGTTGGTCACGTTTATAAAATAAACGTGTTTTGTTTGAATTGTTTGGACTGATTTAATAGTTTTGTTTAGTAGTTGATGTTAAATGGTCGTTATTTATTATTATAGAAATTATTAGTTAATGGAATTGAATGATATGATTTGAGATAACCATGTGAATATAGGGAAGGACAGGTTGGAGGGATTCAACCGGATTCCTCAAATATATGATTTATTTTCATATTATCATATGAACGGTCATGTTTGGGTGATTGATTTGAGTAGTGATCATTGACTGAAAAGTCAACCTGTGTTGTGTTTTAACCAATGGGCTATATTGGTTGAGTAATCGGCAGTAAATGGACTAAAAGTAAATCGTTTCATGTATATTGATTTCCGTCAGGTAAATCGATTGAACTGAAGTTATAAAATTTATTTTTTAATTAAAAGTAGATTTTGAAATATATATTTTGAATAAAAAGCTTATTTAAAAGGAAATAAGTATTTATGTTTATAATTAAGTGTAAATTGATTTTATAAAGTCAAATCTGATGTTAATCAGATTTGTAAATGTGAGAATAAGGAAATTAACCTAACGGTTAAATTTGGATAATTGTGTTGTTGAGAAACAATTTAATGAAATTATTTAAATTAATTAATTATATTATTAATTAATTTAAAGGGAAGAACGAATTGGAATCGTTTAATAATATAATCATGTTTTGAGTGAATAAATCGACTCTTTAATTGGATTGATTACTAAATTAGTATGTTTTGAGTAGAAATAGTTTAATGAATATTGTTTTAGATTATAATAAGATTTTAAAAAGGGATTTACTGTTTATTTTAATTAATAAAGAAATTAACTACTAATGTAGTTAATAGTTGAAATAAATTATTATTGTAATTAATAATAATTTAGCAAATTACTTTTTAATGGGAAATCATTTAAAAAGTAATCTAAGTTAAAATGGAATTAAATTGAATGACGAAAGGAGAATGTGAACAGGTTTTCTTTAACACTTGAGTTTTATAACGAAGTTATGAAAGGAATGGTTAAGCAAATGTGATAGTGTAAAATAAATGTTACTTAATTATTTGAATTAAGTAAAAGGAAATTAAGATAAAGAGTTGGAGGATAAACCAGAGTTATATAAAATAAAAAGGGTGAAGTGGTAAATCGTTAATTTTATATTAACGTTACTTAATAATGGAATTAAGTAGAATTGGGAATTGAAATGAGATTTCCAAGCGCGATATGATTGAATGGATTTGAACCGAGATTGATAAAAGTGAATTTGATAGGAGAAGTAAATCATAAGATTTGTAAACCAATCCGAATTATAAAGTGAATTTGTTTGAAAGGTGGAAGGCGTTAAAAGTGGCAATTTTTATAAGAAGTTGCTTAATTGTTAATTTCAAATATATAAGAAGGGTTTTGAAGCCGTATTTTAAATAAAATAGTTCAATGGTATTTGTATAGGGATTAGAATGAAATATTGGTTTTGGATTACAACTTATATTTATTTTAGGGTATGAACATTGTTGATCAAGGTCTGAGAGGTAACTAAGATACCCCAACTTGAACGACTTCGGGATTATCTTAGAATGATATGAGTTATAATGGTAAATGTGGTTAATAAACTTTATTATTTCATTAGTGAAATGATAACAGAATATTTTTGGTGAAAATATATATAAAATGATGATTTCAAAGAAAAAGGGGAATAAAGGAGATTGCGTCAAATTATAACGATATCCGCAAGGTTAAAAAGTAAATGTAAAGTTGAGTATTGAAAAAGATTTACCCTATATTAATAAGCATTTGTCATCGTTGTCAAGTAATGAACGATGATGTTTCGTAAAGTTATGGTATGAGTAATAAGTTGAATTGATTTCCCAATATTATATGATAATGTGGTAAATGTTTTGAAAGTGGAAATAGAAAACTAAATATGATAAAGGATTATCCTAAGCAATGAACTGGTTTAAAGAAAAATCTTATGTTAAATAAGAAGCGAGAAAACTATATTTATAATATCGAAAGATTTAAGAGTTTTAAATTTACATCTGTTTTAAATTAAAAGGACAAGTGGTGTTGAATACTGAACCAGTGAACTCACTGGATTGTCATTATTGAAACACTGTTTATTTTGATAGTTAAATCACCGACTATTAAATCTGTCCAATACGATTGTTGGTACGGAAAGACCGGGATCGAATTTACATTCGAAAACCATTCGACCAACGGATCCGTGGAGATATCAAGAGATGATCGAGATGGAGCATTGAAGACCGTGGATCTTCATTAAACGGAAGAACGACTAATAGTCTTTGGTTAGCTCCCAGAGATAAGCTGTGGTTCTGTCGTGGTTGGAATCTACGGGTTGCAAGGACTTCTCGTTACTGATCCATGGGGTGATTCCTATATGAGATGCAATAGGAGAGTACCTTCGGTTCATCCTGTTCCTAGATGACTTGTATGGACGAGTGTCTGATAGAGTATTTCCAAAGGATCACGTACGTTGATTTCTTCAAATGTGCCATAGTTGGTTAGATCCCAACTAGAGTATTTTTGTGGACGTCAATTAGTAATATCTGGCGGATTTGACGATGTGGCATTCAAAGTGAATGATGATCAAATGTTTCAAAAGTTAATCTGACCTCAAGCCTCATCAACCGGGAAATAACAAAAAAATCGGGCAGGCAGCATGGCTATGTGGGTCGCTCCCATTAGGGTGATAATCACCTATCTAGAGAAAATCTTATTTGCTTCTTTAATCTATTTCGATGTTGTCCCTGATCGGGAAACGGTGGGTCGCACCCTACTATTGGTGATATACATTCGATACATTCAAGAGAAATGAGTGGTCGGTCATGTGAGGGCCGGGTTGCAAGGCATTCTTGTTGAACCTAGTGTATTCGCCTCTAGAGATACACTATCGGCAGGTGGTCCCATACCTTGTCATAGTCGGAGTCCAATCTCCAATAAGCGCCCGCGGTTTTGTTTGTATACTATATATGTGGAGCGTGAGATGCAAGCGTTCTACTAGATTCTATTTACTTGTATTTAGCCATTATTATAATATCAGACAAGATATTGGTTTCAAAAATGTTTTAGGCTATCGTAAGTTAAAACCCGTCCGTATTTATGTGTGGATTTGGTCTTACGATTATCCTTTTCTTTGAAAGATTTTAACTTTAAAAAAATCAGGTTGTGTGATACCCTTAAACTTAGTGTGTTTATCTCACTCTGGTTCACCAGACTGACCCGGTGTTTTGTAAATGCTCGGGTTAGCCCGAGGTGTACAGGTTCAGGTTATCAAATGCTGTAAAGTCCAGAGACGAGTTGGAGATGTTCAGACGTATGATATTATATAGCTATTATTCCGTTGTATGTTGTATATGGGAACAGGTTATTATAATTGTCTCGTTGTGTGATGTACTCTGATAATGTAAGTATTTTTAAAGCTTTCAATAAAGATTTATTTCTGTATTATATTTTGTTCCGCTGTGATGTGAGACTCTGTGTTGTGTTGTTTCTTCTTCTTCTTCTATTCTACTATTTCTTTCTTTCTTATCTCACCCTCTAATTTTCTTTCTAATAACGTTCCAGTGTTTCCGGTGTTTAGAAGGTCGGCATGAGTTACGGTAAAGGTATTTTTGTCGATTTTCGGGGCCGAAAATCCCTGGGTCGTTACATTTGAGGGCCAAAATCGGGCAAGATACTACACAAAATCAAATCTTGTCTATATGGATTTGAAGCTCGTAAAAAGCTCAACAATTTTTGTTTTATAATCTTCTTCTAATTCAAACTAATTTGGTTGTGATTTGAGAATGACTTTCGAAGCTTTTCAGCCCTAGATTTCGAGCGGTGGGTTAATTTTCCATGAATGATGATTTAGGGTTAAAAAAGAATATATATATATATATAATAACATAATTTAACTCATGAAAAAGGGATTTTCATCTGAACTCCGAATCAAACCCAATGACTGTCGCCCCTAGATAAATACCCCCATTCCGGATCCAATGGGATATGTTTCGTATGCCAATTCGGCTGTTTTTAACAGTTTTTATCAAAATTAAAATATAAATTAATATAACGCTACATATTGATTTCAACGTACATTTTAATTTACCGAGGCCACATACTGACTCCAAAAATTACGCATTTTGGAATCTAGCTATGTTTTGATGATACAGTCCCATAGGAACTAGTTTCATCGAATTCTGACGTTGTTTGCAAAATTTTCAATTTTAAGGGCGTATATATTATTAAAATATATATATTCTATAGCGCTAATTCTAAATTTTAATTTAGTCATTATTTACTATTTATAACTTGAAATCTAAATTTCTTACATTCATTAGAAAGATACTATTAATTCGATCCTAATATTTCTTGTTTCATCAAATTCTGATTTATATTGAATCCTATACATTCATTCAAAGTTTAAAATCGGATTTTCAAACTACCGCGCCATTTCAGGCTCGTAATATAATTAATAAAAATTTATAAGTTCTAACTTCAATTTAAATAAATTTTTGGTCATTATTATTCAAAATCCATCATTTTATATATTCAAAATCCATTAAAATAGCTTATATAAAAATTTTAAACTGGTTCTGAAATTCCAGGTCGTTACAATCTCCCCCACTTAAAATCTTTTCGTCCTCGAAAAGGAACGGAGCTGAAAGTTGTTTAACCAACCGACTCAACTTTCATTCTGGCTCGAGTTCTTCAACTTTTCAGTTTCTAAGAACTTTATAATTTTTCAAAAATTTGGCTAACACCCTAAATTTTCGAAATTTTTTGCCATAACCTCCTTTGTATGGGCTCATCGAAAAAACCGCAACTTGCCTTGCAGGGCCCTCACCAATCAAAAAGAATAAGAAAAGGCCAAGCGGCTAGCGAACCGGCTCATAAAATCATCAAACCCAACGAATATAGTAAACATGTACCTATTTGTCGGGCATACAATTTTATTTTTCTTCTCTAGCTTCCTTGCTATGACCTGTTCAATATATATGCATGTACATGTATGCAAATCCAATCAATTTTCAATTTAGTTCAATATTTGATTCAATTTGGCTTAGTTTACCTCTTAATCTCATATTGGTTCAATTATTCCAATATTTTCATTAGTTCAAACTAATAATCAAACAACACAACCATCAATAGATTAGTTGATTAGCTTTTCAAACACATAACTTTTATATATACTCAAAATCACATTTTTGATGCCAATCACAACATAAACTCTAACTAAGTTTTGGTTTTCACGCCAGTCAGTTGGAAAAATATAGGCATTCCACTTTCGAAATTCGAACATAAATACTGGTGATGTAGATGCTATCATTAGAATCATATCCGGGCGACTAGAGTGTGATTCTATATCCACATAGTATATTTGAGACTTCGAATATACGTTCATGACGCGTATATGCAAAATCTTCTAATACTTGATAATCCAAAATAAATTAAAACAAAATACTCAAATACGTATAATAAGTTATAAATTTTCAAAAACTAATTTTACTTTTAGAAAATAGCACTCTTTGAACTCATTCTAGGGTATTACTAACCCTATCTCTAACGAGTTATTCTTATAGGATGTTACTAATCCTATCTCTGATAAATTCTTTCATTTGGTTCTAATGTGCCTTGTTCTTGAGCTTTGTAAACCAAAGCTCTGATACCAAGCTGAAACGACCTGAAATCCTACCTGGCCTAGACCGAACTGGAATGCGGATTGTATGAGAACACGACGCATCAGAACAAAAAGAGTAGAACATTTCATAGTTATTACAACAATTTACATTAGAGTACAAGAATAAGAGTAAAAATGAGTATTATACATCATAAAAATATCAGAGATTTAAAATACATGGTAGCAGAAAATAATAACTAACACAACTGAAAGAGATATACGGATACACAGCTTTCCGAATATAGCTCCAGCTATAATCCAGGATCTTGTGAAGAAATAACTACGAAAACCAAAACTACTACCTCTCCGTGTGTAAAATAAGGATACCTAGAGTTTAGGTTAAAACAATAAACTCCGAGTCAGTCATGGGACCAGTGTGAGAACTAAAATAGTTATTAACTTTATTTTAATGTTGGGTAAATCAAGGGACCACGCCGTATGTCATGGAACGGGTTTCGCCCCAAGAATACCATAAAACAAACAGCGCAATGCTAAATAAAGAAAAATGAAGCCATTATAAGACTCAAGGTCCCATCACATAATGTAAACACAAACCAGAGGATAGAGTTTTACCTTATAATGGCTAAATATGCTTGGTACGCGAAATTCATCTTTTATTATTACTATAAGTGAAGAAATCAACTTCAAATATAAATGTACCAATCATAGATGTCATGAGCGTCCCATGCCACTATGCTGCCATATAGGTTCACAACCAAAACTGTAAAGTCACGTATTGGAAATTGGATTTCTATCATGAACCAAGGCAAGGGATGTTCCTTTCGATTCGAGACAATCTAGCCTACCATGTCTCAGGATTCAGTCGCAACTGCACCTGGAGCGGTAGGGCCGGTCCACACTTACGTTAGTGGATTAGTAATTCCTGAACAATATGTTTCCCTGCCCTATAGCGCATAAAATCTAGTCAGTATGTCGACCAATCAAGAGCCACTAGGGAGTCAAATTCGAGGTACCTCGCTTTCCAACATCCACATGAGTAAAATGCCTGGGCTCCATACCATGACACCACTCCTAGCTAGAAAGAAACGCTTGTCCTCCCTGCGCTCCTCTCCTATTTCTGGTTCACACCAGTGTATGAGGCTCGCGAATTAACGCTACAACACAAAGCTATGCTAATTAAAGCCGTGCTTTCATCATCAACTACAAGGCCCTGCTTTTCAATAAAAGCTTTGATCATTTGCATCTTAGCATGCCACATTGACAATACATATCATACAATCGTTCATCTACCAATATATAACCTCTAAGCTCGTACGTCTCAGAGATGGGGTGTTAAGAAAGAGAATAAATTCTCCGCCACCCAACAGATATACATATTTAGCAGAGATCAACAAATACAGCATAACGGAATACAATGTCAGACAAACAATCCATTTGCAAGTCCGTTCTGGGTCTGAACGAAACCGGAGGCACCTTTTTCCTCGTCCCATATGTCCAATACAGGAGAGAAGTCCTCGCATATCCGTTCGATCTCCAAGTACGTCTAGACGACCACCATCATAACCCTGTCTTGGATGTACAGCCCAATCAAGGCTTCAATAATCATCCAAATGATGTGAAGATCTCCGTTCTTCAACCACCGTCTTCATCGTCGACATTTCGCCGTTGTATTAGTTATTCAGAATGGGTTAAACCCGGTCTTTCTGAATAACTCGCGTATCTTATAATCAAGTGCTATAAAAACACATCATATGCCTCATTCCAATTACGAATTTTCTTGGGAAAGGTTCCCATTAATATTATCAAAGATAAGTTCATTTAAAATGATTCTTTAATCTTCCTCGAAAATCATTTCAAAAGATTTTTGTATATCTTTTCTCAACTTAAACCAAATTAAGGTTTATCCAAACTAGTCGAGATTATCGTGACTTACCGAAGTAATCATTTATTTTATTATTCCAATCCCAACCTATTCATCCCATAGAGCAAAACTGGTGGTACTCCATATCTAACACCCCTGGTGTTATCGGTAAAATTAATTACCACTTATCGTTCAAATCTAAAGAAAGATTTAACTATCGCATGGAGCAAAACTGGCGGTACTCCATTCTCGATCATTTCACGAATTCAGTAAGTTTAATTACCTTATTCCCATTTCAATCTGATTAAAGATTTATTAAAACTCCATTTAGTTTTAATCTTCAAAAATCATTATCCAATGATCATTCAACTTTAGGAAATTAATCATGTCTTTAATTGGGTTAAAGAACCAATGTCATTTAAAACACAGTCATGATAAACCCAAAATCATATTCCATTAAAGTGGGATCTTCACAGAAATCTGATCTGTCATAATCAATATGAATGTCCATATCAGACTAATAATATAAATGGAATAATGGCTAAGCCTTTTAAATTCCGTACATATTATCGGTCTTCCTTCACAGAATTTCATCTCGATTATTAACAAATCGCATTCCACTCAATTCCAATTTAATGCTTTAAATTGGAAAACTTAACTATGGAAAATTCCATTAAATTTTAGTTAAAAGATTAATAAGTTCCAAATCATAATTTCACTGTTAATCGGATTTTAAGAATCAATGTCGTTAAAAACATCGTTCACAATGAACCCAAAATCAACTACCATTTTATTCCAATTATGTTTATTAATTGGAAACTCTCATCAAATCTTAATTAAAAGATTTATCCTTTTCTCCAATGGGTTCATGTAACAACCCGCTCATTTAACGTTAATGTATTTAAATATTTTATTTAAATATGTCATCGTTAATCGTTAATCGAACGTGTATCCAAAAAGTCATATTTTGCATACGATTGAATTAGGACTCGGGACCAATTCCACTGAGTCCGGATCATCGTTTACGACCTTTTTGACTATAAACATCGATACCTTTTGAGTTGGGCGATTGTGGTCTTTTTCGTTTGAATATAAGACCAAAATATCACTTTCTGCATATGGACGAGTTTGGACTCGAAACTACTGCCATTGAGTTCAAAACGTCGTCTAGGTGTTCGAAAAGTATAAACTTCGATATGTTCCGAGCTTCGGAATTTTGGGACTTTGGTTAGGTCTTGGTTTGACTAACCTAGCCTACCTTATAACCCCCAATAGCTCTCTCCCTCTTCGTTCACTTCCAAAGCTTCAAGAGAAATAGAAAATGGGGATTGGGAAAGGGGAATAGAAATTCCAAAGCTAGGGCCTTCAATCTAGAGCTCAATTCTTGTGTAAATCCAATTCTATGACATGGGTAAGCTCTCTACTCTCCCTCTCTATCTTTCTCTCGTCTAAATTTCGGATTTTTATGAAGTTCTAACATCCATGAGTTTGTATGTGGGTTTATATGGTGATTAGAGAGGAGTGATTGAAGAAAGAAAGCTTCTTTGCTTGGATTTGTGCTTGTTCTTCCTTATTGGAGCTTGTTTTTGTCATTCAAGAGACAAAGGTGAGTTCTTTATTGAACTTACATCTATGCCTCAAGCCTATGTGCTTGTATAGTGTAATTTAGTATTCATATGAGTTTGCATGTGCTAGTAAATTGGTTATGTTAGTGTAACTTAGACGATTTCATGTTTTTATGTCTCATTAAGTTGAAAATATGATAAGGATTGTTCATATAATCTTATGCATATGCTATGAGTTGATTTGGTGATGTTGTGAAGCTCCATTAACCCCCGACAAGTCCTAAGTCTTCTCAAGTAGCTTGAATCGCTTTGATATGCTTTTGTTTATTCATTTGAAATAGAGATTATGACATGTGTTATTCACACGATTAATACACATGATTTGAATCGATTAAGTGGTGTTGTGAAGTACCATTGTCTCACCCGGCAAGTTCTAAGACTTCTCAATTCGCTTATATCACGATTATTCGTTTTGGTTTGGAAATTTTGTTCGTTTAGAACCTATAATCGAATTCTTTGCATTCGAGCTTTGCGAGTTGATACAGTGGATCAGAGAGGTCTCGTTGATATCCCTAAGAAGTCACGAGCCTCGACGATCGAATTTGGGCACTTGCGGGGGAGCAAATCCCCCGAGGTTTGGACTGGGCAACAACCCAGGCCAAAACCGGTCGACAAGCCCAAAATGGGTGGTCGACTGGTTTCTCTTCTTTTTGAAAACGGTCGACCACCCATTATTGACCAGTCAACCGTTTTCCTGCTATGGACCGGAGGGACCTCGGTCCACAGTCTACCCCCATCCGGGCTCTTTCACGGCCGGAGCTCGGGCCGTTCGGACTTCGTTTGTGAACTTCAGCTTTACAAATTCACAGATTCCAACAGCTTGATTCATCGACTTTGATTCTCGATTGATTCTTCCAATGTTGATTCTTTTTGGCCTATTCACATTGTTTATGATGTGAATTGAATAAGTGATCATTATAGAGCCCGTGCACTCTATTTTGTATATCGAATTTATTCGATACTCTTGTTAATATGATTCACGACTTTAAAATGTGAATTATCGACTCGATATCCTTTGAGTCTATTCCGATGTAGTTTAAAACCTTCGGGTGTTATTTTGGGATTTCGGTTAGTTCGTTGATTGAAATTACAACTGTTATCCCTTTGATTTCATGTATGTTGTTGTAAGGTGGATTTATGATTTTTGTATTCCCTTCGCTACGGCGACGGTTTTTATTAATAATTGAACCATAATGGATAACGGGGTTTTATATTGTCAATGGGCATCGAACCAACGTTTAATCAGTTTTTAAATTCAAATCCTTTAAAAATAAATTCGGTTTCTAAAACCGGTTCTTATTCTATTGATTTATATACGATTCCTTATCCTATCGATCGGATGAGAAATTTAGTTTATTTACCTTAGTAAAACTGAGGATTATGACCCCTAATATGTTTACTTCGGCGAATAACTCTTGGACTCGTGCGTTCGAACATGTGTGGTGATTTTCATTGTTTTGAGTATGAACCAACAACGGGTTCGTAAATATTCGAGAATAGCGAGTGGTTATGGGACATTTAACTATTTTCTTATATTAACTATCTCGGTGTAATTTATACTCACTGGATTGATGCGGTCCTTTTATGAACTGCGTTCTTGTGGTCCTCGATCGCCCGAGCGGGATTTACGATTCTTGGATTTCACTTATGGGACTTCGGTCCAACCTTTATGATTTATGTTTTTGTGGTCCTCGATCGCCCTAGTGGGATTCACGATTTTTGGATTTCACTTCTGGGAGTTCGGTCCAACTTATATGTTTTATGTTTTTGTGGTCCTCGATCGCTCTAGTGGGATTTACGATTCTTGGATTTCACTCTCCGGGGTCACGACCCGGCTTCGTGGGGAGCTTCGGCTCAAACATATGGGTTCGCTACCTAGAGATCGTTTCTCATTTGTGACAGGCCTCTTTATGATGTTATCTGGATTTCTTGCTTGATTTCTGGATTCTTGATTACTTTGATGCGATGCGCGTCAATTTGATTTATATTTGGCATTCCGCTGTCATTCATGTGTTTAGTTTATTTGGCATTCCTCTATCATTTCCTGTTGTGTGCTATTGTTTGAATGTTGCATTCTATATTAGCTATGAGATTATGTAGAGATAATTGTGTGCTGACATTCCATTGTCATTTCCTGATTGTGTTGACATACCATGTTTCATATTTATTTATAATTAGACCTTATTATTAGAATCATGTCATCCTGCGTTATATCTCCTATTGTCTCAGTTTATTTGATAAGTGCAGCTAGACTGACTCGTTTATTATTTATTCCTCTAAATAATACTCGGGTCAGGCCAAGTCATTTTAGGTACTCCTCTAGGACTCATCGCAGGATTGATCTTACGCTTTTAGCTTACTGCTCTGTCTCCATTCCTTTATGTACTTTTGTACCTATGACATTATCTTTCGTTGTGTGCATATTCTTTTATTTAGATCATGGTACATGTATTAGTGGACCTTTATTGACCACTAGCTTGTTGTACGCATTATTGGTTATTCATATCTATTTCTCCTTTGTGATATGATTATTCTGTGTCTGGCTATGAGATATACCATATTTATATTATTGTTGTTGTCTATTTTATACTGCTTTCCGGGTTGCATATGGCCGTTTTGTAGTTGCCCTATGTGCCGAATGGTTATGTCGGAATTTTAATCAGTATCAGAATTCGATGTGCATTCCTCACATGGAATAATCATACAATCGGTCGCCCTTCACAAACCTCATTCTCCGTTATGGTCTATGACATTTCTCTGAAATGAACTGGACGATAGTGGGTATAGAGGCAGGACATTACAGTTTGGTATTAGAGCCAATTTCCGGAATAGTGTAAGATAGTATGACGATGGTATTGTTTTAAGCCTCTCTCGGGAATCGTGCTTTAGGGTTTTAATTAGAGTCTTAAGACCCGTCATATCTTATCTTCCTATACGATTCCATTTTGATTGAATTTGTATTGTCTAAATTCAACTTGAGACTAACTTTTTCCTCCTTCTTTTCCCTTAAAAAAGCAAAATAGTTGGTTGTAGTCGTGCAGTGTCGATTCACCCAGTGTACCTCCTACGGGAGGAGTGATTGTGTCTCAAGTGGCCTATTCTTGGTCTTTTAGAATAGTTATCGACTCGTCTCCTTCGGGTTGATTTCTACAGTCCATCAAGGGCCCGTGTGCTCTAGTGGTGCTTCTGTTTCATTCTTTGACTCGAGTTGCTAATCGATGTCTGTTTGGCCTATTGTGTATCACAATTATCTTGTTGATCATTTATGATCCTAAAAGTTGATTGATCATTGGATATCTTGCCCGTGCGTCGTTACGCACGTCGTAAGCGCCTTTGATCCTGATATTTCTTTATTTCTAGTTAAGATTGTTTCGTACGTCGTTACGTACCTAGCATGGTCTATTGATCACTTGTCGGTCGGTATGGAGATACCATGTCTTTGTGACTAAATCTACTCCCTTATTGTCAGCTGTATAGTTTTAGTTCGTTGTGAGATCACTGAGCCTTCGGGCTAAAACAACTCACTTGTTACCTCGTTGTGCCGCTGTGAGTCACCAAGCATTTGTGCTAAATTAACTCAACAAATGCGCAACGATACATTTGTGTTACCTCGTTGCATTCCAAACCCAAGAACAAGAATGAGGGAAAGCATCCCGCTTCTTGTGATCCCACTTCTTGAGTCAGGGCACGTGTCATTAATTCCTTAATGTCATTTACCTTGTTCATAGATTATTTTATTTATGTTCTTTTGATATACGTCGATCGCGTTCTTCGTTATCAAAAGATATCAATTGTGTTTTATTCGTAAGTTGATAAAGGAATTTTATTTCCTTTATGCCATCCCGAATGATTTGTTGAATTTTTATATTTTTGCGAGATCTGCGTGAACGTTAGTAATTGTGAGGACTTTCTTGTGTTAACTTGTCCATCGGGTGCGTTGAGAATCTTGAATGAGATATGGGACGCCATGTTGTTGTTCAGAATTTCAAAACACCATTATGTGACAATCCGACATTCGAAATGATTCCTAAAATTAAAATTCACTACTAATAAGTTAATCAAAATAATAATATTTTGGATTTTTGAGATTTTTCGTAATCGTTTGTTATTTTCCTAGATAATTTATTTCTAGATATCCTTGGAGCGATTCCAAGAATTTGAGTGGTTCAAGATTTTCAATTAAAAATTATCTCGAATCTTTTCTTTGAGTAAATTAAATAACTCCAGGAACAACCCAAAAAGTTATTTATTTATGTCTCTTGTTTCTGGATTTCAGATCTTTGATTTTCGATAATTCTTAGTGATTGAGAATCTTGCCTAATTCTTAATCCTTATTTTGATTTGCTAAAGAGAATTTTGTATTCTTGTGATTCCATGGATCTTATTATTTTCTCTAGTGAGCGATCACTCGAGAGAATGGGAGTTTCCGTTGGGGAGGAGAGATTTGGGTTTTGCGATCCACGATAAACTCAATTATTCCTTTCTTAAGATCTATGATCTAGTCGATCATCCGGAAGTGCTATAGTCAATTCACTTATGGACTTAGCCTTGCATTGTTCTTAGAAATGAATATCGAATGGATGAGCTCTTTTGATATTCATCCTTCGTTTGTTTGAATCATTTGGTTCGACAATTGTCTCTGCACGTTTATTAACCCTTGTGAATCAAATTTTTTTGGGGATTACAACCTCTTTGGTTTAATCTCATCTTGTTAGAGAAATTTTCTATTGTTTCTTTGATTAATTGCTGGTGTTTTTGCGATTTGAGATTTTTGGCGGAAAATTATCTTCAATCGTGATTGTTCCGAAGTGGTAAGTTGTGCACTACTTATCCATCATCTTCTCGATGTTTCCGATTTTCTAAGATTGATATTTGAGTTTTTGAATATTTGGAATTTCGTATAATTCCTAATGATTCGTCTTTATGGTTATTAAATGAGATTTAGTACCGAGTTAGAAATCGATTTCCCCGAGTAGTTCATTGGTATTCCATTACCAATATTAGTTATCGATTTCTAGTTCATTGGTATTCCGTTACCAATACTTGATTATCGACATGTAGTTCATTGGTATTCCGTTACCAATATTTGTTTATCGGTTTCTAGCTGGTTGGTATTCCGTTACCAACCTTGAATCATTGATATTAAAATTGATTATTCGTTCAAAAATTGCTTTTCTTACCTAAATTCATTGGAATTTCTGTGTTGTGCTTTTGTTGGTGTCACCCACCTTGTCGCAAGGCTAAAGTGCTCAGGTTTGATGTTCACTACATCATCGTGATTGAGTTTGGGAATGGATTAGTCAACCACCGAAATTTCCCATTTCATATCCTAAGAGAAATATCTACTATTAGTATCTCGCGTCCTACAGACGTAGTCCTGTTGCTCCTTGAAATTCCAAATTAGATTCGCTTGGTTTTAGTGCATTTTACTGATTCTCATTACTTTGAGAATCATACGAAGAAAGGCGAGTCTATATGAATTCATAGCGCTTATGAATTTTTCTGGAATTATTTTACCCGTTTGGGATGACTAACTTCATGGGTAATGGAATTCGAGATTGAACTCTATTTTTTATGATCTTGTGACATGAAATTGGGATCTCACCTAGCCGTTCGTGTGATCTTTTTATTTCGTGTCGATTCTTGTGGTACCACCCCGTGGTGCTATTTTTGGTTGTTACTCGTTACTTCAATCTTAAGGAATTGCGGGATGCAACTCTTTTAAGTGGGGAAGTCTGTAACAACCCGCTCATTTAACGATAATGTATTTAAATATTTTATTTCAATATATCGTCGTTAATCGTTAATCGAAGTGTATCCAAAAAGTCATATTTTTCATACGGTTGGATTAGGCCTCAAGACAACTTCCACTGAGTTTGGATCATCGTTTACGACCTTTTTGACTATAAACATCGATACCTTTTGAGTTGGGCGATTTTGGTCTTTTTCGTTTGGATATAAAACCAAAATATCACTTTCTGCATATGGACGAGTTTGGACTCGAAACTACTTCCATTGAGTTCAAAATGTCGTTTAGGTGTTCGAAAAGTATAAACTTTGATATGTTCCGAACTTCGGAATTTTGGGACTTTAGTTCGGTCCTTGTTTGACTAACCTAGCCTACTTATAACCCCCAATAGCTCTCTCCCTCTTCGTTCACTTCCAAAGCTTTAAGAGAAATAGAAAATGGGGATTGGGAAAGGGAAATAGAAATTCCAAAGCTAGGGCCTTCAATCTAGAGCTCAATTCTTATGTATATCCAATTCTATGACATGGGTAAGCTCTCTACTCTCCCTCTCTATCTTTCTCTCCTCTCAATTTCGGATTCTTATGATGTTCTAACATCCATGAGTTTGTATGTGGTTTTATATGGTGATTAGAGAGGAGAGATTGAAGAAAGAAAGCTTCTTTGCTTGTATTTGTGCGTGTTCTTCCTTGTTGGAGCTTGTTCTTGTCATTCAAGAGCCAAAGGTGAGTTCTTTATTGAACTCACATCTATGCCTCAAGCCTATGTGCTTGTAAAGTGTAATTTAATGTTCATATGAGTTTGCATGTGCTAGTAAATTGGTTATGTTAGTGTAACTTAGCCGATTTCATGTTTTTATGTTTCATTGAGTTGAAAATTATGATAAGGATTGTTCATACGATCTTATGCATATGCTATGAGTTGATTTGGTGATGTTGTGAAGGTCCATTGTCCCTCGACAAGTCCTAAGTCTTCACAAGTCGCTTGAATCGCTTTGATATGCTTTTGTTTGTTCATTTGAAATAGGGATTATGATATGTGTTATTCACACGATTAATACACATGATTCGAATTGATTAAGTGGTGTTGTGAAGTACCATTGTCGCATCCGGCAAGTTCTAAGACTTCACAATTCGCTTATATCGTGTTTATTCGTTTTGTTTTGGAAATTTGGTTCGTTTAGAACCTATAATCGAATTCTTTGCATTTGAGCTTTGCGAGTTGATACAGTGGATTAGAGAGGTCTCGTTGATGTCCCAAAGAAGTCACGAGCCTCGACGGTCAAAGCCGGGCACTCGCGGGGGAGCAAATCCCCCTAGGTTTGGCCTGGGCAACAGCCCAGGCAAAAACCGGTCGACATGCCCAAAATGGGCGATCGACCGGTTTCCCTTCTGTTTGAAAACGGTCGACCGCCCATTATTGACCAGTCGACCGTTTTCCTGCTGGGGACCGAAGGGACCTCGGTCCACAGTCTACCCCCATCCGGGCTCTTTCCCGGCCCGAGCTCTGGCCGTTCGGACTTCGTTTGTGAACTTCAGCTCTACGAATTCACAGATTCCAACGACTCGATTCATCGACTTTGATTCTTGATTGAGTCTTCCAATGTTGATTCTTTTTGGCCTATTCACATTATTTATGATGTGAATTGAATAAGTGATCATTATAGAGCCCATGCGCTCTATTTTGTATATCGAATTTATTAGATACTCTTGTAAATATGATTCACGACTTTAAAACATGAAATATCGACTCGATATCCTTTGAGTCTATTCCGATGTAGTTTAAAACCTTCGGGTGTTAGTTTGGGATTTCGATTAGTTCGTTGATCAAAATTACAACCGTTATCCCTTTGATTTCCTGTATGTTGTTGTAATGTGAATTTATGATTTTTGTGTTCCCTTCGCTATGGCGACGGTTTTTATGAATAATTTAACCACAATGGATAAAGGGTTTTGTATTGTCAATGGGCATCGAACCAACGTTTAATCAGTTTTTAAATTCAAATTCTTTTAAAATAAATTCGGTTTCTAAACCCGATTCTTATTCTATTGATTTATATACGATTCCTTATCCTATCGATCGGACGAGAAATTTAGTTTATTTACCTTAGTAAAACTGAGGACTATGACCCCTTATATGTTTACTTCGGCGAATAACTCTTGGACTCGTGCGTTCAAACATGTGTGGTGATTTTCATTATTTTGAGTATGAACCAACAACGGGTTCGTAAATATTCGAGAATAGCGAGTGGTTACGGGACATTTAACTATTTTCTTATATTAACTATCTCGGTGTAATTTATACTCACTGGATCGATGCGGTCCTTTTATGAATTGCGTTCTTGTGGTCCTCGATCGCCCGAGCGGGGTTTACGATTCTTGGATTTCACTTATGGGACTTCGGTCCAACCTTTATGATTTATGTTTTTGTGGTCCTCGATCGCCCTAATGGGATTTACGATTTTTGGATTTCACTTCTGGGACTTCAGTCCAACTTATATGTTTTATGTTTTTGTGGTCCTCGATCGCCCTAGTGGGATTTACGATTCTTGGATTTCACTCTCCGAGGTCACATCCCAGCTTCGTGGGGAGCTTCGGCTCAAACATATGGGTTCGCTACCTAGAGATCGTTTCTCATTTGTGACAGGCCTCTTTATGATGTTTTCTGGATTTCTTGCTTGATTTCTAGATTATTGATTACTTTGATGCAATGCATGTCAATTTGATTTATATTTGGTATTCCGCTGTCATTCATGTGTTTAGTTTATTTGGCATTCCTCTGTCATTTCCTGTTGTGTGCTATTGTTTGAATGTTGCATTCTACATTAGCTGTGAGATTATGTAGAGATAATTGTGTGTTGGCGTTCCATTGTCACTTCCTGATTGTGTTGACATACCATGTTTCGTATTTATTTATGATTAGACCTTATTATTAGAATCATGTCATCCTGCGTTATATCTCTTATTGTCTCGGTTTATTTGATAAGTACGGCTAGACTGACTCGTTTATTATTTGTTCCTCTAAATAATACTCGGGTCAGGCCGAGTCATTTTAGGTACTCCTCTGGGACTCATCGCAGGATTGATCTTATGCATTCAGCCTACTACTCCGTCTCCACATCTTTATGTACTTTTGTACCTATGACATTATGTAATGACCCGCATTTTTCAGCGATATAATAATTAATTTATTTAATTATTTAAAAGTTGATTTAGAGACTATAATGGTCATTGAATTAAATAATGGTGAATATTTAATTAAATTAATAATTAAATAATATATTTAATTCTGAAATAATCAGAATTGGCGGAAATGGAGATATGGTGTGAATTGGTGAATTCAAAATATATAATTCAGTTTAGAATTGAATTACGATAACAAATATATTTAATTAACGATGGTTGAACGTATAATTATATTATAATTAAAATCGAGCTCGAAATGGCGTGGTAGTTCGCGATTTGGCGATGCGAACTTTAAACGAATATACAGAAGCCGTTTTAAATTGGATTTCAGTGAAACAAGAAACGTTAGGAGCTGGTGACGTATATTTTTCTAGTGGAAGAGGAAAATCGAGATTTCGTCGTGTAGATTTTGATTTATGTCCAAATCAAATTTTAGAAAAGTCGATGTGGAATTCCTTTATAATTTATAATGATTTAATTATATAATAAAAAGGAATTTCATTATAAATTGAATATCGATTTAATCGGGATTTGAAATATCAAGCTAGAAATTCACATAGGAATAGTCCAGAGCTGTATGGTATTCCACTGTGAATATATACGATAATATTTATTTATAAATATTAAATTTAATTGTTTTTAAATATATTTATATATTTAAAAAGGGTTACTTAGGGCTTTAAAAATAGCCATTTTTGCAAATGACCTCAGAATTCGACGAAACCAATTTTGTCGGATCCGCAATATCAAATTATTGATAAATTCCAATATACGTGATTTTTGAAGTCAGTATGTGGCCGTACGGGATTTTAATGTGAAAAACAGTCGATAAATTGACATTTAAAAATACGCTGTGTGAGCAAACGAAGTCGGAATTCGACGAAACCAGTTTCGTTGGGTCCGCAATGCCAGAGTGTAGCTGCATGTCCAGTTTCGTGATTTTTGGGTATCGTATGTGGTCACAGGAATTTTTAAGGGATAAATACAAACAACGGTCGGTTAAAAATGAATAAATAATCGAATAAAAAATATTATAAAAATCCTATATAATATCCTTAACATTCCTAACCTAATTAATTTTCATTCGGTGGTCAATATTTCCGCCGCTCTCTCGTTCTTCTTCAAACAGTAAAATGGAAGGAAATAAAATCCAAGGAAAATCAAATAAAATTCTATAAATCCTTGTACACATATTTGCACTCCTGAATCAAACCTCTTCAATTCTATGTAAGTATTTTTGGGTTCGACGTTCATTTCTGAGGATCAAAAGTTAACCGTGAAACCTAGAGTTCTGGTTTTGTAGAAATTTAAGCATCGAATCATGAATTGGTGGTTTGATTGGGACTCAGGGTATAAAATCGAGGGATTGGGATTTTTTGTTGATTTCCATGCAAAAAAGTGTCGGAGTGCTCAACCAGAGCTGTTCGACGGATTCCAGGGGGAAGCATCGAGATATGCATGTCTGGTATGTGTGGAAAGAGATGTCGAAGAGGGTTTCGAATATGGGTTTGGTTTGGTGAACGGTGATGGAGTGATCGAACGGTTTGGGAAGGAAGTTCAGTTAATGGTGAAATGGGAAATACTGGAGTCGCGTTTTGCAAAGAGGAAGAAAAAGGAGTGAGGTCGGGTTGGGTCTAAACGGGAATGGGCCGGGTTTGTTAAAAGTGGTGAGGCCCGAAAAAATAATAGTTTAAGTTTATTTTTATTTAAAATTGTTTAAAAGCTTGTAATCGTCATAACTATATCATACGTGATCAAAATTCAGCGAAACAAGATCCGACAGGATCGTATGGACGGACACTACCCAATGGAACTGACTGGGAGTGGAGTGGAGCTCGTTTGAATTTATGGCGAAATAAATTGTTTGATTCAAATCAAAAAACAGTTTATCGTTCTTTAACGATGAACTGCCGATGTGAGTAAAACTCACCAACTCTGAACAGTTATATTTTTATAATGTATTCTTAGAACTGATAATTATCTGTGGATTGCTGTGTGTTAACTATTTGGTTGAATTGTTGTGTATTGATTGAAATCATAGATAACGATATATATATATATATATATATATATATAAATCGTTAATCGAATATTGATTCTGTTTAACAGAATATTTTATATTCGTGTTGTTTAACATCTGTGATGCAGGGAAACAGGTTGGAGGGACCGAAGTGGTTCCTCAATATTTATAATATTGTTCTGTTTCATATATCGTGATATATGATGTGATATATAATCTGTTATTGATTGTATGTGTTTGGATGATATTGATCACTGTGATTGGGTATTTAAATACCATAAGGAATACTGAATACAGAAAGAGAAATTTTCAAAGAGTTATTGAAAACGAAATATTTATAAAATCAAAGGATTTTATAAAAAGGAATATTTATTAGAAAATAAATAGAATCGATTTAAAAATAGTAAAGAGAACAGGGTATAGTTTTTGAGTAATTGGAACTTGTTATACGTTGATTGAGGTTAGTGAATTTCAAAGTGTGATCTGATGTTGGTTCCGGCCTTCGGGATTAACACTGAGGAATTTATTCACTTACCAATTTATAATGAGGATCTAATGAATAGAAGTGAAGTGGTAAAAAGGAGTATTTATTGTAAAACAAATAGAATTGAAATGGAATATTGATTTGATAAATAAATAGAAGTATAAAAGGATCTTTTATTTAGAAAATAAATAACACAAATCGAAAGAGAAATATTTGTAAAATAAATAGAATAAAGGATTATTTATTTAGAAAATAAATAGAATAAAGGTCGGGAAAATAAATAGAGGAGTTAATCGAAAGGAGTTAATCGAACATAGTTAATCAAAATGGAGTTAGACAAAAATTAGAATCTGACTAGAGGTTAATAAGTTGAATGGTTTCCTGAGTATCGATCTGATATTGGTTTCGGCCTTCGGGGTTTATACTTAGGAAGTTGTTCTCTTGTTAGTTTATAGTTAGAGTCTGATAGATGTGGAAGAATAGTGATACGTAATTAAGCCATGGAAATGTTTTCCAGTGTTAATAACGTATATTTTCTAAACATAGAAAATGAGGAAATATGTGTATATATATATGTTCGATGTAATTCCATTTGGACATAAGATCGTTGTGTGTATGCTGACATGTTTTCATTTGATAGTTAAATCGCCGACTATCAAAGTTTTGCCCATTTTAACGTTGTTAATATGGAGAGATCGGTGGGATTATTATCCAAAGAACCACTCCGTATTGGCATAAGCGTTGCGAATCAAGTATGCTGAATATATTGAAGACGGAGTAAAGTACAAGGGCTATTGTATAAGTCTTAGATAACGGTGCCTAAGATGGATGTACTGAATAGCGCCTTCGGTTTGTCCAGTCCCAAGACAACTTGTACGGAAGAAGGTCTGACAGAGTATATCTAATAGATCGCGTAAGTTGATCTCTTCAAACGTATTCACGTTTGGTGGCGGAGGAATTCGTTTCTCTTAGCTGTATACCCATGTTATTTTTGGATAAATCAATTTGTGATTTGGTGGGTATAACGATGTGAAATTCTAAGTGAATGAAGATGTGGCATGTAAAAGATAAGCGTAGCTTCTAGGCTCACATCCGGGAAATGACAAAAATCGGGCAGGCAGCATGGCTATGTGGGTAGCTCCCATTAGGGTGTATTATCACCTGATCTAGAGTTTCATTTACTTCTATAATCTATTGTCGATACTGTCCCATTCAGGAAACGGTTGTTGATCCCAACCGTTGGTGATATACATTCAATACACTCAAGCGAAATGAGTGGTCGGTCATGTGTGGCCGGGTTGCAAGATGTTCTTGTTGAACCCAGTGTATTCCTTTCTAGAGTTACATTAGCGAAAGGTGGTTCCATACCTTGTCATAGTTGGTAAGCCATTACCCAATACGTGCTTGCGGCTTTGATTGTATACTATATATATAAAACGTGAGATGGAAGCGTTTCTGCTAGATGATTATTATATTGTGGTTGATAAACATTATTATAATATCAAAAGGTTTTTGATATAAAGATATTTTGGATTCTTATAAGGGAAAAACCCGTTCCGTTATACGGTGTGGTCTTATGAGATATCGTTTACTTGTTAAAGCGGTTTAAACTGTTTTACTCATACCAGTTCCATGACTGACCCGGAGTTTATTTTGTTATGTTTTCCCTAAACTATTGGGTGCTCAATTTTGTACGAGCAGTCAAGTAGTCGAGATTTACAGATACTTGAAGAGCTGGAGCAGGAGGCTTCAGGATTTTATATAGCTATTGTTATTGCGCTGTGTTGTAAGTGATGTACTTGATAATGATATGTATATTCAAGTTTCAAAGTTATGTTATATTTTATTCATTCCGTTGTGAGGTTTGTGTTACTCTGATGTTGTGTTCTTCTTCTTCTTCTTCTGTTCTAAGTTTCTATCTTATCTATTCTCACCCTCTAATTTCTTTCATTAAATACCGGTATTTTTCGATGTTTGGTTAGTCGTCATTGAGTTTATGTCGATAACCAAAGTCGACAAAAACCGGGTCGTTACTGTTGGTATCAGAGCTTAAGGTTAAGTAATTACTTTGGCTCTGTGGCGTGACTCGGTAGAGATGGGGTTAGTAATACCCTAGATTGAGTTTGAGTGTATATATACGAGTAAACGTATTTGTTATTGAATATAAAATTGTTTTATTTTGTGGAGATTTATTGGTTGAGTAGTTTATAAGTTCTGGTCGATCAGTTTGATCCACTGTATCGATAGGAGTTACTAAACACTTGAATACGATGAACCGTCATGGTATGTTTTGAAAAGAGGGTAAACGAAATAATTTTACCCAAATTATATTTTGATATAAAGGATTTATATCGGGGTGATTATAATATATTGGATATATTGGTGATTATTATAATCGAGTAAGATTATAATGGAGATGGTTATATGTTTATAACCAAATAAAATTCGTATAAGTATTACGAAATGAATTAAATCTGAAATTCAAATCAGAATTGGAATTAAAACTCTGGAGATTTTAATAAGTGTTTGTAAATGAATTTGAATTAAATATATGAGAATTTTAAGATCTTGGGAGATTTTAAATTGTTTAGAGAATGATATTTTTAATAAATTTCAAAATGAAAGTGTTTAGAAATGGTTTTAAATGTGATATAGTATTGAACTCACTTCAATAGCTGGAAATTAACCTTGATGATGATAGCTACATCATCGGTGTCATTTTCAAGTTGTAAGTGATGGATTACTATCAAAGATTGTGTTTTCAAAATTTGTTTTGCGAAAACAAGGTGTTCAGAAATTCAAAGGATTTTGAATTGTTATTATGATTTCAAATTGATTTGAATAAAAACCCAGGAATTTTAATTCTAGAATTTAAATGTAACTTGTGGAGTTAAGTAAATCCGGAATTGATCCAAGGATAATTTGAAATGGAATTGAGGTATAAGTTAAGAGTTGGAAACTGTAATTGGGGTTGGAATGATATTAGGCTTCGATATAAGCGAATAATTGTGTTGAGATTCGGTTAATTGGAAATTGATTGAAATGATATTGGTATATGTTGAATTGGTAACAGATGCAAAGGACATAGTGATATGCCCGACAAAAAGGTACAAGTTTGTATTTGGTATAAGCATGAGATTTATGAGCCGATTTGGCAAGCCGCTTGGCTGTTTGATTTTCTTTTGGGTTGGAGATGGCCCAGAGAGGCGAGTTGTGGTTTTACCGATAGGGTTGTACAAAGGAGGTTATGGCGAAATTTTTTGAAAAGTTAAGGCATTAGAAAATTTTCAGGATTTTTGAAAATTTTCGTTGATAAGAGTTAATTAATAATTTAATTGAAATTAAATTGGTTCAGTTCAACTGAAATTAAGAAGTGAACAAATAAGTTCTAACTAGTTAATAGAGTTGTTTTCTACCTTAGCAACTTCGAGGACGAAATTATTTTAAGTGGAAAAGAATGTAATGACCCGCATTTTTTAGCGATATAATAATTAATTTATTTAATTATTTAAAAGGTGATTTAGAGAATATAATGGTCGTTGAATTAAATAATGGTGAATATTTAATTAAATTAATAATTAAATAATATATTTAATTCTGAAATAATCAGAATTGGCGGAAATGGCGATATAGCGTGAATTGGTGAATTCAAAATATATAATTCAGTTTAGAATTGAATTACGATAACAAATATATTTAATTAACTATGGTTGAACATATAATTATATTATAATTAAAATCGATCTCGAAATGGCCCGGCAGTTCGCGATTTGGCGATTCGAACTTTAAACTAATATACAAAAGCCGTTTTAAATAGGATTTCGGTGAAACAAGAAACGTTAGGAGCTGGTGAAGTATATTTTTCTAGTGGAAGAGGAAAATCGAGATTTCGTCGTGTAGATTTTGATTTATGTCCAAATAAAATTTTAGAAAAGTCGCTGTGGAATTCCTTTATAATTTATAACGATTTAATTATATAATAAAAAGGAATTTCATTATAAATCGAATATCGATTTAATCGGGATTTGAAATATCAAGCTAGAAATTCACATAGGAATAGTCCAGAGCTGTATGGTATTCCACTGTGAATATATACGATAATATTTATTCATAAATATTAAATTTAATTGTTTTTAAATATATTTGTATATTTAAAAAGGGTTATTTAGGGCTTTAAAAATAGCCATTTTTGCAAATGATCTCAGAATTCGAAGAAACCAATTTTGTTGGATCCGCAATATCGAATTATTGCTAGATTCCAATATTCGTGATTTTTGAAGTCAGTATGTGTCCGTACGGGATTTTAATGTGAAAAACAGTCGATAAATTGACCTCTTAAAATATGCTGTGTGGGCAAACGAAGTCGGAGTTCGACGAAACCAGTTTCGTTGGGTCCGCAATGCCAGAGTGTAGCTGCATGTCCAGTTTCGTGATTTTTGGGTATCGTATGTGGTCACAGGAATTTTTAAGGGATAAATACAAACAACTGTCGGTTAAAAATGAATAAATAATCGAATAAAAAAATATTATAAAAATCCTATATAATATCCTTAACGTTCCTAACCTAATTAATTTTCATTCGGTGGTCAATATTTCCGTCGCTCCCTCGTTCTTCTTCAAATAGTAAAATGGAAGGAAATAAAATCCAAGGAAAATCAAATAAAATTCTATAAATCCTTGTACACATATATTTACACTCCTGAATCAAAGCTCTTCAATTCTATGTAAGTATTTTGGGGTTCGACATTCATTTCTGAGGATTAAAAGTTAACTGTGAAACCTAGGGTTCCGGTTTTGTAGAAATTTAAGCATCGAAACATGAATTGGTGGTTAGATTGGGATTCAGGGTGTAAAATCGAGGGATTGGGATTATTTTGTTGATTTTCGTGCAAAAAAGTGTCGGAGTGCTCAACTAGAGCTGTTCGACGGATTCCAGGGGGAAGCATCGAGATATGCATTTCGAGTATGAGTGGAAAGAGATGTCGAAGAGGGTTTCGAATATGGGTTTGGTTTGGTGAACGGTGATGGAGTGATCGAATGGTTTGGGAAGGAAGTTCGGTTAATGGTGAAAAGGGAAATACAGGAGTCGCGTTTTGCAAAGAGGAAGAAGAAGGAGTGAGGTCGGGTTGGGTCTGAACGGGAATGGGCCGGGTTTGTTAAAAGTGGTGAGGCCCGCTAAAAAAAATAGTTTAAGTTTATTTTTATTTAAATTTTTTTAAAAGCTTGTAATCGTCTTAACTTTATCATACGTGAGCGAAATTCAGCGAAACAAGATCCGATAGGATCATATGGATGGACACTACCCAATGGAACTGATTGGGAGTGGAGTGGAGCTCGTTTGAATTTATGGCGAAATAAATTGTTTGATTCAAATCAAACAACAGTTTATCGTTCTTTAACGATGAACTGCCAATGTGAGTAAAACTCACCAACTCTGAACAGTTATATTTTTATAACGTATTCTTAGAACTGATAATTATCAGTGGATTGCTGTGTGTTAACTGTTTGGTTGAATTGTTGTGTATTGATTGAAATCATAGATAACGATATATATATATATATATATATATATATATATATATATATAAATCGTTAATCGAATATTGATTATGTTTAACAGAATATTTTATATTCGTGTTGTTTAACATCTGTGATGCAGGGAAACAGGTTGGAGGGACCCAACTGGGTTCCTCAATATTTATAATACTGTTCTGTTTCATTTATCCTGATATATGATTTTATATATAATCTATTATTGATTGTATGTGTTTTTATGATATTGATCACTGTGATTGGGTATTTAAATACCATAAGGAATACTGAATACAGAAAGTGAAATTTTCAAAGAGTTATTGAAAATGAAATATTTATAAAATCAAAGGATCTTATAAAAAAGAATATTTATTAGAAAATAAATAGAATCGATTTAAAAATGGTAAAGAGAATAGGGTATGGTTTTTGAGTAATTGGAACTTGTTATACGTTGATTGAGTTGAGTGAATTTCAAAGTGTTGATCTGATGTTGGTTTCGGCCTTCGGGATTAACACTGAGGAATTTATTCACTTACCAATTTATAATGAGGATCTAATGAATAGAAGTGAAGTGGTAAAAAGGAGTATTTATTGTAAAACAAATAGAATTGAAATGGAATATTGATTTGATAAATAAATAGAAGTATAAAAGGATCTTTTATTTAGAAAATAAATAACACAAATCGAAAGAGAAATATTTGTAAAATAAATAGAATAAAGGATTATTTATTTAGAAAATAAATAGAATAAAGGTTGGGAAAATAAATAGAGGAGTTAGTCGAATCGAGTTAATCGAACATAGTTAATCAAAATGGAGTTAGACAAAAATTAGAAACTGACTAGAGGTTAATAAGTTGAATGGTTTCCTGAGTATCGATCTGGTGTTGGTTTCGGCCTTCGGGGTTTATACTTAGGAAGTTGTTCTCTTGTTAGTTTATAGTTAGAGTCTGATAGATGTGGAAGAATAGTGATACGTAATTAAGCCATGGAAATGTTTTCCAGTGTTAATAACGTATATTTTCTAAACATAGAAAATGAGGAAATATGTGTATGTATATATGTTCGATATAATTCCATTTGGAAATAAGATCGTTGTGTGTACACTGACATGTTTTCATTCGATAGTTAAATCACCGACTATCAAAGTTTTGACCATTTTAACTTTGTTAATATGGAGAGACCGGTTGGATTATTATCCAAAGAACCACTCCGAATTGGCATAAGCGTTGTGAATCAAGTATGCTGAATATATTGAAGACGGAGCAAAGTACAAGGGCTATTGTATAAGTCTTAGATAACAGTGCCTTAGATGGATGTACTGAATAGCGCCTTCAATTTGTCCAGTCCTAAGACAACTTGTATGGAAGAAGGTCTGACAGAGTATATCTAATAGATCGCGTAAGCTGATCTCTTCAAACGTATTCACGTTTGGTGGCGGAGGAATTCGTTTCTCTTAGCTGTATACCCGTGTTATTTTTGGATAAATCAATTTGTGATTTGGCGGGTATGACGATGTGACATTCTAAGTGAATGAAGATGTGGCATGTAAAAGATAAGCGTAGCTTCTAGCCTCACATCCGGGAAATGACAAAAATCGGGCAGGCAACATGGCTATGTGGGTAGCTCCCATTAGGGTGTATTATCACCTGATCTAGAGTTTCATTTACTTCTATAATCTATTGTCGATACTGTCCCATTCGGGAAATGGTTGTTGATCCCAACCGTTGGTGATATACATTCGATACCCTCAAGCGAAATGAATGGTCGGTCATGTATGGCCGGGTTGCAAGATGTTCTTGTTGAACCCAGTGTATTCCTTTCTAGAGGTACACAAGCGAAAGGTGGTTCCATACCTTGTCATAGTTGGTAAACCATTACCTAATACATGCTTGCAGTTTTGATTGTATACTATATATGTAGAACGTGAGATGGAAGCGTTTCTGCTAGATGATTATTATATTGTGGTTGATAGACATCATTATAATATCAAAAGGTTTTTGATATAATGATATTTTGGATTCTCATAAGGGAAAAACCCATTCCGTTATACGGCGTGGTCTTATGAGATATCGTTTACTTGTTCAAGCGGTTTAAACTGTTTTACTCATACCAGTCCCATGACTGACCCGGAGTTTATTTTGTTTTGTTTTCCCTAAACTCTTGGGTGCTCAATTTTGTACGAGCCGTCAAGTAGTCGAGATTTACAGATACTTGAAGAGATGGAGTAGGAGGCTTCAGGATTTTATATAGCTATTGTTATTCCGCTGTGTTGTAAGTGCTGTACATGATATTGATATGTATATTCAAGTTTCAAAGTTATGTTATATTTTATTCATTCCGTTGTGAGGTTCGTGTTACTCTGATGTTGTGTTCTTCCTCTTCTTCTATTCTAAGTTTATATCTTATCTATTCTCACCCTCTAATTTCTTTCATTAACTACCGGTATTTTTCGATGTTTGGTTAGTCGTCATTGAGTTTATGTCAACAACCAAAGTCGACAAAAACCGGGTCGTTACACATTATCTTTCGTTGTGTACATATTCTTTTATTTAGATCGTGGTACATGTATGAGTGGACCTTTGTTGACCACTAGCTTGTTGTACGCATTCTTGGTTATTCATATATATTTCGCCTTTGTGATATGATTATTCTGTGTCTGGCTATGAGATATACCATATTTATATTATAGTTGTTGTCTATTTTATACTGCTTTCCAGATTGCATTTAGCCGTTGTGTAGTTGTCCTATGTGCCGAATGGTCATGTCGAAATTTTAATCAGTATCATAATTCGATGTGCATTCCTCATATGGAGTAATCATGCAATCGGTCGCCCTTCACAAACCTCATTCTCCGTTATGGTCTATGACATTTCTCTGAAATGAACTGGATGATAGTGGGTATAGAGGCGGGGAGTTACAGTTCCAGAACAATGTCATTTAAGACACCATTCACAACAAACCCAAAATCCAATTTGATATTAAATATAAGGTTTTGAATAGAGTTCATGTCGAATCATATTCAATATCAAATTCTGAAACCAACAGGTATCATATCGGGAATAACGATATCGATATCTTCCAAATTCCCATAACAATATCCGTATAATCACGGAATCCAATACTGGAATATCCAAAGATAGTTTTCATCCAAATCCATTCCAATTTATATATTGGAAAACCCTGGTTATGTTAAAAGCATTTCAATTCCTTTCAGTTCTTTACTTAAGTTGCAAAACAAATTATTCTGGTAAAAATATCTTTATCTTCATAAACTTGGAATATTTCATCCAAAAACCATTTCAAATCATTTATTATGATTTAACATAAATTTTTCCATACTTTTAATTAGTTAAAAATAGGCCGATGCATCTAAATGACGTTTCAGGTCATTTAACTGCACTGACGCTGTTTTTATTCAAATTTGAATTTGTCATTTCTCAAAATCCAGCCGTTAAATTTCAAATCTCATATAATCATTTGAAAGCTCTTTTCAATATGAACCCATAGATTCCAGTTTCAGAAGAATCCGACGGTCAGATTTTCCGTGACGTTAAATCAAAGTTATTGGTTGAAATTCGCCAACGCTCGTTGCGCGAAATGTTGTATTCGAACCATTATAATATATATATAATATATTTCGTCGATTTCCATTCAAAACGTATTTTATAAAAAACATTTATAAATTCGTCTGAAAACGATTCCAACTTCTATTTCAATTTTAAATCAAAATTGAACTTTCCATGTTCTTATAATATCATAATAATAATCTTTTCAAAATGTCTAATTTTGAAATTTCTTTCCTTTCCATATTCATTACAAAATGAACAAAACGATATAAAAATCCGTTCGTGTTAAAATGGCGCAAATCTACTTAACTCAACTTCATGAATTTAAATATTTTCATGTCCATCCAAAATCAAACATCAAAACCATATCTTTAACTGAATATTTTATCGAAACATTCGTTTATTTCCGAATTGGAATAAGGCCCAATCAATTACCATATAATTTTAATTATATGGATTTCATTCATCGCATGTATTCAATAATAATGATAAATAATCATTAAACATCCAAATAACAACCACAGTGCATTCTACAACTATATAAGCATTAAATAAATAAAAAATGCTCATAACAGTCTGACAATCAATCGATCGACATACAACTAATCAAAAGGGAGATGTGTGATCAGAATATCATCCCAAGACCCGTGTGGGGTATCGTCCAATAAATATTGATTATTATTTGTGCACTTGGGCGATGTATAAAAATTATCGTCCCAATCGATATCATTAAATAAGCGAAACATAAACAACTCGGGCGATTTGTAAATGGATGTGTAATCCTATTTTAACTATCCAATAATTTTTCTAACATGTTTTTAGAAAATTTCGCCATTATAACGGCGCAATTTACAGAACTAGAATAATGTCTAGCATTATCCCTCTCCTAATACTGGCTCGTGTCATACATAACAATTTCAATCATCATCCATAAATGCACGTCCAAATAATCCCAAAAATCAACAAATCATCCATGGTTTAGAAATAATAGCGACAGGAGCTACCAAGCCCTATTTACAACCTAGGATATAATAATATAATTAAATAGTTGAGTGAGAAAGAGTTCTCACTTTGGTTTCCACTTCATCATTCTTTATTTTGACGATTCAGATTTTGCCTTAAATTCTGACTTGCTCCAAATTTGACCAATTTGGTGCTCGCTCGAAGTTCTCGACTCAACGATCGTAGTGGATCCTGTTTCGCATGATTTTGAGTTCATAGCAGAAAGTTATTAACTTGCAAAGTTTAAACAAACAATTTAAATAATTAATTAAATTGTTGGCTTCACCTTAATTTCTAACTCACTCCAAATTTGACGCAATTAGCGCTCGAAGGTCTCGTCGCCACGATCGCAGCGGACCTGAGTTTGCAATTTTTGGACCTCATATGAAAAAGTTACGGGGTTACTAAGTTTAAACAATTTAATACGGTATAGAAAATAAAAATAAAAAAAAATTAACCTTTTTAACTAAATTTCCCTCTTCCCCGTTTACTCCAGGCTTCGGCCATGAAGTTCGAACTGACGCACCTCCTAGGGCTGACAACCGCACGCTAACCAAGGCACTAGAGGCCGATTAACCACCTCCATGTCGTTGAGCTTCACCACCGCTTCCCACACCTGCCCCCACGATGAATTCGCGGCCCCACGTCGGCCTGAAACTGACCATGAAACGCACTCCATTTAAAGGCCAAAATCGGGCAAGATACCACACGAAATCAGATCTTATCTATATGGATTTGAAGCTCGTAAAAAGCTCAACAAATTTTGTTTTATAATCTACTTCTAATTCGAACTATTTTGGCTGCGATTTGAGGATGATTTTCGGAGCTTTTCAGCCCTAGATTTCGTACTGCGGCGAGTTGATTTTCCATGAATGAGGATATAGGGTTAAAAAAAGAATACATATATATATAATAATATTATTTAATTCATGAAAAAGGTGTTTTTCATCCGAACTCCAAATCAAACCTAACGACTGTCGCCCCTAGCAAAATACCCCCATTCCGGACGCAATGGGATATGTTTCGTAAGCCAATTCAGCTGTTTTTAACAGTTTTTATCAAAATTAAAATATAAATTAATATAACGCAACATATTGATTTCAACGTACATTTTAATTTACCGAGACCACATACTGACTCCAAAAATTACGCATTTTAGAATCTAGCTATGTTTTGACGATACAGTCCTATAGGAACTGGTTTTGCCGAATTCGGATGTTGTTTGCAAAATTTTCATTTTTAATTGCTTATATATTATTAAAATATTTATAAATTCTATAGCGCTAATTCTAAATTTTAATGTAGTCATAATTTACTATTTATAACTTGAAATCTAAATTTCTTGCATTCATTAGAAAGATATGATTAATTCGATCCTAATATTTCTTGTTTCATCAAATTCGGATTTATATTGAATCCTGCACATTCGTCCAAAGTTCAATATCAAAATTTCAAATTACAGCGCCATTTCAAACTTGTAATATAATTAATAAAAATTTATAAGTTCTAACTTCGATTTAAATAAATTTTTAGTCATTATTATTTAAAATAAATCATTTTAAATATTCAAAATCCATTAAGATAGCTTAAATAAAAAAATTAAATTGGTTCTGAAATCCCGGGTCGTTACAAATATTTATTTAATAGTATACTAATGCAAAGAATTTGAATTCAAATAGTGTTTTATTAAATAAAATATTTTATTTCTATAACTGAAATAGCACAAATTTCTAACTCCAACTATTTACAACTCAATGATTTATTACAACACTGATTATTCACATAAACGGATATTCTTCAGTACATCACTTAGTTCACTCAATGCATATGTAGTTTCAATTGATACAGACACTAACATTGACAAATATATGCCGAGCCGAAGGCGAGCCGAGAAGCGGGTCCGGGCGCAGCGCCGGTAGGGGTCTGGGGCCCCACAGTCCCGGTGGCAATCGACCCAAAGCCTTCCTTAAAACACTGCACACTAAGTCCGTCATCACCCAAAGCCTTAAACAACAATAACACATATTAAACTTTAAAACTCCCACTTATGTAACACACTTACGTCCTCACCGACCACAATCACCTTTTGTTCCCTTGCCTGCACTTATCTTCCTTCAACACCACCTCAAAACTTACCCTGCATACTACACTTATAAAAAATGCACATCATCGCATACCCTGCATAGTGCATCACTTCTTATGTAGCTTATAAGTTTCATTCCAGTTCCAAAGAATAGGATACGATCACACATATTAATACACAAATATCAAGTTATTATCAAACAAAACCAATAAACAATTAGATGTAGTGCAGTAGAGAAAACAAGAGGATGCATACATACGAATTTGTATGATGTTTCGTTCCAGTTCCAATTCCAAACAATAGGATCCTTAGTTCTCGCTTTAGATGTATTAAGATTCAAGTAAATGCCTTTAAGTACTACACATACATACATATAATGTATGCAATGACATATTCTGATCAATATAATAATCTTACTTGATTGCCTTCAAATAACTCAGACCAGTTCTTCATGGTTACGTGTTTGCATGTTGTTTCATATGGCAAGTTGATGTTAAACTGGAGAGAGACCAAAATGCAACATATGAAAGTGCACAACAATTCAATAGACTCACAAGTAAGTCAGCAGAAATTCAAACAACTCAAAAAACTCGCAGAGTTTATTTTTGAATCTGCAAATATATTGATTTGCCCAAAATTCATCTTCCATTAATCAACATATAATATCAGAAATTTAATTCCATAAATTTAATTCAAAAAATTTAAATCTGGAGAATCTAATTTCAGCTGAGTCATTCATCACGAAATTAAATTCCAGAAAGTTTGAATATTTCAAACTCGACAAAATCCGAGCTACAAACCACAACCAAATCTAATGTTGAAATCATAGATTATTTAGGGATTCGAAACCCTAAAAATGCACATGAATTCATCATAGGCAAATATGGGATTGAAATCGAACAACAAAACAATAATCAAAAGTAAAAAGAGGAAAAAAAATCACGTACTAATTTCGGAGATCGATTTCATCTCAACACAACCAGAAGCAAAGATTATCGGAGCACCAGTAGAATTCGAGAAATCGATGACGAGAGGAGCCGTTGTAATTCGAAGCAACCGGAGGATCATCTCGAATTAAATAAGCTGAAATCACGATTTGTTGAAGAAGTCAAAACTCTAATTTTCGATCGGCCATTAAAGTGGAAGCGGACTGTATTTTTTTCTCAAGTGAAAATAGCGTGAATTATGTTCCAGCGGAAAAATGAAAATTTGGGGAAAAGAAGCTGAGGCGATGAAGAAAAATAAAATGATGCGGATTGGTAACGTGGACTGTTGGATCATATTGTTGCGGACTAATAATTTTATTTACACAGCTACTACAACACATGGTTTATATCTTTGCTAACACATTGAAGTGTGCGTTGCAATAGACAAAAATCAGCATAGCTATGGCAATATTTTAACTGGGAACACCTTGGATTTTCTTTGAAGTAGGCCATCTATGGTGTCGTGTTATGATGTTGATAATGGTTGCAATGGATGATTAAATGGTTGTTAATGTTATGACACACACACAACAATTATGATATCGTGTTGCTGATCAACAAATCTCCTTCGTAATTGGAAGCAATAATATTATTAAAATATAGAAATTGGAGATTGAAATTTATTTTCAAAATTGTGATTTGAAACAATTTGAAAATGGAATAAAAATGTATACGAATTGTCTTCTTAAAAGGGAATATTTTGTCTAAATGTGTTTTTGACGATAAAACAAGATTTTGTCATAAATCGATGAAAACGATTTTGTTCTGAAAAGGTAAAGTTTGGTTTTTCTGTCTAGAATATATCTAGAAAATTGTTTATATAAGTATATAATGGTTTTTTTAAAGTATTTTGAAGTAGTTCGGAATTTTTTTTATATGAAATTATATTACGGTCAAAATAGTGCTTATCGCACGGCGGTAGTTCACGTATTTTATTTGCAAGCTTAAAACGCTTATAACTTTTACAATTTGGATTGAATTTCCACAAAACGAAAAACGTTTGCTTTTTATTAACAAGGGTTTTCAAATAAGAAAAAGAAGTTTTCAATTTTGACTTATAGTTTTCAAGTTATTTATAAAACCGCTTTGGAAAAGGTCACTGTAAGTGCAGTTTGTCGACCAAACTATAAATAGCTATTTTTATTGTTTTAAAAATATGGATTTTTTTTGTAAAATCATTATAAATTATATAAAGGGCAAGTTTGTCTGACGTTCCTAATAGGTTTTGAAATTCAGTTCACGCCCCTATCATAAATTTTTAAAAATTAGGTCCCTATTTTTTGAAAAATCATAAAAAAATCATGTAAATTCATAATTAAATTCAACAAGTAATCATCATCGAATTCATGCAGTAAAACTACCAAAAAAATGACGAAGCTCCAATATGTTGCAGCAAACAATGCAATTATTTGCAATTATTGCTTATATTTCAGCAACAATTGCAATTATTCCATCAACTGTAGTATTATTGCTGAAATATCAACAATATAATGTAATAATTGCAGTTTTTGATGCAATATTTAATCCTCCTTCTGTTTTTTCAACTATAAATCGTTTTTAAACGTAGTTGCCGATATTTCAACAATTATAAACAATAAATACAAATATATCAGCACGTATTTATAAGCCTTTATCTCCTTTAACATAGTTGTTGAAATTTCAGCAATTATATAGGATAAGACATATCAGCAACAATTCACCACGCCTTGCTAACAATTCAACTTTATTTGCTGACATATCAGCAAGATTGCACAATAATTACTGATATATTAGCAACAATTCATCCCGATTTTCAACTAAAACCCAGGATTAATTGTTGTTGATTTCTCAGCAATTATTATGTATAATTGCCGATTTGGCCGATTTTTTTTCTTTTCAGAATGATCCTATTATTATTTGCAATTTTTTGATTTTTTTTTACGTCAACGCTAAAAATTTCTGAAAAACATGAATGGGGAAAAAATAGGGATCCGCTTTGTAATGAAACTTAATGGAGGAGGTCGTTTTAATTAACTTCCATTTTAGGGACATGAGCCTTATTTTCACTTATTTAAAAGTGTTTTGAATTGGAAAATTTTAGGTTTGGATAATTTAAAGGTTATGTTGATCAAGTTAGCCAATATAACTGTTTTGTAACACTTTTATAACACTTTTGAAATGCTACAGCAATGCTTCTTTTGAAATTAACCCATATTGAAGTTTTAACCCGCAAATTGTTTTCCGAATTATAAGTAATCATTTCTAAATTGATTATGAAATGTTTTCAAAGATTTAGGATTTTTAAATACTTTATATGGAATTTAAATTGATTTATTTAATATAAAGGCAATTTCCAATTCTAAGTAATAGGATATGGTTGGAGATAAATCTTTGGATATTTGATATTAATTAGGTAGATGATGACTCTTACTATTCAAGGAATTAGAATGTAGTTTACCTTTATTCCACTTATAGTATGAGTTGGATACAGAGAAAAATATTGAGGATAAGTCGATGGTATTTCTATCCAGGTCCAATATCAAGGGATTTGATAAAATTTCAAACTAAGATAAGGATTTCTCGATTTATTTGAGATAAGTTGGATAGAAATAATCTTCGGATATTTGATATGGAATTCCCTCGTGTAACCTATACTATTTGAGGGATTTGGAAGATATATTATCGTTATTCCACTTATATTATTCGTTGACTATGAGAACTGATATCCAATATAAGAAGATATAATTTCTGTGTAACTTATGTTCAATATCGATTAATTTGGATTTTGTCTCGAATGGTTTCTTCAATAATATCATTCTTGAAACCCATTGAGATTGAGTTGTGGAAATTCATGTCCTAATTGGGGATTTAATCAAATCTTTGATTTTAAAAAAATCAAGAGTAAGGCATTTGGAAAGTACGATACTCTTTTAATTAAGGTTAAAGAATTGAATGTTGAGAAATCATTTTAAATAGAAACAATGTTTGAAGTTACGAAATATGGGCGAAGAATTTTCAGAAGAAACTGAATTTGGATAATGAGTTATAAAATGGGAAAGTTAATCGGGATTTTTTAGGCTAAATTATCTTTGATCGAAAAGATGCGTTTTAAAAGAGAAAAGTTAAAATATGGGTTTTGTCAAAGAATAATTTGAGAATGGGTTTATAGAAGTTTTAATTAACAAAATCCAAGATGGGAGATGTTATATATCAAAAATCATGAGTCAAAGGGCTAGAAGTTGTTGATCCATCTAAAGCAAGAGGTACCGGTCGGTATAGGCCAGATATACCGACTGGTGGTAAGGCAAGAACACAGCGCAATTTCATTAAAACAGGGGAAGGCACCGGTCGGTGTACACATGAAGGTATCAATCGGTAGACACATTGTATAACATAAAGAAGCATACCGATCGGCCTTGACAAGCAACATACCGGTCGGTCATATTCGGAGATACCGATCAGCCAGATTAAGTAGGAGTAGAGAGGAAGGAGGGTGACACCGACCGGTCGAAAACAGAAGCATACCGATCGGTCATGTTCAGAGGCACCGATCGGTCGAACTAGGAAGAAGCAAGAAGGATGAAGAATGACATCGAACGGTCAGAGAGGAAGGCATACCGATCGGTCATGAAATGATACCGACCGGTCATCACAAATGGACAACTGTGACCAGCTGGCTAGTGGCATTCATGTAATTACTTGCCCATACCGACCGATCCCCTGTAGCCTATATTTTCAGCATTTCCTCACTTGTTCTCCACCTATAAATAGGCGAGGGATTCCACCATTTGAGGGGATCGAATTCTTAGACAATGAAGTGTTGCCAAAATACTCTCTCCTTCATTCCAAATCATTCTAACTCCAAAAACTTATCATCCAACGAAGATCCATCAAATCTATGGCCATGGTGTCCTCGGAAAATGTCTAAGTGTTCGAGGAGTCGAAGATTCATCCTCTAAATTTCCGTAGTTAAAGAGATCCCGTAGATTCTTCGCTGATCTATCTCATTCCTCGCCGATTACATCATTTCTCTACTATTTCTTACGGATTCAAGTGAAGATTATAAGTGAGAGAGTGATTTGTTGCTTGTATGAGCGAATTATATCTTGTAAATCAATAAGTTGATAATAAAACTTTCTATTAAAGCGGACGTAGACCTGTCATAAAGGTTGAACCACTATAAAACTTGTGCTGTTTTCTATATGATACTTGTTGCAATTCTGGTTATGTTCACGATTATGGTCCCATTTATCTTCTAAAAGGCTTTGATAAGCTCTCTCGATTGTTTACCCATTTTTTGGTGTAAACAATTAGGCGCCCACCGTGGGGCCTGATCTACTCTCCACCGTTGAGTATCCCGTGAAAACATCAAAGTTCTAAGCCCGTCCTCAATATAGATATCTCAAATCCAAGAGTCGGGCCCAGCAGCGAACTCTCTTCAAGGTTCAAATGACTTTCTGACATCATGCCAATTAGGGAGTTAGAATCGGAGGATCTAATGATGGAAACCGCGAGGAAGTGCCAGACACTACTCTGTTCGAGATAGGCGGAACCTCAACTGAAGGCGCAAATGTGACGAGAGGCGAGCTTGGCCAAGCCGTTGCCGGGATAACGCAACAAATGGATACAGCAAGCAAAGCCATGATGGCGAAGCTAGAATCACTCTTTTCTCTTCAAGCCGCCACGACAAAGGTGACTTCAAAGGCTGCCCGTGAAGAGGAAGCCGGTTCTTCCTCCTCTAGTCCAAACCATGAACGATCTTTCCAAGAGATCTCTGATCCGAATAAGGATAACCGCGAAGATTCCAAGCCAACTAATCGGAACCATTCAGCCCGGGCTACTTCTCGCCAAGTGACTAATTCTACCAAAGAGGCATTTTCTAATGAGGAAAGACCAGGGCCCCGGATCCAAAGCCGCGATCATTTGCCAAGGAAAACCTCCGGCCGAGGGGAAGGCGTCCGCCCCGCAGACAGTCACCAAGAGAAGGATCGCTTGTCAGAGATGGTCCGACAGATTATGAAAGAAAGTAAGGAGCGAGATGAAAGCGACTCGGAATGGGAATTCACACCATCAAAGACTCTCCTTACCAAGAGAATTAAGAAGACCACTTCCCCAAAGAAGTTTAAGCCGCCTACTATCCAAGCTTACGATGGGAACGACGACCCTAATGTGTTCTTGTTTCGTTATGACAATCACATGGATGAGGCCCAAGCAACCGACAAGCTCAAATGTCTATATTTTCCGGTGTACTTGGAAGGGGTAGCCTCGCTATGGTTTACTAAGTTTCCCCGAGATCAATTGATGATTTCTCCACATTAGTAAAGTTCTTCAAAGATTAGTTCCGTCTACAGTCAACCAAAGTTCGAGATATTATGTCCCTAAACGAGCTAGAGCAAGCCCCTGGCGAATCTATCAAGGCTTATATGAAGCGTTTTAATGCCGCTGCAGCCGAGGTCGGGACTAATGAGCCAAGATTGATACTGATGGTTCTAAAAGGGGGCATTGATAAAAAATTTGAATTTGGAAGATGGTTGAAAATGAAGAAGCCCAATACCATAGAGAAGTTTTACAATAAAGTTGAGGAGTTTATGTGTGTGGAGGATGATCCTGTTACTCCATCAATAATCCCAAAAGTAATGCATTTCCAGAGAATAAAGAAGGTCCTATGAAGCCCAATCAAGGAAGCTCAGCGGGGCAGAAGAGGGCAATGACGGCAAAGACAACTAGAACTTTAAGAAGTAGCGCTTCTTCAAATCTTCGGAATTCACTCCGCCGACGGATACGATAGAGCATATCTTTATGGCAACCAAGGACACAGAGGAATACCCGAAGCCGAAACCGATAAAAGTCCCAGAAGAACCTGCAAATTCAGGAAGGTTCTGTCGATTCCATAATCGTCCAGGTCTTGACACGAATGAGTGTCGACATTTGAGAAACCTGAAAGAGGAATTGATAAGAAAGAATCTCCTATAGGAGCATGTGAGAAAATTGCAAGATGCTGAGCCTAGTCAGGGGCAGCAGCCTTCCCAGATCCAGCCAGGACCAGACAGAAGGACTCCAGCTAGCGGCTCTCGGCCAATCATTAATACAATCAGTGGTGGACCCCATCCAGCTGGAGAAACTAGGGGAGATATTGTGAGGTATACGAATGAGTTTAAGAATACTCCGAAAGAAGAAGGATATGAAGTTTACAGCAACTCACTTTGATGAAAGTTGCCAAAGACATCAGTAGAAGATGTAGTGTTCAGAGACGGAGATTCGGATGGAATGCTTACTCCGACTGTTGATCCTGTGGTAGTGACCATCGGCTTAGGCCCAGCGATAGTGAGAAAGGTGTTAATCGATAGTGGGGCATCTGTAAATGTTCTCTTCATCAACACGTTCTCCAAAATGAAATTGTCAGTAAATGACGTACGAGCAAGTAAGAACAAGATACACAGTTTTACTGGAATACCGACTCACCCCATTGGCGTAATCGATCTTCTCGTGGAACTTGGTGAGGTAAAGAAACAAGTCTCTATGATGCAACCCTTTGTGGTGGTAGATTCGCTCTCAGGATATAATGCATTCTTGGGAAGGCCAGCTCTCGCCACCTTCAAAATTGCGCTCGCTCCGTGGTGTTTGACGATGAAGTTCCCAACTGCAAACAGAGTTGGGGTAATCAAAGGAGACCCGCAAGAATCAAAGGATTGTTACAAGGCGGAGTTGATTGAGGCCAGAAAGCATGAAAAGGCAAAGGATGTGGAGGCTCCTCTCCACATTTGCGAAGCCCCCTTAAAGCAATTAGGGCAAGGCCCCTGCACTGGAGAATATAACGATGCTCAAGAAGATATGGATCCGAGGAAGACCAGTGCAGGGGAAGAACGGGAAGCACCAGCTGAAGCTACTATCTTTTTTCAAGTTCACGATGATGACCCAGACAAGGTGCTGAAAATAGGCTCTCAACTGGACCACATGCTGCAGAAGGAATTAATTGTTTTTCTCAAAGAGAATCTAGATGTCTTCGCCTGGAATCATTCAGATATGTGTGGAATCTCACCCGAAATAATAGTTCATAAGATGAATATTGATCCAAGCATGGCACCAGTGAAGCAGAAAAGGCAGTTATAGGGACCCGAAAGATCTGAAGCTCTAAAAGAGGAAGTGGACAGGTTGATGAAGAATAATTTCATACGTGAATCCATGTATCCTAATTGGGTCCCCAACCCAGTTCTAGTAAAGAAATCGAATGGCAAATGGCGAGTGTGTATTGACTACTCCGATCTCAACAAAGCATGCCCGAAAGATAGTTTCCCTCTACCCCAAATCGATCAACTGGTTGATGCAACGGCAGGGCATGAGCTCTTGTCTTTTATGGATGCATATTTGGGCTATAATCAAATCATGATGCATGAAACAGATTAGGATAATACTAGCTTCATAACCGATCGAGGTTTGTATTGTTATAAAGTAATGCCATTTGGTTTAAAAAAATGCAGGTGCAACATAGCAGCGTCTGGTGAATTCAATGTTCAAAGCCCAGATTGGAAAGACCATGGAGGTCTATGTTGACGATATGTTGGTGAAGTCCAAAGAAGCAAAAGACTATATGGAGAACCTTGCCGAGATGTTTCATATTCTAAGAAGATACGGAATGAAGTTGAACCCTCTCAAGTGTTCGTTCGGAGTTGCTTCTGGGAAGTTTCTCGAGTTCATGGTCAATGCCTGGGGCATTGAGGCCAATCCAACTCAAGTAACAGCTCTACGGGAAATGCGGGCTCCGCGAACAAAGAAAGAACTTCAGAGCCTGAATTGAAAGGTGGTCGCCTTAAGTCATTTCATTTTTAAGGCAACGGATAGGTGCATTCCCCTCTTCGATGCATTGAAGAAGGAGAGGAAAAGTTTCCAGTGGACCCCTGAGTGCCAACAAGCATTTGAGGAGTTGATCAAGCATATGGAATCACCTCCAATGTTGTCGAAGCCTAAAGACGGAGAAAGTTTGTTCTTGTATCTCGCAATTTCATCCCATGCTCTAAGCGCAGCCCTAGTCTGAGAAGAAGAAAAGGTTCAGTGGCCACTGTATTACATCAGCAAGAGGTTTACCATGGCAGAACCGAATTATCCGAAGATAGAAAAGCTCGCATATGGTCTGCTCATCGCCTCTCAAAAGCTCAGGCTATACTTCCAATCCCACTTTATCAAAGACCTCACAGACCAGTCCATAAAGCAAGTATTATTCTGTCCAGAAACTTTGGGAAGATTGCTAAAGTGGAACATCGAACTCAGTCAATACGATATCACTTATCATCCCCGAAGAGCAATCAATGGGCAAGCTTTAGCCGATTTTATTGCTGAGTTCACCGATAGAGGAGAAGAGAAGGAGGAAACCGTCAAAGTAGTAACCAAATGGAAGCTATTCGTTGATGGAGCCAGAAATGACAACTGTGCAGGAGCAGGGATAGTATTCGAAACTCCGGAAGTACAATTGATATGTTGTGCTCTTCGATTCGAGTTTCCTGCGACCAATAATGAAGCTGGGTATGAAGCATTGATTGGAGGGTTGAGAGTCGCAAGAGAATTGAGTCTGAAAAGTTTGCTGATCTTTAGCGATTCACAACTTATGGTATCCCAAATCCAAGGAGAATTCCAGACTAAAGGAGGTAGACTTCCAGCTTATCTATGCAAGGCCAAAGAACTTCTTAACGGTTTGGAGTATTACACTATCTCTCACATTCCTAGAGAACAGAATATGAAAGCCGATTCTTTATCAAAGTTATCCAGCACCGGAGATCCTCAAACCTTCGGGCTAGTTCCTATTGAAACCTTATCTAATTCTAGTATTGAAGAAGCTGATGTGGACTGGGTTATGGAAGCTACCGCCGAGCCAGACTCATGGATGACCCCCATAAAAGATTATATACTCAATGAGACCCTCCCAGAAGATCCCAAAAGTCGCAAAAAGTTGCTCTAAAAGGCTCGCCTATATCTTGTTTAAGATAATCGCTTGTATACGAAAGGTTTCTCGACACCTTTGCTACGAAGTGTAACGAAGCAGGAATCCAAAGCAATCTTAGAAGAATTACATGAAGGAGACTGCGGAGGTCATGTAGGTGGACAAACTTTGGCCAAAAAAGTTCTGCGATATGGCTACTTCTGGCCCGATGTAAACCTAGACTCCATGATCTTCGCCAAGAAATGTGATCGATGTCGGAGATTTGCAAAGATTCCAAAAGTGCCTTCTACCGAATTGACCCAAATGGTTAGTCCGTGGCCATTTGCCATCTGGGGCATAGACTTGATTGGGGCATTACCTACTGCAAAATCCAGCTTCAAATACGCCATAGTTGCAGTAGATTACTTTACTAAATGGGCTGAAGCGGAACCTTTGGCAACCATCACGTCAAAGAAGGTGATTAACTTTGTCTTAAAGAACATCATATGCAGATTTGGGAATCCATAGAAAATTATCACCGACAATGGTACACAGTTCGAAAGTGATGAGTTCAAAGACTTTTGTGCTAAGTACCAAATTCAAAAGAGTTACGCAACAGTCACCCACACGCAGGCTGTAACAACCCGGAAAATCTGAGCCAATTTAAAAATTTTATTTTGGCGATTTTAATGAATTTTGATTATTTAAAATTAATATTTTAAATAATAACGACGAAAAATTTATTTAAATCGAATTGAAAATGAATAAATTTATTTTAATTATATAACGAGCCTGAAATGGCGCGGCAGTTCGAAAATTCGATTTCGAATTTCAAATGAATATACAGGATTCAAAATAAATCGGATTTGAACGAAACAAGAAATATTGGAATCTGTTGAATCATATCTTTCTAACGAGGCTAAGAAAATGAGAGATCACTTTAAAGGTTGAAAGATATGTCCAGTTTAAAATTCAGAAAGGTCGCTGTGGAATTTATATATATTTTAATATATATAAAGGCCCTAAAAATAGTCATTTTGCAAACGACCTCAGAATTCGACGAAACCACTTTTGTTGGATCCGGGAAGTCGAATTATTGTTAGGTTCCAAAGTTCATAATTTTCTGAATCAATATGTGAGCATGGCAAAGGAAAACGTGTTTTGTCAGTTTCAGTTAAATCTGATCGACCAGAAAATGGCCATTTTTCAAACGGTTTCAGAATTCGATGAAATCAGTTTTGTTAGGAACGTATCGACGATACGAAGCTAGAAATAATTTTTCTGGAATTTTTCGAGTCAGTATGTGGGAGTTAGTATGTGGGCCCGACAAATTAAAATGTGCGTTCAAAATAGAATTTGAATATTTTATATTTTAATTTGAAAAATAACAGACTGTAATAGTCGAATTGGCCTACGAAACATATCCCATTGTGTTTGGGATGTGGGTAATTAGCTAGGGACGACAGTCGTTGGGTTTGATTTCGAGATCGTGTGCAAAAACCCTATTTTAAAATTAAATAAAGTCTCGGCCAGTAGGAAAATCCATTCATTAAATAAAAAAATAAAAAAAAGAGATTTCTCTCTCCCTGTAAGCCGATCGACGACGGAATCATCTTCGCCACCTTCTCTCCTCTTTTCCGGCCGCCACACTCACCAGAACCACCCCCTTACTTTGGAACTTTTTGTTCATCTCGGTCTCCCCTTCAGATCCATATAGGATACCCCCACCATCATCGCCCCAGCCTCGAGATTCACGGCCTCAAAGACCCGCCGTCGAGACCCGTTTTTCTCCTCCGATCTGCCACCGAGTGGGGCCCACCTGACATCGATCTGCGCCCCTCCCGGAGCTCTTGGATGTGGCACAACCCGATTCCAAAATCGTGCCACCATTCGAGCGAAAATTGCAACCCTAGATTTGAACACTCAAAGGAAGGTAACGGCCTGAGCTTTTAATTAAAGGCCATAACACTATTAATTGTTGCAAATCATGATTTGGTATAAAAAATCATATCTTTTTCGTTTCTTGTCGAAATTCAGTGAAACAAGAGACGCCGGGACCGTGAGGACGTCTTCTACATTCTAGAAGAGACCGCGGATTTTCCTGAGGCTCAGGCTAGAGAGTCTCGAATCGGCGAGGACTATCTTTTGCCTCGTTTCATGACGGAAATCTAATTTCCAATATGACATGTGCGGTTCTGATTGTAAACCTATATATGGCGACATGATAGATGGCACCCATGCCGCCTAGGATTGATATTATGATTGATATTGTTTTTGAAACATATAAACACTAGTAATAATATCAAAAGTTCTTGATTTATACGTATCAAGCATATTTTAGCCAATATAAGGTAAAACTCTATCCTCCGGTTTGTGTTGCATTGTGTGATGGGACCTAAGTCTTATATTGGCTTCATTTTACTAAAAAGCATTGCGTTGTTTAAATAATCTACTTGTTTATGCACTGGCGATCACTGGAGTAAACCCGTTCCGCGAAAGCGGCGTGGTCCTATGATTCGCCTTATTATTGTTGTTTAAGCAGTTAAGTTGATTTCTCATTCCAGTCCCATGATTGACTCGTAGTTTTTTCACTTGCAAACTCGGGTGCCCCTATTTTCTACACGGGCGGCCGTGTATTCAGGTTTTAGCAGACTCATTTTGGATAGCTATGGAGCTGGAGCTAGAGCTGGACCTTATCATTTCTGTTTTACTGTTTCAGACACTGTTACGTATATTATGTTTGATTCCGCTGCAGACATTTTATATAAGCTGAAACTGTATTTTGTGCTAAGTATAATCCTATTATGCTGTATAACTCTGATGATTATGTTTATCCAGTGTATGTTGATGTTCATTATCTGTGTAATGATTTACTTCTGTTCTGCTGTTATTTGTTTATGTGTTATATTCCAAAGATTACCCTTGCCACCGTGACACGGGGGTTTGGGGTCATCACACGTGGTATCAGAGCTTTGGTTAATCTTAGCTCAGGAATATAACATATTTACGAACTCGTCAGAAATAGAACCAGTAGTGTTCTAAGACGAATAACTCATATAGATAGGATCAGTAAGGTCCTAGAATGAGTATAGCAGAATGAAATACACCCAGATAGACACATTTACATTCAAGTATATGTTTCTATGCTTTATAATGTCTTTTCTGTTGACCTGACACTTGATCTGCTATTTGCAGAAGTACTAGAAAATGAGTGTCAGAAACAGAAGAAGGAATGCAGAACTAGATATTGAAGTTCTATTCCAGAGATATCGAAATCTGCGTGGAGTACTATACTTGGGCAAAGAATCTATTATTGAAACTCAATCATGGATGCGCTCTACGGAGAAAATTTTCAAAGGTTTAAAGCTAAGAGATGATCAGAAAAATTACTGGCATCTTGGGCACTCAGAGACGAAGCTTTAATCTGGTGGGAAACTGTTATTAAGGATAATCCAGAAGGTACTATTACCTGGGATAGATTTAAAGAAGTTTACAGTGAAAGATTTATTTCTCCAGAAGCAACTGAACGGCTATATGATGAATTCTACTATCTGATACAAGGAGATATGACTATACCTGAATATAAGAAGAAATTCAATGAACTTTCTCGTTTTGCCCCGGAGCTAATTAAAAATCCAAAGTGGAAGAATCTAAGGTTTATTAGCGGGCTCCAAAGAAAGTATCAGAATAGTGTAATGGGACATGTGAAGCTCCCTTTTTGTAAAACGATGTACATGGCTTATCAGTATGAAGATCTCGATAAGAAAGGTATGTTGCGCTCCGAAGAGGAAATCAATTCTAGTAACAAAAGAAAGTTCGAAACTGATAACCCAGAGACAAGTACGAACTCTGAGGTTAGTAAGAATGCTAAAGTTAATCGGAAAAAGGTTAAATCTGAGAAAGAACCAGTAACGACTGCCATCTGTTCTAACTGCAATAAGCCAGGACATTTATCGATAAGTTGCAGATCTTTAAAGAAACAAGGAAAGGATGGATAGAAATCCAATAAGAAGGTTCAAGAGGGCAGAGGGTGCCATAAGTGCCACCAGGCTGGTCATATTGCAAAGAATTGTCCATTATCAAAGAAATCTGGGATGGTACAAGTGAATGAAGTAGCAGAAACTTCTGCACCCTCAGCTAGTCAGAAAAGGCCTGATGTTTTAGAAGGCACGCTTACTGTCAAAAATATTCTAGTTAAAGTACTGTTTGATACAGGTGCGTCAAAAAGCTTTATTGCAAGTAATGCGGTTAAGAAATTGGATTTAAACCTGAAAAAGCTCAAAGCACCCATCACTGTCCAAAATCCAGTAGGAGGTTCCATCAATCTTATTTGGGTTTGTGGAGTGCCCGTCTCTTTTTCCCTTCATCGGTTCCCTACCATCTCGATCGTTATGAATTTTACCGAATTTGATCTTATTTTGGGATTGGATTGGTTAACCAAATACGAAGCTGAGGTTAAATACGCCAAGAGAGTCGTTAAGGCAAGGACTAAATCAGGAAATTATATAACCATACCATGTGAAGGTCCGAATTCAGATAGAAAGGATTTTTGGTTAGCTCTCGATGTTTCTCCTGCTCAAATAGAACCTATTCCTGTCGTCATAGAGGATATTCAGGTCGCTAAAAAAGATATTCCTGTCGTCAAGAATTATGCGGATGTGTTCGAAGAAGTTGTCAGCTTACCTCTGCAAAGAGAAATTGATTTCAGGATCGATTTAGTACCAAACGCAAGGCCAGTGGTGCACGCCATTCAGAGAATGACTTTAAAGGAGAAAGAAGAATTAGATAATCAAACTCGACAGCTTGTATGGAAGGGTCTGATCAGGCCTAGTTTCTCTGACTGGGGAGCAGCTATGGTATTTGTTCCAAAGTCCGATGGTACACTCCGGTTAAGTGTGGATTACTGTGACCTGAATAAGCATACATTAAAGAACAAATATCGATTGCCGCGAATCGATGACTTATTGGACCGTTTGAATGGAGGACAAGTATTTTCACGAATGGACCTAGCTACAGGTTTCCATCAGCTTCGTATTGCCGAAGAGTGTGTTCCTTTAACAGCATTCAGAGGTCCCGATCTATTCTACGAGTGGTTAGTAATGCCGTTCGGCTTATGTAACGCTCCTGCTTACTTTGTCGATTTAATGAATAGAGTATTCCGTGGTGTATTGAATAAATTTGTACTGGTATTCATTGATGACATCCTAATCTTCTCTAAGTCAAAGGCTGAACATGAAAAACATTTGGAATAAGTTCTAGAGATTCTGAGAAAGAACATCTTGAAAGCAAAATTTTCCAAGTGTATATTCTGGCAAGACGAAGTGAAGTTTCTTGGCCACGTTGTATCAAAGGAAGGAATTTCTGTAGATCCCAGTAAAATTACAGCAATTCAAGATTGGAAACAACCTAGAACGCCCACAGAAGTCCGGAGTTTCCTTGGATTGGCTAGTTATTATCGGAAATTCGTTAAGGATTTTTCGAAGACATCCAGTCCATTAACACGACTTACTAAGAAACATTCGAGGTTTAAGTGGACTCCAGAATGTGAGACAGCTTTCCAGGATCTAAAATTAAAATTGACCACTGCTCCAGTGTTAACCATTATCGATGTCAACCAAGACTTGCAAGTCTAGACCGATGCTTCTATTACAGGCCTTGGTGCGGTATTAATCAAAAGAGGCCGAGTTGTTGCTTATGCGAGTCGTCAGTTGAAGCCGCATGAGAAGAATTATAAAACTCATGATCTTGAGTTATTGGCCATCGTGTTTGCCTTGAAAATTTGGAGACATCATCTTCTGGGTGAGAAGTTCGAGCTATATACCGATCATCAATCATTGAAATATTTATTCACCCAGAAAAACTTGAATCTGAGACAACGGCGTTGGCTAGAATTTCTTGCAGCATATGATCTTGATATTTTGTATACACCAGGAAAAGCCAATGTTGTGGCAGATGCGCTCAGCAGAAATAATGAAATCATCGCCAGTCTTATTCTTATGACTTCATTGATAGACAAAATCTCTGTCCTTCAAAAAGACGATGAATTTATACAAAGAAGGTGAACCCTCGAGTTTTCAGATTGATAACGAGGGAGTTCTGAGGTTAAATGGTCGAATTTGCATCCCGAATATTGCTGAGCTCCGAAGGGAAGTAATGGACGAATGTCATAAGTCCAAACTTAGTATCCATCCGGGAGTGTGCAAGATGTATAATGATCTCAAACGAACATTCTGGTGGAGGGCAATGAAAAGAGACATCTCTATATACGTTCGCAGGTGTTCTACTTGTCAACAAGTTAAAAGCAATCAGCAGAAACTGGCTGGATTGTTGCAACCGTTGGAAATTCCAAACTAGAAGTGGGAACAAATCTCTATGGACTTCATCGATGGTTTGCCCCGAACCAAGAAAGGAAATGACAATGTTTGGTGATCGTAGATCGTCTCACGAAGACCGCCCATTTCATACCTGTCAAATCCAACAGAACGGCTCAAAGTCTGGCACAAATTTATTTCAAGGAAATAGTTAAATTGCATGGAGTTCCCATGAGTATCGTTAGTGATTGTGACCCGATATTTGCTAGTAAATTCTGGAAAGCATTCCAGGTAGAGTTAGGAACAAAACTTAATCTGAGCACCGCATATCATCCTCAAAAAGACGGCCAAACTGAGAGGGTGAATCGTATTCTTGAAGATTTATTGCGGGCTTGTATTATTGACTTTGGCGGATCATGGGAAGACCACTTGCATTTGGCTGAGTTCTCATACAACAAAAGTTACCAAGCGAGCCTGAAAATGTCACCATTCGAAGCCTTTTATTGTAGACCATGCAGATCTCCCCCTTGTTGGGTTGAACCTAGCAATAGACTTGTATTGGGACCAAATATGATTCGCGACGCTTCTGAAAAAGTCGATTTGATTAAGAAACGATTACAAACAGCTCAAAGTCGACAGAAGAGATATGCTGATTCGAGAAGAAGAGATTTGGCTTTTTCTGTTGGTGACTATGTGTACTTAAGGGTTTCTCCAATGAGAGGAGTGATCCGATTTGGCAAAACTAGGAAGTTGGCGCCTAGATTTATTGGTCCATTTCCTATACTCGAACGGATTGGAACTCTCGCTTATAGAGTCCAATTACCTGACTGGTTGCCTGGAGTACATGATGTGTTTCACGTATCTCAACTTAGAAAACATGTACATGATCCGGACATGGTTGTGGAAGAAGCCTCTCAAGAGTTCTTGGAAATTACTCCAGAATTAGCTGTGAGAAGAGAGCCGATAAAGATTATTGGCAAGGAAACTAAAGAGCTGAGGAACAAGAAAGTTCACTTGGTTAAAGTTCAGTGGAGTGGAGATCCTCGAGACTATACTTGGGAAACTGAAGAGAGCATTAAGAAAGCTTATCCCAATTGCAGAATGGACATCTCTGATTAACTCTGGTGCAAGGTACATTTACCTTACTTTGCATTTCTGTCTTGTCTTCTACTTTACCATTGTTTTCTACTTTACTATGGTTGCTTATCATGGATGAAAAGTTTTAGGTATAAAAAAAATCTGATCTCAACACAAATATGATTTTTAAGTATATAAATTGGTTATTATACATTTGAAAAGTTAATCAACCTATTGATTGGTTTTTGTGTTGTGTGACTATTAACTAGACTAATTGAATGTTGAAATGATAGTGAATCTAACCAACATGAAAATAAAAGGTAAATTAAACCAAGTTGAATCAAGTATTGAACTATGTGAAAAAAAATTGATTGGAATGCATGCATACATGTACACATATATTTGTATGTAACTGAACAGGTCATAGCAGGTATGCAAAGAAAAGGAATAAAATTGTTTGCACGACAAATAGGTACACGTTTATTGTATTTCTTGGGGTTTAGATGATTTTATGAGCCGTATCGGCTAGCCGCTTGCCTTTTTCTTTTTCTTTTGGATTGGTGAGGGCTATGGTAGGCTATATGAAATATCCCGATGCTCCCGGTACAAAGGAGGTTATGGCGAAAGTTTTCAAGAATTTAGGGTGTTAACCAAATTTTTGAAAAGTTTGAAAGTTTTAGAAACTGAAAAGTCGAAAAACATAAGCCATAATTAAAATAAAGAAAGTTGTGTTGATTATAAAACAACTTTCGACTTCGTTCCTTTTTTAGGACGAAAAGATTTTAAGTGGGGGAGATTGTAACAACCAGGAAAATCTAAGCCAATTTAAAATTTTTATTTTGGCGATTTTAATGAATTTTGATTATTTAAAATTAATATTTTAAATAATAACGACGAAAAATTTATTTAAATCAAATTGAAAACGAATAAATTTCTTTTAATTATATAACGAGCCTGAAATGGCTTGGTAGTTCGAAAATTCGATTTCGAATTTCAAATGAATATACAGGATTCAAAATAAATCGGATTTGAACGAAACAAGAAATATTGGAATCTGTTGAATCATATCTTTCTAACGAGGCTAAGAAACTGAGAGATCACTTTAAAGGTTGAAAGATATGTCCAGTTTAAAATTCAGAAAGGTCGCTGTGGAATTTATATATATTTTAATATATATATATATATAAAGGCCCTAAAAATAGTCATTTTGCAAACGACCTCAGAATTCGACGAAACCACTTTTGTTGGATCCGGGACGTCGAATTATTGTTAGGTTCCAAAGTTCATAATTTTCTGAATCAATATGTGAGCGTGCCAAAGGAAAACGTGTTTTGTTAGTTTCAGTTAAATCTGATCGACCAGAAAATGGCCATTTTTCAAACGGTCTCAAAATTCGACGAAATCAGTTTTGTTAGGACCGTATCGTCGATACGAAGCTAGAAATATTTTTTCTGGAGTTTTTCGAGTCAGTATGTGGGCTCGGAAAATTAAAATGTACGTTCAAAATAGAATTTGAATGTTTTATATTTTAATTTGAAGAATAACTGACTGTAACAGTCGAATTGGCCTACGAAACATATCCCATTATGTTTGGGATGAGGGTAATTAGCTAAGAACGACAGTCGTTAGGTTTGATTTCGAGATCGTGTGCAAAAACCCTATTTTAAAATTAAATAAAGTCTCGGCCAATAGGAAAATCCATTCATTAAAAAAAAAAATAAAAAAATAGATTTCTCTCTCCCCTTAAGCCGATCGACGACGGAATCAGCTTCGCTACCTTCTCTCCTCTTTTCCGGCCGCCACACTCACCAGAACCACCCCCTACTTTGGAACTTTTTGTAGATCTCGGTCTCCCCTTCAGATCCATATAGGATACCCCCACCATCATCGCCCCAGCCTCGAGATTCACGGCCTCAAAGACCCGCCGTCGAGACCCGTTTTTCTCCTCCGATCTGCCATCGAGTGGGGCCCACTTGGCATCGATCCGCGCGCCTCCCGGAGCTCTTGGATGTGGTGCAACCCGATTCCAACATCGTGTGACCATTCGAGCGAAAATTGCAACCCTAGATTTGAACACTCAAAGAGAGGTAACGGCCTGAGCTTTTAATTAAAGGCCATAACACTTTTAAGTGTTGCAAATCATGATTTGGTATAAAAAATCATATCTTTTTCGTTTCTTGTCGAAATTCAGTGAAACAAGAGACGCCGGGACCGTGAGGACGTCTTCTACATTCTAGAAGAGACCGCGGATTTTCCTGAGGCTCAGGCTAGAGAGTCTCGAATCGGTGAGGACTATCTTTTGCCTCGTTTCATGACGGAAATCCAATTTCCAATATGACATGTGCGGTTCTGATTGTAAACCTATATATGGCGACATGATAGATGGCACCCATGCCGCCTAGGATTGATATTATGATTGATATTGTTTTTGAAACATATAAACACTAGTAATAATATCAAAAGTTCTTGATTTATACGTATCAAGCATATTTTAGCCAATATAAGGTAAAACTCTATCCTCCGGTTTGTGTTGCATTGTATGATGGGACCTGAGTCTTATATTGGCTTCATTTTACTAAAAAGCATTGCGTTGTTTAAATAATCTACTTGTTTATGCACTGGCGATCACTGGAGTAAACCCGTTCCGCGAAAGCGGCGTGGTCCTATGATTCGCCTTATTATTGTTGTTTAAGCAGTTAAGTTGATTTCTCATTCCAGTCCCATGATTGACTCGTAGTTTTTTCACTTGCAAACTCGGGTGCCCCTATTTTCTACACGGGCGGCCGTGTATTCAGGTTTTAGCAGACTCATTTTGGATAGCTATGGAGCTGGAGCTAGAGCTGGACCTTATCATTTCTGTTTTACTGTTTCAGACACTGTTACGTATATTATGTTTGATTCCGCTGCAGACGTTTTATATAAGCTGAAACTGTATTTTGTGCTAAGTATGATCCTATTATGCTGTATAACTCTGATGATTATGTTTATCCAGTGTATGTTGATGTTCATTATCTGTGTAATGATTTACTTCTGTTCTGCTGTTATTTGTTTATGTGTTATATTCCAAAGATTACCCTTGCCACCGTGACACGGGGGTTTGGGGTCATCACACGTGGTATCAGAGCTTTGGTTAATCTTAGCTCAGGAATATAACATATTTACGAACTCGTCAGAAATAGAACCAGTAGTGTTCTAAGACGAATAACTCATATAGATAGGATCAGTAAGGTCCTAGAATGAGTAAAGCAGAATGAAATACACCCAGATAGACACATTTACATTCAAGTATATGTTTCTATGCTTTATAATGTCTTTTCTGTTGACCTGACACATGATCTGCTATTTGCAGAAGTACTAGAAAATGAGTGTCAGAAACAGAAGAAGGAATGCAGAACTAGATATTGAAGTTCTATTCCAGAGATATCGAAATCTACGTGGAGTACTATACTTGGGCAAAGAATCTATTATTGAAACTCAATCATGGATGCGCTCTACGGAGAAAATTTTCAAAGGTTTAAAGCTAAGAGATGATCAGAAAAATTACTGGCATCTTGGGCACTCAGAGACGAAGCTTTAATCTGGTGGGAAACTGTTATTAAGGATAATACAGAAGGTACTATTACCTGGGATAGATTTAAAGAAGTTTACAGTGAAAGATTTATTTCTCCAGAAGCAACTGAACGGCTATATGATGAATTCTACTATCTGATACAAGGAGATATGACTATACCTGAATATAAGAAGAAATTCAATGAACTTTCTCGTTTTGCCCCAGAGCTAATTAAAAATCCAAAGTGGAAGAATCTAAGGTTTATTAGCGGGCTCCAAAGAAAGTATCAGAATAGTGTAATGGGACATGTGAAGCTCCCTTTTTGTAAAACGATGTACATGGCTTATCAGTATGAAGATCTCGATAAGAAAGGTATGTTGCGCTCCGAAGAGGAAATCAATTCTAGTAACAAAAGAAAGTTCGAAACTGATAACCCAGAGACAAGTACGAACTCTGAGGTTAGTAAGAATGCTAAAGTTAATCGGAAAAAGGTTAAATCTGAGAAAGAACCAGTAACGACTGCCATCTGTTCTAACTGCAATAAGCCAGGACATTTATCGATAAGTTGCAAATCTTTAAAGAAACAAGGAAAGGATGGATAGAAATCCAATAAGAAGGTTCAAGAGGGCAGAGGGTGCCATAAGTGCCACCAGGCTGGTCATATTGCAAAGAATTGTCCATTATCAAAGAAATCTGGGATGGTACAAGTGAATGAAGTAGCAGAAACTTCTGCACCCTCAGCTAGTCAGAAAAGGCCTGATGTTTTAGAAGGCACGCTTACTGTCAAAAATATTCTAGTTAAAGTACTGTTTGATACAGGTGCGTCAAAAAGCTTTATTGCAAGTAATGCGGTTAAGAAATTGGATTTAAACCTGAAAAAGCTCAAAGCACCCATCACTGTCCAAAATCCAGTAGGAGGTTCCATCAATCTTATTTGGGTTTGTGGAGTGCCCGTCTCTTTTTCCCTTCATCGGTTCCCTACCATCTCGATCGTTATGAATTTTACCGAATTTGATCTTATTTTGGGATTGGATTGGTTAACCAAATACGAAGCTGAGGTTAAATACGCCAAGAGAGTCGTTAAGGCAAGGACTAAATCAGGAAATTATATAACCATACCATGTGAAGGTCCGAATTCAGATAGAAAGGATTTTTGGTTAGCTCTCGATGTTTCTCCTGCTCAAATAGAACCTATTCCTGTCGTCATAGAGGATATTCAGGTCGCTAAAAAAGATATTCCTGTCGTCAAGAATTATGCGGATGTGTTCGAAGAAGTTGTCAGCTTACCTCTGCAAAGAGAAATTGATTTCAGGATCGATTTAGTACCAAACGCAAGGCCAGTGGTGCACGCCATTCAGAGAATGACTTTAAAGGAGAAAGAAGAATTAGATAATCAAACTCGACAGCTTGTATGGAAGGGTCTGATCAGGCCTAGTTTCTCTGACTGGGGAGCAGCTATGGTATTTGTTCCAAAGTCCGATGGTACACTCCGGTTATGTGTGGATTACTGTGACCTGAATAAGCAAACATTAAAGAACAAATATCCATTGCCGCGAATCGATGACTTATTGGACCGTTTGAATGGAGGAAAAGTATTTTCACGAATGGACCTAGCTACAGGTTTCCATCAGCTTCGTATTGCCGAAGAGTGTGTTCCTTTAACAGCATTCAGAGGTCCCGATCTATTCTACGAGTGGTTAGTAATGCCGTTCGGCTTATGTAACGCTCCTGCTTACTTTGTCGATTTAATGAATAGAGTATTCCGTGGTGTATTGAATAAATTTGTACTGGTATTCATTGATGACATCCTAATCTTCTCTAAGTCAAAGGCTGAACATGAAAAACATTTGGAACAAGTTCTAGAGATTCTGAGAAAGAACATCTTGAAAGCAAAATTTTCCAAGTGTATATTCTGGCAAGACGAAGTGAAGTTTCTTGGCCACGTTGTATCAAAGGAAGGAATTTCTGTAGATCCCAGTAAAATTACAGCAATTCAAGATTGGAAACAACCTAGAACGCCCACAGAAGTCCGGAGTTTCCTTGGATTGGCTAGTTATTATCGGAAATTCGTTAAGGATTTTTCGAAGACATCCAATCCATTAACATGACTTACTAAGAAACATTCGAGGTTTAAGTGGACTCCAGAATGTGAGACAGCTTTCCAGGATCTAAAATTAAAATTGACCACTGCTCCAGTGTTAACCATTATCGATGTCAACCAAGACTTGCAAGTCTAGACCGATGCTTCTATTACAGGCCTTGGTGCGGTATTAATCAAAAGAGGCCGAGTTGTTGCTTATGCGAGTCGTCAGTTGAAGCCGCATGAGAAGAATTATAAAACTCATGATCTTGAGTTATTGGCCATCGTGTTTGCCTTGAAAATTTGGAGACATCATCTTCTGGGTGAGAAGTTCGAGCTATATACCGATCACCAATCATTGAAATATTTATTCACCCAGAAAGACTTGAATCTGAGACAACGGCGTTGGCTAGAATTTCTTGCAGCATATGATCTTGATATTTTGTATACACCAGGAAAAGCCAATGTTGTGGCAGATGCGCTCAGCAGAAATAATGAAATCATCGCCAGTCTTATTCTTATGACTTCATTGATAGACAAAATCTCTGTCCTTCAAAAATACGATGAATTTATACAAAGGATTAGCAAGAAAATCAAAGAAGGTGAACCCTCGAGTTTTCAGATTGATAACGAGGGAGTTCTGAGGTTAAATGGTCGAATTTGCATCCCGAATATTGCTGAGCTCCGAAGGGAAGTAATGGACGAATGTCATAAGTCCAAACTTAGTATCCATCCGGGAGTGTGCAAGATGTATAATGATCTCAAACGAACATTCTGGTGGAGGGCAATGAAAAGAGACATCTCTATATACGTTCGCAGGTGTTCTACTTGTCAACAAGTTAAAAGCAATCAGCAGAAACTGGCTGGATTGTTGCAACCGTTGGAAATTCCAAACTAGAAGTGGGAACAAATCTCTATGGACTTCATCGATGGTTTGCCCCGAACCAAGAAAGGAAATGACAATGTTTGGTGATCGTAGATCGTCTCACGAAGACCGCCCATTTCATACCTGTCAAATCCAACAGAACGGCTCAAAGTATGGCACAAATTTATTTCAAGGAAATAGTTAAATTGCATGGAGTTCCCATGAGTATCGTTAGTGATTGTGACCCGATATTTGCTAGTAAATTCTGGAAAGCATTCCAGGTAGAGTTAGGAACAAAACTTAATCTGAGCACCGCATATCATCCTCAAAAAGACGGCCAAACTGAGAGGGTGAATCGTATTCTTGAAGATTTATTGCGGGCTTGTATTATTGACTTTGGCGGATCATGGGAAGACCACTTGCATTTGGCTGAGTTCTCATACAACAAAAGTTACCAAGCAAGCCTGAAAATGTCACCATTCGAAGCCTTTTATTGTAGACCATGCAGATCTCCCCCTTGTTGGGTTGAACCTAGCAATAGACTTGTATTGGGACCAAATATGATTCGCGACGCTTCTGACAAAGTCGATTTGATTAAGAAACGATTACAAATAGCTCAAAGTCGACAGAAGAGATATGCTGATTCGAGAAGAAGAGATTTGGCTTTTTCTGTTGGTGACTATGTGTACTTAAGGGTTTCTCCAATGAGAGGAGTGATCCGATTTGGCAAAACTAGGAAGTTGGCGCCTAGATTTATTGGTCCATTTCCTATACTCGAACGGATTGGAACTCTCGCTTATAGAGTACAATTACCTGACTGGTTGCCTGGAGTACATGATGTGTTTCACGTATCTCAACTTAGAAAACATGTACATGATCCGGACTTGGTTTTTGAAGAAGCCTCTCAAGAGTTCTTGGAAATTACTCCAGAATTAGCTGTGAGAAGAGAGCCGATAAAGATTATTGGCAAGGAAACTAAAGAGCTGAGGAACAAGAAAGTTCACTTGGTTAAAGTTCAGTGGAGTGGAGATCCTCGAGACTATACTTGGGAAACTGAAGAGAGCATTAAGAAAGCTTATCCCAATTGCAGAATGGACATCTCTGATTAACTCTGGTGCAAGGTACATTTACCTTACTTTGCATTTCTGTCTTGTCTTCTACTTTACCATTGTTTTCTACTTTACTATGGTTGCTTATCATGGATGAAAAGTTTTAGGTATAAAAAAAATCTGATCTCAACACAAATATGATTTTTAAGTATATAAATTGGTTATTATACATTTGAAAAGTTAATCAACCTATTGATTGGTTTTTGTGTTGTGTGACTATTAACTAGACTAATTGAATGTTGAAATGATAGTGAATCTAACCAACATGAAAATAAAAGGTAAATTAAACCAAGTTGAATCAAGTATTGAACTATGTGAAAAAAAATTGATTGGAATGCATGCATACATGTACACATATATTTGTATGTAACTGAACAGGTCATAGCAGGTATGCAAAGAAAAGGAATAAAATTGTTTGCCCGACAAATAGGTACACGTTTATTGTATTTCTTGGGGTTTAGATGATTTTATGAGCCGTATCGGCTAGCCGCTTGCCTTTTTCTTTTTCTTTTGGATTGGTGAGGGCTATGGTAGGCTATATGAAATATCCCGATGCTCCCGGTACAAAGGAGGTTATGGCGAAAGTTTTCAAGAATTTAGGGTGTTAACCAAATTTTTGAAAAGTTTGAAAGTTTTAGAAACTGAAAAGTCGAAAAACATAAGCCATAATTAAAATAAAGAAAGTTGTGTTGATTATAAAACAACTTTCGACTTTGTTCCTTTTTTAGGACGAAAAGATTTTAAGTGGGGGAGATTGTAACAACCAGGAAAATCTAAGCCAATTTAAAAATTTTATTTTGGCGATTTTAATGAATTTTGATTATTTAAAATTAATATTTTAAATAATAACGACGAAAAATTTATTTAAATCGAATTGAAAACGAATAAATTTCTTTTAATTATATAACGAGCCTGAAATGGCTTGGTAGTTCGAAAATTCGATTTCGAATTTCAAATGAATATACAGGATTCAAAATAAATCGGATTTGAACGAAACAAGAAATATTGGAATCTGTTGAATCATATCTTTCTAACGAGGCTAAGAAACTGAGAGATCACTTTAAAGGTTGAAAGATATGTCCAGTTTAAAATTCAGAAAGGTCGCTGTGGAATTTATATATATTTTAATATATATATAAAGGCCCTAAAAATAGTCATTTTGCAAACGACCTCAGAATTCGACGAAACCACTTTTGTTGGATCCGGGACGTCGAATTATTGTTAGGTTCCAAAGTTCATAATTTTCTGAATCAATATGTGAGCGTGCCAAAGGAAAACGTGTTTTGTTAGTTTCAGTTAAATCTGATCGACCAGAAAATGGCCATTTTTCAAACGGTCTCAAAATTCGACGAAATCAGTTTTGTTAGGACCGCATCGTCGATACGAAGCTAGAAATATTTTTTCTGGAGTTTTTCGAGTCAGTATGTGGGCTCGGAAAATTAAAATGTACGTTCAAAATAGAATTTGAATGTTTTATATTTTAATTTGAAGAATAACTGACTGTAACAGTCGAATTGGCCTACGAAACATATCCCATTATGTTTGGGATGAGGGTAATTAGCTAAGAACGACAGTCGTTGGGTTTGATTTCGAGATCGTGTGCAAAAACCCTATTTTAAAATTAAATAAAGTCTCGGCCAATAGGAAAATCCATTCATTAAATAAAAAAATAAAAAAATAGATTTCTCTCTCCCCTTAAGCCGATCGACGACGGAATCAGCTTCGCTACCTTCTCTCCTCTTTTCCGGCCGCCACACTCACCAGAACCACCCCCTACTTTGGAACTTTTTGTAGATCTCGGTCTCCCCTTCAGATCCATATAGGATACCCCCACCATCATCACCCCAGCCTCGAGATTCACGGCCTCAAAGACCCGCCGTCGAGACCCGTTTTTCTCCTCCGATCTGCCATCGAGTGGGGCCCACTTGGCATCGATCCGCGCGCCTCCCGGAGCTCTTGGATGTGGTGCAACCCGATTCCAACATCGTGCGACCATTCGAGCGAAAATTGCAACCCTAGATTTGAACACTCAAAGAGAGGTAACGGCCTGAGCTTTTAATTAAAGGCCATAACACTTTTAAGTGTTGCAAATCATGATTTGGTATAAAAAATCATATCTTTTTCGTTTCTTGTCGAAATTCAGTGAAACAAGAGACGCCGGGACCGTGAGGACGTCTTCTACATTCTAGAAGAGACCGCGGATTTTCCTGAGGCTCAGGCTAGAGAGTCTCGAATCGGTGAGGACTATCTTTTGCCTCGTTTCATGACGGAAATCCAATTTCCAATATGACATGTGCGGTTCTGATTGTAAACCTATATATGGCGACATGATAGATGGCACCCATGCCGCCTAGGATTGATATTATGATTGATATTGTTTTTGAAACATATAAACACTAGTAATAATATCAAAAGTTCTTGATTTATACGTATCAAGCATATTTTAGCCAATATAAGGTAAAACTCTATCCTCCGGTTTGTGTTGCATTGTGTGATGGGACCTGAGTCTTATATTGGCTTCATTTTACTAAAAAGCATTGCGTTGTTTAAATAATCTACTTGTTTATGCACTGGCGATCACTGGAGTAAACCCGTTCCGCGAAAGCGGCGTGGTCCTATGATTCGCCTTATTATTGTTGTTTAAGCAGTTAAGTTGATTTCTCATTCCAGTCCCATGATTGACTCGTAGTTTTTTCACTTGCAAACTCGGGTGCCCCTATTTTCTACACGGGCGGCCGTGTATTCAGGTTTTAGCAGACTCATTTTGGATAGCTATGGAGCTGGAGCTAGAGCTGGACCTTATCATTTCTGTTTTACTGTTTCAGACACTGTTACGTATATTATGTTTGATTCCGCTGCAGACGTTTTATATAAGCTGAAACTGTATTTTGTGCTAAGTATGATCCTATTATGCTGTATAACTCTGATGATTATGTTTATCCAGTGTATGTTGATGTTCATTATCTGTGTAATGATTTACTTCTGTTCTGCTGTTATTTGTTTATTTGTTATATTCCAAAGATTACCCTTGCCACCGTGACACGGGGGTTTGGGGTCATCACACGTGGTATCAGAGCTTTGGTTAATCTTAGCTCAGGAATATAACATATTTACGAACTCGTCAGAAATAGAACCAGTTGTGTTCTAAGACTAATAACTCATATAGATAGGATCAGTAAGGTCCTAGAATGAGTATAGCAGAATGAAATACACCCAGATAGACACATTTACATTCAAGTATATGTTTCTATGCTTTATAATGTCTTTTCTGTTGACCTGACACTTGATCTGCTATTTGCAGAAGTACTAGAAAATGAGTGTCAGAAACAGAAGAAGGAATGCAGAACTAGATATTGAAGTTCTATTCCAGAGATATCGAAATCTGCGTGGAGTACTATACTTGGGCAAAGAATCTATTATTGAAACTCAATCATGGATGCGCTCTACGGAGAAAATTTTCAAAGGTTTAAAGCTAAGAGATGATCAGAAAAATTACTGGCATCTTGGGCACTCAGAGACGAAGCTTTAATCTGGTAGGAAACTGTTATTAAGGATAATCCAGAAGGTACTATTACCTGGGATAGATTTAAAGAAGTTTACAGTGAAAGATTTATTTCTCCAGAAGCAACTGAACGGCTATATGATGAATTCTACTATCTGATACAAGGAGATATGACTATACCTGAATATAAGAAGAAATTCAATGAACTTTCTCGTTTTGCCCCGGAGCTAATTAAAAATCCAAAGTGGAAGAATCTAAGGTTTATTAGCGGGCTCCAAAGAAAGTATCAGAATAGGGTAATGGGACATGTGAAGCTCCCTTTTTGTAAAACGATGTACATGGCTTATCAGTATGAAGATCTCGATAAGAAAGGTATGTTGCGCTCCGAAGAGGAAATCAATTCTAGTAACAAAAGAAAGTTCGAAACTAATAACCCAGAGACAAGTACGAACTCTGAGGTTAGTAAGAATGCTAAAGTTAATCGGAAAAAGGTTAAATCTGAGAAAGAACCAGTAACGACTGCCATCTGTTCTAACTGCAATAAGCCAGGACATTTATCGATAAGTTGCAGATCTTTAAAGAAACAAGGAAAGGATGGATAGAAATCCAATAATAAGGTTCAAGAGGGCAGAGGGTGCCATAAGTGCCACCAGGCTGGTCATATTGCAAAGAATTGTCCATTATCAAAGAAATCTGGGATGGTACAAGTGAATGAAGTAGCAGAAACTTCTGCACCCTCAGCTAGTCAGAAAAGGCCTGATGTTTTAGAAGGCACGCTTACTGTCAAAAATATTCTAGTTAAAGTACTGTTTGATACAGGTGCGTCAAAAAGCTTTATTGCAAGTAATGCGGTTAAGAAATTGGATTAAAACCTGAAAAAGCTCAAAGCACCCATCACTGTCCAAAATCCAGTAGGAGGTTCCATCAATCTTATTTGGGTTTGTGGAGTGCCCGTCTCTTTTTCCCTTCATCGGTTCCCTACCATCTCGATCGTTATGAATTTTACCGAATTTGATCTTATTTTGGGATTGGATTGGTTAACCAAATACGAAGCTGAGGTTAAATACGCCAAGAGAGTCGTTAAGGCAAGGACTAAATCAGGAAATTATATAACCATACCATGTGAAGGTCCGAATTCAGATAGAAAGGATTTTTGGTTAGCTCTCGATGTTTCTCCTGCTCAAATAGAACCTATTCCTGTCGTCATAGAGGATATTCAGGTCGCTAAAAAAGATATTCCTGTCGTCAAGAATTATGCGGATGTGTTCGAAGAAGTTGTCAGCTTACCTCTGCAAAGAGAAATTGATTTCAGGATCGATTTAGTACCAAACGCAAGGCCAGTGGTGCACGCCATTCAGAGAATGACTTTAAAGGAGAAAGAAGAATTAGATAATCAAACTCGACAGCTTGTATGGAAGGGTCTGATCAGGCCTAGTTTCTCTGACTGGGAAGCAGCTATGGTATTTGTTCCAAAGTCCGATGGTACACTCCGGTTATGTGTGGATTACTGTGACCTGAATAAGCAAACATTAAAGAACAAATATCCATTGCCGCGAATCGATGACTTATTGGACCGTTTGAATGGAGGATAAGTATTTTCACGAATGGACCTAGCTACAGGTTTCCATCAGCTTCGTATTGCCGAAGAGTGTGTTCCTTTAACAGCATTCAGAGGTCCCGATCTATTCTACGAGTGGTTAGTAATGCCGTTCGGCTTATGTAACGCTCCTGCTTACTTTGTCGATTTAATGAATAGAGTATTCCGTGGTGTATTGAATAAATTTGTACTGGTATTCATTGATGACATCCTAATCTTCTCTAAGTCAAAGGCTGAACATGAAAAACATTTGGAACAAGTTCTAGAGATTCTGAGAAAGAACATCTTGAAAGCAAAATTTTCCAAGTGTATATTCTGGCAAGACGAAGTGAAGTTTCTTGGCCACGTTGTATCAAAGGAAGGAATTTCTGTAGATCCCAGTAAAATTACAGCAATTCAAGATTGGAAACAACCTAGAACGCCCACAGAAGTCCGGAGTTTCCTTGGATTGGCTAGTTATTATCGGAAATTCGTTAAGGATTTTTCGAAGACATCCAGTCCATTAACACGACTTACTAAGAAACATTCGAGGTTTAAGTGGACTCCAGAATGTGAGACAGCTTTCCAGGATCTAAAATTAAAATTGACCACTGCTCCAGTGTTAACCATTATCGATGTCAACCAAGACTTGCAAGTCTAGACCGATGCTTCTATTACAGGCCTTGGTGCGGTATTAATCAAAAGAGGCCGAGTTGTTGCTTATGCGAGTCGTCAGTTGAAGCCGCATGAGAAGAATTATAAAACTCATGATCTTGAGTTATTGGCCATCGTGTTTGCCTTGAAAATTTGGAGACATCATCTTCTGGGTGAGAAGTTCGAGCTATATACCGATCATCAATCATTGAAATATTTATTCACCCAGAAAGACTTGAATCTGAGACAACGGCGTTGGCTAGAATTTCTTGCAGCATATGATCTTGATATTTTGTATACACCAGGAAAAGCCAATGTTGTGGCAGATGCGCTCAGCAGAAATAATGAAATCATCGCCAGTCTTATTCTTATGACTTCATTGATAGACAAAATCTCTGTCCTTCAAAAAGACGATGAATTTATACAAAGGATTAGCAAGAAAATCAAAGAAGGTGAACCCTCGAGTTTTCAGATTGATAACGAGGGAGTTCTGAGGTTAAATGGTCGAATTTGCATCCCGAATATTGCTGAGCTCCGAAGGGAAGTAATGGACGAATGTCATAAGTCCAAACTTAGTATCCATCCGGGAGTGTGCAAGATGTATAATGATCTCAAACGAACATTCTGGTGGAGGGCAATGAAAAGAGACATCTCTATATACGTTCGCAGGTGTTCTACTTGTCAACAAGTTAAAAGCAATCAGCAGAAACTGGCTGGATTGTTGCAACCGTTGGAAATTCCAAACTAGAAGTGGGAACAAATCTCTATGGACTTCATCGATGGTTTGCCCCGAACCAAGAAAGGAAATGACAATGTTTGGTGATCGTAGATCGTCTCACGAAGACCGCCCATTTCATACCTGTCAAATCCAACAGAACGGCTCAAAGTCTAGCACAAATTTATTTCAAGGAAATAGTTAAATTGCATGGAGTTCCCATGAGTATCGTTAGTGATTGTGACCCGATATTTGCTAGTAAATTCTGGAAAGCATTCCAGGTAGAGTTAGGAACAAAACTTAATCTGAGCACCGCATATCATCCTCAAAAAGACGGCCAAACTGAGAGGGTGAATCGTATTCTTGAAGATTTATTGCGGGCTTGTATTATTGACTTTGGCGGATCATGGGAAGACCACTTGCATTTGGCTGAGTTCTCATACAACAAAAGTTACCAAGCGAGCCTGAAAATGTCACCATTCGAAGCCTTTTATTGTAGACCATGCAGATCTCCCCCTTGTTGGGTTGAACCTAGCAATAGACTTGTATTGGGACCAAATATGATTCGCGACGCTTCTGACAAAGTCGATTTGATTAAGAAACGATTACAAACAGCTCAAAGTCGATAGAAGAGATATGCTGATTCGAGAAGAAGAGATTTGGCTTTTTCTGTTGGTGACTATGTGTACTTAAGGGTTTCTCCAATGAGAGGAGTGATCCGATTTGGCAAAACTAGGAAGTTGGCGCCTAGATTTATTGGTCCATTTCCTATACTCCAACGGATTGGAACTCTCGCTTATAGAGTACAATTACCTGACTGGTTGCCTGGAGTACATGATGTGTTTCACGTATCTCAACTTAGAAAACATGTACATGATCCGGACTTGGTTGTGGAAGAAGCCTCTCAAGAGTTCTTGGAAATTACTCCAGAATTAGCTGTGAGAAGAGAGCCGATAAAGATTATTGGCAAGGAAACTAAAGAGCTGAGGAACAAGAAAGTTCACTTGGTTAAAGTTCAGTGGAGTGGAGATCCTCGAGACTATACTTGGGAAACTGAAGAGAGCATTAAGAAAGCTTATCCCAATTGCAGAATGGACATCTCTGATTAACTCTGGTGCAAGGTACATTTACCTTACTTTGCATTTCTGTCTTGTCTTCTACTTTACCATTGTTTTCTACTTTACTATGGTTGCTTATCATGGATGAAAAGTTTTAGGTATAAAAAAAATCTGATCTCAACACAAATATGATTTTTAAGTATATAAATTGGTTATTATACATTTGAAAAGTTAATCAACCTATTGATTGGTTTTTGTGTTGTGTGACTATTAACTAGACTAATTGAATGTTGAAATGATAGTGAATCTAACCAACATGAAAATAAAAGGTAAATTAAACCAAGTTGAATCAAGTATTGAACTATGTGAAAAAAAATTGATTGGAATGCATGCATACATGTACACATATATTTGTATGTAACTGAACAGGTCATAGCAGGTATGCAAAGAAAAGGAATAAAATTGTTTGCCCGACAAATAGGTACACGTTTATTGTATTTCTTGGGGTTTAGATGATTTTATGAGCCATATCGGCTAGCCGCTTGCCTTTTTCTTTTTCTTTTGGATTGGTGAGGGCTATGGTAGGCTATATGAAATATCCCGATGCTCCCGGTACAAAGGAGGTTATGGCGAAAGTTTTCAAGAATTTAGGGTGTTAACCAAATTTTTGAAAAGTTTGAAAGTTTTAGAAACTGAAAAGTCGAAAAACATAAGCCATAATTAAAATAAAGAAAGTTGTGTTGATTATAAAACAACTTTCGACTTCGTTCCTTTTTTAGGACGAAAAGATTTTAAGTGGGGGAGATTGTAACAACCAGGAAAATCTAAGCCAATTTAAAATTTTTATTTTGGCGATTTTAATGAATTTTGATTATTTAAAATTAATATTTTAAATAATAACGACGAAAAATTTATTTAAATCGAATTGAAAACGAATAAATTTCTTTTAATTATATAACGAGCCTGAAATGGCTTGGTAGTTCGAAAATTCGATTTCGAATTTCAAATGAATATACAGGATTCAAAATAAATCGGATTTGAACGAAACAAGAAATATTGGAATCTGTTGAATCATATCTTTCTAACGAGGCTAAGAAACTGAGAGATCACTTTAAAGGTTGAAAGATATGTCCAGTTTAAAATTCAGAAAGGTCGCTGTGGAATTTATATATATATTAATATATATATATATAAAGGCCCTAAAAATAGTCATTTTGCAAACGACCTCAGAATTCGACGAAACCACTTTTGTTGGATCCGGGACGTCGAATTATTATTAGGTCCCAAAGTTCATAATTTTCTGAATCAATATGTGAGCGTGCCAAAGGAAAACGTGTTTTGTTAGTTTCAGTTAAATCTGATCGACCAGAAAATGGCCATTTTTCAAACGGTCTCAAAATTCGACGAAATCAGTTTTGTTAGGACCGTATCGTCGATACGAAGCTAGAAATATTTTTTCTGGAGTTTTTCGAGTCAGTATGTGGGCTCGGAAAATTAAAATGTACGTTCAAAATAGAATTTGAATGTTTTATATTTTAATTTGAAGAATAACTGACTGTAACAGTCGAATTGGCCTACGAAACATATCCCATTATGTTTGGGATGAGGGTAATTAGCTAAGAACGACAGTCATTGGGTTTGATTTCGAGATCGTGTGCAAAAACCCTATTTTAAAATTAAATAAAGTCTCGGCCAATAGGAAAATCCATTCATTAAATAAAAAAATAAAAAAAATAGATTTCTCTCTCCCCTTAAGCCGATCGACGACGGAATCAGCTTCGCTACCTTCTCTCCTCTTTTCCGGCCGCCACACTCACCAGAACCACCCCCTACTTTGGAACTTTTTGTAGATCTCGGTCTCCCCTTCAGATCCATATAGGATACCCCCACCATCATCGCCCCAGCCTCGAGATTCACGGCCTCAAAGACCCGCCGTCGAGACCCGTTTTTCTCCTCCGATCTGCCATCGAGTGGGGCCCACTTGGCATCGATCCGCGCGCCTCCCGGAGCTCTTGGATGTGGTGCAACCCGATTCCAACATCGTGCGACCATTCGAGCGAAAATTGCAACCCTAGATTTGAACACTCAAAGAGAGGTAACGGCCTGAGCTTTTAATTAAAGGCCATAACACTTTTAAGTGTTGCAAATCATGATTTGGTATAAAAAATCATATCTTTTTCGTTTCTTGTCGAAATTCAGTGAAATAAGAGACGCCGGGACCGTGAGGACGTCTTCTACATTCTAGAAGAGACCGCGGATTTTCCTGAGGCTCAGGCTAGAGAGTCTCGAATCGGTGAGGACTATCTTTTGCCTCGGGTCATGACGGAAATCCAATTTCCAATACGACATGTGCGGTTCTGATTGTAAACCTATATATGGCGACATGATAGATGGTACCCATGCCGCCTAGGATTGATATTATGATTGATATTGTTTTTGAAACATATAAACACTAGTAATAATATCAAAAGTTCTTAATTTATACGTATCAAGCATATTTTGGCCAATATAAGGTAAAACTCTATCCTCCGGTTTGTGTTGCATTGTGTGATGGGACCTGAGTCTTATATTGGCTTCATTTTACTAAAAAGCATTGCGTTGTTTAAATAATCTACTTGTTTATGCACTGGCGATCATTGGAGTAAACCCGTTCCGCGAAAGCGGCGTGGTCCTATGATTTGCCTTATTATTGTTGTTTAAGCAGTTAAGTTGATTTCTCATACCAGTCCCATGACTGACTCGTAGTTTGTTTCACTTGCAAACTCGGGTTCCCCTATTTTCTACACGGGCAGCCTTGTATTCAGGTTTTAGCAGACTCATTTTGGATAGCTATGGAGTTGGAGCTGGACCTTATCATTTCTGTTTTACTATTTCAGACACTGTTATGTATATTATGTTTGATTCCGCTACAGACATTTTATATAAGCTGAAACTGTATTTTGTGCTAAGTATGATCCTATAATGCTGTATAACTCTGATGATTATGTTTATCCAGTGTATGTTGATGTTCATTATCTGTGTAATGATTTATTTCTGTTCTGCTGTTATTTGTTTATGTGTTATATTCCAAAGATTACCCTTGCCACCGTGACATGGGGGTTTGGGGTCATCACACAAGCGAACGGGTAGGTTGAAGCAGTTAATAAAGTCATAAAATCCACTATCAAGAAACGTCTCGAGAAAGCTAAGGGTAATTGGATTGAGGAACTACCACTTGCACTATGGGCTTACCGTACAACTCATAAAACTCCTACTGGGCACACTCCATTCTACTTGGCCTATGGTTCAGAAGCCATGATACCTGTGGAGTTAGAAGTACCTACTCATCGCAGAATCCACTTCAACCAGTCGGAGAACGGGAAGCTGCAACTCGAGGCACTTGACTTGCTTGAAGGAAAGAGAATTGAAGCCGAACTCAGAATCATCGCTGACCAGAGGAGAGTTGCTTGACACTTCAACGCTAAGGTCAGGCACAGAACTTTCAAGGTGGGGGACTTGGTTTTGAAGAAAATAATGACCGCGACGGGAGTCTTTGGCCCCAACTGGGAAGGCCTATTCGTTGTTGACCAGAAACTCTTAGACGAAACCTTCAAGCTCAAGACTACAAATGGAATGGAACTTCTGAGTGCTTGGAACAGTGACCACTTATGTCACTACTTCAGATGATTTTTCATTAATACTTTTCTGTATACTTTTATGAATGTTGTAAAAGCTTTGTAAAAAAAGTCACATGTATATGAATGAAAGAATTCCTGTCTAAATTGTACATTTGCATACTTTAGATTACTTATTCAAAGATGCTAAGTTATAATTTTTTGATCACAAGACATTTCAAAAGGAAAAAATTCGTTCACCTACAACCTGGTAAAAGCCCGGTGTCAGCTCATAACATATCCCAGAAAGGACAGCTTGAGTGCCAGGAGTCGCAAGCATAATCCGTTGAAGTACGGTAATGTGAAGTGTCTCCATAAGTTCAAATAAAATAAAACACCGAGGCCAACCAGTAGGAGTAATCGACGAACACAATAAAACCAAAAAGTTTGCAGAATTCCACCAAGGAATGCTGACCGAAAGGAGCAATATAAAGGCCCTGATTTTGCTACTAAAGCACTTTGATAATTCAAGTGTAAATCTGCGCCTATTCCGTGAAATGCTTGTAAACCTAAAAATAACCTAAAACCTTTCCGGGGTTACTTAGTCAAATAAAAATGTCGGGAAAATCTGACCGGTTATTGTCAAACTGAGACACTAACCCAAGACCTCTCCGGGGGCACCCAATCGACTATTAAAAGTCAATAAATATTTGACCAAGCAATGTCATACATTGGGTAAAAGCCCTCTTCAGGAGGCATCCGCTTATTCCGTAACATCTGGTCCGCGCAGATGCAAAGAATATTGGATTAAAATTAAAACAACTATTCGTGTAGCATTTGGTCCGCCATTTGTGAACAAAGTTGTCCCCAAAAGCCCTTTTTGGTGGCGTCCATACATTCGAATAATACCTGGTCCATCCAGATACAAAAAGTGATGGATTCTAAATAATATTTAATAAACGAGATTCCATGGTTCGTACAAAAGACGAGGAGCTCCAAATGTCATGATATAATGGTAGACGCTTCCGGAATTCTAATTACGACTTAAAGAACCCAGTACAAATAATCACATTCAATATATAAAGGTTAAAGCGATCCATTGGTATGGGGGCATCATCACAAAAGATCAAAAGCAAATCAATACTTGCTACTTCACATACCAAAGGATCGTCATAGCCATATATACTTGAAAAGATGTATAAACGAAGAAGATGTGTAAAGTGAAACGTGCAAGTGTGATATACAAGCCAGAAGATGCAGAAAAATGTAACAAGGAGGTTAAAAGTACAAAACACAGAGCATAGTCATATTACACACAAACACAGAAAACAAGTCACAATGTCATCAAGTACAATTATTCAGAAATCAAGATAGTACGAAGTTGCAAGCGAGGACCGGTACTCGCATATACAACTGATCTGAATACGGTGCATATAAAAGAGCAGCAAAAGCAAAGTAAGAAAATATAGACCATTACTTCTTCTTCGAGTCGCCAGACCTAAGTGAAGGCTTAGAAGGAGAAGGAGAAATGATGCCAGTTGGTTCCTTGGGAGCAGGACTCTCAGGAGATGACAAATTGACGATCTTCCTCTTCGCAACACTGCGCTTGCGTCTTCTTCGTCCAGTGGAAGTCTCAGTCTCTTTCTCTGGACTGTCAATCAAATCATCGATCGTTGCTTCAGAGTCTTGATCACCATCACCGAGCTTGCGAATTTCTTCGTCCAAGTTAACGATTGCTGCTATCCTCTATTCTTGCGAACCCGGTTGAGAAGATACATTCACCGGGGGAGGATTGACAGTTGGGCCTGCAATAGTAGCCAATAACGAAGACAAGTCAGTATCAATTGCTTCCCTCACCATAGCAGTGTATCCACCAAGGGGAGGAGATGATGAAAGAAAGTTTATTGCATGAGTATAGTAATCTTGAAACTTAGCATGCTGCGGTGGAGCTCGATGAAGATCCTGTGACTTCTGAGGATGCTGTGATTTAGCTGGGTGAGGATCCTGAGACTTGTGAGGGCGTTTTTTGCAAAAGATGTGACGGGTTAAATGAAGAACGTGTATGTTTCCGGAAATCTCCAATATATGAAGGCCCCATTCCTGCAAAAATAACAAGTTATTTTAGTACTTGAAAGAAGCTGGAAAGAAAAAATTATGAAGATAAGCTATGGAAATTCTTAAAAAGACACCAAGATCTCGTAACAACTATATTTCCTAATACATGCCTAATAGTGAGCTAATCTCGGAAGGTGTGTCTAAACCAAGTGTTTTGCTGGGCACCAAAGCAGAAGCTTCCTTGGTACCAAAGCAGTAGCTTCCTGGGTTGTTGCTTCGACTTCCTTTCCACCAGAAGCAATAACTTCTTGAGTTGTCGGTTCAGCATCCTTCCCACCAGAAACAGTAACTTCCTGAGTTGTTGGTTTGGCAACTTTATCACCTGGAGCAATACGACCTGAAAGGGCAGTATCACCTTTTCTAAGGTATTTCGCAGTTTCCAAGTCACCAAGTTCGCTGAAGGTACCCGTAGAATCGTCCCATCGAATGCTTGCAGCAACAGGATCTGTAGTTAATGCTTCAGGGCTTGGTTCGTCCCTCAAAACTCTTTCCTCCACTACAACCTGTTTACCGTCCGGATGTGAGGTTACTTCTTCAGTACTTGGTGGAGGTGGGGTTTCTATAGGCTCTTTGCTACCACTTTCAGGCTTAGTACACTTCTTTAAAACTTCTTAAAAGTTGGGTCTACAACTAGAGTACGAGAAGGGTGCAAGAGATTGTACTAACAAAGAAGCGGTTTGGTAATTAAGAACTTCCTGCTCCTTTCACTTTCGTTTACAGCTAAGAGGGAGTTAAGTAAAACCTAATCTACAGCAGCATCAGGATCAACAGATGGAATTTCTGCAACATGAGAATAGAATCGTAAGCCTAAGAATAAGATATCAAGCAAAACAAAAAAGCTAAGGATACAAATGCCTTACCCACTTCGATCCATCGACCAGAGAAATTCGCTGAACATCAGACAAAGCATTAGTGATTTATGTACCCATTGACGCTTTCTGATGAATCTCTTATGATCCTAGAATGCTTTACTTCCATGAAAGTTATCGATGATTTGTCCCTCTTTTTGAAAGCGTATAAAGAGCAAATTTCGTTAAAGGAAGGCTCCCTATGTTTAACTCTCATGAAAAGTATGTATAAGCTATTCAAAATAACATAACCATTCGGATGCAACTACATGGGAGCGATAGCTGAGTGTTTCAAAACAACTTCCAAGAACGGGTTAAAAGGAGGAACTGCTCCGGCTGTTAACATAAAATGATTGACTACTACATAGCCAGGTGGAGGGGAGTCTGCAAACTCACCCTTTTCAGGAAGCTTAGCATCATCGTCTAAAAAGTTAAATTGGAGACACATATTCTTGAACGATTGCTCCGTTAGCTTCGTCACAGACCTCTCAGAGGGTACTTTGGTAAAAGGTCGTGGCGTTGGAAAGTCAGGATTAACCCTGGCCCGGGAGTATCAGTCTGAACAGAAGATCCAGTCTCAACAGGTTTGGTTCCCCTCTCAGTTTGATCACGTGTTTGATTTCGAGTCATCATTCCTACTTAAACGAATAGGTGTACTCGAAAAACAAACTACAGAAACGTGCTTCCTAAAATAAAAAGTATTATATGCAATATTACGAAAATGAAATTTGGAGTCTACAGTTAATCAACTAGCTCTGAATCATGGAATAAACTGACATATGAATGAGCGAAATTTGTGTGGATAACATGTGATTAGAACAGTCACTGAAGCATAACCATACATACTAGCTATTCAAACGTGAGTCATATAAATATTGTGTATACATTCAATAAGGAATTATCTTACTTATCTTCAACACGGGCAGTTGATGACAGAGTATAATTAGCCCAAACAAGCGTTATGTTGTAGGATATGAACTGGTTCGTACACGAAAGATCATTGGTTGGAGTATCGTGAAATGAATTCTTTGGATTGGTCAGTCGGTACTTATCATTAAGCAGACCAATGTGTGATACTCAACATACACCGACCGGTGCTCATCAACACTGACCGACCAGTGCTAAATAGCACTGACCAGTCGGTACCAATAGCACACACCGATCAGTGTCGATTAACATTGACCAGCCCAATGCTATGGTAATGACCGGTCGATGACAATCAGAACTGACCGATCGGTGTCAATCATCACTGACTTACCAGGTGTTAAATAGCCCTGGCCACTCAGTATTTATCAACGTTGAACAGTCGATACAAACCGACCAGCCTGGAATTCACTCTTCCTCCATAATACTACAGCGTCTCTAAAGACAAAAAATTAAAGCATCAATGCTGCCAACCCAGATCAAATACAATATGTAACACCCCACCTCCATTAAGGTCACTCACAAAGGGAATGCCTTAACTTTGGTGGAGCATTTAGGTAAGCAGACACAGAATATCATAAGACAGATATAAAATTTTTTGCAGCGGAAATAAACAACTTTATTAAATCACCAAAATACCTTGTTACATAATATCATTACAACAAAACACTTCTGCCTTACATTATTAGAGTACATATGTATTTAAAAGAAAAAAATCATTCCCCAAATTAAAGAGCAAGCCATATATGAGACAGAGACTCGAGCCATACTTCAGAAGTAGCTCTAGAAGATGATATCCAAATCCTGACTAAACCTGGGTGTTTCATCCCTGGGAACCTTGGGGGGGAACGGAAGAGAGAAGGAAAAACAAAGGGGGTTAGACATAAAGTCTGGCGAGTCTAGTAACTTTTAGCCAGTAAATACATAAAGGTAAACATGACAGGCATACAAAGTGGATAAGAGGGTTCACTGTACAAATGGCAGTTGTGACAAGGTAGATAAGGTAAGGTGTATACATATGCTTCACTACAAACTAATTTGCACTATTACTAGTATAATCAAGATGGGATGATCCCTTCCGCTACAAGTTGGTAGACTTAGGGCATACGTCCGAGTACACCCTAACTACTACCCTAATCGATCGGCTCCCTACTCCGTAGATGTCCTGTGCTGGCCCCACAGTAGGGTGTATCACTTCCCTAAAGTGGCAACCCAAGATTTGCACAAACCTATCTACTAGTGTCACGGTCGGCTTAGCCCCTTCTGCCCGGCCAATGCACGCACATGTCCCCGGTCGGTTTGCGCCGCTTCCACCATCCGTCTCGTTTGGATCTCTTACAATCAATCATTAAGCATGCCCCTTCTCCGCCTAGTACGGAGTTCTATAATTTGATACCCCTCTGGTTTACTGACTGAAATGGGTCCCACACAACATGATACAAGCCCTCCCCTCTGTCTTGTATCCCCACTAGGTTTTCTACTGACTATGTATACCCTAAGGTGTCTTTAATTACATAGCCCTCAATCAGTTATGCGTACCTATAGGTGTCTTTAATACATAACCCTTAATCTACCTATCAGTTATGCTTACCTATAGGTGTCTTTAATACATAACTCTATCTCTTCCAATTAGTTATGCGTACCCCTAAGGGTGTCTTTAATAAATAACTTTACTATTTTGCCCCGGTTATGTATACCATTATGTGTCTTTAATTACATAACCCCTTTTATCCGGTTAAGTTTGTGGGCCTATATAGTTTAATATTACCCACCTACCCTTCAGTTGTACTTAACCCTCCCACTGATTTAATCCTGTTTATTTAATGGTTAAGTTTGTGGGCCTATATATACTAATATTACCCACCTACCCTTCAGTTATACTTAACCCTCCCACAATCCAACTCATTTACTTAACCCTAACTTATGTTCATTATCATACAATCCTCATGTATTAATTTAGGTTAAGTAGTCTTTTCTTATTACCATGTCCAATTATGGTTATATTGGGTTAGACCTCCCACATTAGGCCTACTGCATGTGGATGCTAGATGTGCTGGTCGGGTCTGGGCAGTCTTATTCCACAGTTGGGCCTAACCTCGTGTCTTAGCCCGATTCGTATTTACGTACTTAGACCTCCCACATTAGGTTCATTGTTAGTGGCTGCTGGATAGGCCGGTCGGGTCCGGGCAGACTTCCACCACTAACATAACCTAACCTCGTGTCATAAGTACAATTCTAATTATAATTACTAACATTTCAATTTTAATTAATTTACCAATTAATTAACCTTTTCCTTTTATAGGTGTCAATACCTATTTTACACAACAATTTGAATTGCTTATCCATGAATGGTCATATTCAAATTATGCCATTTTTACCCAACTTTACCTATGTCATAATAGGTAATTATTTCTATGTTTCCCTACTTGAGTCATGTGTCCAATTTATATAAACATTATATATAAATTATGCCCATTACAAATCCCCTTTTTCCCGTTTCTTAACTAGCGTAATCGTATGAATTTTAGCGTCATCGAGGCTATAAAGTAGCCTCGCCATAACAATAAAATAAAGGGAATGACAAGGTGATCGTTTCAGTACAATTTTTTTGCATAGACATGACAACTAGGGAAAATGGCATGATAAACTCGCATATAATTATGATTCACAACCTATTTAACAACTTGCATAGGTTCATGATTTTACAACATAACAACGTGCATGGGTTCATGAATTCAAAACATAATTAACAACTTGCATAGGTTCACGAATTCACAACACAATAACTTGCATAGGTTACTTGCATAGGTTCATGAATTCGCAACACAATAACTTGCATAGGTAACTTGCATAGGTTCATGAATTCGCAATACAATAACTTGCATAGGTAACAATAACTTGCATAGGTTCATGATTTCACAACATAATAACTTGCATAATTTCATGATTCACAAAAAAAATAAACTTGCATAACTACATACAACATGCACCCAAATCATAGTCTACCACAATTCACATTTATCTATTTAAACCTAAAAGTGACTAGAACTCACAGAAAAAGCGGGTCTTGAGTTCTGGGATCTGATTTCTGGATTTGTTATGCTAATCCCTTGATGTAGACTATTTGTTGTTCTAGTTTTAGGCTTGATTTGATTAGAAATGTTGTCTTTAACTTGCTTCTAGTTGGTGGAGGAAGACAGCTACTTTAGGTTGATGACTGACAGCATGACGACTCTTGAACTGAATTATGTGATTAGGGTTTTAGGTTTGGGGTTGCTTATATAGATGTTTAGTTTAATAAGAGCCGTTAGATAAACCTAGGACCAATCAATGCCTTCCAAACCTAAGAGAACCAACCAGAACTTGCCACACAAGCCCCAATGACTCAGAAATTCGTCAAACAACAGATCTGTCATTTTTCAAAATTAGGCCGAGGGGAGGTCGACCCCCAGGTCGACCTATACCCCAGGTCGACCCCCTGGTCGATCTGGGTCCCCAGGTCGACCCCCAGGCCGACCTCTTGGTCGACCTTGGTCCTGGGCAGGAAATTTCCTGCCCAGCCCGGGTGTGCGTTCTGAATTCGAATTTGAACTGTTTTTAATTTAACTTAAATTTTCTAAAACTTCTGAACTCCATAACTTCTTCATACGAAGTCCAATTCACGCAAACTCGGACTGTATCTCAAGCAGAATTCCGAGACGAACGCAATGGCGTAACCCACTTCCCTTAATTCCCACAGTTGAAATTAAGTATTCTTTAATTCGTTATTATACTGTTTATAGAAAATACGGGGTGTTACATTCTCCCCTCCTTAAAAGATTCCGTCCCCGAAATCTTCAAGTCAAGAAGAACGTGTATCCTACCATCCAATAGTCCATCTACTCAATCATCAAACACAGGCATCCATTGTCCTTAAAAGACTTCTAATGCTTCCATGTTTATATTCATAGTGTGTGTACATGTCCCTATCTAATGCAAAATCAGGCGGTCTACTGATTCAGTTGACCTCCTTAATGCAAATTATGTCTGTGCCATAAGTCCATTATGTATGCAAGTAAACCTATTACACAAGTTCTATATGTGTGCACACACATTAATCCAAATGCAACATCCATGTGCTAGCTCATCCATTTTCATCCATAAAAATAAAATAAAATGCACACAAACCCATATGTAGAATGAGAGAGTGATTGAGCCGTTCTAGTGCCTAGTGTGTGTATATGCGTTCACAGGCAACCACTAGCAAACACTTACGTCCACTTGCAACCATCAAACGTAACATGTCTCAAACACATGATTACATCCATGGATTTCCTATCTAAAGGTCGAAGATCCGGTCGATGGGATACAAACAAATGATAGAAACAAGTACAATTAAAACAAAAGCTCTGTTCCTATTAGACATCGGTTAAGAGAATAATTCCCTAAGCCTCAACCCCGAAGACCGAAATCAACATCAGATTGACACTCAGAGAATTACTCCTATTAAACAATGTCAAAACTGGAAATCTACTTCACGCTTCGAGTAAAATCCCCTATCCTTCAAAAATATTCGGATACTTACAGACTACTGGTACAGATCAGATTATCGGATGATTCTTAGAAAACTAAGCATAACAGACCCTTGCGGGTCACAAGAAACTTTGAGGGTCTTCCCATGACAAGTTAGAAACTTAACGACCCTCCTCTCAAAATCTAGAAAGATGGTCCATTTAGAATCAATCCATAGCCCATAAACTTGAGCACACAAATGTCACATTCAAATTTTCTTGACGCCTAACACAGATAATTTCAAACCCCTACAAATCAGTAATAAATGAGCCGAACCACCAATGGGGTTTGAAACAACTACGAGATCAGAAACACGACTAGTATTATAGTGCAGAGTCTCAATTACAGAATCAAAATGCCAGAATAAAAAAGATTCTTAACTTCATAATCAGAAAAAGGAAATTAAAACTTCTACATAAATTTCCCTATCTCTATCTTATCCATCAGCCACGAGAGCATTCGCCTGCCCTCCAGAAGTCCCCTACGGTCCCTGCCCCTTCGGGCATTCCTTGGAGAAGTGTTCGACCTCTCCGCACTTAAAGCAATTGAACTTCCCCCTTTTACATTCTTTGACTAAGTGACCTTCTTTCCTACAATAGTGGCATTTCCTCTTATCCTTGCCCTTGTCATACTTCTCGCCTTTCTTCTGCTATTGCTGTTGCTGTCCTTTCTTGGGCCCCGCCTTCTCATTTTGCATTGTCCCTTCAACTTTTACCTCTTTCTTTGCTCCCTTGTCCGCTTCATGCATTAGGGCCATATCCATAAGCTTTTCAAAAGTGGCCCTCAAGGGAATATGGGACATCGCCAGTCCATGTAGAGGCTCATTCAGCCCTTTAGAAAATCGCAGAGCCTTTTTGTGCGGTGTATTTACCAACTCTAGTGCAAACCTTGCCAGCTGATTGAACTTGTTGATGTATTCCTTAACCGATCGGCTTCCTTGTTTGAGCGCTAAGAATTTCTCCATTTGTAAGCTTTGTTCAGCTTGTGACATTTCAAACCTCGTTCTGAAATCCTCCCAAGTCTCGACCGGTCTCTCAGCATTAGTAACTTCCCACCAGAAGGAGGCTTCGTCCTTAAGTAGCCATACCGCCAACTGTATCTTCCGCCTATCGTCCACTTCGAAGATAACGAATAAATCCTCTGTTTCCTTGAGCTAGTTTATTGCTTCCACGAATGATTCAGTCACATTAAAGTTCCTTCCACCCATAGCTCGAAAGTCTTTACATATCTTCGAGAAAGCATTCACGGGCGGAGGAGGAGGAGGAACGATGGGTACAACTGAAGGAACGACGGGTACAACTGAAGGAACGTTTCCTTGGCCTTCAGCGGTTGCCGTGGCATCCAAATACCTTCGAAACCATCCAGGTATTGTGACGCCCTCCGGAAGATTAGGGATGTTTTGTTCCCCAGACATGCTAAGAAGAAAAAGGAAGAGATTTTAGACAAAGGACCGAAGGATACTACATATGGCTTTTCGGGGAATGTTTTTCAAAACAGACTTTCCTTTTTGAAAATACTTTCTTTTAAAACCTTTTTGAAAATTATTTTTCAAAACTTTTATCTAATCTGGTAACCTTCAGCTCTAATACCAAGTGTAACACCCCACCTCCATTAAGGTCACTCACTAAGGGAATGCCTTAAGTTTTGTAGAGCATTTAGGTAAGCAGACACAGAATATCACAAGACAGATATAAAAAAATTTGCAGCGGAAATAAACAACTTTATTAAATCACCAAAATACCTTGTTACATAATATCATTACAACAAAACACTTCTGTCTTACATTATCAGAGTACATAGGTATTTAAAAGAAAAAAATCATTCCCCAAATTAAAGAGCAAGCCATATATGAGACAGAGACTCGAGCCATACTTCAGAATTAGCTCCTAGAAGATGATATCCAAATCCTGACTAAATTTGGGTGTTTCCTCCCTGGGAACCTGGGGGTGGAAACGAAAGAGAGAAGGAAAAACAAAGGGGGTCAGACATAAAGTCTGGCGAGTCTAGTGACTTTTAGCCAGTAAATAAATAAAGGTAAACATGACAGGCATACAAAGTGGATAAGAGGGTTCACTGTAAAAATGGCAGATGTGACAAGGTAGATAAGGTAAGGTGTATACATATGCTTCACTACAAACTACTCTGCACTATTACTAGTATAATCAAGATGGGATGATCCCTTCCGCTACAAGTTGGTAGACTTAGGGCATACGTCCGAGTACACCCTAACTACTACCCTAATCGATCGGCTCCCTACTCGGTAGATGTCCTGTGATGGCCCCACAGTAGGGTGTATCACTTCCCTAAAGTGACAACCCAAGATTTGCACAGATCTATCTATTGGTGTCACGGTCGGCTTAGCCCCTTCTGCCTGGCCCATGCGCGCACATGTCCTCGATCGGTTTGTGCCGCTCCAACCATCCGTCTCGTTTGGATCTCTTACAATCAATCAGTAAGCGTGCCCTTCTCCGCCTAGTATGGAGTTATCTACTTTGATACCCCTCCGGGTTACTGACTGAAATGGGTCCCACACAACATGATACAAGCCCTCCCCTATGGCTTGTATCCCCACTAGGTTTTCTACTGACTATGTATACCTTAAGGTGTCTTTAATTACATATCTCTCAATCAGTTATGCGTACCTATAGGTGTCTTTAATACATAACCCTTAATCTACCTATCAGTTATGCTTACCTATAGGTGTCTTTAATACATAACTCTATCTCTTCCTATTAGTTATGTGTACCCCTAAGGGTGTCTTTAATACATAACTTTACTATTTTGCCCCGGTCATGTATACCATTAGGTGCCTTTAATTACATAACCCCTTTTATCCGGTTAAGTTTGTGGGCCTATATATTTTAATATTACCCACCTACCCTTCAGTTGTACTTAACCCTCCCACTGATTTAATCCTGTTTATTTAATGGTTAAGTTTGTGGGCCTATATATACTAATATTATCCACCTACCCTTCAGTTATACTTAATCCTCCCACAATCCAACTCATTTTACTTAACCCTAACTTATGTTCATTATCATACAGTCCTCATGTATTAAGTTAGGTTAAGTAGTCTTTTCTTATTACCATGTCCAACTATATTGGGTTTGACCTCCCACATTAGGCCTACTACATGTGGATGCTGGATGTGTCGGTCGGGTCCGAGCAGTCTTATTCCACAGTTGGGCCTAACCTCATGTCTTAGCCCAATTGGTATTTACGTACTTAGACCTCCCACATTAGGTTCAACGTTAGTGGCTGCTGGATAGGCCGGACGGGTCCGGGCAGACTTCCACCACTAACGTAACCTAACCTCGTGTCATATGTACAATTCTAATTATTATTACTAACATTCCAATTTTAATTAATTTATCAATTAATTAACCTTTTCCTTTTATAGGTGTCAATACCTATTTTACACAACAATTTGAATTGCTTATCCATGAATGGTCATTTTCAAATTATGCCATTTTTACCCAACTTTACCTATGTCATAATAGGTAATAATTTCTATGTTTCCCTACTTGAATCATATGTCCAATTTATATAAACATTATATATAAATTATGCCCATTACAAATCCCCTTTTTCCCCCGTTGCTTAACTAGCGTAATCGTATGAATTTTGGCATCATCGAGGCTACAAAGTAGCCTCGCCATAACAATAAAATAAAGGGAATGACAAGGTGATCGTTTCAGTACCATTTTTTTGCATAGACATGACAACTAGGGAAAATGGCATGATAAACTCACATATAATTATGATTCACAACCTATTTAACAACTTGCATAGGTTCATGATTTTACAACATAACAACTTGCATGGGTTCATGAATTCACAACATAATTAACCACTTGCATAGGTAACTTGCATAGGTTCATGAATTCGCAACACAATAACTTGCATAGGTAACTTGCATAGGTTCATGAATTCGCAACACAATAACTTGCATAGGTAACTTGCATAGTTTCTTGAATTCGCAATACAATAACTTGCATAGGTAACAATAACTTGCATAGGTAACTTGCATAGGTTCATGATTTCACAACATAATAACTTGCATAATTTCATGATTCACAACAAAAATAAACTCGCATAACCACATACAACATGCACCCAAATCATAGTCTACCACAATTCACATTTATCTATTTAAACCTAAAAGTGACTAGAACTCACAGAAAAAGCGCGTCGTGAGTTCTGGGATCTGATTTCTGGATTTGTTATACTAATCCCTTGATGTAGACTATTTGTTGTTCTAGTTTTAGGCTTGATTTGATTTGAAATGTTGTCTTCAACTTGCTTCTAGTTGGTGAAGGAGGACGGCTACTCTAGGCTGATGACTGATGGCATGACGACTCTTGAACTGAATTATGTGATTAGGGTTTTTGGTTTGGGGTTGCTTATATAGATGTTTAGTTTAATAAGAGCCGTTAGATCAACCTAGGACCAATCAAAGCCTTCCAAACCTAAGAGAACCAACCAGAACTTGCCACACAAGCCCTAATAACTCAGAAATTCGTTAAACAGCAGATCGGTCATTTTACAAAATTGGGCCGAGTGGAGGTCGACCCCCTGGTCGACCTGGGTCCACATGTAGACCCCCAGGTCGACCCCCTGGTCGACCTGGGTCCTAGGCAGGAAATTTCATGCCCAGCCCGGGTGTGCGTTCTGAATTCGAATTTGAACTGTTTTTAATTTGATTTAAATTTTCTGAAACTTTTGAACTCCATAACTTCTTCATACGAAGTCCAATTCACGCAAAATCGAACTCTATCTCAAGCAGAATTCCGAGGCGAATGCGATGGCGTAACCCGTTTCCCTTAATTCCCACATTTGAAATTAAGTAATCTTTAATTCATTATTATACTGTTTACATAAAATACGGGGTGTTACACAAAGCATATGGCATGAGGAATATGAAGGCATGATCATCCCAATAAGTAAAGTGTTTGAATTCAGATTGTTCACGTAATCTCAATGGTTCAAGCATTTCAACAAACACATCACGTGCATCATTACAAAATCAAAATTTTTATGGAATACCCTACTATTCGGGTTAGCCATATACATTTCCAAACTCATTACAATCAAGATTCAGTCTCATTCCAAACTATTTCATCACGAGGATCATCCGAACAATTAAAATTATATAAAACCGAATCCAATTCAAAGTCAAACCGAGCTATAGCCCAACATAGATCCGATTACACCAAAAAATAGGAATAAGAATCAAGCCTTTCACGCCCTGCAATGATTCATAAAGGAGAATTATACCTGAGATTAGACTCGGTCAAGATTGAATGATAGGAAGTCGGTTCGAATTCTGGAGCTCCTGAGAAGCTTGGACTCAAGAGGCTCGGAGTAGAAAATTTTGTTGGATTACAGCTTGATTATGAATCGAATCAAGTAGTTAAGCTGGAAATGTGGAATAAGATCGAGTTGTTCTTGTGAAGAAATTTCAGACCGCCATTAAAAGCTTTAAGCAGTTTGAGGAATTAAAATGGAAGAAGAATGGTCACAAGAGTTTAAAAAAGGGTTATATAAAGGAAATTAACTGGGCCGGTCGGTCCAGTCTAGTCCAGCCGTTCGGTCCATAAAAGTCCATCTGGGTCCAACCTCTTATTACCCGACCGGTCACGACATGGATGTGAATTAAAACAAGATGAATATGGCTAGACCGATTCAGATTTTTCATACTTAATCGGGGCCCACAGTTTTTATAAATAAAAATATAGGCCCCGAGGGACAAATGTTAGACATCAAAAATCATGAGTCAAAAGACTAGAAGTTGTTGATCCATCTAAAGCAAGAGGTACCGGTCGATATAGGCCAGATATACCGACCAGTGGTAAGGTAAGAACACAGCGGAATTTCATTCAGAACAAGGGAAGGCACCGGTCGGTGTACACATGAAGGTACCGACAGGTAGACACATTATATAACATAAAGAAGCATACCGATCGGCGTTAACAAGCAACATACTGGTCGGTCATATTCGGAGATACCGATCGGCCAGATAAAGTAGGTGTAGAGAGGAAGGAGGGTGACACCGACCAGTCGAAAACAGAAGCATATCGATCGGTCATGTTCAGAGGCACCGATCGTACGAATCAGGAAGAAGCAAGAATGATGAATCATGACATCGACCGGTCAGAGAGGAAGGCATACCGATCGATCATGAAATGATACCGACCGGTCGTCGCAAATGGACAACTGTGACCAACTGGCTAGTGGCATTCCTGTAATTACTTGCCCATACTGACCGGTGCCTTGTAGGCTATATTTTCAGCATTTCCTCACTTGTTCTCCACCTATAAATAGACGAGGGATTCCACCATTTGAGGGGATCGAATTCTAAGACAATGAAGTGCTGCCAAAATACTCTCTCCTTCATTCCAAATCATTCTAACTCCAAAATACTCTCTCCTTCATTCCAAATCATTCTAACTCCAAAACCTTATCATCCAACGAAGATCCATCTAATCTATGGCCATGGCATCCTCAGAAAATGTCTAAGTGTTTGAGGAGTCAAAGATTTATCCTCTAAATTTCCGTAGTTGAAGAGATCCCGTAGATTCTTCGCTGATCTATATCATTCCTCGCCGATTACATCATTTCTCCACCATTTCTTACGGACTCAAGTGAGGATTATAAGTGAGAGAGTCATTTGTTGGTTGTATGAGTGAATTATACCTTATAAATCAATAAGGTGATAATAAAACTTTCTATCAAAGTGGATGTAGACCTCTCATAAAGTTTGAACCACTATAAAACTTGTGTTGTTTTATATTATGATACTTGTTGCAATTCTGGTTATGTTCATTATCATGGTCCCATTTATCTTCTAAATGGCTTTGATAAGCTCTCTCGGTTGTTTGGCCATTTTTTGGTGTAAACAGGAGAAGATTTGGTTGAAAGCCAGTGTGATCCATAATTGTGTTTTTTTTCAAAATTGCGCTTATTATTTGGAAAGACCGATTTGGATTTATGTCCGAAAACCATTCCAAGTAATAATACGACATTGTAGAGCAATTGAAGACGATACTAAAGACCGGGACCCTTCAAATCGGAAGGACTGTTTGCTGAATTTCTCGAATGGGTAGCTCCCATTTGCAGATGGATTCCATATAAGTTAAGTGGCAAATAAGTCCAGATGTATTTGGGGGAATTCTCGAATTTTGTTTCATTCAAACCAAGAACGGACTTGTGTGGATTGTTTGTCTGATATTGTAATTTACTGCATAGCACTGATCTTTCTTAATATATATATATATATATATATATATCTGTTTGGTGACGGAGAATTTATTCTCTTAACTTAACATCCTTCTCTAAGGCGTATGAGCTTATAGGTTATACACAGATAAAAATCAGCAGTGCATTGTGAATGGACAATGTGGCATACTTAAGTTATACGATGATTTATGGACAATCAGTAGAGCCTATTTTTAGCACCTTGTCTGGGTCATCATCGTGAACTTGAACAGAGATAGTAGCTTCAGCTGGTGCTTCCCGTTCTTCCCCTGCATTGGTCTTCCTCGGATCCATATCTTCTTGAGCATCGTTATATTCTCCAGTGCAGGGGCCTTGCCCTAATTGCTTTAAGGGGGCTTCGCAAATGTGGAGAGGAGCCTCCACATCCTTTGCCTTTTCATGCTTTCTGGCCTCAATCAACTCCGCCTTGTAACAATCCTTTGATTCCTGCGGATCTCCTTTGATTACCCCAACTCCGTTTGCAGTTGGGAACTTCATCGTCAAACACCACGGAGCGAGCGCAATTTTGAAGGTGGCGAGAGCTGGCCTTACCAAGAATGCATTATATCCTGAGAGCAAATCTACCACCACAAAGGGATGCATAATAGAGACTTGTTTCTTTACCTCACCAAGTTCCACGAGAAGATCGATTACGCCAATGGGGTGAGTCGGTATTCCGGTAAAACTATGTATCTTGTTCTTACTTGCTCGTACGTCATTTACTAACAATTTCAGCACCTTGTCCAGATCCAGAGCCGCGATCATTTGGCATGGAAAACCTCCGGCCGAGGGGAAGGCGTCCGCCCCGCAGACAGTCACCAAGAGAAGGATCGCTTGTCAGAGATGGTCCGACAGATTATGAAAGAAAGTAAGGAGCGAGATGACAGCGACGCGGAATGGGAATTCACACCATCAAAGACTCCCCTTACCGAGAGAATTAAGAAGACCACTTTCCCAAAGACGTATAAGCCACCTACTATCCAAGCTTACGATGGGAACGACGACCCCAATGTGTTCTTGTTTCTTTATGACAACCACATGGATGAGGCCCAAGCAACCGACGAGCTCAAATTTCTATATTTTCCGGTGTACTTGGAAGGGGTAGCCTCGCTATGGTTTACTAAGTTTCCCCGAGATCAATTGATGATTTCTCCATATTAGTAAAGTTCTTTAAAGATTAGTTCCGTCTATAGTCAACCAAAGTTCGAGATATCATGTCCCTAAACGAGGTAGAGCAAGCCCCTGGCAAATCTATTAAGGCTTATATGAAGCGTTTTAATGCCGCTGCAGCCGAGGTCGGGACTAATGAGCCAAGATTGATACTGATGGTTCTAAATGGGGGCATTGATAAAAAAATTGAATTTGGAAGATGGTTGAAAATGAAGAAGCCCAATACCATAGAGAAGTTTTACGATAAAGCTAAGGAGTTTATGTGTGTGGAGGATGATCCTGCTTACTCCATCAATAACCCCAAAAGTAATGCATTTCCAGAGAAGAAAGAAGGTCCTATGAAGCCCAATCAAGGAAGCTCAGCGGGGCAGAAGAGGGCAATGACGGCAAAGACAACTAGAACTTTAAGAAGTAGCGCTTCTTCAAACCTTCGGAGTTCACTCCGCTAACGGATACGATAGAGCATATCTTTATGGCAACCAAGGACACGGAGGAATACCCGAAGCCGAAACCGATAAAAGTCTCAGAAGAACCTGCAAATTCAGGAAGGTTCTGTCGATTCCATAATCATCTAGGTCTTGACACGAATGAGTGCCGACATTTGAGAAACCTGATAGAGGAATTGATAAGAAAGAATCTCCTATAGGAGTATGTGAGAAATTTGTAAGATGCTGAGCCTAGTCAGGGGCAGCAGCCTTCCTAGATCCAGCCAGGACCAGACAGAAGGACTCCAGCTAGCTGCTCTCGGCCAATCATTAATACAATCAGTGGTGGACCCCATCCAGCTGGAGAAACTAGGGGAGATATTGTGAGGTATACGAATGAGTTGAAGAATACTCCGAAAGAAGAAGGGTATGAAGTTTACAGCAACTCACTTCGACGAAAGATGCCAAAGACATCAGTAGAAGATGTAGTGTTCAGAGACGGAGATTCGGATGGAATGCTTACTCCGACTGTTGATCCTGTGGTAGTGACCATCGGCTTAGGCCCAGCGATAGTGAGAAAGGTGTTGATCGATAGTGGGGCATCTGCAAATGTTCTCTTCATCAACACGTTCTCCAGAATGAAATTGTCAGTAAATGACGTACGAGCAAGTAAGAACAAGATACACAGTTTTACCAGAATATCAACTCACCCCATTGGCGTAATCGATCTTCTCGTGGAACTTGGTGAGGTAAAGAAACAAGTCTCTATGATGCAACCCTTTGTGGTGGTAGATAGCTCTCAGGATATAATGCATTCTTGGGAAGGCCAGCTCTCGCCACCTTCAAAATTGCACTCGCTCCGTGGTGTTTGACGATGAAGTTCCCAACTGCAAACGGAGTTGGGGTAATCAAAGGAGACCCGCAGGAATCAAAGGATTGTTACAAGGCGGAGTCGATTGAGGCTAGAAAGCATGAAAAGGAAAAGGATGTGGAGGCTCCTCTCCACATTTGTGAAGCCCCCTTAAAGAAATTAGGGCAAGGCCCCTGTACTGGAGAATATAACGATGCTCAAGAAGATATGGATCCGAGGAAGACTAGTGCAGGGGAAGAACGGGAAGCACCAGCTGAAGCTACTATCTCTGTTCAAGTTCACGATGATGACCCAGACAAGGTGACCTCAACAAGCCTCACACCCCGGTAAATGGCCTAAAACAAGATTATTGCAGCAAGGCTAAGTGGGTTGCACCCATTAGGGTATGGTCATTCCCTTTTAGATAAAAACCGATACCATGGTTTGGAGCCCAGGTATTTACTTATGTGGAAATCTACTTTATGTGGTTGTTGGAAGCGATGCTCGGTTAATGGTCGGTAAAGACCAGGGAATGTCATATTTGGGCCCATCTAGTGGAATAGGTATATAGGAATGGCCTGGTCTTGTGTTAGCAGGAGATTCATTAGTTGTTTCTCCTAGGAACGTCCCTCTATTGGCGTTTCCAAGGTTTGGTAAAGTAGATCCTTTGCCTTGGTCATGTTGGAAATCCAATTCTCCGCTACGAGCCTATACAGTTTTAATTATATACCCAAATGTCAATATAATGGGATGGGGGAATTATGCTGGCTAAGATTGATACATTTATTTGCGAAATAGTTTTTCCACGCTATGCACTAACAATAATAATATGAAAGAGGATTTTCACGTATGAAAGGATTTTTGGTTATCATAAGGCAAAACTCGCTCATTGGGGTGCGCTTGTATTGTGTGATATGGAACGAGCATATGATAGCTTCATTGTTTAAAAGTATTACGATTTTTTTGCATGGGCATTCACATGGAGTAAACCCATTCCGCGTTAGTAGCATGGTCCGGTGAATTACCTAACTTCAAAATAAACCCTTAAAATAACTGTTTTGAGTTCTCACACCAGTCCCATGACTAACCTGGAGTTTATTGTTCCCATACCTAAACTCTGAAAGCCCCTTATTTTTACGTGGAAAGCTAGTAGTTTGATTTGAAAATTTAGTCTTCAGAGCTGGATTCAAGTTGGAGCTAAAGCTATGCTTTGGATTTTACTTCTTCCACTGAAGGGATATTTGTATTTCTTTCCGCTGAGCTTATATCGTACTATAATGTAACTCTTGTAACTATGATATTATTGAGATATTATCATTTTGTTTTTTCCAAATGTGTAAGTACCCCTAACAATCTGTATTTATGAATGATTTAAATTGGTTTAGTTACCGGCGAAAATTGGGCAAAAAGGCGGGTCGTTACAGGAAATTTTAGTACCATGGTATATTGTTTAACTAAAAAATCTAGTCATAAATTGCACATGAATAAGAGAATGTGTATAGATTGAAGCAATATCGATTGTCGTACATTTCCAGATCTGCATTTCATCTCAAAAATATTTACCATCATTTGCTATTGGAATCAATTCCTTTAATCGGTTGGAAATTTAAGAAATCTTGGTTTGACAAGTGCCCTAAAAAATGCGAATTTAGTTAGAAAAGAAGATTCACAGTTCATAAAAGCAAAAAGAGGACATAAACCAAATCCAACTAAACAACACCGATCTTCTCCACTCTAATTCTTCACGTTTCGAAGAAGCCATCCATCTCTTTGTGAATTCACTGTTTTCATTTTTACCACGTCGGTTCAATATAGGAGATTGATTTGAAATTTAATCTGTAGCCTTAAATTGTTTGCAATAGAAATAATGCATAAAATTACTATTTTAGTTAGAGATGAAAGAGCTATTTAGAGTTTCTCAAGCTCTGTAACTACAGTTATAAGTAGAAAGAAATTAAAGTTATAAATTTTGTTGCATTAGAGAAAAACACTAGAATACTTGCATATATTAAGCTATATTTAAGCGGTTGATTTTTCTTATAGAATACCAAGAGGAAACTCTTAGTGAGACCGATTAGGAACTGTAATTAAAGTCCAACTGTTTTAAAAGTCTAGGATTAATTTTTTTTTTCGTCACATACAAATGCATCACCAATGAAACACAAATGGATCTTGTATAGGATATATAAAATGCGCTTACGCACGAAAAGTACACGTAGTCGAGGATATTTCATGGAGAGCTAAAAACGAAAACTACATGCGGAAACACATAAAAGAAAACGATGCTTGTTAATGCAAAAGTAGCATTAACACCCCAAAAGGTGTTTCAACACTTCACAAATGATCAAACACAAAGTTAAGATCAAATAAGTGCAAGAAAAAGCAAAGTAGAGGGCGTTTATAGTGGTTCGGCCTCAGATTTGGCCTACGTCCACTTTAATGGAGGATTTCATTAAGAACTTCATCATTACAAGGTGCATATTCACTTTCACTTTATAAATGTTTTATTTCTTTTTTACAATAAATCTCTCTTTTATCTTCACAACTTCACTACGATTCTCTATCTTTCGATCTCTTCGAAGAAGTACTTCAATTCTCAATGGAGATGTTGATGGAGAAGTTTGAATCTCGATTAAAGATGTTTTAATGGAGTTTGAGACAATTGCACGATGTTGAGAAACGAAAATGGCAGCCCTTCGAGGTAAAACATTCATATTCCTTAAACGTGTGAAATGGCGGGATATTTATCGGCCTGATTCAAAGGGAGTGGAAAAGCTGTAATTTTGTGCATATAGGGTTATGGATTGGATGTCCGATCCATGCTATTTACGAAATTACCACTAAGCCGAAATTTCAGCCGATCCACAAAAAAAAAACATGATCCCATAATGCGCCATTGGCCAAATCACTGTTTTTGACATGTTTAGCACTTGGAAGATCCTCGTTTGGATCACTCAGCTCCGATCAACCAAAAACAGCTTGATCCCCTGTAGCGCGCCTTGCGCGATCACCAATTCTGTCATGTGTAATAGCGGTTGATCATCTACAGCTTTTTTCCAATCCACTAGGTTCATATCTGCCCGATCCACGGAATGGTGGTGATCCACCATTGCGCTCTCTGACAGATCACACATTTCGCTGTGTGCACAATAGGATGATTCGCCTTTTATTTCGCCCGATCCATCGGGTCTAAATGATTCTCGATCCACAAAACTGGAGTGATCCAACACCTTGTTCCTTGCTAAATCTCTTTTTTTACCCATGTGCCACGCGTTGCCATGCCACATTTGCAACGCCCGATCCATAAGCATTTACTTGCCTGATCCAAGCTTTACACAGCGCCAATCCATCAAGGAGAAACTGCCTGATCCATGAACACGTGTTTTCCCGATCCACCATAATAAAGACGTCGACCCGTAGTGCATGAAGTTGCATGATCCATCAGACTTTTTATGCTCGATCCGTCATATTATTTACGCCCGATCCATAATAAAATACCATCCGATCCGTCATTGTAATTATAAACGTAAATGATCTATGGAAAATATGTGCAACACGCATTATTTTAAAACCATGTTTTTATAACGAGGTAAACATTTGCCCCTCGAAATTTATATTTTTTGCTTGTGAAAAATAGAAATTTTGAAGTGGATGTCATAATTCATGTTATTACCAGTGGATAGATCCTTAGTAATTACTTCTAATGGATTTGAAACTGTTATTATTTTATTATATATATATATGTATTATGGAATCGGATAGCAGTGGATACTCGATGGATTAGTCAAGCCTTTATGATGGGTCGGTCAAGCCTTCACGGTGGGTCGGTCAAGCCTTCCCGAACCTTCTTTATATTCATTTTTCAGATTTGATCTTATTCAATTTATCCTCTTACCCAGAGAAAACATTTTAATGGCGGATTAGTATTCTCGAGAAAATCCAATCCACTTTAAACTTCGGCCTCAACTTTGATCAACTCCTTCTCCAATCAGATCTGCGCCTCAACCTGCTCTTGAATCTGATCATCCTCTCTGCCTGTAATGTCCCAGAAATTTTGACAACTAGAATATGGAGTAAATTAAATAATTAACTATTAGTACTCAATTTTACATTGATATTTGAGTTAAAAATCGAATATATGGTTTTGTATATGAATTTAATCCGAAACGGTTGATTGAAAATCAAATATTTATTGTTGAATTTGGTTTGATATTTGGATGGGATCTTAAATTCGATTAGAAAATATAAATAATTGAATTTAAAAAAAAAGCATTAGTAATGTTGAATAAATTGTAAATTTTATTGGTTTAAATGTATGAGAAATTGGCTTGAATATGTGTGTAATTGTGAAATTGAAACCTAATGTTTCAAATTTGGAAACGAACGGGATTACTGATGGACAAACGAAATAAAATCAATGAACTGTTAAATCGTTTAAAATAACGTTGTGTGCAGACGTAGTCGGTTTACAACCAGAATAATTGTTAACCGGCCTTTTGGTCCGGTTACCAAAAGTACTCAAGACGCGCTCGACTCAACCCATCGCGTGAAGCCAAGGCCAAGGGCAAAACACAGGAAATCCAGGAGAAAGACCAAAGGAGTCGCGTCAACAAAACCTCACCGCATCCCCCTCAAAACACTCTTCGCACCTGACAAGGTGCGAAATTTCGTACCTCCAAAGGTACGAAATTTTGTACCCAATAGGTACGAAATATTATACCTGGGAGGTTCGAAATTTCGAGCCTAGCAGGTGCGAAATTTCGAACCTCACCTAGGTACGAATTTTCCATGGCCGACAGCTAGAGGCGTGAATTTCCTGTAGATGGTCCCCATTTCTACCTACTCCTACCTAACCCTTACCGAACCACTTCCTATAAATACCCCAAAGCCTCTCACTTCAAAGGGGAGAAATTCTTGGACCTTGAGACCTCTATAGAGCTTCATTAATGGCATCTCCTCTTTGAGGAAGAAGAAGGGCAATCCTGTCCATTTTACTATTTCTTGCAAATATGACTATTTTGCATAATAATCCACATATGTAATGAGAGGATCTCAACCTTGTAATCTTTCAAGTGATTAATAAAATCTCTACAACTCTTCAATGTGGACGTAGGCCTTCACTAAGGCTGAACCACTATAAATTCTTTGTGTCATTTACCGCTTATATTTAATTTCATGTTCTATAATATGTCTTGTCTATGCGACCATATTATTAATTCCTAGTAATAAGGAATCTTTGGTGTTTGCGACATTTTTGGTCGTCAACATTTGGTGCTTTCACTGAGAAAACTTAGACATTGCGTCTTTCTTGCATCTTACCATCTCGACTTCGACGAGCTTAAGGTTCCTTGCCTAACCTGCCGTCGGGCCCGCTTACGATGGTAAAGAAGTCAAAGAACGCTATAATCGGCTCTTCAGCCGCCGCCGAGGCCGGTAAATCTAATCCACCTCCACCGGCAAATATCCCGGCAACCAATGAAACTGAACCTCCAATTGTGAACCCCGAAGCGCCTGTAACTCAAGTGCAAATCCGTACGCTTAATGAAAGGTATGAGAGCACGGCAGTCGAGCTTAACCAAGCGCTAAGGAATAACATCGACCTTATGTAATAGCTCCAAGAAAGTCAATGTGACGTCGGTCGACTGCGACTAGCTCGGAACAATGCCCGACCTCGACCACCAACATCAGAAACTTCCTCTTCCGAGTCGAGGGGACCACACCAACGAAGAAGGTTTAGCCTCGTCAACAACGTTGCCGTCTGAACAAATGCTCTCGACCACGGCAATGGCAATGGGTTTGCCAACGGAAACGGCGACCGAACCACCGTCACCTATAGCGGGGGCACCCAACATCGAGATCGCTCTCGCTTAATCATCAATGGCAGACCTGCTCCTACTAATCAACTTCCTCCTCGACAAGACCCAACGGCCACCCGCCGAAAGCACGAACCAAATAATATGGCGGCCTGAACCTATCCAGAACAAGATCCGCACGCCCCCGCCTTACATCCACAAGCGCACGCGGACTCCATTACGGACATTGAGGACATGGAAGAGAACAGTCCGGACATCCACCATAGAAAACGTCCTCGAACCCGAACTCCGGAACCTCGCCAGAACCCATGGGTTCCAATGGCGGACCCTCACCCAACCTACCTTCCCGACATAGTGCGAAGGATAATGAGGGAGATGCGAGGAAATGTACATGATTCATGGGAAGCGCACATTAGGCGCAACCCTTTCACTCGAAGAATCAACAAAGCTGAATGGCCGCGACGTTTTAGCATGCCACAGATGCCGCTCTACGACGGCACCACCGGCCCTTGTGCTTTCTTAAACCGTTATGAATGACAGATGGACTCAAGCAGAGGCGACGATCCGATCAAATGCAAATGCCTACCAGTCTTCCTTTCAGGAACCGTTTTATTATGGTTTTCCCGCCTTCCGCTCGATTCCATCACCAACTTCGGCCAATTAGCGACACAATTAGTGAAGCAATTTCGAATGCATATCCCGACTCCGAAGAACGCCCTCGCTCTTTCCAACCTATACCAAGGGCCAGTAGAGTCACTCAAAAGCTACCTTTCTCGATTCAATGACGCCCTCGCCGAGGTCGAGGATCCGGACCAGCACACTATACTGTTCCAACTAGCTAAAGGCGTCCTCCCAACTTCTGAGTTTGGGGCATGGATTGACCGAAAGCAACCGAAAAGCCTCAAAGCCTTCAATGAGAAGGTAGGGCAGTTCTTGTGCCAAGAAGAAGCAAGGCGCAACTGCGTCATCGAGACTTATCGCCCTAATATCCCTCGAGCAGGCACCACTAACAACCATCATAAGGGGCGAGAAGCAGGAGGCCCCTCTAACCCGAATGCGGGGGCAGCACCCCTCAGGCCAAGGCCAAACGCCGGGGGCAAAGCGGCCGGGGCACCAACCAGGTACAAGAAGATCCGAGGAAGCCCAGCCCCTACCAATCTTATGAAACTTATACCCCACTAAATGAGAATCCTAAAACTATCTATCTAGAGATGTGTAACACTCTTCCATACAAGAAACCCTAAGTCAGGGAATCCACAGAATCCGAGAAGAGCTCGGGAAAATACTACCGATATCATGACATGTATGGCCATAACACAAACGAGTGTCGCCAGTTAAGGGATGCGATCGAGAAACTCATCCGAGAAAAGCGGCTCGAGCAATACGTCCAAGATCCCTTTCCCCTTGAAACTAATCCAAAGCCTCCAGCACCGACTTCTCAAACAGCCACCAAGGCAGCCCCAGGACCATCCAACGCAAGGCGGGGCATCGTGATCAATACCATTTGCGGTGGACCAGGCCCTATGCATGACAGCTTCCAAAAGATGGAAGAATATGTGGGCTCCATTAAGCATGCAACCTACGAGGCTTGCTCTGATCCCGACGATTCTATCCCGACCAAGCTCTAAAAAATTATGCGGGACAACATCACATTCAATGGGAGGGAGTCCACGGGGATCGAAATCCCAACTACCGATCCTTTGTTAATCACCACCCAAATTGGCGCTGCAACTATTCGAAAAATATTGGTCGACTCAGGGAGCTCGGTCAACATTATCTTCAAAGCCGCTTACGACCAAATGAAGTTAGAAGCAAGAGATCTCAAACCGTGCCGCTCCACGATCCACGGCTTCAATGGGGCATCCAGCTGTCCAGTTGGAGTCATCGACCTACCTGTCGAACTCGGTATAGGGGATCGGAGCAGGGTCTGCATCCTCACCTTTGTGGTCATCGATATCTCCTCACTAAACAATGCCTTCCTTGGGTGTCCATTCCCCACAGAGTTCCATGTATGCCTATCACCATGGTCCCTCCTTATGAAATTTCCAACAGAAAACGGGATCGGAACCGTCAGAGGAGATCAAGTCAATGCTAGAGAATGTTATGCAATAGAATGGAAGAACGCGCGTAACAAGGACAAGGGCAAAGCAGCGCCCATAGCCTTTTGTGCTAAGACAGCCTCCGCATAGCAGCCAGCGGTGTCTGAGCCATGGCTCAGACTCCACTCCCGTCTTTCCGATGACCTCGATCCGAGGAAAGACGAAGAACCTGAATGGGAGAGGCCGACTCCAGTTGAGCCAACCCTAGATGTGCCCGTCAGCCTCACCGATTCATTGCGAGTATTAAAAATAGGATCAGACCTACATCCAGCAGTCAGAGACGACCTTGTAGACTTCTTGAAAGCTAACCTAGATGTATTCGCATGTACTCATTCCAAAATGAAAGGCATAGATCCCGCAATTGCCTGTCATTCTTTGAGCATAGACCTTAGAATTCCTCTAGTTAAACAAAAGCGCCGCTTCTTGGGACCTGACAGATCCAAGGCACTTGAAGAAGAGGTAGATCGCCTCCTCAACAACAACTTCATTCGCGAGGCCGACTACCCCGGATGGGTATCCAATCCAGTCCTAGTCAAGAAGGCCAATGGAAAATGGCGAACGTGTATCGATTTCTCAGATCTGAACAAGGCATGTCCCAAGGACAGCTTCCCACTCCCGAAAATTGACCAACTTGTCGATTCGACCGCCGGGTACCAATTGCTGTCCTTCATGGATGCTTACTCCGGTTAAAACCATATCCCGATGAATCCCTGCAACTAAGACGATACTTCCTTCATAACCGATCGCGGGCTTTACTGCTATTGTGTCATGCCTTTCGGTCTCAAGAATGCTGGGCCACCTATCAGCGGATGGTTAATCGCCTCTTCAAGAATCAAATCGGGAAATCCATGGAGGTGTACGTGGACGACATGCTAGTCAAATCAAAAACATCAAGCAACCACGTCCACGACCTCTCTGAAATGTTCGATGTCCTCCGCCAGTACGACATGAAACTTAACCCTCTAAAATGCTCCTTTGGTGTCGCCTCAGGAAAATTCTTAGGTTTCATCGACAACGCCCGGGGCATCAAAGCTAATCCCGAAAAAATCCAAGCTATTCGGGACATCCAAGTCCCTGAAAACATCATAGATGTACAGAGTCTGAACGGAAAGGTCACCGCTCTAAGTCGTTTCATCTCAAATGCCACCGATAAGTGCATTCCTTTCTTCGATTTACTTCGAAAGGGGAAGCGCAACTTCAAGTGGACCTCTGAATGCGTTTTCGCGTTCAAGGAACTCCTCGACCACTTAGAACGACCACCCATCTTATCTAAACCAATTGACCACGAGGACTTATATGTTTACTTGGCTGTTTCTTCGTAGGAACTCAGCTCAGCATTAATACAACTTGAAGGTCGCACTCACAGCCTGTCTACTACATCAGCAAGCGACTGACGGGGGCAGAAAAGAACTACCCAAAGCTCGAGAAATTAGCATTCTGCTTACTCATTTCCTCCTGGAAACTCTGGCCATATTTCCAGGCCTATCCTATTAAAGTCTTCACCAACCAGCCACCGCCCCCAGTCCTACAACGACCTGAGGCATCCGGTCGGCTACTAAAATGGAGCATGGAACTCAGCCAGTTTGAGATAACATTCATCCCTCGTCAAGCCATACTCAGACAAGCCCTCGCCGGCTTCAAAGTAGAGTTCACCGCCCCTGAAGAAGCTTCTACGGAGGACACCGAGACCCCCGACGACACATGGAAGATATTTGTGGACGAGTCCTCCAACGACAAGCGCTCGGGAGCCGGCATTGTGCTCATTACTCCCGAGGGACGCTCAATACACTACGCACTAAAGCTGAATTTCCCCGCTACCAGCAACAACGCAGAATATGAGGCGCTGATAGCTGGACTGAGAATCGCTACTGAACTCAAGCTGAAGATCATTCAGATTTTCTCCGATTCACAGCTTATCGTGCGCCAAGTAAGAGAGGTGTACCAGACCAAGGGGGAACGACTGGCCCTATACCTAGCCCAAGTCCGGGAATTACTCGCTCACTTTGACCAATTCACTATCACTCACATCCCGCGAGAGCAAAATGAAAGGGCCGACTCTCTGGCCCGATTAGCAAGTTCCGAAGACCCGCAATTATTGGGCTTTTCCCCCGTCGAGGTACTTAACTCCCCTAGCACTAAGCCAACACCAACCGGTACGGCCATGAGCATCGGACCCGAGCCAGAATCATGGATGACGCCGATCAGGAACTACCTACAACGAGGGATCCTCCTAGAAGGTCGCAAAGAAAAACGAGCGCTCACCCGGCAGTCAGCCCGCTATCTCCTTATGGACGGAGTACTCTATAGGCAAGGCTTCTCAGTCCCCTTACTCAGATGCGTGGCCCCTGATGAGGCCACCAAGATCCTAGTCAGCATACACGAGGGAGAATACGGCGACCACACCGGTGGACAAACTTTGGCCAGGAAGATACTCTGACACGGCTGTTACTGGCCCACACTCGAACAAGACGCCATTGACCATGCTTGCAAGTGCGACAAGTGTCAACGCTTCTCGAAGATCCCAAGAGCCCCGCCAATGAAACTAACTCAGATGAACAGCCCGTGGTCATTCGCCATGTGGGGAATTGATATCATTAGGACTCTTCCCATTGCCAGAGGTGGGGCACGATACGCCGTTGTCGCCGTCGACTATTTCACCAAGTGGGCTGAGGCCGAAGCTCTCACCACCATTACTACCAAGAAAATGATCAACTTCCTGGTGTGCAACATCATCACCCGATACGGGGTCCCTCAGGCCATCATTTCGGACAATGGCACCCAATTCGAAAGTGTAGAGTTCAAATCCTTCTATCAGTGGCACGACATCGAAAAGAGGTTCTCGACCATAGCACACGCCCAGGCCAACGGACAAGTCGAGGCAGTCAACAAAGTTATCAAGTCCATCATCAAGAAGCGCCACGAGAAGGTCGGGGGCATGTGGGCAGACGAACTTCCTTTAGCCTTATGGGCTTACCGAACCACTCACAAGACAGCAACCGGGCATACTCCCTTCGCCCTCTCCTATGGGTCCGAAGCCGTCATCCCCGTCGAGCTCGAGCTTCAATCTCAACGAGTCACCTACTTCAATCCTAAGACAAACCAATATTTACTTATGGGATCACTCGACTTACTAGAAGAGAAGAGAAACGAAGCCGATCTACGAGCCGCTGCCCAACGTCAACGAGTCGCCTGGTACTTCAATTCTCGAGTTTGCCACAAGGACCTCAACATCGGCGACCTCGTCCTAAAGCGGGTATTCCCTCCTCAAACGGGCCTCACTCCTTGTTGGGAAGGCCCGTACTCTATTACACGAAGGCTTAGCGACGGAACTTTCAAGCTAGCAACCGCGAACGGAGCCGAACTACCAAGGGCCTGGAACAGCGAACATCTCCGCCGCTACTTCACCTAACTTAGTACATGGTTGTATATGCTTTTCAGTGTTGTTTTGTTTTCTAGCAATTCAAGGCATTGTAAAGGCTATTCATGCCAACGTTATTAATGAAATGATGTTCATCTTCCTGCGTCCTTATTTTGTGTTTACTCCTCGCGTGACATGTTTGAATAATCCCAACAGCTCGCTTTCGTGTAAGCCACCGACCGCTGTGTCGATCCCTCGTACGGGGGCCGACACCGTCATTCGGTCCGCAAGCCAACCTTGCAATCTATCCACATTGGCACCAGCCGGCACCCCGAGCACGGGACATGGCTATGCTGCTCGAGTCGTCAGCCCGTGGCGCGGGTGAGTATAAATAACCTCTAACTCGAACCTAGGCCCCGCGCCAAGGCCGAGGATAAATCGTTCAACCACCCAACAGCCAGACGGGGCGATAAAAACTCCCCCTGAACTACGGGTGATGGTCGAGTACTTGGCGTAGTACCAAGACCGACCTTAAATCGTCACATCCCCGAAGCTCTCAAGGCTTAGGGGTAGCCCACGGCCACGGTCGAACCCTACGGGTGATGACTCGGGCTTCTCTTTCCCGGCGAACGATGACGCCGGCGGGCTCGCCTCAACCCGATGAATGATGGGAGAGCTTACACTGGACGGACTGCATAACGCGACGTCATGCGCCTTCGCTACTCTTCAGGTTAACCCCGGGCAACCCAAGAGAAAACAGCAGGCGCTCTGGCCAGGCTTCACAATCTACGGGTTTCTTGAGCTGAGGGAGTTCTACTAGAAGCCTGCGCACTGCCTCGCCCCTCTGGAACCACGGTCCGGAGTGCGGTACACTATCACACCCCCCCGGGACAATCACCCCAGGGCGCGGAACACACAATCACCTTTTTGTTAAGTGTAACGATAATTATATTTATGCAAGTACGGGACGCCCGAAAACTTAGAAGGAACATCCGAACATTTAACACAAAACGTGATCTTTACTAATTCATATTTTCATTACAACACACACACACACTACAACACATAACGTTACTAATATCTTTCTTTTTAATGATAGGGTGTACATGAACACCGTGCCTTGAAAAACCAAAAGCGAGGGCCGAACTCGTGTAAACTAGCGGCCTACACTACCAAAATGATCACGAAACTTATACCTAGGAAACTAACGCTAACCATGCTTCTTCCTGTCTTTATGCTTCTTTTTTGCAGATTCAACACTCGACGGTTCATCCTTGGATCTAGGCCTTTTCTTTCTAGATCTGCCTTTCCCGCTGCGCCCCTTTTTGGAGGTGGCCGACTCATGAGAAGCCGGGAGGCTCCTCTCATCCTCCCCATCTCCACTAGAAATCTCAGTGACATCAGTGGGGGCATTAGGAGGTAAAGGCCTAGGGGCACCACCAGCCGCGAGACCCACCACTGCTACACTCGCCTCTGGGACCACTTTCCCTTCTCGCCTAGCTTTCTCCCTAGCTTCCTTAGTAGCCTGACGATCGATGAGCTTTTGAGATTTGTGCCCTGGATCGCCGGCCTTAGTGTGCTTGCGGGCTTCGATGGCCCTTTGCCGAGCTTCCTCATCGGCCACCCTTTTCCTCTCTGCTTCCTTGGCAATTTGCTCCTGTGAGGCAGCCACAACGGGACTCTCCACAGTTTCCTCTCTGGTCTTGGTAGCGACCTCCTGTTCGGCCACATTAACCTGCCTTAATTCCTCCCTTGCCGAATCACGGACAGTCACGCTTTGCCCATCCACCTCCTCTCCGTCATCAATGAGACCCTCGTAAACACTTGAAGTTAGCTTTATCCCCGAGTAGTTGTCAGGCCGATCTCCGCTCTTTCCCGACTGCATCCCCTGGGGTCCTAACCCGGACTCAGCTACTGGGGGAATCACGGTGGCGGGGCCCGATGCCGCAGCTGATCCAGAAATGACTGTACAAGGAAACACGACCTGTTAGTCCACAAACTCAGTAACCACATACTCCTCTGGGATTCGGCACAAAGAAAATTTACCTCCGGCCAACGATGGCGTAGCCAGAACTGGGAGGGTACCCGACGCTACGGGCGGTGTAGATACAATCTCCCCCGGCTCTAGCTGTGCACAACCATGCTCAGTCGAAATCCTAGCCGGAATTATGGGATCAGCCACTGCGGTCGACCCAGGCACAGGCGGCCTATCGGAACTTCCTTCAGCAGGGTCCACCGCTACCATGAGACTACCAGGAACGACTGATTTCCCCTTCTCAGCAGTGGATCTCTCTAACCTCTCCCTCTCCTCATCCTCACGCAGTAGCCTTCTACCCACTTCCTACTTCTCATACTCCTCCCCGATCAGGAGATCAACCATAAGTTGTCGTTCATCCAGGGTCTCGACACCCACTCCGTGTAAATAGGCCTCATACTGGACCAGTCTTTCCTAGTTGCGCGCCAGCTCACGAGAATAATTAGGCATCTAAGAGATTCTCCAGAACCTTAGGACCTCAACAAGCATATCCTTAATGTATCCCTCCACTGACGACTGTGCCCGGTACTCGGCATCCGCCAGCTCTTCCCTCAGTTTCTCCATCTCTCCCTGGAGCTCTGCCTCGATCCTTCTACAATGCCTCTCACATCTCGATTGCTGGCTTCCGCCTCCTCCTTCTCCTTCCTCGCCACCTCAAGCTCCCTCTTCAAGCGATCATTCTCTGCCAATAAAGCTTTGTTATCCTCTTGAAGTTGGAAGACCTTGGCGTTCTCTCTCTCCAAGTCCATACAAGCCCGATCCACATCATCCTTCTCCTTCTTGAGAGTCATGTTCTGGGTGGTAATGTCGGCTATGGTCTCTGTATACATAGAACGGGACTTTTCGGCTTACTTTTTGAGCGTCTCGTACCCTTGCTTTAGCTCAGCTGACAAAACCATGAAATCCATCAGTCAGTATCGAAAGGTGTAAGCAGAAAATACTTCTAGTAAACGAGAATGGGAAGACTTACCACACTCCGCATTCAGGTTGTCGACAGAGGTTCTCTCAGCATCGATGGTCACCTGACGATTCATGAGATGCATGTTCTTCTCCCTAATCAAGTTCGATAGGTCATGGAAATATCGAGTAAGCTCATTAACCTGATGATACGCGGCCTCCACGTGCTCCCATATCTCTGTAGAGGACCTATCAGGAGGTGGACGAAGATCGGGAGGGGATGGCAGCTCATCAAAATATAATCGAGGGAAGCGATGCTCAAGGAATACTCTCTTCTCCTCGGGAGAAAGCTCTTGGATTTGGGCCGCTGTCAAAACCTGGGTTTTTATCATGGCCACCCTGTCTGGACTTGGCTGGGCAAGCGGGGACTCTTCCCCCCTCGAAGTCTGAATAGGAGCAGACGAAGCAGGAACGGGCATAGTTGAAAATGATGTGTGACTCGGTCCCCCCTGGTCAAATCTCGAACCTCCCCTAGGCACCCGAGTCGAAGGGGGAGGGAGAGGAACTGTAAAAGATTGAGGCCTGTCCGGATGACGATCCCCGCTGCCATGACTCCGTGGGGGTGGAACATTGCCATACAAACTAGCTCCCCTCTTGAAGGAGCCAAGAAAAGCACTGTCAGGGCGGCGACGGTCTCCACGACCCCGTCCTCCACTTCCTCTGGCCATGTCACCTGTCAGGGAAACAAAACGAAACCAGTCAAATGGTACGCATCAACACCCTTCTATGCAGCATGACGTGTGTGAGTGTATGCCCTAAGTTCCCTCTCAACAGACCAGATTGTTCCTCAGTCAAAGGAGTCAGCCCCTCCGCGGCACGAGCTATATCCTCCATGCTAGCCGCGCTCGACCACCAGAATAAGTCCACTGGAATCGCCTCCAGCTCGGCAAACTGATCCACTTTCCCAAGGGAAGCGGTAGTTTCCAGAGAAGTCACAGGAGAGTGAGGACTATCCAGCGCTTCTCCTCCTGCCCCTCCCATCGGGGGCTGGACGGAAGCATCAAGAAGTCCCGCATCCCGAGCAACCGTCTTTGCGCTACCAGCCTTGCTACCTCCGACGCCTTCGTTGAACTTGACAACCTTTTTGGGTCCAAGCTGGGTAGGGGTCGATTTCCTTTTTAAAGAGGAAGCAGTAGAGGCTCCCGTCATTTCCTCTCTCGACACACCGCTCGCCACGGCAGGCCTAGGTAGATAAGAGCAACCCAAAACGCCAAAGGCGATCTAGATCAACCACTGTCTCCGTCCTGCGGGAAGCTTTAGGAATGGCCAAGAGGGCGTCAAGGCATTGTCGGTACTCATCACTTGTAGGTAACTCGGGATTTCCTGCCACAATCAGAATAGAAATATGAGACACGAATCTCGACAAGATTACCAAGGTAAATTGAGGTACTCACTTCCTTGTATCCACTACCTCGCAAAGCCGGGAGGGCAGCGGACGAAGAACCAGTCATGCTTAATCATAGACGGCCTAGGCCATTTCCTAACAAAGATCCTCTGACAAGGAGATGCTTCCAAGAACCATTGAGAGTATGACTCACCAGCTGATCGCCTGAAGTGAAAAAGATATCGAATATCCTCTCCGGTAGGATCCCGATGCAGAAACTCTCGGAAAAGGACGCATGTACCCAAGAGCGCGGAATAAGCGTTCGGGTGTAATTGCGAAGGAGCAATGCGGAAGTACAACATCTCCCGTATAAAATCAGTGGCCGAGGGCACGCACCCCACACTGCAAGCATGACGATTCCAAGCAGTAAGCCCTCCGGGCGGTGCATGGGCCCTTTCACCCGATCCAGGGGCACGAGCCTCTCCCTCTGGGATACCAAACTGTAGTGACATCTTGTTAACCGCCACCGCATCCATCCGCGAGCGTACCGAGTCCGGCGGATTGTCCAAAATATCTGCGTCAGGTAGCGTGTCCGGAGCCGCTAGGGCAATCGGCTCAGCACCCTCCATAATATCCACGCTCTCCATCTCCGAATACACTACCGGAGCGTGAAGCTTTTCAACATGTCCTCCGTGCTCAGAAATATCAGGGGAACTCCCAACCTGTGAAGGAGCCGATCCCTCCGTAGTCTCGTGCTCACTACTCCCGGAGTTAGAGCTGTTCCTAGAATCAGAGGTATGAGACGATGAGGGGGAAGCCTCGGCTTTCGAAAGTTTCCCAGTCTGTGACCTTGTTTGCATGGCTTGCTATACTCTAGGACACCAGTGTTAGACATCACAACAAAATAACCTGTACCCCTCGTGTCGGTAAACCTTAACAAGTGTGCACAGTGCCGTGCAAAGGATGAAAATGCTCATAAAAACGTTAAAGATCACAACAGTTCAGTCACAGTCCAAATATATGCTCTATCCTATGTGAAAGTTTCAAGTTCTTATCCAAGCAGTTATCGATGCCAACATTCAGTATGATAATAAATAAGTCTGAGGGCAAGCAGCCAGGAAGCTAAAGTTCGAAAGCAACTAAGGACGATATCTGATCAAGGTAGTGCCCTCAGACTCGCCCAAGGGCTCGAAGAATCAAATTCCTAGGGATCAGAAGCCCGAACCCAGACATCTCAAAGTCGAACCAAGGGCTCACACATGTCGAACCAGGGAGGCTCAAAAATTCGAACCATGGTGGTTCGAAATCTCGAGCCCGAACGGTTCGATATCTCGAACCACAGAGACTCGGACCCCAAGACCCCAAAGGTTCGAACTTTCGAACCACCAAGGTTCAAAGGTTCGAACCTCAAGGGGGTCAGGAGCCCGAGACCCCAAGGCTCGAGACCTCGAACCCCATAGGTTCGAAGTCCCGAACCCCTCAGGGTTCGAGAACCTCGAACCCAGCAGGGCTCGAACAGGCTCGAGCCCACCAGGTTCGAACCCTCGAACCTCGCGCCTCAGGCTCGAGGCCTCGAGTCTCCTCCTACGTCGCACCTCGACCTCCCTTCTCCCTTCCCTTTGTCGACCAAGTCCATTACCTAAAAAATTTCTTCTGTTGATCGAAGGGTCGAGGGCGAAAATCTCAGAATAACCGCGCGAGATAGGAGAAAATAAAGGAGTGGGGCCTATTTATAATAAAAAGGGGAAAAGTCCCTTCATATTCCGCCAGTAGGCTCGAAATTTCGAGCCTACAGGCTCGAAATTTTGAACCATCACGGTTCAAAATCTCGAACCTCGCGGCCCGATATTTTGAGCCACCAGAGCTCGGAAATTCGAACCCCCATGGTTCGAAATTTCGAACCCCAGTGATTCGAAATTTCGCACCTCGCAAAAAAAAATTGATGATGAGTGAATGAAAACGACAACATGATTCTACCCGATCGTCGCGCTCATGAACGCCCACATCCCGTAATGCGTCATTCGCCAAAAATGCGCGATTCCGACGCCACGCGAACACAAGGCGACACTAGCACGACATCAAACAAACAGCGACTCGCCCGCCTTCACCAGACAGGCGAGCCCGCTAACTAACATATTTTTTCCTATAACTTGTAGGACAAATCCGCAACTCAACGGTCCTCTCAACCTTCATTCTGAAGCACATCACGTCACGCCAAGACGTACTTCGGAGGGCAAATGTTAACCGGCCTTTTGGTCCGGTTACCAAAAGTACTCAAGACACGCTCGACTCAACCCATCGCGTGAAGCCAAGACCAAGGGCGAAACACAGGAAATCCAGGAGAAAGACCAAAGGAGTCGTGCCAACAAAACCTCACCACATCCTCCTCAAAACACTCTTCGCACCTGACAAGGTGCGAAATTTCGTACCTCCAAGGTACGAAATTTCGCACCTTGGAGGTACGGAATTTCGTACCTCGAAGGTACGAAATTTCATACTTGGGAGGTTCGAAATTTCGAGCCTAGCAGGTGCCAAATTTCGAACCTCACCCAGGTACGAATTTTCCGTGGCCGACAACTGGAGGCGCGAATTTCTATAGATGGCCCCATTTCTACCTACTCCTACCTTACCCCTACCTAACCACTTCCTATAAATACCCCATGGCCTCACACTTCAAAGGGGAGAGATTCTTGGACCTTGAGACCTCTATAGAGCTTCATTAATGGCATCTCCTCTTTGAGGAAGAAGAACGGAAATCTTGTCCATTTTACTATTTCTTGCAAATATGACTATTTTTCATAATAGTCCACATATGTAATGAGAGGATCTCAACCTTGTAATATTTCCAGTGATTAATAAAATATCTACAAATCTTCAAAGTGGACGTAGGCCTTTACTAAGGCCGAACCACTATAAATTCTTTGTGTCATTTACCGCTTATATTTATTTCATGTTCTATAATATGTCTTGTCTATGCGACCATATTATTAATTCCTAGTAATAAGGAATCTTTGGTGTTTGCGACATTTTTGGTCGTCAACAATAATCTTATTGAATTCAGAACACGAAGACGAGGAGATACATATAATTTTAATCGCATCTAGAGATGATATTGGCAGTACGAATTGGAGCGTCCTGTAGTAATTCATAGTGGAATTAAATATTCAATGTAAAATGAATATTATCTACACCAAAAAAGAAAATCACGCAGACCTGTATGCTACCCTATAATCTACAACTTTACATTGTTCTTATCTGGTCCATCTCGCTTCTGTTAAAATCACGCATTTGTTCCCAAATTCTTAGCAAATCAGTCCTTCATTCCCCAAAATCTCTTCCTCAAATCATGTTAATGGTTGTCGCACCATCATAAATCATTCGCCCTCTCCTCCTTTTTCTTTTATCATCTGAACAAAATTTAATTTTCCCAATCCAAAATCAATGGCGTCTTCCCGACCCCTTTTCCCCAAATCGACAAATGATCTCTTATGAAATCCATGGCCTCCGAATAATTTTGTCGCCTCTTCCTCCGCAAGCACAGTTGATCGAAGCACCCCCACTGCAATCACGCAGCCCTCGAGCACCGTTCCCTCTCCTCGTTGAGGCTTGAACTCATGGAAACCGCCTGCCCTTGGAAGAAAACATAAGTCATTCGCCTCCAACAACGTGACCGCCTCCAGTCGTGCAAAAATCCATAGCTGGGACGATTATAGGTGAGAATTTTCTCACCATTTTCTTCTGTTCAAGTAATTTAATTTCAGTAGAAATTAAACAGTATGAAAATTTGTGGCCCTGGTATTAAACTGTATGGTTGTTAGTCCCTTGATGTTTACATGTTGTGGGTGTTGTGGCAATTTACCCTGCTAAACCTGATTTGATTTTGCTTTGGTAAATTCATCGGAATATGTATATGTGCCGAGAAAAAATATTAGCACATCTACTACCCTAACATTTGAACTTTTTTCTTACTATTAACACCTGCTGTTACAAATGCACCGAAATTTATGTGTATATTCATATATAGATATGAGTATACATGTAATGTAGTTGTGGAATTAGAATATGAATTTTGAACCATTTAACTAAATTATTCACTATACCCTTTGGCTTGTGCACACGATTTTGTGCATTTCATGTTGTGTCTGAAATGTTAATTAGCTCCAATTGAAATAGTGATCCCTTACCAAAGGTGAAAATCTGGAAACACGTACACTTCACCCACCCTTAGAGTTTATGTATATACATGTACCCATGTACATATATGTATATATATAGATATATACATGCATGAAATTGTGTATTTCAGACTGAAGTGCATATTTAGTTGGGTCGCTCACCATGTCAAAGTACTTACTAAATTCTGGAAATAATTCAAATACGTGAGTTTGATATCACTAATAATACTTGTGGATTTTCTTTGCATCTCGGGATAACAAATCATATGCTTTTCAGTTTGCCTAAAAATGTGTGTTCGAATTTCTGGCCTTATATGTTGGTCAAATTTAACACTACTAAAACTGGGTATTTTTGGAAAGATTTTCAAAACTTGAATTTGACTTTGCCAAAGAATAAAAGATGCTAGGTAATTTGTTCCCCCTGTTTTTCTTTCATGCCAAAAAGCTAGAAGTATTTTGTTCTTTGTGAATTTTAGGAAACTTTGGGTTTTGAAAAAAATCACTTGCCGAACTAAACTTTGGTTTGTAAAAATATGATATATCTGAGTATCGAATACAACCTGACCTCATCAAAGAAAAAAATTATCAAATAATTTTAATTCACCTTCTACCTTTAATAAAATTTTGTTTGCATGTCCTTAATTAAACTAATCTGAGTACAGGCCGATTTTAAATTGATAATCGTAACTTGAGAATGCATGAGTCTTAGTTGTTGCTGAAAACATACAAGAACATCATTTTTGTTTATGTTGTCTTGCTGAGTAAACTACCCATTTTCCCATTTAAACTACCGCTGATTGTATATGTTATACTTCTGTGTAAGTTGATTTTAGTCGTAGTGATGTTCAGGAAAACCCTGGACCATAAACCCAGGAAACAACATAGAGATGCCTGTAAACCATTAATTGCGTGCAACCCTTGTGTTGCCACCTGATTGATTCATGGAACTTAGAAAATTAGCTGCTATATATATATATATATATATGTGTGTGTGTGTGTGTGTGTGTGCATGTAAATACAGCCTCCATGTCTGGACTGTTTTGAGTTAGGTCATGATCTCTTTACAGTTTTGATGCTTACACCACGCCTTGTGTTATATGTTTATCTTGAGTAGTGTTATATGCATTGGTTCATTTGATGATGCTGAAACTCTGAAACTCTGGTTAGATGTAGTATACACACTTGTTTTTCTCCTATACATTTGTCTAAACCTGAGAATACACATATTTATCCTGATTTCCATTATATTGGCCTAAGGCGGGACGTTAGAAGTGGTATCAGAGTTGTTTGCAGGCTGTGAGATGGGTACGCATGATAGGGGGTTCTCGCTTCGCGATTTGGATGCGAACGGGAGACTCTTGCCCCTACATGTCCCTCGAAATTAGCGGTGGGTGGATTGAGTCGAGAGGCTAGCCGTAAAAGCAGTTCTGAGGTATCATTGTAAAGCCACGATGGCAGTGTAGGCCACTGGTTGATGGTTGAAAAGCCTAGACTCTTTACAAGTGGTATCAGAGCTTTGTTTATTCGAAGCTTAGCTTATCGGGTTTATAAACGGACATGAAAATGAAAAGTTTTGAAAAATAATTTTTGGAAGTATAAACAATTTCAAATGATTTTAAAAGAAAAGATTATTTTGGAAAATATCAAATATTTTGTAAAATTAGTATTTTTAACTAATACAGCGGAAACAAAAGTTATATTGAGATTTTAATTTTTTTCGGAGTCCAGGCTTATGAGAGCTAATCTCGAATCCATCATCGATTGATATCGAAGAAAGATAAAGTATAAGAGAATCGACATATTAGAATTCGCTAATATTGTATTTTAGAAATATGAGATTTATTGGAATGAGGATTTAGATGGGAATCTAAATGGAAAGGGAAATTTGATATCGTTTCAGAAATGAAACGATGAATTTTATTTCAATATTCGGGATATAATGAAAATAAAATCAAAGAGGTTATAATTGGAATTCGACTGTGAAATTTAGGTTATTCAGAATTTGGTAAGATAAATTATAATTGGTATCAAACCAATAATGTATATGTTCGATGGTAATGTATAAACTTGTTTATTGATTAACAAGAAATGAATTGTAAATGAGAGATATAAATGAAGCGAAATATGAATGAGGATATTAAAGGGATTTAGACTTGTATTTGAATAGAATCAAAACTAATTTGATATGACGAGCCCAGATACGTATCGAAGGAATGATATTCACTTATAAAAGTAAATAATGTTTGAATGCAAGGATGTCGCAAAGAAAATTGGGAATAACGGAAATGGAGTTGCCCTGGACGATGCGATTATTCTGAATTTCAGAATACAAATCAAAAGGAATTTTTCAGAAGTTCAGAATATATTATCGAATAAGAAATTATTAGGAATGAAGTTTTTCGGGAAAGTCAATTACGATGAATTTCAGAAAAAGTATGTTTACTTGCTGTTTTAATCAAAATTTAATTTAAATTTAATTAATTGTTTATATATTCAGATCAATGAATAAAGTATATTTTAAAGTTAAATATTTTGAATGCGCGAATTATTGCTATAATCAACGGTTTTCATAACAGAGATAAATTCTTAACTTGAAATCAGAAATTACGAGAATGAATGTTTTGTTTTTGTTTGAGATTGTGAATTTTATCTATTTCAAGGTTAATAATGTTGTTCAGTTAAGGTATGAGAGGTAAATATACCCCAACTTGATTGACTTCATTATTGACTAGGAAATGGTAAAGATTTGATAACAAGAGTTGGTTAAGCGAAGTAAGAAATAGTGTTAACAATTGAGTGGGAATAACAGTGTTTTATTCAATATCTGTTTTAATTCAAATAAAAAATTTAGAAATGTTTCCCCTTAAGAATAAAGAGTATTTTCTATAGAAATAAAGATTTGAGAGTGTTTGGAAATGTTTCCCAATGGTAATAAGAAATTTTCTAAAATTATAGATTATGGATATGATGATTGGAAACGTTTTCCAAAATACCGTGAGAGGCTAACAGGTTTTGATAAATAGTATAACGAGAACTGAAGAGCGAAAAGCCATACGACGAGAACGAAGGACGACCAGGACGTAAAAGAAGTGTATTCGTAAACTGAATTCGAGAATCGCATAAGTAATGATCTGATAAGAAATTAAGAAATGGAGTTAAGGAAATTAGAAGCTGATTTGAGAATAGTCAAGTTGAATGACTTTCTTAGTGTTGATCTGATGTGGGTTTCGGCCTTCGGGGTTGATACTTAGGAAGCTATTCGCTTGCTAATTTACGATTGTAGGATATGAACATGAGAGAGTAATGACGCGTGAATGAGAAATTTGTCATAAGAGGGCAAATTCTGAAATTTTGAGAATATAAGAATTTGAATTAAGAGATGAACTTAATAACTGGAAATTTGGAAGGAAAATTTGGTTTACAACCAATAAATTTATGAATTTATGTTTGGAAAGATCTGAATTGATTGAGAGCGGAAATGGAGTTTTAAATTTTGAATTTTGAATGGAATTTGAGGATGTTTAATGTTAGATATTGAAGAATGAAGTTTTCAGAGCTTATATGGAAAATATAAAATAAAAATAAAAATACATATAAGAATATAGAGAATTTAGAAGCTATAAATTTGGAAGATAATGGAGTGAGATAAAGTCTTATATAATAGAATTTATATAAGAACGATGCGTTGAAAAACGTGATTTGTAAATCTTATATAAGTATGAATTATGTGAAGTATGAAATAAAATACTATATGTATACAGTATTGTATGTTTTCAAATTACGATAAGAAAAGTACCTTTCTTCTCCTTGAAGTTCGAGCTTGGTTGAGATATGCTGCTGGTGGTAGTAGGTTGTTCGGACATAAAACTCATGAGTTGCCATTGAGCACGACTACTAGCGTAATTCGTAGGGCTGCAGATAGCCTACGGCGGTCGGATGTTTCCTGAGGGAATCAGGCGTAACCATTGTGATCGCTGCGAACTAGAGTCGTTGGAATTCGACCGTATAGCGAAATTCGCAGGGCTGCAGATAGCCTACGGCGGACGGATGTTTCTTAGGGGAACCAAGCGTAACCATTGTGACTGTTGCGATCTACAGTCGAATTATAAGGGTGTAATCCGCAGAGCTGCGAAAGCTTACGGGTACGGATGTTTCCTGGGGGACCCAGGCATAACCATTGTGTACCTGCGGTCCACATGATATATCTACAAGTGAGAGAAATGTAACCACTAGAGTTACTAAAGGTAGAATGGAGCCACTTGTGTAATGCAGCAGTTTGTCTTCATGACTTGTTTATCTTTATGACTTGATTGGTCCTTATGACTTCAGCTAATTTCATTTGATGATTTGATTTCGTGATCCTAAGATAGAGAAACCAATGCTCAATGACCTCAGATTCCCCTTTGATTCTTAAATATCTTTGTTGATATGTCCATGACGAAATTCGCAGGGGAGTGATTTCCTACGGATACAGATGTTTTTTGGGAGATCCACACGAAACCAATGTGTATCTGCGATTCCTAAGCAATCAACATATCAATATCACATTAGTACTTTCTGTATCTGTTTTCTTTTTAAAGAATTTTTGAAATATTTTCACTGGTGGTTGAAGCAAGAATATTCAGTACTTAGATATTTTAGTCGTGTGCCTGGCCAGCGTATGCCTAACATCTGTAAGAACGACAATAGACTTATCAAACGTCGAGTTATCAAATATTTTCAAATCAATAATTTGAAATTAAAATAAGGGAATTTCAAAGTATTTTAATAGCTTTGTAATACTAATTAAGATATTTTTGCACGAATTTCGGATAAAGATTATGAAAGGATTTCAAATTTGGAAAGAAAAAAAATTCAAGTTGACAATTTGTGACTTGAAAAGAAAATGATGATTACACTCTTCTATGAATGTTGGGGAAGATTAAATGGATTGAATATATGGAGATGTGGATGGACTTGTAAAACAATATTGACTGAAGAGATTAATTTTGAAAGAAAATGTGATTTTTCGAATTAATTGAATATGATGGTAAACAAAGAAGATCAATGATTTAAATATCGATATTTAAATTAGTTGTGAAAAAATTTGATATAAATGTGAAAATTTAAAGTATATAATGGTAACTCTAACAATCTCTCCTTTTCGGGGACGAAAAGTTTTTAAAGGGGAGAGATTGTAATGTCCCAAAAAATTTGACAACTGGAATATGGAGTAAATTAAATAATTAACTATTAGTACTTAATTTTACTTTGATATTTGAGTCAAAAATCGAATATATGGTTTTGTATATGAATTTAATTCGAAACGGTTGATTGAAAATCAAATATTTATTGTGGAATTTGGTTTGATATTTGGATCGGATCTTAAATTCAATTAGATAATATAAATGATTGAATTTAAAAAAAAACGTTAGTAATGTTAAATAAATTGGAAATTTTATTGGTTTGAATATATGAGAAATTGGCTTGAATATGTGTGTATTTGTGAAATTAAAACCTAACGTTTCAAATTTGGAAACGAACGGGATTATTGATGGACAAACCAAATAAAATCAATGAACCGTTAAATCATTTAAAATAACGTTGTGTATAGACGTAGTCGGTTTACAACCAGAATAATCTTATTGAATTCATAACACGAAGACGAGGAGATACATATAATTTTTATCGCATCTAGAGATGATATTGGCAGTACGAATTGGAGCGTTCTACGGTGATTCACAGTGGAATTAAATATTCAATGTAAAACGAATATTACCTACACTAGAAAAGAAAATCGCACAGACCTATATGCTACTCTATAATCTACGATTTTACATTGTTCTTATCTAGTCCATCTCGCTTCTATTAAAATCACGCATTTGTTCCCAAATTCTTCAGCAAATCAGTTCCTTCATTCTCCAAAATCCCTTCCCCAAATCATGTTAATGGCGGTCGCACCATCATAAATAGTTCGCCCTCTCCTCCTTTTTCTTTTATCATCTAAACAAAATTTAATTTTCCCCAATCCAAAATCAATGGTGTCTCCCTGACCCCTTTTCCCTAAATCGACAAATGAACTCTTATGAAATCCATGGCCTCCGAATAATTTTGTCGCCTCTTCCTCCGCAAGCACAGTTGATCGAAGCACCCCCACTGCAATCACGCAGCCCTCGAGCACCGTTCCCTCTCCTCGCTAAGGCTTGAACTCATGGAAAGCGCCTTCCTTAGGAAGAAAACCTAAGTCGTTCGCCTCCAACAACGTGACCGCCTCCAGTCATGCAAAAATCCATAGCTACGACGATTAAAGGTGAGATTTTTCTCACCATTTTTCTTCTGTTCAAGTAATCTAATTTCAGCATAATTTAAACAGTATGAAAATTTGTGGCCTTGGTATTAAACTGTATGGTTGTTAGTCACTTGATGTTTACATGTTGTGGGTGTTGTGGCAATTTACCCTGCTAAACCTGATCCGATTTTTCTTTTGTAAATTCATCGGAATATGTATATGTGCCGAGAAAAAAATATTAGCACATCTGCTACCCCTGACGTTTGAACATTTTGCTTACTGTTAACACATGCTGTTACAAATGCACCAAAATTTATGTGTATATTCATATATAGATATGAGTATACATGTAATGTAGTTGTGGAATTAGAATATGAATGTTGAACCATTTAAACAAATTATTCACTATACCATTTAGCTTGTGCACACGATTTTGTGCATTTCATGTTGTGCCTGAAATGTTAATTAGTTGCAATTGAAATAGTGATCCCTTACCCAAGGTGAAAATATGGAAACACATACACTTCACCCACCCTTGGATTTTATGTATATACATGTACCCGCGTATATGTATGTATATATACAGATTTATACATGCATGAAATTGTTTATTTCAGACTGAAGTGCGTAGACAATTGGGTCACTCACCGTGTTAAAGTACTTACTAAATTCTGGAAATAATTCAAATACGTGAATTTGATATCACTAATAATACTTGTGGATTTTCTTCGCATCTCTGGAAAACAAATCATATGCTTTTCTGTTTGCCTAAAAAAAATGTGTGTTCGAATTTCTGGCCTTATATGTTGGCTAAATTTAACACTGCTAAAACTGGGTATTTCTGGAAAGATTTTCAAAACTTGAATTTGACTTTACCAAAGAATAAAAGATGCTCGGGAATTTTTTCCCCTTGTTTTTCTTTCATGCCAAAAAGCTAGATGGTATTTTGTTCTCTGTGAATTTTAGGAAACTTTGGATTTGGAAAAAAATCACTTACCGGACTAAACTTTGGTTTGTAAAAATATGATATATCTGAGTATCGAATACAACATGACCTCATCAAAGAAAAAAATTATCAAATAATTTTATTCACCTTCTACCTCTAATAAAACTTTGTTTGCATGTCCTTAATTAAATTAATCTGAGTACAAGATGATTTTAAATTGATAATCGTAACTTAGGAATGCATGAGTCTTAGTTGTTGCTGAAAACATACAAGAGCATCATTTTTGTAACGTCCCGGAAAATTTTCGACTTTGGTAATCGATATAAAACCCACGTCGATTATCCAAACATCAAAAATACCGGTAGTTAATAGAAGAAATTAAAGGGTGAGAATAGATAAGATAGAAACTTAGAATAGAAGAAGAAGAAGAACATACAACATCATCAGAGTAACACGAAACTCACAGCGGAACTAACAACATATAATAGATTCATAACTTTGAAATAGAACTTGTATATGTATACAGTAACATTATCAGAGTACAACACTTACAACACAGCGAAAATAACAATAGCTATATAATCCTGAAGCCTCCTGCTCCAAGCTCTCAGTATATCTGTAAATTCCTGACTACTTGACTGCCCGTACAAAATTGGGCACCCAAGAGTTTAGGGAAAACAAAACAAAATAAACTCCGGGTCAGTCATGGGACTGGTATGAGTAAACAGTTTAAAATAGTTTGAACAATTAAACGATATCTCATAAGACCACGCCGTACAATGGAACGGGTTTTTTCCCTTATGAGAATCCAAAATAATCTTTATATCAAAATATTTTTGATATTATAATAATGTCTATCAACCACAATATAATTATCATCTAGCAGAAACGCTTTCATCTCACGTTCTACATACATAGTATACAATCAAAACCGCGAGCACTTATTGCATAATGGATTTCCAGCTATGATAAGGTATGGAACCACCTTCTAATATTGTACCTCTAGAGAGGAATACACTGGGTTCAACAAGAACATCTTGCAACCCGGCCACACATAACCGACCACTCATTTCGCTTTAGTGTATCGAATGTATATCACCAACGGTTGGGATCGGCAAACGTTTCCCGAATGGGACAACATCGAACAGATTAAAGAATGAAATGAATATCTCTAGATACGTGATAATACACCCTAATGGAAGCAACCCACATAGCCATGCTGCCTGTCCGATTTTTCTCATTTCCCGGTTGTGAGGCTAGAGGCCACGCTTATCTCTGACAGAACACACATTTATTCACTTTGAATGTCACATAGTCATACCCGCCAAATCACAAATCGATTTCCCCAAAAATATAACGGGTATACAGCTAAGAGAAACGAATTCCTCCGCCACCAAACGTACATACGTTTGAAGAGATCAAATTACGTGATCTATTACATATACTCTATCAGACATTCTTCCATACAGGTCGTCCTGGGACTGGACAAACCGAAGGCACTATTCTGTAAATCCATCTTAGGCAATTTCTACCTAGGATCGCCAGAACAGCCCTTGCATAATTCTGTCTTCAATTATCTTGATCATATTTGATTTGCAACGCTAACGCACATACATAGTGGTTTTCAAGCCATGAATCTGATCCCGGTCTCTCCGTATTGACGACGGAAAAATGGTCAAAAACTTCGATAGTCGGTGAGTTAACTATCAAAGAAAAATATGTGTACAAAACCAGCGATATTATTTCCAGATGGAAATTCTATTGATCAATCACCAATCATCATTTATCTCTTAAATTAATTTATCATTAATTTATTCATTTACCCATTTCCTGTTTCCATATACATAAATTCTTATTTTCTAGTTTTAGAAAATATACGTCATTAATCACTGGAAAACATTTCCATACTTACTATCATTTCTTATTTTCTATATTAGAAAATATTTCTGATTCTTATTTGGAAAATATTTCCAAAACTCCTTCATTGGATTTAAACAGATGTTTAAATAAACATCGTTATGCCAACTCGAACCATTACCACTTATTAACTAAATTCAATTAACCAACCTTCACCAACAAACTGTAACCATTTCTTAGTTAAAAACGAAGTCAATCAAGTTGTGGTATATCTACCTCTCAGACCTTAACTGAACAACATTTCTAACCTCAAAATAGATCAAGTTCATCCTTTTAATCTTTAACAAACTTCCTTGCGAAACTCTCGGATTCTATTTACGAATCCACTTCTTTTATAAAACATTTGTTACAACGATAAAGTCATAATCCCTTCTTTCGAAATATCTAACTTCAAATTTAACTTTTATTCTTTAATTTGAATAAATAAATAAACACCAAATTTATAAATAAATAAATCTTGATTTAAAAACCGGAAAGTATAAGTACTTTCCCGAATTTGGTATAATTGAATTCGACGATTAACTCTCTTCGAATAACTAATATTCGATTAACTCACTTCGAATAAATTATATTCGATTATCTCTATTATAATAACTAATATTCGGTTATCTCACTTCGAATAACTAATATTCGATTATCTCTCTTCGAATAACTTATATTCGATAACTCCTTTCGATTAAACTAAAATCGTTTAACTCCTTTAGATTTAAGTAAAATCGATTAACTCCTTTCGATTAAACTAAAATCGATTAACTCCTTTCGATTAAACTAAATTGATTAACTCCTTTTGATTTAACTATAATCGATTAACTCCTTTCGATTAAACTAAAATTGATTAACTCCTTTCGATTAAACTAAAATCGATTAACTCCTTTCGATTAAACCAAAATCGATTAACTCCTTTCGATTTAACTATAATCGATTAACTCTGTTCGATTAAACTAAAATCGATTAACTCCTTCCGATTAAACTAAAATTGATTAACTCCTTTCAATTAAACTATAATCGATAACTCCTTTTCTTTTAACTCTAACTCGATTAACTCTAATTAATTAACTCTTCTCGAATAACTTATATTCGATTAACACTCTTCGAATAACTGATGTTCGATTAACTTACTTCGAATAACTAATGTTCGATTATCTCTTTTCGAATAACTTATATTTGATTACCTCACTTCGAATAACTTATATTAGATTATCTCACTTCGAATAACTTATATTCGATAACTCTAATCGATTAACTCTAACTGGTTAACACTATTCATTAACTCTATCAGATTAACTCTATTTGAATTCTCTAATTCCTTTTAAAATCCTACTTACTTTCCCAAATATTTCCTTTTATGATATCTTATTTATTTTCTAAATAAATATTCCTTTTTATCTTTCTATTTATTTAACAAATAAATATTTCCTTTAACTTTCTATTTATTTAACAAATAAATATTTCCTTTTCGATTCCATTTGTAAATGTTTTATAAATATTTCCTTTTTGATTTCATTTGTAAATGTTTTACAAATATTTCCTTTTCAATTTCACTTGTAAATGTTTTACAAATATTTCCCTTTTTAATCCTACTAATTTTCCAAATAAATATCCCTTATAATATCTTATTTATTTTTCTAAATAAATATTTCTTTTATAAAATTCTATGATTTTATAAATATTACGTTTTTCTATTTGTTATACAAATAATTCCTTTTCCAATTCTATTTATTTAACAAATAAATATTCCTTTTCGATTCTATTTATTTCATAAATAAATATTCCTTTTATAAAATCCTTTGATTTTATAAATGTTTTATTTTCAGTATACACTTTGAAAATTCTCTTTCTACATCCCAGAATTCTTACGGTATTCAAAATACCAAATAACAATGATCGATATCATTCAAACACACATAATCAACAACAGATTATATATCACATCATATATTTAAATATATGAAAAGAACAGTATTGTAAATATTGAGGAATCCAGTTGGATCCCTCCAACCTGTTTTCCTGCATCCACAGATGTTAAACAATATAGTTAACATCAACTTCATTTCAATATGAAGTATTCTGATCAACAGAATCAATATTTGATTAACGATTTACATATATATCGTTATCTACAATTTCAACCAATACATAAGCAATTCAACCAAACAGTCATCACACAACAATCAATCATCATTTATCAGTCCTAAAAAATACGTTATAAAAATATGAACTGATAAACTTGGTGAGTTTTACTCGCATTTCGCGTTAACCGTTAAATAACGATTTGCGTCTGTTGATTCAGATTGGACAATTTATTTCGCAATAAATTTTAACGGGCCCCAACTCGCTCCCAGTCAGTTCCATTGTGGAGCCACCGTCCATACGATCCCAACGGATCTGACCATTTGAAATTCTGATGTAGTATGAACGAGATATTAAAATCGCAAGTTGGTATGCTATTAAATTAAAAGCTACAAACTATTTTTACTTAACTTGGGCTCACCCACTTGAATCTGGCCCATATCCTTTCAACCCGCAAGTATTTCTTCTTCCCAGTTATATGGATCACGAACCACGCTCTTCTTAACCCACCACTTCAGGATACTTGTGCGCCATTTTCTCCAACATTTCATCACCGTATGTTCTTCAGCAACCCCTGTTCTTCTTCACATAATACACCGCATGGCTCCAGGTAAATGCCAACAGGTGAGACCACCATTTTTTTAAACTTCACAGTACCCTCTCCAAAACAAAATGCCCCGTCCCAGTAAAGTATTGATCCACCACTTTCACATGCCAAAAACTTTGCAACAAAACCCAAACCATATTTTCTATCCAACATCATCCACTTCATCACCTCATTAGCACCACCATTATAAAACTCGCGACAGCCAACTTCGACGCTGCTCTCTCCAAAAGTATAAACCATACTGCCGGTCTGTCCACCAACCTGAAAAACGCATGCCTAATATTTATTTCATCATCAGTTCATCACCCAAACTTCTTCCTTATATTTTGATCCTTCCCACTACTTCTCAAGCATATACTTGAACGCTAGGATCTGTAGCCACCCGCCCCTAAATGCCATGCTGAAACCCATTCGAACATATACCCTGCTCCTCCTTACTCCACTACTACAGTCTGTGGATTTCCAGTGATCTTCACGTTGAAATAGAAAAAGAACAGCAAGCTCTTTTTTACTTCAAATCCACTCACGCTTCCACCTTTTTCACTACTGTTTTTATCCAATAGCAACCCATCCTTTACGTTCATTCTTTCTTCCATCTTATTTAGGAGTTGTAAAGATTTCATTCGAATTTTTAAAGCCATTAAAATGTCGGCTAAACTGGTTTCGAGAGGAAGAAATTAAGGAAGCCGTATGTGTATTTTATATAGGGTTATATGTGGTAGAAGACGTGAGGTCGTGTCAAGAGGAATAGTGTAACGACCCGGAAAAAATGCGATCTTGGTTATCCGATATACAACACATATCGAACGTCTAAGGATCGAAAATCACCGAATTGTTAATGAAAGAAATTAGAGGGTGAGGAATGATAAGATAGAACTTATAGAATAGAAGAAGAAGAAGAACATCATCATCAGAGTAAACACGAATCTCACAGCGGAACGAATAAAATATAACATAACTTTTGAAATACAAACAGTATATGTATACAATAACATTTCATAGTACAACACTTACAACAACAGCGGAAATAATAATAGCCATAGAATCCTGAAGCCTCCTGCTCCAAGCTCTCCAAGTGTATCTGTAAAATCCCGACTATTTGACTGCCCGTACAAATTTAGGCACCCAAGAGTTTAGGGAAAACAAAACAAAATAAACTCCGGATCAGTCATGGGACTGGTATGAGTAAAACAGTTTAAAACAGTTTGAACAAGTAAACGATATCTCATAAGACCACGCCGTATAACGGAACGGGTTTTTCCCTTATGAGAATCCAAACAACTTTGTAAACAATATCCTTCTGATATTATAATAATGTCTAAGTACAAATAGATATCAATCTAGCAAAAACGCTTTCATCTCACGTTCTACATATATAATGTATAATCATAAACCGCAAGCACGTATTGGGTAATGGATTTCCAACTATGACAAGGTATGGAACCACCTTACGATCAGTGTACTCTAGGAACGATACACTGGAGTTCAACAAGAACATCTTGCAACTCAGCCACACATGACCGACCACTCATTTTGCTGAGTGTATCGAATGTATATCACCAACGGTTGGGATCAGCAACCGTTCCCATATATATATATATGGGACAACATTGATAGATTAAAGAAGCAAAATGAATATTCTCTAGATAGGTGATTATACACCCTACTTCGGTGCGACCGACTTAGCCATGCTGCCTGCCCGATTTCTGTCATTTACCGGATGTGAGGCTAGAAGCTACGCTTATCTTTTCACATACCACATCTTCATTCTCTTAGAATGTCACATCGTAATACCCTCTAAATCACAAATTGATTTCCCCAAAAATACCATGGGTATAAGCTAAGAGAAACGAATTCCTCCGCCACCAACGTAAATACGTTTGAAACGATCAACTTACGTGATCTACTAGATATACTCTGTCATACCGTCGTCCATACAAGTTGTCCTGGGACTGGACAAACCGAAGGCACTATCCAGTACATCCATCTTAGGCACTGTTATCTAAGACTTATACAATAGCCCTTGCACTTTACTCCGTCTTCAATTATCTTTGGCATCTATGATTCGCAACGCTTATTCCAATACAGAGTGGTTCTTCGGATAATAATCCAACCGGTCTCTCCATATTAACAACGTTAAAATGGTCAAAACTTCGATAGTCTGTGATTTAACTATCAAAGAAAAACTCGTGTGCAAACAACGATATTATTTCCAGATGGAAATCATATCGATCAATCATCATCTAACATTTATATCTTTAGTTCATTAATTTACTTATCTCCTGTTTCCATATTTTCCACATTTCTTATTTTCGATTGTCAGAAAACATTTCCAAAGCTCTTTCACTGCCAAACCTTACCATTCCTTAGTTAAGAAGGAAGTCAATCAAGTTGGGTATAATTACCTCTCAAACCTTAACTGAACAACGTTTTAACTTCGAAATGGTCAAAGTTCACGCTTATATTCTTTAACAAATTTGCTTACGTAACTCTCTTTCGAAAACCTCTATTCGATACTCTTGTTTGATTAACTCTAATTGATTAACTCTATTCAATTAACTCTATTTGATAAACTTTAATTCGATTAACTATATTCCATTAACTCTATCGATTAACTCTAATCAATTGACTTTACTTGATACTTCTTTCGAATAAACTATATTCGATTAACTCCTTTTCGAATAAACTACATTCGATAACTCTACTTCGAATAAGCGATGTTCGATAACTCTACTTCGAATAAGCGATATTCGATAACTCCTTTGGATTAACTCCTTTGATTAACTCCTTCGAATAACCAATATTCGATAACTCGCTTTCGAATAACCAATATTCGATAATTCCTTTCGAATAACTTATATTCGATAAATTCTTTTCGAATAACCAATATTCGATAACTCTTCTCTCGGATACACAATATTCGATAACTCTACTTCAAATAAGTAATATTCGATAACTCTACTCGAATAACTCCATTTGAATAACTTTAACTGGTTAACTCTAACTGGTTAACTCTAACTCTAACTGGTTAACTTTAACTGATCGACCCTAATTGATTAACTCTAACTGGTCAGTCCTAACTGATTAACTCTAACTGGTCAGCCCTAACTGATTAACTCTAACTGGCCAACCCTAACTGATTAACTCTAACTGGTTAACTTTAACTGGTCAACCCTAACTGTTTAACTGGTTAACTTTAACTGTTTTACTCTAACTGTTTTACTTGACTTACTTAACCCAACTGGATAACTTGACTTACTTAACCCAACTGGTTAACTCCTATCGAATAACTAATATTCGATTTAATTCCATTCGCTTGACTCTAGATCGCAGCGATCACAATGGTTACGCCTGATTCCCTCAGGAAACATCCGACCGCCGTAGGCTATCTGCAGCCCTGCGAATTACGCTAGAAGTCGTGCTAAATGGCGACTCATTCTAAATGACTATGTCTGTTTTAACTCTAATCGATTAACTCTACTTTGATTAACTCTAATCGATTAACTCTAACTGATCAACTCTAACTGATCAACTCTAACTGATCAACTCTGACTGATTAACTCTGACCGATCAACTCTAACTGATCAACTCCAACTGATGAACTCTGACTGTTTAACTCTAACTGGTTAACTCTATCTATTTAACTCTGACTGGTGAACTTTGACTGGTTAACTTTATCTGTTTAACTTTAACTGGTTAACCCTAACTGTTTAACTCTGACTGATTAACTCTGACTATTTAACTCTGACTGGTTAACTCTACTGAACTGGTTAACTCTACTGAACTGGTTAACTCGACTGAACTGGTTAACTCTAACTGGTTAACTCTACTGAACTGGTTAACTCTACTGAACTGGTTAACTCTAACTGGTTAACTCTGCTGAACTGGTTTACTCTAACTGGTTAACTCTGCTGAACTGGTTAACTCTAACTGGTTAACTCTACTGAACTGGTTAACTCTAACTGGTTAATTCTACTGAACTGGTTAACTCTAACTGGTTAACTCTACTGAACTGGTTAACTCTAACTGGTTAACTCTACTGAACTGGTTAACTCTACTGAACTGGTTAACTCTAACTGGTTAACTCTACTGAACTGGTTAACTCTACTGAACTGGTTAACTCTAACCGGTTAACTCTACTGAACTGGTTAACTCTAACTGGTTAACTCTACTGAACTGGTTAACTCTAACCGGTTAACCCTACTTCGAATAACTAATATTCGATTAACTCCTTTTGAATACCATATTCGATTAACCCCTTTCGAATACCATATTCGATTAACTCTTTATTCGCTTTATAAAGATTTTCTTTTAACATCGTTTGTTTATTTTTGAAGATTTACTTTTAGTAACGGTTCTTCACTTTAAAAAATGATTCCCTTTCCAATTCTATTTGTAAATGGTTTACGAATATTTCCTTTTCAAATTTATTCGTAAAAATATTCTAACTCCTTAAATTTTCGGGAAAATTCGCCATAACCTCCTTTGTATCGGGAGCATCGGGAAAATCCCCAAACCGCCACACAGGCCTTTCCATTCAAAAAGAAAATGGTTTGAAATTATTTCCTTTTTGAATATCTCCTATTTATAAATATTCCAGTTTATAAATATTCTGTTTTCAATATCACTTTGAAAATCTCCTTATCAACGTTCCGGTATGTTATGGTGTTTAACATATCAAATTACGATGTCCAATATCGTCCATACACACGGAATCAACAACAGGTTATAATTCACATCATATATCAAAATATATGAAAAACAATAAAATAACTGTTGAGGAATCCAGTCGGATTCCTCCAACCTGTTTCCCTGCATCCACAGATGTTACACAATATAATCAGCATCACTTTCAGTTCCATATGATATATTCTGTTAAACAGAATCAATATAGAAATTCAACTAACTGACTAGCAGTTCAATCAAATCAACCAACACACAGCAATCAACAGATGATTAACAGTTCTAAAAATACATTATAGAAATATAACTGTTCAGAGTTGGTGAGTTTTACTCACAGTTGCGCGTTAGCCGTTAAATAACGGTTTGCGTTATTTGATTCAGTCAGACAATTTATTTCGCAATAAATTGTAATGAGCTCCGATCCACTCCCGGTCAGTGTCATTGTGTTGCTCCCGTCCATATGATCCCAATGCAACTTACGGTTTGTGATTCTGACATCGTATGATCGAGTTATGCATTTCCAAAGTTTGCGTATATTTAAATTAAATTAAATTTAAACATAACTTTATAATTAGGCCTTAACCTTTGATTTCTTTCCTGGCCCGTTAACACCCCTCAGGCCCAATACCCTTTACAAAACCGGACCCGACATTTTCCTTCATTCCCCAACTCCAAGCCGTGATACCTGCTTCTCTTCGATGGCCATTCACGGTTTTAAATCCCCCACGCACCATCCATTTTCACCACCGATTGCTGAACCAAAAACACCAACGACTCCCTCATCAAAATCTCATCAACACCATACCAAGGTCTTCGAACCCAAAGCCATATTCTATATCACCTCGGACCAGAAAACTCTGCAACAGACTGTACAGGTGCGACATTGACCAGCAGCATATTTCACAAAAACATCATGGCTTGTGCTATTCATCATTAGGAACCCAAAATCAACAACCAAAACACACATTACGGCTTCAAACCCAAAACAATGGCAACCCTAGTTCGTCGCATAAAATGTGGAGCTCGGAAAAATGGTACGAGCCCAGTGAAACACATATGAAATCGAAGAGCAAACTGACAGGAATCTGTTTATATGTGTATCCTAATTTAAAGGATTTATTTTGAATTCTTTTTGGATTTTCTTTTATCGCCATTTTGGGTTTTTCTGAAGGAGATACCGACGGCTCAGTTTTGACTAATGAAGGATTGGAATTTAGGTTTTAAGGGTAAGGTGTGGTGTATTTATAAGGTCCACAAATATCTAGATATTTTATTTAGATATTTATTTCAGTCAAACGCTCTTTTTTCTGTCTTCTAAAAATTCCTGTGACCACATATGATACCCAAAAATCATGAAAACCTGCATGTAGCTAGAGTTTGACATTATGGTCCCAACGAAACTGGTTTCGTCGAATTCCGACTTCGTATGCTCACATAGCGTATTTTTAAAGGTCAAAATACTGACTGTTTCTCGCTCTAAAAATCCGTACGGCCACATACTGACTCTAAAAATCACGAAAACTGGAACCTAGCAATAATTTGACATTACGGATCCAACGAAACTGGTTTCGTCGAATTCCGACTTCGTTTGCAAAACTGGCTATTTTTAAACCCTTGAAAAATCCATTTAAATATATAAATATATTTAAATAAATTAAATTAAATATAAATAAATTTATATTATCGTATATATTCACAGTGGAATACCATACAGCTCAAGAAAAATCCTATATGTATTTACAACTCGATATTACATCGTCAGAGTTATATTGATGTTCGATTTCTATATAAATCCTTATATAAAAATATAATTAAATCGTTATGGTCAGGGCGCTGCATTTCTGATAATTTGATTTGGACGTAACTCAAAATCTACACGACGAAATCCCGATTTTTCTCTTCTACTAGAAAGATAAACCTCACCAGCTCCACACGTTTCTTATTTCACAGAAATCCGATTTAAAACGAACACTGTATACTCAGTTGAAGTTCGAATCGCCAAATAGCAAACTGCCGCGCCATTTCAAGCTCTATTTTAATTATAATATAATTATACGTTCAAACTGACGTCGATTGAATATATTCGTCAATATAATTCAACTCTAAGCTGAATTAAATCATGGGGATGACCCAGTTCACAGAATATTGTGATTTCCAATATTTCTGATTATTTTTAAATTAAATATATTACTCTATTATTTAATTTAATTAAATATTCCATTTTATTTAATTAAACGGCAATTTAATTCCCTATATCACTATTTTAAATAATTAAATAAATTAATTATATCCCTTGAAAAATGCGGGTCATTACAATCTTCCCCACTTAAATTAATTTCGTCCTCGAAATTGCTAAGTTAGAGGACGACCCTATCTATTGGAATTCCTAAGATTTGTTTACCCCTTATTTCTGATTTCAACTGAACCAATTAATATCGACTAAAATATTTATTCATTCCGACTAACTAAAATTTTCAAAAATTCTGAAAATTTTCTAACACTTTAAATTTTCGGAAAATTTCGCCAGCGTTTCCTTTGTACGGGGTTACCGGAAAAATTCAAACCTTGCCACACAGGCCCTCTCCAACCCAAAAGAAAATCAAACAACCAAGCGGCTTGCCAATCCGGCTCATAAATTCCAAACTCAATTTGAAATATAAACTTGTACCTTTTTGTCGGGCATATCAACTCTATCACTTCACCTGTTATCATTCCAACATATACCAATGCAATTCCAACTTGATCCCAAGTCAATTTATCTTTAACACAACCATTCGCTTATACCTAAGTCGATTTCATTTCAAATTCAAGCACTATTCTTGATTTCAAATCCATAACTCACCAGTCCAATATAATTCCATATTATCTCTAATCAAGTCTGATTCTACTTGACACTAATCTATTTCAAATGATTTTCACTTACTGGCTTTTAATTCAATCTCAATTCTATTGGATTTTACAAATTTTACTTTAATTTGTTTAAATTCAAACAACCGTTTCTTCCTGGAAGTTTTTAAACAGTTTACCTCTTTCAAAAATCAAATTTTCCTTTTTGAAATTCAACACAACTTGTTTTCCCAAAACAAATTCAAAACAAAATCCTTGGTAGTAATCCGTCACTTACACACTCAAAAATGAACACCGATGAAGTCATGATCAACATCGGAATCTATTTTCCAGCTACCGAAGTGAGTTCAATACTATAGTACTTTCAAAACCCATTTTTAAACATTTCCACCTTGAAATCAATTCCAAATATCCTTTTACAATGTTGTAAACAAAATTCAAAATCTCCCAGGATCTTAAAATTCACATATATTAAATCCAGATTTATTTATGAATACTTTTTCCATTTCTGGGATTTTAAATTCCAATTTTGATCTAAATTCAGACTTAATTCATCGGTTTTCATATACTTTACTTATATGGATTCTGATCAGTTATTTACATAACCATTTCAACTTTTTTAATCTTATTCGATTATAATAACAACCAACACAACCAATATACTATATCAAATATATTTGGGTAAAATTTTTCCATTTACCCTCTTTTCAAAACATACCATGTCGGTTCATCGTATTCAAGTGTTTATAAAACTCCTACCGATACAGTGGATCAAACTGATCATCCAGAATCCATAAGCCACTCAACCAATAAGTCTCCACAATATAAAACCACTTTATATTAGATAACAAATACGCACTCGTATATATACACTCAAACTCAGTCTAGGATATTACTAATCCCATCTCTACTGAATCACGCCACAGAGCCAAGGTAATTACTTAACCTTATGCTCTAATACCAACTGTAACGACCCGGAAAAAATGCGATCTTGGTTATCCAATATACAACACATATCGGACGTCCAAGGATCGAAAATCACCGAATTGTTAATGAAAGAAATTAGAGGGTGAGGAAAGATAAGATAGAACTTATAGAATATAAGAAGAAGAAGAACATCATCATCAGAGTAATCACGAATCTCACAGCGGAACGAATAAAATATAACATAACTGTTGAAATACAAACAGTATATGTATACAATAACATTTCATAGTACAACACTTACAACAACAGCGGAAATAATAATAGCTATAGAATCCTGAAGTCTCCTGCTCCAAGCTCTCCAAGTGTATCTGTAAAATCCCGACTACTTGACTGCCCGTACAAATTTAGGCACCCAAGAGTTTAGGGAAAACAAAACAAAATAAACTCCGGGTCAGTCATGGGACTGGTATGAGTAAAACAGTTTAAAACAGTTTGAACAAGTAAACGATATCTCATAAGACCACGCCGTATAACGGAACGGGTTTTTCCCTTATGAGAATCCAAACAACTTTGTAAACAATATCCTTCTGATATTATAATAATGTCCAAGTACAAATAGATATCAATCTAGCAGAAACGCTTTCATCTCACGTTCTATATATATAATGTTTAATCATAAACCGCAAGCACGTATTGGGTAATGGATTTCCAACTATGACAAGGTATGGAACCACCTTCCGATCAGTGTACTCTAGGAACGATACACTGGAGTTCAACAAGAACATCTTGCAACTCAGCCACACATGACCGACCACTCATTTCGCTGAGTGTATCGAATGTATATCACCAACGGTTGGGATCAGCAACCGTTCCCGTATATATATATGGGACAGCATTGATAGATTAAAGAAGCAAAATGAATATTCTCTAGATAGGTGATTATACACCCTACTTCGGTGCGACCGACTTAGCCATGCTGCCTGCCCGATTTCTGTAATTTACCGGATGTGAGGCTAGAAGCTATGCTTATCTTTTCACATACCACATCTTCATTCTCTTAGAATGTCACATCGTCATACCCTCTAAATCACAAATTGATTTCCCCAAAAATACCACGGGTATAAGCTAAGAGAAACGAATTCCTCCGCCACCAACGTAAATACGTTTGAAACGATCAACTTACGTGATCTACCAGATATACTCTGTCAGACCTTCGTCCATACAAGTTGTCCTGGGACTGGACAAACCGAAGGCACTATCCAGTACATCCATCTTAGGCACTGTTATCTAAGACTTATACAATAGCCCTTGCACTTTACTCCGTCTTCAATTATCTTTGGCATCTATGATTCGCAACGCTTATGCCAATACAGAGTGGTTCTTCGAATAATAATCCAACCGGTCTCTCCATATTAACAACGTTAAAATGGTCAAAACTTCGATAGTCTGTGATTTAACTATCAAAGAAAAACTCGTGTGCAAACAACGATATTATTTCCAGATGGAAATCATATCGATCAATCATCATCTAACATTTATATCTTTAGTTCATTAATTTACTTATCTCCTGTTTCCATATTTTCCACATTCCTTATTTTCGATTATCAGAAAACATTTCCAAAGCTCTTTCACTGCCAAACCTTACCATTCCTTAGTTAAGAAGGAAGTCAATCAAGTTGGGGTATAATTACCTCTCAGACCTTAATTGAACAACGTTTTAACTTCGAAATGGTCAAAGTTTACGCTTATATTCTTTAACAAATTTGCTTACGTAACTCTCTTTCAAAAACCTCTATTCGATACTCTTGTTTGATTAACTCTAATTGATTAACTCTATTCAACTAACTCTATTCGATAAACTTTAATTCAATTAACTATATTCCGTTAACTCTATCGATTAACTCTAATCAATTGACTTTACTCGATAACTTCTTTCGAATAAACTATATTCGATTAACTCCTTTTCGAATAAACTACATTCGATAACTCTACTTCGAATAAGCGATGTTCGATAACTCTACTTCGAATAAGCGATGTTCGATAACTCCTTTGGATTAACTCCTTTGATTAACTCCTTCGAATAACCAATATTCGTCCTTTGATTAACTCCTTCGAATAACCAATATTTGATAACTCGCTTTCGAATAACCAATATTCGATAATTCCTTTCGAATAACTTGTATTCGATAAATTCTTTTCGAATAACCAATATTCGATAACTCTTCTCTCGAATACACTATATTCGATAACTCTACTTCAAATAAGTAATATTCGATAACTCTACTCGAATAACTCCATTTGAATAACTTTAACTGGTTAACTCTAACTCTAACTGGTTAACTTTAACTGATCGACCCTAATTGATTAACTCTAACTGGTCAGTCCTAACTGATTAACTCTAACTGGTCAGCCCTAACTGATTAACTCTAACTGGCCAACCCTAACTGATTAACTCTAACTGGTTAACTTTAACTGGTCAACCCTAACTGTTTAACTGGTTAACTTTAACTGTTTAACTCTAACTGTTTTACTTGACTTACTTAACCCAACTGGATAACTTGACTTACTTAACCCAACTGGTTAACTACTATCGAATAACTAATATTCGATTTAACTCCATTCGCTTGACTCTAGGTCGCAGCGATCACAACGGTTACGCCTGATTCCCTCAGGAAGCATCCGACCGCCGTAGGCTATCTACAGCCCTACGAATTACGCTAGCAGTCGTGCTAAATGGCGACTCATTATAAATGACTATGTCTGTTTTAACTCTAATCAATTAACTCTACTTTGATTAACTCTAATCGATGAACTCTAACTGATCAACTCTAACTGATCAACTCTAACTGATCAACTCTAACTGATCAACTCTGACTGATTAACTCTGACCGATCAACTCTAACTGATCAACTCTAACTGATCAACTCTAACAGATGAACTCTGACTGTTTAACTCTAACTGGTTAACTCTATCTATTTAACTCTAACTGGTTAACTCTGACTGGTTAACTCTATCTGTTTAACTTTAACTGGTTAACCCTAACTGTTTAACTCTGACTGATTAACTCCGACTGTTAAACTCTGACTGGTTAACTCTACTGAACTGGTTAACTCTACTGAACTGGTTAACTCTACTGAACTGGTTAACTCTAACTGGTTAACTCTACTGAACTGGTTAACTCTACTGAACTGGTTAACTCTAACTGGTTAACTCTACTGAACTGGTTAACTCTAAGTGGTTAACTCTACTGAACTGGTTAACTCTAACTGGTTAACTTTACTGAACTGGTTAACTCTACCTGGTTAACTCTACTAAACTGGTTAACTCTAACTGGTTAACTCTACTGAACTGGTTAACACTAACTGGTTAACTCTACTGAACTGGTTAACTCTAACTGGTTAACTCTACTGAACTGGTTAACTCTAACTGGTTAACTCTACTGAACTGGTTAACTTTAACTGGTTAACTCTACTGAACTGGTTAACTCTACTGAATTGGTTAACTTTAACTGGTTAACTCTACTGAACTGGTTAACTCTAACTGGTTAACTCTACTGAACTAGTTAACTCTAACTGGTTAACCCTACTTCGAATAACTAATATTCGATTAACTCCTTTTGAATATCATATTCGATTAACCCCTTTCGAATACCATATTCGATTAACTCTTTTCGAATATCATATTCGATTAATTCTTTATTCGCTTTATAAAGATTTTTTTTTAACATCATTTATTTATTTTTAAAGATTTACTTTTAGTAACGGTTCTTCACTTTAAAAAATGATTCCCTTTCCAATTCTATTTGTAAATGGTTTACGAATATTTCCTTTTCAAATTTATTCATAAAAATATTCTAACTCCTTAAATTTCCGGGAAAATTCGCCATAACCTCCTTTGTATCGGGAGCATCGGGAAAATCCCCAAACCGCCGCATAGGCCTTTCCATTCAAAAAGAAAATGGTTTGAAATTATTTCCTTTTTGAATATCTCCTATTTATAAATATTCCAGTTTATAAATATTCTGTTTTCAATATCACTTTGAAAATCTCCTTATCAACATTCCGGTATGTTATGGTGTTTAACATATCAAATTACGATGTCCAATATCGTCCATACACACGGAATCAACAACAGGTTATAATTCACATCATATATCAAAATATATGAAAAACAATAAAATAACTGTTGAGGAATCCAGTCGGATTCCTCCAACCTATTTCCCTGCATCCACAGATGTTACACAATATAATCAGCATCACTTTCAGTTCCATATGATATATTCTGTTAAACAGAATCAATATAGAAATTCAACTAACTGACTAGCAGTTCAATCAAATCAACCAACATACAGCAATCAACAGATGATTAACAGTTCTAAAAATACATTATAGAAATATAACTGTTCAGAGTTGGTGAGTTTTACTCACAGTTGCGCGTTAGCCGTTAAATAACGGTTTGCGTTATTTGATTCAGTCAGACAATTTATTTCGCCATAAATTGTAATGAGCTCCGATCCACTCCCGGTCAGTGTCATTGTGTTGCTCCCGTCCATATGATACCAACGCAACTTATGGTTTGTGATTCTGACATCGTATGATCGAGTTATGCATTTCCAAAGTTTGCGTATGTTTAAATTAAATTAAATTTAAACATAACTTTATAATTAGGCCTTAACCTTTGATTTCTTTCCTGGCCCGTTAACACCCCTCAGGCCCAATACCCTTTACAAAACCGGACCCGACATTTTCCTTCCTTCCCCAACTCCAAGCCGTGATACCTGCTCCTCTTCGATGGCCATTCACGGTTTTAAATCCCCCACGCACCATCCATTTTCACCACCGATTGCTGAACCAAAAACACCAACGACTCCCTCATTAAAATCTCATCAACACCATACCAAGGTCTTCGAACCCGCAGCCATATTCTATATCACCTCGGACCAGAAAACTCCGCAACAGACTGTACAGGTGCGACATTGACCAGCACCATATTTCACAAAAACATCACGGCTTGTGCTATTCATCATCAGGAACCCAAAATCAACAACCAAAACACACATTACGGCTTCAAACCCAAAACAATGACAACCCTAGTTCGTCGCATAAACTGTGGAGCTCGGAAAAATGGTTCGAGCCCAGTGAAACACATATGAAATCGAAGAGCAAACTGACAGGAATCCGTTTATATGTGTATCCTAATTTAAAGGATTTATTTTGAATTCTTTTTGGATTTTCTTTTATCGCCATTTTGGGTTTTTCTGAAGGAGATACTGACGGCTCGGTTTTGACTAATGAAGGATTGGAATTTAGGTTTTAAGGGTAAGGTGTGTTGTATTTACAAGGTCCACAAATATCTAGATATTTTATTTAGGTATTTATTTCAGTCAAACGCTCTTTTTACTGTCTTCTAAAAATTCCTATGACCACATATGATACCCAAAAATCATGAACACCTGCATGCAGCTAGAGTTTGACATTACGGTCCCAACGAAACTTGTTTCGTCAAATTCCGACTTCGTATGCTCACACAGCGTATTTTTAAAGGTCAAAATACTGACTGTTTCTAACTCTTAAAATCCGTACGGCCACATACTGACTCTAAAAATCACGAAAAATGGAACCTAGCAATAATTTGACATTACGGATCCAACGAAACTGGTTTTGTCGAATTCCGACTTCGTTTGCAAAACTGGCTATTTTTAAACCCCTGAAAAATCAATTTAAATATATAAATTGTAACAACCCGTATTTTTGATAACCTGTTATAACATAAATCGAGGCAGAATTTAATTCTAAAATCTGAATCATGGGAAACGGGCTATGCCATTGCGTTCGTCTCGGAAAAATACGCGAAATAGAGTCCGAGTTTTCGAAAATCGGAGTCCGTATGACCCGATTAAGGCCCAATGAAGTTTTCAGAAAATTCCATGTTAAAAACAGATTTAAAATTCAAGTTCGAAGTTCAAAAACAAGGGCTACAGGCACAGGCGGGAAAGTTCCCGCCAAAGCAACCATGTCGACAGGCCTGTCGACAGCCCTGTCGACATGGCTAGGACCATGTCGACAGCCCTGTCGACTTGGCTGTCGACTTGGTCGAGCCTGAGCATTTCGGACGGCACATCCTGGTGCACCATTCTGAGTTTGTGTTGAGTCTTAGGGCCAGATTCGGTTTTAAGGGCTGAGATTTGAATTAGGGTTTAATCCTAGGGTTGAAACTAATCCTAATCTCTATAAATAAGACCCTAACCTACCCCTAAATCACTATTATTCATTCAAGTAACTAAACTATGGACAAAAAATTCCTCTCATGGCCTCCACTCTCATGCTAAAATTCCTAAGTAAATTCCTATGAGAGATTTGAGTTCATTCAAGTGTTTTCAAGCTTGAATGAGTGTCATTAGCTTGCATTTCAAGTCAAGTTGCGATTTTTACATCATAAAGCGAGGGTCTTTGGTGATTTTGGCTCAAGGGTTTCATAGGAGCATTCATATTGGGTTTTATTGATTGCATAAGGGTTTTCATAAGAGTTTGTAAGCCCTTTTACCTTCTTTCTAAACTCTAAAGTTAAATGAATGATGCAAGTTTGGGTTTTTATGCAAGTTTATCATGTTATGCAAGTATGCTATGTTATGATATGCAAGTTTATCATGTTATGCAAGTATGCTATGTTATGATATGCAAGTTTATCATGTTATGTTATGCAAGTATGCCATGTTATGTTGTGCAATAATGCCATATTATGTTATGCAAGTATGCCATGTTATGTTATGCAAGTATGCCATGATATGTCATGCAAGTTTGGGTTGAACATTTATACATGTTATCATGTTATGCGAACTTACCATGAGTTTATGAACCTAAAGCTTCAAGCTTTATGCTAAAAGATTGCATTTTGACAACATAAAAGTTATCATACACATATGATAACTTGTATGTGAGGCCAAATGCGAACTTATGGCAACTTCTACATGTCATTTGTCTCCATGTATCACTTATATGCTAAGTTTGGTTTTGTGCATACTTATGAGGCCTAATGATGCAATATGCAAGTATATGAACATATGTACATTTCATATGCCACCATGTTACACTTGTGGCTTCAACACCTTTTGTCGTATTTATGCCAAGTTCACTCTTTCTATCCTTTATGCGCTTTTGCGATTATGTAAGCGATGGGATTGCGTGGGGTTGGGTAAACTTAAAAGACATGAAAATATAAGATTTGGGAATTTACCTATTAAGTTAGGTCTACCCATAAATATGAGATTGGGAATTTACCTATTAAGTTAGGTCTACCCATGATATGGAATTGGGAATTTACCTATTGAGTTAGGTCTACCCATATTCTTGAAAAACTTGTGATATGTTTTGGAAACATAATGGACATGACACTAGAAAATACGAATGACCAACTCGAGGTTAGACCTAGTTGTGGTGTAAATCTTCCCAGGTAACCACAACGAAAGTCTAATGTGAGTAGTTGGTCATGTTGCACTATAAGACCCGAGGTTAGACCTAGTCGTGGTGTAAATCTTCCCAGGTAACCACAACGAAAGTCTAATGTGAGAGGTTGGGTGCATTAAGTTAATTAATGCCACATGGTAGGGTTAAGTCATGGACCACTTGAATATACTTAACCACATGAACATGATGGGTTGAAAGGGTTAAGTCAACATGGACACACTTAACCAACACAATGCTTAGTTGGATAGGGTTAAGTCGTGAACCTTTTTAGGTACACTTAACCAACTTTGGATGGGGTTAACCACGTTTAACCCATTGGAAACCCTAGTTACGGGGCCCCTTTCAGCAGTAACCCACCAGGTAGTATCGGGATACCCTAGGGACTAGGCTAGGGGTGGGGCACGATTACTGGGCTGATTATAAGAGACCAAAACGAACGGTTAGGTAGGTGCGCCAGTGTAGGTTCAGGCGGACTATGGTCGTGCACATAAGTCCGGAGTTGAAAAAGCAAGCATGGGCACCTATAGGCTGGACTGTGCGTGCTGTTTTTAGGTGTCAGTGGTTGGCACCCTAGGGCCGTGATACACCCTAGGGTGGACCAAGCACAGTCGACTACATTTCAAGGATTAGGCCGTATTGACACCAACACGTGACGAGTTAGGCTTATAGGGAGCCGATCGACTAGACCGTTTGGTTGGACCTCGTATTAAGGTCACTTCATGTTATTGGGCCAAAGCTTGGGCCAAGGGATCAACACTTGTTTATACAAGTCATGTTAGTTTGCTAGTACATGTGGTGCAAAACTTAACCTTGATTATGCTATGTCACCTTTACTTATTCATCATGCCATTATGTTGTTTTCCTTGGATTCACCTAAGTTTCCTCATGCCAGTTAACTTTATGAGTTTACCTACTGATCGTAGTAGGGCTTACCAGTCTTTTTGACTGACCTGTTTTCTCTCGCTTCTTTTCTTCCGTTCCCCCCCAGGTTCTCAGGGAGGAAACATTGGAGCTTAGCTTGGATATCTTTTGCTTACTTGTGGATTTTTCTCATGTACGTTTGGACATGAAGCTAGCTATGGTTTACCGCGTGTACTTGGGGATAGCACTTATGTATCTATGTTTATTAGATATTGTTTTTATCTAGACTTGTTGTTCTGGAAAGTTGACATTTATTGTAACAGACTTGTGTTTTGAAATGGTTTAAGTCTTCCGCTGTTTATCTATTTACTCTGTTTATTTACATACATATGTACTCTTGTTCTACCTTGATATATTAATTATGCATGTTTACCCGTGTTCCAACGCCCCTCCAACGCCGATGCCCTTACGAGAGCGGCACCGGCGGGGGTGGGGTGTTACATTTGGTATCAGAGCATATGGTATACGAGAAGGAACAAAAAGTTTTGAAAACTTTTGAAAAACTATTTTCAAAAACAAGTATAAAGTATTTTCCAAAGAAAGTCTAGTTATTTTAAAAGGCTATTCCCCAAAAAGCCATTAGCACTATCCTTCGTTTCTTCGTTTTGAATCTATCTATCTTTTTCTTCGTTTCAGTATGGCCTTTAATTTTACCACCCCGGAAGGTGCACAAGTACCCAGTTGGTTCAGGAGGTTCATGGAGGAGAGGGCGAATGAAGCCGGCCCCGCGGACATTCCTCCCCCTCAGCATCCACAAGTGGATTTCGCGGAGATTTGCAAAGACTTTAAGGCGATGGGTTGCAAGAATTTTGTTGGGATGGAGACTTCTGTTGAGGCAAGAAACTGGTTAAAGGAAACTGAAAACCTCTTTGCTATCTTAGATGTAGAAGATCGTAGGAAAGTTCTGTTGGCGGTATATTTATTGAAAGGGGAAGCTGCTTATTGGTGGGTAGTCACCACCACGACTGGACCAATTGAGACTTGGGATGAGTTTAAGAGAAGGTTTGGACTGAGGTTTTTATCATCAGCAGAAGAGGACCTTCAGATGGAGAGGTTTCTATCACTAAAACAAGGGGATGCGACTATTAGGGAATATGTGGATAAGTTTAATCAACTTGCTCGGTTCGGTTTAGACCTGGTTAACACAGCTCAGAAGAAGGCCCTACACTTTGCTCTAGGATTGAACGAGCCATTGCGTAGTTTGGCCATATCTCATATACCCATAGGGGCGACCTTTGAGAGTTTGGTAAATATGGCCCTGCTTCAAGACAAAGATAAAAGTGGCAAGAAGGAAGTTAAGGCGAATAAGCCTCAAGGCAAGAAGGTAGATTCCGGGAAAGAAGGCAAGAACAACAACAACAACAGCAGCAAGGACAATAAGTCAAGAGAGAAGAGGAAGTGCAAATTCTGTAGAATCACTGGACACATAGCTAAAGATTGCAGGAAGAAGAAAAGGAAGTTGGGTGAGTGCTTTATTTGTGGAGAGTCTGGACACCTTAGTAAGGACTGCCCTAAGAAGCAAGGGCTGGGGCAGGTGCAGACTCAGAGGGCAGTTGCAGGCTTTCCTTGCTCTTCCAGCTTTTGATCGAGGTAGTGTTTTTGTTGAAAGTCTTGTTTACATTTCTGGTTTTTCTGTTCGTACCTTTTTTGATTCTGGCACATCGTATACCTTTATTTCTTTTGATGTGTTGAAAGTTTGCACCTTAGTACTAGCTTAGTGGATGATCCCGTGTGTGTCTCAAACCCTATCGGGGGCTCGGCCCATTTGTCCATGATATGTAGGGGTTTGAGGATCTCTATACTTAATGTGGAGTTCTTGTGTAGTGCGTGTGTTCTTGGTTTCAGGGGATACGGATTGATTTTGGGCATGGATGGGTTGTCCAGATATGGAGCCATCCTTGATTGTGAGCTTAGGGTTGTAAGGCTTATGACTCGCCTCGGGAACACCTTAGAGATTTCTTGTGACCCGATAGACCCCGTTATGTTATGTTATCTTGAGTCCTTGGACTCGTCTCTTGATACTCTACAGTCCGTGAGAGTGGTTCGAGATTATCCTGATGTTTCGATGAGGTTAGGGGGTTGCCCCCGAAACGAGAGGTCGATTTTCGCATTTATCTGGTGGATAATGCTAAGCAGGTTTCTTTGCCCGTTCGGCACAAGGCTCCGCGTGAAAGACGGGAGCTCAGCAAGCAAGTAAGGGAGTTGCTTGAGGAGAACTTCATAAGACGAAGCATTTCCGAGTGGGATGCTCCAGTAGTATTTGTTACTAATGTGGATGGTTCGCTTCGTCTGTTTGTTGATGAACGTGAGTGGAACAAGAAGAATAGATAACCGTTACCAAGGATCGATGATTTGTTCGATCAGCTTGTAGGAACATCTGTTTTCTCTCAGCTTGATCTTGCTACTGGTTTTCATTAGCTCGGAGTGGCTGAAGATGGTATAGACAAGGTTGCGTTCAGAACTCCAGATGGATTCTTAGAATGGCTAGTCATGCCATCCGGTTTGATTAATGTACCCGCCTACTTCGTGGACTTGATGAGTAGGGTGTTTTGGGGAGTTCCTGAACAAGTTTTTGGTAGTCCTCGTGGATGATATTCTGGTTTTGTTAAAAGTGCGAGGAAGAACATGCTAGACATCTCAAGGAGGTGAATACGCTTAGAGCCCATCAGTTGAAAACTAAGTTCTCCAAATGGCATTTTGGAGAAAAGAAGTTAGATTTCTTGGGCACATGGTTTCTAAGCAAGGCTTAGCGGTGGATCCCGCTAAAGTGGTTGCGGTTCAAGACCGGAAAGCTCCGAGGAGGGCAAGTGAAGTAAGAAGCTTTCTCGGTTTGACTAGTTAGTTAGCATCCCTTGAGTTTAGACTTACTCTTCTGGATCAAGTAGGGACTTCACGGAAAGAAGACCCGCAGTTAATCGAGATCATCGACAAGTTGATTCGAGGTGAGATGTTAAGTCACCTCGCTAGATATACTATAGAGACATGGGATGGCTAAGACGCGATGAGAGATTATGTGTTCCTCGAGTGAAGACTTAGTAAAGAGGGTTCTTAAAGGTGCGCATCACTCGAGGAGGCGGCTGCATGTTGTGCCAACAGGTTAAGGCCGAGTCATAGAAGCCCGGTGGGCTATTACATCCATTGGAGGTCCCGCAATGGAAGAGGGAAAGCGTCAAGATGGATTTCGCGGATGGACTGCCTAGATCAAGGAAAGGGAATACGAGCATGTGGGTCATAGTAGGTAGACTCACGAAGAATACTCATTTCACACCGGTAAAGAGCGAAAGGACTGCATCATAGCTAGCGACAGTTTATTTTCAAGAAATAAGGCGGTTGCACGAGGTTCCCTCAAGTATAGTTAGTAACCGTGACTCAATCTTCACTAGCCAGTTTTGGGATGGTCTACGGGAAGTCATGGGCAAGCGATTGAATCTAAGTACGGCCTATCATTCGCAGGTGGATGGTTCATTTCGTTCAAGCATGAGTTATAGAAAATCACGTTAGTAAGAGCAAATGGGCAACGTGGATTGGTATTTTCAAGAAAAGTTCTGCTGCGTAGTAAGTAAACGAGATCCAGAATTCACTGGTGGATTTTGGAGAGCTTGCATGAAACCATGAGGTAACAGTTAAGTTTAAGCTGAGTATGCTAGAAGAAGAATAAGTGAAAGGAGAAAATGAGAGGCGACAATGAAATGAGTTCCAACTCATATTTGGAAATAGGAGTTTATCTTGCTTGTCTTCCAGATCTCTTTGTAGCATATCTTTCTTTCGCTATTCATGTGTATCTAGTTTAGCTAGTTTATCGTGTTTATCTTGTCATGAGAACCTTAGGTAGAAGCCCATTGGTTGAAACATGTGTTTGAAACATGTTATGCTTGATGTTTGCAAGTGGTTGCAAGTGTTTGCAAGTGGATACTCGTGGATGCATTATACACATTAGGCACTAGATCGGCTCACACACTCCTCATATTGCATATGCATGAGTGTTTATGCTTATTCATGGATGAAATTTGTTATGCTATCACATGGACGTTGCATATGGATGTATGTTATGTGCACTCATATAGAAATTACAAGTTATGTTAGGAATTTGCATACATATGGATTCATTTCACTAACATACTTTGCATTAAGGAGGTTTACTGTATCAGTAACCGCCTGATTTTCGCATTAGATAAGTACATATACACACACACCTTTGCATATGTTCATACAACATTTAGAATCTTGTAAGGACAATGATTGCTTGTGGTTGATGTTTTGAGTAGATGGATGTTGGATGGTAGGATATATTCTTCCTAACTTGGAGATTTCGGGGACGAAATCCTTTAAGGAGGGGAGAATGTAACAACCCGTATTTTTGATAACCTGTTATAACATAAATCGAGGCAGAATTTAATTCTAAAATCCGAATCATGGGAAACGGGCTATGCCATTGCGTTCCTCTCGGAAAAATACGCGAAATAGAGTCCGAATTTTCGAAAATCGGAGTCCGTATGACCCGATTAAGGCCTAATGAAGTTTTCAGAAAATTCCATGTTAAAAACAGATTTAAAATTCAAGTTCGAAGTTCAAAAACAAGGGCTACAGGCGCAGGTGGGAAAGTTCCCGCCAAAGCAACCATGTCGATAGGCCTGTCGACAGCCCTGTCGACATGGCTAGGACCATGTCGACTTGGCTGTCGACTTGGTCGAGCCTGAGCATTTCGGACAGCACGTCCTGGTGCACCATTCTGAGTTTGTGTTGAGTCTTAGGGCCAGATTCGGTTTTAAGGGCTGAGATTTGAATTAGGGTTTAATCCTAGGGTTGAAACTAATCCTAATCTCTATAAATAATACCCTAACCTACCCCTAAATCACTATTATTCATTCAAGTAACTAAACTATGGCAAAAATTTTCCTCTCGTGGCCTCCACTCTCATGCTAAAATTCCTAAGTAAATTCCTATGAGAGATTTGAGTTCATTCAAGTGTTTTCAAGCTTGAATGAGTGTCATTAGCTTGCATTTCAAGTCAAGTTGCGATTTTTACATCATAAAGCGAGGGTCTTTGGTGATTTTGGCTCAAGGGTTTCATAGGAGCATTCATATTGGGTTTTATTGATTGCATAAGGGTTTTCATAAGAGTTTGTAAGCCCTTTTACCTTCTTTCTAAACTCTAAAGTTAAATGAATGATGCAAGTTTGGGTTTTTATGCAAGTTTATCATGTTATGCAAGTATGCTATGTTATGATATGCAAGTTTATCATGTTATGCAAGTATGCTATGTTATGATATGCAAGTTTATCATGTTATGTTATGCAAGTATGCCATGTTATGTTATGCAAGTATGCCATATTATGTTATGCAAGTATGCCATGTTATGTTATGCAAGTATGCCATGATATGTCATGCAAGTTTGGGTTGAACATTTATACATGTTATCATGTTATGCGAACTTACCATGAGTTTATGAACCTAAAGCTTCAAGCTTTATGCTAAAAGGTCGCATTTTGACAACATAAAAGTTATCATACACATATGATAACTTGTATGTGAGGCCAAATGCGAACTTATGGCAACTTCTACATGTCATTTGTCTCCATGTATCACTTATATGCTAAGTTTGGTTTTGTGCATACTTATGAGGCCTAATGATGCAATATGCAAGTATATGAACATATGTACATTTCATATGCCACCATGTTACACTTGTGGCTTCAACACCTTTTGTCGTATTTATGCCAAGTTCACTCTTTCTATCCTTTATGCGCTTTTGCGATTATGTAAGCGATGGGATTGCGTGGGGTTGGGTAAACTTAAAAGACATGAAAATATAAGATTTGGGAAGTTACCTATTAAGTTAGGTCTACCCATAAATACGAGATTGGGAATTTACCTATTAAGTTAGGTCTACCCATGATATGGAATTGGGAATTTACCTATTGAGTTAGGTCTACCCATATTCTTGAAAAACTTGTGATATGTTTTGGAAACATAATGGACATGACACTAGAAAATACGAATGACCAACTCGAGGTTAGACCTAGTTGTGGTGTAAATCTTCCCAGGTAACCACAACGAAAGTCTAATGTGAGTAGTTGGTCATGTTGCACTATAAGACCCGAGGTTAGACCTAGTCGTGGTGTAAATCTTCCCAGGTAACCACAACGAAAGTCTAATGTGAGAGGTTGGGTGCATTAAGTTAATTAATGCCACATGGTAGGGTTAAGTCATGGACCACTTGAATATACTTAACCACATGAACATGATGGGTTGAAAGGGTTAAGTCAACATGGACACACTTAACCAACACAATGCTTAGTTGGATAGGGTTAAGTCGTGAACCTTTTTAGGTACACTTAACCAACTTTGGATGGGGTTAACCACGTTTAACCCATTGGAAACCCTAGTTACGGGGCCCCTTTCAGCAGTAACCCACCAGGTAGTATCGGGATACCCTAGGGACTAGGCTAGGGGTGGGGCACGATTACTGGGCTGATTATAAGAGACCAAAACGAACGGTTAGGTAGGTGCGCCAGTGTAGGTTCAGGCGGACTATGGTCGTGCACATAAGTCCGGAGTTGAAAAAGCAAGCATGGGCACCTATAGGGTGGACTATGCGTGCTGTTTTTAGGTGTCAGTGGTTGGCACCCTAGGGCCGCGATACACCCTAGGGTGGACCTAGCACAGTCGACTACATTTCAAGGATTAGGCCGTATTGACACCAACACGTGACGAGTTAGGCTTATAGGGAGCCGATCGACTAGACCGTTTGGTTGGACCTCGTATTAAGTTCACTTCATATTATTGGGCCAAAGCTTGGGCCAAGGGATCAACACTTGTTTATACAAGTCATGTTAGTTTGCTAGTACATGTGGTGCAAAACTTAACCTTGATTATGCTATGTCACCTTTACTTATTCATCATGCCATTATGTTGTTTTCCTTGGATTCACCTAAGTTTCCTCATGCCAGTTAACTTTATGAGTTTACCTACTGATCGTAGTAGGGCTTACCAGTCTTTTTGACTGACCTGTTTTCTCTCGCTTCTTTTCTTCCGTTTCCCCCCCAGGTTCTCAGGGAGGAAACATTGGAGCTTAGCTTGGATATCTTTTGCTTGCTTGTGGATTTTTCTCATGTACGTTTGGACATGAAGCTAGCTATGGTTTACCGCGTGTACTTGGGGATAGCACTTATGTATCTATGTTTATTAGATATTGTTTTTATCTAGACTTGTTGTTTTGGAAAGTTGACATTTATTGTAACAGACTTGTGTTTTGAAATGGTTTAAGTCTTCCGCTATTTATCTATTTACTCTGTTTATTTACATACATATGTACTCTTGTTCTGCCTTGATATATTAATTATGCATGTTTACCCATGTTCCAACGCCCCTCCAACGCCGATGCCCTTACGAGAGCGGCACCGGCGGGGGTGGGGTGTTACATTTGGTATCAGAGCATATGGTATACGAGAAGGAACAAAAAGTTTTGAAAACTTTTGAAAAACTATTTTCAAAAACAATTATAAAGTATTTTCCAAAGAAAGTCTAGTTATTTTAAAAGGCTATTCCCCAAAAAGCCATTAGCACTATCCTTCGTTTCTTCGTTTTGAATCTATCTATCTTTTTCTTCGTTTCAGTATGGCCTTTAATTTTACCACCCCGGAAGGTGCACAAGTACCCAGTTGGTTCAGGAGGTTCATGGAGGAGAGGGCGAATGAAGCCGGCCCCGCGGACATTCCTCCCCCTCAGCATCCACAAGTGGATTTCGCGGAGATTTGCAAAGACTTTAAGGCGATGGGTTGTAAGAATTTTGTTGGGATGGAGACTTCTGTTGAGGCAAGAAACTGGTTAAAGGAAACTGAAAACCTCTGTGCTATCTTAGATGTAGAAGATCGTAGGAAAGTTCTGTTGGCGGTATATTTATTGAAAGGGGAAGCTGCTTATTGGTGGGTAGTCACCACCACGACTGGACCAATTGAGACTTGGGATGAGTTTAAGAGAAGGTTTGGACTGAGGTTTTTATCATCAGCAGAAGAGGACCTTCAGATGGAGAGGTTTCTATCACTAAAACAAGGGGATGCGACTATTAGGGAATATGTGGATAAGTTTAATCAACTTGCTCGGTTCGGTTTAGACCTGGTTAACACAGCTCAGAAGAAGGCCCTACACTTTGCTCTAGGATTGAACGAGCCATTGCGTAGTTTGGCCATATCTCATATACCCATAGGGGCGACCTTTGAGAGTTTGGTAAATATGGCCCTGCTTCACGACAAAGATAAAAGTGGCAAGAAGGAAGTTAAGGCGAATAAGCCTCAAGGCAAGAAGGTAGATTCCGGGAAAGAAGGCAAGAACAACAACAACAACAGCAGCAAGGACAATAAGTCAAGAGAGAAGAGGAAGTGCAAATTCTGTAGAATCACTGGACACATAGCTAAAGATTGCAGGAAGAAGAAAAGGAAGTTGGGTGAGTGCTTTATTTGTGGAGAGTCTGGACACCTTAGTAAGGACTGCCCTAAGAAGCAAGGGCAGGGGCAGGTGCAGACTCAGAGGGCAGTTGCAGGCTTTCCTTGCTCTTCCAGCTTTTGATCGAGGTAGTGTTTTTGTTGAAAGTCTTGTTTACATTTCTGGTTTTTCTGTTCGTACCTTTTTTGATTCTGGCGCATCGTATACCTTTATTTCTTTTGATGTGTTGAAAGTTTGCACCTTAGTACTAGCTTAGTGGATGATCCCGTGTGTGTCTCAAACCCTATCGGGGGCTCGGCCCATTTGTCCATGATATGTAGGGGTTTGAGGATCTCTATACTTAATGTGGAGTTCTTGTGTAGTGCGTGTGTTCTTGGTTTCAGGGGATACGGATTGATTTTGGGCATGGATGGGTTGTCCAGATATGGAGCCATCCTTGATTGTGAGCTTAGGGTTGTAAGGCTTATGACTCGCCTCGGGAACACCCTAGAGATTTCTTGTGACCCGATAGACCCCGTTATGTTATGTTATCTTGAGTCCTTGGACTCGTCTCTTGATACTCTACAGTCCGTGAGAGTGGTTCGAGATTATCCTGATGTTTCGATGAGGTTAGGGGGTTGCCCCCGAAACGAGAGGTCGATTTTCGCATTTATCTGGTGGATAATGCTAAGCAGGTTTCTTTGCCCGTTCGGCACAAGGCTCCGCGTGAAAGACGGGAGCTCAGCAAGCAAGTAAGGGAGTTGCTTGAGGAGAACTTCATAAGACGAAGCATTTCCGAGTGGGATGCTCCAGTAGTATTTGTTACTAATGTGGATGGTTCGCTTCGTCTGTTTGTTGATGAACGTGAGTGGAACAAGAAGAATAGATAACCGTTACCAAGGATCGATGATTTGTTCGATCAGCTTGTAGGAACATCTGTTTTCTCTCAGCTTGATCTTGCTACTAGTTTTCATTAGCTCGGAGTGGCTGAAGATGGTATAGACAAGGTTGCGTTCAGAACTCCAGATGGATTCTTAGAATGGCTAGTCATGCCATCCGGTTTGATTAATGTACCCGCCTACTTCGTGGACTTGATGAGTAGGGTGTTTTGGGGAGTTCCTGAACAAGTTTTTGGTAGTCCTCGTGGATGATATTCTGGTTTTCTTAAAAGTGCGAGGAAGAACATGCTAGACATCTCAAGGAGGTGAATACGCTTAGAGCCCATCAGTTGAAAACTAAGTTCTCCAAATGGCATTTTGGAGAAAAGAAGTTAGATTTCTTGGGCACATGGTTTCTAAGCAAGGCTTAGCGGTGGATCCCGCTAAAGTGGTTGCGGATCAAGACCGGAAAGCTCCGAGGAGGGCAAGTGAAGTAAGAAGCTTTCTCGGTTTGACTAGTTAGTTAGCATCCCTTGAGTTTAGACTTACTCTTCTGGATCAAGTAGGGACTTCACGGAAAGAAGACCCGCAGTTAATCGAGATCATCGACAAGTTGATTCGAGGCGAGATGTTAAGTCACCTCGCTAGATATACTATAGAGACATGGGATGGCTAAGACGCGATGAGAGATTATGTGTTCCTCGAGTGAAGACTTAGTAAAGAGGGTTCTTAAAGGTGCGCATCACTCGAGGAGGCGGCTGCATGTTGTGCCAACAGGTTAAGGCCGAGTCATAGAAGCCCGGTGGGCTATTACATCCATTGGAGGTCCCGCAATGGAAGAGGGAAAGCGTCACGATGGATTTCGCGGATGGACTGCCTAGATCAAGGAAAGGGAATACGAGCATGTGGGTCATAGTAGGTAGACTCACGAAGAATACTCATTTCACACCGGTAAAGAGCGAAAGGACTGCATCATAGCTAGCGACAGTTTATTTTCAAGAAATAAGGCGGTTGCACGAGGTTCCCTCAAGTATAGTTAGTAACCGTGACTCAATCTTCACTAGCCAGTTTTGGGATGGTCTACGGGAAGTCATGGGCAAGCGATTGAATCTAAGTACGGCCTATCATTCGCAGGTGGATGGTTCATTTCGTTCAAGCATGAGTTATAGAAAATCACGTTAGTAAGAGCAAATGGGCAACATGGATTGGTATTTTCAAGAAAAGTTCTGCTGCGTAGTAAGTAAACGAGATCCAGAATTCACTGGTGGATTTTGGAGAGCTTGCATGAAACCATGAGGTAACAGTTAAGTTTAAGCCGAGTATGCTAGAAGAAGAATAAGTGAAAGGAGAAAATGAGAGGCGACAATGAAATGAGTTCCAACTCATATTTGGAAATAGGAGTTTATCTTGCTTGTCTTCCAGATCTCTTTGTAGCATATCTTTCTTTCGCTATTCATGTGTATCTAGTTTAGCTAGTTTATCGTGTTTATCTTGTCATGAGAACCTTAGGTAGAAGCCCATTGGTTGAAACATGTGTTTGAAACATGTTATGCTTGATGTTTGCAAGTGGTTGCAAGTGTTTGCAAGTGGATACTCGTGGATGCATTATACACATTAGGCACTAGATCGGCTCACACACTCCTCATATTGCATATGCATGAGTGTTTATGCTTATTCATGGATGAAATTTGTTATGCTATCACATGGACGTTGCATATGGATGTATGTTATGTGCACTCATATAGAAATTACAAGTTATGTTAGGAATTTGCATACATATGGATTCATTTCACTAACATACTTTGCATTAAGGAGGTTTACTGTATCAGTAACCGCCTGATTTTCGCATTAGATAAGTACATATACACACACACCTTTGCATATGTTCATACAACATTTAGAATCTTGTAAGGACAATGATTGCTTGTGGTTGATGTTTTGAGTAGATGGATGTTGGATGGTAGGATATATTCTTCCTAACTTGGAGATTTTGGGGACGAAATCCTTTAAGGAGGGGAGAATGTAACAACCCGTATTTCTGATAACCTGTTATAACATAAATCGAGGCAGAATTTAATTCTAAATTCTGAATCATGGGAAACGGGCTATGCCATTGCGTTCCTCTCGGAAAAATACGCGAAATAGAGTCCGAATTTCCGAAAATCGGAGTCCGTATGACCCGATTAAGGCCTAATGAAGTTTTCAGAAAATTCCATGTTAAAAACAGATTTAAAATTCAAGTTCGAAGTTCAAAAACAAGGGCTACAGGCGCAGGCGGGAAAGTTCCCGCCAAAGCAACCATGTCGACAGGCCTGCCGACAGCCCTGTCGACATGGCTAGGACCATGTCGACTTGGCTGTCGACTTGGTCGAGCCTGAGCATTTCGGACAGCACGTCCTGGTGCACCATTCTGAGTTTGTGTTGAGTCTTAGGGCCAGATTCGGTTTTAAGGGCTGAGATTTGAATTATGGTTTAATCCTAGGGTTGAAACTAATCCTAATCTCTATAAATAATACCCTAACCTACCCCTAAATCACTATTATTCATTCAAGTAACTAAACTATGGAAAAAAATTTCCTCTCGTGGCCTCCACTCTCATGCTAAAATTCCTAAGTAAATTCCTATGAGAGATTTGAGTTCATTCAAGTGTTTTCAAGCTTGAATGAGTGTCATTAGCTTGCATTTCAAGTCAAGTTGCGATTTTTACATCATAAAGCGAGGGTCTTTGGTGATTTTGGCTCAAGGGTTTCATAGGAGCATTCATATTGGGTTTTATTGATTGCATAAGGGTTTTCATAAGAGTTTGTAAGCCCTTTTACCTTCTTTCTAAACTCTAAAGTTAAATGAATGATGCAAGTTTGGGTTTTTATGCAAGTTTATCATGTTATGCAAGTATGCTATGTTATGATATGCAAGTTTATCATGTTATGCAAGTATGCTATGTTATGATATGCAAGTTTATCATGTTATGTTATGCAAGTATGCCATGTTATGTTATGCAAGTATGCCATATTATGTTATGCAAGTATGCCATGATATGTCATGCAAGTTTGGGTTAAACATTTATACATGTTATCATGTTATGCGAACTTACCATGAGTTTATGAACCTAAAGCTTCAAGCTTTATGCTAAAAGGTCGCATTTTGACAACATAAAAGTTATCATACACATATGATAACTTGTATGTGAGGCCAAATGCGAACTTATGGCAACTTCTACATGTCATTTGTCTCCATGTATCACTTATATGCTAAGTTTGGTTTTGTGCATACTTATGAGGCCTAATGATGCAATATGCAAGTATATGAACATATGTACATTTCATATGCCACCATGTTACACTTGTGGCTTCAACACCTTTTGTCGTATTTATGCCAAGTTCACTCTTTCTATCCTTTATGCGCTTTTGCGATTATGTAAGCGATGGGATTGTGTGGGGTTGGGTAAACTTAAAAGACATGAAAATATAAGATTTGGGAATTTACCTATTAAGTTAGGTCTACCCATAAATACGAGATTGGGAATTTACCTATTAAGTTAGGTCTACCCATGATATGGAATTGGGAATTTACCTATTGAGTTAGGTCTACCCATATTCTTGAAAAACTTGTGATATGTTTTGGAAACATAATGGACATGACACTAGAAAATATAAATGACCAACTCGAGGTTAGACCTAGTTGTGGTGTAAATCTTCCCAGGTAACCACAACGAAAGTCTAATGTGAGTAGTTGGTCATGTTGCACTATAAGACCCGAGGTTAGACCTAGTCGTGGTGTAAATCTTCCCAGGTAACCACAACGAAAGTCTAATGTGAGAGGTTGGGTGCATTAAGTTAATTAATGCCACATGGTAGGGTTAAGTCATGGACCACTTGAATATACTTAACCACATGAACATGATGGGTTGAAAGGGTTAAGTCAACATGGACACACTTAACCAACACAATGCTTAGTTGGATAGGGTTAAGTCGTGAACCTTTTTAGGTACACTTAACCAACTTTGGATGGGGTTAACCACGTTTAACCCATTGGAAACCCTAGTTATGGGGCCCCTTTCAGCAGTAACCCACCAGGTAGTATCGGGATACCCTAGGGACTAGGCTAGGGGTGGGGCACGATTACTGGGCTGATTATAAGAGACCAAAACGAACGGTTAGGTAGGTGCGCCAGTGTAGGTTCAGGCGGACTATGGTCGTGCACATAAGTCCGGAGTTGAAAAAGCAAGCATGGGCGCCTGTAGGCTGGACTGTGCGTGCTGTTTTTAGGTGTCAGTGGTTGGCACCCTAGGGCCGCGATACACCCTAGGGTGGACCTAGCACAGTCGACTACATTTCAAGGATTAGGCCGTATTGACACCAACACGTGACGAGTTAGGCTTATAGGGAGCCGATCGACTAGACCGTTTGGTTGGACCTCGTATTAAGGTCACTTGATGTTATTGGGCCAAAGCTTGGGCCAAGGGATCAACACTTGTTTATACAAGTCATGTTAGTTTGCTAGTACATGTGGTGCAAAACTTAACCTTGATTATGCTATGTCACCTTTACTTATTCATCATGCCAGTATGTTGTTTTCCTTGGATTCACCTAAGTTTCCTCATGCCAGTTAACTTTATGAGTTTACCTACTGATCGTAGTAGGGCTTACCAGTCTTTTTGACTGACCTGTTTTCTCTCGCTTCTTTTCTTCCGTTTCCCCCCCAGGTTCTCAGGGAGGAAACATTGGAGCTTAGCTTGGATATCTTTTGCTTGCTTGTGGATTTTTCTCATGTACGTTTGGACATGAAGCTAGCTATGGTTTACCGCGTGTACTTGTGGATAGCACTTATGTATCTATGTTTATCAGATATTGTTTTTATCTAGACTTGTTGTTTTGGAAAGTTGACATTTATTGTAACAGGCTTGTGTTTTGAAATGGTTTAAGTCTTCCGCTGTTTATCTATTTACTCTGTTTATTTACATACATATGTACTCTTGTTCTGCCTTGATATATTAATTATGCATGTTTACCCGTGTTCCAACGCCCCTCCAACGCCGATGCCCTTACGAGAGCGGCACCGGCGGGGGTGGGGTGTTACATAAATATATTTAAATAAATTAAATTAAATATAAATAAATTTATATTATTGTATATATTCACAGTGGAATACCATACAGCTCAGGAAAAATCCTATATGTATTTACAACTCGATATTACATCGTCAAAGTTATATCGATGTTCGATTTCTATATAAATCCTTATATAAAAATATAATTAAATCGTTATGGTCAGGGCGCTGCATTTCTGATAATTTGATTTGGACGTAACTCAAAATCTACACGATGAAATCCCGATTTTTCTCTTCTACTAGAAAGATAAACCTCACCAGCTCCACACGTTTCTTGTTTCACAGAAATCCGATTTAAAACGAACCCTGTATACTCAGTTGAAGTTCGAATCGCCAAATAGCGAACTGCCACGCCATTTCAAGCTCTATTTTAATTATAATATAATTATACGTTCAAACTGACGTCGATTGAATATATTCGTCAATATAATTCAACTCTAAGTTGAATTAAATCTTGGGGATGACCCAGTTCACAGAATATTGTGATTTCCAATATTTCTGATTATTTCTAAATTAAATATATTACTCTATTATTTAATTTAATTAAATATTCCATATTATTTAATTAAGCGGCGATTTAATTCCCTATATCACTATTTTAAATAATTAAATAAATAAATTATATCCTTGGAAAATGCGGGTCATTACAAATAGCATGTATTTGTTTGTGATACTTTACCCCTCCACGTTCATAGACTGTGTGGCTATATGCCTTAGGTTGTCTTTAGGGAAAATATTTCAATTTTAAAATAAGGTGTTATACTTCATAGCTAAGTTTCAGTACAGGAGAATTTAACGCAAGTGAAAGCATGTGCATCGTATCACAGAAGAATGGTTATGCATCAGACACTAAATGCGAGTATTGTTTCTAATTTAAGGGCGTGTATATTGATATATATTTTAAGTGTACCCCTTTATGTAAACTCCACTCACTTACGGACAGCTATCCACAGATATAAATATATCATTGTATCGAGCAATGTATCACGGTTCCAAAAATATAATAATATAGGTCCGTTAACTTATTCTGTGAAACCCCGAAATGTTGATATAGGGTGTAAAATACTCCAAAATAGAAAGTGCTTATTTTCCAATATAAAAATTATAGAAAAATTCTAAAAATTAATTATACCTACGTCTCCAAGATCCTATCAAATTTCGAAGCCAATATTTAATTACAATTAAATATATCGTTATGGTGTATAAACGTTCCATAGCGACTTTTCTAAAATTTGATTTGGACATAACTCAAAATCTATACAACGAAATCCCGATTTTTCTCTTCCACTAGAAAAATATACTTCACCAGCTCCGTACGTTTCTTGTTTCATAGAAATCCGATTTAAAACGGACCCTGTACATTCAGTTGAAGTTCAAATCACCAAATAACGAACTACCGTGATGTTACGGGCTCGATTATAATTATAATATAATTATACGTTAAAACTTTGCTTGAATAATATATTCGTGAATATAATTCAACTCTAATCTGAATTATATATTTTAAATACTCCAAATCACACAATATTGTGAATTCCACTATTTCCGACTATTTCAGAAATTAAATATATTATTCTATTATTTATATTAATTAAATATAAATATTATTTAATTCAAGTTATCGATATCGCCAAATCGATATTTAATAATTAAACAGATTAATTATTCAACTGTGTAAAATACGGGACGTTACATTCTCCCCCTTAAAATAATTTCGTCCTCGAAATTGCTAAGGTAGAAAACAAACCCTATTGACCGGTTAGAACTTATTTGTTCACTTCTTAACTTCAGTTTCAACTGAACCAATTTAATTTCAATTAAAATATTAATAAATTCTTATCAACTAAAATTTTCAAAAATCCTGAAAATTTTCTAACACCGAAATTTTCGAAAAAATTTCGTCAGCACCTCCTTTTTATGGGTCAATAGCTCAAACTCCAACTCGCCTCTCTAGGCCTTCTCCAACCCAAAAGAAAATCAAACAGCCAAGCGGCATGCCGATTCGGCTCATAAATCTCATACCCAATAGAAATGTAAACTTGTACCTTTTTGTCGGGCATATCATTATATCTTTTCCATCTGCTGCTAATTCAGCATATACCAAGGTCATCCCAATGAATCTCAAGTCACTTTTATCTCCAACATAACCATTCGCTTATACCTAAGTCGAATTTCATTTCAAACCAAAGTTCCATTCTCGATTTTCAATTTCTTAACTCATCAATCCAATAACATTTCAAATTGAAATCTCACAAATCCAATTTGTCTCGATATCATTCTAATCCAATTCTATTTCAATTTCAATTTGCTTTCACAAATTTTTGTTTAATTTGTTTTTAATTCAAACAATCTATTCCTGGGAATTTTAAACAACTTTGCTTTTCTAAAAAAACAAACTTTCCTTTTCAGGATTCAAAACAACTTGCTTTTCTCAAAACAATTCAAAATGAATACCTTTAGTAGTAATCCGTCACTTAGAACTTGAAAATGAACACTGAGGATGTGGCCAACATCATCAGAGTTATTTCCCAGTTATCAAAGTGAGTTCAATACTATATCACCTTTTAAAACCATATTTAAACACTTCCATTTTGAAATTCATTCAAAATATTATTCACAATGCTTGTGAATAATTTAAAATCTCCCAGGATTTTAAAATTCTCATATATTAAATCCAAGTCCATTTACAAGCACCTTTTTCACAGTTCCAGAGTTTTAATTCCAATTCTGATTTTAACTTCAGATTTAATTCAGATCATAACACTTATCTGAATTCTGATTGGTTATTTACATAACCATTTCACTTTTTATAATCTTACTCAATTATAATAACAACCAATATATCCAATATATATTATAATAATTCCAATATAAATCCTTTATATCAAAATATAATTTGGGTAAAATTATTTCACTTACCCGCTTTTCAAAACATACTGTGTCGGTTCATCGTATTCGAGTGTTTAGAAACTCCTACCGATACAGTGGATCAAAGTGATCGACCAGAATTCATAAACAACTCAATCAATAAATCTCCACAATATAAAATCCTTTTTATATCAAATAACAAATACGTTCCCTCGTATATATACACTCAAACTCAATCTAGGGTATTACTAACCCTATCTCTATCGAGTCACGCCACAGAGCCAAGGTAATAACTTAACCGTAAGCTCTGATACCACTGTAACGTCCTGGTGAATTTTTGACTTTGGTAATCGATATAAAACCCACGTCGATTATCCGAACATCGAAAATACCAGTAGATAATAGAAGAAATTAGGGGGTGAGAATAGGTAAGATAGAAACTTATAATAAAAGAAGAAGAAGAAGAAGAACATACAACATCATCAGAGTAACACGAAACTCACACCGGAACGAACAATATATAATAGATTCATAACTTTGAAATAGAACTAGTATATGTATACAATAACATTATCAGAGTACAACACTTACAACACAGCAAAAACAACAGTTGCTATATAATCCTGAAGCCTCCTACTCAAAGCTCTCAGTATATCTGTAAATTCCTGACTACTTGGCTACCCATACAAAATTTGGCACCCAAGAGTTTAGGGAAAACAAAACAAAATAAACTCCGGGTCAGTCATGGGACTTGTATGAGTAAACAGTTTAAAACAGTTTGAACAATTAAACGATATCTCATAAGACCACGCCGTATAACGGAACAGGGTTTTTCCCTTATAAGAATCCAAAATAATCTTTATATCAAAATCTTTTTGATATTATAAAAATGTCTATCAACCACAATATAATAATCATCTAGCAGAAATGCTTTCATCTCATCTTCTACATACATAGTATACAATCAAAACCCCGAGCACTTATTGGATAATGGATTTCCGGCTATAACAAGGTATGGAACCACCTTCTGATAGTGTACTTCTAAAGAGGAATACACTGGGTTCAACAAGAACATCTTGCAACACGGCCACACATGACCGACCACTCATTTCGCTTGAGTGTATCGAATGTATATCACCAACGGTTGGGATCAGCAAACGTTTCCCGAATGGGACAGCATCGAACAGATTAAAGAATGAAATGAATATCTCTAGATAGGTGATAATACATCCTAATGGAAGCAACCCACATAGCCATGCTGCCTGCCCGATTTTTCTCATTTCCCGGTTGTGAGGCTAGAGGCCATGCTTATCTCTGACACAACACACATTTATTCAATTTGAATGTCACATCGTCATACCCACCAAATCACAAATTGATTTCCCCAAAAATATAACGAGTATACAGCTAAGAGAAACGAATTCCTCCGCCACCAAACGTATATACGTTTGAAGAGATCAACTTACGCGATCTATTACATATACTTTGTCAAACATTCTTCCATACAGGTCGTCCTGGGACTGGACAAACCGAAGGCACTATTCTGTAAATCCATCTTAGGTAATTTCTACCTAGGAACTCCAGAACAGCCGTTGCATAACTTTGTCTTCAATTATCTTGATCATATTTGATTCGCAACGCTAACGCCCATACATAGTGGTTTTCAGGTCATGAATCCGGTCCCGGTCTCTCCGTATTGACGACAGAAAAATGGTCAAAAACTTCGATAGTCGGTGAGTTAACTATCAATGAAAAATATGTGTACAAAACCAATGATATTATTTCCAGATGGAAATTCTATCGATCAATCACCAATCATCATTTATCTCTTAAATTAATTTATCATTAAATTATTCATTTACCCATTTCCTGTTTCCATATACATAAATTCTTATTTTCTAGCTTTAGAAAATATATGTTATTAATCACTGGAAAACATTTCCATACTTACTCTCATTTCTTATTTTCTATATTAGAAAATATTTCTGATTCTTATTTGGAAAATATTTCCAAAACTCCTTCATTGGATTTAAATAGATGTTTAAATAAACATAACTATGCCAACTCGAACCATTACCACTTATTAACTAAATTCAATTAACTAACCTTCACCATCAAACTGTAACCACTTCTTAGTTAAAAACGAAGTCAATCAAGTTGGGGTATAGCTACCTCTCGGACCTTAACTGAACAACATTTCTAACCTCGAAATAGATCAAGTTCATCCTTTTAATCTTTAACAAACTTCCTTGCGAAACTCACGGATTCTATTTACGAATCCACTTCTTTTATAAAACATTTGTTACAACGATAACGTCATAATTCCTTCTTTCGAAATATCTAACTTCAAATATAACTTTTATTCTTTAATTTGAATAAATAAATAAACACCTAATTTATAAATAAATAAATAAATCTTAATTTAAAAACTGGAAAGTATAAGTACTTTCTTGAATTTGATATAATCGAATTCGACAATTAACTCTCTTCAAATAACTTATATTCGATTAACTCACTTCGAATAACTTATATTCGATTATCTCTATTCGAATAACTAATATTCGATTATCTAACTTCGAATAACTAATATTCGATTATCTCTCTTCGAATAGCTTATATTCGATAAATCCTTTCGATTAAACTAAAATCGATTAACTCCTTTCGATTAAACTAAAATCGATTAACTCCTTTCGATTAAACTAAAAGCGATTAACTCCTTTCGATTAAACTAAAATCGATTAACTCCTTTCGATTTAACTATAATCGATTAACTCCTTTCGATTAAACTAAAATCGATTAACTCCTTTCGATTAAACTAAAATCGATTAACTCCTTTCGATTGAACTAAAATCGATTAACTCCTTTCGACTAAACTAAAGTCGATTAACTCCTTTCGATTAAACTAAAATCGATTAACTCCTTTCGATTAAACTATAATCGATAACTCCTTTTTCTTTTAACTCTAACTCGATTAACTCTAATCAATTAACTCTTCTCGAATAACTTATATTCGATTAACACTCTTCGAATAACTAATATGCGATTAACTTACTTCGAATAACTAATGTTCGATTATCTCTCTTCGAATAACTTATATTCGATTACCTCGCTTCCAATAACTTATATTCGATTATCTCACTTCGAATAACTTATATTCGATAACTCTAATTGATTAACTCTAACTGGTTAACTCTATTCGATTAACTCTATCGGATTAACTCTATTTGAATATCTCTAATCCCTTTTATAATCCTACTTACTTTCCCAAATATTTCCTTTTATGATATCTTATTTATTTTCTAAATAAATTGAGACGACCCGAACTTCCCCTTGAAGGAAAGCATGGATTGAATTGAGGACAAGACAGATCAGAACACAAACAGAAGAACATTTCATTGCTTATTACAACAATTTACATCAGAGTAGAAGAATATACAGAGTATAAACAAATAATATACATTTGACAAATATCAGAGATTTAAATACATTACTTCAGCGGAAAATATTACAAATCACAACTGAAAAGAATATGCGGATACAAAGCTTTTCGAATATCATTCCAGCTGTAAACCAGAGTCCTGTGAATATAAATCTGCAAAACCAAAACTACTAGCTGCCCGTGCGGAAAATAGGGGCACCCAGAGTTTAGGTTAAAACAATAAACTCCAGGTCAGTCATGTGACTGGTGTGAGAACTCAAAACAGTTATTAATCTTTATTTCAAAGTTAGGTAAATCAAGGGGCCACGCCGTATAACACAGAACGGGTTTACCCCCAAGAATACCAGTGCGTATAATAAAACTGCGCAATGCTAAATAAAGAACAATGAAGCTATTATAAGACCCAGGTCCCATCACACAATGCAACGCAAGCTGGAGGATAGGGTTTTACCGTATAATAGCCAAAGAATGCTTGATACGCGAAATTTAATCTTTTATTATTACTATAAGTGAATAAAACAACTTCAAATATAAATGTATCAATCATAGGCGGCATGGGTACCATCTATCATGTCGCCAATACTAGGCTCTACAATCATAATCGAAAAAGGTCGTATTGGAAATTGGATTTCCATCTGTGAACCGAGGAAAAAGATAGTCCTCTACCGATTCGAGACTCTCTAGCCCGAGCCTCTGGACAAGTACTCAGTCAAGCCCTTGGATCATCAGGGCCGGTCCACACTAAGTGGATTAAAAATACCATAAACTATATGCTAGTCTGCCCTTTGGGGCATAAATGAGCCAAATGGCTCCATATCCGAGGCGCCTCGCATTCCAACAACCACACAGGTGAAAAGTATATAAATGTCAGCCAGTTTAAGCATTGACACCACCTCTAACTAGAAACCAGCATATGTCCATTTCCTTGAGTCCTTCTCCCATTTTTGGTTCACACCGGGGTGTGAGGCTCGCGAATTAAACGCTACACAAACCTACGCCGCACAGGCCGTGCTTTGATCATCAACCACAAGATTTTGCTTTTCAACAAAAGCCTTGATCCATTGCCACTTAGGCATGCGACACAGGCAATTCATGCCATGTGATTGATATCCATCAATATATAACCTCTGAGCTCGTACGTCTCAGAGAAAGGCGTTAAGCAAGAGAATAAATTCTCTGCTGCCAAACAGATATATATTTAATAGAAATCAATCACACAGAATAAAATCCAATGTCAGACACACAGTCCATTTACAAGTTCGTTCTGGGTCTGAACGAAACCGGGGGCACTTTCCTCGCATATCCGTCGATCTCCAAGTACGTCTGGACGATCACCAACATATTTCCTCCTCTTGGGTGTACAGCCCAATCAAGATTATCAGGAATCATCCAAACGATGTGAAGACCTCCGGTCCTCAACCACCGTCTTCATCTTCGACGTATCATCGAATCAGTTATTCAGAATGGGTATAACCCGGCCTTTCCGAATAACTCGCGTATATAATAAACAAGTGTTACACAAACACAACATACGCCTCATTCCAATCCAGAATATTCTTTTATTCAAATATTCTTATCTTTTGGGATAGGTTCCCTTTAATTTTATCAAAGATAAATTCTTTAAAATTTATTCTTTAATCTTCCCTTGGATATCATTTCAAACCATATAATGGTTTTCCAAACTAGTCGGGATTAGCGAACCCCACCGAAGTAATTGTTTATTTTATTTCCCAATCCCATCCTATTTATCCCATGGAGCAAAACTGGTAATACTCCATATCTAACACCATGGTGTTATCGGTAAAATTAATTACCATTTCACGTTCAAATCTACTTAAAGATTTAACTATCACCTGGAGAAAAACTGGTGATACTCCACTCTCGATCATTTCAATCTAATTAAAGATTCATTAAAACTCCACTTAGTTTTAATCTTTAACTGGGTTAAAGAACCGATGTCATTTAAAACACGGTTCACGATAAAACCAAAATCACATCCCATTGTTAATCGGGTTAAAGAACAAGTGTTATTTAAAACACCATTCACGATAAACCCAAAAATCAATTTCGATTCAATTCCAATTAATTACTAATTAACTGGACAATTTCACTAAACCTTAATTAAAAGATTTATTCCTTTCTAAACTGAGTTCAAGAACAGTGTTATTTAAGACACCGTTCATGACGAACCCGAAATCCAATTCGGTATTAAATATAAGGCTCTGAATAGAAAATACATCAGCTTATATTCAATATCGAATCCTGAAACCAACAAATATCGTATTGGAAATAACGATATAAAATATATCTTTCAAATTTCTGTAACAATACTTGTATAATCACGAAATCTAACATCGAAATATCCCGAAAATGATTTCGATTCAAATCCTTTCCAATTCATATATTGGAAATTCTGGTTATTTTAAAACCCATTCTTAATCCCATTTATTCCTTCAAAAATAATTGGATTTTAATTCTAGTTAATAACTAGTTCAATTCGATAAAAATCTATTTTTATCTTTTCAAATATTGAGTTTTTCATCCATATTCTTCCCAAATCATTTATTGTGATTTTACACTAATTATTAATATTTTTAATAATTTTATCAAGGCCCGTACAGTCGATTTCCATCAACGGTCGTCGAACTGCACTTACAGCGACCTTTCCCAAATTTGATTTGGACATAATTCCAAATCCAACCGTTAGATTTCAAATTTCTTACATTCGTTAGAAAGCTCTTTTCGATACGAACCCAATGGTTCCGGTTTTAGGAGAATCCGACGGTCGGATCTCCCGTAATATCCATTCGAAATCAATGGTCGAAATTCACGAACGGCCGCGGCGCAGCGCGTTCTATTCAAACCATTTATATATATATTATATATAATATATATTTCATTCAAAACGTAATTTATAAATTCATTTTAAAATGATTCTCACTTTTCGTTCAATTTTAAATCAAAATTAAATATTCTTTATCATTAGTGTATAAATGATAATATTTCAAAATATTTGATTTTGAAATCATTTCCTTTTCGATATTCGTTATAAGAACGAATAAAATAGATATAAATATCATTCGCGTCAAAATGGTGCAACTCTAATCAACACGGCTTTTATTCAACTCATGAATATTGTTTAAATATTTTATTCAATACATGAATATATTCCTTTATTCAACACATGAATTTATATTTTATTCAACACATAAATATATATTTCTATTCAACACATGAATTTATATTTTATTCAACACATGAATATATATTTCTATTCAACACATGAATTTATATTTTATTCAACACATGAATTTTCTTAATCCTTTTCTGAATATTATTTTAAAATATTCTTTATTTTCCAGATTGGAATGAGGCCCAATCAATTACCATATAATGTTACTTATATGGATTTCATACAACATAACAAGACATGTATATAATCACAACGATAAACAATCAACCATCATCCAAAGTGCTTTCTACCACTGTATAAGCATTAAAATAAATTAATAACGCTTATACAGCCTGTCAACCAATCGATCGACATACCATTAAACAGTTGGGATTAGTGTACGTCAATATCATCCCAACACCCGTGTGGGGTTTCAATCAACAAACACTTATTTTATTCGTGCAGTTGGGCGACGTGTAAAATTTATCGTCCCAATCAATATCAGATAAATAAGTGTACATAAACGAACCGTCCGGTTTGTAAATGAATATTTATTTTATTTATCGTCGTTATAAGCTAAAAATAATATTTTTTCTTATCTAAATTTTCCTAACACTTTTTAGAAAATTTCGGCGGCATAACGGCACGATATTAGGTCTGGGATAAGGTCTAACCTTATCCCCAATCTACTAATGGCCCGCGCCATTCACATATTCATTTTTAATCAATTCCATCTCTTTTCCCAAACCAAATTCACACAAACCAATTCAAACAAATATATCAACCAAACCAAATGTAACGACCCGGATTTTTCGGCCATTTTGATTTGAATATTTAATTACGTTAATTGGAATATTAATATTTAATTCGAAGTTTAAACGTTATAATTTATATTTAATTATAAACGAGCTGGAAAACGACGCGGTAGTTCGTAATTTTCGATTTGAATTTCAATTGAAGATACAGGATCTGATATAGGTCGGAGTTTCGTGAAACAAGAAACGTTAGGATCGAATTGATGATAATTTTCTAATGGAAGAGAAAAATGGGATTTCGTCGTATAGATTGTTAAATACGTCCAATTCAAATTTTCGAATAGTCGCTATAGAATCTTTCATCAACCGTAACAGTTTATTTGAAATAACTGCATACTGGATTCGAATTTAGACAAGGTTCTTTTGAGACGTAGTGTTAATTTAATTTTTAGAATTTTACTGTAATTTTTAATTAATTAAATATGCAACTTTTATTTGGGGTATTTTGCACCCTATATCAATATTTTGTGTTTTCACAATATAGGTTAATCTACCGATATTATTATATTTTTGGGATCGTGGGGCGTTGCTGATCATAATGGTATTTTTATTTCTGTCCATGGCCTTTCATAGTTGAACGGAATTTCAAGTAACAAATACCCTACAAAGCTAACTACACAAAACAAATATCACCAACTTTTGGAAATGACCATACGTTGCAAATATCATTTCTCATTTAATACAACCACAGCCTGTTTCGTGTGTCCATGCTCTACTATGAGGGGAGACATCCTTCTTGTCTTCACCTATCCTCTATATTAAGCATTGCCCCATTATTCTTCCAGTAAAGAAAACCGATAATCACTTCCATCAAATGAAACCAAACTTTCTCCTGATAAACAAAAATATGTACACAATACTCAAACATGAACACGCAACTTATTCTTTTAAAAGCTGGACCAAAATCCTATAAAATCTCACGGTCAAATCTCTGAAATGAAAATACACTGTGCCTACCCATTTTTCAAAGCCTAACAATGATTTGCAGCGTGCCTATATCCAGCTAACATCCTACCCAAAACCGAAATGAACAAGACACTGCAAATCCTACCCTAAGAACAATAGCTGCTACCTCTCTAAAGTGTTGTTCCATCAGGCTTTAAATGAAGAGCAGCTATAGAAATTTGAGAAGAACAGCTAATCCTACCAAACCTACCTATACCAACGTATACTATATGCAGACCAAAAATGTACACAGTTGTCTGATGGAAAATATCAAGCTGCTACTGTGTTTTCAATTCAAGCGACAAAAGCATACAGGCTAAGAAGAAGTGGCCTAATCTAATATGTACCATGCTATACATATATGAGAGGACTTCGATCTTATCTCCTTCCATCTTCTTCTATATATACGATCACTTCTTCATAGTTCAGCAAACAAGATGAGCCTTCCTTCTTAAACAAAACAATAGCCCACCCCTCTCGAATCAAAACAGACCCCGATCTCCACATGATGAGGGTAGTCGCGGCTTCTGGTAATATGAAAGGATGATGACCGGGAAGGCAAGATGGATTCTGGCGCCAGTATGGGCGGACAGGGATGTGGGGTCAGTGGTGAGTGAGGGAATGTTTAGCAGTAGTGAGATCCATGCAGGCGTGTATGATGAAGCGGTGTGTGTTCTAAGGGAGCATGTTTTGTTCCTGTAACTACACTAGGGGAAGAGAGTACGGTTTGGTGGATAGGAAATGAGAGACGCTGGTGTGGTTTGGAAATGGTCGGAGATCGGTGACCGAGAGGTGGGGCTGTCGTTCAGAGAAGCTGCAGCAGTGCTCCGCATGGGTCGGCGGTCCGTTGAAAGGAAGACTGGGTGGGTTCGGCTTTGACTGGTGGTGACGAGCGAAATAGTAAAGAAGGGGAGCAGTTGATGTGTACAGGGAGTTCGGTTTCAGCATTCATGAAGAGGGGAGGACGTGATGACATGTTGGTCTGCACGGTGGAAACAGGAACGAGGAGTTTCGGGTTAGGAGAAGAGTAAAGGGAAGACGGTAAAATGATTCAACACGTTAAAAAAGAAAAAGAAGTCAAATTGTGGGAGAACCAAGCTGATGGGGGAACCTTCAGCAGTTCAGTTCAAACAAGAAGGGTAGCACGTAGCAAGTGGGATCAGTTTGCGGAGATTCTGATTGAACGACATCGGGGGTCATCGCTGGGAAGATGGTTTGCATCGGGTTAAATAACGTAATCACAGTAGTTAAACATAACTAGCGAGTTAATCAATATAATAAGTTAATTACAAATTAGTTAATTTTATATGGATAATAATCGAGAAAATTATAAATTGGTAATACGGGTAGCTTGTCCATACGTAATCAGGATTCAACAAGACTGGATTCATCCGAGGCGCAAAGACGAAGGCTAGCTGTCAAGCTGGACCTGAGTAATTCAGATTTAATGAGAATTTCGTTAAATTTTAAACGTTGGTTTAAAATTAAACGAACAGCGCAGAAACCGACAAATTGAAAGGTGAGTTAATTCTCACACCTTCTGGAATCCTATGATGTGGTAAATTCATATTAAAATATAATTTACCTTTAAAAATATAAATTGGTTGATTGGTTGTTGTTGATTGTTATGGTTGATTGGATGCTGTTAATTAGATTTAATCGATTATATGAAATTTATTTCATATATTATTATGAAATGTATAACAAGCTGTGGTGCAGGGAAGAACAGGTTGGAGGGATCCGACCGGATTCCTCAAATATTTTATATGTTGGGTGTTTGCTTATATTGTTGATATATGAACTGAATTGAACCCCAGATGGTAGAAAAACCTGTTTGAACATGATGGTTGAACGAATATTCACCCGTGTTGTGTTTAAATCAACCGATAGTGTTGATTTGGTAATTGGCAGTGAATGGCCTAAAATGTGTTTAGACGTCGTTCGACCGTTCGGTGAAACGACACAGTTTAAAGTTATGAATTATTTTATAACTAAATTGGAGTTTTTCCGTCATTTTATATATTAATAAATATTTTAATCAAGGTTATAAAAGGATTTTTTAAATGGTTTGCCTAGCAAAATCGTGAGATGTAAACGAGTTATAAAGTAAAGAATCCAAGGTATTTACCTACGGGTTTGGTAAGAGAGGTTAATTGTTTTTAAACCAATTAAATGGTGAATTTAAATTAATTAAGTTATTTGATTTACTTTAAAAGGGAAATGACAACAAAGTTAGCTTTTTTTACACAGTTAATGTTAAAGTTATTATTGTTTTAATTAATAATAATGAGAGGACTGGCTTTTAATTGGGACTCGATTAAGATAGGATTAAGTGGTACCATGGTTTAATCAGAGAGAGGATAAGAGTTTATAAAAGGGTGTTTGAACAAAAATTGTAACTTTAAGGGTCAAGGAATGGAATTAGCAAAGCGCTGTAATGTGAAATAAGGTTTTTCGAAAGATGGTGTTATATATTGATAAAATGGATTTTTTGGAAATAAATAATATTGCAATATTAGTTTCAAAAGAAATAAGAATATTGTTTTCTAATTATATTGAATATTTGTTTATTCAATTAGAGTTGATCGAATACAGTATTTGAGGTAGAGTTAGTCAAACATAGCTATCCAGGAAGAGTTGCCATTGCGTACGACTGCTAGCGTAACTCGCAGGGCTGCAGATAAACTACGGCGGTCGGATGTTTCCTGAGGGAATCAGGCGTAACCATTGTGATCGCTGCGATCTAGAGTCAAGCGAATGGAGTTAAGTCAAGTATTAGTTAATCGATAGGAGTAATCAAGTCGAGTTAGTCAAATTAGAGTTAACTGATCAAAGTAAATCAGTCGGAGTTAATCAAGTTAGTCAAGTTAGAGGTAAGTCGAATGTTAGAGTTGATGAACGATTTTGTTAAATATATGTTAAAAAGGACGAGTCATGCCAAGTACTCAATCAGCAAGATCATTTTGTGAACACATTTGTTATTTGATAGTTAAATCACCGACTATCAAAACATGACCAATACGATTGTTGGTACAGAAAGACCGGGATCGAATTTATATTCGAAAACCATTTCATCCAGCAATTACGTGAAGACGTTGATTGAAGACGGAGCAAGTGAAGACCGTGGATCTTCATAAGCGGAAGAACTACTGGTTGAATCTCTCTGGCTTGCAACCAGAGTTATTCGGTTTGTGATTCTGTCGTGGTTGAAATCCACGGGTTGCAAGGACTACTCGCTACTGATCCTTGGGGTGATTCCTATAAGGATGCGGTAGGAGGGTGCCTTCGGTTCATCCGGTTCCTGGATGACTTGTATGGACGAGTGTCTGACAAAGTACTTCCAAAGGGGTCACGTACGTTAATTTCTTCAAACGTGCGATAGTGGTTGGCGGGGAATGGCCGTTCTCTTAGCTTAACTGCTAGAGTATTTTTGTGGACGTCAATTAGTGATATCCAGAGGATCTGACGATGTCGCATTCAAAGTGAATGATGGCCAGATGTTTGAAGAGATGTGTTCTAGCCTCAAGCCTCATCAACCGGGAAATGACAAAAATCGGACAGGCAGCATGGCTATGTGGGTCGCTCCAATTAGGATGTATGATCCCCTATCTAGAGAATTTCCTATTGCTTCTTTATCTATGTTCGATGCTGTCCCTATTCGGGAGACGGTGGTTTGAGCCCAACCGTCGGTGATATACATTCGATACACTCAAGCGAAATGAGTGGTCGGTCATGTGAGGGCCGGGTTGCAAGATGTTCTTGTTGAACCCAGTGTATTTGCCTCTAGAGATACACTATCGGCAGGTGGTCCCATACCTTGTCAAGGTTGGAAATCCAATATCCAATAAGTGCCCGCGGTTTTGATTGTATACTATATGTGGAGCGTGAGATGCAAGCGTTCCACTAGATTGCTAATTACTTGTATTTAGACATTATGATAATATTAGAACAAGTATGATTTTCAAGAAATGGTCTGGGTTCTAGTAAGGTAAAAACCGTCCGTGTTTATGTGTGGACTGGTCTTACTATTATCCTTTGTTTCAGAAAGGATTTGACAAAGTTAAACCAATGATTGTTTGTGCTGTGGATTTATCACTAATAGTATTCCAGACTGACCCGGTGTATTTTGTTTTAAATCAATTGTGCTCGGGTCAGACCAAGCATATCTACAGGTTAGGTTCGCTTGGAGTTTCAGGAGCTGGAAGTAGGTGGCTTCAACACTAGTTATATAAAGTTATTCCCGTTGTGCAGTTATTGATGAACTCTGATGATTGGTATGTATATACAAATTCTTTTGTATATTTGATATTATATTTTATCTGTTCCGCTGTGAGATTCTGATGTAGTGTTCTTCTTCTCTCTTCTATTCTAATATTTCTTTCTTTCTTATCTCACCCTCTAAATTCTTTCTAAACTATCCAATGTTTTTCGGTGCTTGGAGGATCGGTATAAGATACAGTAATGGTATTTATGTCGATTTTCGGGGCCGAAAACCTTGGGTCGTTACAGTGGTATCAGAGCATATGGTTTAGGAATAACCTTGGCTCTGTGGCGTAACTCAATAGAGATGGGATTACTAATATCCTAGATTGAGTTTGAGTATATATATGAGAGCGCGTATTTGTAAATGAATATAAAATTATTTTTAAATTATTTTATAAAAAGGGTAAATGAAATAATTTTGCCCAAATTATAATTTTTATGGAAAAAGGAAACAATTTTCTATAATATAGAAATATTGATTGGTAGGTTGTTTTGCTTGATTCGGTTGAAATTCAAAATTGAATTACGAAATGAAATCGAATTGATTGGGAAGAAAATCAATCAGTGGATTGAATTGGAAGTAAAACTTAACCTTGTTAAGTGGAGGTTAATAAAATAAATTGGGATTTGGGAATCGAATGGATAATAATGAAAATCAATCGAATATTAATCTACTAATATTAAACCAAAATGAATGCAGGACTAGTGAGTATAATGTTGAACATAATTCAAGTGATTTGGTCGATTGTTATTTGGAATGGTTGAATAAAATCCATCAAACAGGTAAATAAGGATGATTGAATGGATTGAAATAAAATACCAATATAATGAATTCAGAACAATATCGTATGAAATGAAACAAGATTATTTTACACTGTATTTGGCATTGTAAGTAGAGATAAGTGCAGATACTAGACAGCTGTGAGAATTGGCTTGATTACCAAGATTGAAGTACAGATTAGAGAACGCAGAGCAATTGATGATTTGCTGCAGAATTTGAAATTGATTCGCCCGACAAAAAGGTAAACCTTAATTGGAGTGATTGATTTTATACCCCTGAGTTGGGTAGCCATTTGGTTTTGGTTTTCTTTTGAAGAAGTTGAGACCTAGTGTGGCAGTTGTAGTTGTTCTGATCGAGCCGTATAGAGGAGGTGCTGGCGAAATTTTCTGAAAATTTTAAGAGTTGAATTTACTAGGAGATGATTCAAAAATAATCATTTTAAAATAATTGAGTTCGGGAAATTCTTCTTACCTTAGCAATTTCGAGGACGAAAAATTTTAAGGAGGGAAGAATGTAACGACCCGGATTTTTCGGCCATTTTGATTTGAATATTTAATTACGTTAATTGGAATATTAATATTTAATTCGAAGTTTAAACGTTATAATTTATATTTAATTACAAACGAGCTGGAAAGCGACGCGGTAGTTCGTAATTTTCGATTTGAATTTCAATTGAAGATACAGGATCCGATATAGGTCAGAATTTCGTGAAACAAGAAACGTTAGGATCGAATTGATGATAATTTTCTAATGGAAGAGAAAAATCGGGATTTCGTTGTATAGATTGTTAAATATGTCCAATTCAAATTTTCGAATAGTCGCTATAGAATCGTTCATCGACCGTAACAGTTTATTTGAAATAACTGCATACTGGATTCGAATTTAGACAAGGTTCTTTTGAGACATAGTGTTAATTTAATTTTTAGAATTTTACGGTAATTTTTATTTAATTAAATATGCAACTTTTATTTGGGGTATTTTGCACCCTATATCAAGATTTTGGGTTTTCACAATATAGGTTAATCTACCGATATTATTATATTTTTTGGATCGTGGGGCGTTGCTGATCATAACGGTATTTTTATTTCTGTCCATTGCCTTTCATAGTTGAACGGAATTTCAAGTAACAAATACCCTACAAAGCTAACTACACAAAACAAATATCACCAACTTTTGGAAATGACCATACGTTGCAAATATCATTTCTCATTTAATACAACCACAGCCTGTTTCGTGTGTCCATGCTCTACAATGAGGGGAGACGTCCTTCTTGTCTTCACCTATCCTCTATATTAAGCATTGCCCCATTATTCTTCCAGTAAAGAAAACCGATAATCACTTCCATCAAATAAAACCAAACTTTCTCCTGATAAACAAAAATATGTACACAACACTCAAACATGAACACGCGACTTATTCTTTTAAAAGCTGGACCAAAATCCTATAAAATCTCACGGTCAAATCTCTGAAATGAAAATACACTGTGCCTACCCATTTTTCAAAGCCTAACACTGATTTGCAGCGTGCCTATATCCAGCTAACATCCTACCCAAAACCGAAATGAACAAGACACTGCAAATCCTACCCTAAGAACAATAGCTGCTACCTCTCTAAAGTGTTGTTCCATCAGGCTTTAAATGAAGAGCAGCTATAGAAATTTGAGAAGAACAGCTAATCCTACCAAACCTACCTATACCAACGTATACTATATACAGACCAAAAATGTACACAGTTGTCTGATGGAAAATATCAAGCTGCTACTGTGTTTTCATTTCAAGCGACAAAAGCATACAGGCTAAGAAGAAGTGGCCTAATCTAATATGTACCATGTTATACATATATGAGAGGACTTCGATCTTATCTCCTTCCATCTTCTTCTATATATACGATCACTTCTTCATAGTTCAGCAAACAAGATGAGCCTTACTTCTTAAACAAAACAATAGCCCACCCCTCTCGAATCAAAACAGACCCCGATCTCCACATGATGAGGGTAGTCGCGGCTTCTGGTAATATGAAAGGATGATGACCGGGAAGGCGAGATGGATTCTGGCGCCAGTATGGGCGGACAGGGATGCGGGGTCAGTGGTGAGTGAGGGAATGTTTAGCAGTAGTGAGATCCATGCAGGCGTGTATGATGAAGCGGTGCTTGTTCTAAGGGAGCATGTTTTGTTCCTGTAACTGCACTAGGGGAAGAGAGTACGGTTTGATGCATAGGAAATGAGAGACGCTGGTGTGGTTTGGAAATGGTCGGAGATCGGTGACCGAGAGGTGGGACTGTCGGTCAGAGAAGCTGCAGCAGTGCTCCGCATGGGTCGGCGGTCCGTTGAAAGGAAGACTGGGTGGGTTCGGCTTTGACTGGTGGTGATGAGCGAAATAGTAAAGAAGGGGAGCAGTTGATGTGTGTAGGGAGTTCGGTTTCAGCATTCATGAAGAGGGGAGGACGTGATGACATGTTGGTCTGCACGGTGGAAACAGGAACGAGGAGTTTCGGGTTAGGAGAAGAGTAAAGGGAAGACGGTAGAATGATTCAACACGTTAGAAAAACAAAAAGAAGTCAAATTTTAGGAGAATGAAGCTGATGGGGGAACCTTCGGCAGTTCAGTTCAAACAAGAAGGGTAGCACGTAGCAAGTGGGATCAGTTTGCGGAGATTCTGATTGAACGACATCGGGGGTCATCGCTGGGAAGAAGGTTTGCATCGGGTTAAATAAGGTAATCACAGTAGTTAAACATAATTAGTGAGTTAATCAATATAATAAGTTAATTAGAAATTAGTTAATTTTATATGGATAATAATCGAGAAAATTATAAATTGGGAATACGGGTAGCTTGTCCATACGTAATCAGGATTCAACAAGACTGGATTCATCCGAGGCGCAAAGACGAAGGCTACGCTGTCAAGCTAGACCTGAGTAATTCAGATTTAATGAGAATTTCGTTAAATTTTAAATGTTAGATTAAAATTAAACGAACAGCGCAGAAACCGACAATTTGAAAGGTGAGTTAATTCTCACACCTTCTGGAATCCTGTGATGTGGTAAATTCATATTAAAATATAATGTACCTTTAAAAATATAAATTGGTTGATTGGTTGCTGTTGATTGTTATGGTTGATTGGATGCTGTTAATTAGATTTAATCGATTATATGAAATTTATTTCATATATTATTATGAAATGTATAACAAGCTGTGGTGCAGGGAAGAACAGGTTGGAGGGATCCGACCGGATTCCTCAAATATTTTATATGTTGGGTGTTTGCTTATATTGTTGATATATGAACTGAATTGAACCCCAGATGGTAGAAAAACCTGTTTGAACATGATGGTTGAACGAATATTCACCCGTGTTGTGTTTAAATCAACCGATAGTGTTGATTTGGTAATTGGCAGTGAATGGCCTAAAATGTGTTTAGACGTCGTTCGACCGTTCGGTGAAACGACGCAGTTTAAAGTTATGAATTATTTTATAACTAAATTGGAGTTTTTCCGTCATTTTATGTATTAGTAAATATTTTAATCAAGGTTATAAAAGGATTATTTAAATGGTTTGCGTAGCAAAATCGTGAGATGTAAACGAGTTATAAAGTAAAGAATCCAAGGTATTTACCTACGGGTTTGGTAAGAGAGGTTAATTGTTTTTAAACCAATTAAATGGTGAATTTAAATTAATTAAGTTATTTGATTTACTTTAAAAGGGAAATGACCACAAAGTTAGCTATTTTTACATAGTTAATGTTAAAGTTATTATTGTTTTAATTAATAATAATGAGAGGACTGACTTTTAATTGGGACTCGATTATGATAGGATTAAGTGGTACCATGGTTTAATCAGAGAGAGGATAAGAGTTTATAAAAGGGTGTTTGAACCAAAACGGTAACTTTAAGGGTCAAGGAATGGAATTAGCAAAGCGCTGTAATGTGAAATATGGTTTTTCGAAAGATGGTGTTATATATTGAAAAAATGGATTTTTTGGAAATAAATAATATTGCAATATTAGTTTCAAAAGAAATAAGAATATTGTTTTCAAATTATATTGAATATTTGTTTATTCAATTAGAGTTGATCGAATACAGTATTTGAGGTAGAGTTAGTCAAACATAGCTATCCAGGAAGAGTTGCCATTGCGTACGACTGCTAGCGTAATTCGCAGGGCTGCAGATAGCCTACGGCGGTCGAATGTTTCCTGAGGGAATCAGGCGTAACCATTGTGATCGCTGCGATCTAGAGTCAAGCGAGTGGAGTTAAGTCAAGTATTAGTTAATCGATAGGAGTAATCAAGTCGAGTTAGTCAAATTAGAGTTAACTGATCAAAGTAAATCAGTCGGAGTTAATCAAGTTAGTCAAGTTAGAGGTAAGTCGAATATTAGAGTTGATGAACGATTTTGTTAAATATATGTTAAAAAGGCCGAGTCATGCCAAGTACTGAATCAGCAAGATCATTTTGTGAACATATTTGTTATTTGATAGTTAAAACACCGACTATCAAAACCTGACCAATACGATTGTTGGTACGGAAAGACCGGGATCGAATTTATATTCGAAAACCATTCCGTCCAGCAAATACGTGAAGACGTTGATTGAAGACGGAGCAAGTGAAGACCGTGGATCTTCTTAAGCGGAAGAACGACTGGTTGAATCTCTCTGGCTTGCAACCAGAGTTATTCGGTTTGTGATTCTGTCGTGGTTGAAATCCACGGGTTGCAAGGACTACTCGCTACTTATCCTTGGGGTGATTCCTATAAGGATGCGGTAGGAGGGTGCCTTCGGTTCATCCGGTTCCTGGATGACTTGTATGGACGAGTGTCTGACAGAGTACTTCCAAAGGGGTCACGTACGTTGATTTCTTCAAACGTGCGATAGTGGTTGGCGGGGAATGGCCGTTCTCTTAGCTTAACTGCTAGAGTATTTTTGTGGACGTCAATTAGTGATATCCAAAGGATCTGACGATGTCGCATTCAAAGTGAATGATGGCCAGATGTTCGAAGAGATGTGTTCTAGCCTCAAGCCTCATCAACCGGGAAATGACAAAAATCGGGCAGGCTGCATGGCTATGTGGGTCGCTCCTATTAGGATGTATGATCACCTATCTAGAAAAATTCCTATTGCTTCTTTATCTATGTTCGATGCTGTCCCTATTCGGGAGACGGTGGTTTGAGCCCAACCGTCGGTGATATACATTCGATACACTCAAGCAAAATGAATGGTCAGTCATGTGAGGGCCGAGTTGCATGAGGTTCTTGTTGAACCCAGTGTATTCGCCTCTAGAGATACACTATCGGCAGGTGGTCCCATACCTTGTCAAGGTTGGAAATCCAATATCCAATAAGTGCCCGCGGTTTTGGTTGTATACTATATGTGGAGCGTGAGATGCAACCGTTCCACTAGATTGCTAATTACTTGTATTTAGACATTATGATAATATCAGAACAAGTATGATTTTCAAGAAATGGTCTGGGTTCTAGTAAGGTAAAAACCGTCCGTGTTTATGTGTGGACTGGTCTTACTATTATCCTTTGTTTCAGAAAGGATTTGACAAAGTTAAACCAATGATTGTTTGTGTTGTGGATTTATCACTGATAGTATTCCAGACTGACCTGGTGTATTTTGTTTTAGATCAAATGTGCTCGGGTCAGACCAAGCATATCTACAGGTTAGGTTCGCTTGGAGTTTCAGGAACTGGAAGTAGGTGGCTTCAACACTAGTTATATAAAGTTATTCCCGCTGTGCAGTTATTGATGAACTCTGATGATTGGTATGTATATACTAATTCTTTTGTATATTTGATATTATATTTTATCAGTTCCGCTGTGAGATTCTGATGTAGTGTTCTTCTTCTCTCTTCTATTCTAATATTTCTTTCTTTCTTATCTCACCCTCTAAATTCTTTCTAAACTATCCAATGTTTTTCGGTGCTTGGAGGATCGGTATAAGATACAGTAATGGTATTTATGTCGATTTTCGGGGTCGAAAACCTTGGGTCGTTACAGTGGTATCAGAGCATATGGTTTAGGAATAACCTTGGCTCTGTGGCATAACTCAATAGAGATGGGATTACTAGTATCCTAGATTGAGTTTGAGTATATATATGAGAGCGCGTATTTGTAAATGAATATAAAATTATTTTTAAATTATTTTATAAAAAGGGTAAATGAAATAATTTTGCCCAAATTATAATTTTTATGGAAAAAGGAAACAATTTTCTATAATATAGAAATATTGATTGGTAGGTTGTTTTGCTTGATTCGGTTGAAATTCAAAATTGAATTATGAAATGAAATCAAATTGATTGGGAAGAAAATCAATCAGTGGATTGAATTGGAAGTAAAACTTAACCTTGTTAAGTGGAGGTTAATAAAATAAATTGGGATTTGGGAATCGAATGGATAATAATGAAAATCAATCGAATATTAATCTACTAATATTAAACCAAAATGAATGCAGGACTAGTGAGTATAATGTTGAACATAATTCAAGTGATTTGGTCGATTGTTATTTGGAATGGTTGAATAAAATCCATCAAATAGGTAAATAAGGATGATTGAATGGATTGAAATAAAATACCAATATAATGAATTCGGAACAATATCGTATGAAATGAAACAAGATTATTTTACACTGTATTTGGCATTGTAAGTAGAGATAAGTGCAGATACTAGACAGCTGTGAGAATTGGCTTGATTACCAAGATTGAAGTACAGATTAGAGAACGCAGAGAAATTGATGATTTGCTGCGGAATTTGAAATTGATTCTCCCGACAAAAAGGTAAACCTTAATTGGAGTGATTGATTTTATACCCCTGAGTTGGGTAGCCATTTGGTTTTGGTATTCTTTTGAAGAAGTTGAGACCTAGTGTGGCAGTTGTAGTTGTTCTGAACGAGCCGTGTAGAGGAGGTGCTGGCGAAATTTTCTGAAAATTTTAAGAGTTGAACTTACTAGGAGATGATTCAAAAATAATCATTTTAAAATAATTGAGTTCGGGAAATTCTTCTTACCTTAGCAATTTCGAGGACGAAATTGTTTTAAGGAGGGAAGAATGTAACAACCCGGATTTTTCGGCCATTTTGATTTGAATATTTAATTACGTTAATTGGAATATTAATATTTAATTCGAAGTTTAAACGTTATAATTTATATTTAATTATAAACGAGCTGGAAAATGACGCGTTAGTTCGTAATTTTCGATTTGAATTTCAATTGAAGATACAGGATCCGATATAGGTCGGAATTTCGTGAAACAAGAAACGTTAGGATCGAATTGATGATAATTTTCTAATGGAAGAGAAAAATCGGGATTTCGTCGTATAGATTGTTAAATATGTCCAATTCAAATTTTCGAATAGTCGCTATAGAATCGTTCATCGACCGTAATAGTTTATTTGAAATAACTGCATACTGGATTCGAATTTAGACAAGGTTCTTTTGAGACGTAGTGTTAATTTAATTTTTAGAATTTTACTATAATTTTTAATTAATTAAATATGCAACTTTTATTTGGGGTATTTTGCACCCTATATCAATATTTTGGGTTTTCACAATATAGGTTAATCTACCGATATTATTATATTTTTGGGATCGTGGGATATTGCTGATCATAACGGTATTTTTATTTCTGTCCATGGCCTTTCATAGTTGAACGGAATTTCAAGTAACAAATACCCTATAAAGCTAACTACACAAAACAAATATCACCAACTTTTGGAAATGACCATACGTTGCAAATATCATTTCTCATTTAATACAACCACAGCCTGTTTCGTGTGTCCATGCTCTACTATGAGGGGAGACGTCCTTCTTGTCTTCACCTATCCTCTATATTAAGCATTGCCCCATTATTCTTCCAGTAAAGAAAACCGATAATCACTTCCATCAAATAAAACCAAACTTTCTCTTGATAAACAAAAATATGTTCACAACACTCAAACATGAACACGCGACTTATTCTTTTAAAAGCTGGACCAAAATCCTATAAAATCTCACGGTCAAATCTCTGAAATGAAAATACACTGTGCCTACCCATTTTTCAAAGCCTAACACTGATTTGCAGCGTGCCTATATCCAGCTAACATCCTACCCAAAACCGAAATGAACAAGACACTGCAAATCCTACCCTAAGAACAATAGCTGCTACCTCTCTAAAGTGTTGTTCCATCAGGCTTTAAATGAAGAGCAGCTATAGAAATTTGAGAAGAACAGCTAATCCTACCAAACCTACCTATACCAACGTATACTATATACAGACCAAAAATGTACACAGTTGTCTGATGGAAAATATCAAGCTGCTACTGTGTTTTCATTTCAAGCGACAAAAGCATACAGGCTAAGAAGAAGTGGCCTAATCTAATATGTACCATGCTATACATATATGAGAGGACTTCGATCTTATCTCCTTCCATCTTCTTCTATATATACGATCACTTCTTCATAGTTCAGCAAACAAGATGAGCCTTCCTTCCTAAACAAAACAATAGCCCACCCCTCTCGAATCAAAACAGACCCCGATTCCCACATGATGAGGGTAGTCGCGGCTTCTGGTAATATGAAAGGATGATGACCGGGAAGCCGAGATGGATTCTGGCGCCAGTATGGGCGGACAGGGATGCGGGGTCAGTGGTGAGTGAGGGAATGTTTAGCAGTAGTGAGATCCATGCAGGCGTGTATGATGAAGCGGTGCGTGTTCTAAGGGAGCATGTTTTGCTCCTGTAACTGCACTAGGGGAAGAGAGTACGGTTTGGTGCATAGGAAATGAGAGACGCTGGTGTGGTTTGGAAATGGTCGGAGATCGGTGACCGAGAGGTGGGGCTGTCGGTCAGAGAAGCTGCAGTAGTGCTCCGCATGGGTCGGCGGTCCGTTGAAAGGAAGACTGGGTGGGTTCAGCTTTGACTGGTGGTGACGAGCGAAATAGTAAAGAAGGGGAGCAGTTGATGTGTACAGGGAGTTCGGTTTCAGCATTCATGAAGAGGGGAGGACGTGATGACATGTTGGTCTGCACGGTGGAAACATGAACGAGGAGTTTCGGGTTAGGAGAAGAGTAAAGGGAAGACGGTAGAATGATTCAACACGTTAGAAAAACAAAAAGAAGTCAAATTATAGGAGAACGAAGCTGATGGGGGAACCTTCGGCAGTTCAGTTCAAACAAGAAGGGTAGCACGTAGTAAGTGGGATCAGTTTGCGGAGATTCTGATTGAACGGCATCGGGGGTCATCGCTGGGAAGAAGGTTTGCATCGGGTTAAATAAGGTAATCACAGTAGTTAAACATAATTAGCGAGTTAATCAATATAATAAGTTAATTAGAAATTAGTTAATTTTATATGGATAATAATCGAGAAAATTATAAATTGGTAATATGGGTAGCTTGTCCATACGTAATCAGGATTCAACAAGACTGGATTCATCCGAGGCGCAAAGACGAAGGATACGCTGTCAAGCTGGAACTGAGTAATTCAGATTTAATGAGAATTTCGTTAAATTTTAAACGTTGGTTTAAAATTAAACGAACAGCGCAGAAACCGACAAATTGAAAGGTGAGTTAATTCTCACACCTTCTGGAATCCTGTGATGTGGTAAATTCATATTAAAATATAATTTACCTTTAAAAATATAAATTGGTTGATTGGTTGATGTTGATTGTTATGGTTGATTGGATGCTGTTAATTAGATTTAATCGATTATATGAAATTTATTTCATATATTATTATGAAATGTATAACAAGCTGTGGTGCAGGGAAGAACAGGTTGGAGGGATCCGACCGGATTCCTCAAATATTTTATATGTTGGGTGTTTGCTTATATTGTTGATATATGAACTGAATTGAACAACAGATGGTAGAAAAACCTGTTTGAACATGATGGTTGAACGAATATTCACCCGTGTTGTGTTTAAATCAACCGATAGTGTTGATTTGGTAATTGGCAGTGAATGGCCTAAAATGTGTTCAGACGTCGTTCGACCGTTCGGTGAAACGACGCAGTTTAAAGTTATGAATTATTTTATAACTAAATTGGAGTTTTTCCGTCATTTTATATATTAATAAATATTTTAATCAAGGTTATAAAAGGATTATTTAAATGGTTTGCGTAGCAAAATCGTGAGATGTAAACGAGTTATAAAGTAAAGAATCCAAGGTATTTACCTACGGGTTTGGTAAGAGAGGTTAATTGTTTTTAAACCAATTAAATGGTGAATTTAAATTAATTAAGTTATTTGATTTAATTTAAAAGGGAAATGACAACAAAGTTAACTATTTTTACATAGTTAATGTTAAAGTTATTATTGTTTTAATTAATAATAATGAGAGGAATGACTTTTAATTGGGACTCGATTAAGATAGGATTAAGTGGTACTGTGGTTTAATCAAAGAGAGGATAAGAGTTTATAAAAGGGTGTTTGAACCAAAATGGTAACTTTAAGGGTCAAGGAATGGAATTAGCAAAGCACTGTAATGTAAAATAAGGTTTTTCAAAAGATGGTGTTATATATTGATAAAATGGATTTTTTGGAAATAAATAATATTGCAATATTAGTTTCAAAAGAAATAAGAATATTGTTTTCAAATTATATTGAATATTTGTTTATTCAATTAGAGTTGATCGAATACAGTATTTGAGGTAGAGTTAGTCAAACATAGCTATCCAGGAAGAGTTACCATTGCGTACGACTGCTAGCGTAATTCGCAGGGCTGCAGATAGCCTACGGCGGTCGGATGTTTCCTGAGGGAATCAGGCGTAACCATTGTGATCGCTGCGATCTAGAGTCAAGCGAATGGAGTTAAGTCAAGCACTAGTTAATCGATAGGAGTAATCAAGTCGAGTTAGTCAAATTAGAGTTAACCGATCAAAGTAAATCAGTCGGAGTTAATCAAGTTAGTCAAGTTAGAGTTAAGTCGAATATTAGAGTTGATCAACAATTTTTTTAAATATATGTTAAAAAGGCCAAGTCATGCCAAGTACTGAATCAGCAAGATCATTTTGTGAACACATTTGTTATTTGATAGTTAAATCACCGACTATCAAAACCTGACCAATACGATTGTTGGTACGGAAAGACCGGGATCGAATTTATATTCGAAAACCATTCCGTCCAGCAAATACGTGAAGACGTTGATTGAAGACGGAGCAAGTGAAGACCGTGGATCTTCATAAGCGGAAGAACTACTGGTTGAATCTCTCTGGCTTGCAACCAGAGTTATTCGGTTTGTGATTCTGTCGTGGTTGAAATCCACGGGTTGCAAGGACTACTCGCTACTGATCCTTGGGGTGATTCCTATAAGGATGCGGTCGGAGGGTGCCTTCGGTTCATCCGGTTCCTGGATGACTTGTATGGACGAGAGTCTGACAGAGTATTTCCAAAGGGGTCACGTACGTTGATTTCTTCAAACGTGCGATAGTGGTTGGCGGGGAATGGCCGTTCTCTTAGCTTAGCTGCTAGAGTATTTTTGTGGACGTCAATTAGTGATATCCAAAGGATCTGACGATGTCGCATTCAAAGTGAATGATGGCCAGATGTTCGAAGAGATGTGTTCTAGCCTCAAGCCTCATCAACCGGGAAATGACAAAAATCGGGCAGGCAGCATGGCTATGTGGGTCGCTCCCATTAGGATGTATGATCACCTATCTAGAGAAATTCCTATTGCTTCTTTATCTATGTTCGATGATGTCCCTATTCCGGAGACGGTGGTTTGAGCCCAACCGTCGCTGATATACATTCGATACACTCAAGCGAAATGAGTGGTCGGTCATGTGAGGGCCGGGTTGCAAGATGTTCTTGTTGAACCCAGTGTATTCGCCTCTAGAGATACACTATCGGCAAGTGGTCCTATACCTTGTCAAGGTTGGAAATCCAATATCCAATAAGTGCCCTCGGTTTTGATTGTATACTATATGTGGAGCGTGAGATGCAAGCGTTCCACTAGATTGCTATTTACTTGTATTTAGACATTATGATAATATCAGAACAAGTATGATTTTCAAGAAATGGTTTGGGTTATAGTAAGGTAAAAACCGTCCGTGTTTATGTGTGGACTGGTCTTACTATTATCCTTTGTTTCAGAAAGGATTTGACAAAGTTAAACCAATGATTGTTTGTGTTGTGGATTTATCACTGATAGTATTCCAGACTGACCCGGTGTATATTGTTTTAAATCAAATGTGCTCGGGTCAGACCAAGCATATCTACAAGTTAGGTTCGCTTGGAGTTTCAGGAGCTGGAAGTAGGTGGCTTCAACACTAGTTATATAAAGTTATTCCCGCTGTGCAGTTATTGATGAACTCTGATGATTGGTATGTATATACAAATTCTTTTGTATATTTGATATTATATTTTATCAGTTCTGCTGTGAGATTCTGATGTAGTGTTCTTCTTCTCTCTTCTATTCTAATATTTCTTTCTTTCTTATCTCACCCTCTAAATTCTTTCTAAACTATCCAATGTTTTTCGGTGCTTGGAGGATCGGTATAAGATACAGTAATGGTATTTATGTCGATTTTCGGGGCCGAAAACCTTGGGTCGTTACACCAAACAAGCAAACAAGTCGTCCATGGTCTGTGGACGACGGGGAGCAGTTCATATAAGCAGTTATATACTAAATAACTGTAAAAGAAATTTGAGTGAGAAGTTCTCACCGACTAGCTTAACCAAACGCCGCGACTCTTCTTATGTAGGAAATCTTCATCGAGATCGCCTTTTGTCACTTTCGACGTCCGTATTCGCTACATGTATAAAAATCATATTTTTAAACTGCTATCCTTAAAATAAAAATCACATTTTTATTTGTTCACTTTCAATTCTAAAATCATATTTTTCCTTAACTATTCAAATCAAAGAAAAGGTATTTTCCAAATCAGAGAAATCCCATTTTTCAATTCAAGAAAATCGTATTTTCCTACTGCTACACCTTATATAAAAACCGTATTTTTATATAATTAAAAATCAAGTCTTTTACATCATACGAATCAAATCTTTAACTTCTCTTCATACATATAAAAACTCAATCTTTGTCGTCTTTTCTTTCATATAAAAATTTAACCTTTCTACATGACATCCATATAAGGATTACTTCTTTATCTCGCTTTCTCATATATAAAAATTGGATTTTTCCATGAATAAAAATCAAATCCTTGTCTAATTAAAAATCTAATTTTTACGTGTTATACTTTTCGTTTCTATGCATAAAGAAAATCAGAGAAAAACTAAAGCTTTACTATAAAATAAATAGAAGGGCTTACTGTTTGGTTTTACTATGGAGAGGGGGGGGGGCCACAATCGCTTGAGGTGGTGGAGGACAGGTCGCCGACGGAACACAGGGGTGCGGCGGCCTTCTGACGGTCAGTTGGGGGTAGCGGCTTCGGTTTGGGGGAGGGAAGGTGGCTCGCGAGTTAAAGGGGAGAGGGAGGAGAGGAAAGAAGGGGGTGGTGCGGCGAGGTGAGGCCCGGCGTTTGGAGCGGCGGCGCGAGAGGAGGGGGCGCGACGATGGGTAGCGGCGGGCTAGGGTTACTGAGTGCGGTTTTTTTTTCTTCTTCGATTTGAATGAACGGTGGAGAGTGGTGGGTGGAGAGATAGTGTTGACCAAGTAATTATTTATATATAATAATTTAATTTAATTCTCCCATAAAGTAACTTTTTGTTTTGACCTCGAAATCAAGCCCACCGACTGTCGTCCATAGCTAATTACCCCCATTCCGAACGCAATGGGATATGTTTCGTTGGCCAATTTCATCGTTTCGATCAGTTTTCGTCAAATTTAAAATATAAATTAATATAACGTTCAAATTTGATTTTAACTTACATTTCAATTTACCGAGGCCACATACGAACCCGAAAAATTACAGAAAAATTATTTCTAGCTTCGTATTGATGATACGGTCCTAACAAAACTAGTTTCGTTGAATTACGAGACCGTTTGAGAAATGGCCATTTTCCAGTCGATTAAATTCAACTGAAAGTGGTCAAACGCGTTCAACTACGCCACGCTCACATATTGATTCAGAAAATTATGAATTTTGGAATCTATCAATAACTCGACATCCCGGATCCAACAAAAGTGGTTTCTTTGAAAACGAAGGTCGTTTGCAAAATTTCCATTTTTAAGGGCTTTATATATATAAAATATATATAAATTCCACAGCGACTTTTCTGAATTTTAAACTGGACATATCTTTCAACATCTAAAGTGGAAACTCAGTTTCTCAGCTTCGTTAGAAAGATATGATCAAACAGATTCAAATATTTCTTGTTTCGTTCAATTCTGACTTAAAACGAATTCTGTATATTCATTTGAAATTAGAAATCGAATTTTCGAAATGTCGCGCCATTTCAGGCTCGTTATATAATTAAAATAAATTTATTCATTTTAACTTCGTCGAAAATAAATTTTTCGTCGTTATTATCTAAAATATTCATTTTTAATAATCAAAATTCAATAAAATCGCCAAAATAAAAAATTTAAATTGGCTCAGATTTTCCGGGTTGTTACAATCTCCCCAACTTAAAATCTTTTCATCCTGAAAAAGGAACGAAGCTGAAAGTTGTTTTATAATCAACTCAACTTTCATTATTTTAATTATGGCTTATGTTTTTCAACTTTTCAGTTTCTAAAAACTTTTCAAATTTTTCAAAAATTTGGCTATCACCCTAAATTTTCGAAAAATTTCGCCATAACCTCCCCTGCACCGGGAGCATCGGGATATTTCAAATAGCCTCCCATGGCCCTCAAATCTCAAAAAGAAAAAGAAATAGCCATGCGGCTAGCCATTCGGCTCATAAAATCATCAAAAACCCCAAGAAATACAATAAACATGTATCTATTTGACGGACAAACAATTTTATTCCTCTGCTCTAGCCTTTTTGCTATGACCTGTTCAATGTATACACATGTACATATATGCAAATGAAATAATTTTCAATTCAGTTCAATATTTGGTACAATTAGGCTTAATGGTGCAAAATTTAATCAAACAAAACAATAGTCAAACAACACAACCATCAATCAATTAGTTGGTTAACTGTAACGACACGGATTTTGCTCGGACCTAATCGATCGCAAAATCGACCAAGACCGTTCAAAACCCGCATGCGTTAACTTTGGGAATACAACACATTAGAATAGATAACAACAGACTTTTATAAACATTATGATAATGTTACATCAGAGTACAGAATATCAGAGTACATTGATAAATAATACAGCAGAAGAAAATATTACAATAATTAATACAATACACAACAGAAATAAATGAACTTAGCACAGCGGAAGACTTCCAATGCTCTGGACACAGCTTTAAGCTTCGATCCATAATCCTTCTCAAGAGATAAATATCTGCAAAAAAACTACTCGACTGCCCGTGTGGAAAAAAGGGCACCCGAGTTTGCAAAGTGACACAAAACTACGGGTCAGTCATGGGACGGGTATGAGAAATCTAACTAACTTAACTAATAAGAAGGCTAATCACAGGACCACGCCGCTAACGCGGAACGGGTTTACTCCATTGGATTGCCAGTGCATAAAATAAGTAAATCGTCAAATAACGCAATGCTTTTTAGAAAAATGAAACCATTATAAGACCCAAGTCCCATCACACAATGCAACGCAAACTGGAGGATAAGGTTTTTCCTTATAATGATCAAAAGATGATGAATACGTAAAAACGATATTATTAGTGTGTATATATATATTTAAAACATTTCAAAATAAATGTATCAATCCTAGACGGCATAGTACCCCATCCTACTATGTCGCCGTACTAGTTATAAAATCAAAACCGCAAGGGGCGTATTGGAAATTGGGTTTCCATCATGAGTCAAGGCTAGGGAGGAGATCCTTACCGATTCGAGACACTCTAGCAATGCCCCAGGATTGGTACTCTGTCCAACCCTTGGATCCTGCAGGGCCGGTCCATACGTTAACGCTTAATGGATTGGCAATTCCTGAACACACGCTCCTCGGTCCTATTGAACCTATAATACGGCCATTGGCGACCGCATAAATCCGAGGCCTCGAAAAATTCCATCATCCACATAAGTAAATGTCAGCCAGTTTAAGCACCGACACCACTTCTAGCTAGAAAGAAACGTGTGCACTCCCTGTGTTCCCTTCTCCCGTTTTAGACTCTACCGGTGTGTGAGGCTCGCGAAGTCACGATATACACAAAGCTATGCCTAAATAGACTATGCTTTGATCATCATCCACAAGGCCTGCTTTTCAACAAAAGCCTTGATCATTTGCATCTTGGCGTGCCACGTTGACAATTCACGCCATGCGATCGATAACTATCAACACACAACCTCTAAGGGTGTTGAGCAAGAGAATAAATCCTCCGCCACCAATGGTAGTATATTAATAGAAATCAATTTACATAGAACGAAATTCAACGTCAGACACACATCCATTTATAAGCTTATGCTCTAGGTCTGAGCGAAAGCTAAATCCGTACAAATTAACACTACGTCCGGATAACTACCATCTTAGCCCCATCTTGGGAGCAAATCAATCAAGGGCCTCAACACTAGTTACCCGTTCGATATGAAGATCGTCGGTCTTCTATCGTCGTCTTCAACTCTTGAATTTTAAACGTCGTTTAAATTATTTAGAATGAGATAGACTCGGACTTTCCAAATAATTCTCGCATATATATAAGTTGGAAATCATTTCATATCGTTATTGGTAATTAATAACGATCAATCTTTATTTTTATTTATATAAAAATAATTAAATTCCATTTCCTTAAAATAATTAACACAACAAGTAATGAATGTTTTGTTTCACAACCTATCGATATATTTATAATGGGTAATGAAATGTATTTTATTACACTATATCTTGCTAACAACAAATTTTCTTATTTATATCGTTATTGATATATATCATCACACACAACAATGTTTTCTTTTATTTTTCAATTTCCATACATATCCTATACACTCAATGTATATTTTTCTTTCAGCTTTCCATTTACACAAAAGTTGTATATTTCGTGTATCATTCAAATTACGACAAAAAGGAGTTTTTTTTTTTTGTTCATTATCATTCAATACAACAAAATGTATATTTTTGTTCATTAACTTTCAATATGACAAGAATGATATTTATTTATTAACTTTCAATACACATACAAAAATGATAATTTGTGTTAATCTTTTCTTTACAACAAAATGATAATTTTGTGTGTTAAACTATTCTTTACAAACAAAATGATAACTTTGTGTGTTAAACTATTTACATAAAAATGTAAATTTCACATCTTTACTCTTTTCTATACAAAACAAAATAATGATTTTGTGTGTTAATCTATTTTCATGAAAATGTAAATTTCACATCTTAATTCTTTAAATTAAAATCTATTTACATAAAAATGTGAATTTTCTCTCTTATTTTAATTTACATAAGATGTAAATTCTCCCTTTTAAATTTAATTACATGGGAACGTAATTTTTTCTTTAAATCTTAATTACATGAAATTGAAATTTTATCTTTTAATCTTAATTACACGACGGTGTATATATATTGTCCAGTATATATCTGATCTAAATCACGGTAAAAATAATGTCAATTTCATATCTGACAAATGACTGTGTAAATAATGTCAATTTCCTTTCAACAAAATAAATGAATATTTCATTCTTTTCATTTTTAACACTACAATGAAAATGATGTTCTTTTTTTCCTTTTAACAAAACAATGTTAATAATGTTTCTTTTTTCTTCTACCAAAAATGTTGAAAATGATGTTCTTTTTTTCATTACAACAAAATTGATATCTTTCAATTAATAATAACAAAAATGATATATATATATATATTTATTTATTATATAAACGAAGTTGAAATCTTTTATTATAAACAAAGTTATAATCTTTTATTATATAAAACAAAGTTACAATCTTTTATTATATAAAAGAAAGTTACCTCTAAATCGACAATAAAAAAAATCAAATCTCCTATTTCAATTCTTCTTATTGTAAACAATGTTACATAAAAATGACGTCTTTTAAATCTACTCTTTTATGGCCATGAAAATAAACCTTTCATTATTAATATAATCATAGCACTAAAAATATGATTTATTTTCCATATTACTACTTGACACTAAATTTCAATCATTTTATATAAAACTTAACGACGCTAGAATTCCTATTTACTTTATATAAACTTAACGACGCTAAAGTTTCTATTTACTTTATATAAACTTAACGACGCTAAAGTTTCTATTTACTTTATATATAAACTTAACGATGCTAGAATTCCTACTTACTTTATATAAACTTAACGACGCTAAAGTTTCTATTTACTTTATATATAAACTTAACGACGCTAGAATTCCTATTTACTTTATATAAACTTAACGACGCTAAAGTTTCTATTTACTTTATATACAAGCTTAACAACGCTAGAATTCCTATTTACTTTATATAAACTTAACGACGCTAAAGTTTCTATTTACTTTATATATAAACTTAACGATGCTAGAATTCCTATTTACTTTATATAAACTTAACGACGCTAAAGTTTCAATTTACTTTATATAAACTTAACGACGCTAAAGTTTCTATTTACTTTATATAAACTTAACGACGCTAAAGATGTATTCTTTTTGAATGCGACTAAATGACGCTAAAAATATATCTATTTTGAATATATAAATGTGACATTAAAAATATGTTTCATTTTCAGATATTAACTTGACTCTAAAAATATGTTCACACTCTCATAATTTAACTTGACGCTAATATGTTCACAATCTCATAATTTAACTTGACGCTAAAAATATGTTTATAATCTCATAATTTAACTTGACGCTAAAAATATGTTCATAATCTCATAATTTAACTTGACGCTAAAAATATGTTCATAGTCTCATAATTTAACTTGACGCTAAAAATATGTTCATAATCTCATAATTTAACTTGACGCTAAAAATATGTTCATAATCTCATAATTTAACTTGACGCTAAAAATATGTTCATAATTTCATAATTTAACTTGACGCTAAAAATATGTTCATAATCTCATAATTTAACTTGACGCTAAAAATATGTTCATAATCTCATAATTTAACTTGACGCTAAAAATATGTTCATAATTTAACTTGACGCTAAAAATATGTTCATAATTTCATAATTTAACTTGACGCTAAAAATATGTTCATAATCTCATAATTTAACTTGACGCTAAAAATATGTTCACAATCTCATAATTTAACTTGAGGCTAAAAATATGTTCATAATTCTTGTTTCATGAATATACCAAAAATAGGATTATTTTTCTTGTTTCAGCATGACCCTGAAAATAAGATTAATTTTTATAAATTAATCATAGTACTAAAAATAATGTTTATTAAATTAACATAACATTAAATTTAAGTTCTTCTTAAATAACATAACATGACACTAAATATACGTTCATTTTCCATGTCATAACACCACACTAAATTTATGTTCATTTCTCATTTTCAGCATGACCCTGAAAATAAGATTAATTTTAATAAATTAACCATAGTACTAAAAATAATGTTTATTAAATTAACATAACATTAAATTTAAGTCCTTCTTAAATAACATAACATGACACTAAATATACGTTCATTTTCCATGTCATAACACCACACTAAATTTATGTTCATTTCTCATGTCATAATACCACACTAAATTTATCTTCAATTTTAATGTCATAACATTAAAGTTTGGGTGTCAATAGATGATGTCATGAATCATAATACTATGTGTAACAACAACTAGGCTTGGGTGTTAACATATAATGTTATGAATCAATAAAAATGAATATTTTTAAAACAAATCTAATCAAATCAGTGTTTATAAATCTAACTAAATAGGACATTCATCGAATGACATAAATCTAAACAAAACATGAATATTCCAAACATAACAATTCATACAACATCACAATCTAAACATCAGACATCGCAAATATGATTGTATCCATATTTTCAGGAATCTCCACTAACGATAATGAATTAAACGTTTAATTGATTTAAAAATAGAAAACTCACCTTATTTCAATTTAGATCTAAAATTCCAAGGAGCTTGGTTTCATCTCTAGTTTGTTCCATCGTCTAGATCTCGATCACACGATTTCAACGCAACTAAAATCGTTTGATTTCGTTCTGATATGGAAAAGTTATGTCATTATGAATATTACAACATTCAAATATATAATTAATTTTATAATTTAAACAAAACTCTAATTACATTGGGTGAGAAAACATGGCCGTTCTTCCTCTTCTTCCTAGTTCACGTTCTGTAAGAAAATCAAACCTAATACTCCTTCTTGCTCAAAACTAGGGTCCACCTTTGCATTCAAACCATTAAGCTTGAAGATGATCAGAGAATGGCACGTCGGAGAGGAGGGAAAGTCTCTACAAAAAGTCTAAAGGAGGAGGATCTAATTATTTGTATAGGAGGAGAAATTAGAAGAGAAAGAATTGAAGGTTCTAGGCCATGAAAATAGAGGAACGGCGGCTGAGTTTTTGAGATTAGGGTTATACGTATTATGCTTGTATATATACCGTATTCTTTATTTTAATTCATTTATTTTCACAAAAATAGCTATATGTTTATATATAAGAGTTGGAATTAAGTTAAATTAATAGCTTACGCATATATGTGCATACATGAATGTTTGAATTTTAAAACTTGAAAATAAAGTTTATTGGAAACAAAAGCATGAAATTGATGTATATAAACATATATAAGGAAAGAAACAATAAATGATTTGATAACAATCAATCTATATTACAATTTTAATTTATGTACGTTACAGCAAAAATTAATGTACGTAAATTAGTAATTAATGTATGTTACAAACATAAGAAAGAAATTCAATATATTTTTAACAATATAATGTCTAACTAGTGGTATATATTCAAATATATGTAAATAGTAAATTTATATGTTTCTCAAATTTACATGTACATATTCTCTAAATTAATGTCAATGACTTATTCTCAATTGAATATATTTTCTAATCAATGCATATATTAATATATTTAGAATCAATGTCGAAATAACATATTTACTTTAATTAATTTTTTTTTAGTATATTAATTAATACATGCCATTTCAGAATTTCTAAAAGGGAAAGAGAGAGAAAGAGTAGTTATTCCTTTTCATTAACATGCAGCTCTTATTTATTACAAATAAAAGAATTCTCACCTAATATCCTAATATTATATATGTTCACTACTTATTATCACAACAAGACATATAGGGAGAAAATGATTTTTTTTTTTTTTTTGCCAAAAGATACCAAAATTGTTGTAATTTAAATTTAATAAGCACAAAACTGCCAGCACCATAAATGAGATATAAAAATGGTAATGCCAAATAAATGCTTTAAATGCTTGCTAAATCTTGTACATTACATATTCCTAGATATCGTAGAATTGAATTATTATTATAATGGAAATGTTTTATTTGAAATGTTATATAAATTTTCATATACGTTTATCTACCATTTTCATCATAGATACGTATACAATTCGAAAACAATATTGGTATAAAATGATGGTCACGAACATTAATTAAGTTAAAGCTCATGTATAATTTTATTTATTTTCATATGAGCAGAGAATATAATAAGTTAATAGCATATTTGTTGTTATAAAAACACAAATACAAATTGCTTGCTAATCATTGATGATTCATTATGCTTGATCGCCACTGACCCACTACCATGCATCATAACTCACCTTTTTGGTTGACTCTGCTAGACTATTATGTCTCCTTTGCCACTATTCCAAAGCATTTTGACTTCCTATCTTAAATTTTTTTTCGTTATTATTTAAATAAATTATTTTAAATAGCCAAAACTCATTAAAATAACTTAAAATAAATTTTAAATTAGCCCCAAAATTCAGGGTTGTTACATTAACGTTTCAAATTCATAATTTTGATATAGTCAAAAATTCAATTTTTGATGCCAAGTCACAACAATAAGCCGTATCTAGTTTTGGTTCTCACACCAGTCTAATGGAAATATATAAAAATCCCACTTTCGAAACTCGAACATAAAACTCTGATGATGTCTAGACTATCATCAGAACCATCTCCGGGCGACTAGAGTGTGATTCTGTATCTATCTAGTATATTAAAACTTCAAATATACGTTCATGACGCGTATACACAAAATCTTTATATACTCGATTGTCCAAGTCAATATAAAGTAAATATTCAAATACGTATAATTGAATTTAATTTTCAAAACAAAATTTGTTTTCCATTTTATTTTAAAAATACACTCTTTCGACTCGTTCTAGGATACTACTGATCCCATCTCTAACGAGCCATTCTCATTGGATATTACTAATCCAATCTCTGATGAATTCTTTCATTTGGTTCTAATGTGTCTTGTTCTCGAGCTCTGTAAACCAGAGCTCCGATACCAACTGAGATAGCCGACAAAATCCGGTAGGCTTTGCAACCATCCCTTCATCCCCCAAGCAGCAGGTAATACCCACCGTGGCTCCCAAATGGTCCCCCAGTATCACTTGTTTTACGGCGACCCTCTCGAGCCTCCCGGCCACAGCCTAACCAACCCCCGCAAGGGACATGTAGGGGTAAGAGCCCACTGTTCGCCACCAAACCACATGGTGAGAACCCCCCATCATGACTGCAACAAGAACTGGTAATACTCCATATCTAACACCACGGTGTTATCGGTAAAATTAATTTCCATTTCACGTTCAAATCTACTTAAAGATTTAACTATCGCCTGGAGCAAAACTGGTGATACTCCACTCTCGATCATTTCAATCTAATTAAAGATTCATTAAAACTCCACTTAGTTTTAATCTTTAACTGGGTTAAAGAACCGATGTCATTTAAGCCACGGTTCACGATAAACCCAAAATCACATCCCATTGTTAATCGGGTTAAAGAACAAGTGCTATTTAAAACACCGTTCACGATAAACCCAAAAATCAATTTCGATTCAATTCCAATTAAATACTAATTAACTGGACAATTTCACTAAACCTTAATTAAAAGATTTATTCTTTTCTAAACTGAGTTCAAGAACAGTGTTATTTAAGACACCGTTCACGACGAACCCAAAATCCAATTCGGTATTAAATATAAGGCTCTGAATAGAAAATACATCGGCTTATATTCAATATCGAATCCTGAAACCAACAAATATCGTATTGGAAATAACGATATAAAATATATCTTTCAAATTTCCGTAACAATACTTGTATAATCACGAAATCTAACATCGAAATATCCCGAAAATGATTTCGATTCAAATCCTTTCCAATTCATATATTGGAAATTCTGGTTATTTTAAAACCCATTCTTAATCCCATTTATTCCTTTAAAAATAATTGGATTTTAATTCTAGTTAATAACTAGTTCAATTCGATAAAAATCTATTTTTATCTTTTCAAATATTGAGTTTTTCATCCCAATTCTTGCCAAATCATTTATTGTGATTTTACACTAATTATTAATATTTTTAATAATTTTATCAAGGCCCGTACAGTCGATTTCCATCAACGGTCGTCGAACTGCACTTACAGCGACCTTTTCCAAATTTGATTTGGACATAATTCCAAATCCAACCATTAGATTTCAAATTTCTTACATTCGTTAGAAAGCTCTTTTCGATACGAACCCAACGGTTCCGGTTTTAGGAGAATCCGACGGTCGGATCTCCCGTAATATCCATTCGAAATCAATGGTCGAAATTCACGAACGGCCGCGGCGCGACGCGTTCTATTCAAACCATTTATATATATATTATATATATAATATATATTTCGTTCAAAACGTAATTTATAAATTCGTTTTAAAATGATTCTCACTTTTCGTTCAATTTTAAATCAAAATTGAATATTCTTTATCATTAGTGTATAAATGATAATATTTCAAAATATTTGATTTTGAAATCATTTCCTTTTCGATATTCGTTATAAGAACGAATAAAATCGATATATATATCGTTCGCGTCAAAATGGCGCAACTCTAATCAACACGGCTTTTATTCAACTCATGAATATTGTTTAAATATTTTATTCAACACATGAATATTTTCGTTTATTCAACACATGAATTTATATTTTATTCAACACATGAATATATATTTCTATTCAACACATGAATTTATATTTTATTCAACACATGAATATATATTTCTATTCAAAACATGAATTTATATTTTATTCAACACATGAATTTTCTTAATCCTTTTCTGAATATTATTTTAAAATATTCTTTATTTTCCAGATTGGAATGAGGCCCAATCAATTACCATATAATGTTACTTATATGGATTCCATACAACATAACAACACATGTATATAATCACAACGATAAACAATCAACCATCATCCAAAGTGCTTTCTACCACTGTATAAGCATTAAAATAAATTAATAACGCTAATACAGCCTGTCAACCAATCGATCGACATACCATTAAACGGTTGGGATTAGTGTACGTCAATATCGTCCCAACACCCATGTGGGGTTTCAATCAACAAACACTTATTTTATTCGTGCAGTTGGGCGACGTGTAAAATTTATCGTCCTAATCAATATCAGGTAAATAAGTGTACATAAACAAACCGTCTGGTTTGTAAATGAATATTTATTTTATTTATCGCCGTTATAAGCTAAAAATTATATTTTTGCTTATCTAAATTTTCGTAACACTTTTTAGAAAATTTCGGCGGCATAACGGCACGATACTAGGTCCGGGATAAGGTCTAACCTTATCCCCAATCTACTAATGGCCCGCGCCATTCACATATTCATTTTTAATCAATTCCATCTCTTTTCCCAAACCAAATTCACACAAACAACCACACAAACCAATTCAAACAAATATATCAACCAAACAAGCAAACAAGTCGTCTATGGTCTGTGGACGATGGGGAGCAGTTCATATAAGCAGTTATATACTTAATAACTGTAAAATAAATTTGAGTGAGAAGTTCTCACCGATTAGCTTAACCAAACGCCGCGACTCTTCTTATGTAGGAAATCTTCATCGAGATCGCCTTTTGTCACTTTCGCCGTCCGTATTCGCTACATGTATAAAAATCATATTTTTAAACTGCTATCCCTAAAATAAAAATCACATTTTTATTTGTTCACTTTCAATTCAAAAATCATATTTTTCCTTAACTATTCAAATCAAAGAAAAGGTATTTTCCAAATCAGAGAAATCCCAATTTTCAATTCAAGAAAATCGTATTTTCCTACTGCTACACCTTATATAAAAACCGTATTTTTATATAATTAAAAATCAGGTCTTTTACATCATACGAATCAAATCTTTAACTTCTCTTCATACATATAAAAACTCAATCTTTGTCGTCTTTTCTTTCATATAAAAATTTAACCTTTCTAGATGACATCCATATAAGGATTACTTCTTTATCTCGCTTTCTCATTTATAAAAATTGGATTTTTCCATGAATAAAAATCAAATCCTTGTCTAATTAAAAATCTAATTTTTATGTGTTATACTTTTCGTTTCTATGCATAAAGAAAATCAGAGAAAAACTAAAGCTTTACTATAAAATAAATAGAAGGGCTTACTGTTCGGTTTTACTGAGGAGAGGGGGGGCTACAATCGCTTGAGGTGGTGGAGGACAGGTCGCCGGCGGAGCTCAGGGGTGCGGCGGCCTTCTGACGGTCAGTTGGGGGTAGCGGCTTCGGTTTGGGGGAGGAAAGGTGGCTCGCGAGTTAAAGGGGAGAGGGAGGAGAGGAAAGAAGGCGGTGATGCGGCGAGGTGGGGCCCGGCGTTTGGAGCGGCGGCGCGAGAGGAGGGGGCGCGACGATGGGTAGCGGCGGGCTAGGGTTACTGAGCGCGGTTTTTTTTTTCTTTTTCGATTTGAATGAACGGTGGAGAGTGGTGAGTGGAGAGATAGTGTTGACCAAGTAATTATTTATATATAATAATTTAATTTAATTCTCCCATAAAGTAACTTTTTGTTTTAACCTCGAAATCAAGCCCACCGACTGTTGTTCATAGTTAATTACCCCCATTTAGAACGCAGTGGGATATGTTTCATTGGCCAATTTCATCGTTTCGATTAGTTTTTGTCAAATTTAAAATATAAATTAATATATCGTTCAAATTTGATTTTAACTTACATTTCAATTTACCGGGGCCACATACGGACCCGAAAAATTACAGAAAAAATATTTCTAGCTTCGTATTGACGATACGGTCCTAACAAAACTAGTTTCGTCGAATTCCGAGACCGTTTGAAAAATGGCCATTTTCCAATCGATTAAATTCAACTGAAAGTGGTCAAACGCGTTTAACTACGCCACGCTCACATATTGATTCAGAAAATTATGAATTTTGGAATCTAGCAATAACTCGACATCCCGGATCCAACAAAAGCGGTTTAGTCGAAAACGAAGGCCGTTTGCAAAATTTCCATTTTTAAGGGCTTTATATATATATATAATATATATAAATTCCACAGCGACTTTTCTGAATTTTAAACTGGACATATCTTTCAACTTCTTAAGTGGAAACTCAGTTTCTCAGCTTCGTTAGAAAGATATGATCAAACAGATTCAAATATTTTTTGTTTCATTCAATTCTGACTTAAAACGAATTCTGTATATTCATTTGAAATTAGAAATCGAATTTTCGAACTACCGCGCCATTTCAGGCTCGTTATATAATTAAAATAAATTTATTCGTTTTAACTTCGTCGAAAATAAATTTTTCGTCGTTATTATCTAAAATATTCATTTTAAATAATCAAAATTCATTAAAATCGCCAAAATAAAATTTTTAAATTGGCTCAGATTTTCCGGGTTATTACATAAATATTCCGTTTTATCTTTCTATTTATTTAACAAATAAATATTTCCTTTATCTTTCTACTTATTTAACAAATAAATATTTCCTTTTCGATTCCATTTGTAAATATTTTACAAATATTTCCTTTTCGATTTCATTTGTAAATGTTTTACAAATATTTCCTTTTCGATTTCATTTGTAGACGTTTTACAAAAATTTCCCTTTTTAATACTATTTATTTTCCAAATAAATATCCCTTATAATATCTTATTTATTTTTCTATATAAATATTTCTTTTATAAAATTCTATGATTTTATAAATATTTCCTTTTTCTATTTGTTATACAAATAATTCCTTTTTCAATTCTATTTATTTGACAAATAAATATTCCTTTTCGATTCTATTTATTTCATAAATAAATATTCCTTTTATAAAATCATTTGATTTTATAAATGTTTTATTTTCAATATACACTTTGAAAATTCTCTTTCTACATCCCAGTATTCTTACGGTATTCAAAATACCAAATAACAATGATCGATATCATTCAAACACACATAATCAACAACATACTATATATCACATCATATATTTCAATATATGAAAAGAACAGTATTGTAAATATTGAGGAATCCAGTTGGATCCCTCCAACCTGTTTTCCTGCATCCGCAGATGTTAAACAATATAATTAACATCAACTTCATTTCAATATGAAGTATTCTGATCAATAGAATCAATATTTAATTAACAATTTACATATATATCGTTATCTATAATTTTAACCAATACATAAGCAATTCAACCAAAAAGTCAGCACACAGTAATCATTCATCATTTATCAGTCCTAAAAAATATGTTATAAAAATATGAACTGATAGAGTTAGTGAGTTTTACTCACATATCGCGTTAACCATTAAATAACGATTTGCGACTGTTGATTCAGACGGAAAATTTATTTCGCAACAAATTGTAACGAGCCCCAATTCACTCCCAGTCGGTTCCATTGTGGAGCCACCGTCCATACTATCCCAACGGATCTGACCGTTCGAAATTCTGATGTAGTATGAACGAGATATTAAAATCGCAAGTTGGTATGCTATTAAATTTAAAGCTAAAAACTATTTTTACTTAACTTGGGCTCACCCACTTGAATCAGGCCCATATCCTTTCAACCTGCAAGTATTTCTTCTTCCCATGTATATGGATCACGAACCACGCTCTTCTAACCCACCACTTCAGGATACTTGTGCGCCATTTTCTCCAATATTTCATAACCGTACATTCTTCAGCAACCCCTGTTCTTCTTCACATAATACACCGCATGGCTCTAGGTAAATGCCAACATGTGAGACCACCATTTTTTTAAACTTCACAGTACCCTCTCCAAAACAAAATGCCCCGTCCCAGTAAAGTATTGATCCACCACTTTCACACGCCAAAAACTTTGCAACAAAACCCAAACCGTATTTACCATTCAACGTCATCCACTTCATCACTTCATTAGCACCACCATTCTAAAACTCGTGACAGCCAACTTCGACGCTGCTCTCTCCAAAAGTATAAACCATACCGCTGATCAGTCCACCAACCTGAAAAACGCATGCCCAATATTTATTTCATCATCAGTTCATCACCCAAACTTCTTCCTTATATTTTGATCCTTCCCACTACTTCTCATGCATATACTTGAACGCAAGGACCTGCAGCCACCCGCCCCTAAATGCCATGCTGAAACCCATTCGAACATGTACCCTGCTCCTCCTTACTCCACTACTACAGTCCGTGGATTTCCAGTGATCTTCACGTCGAACCAGAAAAAGAACAGCGAGGTCTTTTTCACTTCAAATCCACTCACGCTTCCACCTTTTTCACTACTGTTTTTATCCAATAGCAACCCATCCTTTACGTTCATACTTTCTTCCGTCTTATTTAGGAGTTGTAAAGATTTCATTTGAATTTTTAAAGCCATTAAATTGTCGGCTAAACTGGTTTCGAGAGGAAGAAATAAAGGAAGCTGTATGTGTATTTTATATAGGGTTATATGTGGTAGCAGACGTGAGGTCGTGTAACAACCCGCGTTCTAATAGACCGAATTTTTTTCAAAAATCCAATCTATCGAAACCTGAGTTGGTTGCTCTGGTATCCTGCAGAAAAAGACAGATAAAAGAGATATGTCAGAGTTCGGAAAACACCTCACAGCGGAAGGAATAAAATATAATATATTTAAAACATAGCTTTACCTTAATCACAATACTGCTAAATCAATATTCCCAAAGCTATAAGTCTCTGTCTAACCTGCGAATGTTATGAGGAGAGGGTCAGAACACAAGTTCTGTGTGAATGAATTTAAACTATACTTCTTGAATAATCCTACATATACTGTTCAATTACATTTTCTCATTTATTAGGTTATCTGCGTTATTAGCACTCAAAGCTTTCGCACACACGTCGCACCCATCTACCCACTAGTAGATTAACCTAATATAATGTATATGTAGCTACCCCAAATTGAGGTATACCCCGTGGCACCCCACTCGCACGGTCTCCTCCGTATCGCCACAGTAATATACGTAACCCCTCGAACTATTCGATCGAATTGGTTCCATCGTTGAATAATGCCCTCTAGTCTACGACACACCACCCAGAGCAGACATGGTTGTACCTAGACTTTCCCATGTATGTATCATCAATCGTACTCGATGTTGCTACTGCACATAACCTCTACTTGTGCACCCGAGTTCCGTGACAGGGCTACACCAGAAAACACGGAGCTCGGTCGGGAGCTTTCCTATATCTGTACGGTCCCGCCTCTAAGAGTGTCCAATGTACAGATATCCCTCAGGTCTGATTTTTCTATGGTGGCTATGGCCCCACCTCAGCCCCTCCCTCAACTAGTAAAGACCACATGAGCTAAGCGACCACCACTAACAAGCAAACAATATAAACATCCATGTGGGGTCTCCCCGCACCCGTCCCTTGATAGCAAAGGTTAACGATCTCTAGGGGTTAGCTCTTGTCTTTTCGCATTCCTAAGGCTGCTGGTGACAGGCGTTCGATGATCTTGCTATCGTTTGGTCCTGACCCTCTACCTCTGTCTGAGGCAACCGCCGAATCACCCTTAATGCCACCACATACAGCATTCTGACTGCCACCTATTTGTGCAGTCAAGACCCACCCACCTGGTAGTTCCGCACAGACCCAACCTCTGTAATCCTAGCCCGAAGCTAAACCATCACAGAGGACTACCAGGAGCACCTTTTACGTCTCAGGAAGTCGCATGCCTCCCCGTCCAGTCTGTTGGAGCCGCCAAATAATAAACGTGCTTTCCACTCGTGCCTTATGACACCGCGATGATCTTCCTTGTTCGGCTATTCATCTATAACGTACGGACTGCTTCAAGCACCTTAGTTTTGTCTGTCGTTAGACCCTACGTCTAATCGTTAATTACGCGCTTGCGCCACCTCGTCAGTTTTCTCATTTAACTTGGTTATTCGCATTTTCTTCCTTTTCAAGTTTACCAAGTTATCGTCGCTTATTGATTCCATTTATAACTAATCCTTATAAGTTCATTAATAAGCCCACGACATGTTATTCTCATAATCTAATGATTATCTCTCTTATGGTTATAATAACATGTTCTACTTAATTTATAATTAAGTACATCTTAATTCACATATACATTGTTTAAGAGAATAACTCCCTAAGTATCAACCCCGAAGACCGAAATCAACATCAGATTGACACTCAGAGAATTACTCAACTCAACCAATCTTATGTTGTGTCATTCATATAAATTATGTTATCTTCATTCGAAGATTTATTCTTGCCTTTACATATTACTAAATCTTCAATTAAGTACAACTTTCCTTATTACATAAGTTATTTCATCTTCCCTTATAGTTCCTTGTAACTTACCTCATTCCATAAATTATAATCCCCACTTGTCCCTAGGACAAGCCTACCTATTATCGTTGTTATTTCTGAAGTTCATTCATAATAGGTTATTATCATCGTTCCCCATTTCCCATTTCTTGTCCTAAACGTTAGATTTGACTTAACCCGTTACTTAAACTTTACCCAATTCAATTAACTTATTAAACCGTTTCGGGCCCCATTTGGTTAAGCATATCTAAATTTGTTTTACATGTCAACCGTATACCACTTAACCCCTTTTTTATTAAGGTTTCCATGTCTTATACATGTTTTTCTACGGTTAAGTCTACCTCAGTCATGTTTCACGTCACATGTCTTATAACGGTTAAGTCCACATTAGTCATGCTTTACGGGTCATTTATATTACCCATTTAACCCTCTAACCATACCCATGTCACATACATGTCTTATTATGGTTAATATTTCTTAATTTATTTATCATGTCGTAACGACGCATGACCCCTCACATTAGACGTTCGTTCGTGGCTGCTAGATTTGCTGGGCGGCTCCGGGCAGGCTTATACCACGATGCGCCTAACCTCTTGTCATAAAACGTTACGCCTCTAGTTCTTGCCGTTGACCTCTCACATTAGACGTACACTTGTGGTTGCTAGATTTGCCGGGCGGTTCCGGGCAGTCTTACACCACAAGAACACCTAACCTCGTGTCGTAGGCGTTCATTAAAAATCATCTTTTATCCAAACCCAAATTAATGTCAAGTGTCACAAATTCAACTTAATCCCAATTCATTTTATGTCTATCACAAATTTTTCATTAACCATACCGAATTACATAATAGTTAGCCAAATTTCATATTACCCAAATTATCCAATTATAGCCAAATTCACCAAGTCCATGTTATTCATACCCAAACATGCCAATTTCCAATATCCAACTTTTTACCCAATTTCATATAATCAATATTTTCCCAATTATGCATATATATGTATATCCCAACATTCCCCACGTGCATACTTATAATCTAATTCGCCTTTTAGGCTTATTTTCCAAGTCACAAATAAATTTCACTAATCCACATTATGCCCAAACATCCCTCTTTCCCTTTTAATTTCACGTTCTAGTTTACAACGCATAAATCCATGATAGGCGTAGCTCAAGATAGCCTAGCTATAAAAATAAAAGGGGAAAGAGTAAAAAGAGAGAACTCAAATGTAGGCATACATAAAATAACTGATCTTATTAAATCATCATTGTATTCATTATGGGGAATGGTAAACGATAGAAGCAATATTATACAACAAATATAGTTCAAATCCACTCACCTTGACTGGATTGGAGAAATAAACGATTTGTTGTTGATGTAGAACGCTGATTTAATCTTCTTATTTGATTGTTGGTGAAGAGCTAGAATTGTTGATGAAGAACTTTGCTTCTTGAATTAGGTTTTAGAGGCGACGGCTGAACTAATTTATGATTTGGCAGCATGGAGGCGTCTTAAGGAATTGTTATGAATTAGGGTTAGGTCTTGCTATGTACTTATAGGTGGTTTAGAACAACTAGGGCCTTAGGATTAAAATAGAATCCATCTAAACCTTACACCTCGCTAAAGAAAAGAACATTCCAGAACCCAGCCAACACAGCCAGGGTGCGTTGCACCCATAGACCATGTGCAGGGGCATGTGCTATTATTATATATATATATATATATATATTCTCTTTTTGATTTGAAATTTTTATTCATTGCACATAAATAAAATTTCAAGACAATCTTTTCTTTCTTTGTTTTGTTATTCCTTTGTTCGCGCGTAGTGTTAGTTTTAACTTATCTTCATTTATAATTCACCGCCGTGCGTAAACTAAGTAATTGTATGCGAACAATTATATGGTTTATTCTTCCCCTAATAAATTAGATTATTTATTTCTCTTTTTAACCTCCTCTCTACATAACCCCTTTCACACCATCTTTTTAATTAAACCATCTTTTTAACCGCTTTCACACTGCATTGCATATATCATTCGTTCTCCAATCAATGCATTTAACTTTCTTTTTATTTTGATTGCACATCCTGATATTACAATCAATCAATCAATTTACCTTTAATTCATTTATTTATTTATTAATTCATTGTACTTAATGCACCCTACTTTTATGCGCTCAATTCTTTTTATTATTCTATGCATTAACAATATAACTTTCAATATATATTTACTTATGCATATATTCACATGTACATAATTAATTGCATGTTATTAATTCACCTCTTTCTTCCGTTTGCATTTTAATATTAATACATACATACATACATATATATATATATATATATATATATATATATATATATATATGCACTGATTATGATACCCTTTAATGCCAAAACATTCATTGCATGCAACTTAATACCTTTGCATGATATCTATTTCTTTTTATCGCATGCATTGCACTGACACATTGCCAATTTTAACGTATTGAATTTTTCCTTCTTTATTAACCATTTTTATGCATGCCATCAATTCATTAATGTTTCTTTTTTATATATATTATATTACATGCCCTTTATTGCATGCATTACATGCATTTCTTTGCACTAATCTTCTCGTTAATGTATGATATGCATGTATTTTATTACATTGATTCTTTATCTTTCCTTTCTATATTAATGCATTTACATATTGATTTCTTCTTTTTACTTGCACATTTAATGCATTAACCTATTTTTTTTAAATGCACGAATCTTTTTCTTTTAACATATATTCATGCATTACCTTTATAACAATTTTTTTTTAAATTATCAATGACCATGCATATATTTACATATACGCACAATCAAATATTTATAGAAATATCCGGGGTGTTACAGGTCGTGTCAAGAGGAATAGCATGTATTTGTTTGTGATCCTTTACCCCTCCACGTTCATAGACTGTGTGGCTATATGCCTTAGGTTGTCTTTAGGGGAAATATTTCAATTTTAAAATAAGGTGTTATACTTCATAGCTAAGTTTCAGTACAGGAGAATTTAACGCAAGTGAAAGCATGTGCATTGTATCAGAGAAGAATGGTTATGCATCAGACACTAAATGCCAGTATTGTATTCTAATTTAAGGGCGTGTATATTGATATATATTTTAAGTGTACCCCGTTACGTAAACTCCACTCACTTACGGACAGCTATCCACAGATATAAATATATCATTGTATCGAGCAATGTGTCATGATTCCAAAAATATAATAATATAGGTCCGTTAACTTATTCTGTGAAACCCCGAAATGCTGATATAGGGTGTAAAATACTCCAAAATAGAAAGTGCTTATTTTCCAAAATAAAAATTACAGAAAAATTCTAAAAATTTAATTATACCTACGTCTCCAAGATCCTGTCAAATTTCGAAGCCAATATTTAATTATAATTAAATATATCGTTATGGTTTATAAACGTTCCATAGCGACTTTTCTAAAATTTGATTTGGACATAACTCAAAATCTATACGACGAAATCACGATTTTTCTCTTTCACTAGAAAAATATACTTCACCAACTCTGTATGTTTCTTGTTTCACAGAAATCCGATTTAAAACGGACCCTGTACATTTAGTTGAAGTTCAAATCGCCAAATAGTGAACTGCCGCGACGTTACTGGCTCGATTATAGTTATAATATAATTATACGTTCAAACTTCGCTTGAATAATATATTCGTGAATATAATTCAACTCTAAACTGAATTATATATTTTAAATAATCTTATTCACACAATATTGTGAATTCCACTATTTCCGACTATTTCAGAAATTAAATATATTATTCTATTATTTATATTAATCAAATATAAATATTATTTAATTCAAGTTATCGATACCGCCAAATCGATATTTAATAATTAAATAGATTAATTATTCAACTATGTAAAATACGGGACGTTACATTCTTCCCCCATTAAAATAATTTCGTCCTCGAAATTGCTAAGGTAGAAAACAAACCCTATTGACTGGTTAGAACTTATTTGTTCACTTCTTAACTTCAGTTTCAACTAAACCAATTTAATTTCAATTAAAATATTAATTAGTTCTTATCAACGAAAATTTTCAAAAAATGCTGAAAATTTTCTAACACCGAAATTTTTGAAAAATTTCGTTAGCATCTCCTTTTTACGGATCAATAGCTCAAACTCTAACTCGCCTCTCTAGGCCTTCTCCAACCCAATGAAAATCAAACAGCCAAGCGGCTTGCAAATTCGGCTCATAAATCTCATACCCAATAGAAATGTAAACTTGTACCCTTTTGTCGGGTATATCATTATATCTTTTCCATCTGCTGCTAATTCAGCATATACAAAGGTCATCCCTATCAAACTAAAGTCACTTTTATCTCCAACACAACCATTCGCTTATACCTAAGTGGAAGAATCACAGGACAAGAAGGGAAGAAAGAATAGTAAAACCTAAAACAAGAGGAAGTGTCTTTATTATGGTATAACGGGTCATATAATTAAGGGCAAGGGCAAGAACAAAGGACTTGATTTTCAGGAGGGCAAGTGCATGCTCTCACGGCCAGCGTTTCTGAGAGAGAGGTAGAGCTTAGTTTATTTTTTGATCATCCTGTCAGTACTCTTTTTTTTAACGCTTCACATTCGTTTATATCTGCTTCCATAGTTGAGTCTCTGCACCTTGGTACTTGTATAGTAGAAGATCCCATTATTGTCTCAAATCCAATTAGTGGTTCGGCTCATTTATCTTTGGTTCGTAAGGATTAGAGAATAGTTATATTAAGGATTGAGTTTAAGTATAATGCTTATATTTTTGGTTCCTTGAGCTATGGGTTGATTCTAGGCATAGGTCGGTTAGCTAGTAGTTCTGAAAGGAGGGTAGTTAGACTTTTGACTTGCCTCGGGAATACCCTCGAGTTTTCGTGCGATCCTAAGGGTTCAGTTTGACTTAGCTACCTAGAATCACTTGATGCATCTATCGACGATTTGCGATCCGTTAGAGTAGTCCATGAGTACGTAGATGTTTTTGATTAGGTTAGGGGTTTGTCCCCTAAAACGCGAGATAGATTTCCATATACACCTAATTGACAATTCAAAGCCAGTTATGAAATCAACGATAGTTTTGGAGCAAGATTGGCAAGGATAGCTAGAGTCAGTTAAGTGCTCAATTGTTTGGTTGTTTTGCTAGTATCATCTCACATAGATCGTCCAAATTCGGAGGAGGTATTCCTTGGGTGCTTGTCTGATATTGGTTTAGGCCTTTGGGGCTTGTACTTGAGGGATGTCGAGTTTGACTAGGATGGTCTGCGTGAGAGATAAATAGTTGTGGCAGGCGCCCTAAGTAGAAAAAGACTAACCTTAAGAGAGGTAAAAAGTACATAGAAACCTTTAGCTTTAGACCCTCAGATTTGTGACATGATGGATAAGCTAAGTAGAGGAGAGACCTCAAATCATCTTAGTATATACACTTGGTATCATGGTTAACATCTGTTTATCTTGGAAAGATAAGTTCGACTACATTGGATACCCTCTAGCATAGTAAGTGATCGAGGTCCTATCTTTACTAGTGAGTTTTGGAAATGGAGGTCAAGAAGCTTCGCAACCGTGAAATTAAATTAGTTAAGGTACAGTGGAGAGAAGCTCAAGAAGACGCGACGTGGGTGACTGAAGATAATACACACGCATCATACCCTTTTTTTAGGGTATATCCTTGATCTCTTTTTCTAGGAATTTTATGCATGCATGTTTCTATCTTTTTAGGTATATCTTCTAGGTCATCTCTTCAATCCTTAGGTAGAAGCCAATGGATGTAAACATGTATTTGAAACATGTTATGATTGATGGTTGCAAATGGTTGCAAGTGGTTTCTAGTGGTTGCTCGTGGATGCATACACACACATTAGGTGTTAGATCGGCTCAGTCACTTTCATATTGCATATGCATATATGTATTTGTATATGGATTGAAACTTGATGTGTTATCATATGGACGTTGCATTTGTATGAATGATTGTGCACTCATGTAGAAAGTATGATTAGGATTAATTGCATACATAATGGACTCATGGCACTGACATAATTTGCATTAAGGAGGTCAACTGAATCAGTAGGCCGCCTGATTTTGCGTAAGATAAGGACATGTACACACATTATGCATATGACCGTGAAAGCATTAGAAGTCTTTTTAAGGACAATGGATGCCTATGTTGGATGGTTGAGTAGATGGACGATTGGATGGTAGGATATACGTTCTTCTTGACTTGAAGATTTCGGGGACGAAATCCTTTAAGGAGGGGAGAATGTAACACCCTGAATTTTCTGTGAACATTAAAGTAACGAATTAAAGAATACTTAATTTTAAAAGTGGGAATTTAGGGAAACGGGTTATGCCATTGCGTTCGTCTTGGAATTCTGCTTGGGATAGAGTCCGAGTTTGCGTAAATCGGACAACGCATGAAGAAGTTATAAGCCGTAGAAGTTTGTATACGCGTAAGGAAGAATATATATATATATATTATAACTCCAGAAGCTCCAAAACAGGTTCAAATTTTGAAATTCGGTCAAAGCGGGCTGGGCGGGAAATTTCCCGCCCATGGGTGTCGACCACCTAGGAGGGGGGTCGACATAGGTGTCGACCCCCCTATAGGGGAGTCGACCCCTTTACGATATGGTTCCTATGTCGAATTTTTCAACCTCTGTGCTGATGTGTCCTTCTCTAGTTGGCCTGGTGGTCGAATTCTGAGTCATTAGGGCATATGTGGCGACTACCGGTTTGCTGAGTGACACACTCTTTGGCTTGGATGGCTCTGATCTCTCCTAGGTTGATCTGACGGCTCTCGTTTAATTCAAACTTCTATATAAACAACCCAGTCCCCAACCTTAAACTACACAATTTCAATCCAAGAGCCGTCATGTTGTCCGAAGCCAGATTAGAGTAGTCGTCGTTCGTCTCCAACTAGAAGCTACGAATCGAATCAAATCTTAATTAGAAAATCAATAGTCTACATCAGAGGATAGCTATTCAGTTTCAGAAAACAAGATTTGCTCTTTGTTTTTTATGTTCAGTTACTTTTTAGATTTGAACACCTAAATCTAATTGTGACATGTAATAAAATGAATATGAGAATATGCCTGATGAAAGCAATCCTTTCATTTGAATCTGTGCTTGTATTTGCCTTTGCGAATCATTTTTGACTTTGGAATTGGTCCAATCATATCTATCCTTGTTGTATAGCAGAATTTGTAATCCTGTTTAAGTTTATGATATAACTCTTGTCAAACCTATATGTCTGTGACGGTTCATGATGATATTAATATCATATCTATATGCCTGCAATGTATCCTATGCAAAACTTGTCAATTTGGTATATCAAATATTTTGGGACCAATAGTTATTATCGTCATATGCCTATTCTTATGCATATTATGTTCCATATTGTTTCTCTGCTAATTTTATAAATCTTGAGTTGAATCTCGAAATACGTACGCTATGAATGCGGGGGAAATAGGGTATAACATGAAATTGACATTATTTGGCATAATTTGGAACATGCACTATGGCATCACTGTTAAGATGCAATCTGGGGTAATTAGACATGAATTATGGAATATGTAATTTGACAATCAAACCTAGAATTGGCATGTAAACCAAGTTTTGGGCATAAACTGTAAACTAGAATATTACATCTTGATTGGGCATAATTGTTAGTTGGAACGCCAAGCATAATGTATATTGTGAGTGAATTTGGGTAATTAGCATGTAAAAATCTAAATTTGGGTATATATGGTAAATATGTAAATTAAAGAAAAGATGAACATGCCTAACCCGAGGTTAGATTGAGTTATGGTGTAAAACTGCCCGGAACCGTCCAGCACATCCAGTAACCGCAACAACACTGATCTAATGTGAGAGGTTAGTGCATCATGCCCAAAAAAGACCCGAGGTTAGATTGAGTTGTGGTGTAAAACTGCCCGGAACCGCCCGGCACATCCAGTAACCGCAACAACACCTATCTAATGTGAGAGGTTGGTGCATTAATAAATCAGCTAATGCTAATGAACAAGACATATTAAGCAGATGGTAGGGTTAAGTTAACTAAGGTAACACTTAACCGTTATAACATGTTAATTAAGCAGATGGTAGGGTTAAGTTAACTAAGGGAACACTTAACCGTTATAACTAGTTAATTAAGCAGACGATAGGGTTAAGTTAACTAAGGGAACACTTAACCGTTATAACATGTTAATTAAGCAGATGGTAGGCTTAAGTTAACTAAGGTAACACTTTACCGTTACAACATGTTAATTGAGCAGATGGTAGGGTTAAGTTAACTAAGGTAACACTTAACCGTTATAACATGTTAATTAAGCAGATCGTAGGTTTAAGTTAACTAAGGTAACACTTAACTGTTATAACATGTTAATTAAACTGATGGATGATGTTAGGTTAAATAAGAAACACTTAACCAATATATAACATGACGTGTGGTAAGGTTAAGTAACACAGGAGGGCAACATTTAACCAATATATATATAACATGATGTGTGGTAAGGTTAAATAACACAAGAGGGACACTTAACCAATCCAACATGATGAGTGAGAAGGGTTAAATTAATAAGAAACACTTAACCAATATAACATGGTTTGTAGTAGGGTTAAGTTAACACAAGAAGGCAACACTTAACCAAAGTAACATGACAAGTGGGTGGGTTAAGTTAACTTGAATTTATTGATGACACTTAACCAATATAACTTGATGAACGAATAGGGTTAAGTTAATAGGAAAACTTAACCAATACAACATGATGTGTGGGTGGGTTAAGTTAACATGATGGACAAAACTTAACCAATATTACATGAACAAAGTGGATAGGGTTAAGGCAAGCTTAACCAATAATACATATTGACTTGATAAGCGGGAGGGTTAAGTACATCTCGTGTAGGTGGATAATATTAGTATATATAGGCCCACAAACTTAACCATTAAAATAAACATGTTTGAATCGGTGGGAGGGTTAAGTACATCTCGTATAGGTGGGTAATATTTGTATATATAGACCCACAAACTTAACTAGTGGGAAACCCTAGTAACGGGGACCCATTTCAGCAGTAACCCACATAGATGTATCATGGTACACAGAACTAGGCAGGGTGGGGCACGATTACTGGGCTGATTATAAGCGGTCAAAATAGCGGCGGGGGGTATGTCAGTGTAGGTTCCGACGGATTACGGGCGTGCACGTACTCCGGAGTGGAAAAAGCAGGCACTGGGTACCAGTAGTTATACACTATGCATCTTGAATCGTGTCGGTTGCTATCATAAGGATTGATACACCTTGTGGTGGGACCAGCACAGGGTATCTACACGCAAGAGAGGGCCGACTAACACAGACACAAGGAAAAATTAATACAAGTAGGGAGCTGATCGATAGGTTAGTAAGGGTACATCTAACATCTTCATGGCAATTAAGCTGGTTGGGGTAAGATCCTCGTACTAGATGTGCACCTGAAGGCTACCGCAATTGTGGGGATTGGGATCACGTTGTAATATTATCATATTATACGGATTACTAGTTGGGACACTCGTTAGTGGGTGTAGAGATATAGAAATCAGAATAACAGGGTAGTAGCGAGGCAGAGAAAGTGTTGAAGCGCATCCAGTTCATCTTGCCTAATCATATCTTGTGCTAATCTTATGTTATCCTGTTATCCCTATCATCATGGTATTGTCTTGTATTCAGTTAATTCATGTCATGTTACTTTTACCTGTTTGCATGCTGAAAGTCACTGGACTTACTAGACTTTATGTCCGACTCTGTTTTGTTTTGCTTTCTTGTCTTCCGTTTCTCCCCCTAGGTTCACAGGGAGGGACTTAGCTCAGTTTTCTTTCCAAGCTCGAAGATAGTCGATGTATTGCTCTCTTTTCCACTGCTATGGTTGGCTCATGTTTTATTGGGGCATACCATTGTTATTTTTATGCTTCTTTTATACTTGGAAGTCTGTGAATCAAGACAGAAGTTTTATGTATCACTTTTAAGTATGATTTAGACAATTGTTGTAAAAGCTTTACTGAACCACATTGTTTATAAAATGACTTTATTTTCCGCTGCTTTAATTGTCTGCCTTGTAATTTGTCTGCATCTTTTACCTATGACGCTTCACTGAAGTTAATGCGTTCCCTTTATGAGTGACATTAATGGACGTGGGGTGTTTCACTTGGTATCAGCGCTGAAGGTTACCAGATCAGATAAAAGATTTGAAAAAATATTTTCAAAACGGTTTTAAGAGGAGTATTTTTCAAAAGAAATTTTTTGTTTTAAAGGCTTATTCCCCAAAGCCTGCATTATCTTTTGATCCTCTGTTTGAATCCTTGTTTCCCTCTTTCCTGAATCTCCGGGGCTCCTGGCTTTCTGGGAGGTAACCTCATCGCGACATGGTTCTGTAGGCTTGACGAGACTACGACACCTATCAAAGGGTGAAGTAGAGCCCAACCTCCATCTGTAGCTGCAGTAGTTTCACCTACGGCTAATTTTCTCTCAAGCTTTGTAGGGTTTTCCGTGCGATGGAGGCAGCTTTCGAGAGACTTGTCAACATGCTACACAAGGATGGTAAAGATGAGAATGATGGAGTTTGGCTAAGGAGCACAACCCAAGGATGAGAAACTCATGGATATGGACTTGGTTAACAAAAGAGGCAAAAAGGAAGAGGTGTAAGTGGAAGAATCACAGGACAAGAAGGGAGGAAAGAATAGTAAAACCTAAAACTAGAGGAAGTGTCTTTATTATGGTATAACGGGTCATATAATTAAGGACAAGGGCAAGAACAAAGGACAGGATTCTCAGGAGGGCAAGTGCATGCTCTAACTGCCAGCGTATCTGAGAGAGAGGTAGAGCTTAGTTTATATTTTTGATCATCCTGTCAGTACTCTTTTTTTTTGGCGCTTCACATTCATTTATATCTGCTTCCATAGTTGAGTCTCTGCACCTTGGTACATGTATAGTAGAAGATACCATTATTGTCTCAAGTCCAATTAGTGGTTCGGCTCATTTATCTTTGGTTTGTAAGGATTAGAGAATAGTTATATTAAGGATTGAGTTTAAGTATAATGCTTATGTTTTTGGTTCCTTGAGCTATGAGTTGATTCTAGGCATGGGTCGGTTAGCTAGTAATTCTGAAAGGAGGGTAGTTAGACTTTTGACTTGCCTCGGGAGTACCCTCGAGTTTTCGTGCGATCCTAAGGGTTCAGGTTGACTTAGCTACCTAGAATCACTTGATGCATCTATCGACGATTTGCGATCCGTTAGAGTAGTCCATGAGTACGTAGATGTTTTTGATTAGGTTAGGGGTTTATCCCCTAAAACGCGAGATAGATTTCTGTATACATCTAATTGACAATGCAAAGCCAGTTATGCAATCAACGATAGTTTTGGAGCAAGATTGGCAAGGATAGCCAGAGTCGGTTAAGTGCTCAATTGTTTGGTTGTTTTGCTAGTATCATCTCACATAGATCGTCCAAATTCGGAGGAGGTATTCCTTGGGTGCTTGTATTATATTGGTTCAGGCCTTTGGGGCTTGTACTTGAGGGATGTCGAGTTCGACTAGGATGGTCTGCGTGAGAGAAAAATAGTTGTGGTAGGCGCCCTTAGTAGAAAAAGACTAACCTTAAGAGAGGTTAAAAGTAAATAGCAACCTTTAGCTTTAGACCCTCAGATTTGCGACATGATGGATAAGCTAAGTAGAGGAGAGACCTCTAATCATCTTAGTATATACACTTGGTATCATGGTTAACATCTGGTATCTGGGAAAGATAAGTTCGACTACATTGGATACCCTCTAGCATAGTAAGTGATCGAGGCCCTATCTTTACTAGTGAGTTTTGGAAATGGAGGTCGAGAAGCTTCGCAACCGTGAAATTAAATTAGTTAAGGTACAGTGGAGAGAAACTCAAGAAGATGCGACGTGGAAGACTGAAGATAAGACACACACATCATACCCTTTTTCTTGAGGGTATAACCTTGATCTCTTTTTCTAGGAATTTTATGCATGCATGTTTCTATCTTTTTAGGTATATCTTCTAGGTCATCTCTTCAATCCTTACGTAGAAGCCAATGGATGTAAACATGTATTTGAAACATGTTATGATTGATGGTTGCAAATGTTTGCAAGTGGTTGCTAGTGGTTGCTCGTGGATGCATACACACACATTAGGTGTTAAATCGGCTCAGTCACTTTCACATTGCATATGCATATATGTATTTGTATATGGATTGAAACTTGATGTGTTATCATATGGACGTGGCATTTGTATGAATGATTGTGCACTCATGTAGAAAGTATGATTAGGATTAATTGCATACATAATGGACTCATGGCACTGACATAATTTGCATTAAAGAGGTTAACTGAATCTGTAGACCGCCTGATTTTGCGTTAGATAAGGACATGTACACACACTATGCATATGACCATGAAAGCATTAGAAGTCTTTTTAAGGACAATGGATGCCTGTGTTGGATGGTTGAGTAGATGGACGATTGGATGGTAGGATATACGTTCTTCTTGACTTGAAGATTTCGAGGTTGAAATCCTTTAAGGAGGGGAGAATGTAACACCCTGAATTTTCTGTGAACATTAACGTAATGAATTAAAGAATACTTAATTTTAAAACTGGGAATTAAGGGAAACAGGTTACGCCATTGCGTTCGTCTCGAAATTCTGCTTGGGATAGAGTCCGAGTTTGCGTAAATCGGACAACGCATGAAGAAGTTATATGCCGTCGAAGTTTGTATACGCGTAAGGAAGAATATATATATATATATATATATATATATATATATATATATATATATATATTATAACTCTAGAAGCTCCAAAACAAGTTCAAATTTCGAAATTCGATCAAAGCGGGCTGGGCGGGAAATTTCCCGGGTTGTCGACCACCTAGGAGGGGGGCCGACATAGGTGTCGACCCCCTTAGGGGGGGTCGACATAGGTGTCGACCCCCCTATAGGGGAGTCGACCCCTTTTCGATCTGGTTCCTATAACGAATTTTTCTACCTCTGTGCTGATGTGACCTTCTCTGGTTGGCCTCGTGGTCGAATTCTGAGTCATTAGGGCATATGTGGCGACTATTGGTTGGCTGAGTGACACACTCTTTGGCTTGGATGGCTCTGATCTCTCCTAGGTTGATCTGACGGCTCTCGTTAATTCAAACTTCTATATAAACAACCCCAATCCCCAACCCTAAACTACACAATTTCAGTCCAAGAGCCGTCATGCTGTCCGAAGCCAGATTAGAGTAGCCGCCGTTCGTCTCCAACTAGAAGCTACGAATCGAATCGAATCTTAATTAGAAAATCGATAGTCTACATCAAAGGATAGCTATTCAGTTTCAGAAAACAGATCCCAGAAAACAAGTTTTGCTCTTTGTTTTTTAAGTTCAGTTACTTTTTAGACTTGAACACATTAATCTAATTGTGACATGTAATAAAATGAATATGAGAATATGCCTGATGTAAGCAATCCTTTCATTTGAATTTGTGCTTGTGTTTGCCTTTGGGAATCATTTTTGACTATGGAACTGGTCCAATCATATCTATCCTTGTTGTATAGCTGAATTTGTAATCCTGTTTAAGTTCATGATATAACTCTTTTCAAAACTATATGTCTATGATGGTTCATGATGATATTAAAATCATATCAATATGCCTGCAATGCATCCTATGAAAAACTTGTCAATTTGGTATACCAAATTTTTTGGACCAATAGTTCTTATCGTCGTATGCCTATTCTTATGCCTATTATGTTCCATATTGTTTCTCCACTTATTTTATAAATCTTGAGTTGTATCTCGAAATACGTATGCTATGAATGCGGGGGAAATTGGGTATAACATGAAATTAACATTATTTGGCATAATTCGGAACATGCACTATGGCATGACTGTTAAGATGCAATTTGGGGTAATTTGACATGAATTATGGAATATGTAATTTGACATATTAAACCTAGAATTGGCATGTAAACCAAGTTTTGGGCATAAACTGTAAACTAAAATATTAAATCTAGATTGGGCATAACTGTTAGTTGGAACGCCAAGCATAGTGCATATTGTGAGAATTGGAACATAACTAGTTTCGGTGAATTTTGGGTAATTAGCAAGCAAAAATCTAAATTTGGGTATATAAGGTAAATGTGTAAATTAAAGAAAAGATGAACATGCCTAACCCGAGGTTAGATTGAGTTGTGGTGTAAAACTTCCCGGAACTGTCCGGCACATCCAGTAACCGCAACAACACCGATATAATGTGAGAGGTTAGTGCATCATGCCCAAGAAAGACCTGAGGTTAGATTGAGTTGTGGTGTAAAACTACCCAGAACCGCCCGGCACATCCAGTAACTGCAACTACACCTATCTAATGTGAGAGGTTGGGGCATTAATAAATTAGTTAATGCTAATGAATAAGACATATTAAGCAGATGGTAGGGTTAAGTTAACTAAGGTAACACTTAACCGTTATAACATGTTAATTAAGCAGATGGTAGGGTTAAGTTAACTAAGGCAACACATAAACCTTATAACATGTTAATTAAGCAGACGGTAGGGTTAAGTTAACTAAGGGAACACTTAACCGTTATAACATGTTAATTAAGCAGATGGTAGGGTTAAGTTAATTAAGGTAACACTTAATCGTTATAACATGTTAATTAAGCAGATGGTAGGGTTACGTTAACTAAGGTAACACTTAACCGTTATAACATGTTAATTAAGCAGACGGTAGGGTTAAGTTAACTAAGGTAACATTTAACTGTTATAACATGTTAATTAAATAGATGGATGAGGTTAGGTTAAATAAGAAACACTTAACCAATATATAACATGACGTGTGGTAAGGTTAAGTAACACAGGAGGGCAACACTTAACCAATATATATATATATATAACATGATGTGTGGTAAGGTTAAGTAACACAAGAGGGACACTTAACCAATCCAACATAATGAGTGAGAAAGTTTAAGTTAATAAGAAACACTTAACCAATATAACATGGTTTGTAGTAGGGTTAAGTTAACACAAAAAGGCAACACTTAACCGAAGTAACATGACAAGTGGGAGGGTTAACTTAACTTGAATTTATTGATGATACATAACAAATATGACTTGATGAACGAATGGGGTTAAGTTAATGGGAACACTTAACCAATACAACATGATGTGTGGGTGGGTTAAGTTAACATGATGGACAAAACATAACCAATATTACATGAATAAAGTGGATAGGGTTAAGGCAAGCTTAACCAATAATAAATATTGACTTGATAAGCGGGAGGGTTAAGTACATCTCGTGTAGGTGGATAATATTAGTATATATAGGCCCACAAACTTAACCATTAAAATAAACATGTTTGAATCGGTGGGAGGGTTAAGTAAATCTCTTATAGCTGGGTAATATTTGTATATATAGGCCAACAAACTTAACCAGTAGGAAACCCTAGTAACGGGGACCTATTTCAGCAGTAACCCACATAGATGTATCATGGTACCCTGAACTAGGCAGGGTGGGGCACGATCACTGGGCTGATTATAAGCGGTCAAAATAGCGGTAGGGGTACGTCAGTATAGGTTCCGATGGATTACAGGCGTGCATGTACTCCAGAGTGAAAAGCAGGCACTGGGTACCAGTAGTTATACACTGTGCATCTTGAATCGTGTCGGGTTGCTATCATAAGGATTGATACACCTTGTGGTGGGACCAGCACAAGGTATCTACATGCAAGAGAGGGCCGACTGACACAGACACAAGGAAAAATTAATACAAGTAGGGAGCCGATCGATAGGGTAGTAAGGGTACATCTAACATCTTCATGAAAATTAGGGTTGTTGGGGTAAGATCCTCATACTAGATGTACACCTGAAGGCTACCACAATTGTGGGGATTGGGATCACGTTGTAATATTATCATATTATACAGATTACTAGTTGGGACACTCGTTAGGTGGTGCAGAGATATAGAAATCAGAATAACAGGGTAGTAGCGAAGCAGAGAATAGTGTAGAAGCGCATCCAGTTCATCTTGCCTTATCATATCTTGTGTTAATCTTATGTTATCCTGTTATCCCTGTCATCATGGTTTTGTCTTGTATTCGGTTAATTCATGTCATGTTACTTTTACCTGTTTGCATGCTGAAAGTCACTGGACTTACCAGACTTTATGTCTGACTCTACTTTGTTTCGCTTTCTTGTCTTCCGTTTCTCCCCCCAGGTTCACAGGGAGGGACTTAGCTCAGTTTTCTTCCCAAGCTCGAAGATAGTCGATGTATTGCTCTCTTTTCCACAGCTATGGCTGGCTCATGTTTTATTGGGGAATATCATTGTTATTTTTATGCTTCTTTTATACTTGGAAGTTTGTGAATCAAGACAAAAGTTTTATGTATCACTTTTAAGTATGATTTAGACAATTGTTGTAAAAGCTTGACTAAACCACATTGTTTATAAAATGACTTTATTTTCCGCTTCTTTAATTGTCTGTCTTGTAATTTATCTGCATCTTTTACCTATGACGCTTCACTAAAGTTAATGCATTCCCTTTGTGAGTGACATTAATGGACGTGGGGTGTTTCAGTTTTCCAACCGAATTGGATTTTTTGTGGGTACGAACTATGTTTTTGAGCCGACCCCAACAATTGTATGTTGACATCGATCTGATTTCCCTGTGAGCTTTGTGAATTTTGTCAGTTTGTTCTTTAATTTGAATCGGCGATATAATGTTTCGCGTAACCGAGTCATGTGATATGTATTAATCATTGAGATCCGTTCCAGTTCATACTTTAATCATGTACTTGATGTGAGTTTTGTTCTGGATTTGTATGATAATACTGCATCACTTCTAAGATCTTATTTTTGTGAAATCCGAATTGATGCCTTGCTATCTAAGCTTCAAATTATTGCTTGAGTTTAAAACAGCTTCGTTGAGCCTTTATTTTGATGCTAATTTGTACTGCTGTGTTGTACACTTCGGTTTTGCAATCAGCAAATTCTTTTAAGTTAAACTTTGCGTGAAAAACTTTAAATTTTTTGGTACTGTAGTTACTGAAATCTTCTAAGAGTCTAGAATCTCCCTTCTGGTTGATCACGGTTTTCTGTATTTGACTATCCTAATATTTTGTAGATAACTCAAGTGCGTGTGGACTTTGATGATGATAGATCGTTAGACACGATCTTACCTAGCTCGTAACAGTTGAGTTTTGAGTTTTAGAAGCCAGAACTTGATTGCCCTTTTTACCTTGAACTCATCTTTGAAACGTTTGCAACTTAACGCTATTGCAAGGATTTTTTGCGTTGATAGGCACTTCAATTTTGGACGTAATATCTGCTGTTGTTGACGTTGCGCTAGTATGCAAATGCTTCAATTTTGGTTAAGGCCTGAATGTGTGAAACAAATGAGATCCACGATGGATCGGTCGTGGCCGATCCATATTGGATCAATCATGCCGGATCCATGCTTAATTGTTTATTTTGGAGATTTGCTTAGCCATTGAACCTTTTTTGAAGCAACGCACAATTTCTAAGGAAAACGACCACAGCTTGAGCCTGTAACTAATAAGCTACACATGCCTTTCTTACTACTACAATATGTCCTGTAAAAACAAAAACATTTGCGCACTTCCATACGAATATTTTGTTATCGATTGCCCATATCGATAGCAGATTAGTTAATCGTTAAAAGTTTAACTACAGTGAAGTTCATATCCTGAACTGAATGAAGATTTTACGCAGAAATGTTCTATTCAACTGTTTATAACTCGTTGAATTTTGCCTGTATAAATACAACATTCTAATTCGAATTCGCGACGATGCTTGAGATCAACTAATCGACATATGCCGACTGTGTAACACCCCACCTCCATTAAGGTCACTCTCAAAGGGAATGCATTAACTTCGGTGGAGCATCATAAGTGTATAGAACAAATAAATTACAAAACAGAAAAAATTTATACAACGGAAAATAAATTAAACTTTACTTTATTGATAAAACAGCAGCTTGGTAAAAAAGCTTGCACAAAGATTGTTTTCCAACACCAATACCCATTACAACAAAGCATCTGTCTTGTTTAACAAAATAAAGAACCATAAAATGAAAATGATATTCCCCAATAAAGCATGCACCAGCCATAGCAATGGAAAAGAGAGTTCAGAGCTATACATCGACTATCTTCTAGCTTGGAAAGAAAACTGAGCTAAGTGGTAATATTCACTCCCTGTGAACCTGGGGGGGAACGGAAGAAAAGAGGCGAAACAAACTAGGTCAGACATAAGTCTGGTAAGTCCAGTGACTTTCAGGATATAAATAGGTAAAAGCATCATGACATGAATAAACTGGATACAAGACATAACCTTGATAATAAGCATAGCATGACAACAAATGATGAGCGTTAGATATGACAAGGTACACAAGATGAATAGGATATGATGATTGCGCTTCTAATTATTAAGATATTTCCTACATCGCACCGTTCGATATGACCAGGCAAGATGCACTGAATGCGCTTCGGTTCTTTCTCTGATTTCCTATTTTCTCTGCACCACCCAACTAGCATCCTAACTAGTGTCTTTATAGAATGATTCATATTCCCTACTAGTGTCTCAACTAGTATCCTATGAAAAAGGATCTGCATCCCCTACTAGTGTCCCATCTAGTATACAGTGTTATATAATAAGGTGATCCCAACCCCGCAATCGTGGTAGCCTTTAGGTGTACATCTAGTATGAGGATCTTACCTCAAGCAGCCTAATTACCATGAAGATGTTAGATGTATCCTTACTACCTTAACCAATCGGCTCCCTAACTCGTATGTATTCATTACTTGTGTCATTCGGCCCTCCTTGTATGTAGATACCTGTGTTGGTCCCATCATGGGGTGTATCAATTCCTATGATGGCAACCCGGCACGATTCAAGATGCAAAGTGTATATTACTGATGCCCAGTGTCGGCTTTTCCCGCTCAGGAATACATGCACGCCCGTACTCCGTCGAGACCTACACTGCCGCACCACCCGCCGCTATTTTGACCGCTTATAATCAGCCCAGTAATCGTGCCTCACCCTGCCTAGTTCAGGGTACCGTGACACATCTATGTGGGTTACTACTGAAATAGGTCCCCGTTACTAGGGTTTCCTAATCAACATGTTATAACGGTTAAGTGTTCTATATTTAACTTAACCCTACCCATTTGCTTAATTAACATGTTGTACCGGTTAAGTGTTGCCTATTCATAAGTTACTTAACCATCCCACTGATTTTCGCATGTTTATATAACGGTTAAGTTTGTGGGTCTATATATACTAATATTGCCTACTTACCCAAGATTTACTTAACCCTTCCCCTTATCAAGTCCATATGTATTATTGGTTAATCTTGGCTTAACCCTATCCACTTTGTAATATTGGTTAAGTTGTCATCTTACTCAGGTTAACTTAACCTACCCACTTGTCGTTTTACATTGGTTAAGTGTTGCCTTCTTGTGTTAGTTAACCCTACCACACATCATGTTATATTGGTTAAGTGTTTCCCTCTTGTGTTAACTTAACCCTACCACACATCATGTTATATTGGTTAAGTGTTGCCCTCTTGTGTTAACTTAACCCTACCACAAATCATGTTGTATTGGTTAAGTGTTTCCTATTAACTTAACCCTGTTCATTCATCATGTTATATTGGTTAACTTAACCCTGCTCACTTGTCTAATTAAAATGTTATAACGATTAAGTGTTCTAAATTTACTTAACCTTCCCACTTGTCTAATTAACATGTTGTATTGGTTAAATGTCGCCTATTCATATGGTACTTAACTTTACCATTCTTAGCATGCCTTGTTTAATAGCCTTAATCCATTCAATAATGCCTTATGCTCTCACATTAGAACTGTTGTTTGCGGTTGCTGGATGTGTCGGGCTGTTCCGGGCAGACTTCTACCGCAAACTCCTTCTAACCTCGGGTTTTGTGCTAAATGCGCTAACCACTCACATTAGATCTGTGTTGTTGCGGTTACCGGATGTGCCGGGAGGTTCTGAGCAGTTTTACACCACAACTCAATCTAACCTCGGGTTAGGCATGTTCATCTTTTAACAAGTTTACCTATTTACCATACATGTCCAAGTCTAGATTTTATATGCTAATTATCCCAAATTCACAAAACTAGTTATGTTCCAATTCTCCAGTTATGCCCAACAAATTCAATTACAGGTTATTAATCGAAATAGGCTACACTCAATCTTCCCAAATTTACAATAAAAGCCATGCTCCAAAATCACAATATACATTATGCTTGGTGTCCCAACCAATACTTATGCCCGATCTAGATTTAATATTCCAGCTTGTAGTTTATGCCCCAAAACTTGGTTTACATGCGAATTAACCCAAACATGTAGTTATAATAATAATAATGATGCCCCAATATCAATTACGAGTTATGCCCAATAATTTCACCGAATATGTTATGCCCAATTATTTCACTAAATACATTTTTCCCAATATTTACCCAAAATAGGTTAATACCAAATATTCCCAGTATTCCAATCGTTCGTATTTCGCAATTTCAGCCTAGGTTCAAAGGTAACCCAGGTTCATAAAAGAAAAAGGAAACAGGGGAAGAGAGAGAAGGAGCATAAAATAAGAATAGGCATAAAAATAGGCATGTAACAACAGACCTAATACATGAAATTTAGATCCAACAAAGATAGATTCTTGAATAAACTGATACAATCATTATCGCAGGCATAAGAATAACATCATGAACCAAAAAGGATTATATGCCTGATGTACAACAAAGATAGGCATGATTGTATCGACATAATAACTTCTTAGGCATGTAAAATCATGGATTCGATAGAAAGATAGGGATAAATCTGAAAGATTGTCTTATCATCAAGCATGGACTTAGATTCATATTATTACATGCCAGAATTTCAATTAGGTACTTAAATCTGAAAATAACGTGAACTTACAGAGAAGAATGGATCTTGTATTCTGGGATCTGATTTCTGAATTTGTTAAGCTTATCCTTTGATGTAGACGTTTGATTCTCTAGTTTGTATTTGGTTTGGAGTTTTCTGACTTGATTTCTAGTTTGGAGAAGATGGAGGCTATGGTAGTTAGGAGATGAACGGCATGACGACTTCTTAGAATGAAATTATGAGGTCTAGGGTTGAGGTTTGGGGTGACTATATAGAAGTTTAGATTAATATGATCCCTTAGATCAACCTAGGAGTAATCAGGGCCATTCAGATCAAAGAGAGCCAACTAGAAATCACCACATTGCCCTAATGACTCAGAAATCATCACTGGAACTGGATCAAAAAGGGGTCGACTCCCTACAAAGGGATCGACACCTATGTCGACTCCCCTGTAGGGGGTCGACACCTATGTCGACTCCCCCTGGGGAGGGGGTCGACACCCCTGAGCAGGAAATTTCCCGCTCAGCCTGCTCCGACCGAATTTCGAAATTTGAGCTGGTTTCTGATTTTTAATTATTATTTTAATTTAAACTTGAAAACTTCTAACCTTCATAACTTCTTCATACGGTGTCCGATTTACGCAAACTCAGACTCTATCTCAAGTAGAATTCCGAGATGAACGCAGTGGCATAACCCGTTTCCCTTCATTCTTCTTTACAATTAAGTATTCTTTAATTCGTTACTTTAATGTTCATAGAAAATACGGGGTGTTACATTCTCCCCTCCTTAAAGGATTTCGTCCCCGAAATCTCTAAGTTAAGAAGAATGTATCCTAACATCCAACATCCATCTACTCAACCATCAATCATAGGCATCCATTGTCCTTAAAAAGATTTCTAATGCTTTCATGATCATATGCATAGTGTGTGTATATGTCCTTATCTAATGCAAAATCAAGCGGTCTACTGATTCAGTTGACCTCCTTGATGCGAATCATGTCGGTGCTATGAGTCCATCATGTATGCAATTACTCCTAATCGTACTTTATAACTTCTACATGAGTGCACAAACATTCATACAAATGCAACGTCCATATGATAACACATTCAATATACATCCATTAAATTAAATGTGCACACATATTTATATGCAATTAAGAAAGTGATTGAGCCGATCTAGTGCCTAATGTGTGTGTATATGCATCCACGAGCAACCACTAGCAAACACTTTCATTCACTTGCATCCACAAAACATAACATGTCTCAATCACATGTTTACATCCATTGGCTTCTACCTAAGGATCGAGGATAGGACTGAGAGGATATACTTAAAAGATAAAGACTAGCATGCAAATAAATTCTATAGAAAAAGAGGAATCAAGGATATACCCTCAAAAAGGGTATGATGCGCGTATCTAGTCTTCAGTCTTCGAAGTCGCATCTTCTTGAGTTGCACTCCATTGTGCTCTGACTGTCTTAACTTCACGATTGCGTAGCTTCTTAATTTCTGTTTCCCAAATATAAGTTGGGACTCATTTCACTGTCTCCTCTCGTTCCACCTCTTATCCTTCTAGTTTACTCGGCACTACAACTTTTGTTGTGTCATGCTAACATTCCAAGAACCATCTCTTGAAAATAAATAGATGCTAACCATGTTACCAAGTGTATATACTAAGATGATTAGAGGTCTCACCTCTACTTAGCTTACCCATCATGTCACAAATCTGAGGGTCTTCATGTCACGCCGCTCCTATCCGATCCAAAAGTGTAGGCCGCTCTTCTAGCGATGCCAACTAACTTAACCGAAGGTTTTTAAATCAAAGGTTGATATGTATTCTAAACTTTTTCTTTCCACATAAAGAGGACTTGAAGTCAACCTTTTTCTTCTTAAGGCATCCGCTACGACCTCACCCTTCCTTCTTACATCAAAATGACGCCTAGTCCCGTGCCGTATGCATCCGTGTATACCGTAAACCTTTTACTATCGTAAGGTAAAAGTCAGAACTGGGGCCGTTGTAAGAGCCCTTTTCGATCGTTGGAAAGCGACATCACAATCAATATCTCGAGCAAAGGTTGGATTCTTCTTCGTTAATCTAGTAAGTGGGGCTAATACCTTCGCAAAGTCCTTAATGAACTTCCTATATTAGCCCGCTAGTCCAAGAAAGCTTCTTACTTCTGTTGCATTCCTTGGGACCTTCCAGTCTTGCACCGTAGCTACTTTTCTGGGATCTATTGTTAACCCTTCCTTGGATATCACATGTCCTAGAAACCTTGCTTCTTCTCTCCAAAAATGATATTTTGAGAACCTAGCCTTAAGCTGATGCGCTTGGAGGGTATCCGAGACTTCCCTTAGATGCAAAGCATGTTCTTCCTCACCCTTAGAGAAAACCAAAATATCATCCATGCACAAGCGAAGTGAACCATCCGCCTTTGTAGCGAAAACAACTAGAGCACCCCATTTAGAAGTACTTCACCTTATGAACCCTTCCTCAAGTAACCCTTTCACTTGTTTACTGAGCCCTTCCTTTCCCTTGGAGTCATGTGTCGTACAGGTAATGCAACTGGCTTTGCGTTGTCAACTAGATATATGCGGAAGTCTATCTCGCATTTTAGGGGACAAACCCCTAATTGAATGAAAAATGTCTACGTACTCATGGACTACTCTAATGGATAACAAATCGTCGATAGATGCATCAAGTGATTCTAGATAGCTAAGCCAAACTGATCCCTTAGGATCGCACGAAATCTCAAGGGTATTACCAAGGTAAGTCAGAGATCTAACTACCCTCCTTTCACAATTTATAGCTAACCAATCCATGCCTAGAATCAACCCATAGCCCATGAAACCAAAAACATAAGCATTAAACTTAATACTTAATATAGCTATTCTCAAATCCTTACAAACCAAAGATAAATGAGCCGAACCACCAATTGGATTTGAAACAATAATGGGACCCTCTACCCTACTAGTACTATGGTGTTGAGACTCAACTATGGAAGTAGATAGAAAAGAATGTGAAGTGCCAGAGTCAAACAAAGTTCGAAAAAGGAAAATCAAACCTTCAACAAAAATGTTTCTATCTCTCTCCTGTCCTAGTGCCATGAGAGCATGAACCTGTCCTCCATAAGTAGGTCATGTCCTCTGCCCTTGCCCTTCGGGCAATCCTTGATAAGATGTCTTGCCTCACCATACTAAAAATAACCACTTGTTTTCTTCTTCCTACAATTAAATGACCCGCTATACCATAGAAAAGACACTTCCTCTTGTCGCGGGATCTATTATTTCTTCTACCCTTCTTATATTCCAATCCCTTGTTTGTAATTTTTCCACTTTGGCCTCTTTCTTTTCACCTATCTCCTTCTACGTGGATTAAGCCATATCAACAAGTTTCTTATCCTTGGGCTTGTGATCCTTAGGCCAAACTCCCTTACTCTCATCGTTACCATCCTTATGAGCTTGCTGACAAGTTTCTAGAAACTACCTCCATCGCACGACAAACTACAAAGCTTGAAAGAAGATTAGCCGTAGGTGAAGCTACTGCGGCTACAGATGGAGGTTGGGCACTACTTCGCCCTCGACATGTCGTATGCCTACGAGACTATGGCGAAAGGAAAGGAAGAAGAGATTCAAATAGAGAACCGAAAGATAGTGCATATGGCTTTGCGGTATATGCCTTTCAAAAAGAATACTTTTCTCTTGAAAAATGCTTCTTTAAATCATGTTTCTGTAAATATTTCTTTATAAAAATACTTTTGAAAACGGTTTTCAAAATCCTTTTTATCTGTTCTGGTAACCTTCAGCTCTAATACCACGTTTAACACCCCACCTCCGTTAAGGTCACTCTCAAAGGGAATGCATTAACTTCGGTGGAGCATCATAAGTGTATAGAAGAGATAAACTACAAAACAAACAAAATTTATACAGCGAAAAATAAATTAAATTTTGCTTTATTGATAAAACAGCAGCTTGGTAAAAAACCTTGTACAAAGATTGTTTTCCAACACCAAAACACCAATACCCATTACAACAAAGCATCTGTAACAACCCGGAAAACCAGAACCAATTTAAAAATTTTATTTTGGCAATTTTAATGAATTTTGAATATTTAAAATGATTTATTTTAAATAATAACGACGGAAAATTTATTTTCGACGAAGTTAAAACGAATAATTCTATTTCAATTATATAACGAGCCTGAAATGGCGCGGTAGTTCGAAAATTCGATTTCGAATTTCAATTGAATATACAGAATTCAATATAAGTCAGAATTGGACGAAACAAGAAATATTTGAATCTGTTTAATCATATCTTTCTAACGGATGTAAGAAATTGAGATTTCGCTTTATAAATGATAAGTTATGTCCAGTTTGAAATTCAGAATAGTCTCTATGGAAATTATATATATATTTTAATATAATATATAGCCCTTAAAATAGCCATTTTGCAAACGGTCTTCAAATTTGACAAAATTAGTTTTGCTAGGACTGTATCGTCAATACAAAGCTAGAAATATTTTTTCGGGAATTTTTAGAGTTAGTATGTGGCCCCGGTAAATTATAATGTGCGTTCAAATTGAATATATACAGATTAATATTTTAATTTTGATAAAAACTTATCGAAACAACCGAATTGGCTTATGAAACATATCCCATTGTGTTCGGAATGGGGGTATTTGGCTAAGGACCACAGTCGTTGGGTTTGATTTAGAGTTCGAATGTGAAATTCACCTTTTAGAAGTTAATTTAATTAAATAATATAATAATTGTTATAAATACCCGTCACTATTTTGCCCAAAACCCTAAATTAATCCTGCCGCCACCAGGAGAAATTAATGGTCGTTCTCTTCCCTTCTTCTCAGCGATTTTTCTCTCCATCCCCTCATCAACTTCGAACAAATTCAAAAGCCAAAATGAAGTGCATCTCGAGCTCCTGCTAATTAATGGTTAAGATGAAAATCCATTACAGGATTTGCTCAAATTTAGTGGTCATGGTTGCCATGCTCGGAGGGGTTTTCTGGATTAAGGGGGGATCGAGGTGGACACTGTCAGTGGCGTTGGAGGATGGGGGCTGTGGCGTCGTTGTGGTGGCGTTGGATGATGGTTATATCGAGGTGGAGGCGTGCGGTTCTGGACTGAAAGAGGGATTACGGGTTCGATCTTCAACAGTAAGGGTAATGATGGTATTGGGTCTGCGTTGACCAACAGTAAACAAAGAAGAAGGAGAGTGAACTTTTATAATTAATTAATTTAAATTCCCTTTTAAATTATCAAATGTTTGTAAGCTTATAACTCGTTCGTTTTAAATCAGAATGGAATGAAACAACTTGCGTTGGGTTCATCTCCACGAGATCTACACAACAGAATTAACCAGAACAGAAACAGAGCTAGTTAGAATTTCAGACAATTTCAAATCCAAACAGATCTGGAATTCAAAAATAAAAACTAACGGAGTGGAAATCGAAAGTGAGAATTCTCTCACTATAATTTCTGTATAGTTATTTATTTTATAACTGCATGTATGAACTGCTCCCCGTCGTCCGCAAACCATGGACGACTTGTTTGATTGTATTGTGTTGTGACTGTGATTGTGATATGAAATGGAGAAAAAAAATATTAGTTGAGATAAATATATATATATATATATATATGAGTTAAAATAAATATATATATATATATATGAGTTGAAATAAAAATATATATATGAGTTGAAATAAATATATATATATATGAGTTGAAATAAATAAATATATATATATATATGAGTTGAAATAAAATATATATATGAGTTGAAATGAAATTATATACATACAAGGAATGAAATCATATATATACGATGTTTGAAATTATATATATACGAGGAATGAAATTATATATATACGAGGAATGAAATTATATATATACGAGGAATGAAATTATATATATACGATGTTTGAAATTATGTATATACGAGGTATGAAATTATATATATATATATATATGAGGTATGAAATCATATATATACGATGTATGAAATTATATATATATATATATACGATGTATGAAATCATATATATATATATATATATATATATATATATACGAGGTATGAAATTATATATATACGATGTCTGAAACATATATATATACAGTATATATAATTGTCATGTATATGGAATATTCAATTTTGATATAAAATTGAAAAGGAAGTTGAAATCGTTTTTAAAACGAATTTAAAACGATATATAAAATACGATTCAAATGGAAATCGATGAAATTTATATAATATATATATTATATATATAATATGGCCTGAATAGAATGCACCGCGCAGCGACCGTTCGCGAATTTCGACCATTGACTTCATATTGACATTACGGGAGTTCCGACCGTCGGATTCTCCTAAAACTAGAACCGTTGGGTTCGTATCGAAAAGAGCTTTCCAACTGATATAAGAAATTTGAAATCTAATGGCTGGATTTGGAATTATGTCTAAATCAAATTTGGAAAAGGCCGTTGTAAGTGCAGTTCGATGACCGTTTATGGAAATCGACTGTACAGGCCTTGATAAAATTATTAAAAATATAAATAATTTGTGTAAAATCACAATAATTTTTTTGGAAAGAACTAGGATGAAAAATTCCACATTTTAAAAGATAAAAATATATTTTTATCAAAATGAACTAGTTATGAACTAGAATTATAATCCAATCTTTTTAAATAATCAAATTGGATTTGAAATGGTTTTAAAAATAACCAGAATTTCCAATATATGGATTGGAATGGATTTGAATCGAAATTATCTTTAGAATATTTTGATATTGGATTACGTGATTACACGGACATTATGGAGGAATTTGGAATATATATATATATCGTTATTCCAAAATGATATTTGTTGATTTCAGAATTTGATATTGAATATAACCCGATATATTTTCTATTTAGAGCCTTGTATTTAATATCAAATGGGATTTTGGGTTTTTCGTGAACGGTGTCTTCATCAACACTGTTCTTAAACCCAGCTGAGAAAAGATTAAATCTTTTAGTGATTTAAAGAAGAATTACCAATTAATTAATATTTAATTGGAATTGAATCGAATTGGATTTGGGGTTTGTTGTGAACTGTGTTTTAAACGACATTGGTTCTTTAACCCCGTTAAAGAAGGATTAATTTCTAGAAAGTTGATCAATCAATAAGAAATGACTTTTGGGATTAAAACCAATTGTAATTTGAATAAATCTTTAATTAGATTGTGAATGAATAAATGGTAATTGAATTTACGAAAACACGTGATGTGATTAAACCAAATTTATTTGGTTGTTGATATTCATGATTGTGATTAATTGACTGTTTGGATTGTGCTCAACCAGTTTATGAGCAAGATATGCTTTTATATTTAGCACTGGGTTGGGTAGAAATACTGGCATGCTAACATCTTGTGAAACACTCCACGATTTGACTATGAGATGGGTAGCGATGTTGTTGTGTTCATTTCAAATTTAATGAATGATTTTGAAATGATATTTTTCTTAAGTGAAAAGAAATGTATTCCCGATTTTGGACAGGGAATGGTTTATAAAAATGTTTTATAAAACAGAAAGGATTTCGAGGCCTAAACCCGATGTTGTCGAAATGATTTCGAAATTTATTATGTGTTACATTGTATTTCATCACATATTTGATTAGTTGCTATTGATAACATACTTGTTTGGTGGCGAGAATTTATTCCCTTGCTTAACACCCTTCTTTGAGACGTACGAGCTCAAAGGTTATGTGATTAATAGTGACTGATCATATGTGTGAATTGCTGATGTGAAGTACTATATTTTGAAAGTACTTGTGATTATTATGTTGTGAAATGATTTTCCCCACTTAGGGATATAAAAATGATTTAGTGTGTGGCTAAAGATTCTGGTAACTCGGATGACTAAAAGAATGGGTGAGATGGGCAGTGTATGCTTCCATGCGTAGGAGGTGCATTGTAACAACCCTGAATTTTGGGGTAAATTTAAAATTTTATTTTAAGTTATTTTAAGGAGTTTTGATATTTAAAATAATTTATTTTAAGTAATAACGAGTAAAAATTTATTTTTATTATATAAGGTGTTAGAAATAGCGCTGCACTTTGAAAATTTGATTTCAAACTTTGACTGAATGTACAGGACCCAAAATAAAACGAATTTTAGTGAAACCAAAAATATTTAAATCTGCTTAAGAATACCTTTCTAATGAATCTGAAAAATTGAAATTTTACTTTAAAAGTTATAAATTATGTCAAAATTAAAATTTAGAAAGGTCGCTATGAAATATATATATATATATAATATAAAGGTCAAAAATGCTACTTTTTGCATACGAAGGAATTTGGACTCGAAACCACTTCCATTGAGTCCGGAATGATGTTTACACATGAAAAAGAGTATAAGCACTTATGTTTTTGAGTTTCGGAAAATTTTCACTTTAAAAAGTATTTTTAATATTAAATATATAGAAATTGAAAATAGCCAATTTTCAAACAGTGTCCGTTTTTGACGAAACCACTTTTGTTGGAACCGGAATGTCAAATTATGGTTAAGTTTAATTTTCCATAATTTTTAGAATTAGTATGTGAGCACAATAAATATAAACGTGTTTGGTCAGAGTTAGTTGAATTGGGTTGACCAGAAATTGACTATTTTTCAAACGATCTCAGAATTCGACGAAATTAATTTTGTTAGGACTGTATCGTCATAAAAAAGCCAAAAATAATTTTTCTGGATTTTTCTGACTTCGTATGTGACCCCGGTAAAATTAGAATTACGTTTGAATTAAAAATAAAGGATTTATTTTAAAAATAAAAGAAACATGCTGTAAACTTCAGAATTGGACTTCGGCACTAGCGCCATTGCGTTTCAGAAGACGTCTAAACTTATTGTTCGACAGTCGTTGGGGTCCGTTTGGAGATCGTATGGAAAAACTCTAATTTTCGGATTTAATTAATTAAATAAAGTAAAAAACCCCTAGAAATACACAGTATAAATACGGGCCGTATATGTCTTCCTCTTCGTTAGTTCAGCCGCCAAAACCCATTATCCCTCGAATCTTTGAACTCCGATTGCTCCTCTATTTCTCCATGGAATTCAGCGCCGTAGCCCACGTTTCGAAGCTCTTCCCGTGCTCTTCGATCCCATACCAAATTCATCCCGTCCCGTTGCCTGTCGAAGCCGCCCTGACGCCCTGAAGGCCGCCGCCGCCGAGCTCCGCCCAGCCCCGACCACGCAGCCGAACTCCCCCCCGCTCTGGCCGAACATCCCCCTCTCCAAGCCCTTCGACGCCACGCCATCCATTCTGGAAACGATCAACTATAGTTCCCATAAAATCAAATCAAAGTTTTGAACCTTTAAGGTAAATTCTATTTCAGATTTGCCACGCTCTTAAGCGTCGCTGCGACAGTTGTAAAAAGTCGATTTTTGATTATTCATATGAATTTGAACTTGAATCCTTTCAGATCCGAATCCGTCTGGACCGTGAACCCGAGATCTGATCGTACTCGAATATTCATCTCAAATCCAACAACTGTGAGAATTTATTTTTAATTTAATTTATTTAATTATCATTTCTATGATTATTAATAGTAGATCTAATATGACATGATATTTAAAACATGGATCTGAACCGTTCATACCGTATGATGTTGAATCTGAATTCCCTATGATGACATGATATTAGATCTGAATTTTAATGTTTAAATCTGAATTAGTGCTTAATTTGAATTAATTATGTGTTAATTTATTTAATCATGCCTTGTTGATTTTCCATATGCCAAGTTAAACCTCATCTTGTAAATTGCCTTGATGTTAGTTATTGGATTTGATCATGTTGGTTGTTTGGACTTTGTGGTTGGAATTGACATAAAATGTTGGACGTGAAATATTTGACACAAAATATTGGTCGTGTGAAAATTCACATTTTTACTTGTGAGAATAAAATAGAATATTGGACACATAACATTATTTTTAATGTTAGTATTTAAGAAATTTACACCGTATGACATAACATTATTTTTAATGTTCGTATTTAAGTAATTCACACTGTATGACATTAACATTATTTTTAATGTTAATATTTAAGTAATTCACACCGTATGACATTAACATAATTTTTAATGTTAATATTAAAAGATTTACAACGTAGGATGAATTACCATTATTTTTAATGTTAATATTAAAAGTAATTTAACCGTAGGATGAGTTAACATTTTTATTAATGTAAATAAAAAGAGAATTCACCGTAGGATGATTTTACATTATTTTGAAATGTAAATAAAAAGAGAATTCACCGTAGGTATGATTTACATTTTAATTAATGTAAATAATAGTAATTTTCACCGTATGTATAATTTGCATTTTGATTAATGTAAATAAAGAGGAATTTTCACCGTATGATAAAAATTACATTTTTTTTTATGTAATCAAAACATGAACTTACATCGTATGTTAAATATTACATTTTTACATGTAATGTATGTATGAAATCACACCATATGTAAATCAACATTATTTTAATGTAAGTGAAATAGGAATTGTCATTGTATGTAAACTTACATTATTTTAAATGTAAATAAAGTTGGAATTTATACCGTAGTAAAATTTACATTATTTTTAATGTAAATAAAGTTGGAATTTATACCGTAGTAAAATTTACATTATTTTTAATGTAAATAAAGTTGGAATTTATACCGTAGGAAAATTTACATTTTTTATTAATGTAAATAAAGTAGGAATTAACACCCTAGGAAAACTTACATTATTTCTATTGTAAATAAAAGTAGGAATGTACATTGGAATTGAAATTACATTATTTTTAATGTAAATAAAATAGGAATTTTCACCGTAGGAAAATTTACATTATTTTTATTATAAATAAAAGTAGGAATTTACATTGGAATTGAAATCATTATTTTTAATGTAAATAAAAGTAGGAATTTACATTGGAATTGAAATTTACATTATTCATAATGCAAATAAAGTAGGAATTTACATTGGAATTGAAATTACATTATTTTTAATGTAAATAAAAATAGGAATTTACATTGGAATTGACATTACATTATTTTAATGTAAATAAAAGTAGGAATGTACATTGGAATTGAAATTACATTATTTTTAATGTAAATAAAAAGGAAATTTCACCGTAGATATGATTTACATTTTAATTAATGTAAATAATAGTAATTTACACCGTAGGGAAATTTACATTATTTTTAATGTAAATAATGTAAGATTAAAAGAATGAATTGAACGATGGATTATAATTTACATTTTAATATAAAAGTAAGATTAAAAGAATGAATTGAACGATGGATTATAATTTACATTTTAATATAAATGTAAGATTAAAAAAATGAATTGAACAATGGATTATAATCTACATTTTAATAAAATAAAGTAAGATTAAAAGAATGAATTGAACGATGGATTATAATTTACATTTTAATATAAATGTAAGATTAAAAGAATGAATTGAACGATGGATTATAATTTACATTTTAATAGAAATGTAAGGTTAAAAGAATGAATTGAACGATGGATTATAATTTACATTTTAATATAAATGTAAGATTAAAAGAATGAATTGAGCGATGAATTATAATTTACATTTTAATGTAAATACAAAATGAAAGAACGAATTTGGGACGTTGAAATATAATTGGTTATTCCATGTAGATAAAAGAAGTTAAAGAAATATATTTATATAAATATAATTAAAATTAAACGAAACGAGCGCGGTAGTTCGCGTTTTGAAATCGTACTTTTAAATGAATATACCGGAAAATCCGACCATCGGATTTTCCCAAAACTGAAAACATTAGGGCCGTCTCGGAAAATTCTTTCCAACAATATAAGATACGTTATGATCCAACGGTTAGATTTTGAGGAATGTGAAAATCAAAATTGGTTGAAAGCAGCGCTAAGGTCGTCCATTGACCTGAAGCGTCGTTAAATAAAATTTAATTATTTTTAAATAATTAAAATAGGAGTGAATTGTTAATAAAAATATTATTAACAAATAAGAGTGATTTTCAATATATATATATATATATATATATATACGAGGATTGTTTGGGAAGCCGAGTTATTCTCATTCCAAATAATCCAGCGACGTTAAAAATTGTAACGACCCGCGTTTTTGGCAATCAAATATTTAATTCAATTTATTTAATTTAAATATTAGAGTTGAAATATAGATGGAATTTAATATTTAATCGTTATTTAAACGAAGTTCGAACGCTATATATTTATATAATTATAAATCGAGCTTGAAAATGGCGTGTAGTTCGTAAATTCGAGTTTTGAAGTTCAACTGAGAATACAGGATCCGATATAAACCGGATTTCTGTGCAACAAGATACGTTAGAACCGTATTGACGATAATTTTCATTTGAAAGAGAAAAATCTAGATTTCGTGTTATAGATTTTAAGTTATGGCCAAATCAAAATTTGAAATAGTCGCTATGGAAATCGTTATGAAATTATAGGCCTTTAAAATGGCCGTTTTGCAAACAGACTCTGTTTTCGACGAAACCAGTTTCATTAGAACCGTATCGTTAAATTATTGTACGGTGGTGAGTGGCGTGGAAGACCGATGTCGTATGTGGCCACGGTAGCCATAAACGCTCGTTCAGTGCAATCAAATTAATTCAACTGAATAAAGGGATATTCGAGTGTAACTTGAACAGACGATCAAATTAAGCCACGAAACCAGTTCCGTTGAGTTCGCAGCGTCGATTTTAGCCAGGGTAGGTATATAGTTTGTTGTTTTTAGAGATCAGAAAATTTGGCGTTGAAAAGGGTGTTGCGGTGCGCGGTAAAAACAGCCTACCGGGGCGACAGTCTCAGAATGCGACGAAATTAGTGCCGTTGGGATCGTATCGAAAAGTTATGGTCGATGTTCGCAGTTTCGAGTTGATCGGGTTTATCTGGTGATCGTGGTAAATTGAAATGCGTGTTTATTTCTGGTTTCATAAAGGAATTTTTTCCATACGACCTCGGATTGCGACGAAACCTGTCCCATTGGATCCGGAATATCGTTTTACATCAAGAACAGCTTTTTTATCAGTAAACAAAAATCTTTTGTAGTGGTTTTTAACATTATTTCTTCACGACGAAGTTTCGTATATTATTTTATTAATATAATCCATCCCATTCTTTAGCTCTTCTTTTCTTGTTGCTTTCCTGTACGCTCAACATACCAAAGCAACCAACCGTACTGTCTTACCTTGCATCCCAATCCATTGTCTTACCGTGATGCCCAAACAAACTAAATACCGTGATGGCCAAACAATGCACAGTACAACGAAACCGTGGCCATCAAGCTAATCAATAAAATATAATTCACAGTAGCGTAACCCCCACACATTCCTTTACTATATATAGCACCTGTTCATTCTTCCTTCTGCAGACGAGTTAATATGGCGAGCTATCTCTCAGATCTGAAACTTGCGCCTCCACTAATTAACGTATAGCCAATACTCTTCAATAATTATCCTCAAGGATCTTCCGATCTATTTGGTAAATCCCAAATCTTTCTTGTATCAAATCCCTCAGCTCTATGAGAGCTCTAAATCCAACGGTGGTGATGGACTGCCGTGGCCTCTGATGACCGAAAGCTGTGGATGAAGACACCAACGTTCGGAGAGAAGTACTGGTGCTTGGGGACGCCGAGTCAGGCGGGTTTTGGGGCGGAGCTCGGGGATACTTCGGCGCGGGGCTGGCCAGTCTCCGATCTATCTCTGATGAACTGGAGCGGGACGCGGAGGGATGTTTTGGCGAACTGAAAGGGGTGGTTCGGTGATGAGGGAACAACCAATGTTCAGCATGAAGAAGGACGTGAGCATGGGAGTGAGTTGCATGGGGACGTATTACATGCGGAGAGGGTGCTTCGGTATTGGCGGGTGCAGTTGGCATTGTGGAGGTTGGCGCCGGGTGCGGGGTTGTCGGAGAGGATGGGTCTACGTAGAGAAGATTGTTTTAAGTGGAAGGGGTATGCTGCTTGTGTCTGTGGAACGCAAGTGAGGGAGAAGTTAAGGCCAGTGGCGAGGAGATGGAGGTTCGAAGAATATACAGCGGCATGAGGGAGAAGAAGTAAGATTGGTCTGGAAAAGTTACACGTGTCTAAGCATGGTTAATCAATGTAAGGATTTAGTTAATAAGCTATATAATTATTTTGTGCTTAAACAACTATATCACATGGACACCTGGCTTCCAGAAATTGCCTAATCACCAGTTTAAAATCCCTAATCCAGATTAGTAAACATGAGTTAAAAGATCTAAGTTAGAATACATATATCATATATCTAACCGTGACTATCTATGTGATACACATGGATCATGACAAATTTTAATACACCTAATGATCCTTATTTAGGTCTGACATACCCTATTAAATAGTATAGAGTGGACTGTAAGCATTTAAATTGCATAAAGAACAAATAAACCCTGTTATCCCGTATGCCTAAAACTAAGTTCAGCTGTCGTAAGCTATTTACTTGGGAAAAACTATAGTGAATCCTAATCGGAATGTGCAGGAACGTCGGCTTAATTAATTATATATTATAATTATATATAACATGTCTAGTATACACACTATTGTGTAAAGTCCACAAGACTAAAGCTATGTACACATCAACAATTGTTGAGCCTTAATTAAGTTATATAAAATGATTCCTATCAAATTAAAGATTTAAAGGTGTCTAAACATAGTTAACATTTTATAAAATATATATAAATAAGTTATTAAATTAATAGATCATAACTTAGTCCGTATAACGGTGTAACATGTCAATACATTGACAGGATCAGACAAGACCTAAGCGTTGGACCGTATCAACGGCATAACAGCATAGAGCCGATTTGATCAGAGACGGTTGCTACTGAAAACAAACCATTTGACGACGAATGGAAAACAAAGTGAGTTAAACTCACTCAGTTACCCTTTTTATATTTTATATAAATTGGGTATTTTTATATTGTGTGCTCTGCTTATTGATGATTGCCTGTTGCTAGTTATACCCTTGGTTGTTGATTTAACTGATGAAATTAAACTGTGTTTAATTTCAGTGCATTATCAAATTGTTATCTTAACAATTTGTTCCGATAGAGGTAACTTACCTCGTTGGTCACGTTTATAAAATAAACGTGTTCTTGTTTGAATTGTTTGATCTGTTTGAATTGTTTGAACTGTGTGGAGACAACCGTTGTGATTTCAGGGAAGGACAGGTTGGAGGGATCCAACCGGATTCCTCAAATATATATTATTTAATTTTCATATTATCATATATGAACTGCCCTGTTTGTTGTGTTCGATTTGATTGCTGATGTTTGAATATTCAACATTTGTCAGTTAAAACCAGTGGGCAGTATTGGTTTAGTACTTGGCGGCCTGGCCTATAAAATAAATTGTTTTGTTTATAGTCATTCACCGTCAGGTGAGTCGATAGAGTCGAGATTATAAAATTTATTTATAACCAGAGTTAGATTTTGAATTATATTATTTTGAACAGAATTATTTAAGAGAGTTAAATAAATATTTTATTTATTTAGGACTTTGATTTATAAAGTTAATGCTGATAATTATCAGATTTATAAGTACGAGAACAAGAAAGGAATTGAATGGTAATTTGGGCAATTATTTTGTTAAGGATAAGGAAAAGGGAAATTATTTAAATTAATTATATTTTAATTAATTTAAAGCGAGGATTAATTGGAAGCGATTAAAGGGGTAATCGAGTTTTGAGAGAATTAAATCGACCAGTTTGAATTGAAGTTAATTATCCAATTGATATGTTTCGATTAAAATAGTTTAATGAATATTGTTTATATTTAAAACCCAAGTTGTTATAACAAAGTATAAAAGGAATTTCAAGCGAACAAAATAGTTTGAAATGAATGTCACTTAATTATAGAAATTAAGTGGGAGGAGATTACGATAAGAGGATTTAAGACAAACCAGAGTATACAAATGAGTTTCAGAGTGTAAAGCGTTAATATTGAATTAACGTTATCTGAAAATGAGATAGAGTAACAAGGGAAGATTTGAAATAAGAGTTTCAAAAGTGGGAAATGGTTAAGTATATTTGAAAAGAGATTGGAAAAAGTGAAATTGAATCAAAGAACTAGGACATGGGGTGGTATAACCAAACCCGAGTTGAAATGGAATTGGTTTGAGATTTGAAATAAAATATATGTTTTCGATTTCAACTCATATTTATCTGAGGGTATGAACGTTGTTGATCAAGGTCTGAGAGGTAATTAGAATACCCCAACTTGAACAACATCAGGATTATCTGAAGATGGTATTAGTTGGAGATCGTAAAAGAGGTTAGTGATGGTTCGTTATTTCCAGTAGTCAAATAATGAAATGTTGGTGAAATTGGAATATATATATATCGAGGGATCAGAAGTAAAGAAAATAAAGTTAGTTTTGTTTTATGTTAATCAATATTTGATATAGTTATTCGAGATAGAATTAGTAAAACATAGTTATTCTGGATGAGTTGTCATTTCATACGACTGCTAGCGTAATTCGCAGGGCTGCGGATAGCCTACGGCGGTCGGATGTTTCCTGAGGGAATCAGGTGTAACCATTGTGATCGCTGCGATCTAGAGTCAAGCGAATGGAGTTAAATAAGTCGAATATTAGTTAACCGCTAGGAGTTAAATAAGTCGAGTTAATTGATTAGATTTTAATTGAATTAGAGTCATCCAAATATCGTATTTTTGAATATTAACAGAATTAGAAGTTTTAATTTAACAAAAAGGAAATCGGTTTGTCAAAGGCCAAGTGATGCTGAACACTGAACCAGTAAACCCATTTGATTGTCATGATTGAAACACTATACATTTTGATAGTTAAATCACCGACTATCAAACCCGCCCAATACGATTGTTGGTATGAAAAGACCGGGATCGAATTTATATTCGAAAACCATTCCGACCAACAAATACGTGAAGACATCTGAAGATGGTCGAGATGGAGTATTGAAGACCGTGGATATTCCTAAACGGAAGAACCACTAAAATTCTCTGCCTGGCAAGCAGAGATAAGCTGTGATTCTGTCGTGGTTGGAATCGACGGGTTGCAAGGACTTCTCGCTGCTGATCCATGGGGTGATTCCTATATTGGATGCAGTAGGAGAGTGCCTTCGGTTCATCCTGTTCCTGGATGACTTGTATGGACGGATGTCTGACAGAGTATTTCCAAAGTGTCACGTACGTTGATTGCTTCAAACGTACGATAGTTGTTGGCAGGGGATTGCCGTTCTCTTAGCTTAACTGCTAGAGTATTTTTGGGGTTGTCAACTAGTGATACCTGACGGATCTGACGATGTGGCATACAAAGTGAATGACGACCAGATGATCAACAGTAATTCTAACCTCAGGCCTCATCAGCCGGGAAATGACAAAAATCGGGCAGGCAGCATGGCTATGTGGGTCGCTCCCATTAGGGTGTATAACCACCTATCTAGAGAAATTCCTATTTGCTTCTTTAACCTATGTTCGATGCTGTCCCTTATCGGGAGGCGATTGCTGATCCCAACCGTCGGTGGTATACATTCGATACACTCAAGCAAAATGGGTGGTCGGTCATGTGAGGGCCGGGTTGCAAGACGTTCTTGTTGAACCCAGTGTATTCGTCTCTAGAGATACACGATCGGCAGGTGGTCCCATACCTTGTCAGAGTTGGAATCCAATCTCCAATAAGCGCCCGCGGTTTTTGATTTTATACTATGTATGTGGAGCGTGAGATGCAAGCGTTCCACTAGATTGTTATTTACTTGTATGTAGACATTATTATAATATCAGAGAAGATATTGATTTCAAAACTGTTTTGGGTTATCGTAAGGTAAAAACCGTCCGTGTTTATGTCTGGATTTGGTCTTACGATTATCCTTTTCTTTTGAAAGGATTTTGAACTCTAAAACCAGGATTGAATGATTTATATTTAATACTGTGCGAGTTTATCTCACTCTGGTTCACCAGACTGACCCGGTATTTGTAATGCTCGGGTTAGACCGGGTTGTGCAGGTCCAGGTTATCAGATGCTGCGATATCCAGAGACGAGCAGGAGAAGTTCAGACGTATTATATATATGATGTATATTCCGCTGTGATGTATAGGAGGACAGGTTATTATCACTGTCCAGATGTATACTCTGATATTGTAAGTATTTTCAAAGTTCTCAGTAAAGATTTATTTCAGTATTATATTTTGTTCCGCTGCGATGTAAGACTCTGTGTTGTGATGTTTTCTTCTTCTTCTATTATAATATTTCTTTCTTTCTTACCTCACCCTCTAATTTCTTTCTAATAGCTATCCAGTGTTTTCGGTGCTTGGAGGATCGTCATGAGTACGGTAAGGTATTTATGTCGATTTTCGAGGCCGAAAATCTCCTGGGTCGTTACAGTGGTATCAGAGCAGAAGGTTAAGTGATTACCTTGGCTCTGTGGCGTGACTCAGTAGAGATGGGGTTAGTAATACCCTAGATTGAGTATGAGTGTATATATACGAGTGAACGTATTTGTAGATTTTATAAAAATTGTTTTATATTGTGGAGATTTATTGGTTGAGTTGTTTATGAGTTCTGATCGATCAGTTTGATCCACTGTATCGATAGGAGTTTATAAACACTCGAATACGATGGGTCGTCACGATATGTTTTTAAAGAGGGTAAATGAAATAAATTACCCAAATTATATTTTGATATAAAGGAAATATATATATTGAAGTATTATAATATATTGGATGTGTTGGTTGATTATAATTGGAACGGTTATGAAAATAAACCATCAGAATTCATATGGATATAGAATATGGAATCGAATAAATTAAATCTGGAATTAAAATCCGGATTTAAATTAAAACTCCTAAAGGTGGGAAAAGTGTTTGCAAATAAACTAGGATTGAAAATATGAGAATTTTAAGATCCTGGGAGATTTTAATTTGTTTTACGAGCATTTTGTTTGATATTTGAAATAGATTTCGAAATGAAAAGGTTGGAATACAGTTTTAATAAGTGATATAGTATTGAACTCACTTGAATAGCTGGGGAATAATTCTGAGGATGTTGGCCACATCATCAGTGTTCATTTCCGAGTTCCAAGTGACGGATTACTACCAAAGAATTTGTTTTGAATTGCTTTGGGAAAAACAAGTGGTTTTGAATTCTGAAAAGGAACATTTGATTTTTGAAAAACTGAACTGTTCAAAAACTCTCAGGGAAATTGTTTGAACAAAGAGAAAATTAAATAGAGTTTATGAAAGCAAATATGTATTGAACTGAAAACAAATAACTAGAAATTGAATCAGGATATATTATCTAGTAGAATCAGACAGGAATCTGAGATGGTATCAGACTAGGGAGTTAAAGGTTGGAAGTGAAATTGGATTGAAAATTGAGTTAAGACTGGGATTTGGCTTGAATGCGTGAAGGATTTGGTTTGAGGGTAAAATTGGAATCTGGGTTGGAAATACATTTGTATATGCTGACAGGATAACAGATGAGAAGGATATAATGTTATGCCCGACAAAAAGGTACACGTTTATTTCATATGAGTTTGATGAGATTTCTGAGCCTGTTTGGCAAGCCGCTTGGCTGTTTTGTTTTCTTTTGGGTTGGAGAAGGCCTAGAGAGGCGAGTTGGGGTTTGACCGATTCACCCGTATAAAGGAAGTGCTGGCGAAATTTTTCGAAAATTTCGGATGTTAGAAAATTTTCAGAATTTTTGAAAATCTTCGTTTCTAGAAATGAAGTAATAATTTAAGTGGAAAATAATAAATTCGGTTGAAATTGAAATTAAAGAAGTAAACAAATAATTAGAAACCAGTTAACAGGGTTGTTCTCTACCTTAGCAATTTCGAGGACGAAATTATTTTAAGGGGGAAAGAATGTAACGACCCGCGTTTTTGGCAATCAAATATTTAATTCAATTTATTTAATTTAAATATTAGAGTTGAAATATAGATGGAATTTAATATTTAATCGTTATTTAAACGAAGTTCGAACGCTATATATTTATATAATTATAAATCGAGCTTGAAAATGGCGTGCAGTTCGTAAATTCGAGTTTTGAAGTTCAACTGAGAATACAGGATCCGATATAAACCGGATTTCTGTGCAACAAGATACGTTAGAACTGTATTGACGATAATTTTCATATGAAAGAGAAAAATCTAGATTTCGTGTTATAGATTGTAAGTTATGGCCAAATCAAAATTTGAAATAGTCGCTATGGAAATCGTTATGAAATTATAGGCCTTTAAAATGGCCGTTTTGCAAACAGACTCTGTTTTCGACGAAACCAGTTTCATTAGAACCGTATCGTTAAATTATTGTACGGTGGAGAGTGGCGTGGAAGACCGATGTCGTATGTGGCCACGGTAGCCATAAACGCTCGTTCAGTGCAATCAAATTAATTCAACTGAATAATGGGATATTCGAGTGTAACTTGAACAGACGATCAAATTAAGCCACGAAACCAGTTCCGTTGAGTTCGCAGCGTCGATTTTAGTCAGGGTAGGTATATAGTTTGTTGTTTTTAGAGATCGGAAAATTTGGCGTTGAAAAGGGTGTTGCGGTGCGCGGTAAAAACAGCCTACCGGGGCGACAGTCTCAGAATGCGACGAAATTAGTGCCGTTGGGATCGTATCGAAAAGTTATGGTCGATGATCGCAGTTTCGAGTTGATCGGGTTTATCTGGTGATCGTGGTAAATTGAAATGCGTGTTTATTTCTGGTTTCATAAAGGAATTTTTTCCATACGACCTCGGATTGCGACGAAACCTATCCCATTGGATCCGGAATATCGTTTTACATCAAGAACAGCTTTTTTATCAGTAAACAAAAATCTTTTGTAGTGGTTTTTAACATTATTTCTTCACGACGAAGTTTCGTATATTATTTTATTAATATAATCCATCCCATTCTTTAGCTCTTCTTTTCTTGTTGCTTTCCTGTACGCTCAACATACCAAAGCAACCAACCGTACTGTCTTACCTTGCATCCCAATCCATTGTCTTACCGTGATGCCCAAACAAACTAAATACCGTGATGGCCAAACAATGCACAGTACAACGAAACCGTGGCCATCAAGCTAATCAATAAAATATAATTCACAGTAGCGTAACCCCCACACTTTCCTTTACTATATATAGCACCTGTTCATTCTTCCTTCTGCAGACGAGTTAATATGGCAAGCTATCTCTCAGATCTGAAACTTGCGCCTCCACTAATTAACGTATAGCCAATACTCTTCAATAATTATCCTCAAGGATCTTCCGATCTATTTGGTAAATCCCAAATCTTTCTTGTATCAAATCCCTCAGCTCGATGAGAGCTCTAAATCCAACGGTGGTGATGGACTGCCGTGGCCTCTGATGACCGAAAGCTGTGGATGAAGACACCAACGTTCGGAGAGAAGTACTGGTGCTTGGGGACGCCGAGTCAGGTGGGTTTTGGGGCGGAGCTCGGGGATACTTCGGCGCGGGGCTGGCCAGTCTCCGATCTATCTCTGATGAACTGGAGCGGGACGCGGAGGGATGTTTTGGCGAACTGAAAGGGGTGGTTCGGTGATGAGGGAACAACCAATGTTCAGCATGAAGAAGGACGTGAGCATGGGAGTGAGTTGCATGGGGACGTATTACATGCGGAGAGGGTGCTTCGGTATTGGCGGGTGCAGTTGGCATTGTGGAGGTTGGCGCCGGGTGCGGGGTTGTCGGAGAGGATGGGTCTACGTAGAGAAGATTGTTTTAAGTGGAAGGGGTATGCTGCTTGTGTCTGTGGGACGCAAGTGAGGGAGAAGTTAAGGCCAGTGGCGAGGAGATGGAGGTTCGAAGAATATACAGCGGCATTAGGGAGAAGAAGTAAGATTGGTCTGGAAAAATTACACGTGTCTAAGCATGGTTAATCAATGTAAGGATTTAGTTAATAAGCTATATAATTATTTTGTGCTTAAACAACTATATCACATGGACACCTGGCTTCCAGAAATTGCCTAATCACCAGTTTAAAATCCCTAATCCAGATTAGTAAACATGAGTTAAAAGATCTAAGTTAGAATACATATATCATATATCTAACCGTGACTATCTATGTGATACACATGGATCATGACAAATTTTAATACGCCTAATGATCCTTATTTAGGTCTGACATACCCTATTAAATAGTATAGAGTGGACTGTAAGCATTTAAATTGCATAAAGAACAAATAAACCCTGTTATCCCGTATGCCTAAAACTAAGTTCAGCTGTCGTAAGCTATTTACTTGGGAAAAACTATAGTGAATCCTAATCGGAATGTGCAGGAACGTCGGCTTAATTAATTATATATTATAATTATATATAACATGTCTAGTATACACACTATTGTGTAAAGTCCACAAGACTAAAGCTATGTACACATCAACAATTGTTGAGCCTTAATTAAGTTATATAAAATGATTCCTATCAAATTAAAGATTTAAAGGTGTCTAAACATAGTTAACATTTTATAAAATATATTTAAATAAGTTATTAAATTAATAGATCATAACTTAGTCCGTATAACGGTGTAACATGTCAATACATTGACAGGATCAGACAAGACCTAAGCGTTGGACCGTATCAACGGCATAACAGCATAGAGCCGATTTGATCAGAGACGGTTGCTACTGAAAACAAACCATTTGACGACGAATGGAAAACAAAGTGAGTTAAACTCACTCAGTTACCCTTTTTATATTTTATATAAATTGGGTATTTTTATATTGTGTGCTCTGCTTATTGATGATTGCCTGTTGCTAGTTATACCCTTGGTTGTTGATTTAACTGATGAAATTAAACTGTGTTTAATTTCAGTGCATTATCAAATTGTTATCTTAACAATTTGTTCCGATAGAGGTAACTTACCTCGTTGGTCACGTTTATAAAATAAACGTGTTCTTGTTTGAATTGTTTGATCTGTTTGAATTGTTTGAACTGTGTGGAGACAACCGTTGTGATTTCAGGGAAGGACAGGTTGGAGGGATCCAACCGGATTCCTCAAATATATATTATTTAATTTTCATATTATCATATATGAACTGCCCTGTTTGTTGTGTTCGATTTGATTGCTGATGTTTGAATATTCAACATTTGTCAGTTAAAACCAGTGGGCAGTATTGGTTTAGTACTTGGCGGCCTGGCCTATAAAATAAATTGTTTTGTTTATAGTCATTCACCGTCAGGTGAGTCGATAGAGTCGAGATTATAAAATTTATTTATAACCAAAGTTAGATTTTGAATTATATTATTTTGAACAGAATTATTTAAGAGAATTAAATAAATATTTTATTTATTTAGGACTTTGATTTATAAAGTTAATGCTGATAATTATCAGATTTATAAGTACGAGAACAAGAAAGGAATTGAATGGTAATTTGGGCAATTATTTTGTTAAGGATAAGGAAAAGGGAAATTATTTAAATTAATTATATTTTAATTAATTTAAAGCGAGGATTAATTGGAAGCGATTAAAGGGGTAATCGAGTTTTGAGAGAATTAAATCGACCAGTTTGAATTGAAGTTAATTATCCAATTGATATGTTTCGATTAAAATAGTTTAATGAATATTGTTTATATTTAAAACCCAAGTTGTTATAACAAAGTATAAAAGGAATTTCAAGCGAACAAAATAGTTTGAAATGAATGTCACTTAATTATAGAAATTAAGTGGGAGGAGATTACGATAAGAGGATTTAAGACAAACCAGAGTATACAAATGAGTTTCAGAGTGTAAAGCATTAATATTGAATTAACGTTATCTGAAAATGAGATAGAATAACAAGGGAAGATTTGAAATAAGAGTTTCAAAAGTAGGAAATGGTTAAGTATGTTTGAAAAGAGATTGGAAAAAGTGAAATTGTATCAAAGAACTAGGACATGGGGTGGTATAACCAAACCCGAGTTGAAATGGAATTGGTTTGAGATTTGAAATAAAATATATGTTTTCGATTTCAACTCATATTTATCTGAGGGTATGAACGTTGTTGATCAAGGTCTGAGAGGTAATTAGAATACCCCAACTTGAACAACATCAGGATTATCTGAAGATGGTATTAGTTGGAGATCGTAAAAGAGGTTAGTGATGGTTCGTCATTTCCAGTAGTGAAATAATGAAATGTTGGTGAAATTGGAATATATATATATCGAGGGATCAGAAGTAAAGAAAATAAAGTTAGTTTTGTTTTATATTAATCAATATTTGATATAGTTATTCGAGATAGAATTAGTAAAACATAGTTATTCTGGATGAGTTGTCATTTCATACGACTGCTAGCGTAATTCGCAGGGCTGCGGATAGCCTACGGCGGTTGGATGTTTCCTGAGGGAATCAGGTGTAACCATTGTGATCGCTGCGATCTAGAGTCAAGCGAATGGAGTTAAATAAGTCGAATATTAGTTAATCGCTTGGAGTTAAATAAGTCGAGTTAATTGATTAGATTTTAATTGAATTAGAGTCATCCAAATATCGTATTTTTGAATATTAACAGAATTAGAAGTTTTAATTTAACAAAAAGGAAATCGGTTTGTCAAAGGCCAAGTGATGCTGAACACTGAACCAGTAAACCCATTTGATTGTCATGATTGAAACACTATACATTTTGATAGTTAAATCACCGACTATCAAACCCGCCCAATACGATTGTTGGTATGAAAAGACCGGGATCGAATTTATATTCGAAAACCATTCCGACCAACAAATACGTGAAGACATCTGAAGATGGTCGAGATGGAGTATTGAAGACCGTGGATATTCCTAAACGGAAGAACCACTAAAATTCTCTGCCTGGCAAGCAGAGATAAGCTGTGATTCTGTCGTGGTTGGAATCGACGGGTTGCAAGGACTTCTCGCTGCTGATCCATGGGGTGATTCCTATATTGGATGCAGTAGGAGAGTGCCTTCGGTTCATCCTGTTCCTGGATGACTTGTATGGATGGATGTCTGATAGAGTATTTCCAAAGTGTCACGTACGTTGATTGCTTCAAACGTACGATAGTTGTTGGCAGGGGATTGCCGTTCTCTTAGCTTAACTGCTAGAGTATTTTTGGGGTCGTCAATTAGTGATATCTGACGGATCTGACGATGTGGCGTCCAAAGTGAATGACGACCAGATGATCAACAGTAATTCTAACCTCAGGCCTCATCAGCCGGGAAATGACAAAAATCGGGCAGGCAGCATGGCTATGTGGGTCGCTCCCATTAGGGTGTATAACCACCTATCTAGAGAAATTCCTATTTGCTTCTTTAACCTATGTTCGATGCTGTCCCTTATCGGGAGGCGGTTGCTGATCCCAACCGTCGGTGGTATACATTCGATACACTCAAGCGAAATGGGTGGTCGGTCATGTGAGGGCCGGGTTGCAAGACGTTCTTGTTGAACCCAGTGTATTCGTCTCTAGAGATACACGATCGGCAGGTGGTCCCATACCTTGTCAGAGTTGGAATCCAATCTCCAATAAGCGCCCGCGGTTTTTGATTTTATACTATGTATGTGGAGCGTGAGATGCAAGCGTTCCACTAGATTGTTATTTACTTGTATGTAGACATTATTATAATATCAGAGAAGATATTGATTTCAAAACTGTTTTGGGTTATCGTAAGGTAAAAACCGTCCGTGTTTATGTCTGGATTTGGTCTTACGATTATCCTTTTCTTTTGAAAGGATTTTGAACTCTAAAACCAGGATTGAATGATTTATATTTAATACTGTGCGAGTTTATCTCACTCTGGTTCACCAGACTGACCCGGTATTCGTAATGCTCGGGTTAGACCGGGTTGTGCAGGTCCAGGTTATCAGATGCTGCGATATCCAGAGACGAGCTGGAGAAGTTCAGACGTATTATATATATGATGTATATTCCGCTGTGATTTATAGGAGGACAGGTTATTATCACTGTCCAGATGTATACTCTGATATTGTAAGTATTTTCAAAGTTCTCAGTAAAGATTTATTTCAGTATTATATTTTGTTCCGCTGCGATGTAAGACTCTGTGTTGTGATGTTTTCTTCTTCTTCTATTCTAATATTTCTTTCTTTCTTACCTCACCCTCTAATTTCTTTCTAATAGCTATCCAGTGTTTTCGGTGCTTGGAGGATCGTCATGAGTACGGTAAGGTATTTATGTCGATTTTCGGGGCCGAAAATCTCCTGGGTCGTTACAAAAATCGAAGTATGAGGACGGCGTATGAAGACCGTAAATCTTCCCTCGAATGGACAACGATCAAGATCCTGAATTGACTTGCTCCCAATTCAAGGGTCATGGTCATTGCCCAAACGTACGTGTTGATTTCATGGATTTGACTTTCGCTCAGACCCAGAGCATAAGTTTAAATAGATGGTGTGTCTGACATCGTACCCCGTTAAATATCATGTCGTTGATTTTCTGTTAATATATAAATGATTGGTGGTGGAGGATTTATTCTCTACTTAACACCCGTTTATATATTGACGAACGATCAATGGTACGGTATGGAGTGACAGTGTGGCACACTAAGATGCAATGATCAAGGTTTATTGTTGAAAAGCAGAACCTTGTGGAGACGATCAAAGCATGGCCTGTTTAGGCGTAGCTTTGTGTAACGTGACTTCGCGAGCCTCACCCACCGGTTGAGTCTAAAACGGGAGAAGGGAACGCAGGGAGAGCAGCACGTTTCTTTCTAGCTAGAAGTGGTGTCATGGTATGGAGCCCAGACGTTTACTTATGTGGATGATGGAATTTACGAGGCCTCGGGTATTAGGTCCTATAGGACCGGGAAACGTGTGTTCAGGTATAACTAATCCGCTAAGCTGTATTTGCGGACCGGCCCTGCAGCTATCCAAGTGTTCACTGCGGGGGATCCTGGGACATTAGCTAGAGTGTCTCGAATCGGTAAGGAGCTCCTCCCTAGCCTTGACTTATGATGGAAACCAAAATCCAAATACGACCCAACGAATTTGATTGTATTACTAGTACGGAGGCATAATATATGGGTACCTATGCTTCCTAGGATTAATACATTTACTTTGAAATGTTTTCATATACACTAATGATAATATTTGATTCGTATTTGCCGTATTTAGCATATTTAATCACCATAAGGTAAAACCCTATCCTCTGGTGTGCGTTGTATTGTGTGATGGGACTTGGGTCTTATGGTGATTCCATTTTTCCAAAAGCATTGCGTTATTTTACGTTGTATTTATTGTTGTCACGACACTTTCAATTATGCACGGCAACCCATTAGAGTAAACCCGTTCCGCGTTAGCGGCGTGGTCTTTGGAGTTGCCAAATTACTAGTAGTTACTTTAGTTAGAATTCTCACACCAGTCCCACGACTGACCTGTAGTTTGTTTCACCTTTTTGCAAACTCGGGTGCCCTCCTTTCTACACGGGCAGCCAAGTAAAACAGGTATTCTTTTGTTTGGAGTCTTTTCTTTGGAGCTGCTTATCATTTTCCTTGGACTAGCTTTTGACGGAGAGGTGATGACTTGGAGCTTTGAAGACGTCTATCATTTATTTCTATTGCATCTTTACTTTTATTTCAGACATCAGACTTGTTTCATTTCATGTTGTTTATTTTGGAGTTGGAACTTATTTCCTTCTGTTGAAAACTGATGTAATAATTTAGTACTCTGTGACTGTGGAATTTCTGTATTTGATGACATTATATTTCCGCTGCTATGATGTTGTTATTATATAGTTTTTCCTATGCTATGCTGTATCTGTGATCTGTATTATTATGTTTATGTTGTATTCCAAATGATTACTCCTGACTTTCATTCCCGTGGAAGTTTGGGGTCATCACAGTTGGTATCAGAGCTTTGGTTTACAAAGCGGAATATTACATATCTATAATAATTCGTTTACATAGAATCACAATATTCTATGGCGAACATTTCATGGGTTACATAATAGCCAGTCACATTATCATCATCTTTTCATTCATCCTTCGATCTTTTCTATCTCTTAGAATCACCAGTACCGTTGTTTTGACTCTTCCCTTGATCGTACGTTCGAAGAAGGCTAAAGGAAGTGGCGATGCTCGAGTAGCACACGTTTACGAAGGAGCGAAAGGACCAACTTCTTCAGTGTTAGCTTCTACTGAAGGAGGAGGAAAGCCTGATGTTTTTGAAGGTACGCCTCGAATAAGCTACATTTCCATGTTTCTTTCTATTTCTTTTGAGTTTTGGTTTTATGAGCCGTTGCTTGGCTTTCTCTCTCTCCTATCCTCTTTCTTCTTTTTCTTTTTCCTTTTCGGGGACGAAAAGTTCTTAAGTGGAGGAGATTGTAACAACCCTGAATTTTGGGGTAAATTTAAAAATTTATTTTAAGTTATTTTAAGGAGTTTTGATATTTAAAATAATTTATTTTAAATAATAACGAGTAAAAATTTATTTTTATTATATAAGGTGTTAGAAATAGCGCTGCAGTTTGAAAATTTGATTTCAAACTTTGACTGAATGTACAGGACCCAAAATAAAACGAATTTTAGTGAAACCAAAAATATTTAAATCTGTTTAAGAATACCTTTCTAATGAATCTGAAAATTTGAAATTTCACTTTAAAAGTTATAAATTATGTCAAAATTAAAATTTAGAAAGGTCGCTATGAAATATATATATATATATATATATATATATATATAATATAAAGGTCAAAAATGCTACTTTTTGCATACGAAGGAATTTGGACTCGAAACCACTTCCATTGAGTCCGGAATGATGTTTACACATGAAAAAGAGTATAAGCACTTATGTTTTTGAGTTTCGGAAAATTTTCACTTTAAAAAGTATTTTTAATATTAAATATATAGAAATTGAAAATAGCTAATTTTCAAACAGTGTCCGTTTTTGACGAAACCACTTTTGTTGGATCCGGAATGTCAAATTATGGTTAAGTTTAATTTTCCATAATTTTTAGAATTAGTATGTGAGCACAGTAAATATAAATGTGTTTGGTCAGAGTTATTTGAATTGGGTTGACCAAAAATTGACCATTTTTCAAACGATCTCAGAATTCGACGAAATTAATTTTGTTAGGACCGTATCATCATAAGAAAGCCAAAAATAATTTTTCTGGATTTTTCTGACTTCGTATGTGACCCCGGTAAAATTAGAATTACGTTTGAATTAAAAATAAAGGATTTATTTTAAAAAAAAAAGAAACATGCTGTAAACTTCAGAATTGGACTTCGGCACTAGCGCCATTGCGTTCAGAAGACGTCAAAACGTATTGTTCGACAGTTGTTGGGGTCCGTTTGGAGATCGTATGGAAAAACTCTAATTTTCGGATTTAATTAATTAAATAAAATAAAAAAACCCTAGAAATACACAGTATAAATACGGGCCGTATACATCTTCCTCTTCGTTAGTTCAGCCGCCGAAACCTATTATCCCTCGAATCTTTGAACTCCGATTGCTCCTCCATTTCTCCACGGAATTCAGCGTCGTAGCCCACGTTTCGAAGCTCTTCCCGTGCTCTTCGATCCCATACCAAATTCATCCCGTCCCGTTGCCTGTCGAAGCCGCCCCGACGCCCTGAAGGCCGCCGCCGAGCTCCGCCCAACCCCGACCACGCAGCCGAACTCCCCCCTCCCCCCCCCCCTCTGGCCGAACATCCCCCTCTCCAAGCCCTTCGACGCCACGCCATCCATTCTGGAAACGATCAACTATAGTTCCTGTAAAATCAAATCAAAGTTTTGAACCTTTAAGGTAAATTCTATTTCAGATTTGCCACGCTTTTAAGCGTCGCTGCGACAGTTGTAAAAAGTCGATTTTTGATTATTCATATGAATTTGAACTTGAATCCTTTCAGATCCGAATCCGTCTGGACCGTGAACACGAGATCTGATCGTACTCGAATATTCATCTCAAATCCAACAACTGTGAGAATTTATTTTTAATTTAATTTAATTTATTTAATTATCATTTCTATGATTATTAATAGTAGATCTAATATGAGATGATATTTAAAACATGGATCTGAACCGTTCATACCGTATGATGTTGAATCTGAATTCCCTATGATGACATGATGTAACGACCCGGAAATCTGAGCCAATTTAAAATTTTTATTTTGGCTATTTTAACGGATTTTGAATATTTAAAATGAATTATTTTAAATAATAACGACGGAAAATTTATTTGAATTGAAAATAAAATAAATAATTTATTTTAAATTATATAACGAGCCTGAAATGGTGCGGTAGTTTGAAAATTCGATTTTGAAATTCAATTGAATATATAAAATTCATTTTAAATCAGAATGGGGACGACCCAGAAATATTTAACTGTTTAACAATATCTTTCTAACGAATGTGAAAAACTGAAATTTCATAAAGTAAAGTAGAAGTTAGGGCCAGTTGAAAATTGAAAATAGTCGCTATGGAGTAAATATTTATTTATTTATATAGTTTAAATATATATATAACCCTTAAAAATGTCCATTTTGCAAACGACCTCGGATTTCGACGAAACCACTTTTGTTGGATCCGGAATGTCGATTTATTGCTTGGTGCAAATTTGCAGAATTTTCTGAATCAATATGTGAGCGTGGCGCACTTAAACGCGTTTGACCAGTTTCAGTTGAATTTAATCGACTGGAAATTGGCCATTTTTCAAACGGTCCCAGAATCCAATGAAATTAGTTTTGTTAGGACCGTATCGTCAATACGAAGCTAGAAATAATTTTTCTGTAATTTTCGGGGTTCGTATGTGACCCCGGTAAATTGAAATGTGCGTTCAAATTCAATATATAAAGAATTATATTTTGATTTTGACGGAAACTGATCGAAACAGCCGAACTGGCTTACGATACATATCCCATTGTGTTCGAAATAGGGGTAATTAGCTATGGGCGACAGTCGTTGGGTCTTGATTGGGGCTCAAACGAAAAGTCAGCTTTAAGGAGAATAAATTAAATAAAATAAATATAATATAAAGCCCCTCCCCTTTATCTCTCCTCCTCCCATCGTACAGAACAAAACCCAATTAAAAAAAAAAGAAAAAAACCACTCCAATCCCCAAATCGTTCCAGCCCTCCCCCTGACGTCGATCGTCGTCGCCCAAGCGCCCCCGGCCACCGGCCGCTCCGCCCCAGACCTCTCCGCCTCCCCTCTCTCTCCTCGTTCCCCTCTCCTCTCTCTTCATACGACGCTCGACACCCCCCTGTTAACCCTAACCCGAGACGCCACCTGCCCAAGCCCTGCCGCATCACGCCGTGCCCTAGCGCCTCCTCCGGCCATCACTACGACACCCCCTCGTGCCTCTTCCCCCGTCGACGAAGACCCCTCAAGCCCTAGCCTCCTCAATTCGAACCAGCCCCTCCTTCCTCAGCCCTGTCGTGAGCCATTCCCCCTTCTCTTCGATTTAAAACAGCGAGTCCCTCTGATTTTGATTTTATTTTACTTTTATTATATGAAAAATCTGAAAATAAGAATTCAAGATATGGGAAAATGTGATTTTTATTTGCTTAAAGGTTGAATTTTTATTTAAAGATTTTTTTTATATATATAATGAAAAGGTTATATTTTTCTAGACAAAAAGATTTGATTTTTGTAAGAGTAAAGGTATAATTTTTATCACTAAAAAGGTATAATTTTTATCGCTATAAAGGTTATGATCTTGTTCATGAAAAAGATTCGATTTTTCATAACGGAAAAGATCTGATTTTGATAAGTTAAAAGGTATGGTTTTTATGGTAAAAGATTTGATCTTTATTTGTGAAAAGAATTGAAATTTATATATATGTCATTATATATAAAAGTATAAATTTTATTCGAGTAGTAAGTTAAAAATATGATTTTTAAATAGTAGAGATTATAAAAATATAATTTTTATAAGGTAGAGAATATAAAAATTCGATTTTTATATATGTAGCGAACACGGAGGACGAAAGTGACAAAAGGCGAGCACGGTAGAGATTTCCTACATATGAAGAGTCGTGGCATTGGATTTAGCTTTCGGTGAGAACTTCTCACTCAAATTCTACTTTTTCTAGTTATATATATATATATACTAGGATGCAAACGGTGCTTAGCAGCACCCGACACCATCGTCTACAGACCATGGACTTGTTTGCTTGTTTGATTTGGATATTTGGTTGATGGAAATATTTGTGTGAATTGGTTTGTGGTGTGAAAATCGAATCGATGAATTGGCTAGGATTAGACGTGCGCCGTTATAAGGCGAAGGAGTAAGGCTAGGTTAGACCTTACTCCAAATTTTGTGGTGTGAATAACGAAAGTGATTTGATTGATATGGGTATGGCGTGGGCCATTATTAGACCGGGGACAAGGCTATGCCTTGTCCCGTTTCTAGTATCGTGCCGTTATGCCGCCAAAATTTTCTAAAATATGTTAGAAAAATAAAAATATCATTTTTATTAGATAATGAATAAAATAAATATTCCTTTAACAAATCAGAACGATTTGTTAATGTACACCCATTTGACCGATATGGATTGGGACGATAAATTTTACACATCGCCCAACTGCACAAATAAAAATGCGTGTTTGTTGATTGAAACCCCACACGGGTGTTGGGATGAAATTGACGTACACTAATCCCAATTGTTAGTGGTATGTCGATCGATTGATCGACAGACTGTTGTAAGCGTTGAATGTTTGGATTTGATGCTTACACAGTTGGGTAATGCACTCTGGATGATGGATGATTGTTTGTTATTATTGTTCTACACATGTGTTGTGTGAAATCCAAATAATTAACATTATATGCGCCTCATTCCAGTTTGGAAAATATAGAATATTTTGAAATAGAAATATTTTTGAATAACGAATATTTTCAAATAATATTCTGTAAAGGAATAAAACTGATTTTGATGTCCGATTTTGGATGGACACGAAATATTGAAATGAATGAAGCCGTGTTGGTTAGTTATTCGCTATTTGAACGCGAACGATATTTATATCGATTTTATTCGTTTTATAACGAATATCGAAAAGGAAAAGATTTCAAAATCAAATATTTTGAAAATATTATCAGTTATATATAATGATGTGAAATATTCAATTTTGGTTTAAAATTGAAATAGAAGTTGGAATCGCTTTGAAAACGAATTTATAGAATACGTTTTGAACGGAAATATATATATATATATAATGGTTTGAATAGAACGCGCCGCGCAGCGACCGTTCGCGAATTTCGACCATTGACTTCGTATTGAGATTACGGGAGATCCGACCGTCGGATTCTCCTAAAACCGAAACCGTTGGGTTCGTATCGAAAAGAGCTTTCCAACGAATATAACTGATTTGAAATCTAACGGTTGGATTTGGAGTTATGTCAAAATCAAATTTGGAAAAGGTCGCTACGGATGCAGTTCGATGGCCGTTGTTGGAAATCGACTGTACGGGCCTTTGATAAAATTATTAAAAATATTAATAATTTGTGTAAAATCATAATAAATGATTTGTGAAGAATTGAGATGAAAAATTCCACGTTTGTGAAGATAAAAATATATTTTTATCGAAATGAACTAGTTTATAACTAGAATAGAAAATCCAACGATTTTTGAAATAAAGAAATTGGATTTGAAATGGTTTTAAAATAACCAGAATTTTCTAATGTATATATTGGAATGGAATTCGATTCGATAATAATCGGAGTAAGCTTCTGTGGAAGAAGGCCGTTAATACATATGGAATTTATAAAGGCTTCGCCGTTATTCCATTTATATTATTGGTTGGATATGGAAGTTCATATCGACTATACATATCGATTTGTTTTCCGTGAAGATTCCATAATTAATGGAATGGGATTTTGGGTTTACCGTGAACTGTGTACGACACTAGTTCTTTAACCCCGTTAAAAGCAGAAATTGGTTTTGAGGATTAAAACTGAGTTGAAGTTTTATTGAATCTTTAATTAGACTGAAATGATATCCAAAGGAAGATTAAAGAATAAATTTAAAAGAATTTATCTTTGATAAAATTAATGAGAACCTTTCCCTAATGATGTGAATATTTGAATAAAAGAATATTCTGAATTGGAATGAGGAGTATGTTGTGTTTGTGTAACACTTGTTTATTATATACGCGAGTTATTCAGAAAGGCCGGGTTATACCCATTTTGAATGACTGTTTCGGCGACAAGTCGAAGATGAAGACGGTGGTTGAAGACCGGAGGCCTTCACGTCGTTTGGATAATTACTGATGATCTTGATTGGGCCGTACACCCAAGAGGAGAGAAACAGTTGGTGATCGTCCAGACGTACTTGGAGATCGATGGATATGCGAGGAATACGGTTCCTCCGGTTTCGTTCAGACCCAGAACGGACTTGTAAATGGACTGCGTGTCTGACATTGGATATCATTCTGCGTGATTGATTGATATCGGTTGCATGGAGTGGTTTGCCTATGTGGCATGCTAAGATGCAAATGATCAAGGCTTCTGTTGAAAAGCAGAGTCTTGTGGTTGATGATCAAAGCACGACCTTGTGTGGCGTAGCTTTGTGTAGCGTTGATTCGCGAGCCTAGCACCCCGGTGTGAACCAAAAACGGGAGACGGACCTTGGGGAGGGCATGCGTTTTCTTCTAGTTAGGAGTGGCGTCAATGCTTGAACTGGCTGACGAGTTTGACTCATGCGGATGTTGCTTATTATTACTTGCTGAAAGGCGAGGCGCCTCGTGATATCGGTTTCGGCCGATGCTTCTGGTCGGCTGACGGGCCAGGCTTACGCCCCATAGGGCGGGGAACGTAGTGTCCAGGATCTTGTTTAATCCACATCGGTGGACCGACCCTGACGATCCAAGGGGCAGTTGCGGCTGTTCCTGAGACTCGGACTAGACAGTCTCGAATCGGTAGAGGACTATCTTTTGCCTCGGTTCACAGATGGAAATCCAACTTCCAATACGACATCTTGCGGTTTTGATTGTAAACTTATATATGGCGACATAGTGGTATGGGTCATTCATGCCGCCTATGATTGATACTTATGATTTGAAGTTGTTTTATACACTATACACTTATAGTAGTATCAAATGATTTGTTTTAAACGTACCAAGCATGCTTTGGCTATTATAAGGTAAAAACCCTGTCCTCTGGTTTGTGTTACATTGTGTGATGGGACCTGGGTCTTATAATAGCTTCATTGTTCTTTACTTTAGCATTGCGCTGTTTGTTTTATGCACTGGTATTCTTGGGAGGAAACCCGTTCCGTGTTATACGGCGTGGTCCCTTGATTTACCCTGATTTAAAGTAAAGTTTTAAATAACTGTTTTAGTTCTCACACCAGTCACATGACTGACCTGGAGTTTATTGTTTTAACCAAAACTCTGGGTGCCCCTATTTTCCGCACGGGCAGCTAGTAGTTTTGGTTTTGCAGATATTATATTCACAGGATCCTGGTTTACAGCTGGAACTATACTCGGAAAGCTCTGTATCCGTGTATTCCTTTCAGTTATGTTATGTATTATTTCCCGCTGCATATGAAATGTAATTTAACTCTGATATTTTTCCGTTGTATAATATTGATTCATACTCTGTATATTCTTGTACTCTGATGTAGTTGTTGTAATGGCAATGAAATGTTCTTCCGTCTGTGTTCTATTTTGTCGTGTTCTCACAGCGATTCGGGCTTTCTCTTCTCTTCGGAGACCGGGAAAATCCTTTTCGTTACACATGATATTAGATCTGAACTTTAATGTTTAAATCTGAATTAGTGCTTAATTTGAATTAATTATGTGTTAATTTATTTAATCATGCCTTGTTGATTTTCCATATGCCAAGTTAAACCTCATCTTGTAAATTGCCTTGATGTTAGTTATTGGATTTGATCATGTTGGTTGTTTGGACTTTGTGGTTGGAATTAACATAAAATGTTGGACGTGAAATATTTGACACAAAATATTGGTCGTGTGAAAATTCACGTTTTTACTTATGAGAATAAAATAGAATATTGGACACATAACATTATTTTTAATGTTAGTATTTAAGAAATTTACACCGTATGACATAACATTATTTTTAATGTTAGTATTTAAGTAATTCACACTGTATGACATTAACATTATTTTTAATGTTAATATTTAAGTAATTCACACCGTATGACATTAACATAATTTTTAATGTTAATATTAAAAGATTTACAACGTAGGATGAATTACCATTATTTTTAATGTTAATATTAAAAGTAATTTAACCGTAGGATGAGTTAACATTTTTATTAATGTAAATAAACAGAGAATTCACCGTAGGATGATTTTACATTATTTTGAAATGTAAATAAAAAGAGAATTCACCGTAGGTATGATTTACATTTTAATTAATGTAAATAATAGTAATTTTCACCGTATGTATAATTTGCATTTTAATTAATGTAAATAAAGAGGAATTTTCACCGTATGATAAAAATTACATTTTTTTTATGTAATCAAAACATGAACTTACATCGTATGTTAAATATTACATTTTTACATGTAATGTATGTATGAAATCACACCATATGTAAATCAACATTATTTTAATGTAAGTGAAATAGGAATTGTCATTGTATGTAAACTTACATTATTTTAAATGTAAATAAAGTTGGAATTTATACCGTAGTAAAATTTACATTATTTTTAATGTAAATAAAGTTGGAATTTATACCATAGGAAAATTTACATTTTTTATTAATGTAAATAAAGTAGGAATTTACACCCTAGGAAAACTTACATTATTTCTATTGTAAATAAAAGTAGGAATGTACATTGGAATTGAAATTACATTATTTTTAATGTAAATAAAATAGGAATTTCCACCGTAGGAAAATTTACATTATTTTTATTATAAATAAAAGTAGGAATTTACAATGGAATTGAAATCATTATTTTTAATGTAAATAAAAGTAGGAATTTACATTGGAATTGAAATTTACATTATTCATAATGCAAATAAAGTAGGAATTTACATTGGAATTGAAATTACATTATTTTTAATGTAAATAAAAATAGGAATTTACATTGGAATTGACATTACATTATTTTAATGTAAATAAAAGTAGGAATGTACATTGGAATTGAAATTACATTATTTTTAATGTAAATAAAAAGGAAATTTCACCGTAGATATGATTTACATTTTAATTAATGTAAATAATAGTAATTTACACCGTAGGGAAATTTACATTATTTTTAATGTAAATAATGTAAGATTAAAAGAATGAATTGAACGATGGATTATAATTTACATTTTAATATAAAAGTAAGATTAAAAGAATGAATTGAACGATGTATTATAATTTACATTTTAATATAAATGTAAGATTAAAAGAATGAATTGAACGATGGATTATAATCTACATTTTAATAAAATAAAGAAAGATTAAAAGAATGAATTGAACGATGGATTATAATTTACATTTTAATATAAATTTAAGATTAAAAGAATGAATTGAACGATGGATTATAATTTACATTTTAATAGAAATGTAAGGTTAAAAGAATGAATTGAACGATGGATTATAATTTACATTTTAATATAAATGTAAGATTAAAAGAATGAATTGAGCGATGAATTATAATTTACATTTTAATGTAAATAAAAAATGAAAGAACGAATTTGGGACGTTGAAATATAATTGGTTATTCCATGTAGATAAAAGAAGTTAAAGAAAAATATTTATATATTTATAAAAATATAATTAAAATTAAACGAAACGAGCGCGGTAGTTCGCGTTTTGAAATCGTACTTTTAAACGAATGTACCGGAAAATCCGACCATCGTATTTTCCCAAAACTGAAAACATTAGGACCGTCTCGGAAAATTCTTTCCAACGATATAAGATACATTATGATCCAGCATTTAGATTTTGAGGAATGTGAAAATCAAAATTGGTTGAAAGCAGCGCTAAGGTCGTCCATTGACCTGAAGCGTCGTTAATTAAAATTTAATTATTTTTAAATAATTAAAATAGGAGTGAATTGTTAATAAAAATATTATTAACAAATAAGAATGATTTTCAATATATATATATATATACGAGGATTGTTTGGGAAGCCGAGTTATTCTCATTCCAAATAATCCAGCGACGTTAAAAATCGAAGTATGAGGACGGCGTATGAAGACCGTAAATCTTCCCTCGAATGGACAACGATCAAGATCATGAATTGACTTGCTCCCAATTCAAGGGTCGTGGTCATTGCCCAAACGTACGTGTTGATTTCACGGATTTGACTTTCGCTCAGACCCAGAGCATAAGTTTAAATGGACGGTGTGTCTGACATCGTACCCCATTAAATATCATGTCGTTGATTTTCTGTTAATATATAAATGATTGGTGGTGGAGGATTTATTCTCTACTTAACACCCGTTTATATATTGACGGACGATCAATGGTACGGTATGGAGTGACAGTATGGAACACTAAGATGCAATGATCAAGGTTTATTGTTGAAAAGCAGAACCTTGTGGAGACGATCAAAGCATGGCCTGTTTAGGCGTAGCTTTGTGTAACGTGACTTCGCGAGCCTCACCCATCGGTTGAGTCTAAAACGGGAGAAGGGAACGCAGGGAGAGCAACACGTTTCTTTCTAGCTAGAAGTGGTGTCATGGTATGGAGCCCAGACGTTTACTTATGTGGATGATGGAATTTACGAGGCCTCGGGTATTAGGTCCTCTAGGACCGGGAAACGTGTGTTCAGGTATAACTAATCCACTAAGCTGTATTTGCGGACCGGCCCTGCAGCTATCCAAGGGTTCACTGCGGGGGATCCTGGGACATTAGCTAGAGTGTCTCGAATCGGTAAGGAGCTCCTCCCTAGCCTTGACTTATAATGGAAACCAAAATCCAAATACGACCCAACGAATTTGATTGTATTACTAGTACGGAGGCATAATATATGGGTACCTATGCTTCCTAGGATTAATACATTTACTTTGAAATGTTTTCATATACACTAATGATAATATTTGATTCGTATTTGCCGTATTTAGCATATTTAATCACCATAAGGTAAAACCCTATCCTCTGGTGTGCGTTGCATTGTGTGATGGGACTTGGGTCTTATGGTGATTCCATTTTTCCAAAAGCATTGCGTTATTTTACGTTGTATTTATTGTTGTCACGACACTTTCAATTATGCACGGCAACCCATTAGAGTAAACCCGTTCCGCGTTAGCGGCGTGGTCTTTGGAGTTGACAAATTACTAGTAGTTACTTTAGTTAGAATTCTCACACCAGTCCCACGACTGACCTGTAGTTTGTTTCACCTTTTTGCAAACTCGGGTGCCCTCCTTTCTACACGGGCAGCCAAGTAAAACAGGTATTCTTTTGCTTACATTCTTTTCTTTGGAGCTGCTTATCATTTTCCTTGGACTAGCTTTTGACGGAGAGGTGATGACTTGGAGCTTTGAAGACGTCTATCATTTATTTCTATTGCATCTTTACTTTTATTTCAGACATCAGACTTGTTTCATTTCATGTTGTTTATTTTGGAGTTGGAACTTATTTCCTTCTGTTGAAAACTGATGTAATAATTTAGTACTCTGTGACTGTGGAATTTCTGTATTTGATGACATTATATTTCCGCTGCTATGATGTTGTTATTATATAGTTTTTCCTATGCTATGTTGTATCTGTGATCTGTATTATTATGTTTATGTTGTATTCCAAATGATTACTCCTGACTTTCATTCCCGTGGAAGTTTGGGGTCATCACATGCATCGTCGATGTAGCCTGCTCCATGCGTGAGAGGTGCACATACATATATCAGATTTCTTAGGTGCGTTCCCTTTGCCTTGTCTAGGGGGAGCCCGATATTTGGTTGCATACTTGTTTGTATGCATTGTTATGTTTTGGAATTCATATATCCAAAGATTTTGGTTTGAAATCCCGAAGTGAAATCTACTTTGATATAAAAGTTAGATATGTATTTCAAATGATTTGAAATAGAAATCGGGAATAAAGTCCAAAGGAATAATTTCTGTAAATTTAATTGGATTTGGAAAATCTAAGTGTGGTGATTAATCTAAATGGGTAGATTGGGATATTGCATGTTGATTGATGCATAGTAGATCCATATATCTATATTGATTGTTGTTTATACACTGGCGTTCATGGGGGTAAATCCGTTCCGCGTTAGCGGCGTGGTCCTGTGATTTGCCTTATCATTTATATAAGTTAATAACTGTTTAGAGTTTCTCACACTAGTCCCACGACTGACCTGTAATTTGTTTTTCCCTTGCAAACTCGGGTGCCCCTATTTTCCACACGGGCAGTCGAGTAGTTTATTTTGCAGATATATTGAGCAGGATATTGGATCGAAGCTTTAAGCTGTGTCCAGATCTTTGATAGTCTTCCGTTGTGTTAGTTTATTTGCTTTTTGCTGTGCATTGTGTTAAATTTGATGTAAATTAATCTTCCGCTGTATTATATTTCGATATACTCTGATATATTCTGTACTCTGATGTAACATTATTATGTTGTTTATAAAAGTCTTCTATTGTTTGTTCTAATGTGTTGTATGCCCATAATTAGCGTATGCGGGATTCGAACAGTCTTGGTCGGTTTAGCGATCGATTAGGTCCGAGCGAAATACGTACCGTTACAGATGGTATCGAATCTTTGGTTAACTCAAATCTTTGGGGTACAACTTGTTAGAATAGAATAAAAGACTCATCAAAGGTATGATTAGTAATATCCTATGAAAGAATCCTCATTAGAGATAGAATCGGTAGCATTCTAGAATGAGTGACTCGTTAGAGATGGGTTTAGAAATGCCCCCAGAATGAATTGAGAGTTATGTAACACCTCGTTTTTCTGTTAACACTAAAGTAACGAATTAAAGAATAATTAATTTTAAATGTGAGAATTAAGGAAAACGGGTTACGCCGTTGTGTTCGTCTCGGAATTCTGGTTGAGATAGAGTCCGAGTTTGTGTGAACTGGATTTCGTATGAAGAAGATATGGTGATCGGAAGTTTCAGAAATTTAAATTTAAATTCAAAATCGAGTTCAGACTCAAAACTGGGCCGGGCGGGAAATTTCCCGCCCCAGGCCAGGTCGACCAGGGGGTCGACCCCAGTGTCGACCTCCCCTATATGTCGACCTGGGGGTCGACCTAGGGGTCGACCTGGGGGTCTCTATGCCAGTTTATATGTCTCTTTATTTCATGGTGCTACTTTGTTCAAATTTTCAGTGACTTGATTCTCTCTTCCTACCCCTATTCCTTTTTATTTTTGGATCTAGGCTACTTTCGAGCCTATGCTAAACATACGTACGAATACGAATACGTGGGAGCGATGGGGAATATTGGAAATATATGAGATATGGAAAATTGGATATTATTGGATATTTTGGATTATTGGGTTATATGTGAAATGGGCATATTTGGGTATGAATCACATGAAATTGATGAATTGGCCTATAATTGAATAATATGTGAATTTGACTAATTAATATGCAATTAGTGTAATTAATGACAAGCTGAAATAGGCAAAAGTTGTGAACATGATTATATGTTGAATTTGAAACTCATGACATGAAAATTGGGGTTTGGGTGAAATACAATGTTAATGAACCTTTGACACGAGGTTAGACGCAATTGTGGCGTACGACTGCCTGGAACCGCCCGGCAAATCCAGCTGCCACAATTGGACGTTTAATGTAAGAGGACAAAGGCGTGAATTGTAGGCGTAACGGTTGGTGACACGAGGTTAGACTCAGTTTGTGGTGTAAGACTGCCCGGGGCCACCCGGCAAATCCAGCAGCCACAAAGTGTTCGGTCTAATGTGGGAGGTCATACACCGTTCGTCATAATGAATGAGCTAGGGAATACTAAACATAACACGGCAAGTGGGTGGGTTAAGTTAATTCGAATAGGTTAATGACACTTAACCAAAGTATAACCTGAAGTGTGGTAGGGTTAAGTCAACACAAGATAGAATACTTAACCAAGATTCGACGGGTGTTGGGACAATTGACAAATTGGGGTACTTAACCTAATTAAGTCTGTAACGGTGTTATAAACTAGTTGAATTGAGTAGGGGTTAAGTGAATTTATTAAAGTAGTGGGAAAGTTAAGTAAATCTTAATTAATGCCAAGGTGGAAATGATAACTTATGGAGTAAAGTAAGTTATAAGGAACAATAGATAAGATGAGATAACTTACGTAATAAGGAAAGATGTGCTTCATTGTAAATTAAGTAATATGTAAAGACAAGAATGAATTTACAATTGAAGGTGACATAAGTTATATTATAAAAAGGGAACAGGACATTGGTTGGGTTGGATAATCCTCTGAGTATCAATCTGATGTTGATTTCGGTCTTCGGGGTTGATATTTAGGAAATTATTCTCTCTCTCTCCAATGTGTCTGTGGGTTAAGGGGTACTTGGTTGTAAAATTGAATAAAGCATGTTATTGTGCTATAAAGAGGGGTTTATGTATGAATCATAGGAATGACATGTTGTGGGCTTATTAATGGACTTAATATAGTTCAAGTGAAAAATCGAATTAATAAGCAAGGATGAAGGTTGGTATGAATGGGAATAACCAAGTTAAATGATAAGACTGACGTGATAGCACAAGCGCATAATTAATGGATAGACATAGGGTCTAATGGCAGAAAAAGCCAAGGGGCTTGGTTAAACCCGAACGTTGGGGGTAATATGAATGACATGTAAAATATAACTTATAAGCACTTTACCAAGATAAAGCATGTATTAAGACATGAGGATGATATAAGGGTTAAGTGGGTGACATGGTGTAACGACCCGTAATTCTCGGTCGAATAATTAATTAATTTAATTATTTAAAATAATGGTTGGGTAATTTAAAGGTTTGTTTAATTAAATAATATTGAATATTTAATTTAAATAATAATTAAATAATATATTTTATTCAAAAATATCAGAATTAGTGGAATTCACAATATTGTGTGAACTGGACAATTCAAAATATATAATTCAGTTTAGAGTTGAATTATAAAAACAAATATATTATCTGAAAGAAGTTTGAATGTATAATTATATTATAACTAAAATCGAGCTTGAAATGGCGTTGTAGTTCGTAATTTGGTGATTTGAACTTCAACTGAATGTACAGGATTCGTTTTAAGCTGGATTTCTGTGAAACAAGAAACGTTGGGAGCTGGTGGAGTATATTTTTCTAGTGGAAGAGAAAAATCAGGATTTCGTCGTGTAGATTTTGATTTATGTCCAAATCAAAATTTAGAAAAGTCGTTGTGGAATTCCTTTATAATTTATTTATATTTATAAAAGGAATTTCATTATAAATCGAATATCGATTTAATCGGGATTTGAAATATCAAGTTAGAAATTCATAGAGGAATATTCGAGAGCTGTATGGTATTCCACTGTGAATATAGACGATAATATTTATTTTTAAATATTTAATTTAATTATATTTAAATATGTTTATATATTTAAATGGGTTATTTAGAGCTTTAAAAATAGCCACTTTTGCAAACGACCTCGGAATTCGACGAAACCAATTTTGTTGGATCCGCAATATTTAATTATTGTTAAATTCCAAGTTTCATGATTTTTAGAGTCACTGTGTGGCCGTACAGGTTTTTAGTGTGAAAAACAGTCGATATTTTGATGGTTAAAATTACACTGTGTGAGCATACGAAGTCGGAATTCAACGAAACCAGTTTCGTTGGGTCCGCAATGTCGAACTCTAGCTACATGGCCAGTTTGGTGATTTTAGGATATCGTATGTGGTCGTAGGGATTTTTAAGGACTGAAGACGAACTTAAATCAATAGAATAAAATATAAAAATCAAATTAAAAAAATCCTAATCTATTTCTGGTTGAAACACAAGCCACGCATCATCTGTTTGCAGCCACAAACCTTACCTACCACTTCCATTATAAACACAACACAAATTTCCATTCCTCCATCACAAAAACCACAATAAGAAAAATTCTATATAAATCAAATAAATTTCTAAAAATCATCTCATATATATGCATGGAATCGTCATCCGTTGCTCTTCAGTTCGATGCCCATTTTGTGGTGTGCGATGGAAATATCTGGGGTTCGATTTTCACCCAGTAAAGTTAGGGCTGAACGAAACGTGGAGGAGGAGCATCGATTTGGACTTCTGAGTTTGGATTTGGGTTGATCGGTGGAATCCGCACTTACTTGAATAATCTGGGAGGGTGCGGTGGGATATTGGGTTCCGCGACTTCCTACTGTCGTGGAAGATGGTGGACGACGGATTTGGTTCAGGTGGTGCGAGTTCATCAGTGTTGGGCGGAGGTATAGGTTTGCGGGGAGAGGGGCAATTCGGTGGAGAGTTTAAGGAGTTTAATGGAAAGTTTGGGTAATGGAGGTGCGTGTATTCCCTGAAGAAGGAGGAGTTCGTGGATTTGATTTCGGGAAGAAAGGGAAACACGGGTTGGGCTTGAGAAGGGTCATGGGCCGAGAAACAAAAGGTTAAGCCCCAATGAAGTTTAAAGTTTTGTTTTTATTTTAATTTAATAGTGTATGAACTTCGTAACGTCGTATCTTTTACATACGATATCAGATTGACGAACCGTAAGTTGCGTTGGGATCGTATGGACGGGAGAAACACAATGGAATTGACCGCGAGTCAATTGGAGCACGTTACAATTTATAGCAAAATAAATTGTCCGTCTGAATCAAATCGAGTGATGATTTTCGTTATTAACGATGATCGTCCAATGTGAGTAAAACTCACCAACTCTAAACAGTTATATTTTTATAACATATATTTAGAACTGATAAATGATGACTGATTGTTGTGTGTTAACTGTTTGGTTGGATTGTTTGTGTGTTTATTGAAATCATAGATAACGATATTTATATACATATATATATATAAATCATTAATCGAATATTGATTCTGTTTAATAGAATATTTTATATTCGTGTTGTTTAACATCTGTGATGCAGGGAAACAGGTTGGAGGGACCCAACTGGGTTCCTCAATACTTATAATACTGTTCTGTTCATGTATTGTAATATATGATGTGATATATAATCTGTTGTCGATTATGTGTGTTTGGACGATATTGGTCAACATGATTTGATATGTTAAGAACCCTAGCATACCGAAATGTTGAGAAGGGAATTTTCAAAATGAATGTTGAAAATAAATTATTTATAAAATCAAAGGATTTTATAAAAGAGAAAATATCTATAAAATCAAAGAAGATTTTATAAAAGGAATTTATTTATAAATGGAATATTTATAAATAGGAAATCTTTTTTAGTGGAATTATAAATAAAGGAAAATCTTTATAAAATGAAATAATTATAAAGGGAAATATTTATAAACTCATAAGTAATTGAATGAGATATTTATTTGTTAGATAAATAGGAGTTATTAAATGAGATATTTATTTGTTAAATAAATAGGATATATATTAAATAAGTTATTTGTTAGTAAATAAATAAGATAATCGAAGGGGATTATTTATAAAACAAATAGAGTTTTATAAAGGGATTATTTATAAAACAAATAGAGTTTTATAAAGGGATTATTTGTAAAACAAATATAAAGGAAGATATTTGTAAAAGAAAGATATAAAGGAAAAAGATTTGTAAAACAAATGTGGAAAGAAAATAAATAGAATATAGGATTATTTATTTAGAAAATAAATAAAATAAAGGATTATTTATTTAGAAAATAAATAGAATAAAGGATTATTTATTGGGAAATTAAATAGAGGAGTTAATCGAATCGAGTTAATCGAAAAGAGTTAATCCAACATAGTTAATCAAAAAGGAGTTAAACAAAAATTAGAAACTGACTAGAGATTAATAAGTTGAATGGTTTTCTAAGTATCGATCTGATGTTGGTTTCGGCCTTCGGGGTTTATACTTAGGGAGTTGTTCTCTTGTTAGTTTATAGTTAGAGTCTGATAGATGTGGAAGAATAGTGATACGTAATTAAGCCAGGGAAATGTTTTCCAGTGTTAATAACGTACAATTTCTAAACATAGAAATGAGCAAACATATATATTTATATATGTTTGATGATTGATCAATGAAATTTCCATCTGGAAATAATATTGTTGTTTGCACACGTGTTTTTCTTTGATAGTTAAATCATAGACTATCAAAGTTTTGACCATTTTAACGTTGTTAATATGGAGAGACCGGTTGGATTATTTTCCAAAGAACCAATCTGTATTGGCATAAGCGTTGCTGTAAAGACCCGGGTTTTGCCCGCCCTTAATCGACCGAAAGATCGACCAAGACCGTTCAAATCCCGAATACTTTAACTTTGGGAATACAACACATCAGAACAAAAACAGCAAACTTTTATAAACAGTACAGAATGTTTACATCAGAGTACAAAATATCAGAGTGCAATGGATAAAAATACAGCGGAAGATAATTTTAAATTTAAAACATTGCAGTGGAACAAAACTAATACAGCGGAAGACTTTTCTAAGCTCTGGACACAGCTTTAAGCTTCAATCCCGTATCCTGCTCAAGAGATAAACCTGTAGACAAACTACTCGACTGCCCGTGTAGAAAAGAGGGCACCCGAGTTTGTAAAGGTGGAAACAAACAACGGGTCAGTCGTGGGACTGGTGTGAGAATTCTTAACTAATATAACTAATAGTCATAAGGCAAATCCAAAGACCACGCCGCTAACGCGGAACGGGTTTTTGTTCCAATGGATTGCCGTGCATAATTTAGAGTGTCATAACAATAGTTAATACAACGTAAAATAGCGCAATGCTTTTGGAAAAATGGAATCACCATAAGACCCAGGTCCCATCACACAATGCAACGCACACCAGAGGATAGGGTTTTACCTTATGGTGATTAAACATGCTAAGTACGGTAACTACGCATATAATCTTATTACTAGTATATATAAAAATATTTCAAAGTAAATGTATTAATCCTATGAAGCATAGGTACCCATATATTATGCCTCCGTACTAGTAATACAATCAAGTCTGTCAGGGTCGTATTAGATTTTGGTTTCCATCATGAGTCAAGGCTAGAGCGGAGCTCCTTACTGATTCGAGACACTCTAGCTAATGTCTCAGGATCCCCCGCAGTGAACCCTTGGAAATGGCAGGGTCGGTCCTCACATACAGCTTTGAGGATTGGCAATTCCTAAGCACACGTTTCCCGGTCCTATAGGAACTTTCCGAGGCGCCTCATTCCATCATCCACATAAGTAAACGTCTGGGCTCCATACCATGACACCACTTCTAGCTAGAAAGAAACGTGCTGCTCTCCCTGCGTTCCCTTCGCCCGTTTTAGACTCAACCGGTGTGTGAGGCTCGCGAAGTCTAGTTACACAAAGCTACGCCTAAACAGGCCATGCTTTGATCATCTCCACAAGGTTCTGCTTTTCAACAATAAACCTTGATCATTGCATCTTAGTATGCCACACTGACACTTCATCCATATAACGGTGTCTATCAAAATATATATAACCTCTAAGCTCATACGTCTCAGAGAGGGGTGTTAAGCAAGAGAATAAATTCTCCGCCACCAAACAGATATATATATCTTGATAGAAACCAATTTACACGGAACGAAGTCCGATGTCAGACACACATCCATTTATAAACTAATGCTCTGGGTCTGAGCGAAAGTCAAATCCGTACAAATTAACACTACGTCCGGACGGACACCATCTCAGCCCCTTCAAGGTAGCTACTCCCATCAAGGGCCTCAATAGCATCACATCCATACGATGTGAAGACCGTCGGTCTTGTCACCGTCTTCATTCTTCGAATGTTCGTCGTATTCATTATTCAGAATGGGTTAAACCCGGTCTTTCTGAATAACTCACGTGATTTTTAAAAAAAATCAAGTCCTATAATTAACATACATCCAATGTCTCATTCCAGTTCCGAATATTCATTAATTAAAATATTCACATCATTATCAAAAATAATCTTTTGATATTATTCTTTCATCTTCCCTTTTAATATTTATTTCAAAAATTCTAATTTCGACCCTTATCTAAAAGTTTCATTTCATATTTTTATCTTTTTATTCGCCTGTGAAATGTAAATAAAAATTCCCTTCTTATTTTCATCTTTTTATTTACATGTGAAAAGTAAATAAAAGTTTCATTCTTATTTTCATCTTTTTATTTACATGTGAAAAGTAAATAAAAGTTTCATTCTTATTTTCATCTTTTTATTTACATGTGAAAAGTAAATAAAAGTTTCATTTTTATTTTCATCTTTTTATTTACATGTAAAATGTAAATAAAAGTTTCATTCTTATTTTCATCTTTTTATTTACATGCGAAATGTAAATAAAAAAAATTTCATTCTTATTTTCATTCTTTTATTTACGTATGAAATGTAAATAAAAGTTTCATTCTTATTTTCATCTTTTTTATTTACATATGAAATGTAAATAAAGGTTTCATTACTTTTATTTATATAAAATATATAAATAAAATAACCATTTCATGTTTTCATTCATTTATTCATTTATAACATGAAAATGTTCATTGCTTTATGGTTCATTCTCCATTTTCGATCACTTTCTTAATTCAGTGATTTTAACTACTTAATTCCATTTCAATCTAATTAAAGATTTAATTAAAATCTTATTTAGTTTTAATCTTCCAAAGTCATTATTAAATGATTATTCAATTTTTAGGGAATTAATTCTATCATAAATTCGGGTTAAAGAATAAATGTTATTTAAAACATAATTCACGATGAACCCAAATTTAAATTTCATAAATTTCCCATTTAATATATATATAATTAGACATCATTTATTTCAGAGTATTTCATTTAATCTTAAATAAAATATTAATCATCTTCGATTTCCTTTATAAAATGTATAACATAATTTATACGGGTAAAAATGGAGTTACTATTTTAAAATGGACTGAATAGCCCAATTCATTTTCCTTATCCATTTATTATGTTTATCTTTACATTTTATTATTTAATAGCGGGCCAGACCTCTCACATTAGGCCTACAACTTGTGGATGCTGGATATGCCGGTTGGTTCCGGGCAAGCTTCTACCACAGGTTGGGCTTAACCTCGTGTCTTGACCCAATTCGTATTTGCGCACTTGGACCTCTCACATTAGGCCCAACATTTATGGCTGCTGGATATGCCGGTTGGTTCCGGGCAGACTTCCGCCATAAATGTGACCTAACCTCGTGTCCAAGTATAATTATAATTTTTAATTATAAATATTATCCAAGAATATTATTTTAAAATATTTTATATTTTAAAATATCCAACTACTTAATATCATTCCTTACTTGAAATGTTCTTTCATATAAAACTTTATTACTCCATTTCAATACATATTAACTTTCCATATTATTATGATATTATAATAATAATTATTTTCAAAAACGGTTTTAATTGTGATATTAAAACCTACCACTTCAATATTAAAATGAAATCAATTTCAATCAATCATTTATGTTAAATTTTAAAATCAATTTCCCAAATTAAATGTTAACATAAAACGGTATCTTTTAATTTCAAATCTTCTTATTAAAGTTGGAAGGTAAATTTACCCATTTCTAGGACTTGTTTTGTAACTTTCCAAATAAATAAGATTTGATCTTCTCAATTCAATCGTCAATTAATTTCGTTAATTGAGTAATAAATGGAAATTAATTTCCTTCATTCAAAACTGGGATGAAATATGATCAATTCAAAACTTCTTTATCATTTCCCTTTTTAAATAGCGAATACATCATCCCTTACTTCAATTGCCAATTAATTTCATTTATTGAATAAAAAAAAAGGAAATTTATTACATTCATTCAAAAGCTTTTATTCTATACTTTACAACAGTAAATACACAATTCCTAAATTTAATTACCATTTAATTGCATTAATTGAATATTTATTTATTTAACTCAAAGTTGGAATGAGACCCACTATTTCCATATAAATTACTTATACGGAAAATCAAACATTAATTATATCCCAATTTCAAACATCCATCCAAAGTGCATTTCTAATTATTCCAAGGGTGACATGTATTCAAATGTCAACCCTTAACCCGTGTGGGGTTTCAGCCAACACAATTCACATATTATAAAATAACCTGTGCTTCTGGACGATGTGTAAAAATTTATCGCCCACTCACATAAACAAGCCAAGGTCGCTTGTAAATGGCAGTGTATACAAGTGCATTAAATTATAACATGAATGGTATAACCAATTAACGATGTTCACCTAATAGGTATTAATTACATTCTTTTGAATGGAACCGATTTAGAATAAAACTCCCTTTTGTATCATTTCAATTTAATGTAATCGGTCCATGTTTTAAGTATTTCCTTTTTAATCCATTCTTAAATAAAGAATAAATTTTTTTTCCAAAATAAAGAATAACACTTTATCATTCTAGTCCTTTTAAAAATAAAGAACGTAACTTTTATTCATTTTAGTCCAAACAAATTCATGTTCACAAAAACCTTATTTTATTTTCAAAATAAAAATAAAAACCAAAACTTTATTTATTAAAAATAAAGATCAAAATTTTCATTTTAGTCCAAAACAAAATCAAAACTTTATTCTTCAAAAATTAGGACCCAAACTTTATTTTATAATTATTCGTTTCATTTAAAACGACGTTACAGGTCAAGTGTAGTTATAGCGCTGCTTTTCCAAAAATTGAATTACACATAACTCAAGATCTAACCATTGAAAATTTTCAAACTTGGTATTGGTGGAAAGATTTTTCCAAAGCGGATCCAACGGATCCAGTTTTGGAAAAATCCAACGGTTGGATCTTCCGTTATAGTCATTCAAAGTTTGAAACTCAAAACATGAACTGCACGTGCCTGAAACGTTTAAATTATAATTTATGTTGAAAATATAAATTATATAAACAATTCTAAAAACCAATTTTATTTTCTAAAATTCCATGTTAATGAAGATGTTATCTTTATTTTCAGAAAGAATAAGAAAACAAAAATTTGTTCTTTTTGTCCGAAAAAAAGACAATTTTGAATAAAAGCCCAAATTTTTCCAAAATCAATTAAAATATTATTTTTATCAAAAATCAACATTTTAATTAAAAATTCATTTCCATGCAGTTCAATAAAATAAAATATTTATTTAGTTCAACGATTTTGTATAAAATTCATGTTTTCATGTAAAACATGAAAAAAAGAAATTTTGGTACAAAATTGCAAATCTAAATAACATTCATTTTACTGAAACAACAATAAAAATTATAAATTTAAATTTAAATATAAATTCTCAGGAATATAGAAATAAAGAATGAATTTTATTTACACAAGTTTACCAATCAATATTCATTCCACAATCAATGACATTCACAACGTATACATGAACAGAACTGCCAATAACTACATAAACATCCATCACCAATATCAATCATTCATCACCAATCCATATTCATGTACATACAAACATCAATAACACAAGAAAGATAATTTAATTTCATAAATTATAAAATAAAGAATCTCACAGATCGTTTTGAATTGCACATCTCGGCGTCGGAGATGGATTTGGCGAACAGCGGCGCAGGCGGAGCTGGGTGCTTCGGTGGCGCGGTGCTGGGCTTCGCGCAGGGGGGTGCGTCGCAGTCGCGGTCGGCTCGGTAGACTGGGGCAGGCTGTGTCCGGCGGCCGAGCGGAGCGCCGGTGCGGCGACTTCATCGGCGCGATGGAGGGGGAGTAATGGAGGATTCCGCCATCGTTTCTTTTTTTTTCGATTTTGATTGAGGCGACTGAAGAATAATTTGGAGAATTTGGGTTTGGAGAAATAAGGTGTAGGAAGTACTTATATAGATTAATTAATTATTCAATTAGCCCATTAAGGCCCGTAAAACCCCTTGTCCAATTTTAACATATTTAAATAATAACCTTTGTGTTATTATTCATATCAAATTTTTTTTTTAGTTCTTTATATAAATATGCTATAGTGGATAGAGAAGGGATTTACAAAGAAAAGGAAAAAAACAAATAAAGAAAAAGGAAGATGAGAAATAAGGAGCAAGGAATTAATGTTGCATTGCTTTTCCATTTAAAACCATGAATGCATTTCTTTTGTTGCCTTGCACCTTTGAAAATTATATTGCCAAAATTTGATTCTAGAAATAATATTCCATTTGTCATTAATGCCGAAGGAAGGAATAAGAAGAAAGATTTTGAATTAGAAAACGTATCTGTAGGAACATGCATGAATTAAAAACAAAAGAAAATTAATGCACACTAATGAAAATAAGAAATAAAAAGAAACAATATCTGTAGTAACAATAATGCACGCATTAAATAAGGCCATTGAAAACATGTATTGGAATATAATTAAGAAAAAAAAATGAAGAGGGAAGGTCATTGAAAACGTATGCAGCCATTAATATTTTAAAATTTATTAATTAACGATAGTCACACTTTGGATAGAAAAGGGAAGTATTAAAGACAACAATTTTTTTTCTTTTAGTCTAACAATGAAAAATTGTAACATAATGATATGTTTATCCAACACTACATATTATAACATAATGACATCTTTATCATAATTTATTTAGAGTCCACCTAATATTTTAGACCAACCTATTCAATGCTCATGCAAAAATAATTAAATATACACACATGGAGTAGATTTGCTTTTGGAGAGAGACAATAAAAGGAGAGAAAAAGGGATGTTAGTTTAAGAATTAAGAATTCAAAAGTTGTAAGAGAAAATAAGCATCATGATTTTGGCTTTAAAGGCAAGGCTATAAGGCTGCAAATAATGTGAAATAACTTTTCATATGAAATGAATGTCACTAGTGTTTCTTGGTTCGTCCAATTTCGATTTAAAACTAATTTTATATAATTTCTCAAAGTTGGAAATTAAAATTTGGAATTACCATGAAATTTAAGTTCAGAATAGAATTAAAATAATAAACTTAATATTTCAGCCATTATTAATAAAATAATTTAATTAGAAATAGAATTTTTAATTTCTGACTCATTTTCTTAACAAAATTATTTAAAATAAAAATTTTAAATTGGCCCTAAATTGCGGGTTGTTACAATCTCCCCCACTTAAGAACTTTTCGTCCTCGAAAAGGAACGAAGCTCAAAGTTGTTAAACTTTCAATTTAGTTTTATAAAATATTTTATTGTAAATATAATTTTTCAAATACGTTAATTATAAGGTTTTTACTCTCAACCCATTCTAGGGTATTACTAACCCCATCTCTAATGAGTTTTCTCATTCTAGGATACTGCTGATCTTATCTCTAATGAGTATTCTGTTTTATAGGACATTACTAATCCTACCTCTGATGAGTCTTCTGTTCAGTTCTAACGAGTTGTATCCTAAAGATTTGAGCTAACCAAAGCTCTGATACCAACTGTAAAGACCCGGGTTTTGCCCGCCCTTAATCGACCGAAAGATCGACCAAGACCGTTCAAATCCCGAATACTTTAACTTTGGGAATACAACACATCAGAACAAAAACAGTAGACTTTTATAAACAGTACAGAATGTTTACATCAGAGTACAAAATATCAGAGTACAATGGATAAAAATACAGCGGAAGATAATTTTAAATTTAAAACATTGCAGCGGAACAAAACTAATACAGCGGAAGACTTTTCTAAGCTCTGGACACAGCTTTAAGCTTCAATCCCGTATCCTGCTCAAGAGATAAACCTGTAGACAAACTAATCGACTGCCCGTGTAGAAAAGAGGGCACCCGAGAACAAACAACGGGTCAGTCGTGGGACTGGTGTGAGAATTCTTAACTAATATAACTAATAGTCATAAGGCAAATCCAAAGACCACGCCGCTAACGCGGAACGGGTTTTTGTTCCAATGGATTGCCATGCATAATTTAGAGTGTCATAACAATAGTTAATACAACGTAAAATAGCGCAATGCTTTTGGAAAAATGGAATCACCATAAGACCCAGGTCCCATCACACAATGCAACGCACACCAGAGGATAGGGTTTTACCTTATGGTGATTAAACATGCTAAGTACAGTAACTACGCATATAATCTTATTACTAGTATATATAAAAATATTTCAAAGTAAATGTATTAATCCTAGGAAGCATAGGTACCCATATATTATGCCTCCGTACTAGTAATACAATCAAGTCCGTCAGGGTCGTATTGGATTTTGGTTTCCATCATGAGTCAAGGCTAGAGCGGAGCTCCTTACCGATTCGAGACACTCTAGCTAATGTCTCAGGATACCCCGCAGTGAACCCTTGGAAATGGCAGGGTCGGTCCTCACATACAGCTTTGAGGATTGGCAATTCCTAAGCACACGTTTCCCGGTCCTATAGGACCTTTCCGAGGCGCCTCATTCCATCATCCACATAAGTAAACGTCTGGGCTCCATACCATGACACCACTTCTAGCTAGAAAGAAACGTGCTGCTCTCCCTGCGTTCCCTTCGCCCGTTTTAGACTCAACCGGTGTGTGAGGCTCGCGAAGTCTAGTTACACAAAGCTACGCCTAAACAGGCCATGCTTTGATCATCTCCACAAGGTTCTGCTTTTCAACAATAAACCTTGATCATTGCATCTTAGTATGCCACACTGACATTTCATCCATATAACGGTGTCTATCAAAATATATATAACCTCTAAGCTCATACGCCTCAGAGAGGGGTGTTAAGCAAGAGAATAAATTCTCCGCCACCAAACAGATATATATATCTTGATAGAAACCAATTTACACGGAACGAAGTCCGATGTCAGACACACATCCATTTATAAACTAATGCTCTGGGTCTGAGCGAAAGTCAAATCCGTACAAATCAACACTACGTCCGGACGGACACCATCTCAGCCCCTTCAAGGTAGCTACTCCCATCAAGGGCCTCAATAGCATCACATCCATACGATGTGAAGACCGTCGGTCTTGTCACCGTCTTCATTCTTCGAATGTTCGTCGTATTCATTATTCAGAATGGGTTAAACCCGGTCTTTCTGAATAACTCACGTGATTTTTAAAAAAAATCAAGTCCTATAATTAACATACATCCAATGTCTCATTCCAATTCCGAATATTCATTAATTAAAATATTCACATCATTATCAAAAATAATCTTTTGATATTATTCTTTCATCTTCCCTTTTAATATTTATTTCAAAAATTCTAATTTCGACCCTTATCTTAAAGTTTCATTTCATATTTTTATCTTTTTATTCGCCTGTGAAATGTAAATAAAAATTCCCTTCTTATTTTCATCTTTTTATTTACATGTGAAAAGTAAATAAAAGTTTCATTCTTATTTTCATCTTTTTATTTACATGTGAAAAGTAAATAAAAGTTTCATTCTTATTTTCATCTTTTTATTTACATGTGAAAAGTAAATAAAAGTTTCATTCTTATTTTCATCTTTTTATTTACATGTAAAATGTAAATAAAAGTTTCATTCTTATTTTCATCTTTTTATTTACATGCGAAATGTAAATAAAAAAAATTTCATTCTTATTTTCATTCTTTTATTTACGTATGAAATGTAAATAAAAGTTTCATTCTTATTTTCATCTTTTTTATTTACATATGAAATGTAAATAAAGGTTTCATTACTTTTATTTATATAAAATATATAAATAAAATAACCATTTCATGTTTTCATTCATTTATTCATTTATAACATGAAAATGTTCATTGCTTTATGGTTCATTCTCCATTTTCGATCACTTTCTTAATTCAGTGATTTTAACTACTTAATTCCCTTTCAATCTAATTAAAGATTTAATTAAAATCTTATTTAGTTTTAATCTTCCAAAGTCATTATTAAATGATTATTCAATTTTTAGGGAATTAATTCTATCATAAATTCGGGTTAAAGAATAAATGTTATTTATAACATAATTCACGATGAACCCAAATTTAAATTTCATAAATTTCCCATTTAATATATATATAATTAGACATCATTTATTTCAGAGTATTTCATTTAATCTTAAATAAAATATTAATCATCTTCGATTTCCTTTATAAAATGTATAACATAATTTATACGGGTAAAAATGGAGTTACTATTTTAAAATGGACTGAATAGCCCAATTCATTTTCCTTATCCATTTATTATGTTTATCTCTACATTTTATTATTTAATAGCGGGCCAGACCTCTCACATTAGGCCTACAACTTGTGGATGCTGTATATGCCGGTTGGTTCCGGGCAGGCTTCTACCACAGGTTGGGCTTAACCTCGTGTCTTGACCCAATTCGTATTTGCGCACTTGGACCTCTCACATTAGGCCCAACATTTATGGCTGCTGTATATGCCGGTTGGTTCCGGGCAGACTTCCGCCATAAATGTGACCTAACCTCGTGTCCAAGTATAATTATAATTTTTAATTATAAATATTATCCAAGAATATTATTTTAAAATATTTTATATTTTAAAATATCCAACTACTTAATATCATTCCTTACTTGAAATGTTCTTTCATATAAAACTTTATTACTCCATTTCAATACATATTAACTTTCCATATTATTATGATATTATAATAATAATTATTTTCAAAAACGGCTTTAATTGTGATATTAAAACCTACCACTTCAATATTAAAATGAAATCAATTTCAATCAATCATTTATGTTAAATTTAAAATCAATTTCCCAAATTAAATGTTAACATAAAACGGTATCTTTTAATTTCAAATCTTCTTATTAAAGTTGGAAGGTAAATTTACCCATTTCTTGGACTTGTTTTGTAACTTTCCAAATAAATAAGATTTGATCTTCTCAATTCAATCGTCAATTAATTTCGTTAATTGAGTAATAAATGGAAATTAATTTCCTTCATTCAAAACTGGAATGAAATATGATCAATTCAAAACTTCTTTATCATTTCCCTTTTTAAATAGCGAATACATCATCCCTTACTTCAATTGCCAATTAATTTCATTTATTGAATAAAAAAAAAGGAAATTTATTACATTCATTCAAAAGCTTTTATTCTATACTTTACAACAGTAAATACACAATTCCTAAATTTAATTACCATTTAATTGCATTAATTGAATATTTATTTATTTAACTCAAAGTTGGAATGAGACCAACTATTTCCATATAAATTAATTATACGGAAAATCAAACATTAATTATATCCCAATTTCAAACATCCATCCAAAATGCATTTCTAATTATTCCAAGGGTGACGTGTATTCAAATGTCAACCCTTGACCCGTGTGGGGTTTCAGCCAACACAATTCACATATTATTAAATAACCTGTGCTTCTGGACGATGTGTAAAAATTTATCGCCCACTCACATAAACAAGCCAAGGTCGCTTGTAAATGGCAGTGTATACAAGTGCATTCAATTATAACATGAATGGTATAACCAATTAACGATGTTCACCTAATAGGTATTAATTACATTCTTTTGAATGGAACCGATTTAGAATAAAACTCCCTTTTGTATCATTTCAATTTAATGTAATCGGTCCATGTTTTAAGTATTTCCTTTTTAATCCATTCTTAAATAAAGAATAAATTTTTTTTCCAAAATAAAGAATAACACTTTATCATTCTAGTCCTTTTAAAAATAAAGAACGTCACTTTTATTCATTTTAGTCCAAACAAATTCATGTTCACAAAAACCTTATTTTATTTTCAAAATAAAAATAAAAACCAAAACTTTATTTATTAAAAATAAAGATCAAAATTTTCATTTTAGTCCAAAACAAAATCAAAACTTTATTCTTCAAAAATTAGGACCCAAACTTTATTTTATAATTATTCGTTTCATTTAAAACGACGTTACAGGTCAAGTGTAGTTATAGCGCTGCTTTTCCAAAAATTGAATTACACATTACTCAAGATCTAACCGTTGAAAATTTTCAAACTTGGTATTGGTGGAAAGATTTTTCCAAAGCGGATCCAACGGATCCAGTTTTGGAAAAATCCAACGGTTGGATCTTCCGTTATAGTCATTCAAAGTTTGAAACTCAAAACATGAACTGCACGTGCCTGAAACGTTTAAATTATAATTTATATTGAAAATATAAATTATATAAACAATTCTAAAAACCAATTTTATTTTCTAAAATTCCATGTTAATGAAGATGTTATCTTTATTTTCAGAAAGAATAAGAAAACAAAAATTTGTTCTTTTTGTCCGAAAAAAAGACAATTTTGCATAAAAGCCCAAATTTTGCCAAAATCGATTAAAATATTATTTTTATCAAAAATCAACATTTTAATTAAAAATTCATTTTCATGCAGTTCAATAAAATAAAATATTTATTTAGTTCAACGATTTTGTATAAAATTCATGTTTTCATGTAAAACATGAAAAAAAGAAATTTTGGTACAAAATTGCAAATCTAAATAACATTCATTTTACTGAAACAACAATAAAAATTATAAATTTAAATTTAAATATAAATTCTCAAGAATATAGAAATAAAGAATGAATTTTATTTACACAAGTTTACCCATCAATATTCATTCCACAATCAATGACATTCACAACGTATACATGAACAGAACTGCCAATAACTACATAAACATCCATCACCAATATCAATCATTCATCACCAATCCATATTCATGTACATACAAACATCAATAACACAAGAAAGATAATTTAATTTCATAAATTATAAAATAAAGAATCTCACAGATCGTTTTGAATTGCACATCTCGGCGTCGGAGATGGATTTGGCGAACAGCGGCGCAGGCGGAGCTGGGTGCTTCGGTGGCGCGGTGATGGGCTTCGCGCAGGGGGGTGCGTCGCAGTCGCGGTCGGCTCGGTAGACTGGGGCAGGCTGTGTCCGGCGGCCGAGCGGAGCGCCGGTGCGGCGACTTCATCAGCGCGATGGAGGGGGAGTAATGGAGGATTCCGCCATCGTTTCTTTTTTTTCGATTTTGATTGAGGCGACTAAAGAATAATTTGGAGAATTTGGGTTTGGAGAAATAAGGTGTAGGAAGTACTTATATAGATTAATTAATTATTCAATTAGCCCATTAAGGCCCGTAAAACCCCTTGTCCAATTTTAACATATTTAAATAATAACCTTTGTGTTATTATTCATATCAATTTTTTTTTTTTAGTTCTTTATATAAATATGCTATAGTGGATAGAGAAGGGATTTACAAAGAAAAGGAAAAAAACAAATAAAGAAAAAGGAAGATGAGAAATAAGGAGCAAGGAATTAATGTTGCATTGCTTTTCCATTTAAAACCATGAATGCATTTCTTTTGTTGCCTTGCACCTTTGAAAATTATATTGCCAAAATTTGATTCTAGAAATAATATTCCATTTGTCATTAATGCCGAAGGAAGGAATAAGAAGAAAGATTTTGAATTAGAAAACGTATCTGTAGGAACATGCATGAATTAAAAACAAAAGAAAATTAATGCACACTAATGAAAATAAGAAATAAAAAGAAACAATATTTGTAGTAACAATAATGCACGCATTAAATAAGGCCATTGAAAACATGTATTGGAATATAATTAAGAAAAAAAATGAAGAGGGAAGGTCATTGAAAACGTATGCAGCCATTAATATTTTAAAATTTATTAATTAACGATAGTCACACTTTGGATAGAAAAGGGAAGTATTAAAGACAACAATTTTTTTTCTTTTAGTCTAACAATGAAAAATTGTAACATAATGATATGTTTATCCAACACTACATATTATAACATAATGACATCTTTATCATAATTTATTTAGAGTCCACCTAATATTTTAGACCAACCTATTCAATGCTCATGCAAAAATAATTAAATATACACACATGGAGTAGATTTGCTTTTGGAGAGAGAAAAAGGGATGTTAGTTTAAGAATTAAGAATTCAAAAGTTGTAAGAGAAAATAAGCATCATGATTTTGGCTTTAAAGGCAAGGCTATAAGGCTGCAAATAATGTGAAATAACTTTTCATATGAAATGAATGTCACTAGTGTTTCTTGGTTCGTCCAATTTCGATTTAAAACTAATTTTATATAATTTCTCAAAGTTGGAAATTAAAATTTGGAATTACCATGAAATTTAAGTTCAGAATAGAATTAAAATAATAAACTTAATATTTCAGCCAATATTAATAAAATAATTTAATTAAAAATAGAATTTTTAATTTCTGACTCATTTTCTTAACAAAATTATTTAAAATAAAAATTTTAAATTGGCCCTAAATTGCGGGTTGTTACACGAATCATATATGCCAACGATAATTGAAGACGGAGCAAAGTGCAAGGGCTATTGTATAAGTCTTAGATAACAGTGCCTAAGATGGATGTACTGAATAGTGCCTTCGGTTTGTCCAGTCCCAGGACACCTTATATGGACGAAGATCTGACAGAGTATATCTGGTAGATCACGTAAGTTGATCGTTTCAAACGTATTTACGTTGGTGGCGGAGGAATTCGTTTCTCTTAGCTTATACCCATGGTATTTTTGGGGAAATCAATTTGTGATTTTACGGGTATGACGATGTGGCATTCAAAGTGAATGAATGAGTAATCTGTTGAAAGATACGTTATGACCTCCAACCTCACAACCGGGAAATGACAGAAATCGGGCAGGCAGCATGGCTATGTAGGTCGCACCTATTAGGGTGTATAATCACCTGATCTAGAGCTTCATTTACTTCTAAAAATCTATTGTTGATGCTGTCCCATTCGGGAAACGGTTGCTGATACCAACCGTTGGTGATATACATTCGATACACTCAAGCGAAATGAGTGGTCGGTCATGTGTGGTCGGGTTGCAAGATGTTCTTGTTGAACCCAGTGTATTCCTCTCTAGAGGTACACTAGCGAAAGGTGGTTCCATACCTTGCCATAGTTGGAAATTCACTACCCAATACGTGCTCGCGGTTTTGATTGTATACTATATATGTAGAACGTGAGATGAAAGCGTTTCTACTAGATGATTATTATATTGTGGTTGATAGACATTATTATAATATCAATGAGTTTTGATATAAAGATTAGTTTAGATTCTCATAAGGGAAAAACCCGTTCCGTTATACGGCGTGGTCATATGAGATATCGTTTAATGGCTCAAAACTGTTTTTAAACTGTTTTACTCATACCAATCCCATGACTGACCCGGAGTTTATTTGTTTTGTTTCCCTAAACTCTTGGGTGCCCAATTTTGTACGGGCAGTCAAGTAGTCAGGATTTTACAGATATACTTGGAGAGCTTGGAGCAGGAGGCTTCAAGATCATATAGCTATTGTTTATTGCCGTTGTGTTGCAAGTGCTGTACTTTGAAATGATATGTATATTCAAGTACATATTTATATTTCAAAGTTATGTTATATATATTATATGTTATTCGTTCCGCTGTGAGGTCCGTGTTACTCTGATGTTGTTGTCTTCTTCTTCTATTCTAAGTTTCTACCTTATCTATTCTCACCCTCTAATTTCTTTCATTAACTACCGGTATTTTTCGATGTTTGGTTAGTCGTCATTGAGTTTATGTTGATAACCAAAGTCGCTGAAAAACCGGGTCGTTACAGTTGGTATCAGAGCTTAAGGTTAAGTGAATTACCTTGGCTCTGTGGCGTGACTAAGTAGAGATGGGGTTAGCAATACCCTAGATTGAGTTTGAGTGTATATATACGAGAGAGCGTATTTGTTATTTAATATAAAGTGATTTTATATTGTGGAGATTTATTGGTTGAGTTGTTTATGTGTTCTGGTCGATCAGTTTGATCCACTGTATCGGTAGGAGTTTAAACACTTGAATACGATGAACTGTCATGGTATGTTTTGAAAAGAGTGTAAACGAAATAATTTTACCCAAATTATATTTTGATATAAAGGATTTATATTGAAATGAGTATATATATTGGATATATTGGTTATTATTATAATCGAGTAAGATTATAAATTAAATGGTTATAAATAACTAATCAGAATTCATATAAGTAAAGTATATGAAATAAGATGAATTAAATCTGAATTTAAATCAAAGTTGAAATTTAAAACCCTGGAATTTGAAAGGTGTTTGTAAATGGAGTTAAATTAAGTATATGAGAATTTTAAAATCCTGGGAGATTTCAAATTGTTTTACAAACATTGGAAGGATATTTTGAAATTAATCTCAAAGTGGAAATGTTAGAAATGGTTTTGAAAAGCGATATAGTATTGAACTCACTTCGAAAGCCGGAAATAGATTCCGATGATGATCATGACATCATCGGTGTTCAATTTCGAGTTGTAAGTGACGGATTACTACCAAAGATTTTGTTTTCAAATTGTTTTGAGGAAACAAGTTGTTTAGAAATTCTAAGGTTTTGAATTGGTATTATGATTTCAAATTGATTTGAAAGAAAAACCCAGGAATTTAAATTTTCTAGAATTTAAATTTAACTTGTAAAGTTAAGTAAGAGGAGATTGATAAAAGTATTTAAAATCTGGAATTGATCAGAGAATAATCTGAACTGGAATTGAGGGATTAGTTAAGAGTTCGGAAAATTTTGATTTGGGGTTAGAATGAAATTGGGCTTCGATATAAGCGAATAATTGTGTTGAGATTTGGTTGATTGAAATTGATTGGAAATCGATTGGTATAGATGGATATATGGTCTACAGGTATTGAGTAGGAGCAAGTGAAAGTGATATAATGATATACCCGACAAAAAGGTACAAGTTTATATTTCATATGAGTTTGGTGATTTATGAGCCGATTTGGCAAGCCGCTTGGCTGTTTGATTTTCTTTTGGGTTGGAGAAGGCCTAGAGAGGCGAGTTGTTGTTTTACTGATAGGGTTGTACAAAGGATATGGTGAAATTTTTCGAAAAGTTAAGGTGTTAGAAAATTTTCAGGATTTTCGAAAATTTTCGTTAATAAGAATAAATTAATATTTTATTTTAAGTTTATTGGTTCAGTTGAAACTGAAGTAAAGAAGTGAACAAATAAGTTCTAACCAGTCAATAGGGTTTGTTTTCTACCTTAGAAATTTCGAGGACGAAATTATTTTAAGTGGGGAAGAATGTAACGACCTGTATTTCTCGGTCGAATAATTAATTAATTTAATTATTTAAAATAATGGTTGGGTAATTTAAAGGTTTGTTTAATTAAATAATATTGAATATTTAATTTAAATAATAATTAAATAATATATTTTATTCAGAAATATCAGAATTAGTGGAATTCACAGTATTGTGTGAACTGGACAATTCAAAGTATATAATTCAGTTTAGAGTTGAATTATAATAACGAATATATTATCTAAATGAAGTTTGAACGTATAATTATATTATAATTAAAATCGAGCTTGAAATGGCGCTGCAGTTCGTAATTTGGCGATTTGAACTTCAACTGAATGTACAGGATTCGTTTTAAGCCGGATTTTTGTGAAATAAGAAACGTTGGGAGCTGGTGGAGTATATTTTTCTAGTGGAAGAGAAAAATCGGGATTTCGTCGTGTAGATTTTGATTTATGTCCAAATCAAAATTTAGAAAAGTCGTTGTGGAATTCCTTTATAATTTATTTATATTTATAAAAGGATTTTCATTATAAATCGAATATCGATTTAATCGGGATTTGAAATATCAAGTTAGAAATTCATAGAGGAATATTCTAGAGCTGTATGGTATTCCACTGTGAATATAGACGATAATATTTATTTTTAAATATTTAATTTAATTATATTTAAATATATTTATATATTTAAATGGGTTATTTAGAGCTTTAAAAATAGCCACTTTTGCAAACGACCTCGGAATTCGACGAAACCAATTTTGTTGGATCCGCAATATTTAATTATTAGTAGATTCCAAGTTTCGTGATTTATAGAGTCACTGTGTGGCCGTACGTGTTTTTAGAGTGAAAAACAGTCGATATTTTGACTGTTAAAAATACACTGTGTGAGCATACGAAGTCGGAATTCAACGAAACCAGTTTCGTTGGGTCCGCAATGTCGAACTCTAGCTACATGGCCAGTTTGGTGATTTTAGATATCGTATGTGGTCGCAGGGATTTTTAAGGACCAAAGACGAACTAAAAATCAATAGAATAAAATATAAAAATCAAATTAAAAATATCCTAATCTATTTCTGGTGGAAACTATGGCCACGCATCATCTGTTTACAGCCACAAACCTTACCTACCACTTCCATTATAAACACAGCACAAATTTCCATCCCTCCATCACAAAAACCGCAACAAGAAAAATCCTATATAAATCAAATAAATTTCTAAAAATCATCTCATATATATGCATGGAATCATCATTTGTTGCTCTTCAGTTCGATGCCCATTTTGTGGTGTGCGATGGAAATATCTGGGGTTCGATTTTCACCCAGTAAAGTTAGGGCTGAACGAAACGTGGAGGAGGAGCATCGATTTGGACTTCTGAGTTTGGATTTGGGATGTTCGGTGGAATCCGCACTTACTTGAATAATCTGGGAGGGTGCGGTGGGATATTGGGTTCCGCGACTTCCTACTGTCGTGGAAGATGGTGGACGACGGATTTGGTTCAGGTGGTGCGAGTTCATCAGTGTTGGGCGAAGGTATAGGTTTGTGGGGAGAGGGGCAATTCGGCGGAGAGTTTAAGGAGTTTAATGGAAAGTTGGGGTAATGGAGGTGCGTGTATTCCCTAAAGAAGGAGGAGTTCGTGGATTTGATTTCGGGAAGAAAGGGAAACACGGGTTGGGCTTGAGAAGGGTCATGGGCCGGGAAACAAAAGGTTAAGCCCCAATGAAGTTTAAAGTTTTGTTTTTATTTTAATTTAAAAGTGTATGAACTTCGTAACGTTGTATCTTCTACATACGATATCAGATTAACGAACCGTAAGTTGCGTTGGGATCGTATGGACAGGAGCAACATAATGGAATAGACCGCAAGTCAATTGGAGCAAGTTACAATTTATAGCAAAATAAATTGTCCGTCTGAATCAAATTGAGCGATGATTTTCGTTATTAACGATGATCGTCCAATGTGAGTAAAACTCACCAACTCTGAACAGTTATACTTTTATAACGTATACTTAGAACTGATAAATGATGACTGATTGTTGTGTGTTAACTGTTTGATTGGATTTTTTGTGTATTGATTGAAATCATAGATAACGATATATATATATATATATATAAATCGTTAATCGAATATTGATTCTATTTAACAGAATATTTTTTATTCGTGTTGTTTAACATCTACGATGCAGGGAAACATGTTGGAGGGACCCAACTGGGTTCCTCAATATTTATAATACTGTTATGTTCATGTATTGTAATATATGATGTGATATATAATCTGTTGTCGATTATGTGTGTTTGGACGATATTGGTCAACATGATTTGATATGTTAAGAACCCTAGCATACCGAAATGTTGAGAAGGGAATTTTCAAAATGAATATTGAAAATAAATTATTTATAAAATCAAAGGATTTTATAAAAGAGAAAATATCTATAAAATCAAAGAAGATTTTATAAAAGGAATTTATTTATAAATGGAATATTTATAAATAGGAAATCTTTTTTAATGGAATTATAAATAAAGGAAAATCTTTATAAAATGAAATAATTATAAAGGGAAATATTTATAAACTCATAAGTTATTAAATGAGATATTTATTTGTTAGATAAATAGGAGTTATTAAATGAGATATTTGTTTGTTAAATAAATAGGATATATACTAAATAAGTTATTTATTAGTAAATAAATAAGATAATCAAAGGGGATTATTTATAAAACAAATAGAGTTTTATAAAAGGGATTATTTATAAAACAAATAGAGTTTTATAAAGGGATTATTTATAAAACAAATAGAGTTTAATAAAGGGATTATTTATAAAACAAATAGAGTTTTATAAAGGGATTGTTTGTAAAACAAATATAGAGGAAGATATATGTAAAAGAAAGACATAAAGGAAAAAGATTTGTAAAACAAATGTGGAAAGAAAATAAATAGAATAAAGAATTATTTATTTAGAAAATAAATAAAATAAAGGATTATTTATTTAGAAAATAAATAGAATAAAGGATTATTTATTGGGAAATTAAATAGAGGAGTTAATCGAATCGAGTTAATCGAATCGAGTTAATCGAATCGAGTTAATCGAAAGGAGTTAATCCAACATAGTTAATCAAAAAGGAGTTAAAACAAAAATTAGAAACTGACTAGAGATTAATAAGTTGAATGTTTTTCTAAGTATCGATCTGATGTTGGTTTCGGCCTTCGGGGTTTATACTTAGGGAGTTGTTCTCTTGTTAGTTTATAGTTAGGGTCTGATAGATGTGGAAGAATAGTGATACGTAATTAAGCCAGGGAAATGTTTTCCAGTGTTAATAACGTATAATTTCTAAACATAGAAATGAGCAAACATATATATTTATATATGTTTGATGATTGATCGATAAAATTTCCATCTGGAAATAATATCGTTGTTTGCACACGTGTTTTTCTTTGATAGTTAAATCACAGACTATCAAAGTTTTGACCGTTAGTTAAAATGGAGAGACCGGTTGGATTATTTTCCAAAGAACCACTCTGTATTGGCATAAGCGTTGCGAATCATATATGCCAAAGATAATTGAAGACGGAGCAAAGTGCAAGGGCTATTGTATAAGTCTTAGATAACAGTGCCTAAGATGGATGTACTGAATAGTGCCTTCGGTTTGTCCAGTCCCAGGACAACTTGTATGGACGAAGGTCTGACAGAGTATATCTGGTAGATCATGTAAGTTGATCATTTCAAACGTATTTACGTTGGTGGCGGAGGAATTCGTTTCTCTTAGCTTATACCCATGGTATTTTTGGGGAAATCAATTTGTGATTTGACGGGTATGACGATGTGGCATTCAAAGTGAATGAACAAGTAATCTGTTGAAAGATACGTTATGACCTCCAACCTCACAACCGGGAAATGACAGAAATCGGGCAGGCAGCATGGCTATGTAGGTAGCACCTATTAGGGTGTATAATCACCTGATCTAGAGCTTCATTTACTTCTAAAAATCTATTGTTGATGTTGTCCCATTCGGGAAACGGTTGCTGATCCCAACCGTTGGTGATATACATTCGATACACTCAAGCGAAATGAGTGGTCGGTCATGTGTGGCTGGGTTGCAAGATGTTCTTGTTGAACCCAGTGTATTCCTCTCTAGATGTACACTAGCGTAAGGTGGTTCCATACCTTTTCATAGTTGGAAATCCATTACCCAATACGTGCTCGCGGTTTTGATTGTATACTATATATGTAGAACGTGAGATGAAAGCGTTTCTACTAAATGATTATTATATTGTGGTTGATCGACATTATTATAATATCAATGAGTTTTGATATAAAGATTAGTTTAGATTCTCATAAGGGAAAAACCCGTTCCGTTATACGGCGTGGTCATATGAGATATCGTTTAATGGCTCAAAACTGTTTTTAAACTGTTTTACTCATACCAGTCCCATGACTGACCCGGAGTTTATTTGTTTTGTTTCCCTAAACTCTTGATTGCCCAATTTTGTACGGGCAGTCAAGTAGTCAGGATTTTACAGATATACTTGGAGAGCTTGGAGCAGGAGGCTTCAAGATCATATAGTTATTGTTTATTTCCGCTGTGTTGTAAGTGCTGTACTTTGAAATGATATGTATATTCAAGTACAGATTTATATTTCAAAGTTATGTTATATATATTATATGTTATTCTTTCCGATGTGAGGTCCGTGTTACTCTTATGTTGTTGTTGTCTTCTTCTTCTTCTATTCTAAGTTTCTACCTTATCTATTCTCACCCTCTAATTTCTTTCATTAACTACCGGTATTTTTCGATGTTTGGTTAGTCGTCATTGAGTTTATGTCGATAGCCAAAGTCGCTGAAAAATCGGGTCGTTACACATGGGTAACATGTAAGACATAACTGATATGCACTTAACCAAGATAAAGCATGTAATAAGGCATGAGGATGATATAAGAGTTAAGTGTGGGAAAAACCTTGTGGGGACCAAGCGTAGGTGGGAGGCTTGTGTCGGATGGGGGACCCTTTTCAGACCAGTAGCCTTTTAAGTATCTTTGTGAGCTCGACCCAAGTCGAGGACGGGACACGTATACTGGGTTTGATTGTAAGAGGTCAAAACGGGTTAGCGGTGGCAACGCAAGTCCAACGGGGTCATGTGTGTGCGTGGGCCCGAGCTGGTAGGTAATACGTTGTTGCATCGTGTAGGTATAAGTCGTGCATCTTTGGTGGTATCGGGTTGCCACCTTGGGGAGTGATACACCACACTGTGGGGCCAGCACGGGTATCTACGAGTTAGGGAGCCGATCGAATGGGGAGGGTAGTGGGTACCACTAGTGGAGATAGGAGCATGCGGCACCTATGACGGCAGCTAGGGGTACACGAAACTACCATCATTGTTATTATTAGTATGTTTAGTAATGGGGTACATCTAGTGGTGATAGGTACACGTTGGTGGCCTATGATAGCAACTAGAGATGCATAATCAAAAGGGGAAGATATTGGGTATATCTAGTAGTGATAGGTACACGTCAGTTACCTATGAGGGCAGCTAGAAGTACACGAGGCTATCATCATTCTATTTAGTCAAAAAAGGATCCTCTTTTAGTGTGAAACTAGTAGAAGTGCAGTGTAAACAAGTAATGTGGTGTAACTTAGTAATGGTGCAGTGAAAACGATGTTTAAGTGCGGTGCATACGAAATACATATTGGTTGAGTCGGATAATTCTTTGGGTGCTAGTCTGATGTTGATTTCGGTCTTCGGGGCTAGTACTTGGAGAGTTGTTCTCTTAACCAAGGTGTAGGATTGTCTTAGTACTTAGGGACGAAATCATCTTGTCCATCTATTTATCTTACCTTATCTATGTTACAGTCGTATCATGATGCATGTTTATGTCTTGTTCTATTACTTTACCTATTGTTTGTTAAAATCACTGGACTCGCCAGACTTTATGTCTGACCCATTTTGTTTCCACCTCTTTTCCTTCCTTTCCCCCCCTCAGGTTCACAGGGAAGGAATGCAACATCTTAGAGCAGATTTCTTTCTGTTGCTTGAAGAGAGTAGATGTATTGTTTTGGACTCTCTCATCTTTATGGCTTTGCTTATGCTCAGTGGGGATTTATACATTTATGTTATTTAGGTTTTTGCTTCTTTATGTATCAAGGAGTTTTTGGAAAAGATTATTGATCCTGTTGTAATGCTTTTGAGTACTTTGGAGACCACTGATGTAAACTTGTTTTTGAATTATGACTATGAAACAAACTTTTATCTTCCGCTGTGTATTTATTTATTTATTCTTGTAATTTATCTGTTCTATACAACAATAACGCTTCATGGACATTGATGCATTCCCTTTGTGAGTGACATTAATGGACGTGGGGTGTTACACGTGGTATCAGAGCTATGGTTACAAGAAAGATAAAAAGTTTTGAAAAATGTTTTCAAAAGTATTATTTTCCTAGAAAGTATTTTCAAAAACTTGTTTTAAAGAAGCTATTTTCAAGGGAAACGTTTATTTTAAAAGAGCGTAATCCCCGCAAGCCATACATCTTCCTTTCGCTTCCTTTTTTTGAATCTTTTTCTTTTCAACATGTCTGGGGAACCTTGTATACCTGAGGGCGTTCAAGTACCGGATTGGTTTCGTAGGTATCTTAAGGCTACAGCACCAACCAGGAGCCAAGGAAATGTCTCTTCCCCAGTTGCAGCCATCGCTCCCACACCATCCCAAGTGGGTGATATCTCTAGGAAGAAGTATGGTAGTTGTGGACGCAAAAGTAAATTGGCCAAGAATTGCAAAAAACCAAGGAAAAAGGCATTGATATCGTTGTGGAAAAGCAGGCCACATAAGGAAGGATTGTAAGAAGAAGAAGGAGCAAGGTTGTTTTCTATGTGGTGAGGCAGGACATAGGATTAAAGATTGCCCGAGGAAACAAGGACAGGACCAAGGGGCAGGATCTTCTGAGGGGAAGATGTAAATTCTCATGATGAGTGTACCAAATAGAGGTAGAAAATTTTTGATTTCCCTTTTTGATCAGCTGGTTCGAACTTTATTTGTTTCTGGCACCTCACATTCATTTATTTCTGCTTTGTTAGTTGAAACACTGCACCTAAATACTAGTCTTATTGGAGATCCCATTGTAGTCTCAAATCCTATTGGTGGTTCGGCTCATTTATTGATGATTTGTCGGGATTTGAGAGTGTCTATCTTGGGCGTTGGGTTTGAATGCAATGCCTTTGTTCTTTGGTTCATGGGCTATGGGTTGATTCTAGAGATGGATTGGCTAGCCAGATATGGTGTCATCTTAGACCGTGAACGAAGGGTAGTTAAATTGTTGACTCGTAATAAGAAGACCCTTGATATTTCTTGTGATCCGAAAGGGTCTATCATGTTTAGTTTCCTATAATCATTCGAAAATCTGAAATCTGCATATGTGGTCTGTAAGTGATCGGAGGTTCTTGACATGGTTAGGCACTAACCTCGAGTAATGGGGTGGATTTCCAGTTTTGACATTGCCTAATGGGTATAAAGTATTTGTTTCCTCAAAAAAGACTTGAACTTAAGGCAGCAAAGGTGGACGGAAATTCTTGGCGTCCTATGATTTCGAGATAGCATATACCCCTGGCAAGGGTAACGTTGGGGTGAATGCCTTGGGTAGGAAAAGGTTGAGCTTGAGTCCTTCGTTTGTTGAGCAGAGAAGTTTAGATTTCATTTCCACCTTTGATTTTAGACCATTTATTGATTATGTACCAGGTTTGCTAGCATCCTTAGAGGTCAGACCTACGCTTTTGGGACGGATTGGAAGGGCACAGCCAAGTGACCCACAGTTGGTTGAGTTAGTTGAGAAGCTCATAAGGGGGAAGTCATTGAGCCGTCTCAGTAGGTATACCCTAGATGATAAGGGTTGGTTGCGTAGGGACGGTAGACTTTGTGTACCACGGGACGAGGGCTTGAGGAAGACCATTCTTGATGATGCACATCGTTAGAAGATGACCATTCATCCCGGTGGGGACAAGATGTACAACGACATGAAGCGGGTTTTCTTTTGGGCCAATATGAAGAGGGGTGTGGCCGAGTATGTCGCTAAATGCTTGGTGTGCTAACAAGCAAAAGCGGAGCAAAAGAAACTCGATGGGTTGCTACACCCATTGGAGGTTCCAATATTTTGCATTATTTGCATCTGCTCCAATGTGGAGGCAAATGCAATGGACGCAAATGTTAAAATATTTTTGCTTCCGCTGTTCGACAGACGCAAATTTGATATATTTGCGTCTGTTATAGAGTAATATGACGCAAATACTAATGCATTTGCTTCTAATGTACTATTGCAGCAGATGCAAATTTGATATATTTGCATCTGTTATAGCATACATGAGACGCAAATATTAATGCATTTGCGTCTGCCTTACTATTACGGTAGATGCAAATTGCTGTGTATGGTAGTTTTACCCTTCGGTGCATTTGCATCTATTTTACTACTCCAACACATGCATATTTCTTTTAAAAAATAAAATAAAAAGCCTTTTAGGCTTGCCATAACATATGCATACTTATCCCTTACAGTCACCTCTTTATATAAATGCAATCTCTTTAAACTTCCCAATAGTAAAAGAACACTGGAGATATATACTCATATTAACATGCTCATCTAGAATATTACTTTATAAATGATACACGACATGGTATTTAACAATTAGAAAACATTAAGTGCGTGGCTCAATAACATTCACGTCCACTAATGAATTACAAAAGAAATTCTTGAATAGACTGGTTCTTAAAAGATTATACAACATAACCTCATGTATCATTTACCTACTAGCTCGCCAAGATGCATTGAAACTAAATTCAGCTGTGCTTTATTTCATGAAGACGGTTCACTGCCTTCCTTGATCTTACAATGTCCTTAGCAAGAACCTAAATTTAAAGAAAACAGATAACCGTTATATAAATGGCTTCATCTTATGAACAGTAAGCAAGAATATTGTTTCTGGTAAATAGAGTAGAGAGGATGCTTCAGCCAAATCCTGATATAAGATATATTACACCAATTCGAACTGCAATATAGCATTATAAAATTATAAGTACATTTTTACATACGCGCATATCCAATTCTGGCAAATATCTATGAGGACAAACTCTAAGAAATCCATACTGACTGCATTCTCCCAATAAAACTATCAAAAATCTAAATGGAGTTATGCAACACCAAGATTGAAACGCTTAATACTTGATACATCTCCATCAACTCTGCATTATTCATTTTTAAAAAAAAAATCCATCTGTGTGCATCAATCCTTCACTGTCCAGTTTAAAAAATGAATCTGCGATGGTAAACAAATTTGTGCGGGGACAATAAAATAACAGGAGAAATAGATTTGATAGAACCATTTTCCTGCTTCCAGTTAGAATTATATTGGATTGTATATGTGTCATATATTATAATGTGTCTTTAGTTGGTTGTAATTATGATATCATAAATCAACGGTACTGTGTTTTGTGATTTTTATGTTCATTTTAGTTTGAGGCAACCTTTTTAGTTGCAAATAACCTTGAATGAAGTGAGGATCCTTTGATATACGGTATCAAGTTCTGATTTTGAATAAGTGTTGATAGTCAATAAGTATTATAGATTTCATTCTACTTACTGTTTTCTTTACAGGTATCATTTAGGATAATTTGTGGTACAATATCAGGAATGTCTATCGATCAAATGCTTTTCAAACTTAAATGTTATTTGTCAACTTACTTGGAGCAAAATTCATCATATGTAATTGGACAAACAAAAGTAATTTCGGATATAGGATTTACGATTTGAATCCCCTTTTCAAAATATTGATTGGACCTGTGAAGGTTCTATCCTGGAACAAAGTAAAATTGTTTTTATTTATCAGCAAAACCGATAACCATTTCAAATGTTTATACATTACAAGTATGCAAAATAGGTTAGCACGTGCATATAGACATAATCATGCACTTCAGTTTAGAGCATGAAAAAAATGACGCTGATTATACTAAGAGAGAAAAATATAGAGTTCCTTTTCATAATCAAGCATTCTATCAAGCATTCTACATTCCCATAAGCTTACAATCTGTAGATCAGATGCATACTTTTATTAAAATTGATTGTTCATGAACCAACTCCTGACCGCTATAAAAAGATTCAAATCGATGCTACCATGTCCAATTCAGTTTTACAGCTTTTCCAATTAGTTTATTTTATTTTTTTGTTTGGTTTTATACCTTGATGTTGTAAGCTGATAATGTTTGTTTGATCTGTACGTTATTGAGCTCAACTAAATGAATCTGCCAAGTGGGAAAATATAATCAACATGATATAATGTTGCAGTCATGTTTATGAATGAAGAAAGTCTACAGGCTTAACAATTAAATGTTTTTCCAGATAATTTTATTTATTTATTTATCTTTTAACTTTTTAATTTTAACATATATCTAGTCACTACCTTAAACATTCGGAGAAACTCCATGATTTAAGTTGTTGTCATTAATACTTTGATGTACCTGATCTCCTCAATTTATTTTCCTTAGATTTGGCTAAGAACAGCCTGAGAAGAGAGCTATTCATATTGGTCTAGATTTTTGCAATATAAATTGACCATGTACACATCTATCTATTACTTAAACAAGAAAGCAGGATATCAACAACGCTTACATGTCCTCACCTCTATCCGTTATTTTGAAATACTACGGTCTGCTGGTTTTAACACTTTTTTTTCTGTCGGTTACCCATTACCTACCCAGTTTCTTCAACCGATGAAATCCAACCACGTCTGTCTATTCGGTTTTCTCCCCAAATTTTCCCTCTCTGTCTGAATTTCCTAATCTGCATCAACTCTTCATACAGACTATCTGCCCACATCTTCATCTTTGTCCTGGTGATCATCTTTAAGTCCTTAATTTTGGCTTCAATACTGGGTTGCTGTACAGGTAATTTAACCTCTATTCCATGTTCTTGCTAATTATTTGTTCCACTATCTTCCGTAATCTTATCCCTGCCATGTACTGCAGTCACAAAATCTCATTTTATTTTTCTTCTCCGTTTTTTGCCAACGTACTTTCCTATTTAATCCCTCTTTGTTCCTATTTCAGTTAGCTATAATCTGCACCAACTGCCAGCCTGTGGTTTGCTATGAATTTATATTGCAACTACTGCAGACATATCGGTATGGGATGACTTATTTTGACTGTCCTATTGAATATTTGTGTTTTTCTTAAAAAATATATTTCCTTGAACTGTTATTTTAGTATATAGTGTATTGTATGCGTATAGTTGGTTAATGAAAAATTTACACTTTTACTTTCAAGAAAAATTTTATGCTATCACAATGGAAAAAAAAATAGTTCCATTTATTTCTTTTACGTACTCTGCATTCTTATGTGAATAAATGTAGTATAATTTGTGAATTTGATTCCAATATATGCATAGTTTTCAAAACCGTATCGTTAGTCGAACCGAGATCGATGGTCGGAAGGTTTGATGCTTAAACCGTTTAGATCGTGAAATCTGCGACCATTATAATTTTTATTACTCATAGTGTAAGTATATAAAATTATCCAAGAGTATAACTAACTTTTAACCTAATTATAATCCATACTGTAATGAAAAGATTTTCTTAATGGAATTATCATTAGATTTGCTAAATAAAATGTTTTGTTTAACAGCTAACACTAATATGTGTTTCGTTACTCAAGGGAAATTCAGTTATCACTTACAAATACAAACTGAATACAATTTACTGATGGCAATCTGATGCATATAGGGTATATTCTGTAGTTTTATTATTGTTGCACTTCATCAGCTCACCAACCTATAGCTTAGTACATGCTCAGCAAAAAAACATGTTTTGGAAATTCTAAAATGCATTTTATTCATGTCCCTAATCGGTTGAATGCGAATAAGATTTTAATTGTATTGATATAAAGTAACGGTGTTTGAGGCGAAAAAATCATGGCTGACATTAAAGATTTTCATTGTGCTGCTTACTTGGTAAAGGCCTGCTTAAAAATTTAAACTTTTCATACATTATGTATTTTATGGAAATAAAAACATGTTTTTGACGGTTTAGCCATGCCTTTCACAGTTGGATAAAGCGCGGCTTCTTTGAATTCCATGCCATATTGTCATGTGGTTCAAGGTTTTTGGGTTGGACTATCGGCCCGGTCCGGTCATGAAACCAGTGGATATACCTTGTAGGGTTTCTTATTAATATTACGACCTGTATTGTTGTTCGTAGTCCTTTGTTTATGTCTTCTTTTAATAATTCAGCAACTCTATATCATCCAACGAACTTCATGTCTCACTGCTCCAGGTACCACCAACGCAAAATGAGATTTACACTTGGTTTGATTGTAGGGAAATATAATTTACAACAACAGCAGCGTTGTAGAAGGTAGGAAAAAAGTGCATTTCTATTTGACTCGAGCTTGATAGAGGAATAACTTTTTAGGTGAATAAATAAATTTGATATGAAGTTCTTTATTACATATATTATTGCAAATTCTGTTTGGTATCGTTATAAACTGCAAATTGGATTCTAAAATACCTTTTCAACTGTTTATGACTGTGCCATAATATGTGCTGGTTCCAATAAGCAATGGATGTTTAATTTTTGGTGCTTTTAGTTGAAAAGAAGAGAGTATTATAAATGCTTAGTAACTTTTTCAATTAGATTCGCTAATTATATCGACGGATGAATCTGCCTTTGGATTTTGAATCGTTGCTTAATCCTTGATTTGTGATGTTGGAAATTAAAATTATAAGGACATGTCGTTTAGCACTATTAATTTACATGCCTTCCTCGATGTCTGTTCAGCACCAAGGATGTGTCCGATATAATAAGAAAATGTCACGGTGATATGGGTAAAAATGTTATTACGTATGAAATCATATCCATATAACTAATATTATAACCATGATGATTTGTACTTCTATGTAATATTTTTTTAAAGGGAGATCATGTATGCATACATTCATACATGCAATGTTTATTTAGTGACAGTGTCTTTATATAACTTCCATTTTTCCCCTCCTACGTTTCACCTGAATATATATGTATAGATCTTCATTTTTCCCATTAATCTTCATGAATTGTCATATGTAATCTCTGCTCCTTGAACAATTAGCCACGAACATTCTCTGGTCCTTGAACAGTGAGTTTCTTCTGTTCTGTTCAACTAGCCATGCAAACATAATGAAACATACATGATATCCACCAATTGGAAGAAAAAGGTGACCAAAAAATTTTCATACCAAGATGTTGACAGTTACCATACAATAGGTGGAAGAAGAGGTATAACCATAATGAACAATGAATGCTGTGTCTTATTCTACGCTCTAGCTGTTTTTACTTTCCTAAGTTGCCATCCGCTAACTTCCCATGCATACTGTCCTCCGTTTCGTCCTGAACACACTGGTCATACATAACTTCTACGAAGATATTTAAAACTCAAACTTATAGCAAGAACTTGCTTCCACAAACTTCCCGTTTGCGAAGCATGGTCCTCAATCTAGTTTTCATTTAATTCTCATCTTATTAACGAGCCTTTCACAATTTTAGGCTCTATACACATGCCTAATGTTTTTTTTTTTGAAAAGCCACATGCCTAATGTAAATATTTATTAGAAAGATGTAATTAAATAAATTATAATGTTCAACTAATCAAGTATGCTTAATTTAATTTGTAGGTGTTTGCTGGAAAAGCATTGTCCCAGTATTGATCTTTGGAGTGCTGGGTGTATATTAGCAGAACTTTTGGCAGGGAAACCTATAATGCTTGGTCGAACGGAGGTGATAATGTTCCTCCCTGTCTATTACTGCACTTTTTCCAGTTTGAAATTGCTTACTTGTTTTTGATCCCATTCCTCTTGTTTCATCTCCAAGTTATGCTTATTTGCATTGCTTAAGTGCATGGAATATCACAACCAGATTATATCAAAGTGGTATTATGTAGCTGTATTAGGACCGACTATAGATGGATATGATGTCATCTGGGATATATACGTTTCGGAGTAAACTTTTTTTTTCAGTCACTGTAGTCTTACTAAAAACAAGCTAAGGCGAGATCTTTTGAGAAGCGCAAGAGGCATTTTCTTTTCTCTGTGTGTGTTTGTTGGGGTGTGGTAGAGGTGGTTGTTGTTTTGGGGGTGTGGAAGAGGCATTTTCTTTTTCTCAATGTATTATTACAAATATGACATTACATGAATTATGATAATGGAAGCGTGAGAGAAAAAGACTGACATGATGAATATGAAGCCAGCGGACTGGAACTGCAGGCCGTGCCAGCACCTCAATTTCAGCCGAAGGGAGTCGTGCCAGAGATAGGGGGACCCACGCTCGATATATACTGACTTTGGGGCAGTCGGTAGCTCCTCCTCCTACGGTTTCATGCCTGGCTCAGACGTCAGGCTTGGCGACTGGCACTGCCAGTGCGGGACCCATAACTTTGCTAGCATATCCAACCGCTTCAAGTGTAATGCTTTCAAAGATGAGTGTGCTCATGTTAACTGTGGTGGAGGCTTTGATGTTTCCGATATTTCAAGGTTGAGGAGATTTTTCCTTGGCGGTGCTGGCCGCAGCGGGTGGAAGTCTGGCTATTGGATTTGTACCCGGTAATTCTTTTACTATACACACACACAAAAAGTTAGAAAAGAAGCACACATGTGTGCGTTATATCTCACTTGTTAGACCTTCCCTGATTTCAATGTGATATAAAACTAAAAAATAATCTAATGGTCCGTGTTAAATTTTGTGTTTATTTTATGTCTTAATAGCAACTCCTATTTGTATGAAACAAGCTTATGCGTATAAACTTTAAGTATGCAGCGGACCCCAACATCTATTTGAGGCAAACAACAAAGTCGATAGGATGAGAGATTTGAATATGTGATCTTTGATTTGTTAGTTTTGATTCTTACCTATTGAAAACAAATAATATATAATTGTGAAATCAATGCAGTTTATTACAAGTTTTTTTCATGTTGATGTGATTAACGTGTTTTTGTTTAACTTCATAAATGAATTCACATGCAAAACTCTAATATGTAATGAATGTAAGGAAGAGAGCTTGTTTTGCTTGATGCATCTTGTGTATATGATGGGTCATTCTATATATTATCCTCATTAATTATAATCTAGTACTGCACATACTCTTTAGTTCACATGAAGGACCCTTATGTCCAATTAATCGGACCCATATGCATATACAATGAATATGTAAAATTCGTTTTGTCCCTAATCATCTATCTATATAAAAGGAAAGTAGTTGTTAGCCAAAGAGACGTTCCGTTAGTTTTATTGCCATTTAGAAAACTGAGAAGGGTCACACCAGGAATTCAACATGGACATGACAGGAGTATCGATGACCATGCCGTGAATAATACTGGAAGGTCTGCAATGACAACAGGTCCAAGTGGAGATATGCCAATGTCTATAGACACTGTGGCTTTACTTGGCTCAAGACCACCTCCAAGGCCAACATTGTGGCTTTACGCTGAATATGCTCAAGTGCCTGTTACAAGGTCTTTCACTTTCAATTTTTCATGCATTTTAGACATACCGTGCACTACCTTGTTACACATAACACCCGGGATTACATTTCCATGTTGAGATTGGCAAACATTAATTTCACCTTCCTCAAACTCCTCATCCTCACAGACTCGACGGATATTAAAGGAATTGGAAGTTTTGAGAGACGATTGATTTTGCAACTTTTCCAGAGTTGAATCTTGAGTGATAGTGGTAGTACTTTTCAGACTAGTTATGTCACCAACATTAGTGATGCTATTACCTCCTCCTGGCTCAACCTGCTCTTTATGTTTGTTTTTCCTACCAACTGTTACCCTCTGCCACATACCTTCTTACTTCTCTTGTCATTCCACTAATATTAAAACTTAAATTCGATACTGATATTGTTATGATTTTTGCAGAGGTAACAAGATGTGTCTACTTCTATCATCTTAATGTACACTGCAGTCCCCTTTATTGGTTTAAAGAATTCGAAAGAAGAAGAGAGAAGAACAGAGAAGGGAATTTGAAGGAGGTGGACATAACTTTCATTGTGAAATTGAAAGGCTAAAAGCTTTACTGGCTGAAGGGCGAGTGTTTTGTGATTTACCAGCTTTAGCTGATAGAGATAGCATACTTATAATGGATACATGTCTTGAAAATTCTATTATTTGTCAACCTCAGCAAAGATATCTTCATTGGAGAATTTTTGGTGGATTCCTAATGCATACAGCATTTGAGTTGGCATTTTCTACTGCTTATGCATTTGTTGGTCAGACGCCTTGCTTTCTTGAAGTAGACTTGAACATTAGGGCGTGGTTCTCTTTTTCTTGGGTAAATAGATAATGCACGATGAGTATACATTAATTTAGGTTATTTGTTCATAATTTGTTTGAATTTATCTATATTTACAATTGTCTGCAAATAAAATGTCCGCCTGGATGATATTTAGGTAACTGTATGTTTTTCTTGATGCATCCTGTATATATGATGGGTCACTCTATATATTATCCTCATTAATTATAATATAGTACTGCACACACTTTTTAGCTGACATGAACGGCCCTTATGTCCAGTTAATCAAGCCCATATGCATACACGATGAATATGTAAAATTCATAACGTCTCTCATCTTCTATCTACATGAAAGGAAAGTAGTTGTATGGCTCAATTTATCTTGTTTTGTGTACAAGTTTCCATACTACAAGCATTTTATTACAAGTACATAGCAACTCCTTGTCAAGGGCTTCTGAATTAAAATTAGGTACAATTTTAAAATGAAGCAGGTTGCACCTTTCTTGTTATAACCCACCCAACCTTGACTTATGCGTGTTGCCATCGGTTTCACCCAATCTCATACCATAGATGCAACTAGGATTTTACTTCAAACTGGGATAGCTGAAAATGAATTATTAGAAACCAAAATAAGAAGAAACATACAATTACTGTGAAACTTATCTTATAATATTGGAAAATCAAATATGTACCTTTTTGGTGTTTATTTTTATCTACTTATTTATTAGCATGGAAAATGGAATAAGGACACATGTTACTAGCTTATTAAACAATGATTTGAATTTTTTTGTCTCCTTCTAAACAAGAACACATTTTCTAGATTATGTTGGAGTTCCATGCTCGAATTGCCCCAAAATTTAATCTAAAGTATTTCAAAGACCTTTGCCTTTCGACATCTTAGCACGGGGAAAAGGTTATATATGGTACATTTACAGGTCCTTTTTCATTTCTAAATTCTCTTTATTTTGTCTACTTCAATAGTTTTACATATTTAATTCATAACTTTAGTTTTATCAATGCATCTAAATCTTCTGCATATAAAAGATTTCTTATTTCCAGTTATTACTCATGAATATAATGAAAAGTAGGTCATGCGCATCACCTATTTAACCTTTTTTTTGGGAATCGTGTTTCAGGTCATGTGTCGTATTATTTGTTAAGTTACGCGTATTCAGTTGAAAAATGGTATTAAGGTTCAAAGTTTTGATGGAATGCCTTTCATAAACCAATATAAATCTATAAAACGATAGAAATAGATTTGCCATGACTACCTGTGTATAGCAGTAATGTATATGCTTCTGTTTATTGATTTAAAAAATATATTAAATATTGTGCTAATCTTAAGGAATGTTGAATGTCTATTCAATATACTAGGCTAGAGAAACTGGGAGCTCTTAACTGGGATAAAGTAGCGCGTGAGCATGAAGGATGGCAGCTTGTTACGTGTATCTGGCTTCATGCTGGGGTTATTCATTTAGTGCCAAATATGCTAAGCTTGGTTTTCATTGCTGTCCGACTTGAGCAGCAATTTGGGTTTAGTATGCTTTATTCTTATTACTAGTCTCATTTCTGCCACTTTTTTTTTATGCATCATAAGATATAATTATTATGAAGTTATTAAGCCTGCACATTGTTGGATTCTCGGCAACACTGAATTTGAATATATGAGCTTGCTGAAATGGCTTTACATTGGCCATTGTTTGGTTTAAATCAAGGTTCGAAATCCCGCTTTCCGTTTTCGTTCCGGTCTTTAAGACATTTTCATATTTCGATTCCGTTCCGGAAATTCCGGAATTTCCGCTTTGATTCCGGTGTGCAAGTTCCGATTCTACTTTTTATCAATAGGATTAACTAATATAATTCTTACATGCAAATAACTAAAAAATATAAACGTTATGTCAATTTTAAGTAAAATCATTTTATAATAATCTAGCAGCAATTGTTTTGAGCTAACTGGTCCGCAATAATTTTCATTAGCAGCCCATCATTCATTTTCTTTACCAAATAATCATAGCCCAAAACGCAGGTGATATATGAACAGTCAGACCAAAACTTTAACAGCCCAATCCAGTTCTAACTTCAGATCCAGAATTTGCTTCTTTCCTGCTCTTCCCCAAATTCTGTCTGATTCACTAATAACCCTAGATTAATCGCGAAAGGAAAATTTTGATGAGAACGATGCTCAGAAACAAGCCGCATCTCTCTCTTTCCAGCTATGCTTCAATCCCTATCACCGCCTCCATTGTCATAGGTATTGCAGACGGATAACTTCTGTATTTCACACCCAACGTCCGGAACCGGATTTCGAGACGAATTCCGTCCCGGTCATCGCCGGAACCGGACCGAAATGGTCGGAATTCCGGCGTGTCGGACGGAATCTCGAACCATGGTATTAACACTTAGCCAAGAATAGGTTCAACATCTTAGTTTATATTTTACTAGGGTTAATAAAATACCTAGGATGCAGGCTTTCCATAAGCCCTGCTTAGGACGATAAACATGGTCGGACCGGCCTTCATGAAAGACATTACAAATTGTAAAGGCTAGGAACACCTCACAAGAGTCATAAAAACTAATTGCTGAGATAATAACTTTAATTCAACGAACTACTTATGATGGTTTAAAAATGTACTAAATTTTGTTGTGAAAATTGCCTTATGCTTAATAGGATGCATAATCCCAACCCAAAGCTGTAATTCAGTGTTTAGTCTTCCCATTGAGAATTTTTGTATGGTTGTATTACTCTCGGTTCAAACACCCTTAATGAATTTCTTTGAATATCAATAAAAGTACAAAACTTCCATTTTTTATCATCTTCTATCCTTGCAAATAAAATCCCAATCAATTCATTTATCCTGCTTCTCCTGCCTTGAACATCAACATGCATTCCCTTTTGTAAAAGCTTGGTTTTGATATGCAAAGCCATCTCAGTTTATATTCATCAACGGTACATCTTCATGAATCAAATTATCTCACAAGTTACTAGATGCTTGAAAAATGTTCTGCGTTTTAAAGACCTGAGATGCATAGTTTTTTATTTCTATCCCCCATTACATTGCATACAAATTTTATATTACCCAGATTACTATGGTTGGCGCCATACAAAACGATTAACTATCAAGCAACAAAACAACTCCTACCATAACAGCTGATTAAGACATCAAAAATTTGCCATATGCTTTTTATACAGCAGTCTTGAAAATTTGCAGTATGCTTTGTATACATTAATGTAAAAATCCATTTACATCAACCGCGAAAGCAATATATTTATTTAATTTAGTTGAATAGTAACTAATTTTTAATATCATAACAATACAAAGTAATAGGCATGCAGATGCATTGGCATACATAAAAAGCTTTACTAAGTAGCATTCAATCCAAAGAATGCATATTTAAAGTTGAAGGAAGTTTTTCAAGAAGCGAAATGAAGCAAATTTCATGCATATACACCAATGCTACTTTAGGTTCATATTAGGCGGCCAACGTATTGTATAAATTGTGAAGAATGGGCAAGCTTGAACATAAGATAAGAAAACTAATTTGTAAAACACAAGTACTACAAAAATAATTAACAATAACATGAGATTTCATTTAGAAAAGACAACATTATACTATTTGATAGCAAGCATCTAAGATCAGCGATCCAAATGGAACTATCGTATAATTTGAACCTTTGTTACAAATGCCTAAAAGCTAGTTTAAATGTCACCCGTGGTTGTTGTTCGCAGTCCTATATTGATTTAGTTATGTCAAAAAAGCTTCGCTTGATCTCATAAAATTATTAAGATTTTATCATTTTGATGCAGGTTTTAGATTGTGAATTCTAATCATGTATATCAATAAATTTAGTGTCTGGGTAAGCTTACACATCATGGAATTATGCGGACAGCAGAGTATATTGATAGCAAGGCAACCATGTAAACATACTGAACATATAATTTTGAAGAAAAAAAATAGCAGTACCTTGTAAGCCAAATTTGACAGAGACTATGGCAAGAATTAGAAGCGGAGGTAAAGCAGGAGCGACATTAACAGTAGAAAGAGGCGAAAGAAAAGGAAAAAGAGGAAGCAGACCGATTCACCGCTGGTTGACGTTTATCATGATTTGGGTGTTACAGGATAAGCGATTCATGAAATCGAAGGTCGAAGAAAAAATGAACGGAACTGGGGAAGAAGTAGGCGGAATCGGGGAAGAAGCTAAGCAATGGCTGAAGCAATTTTCACCATGATTATAAGCTTACGTGAGACCTTCTTTAGGGAAATAAGGAAAAGGAAATTGGATTGAATTTAGGGTTTGAAATTTTCGTTAGTTGGTTTAGAAAAGTGCGCGAGTATCTTGGTTTTATACAGCAGTGACTTGCGTCTAATGGTAACAGAGTAGACGTAAACAATTATTTCTATCGCCTATTTGCATCTTATTACACATTGAACGGACGCCAATAACTATTCTAAATTTTCATTTTCATCCTTCCGCGTCTGTTTATGAACTGCAACTGATGCAAAGGATAAAGTAATTTTTGCTTTCCCTTATTTGCATCTATTTTCGGTTAGAAACAGAGGCAAATTGTACTATATGCATCTGTTGTTTTTACAACAGATGTAAATGAAGAGACGCAAAAGACAAGTTCTGTACTAGTACGAGAGGGTGAATCGTATTCTTGAGATTATGTGTCTTAGACTTTGGAGAGTATGTCTTTTAATTTCTCCTTTATCGCTTAGCTTGTACTTGTTCTATCTTTAGCATATCCTCTCGTTTAAGTCTTTGACCTTTAAATAGGGTAGTCCTATGGTTGAAACATGTGTTTGAGACATGTTATGTATGATGGATGCATGTGGATGCAAGTGTTTGCTAGTGGTTGCTCATGAATGCATATACACACACTTTAGGCACTAGATCGGCTCAGTCACTTTCATGTTGTATATTGCATATTAATGGATGTACTTAGCTTAATGGATGTATATTAAATGGATGTATCATTTGGGTGTTGTATTTGAATGAATGATTGTGCACACATGTAGTAATGATATGTATAGGGTTCTTTGCATACATGGTGGATACATGGCACTATCATAATTCGCATTAAGGAGGTCAACTGAATCAGTAGACCGTCTGATCTTTGCATTAGATAAGTAACATATACACACACTTTTGCATATGTTCATATAGCATTAGAAATCTTTTAAGGATAATGGATGCCTGTTTTTGATGGTTGAGTAGATGGACGATTGGATGGTAGGATATGCATTCTTCTTGACTTGAAGACTTCGGAGATGAAATCCTTTAAGGAGGGGAGAATGTAACACCCCGTTTTTCTGTTAACACTAAAGTAACGAATTAAAGAATAATTAATTTTAAATGTGAGAATTAAGGGAAAGGGTTACGCCATTGTGTTCGTCTTGGAATTCTGGTTGAGATAGAGTCCGAGTTTGCGTGAATTGGATTTCGTATGAAGAAGTTATGGCGATCGGAAGTTTCAGAAAATTTAAATTTAAATTCAAAATCGAGTTCAGACTCAAAACTGGGCAGGGCGGGAAATTTCCCGCCCCAGGCCAGGTCGACCCTAGTGTCGACCTCCCCTATAGGTCGACCTGGGGGTCGACCTACCCTGTGCAGTTAAAGCCCCGCTAAAGCCCCGCGATATCCCCGCTATAGCCCGTAGCGCCCTTCAACCGCTACGCTATTTAAATTTAGCGCTGATGAACAGTAGACCCGCTTGTAGCCCCGCTATTTCCCGCTGCATCCGCTAAATCAACGCTTTTTACCATCCGCTTTAGCAATATTAATATATAAAGGTTGATTTGACTAATTCTCTTTTAAAAAATATCAATAAAGTTAGTGTAAAAAGCTAATTTTAAGGCATTAGTGTCCAATATAATCCGGAAATCTATTATAATCATCAAATCTAATGTGTATTACCATGATATTCTTTGATTCTACTATATATGATTAATTAATGTTAGTTTCTTCTACACATATAATGTGAAAATGATAATTAATTAATTTTAAATATTTGGTTTCACATTTTATGAACCTTTTTACGTCTCCGCTATATCCCCGCTATTTCCCCGCTTTATCCCCGCTACACCTTTTTGCACCTCCACCGCTATGGAACCGCTAAGCGCTTTAACTGCCCAGGACCTACCCCCCTCGGGCATTTTTGAACTGAGCTCAGTTCTGACCTGCTGTTGAGTCATTAGAGCTGAATTGGCTGTTTAGATGGTTCAGATGGGTTCTACGGTGATCTAAAGGCCCAAAATAATTCACTACACCTATAAATATGTGATTAACCCTAACCCTAATTCATCAAATATTATCTATGACGCCGTTATGCTGCCAAGCTCTCTCCTAAAACCTAGCCGCCGCCTCTAAAGCAAATATCAAGTGTTCATACATAATTCAAATTAAAGTTTAGAGCTTCAACAACAATCAAAGAAGATAAATCAACATCACCGCAACGTTTCTACATCAATTTCAGTTCATAATACTTTTCTTTAGCCACGAAAGGTGAGTACAGTCATTTTCACAAGATAATATGGTTTTAAAGTAATATGAAAAGGTTGTAAAAAGGATTCATGTTTATGTTTGCAATTAAATCTCATCAAGCCTTCACCTTTTTGATTCATGTCATCATATGCCTATGTTTCTATGAAAAGTTTATGCCTTTTTTGTCAGTTTATTCATGTTGAATATTTTACTATGCCTTTATGCCAGTTTATATGTCTCTTTATTTCATGATGCTACTTTGTTCCAATTTTCAGTGACTTGATTCTCTCTTCCTACCCCTATTCCTTTTTATTTTTGGATCTAGGCTACTTTCGAGCCTAGGATAAACATACATATGAATACGAATACGTGGGAACGATGGGGAATATTGGAAATATATGAGATATGGAAAATTGGATACTATTGGATATTTTGGATTATTGGGTTATATGTGAAATGGGCATATTTGGGTATGAATCACATGAAATTGATGAATTGGCCTATAATTGAATAATATGTGAATTTGACTAATTAATATGTAACTAGTGTAATTAATGACAAGCTGAAATAGGAAAAAGTTGTGAACATGATTATATGTTGAATTTGAAACTCATGACATGAAAATTGGGGTTTGGGTGAAATACAATGTTAATGAACATTTGACACGAGGTTAGGCGCAATTGTGGCGTAAGACTGCCCGGAACCGCCCAGCAAATCTAGCTGCCACAATTGGACGTCTAATGTGAGAGGTCAAAGGCATGAATTGTAGGCGTAACGGTTGGTGACATGAGGTTAGACTCGGTTTATGGTGTAAGACTGCCCAGGGCCACCCGGCAAATCCAGCAGCCACAAAGTGTTCGGTCTAATGTGAGAGGTCATACACCGTTTTTCATAATGAATAAGCTTGGGAATACTAACCATAACGCGACAAGTGGGTGGATTAAGTTAATTCGAATAGGTTAATGACACTTAACCAAAGTATAACCTAAAGTGTGGTAGGGTTAAGTCTACACAAGATAGAACACTTAACCAAGATTAGACAGGTGTTGGGACAATTGATAAATTGGGGTATTTAACATAGTTAAGTCTGTAACGGTGTTATAAACCAGTTGAATTGAGTAGGGGTTAAGTGAATTTATTAAAGTAGTGAGAAAGTTAAGTAAATCTTAATTAATGCCAAGGTGGAAATGATAACTTATGGAGTAAAGTAAGTTATAAGGAACAATAGATAAGATGAGATAACTTACGTAATAAGGAAAAATGTGCTTCATTGTAAATTAAGTAGTATGTAAAGACAAGGATGAATTTACAATTGAAGGTGACATAAGTTATATTATAAAAAGGGAACAGGACATTGGTTGGGTTGGATAATCCTCTGAGTATCAATCTGATGTTGATTTCGGTCTTCGGGTTTGATATTTAGGAAATTATTCTCTCTCTCCAATGTGTATGTGGGTTAAGGGGTACTTGGTTGTAAAATTGAATAAAGCATGTTATTGTACTATAAAGAGGGGTTAATTTATGAATCATAGGAATAACATGTTTGTGGGCTTATTAATGGACTTAATATAGTTCAAGTTAAAAATCGAATTAATAAGCAAGGATGAAGGTTGGTATGAATGGGAATAACCAAGTTAAATGATAAGACTGACGTGATAGCACAAGCGCATAATTAATGGATAGACATAGGGTCTAATGGCAGATAAAGCCAAGGTGCTTGGTTAAACCCAAACGTTGGGGGTAATATGAATGACATGTTAAATATAACTTACAAGCACTTAACCAAGATAAAGCATGTATTAAGACATGAGGATGGTATAAGGGTTAAGTGGGTGACATGGGTAACATGTAAGACATAACTGATATGCATTTAACCAAGATAAAGCATGTAATAAGACATGAGGATGATATAAGGGTTAAGCAGGGGGAAAACCTAGTGGGGACCAAGCATAGGTGGGAGGCTTGTGTCGGATGGGGGACCCTTTTCAGACCAGTAGCCCATTAAGTATCTTTGTGAGCTCGACCCAAGTCGAGGACGGGACACGCATACTGGGTTTGATTGTAAGAGGTCAAAACGGGTTAGCGGTGGCAACGCAAGTCCAACAGGGTCATGTGCGTGCGTGGGCCCGGGCTGGTAGGTAAGTCGTTGTTGCATCGTGTAGGTATAAGCCGTGCATCTTTGGTGGTATCGGGTTGCCACTTTGGGGAGTGATACACCCCACTGTGGGGCCAGCACGGGTATCTACGAGTTAGGGAGCCGATCGAATGGGGAGGGTAGTGGGTACCACTAGTGGAGATAGGAGCAGGCGGCACCTATGATGGCAACTAGGGGTACACGAAACTACCATCATTGTTATTATTAGTATGTTTAGTAATGGGGTACATCTAGTGGTGATAGGTACACGTTGGTTGCCTACGATAGCAACTAGAGATGCATAATCAAACGGGGAGGATAGTGGGTATATCTAGTAGTGATTGGTACACGTCGGTTACCTATGAGGGCAGCTAGAAGTACACGAAGCTATCATCATTCTATTTAGTCAAAAAGGGATCCTCTTTTAGTGTGAAACTAGTAGAAGTGCAGTGTAAACAAGTAATGTGGTGTAACTTAGTAATGGTGCAGTGAAAACGATGTTTAAGTGCGGTGCATACGAAATACATATTGGTTGAGTCGGATAATTCTTTGGGTGCTAGCCTGATGTTGACTTCGGTCTTCGGGGCTAGTACTTGGAGAGTTGTTCTCTTAACAAGGGTGTAGGATTGTCTTAGTACTTAGGGACGAAATCATCTTGTCCATCTATTTATCTTACCTTATCTATGTTACAGTCATATCGTGATGCCTGTTTATGTCTTGTTCTATTACTTTACCTATTGTTTATTAAAATCACTGGACTCGCCAGACTTTATGTCTGACCCGTTTTGTTTCCACCTCTTTTCCTTCCTTTCCCCCCCTCAGGTTCACAGGGAAGGAATGCAACATCTTAGAGCAGATTTCTTTCTGTTGCTTGAAGAGAGTAGATGGATTGCTTTGGACTCTCTAATCTTTATGGCTTTGCTTATGCTCAGTGGGGATTTATACATTTATGTTATTTATGTTTTTGCTTCTTTATGTATCAAGGAGTTTTTGGAAAAGATTATTGATCCTGTTGTAATGCTTTTGAGTACTTTGGAGACCACTGATGTAAACTTGTTTTTGAATTATGACTATGAAACAAACTTTTATCTTCCGCTGTGTATTTATTTATTTATTCTTGTAATTTATCTGTTCTATACAACAATAACATTTCATGGACATTGATGCATTCCCTTTGTGAGTGACATTAATGGACGTGGGGTGTTACAAGTTACATGTTTATAAATAATGTATTTGTGATTATATATATAATCTGATTTTAGAATATGACTTTTGAATATTTAAAAGTTATATATATTTGAAAATTTAATCAACTAATTGATTGCTGGTTGTGTTGTTTGATTATTAGATAATTAATTAAACCAATATGAAAACGAAAGGTAAAATTTAGCCAAATTGAATCAATTATTAAACTGAATTGAGATTGATTGCAAATGCATGCATATACATGTATATACATTGAACAGGTCATAGCAAAAAGGCTAAATAAGAGGAATAAAATTGTATGCCCGACAAATAGGTACATGTTTACCAATTTCTTGGGTGTTGAGGATTTTATGAGCCGATTGGCTAGCCGCTTGGCTTTTTCTTTTTCTTTTTGAGATGAGAGGGCATGTGTGGCCGTTTGGGGATTTTCCTGGTGCTCCCCGTACAAAGGAGGTTATGGCGAATTTTTTCGAAAATTTAGGGTATTAGCCATATTTTTGAGAAATTAGAAATTCTTAAAAACTGGAAAGTTGAAGAATGAAAGCCTGAATGAAAGTTGAGTTGATTAGTTAAACAACTTTCAGCTCCGTTCCTTTTCGAGGACGAAAAGATTTTAAGTGGGGGAGAATGTAACAACCCGGAGAATCAGAACCAATTTAAAATTTTTATTTTGGCAATTTTAATGAATTTTGAATATTTGAAATGATTTATTTTAAATAATAACGACGGAAAATTTATTTTCGACGAAGTTAAAACGATTAATTCTATTTTAATTATATAACGAGCCTGAAATGGCGCGACATTTCGAAAATTCGATTTCGAATTTCAATTGAATATACAGAATTCAATATAAGTCAGAATTGGACGAAACAAGAAATATTTGAATCTGTTTAATCATATCTTTCTAACGGATGTAAGAAACTAAGATTTCGCTTTATAAATGATAAGTTATGTCCAGTTTGAAATTCAGAATAGTCGCTACGGAAATTATATATATTTTAATATAATATATAGCCCTAAAAAATAGCCATTTTGCAAACGGTCTTCAAATTTGACGAAATTAGTTTTGCTGGGACCGTATCGTCAATACAAATCTAGAAATAATTTTTTGGGAATTTTTAGAGTCAATATGTGGCCCCGATAAATTAAAATGTCCGTTCAAATTGAATATATACTGATTTATATTTTAATTTTGATAAAAACTTATCGAAACAGCCGAATTGGCTTATGAAACATATCCCATTGTGTTCGGAATGGGGGCATTTGGCTAAGAAAGATAGTTGTTTGGTTTGATTTAGAGTTCGAATGTGAAATTCACCTTTTAGAATTTAATTTAATTAAATAATATAATAATTGTTATAAATACCCCTCGCTATTTTCCGCAAAACCCTAAATTAATCCCGCCGCCACCAGGAGAAATTAACGGCCGTTCTCTTCCCTTCTTCTCAGCGATTTTTTTCTCCACCCCCTCATCAACTTCGAAAAAATTCAAAAGCCAAAATGAAGTGCATCTCGAGCTCCTACTAATTAACGGTTAAGACGAAAATCCATTACAGGATTTGCTCAAATTTAGTGGCCAAGGTTGCCACGCTCGGAGGGGTTTTCTGGCTTAAGGGGGGATCGAGGTGGACACTGTCAGTGGCGTTGGATGACGGGGGCTGCGGCGTCGCTGTGGTGGCGTTGGATGATGGTTATATCGAGGTGGAGGCGTGCAGTTCTGGACTGAAAGAGGGATTACGGGTTCGATCTTCAACAGTAAGGGTAACGATGGTATTGGGTCTGCATTGACCAATAGTAAACAAAGAAGAAGGAGAGTGAACTTTTATAATTAATTAATTAATTTAAATTCCCTTTTAAATTATCAAATGTTTGTAAGCTTATAACTCGTTCATTTTAAATCAGAATGGAATGAAACAACTTGCATTGGGTTCGTCTCGACGAGATCTACACAACAGAACTGACCAGAACAGAAATAGAGCACGTTAGAATTTCAGACATTTCAAATCCAAACAAATCTGAAATTCAGAAATAAAAACTAACGGAGTGGAAACCGAAAGTGAGAATTCTCTCACTAAAATTTCTGTACAGTTATTTATTTTATAACTGCATGTATGAACTGCTCCCCGTCGTCCACAGACTATGGACGACTTGTTTGATTGTAATGTGTTGTGACTGTGATATGAAATGGAGAAAACAAATATGAGTTGAAACAAAAATATATATATATATGTGAGTTGAAATAAATATATATATATGAGTTGAAATAAATATATATATATGAGTTAAAACATATATATATATATATATGAGTTGAAAAAAAAAATATGAGTTGAAATAAATATATATATATATATGAGTTGAAATAAAAAATATATATATATGAGCTGAAATGAAATTATATATATACGAGGAATGAAATTATATATAGACGATGTTTGAAATTATATATATGCGAGGAATGAAATTATATATACGAGGAATGAAATTATATATATACGATGTTTGAAATTATATATTATGAAATTATATATATACGAGGTATGAAATCATATATATACGATGTATGAAATTATATATATATATATATATATATATATATACATACGATGTATGAAATCATATATATACGAGGTATGAAATTATATATATACGATGTCTGAAACATATATATATACACTGTATATAATTGTTATGTATATGGAATATTCAATTTTGATATAAAATTGAAAAGGAAGTTGAAATCGTTTTTAAAACGAATTTAAAACGATATATAAAATACGATTCAAATGGAAATCGACGAAATATATATAATATGGCCTGAATAGAATGCACCGCGCAGCGACCGTTCGCATATTTCGACCATTGGCTTCGAATTGACGTTACGGAAGATCCGACCATCGGATTCTCTAAAACCGGAACCATTGGGTTCGTATCGAAAAGAGCTTTCCAACGGATATAAGAAATTTGAAATCTAATGGTTGGATTTGGAATTATGTCCAAATCAAATTTGGAAAAGGTCGTTGTAAGTGTAGTTCGATGACCGTTTATGGAAATCGACTGTACATGCCTTGATAAAATTATTAAAAATATTAATAATTTGTGTAAAATCACAATAAATGGTTTGGAAAGAACTGGGATGAAAAATTCCATATTTGAAAAGATAAAAATATATTTTTATCAAAATGAACTAGTTATGAACTAGAATTATAATCCAATCTTTTTAAATAAATAAATTGGATTTGAAATGGTTTTAAAACTAACCATAATTTCCAATATATGGATTGGAATGGATTTGAATCGAAATTATCTTTGGAATATTTTGATATTGGATTCCGTGATTATACGGACATTGTGGGGGAATTTGGAAGATATATATATATATATATATATATATATATAGTTATTCCAATATGATATTTGTTGATTTTAGAATTTGATATTGCATATAAGCCGATATATTTTTTATTCAGAGCCTTGTATTTAATATCAAATAGGATTTTGGGTTTGTCGTGAATGGTGTCTTCATCAACACTTTTCTTAAACCCAGCTGAGAAAAGATTAAATCTTTTAATTAAGATTTAAAGAAGAGTTACCAATTAATTAATATTCAATTGGAATTGAATCGAATTGGATTTGGGGTTTGTTGTGAACTGTGTTTTAAACGACATTGGTTCTTTAACCCCGTTAAAGCAGGATTAATTTCCAGAAAGTTGAACAATGATAAGAAATGATTTTTGGGATTAAAACCAATTGGAGTTTGAATAAATCTTTAATTAGATTGTGATTGAATAAATGGTAATTGAATTTACCAAAACACGTGATGTGATTAAACCAAATTTACTTGGTTATTGGTATTCATGATTGTGATTAATTGACTGTTAGGATTGTGCTCGACCAGTTTATGAGCAAGATGTGCTTTTATATTTAGCATTGGGTTGGGTAGAAATACTGGTATGCTAACATCTTGTGAAACACTCCACGATTTGACTATGAGATGGGTAGCGATGTTGTTATGTTCATCTCAAATTTAATGAACGATTTTGAAATGATATTTTTCTTAAGTGAAAAGAAATGTATTCCCGATTTTGCACAGGGAATGGTTTATAAAAATGTTTTATAAAACAAAAAGGATTTCGGGGCCTAAGCCCGATGTTGTCGAAATGATTTCAAAATTTATTATGTGTTACATTGTAATTCATCACATATTTGATTAGTTGCTATTGATAACATATCTGTTTGGTGACAGAGAATTTATTCTCTTGCTTAACACCCTTCTTTGAGACGTACGAGCTCAAAGGTTATGTGATTAATAGTGACTGATCATATGTGTGAATTGCTGACTATATTTTGAAAGTACTTGTGATTATTATGTTGTGAAACGATTTTCCCCACTTCGGGATATAAAAATGATTTAGTGTGTGGCTAAAGATTCTGGTAACTCGGACGACTAAAAGTATGGGTGAGATGGGCGGTGTATGCTTCCATGCGTGGGAGGTGCATCGTCGGTGTAGCCTGCTCCAAGTGTGGGAGGTGCACATATATATATATCAGATTGCTTAGGTGTGTTCCCTTTGCCTTGTCTAGGGGGAGCCCGATATTTGGTTGCATACTTGTTTGTATGCATTGTTATGTTTTGGAATTCATATATCCAAAGATTTTGGTTTGAAATCCCAAAGTGAAATCTACTTTGATATAAAAGTTAGATATGTATTTCAAATGATTTGAAATAGAAATCGGGAATAAAGTCCAAGGAATAATTTCTGTAAATTTAATTGGATTTGGAAAATCTCAGTGTGGTGATTAATCTAAATGGGTAGATTGGGATATTGCATGTTGATTTATCCATAGTAGATCCATATATCTATATTGATTGTTGTTTATACACTGGCGTTCATGGGGTAAACCCGTTCCGCGTTAGCGGCGTGGTCCTGTGATTTTCCTTATCATTTATATAAGTTTATAACTATTTAGAGTTTCTAACACCAGTCCCATGACTGACCTGTAGTTTGTTTTTCCCTTGCAAACTCGGGTGCCACTATTTTCCACACGGGCAGTCGAGTAGTTGTTTTTGCAAATATATTGAGCAGGATGCTGGATCGAAGCTTTGAGCTGTGTCTAGATCATTGACAGTCTTCTGCTGTGTTAGTTTATTTGTTTTCCGTTGTGCATTGTGTTAAATTTGATGTAAAAATATTCCGCTGTATTATATTTCGATATACTGTGATATATTATGTACTCTGATGTAACATTATTATGATGTTTATAAAAGTCTTCTGTTGTTTGTTCTGATGTGTTGTATGCCCAGAGTTAGCGTATGCGGGATTCGAACGGTCTTGGTCGGTTTAGCGATCGATTAGGTCCGAGTGAAATCCGTATTGTTACAGCATCTGTCTTGTTTAAAAAAAATAAAGAAGCATAAAATGACAATGATATTCCCCAATAAAGCATGCGCCAGCCATAGCAGTGGAAAAGAGAGTTCAGAGCTATACATCGACTATCTTCGAGCTTGGAAAGAAAACTGAGCTAAGTGGTAATATTCCTTCCCTGTGAACCTGGGGGGGACGGAAGAAAAGAGGCGAAACAAACTAGGTCAGACATAAGTCTGGTAAGTCCAATGACTTTCAGGATGTAAATAGCTAAAAGCATCATGACGTGAATAAACTGGATACAAGACATAACCTTGATAATAAGCATAGCAAGACAACAAATGATGAGCGTTAGATATGACAAGGTACAAAAGATGAACAGGATATGATGATTGCGCTTCTAATTATTAAGATATTTCCTACACCGCACCGTTCGATATGACCAGGCAAGATGCACTGAATGTGCTTCGGTTCTTTCTCTGATTTCCTATTTTCTCTGCATCACCCAACTTGCATCCTAACTAGTGTCTTTATTGAATGATTCGTATTCCCTACTAGTGTCCCAACTACTATCCTGTGAAAAAGGATCTGTATCCCCTACTAGTGTCCCATCTAATATACAGTGTTATATAATAAGGTGATCCCAACCCCGCAATCGTGGTAGCCTTTAGGTGTACATCTAGTATGAGGATCTTACCTCAATCAGCCTAATTACTATGAAGATGTTAGATGTATCCTTACTACCTTAACCAATCGGCTCCCTAAGTCATATGTATTCATTACTTGTGTCATTCGGCCCCGCTTGTATGTAGATACCTATGCTGGTCCCATCATGGGGTGTATCAATTCCCATGATGGCAACCCGACATGATTCAAGATGCACAGTGTATACTACTGATGCCCAGTGCCTGCTTTTCCCGCTTCGGAGCACGTGCACGCCCGTACTCCGTCGAGACCTACACTACCGCACCACCCGCTGCTATTTTGATCGCTTATAATCAGCCCAGTAATCGTGCCCCACCCTGCCTAGTTCAGGGTACCGTGATACATCTATGTGGGTTACTGCTGAAATGGGTCCCCGTTACTAGGGTTTCCTAATCAACATGTTATAACGGTTAAGTGTTCTATATTTAACCTAATCCCACCCATTTGCTTAATTAACATGTTGTACTGGTTAAGTGTTGCCTATTCATAAGTTACTTAACCTTACCACTGATTCTCGCGTGTTTATATAATGTTTAAATTTGTGGGCCTATATATACTAATATTGCTTACTTACCCAAGATTTACTTAAACCTTCCCCTTATCAAGTCCATATGTATTATTGGTTAAGCTTGCCTTAACCCTATCCACTTTGTAATATTGGTTAAGTTGTCATCTTACTCAGGTTAACTTAACCCACCCACTTGTCATTTTACATTGGTTAAGTGTTGCCTTCTTGTGTTACTTAACCCTACCACACATCATGTTATATTGGTTAAGTGTTTCCCTCTTGTGTTAACTTAACCGTACCACACATCATGCTATATTGGTTAAGTGTTTCCCTCTTGTGTTAACTTAACCCTGCCACACATCTTGTTGTTTTGGTTTAGTGTTTCCTATTAACTTGACCCTGTTCATTCATCATGTTATATTGGTTAACTTAACCCTGCTCACTTGTCTAATTAACATGTTATAACGGTTAAGTGTTCCAAATTTACTTAACCTTCCCACTTGTCTAATTAACATGTTGTATTGGTTAAGTGTCGCCTATTCATATGTTACTTAACCTTACCATTCTTAGCATGCCTTGTTTAATAGCCTTAATCCATTCATTAATGCCTTAACCTCTCACATTAGAACTGTTATTTGCGGTTGCTGGATGTGTCGGGAGGTTTCGGGCAAACTTCTACCGCAAACTCATTCTAACCTCGGGTTTTGGGCTAAATGCGCTAACCTCTCACATTAGATCTGTGTTGTTGCGGTTACTGGATGTGCCGGGTGGTTCCGGGCAGTTTTACACCGCAACTCAATCTAATCTCGGGTTAGGCATGTTCATCTTTTAACAAATTTTCCTATTTACCATACATGTCCAAGACTAGATTTTATATGCTAATTATCCCAAATTCACAAAACTAGTCATGTTCCAATTCTACAGTTATGCCCAACAAATTCAATTACAAGTTATTAATCAAAATAGGCTATACCCAATCTTCCCAAATTTGCAATAATAGTCATGCTCCAAAATCAGAATATACATTATGCTTGGCGTCCCAACCAATAGTTATGCCCTATCTAGATTTAATATTCCAGTTTGGAGTTTATGCCTCAAAACTTGGTTTACATGCCAATTAACCCAAACTTGTAGTTATAATAATGATGATGCCCCAATATCAATTACAAGTTATGCCCAACAATTTCACTGAATATGTTACGCCCAATTATTTCACCAAATACATTATGCCCAATATTTACCCAAAATAGGTTATACCCAAATATTCCCCATATTCCAATCGTCCGTATTTCGCGATTTCAGCCTAGGTTCGAAGGTAACCCAGGTTCATAAAAGAAAAATGAAACAGGGAAAGAGAGAGGAGTATAAAATAAGAATAGGCATAAAAATAGGCATGTAACAACAGACCTAATACAGGAAATTTAGATCCAACAAAGATAGATTCTTGAATAAACTGATACAATCATTATCGCAGGCATAAGAATAACATCATGAACCAAAAAGGATTATATGCCTGATGTACAATGATAGGCATGATTGTATCGATATAATAACTTCTTAGGCATGTAAAATCATGGATTCGATAAAAAGATAGGGATAAATCTGAAAGATTGTCTTATCATCAAGCATGGACTTAGATTCATTTTATTACATGTCAGGATTTCAATTAGGTATTTAAATCTGAAAATAACGTGAACTTACAGAAAAGAATGAATCTTGTATTCTGGGATCTGATTTCTGAATTTGTTAAGCTTGTCCTTTGATGTAGACGTTTGATTCTCTAGTTTGGATTTGGTTTGGAGTTTTCTAACTTGATTTCTAGTTTGGAGAAGATGGAGGCTATGGTAGTTAGGAGATGAACGGCATGACGGCTTCTTAGAATGAAATTATAAGGTCTAGGGTTGAGGTTTGGGGTGATTATATAGAAGTTTAGATTAATATGAGCCATTAGATCAACCTAGGAGTAATCAGGGCTATTCAGATCCAAGAGAGCCAACCAGAAATCGCCACATATGCCCTAATGACTCAGAAATCATTACTGGAACTGGATCAAAAGGGGTCGACTCCCTACAGGGGGGTCGACACCCCTGAGCGGGAAATTACCCGCTCAGCCTGCTCCGACCGAATTTCGAAATTTGAACTGGTTTCTGATTTTTAATTATTATTTTAATTTAAACTTGAAAACTTCTAACCCCATAACTTCTTCATACGGAGTCCGATTTACGCAAACTCGGACTCTATCTCAAGCAGAATTCCGAGATGAATGCAATGTCGTAACCTGTTTCCCTTAATTCTTCTTTTACAATTAAGTATTCTTTAATTCGTTACGTTAATGTTCATAGAAAATACGGGGTGTTACAGACTGTGGATTTCAAGGTTCGCTTTTAAATGACTTATATAATTACGCACTGTACTTCACACTTAGAAAATGCGTACTTGTAATTTATTTAAAACACGATTCCTTGTATAGAATGGATACACGAAAGAATTTATTTATTAAAATCGATGTTTAAACGTATAATTTATAATTAAATTTAAAAATGAGCTCGTAACGTCGCGGTAGTTCATAATATTACGTTTTGAACTTTAATTGGATATAACATAATCCATTATAAGCCGGATTTCTTTTAAACAAGAAATGTTCGGATCTGTTTGATTATATTTTTCTAATGAAAGTGAAAAATCATGATTTCGTCTTATAACTTATGAGTTATGTCTAAATCAAAATCTCAGAAAGTCGCTATGGAATCGTTTATAAATTATAGCGATTTAATTTATATATAATTCGATTTTAAATAATCCGAACATCATTTTAATTGGAAATGTTGAGTTATAAATCAAAATATGGTTATTTTTTAGTTATATGTTATTCTATTCGGATATATACGAGAATAATAATTTATTTTTATTAAATTGAATTGTTTTGAAATTAATTTATATTTTAGTCGATTTATTTAAGCTATAAAAATTGCCTTTTTGCTAATGACCTTTGTTTTCAGTGAAATCAATTTTATTAAACCCATAGTGATTAATTATTGTAAGGTCTCTAGTTTGGAGTCAATTGGAGTTATTTTGATTAGATATAAATGCATACCAAGCTACGTTGTGAATTAAAAAGGGAGTTTACTCGAATAAATCTCGGAATTCGACGAAACCACTTCCACCATATCTGGAATATTATAATATTGCAGGATTACATTTTTATCACAATTGGATATCATATGTGGTTATACGTATAGGGAACATTTAGTAATTAACAACGATAGGTTTAAATAAAAATAAAATAAAGTAAAGTAAAATTCTATCTTATCCTGTAAGCTTTAGAATAGCATGCCTACCACGCTACCTAGTTCCCGTGCGCTCCATGCAAATTGATCCCATAAAAATTCGTCTTGTGGCCTGCAAGCCAAGTTTACATCTGAGTGTGTCAATTAAATTACCCTTATAACTACATACCCAACCTCACTACTAATTCCCAATTGCCTATCCGTTTCCATTTCTTACTTCCTCACCATTCTATTTCTTCCAGAAAACAAAAAAGGGGAAAGAAAAAGAGAAACGCGAGTTCCAAAAATTAATTAAAATTCATTCCAATCGCCTAAATTCCTTATACAATGAATTTGGAATTCGTGAGGAATAAAGCTTCTTTCACATGCTCGTTTAATGGGGTTCGACGCAAGGTTATGCTATGGGTTTCAGAATGAATGCTAGGGTCTGGAATTCTGGAAAATTGGGGCATTGTTTGATGATGTAAAGGGTCGATTCAGGTCTGGGGATGTATGTTTGGTTTTTGCTTACTGATTTTGGTGAATTTTGGGGGAGAATTTATTCGATAATGCTACTGTAGAAGCGTTTGGTGGCGAGCTCGGTGATGTAGTTCAGCGGAGTGACGGAGGCTTTGAGCCGTTGGTGTCGTCGATGGAGGAGATGGTCGATCGCAGAGGAGGAAGCCAAGGGTTTTGTGGTTTCGGGTAGGCGACATATGTGGGAGGTTGGACTTACGAGTGGAGGAGGTAGCTACAGGCATGTGTTGCTGATTGAGAAAAAATGAAGGGAGAAAAAGAAGTATTTAAGTAAAGGGATGGAGTTAATCTGGGTGTTGAACGTTGTTTAGGACACAATAATTAGTTTAAACACTGTAATGATTTAAATGAAGATTTATGGTTAGCACCGCGCAAAATATGGTCAGCACCGATATGGTTGGTGCCATCAAGATTTATGTTACGAGTTGTACTCGTCCTTCCTTCCTATTGGCAGTCTTGATGTCTTGATGTGGCAAGCTCACTAGAAAGGTTAGAAGTTTGGTTTGGGAATTTGTAGAAGACGTGATTTAAGAATTTGATTAAGGGTAAGTGGGATTAAGGAGGTTAAGCCGCATTTAATTATTAGTTAATAACGATAATTATGTTAAGGACAGTCATTAATATTATAAATTATTTTAAAGTGAATAGAAAACTTGTAATATCTATATCTATTGCATACATGTATAGAATGGGACGAAATTGGTCACATTGGAACCGTAACGATAAGTACTACCACCCGGTGAAATATGGAATGATTCAAAGCATGTGAGGAACTAAGGATTTTTGGCAAATTAAAGCGCTTGATTCTTTTTAATTAGAAATAAATTGTTACTCGACGACTACCGATCCAAGGTGAGTAAACTCACTAACTCTAGCTCGTTTATATTTTTATATAAACGAGTTTTAAATTTATTTATAGTAAAAAAAATTCTACGTGATGGTTGTTTGGATGAATGGTTGATAAAATTGGTTGAAATGGTTTGTATAGATATATATAAATCTTTGATCGATTATTAATTGTGATGGAAATAATATTATTGATGTTGATTAACATCTGTGGATGCACGGAAATAGGCTGGAGGGATCCGACTAGATTCCCCAACATTTATATTACCATTTTTTGTTGATTGTGATATATGTTGTGATATATATACTATGATTGATTATGTTGTGTTGAAATACATTGGCCCTAAAAAATTTGGTATTTAATACCATAAAATATTTTCAAACGTAGAAAAGGAAATTCATTTCCAATATAGAAATTGAATTTTGAATAGATTTAAAAATAGAAACTTGTTTTAATGGATAAAACGAGTAGCTAAAGTTATAAACAATATTTGTGGATAAAGGGAAATAATTATCATTGGATAGTTAATATTTGTTCAAAATCAATGTTTTATAATCGAATGCGAAATGCTACAAGGTTTTAAAAGGGCATTTTAAATAGGAATCTGTTTTTAACAGATAAATTGAGAAGGTTAATTTATAAATGGAATTTATAAATTCAGTGAAATACTTATTTTGGAATAAATTGGAATATAAATCCAAGTTTGAATTTAAATAGGAAAGTGAAAATCGGGTTTGTTACCAATATTTGTAATTGGATTAAACTTAAACAGTTATAAAGGGAATAACAAACGAGATTATAAATTTTTAGAGTGAAAGGTGAGATTTTTCAATGGAAAATTTTATATATAAGTTATAATGTAAGTTGGATTTGAAATGTTATTTACACATCCAAACTCAAATGTTTTAATTTATAAAAGAAATAATATTCACAACTGAAGTGAATAATGGTTTGAAGTAAATATTTTGCAAATTGGAAACGTTTCCAATGTTAATAACATATATTTTTCTAAATTATATAAAATAAAAACATGTGATATATGGAAATGTTCCCAACTGTGATACATGATATTTTCTGAATTATAGAAAATAAGAGCTATAATATTTGAAAATGTTTTCGAAGAATATGACAGGCTAAACGAGTTTTGAAAAATATCTGGAAAGATATGAGAATCTAGGAAATGATAATTTAATCGATTTAAAAGGGGCCAATATTGTTTGATGGTTGATCGGTAGAAATTTCCATTTGGAAATAGGACCGTTGATTGTATGGTTGTTTCCTTTAATAGTTAAATCACTGGCTATCAAAGTTTGGTTTTATTTTGTACCTCCGTTGTCAATACGGAGAGACCGGGATCTGAATGATTATCTGAAAACCACTCCATATAGGCATAAGCGTTGCGAATCAAATTATGCTGAAAATAATTGAAGATGGATTGATGGAATGGTGCCTTCGGTTGTCCAGTCCGAGGACAACGTATATGGATAAATGTCTGACAGAGTATTTCTAGATGGTCGCGTACGTTGATTTTTACAAATATACCAAGTTTGGCGGCGGAGAATTTATTCCCTTAGCTTAACATCCAAAGTGTATTTGTGGACATCAATTAGTGATTTGACGGATCTTACGATGTGGCATTCAAAGTGGATGGTGGCAAGATGTTCTAAAGGTAAAATATAGCCTCAGGCCTCATTAATCTGGAAATGACAAAAATCGGGCAGGCAGCCTGGCCAAGTGGGTCATTCCCATTAGGGGTATTATCACCTGATCTAGAGAAATTCCACTTGCTTCTTATTCTATTCGTTGTTATATGCTTTCGGTAACGGTTGTCAATCACAACCGTTGGTGATAATATGCTCGGTACACTCAAGTTAAATGAGTGGTCAGTCATGTGTGGCCGAGTTGCAAGATGTTCTTGTTGAACCCCAGTGTATCCTCTCTAGAGTACACTGTTCGGAAGGTGGTCCCATGCCTTGTCATAGTTGGAAATCCATTCTCCAATAAATGCTCTGCGGTTTTTGATTTTATACAATATATATAGAGTGTGAGATGCAAGCGTTCTGCTAGATTGCTATTTACTTGATTTACATCACTATTATAATATCAGAGTAGTATCGATTTCAAAATGTTTTGGGTATAGTAAGTTAAAAACCGTTCGTGTTTATGTGTGGACTGTTCTTACTATTACCCTTTCTTTCAAAAAGATTTTTTCAAAGTTAAACAATATGGTTGGAGTTTACTCACACCAGTCCCATGACTGAGCCGGAGTTTATTTTGTTTTGTTTTACCCTAAAATCTCGGGTGCCCAAATTTGTATGGGTAGTCAAGTAGTCAGGATTTTGCAGATATATTTGAGGGAGCTTGGGGAAGGAGGTTTCAGCATTTAATAGCTACTATTATTTACGCTGTTATGTGTTGTGTTGTACTCTAAAAACGGTATGTATATACAGTTACATATTGTATTTCAAAGATATGTTATATAATATATTTTATTCGTTCCGCTGTGAGATTTGTGTTCTTTGTTTTCTTCTGTTCTAACTTTTCTTTCTTTCTATTACTCATTCTCTAACTTCATTTTATTAATGATTCATACTTCTGTGCAATTTGGGTTGAACGTGTGGTGTAATTAGTCAACTCAAAGCGTACGAAAATTCGAGGTACGAAAATTTGGGCTATTACATATACCCTCTCCTGTTGACATTCAGAAAATTATCCAGAGGCCAAACTACACTATTGATCTCGCACTATAGACGCTTGTTGAGCGTTTTACTAACTGGTGCTAGAAAGGAGTTCGTTTCAACTTGGACATAAGCTTAGCTGACAAAGATGACATGCTTAAGGAATGGAGAAACTGAATGGTGTTACTGAGAAGGTGTCCCTTTGGGAAAAACTGGTCGATGAACTTCAGAGAGTTAACAGGTGCAACCTTGAGATATGCTAACCATGGAAAAACGATAAGGCCAAGTGGGACAGAACCTTGGAGGCTCGCGATGCCAGTATTAAATCACTTTTTGAGAGGAATACTGAATTGGATGCCGATAATGCTAGGCTTAAAGATGATCTTGTTGCTGCTAAATAGAAAGATACCTTGTTAACTGCTCAAGTAAAAGATGCTCATTCGTCCCAGAAGGGTGCGGAAGATAAACTGGTCATGGAGCATCAAGCCAATGCTAATTTGTGAGAAAAAACTACTTCTCAAGAGTCAGAAATTTCTTCTTTGAAGGCCAGAGTGGAAGAACTTGAACAAAAAATATACCAAGCTCTTCTAAGTAAAGTGACCATCGAGCAGGCTAATGCTACTACTAGGGATGATTTTGACTCTACTCTGTTCAGATTCTGTAAGCTTAATGTCGTGGGATGAAGCAGTTTATCCTTTTACAAGATAAATTTCCTATCACTTTGGCTGAAGTTTGGGAGTCAGTTTTTGTTGATCTTGAGGGTTATGATGAGGAGGAGCTTGTTGCATACTTTTGGAGGAAGAATCTTGTAATGCTTTGGCCAAGGGAAAGGAATAGCTTATGCGAGAACGTGGCTTATGGGTTGGAGCTGAGTCTTCTGGGGAGCGTGCCCCAGACACAACTACTACCGCCGCTGAAGTTGTTTTATTGATATCACTCTTTCCGATCCCAAAGATTCTATTGCGCCTCCCGCTGGTCCTTCTATTAATCCTCCTATTAATCCCGAAGATAAAAAGGGTAATGTTGAGGAACATTTGGATGATGATGACGGAAATGACGACTCGAATAAATAAGAGATGAAAGCCAGAAGCCCTCTTGTCACTCTAGGTAAAACCGGGACTCATTCACTTTTTCTAGACTTTGACCTCGTGTACTCTCCATACGGGTTCACTGATCTCTTTTCTTATTGTTCATATGAATTAGGCCCAATTACTCCGAAGCCTTCTCCAGCTGTGCCCGAAGTGATAGGAACTGGATCTCTTTTTTACTTCTTCTACCCAGATTACGACCACTACTGCTTTGATTACTACACCTCATGCTGGCAATCCTCTTTAGCTCGTGCTTCCACTCCCATCTCTCTTTCTCAGCTCGGGTCACAAGCAGAAAAGATTGATGCAATTGCTCATCTGGATGACTCGGACTATTCTCCTGGAGCGGGATTGGAAGATATTGAAGAGACAGAAGAGAGCCCGGGAAAGAGTGCTAAGGGTCATAAAACAAAGACGCCAAGTCTCCATCCCAGAAGTGCAAGGGGAAATGCGGTGCGCGCAAGAAGGTACTTGCTCTATCTTCTCCTGAGGGTCTATAGGAGGATGACGAAGCTAAGGATGAGGATCAACTTGATACCACACCTCTTATAACCTAATCAAGAAAGCTTCCATTGAGGTCTAGGAGCTCTTCCAAAGGAGGAAAGAGGAAGGATTAGGATGTTGAACTGCTAACTTTACTCCCTTAGCTCTTTTACATGTTATTTGCTTCGACCAGATGCTTTTGCAAGTGTCGGCCCTCGCTTATGACTTTGTGAAAACTTGCACTTAAGATCTGTGTTGATGTAATGAAGTTTCTTTTGCTTGGTATACTTTATCTTCTACTTTAGCTTTGTCATACTTTTGCGCATTTACTTCTTTATGGAATGCAAGTCCTTTATATTTTGCAATGTCATGATGATCTTATGGTATGTCTAGTGAGCATTAGTCCATCTCGATGTGGTGGTGTTGCCCCGATACCATGGGTCGTCCCAAATCGCTTCAGCTGGATACGATCAACTTTGTCGAGTTTTCATTGGTTACGAATATGGCACTAGAAGCTCCTACGTTGTTGGCAAAGTCCTTTCCTTTTACCATCGTATTTAGGGCCTCTAAGCTTGCCAATTCATTAGGGAACTCGATTTTGTTGATCTATCCCATGCTTCCTTTTTTGGAAAGGTTTTCAATACCTATGCCCCCACTTGGAAGGTCTTGTATTTCATTTTTTGGCCCAATGTTCGTCTACTATCCTGCTAGTCAATTCAGGCATTGAAGACATTCGTCAACAATTAGACTGATTAAGTCTAGCGTCGGTAGACTTGATTGGGTGCCCCCGTAAAGGTCTTTGGTTTAAGCCCAACAGTCATTGCAACCCGAGCAGATCAGGCACTGGCCAAAATAATTAGGTGCCCCCGTAGAGGTCTTTGGTTTAAGCCGAACAGTCATCACAAGCCGAGCGGATCAAGCATTGGTCGAATTAATTGAGTGCCCCGTAGCGGTCTTTGGTTTAAGCCCAACAGTCGTTGCAACCCGAGTGGATCAGGCGCTAGCCGAATTAATTGGGTGCCCCCGTAAAGGTCTCTAGTTTAAGCCCAATATTAGTCGCAACCCGAGCGGATCAGGCGATGGCCGAATTAATTAGGTGCCTCCGTATAGGTCTTTGGTTTAAGCCCAAGAGTCATCGTAACCCGAGCGGATCAGCCACTGGCCGAATTAATAGAGTGCCCCCGTAGAGGTCTTTTTCTTAAGCTTAAAATCGTCACAACCCTAGCAGATCAGGCGCTGGCTGAAATAAGTGGGTGCCCCCGTAGAGGTATTTGGTTGTTGCGTCATTCCATGGGGCGGGCATCAGTCTTTTTATCGGATGCTTGACTTAGCAAGCTATCATGGTTAAAAAACTGAGGCCCTGGACCTTTTCACTTTGGACAGGTGCCCCTTTGGTGAAACTTGCAATCTTTGCTTTGGATTTGCTTGCTACGCTTTTCACCGTTTGGCTCTAGGTGCCCCTATCTTTTCCTTCTACAAGGCGGTGCGCTACATCTTCGCATTTGTGCAGAATGATGTTCACAACACTTAACGCTTGAGCTGTCCCCATTGGGATATACTATGAGGGTCACCAGGTCTTAACGGATAGTAAGAGAGTTAGCTTTATTTAAATGGCCTGCAATCAAAGATCGATTTTTTAGCAACTTTCGAATTATTTAAACAACAGTTTGCAAATGTGCAATTCAGGCAAGCAGGTAAGCTTTCATTCATATGCATAATTTTCATTTACAATGCTTGTAAAATATTTACAATAGCTTTTTATAGGAAATTGAACAAAGCATTATATAAAATAAAAGGTGGTTTTTGTTCCAAGCTTTGGGTATTGGGACGCCATCCACCGTTGTCAGTTTGAACGTACTGTCCAGAAGCTTTTGACTTGTGAGGTATAGCTCTTTCCAATTTGGTCCAAAGACACTAGTCCCAGTCATTACTCTTTTCAGCACAAGATCTCCAACTTCAAAGGTCCTTTGACTGACTTTGGAGTTGAAATCCCAAGAAATCCTTCTTTAATGAGCTGCAACTCTTAGTTCTGCCTCATCTCTTGTTTCCTCAAGCTGATCGAGAGCTTCAAGTTGCAGCTTCTCATTTTCTACTTGGTTGAAATGGATTCCACGGTGAGTAGGGACCTCCAACTCTACTGGAATCATCGCCTTTGAGCCAATTGCTAAGGAAAAAGGAATGTGCCCGGTCGTAGATTTACGAGTCATCCTATACGCCCATAGTGCAAGTGGCAGCTTGTCTACCCAACCACCTATGGCTTTCTCTAAACATTTCTTGATAATTGACTTGATGATCTTGTTCACTGCTTCCACTTTCCCGTTTGCCTACGGATGGGCCACTGCTGCAAAACTCTTCTGGATCTTATACTTGGCATAGAAACCCTTGAATTCCTCACTCTCAAATTGAGTTCCATTGTCCGTGATTATTTTTTATGGCACACCGAACACGCAAACGATGTTCTTCAAGACGAAATTGATGACTTTCTTTGAGGTGATAGTGGCTAGTGGCTCTACTTCATCCCACTTGGTGAAATAATCTACGACCACAATGGCATACCTGAAACTAGACTTTGCCGTTGGTAATTCTCCAATTAGATCAATGCCCCAGGCAGCATATGGCCAAGGATTGACCATTTGGGTCAGCTCTGTAGATGGTTCTCTTGGGATCTTTGCGAATCTCTGACATCTGTCACACTTCCTGGTATAAGCTGCATAGTCCCGATCCACATCAGGCCAAAAATAACCATATCACAGAATTATTTTGGCCAAAGTCTAACCACCAGTATGACCTTCATGCTCTCCATCATGCAGTTCTTCCAAGATTGCTTTAGATTCCTCTTTCATGACACATCGAAGTAAGGGCACAGAGAAACCCCTTATATACAATCGACCATCTTGAATGAGAAACATAAGAGCTTTTCGAAGCAACTTCTGTTGCCTTTTCGGATCACTCGGGAACACACCATTGAGGTGACAATCTATGATTGGATTCATCCATGAATCCGACTCTTCGGTAGTTTCCATGATCCAATCTACATCATTATCGTCAGTGCAGGGATTTGAAAGAACTTGAACTGGCACCAATCCCAACAACTGAGCATCTCCCGTACTAGCATACTTTGCAAGCAAATACGCCTTCATATTTTATTCTTGAGGAATATGAGTTATGGTATAGTAGTCCAAGTTGTAAAGCAGTTCCCAAGCCTTTGGTAGGTAAGATGGCAAATTCCCTCCCTTTGCTTGGAACTCCCTCCGCACCTGGCATACTACCAACTGTGAATCACTGAAGTTTTGCAAGGATTTCAACTGCAATTCCTTTGCTATCTTCAGTCCAGAAATTAACGCTTAATACTTAGCTTCATTGTTTGTCGATGGAAACTCCAATCTCAAAGCATAGCATACTAAGCATCCTCCAAGAGTCTCTATCACTACTCCTGCCCTCGAGCAATACTCTTTCATAGCTCCATCAATGAACAACTTCCATCGAACGATTACTTCAACAGACTCTTCCTTCTTATGTTCTCTATCCGCAAACTAAGCAGTGAAATCTACTAAAGCTTGTCCGTTGATTGCCCTTCGTGGATGGTAGGTGATATCATACTGACTAAGCTCAATATTCCACTTCAATAACCTTCCCGATGTTTTTGACGAAATAGGACTTGCTTTATCGGCTGATCTGTGAGCACTTTTATAGGGTGAGCTTGAAAGTATGGCCTGAGCTTCTTCGAGGAAACAAGCATACAATATGCAAGCTTCTCTAACTTGAGATAATTCAGCTCTACCCCAATAAACCTCTTGCTGATATAGTATACCGTCCTTTGAATCTTCGAATCCTCTCTAACCAAAGCAACACTTAGGGCATAGGATGAAACTTCCAAATATAGGAACAAACCTTCTCCATCTTTAGGCTTTGACAACATTGGAGATGTTTCCATGTGCTTGGCTAATTCCTCGAAGGCTATCTGAGATTATGGATTCCATTGGATGTCCTTCTTCCCTTTTCTCAAAGAATCAAAAAGTGGAATACACCTATCTGTTTTCTTTGAAATGAAGCTATTTAGTGAAGCAACCTTCCCATTCAAACTTTGAAGCTCTTTCTTTGTCCTAGGAGCCCGCATCTCTCTTATCGCTGAAATCTGAGTAGGATTGGCTTCAATGCCCCTGGCATTGACCATAAACCCAAGGAATTTCCCAAATGTGACTCCGAACAAACACTTAAGAGGATTCAACTTAATGTCGTACTTCCTCAAAAATGAAACATCTCAGCCAGACTCTCCAAGTGATTATCTGCCCTTTTTGACTTTACCAGTATATCATCCACATAGTGTTCCATAGTCCTACCAATCTAAGATTTAAACATCACATTGATTTGATGTTGATAAGTCGCTCTAGCATTCATCAACCCAAATGACATCACCTTGTAACAATAAAATCCAACATCTGTAATGAAGCTTATATTGTCATGATCTGGTTCATGCATTTATATCTGATTATAGCCTGAATACGCATCCATGAATGATAATAGTTCATGCCCTGTTGTTGCATCCACAAGTTGATCAATCCTAGGTAATGGAAAGCTATCCTTAGGGTGTGATTTATTGGGATCAGAATAGTCAATGCATACACACCATTTTCCATTGGGTTTCTTTACCAAAACAGAATTTGAAACCCAATTTGGATACGTTGACTCTTGAATAAAGCGATTTTCCATTTTCCATTGAGAGCCATTGATCTTTCGGGGACTTGTAATCTTCTCTTCTATTTCACATGTGTGACGCATGGGTCAATGTTTAATGCATGAACTGCTACTTCGGGTGTGATTCCACACATATCAGAGTGACTCCAAGCGAACACATTCAGATTGGCTTTCAGAAAAACAACTAAATCCTTCTGTAATTCTAGGCCGAACTAAGATCCTATCTTCAACATCAATCAGGATCATTTGGATGAACTGATATACAAATTGTGACCTTAGCTGGCAACGCTCGATTATCACGTGCATTGGCTTTTCGAGGATCCACCTCTTTCTGATCCTCACTATGCTCTCCAGTGCAAGGGTCGTGTTCTAATTTCTATAAGATAGGGTCATGAATGCGGAGAGGAGCCTCCACATTCTTTGCCTTGCCTTTCTTCTTTGCTTCACGCAACTTTGTAAGATAGCATTCTCTAGCAGTATCCTGATCTCCCTTGATCAAACCAACACCCTTATCAGTAGGAAACTTTATAGTCAAACACAAAGGTGTTAGGGAAATTCTGAAATCAACTAGAGTAGGTCTGCCCAGGAATGCATTATACGCAGAAAGCTCATCAACAAGTACAAAGGTTTGCATATAATAGCTCTCCTTTCTCCCTCTCCTAGCTCTACAAGCAAGTCAATAACTCTGATTGTTTGCTTTGGTTCACCTATGAACCCTTGGATCTTCGTTTGGAAAGCCTGAACATCTTCCATAGAAAGCTTCATCTGGTTAAAAGTGTTTCGGAACAGAACATTAACAGAGGCGCCGCAGTCAACAAGCACCCGTTTAACCACAACTAGGCCTACCCCAACTATCACAACCAACAGATCAAGGGTAGGAGTTACACACCTTCCGCATCCTTTTCCTTAAACACGATATCCTCATAAAAGATTTTTTGCTGCTTTACAGGAATAATATTGCTCAGGATTAACACCGCTCCTCCCTTGGGACATACTTCAAAGCAAGTGCGTACCTTTCAATATCTCCCCAGCTGCTACCTGCTAGGTGAAGACCTCCAGAAATGGTATTAATCGCCGACCTTTGGGTAGCTTGATCTGTGCTCTATTGCTTGGACCTGACTGATTAGCAGGTGCACTCTGCCCTTGAGGAGAGGGATCTGCATTTTGCAGTTTCCTGACGTACTGCTGCAACATGTTCTTTCAATCAACTCTTCAATCAAGTTTTTAAGATGTCTGCATTCGTTGGTGTTGTGACCAGGTTGATTGTGGAAATGGCAAAATCTTCCAGACTTCAACTGATTGTCCCCTATCTTCTGCGATCGCGGTTCTGGATAATTTCCCATGTCCTTAGTGGCAGTGAAGATATTCTTCGAAGTGTCCGTCAGAGGAATCAATTCAGCGTGTTTGAAAAATATGATCTTCTTGCCGTTCCTATTATCTTTCCCGTCATTTCCTCTCTTTTGCCCTCCAGTATTCTTCTAATTGCCTGAACAACATTATCTTTCTTTTTAGGTACATCGCTACTTTCAGCAACATCCAAGGTGAGAGAAGGATCCTCTTCCACTGTAACAACCCGGAATTTTGGAACCAATTTAAAATTTTATTTTTAATTTATTTAATTGATTTTAAGTACTTAAAATGATTTAGTTTAAATAATAATGGCTAAAAATTTATTCTAATCGAAGTTAGAACTTATAAATTTATAATTAATATAATACGAGCCTGAAAAGGCGCGACAGTTTGAAAGTTCGATTTTAAACTTTAATTGAATGTGTAGAATGAAATATAAATCGGATTTCAATAAAACCAGAAATGTTAGAATCATTTTAATTATATCTTTCTAACGAATGTTAAAAATATAGATTTAATAATATAAATTGAAAGTTATGTCCATATTAAAATGTAGAAAAGTCACTATAGAATTTATATATATTTTAACAAATATATAAGCCCTTAAAAATGGAGATTTTACAAACGACCTCCGAATTTGACGAAACCACATTTGTTGGATCCAAAATGTCAAATTATTGTTAGGTTTCAAAATTCATAATTTATGGAACTAATATGTGAGCGTGGCAAATTTAAAGGCACGTCCAATTAGTTGTAAATTTAATCGACTGGAGAAAGGACATTTTGAAAACAAGCTCGGAATTTGACAAAACCAGTTTCTATGGGACCGTATCATCGAAATATAGCTAGATTCCAAAATTCGTAATTTTTGGAGTTAGTATGTGGCCCTGGCAAATTAAAACGTACGTTGAAATCAATTTTGATAACGTATATTAATTTATATTTTAATTTTGATAAAAACTGTTAAAAATAGCTGAATTGGCTTACAAAACATATCTAATTGTGTCCGGAATGGGGGTATTTAGCTAGGAGCGACAGTCGTTGAGTTTGATTTGGAGTTTGGATGAAAAAACAACTTTTTGGAATTAAATATATATATCGACCAATAGGAAAATTCTAAACCCCAATTTCATTTTCCAGAAAAACAACTGCCGCTGTCTCGTTTAAAGGCGAAAATCCGTTCGAAGCTTCTTCCCCCAAAATCCTTCGATCCACTCAATGATTCGAAAAAATTTCTGAAGGAAAGTTGTCGAGCTCCGCAAGATCTTCACACCCAACGAGAGTGATCGGATTTGGTGGAGTTTCTGGCTCGAATCTCAAGATCGAACATCTGTCGTTCGTGGCAGATTTCATGGCGCCTGGGTTGATCGTGCTCGACGAGGCTTTGGTGGGTGGCGTGGTTTTCATCGACGGTTCGAGGGGTGATGGGAAATCGTCGGTCAAGGCATCATGGGGGCCGATGGGAACGATTTTCGAAGTTGAACATCAGTTCAGTGTTTTCTAGGAAAATCAACGTTTTTTAAACGTTATTAAGGAGGTGATTAGCGTTATTAATTTTATTAATTAATTTAAATTATTTTATTAAAGTTCGTAACCTCATATCTTTTTCATACGAGCTCGGAATCACGCGAAACTGGATCCGGTTGCGATCGTGGAGCCGAGAGCTTCGCGTGGACACCAACTTTGTCCAATTTAGAGCAAGTCAGAATTTGGGGTAGATTTAAATTCAAACTGTCAATTAAAGAATGACGGAGTGGAAACCAATGTGAGAACTCTCTCTCACTCAAATTATTTTATAGTTATTATATAGTAGGTTGCAAACGGGGATTAGTCTCTCCTAATACTACTTTTTTATACAAACCATGTTGATTGTTTGTTTGGATTATGATTGGATTGTCATTGATTGATATTGGTGTATATATAGAATTAATTATATAAAATATATATAAAATTATCATAGAAAGGAATTGAAATAAATATTCATTTACAAGTCGGACGGCTTGTTTATGTACACCTATTTAACTGTATTGATTGGGATGATATTTTTACACATTGCCCAAGTGCACAAATAATAATTATTATTTGATGGTTAAAACCCCATACGGGTCTGGGGATGATATTCTGATCACACATCTCCCTTGTGGTTAGTTTTATGTCAGTCGATAGACTGACAAACTGTTGTAAGCATTATTTATTTATTTATTTAATGCTTATACAGTTGTAGAATGTACTCTGGTTGTTATTTGGATGTTGGATGTTTATTTATCATTATTATTGAATACATGCGATGTATGAAATTCATATAACTAAAATTATATGGTAATTGATTGGGCCTTATTCCAATTTGGAAATAAACGAATGTTTTAATCTAATATTCAGTATAAGAATCAAAACATGGCTTTGATGTCCGATTTTGGATGGACACGAATATATCTAAATATATGAAGCCGAATTAAGTAGATTTACACCATTTTAACTCGAACGGATTTTTATACCGATTTTATTCGTTTTATAATGAATATGAAAAAGGAAATGGATTTCAAAATAAAATTTTGAAAAGATCATTATTATGATATAATAACGATATGGTAAATTCAATTTTGGTTTTAAAAAATTGAAAAGCAAGTTGGAATCGTTTTAAAACGAATTTATTAACGTTTTTATAAAATACGTTATAAATGGAAATCGACGATATATATATGATATATATTATATATATTATAATGGTTTGAATAGGACGTGTCGCGCAGCGACCGTTCGCGAATTTCGACCTTTGACTTTGATTTGACATCACGGAAGCTCTGATCTCGGATTCTTCTGAAACCAGAACCTACCTGTTCATATCGAAAAGAGCTTTCAAATGAGTATATGAGATTTGAAATCCAATGGTTAGATTTTGAGAAATGTCAAATTCAAATTTCAATAAAAACAGCGTCAGGGCAGTTAAATGACCTGAACGTCATTTAATTTAAGGGCCTATTTTTGAATGAATAAAAATAGGGGAAAATTATGTAAAATCATAACAAATGATTTGAAAGGGTCTTGGATGAAAATTTCTACGTTTTAAAGATAAAAATATATTTTTATCAATATGAACTAGTTTTTAACTAGAAAGATAATCCAACGTTTTTTAAATAAATAAATTGGATTTATGAATGGTTTTAATCTAACCAAAAATTTCCAATGTATAAATTGGAATGGATTTGATTAGAAATCATCTTCGGGATATTTCGATATTGGATTTCGTGACTATACGGATATTGTGGAGGAATTTGGAAGACGGATATATATCATTATTCCCCATATGATATGTGTTGGTTTCAGAATTTGATATTGAATGTAAGCCGATATAATTTCTGTTTAATGCCTTATATTTAATATCAAAGTGGGTTTTGGGTTTGTCGTGATTGATGTCTTTAGTAACATTCATTCTTAAACCCCGTGTGAAAAGAATAAATCTTTTAATTAAGATTGTTAGAGTTTTCCAGTTATATTTAGTAACTAGAATAAAATGGAATGTGAATTGAGTTTATTGTGAACTGTGTTTTTAATGACATTCGTTCTTTAACCCGATTAACAGTGAAATGTGGTTTGGAATATATAAATCTTTTATTAAGATTTAATGGAATTTTCCAAAGTAAAGTTTTCAAATTTAATATATTAAATTAGAATTGAGTGGAATTCGATTTACTAATAATCGAGATGAGCTTCTATAAAGGAAGGCCATTACTATTTGTGGAATTTAAAAGTCCTAGTCGTTATTCCGTTTATAGTATTAGTTTGATATGAAAATTCATATTGATTATGATTGATCTGAAGTCCGTGGAGATTCCATATTGAATGGAATATGATTTTGGGTTTATCATGAGCTGTGTTTTAAATGACATTTGTTCTTTAACTCATGTAAAGGAAGGATTGATTTCGTAAAGTTGAATAATCATTGAATAATGATTTTTGAAGATTAAAACTAAGATGGAGATTTAATGAATCGTTAATTATCGAGAATGGAGTATTACCAGTTTTGCTCCAAACGATAGCTAAATCTTTAATTAGATTTTAACGTGAAATGGTAATTAATTTTTACCGATAACACAGTGGTGTTAGATATGGAGTACTACCAGTTTTTCTCCATGGGATGAATAGGTTAGGATTGGGAAATATAATAAATGATTACTTCGGTAAGATTCGCTAATCCCGACTAGTTTGGAAAACCTTAATTTGGTTTAAATTATGAAAAGAACATTTAAATAAAAGAATATTATGGATTAGAATGAGGCGTATGTTGTGTTTTTTAGCACTTGTTTGTAGGATACGCGAGTTATTTGGAAAGACCGGGTTTATCCCATTCTGAATAATTGATACGACAACTAAAAGTCGACGATGAAGACGGTGGTTGAAGACCGGGGATCTTCACATCGTTTGGATGATTATTGATGTCTTGGATTGGCTATACACCAAAGACGAGGTAATAAGTGGTGATCGTCCAAACGTACTAGGAGATCGACCGAATATGCGAGGGCCTCTTTCCTGTATTGGACATATAGGACGAGGAATAAGGTGCCTCCAGTTTCGTTTAGACCAGGAACAGACTTGCAAATGGATTGTATGCCTGACATTGTATTCTTTTTCTGTATTCGTTGATCTCTGATGAATATATATATATTTGGTGGTGGAGAATTTATTCTCTACTGAACACCCTTTTTTGAGACGTACAAGCTCAGGGGTTATATATCGGTAGATGATCAATGGTATGGTATGGATTGACAATGTGGCATGCTGAGTTGCATGGATCAAGGCTTTTGTTGAAAAGCAGGGCCTTATGGTTGATGATCAAAGCACAACTTTCATATAGCGCCGCTTGGTGTATAGCGTTGATTCGCGAGCCTCACAGCTCGGTATGAGTCAAAAATGGGATCAGGGATGCCAGGAGAACACGATGTTTCTTTCTAGCTAGAAGTGGTGTCATGGCATGGAGCCCAAACATTTTTTACTTATGTGGATGATGGATAGCGAGGCGCCTCAGATATAGAGTGTTATGGCTCGGATATTGGGTCTTATGGCTAAGCGATATAGGTCCGATAGGACTGGGAAACGTGTGTTCAGGAATAACTAATCCCTAAATGTAAGGGAGGACCGTCCATGCAGGAACCAGGGGTTGCCTAGAGTGTGTAATCCTAAGGCATTTGCTAGAGTGTCTCGAATCGGTGAGGATGATCCCTTGCCTCGGCTCATAGATAGAATCCAATTTCCAATACGCGACTTTTGGTTTTAGTTGTAAACCTATATGGCGGCATAGTGGAATGGGACGCTCATGTCGTCTATGATTGATACATTTATATTTGAAGTTGATTTCTTCACTCACAGTAATAATAAAATATGAATTTCGCGTACCAAGCATATTTGTCCATTATAAGGTAAAACTCTATCCTCCAGCTTGTGTTGCATTGTATGATGGGATCTGAGTCTTATAATGGCTTCATTTTTCCTTTAGCATTGTGCTGTTTGTTTTTATGCACTGGTATTCTTAGGAGGAAACTCATTCCATGTTATACGGCGTGGTCCCTTGATTTACTCAACTTTAAAATAAAAGTTAATAACTGTATTAATTCTTGCACCAGTCCCATGACTGACACGGAGTTTATTGTTTTAACCTAAACTCAAGGTGCCCTTATTTTCTGCACTGGCAGCTAGTAGTTTTGGTTTGCAGGTTCTTTAGTTTCATAGGATCCTGACCTACATATGGAGCTATATTCGGGAAGCTTTGTATCCATATATTTATTCCATTTGTGTTATTTTTCCGCAGATATGTATTTTAAATCTCTGATAAATGTATAATATTTATTCATACTGTGTAATATTCTTGTACCCTGATGTAAATTGTTGTAATAACAATGAAATGTTTTTCTGGTTGTGTTCTGATTTGTCGTATTCTCAACTCAATCCGCGATTTCCCACAAGGGGGATTTCAGGTCGCTTCATTTTGGTATCAGAGCTTTGTTTACAAAGCTCGCGAACAAGACACATTAGAACCGAATGAAAGAATTCATCAGAGATAGGACTAGTAATATCCTATATGAATGACTCATTAGAGATAGGGTTAGTGATACCCTAGAATGAGTAAGAAGAGTATTTTTATTGGAAAAAAAATAGTTTTGAAAATAAAACTTTATTGTACGTATTTGATTATTTTATTTTAAATTGATTTGGACTATCGGGTATATGAAGATTTTGAATATACGCCTGGCTAGTCGACGTGTATACGAAGGCTTAAATATACTGGATAGATATAGAATCACACTCTAGTCGCTCGGGGATAATTCTGATGATGAGGCCTCATCACCATTATTTATTTTCGAGTTTCGAAAGTGGGATATCTATATATTTTCAATTGACTGGTGTGAGAACCAAAACCTTAGTTAGGGTATACTGTTTGTGATATGGCATCAAAATATGATTTTTGAGCACGTATATAAGAGTTATGCGTTTGAAAATTTAATTAACCAATTGATTACTGGTTGTATTGTTTGATAATTAGTTTAACTAATAAAAATATTGGAACGATAAAACCAATATAAGAATGAATGATATATTAAGCCAAATCGAATCAAATATTGAACTAGAATGAAAATTGATTGAATTTGCATACATGTACATATATGTGTATTGAACAGGTCATAGCGAGGAGGCTAGAGAGGAGGAATAAAATTGTATGCCCGACAAATAGGTACATATTTATTATTTTGTTTGGGTTTTGATGACTTTATGAGCCGATTGGCTTTTTCTTTTTCTTTTTTATTGGAGAGGGCCCTGCGTGACAAGTTGTGATTTTTCCGATGCCCCCGTACAAAGGAGGTTATGGCAAAAAAATTAGAAAATTTAGGGTGTTAGCAAAAAATTTGAGAAATTAGAAAGTTCTTAAGTAACTAAAAAGTTGAAGAACTTGAGCCAGAATGAAAGTTGAGTTGGTTAGTTAAACAACTTTCAGCTCCGTTCTTTTTCGAGGACGAAAATATTTTAAGTGGGGGAGATTGTGTAACAACCCATTTTTTTTAGGTATATTGAATTGGTAATCAACTAATTGATTTGGTAATTTAGAAAAAAAAGTAATAATAATGAATAAATAAATAAATAAATAAAGCGAAACATATATTTTTGGGATGAGAGGAAAATACATGTTTATGGATTATTGGGCGTATGTGGTTGATGTAAAATGTTGCACATTTTGTTGTAACAATGATAAAATTTATTGTTTTTGATTAAATAACAATTTTAAAAGGAAAAAAAAAAGATTTTTTTATGATTACATAAAGAAGTTTTGCCTTTATGTATGAGAAATTTAAACAACACACTATTTTTGTGTGTGTGTTAGTTTTCAAGAGTGCATTTGAAAAAAAAAAGAAAAAAAAGAAAGAAAAAAGCGAGAAAGAACTTTTATATTAAAATAAAATAAAAATAAGTATGCATTTTAAAGATATTTTGTTGGAAATCTCTAAAAACTAAATTTAAAAAGGGGGAAAACAAAAATATCTCATAAAGAGACAAAGAGTAATTATCATGTTACATAAGAAGAGAAAGGGGAATAAATTAAAAAAATGAAAAAAAGAGGGAAGGAAGGATCTAGAGGGGGACTTATGAATAAAAGTACATAACATCTCTTTCTCCCGATTAAAAACATCAGTACGTATCTTTCTTTCTTCCTCATTCAGAAACCACCGAGAACTCTAAAATTTTCTCTCATCCTCATTCTTCATTTCAATTAATTCTCATACAAAATTGAAGATAAAAGTAGATTCCCAATTCAGTAAGTATTCCCTAAGCCTATTCAATCTCTCTCTGATTCTTTCAATTTTGTAAATAGAGATCTTAGGATTGTTTTTCCTATTCAAATACTTTTTGTAGAGGGCTTCAATCCAAAGACTAATCGATTTCAGATGTGAAAGTTTGCTTTTTGGAGCAATAGGTGAGTGAAGTATAGCCCTTTTTACTATTTTAGGTTTGCATGTAATCAAAAACATGAATTTTATGTGTATGATTGTGGTATAGCTTCTTCCCTATACCTTATTTCACTGTTTGGAGTATTGGCAACTTGAATTGAATAAAAATTGCAATATTCAATATGTTGGAGAGGATATTATGTTGCAGCAATAGAAAGAGGAATTGGTATTAGTAATGCAATTAACAAGCATGCTTCATGCATGTTGAAATGCCTTCAAGGCAAAATAGATTAATTTATTTGTTGAGGGTAAAACACACAAATTATTGCCTTTGCTGGAAAAAAAATTGAATTTTTCAGTTTTTTAGTGGGGAAGAAGCAGCTACAGCTCCAAGAGCTGCAGCCACAGTGCAGGTGGCTGCACCACGGTGCAGCTGGGAGCACTGCAGCCCAGGCGGGCTGCAACTACAGCCACGCGGGCTGCAAGTGCAGCCCAGCCGGGCTGCAAGTGCAGCCCAGTCGGACTGCATGCAGCCCAGCTGGGTTGCAAGTGCAGCCCAGCTGGGCTGCGCTGCACCCACGCAGCCTAACCGGGCTGCATCCATGCAGCCCATACGGGCTTCACCCACGCAGCCCAACCGGGCTGCACAGGCAGTCCACCTCTGGGCTGCTCTGAGCAGCCCAGGCCAGCTGCATAGGGCTCAGCTGCTCTGCGCAGCCCGGGGAAAAAAAGAGAAAAAAAATAAAAAATGATAATAATAAAATAAAATATAACCTGTTTTATGTTATAAAATTATTGTTTCATTTAAATGTTTTGAAAGCAATTTTTTATTTTTCCTACGAACGAAAATAATAGTATTATATATAGATAAAATGATGGAATATTTTTATTAATTCCAAACAAGTAAACATACTAAACAATGTTTACGTTTCGTTGTAATACACAAGTATTATGGGGTACTTGTGTATTAGAGCGAAACGGAAGTGTAACCATCTATGGACATGCGTTGTTAACCTTTTTGCAAGGTGTACTGGGTTTTATAAAACTTACTTTTATGAATGTTGTCATGATTGGTTTTATATAGTGTTTTGATGTTATAAACACTATAAATTTTTAAGGCATAATTTTACAAAATAATATTTTTTTTTAAAAAAAAACACCCTTAATTTTGGGATTAGGATAGATTGGGCTCTGTTGTACCAATGGGCCAAAACTCCATCTTGGTCGACCTAATTCAGGTTTGCTACCTGAATCACGGTGGTTATAAATTTCGCCCACTTACCACCAAAGGTCAAACGGTCTGCTACATTGGGCAATTTTGTTGTTTTGATCGGGATTCCCGATCGGTGGGTCACGGACTACATTAGATGGAGACGTGGGTGTGCCACATGTAGTGCCGTGAACGAGTAGCATACGGCCTTCGCCTTAGACCATCTTGGTTATCCTGGGTTGACCGCCAGGTGTCGTTATGGCGTTATGAGTAGGTTACGGTGCTGGTGTCTCCGCGCGCGCAAGAGCTCTACCACTGTGATTTTACAATACTAGCTTCTGTTTAGTTGGTCTGTTATGAGTCATATTATATTTATCCCGTAGTCCCCATAATTCTTTATTTTCTTCTTACTTGTTTGAATAATGTTGGGACATTACCCAAGTTAATTTGGAAACCCAGTATTTTAACCAACGTTTAATTATTATATTATCATATTGTTTTATATATGATAATTGTTTTGGTATTGTATTGTTTTATATACAATACCTATGTCATTTTAACCCCACTTATTATATTATCATATTGCTTTACATATGATAATCCTTATGGTATTTTATTGAGTTACATACAATACCTGTGCCCTTTAATCCTACTTATTATATTATCATATTGTTTTATATATGATAATTGTTTTGGTATTGTATTGTTTTATATACAATACCTATGCCTTTTTAATCTCACTTATTATATTATCATATTGCTTTACATATGATAATTGTTTTGGTATTGTATTGTTTTACATATAATACCTGTGCCTTTTATTCTTGCTTATTATATTATCATATTGCTTTACATATGATAATTGTTTTGGTATTGTATTGAGTTACATACAATACCTGTGTCTCTTAATCTTACTTCTTGTATTAACATATTGCTTTACATAGGATAATTGTTTTGGTATTGTATTAAATTACATACAATACCGATGCCTGGTTTTATGGCTTATTTAATGCGTGGTTTTATGGCTTATTTAATGCAATGATTATGCTAAATTGTTCATTCATATGCCGCATGTTGACTTGTACATGTGGCATCATTTATCTTTTATCAAATTTCAATGTCCATAGATATTTACTTCACTCACACTAGACATAGTCTGGCCCGTGTGATTTGTTTTGTTAAAACAATCCTCGGGTCAGGTTGAGGATTGTTTGCCGGTTAGGTTTGCGTGGACTGCATTGTCACTCTTATCCTTTTCCACGTTTTGGGGGTTTTGGACTATGCAGCTTCAGACTATCAGTAGCTAGTAGTATTATGGTATGTAAGCTATTATGTATTTTGGGAAGTGATATTATGTATTATGGACAATGTATCCAGACATCTCTATTATGATATGTATTTTGTATTCTGCTGTTGTCATTGTGCTGCGCTTGATTCTATTATATTTCGTACTATGTGACATGTGAAATTTTCTTGTACCATTGCTTTGAACTTACACTGAGCACGAAAGGTAAGTTGAGAAAAAAAAAATTTAAAAAATTTACGTGCAAGTGTTCGTTCAAGCGAATGAGTACAACGTTTAGCCCTATCGAGTCCCATTCTCTGTGCTTTCCGACAGTAATACTTAGTGTTGCTCTTCGTTAGCATGGGTCTAGGGTCGGGCGTTACACTGTTGGTATCAGAGCCCAGGTTTGATATAGTACAAAATATATTTAGAATATGGATTAGCACAAGACAGTAGAAACATCATACATGTCTATATATTTTATAGTATCACTCCCATCATATAATAGTAGTTGTACATACCTGAACCGAAACCCCAATCTTTTAGCATTCTAGTGTGAGTATTGTTTTAATTCCAGCTTAATGATATATCTCACTATATGCGGAGTAGTGAGAAAGATGGCTGGAAGACTTCCCCGTTTGACGATGGAGTAGTGGTTGGAGTTGATGCGGAACATGCCACAAGCCGCACCCGCTCCTAATACTGCTCCTAAAGCTGATTTCGCTCGTATATGTAAGGACTTTACGAGCCTTAGAAGGAAGCCTTTCCTTGGGAAAGAAGGTGTTGTTGAAGTTCAGGCCTGGCTTAAGAACTATGAGCGTGTTTTTGGGCATATGGGTGTGACTGACCGTCAAAAGGTCGAGATTGCTTCTAGCTTCCTCCAAGGCAATGCCTATGATTGGTTCGATATTGTTAATATTGAAAGGGGAGAGGTTGAGCTCACATGGGAAAGATTTAGGGAACATTTTGAGTTGAAGTTCGTTCCAGAGACAGAGAAGCGCATCCTTACTCATAGATTTAGTTGATAGATATGCTTTGGAAGTAGTTTATCTTGTCACATCTCTAAGAGTTGTGAATCCCATTGGCGGGTCTGCAACGCTTGGAATGTTGTGCAAGAACCTTGAACTTTTCTTTAGTGGACTTCCTTTCTCATGTGACTTGCATGTGTTTGAGTATCTTGGCTTTGATATTATCTTAGGGATGGATTGGTTGGAGCGATATGAGGCTCATCTTTCTTGCTTAGATAGAGTTGTTACCTTGAAACATCCATCTTTCAAAGGGCTCGTTAATATAACACTTGATATGCAAGGCCCTATTGTTCATGGTTCTCTCTATTCCATTGAGTCACGAGAAGATGATGAGATTGCCAGAGTTCCTATTGTTAGGGATTTTGGTGATGTGTTTGAGCCTGTTACCGGCTTACCGCCTAAGAGGGCTGTGGAGTTTCGTATAGATCTTATCCCTGGAGCCCAACCTATCAGTAGACCACCTAACCGTATGCCTCGAGTTAAGATGGAGGAGCTTCGGAAGCAGTTGACTGAGTTGGAAGGAAAGCAGTTCATCCGATCAAGTAGCTCTCCTTGGGGAGCTGCTGCAGTCTTTGTAAAGAAGGCCGATGGCTCTCTCCGCTTGTGCATTGATTATAGGAAGCTGAATGAGCTGACCGTAAAGAATAAGTATCCACTCCCTCGTATTGATGATCTTTTTGATCAGTTAAGCGGAGCAAAAGTCTTTTCCTGGCTCGACTTAGCAACTGGATTCCATCAGTTGCGAGTAGCGGAAGACAGCATACCTCTCGCTGCCTTTCGCACTCGATATGGCTCTTATGAATGGTTGGTAATGTCGTTTGGGCTTACGAATGCTCCTGCATACTTTGTAGACCTGATGAATAGAGTATTCAGGAGCTATCTTGATAGATTCGTCTTGGTCTTCATTGATGATATCTTAGTATATTCCAAGTCCGAGCAAGAGCATGAAGGTCATTTGAGGATTGTTTTGGAGACTTTGAGGGAACATAAGCTGAAAGCAAAGTTTTCCAAATGCTACTTTTGGTAGAAGGAGTAAAGTTCTTGGGCCATATTATATCCGAAGCGGGTCTCGCTGTGGATCCTTCTAAGATAGAAGCAATACATAATTGGAAAAGGCCTGAGACCGTTACAGAGATTCGAAGCTTTCTCGGTCTTGCAGGATATTATCGTCGCTTTGTTAAAGATTTTTCAAAGATTGTCACTCCTTTGACAAGGCTGACGAAGAAAGGAGTCAAGTATGAGTGGACAGATAAGTGTGAAGAAGCTTTCTCTAAGTTGAAGGAGATGCTCACTAATGCACCAGTTTTGGTGATTCCAGAAGGTAATCAAGATCTTGTGGTGTATACTGATGCTTGTGGGTCTGGACTGGGTGCTGTGCTTATGCAGAAGGGGCGAGTTGTGGCTTATGCATCTAGACAATTAAGACCCAGTGAGGTTAGATATGTTGTTCATGATTTGGAGCTGGCAGCTGTAGTTTTTGCTTTAAAGTTATGGTGACATTATCTTATGGGTGAGAAGTTGTCCTTTATACTGACCATAAGTCCTTAAAATACCTCTTTACTCAAAAGGAGCTGAATATGCGCCAGCAAAGATGGCTGGAGTTTTTGGCAGCATATGATTTTGACATTCAGTATACACCTGGGAAAGGTAATCGTGTAGCAGATGCATTTAGTCGTAAACACCAGGCAGTTGTATCGATGATGACAGCCGAATGGCGAGACTTGGAGGTGTTAGCTTCCAGGAATCTTTGTAATATGCCCACTCATAGTTCTGGAAGGATGTTATCCAATTTGGTTATGAGACCGAGCCTAATGGATAGGATCTCTCATGCCCAGATGGAAGATCCTATTGCTTTAGAGCGTATTCATCGGCTGAAGAATGGAGATGATGCCGATAATTTGAAGGGATTTGAGTTGGATGCTCAGGGATGTTTAAGGAAGAAGGGCAGGATCTTTGTACCTAATGTCGCAGGCCTTAGGCATGAGGTGATGAGTGATTGCCATAGTGTAGCGACCCAAATTTCCGGTACCTTTTGAGCTGACCAAACCACACTAGTCCAACCCAAATGGTACTAGAAACCCAGATGCCAATAGAAAGAATTTAGAGGATGAGATAAGAAAGAAAGAAATATTAGAATAGAAGAAGAAGAATCAACACAACACAGAGTCTCACATCGCAGCGGAACAAAATATAATATAGAAATAATCTTTATTGAGAGCTTGAAAAATACTTACAATATCAGAGTACATTAATATACTTGGACAGTTATAACAACCTGTCCTCATATACATCACACAGCGGAATATACTAGATAAAATCATACATCTGAACTCTTCCAGCACATCTTCTGAACCTCATATTATCCAAAGATCTGAACCTGTAACCCAGGCCAACCCGAGCATTACAAATACCGGGTCAGTCTGGTGAACCAGAGTGAGAATAACTCGCACAGTTTAAGGGAAATCATCCAACTTGATTTTAAGTTCAAATTCCTTTCGAAAGAAAAAGATAATAGTAAGACCAGCCCACACATAAACACGGACGGTTTTTAGCTTACTATAACCCAAACCATTTTTGAAATCATAACTTATTCTGATATTATCATAGTGTCTAAATACAATAAATAACAATCTAGTGGAACGCTTGCATCTCACGCTCCACATATATATTATACAAACCAAAACCGCGGGCGCTTATTGGAGATTGGTTTCCAACTATGACAAGGTATGGGACCACCTTCCGGTCGTGTATCTCTAGAGGCGAATACGCAGGGTTCAACAAGAACGTCTTGCAACCCGGCCCACACATGACCGACCACTCATTTCGCTTGAGTGTATCGAATGTATATCACCGACGGTTGGGATCAGCAACCGCCTCCCGAAAAGGGACAGCATCGATAGATTAAAGAAGTAAAAGGAATTTCTCTAGATAGGTGATCATACATCCTAATGGGAGCGACCCACATAGCCATGCTGCCCGCCCGATTTTTTGTCATTTCCCGGTTGATGAGGTTTGAGGCTACGATTCCTTACTTGTTAGATCAACACATTAAACTTTGAATGCCACATTGTCATACCCGCCAAATCGCAAATTGATTTCCACAAAAATACCACAGGTATAAAGCTAAGAGGAACGAATTCCTCCGCCACCAAACGTGAATACGTTTGAAGAGATCAACTTACGCGATTTATTAGATATACTCTGTCAGACACTCGTCCATACAAGTCATCCAGGAAAAGGATGAACCGAAGGCACCCTCCTACCGCATCCAAAGGACCAGTAGCGAGAAGTCCTTGCAATCCGCAAAATCTCAACCACGACCGAATCACATCAAAATACCTCTGGTAGCTAGCCAGTGAATATTCCACAATAATCCTTCCGCTTATGAAGATCCATGGTCTTCAATGCTTCATCTCAACCATCTTCTGATATCTTCAACGTTTACGTATTTATTGGTCGGAATGGTTTTCGAATATAAATTCGATCCCGGTCTTTCCGAACCAATAATCGATTTGGCCAGATTTTAATAGTCGGTGATTTAACTATCAAAATAAACAAACATCATCCATAGAAAAATCAAATGGGTTCCTTGGTTCAGAATACAGCATCACTTGGCCTTTTAAGTTAAACGGTTGTTAATTACATTTCTAAATCTTTCAGCATTTAGAATATCGCTTTCTCAATTCTTATTTCCAAATCCATTTATTCAACTTATAATTCTTTGAATTATAGTTTATAATATTTTCCCTGAAAATATTATTTTGATCTCCTCACCCAACTTTGTTTCTAAACTAATATCATCCCTGGATAATCGTGAAGTCGTTCAAGTTGGGGTATTTTATTTACCTCTCAGACCTTGAGTCGACAACACTCTTATCTTCCGAATAGATAGAAGTTTATTAACGAAATCTCATTCTATCACTTTTCCTCATTACTTATATTTAATTTAAAATCCATTTTAAATAACCACTTATCTTAGTTTTGATTTAAATAACTTCATTTCACATCTAAAATACTTATCTTTAGATATCATCGTTAGTTCTTTACTTTGAAAATCAACTTCCATCCACTTAAGGTTTTGTTTGATCTTAACTCATATTAAATCTTGTTTGAAACTTTCCTTTTCCTTGGAATTCCTTTCATGATATAAATAAAGGTTCTGACTCATATAAATTTGAGTAAAACTTATTTAAAATTCCTTTTAAATTATAAACAGGGTCTTACTCAACTCAAACTCCTTAACCACTATTTCCCATTTCAACGTATATACTTTCAAATATGATTCTCTTTAAAAGTTAATATTATTCTTTTAAAGAAAACTAGACTCGATATATATCAAAACAACTTGACTTCTTTTGAAAACACTATTATAGATTCCATTCTTGTCTATCGAGTCACTTTATGAATTCATATTCATATTGTACTTCAAAAATATCATTTACAGATCAACTCCTCGTAAATTTTCTAACATCCTTTACATCAATAGTTTACTTTGTTATCAAGTATAAATAACTTAATTAATCTTTCAAAAGGTTATTCTAAAATGATACATAACTTTGATAATAATTCACAATCTAATAATAATTCTTAAATGATCAATCTCATTCAAGTAGTCGACTTGATTACTTCAAACAAGGTTACTTTGTTAACCATTTCTACTTGGTTATTTCTTTTGAATTAATAAATAAAATTAATTTAAATAATGATTAAATTAAAAATCTAATTAAATTAAAATAATCTTATTTAATTGTTTATTCAGTTCTTAATCATTTTGTTAATTTCTGCTCACTTGCTTACAAAACTCATTAACCGACAAATATAGCTTTATATACTTGCTTTAATATTTACTGGATAACAATAGTTGCTTATTTCCTTTAATAACCTTATTTAAAAATAATCTATATAAAATCGACTTCAAAACCTGTCTTTAGTTATAAAACAAATTTTATAACTTTCTTTCTATTGATTTGCCTGACGGTAAATCAATCTCTCTAAATCGATTCATTTATAGGCCATCTGACATTACTCAACCAATATCACCCATTGGTTAATGTCACACAATTGTTGAATTTAGATTCGACAATCAACAATCAATCAAATTGATTAATAGTACATATAAACAAACATTATATTTGAGGAATCCGGTTGGATTCCTCCAACCTGTCCTTCCCTGCATCAAATGGGTTACCTCAATTTTAACACAACAGTACAGTTCAACCAATAACAGTCAACGAACAATTTATTCAATCAAGCATTCAATTATGTATTTAATACGTTTATATTATTATAAACGTAACCAACAAGATAAGTTACCTTGTTTGGAATCTTATCGTTAAAAATAACGATTTAATCTGATTAAATTAAACAAACGCTTAATTTAGTCCATGAATATTTTAAAAATATTCGGTACACAAACAAACAGTCAGTCAATCATCAACCCTTAGCAAACATTGCATACAAAATAAAAACCCAGTTTATATAAAATATAAACAAGGTAAACTGAGTGAGTTAAACTCACCTTGGATTCCATTCGTTGCCAAATGATTTGTTTTACAAGCTCCTATCTGCGTCCATCTCTGCCCAAACAGCTCTATATTGAAGCGCTTGTCAAATGGTTCCAACAGTCCGTACTATTCTGTTAATGTATGACATCGTTATATATTATTCATAAATTAAAATTTATTTTTGTAAACTTAAATAATATTTTAATTGCTAAAACTTTACTTAACGTTCATTAAGCTGTATATTATTATTTAGACATTTAGTTAGCACATTGTATTTCCATTTGAAAAACTGCTATGTGAACCGCATATGCAAATATATAATATCATATATAAAAATAACTGTCAGTAGTGGTGTCTAGACACCCTTACTAAACGCAGATTTAGGCATATTTTCAACCGATCAGGCTAAGCACTAACTTAAATACGGTTCAGCATAAGGGGTTAGATATTAAAAACATAGTTTAGGCACAAATAACAACCTGGGTCAGAGACGTTTTATAAATGTAGATTAGGCGTTATTCATGAGTTTCCAGGCGTTATTCATGATTGGTCTGGAACATTTAAAACTTAATTAGGCTCAAAATTATAGTACTTTTCATTTTCATCTTTACTATACCTGCTCCTATCGTTCTGCCGAAAGCCTCCCCTCTCTTCATGAGACCATACTCCACCGTGTACACATCAGTCCATCTGCTCACTACCACTCCTTCATATGCAGCAGGAAAGACTCACGCCCCCCTTCTTCTTCTGTTTCCTGTCCAACGTTTTTTTTATTGACTGCTGCATTAACAGCAGTATCAGTTCTTTCGCCACCGATATACGTATTTCTTTTCCACTCCTTGCCTGCTACTTCACCGTCCACTACTCTGTATTTCCCCCACAAGACCCACGGCCTCCTTCACGTTTTCGCCTCTTCTACACTTTGTTTTTTTATAAAGCCATGGCAGAAATGTTAAAACGAGGAGAAGAAAGTGTGAAGTGCTCTCTTTTCGTGCGTATGTATATATATATATGATGGAGCCTTGGCACCTAAGTTTTAGGGTGGTAGCATGGTCAGGTAGGACTGTGATTGATGGTGATCTAACAAAGCCAACTGTTTCTTTGTTGGAAAGGTCTGTTGTGATGGAGAAAATTCACGTCTGGAAAGATATAGGCTGTTATTTCATTTCTAAGTCTGGTACGTCGGTTGGGGTGGCATAGGTCTGTTGTGATGGTGATCTAACAAAGCATTTGATTGTACAGTATAAGCGATATGGTGAGTGTAGGTTTATAGGGTAGATTGATTTGTGTAGGTTCCTATTTTCTTCCAACATATATATAACACGTTGCTAGCTTAGGTGATGCAGCTTGTGTTTTCATATCAGTGGTACCATTTTACAGACATGTTTGCTGTGTTTTTCGTACAAACAGATGGCTATATGAGGTCAGTGACTTTTCTTTTCGAAGACATAGCAGCAGCAATGAAAGAAGGTAGGCATGGCCTGTATATTTATAATTTTAGGCGTACTCAAAATTCTAGATTGTGAAGTAACATATTTAGGCGAGTAGGCTACTTTTCAGATTAGCGTAGAATAGGTTTGTACACATTTCTTAATGGTTAAGATTTTGTATTTTATTTATTTATTTTAATGTGGTTCTTAATTTCTATCGGTAACCGTTTTATACGCGTACCCCGTCATATAATACTCCGCTTACATACAGACCCCTATGGATAGATATAAAAATATAGTCGTGTCTAGCGAGGTGTCGCTATCCCAAAAATATAATAATATCGGTAGGTTAACTCACATTGTGAAATCCCAAAATATTGATATAGGGTGCAAAATACTCTAAATAAAAAGTTGCTTATTTAATTAATTAAAATTTACAGTAAAATTCTAAAAATTAAATTATCACTACGTCTCAAAAGAGTCTCGTCCAGATTCGAATCCAGTATGTAGTTATATCAAATAAACCGTTACGGTCGATGAACGATTCTATAGCGACTATTTGAAATTTTAATCTGGGCATATCTTACCATCTACACGATGAAATCATGATTTTTCTCTTTTATTAGAAAAATATAACCAAATCGATTCAAACGTTTCTTGTTTCACAGAATTTCATCTTAAAACGGATTCTGTAAATTCAATTAAAGTTCAGATCGAAAATTACGAACTGCCGCGTCATTTTCGAGCTCGTTTTAATCATATTATAAATTATAGATTTTTGAACTCGATAAATTCGATATAGAATCTGCTAATATCGCCAAATCAATATTTAAATAGATTTAAATATTTGTAATCAACGTTCAAAAATCTGGGACATTACATTCTTCCCCCCTTAAAAGAATTTTGTCCCCGAAATTACAATGTAAGAAGAATGTTCCGAACACGATTATTTTAAAATAATTATTACAAAAACAAATTCAAACTCTTTAAACGTTCCTAAAAAAAATCGCCAGCACCTCCACTGCACGGCTCGATCACAACAACTACAAATGCCACTCCGGGCTCAACTTCCCCAAAAGAAAACCAAAAGCCAAATGGCTACCCAACTCAGGGGTTTAAAATAAATCACTCCAACCAATATGTCAAGGTTTACCTATTTTTCGGGCAACTCAATTTCTCATTTCCAAGCAAATCATTTATCTGCTCTTCATCTGTACTTCCAACCTATGTAAACAAATCCATTCCATAGCTTTCTGGAATCTGCACTAAACTCAACTTACAATGCAAGTAACCAACATAGGGTTAAATCATTCAACATCTTCATTTGACCTGTTCGATGAATTTCATTCATCCGGTCTAATATCCAAACAACCAAATCATCTGATTTACACTTCATTTTGGTTTAACATACATTAATATAAATCGATCAATGTCCAATTGATTTCCATTATTATCTATTCGATTTCCAAATTTAATTTAATTTAATTTAATTTAATTTAATTTAATTTCCATTTGAATTCCATCTTGAATTAATTCACTTAACCAGGTTAAGTTCCATTTTCATTTCCAGTTCAATTCACTAATTGATTTTTCCCAATCAGCTCAATTTCATTTTATAATTCAATTTGAATTCCAATCGAATCAAGCAAAACAATCAAACAACCAATATTACTATACTATAGAAAATTATTTCCTTTTTCTATAAAATATAGTTTGGGCAAAATTATTTCATTTACCCCTTTTATAGAACAATATTGTGTCAATTGCCAGTTCAAAATTTGAACCAACTAAATAACATGATATAAAACATTTTTATAAAATATACAAATACGCTCTCTCAAAATTTATACACTCAAACTCAATCTAGGGTGTTGCTTACCCCATCTCTACTTAGTTACACCATAGAGCCAAGGTTACTACTCAACCAATAGCTCTGATACCAAATGTAGCGACCCAAATTTCCGGTACCTTTTGAGCTGACCAAACAACACTAGTCCAACCCAAATGATACTAGAAACCCAGATGCCAATAGAAATAATTTAGAGGATGAGATAAGAAAGAAAGAAATATTAGAATAGAAGAAGAAGAATCAACACAACACAGAGTCTCACATCGCAGCGGAACAAAATATAATATAGAAATAATCTTTATTGAGAGCTTGAAAAATACTTACAATATCAGAGTACATCAATATACATGGACAGCTATAACAACCTGTCCTCATATACATCACACAGCGGAATATACTAGATAAAATCATATGTCTGAACTCTTCCAGCACATCTTCTGAACCTCATATTATCCAAAGATCTGAACCTGTAACCCGGGCTAACCCGAGCATTACAAATACCGGGTCAGTCTAGTGAACCAGAGTGATAATAACTCGCACAGTTTAAGGGAAATCATCCAACTTGATTTTAAGTTCAAATTCCTTACGAAAGAAAAGGATAATAGTAAGACCAGCCCACACATAGACACGGACGGTTTTTACCTTACTATAACCCAAACCATTTTTGAAATCATAACTTATTCTGATATTATCATAGTGTCTAAATACAAATAAATAATAATCTAGTGGAACGCTTGCATCTCACGCTCCACATATATATTATACAAACCAAAACCGCGGGCGCTTATTGGAGATTGGTTTCCAACTATGACAAGGTATGGGACCACCTTCCGATTGTGTATCTCTAGAGGCGAGTACACAGGGTTCAACAAGAACGTCTTGCAACCCGGCCCATACATGACCGACCACTCATTTCGCTTGAGTGTATCGAATGTATATCACCGACGGTTGGGATCAGAAACCGCCGCCCGAAAAGGGACAGCATCGATAGATTAAAGAAGTAAAAGGAATTTCTCTAGATAGGTGATCATACATCCTAATGGGAGCGACCCACAGAGCCATGCTGCCTGCCCGATTTTTTGTCATTTCCCGGTTGATGAGGCTTGAGGCTACGATTCCTTACTTGTTAGATCAACACATTAAACTTTGAATGCAACATCGTCATACCCGCCAAATCACAAATTGATTTCCACAAAAATACCACAGGTATAAAGCTAAGAGGAACGAATTCCTCCACCACCAAACGGGAATACGTTTGAAGAGATCAACTTACACGATTTATTAGATATTCTTTGTCAGACACTCGTCAATACAAGTCATCCAGGAACAGGATGAACCGAAGGCACCCTCCTACCGCATCCAAAGGATCAGTAGCGAGAAGTCCTTGCAGTCCGCAAAATCTCAACCACGACCGAATCACATCAAAATACCTCTGGTAGCTAGCTAGAGAATATTCGACAAGTAATCCTTCCGCTTATGAAGATCTACGGTCTTTAATGCTTCATCTCGACCATCTTCTGATATCTTCAACATTTACATATTTATTGGCCGGAATGGTTTTCGAATATAAATTCGATCCCGGTCTTTCCGAACCAATAATCGATTTGGCTAGATTTTGATAGTCGGTGATTTAACTATCAAAATAAACAACCATCATCCATAGAAAAATCAAATGGGTTCCTTGGTTCAGAATACAACATCACTTGGCCTTTTAAGTTAAACGGTTGTTAATTACATTTCTAAATGGCCTTTTAAGTTAAACGGTTGTTAATTACATTTCTAAATATTTCAACATTTAGAATATCGCTTTCTCAATCCTTATTTCCAAATCCATTTATTCAACTTATAATTCTTTGAATTATAGTTTATAATATTTTCCCTGAAAATATTATTTTAATCTCCTCAACCAACTTCTTTTCTAAACTAATATCATCCCTGGATAATCGTGAAGTCGTTCAAGTTGGGGTATTTTATTTACCTCTCAGACCTTGAGTCGACAACACTCTTATCTTCAGAATAGATAGAAGTTTATTAACGAAATCTCATTCTATCACTTTTCCTCATTACTTATATTTAATTTAGAATCCATTTTAAATAACCACTTATCTTAGTTTTGATTTAAATAACTTCATTTCACATCTAAAATACTTATCTTTAGATATCATCGTTAGTTTTTTACTTTGAAAATCCACTTCCATCCACTTAAGCTTTTGTTTGATCTTAACTCACATTTAATCTTGTTTGAAACTTTCCTTTTCCTTGGAATTCCTTTCATGATATAAATAAAGGTTCTGACTCATATAAATATGAGTAAAACTTATTTAAAATTCCTTTTAAATTATAAACAGGGTCTTACTTAACTCAAACTCCTTTACCACTATTTCCCATTTCAACGTATATACTTTCAAATATGATTCTCTTTAAAAGTTAATTATTCTTTTAAAGAAAACTAGACTCGATATATATCAAAACAACTTGACTTCTTTTGAAAACACTATTATAGATTCCATTCTTGTCTATGAGTCACTTTATGAATTCATATTCATATTGTACTTCAAAAATCTCATTTACAGATCAGCTCCTCGTAAATTTTCTAACATCCTTTACATCAATAGTTTACTTTGTTATCAAGTATAAATAACTTAATTAATCTTTCAAAAGGTTATTCTAAAATGATACATAACTTTGATAATAATTCACAATTTAATAATAATTCTTAAATGATCAATCTCATTCAAGTAGTCGACTTGATTACTTCAACCAAGGTTACTTTGTTAACCATTTCTACTTGGTTATTTCTTTTGAATTAATAAATAAAATTAATTTAAATAATGATTAAATTAAAAATCTAATTAAATTAAAATAATCTCATTTAATTGTTTATTCAATTCTTAATCATTTTGTTAATTTCTGCTCACTTGCTTACAAAACTCATTAACCGACAAATATAGCTTTATATACTTGCTTTAATATTTACTGGATAACAATAGTTGCTTATTTCCTTTAATAACCTCATTTAAAAATAATCTATATAAAATCGACTTCAAAAACTGTCTTTAGTTATAACACAAATTTTATAACTTTCTTTCTATTGATTTGCCTGACGGTAAATCAATCTCTCTAAATCGATTCATTTATAGGCCATCTGACGTTACTCAACCAATATCACCCATTGGTTAATGTCACACAATTGTTGAATTTAGATTCGATAATCAACAACCAATCAAATTGATTAACAGTACATATAAACAAACAATATATTTAAGGAATCCGGTTGGATTCCTCCAACCTGTCCTTCCCTGCATCAAATGGGGTTACCTCAATTTTAACACAACAGTACAGTTCAACCAATAACAGTCAACGAACAATTTATTCAGTCAAGCATTCAATTATGTATTTAATACGTTTATATTATTATAAACGTAACCAACAAGATAAGTTACCTTGTTTGGAATCTAATCATTAAAAATAACGATTTAATCTGATTAAATTAAACAAACGCTTAATTTAATCCATGAATATTTTAAAAATATTCGGTACACAAACAAACAGTCAGTCAATCATCAACCCTTAGCAAACATTGCATACAAAATAAAAACCCAGTTTATATAAAGTATAAACAGGGTAAACTGAGTGAGTAAAACTCACCTTGGATTCCATTCGTTGCCAAATGGTTTGTTTTACAAGCTCCTATATGCGTCCATCTCTGCCCAAACAGCTCTATATTGAAGCGCTTGTCAAATGGTTCCAACGGTCCGTACTATTCTGTTAATGTATGACATCGTTATATATTATTCATAAATTAAAATTTATTTTTGTAAACTTAAATAATATTTTAATCGCTAAAATTTTACTTAACGTTCATTAAGCCGTATATTATTATTTAGGCATATAGTTAGCACATTGTATTTCCATTTGAAAAACTGCTATGTGAACCGCATATGCAAATATATAATATCATATATAAAAATAACTGTCAGTAGTGGTGTCTAGACACCCTTACTTAACGCAAGTTTAGGCATATTTTCAACCAATCAGGCTAAGCACTAACTTAAATACGGTTCAGCATAAGGGGTTAGATATTAAAAATATAGTTTAGGCACAAATAACAACCTGGGTCAGGGACTTTTATAAATGTAGATTAGGTGTTATTCATGAGTTTCCAGGCGTTATTCATGATTGGTCTGGAACATTTAAAACTTAATTAGGCTCAAAAATATAGTACTGTTCATTTTCATCTTTACTTTACCTGCTCCCATCGTTCTGCCGAAAGCCTCCCCTCTCTTCATGAGACCATACTCCACCGTGTACACATCAGTCCATCTGCTCACTACCATTCCTTCGTATGCAGCAGGAAAGACTCACGCCCCCCTTCTTCTGTTTCCTGTCCAATGTTTTTTTATTGTCCGTTGCATTAACAGCAGTATTAGTTCTTTCGCCACCCATATACGTATTTCTTTTCCACTCCTTGCCTGCTATTCACCGTCCACTACTCTGTATTTCCCCCACAAGACCCACGGCCTCCTTCATGTTTTCGCCTCTTCTACACATTGTTTTTTTTATAAAGCCATGGCAGAAATGTTAAAACGAGGAGAAGAAAGTGTGAAGTGCTCTCTTTTCGTGCGTGTGTGTATATATATATGATGGATCCTTGGCACCTAAGTTTTAGGTGGTAGCATGGTCAGGTAGGACTGTGATTGATGGTGATCTAACAAAGGCAACTGTTTCTTTGTTGGAAAGGTCTGTTGTGATCGAGAAAATTCACGTTTGGAAAGATATAGGTTGTTATTTCATTTCTAAGTCTTGTACGTCGGTTGGGGTAGCATAGGTCTGTTGTGATGGTGATCTAACAAAGCATTTGATTGTACAGTATAAGCGATATGGTGAGTGTAGGTTTTTAGGGTCGACTGATTTGTGTAGGTTCCTATTTTCTTTCAATATATATATAGCACGTTGCTAGCTTAGGTGATGCAGCTTGTGTTTTCATATCAGCGGTACCATTTTACAGACATGTTTAGTGTTTTTTTTTTGTACAAACAGATGGATATATGAGGTCAGTGACTTTTCTTTTCGAAGACATAGCAGCAGCAATGAAAGAAGGTAGCATGGTCGGTATATTTATAATTTTAGGCGTACTCAAAATTCTAGATTGTGAAGTAACATATTTAGGCGAGTAGGCTATTTTTCAGATTAGCGTAGAATAGGTTTGTACACATTTCTTAATGGTTAAGCTTTTGTATTTTATTTATTTATTTTAATGTGGTTCTTAATTTCTATCGGTAACCGTTTTATACGCGTACCCCGTCATATAATACTCCTCTTACATACAGACCCCTATGGACAAAAATAAAAATATAGTCATGTCCAGCGAGGTGTCAATATCCCAAAAATATAATAATATCGGTAGGTTAACTCACATTGTGAAATCCCAAAATATTGATATAGGGTGCAAAATACTCCAAATAAAAAGTTGCATATTTAATTAATTAAAATTTACAGTAAAATTCTAAAAATTAAATTATCACTACGTCTCAAAAGAGTCTCATCTAGATTCGAATCCAGTATGTAGTTATATCAAATAAACTGTTACGGTCGACGAACGATTCTATAGCGACTATTTGAAATTTTAATCTGGGCATATCTTACCATCTACACGATGAAATCACGATTTTTCTCTTTTATTAGAAAAATATAACCAAATCGATTCAAACGTTTCTTGTTTCACAGAATTTCGTCTTAAAACGGATTCTGTATATTCAATTAAAGTTCAGATCGAAAATTACGAACTGCCGCGTCGTTTTCGAGCTCGTTTTAATTATATTATAAATTATAGATTTTTTAACTCGATAAATTCGATATAGAATCTGCTAATATCGCCAAATCAATATTTAAACGGATTTAAATATTCGTAATCAACATTCAAAAATCTGGGACATTACACATAGTTCGCGATTTACCATTCGCCCAGGTGGCAGTAAGATGTATATGGACATGAAACGTCCATATTACTGGGAAGGATGAAGCGCGATATAGGAAAGTATGTGAAGAATTGTATTACCTGCCAATTGGTGAAGTGTGAACACCAAAAGCCTAGCGGTCTTCTTCAGCCATTGGAGATTCCGCTATGGAAATGGGATCAGGTATCCATGGACTTTATTGATTGATTGCCAAGGTCAAAGCTAGGGCATGATAGCATATGGGTAGTGGTGGATCATTTGACTAAATCTGCCCATTTTATCTCAGTCAAGTCAAAAAGAACTGCTCCATATTTGGCGAAGCTATATGTGAAGGAAGTTGTTCGCCTCCATGGTGTACCTTGTGCTATTGTTTGTGATAGGGATCCACTATTTACTAGTGGATTCGGGAGAAGCTTACAGTCAGCCTTGGGTACAAAGTTGAATATCAGCTCAGCATATCATCCTCAGTCCGATGGACAAACTGAGCGAATCAATAAGATATTGGAGGATTTGTTGCGTTCTTGCATTCTTGATTTTGGCAGGTCTTGGGAGGACCACCTATACTTGGTCGAGTTTGCATATAACAATAGCTTCCAATCCAGTATAGGCATGGATCCTTTTGAAGCATTGTATGGAAGACCCTGTAGATCTCCTTCGTGCTGGCTTGAGACTGGGGATAGGTTGGTGCTTGGTCCTAACACTGTGCGTGAAGCTTCTGAGAAGGTGGACCTAATTAGAAGAAGGATGAAAGAAGCACAAGATATACAAAAGTCCTATGCGGATCGACGAAGGAAGGACTTGGAGTTCAGTGTTGGAGATCATGTATTTGTTAAGGTTACTCCTTTAAAAGGAGTAATGAGGTTCAGTAAGACTGGAAAGCTTGCTCCGAGATTTGTCGGCCCTTATCCTATTGTGCAGCGAATTAGAAAGCTTGCATACAGAGTTGTCTTACCAGAACACTTATCGAGTGTGCACAACGTCTTTCATGTGTCTCACTTGAGAAAGTGTTTGAGGGATTCCAAAGAGGTGATAGAGCCAAAGCAGTTGCAGCAGCTTGAGATCGCTCCTAATATGAAATTTACTCAAGAGCCTATTCGTATTATTGCCTCTGAGACGAAAAAGCATCGTAGTAAAGTGGTTCCTTTAGTTAAGGTGCAATGGTCAAGTAATCCAAAGGACTGCACTTGGGAAACACAAGAGTTAATGCAGAGGCATTATCCTAAATTGTTTGGCGCTTGAGTAAGTTATGTCATTTTATTTTGAGTTGAATCTATAATTTAGTTACAGTTCCCCTATGTAGAAATTGCGAGGACGCAATTTTTGTAAGGGGGGAAGTCTGTAACAACCCATTTTTTTTAGAGATATTGAATTGGGAATCAACTAATTGATTTGGTAATTTAAAAAAAAAGTAATAATAATGAATAAATAAATAAATGAACCAAAACATATATTTTTGGGATGAGAGGAAAATACATGTTTCTGAATTATTGGGCGTATGTGGTTGATGTAAAATGTTGCACATTTTGTTGTAACAATGATAAAGTTTATTGTTTTTGATAAAATAACAATTTTAAAAGGAAAAAAAAGATTTTTTTTTATGATTACATAAAGAAGTTTTGCCTTTATGTATGAGAAATTTAAACAACACACTTTTTTTGTGTGTGTGTTAGTTTTCAAGAGTGCATTTGAAAAAAAAGAAAAAAAAAGAGAGAAACAACTTTTATATTAAAAAAATGTAAACAAAATAAAATAAAAATAAGTATGCATTTTAAAGATATTTTGTTGGAAATCTCTAGAAACTAAATTTAAAAAGGGGAAAAACAAAAATATCTCATAAAGAGACAAAGAGTAATTATCATGTTACATAAGAAGAGAAGGGGGAATAAATAAATAAAGTGAAAAAAAAGGGAAGGAAGGGTCTAGAAGGGGACTTATGAATAAAAGTACATAACATCTCTTTCTCCCGATTAAAAACATCAGTACATATCTTTCTTTCTTCCTCATTCAGAAACCACCGAGAACTCTAAAATTTTCTCTCATCCTCATTCTTCCTATTCAATCAATTCTCATACAAAATTGAAGATAAAACTAGATTCCCAATTCAGTAAGTATTCCCTAAACCTATTCAATCTCTCTCTGGTTCTTTCAATTTTGTAAATAGAGATCTTAGGATTGTTTTTCCTATTCAAATCCTTTTTGTAGAGGGCTTCAATCCAAAGACTAATCGATTTCAGAGGTGAAAGTTTGATTTTTGGAGCAACAGGTGAGTGAAGTATAGCCCTTTTTACTATTTTGGGTTTGCATGTAATCAAAAACATGAATTTTATGTGTATGATTGTGGTATAGCTTCTTCCCTATACTTTATTTCACTGTTTGGGGTATTGGCAACTTGAATTGAATAAAAATTGCAATATTCAATATGTTGGAGAGGATATTATGTTGCAGCAATAGAAAGAGGAATTGGTATTAGTAATGCAATTAACATGCATGCTTCATGTATGTTGAAATGCCTTCAAGGCAAAATAGATTAATTTATTTGTGGAGGGTAAAACACACAAATTATTGCTTTTGCTGGAAAAAAAACTAAATTTTTCAGTTTTTTTAGTGGGAAAGAAGCAGCTGCAGCTCCAAGAGCTATAGCCACAGTGCAGGTGGCTGCACCACGGTGCAGCTGGGCGCACTGCAGCCCTGGGGGGGGCTGCATTGCAGCCCAGGCGGGCTGCAACTGCAGCCATGCGGACTGCAACTGCAGCCGAGCGGGCTGCACTGCAGCCAGGAGGACTGCAAGTGCAGCCTAGGTGGGCTGCGCTGCAGCCCAGCCGGGCTGCACGTGGCAGCCTATACGGGCTGCACCCACGCAGCCTAACCGGGCTGCATCCATGCAGCCCATACGGGCTGCACCCACGCAGCCCAACCGGGCTGCACCCATTCAGCCCAACCGGGCTGCACCCATGCAGCCCAACCGGGCTGCACAGGAAGTCCACCTCTGGGCTGCTCTGAGCAGCTCAGGCCAGCTGCATGGGGCTGGGCTGCTCTGCGTAGCCCGGGGAAAAAAAGAGAAAAAAAATTAATAATTAAAAAATAATAATAATAAAATAAAATATTACCTGTTTTATGTTAGAAAATTATTGTTTCTTTTAAATGTTTTGAAAGCAAATTTTATTTTTCCTACGAACGAAAATAATATTATTATATATAAATAAAATGATCGAATATTTTTATTAATTCCAAACAAGTAAACATATTAAACAATGTTTATGTTTCGTTGTAATACACAAGTATTATGGGGTACTTGTGTATTAGAGCGAAACGGAAGTGTAACCATCTATGGACTTGCGTTGTTAACCGTTTTGCAAGGTGTACTGGGTTTTATAAAACTTACTTTTATGAATGTTGCCATGATTGGTTTTATATAGTGTTTTGATGTTATAAATACTATAAATTTTTAAGGCATGATTTTACAAAATAATTTTTTTTTTAAAAAAAAACACCGTTAATTTTGGGATTGGGATAGATTGGGCTCTGTTGTACCAATGGGCCAAAACTCCATCTTGGTCGACCTGATTCATGTTCTCTACCTGAATCACGGTGGTTATAAATTTCGCCCACTATTTACCAAAGGTAAAACGGTTTGCTACATTGGGCAATTTTGTTGTTCTGATCGGGATTCCCGATCGGCGGGTCACGGACTACTTCAGATGGAGACGTGGGTGTGCCACGTGTAGTGTCGTGAACGAGTAGCATACGACCTTTGCCTTAGACCATCTTGGTTATCCTGGGTTGATCGCCAGGTGTCGTTATTGCGTTATGAGTAGGTTACGGTGCTGGTGTCTCCGCGAGCGCAAGAGCTCTACCACTGTGATTTTACAATACTAGCGTCTGTTTAGTTGGTCTGTTATGAGTCACATTATATTTATCCCGTAGTCCCCATAATTCTTTATTTTCTTCTTACTTGTTTGAATAATGTTGGGACATTATCCAAGTTAATTTGGAAACCCAGTATTTTAACCAACGTTTAATTATTATATTATCATATTGTTTTATATATGATAATTGTTTTGGTATTGTATTGTTTTATATACAATACCTATGTCCTTTTAACCCCACTTATTATATTATCATATTGCTTTACATATGATAATCCTTATGGTATTGTATTGAGTTACATACAATACCTATGCCTTTTTAATCTCACTTATTATATTATCATATTGCTTTACATATGATAATTGTTTTGGTATTGTATTGTTTTACATACAATACCTGTGCCTTTTAATCTTTCTTATTATATTATCATATTGCTTTACATATGATAATTGTTTTGGTATTGTATTGAGTTACATACAATACCTGTGTCTCTTAATCTTACTTCTTATATTGTCATATTGCTTTACATATGATAATTGTTTTGGTATTGTATTGAATTACATACAATACCGATGCCTGGTTTTATGGCTTATTTAATGCGATGATTATGCTAAATTGTTCATTCATATGCCGCATGTTGACTTATACATGTGGCATCAATTATCTTTTATCAAATTTCGATGTCCATAGATATTTACTACACTCACACTAGACATAGTCTGACCCGTGTGATTTGTTTTGTTAAAACAATCCTCGGGTCAGGTTGAGGATTGTTTGCAGGTTAGGTTTGCGTGGACTGCAGTGTCACTCTTATCCTTTTCCACGTTTTGGGGGTTTTGGAATATGCAGCTTCAGACTATTAGTAGCTAGTAGTATTATGGTATGTAAGCTATTACGTATTTTGGGAAGTGATATTATGTATTATGGACAATGTATCCAGATATCTCTATTATGATATGTATTATGTATTCTGCTGTTGTCATTGTGCTGCGCTTGATTCTATTATATTTCGTACTATGTGACATGAGAAATTTTCTTGTACCATTGCTTTGAACTTACACTAAGAACGAAAGGTAAGTTGAGAATTTTTTTTTTTTAAAAAAAAAATTACGTGCAAGCGTTCGTTCAAGGGAATGAGTATAGTGTTTAGCCCTATCGAGTCCCATTCTCCGTGCTTTCCGACAATAATACTTAGTGTTGCTCTTGGTTAGCATGGGTCTAGGGGCCGGGCGTTACAGATTGTAACAACCCGGAATTTTGGAACCAAGTTAAAATTTTATTTTTAATTGATTTAATTGATTTTAAGTACTTAAAATGATTTATTTTAAATAATATCGACTAAAAATTTATTTTAATCAAAGTTAGAACTTATAAATTTATAGTTAATATAATACGAGCCTGAAAAGGCGCGGCAATTTGAAAATTCGATTTTAAACTTTAATTGTATGTACAGAATGAAATATAAATCGGATTTCAATAAAACCAGAAACGTTAGAATCTGTTTAATTATATCTTTCTAATGAATGTGAAAAATATAGATTTCATAATATAAATATAAAGTTATGTCTAGTTTAAAATGCAGAAAAGTCGCTATAGAATTTATATATACTTTAATAAATATATAAGCCCTTAAAAATGGAAATTTTGCAAACGACCTCCGAATTCGACGAAACCACTTTTGTTGGATTCGGAATGTTAAAATACAGCTCGGTTTTGAAAATTCACAATTTTTGGAACTAATATGTGAGCATGGCAAATTTAAAGGCATGTCCAATTTCAGTTGTAAATTTAATCGACTGGAAAAAGGCCATTCTGCAAATTGGCTCGGAATTTGACGAAACCAAATTCTATGGGACCGTATCATCAAAATATAACTAGATTCCAAAATTCATAATTTTTTGAGTTAGTATGTGGCCCCGGCAAATTAAAATGTACGTTGAATTCAATTTTGAAAACGTATATTAATTTATATTTTAATTTTGATAAAAACTGTTAAAAACAGCTGAATTGGCTTATGAAACATATCCCATTGTGTCTGAAATGGGGGTATTTAGCTAGAGCGACAGTCGTTGGGTTTGATTTGGAGTTCGGATGAAAAAACAACGTTTTGGGATTAAATATATATATATCGGCCAATAAGAAAATTCTAACCCCTAATTTCATTTTTCAGAAAATATAAAAAAACCGCCGTTGTCTCATTTAAAGGCGGAAATCCATTCGAAGCTTCTTCCCCACAAATCCTTCGATCCACTCAACGATTCGAAAAAGTTTCTGAAGGAAAGTTATCGAGCTCCACAAGATCTTCACATCCAGCGGGAGTGATCAGATATGGTGGAGTTTTTGGCTCGAATCTCGAGCTCGAACGTCCGCTTTTCGTGGCAGATTTCACGAAGCCTGGGTTGATCGTGCTCGACGAGGCTTTGGGAGGTGGCGCGGTTTTCGTCGACGGTTCGAGGGGTGATGGGCGATCGTCGGTCAGGTCGTCGTGGTGGCCGGCGGGAACGGTTTTCGAAGTCAAACATCAGTTCGACGTTTTCTAGGCAAAGCAACGTTTTTTAAATGTTATTAAGGAGGTGATTAGCATTATTAATTTTATTCATTAATTTAAATTATGTTATTAAAGTTCGTAATCTCATATCTTTTTCATACGAGCTCGGAATCACACGAAACTGGATCCTTTTCGATCGTGGAGTCGGGAGCATCGCGTGGACACCGACTTCATCAAATTTGGAGCAAGTCAGAATTTGGGGTAGATTTAAATTCAAACCATCAATTAAAGAATGACGGAGTGGAAATGTGACACCACACCTCCGTTAAGGTCACTCACAAAGAGAATGCATTAACTTCAGTGGAGAGTCATAAGTGTATAGAACAGATAAATTACAAAACAAACAAAATTTAAATAGCGGAAAATAATTAAAACTTTACTTTATTGATAAAACAACGGCTTGGTAAAATAGCTTGTACTACAACAAAGCATCTGTCTTGTTTAACAAAATAAAGAAGCATAAAATGACAATGATATTCCCCAATAAAGCATGAGCCAGCCATAACAGTGGAAAGGAGAGTCCAAAGCAATACATTGTATATCTTTGAGCTTGGAAAGAAAACTGAGCTAAGTGGTAAAATTCCCTCCCTGTGAACCTAGGGGGAATGGAAGAAAAGAGAGCGAAGCATAACAGAGTCAGACATAAAGCCTGGTAAGTCCAGTGATTTTCAGCATGCAAACAGGTAAAAGCATCATGACATGAATAAACTGGATACCACTCATAACCATGATAATAAGCATAGCAAGACAACAAATGATGATCGTTAGATATGACAAGATAAGATACACTGAATGCACTTCGGTTCTTTCTTTGGTTTCCTATTTTCTCTGCACCACCCAACTATCATCCTAACTAGTGTCTTTTATAGAACGATCGTATTCCCTACTAGTGTCCCAACTAGTATCCTGTGAAAAAGGATACGTATCCCTACTAGTGTCCCAACTAGTATCCTGTGTTATATAATAAGGTGATCCCAACCCCGCAATTGTGGTATCCTTCAGGTGTACATCTAGTATGAGGATCTTACATCAATCAGCATAATTTCCTTGAAAATGTTAGATGTACCCTTACTACCCTATCGATCGGCTCCCTACTTGTATTAATTTTCCTTGTGTCTATGTCAATCGGCCCTCTCTTGTGTGTAGATACCCTGCGCTGGTCGCACCATAAGGTGTATCAATACCTATGATAGCAACCCGACATGATTCAAGATGCACATTGTATACTACTGATGCCCAGTGCCTGCTTTTTCCACTCCGGAGTACGTGCATGCCAATTCTCCGCCAGAACCTACACTGCTGCACCACCTGCCGCTATTTTGACCGCTTATAATCAGCCCAGTAATCGTGCTCCGCCCTACCTAGTTCAGGGTACCATGCTACATCTATGTGGGTTACTACTGAAATGGGTCCGCTTACTAGGGTTTCCATTCAAGTTAACTTAACCCACCACACATCATGTCATATTGGTTAAGTGTTGTTCATTCATGTTAACTCAACCCACCCACTTATCATGTCATGTTGGTTAAGTGTTTCTTATTACCTTAACCCTTCTCATTCATCATGTTGTATTGGTTAAGTGTTTCCTATTAACTTAACCCTGTTCATTCATCATGTTATATTGGTTAAGTGTTTCCCCTTAATTTAACCCCACTCGTTCATCATGTTATAGTGGTTAACTTAACCCTACTCACTTGTCATGTTACATTGGTTAAGTGTTGCCTTTTTGTGTTACTTAACCCTATCACACATCATGTTATATTGGTTAAGTGTTGCCCTCTTGTGTTAACTTAACCCGATCACACATCATGTTATATTGGTTAAGTGTTGCCATCTTGTGTTACTTAACCCTATCACACATCATGTTATATTGGTTAAGTGTTGTCATCTTGTGTTACTTAACCCTATCACGCATCATGTTATATTGGTTAAGTGTTGCCCTCTTGTGTTAACTTAACCCTACCACTTGTCATGTTACATTAAATTCATTCATTAATGCCTCAACCTCTCACATTAGACTGTTGTTTGCGGTTGCTGGATGTGCCGGGCGGTTCCGGGCAGACTTCTACCGCAAACTCATTCTAACCTCGGGTGTTTGGGCTTAATGCGCTAACCTCTCACATTAGATCTATATTGTTGCGGTCGTTGGATGTGTACCGCAACTCAATCTAACCTTGGGTTATGCACGTTCATCTTTAGCCAATTTACATATTTACCATACATGTCCAAGTCTAGAATTTATATGCTAATTATCCTAAATTCACAAAACTAGTCATGTTCCAATTCCCAAGTTATGCCCAACAAATTCAATTACGAGCTATTACTCAAAATAGGTTACACCCAATCTTCCCAAATTTGCAACAATAGTCATGCCTCAAAATCGCAATATACATTATGCTTGGCGTCCCAACCAATAGTTATGCCCAATCTAGATTTAGTATTCCAATTTAAATTTTCCGCCCAATCTAGATTTAATATTTCAATTTACCCTAAGTTCGCAACAATAACATTTATACCCCAAATCAAAAGTTACAAATTATGTCCAACAATTTCATCGAATACATTGTGCCCAATATTTACCCGAAATATTCCCCATATTCCAATCATTCGTATTTCGCAATTTCAGCCTAGGTTCGAAGGTATAAAAGAAAAAGGAAATAGGGAAAGAGAGAGAGAGAAGGAGCATAAAATAAGAATAGTCATAAAAACAGGCATGTAATAACAGACCTAATACAAGAGATTTAGATCCAACAAAGATAGATTCTTGAATAAACTGATACAATCATTATCGCAGGCATAAGAATAACATCATGAACCAAAGAGGATTATAAACCTGATGTACAACAAAGATAGGCCTGATTTAATCAATAAAAATAACCTCTAAGGCATGTAAAGGCATAGATTCAATAGAAGGATAGGGATAAATCTGAAAAGATTATCTTAAAATTAGGCATGGACTTCGATTCATTTTATTACATGTCAAGATTACAATCAGGTATTCAAATCTGAAAATAACGTGAACTTACATTGCTAGGATTAGAAAAGGTAATTGAATCGTTGTTGTTGCAGAAACTATAATTTGATGTTGATTAATCTTCAAAGTTGATTGTTGATGAAGAACTTCTAATATGATTTAGGTTTTAGAGGCGGCGGCTAAGAGAATTGAGAGTTCAGCAGCATGGAGGCGTCATAAGGAATTGTTATGAATTAGGGTTTAGGTTTAGAGATGTATATACAGATGTAGTTGGTGAATTAGGGCATTAGGATTAGGTTAGGTTCCATCTAAGCCCTTCAAATACGAAATACACCTCACTCAGCCAATCAGAAGTCGCCACGCAAGCCCTAATCTCCAAAATTCGTCACTGCCCAGATCTGGCAGTTGGGGGGAGGGTCGACATGGTTGTCGACCCCCGGGTCGACCCCCATGAGCCTGGGTCGACCCCTGGATCGACCCATCCGGGTGTCGGGTCGACTCCAAACTATCGGCCTTTTCGTGTTTCGCACGTCGGATTTCTAGTTTTGCTGATTTTGAATATTTTTGAAACCTTCTAAGCTCCATAACTTCTTCATACGATGTCCGATTTACGCAAATTCGGACTCTATCTCAAGTAGAACTCCGAGACGAACACAATGGCGTAACTAGTTTTACTTAATTCTTCTTCTAAAAATTAAGTAATCTTTAATTTGTGAATTTTAATGTTATAAAATTACGGGGTGTTACATTCTCCCCTCCTTATAGGAATTCGTCCCCGAAATCTTCAAGTTAAGAAGAATGTATCCTACCATCCAATCGTCCATCTACTCAACCATCATCCACAAGCATCCATTGTCCTTAAAATATTTCTAATACTATATGAATATATGTAAAAGTGTGTGTATATGTTCCTTATCTAATGAAAAGATCGGGATGTCTACTGATTCAGTTGACCTCCTTAATGCCAATTATGTTAGTGTCATGAGTCCAACATGTATGCAATTATTCCTAATCGTACTTTATAGCTTCTATATGAGTGCACAATCCATCATACAAATGCAACATCCATATGATAACACATCAAGTTTCAATCCATATACAAATATATCTATGCATATGCAATATGAAAGTGACTGAGCCGTTCTAGTGTCTACTGTGTGTGTAAATGCATCCACGAGCAACCACTAGCAAACACTTGCATCCGCCAAACATAACATGTCTCAAACACATGTTTACATCCATTGGCTTCTACTTAAGCATCGAGGATAGGACCGAGAGGATATACTTAAAAGATAAAGACTAGCATGCAAATAAACTTTACAGAAAAAGAGAGATCAAGGAAATACACTCAAAAAGGGTATGATGCGCGTATCTAGTCTTCAGTCTTCTAAGTCGCATCTTCTTGAGCTTCACTCCATTGTGCTCTGACTGTCTTAACATCACGATTGCGTAGCTTCTTAATTTATGTTTCCAAAATATGAGTTGGAACTCATTCCACTGTCGCCTCTTGTTCCACCTCTTCTCCTCCTAGTATGCTCTGCACTACAACTTCTGTTGTGTCATGTTAACATTCCAAGAACTATCTCTTGAAAATAAACAGATGCTAACCATGTTACCAAATGTATTTATTAAGGTGATCATAGGTCTCTTCTCTACTTAACTTATCCATTGCGTTAACTATCTGAGAGTCCTTTCGTTGTGAAGTCCCTATTTGATCCAAAGGCATAGGTCTTACTCCTAACGATGCCAACTATTAACTTAACTGAAGGTTTTAAAATCAAAGGTTGATATGTATTCTGAACTTTTCCCTTTTCACATAAAGAGGGCTTGAAGTCAACCTTTTTCTTCTTAAGGCATCCGCTACAACCTTACCCTTCCTTCTTACATCAAAATGCCGCCTAGTCCTGTGCCGCATGCATCCATGTATACCGTAAACCTTTTACTACCGTAAGGTAAAAGTCAAACCTGCGGCCGTTGTAAGAGCCCTCTTCGATCGTTGGAAAGCGACATCACACTCAATATCCCGAGCAAAGGTTAGATTCTTCTTCGTTAATCCAGTAAGTGGGGCTAATACCTTCGCAAAGTCCTTAATGAACTTCCTATATTAGCCCGCTGGTCCAAGAAAACTTCTTACTTCTGTTGCATTCCTTGGAACCTTTTAGTCTTGCACCGCAACTACTTTTGCGGGATCTACTGCTATCCCTTCTTTGGATGCCACATGTCCTTAGAAACCTTACTTCTTCTCTCCAAAAATGACATTTTGGAGAACTTCGCCTTAAGTTGATGTGCTCGAAGTGTGTCCATGACTTCTCTTAAATGCAAAGCATGTTCTCCCTCGTTCTTTGAGAAAATCAAGATATCGTCCACAAAGACTACTACAAACTTATTAAGGAACTCCCTAAACACCCTACTCATTAAGTCGACAAAATAAGTGGGTGCATTAATCAAACCGAAAGACATGACGAGCCACTCAAAGAAACCATCAGGGGTCCTAAAAGCAGTCTTGTCTATACTGTCCTCAGCTTCTCTTAGCTGATGAAACCCTGTAGCCAAATCTAGTTGGGAGAAAACAGACGCACCTACAAGCTGGTCAAACAAATCATCTATTCTTGGAAGTGGGTGCCTATTTTTCTTGTCATCTTGTTTAATTCTCTATAATCCACGCATAGGCGAAGTGAACCATCCTCTTTGGTTGCGAACACTATGGGAGCACCCCATTCAGAAATACTCCGCCTTATGAACCCCTTTTTCAAGCAACTCTTTAATTTTCTCGTTGAGCTCCTTCCTCTCCCTAGGAGCCATGTGTCGTATGGGTAATGCAACTAGTTTGGCGTTATCCACCAAGTATATGCCGAAATCTATTTCGCGTTTTGGGGGTAAACCCTTCACTTCATCAAAGACATCGAGATACTTATGGACAACATGAACGAATTGCAAATTATCAACAGATGCATCAAGAGATTCTAAGTAACTAAGCATGACAGAACCCTTAGGGTTACATGAGATTTTGAGGTTATTACCGAGGCGAGTCAAAAGTCTAACTACCCTCTTTTCACAATTGAGAATGGCACCATTACTGGATAACCAATCTATCCCTAGAATCAACCCATAGCCCATGAAACCAAAAACATAATCATTACATCTAAACTCAAAGCTTAGTATAGATATTCCCAAATCCAAACAAATCATAGATAAATGAGCCGAACCCCCAATAGGATTTGAGACAACAATGGGATCCTCTACCCTACTAGTACTAAGGTGCAGAGACTCAACTATGGAAGCAGATAGAAAAGAATGTGACATGCCAAAATCAAACAAAGTTCTAACAGGATGATTGAAAAGAAAAACTAAAATTTCAACAGAAATGTTCCTACCTCTCTTACGTACACTAGCAGTGAGAGCATGCAATTTCCCGCTAGAAGATGATGTCCTTTGCCCTTGTCCTTGTCCTTCGGGCAATCCTTGATAAGATGCCCTGCTTCACCATACTGAAAACAACCACCTGTCTTCTTCTTCCTACAATTAAATGACCCGCTATACCACAGAAAAGACACTTCCTCTTGTCGTGGGATCTATTATTTCTTCCACCCTTCTTATATTCCAATCCCTTGTTTGTGATTCTTCCACTTTGGACTCTTTCTTTTCACCTTTCTCCTTCTGCGTGGATCAAGCCATGTCAACAAGCTTATTTATCCCTAGGCTTGTGCTCCTTAGCCCAAACTCCCTTATTCTCATCCTTACTATCCTTGTGTAGCTTGTTGACATGTTTCTCGAAACTACCTCCATCGTACGGCAACCTACAAAGCTTGAAAGAAGATTAGCAGCAGGTGAAACTACTGCGGCTACAAATGGAGGTTGGGCACTACTTCGCCCCCGACATGTGTCGTATGCTGTAACGACCCAAGGAATTTCAGGCCCTGAAAATCGACATAAATACATTTACCATATCTCATGCCGACTTTCCAAACACCGAAAACACCGGAACGTCTTTAGAAAGAAGTTAGAGGGTGAGATAAGAAAGAAAGAAATATTAGAATAGAAGAAGAGGAAGAAGAATCAACACAACACTGAATCAGAGTCTCACATTGCAGCGGAACAAAATATAATATAGAAATAACTCTTTATAAAGATCTTGAATAAATATACTTACATCCATCAGAGTAGAGCAGACAACTCTGGACAGTTATGCATCAATTCTAATAAATGTTATCTAAAACTTTGATTATGCATGTTCCAGTATTTTCCCGGCTCTGTTATGAACATACATGTCTTATGCTATTCCATTAGGCATTTCAGCGAAATTAGAAATCTTATAAACTAATACTTTGACATGTTATTTAGAACGTCATTTAGATTATACCTAGGTACGAATAACCTAGATCAGGCATTTTCTACACATATTTAACTGGCTCCATCATATACATCATTAAATCAATAATGTTTTAAATTTTCTGTTAATGGCCGATATACTTACGTATTACTTTTCTGCCGAGAAGAATTTGGTCGACATTTCTTTCCACGTCCGTTGTTTCCCTATGCACTTCCATCTATGCTGCTTTGTTCCAATTTGTGACACTTACAACGTTTTGATCAAAACAAGGCCACCAAGTGCTCACCGGCTTCATCACTCCTCCCGCATATACATCATATATCCCTACTGTTTAGCATTCCTATGTCATGAATCCTTTTCCACCGCCACTTTGTTCCATATTGACCCACTTGACACAAACCATTGCCACCTTGACTGAATACCACCACTTCGCCAAAATGAATACATACTGTGTAACCAACCACCGTTCATGGTTTTAGAAACCCCGCACGCTTGTCTCCACGCACTGACCAATTTTGCCTGCACCTGCTTTTCTATGCTACACCATCCCATCAGCTTTTTCCGAACAGAGCAAACGAGCAACACATCAGTTCAAGCTTCGCGTGACTCCACGCTCAACCGCCCCATCACCCCTCTCTAAGATCTGGTACCCGGCAAACCACCCAACTTTCGTCAATGTCCAACCATACTATTACACTTCTTCCCTTCGTACTTCCTTCTTACCACCGCACACCATGTCCAGACTCGCCAACACAATGCTATGTTTCTTCTCCAACACCACCCATGTTTAAACTATTTTCTCCTCTCCTGTTGTATTTTAAACGCAACATATCTTTTTTTCCTTGTTCTGTTTTGTTTTAAAAAGAGGAACCTACATGCTTCATCTCACCACCCTGCCTTTACACGCAGCTTCTTCTTTTCCGAATCCCATACTCCATTCGCCTTCAGTCTGACACACTCTACACCGCCGCTCACTCACTACTCTCCCCCATGTATTCACAAACACAGGAGCCCAAATTTCCAATTCCACCGCCCTCATCTTTATCCGCTTCTTCTGTTCCCACTTCCCCGTTCGCAAACCCATTCCTCCTTTATACTATTGCTACCATCCTCCTTTCCCATGCGGCTAAATGCATGCCACTCCATCTCACCCCATCGTGTTTCCTTTTCCAACGAGCAGTTTTCTTTTCTTTTTTCCGAGTGCTTTGGGTTTAGAATAGGCTAGGTTTCGAATGGTATGAAGGCAACCGTGTATAAATATTTTGAGGTTTGGAATAGAAAAGGTGCTGGCCTCTTTTTCCTTCTCTGATTTTGTTTCGCAGAATAAAAGAAAATAAGAAGATGAAGTGGAGTTTTCAATTCACTTTTCGAAGAAGAAATGGTGTGCTTTTACCTTGCCGAAAGAATGGACGAGAGCATCTATTTATAGATGTAAGAACAAAAGAGATAAGAAGAACGTATTGTCATCACGTACACAGTAGGTTTAACGCAGAAATAGGTCAGCTGACAAGAAAAGGCATGGCCTGAGTATTTTTTATGGTGGGCTTGAAGAAGGTGCCATAACTTGGTTCATTTATTTCGACGTGGGTGAGTTTAGAGTAGGGAATAGGCGTTGAAAACTTTGGTTCAAAGCATGATTAATGAACATGAAAATATCTGGGTATCGGCTTGTATTTTAAATATAAATTAGCAGAAAAAAGTTAGGTAGCGGATAGATGCGTGAAAATTATGGGTAGGTTTTTGCTTCACACACGGTCACCGCTATTTAACACCGACCGTTAAATACGCACCAAAATAAACGATTTTCAAATATTATGAAAATGGACACTATGATATAATTTGACGTTACGGTCCCAATGAAACCAGTTTCGTTGAGAACGGACTCCGTTTGCAGAAATAGCGTGTTTTAATTCAAATTATAACCATCGGTTCACCCTTAAATGTCGCGTATTGACAAAATAACTCCGTTGAGCTTCAAACTGGAAATGTAACAATAAATAGCTAGACGCATTCCAATAAAACTTGTCTCGTCGAAAATGGAGGACGTTTGGAAAGAAAACTATCTTAAGGCCTATATACGGTCAATAAAATAGAATTAAATTCAAAACAAATCCCATTTAAATAATTAATAAATTATTATTATCATATTTATTCAACCAGAATAACCCATATATATTTTAAACTCAATATTCAGAAATTCTGCTTAAAACGATATCCAAATATATATAAATTCCTTTACGCTATCGTTTATTAACGAAATTTCATAGCGACTATTTGAAAATTTGAATTGGACATACCTTGAAATCTATATGATGAAATCTCGATTTTTCTCTTACATTAGAAAATTATAACCAAATCGATTCCAACAGTTTTTTGTTTTACAGAATTCCGACTGATTCTGTATACTCAATTGAAGTTCAAATCGAAAATTACAAACTACCGCGGCGTTTCGAGCTCGTTTTAATTATAGTATAAATATATATATATATATATTCGAACTCGATTTTAAATAAATAGTTTCAATATAAAATCGATTTATATTAACAAATCAATATTTAAAACAGATTTAAATATTCGTAATTAGCGTTCGAAAATCAGGGACCTTACATTCTTTCCCCCTTAAAAGAATTTCGTCTCTGAAATTACAAGGTAAGAAGAATGATCCGAACTCAATTATTTCAAATTAATTATCTTAGAATTATCCCCAAAACAAATTCAAATTCTTAAAATTTTTGAAAAATTCGCCAGCACTTCCTCTGTCCGGCTCGATCAGAACAACTACAAACGCCACTTCGGGCCTCAACTTTTCCAACAGAAAACCAAAACCAAAATGGCTACCCAACTTAGGGGCATAAAATCATTCACTCCAATAATATTAAGGTTTACCTATTTGTCGGGCTACTAAATTCCAATTTCCGCAACAAATCAACTAACTACTCTTTGTCTATACTTCCAGTCTGTATAACCAAATCATCTCCACAACCTTTTAGAATCTGCATTTAACTCCATTTATAATGCAAATAACAAATACAGGTCAAATATTTCAGTTCATTTCATAATCGATTTTATTTCCAACTGAAATTTAGATTTCAATTCATTGAACTCCTTACTAACTTATCAACCCAACATCCAGATAACAAACAACCAAACAATGATGTTTACTGGTCTGTATGACGTTGATTCAACATATATTAATATCAATTGATTAATATTTGATTGATTCCCATTATTATCCATTCGATTTTTCACATCTCAAATTGATTTCATTCCATTTTAACTCCATCTTAAATTAATTCACTTAACCAGGCTAAGATTCATTATTCATATCCATTTCAATTGACTAATTGATTTTTCTAATCAATTCACTTTCATTATATAATCCCAATTCTGATTTTATTTCAAAAATCATCACTCGAATTTATTCTATTTTAGCTTATCTTAAGTTAAATCCTTATTTCCAATTCCATATTAAATGTCTCATTCGCAAACTATATATGTGAAATCTTCTGATTATATTAACATTCAAATTCAATTTTCCATTTGAATTCCATTCAAATAAATTATTCAAACCATAATATCCCAATACTTTAATAAAATTATTACTTTTCTACACAAAAATATATATCGGGTAAAATTATTTCATTTACCCTCTTTATAAAACAATATCGTGTTCATTGCCAGTTCAATGCTTCTCAACACTTGAACCGATCAAACAACATGATACAAAATATTTTATAATATCTACAAATACGCTCTCTCGAATATACACTCAAGCTTAATCTAGGCTAATACTAATCCCATCTCTATCGAGTTACGCCACAGAGACAAGGTTATTACTAAACCAATAGCGCTGATACCACTGTAACGACCCGAGGATTTTCCGGCCCTGAAAATCGACATAAATACATTTATTGTATCTCATGCCGACTTTCCAAACACCGAAAACACCGGAACATCTTTAGAAAGAAGTTAGAGGGTGAGATAAGAAAGAAAGAAATATTAGAATAGAAGAAGAAGAAGAATCAACACAACACTGAATTAGAGTCTCACATCGTAGCGGAACAAAATATAATATAGAAATAACTCTTTATAAAGATCTTGAATAAATATACTTGCATCCATCAGAGTGGAGCAGACAAATCTGAACAGTTAAAATAACCTGTCCATGAATACAACACACAGCGGAAAAATATCATATATATATATATATATCATACGTCTGAACTCCTCCTGTCCGTCTCCGAACTTCAGAGCATTCCACAACTTGATCCTGTACAACCCGGTCTAACCCGAGCATTTCAAATACCGGGTCAGTCTGGAGTAAGAAAAACACACTAAGTTTAAAGGGGGGTCATCCAACTTGATTTTAGAGTTTAAAATCCTTTTGGAAGAAAAGGATAATAGTAAGACCAACCCACACATAAACACGGATGCTTTTACCTTACTATAACCCAAAACGTTTTGGAATCAATATCTTGTTCTGATATTATAATAGTGTCTAAATACAAATAAATATCAATCTTGCAGAACGCTTGCATCTCACGCTCTACATATACAGTATACAATCAAAACCGCGGGCGCTTATTGGAGATTCGATTCCGACTACGACAAGGTATGGATCCACCTGCCGATAGTGTATCTCTAGAGAGGAATACACTGGGTTCAGCAAGAACGTCTTGCAACCCGGCCACACATGACTGACCACTCATTTCGCTTGAGTGTATCGAATATATTGCCACCTACGGCTGCGCAGCTACCACTTTTCCCGAGAGATACAGAAATGAAAAGAAGTAAGAAATATGAATATTCTCTAGATGGTGACAATACACCTTAACGGGTGCAACCCACATAGCCATGCTGCCAGCCCGATTTTTTTCATTTCCCAGTTGCGAGGCTTGAGGTTATAATCTCTTGAACATCTGGCCGCCATTCACTTTGAATATCACATCGTCAGATCCATCAAATCACTAATTGACGCCCACAAATATACTCTGGGTATAAAAGAAGTGCCCTTCTTTGCCACCAACTCGGTATGTTTGTAAAAATCAACGTACGCGGTTTTCTAGTAAATACCCTGTCATACATTCGTCCATACAAGTCATCCAGGAACAGGATGAACCGAATGTACCCTCCTACCACATCCTATATGGTATCACCCCAAGGATCAGTAGTGAGTAGTCCTTGCAATCCGTAGATTTCACTCACGAAAGAATCACTGCCGAAATATCTCTGGCCGCTAAACCAGATAAATCCAACAAGTAGTTCTTCCGCTTACCAAGATCAACGGTCTTCAATGCTCCATCTTCAATCAACACCTTTCACGATTCCATATTCATTGGGCGGATCCGCAGCCTTCAATTGCTCTATCTCAATCAGCTTCCAAATATCTTTAACGTTTACGTATTTGCTGGTCGGAATAGTTTTCGAATATAAATCTGATCCCGGTCTTTCTGTACAAACAATCGTATTGGCCAGATTTGATAGTCAATTATTTAACTATCAAATAAACAACCATTCATCCACAAAAATATCATAAATTCACTGATTCACTATCCAGCATCATTTAGACTCTTTAATTAACCAGTCATTAATTAAAATTCAAACTGCTAATTTGGAAAAATATTTTCTTTTCCTATTCAACATAGGAATACTCAATTATCATTACTCTTCTACTTATTGGCTCCTCAATGTAAACTAGCAAGTGAATAAATCTCTCAGTATCAACCCTGAAGGCCGAAACCAACATCAGATCGACACCTCCAAAGTTACTCAACTCAACCAGTGTACAACAAGCTCCAATTTCCCAAAATCCACATTATATTCTCTTTTAATATGAAAACCGATTATACTCTTTTATAATCTTACTGATTATTTCCATTATATTTTAAATATCATTTCACATAATTTATAACTCAACTTAACTTCTGTAATTAATATTACAGATTCCATTTCAAAATCGTTCGCTTTTCTTTATAAAATCGTTAACCTTACATGTACGAATTCCTTTATCTTTCGTTTACTAATTCATTTCTTTTCATCTAAGAAACTTCTTTACCATTCGTTTTATAATTCCATAACCACTCTTTTTATAAATCCATTCACATTTGCTTTATAAATCTATTTCTATTCATTTTATAAATCCATTTCACGCTACTTAAGCAATTCTCCAAAATCGTTTCTACATTTCTGTTTAGTTTATTCTGTTTAACTATTTATTTATTAATACTTTGAAATCCTATTTTTATTTATTTAATTGTAAAACATAAATAAATTTCGATGTTTAATATTTTAAAATAAACATCGTATTTCAAATCCATAAATATACTTTGACAACGTTCTCAATCGATTTGATATCGATTTAAAAATCATCTCTTTTCGATGGTACTAAAGAGGAAAATGTCTACTAAAGTACCAAGTCGTGAAATATCAGTCCATTTCACATTCAATAACAATATATAATTATATTGATAAACATTATCAATAAATCGTGAGGAATCCGATTGGATTCCTATAACCTGTCCTTCCCTGCATCACCATGGTTATCTCAATTTCAACGCAGTAATCACAATAAGCAGAAATAAACCGTTTAACTAATAATGGTCGAAAAACAATTAACACCATCCATTCAAATACCTAATTATTTATTAAACACCAACAAGGTAAGTTACCTTGTTTGGAACCTAATCGTTAAAATAACGATTTAATTTAATTAAATTAAACAAACGCTTAATTTAATCAGTGAATATTAAAAATATTCAACATCGATGCAAACAGTCATCAAACCATCAATTATTAGCAAATAGAGCACACAAAATAAAAACTCGGTTTATAAAATATATACAGGATAAACTGAGTGAGTTAAACTCACCTTGATTTGATTCGTCGATAAAACGATTTGTTTTAGGTGCTTTTAGCTCCGTCCAATCCAGCTTCAAAACGTAACGTCAGTCAACACAGTTTCAACGTTTCCTTGTTTGATCTGATTCTGCGTACGCATGTTCCGATTATAAATTTAATCGTTATCCACTATTTTAAATTAATATTATTAATAACTTAATAATACTTTAATGCCTCAATTCTAATAAATGTTATCTAAAACTTTGATTATGCATGTTCCAGTATTTTCCCGGCTCTGTTATGAACATACATGTCTTATGCTATTCCATTAGGCATTTCAGCGAAATTAGAAATCTTATAAACTAATACTTTGACATGTTATTTAGAACGTCATTTAGATTATACCTAGGTACGAATAAGCTAGATCAGGCATTTTCTACACATATTTAACTGGCTCCATCATATACATCATTAAATCAATAACGTTTTAAATTTTCTGTTAGTGGCCGATATACTTACGTATTACTTTTCTGCCGAGAAGAATTTGGTCGACATTTCTTTCCACGTCCGTTGTTTCCCTATGCACTTCCATCTATGCTGCTTTGTTCCAATTTGTGACACTTACAACGTTTTGATCAAAACAATGCCACCAAGTGCTCACCGGCTTCATCACTCCTCCCGCATATACATCATATATCCCTACTGTTTAGCATTCCTATGTCATGAATCCTTTTCCACCGCCACTTTGTTCCATATTGACCCACTTGACACAAACCATTGCCACCTTGACTGAATACCACCACTTCGCCAAAATGAATACTTAATGTGTAACTAACCACCGTTCATGGTTTTAGAAACCCCGCACGCTTGTCTCCACGCACTGACCAATTTTGACTGCGCCTGTTGTTCTAAGCTACACCATCCCATCAGCTTGTTCCGGACAGAACAAACGAGCAACACACCAGTTCAAGCTTCGCGTAACTCCACCCTCAACCGCCTTATCACCCCTCTCTCAGACCTGGTAAACGGCAAACCACCCAACTTTCGTCAACGTCCAACCATACTATTACACTTCTTCCCTTCATACTACCTTCTTACCACCGCACACCATGTCCAGACTCGCCAACACCATGCTGTGTTTCTTCTCTAACACCACCCATGTTTAAACTATTTTCTCCTCTCCAGTTGTATTTTAAACGCAACATATCTTTTTTTTTCTTGTTCTATTTTGTTTTAAAATGAGGAACCTACACGCTTCATCTCACCACCCTGCCTTTACACGCAACTTCTTCTTTTTCGAATCCCGTACTCCATTCGCCTTCAGTCTGACACACTCTACACTGCTGCTCACTCACTACTCTCCCCCATGTATTCACAAACACAGGAGCCCAAAATTCCAATTCCACCGCCCTCATCTTTATCCGCTTCTTCTGTTCCCACTTCCCCGTTCGCAAACCCATTCCTCCTTTATACTACTGCTACCATCCTCCTTTCCCATGTGGCTAAATGCATGCCACTCCATCTCACGCATCGTGCTTCCTTTTCCAGCAAGCAGTCTTCTTTTCTTTTTGCCGAGTGCTTTGGGTTTAGAATAGGCTAGGTTTCGAATGGTATGAAGGCAACCGTGTATAAATATTTTGAGGTTTGGAATAGAAAAGATGTTGGCCCCTTTTACCTTCTCTGATTTTGTTTCGTAGAATAAAAGAAAATAAGAAGATGAAGTGGAGATTTCAATTCAATGTTTGGAGAAGAAATGGTGTGTTTTTACCTTGCCGAAAGAATCGACGAGAGCATCTATTTATAGATGTAAGAACAAAAGAGATAAGAAGAACGTATTCTCATCACGTACACAGTAGGTTTAACGCAGAAATAGGTTAGCTGAAAGGAAAAGGCATGGCCTGAGTATTTTTCGTGGTGGGCTTCCAGAAGGTGCCATAACTTGGTTCATTCATTTCGACGTGGGTGAGTTTAGAGCAGGGAATAGGCGTTGAAAACTTTGGTTCGAAGCATGATTAATGAACATGAAAATATCTGGGTATCGGCTTGTATTTTAAATATAAATTAGCAGAAAAAAGTTAGGTAGAAGATAGATGCGTGAAAATTATGGGTAGGTTTTTGCTTCACACACGGTCACCGCTATTTAACACCGACCGTTAAATACCCACCAAAACAAACGATTTTCAAATATTACGAAAATGGATGCCATGATATAATTTGACGTTACGGTCCCAATGAAATCAGTTTCGTTGAGAACAAATAGCGTGTTTTAATTCAAATTATAACCATCGGTTCACCCTTAAATGTCGCGTATTGACAAAATAACTCCATTGAGCTTCAAACTGGAAATGTAGCAATAATTAGCTAGACGCATTCCAATAAAACTTGTCTCATCGAAAACGGAGGACGTTTGGAAAGAAAATTATCTTAAGGCCTATATACGGTCGATAAAATAGAATTAAATTCAAAACAAATCCTATTTAAATAATTAATAAATTATTATTATCGTATTCATTCAAACAAAATAACCCATATATATTTGAAACTCAATATTCAGAAATTCTGCTTAAAACGATATCTAAATATATAGAAATTCCTTTATAAACGCTATCGTTTATTAAAGAAATTTCATAGCGACTATTTGAAAATTTGAATTGGACATACCTTGAAATCTATACGATGAAATCTCGATTTTTCTCCTTCATTAGAAAATTATAACCAAATCGATTCCAATGTTTTTTTGTTTTACAGAATTCCGACTTAGAACGGATTCTGTATACTCAATTGAAGTTCAAATCGAAAATTACAAACTACCACGACGTTTCGAGCTCGTTTTAATTATAGTATATATATATATATTCGAACTCAATTTTAAATAAATAATTTCAATATAAAATCGATTTATATTAAAAAAATCAATATTTAAAACAGATTTAAATATTCGTAATAAGCGTTCGAAAATCAGGGACGTTACAGTATGCGTACGAAACTATGGCGAAAAGAAAGGAAGAAGAGATTTCAAATAGAGAATCGAAAGATAGTGCATATGGCTTTGGGGAATATGCCTTTTAAAAACAATACTTTTCTCTTGAAAAACGCTTCTTTAAACCATGTTTTAGAAAACACCCCGTTTAAAATATGCTTTTGAAAAATCTTTTATCTGTTCTGGTAACCTTTAGCTCTGATACCATGTGTGACACCACACCTCCGTTAAGGTCACTCACAAAGGGAATGCATTAACTTCAGTGGAGCGTCACAAGTGTATAGAACAGATAAATTACAAAACAGACAAAATTTAAACAGCGGAAAATAATTAAAACTTTACTTTATTGATAAAACAACGACGTGGTAAAATAGCTTGTACTACAACAAAGCATCTGTCTTGTTTAACAAAATAAAGAAGCATAAAATGGCAATGATATTTCCCAATAAAGCATGAGCCAGCCATAGCAGTGGAAAGGAGAGTCCAAAGAAATACATCGTCTATCTTCGAGCTTGGAAAGAAAACTGAGCGAAGTGGTAAAATTCCCTCCCTGTGAACCTAGGGGGGAAATGGAAGAAAAGAGAGCGAAACAAAACAGAGTCAGACATAAAGTCTGGTAAGTCCAGTGACTTTCAACATGTGAATAGGTAAAAGCATCATGACATGAATAAACTGGATACCAGTCATAACCATGATAATAAGCATAACAAGACAGCGATATGACAAGGTAAGATACACTGAATGCACTTCGGTTCTTTCTTTGGTTTCCTATTTTCTCTGCACCACCCAACTATCATCCTAACTAGTGTCTTTTATAGAACGATCGTATTCCCTACTAGTGTCCCAACTAGTATCCTGCGAAAAAGGATCAGTATCCCCTACTAGTGTCCCAACTAGTATCCTGTGTTATATAATAAGGTGATCCAAACCCCGCAATTGTGGTAGCTTTCAGGTGTACATCTAGTATGAGGATCTTACCTCAATCAGCCAAATTTCCATGAAGATATTAGATGTACCCTTACTACCCTATCGATCGGCTCCCTACTTGTATTAATTTTCCTTGTGTCAGTGTTAATCGGCCCTCTCTTGTGTGTAGATACCCTGTGCTGGTCCCACCATAAGGTGTATCAATCCCAATGATAGAAACCCGACACGATTCAAGATGCATAGTGTATACTACTGATGCCCAGTGCCTGCTTTTTCCACTCCGGAGTACGTGCATGCCCATACTCCGCTGGAACCTACACGTCTGCACCACCTACTGCTATTTTGACCGCTTATAATCAGCCCAGTAATCGTGCCCCACCTTGCCTAGTTCAGGGTAACGTGATACATCTATGTGGGTTACTGCTGAAATGGGTCCCCGTTACTAGGATTTCCTAGGTTCTATTCGTATACCCCCCAAATTGGTCAAGTGTTATCCATCCATTCAAGTTAACTTAACCCACCACACATCATGTCGTATTGGTTAAGTGTTGTTCATTCATGTTAACTCAACCCACCCACTTATCATGTCATGTTGGTTAAGTGTTTCTTATTAACTTAACCCTTCTCATTCATCATGTTGTATTGGTTAAGTGTTTCCTATTAACTTAACCCTGTTCATTCATCATGTTATATTGGTTAAGTGTTTCCCCTTAACTTAACCCCACTCGTTCATCATGTTATAGTGGTTAACTTAACCCTACTCACTTGTCATGTTACATTGGTTAAGTGTTGCCTTCTTGTGTTACTTAATCCTATCACACATCATGTTATATTGGTTAAGTGTTGCCCTCTTGTGTTAACTTAACCCTGTCACACATCATGTTATATTGGTTAAGTGTTGCCCTCTTGTGTTACTTAACCCTATCACACATCAGGTTATATTGGTTAAGTGTTGCAGTCTAGTGTTAACTTAGTCCTACCACTTGTCATGTTACATTATATTCATTCATTAATGCCTCAACCTCTCACATTAGACTGTTGTTTGCAGTTGCTGGATGTGTCGGGCGGTTCCGGGCAGACTTCTACCGCAAACTCATTCTAAGCTTGGGTTTTTGGGCTTAATGTGCTAACCTCTCACATTAGATCTATATTATTGCGTCCGCTGAATGTGCCGGGCGGTTCCGGGCAGTCTTACACCGCAACTCAATCTAACCTTGGGTTAGGCACGTTCATCTTTAGCCAATTTACATATTTACCATACATGTCCAAGTCTAGATTTTATATGCTAATTATCCCAAATTCACAAAACTAGTCATGTTCCAATTCCCAAGTTATGCCCAACAAATTCAATTACGAGTTATTACTCAAAATAGGTTACACCCAATCTTCCCAAATTTTCAATAATAGTCATGCCTCAAAATCGCAATATACATTATGCTTGGCATCCCAACCAATAGTTATGCCCAATCTAGATTTAATATTCCAATTTACAGTTTCCGCCCAATCTAGATTTAATATCTCAATTTACCCCAAGTTCGCAACAATAACATTTATACACCAAATCACAAGTTACAAATTATGTCCAACAATTTCATCGAATATATTGTGCCCAATATTTACCCGAAATATTCCCCGTATTCCAATCATTCGTATTTCGCGATTTCAGCCTAGGTTCGAAGGTAACCTAGCTTCATAAAAGAAAAAGGAAATAGGGGAAGAGAGAGAGAAGGAGCATAAAATAAGAATAGGCATAAAAATAGGCATGTAACAACAGACCTAATACAAGAGATTTAGATCCAACAAAGATAGACTCTTGAATAAACCGATACAATCATTATCGCAGGCATAAGAATAACATCACGAACCAAAGAGGATTATAAACCTGATGTACAACAAAGATAGGCCTGATTTAATCAATAAAAATAACCTCTAAGGCATGTAAAGGCATAGATTCAATAGAAGGATAGGGATAAATCTGAAAAGATTATCTTAAAATCAGGCATAGACTTCAATTCATTTTATTACATGTCAAGATTACAATCAGGTATCCAGATCTGAAAATAACGTGAACTTACATTGCTATTATTAGAAAAGATAATTGAATCGTTGTTGTTGCAGAAACTCTAATTTGATGTTGATTAATCTTCAAAGTTGATTGTTGATGAAGAACTTCTAATATGATTTAGGTTTTAGAGGCGGCGGCTAAGAGATTTGAGAGTTCAGCAGCATAGAGGCGTCATAAGGAATAGTTATGAATTAGGATTTAGGTTTAGAGATGTATATATAGATGTAGTTGGTGAATTAGGGCCTTAGGATTAGGTTAGGTTCCATCTAAGCCCTCCAAATCCGAAAAACACCTCACTCAGCCAATCAGAAGTCGCCACGCAAGCCCTAATCTCCAAAATTCGTCACTGCCCAGATCTGGCAGTTTGGGGGGGGGGGCGACATGGGTGTCGACCCTTGTGTCGACCCCGGGGTCGACCCCCATGAGCCTGGGTCGACCCTTGGGTTGACCCAGCTGGGTCTCGGGTCGACTCCAAACTGTCGGCCTTTTCGTGTTTCGCGCGCCGGATTTCTGGTTTTGCTGATTTTGAATATTTTTGAAATCTTCTAAGCTCCATAACTTCTTCATACGATGTCGCAAACTCGGACTCTATCTCAAGTAGAAATCCGAGGCAAACGCAATGGCGTAACCCGTTTTACTTAATTCTTCTTCTAAAAATTAGTATTCTTTAATTTGTGATTTTTATTGTTATAAAATTACGGGGTGTTACAAGAAACCAAAGTGAGAACTCACTCAAATTATTTTATAGTTATTATATAATAGGTTGCAGACGGAGCTTAGTAGCTCCTGACACTACTTTTTTGTACAAGGCATGATTAATTGTTTGTTTGGATTGCGATTGGGATTGTTATTGATTGATATTGGTGTATATATAGAATTATTTATATAAAATATATATAAAATCATCATGGAAAGGAATTGAAATAAATATTCATTTACAAGTCGGACGGCTGGTATTGATTAGGACGATAAATTTTTACACATCACCCAAGTGCACAAATAATAATAATAATTTGATGGTTGAAACCCCACATGGGTCTGGGATGATATTATGATCACACATCTCCCTTGTGATTAGTTGTATGTCAGTCGATAGACTGACATACTATTGTAAGCATTATTTATTTATTTATTTATTTAATGCTTATACAGTTGTAGAATGCACTCTGGTTGTTATTTGGATGTTGGATGATTATTTATCATCATTATTGAATACGTGCGATGTATGAAATCCATATAAATAAAATTATATGGTAATTGATTGGGCCTTATTCCAATTTGGAAATAAACGAATATTTTAATCTAATATTCAGTATAAGAATAAAAATATGGCTTTGATGTCCGATTTTGGATGGACACGAATAAATTTAATTATATGAAGCCGAGTTAAGTGGATTTGCGCCATTTTAACTCAAACGGATTTTTATACCGATTTTATTCGTTTTATAATGAATATGAAAAAAGAAATGGATTTCAAAATAAAACATTTTGAACAGATCATTATTATGATATAATAATGATATGGTAAATTCAACTTTGGTTTTAAAAAAATTGAAAAGCAAGTTGGAATCATTTTAAAACGAATTTATTAACGTTTTATAAGATACGTTATAAATGGAAATCGATCATAAATATGTATATATATATTATATTATATATATTATAATGGTTTGAATAGGACATGTCGCGCAGCGACCGTTCGAGAATTTCGACCATTCACTTTAATTTGACGTCGTGGAAGATCCGACCATCGGATTCTTCTGAAACCGAAACCTACAGGTTCATATCGAAAAGATCATTCAAATGAGTAAATGAGATTTGAAATCCAATGGTTAGATTTTGAGAAATGTCAAATTCAAATTTCAATAAAAACAGCTTTAGGGCAGTTAAATGACCTGAATGTCATTTAATTGAAAGGGCCTATTTTTTAAATGAATAAAATAGGGGAAATTTTTGTAAAATCATAATAAATGATTTGGAAGGGTTTTGGATGAAAACATCCACGTTCGTAAAGATAAAAATATATTTTTTATCAAATTGAACTAGTTTTTAACTAGAAAGATAACCCAACGTTTTTTAAATAAATAAATTGGATTGGTGAATGGTTTTAATCTAACTAGAATTTTACAATGTATGAATTGTAATGGATTTGAATAGAAATCAACTTCGAGATATTTCGATATTAGATTCCGTGACTATACGGATATTATGGAGGAATTTGGAAGATAGATATATATCGTTATTCCACATACGATATGTGTTGGTTTTAGAATTTGATATTGAATGTAAGCCGATATAATTCCTATTTAGAGCCTTATATTTAATATCAAAGTGGATTTTAGGTTTATCATGAATGGTGTCTTCAATAACATTCATTCTTAAATCCCATGTGAAAAGAATAAATCTTTTAATTAAGATTGTTAGTGTTTTCCAGTTATATTTAGTAATTGGAATAAAATGGAATGTGAATTGGGTTTATTGTGAACTGTGTTTTTAACGACATTCATTCTTTAACCCGATTAATAGTGAAATGTGATTTGGAATATATAAATCTTTTATTAAGATTTAATGGAATTTTCCAAAGTAATGTTTTCCAATTTAATATATTAAATTGGAATTGAGTGGAATTCGATTTACTAATAATCGAGATGAGCTTCTGTAAAGGAAGGTTGTTACTATTTGTGGAATTTAAAAGGCTTAGCCGTTGTTTCGTTTATAGTATTGGTTTGATATGGAAATTCATATTGATTATGATTGATCTGATTTCCATGGAGATTCCATATTGAATGGAATATGATTTTGGGTTTATCGTGAACTGTGTTTTAAATGACATTTGTTCTTTAACTCAATTAAAGGTAGGACTGATTTCGTAAAGTTGAATAATCATTGAATAATGATTTTTGAAGATTAAAACTAAGATGGAGTTTTAATGAATCTTTAATTAGGTTGAAATGAGAATGGGATAATTTAAATTATCAAATTTGTGAAATGATCGAGAATGGAGTATTACCAGTTTTGCTCCAAACGATAGCTAAATATTTAATTAGATTTGAACGTGAAATGGTAATTAATTTTTACCGATAACACAGTGGTGTTAGATATAGAGTACTACCAGTTTTTCTTCATGGGATGAATAGGTTGGGATTGGGAAATATAATAAATGATTACTTCGGTAAGATTCGCTAATCCGGACTAGTTTGGAAAACCTTAATTTGGTTTAAATTGTGAAAAGAATATTTGAATAAAAGAATATTCTGGATTGAAATGAGGCGTATGTTGTGTTTTTATAGCACTTGTTTGTAGGATACGCGAGTTATTCGGAAAGACCGGGTTTATCCCATTCTGAATAATTGATACGACAGCTAAAAATCGACGATGAAGACAGTGGTTGAAGACCGGGGATCTTCACATCGTTTGGATGATTACTGATGTCTTGATTGGGTTGTACACCCAAGATAAGGTAATAAGTGGTGATCGTCCAAACGTACTTGGAGATCGACCGGATATGCGAGGGCCTCTCTCCTGTATTGGACATATGGGTCGAGGAATAAGGTGCCTCCTGTTTCGTTCAGACCCGGAACGGACTTGCAAATGGATTATATGCCTGACATTGTATTCTTTTTTTGTATTCGTTGATCTCTTCTAAATATATATCTGTTTGGTGGTGGAGAATTTATTCTCTGCTTAACACCCTCCTCTGAGACGTACGAGCTCAGAGGTTATATATCGGTAGATGAACAATGGTATGGATTGTCAATGTGGCATTCTGAGTTGCATGGATCAAGGCTTTGTTGAAAAGCAGGGCCTTGCAGTTGATGATCAAAGCACAACTTTTATATAGAGCCGCTTTGTGCATAACGTTGATTCTCAAGCCTCACACCTCCGTATGAGTCAAAAACGGGATCAGGGACGCAGGGAGAACACGACGTTTCTTTCTAGCTAGAAGTGGTGTCATGGTATGAAGCCCAGACATTTTTACTTATGTGGATGATGGATAACGAGGCGCCTCGAATATAGAATCATATGGCTCGGATATTGGGTCTTACGGCTCAGAGATATAGGTCCGATAGGACCGAAAAACGTGTGTTCAGGAATAACTAATCCTCAAACGCAAGGGGGGACCGGCCCTGCAAGAACCAGGCGTTGCCCAGAGTGTGTAATCCTGAGGCATTTGCTAGAGTGCCTCGAATCGGTGAGGACGATCCCTTGCCTCGACTCATAGATGGAATCCAATTTCCAATACGCGACTTTCGGTTTTAGTTGTAAACCTATATAGCGGCATAGTGGCATGGGACGCTCATGTCGTCTACAGTTGATACATTTATATTTGAAGTTGTTTTCTTCACTCATAGTAATAATAAAAGATGAATTTCGCGTACCAAGCATATTTGGCCATTATAAGGTAAAACTCTATCCTTCGGTTTGCGTTGCATTGTGTGAAGGGACCTAAGTCTTATAATGGCTTCATTTTCCGTTTAGCATTGTGTTGTTTGTTTTTATGCACTGGTATTCTTGGGAGAAAACCCATTCCGTGTTATACGGCGTGGTCCCTTGATTTACTGCACTTTAAAATAAAAGTTAATAACTGTTTTAGTTCTCACACCAGTCCCGTGACTGACTCGGAGTTTATTGTTTTAATCTAAACTCTAGGTGCCCTTATTTTCTGCACGGGGAGCTAGTAGTTTTGGTTTGCAGGTTCTTTATTTTCACATGATCCTGACCTACAGATGGAGCTATATTCGGGAAGCTTTGTACCCGTATATTTATTCCATTTGTGTTATTTTTCCACTGCTATGTATTTTAAATCTCCGATAAATTAAATGTATAATATTTATTCATACTGTGTAACATTCTTGTACTCTGTTGTAAATTGTTGTAATAACAATGAAATGTTCTTCTGGTTGTGTTTTGATTTGTCGTGTTCTCAACTCAATCCGCAATTTCCCGCAAGGGGGATTTCAGGTCGCTTTATCCACTCTAATAAATTTCTCAGCGTTCTTATAGAACTTATTAATAGTATGGGCTCCTTCATCTTCAGCCATTTCCCAAACTCAGATTCTTGTCTACATCTCCGTATAAAGCCATCAAAATCATCTGAGGTTCTGGATTTCCGACCTCTGTTACAGCAGCGTTAAAATGGATAAGGAAAGCCTTCACAGATTCTCCCAGTCTTTGGTCCAAATCATTCAACGATGTTACGTCTTTGACTTTGTTAGTATGCAACCAAAACTGCTCTCTAAACTTCTTTGCCATGACAAAAAAATTGTCCATGGACTTTGGCAGAAATTTGGTGAACCAAAGTGACGCTACTCCCTCTAAGTAAACAGGAAAGTATAAGCATTTGATTTCATCTGTATCCCGTGCACCATTCATATGCTGGTCATACTTGTACAAAAACAGGTTAGGGTCGCCAGTTCCACTAAAGCTGGCATAGTTGAAGGGGTAAACTTCTTCGAGAACTCAGCTTTCAAGATTCCTTCAGTAAGCAGAGTCTTATTCGGGGCAAAATCCCATTCTTTCTCATCATCTTTTCTTTTCATACTCTTCTTCATAATCTGCCGAATCATCTCTGAAATGTATTCACCGTCGCCGTGTCGATCCGCAGGGCAGTTGTCATCTCCTTTGCCAGATGTTTGCCTGGGAAAGCGGTCACAGTTAGGGATCCAGGACCTTGGGCCTCCCTCACGGGGACGTTCCCGGTTGGTGGACTAGCCACTTTATAAGATGTACATCTTTCGGAATAATTTATAGCACGTGATTTGGATTCTTCGATATTAGCATTATCGAATCATTGATCTCTTGAACAGAGCGATCATACGATTGGGATTTGAAGAAGAAGAGTTAGCATTCTCTTTAAGGTTAGCCTTGGCATTCACATTTTCCATGTTGGCTTAAGCAGCAAAAAAAGCTTCTAGTCTAACAATCATAGCTTTATTCGAATCCTCCATTTGCTGAGTCAAACCGGCATTGGGTTCATTCAACTTAGTTCTGTTCATGCCAACTCCTACTTCTGAAGTTTGGCCATCATTAAGATGATTAGTTTGCGGAGTAACAGGATCATTAGCAACACCCCTCGAATCCGAAACTCTCGCAGACTTACTAGTCTTTTTCGATGGTGCCATGATCTTGGATAAATTTCTAAACTTTGAATATATTCTCTCAACGGACCTGATCCTTAGACTTTGTGAATCTATCGTAAAAAGAAGGTTTCAATCCTCGATATCTCCCACCAAGGCTCTTAATCTTGTGGTCGTGGGTTCGAGCCCCACGTTGGGCACCAATAATGTTAATGCATAAAGTAGCACTAACACTCCAAAAGGTATTTCAACACTTCACAAATGATCAAACATAAAGTTAGAATAAATAAGTGCGGGGAAAAGCAAAGTAGAGAGCGTTTATAGTGGTTCGGCCTTAGATTTGGCTTACTCCAATATAATGTAGGATTTCATTAAGATCTTCATCATTACAAGGTACATATTCACTTTCACTTTATACATCTTTTATTTCTTTTCACAATAAATCTCTCTTCACAACTTCATTACAATTCTCTATCTTTCGATCTCTTCGAAGAAGTACTTGAATTCTCAATAGCGATGTTGATGGAGAAAATTGAATCTCACTTGAAGATGATTTAATGGAGTCTGTGACGATTGCACGATATTGAAAAACGAAAATGGCAGCCCTTCGGGGTAAAAAATTCGGATCCCTTGAATGTGTGAAATAGCGGGGTATTTATAGGCATGATTCGAAGGGAGTGGCAAAGCTATAATTTTGTGCATAAAGGGTTATGGATTGGATGTCTGATCCATGCTATTTATGAAATTGCCACTAAGCCGAGATTTCATCCGATCCACAAAAAAGCAACATGATCCCATGATGCGCTATCGGCCAATCACCATTTTTGACGTGTTCAGCACTTGGCAGATCCTCATTTGAATCACTCAGCTCTGATCAACCAAAAATAGCTTGATCCCCTGTTGCGTGCCTTGCGCAATCACTAATTTTTTCATGTACAACCGTGGCTGATCATCTAAAACTTTTGCCCAATCCACTGGGTTGATATTTGCCCGATTCATGGAATGGTGGTGATCCACCATTGCACACTCTAGTAGATCAAACATTTCACTATGTGCAGAATAGGCTGATCTGCCTTTTATTTCACCCGATCCATCGGGTCTAAATGATGCCCAATCCATAAAACTGGAGTAATCCAACGCCTTGCGCCTTCCCAAATCTTTATTTTACCCATGTGCAGTGCGTTGCCATGCCACATTTACAATGCCCGATCCATAGGCATTTACTAGCCCGATCCAAGCTTCACGCAGCGCCAATCCATCAAGAAGAATCCGCTAGATCCATGAACACGTGTTTGCCCAGTCCACCATATAAAAGACGCCGACCGATAGTGCATGAAGTTGCCCAATCCATCACACTTTTTACGCCCGATCCATCATATTTTGACGCCCGAGCCATGATAAAATACCGTCTGTGTAACGACCCGTGTTTCAGCGATATAATAATTAATTTATTTAATTATTTAAATAATGATTTAGAGAATATAATGGTCGTTGAATTAAAAAACTTTGAATATTTAATTAAAAAATAATTAAATAATATATTAAATTCTGAAATAATCAGAATTGGCTGAAATGGCAATATGGTGTGAATTGGGAAATTCAAAATATATAATTCAGTTTAGAATTGAATTACGATAACGAATATATTTAATTAACGATGGTTGAACGTATAAATTATAATATAATTATAATCGAGCTCGAAATGACGTGGCAGTTCGCGATTTGGCAATTCGAACTTTAAACGAATATACAGAAGCCGTTTTAAATCGGATTTCTGTGAAGCAAGAAACATTAGGAGCTGGTGAAGTATATTTCTCTGATGGAAGAGAAAAATCGGGATTTCATCGTGTAGATTTTGATTTATGTCCAAATCAAATTCCAGAAAAGTCGCTGTGGAATTCCTTTATAATTTATAACGATTTATTTATATTTATAAAGGGAATTTCATTTTAAATCGAATATCGATATAACTGGGAATTTTGAAATATCGAGTTGTAAATCCCATAGGAGCTGTATGGTATTCCACTGTGAATATATACGATAATATTTATTTTTTAAATATTAAATTTAATTGTTTTTAAATATATTTATATATTTAAAAGGGTTATTTAGGGCTTTAAAAATAGCCAGTTTTCCAAACGACCTCAGAATTCGACGAAACTAATTTTGTTGGATCCGCAATGTTAAATTATTGTTAAATTTCAATTTCCGTGATTTTTGAAGTCAGTATGTGGTCGTACCGATTTTTAAAGTGAAAAACAGTCGATATTCTAATGGTTAAAAATACGCTATGTGAGTAAACGGAGTCGGAATTCGACGAAACCAGTTTCGTTGGGACCGTAATGTCAAACTGTAGCTGCATGCCAATTTTCGTGATTTTGGGTATTGTATGTGCTCACAGTAATTTTAAAGGATAAACACAAACAGCGTAAGGATAAAATAAAATAAAATAATCAAAATAAAAAATATCCTAAAGTATAATTGACCAAAAACAGGTCCATGTTACCCTTCTCTCCGCCACAACCTAATTGATAAAATGCTCATTCCTCCAACACAAAATGGCAGCAAATACAATGCAAAAGAAGAAATCTAAAGAAATTCAAACAACTCCTAAAATCACATAATATATATATGGATTCACGACATCATTTGCTTCGATCTGATATGGTTCTTGGAGGGTGCGACGGCTGTTCTGGGAATGGGGTTTTCCTTCAGCGTGTTTAGGGTTCGACTTTGTTCGACATTGAAGGAGAGTTAAATCGATTCGAGTTCGTATTGTTAATCACGAGATCGAATAGCATCTCGTTGTTGTGTTTTTGAGGGAATCAGTGGGTTTTTGTGTCGAGCTGTTACTGTGTACACGAGAGAAAAGGCGACGTCGGATTCTGGTATCCTGGCGCAAGGTGGTAGCTTTGGCATTGGCGAGGAGGAGAAGAAGATGAGGAGTATTTTGATGATCTCGGTTTTTGGTTTAAGGTGAAGACGTGGATGGAAGGAGGATGGGAAATCATGGCCAGGTCTGTGTGTACGAGATGTAGGCATCGTGGAAGAAGAAGATGCTTCGGTCTGGGTTTTTGAGGAATGAGGATGGGCTGGCTAAAGAGGTTAAGGCCCATTAATTAATTAAATAAAGTTTTATTTAGTTTAAAATGTGTATGAACTTCAAAACTGGAAAACTTCGTCATAGGTTAACGAAATTCAGTGAAAGTGGTCACGTTGGGACCGTATGGGAGAGGGCTACACAATGGAATTGACTAGGAGTGGATTGGAGTCCATTACAATTTATAGCGAAATAAATTGTCCGTCTGAATCAAGCGATGATCATCGTTATTAACGATGATCGTCCAATGTGAGTAAAACTCACCAACTCTGAACAGTTCTATTTTTATAACGTATATTTAGAACTGATAAATGATGACTGATTGCTGTGTGTTTACTGTTTGGCTGAATTGTTTGTGTATTGATTGAAATCATGGATAACGATATATATATATATATATAAATCGTTAATCGAATATTAATTCTGTTTATCAGAATATTTTATATTCGTGATATTTGTGTTGTTTAACATCTGTGATGTAGGGAAACAGGTTGGAGGGACCCAACTGGGTTCCTCAATATATAAATACTGTTATGTTTTATATATTGTGTTATACGATGTGATATGAAATCTGTTGATGATTTTATATGTTTGAATGATACTGATCATTGTTATATGGTACGTTAAATACCATAAGGAGTACTGGAATGTTAAAAGTGGAATTTTCAATGTGTATCTTGAAAATAAATTATTTATAAAATCAAAGGATTTTATAAAAGAGAAAATATTTATAAAATCGGAGAAGATTTTATAAAAGGAATTTACTTATAAATGGAATATTTATAAATAGGAAATCTTTTTAAAGTGGAATTATAAATAAAGGAAAATCTTTATAAAGTTGAATATTTACAAAGGGAAATATTTATAGACTCATAAGATTTTATAAATGGGATATTTGTTTGTTAAATAAATAGGATAATCAAAAGGGATTATTTATAAAACAAATAGAGTTTTATAAAGGGATTATTTGTAAAACAAATATAAAGGAAGATATTTGTAAAACAAAAATAAAGGAAATTATTTGTAAAATAAATACAAAGGAAATTGTTTGGTAAAACAAATAGAAAGGAAAACATTTGTAAAACATTATAAATGGAATTGAAAAGAGAAATATTTGTAAAACATTTACGAATAGATTAAATGGAAATATTTATTTATAGGAAATAAATAGAATGTTATAAATGAGATATTTATTTAGAAAATAAATAGAAAGATAAAAAGGAAATATTTATTGGTTAAATAAATAGAATTGAAAGGGATATTTATTTATTAAATAAATAGGATTAAATCAGAGGAATATTTATTAAATGAATCGAAGATGGAAATCTATTTTTAACAGATAAAGGGAAAGGATAAATTTAAAGTGGAATTAAATGGAAATCTCTTTTAACAGATAAATTAAGAAGATTAATTTATGAATAATATTTTATAAATTAAATAAATTATTTATCATTCGATAAATGGAATATATAAGTCTTAACTTATATAGAGAAGTAGAAGTTGGTTTTAACACCAATATTTTTAGAATGTGAACTCAACACTTCTAAAATGAATAAACGTTATAAAAGGAACATCTATAAAGTGAAGAACTGTTACTAAAAGTAAATCTTTATAAATGAATAAACGTTCTAAAAAGGGAAATCTTTATAAATCAATAAAAATAATCGAATATAAGTTAATTGAAAAGGAGTTAATCAAATTGAGTTAATCGATTAAAGTAAGTAAATCGATTAGAGTTAGACTATCGAGTTAAGATAATCGAGTTAAGTTATCGAGTTAGATTATCAAGTTAATATAATCGAGTTAGATTATCGAGTTAAGATAATCGAGTAATCGAGTTAAGATTAATCGAGATAAGATAATCGAGTAATCGAATTAAGATTATCGAGTTAAGTTTATCAAGTTAAGATAATCGAGTTAAGTAATCAAGTTAAGATTATCGAGTTAAGATAATCAAGTCAAGATAATCGAGTATGGTTAATCAAACCAAGTTAGACGAGCCTAGTTAATCGAGTCGAGTTAGTCGAGTCGAGTTAGTCGAGTTAAGTTCGTCGAGTCGAGTTAATCGAATATGGTTCGTCGAGTCGAGTTAATCGAATCTAGTTATTCGAGAGGAGTTAATCGAATTTAGTTATTCGAATATAGTTCGTCGAATATTAGTTATTCGAAAGGAGTTAATCGATGTTAGTTTAATCGAAAGGAGTTATCGATTACAGTTTAATCGAACGGAGTTATCGATTACAGTTTAATCGAAAGGAGTTAATCGATGTTAGTTTAATCGAAAGGAGTTAATCGATGTTAGTTTAATCGAAAGGAGTTAATCGATGTTAGTTTATTTGAAAGGAGTTAATCGATGTTAGTTTAATCAAAAGGAGTTATCAATTACAGTTAAATCGAAAGGAGTTAATCGAATTTAGTTATTCGAAAGGAGATTATCGAATATAGCGTATTCGAAGGAAAGAGATCGAATATAATTTATTCGAAGTGCGATAATCGAATATAAGTTATTCGAAGGGAGTTAATTGAATATAGTTTATTCGAAGAAGAATTAATCAAATAGAGATTACTCGAAAGAGAGTTATACGTCGAATTCGATTATATCGAATTCGGGAAAGTATTATTTACTTTCCAGTTTTTAAATCAAGATTTATTTATTTTTTAAATAAATTAGTTATTAGGTTAATTATTCAAATTAAAGAATAAAAGTTATAATTGAAGTTAGATATTTCGAAGGTAGGGATTATAACGTTATCGTTACAAACAATGTTTTATAAAAGAAGTGGATTCGTAAATAGAATCCGTGAGTTTCGTAAGGAAGTTTGTTAAAGATTAAAAGATAAACTTTGACCATTTCGAAGTTAAAATGTTGTTCAGTTAAGGTCTGAGAGGTAATTATACCCCAACTTGATTGACTTCCTTCTTAACTAAGGAATGATAAGGTTTGATCGTAAAGGAGCTTTGGAAATGTTTTCCAAATAAGAAATCAGAAATGTTTTCTGATAATAGAAAATAAGAATTTAGAATATATAGAAATAAGAGATAAGTAAATTAATGAACTATAGAGATAAATGTTAAATGATGACTGATCGATATAATTTTCATTTGGAAATAATATCGTTGTTTGCACACGTGTTTTTCTTCGATAGATAAATCACATACTATCAATGTTTTGACCATTTTAACGTTGTTAATATATAGAGACCGGTTGGATTATTATCCAAAGAACCACATTGTATTGGCATAAGCGTTGCGAATCATATATGCCAAAGATAATTGAAGACGGAGTAAAGTGCAAGGGCTATTGTATAAATCTTAGATAATAATTGCCTAAGATGGATGTACTGAATAGTGCCTTCGGTTTGTCCAGTCCCAGGACAACTTGTATGGACGAAGGTCTGACAGAGTATATCTGGTAGATCACGTAAGTTGATCGTTTCAAACGTATTTACGTTGGTGGCAGAGGAATTCGTTTCTCTTAGCTTATAACCATGGTATTTTTTGGGAAATCAATTTGTGATTTGACGGGTATGACGATATGGCATTCAAAGTGAATGAATGAGTAATCAATTCAAAGATACGTTATGACCTCCAGCCTCATCAACTGGGAAATGACAGAAATCGGACAGGCAGCATGGCTATGTAGGTCGCACCTATTAGGGTGTATAATCACCTATCTAGAGATATTCATTTCATTCTTTAACCTGTTCGAAGCTGTCCCATTCAGGAAACGGTTGCTGATCCCAACCGCTGGTGATATACATTCGATACACTCAAGCGAAATGAGTGGTCGGTCATGTGTGGCCGGGTTGCAAGATGTTCTTGTTGAACCCAGTGTATTCCTCTCTAGAGGTACACTAGCGAAAGGTGGTTCCATACCTTGTCATAGTTGGTAATACATTATCCAATAAGTGCCCGCGGTTTCGATTGTATACTATATATGTAGAACGTGAGATGAAAGTGTTTCTGCTAGATAATCATTATATTGTGGTTGATATTCATTATTATAATATCAATGAGTTTTGATATAAAGATTTCTTTGGATTCTCATAAGGGAAAACCCGTTCCGTTATACGGCGTGGTCTTATGAGATATCGTTTAATGGCTCAAACTGTTTTAAACTGTTTTACTTATACCAGTCCCATGATTGACCCGGAGTTTATTTTGTTTTGTTTTCCCTAAAATCTTGGGTGCCCAATTTTGTACGGGCAGTCAAGTAGTCGGAATTTACAGATACTTGAAGAGCTGGAGCAGGAGGCTTCAGGATTATATATAGATATTGTTATTCAGCTGTGTTGTAAGTGCTGTACTTTGGAAATGATATGTATATTCAAGTACAGATGTATATTTCAAGATTTGATATATATTATATGTTATTCGTTCCGCTGTGAGGTTCGTGTTGCTCTGATGTTGTGTTCTTCTTCTTCTTCTTCTATTCTAAGTTTCTATCTTATCTATTCTCACCCTCTAATTTCTTTCATTAACTACCGGTATTTTTCGATGTTTGGTTAGTCGTCATTGAGTTTATGTCGATAACCAAAGTCGACAAAAACCGTGTCATTACAGTTGGTATCAGAGCTTAATGTTAAGTAATTACCTTGGCTCTGTGGCGTGACTCAGTAGAGATGGGGTTAGTAATACCCTAAATTGAGTTTGAGTGTATATATACGAGAGCGTATTTGTTATTCAATATAAAATTGTTTTATATTGTAGAGATTTATTGGTTGAGTTGTTCATGTGTTCTGATCGATTAGTTTGATCCACTATATCGGTGGGAGTTTATAAACACTCAAATACGATGAACCGTCATGGTATGTTTTGAAAAGAGGGTAAACGAAAATAATTTTACCCAAAGTATATTTTGATATAGAGAAAATATATATTGGATTTATAATATATAGGATATATTGGTTGTTATTATAATCAAGTAAGATTATAAAAGTGAAATGGTTATAAATAACCAATACAAATTCATATAAGATAATATATGAAATCGAATTGAATTAAATCTGAATTTAACTCAGAATTGAAATGAAAACCTTGGAAATTTGGAATAAGTGTTTGTAATGGGTTTGAATTGAATATATGAGAATTTTAAAATCCTGGGAGATTTTAAATTGTTTTACAAACATTGGGAATAGTATTTTGAAAATGGATTTCAAAATAGAAGTGGTTAGACATGGTTTTGAAAAGTGATATAGTATTGAACTCACTTCGGTCGTTGGAAAATAATTCTGATGATGACTGCGCAGCATCATCAGTGTTCATTTTCGAGTTTTTAAGTGACGGATTACTATCAAAGTATTGATTTCGAATTGTTTTGGGAAAATGAGTTAGATTGAATCCTAAAAAGAAAAGTTTGATTTTTAATAATGTAAACTGTTTAAAACTCCCAAGAAAGACTGTTTGAATTAAAACCAAATTGAATTAGAATTTGTGAAAGCAAATATGAATTGAATCGAAACAAATTAACTGGAAATTGAATTGGAATATAACATATCAAGTAGAATCAGATTTTGAATTGTGAGATATGAATCTGAAATGGTATTGGATTGGTGAGTTAGAGTTTGAAATCGAGAATGAAACTCGAGTTTGAAATGATATTTGGCTTGGATATAAGCGAATGGTTGTGTTGGAGATAATAGTGATATGAGTTTGATGTAGGTAACATTTGTATATGTTGAATTGATAGCAGATGGGAAGTGATATAATGATATGCCCGACCAAAAGGTACAAGTTTATATTTCATATGGTATGAGATTTTTATGAGCCGATTTGGCAGTTTGATTTCTTTTGTGTTGGAGATGGCCCAAAGAGGCGAGTTGTGGTTGTACCGATTGAGCCATACAAAGGAGGTGCTGGCGAAATTTTTCGAAAAGTTAAGGCATTAGAAAATTTTCAGGATTTTTGAAAATTTTCGTTGATAAGAATTAATTGATAATTTAATTGAAATTAAACTGGTTCAGTTGAAACTGAAGTTAAGAAGTGAACAAATAAGTTCTAACCGGTCGATAGGATTTGTTTTCTACCTTAGCAATTTCGAGGACGAAATTATTTTAAGTGGGGAAGATTGTAACGACCTGTAACACCCCGGATTTTTCCGTTAACAGTAAATTAACAAATTATAGTATAATTAAATTGTAACAGAAAAATTAAGGGAAACGGACATCACCATTGCGTTCGTCTTGGAATTCTGCTTGAGATAGAATCCGAGTTTGCGCAAAACGGATAACGTATGAAGAAGATATCTTTAATTTAAATATTACAGCAAAACATGAAAAAGAGAAGTAAGGAGAGGACAATAATTATTATTATTCTAAGACTTATTAACAAAAGCCTCTGTAGCTCAGTTGGTTAAGGCATTGGATTTGTAGCATGGAGGTCGGGGGTTCGAACCCCGGCGGCGACATAATTTTTATCTCTGTTTTAGAGAGGGCCAACTGAGCATGCAAATACATGTACGTATACAAATTCAAATTTTGAAAGGATAAGAACGTACATATAAGGAAATAAAGAAAATATATGTATATATATGAGAATATATATATATATGCAAAAATATATGTATACAATAGATAAAATTCAAACAGACTAAAACAGCTCAATTTAAAGTTTAATTTTTGAAAATCGAACCCAGTCCCTCCTGGCTGGCCTGGTCTGTGTTTGGTCGAATTTCTGTGGGTTGCTTTGTCATTAGGGCTAGGTGGCAAGTTTTAATTGGTCTCTCTATCGAATGAATGGCTACGATCTAACCTAGCAACATCAATGGTCCTAATCAATTCCTAACCTCTATATAAACAACCCTAGACTAAACCCTAATCTATTCATTCAAATTAAGAACATAGCCGCCATGTTGCTGAGGAACGACTAAGAGTAGCCGCCATCTAGAGAGAGAGGATTAGGGAGAAAGTTCTAAAGCCTAAAGCAATTCAAGCAACCTAAAGCTAATCAATTCAACAAAGGAATCATATCTCTTAATTAGAGAATTTGCCGCAACCATTGTAAGTAGAGTATTACTTTGGTATGAACAAATGATTGTGTAGATATGTATGCTTGAATTGTGGCAATAAAATTCATATTTGTGCGTTCTTATCAATTTATATACGTTTGGATATTTATGAATTATGTTATTCAATTATAAAGAACTACATGCGGTAGTTCTATGCAAGTATACGTTTGGAATATTGCGCAAATTATGTAATCTATGTTGAAGCTACATGTATGTAGTTGATTGAAATTCATGCAAGTTTGGGGCTTTGTTATTATACCATCATGTATGTAGTTGATTGAAATTCATGCAAGTTTGGGGGCTTTGTTATTATGCCATCATGATGTACATTTTTGTGCATAAATCATTTTGCAAGTAATTGAAACAAGTTTGGTTGTTATAGTTCATATGAAACTATGTTGGAATTTTGACACCATAATCCGTGTATTAAGTCATGCTTTTGCAAACTTATGAATATGGCTAGGCTAGGAATGATATTTGGCATAATTGAGATCCATGATTAAGTCTATCTTGTTTAAAAGAATTATATGATGTCATATGTGAGACATGGCTAGGTTAGACTCAAAAATCCCTTTTTGCAAGTTTAAAAGCAAACACCATGATTAGGAATATTTATGCATAAGTATATTTATACCATCGTTATGTGATTAAACTTAAATCATGATTAAGTTGAACTATGCTTTTGTGTTAGTAACAAAGTATCCTCTTTGTAAACATGTAGAAACCTTTTGAACATAACTTGTTTATATTTATGCCATGAACAAATTTAACTATACTTATGCCATGCTTATGTTTGATATTATGCCATGTTTATGCTAGAAGTATTTATGCCATGCTTATGTTTGACATTATGCCATGCTTATAATATTTATGCCATGCTTATGTTTGACATTATGCCATGCTTAAGTTAGAAATATTTATGCCATGCTTATGTTTGACATTATGCCATTTATGCCATGCTTATGTTTGACATTATGCATAAATAAAAATATAGGTTCATGTTGCAGTTAAACCTATGCAAGTTCACATGCTTTGATTCATGTCACCTATGTTACCACTATGCAAGTACACCTGTTTCTATTTTGTATTTCCGACGTCGTATTGCAAGTTCATGCGCTCACATTCCCCTCTTTGTGTATGTAATCACGCTTTAAGCCTCCCCTTTTCGCATGGCTAAATTGGGCTTTAAAAGGCTAAGCCCAATATATATAAACGGATGTGTAAAACGGGGGAAAATGACGTTGGGTTAAAATTACTAATGAATGAAAATATAAAATAGAAGGGCCCAAGTTCAAGTATGGGTTGGGCCAGTGATAGGTGTAACCTTTACACCATTAACTTAATAATGGGCCGCAAATATTTACATATAAGAAATAAAGAAGAATGACAAGATATATAAATGTAGAAAATACGATATGTTTAACCCGAGGTTGGATTGAGTTGTGATGTAAACCTGCCCGGAACCGCCCGGCTGTCCAGTAGTCACAACAATACCTATCCAATGTGGGAGGTTAAACATGGAGCCCAGCAAGGACCCGAGGTTAGACCGAGTTGTGGCGTAAGACTGCCCGGAACCAACCGGCAACAGGCAGCCACAACAATACCTGTCTAATGTGAGAGGTCAGGGCCTTAATAAGACAATTAAGGCTGAGTCAGGACTGTTAGGATTAAGTGGACTAAAGACTTAATCAAAATGGAACATGCTAAACTAAACGGACTGGTGGGGTTAGGTTAGAAAACACTTAACCAACTTAGCATGTTGGCTAGGGATAGAAAACCTAGTGGCGGAGGACCCTTTTCGCAGTAACCCTACAAAGGTATCATGATACCCTGAAACTAGGCAGGGTGGGGCACGATTACTGGGCTGATTGTAAGAGGTCAAAGCGACGGCGGTGGTGTAGCAGTGTAGGTTCTAACGGAGTGCGGGCGTGCACACACTCCGGCGCAGAAAAATAAGGCACTGGACACCAGTAGCATACCTGTGCACTCTAAGGTTGTGTCGGGTTGCCACTATGGGACTTGATACACCCCATGGTGGGACCAGCATAGGTAACTACAGACATCGGGGGCCGTAAGATACATGTAACTTTGCGAGTAGGAGCCGATCATCGTAGAATGGATCACATCACCCTGATTATGGGTGCCAGTTGGAAACTAGTTTATATGGGTTCAGAGATTAACATGGGGTACGATAGTATATTCGACCCTAGACAACTTAACCAAGTTTATAGTGTTTGCCCACTTCTTGTTTATACTTATCATACCCAGTTCTTTATTCATAGACAAAATAGTACTAGACTTACTCAGGCTTTATGTCTGACTCTACTTTTCTTTCGTCTTCTTTCTTCCGTTTCCCCCCCCCCCCCAAGGTCCTCAGGGAGGGAACACAGCAGCTTGACCTACCTCAACATCCAGCTTGAAGAAGAGAAATGTATTGCTTGGACTTTCCTGTTTTGAACTATGGCTTTGGACAATCCACTATGGGGCTTTTGCAGTTTATCTATGTTTTATTTATGCTTCTTTAAATAATGTACTCAAGACAGATTATGAAAGTGTTATGTTATGTTTTTTTTGGAAAGGATGTTGTTGTAACACGTATTTGACTTTATGAAATAAAGTTTGTTGTTCTTCCGTTGTTTACAAATATGTGTTCTTATATCTGTCTTGTATATCTGTGACTTGTACTTATAAACCTCCACCAAAATTAGGGCATTCCCTTTGAGAGTGACCCTAACGGAGGTGGGGTGTTTCACTTGGTATCAGAGCATAGGTTTACCAGATAAGATAAAAAGTTTTGAAAATTTATTTTCAAAAAGGAAATTTAAAGAAGCATTTTTAAAAGATATATATATTATTTTATTTTAAAAGGCAAAGTCCACTCCCCAAAGCCATAGGTACTATCTCTTGTCCTTCGTTTTGAACCTATCCTTTTTGTTTCAGCATGTCCGAAGATCTTAACTTGCCGGAAGGGGTACCAATACCTGGTTGGTTTAGACGGTTCTTAGAAGCAAGGGCCACTCAGCCAGGTCCTACCGTTCCTCCTCCCCCAGCTGCAGGAAATCATCCAGCTGCAGCAGCACCTCTTCCTCCACCTCCTCCACGAGGAAACGTGTTTGCTAAGATATGTAAGGATTTTAAAGCTATGGGAGGAAGGGATTTCCATGGAACTGAGTCCTTCGTAGCAGCTAGAAATTGGCTGAAGGAAACTGAGGATCTATTCATCATCTTTGGGGTAGAGGACAGACAAAAAGTACAATTGGCGGTGTGGCTATTGAAGGGCGAGGCTTCCTACTGGTGGGAAGTCACTAATGTTGAAAGACCAGTAGAAACATGGGAGGACTTTAGGGCAAGGTTTGAGACCAAATTTCTCTCAGATGCGGAAAGAAGTTTGCAGTTGGAGAAATTCTTATTTCTTAAGCAAGGAGACAAGACTGTTAGAGAGTATGTGAATCAGTTTGATGAGCTGGCTAGGTTTGGGCTTGACCTAGTCAACACCCCGCACAAGAAGGCTCTCCGTTTCGTCAAAGGGTTAAATGAGCCATTACACAGTTTGGCCATGACACATATACCCATGGGGGCCACGTATGAAAGATTGGTGCAAATGGCATTGCTGAATGAGGAGGATAAGGGCAAGAAGGAGACAAAGGCAGAAAGCTCTCAAGGGAAGAAAGAGGGTTTGCAACCTAAGAAGACAGACTTTAAGAAAGGCGGGAAAGGCAACAAGGAGAAGAGGAAGTGTAATTTCTGTGGCAAAGTGGGGCACTTAGTAAAGGACTGCCGGAAAAAGAAGGCCAAGGAGAATGGTGGGTGCTTTTCTTGCCGTCAGACAGGCCATAGAGCTAAGGACTGCCCAAAGAAACGAGGGCAGGGGCAGGGGTCTGGATCCACTCCAGGGGCACAGGTTCATGTGCTGGAAGCGCCACCTTTGCAACAGCGAGGTACAAACACTTCTGTAGAAAGTGTAGTTTATCTTTATGATCACCCCGTTCGCACTTTATTTGATTCTGACGCATCACACTCCTTTATCTCGTCTGCTTTAGTAGAATCTCTGCACCTAAAAACTAGTATGGTAGAGGACCCCTTAATTGTTTCAAACCCAATTGGGGGCCCAGCTCATTTGTCTATGATCTGTTTGGATTTGAAAATTTCTATTCTAAGTGTAGAATTTGAATGTAGTGCCTTTGTTTTGGGCTTTGCGGGGTATGGTTTGATTTTGGGTATGGATTGGCTATCCAGTAATGGGGCCATCCTTGATTGTGAGAAAAGGGTTGTTAGGCTCCTAACCCAGCTCGGTAATACTTTGGAAATTTCTTGTAATCCCTCGTATGCGGTTATGCTTAGTTATCTTGAGTCGCTAGATGCCTCTGTTGAAAATTTGCAATCAGTTAGAGTGGTCCGGGAATATCCGGATGTCTTCGAAGAGGTGAAGGGCTTGCCTCCGAAGCGGGAAATAGACTTCCGCATATATCTTGTAGATAATGCAAAGCCCGTTGCGTTGCCCGTTAGACACATGGCTCCACGAGAAAGAAAAGAGCTCAGTAAACAGATTAAAGAGCTTCTAGAGAAGGGGTTCATTAGGTGGAGCATTTCAGAATAGGGCACTCCAGGAGTGTTCGCCACTAAGGCTGAAGGTTCATTTCACTTATGCATGAGTTGTAAAGAATCACCTTAGTAAGTACATTTGGCAACATAGTTGGACTTAGGAAGGGACTCCCTTGTGACCTAAAAGGAGTCCATCATGCTTAGTTTCCTAGAATCATATGTGGTGGTTGGGTTGATTAATTCTTTGGGTGTCAGTCTGATGTTGATTTCGGTCTTCGGGGCTGATGCTTAGAGAGTTCTTCTCCTAATCAATATATATGTGGCATAGATTTCCAGTTTTGACATTGCCTAATGGGCACAAAATTTTTACTTGCTTCTATCATTCGACTATACCTTTAGGTAGGACCATTTCCTATCATTGAGAAAATTTGGAAAATGACCTATAGATTAGAGCTACCCGGGAAATTGGCCGGAGTCCACAACGTTTTTCACGTTTCACATCTCCGAAAATGTCTACATGAGTCTGCTGAAGTGGTAGAGCCAAATATCCTCGAAGAGGCCGAAGTGGAACGCGAAGCAACCATAAGAAAAGTTCCAACCCGCATACTAGGAATGGAAGTGAAGAAGCTACGCAACCGCGAAGTCAAACTCGTCAAATTTCAGTGGAGCGACGCCGAGGGAGACGCGACTTGGGAAACTGAAGCTAGAATACGCACTGCTTACCCTTTTCTTTTCGAGGGTACGTCCTTGATCTTTCTTTTTCCTTAAGTTGCGCTTTTATCTATCTTTTTAGGAATATCTCCTCGACCTTATCTTTTAGGTAGAAACCTTTTGGATGAAAACATGTAATTGAAACATGTTATGTATGATGGTTGCAAGTGGTTGCAAGTGATTGCTAGTAGTTGCTCGTGGCTGCATATACACACACAATCTAGGTTTTAGATCGGCTCAGTCACTTCATATTGCATATGCATATATGTTTGCACTCGTATATGGTTGAATTGTAATGTGTTGTCATATGGATGTTGCATTTGTATGAAAGATTGTGCACCCATGTAGAATCATGAATAGGAAAAATCTGCATACATAATGGATACATGGCACTTACATGATTCGCATTAAGGAGGTCAACTGAATCAGTAGACCGCCTGATTTTGCATTAGATAAGTTCATGAACACACACACTTCGCATATGATCATGAAGCATTAGAAGTCTTTTAAGGACAATGGATGCTCGTGTTTGATGGATGAGTAGATGGATGAGTGAATGTTAGGATTTACATTCTTCCTAAACTTGAAGATTTCGGGGACGAAATCCTTTTAAGTGGGGGAGAATGTAACACCCCGGATTTTTCCGTTAACAGTAAATTAACAAATTATAGTATAATTAAATTGTAACAGAAAAATTAAGGGAAACGGACATCACCATTGCGTTCGTCTTGGAATTCTGCTTGAGATAGAGTCCGAGTTTGCGCAAAACGGATAACGTATGAAGAAGATATCTTTAATTTAAATATTACAGCAAAACATGAAAAAGAGAAGTAAGGAGAGGACAATAATTATTATTATTCTAAGACTTATTAACAAAAGCCTCTGTAGCTCAGTTGGTTAAGGCATTGGATTTGTAGCATGGAGGTCGGGGGTTCGAACCCCGGCGGCGACATAATTTTTATCTCTGTTTTAGAGAGGGCCAACTGAGCATGTAAATACATGTACGTATACAAATTCAAATTTTGAAAGGATAAGAACGTACATATAAGGAAATAAAGAAAATATATGTATATATATGAGAATATATATATATGCAAAAATATATGTATACAATAGATAAAATTCAAACAGACTAAAACAGCTCAATTTAAAGTTTAATTTTTGAAAATCGAACCCAGTCCCTCCTGGCTGGCCTGGTCTGTGTTTGGTCGAATTTCTGTGGGTTGCTTTGTCATTAGGGCTAGGTGGCAAGTTTTAATTGGTCTCTCTATCGAATGAATGGCTACGATCTAACCTAGCAACATCAATGGTCCTAATCAATTCCTAACCTCTATATAAACAACCCTAGACTAAACCCTAATCTATTCATTCAAATTAAGAACATAGCCGCCATGTTGCTGAGGAACGACTAAGAGTAGCCGCCATCTAGAGAGAGAGGATTAGGGAGAAAGTTCTAAAGCCTAAAGCAATTCAAGCAACCTAAAGCTAATCAATTCAACAAAGGAATCATATCTCTTAATTAGAGAATTTGCCGCAACCATTGTAAGTAGAGTATTACTTTGGTATGAACAAATGATTGTGTAGATATGTATGCTTGAATTGTGGCAATAAAATTCATATTTGTGCGTTCTTATCAATTTATATACGTTTGGATATTTATGAATTATGTTATTCAATTATAAAGAACTACATGCGGTAGTTCTATGCAAGTATACGTTTGGAATATTGCGCAAATTATGTAATCTATGTTGAAGCTACATGTATGTAGTTGATTGAAATTCATGCAAGTTTGGGGCTTTGTTATTATGCCATCATGTATGTAGTTGATTGAAATTCATGCAAGTTTGGGGGCTTTGTTATTATGCCATCATGATGTACATTTTTGTGCATAAATCATTTTGCAAGTAATTGAAACAAATTTGGTTGTTATAGTTCATATGAAACTATGTTGGAATTTTGACACCATAATCCGTGTATTAAGTCATGCTTTTGCAAACTTATGAATATGGCTAGGCTAGGAATGATATTTGGCATAATTGAGATCCATGATTAAGTCTATCTTGTTTAAAAGAATTATATGATGTCATATGTGAGACATGGCTAGGTTAGACTCAAAAATCCCTTTTTGCAAGTTTAAAAGCAAACACCATGATTAGGAATATTTATGCATAAGTATATTTATACCATCGTTATGTGATTAAACTTAAATCATGATTAAGTTGAACTATGCTTTTGTGTTAGTAACAAAGTATCCTCTTTGTAAACATGTAGAAACCTTTTGAACATAACTTGTTTATATTTATGCCATGAACAAATTTAACTATACTTATGCCATGCTTATGTTTGATATTATGCCATGTTTATGCTAGAAGTATTTATGCCATGCTTATGTTTGACATTATGCCATGCTTATAATATTTATGCCATGCTTATGTTTGACATTATGCCATGCTTAAGTTAGAAATATTTATGCCATGCTTATGTTTGACATTATGCCATTTATGCCATGCTTATGTTTGACATTATGCATAAATAAAAATATAGGTTCATGTTGCAGTTAAACCTATGCAAGTTCACATGCTTTGATTCATGTCACCTATGTTACCACTATGCAAGTACACCTGTTTCTATTTTGTATTTCCGACGTCGTATTGCAAGTTCATGCGCTCACATTCCCCTCTTTGTGTATGTAATCACGCTTTAAGCCTCCCCTTTTCGCATGGCTAAATTGGGCTTTAAAAGGCTAAGCCCAATATATATAAACGGATGTGTAAAACGGGGGAAAATGACGTTGGGTTAAAATTACTAATGAATGAAAATATAAAATAGAAGGGCCCAAGTTCAAGTATGGGTTGGGCCAGTGATAGGTGTAACCTTTACACCATTAACTTAATAATGGGCCGCAAATATTTACATATAAGAAATAAAGAAGAATGACAAGATATATAAATGTAGAAAATACGATATGTTTAACCCGAGGTTGGATTGAGTTGTGATGTAAACCTGCCCGGAACCGCCCGGCTGTCCAGTAGTCACAACAATACCTATCCAATGTGGGAGGTTAAACATGGAGCCCAGCAAGGACCCGAGGTTAGACTGAGTTGTGGCGTAAGACTGCCCGGAACCAACCGGCAACAGGCAGCCACAACAATACCTGTCTAATGTGAGAGGTCAGGGCCTTAATAAGACAATTAAGGCTGAGTCAGGACTGTTAGGATTAAGTGGACTAAAGACTTAATCAAAATGGAACATGCTAAACTAAACGGACTGGTGGGGTTAGGTTAGAAAACACTTAACCAACTTAGCATGTTGGCTAGGGATAGAAAACCTAGTGGCGGAGGACCCTTTTCGCAGTAACCCTATAAAGGTATCATGATACCCTAAAACTAGGCAGGGTGGGGCACGATTACTGGGCTGATTGTAAGAGGTCAAAGCGACGGCGGTGGTGTAGCAGTGTAGGTTCTAACGGAGTGCGGGCGTGCACACACTCCGGCGCAGAAAAATAAGGCACTGGACACCAGTAGCATACCTGTGCACTCTAAGGTTGTGTCGGGTTGCCACTATGGGACTTGATACACCCCATGGTGGGACCAGCATAGGTAACTACAGACATCGGGGGCCGTAAGATACATGTAACTTTGCGAGTAGGAGCCGATCATCGTAGAATGGATCACATCACCCTGATTATGGGTGCCAGTTGGAAACTAGTTTATATGGGTTCAGAGATTAACATGGGGTACGATAGTATATTCGACCCTAGACAACTTAACCAAGTTTATAGTGTTTGCCCACTTCTTGTTTATACTTATCATACCCAGTTCTTTATTCATAGACAAAATAGTACTAGACTTACTCAGGCTTTATGTCTGACTCTACTTTTCTTTCGTCTTCTTTCTTCCGTTTCCCCCCCCCCCCCAGGTCCTCAGGGAGGGAACACAGCAGCTTGACCTACCTCAACATCCAGCTTGAAGAAGAGAAATGTATTGCTTGGACTTTCCTGTTTTGAACTATGGCTTTGGACAATCCACTATGGGGCTTTTGCAGTTTATCTATGTTTTATTTATGCTTCTTTAAATAATGTACTCAAGACAGATTATGAAAGTGTTATGTTATGTTTTTTTTGGAAAGGATGTTGTTGTAACACGTATTTGACTTTATGAAATAAAGTTTGTTGTTCTTCCGCTGTTTACAAATATGTGTTCTTATATCTGTCTTGTATATCTGTGACTTGTACTTATAAACCTCCACCAAAATTAGGGCATTCCCTTTGAGAGTGACCCTAACGGAGGTGGGGTGTTTCACGACCCGTGTTTCAGCGATATAATAAATAATTTATTTACTTATTTAAATAATGATTTAGAGAATATAATGGTCGTTGAATTAAATAACTTTGAATAATTAATTAAAATAATAATTAAATAATATATTAAATTCTGAAATAATCAGAATTGGCTGAAATGGCAATATGTTGTGAATTGGGAAATTCAAAATATATAATTCAGTTTAGAATTGAATTACGATAACGAATATATTTAATTAACGATGGTTGAACGTATAAATTACAATATAATTATAATCGAGCTCGAAATGGCGCGACAGTTCGCGATTTGGCAATTCGAACTTTAAACGAATATACAGAAGCCGTTTCAAATCGGATTTCGGTGAAACAAGAAACATTAGGAGCTGGTGAAGTATATTTTTCTGATGGAAGAGAAAAATCGGGATTTCGTCATGTAGATTTTGATTTATGTCCAAATAAAATTTCAAAAAAGTCGCTGTGGAATTCCTTTATAATTTATAACGATTTATTTATATTTATAAAGGGAATTTCATTTTAAATCGAATATCGATATAACTGGGAATTTTGAAATATCGAGTTGTAAACCCCATAGGAGCTGTATGGTATTCCACTGTGAATATATATGATAATATTTATTTTTTAAATATTAAATTTAATTGATTTTAAATATATTTATATATTTAAAAGGGTTATTTAGGGCTTTAAAAATAGCCAGTTTTGCAAACGACCTCAGAATTCGACGAAACTAATTTTGTTGGATCCGCAATGTTAAATTATTGTTAGATTTCAATTTCCGTGATTTTTGAAGTCAGTATGTGGCCGTACCTATTTTTAAAGAGAAAAACAATCGATATTCTAATGGTTAAAAATATGCTATGTGAGCAAACGGAGTCGGAATTCGACGAAACCAGTTTCGTTGGGACCGTAATGTCAAACTGTAGCTGCATGCCAATTTTCATGATTTTTGGGTATCGTATGTGCTCACAGTAATTTTAAAGGATAAACACAAACAGCGTAAGGATAAAATAAAATAATCAAAATATAAAATATCTTAAAGTATAATTAATCAAAAACAGGTCCACGTTACCCTTCTCGCTGCCACAACCTAATTGATAAAACGCTCGTTCCTCCAACACAAAATGGCAGCAAAGAAATTGCAAAAGAAGAAATCAAAAGAAATTCAAACAAACTCCTAAAATCACATAATATATATATTTATGGATTCACGACATCATTTGCTTCGATCTGATATGGTTCTTGGAGGGTGCAACGGCTGTTCTGGGAATGGGGTTTTCCTTCAGCGCGTTTAGGGTTCGACTTTGTTCGAGATTGAAGGAGAGTTAAATCGATTCGAGTTCGTATTGTTAATCACGAGATCGAATAGCGTCCCGTTGTTGTTTTTTTGAGGGAATCGGTGGGTTTTTGTGTCGAGCTGTTACTGTGTACACGAGAGAAAAGGCGACGTCGGATTCTGGTATCCTGGCGCTAGGTGGTAGCTTTGGCATTGGCGAGGAGGAGAAGGAGATGAGGAGTATTTTGATGATCTCGATTTTTGGTTTAAGGTGAAGACGTGGATGGAAGGAGGATGGGAAATCACGGCCAGGTCTGTGTGTACGAGATGTAGGCATCGTGGAAGAAGAAGATGCTTCGGTCTGGGTTTTTGAGGAATGAGGATGGGCTGGCTAAAGAGGTTAAGGCCCATTAATTAATTAAATAAAGTTTTATTTAGTTTAAAATGTGTATAAACTTCAAAACTAAAAAACTTCGTCATAGTTTAACGAAATTCAGCGAAACTGGTCACGTTGGGACCATATGGGAGAGGGCTACACACTGGAATTGACTAGGGGTGGATTGGAGTTCGTTACAATTTATAGAAAAATAAATTGTCCATCTGAATCAAGCGTTGATTATTGTTATTAACGATGATCGTCCAATGTGAGTAAAACTCACCAACTCTGAACAGTTCTATTTTTATAACGTATATTAAGAACTGATAAATGATGATTGATTGCTGTGTGTTAACTGTTTGGTTGAATTGTTTGTCTATTGATTGAAATCATGGATAACGATATATATATATATATATATAAAAATCGTTAATCGAATATTGATTCTGTTTATCAGAATATTTTATATTCGTGATATTTGTGTTGTTTAACATCTGTGATGCAGGAAACAGATTGGAGGGACCCAACTGGGTTCCTCAATATATAATATACTATTTTGTTTTATATATTGTGTTATACGATGTGGTATGAAAACTGTTGATGATTTTATATGTTTGAATGATACTGATCATTGTTATATGGTACATTAAATACCATAAGGAATACTGGAATGTTAAAAATGGAATTTTCAAAGTGTATCTTGAAAATAAATTATTTATAAAATCAAAGGATTTTACAAAAGAGAAAATATTTATAAAATCAGAGAAGATTTTATAAAAGGAATTTATTTATAAATGGAATATTTATAAATAGGAAATCTTTTTAAAGTGGAATTATAAATATAGGAAAATCTTTATAAAGTGGAATATTTACAAAGGGAAATATTTATAAACTCATAAGATTTTATAAATGAGATATTTGTTTGTTAAATAAATAGGATAATCAAAAGGGATTATTTATAAAACAAATAGAGTTTTACAAAGGGATTATTTGTAAAACAAATATAAAGGAAGATATTTGTCAAACAAATTGTAACGACCTAACTTTCGAACACATCGGAAGTCGTGCCATTAATAAGAAATGAGAATAGATAGAAGATAAAATCAAAGAGCATCAGAATCTCACAGCGGAATTTTCATAAAAAAATAATGCTTTATAGCATTACACAGCGGAATATATTACACCAGAGCATACTGGACTAGTGATACAAGCCATTTATAGTACATTAGTAATTATACATATCATAGATGATCAACTTTCAGACTTAATTATACAGGAGATAGATGGACCAACACACAGAAAAATCTTCATTCCAGCTTCAAAAGTTTATCCAAATCCTGATTCACTTGTCTATTCATAACAAGCGTTATGAATACCCAAGAGTTTAAGGGAAAACATAGAAAAACTCCGGGTCAGTCAGGGGACTGGTATGAGTAAACAGTTTAAAACAGAGAAAAGAAATAAAATATCTCATAAGACCACGCCGTAAATACGGAACGGGTTTTTACCTTATGGGATCAAAACACTTTGTATCTTTAAACCAGATATTATCTTAGTGTCTAGGTGTTTCACAAATAAATTAGAATCTAGAAGAATGCTTGCATCTCACATTCTCCTATATAGTATACAAATAAAAACCGCTTGGCGCTTATGGAAATTGGATTTCCAACTATGACAAGGTATGGAACCACCTTCCGATAGTGTATCTCTAAAGACGAATACACTGGGTTCAACAAGAACGTCTTGCAACCCGGCCCACACATGACCGACCACTCATTTCCCTTGAGTGTATCGAATATATTGTCAGCTTATGGCTTTTTGTCGCGACCACCGTAGTTCCCGGGAGATACAGAAATGAAAAGAAGTAACAAATATGAATATTCTCTAGATGGTGACAATACACCCTAATGGGAGCGACCCACTTAGCCATTCTGCCTGCCCGATTTTTTTCATTTCCTGGGTGTGAGGCTTGAGGCTAGACTTATCTTTTCATCATCACTGTTTAATTTCTCTGAATGCCACATCGTCAAACCCGCCAAATCACAAATTGATCTCGCCAAAACCAAGGGTATAAAGCTAAGAGAAACGAATTCCTCCGCCACCAAACAAAGTTTTGAAGAGCCCAACTTACGCGATCTGTTAGGTATACTTTGTCAGACATTCGTCCATACAAGTTGTCATGGGACTGGACAAACCGAAGGCACTATTCAAAAATGCCCTTGTATATCGTCGTCTTCAATTTAACAATCTCTGACGCGCGGCGTAAAATCAAATAAAAGTGAAATATTTTATTTCGGCCTCTTTGATATGATTAACGAACATTTTTCTCTTTAAATTATAAATCTAACAAGATTATAATCTAATATGCATATATAATTACAGTCAAACAAAACAGTATAAGATTATTTGGTTATTTTGATCATCTTTTCGAAACGGCCAATTTTAGTGTGTGTGTCGCACACGAATTTTCTTTCCTTCTTGTTCATCTTCTTTAAAATGAATTCTTACATTAATGTTCTTTAGAAAAATTATTACTCATGATTATCCCTCAATCTGATTATCCATAATCGATTTAAACTATGATTTAATTATTCATTTTACAATTTTACACTTGTTATTTTTTCTCGTCAAATTTCAATTTGATCCTTCATTCTTGATTTACTTATCCTTCTTTCTATACTGATAAAGTTCCTCTTTTTTTTTTATCAGTCTAACCATGATTAAAACATTATTCATAGTTCTTGTTTTTAAAAAGAAATACAGAACTGCTCGTGATCAGTTTCTTATGTCAGATATTTTAGATATCAGATAAAAACTGACAAATTCTACCGTATATTTTACATACAGTTTTCTTTTACCTTGTTTTGCTCTAAAATATCTTACTAGAAAATAAATTATAATTATAAAATAAATTTAAATTTTCATAAATTATAGTTCTTGTGTTAATTTCTCGTCCTTTGTTAAAACCCTACCCGATCTTTTCCACTTGATCGACTTCTTCCGACCTTACAGTTTAAATATCCCATTAGAAAATCATTTCTAATACTTATTATAAATTAAATTTATAATTTAATTTAAAATTACAGTTTCTATGTTTGAATTTCAATCCTTGACAAAACTGTCTTTTAAATCCTGATTCACTTCGTTACTTTTCTTGTTTAAATTATATTTTTGTTTAAATATTTATTTTCTCTTTATATATAAACCATAACTTAATTAAAACTAATTTAAATTTAAATTATAGTAAAAATAAACTTCCTTTAAACAATATTTAGACCAAGTACCACTTTATTAAAGTACCATTTCAAATCTATGGTGTGCGCCCTTGCCGAACCAACCCAGATTACATGATTTTTCAAAGTACCAACCTTCCGATCACTTGGCCAAAGTACCACTTTGGAAAAACACAGTATGCGCGCATGAAAATCAGCCGGGTTCTCACGATTTTGGCAAAGTGCCACTTGATCAATCTCAACACCAAAGTACCACATGTACATCACTTCCCCTGTGCATGTGTACACCACCTCCGTTCATCAATGAGCCACCGCACCTCCCCTGACAAGTCACGTCGCCTCCTCAGGTCGCCATCGACCAATTCCCCGAACCCCATAGTCCTTCTTCCTCCAAAACACTCCTCCACCATTAAACCCGTAAAGAATAGGTAGCAGGTGCCTCCAAAAACATCACCCCCACGATCACGTCCGGCCACCTGACGACCTGCCATCACCTTCGACCAACTTCCCGACCTCAGGCGAAGCTCCACCCGAGATATTGGGCCACTCGATCAAGTGTGGACCCCTCACGACGCCCCTAAAGTTCATTCACCAAAACACAGACAAAACCCCAAATCCAATTAAACCTTTTGAATTATGTTATGGAAAAATCTAATGACATTTTTCCTATGATCTTAGGTCCTATACGAAGCTCCACCTTCAACCGCCCAGTCCTTAAACGCCTAGATGATCGGAAATCGCCTCGATTCCCAATTCTGATCATCTCAAAATTTCTTATGATTTAGGCTGTTAAAATTCTTGATTTTTCTTTTAAAAACATGATTTTGATTCATTATTACATCTGTAAACTCAAAACAAGGTTTTACGATGTTTGAAAATCAAATTTGATTTTATGAACCAGAGAGCTTTTCTGTTGATTTATATTTAAACAACAGTAAGGGTTTTTGTTAAGGTTTGTTTCTTTTTGAACAATTTTATGACCATATAACAGATTTTACATATAGTCTGATATCCTACTTCCAATTCCCTACTATAGATGCTCTGTCCATTTGAATTGGTAGGGGTTTATCAAAAATACAGAGGCTGGTGAAACAAAACCAGTCATTGCACTTTTCTAGCATATGATTCCTAAGGTATCCACTAACAACAAATGATGTTTCCCTCATATCGGCAAACAAGCCACACCCAAAACATACAACTTGAATAAGAATATAAAAGAGAAACCAAGTTCATCCATAGTTCAAACACAAAACTGCAGGAATTGAAAACAGGAAATAAAGTGCAAGTTTACTCACATTTACACGCCTTAAACTCCTTGCTTTCTTTGCTAAAAACTCTTGAATGACTTGTGTGTTTGTGTGAGTGAAAATGGTGTGTGCTTGTGGCCTTTTATAGTGGTAAAAACTATTAAAATATGTGCATTTAAAACTGTTTTTGCAAGGGAGAAAAAACTGTTTTTCCAGATTTTGTTTTGACAACTCAAAAAAGAACATCTTTCTCTCACCAAATCTATACTACAACCAATATTCACATGGCCTTACCTCAGCCTAGATCGCACCTAAAAATCCCCTATGCAACCACCCCTTCTCTTCTTATTTGTTTCTATGAATTGTCACTAATATATGCTTATGTACCACCCCTATTCTTTCACAAATCATTCTTGATTTTAGACAAGATTTAGTAGCTTCTTTTAGCGTCAAATAGGCTCAGTTATGCCTTGGATTTTCCAACCATATCTTCACAAAATAATTTGATTTAACAACACAACATAAACTACTATTACTTGGCTTGCAAGGTCTAATAAAATCTGAAAATGCTAGTACAACAAAATCAATGTCATGTGATGAAAATACATAGAGAAATCCTTAGAAAATCCATGGTTTTGAATTCAACTAGTGTAGGCAAGATTCATGCTATCTATGCATGATTTTATCAAGATCTTTGGCACAAATTTTGACAAGATGAATCATGCTTTTGCAATTGCCAATGTAATTGTCATTTTCATAAACATCTTGGGTACAAAAGAAAAGATTTTGAATTGAAAATACATTGATACAAAAATGATTTACCATGTGCCAATATCTTTCTAGATTCTCACTACTAGCTTCTTTCTAGTGTAGGTGTGTTCCTTGCATATTGTTCATGAACACATGCTTGCAAAAGAAATTGGTGTTTTCATGTTTTGGTGTGTGTACTTGTGAATATGAACTTGCCTTGATCTTGCTTTTGAACAACAAAAGGTTTTGGGCATATTTAACACAAGTGTTAAAAGTTTTAAATTCAAGAATTTACCAAAAACTCAAACTCTTAAATTTTTTGGAAAAAGAACACAACATATAAAATGGCATTTTTTAAACATGCTATGTAAAAGTGTTGTCCTTCATATACATGTGTAAAAAACAAATTTAAACAACGCTAACAAATATGTGCTATCATACCGGATGTGTAAAAATGGATATTTGTAAGTGTTGTGCTATACACCTGTGTAAATGCTATTATACACAAATTAACATGTTTTGAAATTCAAAGTCTAGATTTAAAATCATAATTGAAAATACATACTTACGATCACTTCTTATCTGTATCAGTGATATGTGTAAAAATCCCGGGTCATTACACAAATATAAAGGAAATTATTTGTAAAACAAATACAAAGGAAATTGTTTGGTAAAACAAATAAAAAGGAAAACATTTGTAAAACATTTACAAATGGAATTGAAAAGAGAAATATTTGTAAAACATTTACGAATAGATTAAATGGAAATATTTATTTATAGGAAATAAATAGAATGTTATAAATGAGATATTTATTTAGAAAATAAATAGAAAGATAAAAAGGAAATATTTATTGGTTAAATAAATAGAATTGAAAGGGATATTTATTTATTAAATAAATAGGATTAAATCAGAGGAATATTTATTGAATGAATCGAAGATGGAAATCTGTTTTTAATAGATAAAGGGAAAGGATTTATTTAAAGTGGAATTAAATGGAAATCTGATTTAACAGATAAATTAAGAAGATAAATTTATGAATAATATTTTATAAATTAAATAAATTATTTATCATTCGATAAATGGAATATATAAGTCTGAACTTATATAGAGAAGTAGAAGTTGGTTTTAACACCAACATTTTTAGAATGTGAACTCAACACTTCTAAAATGAATAAACGTTATAAAAGGAACATCTATAAAGTGAAGAACTGTCACTAAAAGTAAATCTTTATAAATGAATAAACGTTGTAAAAAGGGAAATCTTTATAAATCAATAAAGTAATCGAATATAAGTTAATTGAAAAGGAGTTAATCAAATTGAGTTAATCGATTAAAGTAAGTAAATCGATTAGAGTTAGATTATCGAGTTAAGATAATAGAGTTAAGTTATCGAGTTAGATTATCAAGTTAAGATAATCGAGTTAGATTATCAAGTTAAGATAATCGAGTAATCGAGTTAAGATTAATCGAAATAAGATAATTGAGTAATCGAGTTAAGATAATCGAGTTAAGATTATCGAGTTAAGATAATCGAGTTAAGATTATCGAGTACGGTTAATCAAACCAAGTTAGACGAGCCTAGTTAATCGAGTTGAGTTAGTCGAGTCGAGTTAAGTTAGTCGAGTTAGTCGAGTTAAGTTCGTCTAGTCGAGTTAATCGAATATGTTTCGTCGAGTCGAGTTAATCGAATCTAGTTATTCGAGAGGAGTTAATCAAATTTAGTTATTCGAATAGAGTTCGTCGAAATTTAGTTATTCGAAAGGAGTTAATCAATGTTAGTTTAATCGAAAGGATTTATCGATTACAGTTTAATCGAAAGGAGTTAATCGATGTTAGTTTAATCGAAAGGAGTTAATCGATGTTAGTTTAATCAAAAGGAGTTAATCGATGTTAGTTTATTCGAAAGGAGTCAATCGATGTTAGTTTAATCGAAAGGAGTTGTCGATTACAGTTAAATCGAAAGGAGTTAATCAAATTTAGTTATTGGAAAGGAGATTATCGAATATAGCGTATTCGAAGGAAAGAGATCGAATATAAGTTATTCGAAGTGCGATAATCGAATATAAGTTATTCGAAGGGAGTTAATCGAATATAGGTTATTCGAAGAAGAGTTAATCAAATAGAGATTACTCAAAAGAGAGTTATACGTCGAATTTGATTATATCGAATTCGGGAAAGTATTATTTACTTTCCAGTTTTTAAATCAAGATTTATTTATTTTTTAAATAAATTAGTTGTTAGGTTAATTATTCAAATTAAATAATAAAAGTTATAATTGAAGTTTGATATTTCGAAGGTAGGGATTATAACGTTATCGTTACAACCAATGTTTTATAAAAGAAACGGATTCGTAAATAGAATCCGTGAGTTTCGTAAGGAAGTTTGTTAAAGATTAAAAGATAAACTTTGACCATTTCGAAGTTAAAACGTTGTTCAGTTAAGGTCTGAGAGGTAATTATACCCCAACTTGATTGACTTCCTTCTTAACTAAGGAGTGATAAGGTTTGATCATGAAGGAGTTTTGGAAATGTTTTCCAGATAAGAAATCAGAAATGTTTTCTGATAATAGAAAATAAGAATTTAGAATATATAGAAACAGGAGATAAGTAAATTAACGAACTATAGAGATAAATGTTAAATGATGATTGATCGATATAATTTCCATCTGCAAATAATATCATTGTTTGCACACGTGTTTTTCTTTGATAGTTAACTCACAGACTATCAATGTTTTGACCATTTTAACGTTGTTAATATGGAGAGACCGGTTGGATTATTATCCAAAGAACCACTCTGTATTGGCATAAGCGTTGCGAATCATATATGCCAAAGATAATTGAAGAAGGAGTAAAGTGCAAGGGCTATTGTATAAATCTTAAATAACAATTGCCTAAGATGGATGTACTGAATAGTGCCTTCGGTTTGTCCAGTCCCAGGACAACTTGTATGGACGAAGGTCTGACAGAGTATATCTAATAGATCGCGAAAGTTGATCTCTTCAAACATATTCATGTTTGGTGGCGGAGGAATTCGTTTCTCTTAGCTGTATACCAGTGTATATTCACGTTTGGTGGTAGATCACGTAAGTTGATCGTTTCAAACGTATTTACATTGGTGGCGGTGGAATTCGTTTCTCTTATTTTATACCCGTGGTATTTTTGGGGAAATCAATTTGTGATTTGATAGGTATGACGATGTGGCATTCAAAGTGAATAAATGAGTAATCAGTTGAAAGATACGTTATGACCTCCAGCCTCATCAACTGGGAAATGACAGAAATCGGACAGGCAGCATGGCTATGTAGGTCGCACCTATTAGGGTGTATAATCACCTATCTAGAGATATTCATTTCATTCTTTAATCTGTTCGATGCTGTCCCATTCGGGAAACGGTTGTTGATCCCAACCGCTGGTGATATACATTCGCTACACTCAAGCGAAATGAGTGGTCAGTCATGTGTGGCCGGGTTGCAAGATGTTCTTGTTGAACCCAGTTTATTACTCTCTAGAGGTACACTAGCGAAAGGTGGTTCCATACCTTTTCATAGTTGGTAATCCATTATCCAATAAGTGCCCGCGGTTTCGATTGTATACTATATATGTAGAACTTGAGATGAAAGCGTTTCTGCTAGATTATCATTATATTGTGGTTGATAGACATTATTATAATACCAATGAGTTTTGGTATAAAGATTTCTTTGGATTCTCATAAGGGAAAACCCGTTCCGTTATACGGCGTGGTCTTATGAGATATCGTTTAATGGCTCAAACTGTTTTAAACTGTTTTACTCATACTAGTCCCATGACTGACCCGGAGTCTATTTTGTTTTGTTTTCCCTAAACACTTGGGTGCCCAATTTTGTATGGGCAGTCAAGTAGTCGGGGTTTACTGATACTTGAAGAGCTGGAGCAGGAGGCTTCAGGATTATATATAGCTATTGTTATTCTGCTGTGTTGTAAGTGCTGTACTTTGGAAATGATATGTATATTCAAGTATTTATGTAGATTTCAAGATTTGATATATATTATACGTTATTCGTTCCGCTATGAGGTTCGTGTTACTCTGATGTTGTGTTCTTCTTCTTCTTCTATTCTATGTTTCTATCTTATCTATTCTCACCCTCTAATTTCTTTCATTAAGTACCGGTATTTTTCGATGTTTGGTTAGTCGTCATTGAGTTTATGTCGATAACCAAAGTCAACAAAAACCGGGTCGTTATAGTCTGATCCATCATTTTGTAAATGTAAATGATCTATGGCTAATCAACACGCATTACTTTCAAACCAGGTTTTTATAATAGGGTAAACAAAGCTGAATTTATGCCTGAGAGCACAAAGTTAGCAGCTAATATTTAATGGTACAGTGTAGATTCAATTCAAATTAAGATTAAAATTGCTTATACAAAATGAAGTGCTAACCTCGAATTGAATGAACTGTACAATGGTTAAATCATTATCTCACGACTTAGATACTTCGAGATCACAAAAGTCTTAAATTGGAACTAGGAATTTAAGCTTCAAATTTAGTGATCATCACACATCTTAAAATATTAATATATTTCATATGGACAAAAAATAGAAAATATGTCCAAGCAATCTCAAAAATCGCAAGTCAATCACCGGAGCAATCATCACTATACAAATATTGATATTGTAGAGACTTAAAATCCTAAACATTTAATTGAACTTACGTAGTGTACAATTTTCAACCAATGCAAACATTCCCTAATGAAAGGAAATTGTTCCCAATTCTACCATAAATTTGGATACATCTACAAACCACTATTTATTCAGCATAAGGATATGGTATCATGAAGCCACTGCAAGCATCTATCAGGTTTATGAAGCTGGAAAGGTTACCAAAATTCTGAATATATTTTGACCTTATACTATCCAAGTATGATAAAAAATTGATGTAGACAATAAATGAAAAAAGAAACTGAGTGGACATACGATCAATGTAGAAGAAAGAAAACCACATAAATGGAAATTTATGATGCTTAACAAAATATTTAGCACTGGGTTGTGAATTGACATGACTGAAAAATGTATTTAAGTAACCTCGAAGCATACAACATATAAATTTTTTTAAAGCACAATACCTTCACACAACAGATGATAATATCAACCATTAACTATTCTTAACATTATAATAAATGCATTGCTATTTTTTGTTTTCAATGTAAGCAACTTATATCCAAATATTGGTTTATTCTATAACACGAACACACACACATACATGAAGACACATAGTTTGGTTGATAGAAGTTTTCCAAACTTAACCAAAAATAACACTTATATGGAATTATTGTTAAAAAATTTATTAAATACATCATCCAAGATTAGAACATGTCCACTTATTAACATTATCCAATTCTAAGTACATTATGTAAATATTAAAGTAACTTTGACACAACATATTTCTTAATATATATAGGATAATATGATATAAAAATATGTATATAATATGAATATACAGTCAAAATTCTAGAACAACTTGATAAACGTCTTCTAATATTTTAAATATTCATACTCAAAACAACTATAATAGCAAAACAATTAACGTAATTTAGTGCAAAACAATATATATCACCATAAAATGGAATACATGTAACATACATAAAACTAATTTTTGATGATATTTCATTACAAAAACAGAATAAGATCGAATGATGTAAAGAAAAACAATTAGCATGTTGACTTGTAGAAATAGAATCAAGGACCTCTAATTTTAGTGGTTAAAAGTTTGACATTTTTGACAATAGTTGTAGAGGTTATAGTTTGGAGCCCTTGAGATATCATAATGAGAGCACAACTTAATTAAAGTATTGACCTTAATATCTAAAAATATATTAAAATTAGATTGTTATTAAAATGATTTTATTATTATGGATAGGTGTACTATAAAACAACACGGATATGAGATTATATTTGCATAGGAGGAAGATATTAAATAGGAGTTTCAGTGTTATATAAATGTTAAAATTTATCCCATTTATTTCATTTTATTATGAAACAAATTTTGTAGTACTATAACTGGAGTTAAATTATGCAATTCTTTGATAGAAAGCTAAGATAAAAGTTGTGCATTAATTAAGTATGGTAAATATCGTCAATATATCCAATGTGATTGACAGAAGGGAAGCCTTTTAACTCCCCTCCTTGGGAAAATAAAAGACATCTCATATACAACTCAAAATTTAAAATATAATTCAATTAAATTTAAATTTTTGTAATCATTTTTTAATCTCGTTTTGCCTTCTCATGTTATCGTACTTCATATTTTTTACTTTCCAAAGTATGTCATAGCTCCAAACATTGGTCATTACTTTTCTTTGAGGTTCGAATTAGACATTATTTATGAATTATGACTGAGGCATTAATTCGTCGTCAATATGAATATTACAAATATTTGGTGTATGCATCAACATACATATAACCTAACTTATTTAATACAAAATAAGATAAAATTATAGCTTTTATTATATGTAGAATATGTATATATTGTATTTCACGTATCATAAAGTATATTTTACTCTAATAAAGAAAATATGAATGAAAAAGAAATTTTGTAATTGAAAATGAAAGCAACAAACGATCTTAATAAATTGCAAGATAAGTTTAGTTGCAAAAGAAATATGTCATATGGTAGGTAAGAAAACTAAAGAAGGAGATATTAAATTCAATAAATTTGAGGATAGAAACTTAAAAAAGGACACTGTGGTTATTAATGATATTGGGCAACTTTTACATATAAGAACACCGTCAAGAAAACCACTGAATATTTGAAAGGCCTAAATGAAAATTATAAGTTAGAAATTAGAAGGATTAATTTTTTAAGGTGAAAATGATAGAGGTGAGAGATAAATATTGGGACCGTATTCAATTTTATATATAATAGAAATATTCCAACTGAAAACCAATCGTAATATTTGGATAAATAATTAAAAAAAATTGTAAATATAAATCTTACTTTAAGTGTAACAACCCGTATTTTTGAAACCAATTTAAAATTTATTTTTAATTGATTTAATGGATTTTTAATATTTAAAATGATTTATTTTAATAAATAACGACTTGAAATTTATTTTAAAACGAAGTTTGAAGGTAGAATTTAAAATTTGATTAAAACGAGCTCGTAACATCGCGGTAGTTTGAAAATTATGTTTTAAACTTTAAATGAATGTATGTAATTCAAACTAAATCAAATTTCAGTAAAACAAGAAATGTTTGAATCTGTTTAATAATATCTTTCTAACGAATGTAAGAAATTGAGATTTCATGTTAGAAATTGTAAGTTATGTCCAGATTTGAAGTTTAAAATAGTCGCTATGAAATTTATAAATATTTTAATATTATATAAGCGCCTTAAAAATGGCCATTTGGCAAAATGACCTCCGTTTTTTGATGAAATCAATTTTGTTGGATCTGAAATTTCAAATTATTGTTAGGTTTAAAATTTCAAGTCAATTGGAATTCATATGCAAGCGTGGTAAATCTAAATGTTGTTCAATTTTAGTTGTAAATTCAATAAGCTAGAAATAAAGCCATTTTTCAAACGGTCTCCAAATTCGACGAAAACAGGTTCACTAGGACCGTATTTGTGAAACATGATTTCCAAATTTTGAAATTTTGGAGTCAGTATGTAGTCGTGGAAAATCAAAATGTACGTTGAAATTTAATTTTAAACGTTATATTGAATTATATTTTAATTTTGATAAAAACTAACTATAACAGTCGAACGGGCTTACGAAACCTATCCCATTATGTCCTGAATGAGGATATTTGGTTAGAGGCAAAGTCATTGGGGTTCGAAGGTTAAACGAGTAAAATCCGAATGAAATAATATTTAAATTATGGCATAAAAGAATTTCCTAAACCCTAATTTCATTTACAACGCGGTCGAGCTGTTTTCCGCTGCCTCACAAACAATGGACGCACCAAACCCTTCGGATTTCTTCTCTATTTGTCTCGTAATCCACTAAGTGATAGCAAAATCTCCCAACAGAAATAACGTAGAGCTCAGTGAGCTCTTCAAGATGAAGGGTCAAGATCGAAGATGAGGGAGCGGTTTTCTTGATTTTTGAGCTTGAAGGCAGCTCGTTTGAGCACGTTTTTCTAGCCATTGGGGCCATCAAGTTAGGCGAGATGGATGGTGTTGGAAGGTGACGTGACGGTCGATGTGATGGTGGTGATTGATCTGACTCCGACGGCGTCGATTGTCGCGGCGTCGTGAAGGAAAGGGTCGAGCGTGGTTCGTGTTTTCTCCAAGATCGATACAGTGTAAAAGAAAAGGGATTAGCTTAATTATGTAATTAATTTTAATTAATTATAATTAGTTAATGAAATTATGTAATCAAATAATCGAACCTCCATAACTTTTGCATACAATGTCAAAATAACGCAAACTCAAGTCCGTTGGAACCATGAAGACGAGGTCTATGCAATGGAACAGACTAGAAAAGAAACGAAAGCAGATGGAAATTTTGAGTGAATTAAACGCACTGTTTAATTTTATCAATACAATTGTTCTATAACAATTTCAGAATCGGTCAATGTGGGAACTCTCTCACTCAAATATTTTGTACAGTTATTTATTTTATAACTTAATATATATATATATATATATATATATTGATTGCCTGTGATTGCAGTGTTGTTTGGTGGTTGATGGTTGTTTATAGTTTTAATGTTATTCACCAAACTGTGGATATTTGTGAGGGTTAAAATAAACACTTATATTATAAATTATTTAGGGATGACAATTTACCCAACGGTCTCTCAAAGAATAGATAAATTCACATGGATTGTGATGTAAACTCCACATGGGTATTGGGACGATAATTTTACACATCGCCCAAGTATGCAAATAATAATCATTGGATGTTGTTCGAAAACCCCACACGGGTCACGGGATGAATTTACATATCTCCCTTGTATTTAATTGCATGTCAACCGATTGATTGACAAATTGTTGTAAGCATTATTTAATTATTTAATGCTTATATAGTGGTAAATGCAATCTGCATGAAAATTGGATGTTTAATATTTGTTTATCACTATTGTTAAATACATGCGATGTATGAAATCTATATAACTAACATTACATGGTAATTGATTGAGTCGCATTCCAATTCAGAAATAATGAATATTTTAATATAATATTCAGTAAGAATCGAAATATGATTTTGATGTCCGATTTTGGATGGACACGAAAATATTGAAATATATGAAGCCGAGTTAAGTAGATAAATGCCATTTTTACTCGAACGAATTTTTCTATCGATTTTCTTCATTTTTATAATGAATATCAAAAAGATGTGATTTCAAAATATGATATTTTGGAAATATTATCATTTTAATACTATAATGAAAAGAAACATTCAATTTTGACTTAAAATTGAAATGGAAGTTGAAATCATTTTTAAAACAAATTTATAAACGTTTTATGAAATAAGTTTTAAATGGAAATTGATGAAATATATTATATATATTTAAAATGGCTTGAATAGTACGTGTCGTGCAGCGGCCGTTCGCGAATTTCGACCATTGACTTTCAATTGACGTAATGGGAGATCCAACAATCGGATTCTCCTAAAACCAGAACCGTTGGGTTCGTATTGAGAATATCTTTCAAATGATAATAAGAGATTTAAATCTAATAGTTAAATTTTGAGCTGTTTAATTCATATTTGAATAAAAACAACGCTAGTGCAACTAAATGACCCGAAATGTCATTTAATGTAGCATCCCAGATATTTTCGACGCTTAAATCTTGACACTAATAAATCCCGTGTCCAAACTCAAGTATTGATGTTTTCCCCGAAATTGGGCAAACACCAAAAGTGTAAAGAGAAGATCTCACAAAATATGAAATAGTGGAGCCACACAACAATTGAAATGCAAGTAGAAGGCACAAAATTTTATAGTGGTTCAATCCAATGAGGATCTACGTCCACTCTCGTAAGGAATTTCATTATCAATATAGAAATTGCAAGATCAAATTCTCTCTCTTACAATATTATCACTCTCTTACTCACAAATCACACTCAAATCTATTAGAGATGATGAAGAGGCATGTAGATCCGTGGAGATATGATGTAGATGTGGTAAAGTTGGAAGAATTCTCCCTTGTTCATGAACTTGTTTAATCAATCTTCAACTCTCTAATCATATAATGTCTTTGATAGAGATCATGATCCATGGATTAATCTTCAATCTATGATGTTGGATAAATGCTAGAATTGTTGTAGAATATTTTTGACAGCACTTCGTTGCCTCAAGATTCGATCACCCCAAATGAAGAAGTGTGGGGGTATTTATAGGAGATTTCTGGACCGGATGGCAATTTCGTAATTAGCTGGCAAAACCGCCATGAGTCAATTCGTATGGTGGTATGACTTGATGCGGCACAAGTGGCTTCTTCGACTTAAAGCTTCCGTGCGCCTCCGAAATGGCTACGGCATGATGGAGCACGACTTATCTTTCTGAGATCGCCTTGACTCATGGCGCCAGGACATCATGACTTATACTGCGACATTGCGCCACTTAACACCTTTGTGCTTGCAACTCAACACGATTCTCCTCGACATGATTTATCTCGTTCGGATGACAGCTGAATGCGGAATGAGTAGGTCACGACTTGTTGCGCTACGATATGAGTCATCTCGTTCGGGTGATCCGACATAAGCTTGGGGCGATATGAGTTGGGCGCGGCATGGCTTATCTTCAGGCTTTTAAGTCACGATTGATCCTTTATACCGTAGAACGATACAACGTAAAGGCGACATGACTTATGTCGTCTGACCCGATGCTTTCTAGCGCCCTGAGCTTATGATACGTCTTGGTGTCATGTCACATGGCGACTTGACTTAGCCTCAATGTTATAAAGGAAGTACGACATAGAATGGCACGACAGGAATAGGTGCGATATGACTGTGAGCGACCTGGTGCGGTATGAATGGATTTCCTTCTTTGTGACATGACTTTAACGACTTAGTTAAACGATATAGCTCTCTTACCCTTTTTATGGGTTAACATTTTGCCCCTCAAAGTTTATGTTATTAAGTATAACATGGGCTTCGAATCATGATTCTTCCTTACTTAAGTCGTTAATCCATTTTTTATGAAGGAATCAAATTGCTCTCGGGTCCGTGTTATGAGTTATTACCATGTCGCAACATGCTTAGGTCCCTCCATGTCGTGTGAAACTTTTCAAGTCGTAATGGGCTTTGATTTGGCCCGAACTCAGCCCAGTCATATCGAAACCCTTTATATTGCCTTAACCCGTGCATCTATTCCTACTCCTCTTCTCACTCTAAAGCTTTGACTCGTTAATGGCGGATTGAATCGGAGAAACATCATCACCTCTTTCCCAAGCGACTTATCCAATCAAGCTAACGCCTCCATCAAAGTCAACGTAACCCGATTCTGATCAGCTTCGGCGAGCTTCATCAATTCGATTTGCGACTTATACTCTCGATCATGAAGAATCCTTCCTTCGACAACCATTCAGAGATTATTTCAAGTAATTGTCAGATCTGAATTCCTCTTTGTTCTTTTAAATACCAAGACTTGTATAGAATTTGGGGATTTTTACTTATTTTCGATAAAGTGATGACCTTGTGAGTTGATTTTGGCTGTTTTTTGTTATTGAGACGCTTGTGAATCGAAATTGAGTCGAATTAGAATGGGTATACCGTGTGTAAGGGCTCTGAAATCCTTTGATTTTCTTTAAACCCCGATTTCCATATAATATGTACAACTTGTGTCTCATGTCGTTCCAGCGGTCATGAGTTTTAAGCCGTGCCTGAGCGACATAACTTTGACGCCATAAAATACCTTGTTTTGGTCTACGATGATTGTACGAACTGTTTTTGAAGATTTTGTTATATTGCACACCAGTTGTTTGTTAAAATACTTGAACCATGAACCTTTTCATCGCTTTATCATAGCTATGTCACGTATTCTTTTTGAGTTGCGCCATGTCGTTATGGACATGTGAGTTGCCAATTCGTAATCGTAACCCAAGTCGTTCGAGGTGACATGTCGCATGGACGACTTGAGTCTCGGAATCAGTCAGACGAGTTGATCTCTTGATGACTTTGGTTTAAGGCTGCGGATTGGTACTCATGTCATGTTCCACCCAAACCATAAAAGGATATAGGCTCTTAGTGACTTACACATTTATTGAATTGTTTCCTATGGCATAAGTTTTTCTTTATCCTTAGTCGTTGAGGATGATTCAATATCCGTAAGATGCAATAACGATACGAATCTTAACTCGTGATTATGTTTTAACACCCCTTTTTAATGTCAGGAACTCTGTGTTGAAGTTGAGCTGCTTTTAGGGTCTCATGTTATGAACCGACATGGGACTTATGTCGTCGGCCGACATGGGATTCAGGTCGTAGACCGATGTGGGACTCAAGTCGTGAGACGACATGAGTCTCATGTTGTGGATCGACATGAGTCTCATGTTACAAACCGACATGGGACTTGAGTGATGGGCCGACATGGGATTCAGGTCGTAGGTCGATGTGGGACTCAAGTCGTGGACCCATATGAGTCTCATGTCGTGGATCGACATGAGTCCCAGACCATGGTAACGACATGCGCAAGTTGTCATGTCGCTGCTACGACATGAGTGACCATGCCATTACGACTTGTCCTTAATGTCAACAAATGCCCCGCTTCGATGTTCGTCACTTTTGTTTAAATGCTTTGATGTGTGTTCACACCTCTATTCTTCAAATCTTGCTGCTAGAAAACTGAAATGTATTCAAGTATATCTGTGTAGAATGACTACTGAAAAGCAAATCCTTCCTCAAAGTAAAGAGACCCCCTTGGCACAAACCGATCCCTCTCTAAGCAAGGTTTCCGAGACTGAAACAGCTACAACCACTAGCCAAGTTTTTACTTCTCGCCCATCGGACCTTCACCCGATTAAAGCTAGGGATCAAGAGAGACAATCTACCACCCTAACTCAGGAGCAATATGAACTATTGTGTGGTCAATATGGAATTCCTCTTACAGATGCCATACTACCAAAAGCTGACGTATTTGCTGACGAGCCCCCTGTTGGATATGTTGCCGTAAACAAACACATGCTGGCCGCTGGAGCTGTCCCCCCGTTTAATCCTTTCTTAGGGTGAACCCTAAACTATCTAGGCATAGCTCCCTTCCAACTTCACCCTAATGGTTATACTGTTCTGCTGGGCCTTTATGTTCTTTTCATGGATACGACAAAGCAAGAACCTACTTTCCAGGAAATCCGTTACCTGTGTTCTTTTAAAAGTAGAAAGGACACCCCCTCTATTATGCATGCTGAGGGTGCCAGAAACCGAAAGCTTGTTCTCGAATTACCGGACAGTGTTTCAGGATTTCTACACCAATTCTTCTTTGTTAGGTGCCCCGAACCATTTCGAGGGCAGTGGACAGACGGAGGTGTGCAAAATTTATTGAGTGGCTTTAACTTTTCTTTCCTCTGAGTTATTTGTTCTTACATTATTTCTTTTGAAATGCAGTGCTCCCTACATTGATTAAGGACAACAAAGCATCCTCTTCTCTTAAAGCCATATATGAAGCACTGAAAGCCATTGACGAGGCTAAGAGAAGTAGAAAACTTTTAATTACCGAAAATATCCTTCGCCAGTATGAATTACTTCACCCCTTGAGGAAGTTTTCATGCGAGACTGGTCCTTCCACTCCTAAACCTAACCCTATAGAATCGAACGTTGGTTGTTCTGATGTCAGTAATGTAGTTCGGACCGATGAAAATCCTACAATTGACCCTTCTTTGAAAAGATGTTCAGGTCCTACTAGTGGAAGAACATTGCCTTCGTCAATGAATTCGAATGGATGGCCTGAAAAAGAGAACACCTTCCCGCATTCTGAGACAGAATCAGATTCCGAAGAGATCGAGAAAGATAATGATGGGGAAGTGAATCCTTCTGAATCCAAGCGTAGGGCTGGATATGTTGAGGAAGACATAATTGTATTAGAAACTGATCCGAATGTCGGGACTATAACTGATGACCCTCTTACTGAGAATGTAGTTGAGGAAGATTCTGCAGGTACATTTGATAATTTGAGTGATCTCAACTCTGCTAAGTATCTTAGTCAGGATGGTGGGTTACTCAGCCTCTCAACCCTCAATCCATAGGACCTGGGCTTAGGGATGCAGCCTCAACCGAGCCTGAAGGGCATCTTAAATCTTTAGGAATTCCCTTAGACCCAGGAGAAAAAACTGGTATGTTAATAACAGTGTCTTTTAAGAGATTTTTCTCATGTATTCTAATTCCTTTCCCGTACTTGTATCTTGCCTTAGCATTTTTAAATACTTTGTGGTTTCAGGTACCGAAACTCACTCGTATTTCATTTCAGGTCTAGACATGCATGGGAGACGTTCATCGGGAATTAGATCAGATTTCAATAAAAGGAGCAAAGCCATCGATCCAAAGTTCTTATTACGATCCGAGCCCCAGCGATCATCGCATCACCAAAAGCAACTCCATCCTCCTCCACCCTTGAAATCCTCTTATCAAACTTTACATGCATCAGACTCTAACTTAACGGAGGATCAGAGGAAAAAGATACGTGAGGAAGAGGAGGAAGAGGCTAGAAGACTCCAATGGCTAAGAGAGGACTCTCCCGACGAAGGAGACCGAAGTAAGAAACAAGGAAGGGATGGTTCTTACAAACATTCCCGAGTGGAAAAGCTGCCTATAAAGCCCCGACTTTCTTCATCCTCTGGCCCTCCTGGTCCTTCAGCCGAGATTCATTCGATTATCCGTAAACCTCACTATGATCCTGGTCCAACTAATATCCCACTTTCCAAAAGGATTCCAGGTTGGAACTTGAAAGGACTTAAGTTTGATCGTGGAGTAAGTGTAACTGATGCTGATGATTTATCTAGGGAGGTGGAAGCGGTTATAAACCAAACACATGTCCAATTTGACAATGCTAAGAGTTAACTTGAAACAAAGTGGAACATCGTAAGAGATAGTGCTTACAGAAAGCTGCGTGGTTGGGAAAGATTTGGCAATGACCTCCAAAAGCGTCATGATTTCCATCTTTCAAAAATTGACGAGTTAGAGGGTGATAAAGTCAAATGGGAAAAAGTTTTGGATGAGCGCGAAGTTACCATCGCCATTCTCAATAAAAGAGTTGCAGAGTTAGAAGCATCAGACAACAAGATTAGGAATCTCCGAGAGGAACTCGAGGCTGCCAAGCAAAGGGAGAAGGATGCTATAACAGCCAAGCGCAACGTTGATGCCATACTAGCTGTAGAGAAAGATTTCTCCAAACAATACCGGGAGGACGCCACTACTCTGCGCAAGGAAGTTAAATCTCTGAAGGCTTCCAACCAGACATTGATGGCAAGAGTCGAGTCTCTCGAGAAAGAGAAAGCAACTGCGGATGAGGCTCATAAACAGGCTATGGATGAGGCTGATGAAGACATGTTCCGCTTTTATGTATACAGTGTCATGAGCCGTGGGAGTCTGCATTACTTAGGAGCTAGTTTTGCGCATACCTTGGCGCTTGTTTAGGAGCGGGTGCTTGAAATTAATGGTGACGACTGTGACGAGGATGAACTTATCAACAAACTCCTAGATAATAGGTCCAGAGAGGCTTTGGCAGAGGGAAAGGCACAATTAGAAGTCGGGAGGGCCGGTACTTCTGGTGAGCAAGTTCAAAACCAGCCTAATGCTAACCCTCCTATTGATGCCGCGAACCTTGAAGCTTCGGGTTCTCAAACATTAGCCAACCCTGTTGATGCCTCTACAGAGAAAAATGTCGTTACTGAGGGGAATGCTGATACAAGGAATATTGTTGAAGAGCCAGGTGAAAACGACGATGCTGATGATGACAATCCTGATCATTGGGAAGTTGAGCACAGGGATCCCCAGGAGAATCTTCTAGACACAGGTAAAATTGAGACCAACTATACCTTGTCGTGCTTAGAGTCTATTTTTGATTCACCTGGGTCCCTTGCTTATTATGCTCGATGTTTCCATACTCTAAATTTAATTTCACCCCTGTCTTCTCCTACTATAGGCAATACAACAACAACAGGGGCTACCAAGATCGATTCACCACTGACGACTTTTTCTCTTACTTCTGTCATTACTCCCCTTCCTCCTAGTAGCGCACCCTTACCTACTACAGCTCCTAGAACACAAGATGCAACAATCGGTGCCCTCCTGGGTTTGGATGATGTTGACTACAGCCTTAGTGATGATGTTGAGGCTATCGAAGCAGGCGAAGGTTCCCAAGACGTTACCAAGGGTAAGAAGAAGAAAACTGTCAAATCCTCATCATCTAAGAAGAAAAAGAAGAAGAAAGACACGAAGGCTATCACTTTATCTTCCCAAGAGAATCAAAGTAACGTAGAAGAAACCCCTCCACCTTTGTCTAACAAGCCTTCTTTGAGGTCGAGTAACAGGAAGAAACGATCATGCTTGGTAGTGGCTTAGTCTGGTTTTAGCTGTTTTCTTTTGCACGTTGTATTCAGACCGGTTGTATATGCGAGCGCCGGTCCCCGCTTATTACTCTTGTACTTGTTGCCTTTATGTACTCTTGTCATCTGATATTTTGCACTTTAACTTGTGACTTTATGGTATAGTCATGCTTTTCATGCTTCAAGTTTCGCTTTTAGTCTCACTGTACTTTTATTTTATATGCCTGTTCTACATTTGCAATCACAAATTGTCTGTTACTATAGTCTGAGTTAATCCGACCAATCAACATTGGATTTTTCCGACTTCGACTAAGATGATATCGAAAATCCTTTTAACTAGGATCTTTGATTTCACCTTAGGTATCTCTGGAAATCTAGTTTTGTTGGTCGAAATGACCTAATGCCGGGTTTTCATGAAATTATGACCGGGCTGTGGTATGTTTTAAGAGAGCATTATTAGATTTCATTAATGCGATGGTATTGCCCCCATACCACAATTGGTTTCAATATTTTGAAAACCAGGCATGATATTTAAAGTTTAAATAAAGAAATCTGTTGCTCCTGGTAGTTGAACATGCGAGTTATTTGCAAGATTTATCAAATAACTTCAATGGAAGTCTCTGGGTCCGTTATTAACCGAATTTGAAAGATTCGGCTTATGATCGGATGCTTTCAAAGGGACCATTGATCCGTTGTTCGTTGAGTCTGAATAATTCAGACTCTTGTTGAACTTGTCGGACGCCTCTGAAGAGGTCTTTGGGTCCGTCAGTAACCGGGTTTGGAAGACCCGGAATCAATAGCTGGATTTGGAAGATCCAGCATCTGAACGGATGCCTTCGAAGAGGTCTTTGAAAACCATGTGTTTATATCGCTATCCAGCCATGTATTAATGGCGTCGACGATCAACTGAGTGCCCCTCGGGGAGGTCTTGGGTTTAAGAGCCCGGTGTTTGTATCACTATCCAACCATATCGTAATGGCGTTGGCGATGAACCAGGTGCCCCTCGGGGAGGTCTTGGGTTTAAGAGCCCAGTGTTTGTATCGCTATCCAGCCATATCTTAATAGCGTTGGCGATGAACCGGGTGCCACTTGGGGAGGTCTTGGGTTTATTGTCACATTGTTCCACAGGGCCATGCTAGCTTGTTTGACAGATTTTCATTGTGACTAGTTAAAACTAGGGCCTTAAACTTTATTATTAGGAAGGTGCCCCTACGGTGAAATTCAAAACTTGGTCCGTAGTCTGAGAGATTCATTGGGTTTAGAATTCTCAATGCCCCTTTGTCTACGGTTCTGTACTTCACATTTTCCGTGACAGGAAGTGCTGGGATGTTTGTGCAGTAAGTAATGTTTGAGCTCTCCCTGTTAGGATGTGTTGTAGTATTCACCAAGTTTTACTTGGTTTTAAACATGCTTTCGTTTACTCAAAAATCCTGTAATTAAAACCATTGTTAACAACTTGAAATCAAAGCTTGCAAATGTATGATTTTGGATAGGCAAATTGGTTTCTTTCATTAGCTCAGTACAAACTTTACATGACATCTAATGTGTAATACGCGGAATTTTTACAATGCATGATACATTTACAATTCATGATGTATGTATAATGTGTAGTATGTGAAAGAAACTCTCAAACAAAATAACGACAAAGATGAATGCTATTCCATGCTCGAGGGAGTGCGATTCCATCTGTCGTTTTCAGTTCAAAAGTGCCATATACAAATTTCCGGCTTATCATGTACGGGCCCTCCCAATTGGGTGCGAATACCCCAGTTCCAGTCATAATTCTCTTCAGGACGAGGTCCACGACTTGAAAAGTCCTCTGCTTGACCTTTGTATTAAAATGTCTGGCTATTTTTCGTTGGTGGGCCGCTACTCTAAGTTCTGCTTCCTTTCGCTTCTCCTCGAGCAAATCAAGTGCCTCAAGTTGCAGCTTTTCATTCTCCTTTTGATTAAAGTGGATTCTACGGTGAGTAGGTACTTCTAGTTCCACCGGGATCATTGCCTCTGACCCGAATGCAAGTGAGAATGGCGTGTGCCCCGTGGCAGTTTTATGTGTTGTTCAGTATGACCATAGCGCCAAGGGAAGTCCGTCAACCTAATTGCCTTTGGCTTTTTCAAGACGCTTTTTGATGGTTGACTTTAGTATTTTGTTGATGGCTTCTACTTGTCCATTCGCTTGCGGATGGGCTACAGCTGTGAAGTTCTTCTTGATTTTATATTTAGCGCAGAAGTCTAGGAATTCATTGCTTTCAAACTGGGTTCCGTTATCGGTAATGATCTTTTGCGGCACTCCAAGTCTGCAAATGATGTTTTTCAAAACGAAATTAATCACTTTCTTTGATGTGATGGTAGCCAAAGGTTCTGCTTCAGCCCATTTGGTAAAGTAGTCGACAGCTACTACAGCGTATCTCATATTTGACTTTGCGGTGGGTAGTATCCCGATTATATTTATGCCCCAGACTGCAAATGTCCACGGACTGACCATTTGGGTTAGCTCCGTGGGGGGTGCTCTTGGAATCTTAGCGAATCATTGGCACTTGTCACACTTCTTTACATAGGTCATGGCATCTAGATTTACTTCAGGCCAGAAATAGCCGTATCGCAGAATTTTTTTGGCTAACGTCTAACCACCGGTGTGTCCTCCACACTCTCCCTCATGCAATTCTGCCAAAATTGCTTTGGATTCCTCCTTAGTTACACATCGTAACAATGGCATGGAGAATCCTTGTCTGTACAGCCTTCCGTCTTGAACTAGGTACAGAGGAGCCTTGCGCAGTATCTTCCTTTTCTTTTTCAGCTCTTCTGGAAGTGTCCCATTGAGGATATATTCCTTGATTAGTGTCATCCATGAAATGGGTTCTTCAGTGACTTCCATTATCCAGTCAATACCTGCTTCTTCAATGGTTGAGGTAGAAAGGACTTCGATGGGGATCAAACTTAGCAGTTGGGCATCCGATGAACTAGCATATTTGGCAAGGGAATCCGCCTTTGAGTTTTGTTCTCTAGGGATGTGAGATATAACATAGTGGTCAAGGTTGTTTAGAAGTTCCATGGCTTTTATTAGATAAGAGGGGAGATTCCCAGTTTTTGTTTGGAACTCTTCACGTACTTGACCCACCACCAACTGAGAGTCGCTGAGAATCTGCAAAGTTATTAGGTTTAGCTCTTTTGCCAACTTCAACCCTGTTATTAACGCTTCGTATTCGGCCTCAGTATTAGTTGACGGAAATTCTAGTCTCAAGGAATAACATAAAGAGTGACCTTCTGGGGTTTCTAAGACAATCCCGGCCCCTGAACAATAGTCGTTTCTAGACCCATCAAAGTACAGTTTCCAATTAGTCTTTGTTTCATCTGGTTGCTCAACTTCTTCTCCTCTGTCAGTGAACTCGGCAATAAAATCTGCTAGGGCTTGGCCATTAATGGCTCTTCGAGGATGGTAAGTGATGTCATATTGACTCAGCTCAATATTCCATTTGAGCAACCTTCCTGAAGTCTCCGGGCGAAAAAGGATTTGCCTTAATGGTTGATCGGTCAGAACTTTGATAGGATGAGATTGGAAATAAGGTATCAACTTCTTTAAGGCAACGAGGAGGCAATATGCGAGTTTCTCTAGCTTAGGGTAGTTCAGTTCTGCCCCAGCAATCCTCTTACTGATATAATATACCGGCAATTGCACCCCTGCCTCCTCCCGGATTAGCGCAGCACTCAAGGCATGGGATGAAACTGCTAGGTACAGAAATAAATCTTCTCCATCTTTTGGTTTCGATAACATCGACGGTGATTCCATGTGTCTAATTAATTCCTCGAAGGCCTCTTAGCATTCTGAGGTCCATTGGAAATCCTTTCTTCCTTTCTTTAAGGCATCAAAAAGTGGAATACACCGATCAGTTGCTTTGGAAACGAACCTATTTAATGCCGCCACCTTTCCATTTAGGCTTTGGAGCTCCTTTTTTGTCCTTGGGGCCCGCATTTCCCTTAAAGCCATAATTTGAGAGGGATTCGCCTCTATGCCCCTAGCATTAACGATAAACCCGAGAAATTTGCCCGAAGATACCCCGAATGAACACTTTAATGGGCTTAGTTTCATCCCATATTTTCTGAGTATGCGAAACATTTCTACCAGATCCTCAAGGTGATTTTCAGCCTTCTTCGATTTGACTAGCATATCATCTACATATACTTCCATTGTTCTCCCTATTTGAGATTTAAACATGGAGTTTACAAGACGTGGGTAGGTTGCTCCTGCGTTTTTTAGTCCGAATGGCATGACTTTGTAACAGTATAATCCTCTATCCGTTATGAAACTCGTGTTCTCCTCATCCGGCTTGTGCATCATAATTTGATTATAACCGGAATATGCGTCCATAAAAGATAGTAACCCGTGACCTGCCGTCGCATCTACGAGTTGGTCGATTCGGGGTAGAGGAAAACTGTCCTTTGGGCATGCTTTATTAAGATCTGAGTAATATATACGCACTCTCCACTTTCCATTGGACTTTTTAACACGAACTGGGCTAGAGACCCAATCTGGATATGTAGATCCACGTAGGAAATTATTTTCGAGCAGTCTGTTTACTTCTTCTTTTAGAGCTTCAGATCTTTCAAAACCTTGCATACGTCTTTTCTGTTTCACAGGGGTTAATTCTTGGTTATATTCAACTTATGAACGATTAAATTTGATGGGATCCCACTCATATCAGAGTGTGTCCAGGAAAATACATCTAGATTTCCTTTCAAAAACAAAATTAATTCCCTTTGCAGCTTCATTCCTAGCTGAGACCCTATCTTTAGGACCCGGTTAGGGTCTTTGTCGGATACTGGAACAGGGATAGTATCTTCGGCCGGCACCACTCTATTCTCCCCCATACTATTTTTCCTTGGATCAATTGCTTTTCGAGCGCCACTGTGCTCACTAGTATGGGGGTTTTGCTTTAATTGCTATAAAAGGGGTTCTTGGATGCGGAGTGACGGCTCCATATCCTTCTTCAATTCCTTTTTCCTTGCCTCTGCCAATTCAAACAAATAGCATTCTCTCGCTGCTTGTTGATCTCCTATAGCTGTGCCGACTTCGTTCTCTGTCGGGAATTTCATAGTGAGACGCCACGGAGCCATAGTTATTCTGAATGCCGAAAGAGTGGGTCTTCCTAGGAAGGCATTGTAGGCGGAGGGTTCATCAATTATCACAAAGTCCTGTACCAGTGCGGCTTTCTTCTCCCCTTCTTCGAGCTCCACTAGTAGACTGATAACGCCAATTGGTTGAACAGCTTGACCTATGAATCCGTGGACCTTGTTTTGATAGGCTCTTACGTCATCCATGGAAAGTTTCATCCTATGGAATGCGCTAACAAAGAGGACATTAACAGATGCTCCACTATCGACTAACACCCTTCTTACTATGGCCGGGCCCAAGCCAATGGTTATCACCATTGGGTCCTCTGTAGGTGTTATGATTCCAGTTGGATCTTCATCTTTAAATGTGATATCATCTCGCAGGATTCTTGGTACTTTTGCCGATAGAGCCTCATCCATGATCATGAGTTCGCCTTTATTCTCTCATGAGTGTACTTCACCATGTCCCCTCAGCTTTTCCTAACCGGGTATGGGCCTCCTGAAATGGTATTTATGATCATCCTTAGTATAGCAGCAACTGCAGCATTCTCATTCTGTTTGGGCTGTCCTATGGAGGCCCCTTGATCTTGAGCTCCCTGAGCATTCCGGGAGTTCTTCGTGTACTGCTGAAGCCTGTTTTTTCTTATCAGCTCCTCAATTAAGCTTTTCAAATGTCTGCATTCGTTTGTGCTATGTCCCGGCTGGTTGTGGAACCGGCAGAACCTGTCGGACTTTATTGCGTTATCAGTGACTCTTAACTTCCCTGGTTCTGGGTATTCCTCGGTATCTCTGGTCGCCATATAAATGTTTTCAATAGTATCATTAAGGGGAGTCATTTCAGAATTTTTGAAGAAACGAAGCTTTTTGTTGTTTCGACCATCCTTCCCTTCATTCCCCCTCTTTTGATTCCCTCCAGCGTTTTTCTGTCCTCCTTGCCCACTCACGTCTTTTTTCTCTGATGGCTCATTATTCTTGGGAACCTCCAAGGTGTAGGCTGGATTCTCGTCCATGCCTATGTATTCCTCTGCCTTATCAAATAGCTCTTCAAGAGTGGCAGGCTTCTTTTTCTTGATCCACCGCCCAAGTTTGGTCTTCTTATTTATACCTCCTTTTAAAGCCATTAAGGCCAGACGTGGTTCGTAGTTTCCGACTTCGGCCGCAGCCGTGTTAAAACGAGAAAGGAAGGTTTTAATGGACTCCCCTGGCCCTTATTCCAACCCATTCAATTCCATTATATCGCGCACCTTAGTTGCTTGTAACCTGAATTGCTGCCTGAACAGTTTGGCCAAGGTGGCAAAGTCATCCACGGACTTTGGCGAAAGCTTTGTGAACCAAAGTGATGTCAGTCCCTCCAAGTAAGTGGGGAAATACAAACATTTGAGCTCATCAGTAGCTCGTGCACTATCCATGTGCTGGTCGTACTTGAACAGGAAGACGTTGGGATCGCCAGTCCCATTGTAAGCTTGCACAACCGGAGGTTTGAATTTGTGTGGATATGGCGCCATTTTTATTCTTTCTGTCAAAGGAGTTTTTGTAGGAGCAAATCCCCATTCCTTCTCATCGTCCACCTTTTTATGGTCTTCCTTCATGATCTTTCGGATCATCCCGGATATACGGTCCTCCTCATTGAATTGGCCCACGGGGCGGACGCCTTCCTCTTTACCGGATGTTCGCCTAGGCAAACGGTCACGGTTCAGATTCCGGGGTCCTGGACCTCCTGCATGAGGAGGTGCCCCTTTGGTGGAACCAAACGCTTGTTGAGGAGTTGCTTTTCCAGAGTGATTACGGGTAAGTGGCTCTGCTCCCTTACAACTAGGATCTGCAACCTCTTGGACAGAATCTCCTCGATTCGGGCTTGTGGAAGAAGATCCAGTATCTTCCGTTCGAGTGGTCTTAGCGGATTTATGACGTGATGCACTCATGGTAACTTTAGCCGTTGCGGCTTGCATAGTAAGCATGGTTTCAAGTTTTTTCATCATGGCTTCACTCGCGATATTCATTTGTCTTGTCAGTCCCGCTGCCACTTCATCCAATTCCCTTCTTGTTATGGCGGTTTCGGCTTTAGAACTTTCGCCGACTTCGAATTGGGTAGTGGGCGGAGTGTTTTCCGTGTTAATGGCATCGTCAACATCTCCGACGCTTTTACTTGTAGCATTCTTTGATGGCCTACCTGGCTTGCCCATGACTTTCGAGATAAGTATTTAAACTTTGACAACTTAGATGGTCGGAGTGTAATCAAAATTCCAATGTAAGGCCTTCTACCCTGTGAGAGAGCGAGAAATGGATTAGCAATCGGGGCCCCACGGTGGGCGCCAAATGTTTTCCCCGGAATTGGGCAAACACCAAAAGTGTAAAGAGAAGATCTCACAAAAAATGAATAGTGGAGCCACACAATAATTGAAATGCAAGTAGAAGGCACAAAGTTTTATAGTGGTTCAATCCAATGAGGATCTACATCCACTCTCGTAAGGAATTTCATTATCAATATAGAAATTACAAGATTAAATTTTCTCTCTGACAATATTATCACTCTCTTACTCACAAATCACACTCAAATCTATTAGAGATGATGAAGAGGCATGTAGATCCGTGGAGATATGATGTAGATGTGGTAAAGTTGGAAGAATTCTCCCTTGTTCATGAACTTGTTTGATCAATCTTCAACTCTCCAATCATTTAAATGTCTTTGATAGAGATCATGGTCCATGGATTAATCTTCAATCTATGATGTTGGGTAAATGCTAGAATTTTTGTAGAATATTTTTGACAGCACTTCGTTGCCTCAAGATTCGATCCCCCCAAATGAAGAAGTGTGGGGGTATTTATAGGAGATTTCTGGACCAGATGGCAGTTTCGTAATTAGCTGGCAAAACCGCCATGAGTCAAGTCGTATGGCGGCATGACTTGATGCGGCACAAGTGGCTTCTTCGACTTAAAGCTTATGTGCGCCTCTGAAACGGTTACGGCATGATGGAGCATGACTTATCTTTCTGAGATCGCCTTGACTCATGGCGCCAGCACATCATGACTTATACTACGACATTGCGCCACTTAACACCTTTGTGCTTGCGACTCAACATGATTCTCCTCGACATGATTTATCTCGTTCGGATGACAGCTGAATGCGGAATGAGTAGGTCACGACTTGTTACGCTACCATATGAGTCATCTCGTTCGGGTGATCCGACATAAGTTGGGGGCGATATGATTTGGGCGCGGCATGGCTTATCTTTAGGCTTTTAAGTCACGATTGATCCTTTATACCATAGAATTATACAACGTAAAGGCGACATGACTTATGTCGTCTGACCCGATGCTTTCTAGCGCCCTGAGCTTATGATACGTCATGGTGTCATGTCGCATGGCGACTTGACTTAGCCTCAATGCTATAAAGGAAGCACGACATAGAATGGCATGACATGAATAGGTGCGATATGACTGTGAGCGACCTAGTGCGGTATGAATGGATTTCCTTCTTTGCGACATGACTTTAACGACTTAGTTAAACGATATGGCTCTCTTACCCTTTTTATGGGTTAACAATCGAAAACCCAAAAAACTATAAGAAAGAAGTTAGAAGGTGAGATAAGAAAGAAAGAAAGTCAGAATAGAGGAATAAGAAGAGTGACCAACATAGAATCAGAGTCTTACATCGCAGCGGAACAAAACAATATATAATTAAACTATATTGAAAGCTTGAAATAAAAACTTACTGTAATGTCCCGTATATTTACAGTATAATAATTAATTTATTCAATTATTTATATAGTGATTTAGAGGATATAATGGTGGTTTAATTAAATAACTTTGAATATTTAATTAATATGAATAATAGAATAATACATTTAATTCTGAAATAATCAGAAATATTGGAATTCACAATATTCTATGAATTGGATTATTTCTAAGATATAATTCAGTTTAGATTTGAATTATAATAACGAATATATTATTTAAATGAAGTTTGAACGTATAATTATATTATAATTATAATCGAGCTCGAAATGGCGTAGCAGCTCGCAATTTGGCGATTCGAACTTTAAACGAATATACAGAATCCGTTTTAAGCCGGATTTCTATGAAACAAGAAACGTTCCGAGCTAGTGAAGTATATATTTCTAATGGAAGAGAAAAACCAGGATTTCGTCATGTAGATTTTGATTTATGTCATAGAAAATTCGCTATGGAATTCCTTTATAATTTATATCGATTTATTTATATTTTTAATGGATTTTAAATATAAATCGAATATCGATGTAACACTGGATTTGGAACATCGAGTTATATATCCCGATATAGAGCTGTGTGATATCTTATGTGAATATATACGATAATATTTATTTTTAAATATTTAATTTAATTATTTTTAAATATATTTAATATTTAAAAGGGTTTATTTAGAGCTTTAAAAATAGTCGTTTTTGCAAACGACCTCCGTTTTCGACGAAACCAATTTTGTTGGATCCGCAATATTAAATTATTGCTAGATTTCAGTTTTCATGATTTTTGAAGTCAGTATGTGGCCGTACGCATTTTTAATGTGAAAAACAGTCAGTATTTTGACGGTTAAAAATACGCTGTCTGAGAAAACGGAGTCGAAGTTCGATGAAACCAGTTTCGTTAGGTTCGTAATGTCGAACTGTAGCTGCATGCCCATTTTCATGATTTTTGGGTATCGTGTGTAATCATATGGATTTTTATTGATAAATACAAGTTGCGTGAGACTAAAAACAAATAAACTAATGAATATTAAAATATTTATACTTCCCTATAAATACCCTTTTAAATCCCTTAAAACCTAATTTTCATTCTCCTTAGTCAGCGAAATTTGCGCTGCCAAGTTTTCTCCAGGAAACGAAAATTCCTGCTCTTCAAAAATAAAAAGAAATCAAAACAAAATTCTATAAATCCAAATCCATATATATTTGAACTCCTGTCTCCATTCTCTTCATTTCTATACTAACAAAAGTAAGCTCAACGCAAGTTTTTAAGCGCAGGTTTTCTACAGCGAAAACTAGGGTTCCAAATCCTTTGAGATTGAGGCTTCAACGCGAGATTTAATGAGCGTTTTTGGGTTAAGGAGATCGATTAGAGGTTATGTAATATTTTTGGGGAAATTCTGTGATATTTTTGTTCGATACTTTCACTGGCTCGCAGTGGAAAGCTGTACGAACGAAAATAGAAAGAGGGGTTCGAATAGTGTGATGATGGGAGGAAGTTGACGAGAAAAACAACGGTAATGTTTGTATGGAGAGTAATAGAGAAACATGGAAGATGGAGGTGGCCAAAACTTCGACAATGGCATTGGGAATACGTGGAGCAGCGGACGCTATTACTGGAGAAGAAGGATTGGGATGGGTCGGTGGGTTTAAATGGGGCGATGGGCCTTGCTAAGGGAAGCCCAAATGTAAATATAAATTGAGTATAGTTTTAATTTAAATAGCGTATAATCTTGTAATTACAATATCTTGACCACACATTATCAGAATTCAGCAAAACAAGATCCGTTGGGACCATGTGGATGGTGGCTACACAATGGAACCGACTGCAAGTGAATTGGGGCTCGTTACAATTTATTGCAAAATAAATTGTCCGTCTGAATCTATAGACGCAAATCGTTATTTAACAGTTAACGCGAAATGTGAGTAAAACTCACCAACTCTGAACAGTTATATTTTTATAACATATTTTTAGAACTGATAATTATCTGTTGATTGTTGTGTGTTAACTGTTCGGTTGAATTGCTTATGTATTGGTTGAAATTATAGATAACGATATATATATATATATATATATATATATATATATATATATAAATCGTTAATCAAATATTGATTCTGTTTAACAGAATATTTCATATTGAAGTGAAATCGATGTTAATTATATTGTCTAACATCTGTGATGCAATGAAACAAGTTGGAGGGATCCAACATGATTCCTCAATATTTATAATACTGTTCTTTTCATATATTGTAAAATATGATGTGATATATAATATGTTGTTGGTTATGTGTGTTTGAATGATATCAATCATTGTTGATTGGTATTTTAAATACCGTAAGAAATACTGGGATGTAGAAAAGGGGATTTTCAAAGTGTATTTTAAAAATAAATTATTTATATAAAATCAAATGATATTATATAAAAAGAAAAGGATTTTATAAAAGAAAATAGTTATAAAATCAAAAGGGTTTTGAAAAGGAAATATTTATGGGAAATAAATATGATATTATAAAAGGAAATATTTATTTGGAAAATAAATATGATATTATAAAAGGAAATATTTACGGGAAATAAATATGATATTATAAAAGGAAATATTTATGGGAAATAAATATGATATTTTAAAAGGAAATATTTATGGAAAATAAATAGGATTAAAAAAGGAAATATTTGTAAAACAAATATAAAAGGAAATATTTGTGAAACAAATAGAAAAGGAAATATTTATAAAACGAATAGAATTTTATAAAAAGGAGAATTTACATTAGGAAGTTTTAGACTTGTACGTCGCACACGGTTATAACATGATAAGGACTTAAAGTAAATATTTAATAGAAATATTGTTTAACAGATAAACGAAGAAGATTAATTTATAAATAATGTTTTATAAATTAAATAAAACATTTATCATGTGATAAATGGAATATATAAGTCAGAACTTATATAGAGAAGCAAAATCGGTTTCAACACCGATATTTGAAATGGAATGTGAACTCAGCATTTATAAAGGGAATTATAAATGAGATTTAAGTGTTAGAAATAAAAAGGGGATTTCGTATGAATAATTCTATAATTATAAGTATAAATAGAATTTGGAAATGGATAATATTTTAAAGTACAAAATAAAACTTAATGGGTTATATAAAGGAAATATTATTCACATTCAATGTGAATAATGGATTTAAGTAAATATTTTGCAAATGAAAACATTTATAATGGAAACTGGGTTTTGAAATAGGAATTTCAATAAGAGTTATCGAATTAGAGTTAATCGATTAGAGTCAAATCGAAATAAGTTATTCGAAGTGAGTTAATCGATTAGAGTTAAATAGAATTAGAGTTATCGAATATTAGTTAATCGAATAAGAGTTAATCAAGTTAGAGTTAGTCAAGTGTTAGTTAATCAAATAGAGTTCGTCCAGTATTGGTTAATCGAAGATAAGAATTTATCAAATAGAGTAATTCAAAAGAGAATTAATCGAATAAGAGTTATTCGAAAGGAATTATCGAATATAGTTTATTCGAAAGTGAGTTTATCGAATATAAGTTATTCGAAAAGAGATTATCGAATATAAGTTATTCGAAGAGAGTTAATCGAATATTAGTTATTCGAAGAGAGATTATCGAATATCGTTTATTCGAAAAGGAGTAATCGAATATAGTTTATTCGAAAGGAATTATCGAATATAGTTATTCGAAAGTGAGTTAATCGAATATAGTTTATTCGAAATAAAGAGTTATCGAATATTAGTTATTCGAATAGAGTTAATCGAACATAAGTTATTCGAAGAGAGATAATCGAATATTAGTTATTCGAAGTGAGTTAATTGAATTTTAGTTATTCAAAGAGAGTTATACATCGAATTCAATTATAGCGAATTCGGGAAAGTACTTATACTTTCCGGTTTTAAATCAAGATTTATTTATTTATAAATTAGGTGTTTATTTATTTATTCAAATTAAAGAATAAAAGTTATATTTGAAGTTAGATATTTCGAAAGTATGGATTATAACGTCATCGTTATAGCCAATGTTTCTGTAAAAGAAGTGGATTCGTGAATAGAATCTGAGAGTTACGTAAGGAAGTTTCGTTAAGGATTTAGAAGGTGGACTTTGGTTATTTCGAAGTTAGAAATGTTGTTTAGTCAAGGTCTGAGAGGTACCTATACCCCAACTTGATTGACTTCGTTTTTAACTAAGGAATGGTTAAGGTTCGTTAGGGAAGGCTGGTTAAGTGAATTTAGTTAATGAATGTAATGGTTTGAGTTGGCGTCGTGATGTTTTATTTAAACATCTGTTTAAACCAAATGAAAGGGGTTTTAGAAATGTTTTCCAAATAAGAATCAGAAATGTTTTCTAATATAGAAAATAAGAAATGAGAGTAAATATGGAAATGTTTTCCATTGATTAATAACGTTTATTTTCTAAATTAGAAAATAATAATTTATGTATATATATGGAAATAGGAAATGGGTACATGAATAATTTATGATAAATTAATGATAAATTAATTTAAGAGATAAATGATGATTGGTGATTGATCGATAGAATTTCCATTTGGAAATAATATCGTTGTTTGTACACATATTTTTCTTTGATAGTTAACTCACCGACTATCGAAGTTTTTGACCATTTTTCCGTTGTCAATACGGAGAGACCGAGATCAGATTCATGAGCTGAAAACCACTCTGTATGGGCATTAGCGTTGCGAATCAAATATGATGAAGAAAATCGAAAATAGAGTTATGCAAGGGCTATTCTGACGATCCTAGGTAGCAATTGCCTAAGATGGATTTACAGAATAGTGCATTCGGTTCGTCCAGTCCCAGGACGACCTGTATGGAAGAAATGTTTGACAGAGTATATTTAATAGATCGCGTAAGCTGATCTCTTCAAACGTATGTACGTTTGGTGGCAGAGGAATTCGTTTCTCTTAGATGTATACCCGTGGTATTTTTGGAGAAATCAATTTGTGATTTGGCCGGTATGACGATGTGACATTCAAAGTGAATAACTGTGTGATCTGTTAGAGATAAGCGTGGCCTCTAGCCTCACAACCGGGAAATGACAAAAATCGGGCAGGCAGCATGGCTATGTGGGTTGCTTCCATTAGGGTGTATTATCACCTATCTAGAGATATTCATTTCATTCTTTAATCTATTCGATGTTGTCCCATTCGGGAAACGGTTGCTGATCCCAACCGTTGGTGATATACACTCGATACACTCAAGCGAAATGAGTGGTCGATCATGTGTGGTCGGGTTGCAAGATGTTCTTGTTGAACCCAGTGTATTCCTCTCTAGAGGTACACTAGCGTAAGGTGGTTCCATACCTTGTCATAGTTGGAAATCCATTATCCAATAAGTGCTCGCGGTTTTGACTGTATACTATGTATGTAGAACGTGAGATGAAAGCATTTCTGCTAGATGATTATTATATTGTGGTTGATAGACACTATTATAATATCAAAAGGATTTTTGATATAAAGATTATTTTGGATACTCATAAGGGAAAAACTCGTTTTGTTATACGGTGTGCTCTTATGAGATATCGTTTAAGCGCTCAAACTGTTTTAAATTGTTTTACTCACACCAGTCCCATGACTGACCCAAAGTTTATTTTGTTTTGTTTTCCCTAAACTCCCGAGTGCCCAATTTTGTACGGGCAGCCAAGTAGTCAGGATTTTACAGATATACTTGAAGAGCGGGAGCAGGAGGCTTCAGGATTTTATATAGCTATTGTTATTCCGTTGTGTTGTAAGTGATATACTCTAATAATGTTACTGTATACATATACTGATTTTATTTCAAAGTTATGTATCTATTATATATTGTTCGTTCCGCTGTGAGATTCGTGTTACTCTGATGATGTATGTTCTTCTTCTTTTTCTATTCTAAGTTTCTACCTTATCTATTCTCACCCTCTAATTTCTTTCATGGACTATCCGGTGTTTTCGGTTGTTGGATGATCGACATGTGTTGTATGCCGATATCCAAGGTCGCAAATTTACCGGGTCGTTACTGTGGTATCAGAGCTTAAGGTTAAGTATTACCTTGGCTCTGTGGCGTGATTCGATAGAGATAGGGTTAGTAGTACCCTAGATTGAGTTTGAGTGTATATATACGAGTGAACGTATTTGTTATTGATATAAAAATGGTTTTATGTTGTGTAGATTTATTGGTTGAGTTGTTTATGGGTTCTGGTCGATCAATTTGATCCACTGTATTGGAAGGGGTTCCTAAACACTCGAATACGATGAACCGACACGGTATGTTTTGAAAAAGGGTAAATGGAATAATTTTAACCAAAATTATATTTTGATATAAAGGATTTATATTGGAATTATTATAATATATATTGGTTGTTATTATAATCGAGTAAGATTATAAAAAGTGAAATGGTTATGTAAATAACCAATCAAAATTCGTATAAGTGTTACGAAATGAATTAAATATGAAATTAAAATAAGAATTGGAATTAAAATTCCCAAAATTTGGAAAAGTGTTGCAAAAGGATTTGAGTTAAGTATATGGAAATTTTAAGATCCTGGGAGATTTTAAATTGTTTTACGAACATTATGAAAGGTATTTTGAAATGGATTTCAAATTGGAAGTAATTAAATATGGATTTTTAAAAGTGATATAGTATTGAACTCACTTCGATGGCTGGGAAATAACCGTGATGATGAATCACGATATCATTGGTGTTCATTTTCGAGTTCTAAGTGACGGATTACTACCAAAGAGACTGTTTTTGAAATTGTTTAGAAAAACAAGTTGTTTTGATCGAAAGAGGATATTAGATTTTGAAAAGTGAAGCTATTTAGAACTCCCAAGAAGAGATTGTTTAAATTGAAAACAAATTAAGTAGAAATTGGGAAAAGCAAATTGAAATTGAAATAGAATTGGATTAGAATGATATCGAGACAAACTGGATTTGTGAGATTTGAATTTGAAATGTTATTGGATAATGGAGTTAAGAATTTGGAATCAAGAATGGAACTCGAATTTGAAATGAAATTCGACTTTGGTATAAGCGAATGGTTTGGTTCGAGAATGAATTGATTGGAATGACATTTGTTGTGTTGAATTGATAACAGATGGAAGTGATAGAGTTGAATGCCGACAAAAAGGTACAAGTTTATATTTCTATTGGATATGAGATTTATGAGTCGAATTGGCAAGCCGCTTGATTGTTTGATTTTCTTTTGGGTTGAAGAAGGCCTAGAGAGGCGAGTTGGAGTTTGAGCTATTGACCAGTACAACGGAGGTGCTGGCGAAATTTTTCGAAAAAATAAGGTGTTAGAAAATTTTCAGAATTTTTGAAAATTTTCATTAGTCGAAAATAAATTAATAATTTAATTAAAATTAAATTTGTTCAGTTGAAACTGAAGTTAAGAAGTGAACAAATAAGTTCTAACCAGTCGATAGGGTTTGTTTTCTACCTTAGCAATTTCGAGGACGAAATTATTTTTAAGGGGGGAAGAATGTAATGTCCCGTATATTTACAGTATAATAATTAATTAATTTATTTATTTAATTATTTATATAGTGATCTAGAGGATTTGATGGTGGTCTTTGAATATTTAATTAATATGAATAATAGAATAATATATTTAATTCTGAGATAATCAGAAGTATTGGAATTTACAATATTCTATAAATTGGATTATTTCTAAGATATAATTCAGTTTAGATTTGAATTATAATAACGAGTATATTATTTAAATGAAGTTTAAACGTATAATTATATTATTTATCTATCTATCTATTACTTATACTGAAAAGCAGAAACCAACCCTTTAATTTTGTGACACGTGTCTTTTCTTTCACGGACCTCGCCATTTCGACCTTTTTCTGCAAATTCAAACAACAAATTAACTGCACGTCCATCACCTACTCTACGTTTTACGACTATTCATCAATAACGGTTCGGATTTCCTCTTCCTCATCCTGTGATCCCAAAATCTGCGAATCACTGAGAATCACTGATGGGTGAAATTGGCAATCACTTCGATGGACACGCCTTCTTCTTCTTCGTTGGATGCTTTATGCCTTCTTAACATTTAATTGAAAATTACATGTCTTCTCTTTTCAAGGTACTGATTTTGTTCATTTTCATTTAGAATACTCATTTTTCCTAATTTATGACTAATTGTGGATCTACACGCCGACTTCCCCTTCATCATCGTGTAGTCAACAAATCTGCCAATCACAGATGGGTGAAATTGGCAATCACTTCGATGGACACGCCTCCTCCCCCTCCATTGGCCGCCTTTTTCCTTCTCAACTTATAATGGAAAATCACATGTCTTCTGTTTTCAAGGTACTTATTTTGTTAAATCTTCATTTCATTTACTTAATTTTTTCTAATTTACGACTAATTATGGATCTGCACGCCGATTTCCGCTTCATCATCGTGTAGTCCACAAATCTACGAATCACTGATGGGAGATATTGGCAATCACTTTGATGGACATGCCTCCTTATTCTTCGTTGGCTGCCTCATCCTTCTCAACTTATAATGGCAAATCGCTTATCTTCCCAATTTAAGGTACTGATTTTGTTAAACTATCATTTAATTTACTTATTTTTCTGAATTTAAGACTAATTATCATGTCAGTTCCTTTCACTTTGTTGGATCATTTATCAACGTTTTACTCAACGGTTGTTGGATTTGACTCTACACAAGATAAAATGACAATTCTGTCTTTCCTGTCTACATTCATACTAAAGGTCTAACGAAGTTTGAACGGAAATAGTCTATGTTATCCAAAATTAAGAGACTGGACTGTGTTATATTTTGACTCTTATTTGTAGCATTAGTTTTTAAGTTGTCATCATTTACATATTCAGTTTCAATTTACTCTTTTATATGATGACATACATTTTCATTTAATTGTAAAAATATATATTATGTTTAACTTATTAGTTTTCTAATAAAATTTATTTATTTAAGCAATATTACTCTTACATGTTCCTAATTAAGGCGAGTTCCTTGCGATTATATCCTCACTATGTGCGTAGACAAAAAATTTGAATTTAATGTACTGCTCTACATGTTCATTTATGTGTCTTAATGGACTAACTTATGTTCATACCACCTTTTGTATCCAGTTATATAATAATTTGATGGATGCCTTACTTTTTTGGTGGATTTATAGAGATAAAGGATGGATATTTTACTACCGACCATGTTGTCTTTGTGTTATATGGTAAATTCTGCTTTGCCAATTGCTAAGCACTACGGAGGATTTTGTTGTACTATTCTTGGATACGTTATTTCTTTCAAAGCAAACGTAGACTTGATCAGGTTTAATTTGAATAAATATAATCAACTGCACAGAAATAGGTGTGTGTATTTTTTTTGAGAGTGCATGAAAGTACAAATATTTATATTTTGATAATGGATTTTAAATGGATAAAAATTCTAAAGTATAACTCTATTTCTTCGTAAAACTCAAAGAAAAGAAGGATGGATTCACTGATAACTGAAATTTGAAAGAAGGGTTCAGTGATAAATGAAACCTAAGTCCATAAATAATATTAAAGTAACCTGTATCAGGTGTTCATCTCAACTAGTGAAGTATTTATATATTGTATCAAAAGGGTCTTTGAACCCAATCTCATCTGTGTAAATTCGTCATTCAAAAAGTAGCCATTATATTATGATAATGTATAAAATTAAATGGTATAACTTTCATGTAACGTGAGTTTAAAGGCATAATGTGCCTTTATCTTAATTTAATGTCCAATTATCAAACAAATATAGTATAAACATAAAACATAAAACATAATGAGAGCAGCAATTGGGATACCAAATTTGACATAAATTTAGATATATAAATTTTGAATCATTGAATTTGTTTGTCTTTTCTTGGAAGGTGAAATTCATGTGAGGATCTTAATAACTGAAATTGTGCATGTGTCTAAATTTATGTCAGAAAATAAACAATAAAACGTTATTATTTATGTAACAAAAAATATAATCAATCCGCAATATTTTCAGAACTAATGCCTCATTTTATTCTTAACAATGACCATCAAGCATGACATATATAATTTTATTTCAATAATGGCAAAGAAGAAATAATTTTAGTCTTAACTTACATTTGAAATTTTTTCAGAGTTATATAGAACTATGCTTGAATTTATATTAAAAAAAAATCAATTATATTATACTAACTATTTCAAAGAAGAACCAACCGCAATGTAATTCTCTAAAATTAAAGTAATAATATACAAAAACAACGAAAATAGTTGTACTTAATTGAAATAGTCGTATAAGAAACAACACTATGCTATGAATAATGGTTTATATATGTCCATACTCTGTATCATTTCCCGTGTTTTGTTCAATCGTTGATGGATACTAAGCTTAGCAGATGCGAGGGTATTGATGTACATAGAAAAATAAATCATCATTTATAACTATAACAATGGCAAATCTTTGTGATTAATTCTCATTTCAAAGACTGACGTGTTATTGTCTAACATTAATTGTAATTTAAAATTTTGATGGTCCTAATTTGGTCATGTTGTCTTAAAATGCAATAATTGATTTACGGTGAAAATGTAATGTTGTTGTACCATACTGTTAATTTTAACCATATTTCATTCTGGTCATAATAAGCCTTTATGATATTTACGGTACAGGAAAATGGGGTATAGTACAGGAAAATAGTGTGAAGGACAAAATCAGAGAATAATTTAAGCACAAGGACAAGAGGCCAAAATTTTAACCACAAAGACACTTTTTAGTGTAAAACGGGTAGGGATTTTTAGCCTCAAGGACAAAATGAACAAAAAAATTGTTCCTTTAGGACAAGGGGGTAAAATTTTATCCATAAGGACAAATTTTAGTGTAGAGGGAGGAATTCAGGGGCTCACTATAATTCCTCCCTTTACACTATAATTTGTCCTTATGGACAAAATTTTAGCCTCTTGTCCTTATGGAACAATTTTTTGTTCATTTTGTTCTTCAGGGTATTTTCCTAAATGAAAAATGGTAGTGGGCCTTGAATTCCATGATTTATAATAAAAAGTGTCCTTATGGCTAAATTTTTAGCCTCTTGTCCTTATGCATAAAATTTCCTCCAATTTTGTCCTTATGAATAAAAACCCCGGGTACAGTAATCGTTAAAGGATTAGAAATTATTTGTATTTTGTATTTATCCCTGACTTCATTTCCATTTGTTCGATAATGGATTTAAACGGCCCATATGTAACAAAAAGATTGCTTACATTTTTTTTATTTAGGTGTATTAAGTATTTTTTCCATAACTGTAGAAGCTGTTGGTTCTAATATCAACATAAACACATCAAATTTAATTTAACAGGGGTCCTCTTTATTTCTAATTATATTAATTTATATAGGACAATTCACCATATGCAAATGATATCTTGAAATATCAAGAGGGGGATAACTGTAACTGTAAAAATCATAAATATATGTAACCTTTTGTTGTAACACTTGCGATGTATATTAGAGAATTGTTTGTGAGTTTTATTGGCAACTGAAAAATGGTCCTACAATTTTTTATTTTTTATTTTCTAGAAATAAACAAGAGTCATTTAGATTAAAACTACTAATCTTAAATGTGAAACTCGATATTCAATTTAGCCAGTAAATGAAACCATTCGTTAGGTAGATATAACCATAAAAGTGAATTAAGTTTTCATTTCGAAGTGAATATTTTATGATTGAACATTGCAACATCTTGATATCTATTTTTTTTTCTTCATATAAAAGATATTCAATAATCAGTTCTTGCAGAGACTTGAGATGCGAGGATGCTGACCAGTGTACTGCATGGTAACATATTGCTAAGATCACACTACAATAGGAAGGCATCATGATGTGAACCCAAAGATATATCTAATAAACGAAATTGATTTTGGTATTTAAAGTTCTAAGCTTTATCTTACCACAAACTACTAGAGAAATTTTATTCAAATGATGTAATTATGTAGAGTACATAAATCAATTTTCATGCTTGATGTATATGAATTCAAAATTAACATTCAAAGCTCATGAGAAATGTTTTAGGTTAGCAAATAGAAAGCGTGAATCTTTTTGGAAAGTTTTGACCTTTACTGAAGTAATGATTTTTTTTTTTTGCATATTTCATGTATAAAGTCTTTACTTTTAGCTTGATCGAATTTAGTGCTATTGATTTTTTGGTTGTAAATTGTCACACGTAGTGCATTAGTGTACAAATTTTTTAAGACAAATAATTTAAAAGTGAATGAAGAGTATACTTTTTTTAACATTAATTTATGCTATTTATTTGAGTCGACTAACAAAAGGTACTTTTTTCTATGATATGTTTTATTTTAAAATTTTGGTTATTGAGCTTTAATTAGTTTTAAATGATCAGTTTGTTTGAATGATTTCTTTCGTCTATTGATTGATTGCGTTTCAAATAAATATGTATTTGTTTAACGAAATAACATATGTTTTAAGGACCATGTACCGTTCAATGATCATAATTAATGCAAAAATATTTGTTATGTGGACCATTAACGACATTAAATAGCATTCACCATAAACAGGTTAATTTCATAAAAGTTAGAAGTCCCTTCATCGTGATGTCCCTATGTGCCACAATGATCTCAATTATTTGTTATTATCCATCATTTATCAAATTTATAAGTCCTGCAATTCATTAAGTTTGTTGTTATAAATGGCCGATATTTTATTAGATATAGGTTGACAGCTAATAAGATCAGAATTGAAGATTTGATCTGTCCTTAAAGCATGAAAGACATGTAGTGCTCAATTAGTGTAATTATTTTGAATATATGAGTTAGAAGGATCATTAGTGAAATTAAGTACTATTTAACACGAGACATACTTCATACGTTTGTTATTTTAATTTTATTACAAAATTTGAATTCATTGCTAAGATAACTCTATACGTGGAGCTAATCATTTAGGGCAATTCACGTTGTTCATACAAACGTATTACTAAAAGAGTTCCGTCAAAATTGCATTTCTTTGGTTGTAATAACATTCCTACTCAAACAATAAAATAACCTTATATCTTTAAGAAATGGTGTCTTCAATTTGGGAATATAACGTTTTATTCTATCCGACCATGTTTTAAACCTTAGCTGACAATGGTTTTGATTTGAAACTATAGAAAATTGATGTTTCTAACTAAAAATAGTCATGCATGGATCAATATAAAGTTGATAATCATACTATATGTAGAATTCCACTGAATTTTAGACAAGTTTTTGTTTGGAGAGTTATTTCCTACACTTTATTCCGGAATTCTTTTTTGTATATTAAATGGACAAATTTCAGATATTGAACTGCAAATATTATGCTTTACTTTTTTTTTATGTAGCTGATTTGCCTTTTTCGCCATTTATATATCATAGAGGCAACTATTGAGACAAAATCGCTGATACAAGAAATCTCAGATATTGGATCTTTTTGTTCCTATGTGGAAAATGTAAATTAAGGGTTATCAACTGTGTCATCAACTGTGTCTACATTTCATGATCGTGCAGACTTTCACTTTTCACAATGTGCATAATGTCTACATTTTCAGAAGTTACTCTTTTACTGATCATCATGATTTTTGTGTATTAGATGTTAACACCGCCTTACTTTAGTTTATTGTTGATGATTTTATTTTTCACATTATATTGCACTTCTGAAAATGATTAATGGTTTAACATTCAAGAAAAAGCACAAATTTTCCTTTTTAATGCTTTTGGTGCAAACAATGTATACTAATTTTATCACTCCATTTAATCTTCCCTTTCATTTTATATATATATGATTTCGAGCATATGCTATACTTAATTTGTAAATATGTGCGAATTTCATAGTATCTTAACAAATTTAGCATATTCTATTCGTTTTTAACTTAAATAAGGTAACATCGATTTGCATTCAAAATTCTGCATTTTTTGGACAGTTTCATCATTTATTTCAACAATGCTTGCATTTTTCCAACAATGTAACATGTATGCAATTTTTTTATTTTTTTTATAAGGCATTAATATTAATGAAACTTTTTGGATCTGCGTGTTTCGAATATGTTATTCTTTTTATTTTTCTACACTATAGTTATGGATTTTCTAGAGAAAATGTTACGTCATTTAGGGTTTCCAAAATAAGCACGTTCCCAATTGAATGGAATTACCACTAATGCTTTTGGTTAATTGAAATGGGGACTTGATCTTGAAAAGCCTTTGCATATTTTTCTACTTTACATTTAACTTTCCACTTTTGGGATGTGTTCAAAATCTATAAGTAATCTTTCAAATATTTAAAGACCAATACACAATCTAAGGTCAGATAAAGATAAAATTGCCAAATCTTTGCTGCACAAAACAAACCTCCCTTCTCTATACACACATATATATGTATGTATATATATACATAGACAAACATATAAATACACACACATATACATATTTATATTTATATTTGTGTGTGTATACAATGTTTGCTCTTTCACATCGTAATAAACTAGAAACATAATTCCCCTACTTTCAAAAAAATTCCATTTTCTATATTGTATTCTAAACAACTTTGAATATCAATTTGGTTACCGACGATACCCGTATGCGTAGCACGGGCCACACACTAGTTACTTATACTGAAAAGCAGAAACCACATGTTTGTTTGAATGACACGTGTTAACGGAGCGACAAACGGAGATGAAATCCCCCGTTATGTTTCTATCCCGTATTCTCGATTTCACAACCGCATTCTTTCCCAATTCGTTCTCCTTTCTTTCCCTAATCCCATTCCCTAACGCTTCTTTTTGCATCCAACTATTCAGATCCATAATGCAGTCCCCCATTTCAGTATCTTTAACGTCCCGACCAATCGCAGCCACGGATGTTCGTTCCTTTGACTTCAAGAGATCAAACCGTTTCCATCTTCCCTAAATCGGTAGCCTAAATTTTTTATTCTACGCCAAATTAATTATTCATTGCGTTTCAAAATCGATGCAGCAGTTGTTTTATTAGCACTAATTTTGAAATCAATGAAAATTTTGTTTATGTATTTAGGTAAAACCTACGTTTCCTTTCGAAATCGACTCCATGTCCTCCATTCAATGACCAATTTTTATTAGTACTTCAATGACCAATTTTTCTTATGTTGTTTATTCATTATGTCTTCGTTCTTTTATGAAAAAATATTCTATCGTTACCGTCTATTCCTTAAGTTGATTGAATCTTTATGAGTTCGTTATTACTTTTCGTCTATGCATTCACTCCACTTTTTTAATTCTTCTTATTTTCGAATTTGGGGATTGTACATGAAAAGATTAATGAAAATTTATTAATCAGATGATTTACTACTGAAATTTCATTGCTGATGTTGATGTATGTCCTATAAACTAACACTTGCTCAACTATGTCTGAACTCTGAACAGTTAAATATCTCCTTTGTTACACGATTCTGTATTCATAATGTTAGTCTGCACATAATTTAGTTGCTTTTGTAATTATTATATGTATAATTTTGGTTACATTTTCATCTCTTTGAATAGACTCACAGCTCCAATGTATGGATAACTTAGTGCTGGAGTATAGTTTCATGAATTATTTAGCACAGACGGCCCCATAATTGATTGTTTCCTACAGATGGCAAGAATTTTCATTTATTTCCCTTTTTCCATACATATTTATCTCATAATCTATATTAATGGTAATCAGACTGACTTATTTGGGGTTTGTCCGTAGTGGACTGCAATAACAAATTTCATGGCTTTATATTTTTTTTCTATAGTTCAAAAGAAGATTGAAGAATATAAATATTAAATTATTACAAAATTTGTCCCATTTTAAAGATTTTTTTTTTGGCTTTTATGCATTTTACCTTATCGAATTTATTTTCCTTCATTTGAATTATATATATATATGTATATATATATATATATGTCTATGAGTGTGCATGTGCGTAATCACGAAAGTAATCTTACGAGCTTACCTAATACTAAATATAAATATATCAAATAAGGATTGCAGAACATTACATGTAAAAAAAAAATTAGCCACAATGATTAAGAACAATTGGAAGTGTACCGTTCAAAACGGCAAACCCGAGATTCATCAAAATGCAGACAACATATACAAGTTTATGATAAATATAAGAGGTTAGAATCCATTTCAATAACTTTAGTTTGCTGAATAGTGACAGTAAAAGATTTACTCAAGTATTAAAACAACAATTTATGAGTTAGTGATCATTTGGATTTTGAAATTACATTGTACAAAAATAATACAAAAAACACCTTTCCAAAGATTCATCTGAAATTACTGACCTATATTACATCGTAACGTATACTCTATGTTTATTCATTATATTGTAATATATAATCTATATTTTTTTATTCTTGCTTATATAATTGAATTCCAAATACAATTACATGTCTTTCTAAGTAAGATTACAATGCAGTGTAGTATTTAGGAGGCATATTCATTCTTACATAACTGAAACATGTGTACCCTCATTTCAAAGCAGTATCTTTGAAATGCTATTGATAAGTTATCAATCCTTTGCTGTTTGCTAGAAAAAATGGAGACCAGGTGATATCATGTAGGAGAAAAATGACAACGCAAGGAAGAACGACACAAAATGGTAACATGTTTGATTATCCCTAATTTATTGAGTTATTATTTTCCATTTAACGCTTTATCATACTTTCGTTAGTTGGGTACTTAAATGTTATTTCTCTTTTTTACTCTTAAGTTCGCTTTGCTTATTAATCAGTAGCATTTGGTGAATTTTTTCCGGACTTTGTTTGAGTGGCAGTTCAATATATTTTAAAGTGTTTCAGAATATATGGAACATATTTTTGATAAGCTATAGCTAGATAACATATTTCAAAACGACCAAACATAACAGTTAGAAAAGTAGAACGTATAGATTTTCAAGTCAAGACAACATGCGCAGACTTAACCAATTATAATAAAAGACGGTGATGAATTTATTATTATTATTAATCTGGGTGAGTTTTAGAGTTTTTTATACTTTATTAATCTGGGTGAGTTTTAGAGTTTTCTTTCAAATGTGTTCACTAATGATTGTACTATAATAAAGTTTACATAAACTTAAAGTTTGGCTTCCACACGCTGTACTTGAGTTTATAAGTTTCTATTTAAAATTATTCGGAGACAGTTCATATTTATTAAAATGGGAGTGATCGTAGATTTTTGTTCTAACTTATTCACTGGAATGTTAATTTTTTTTTTTTTGACTTTAAAACGGGTCCTATTTCTGTGCGCAGGCCAAAGCCATGATTGAAGTCAAAATGCAAGTTGTAAGAGACCTTATTTGAGATACAAGAAAGTTAAGAGCTTTATTTGAGATACATGTGTCCCTTAAATATTAAGGCACTTCGAAAACTACGCCATCAAAAAGTAATATCAGTTACTGTAGGAGCAGTTGCTTTCTTCCCACTTTCCTCTTTGAATTTCTCATATCGATTTCATAGCACTAATACGGAATCATTCAACACTTTCGGAATAAACCTGAAATATTCATGGAAAATCATCGCTCTTCGACTCATCGGCTATTATTCGAGGGCTGAGTTTTCTCGGTATTTTGTTGACTCCTAAATCTTCGAGTATGGTAATTTTAAACTTTTCGCTTCTGTTTATTTTCGATTTCATCCATTTTGAATTAAGTTTCTCTGTACAATTATACTTATTGATGGTTCTCATGTAGATGCAGATTAAATCTCTTTCTAAAATTTGTTATTTGGAATGAATTTTGTAAACATACACCGTTTAATCAATTCGCTCGATAAAGTTCTTATTCTATGGTTGTTTTTCCAATATTGATTTCTATTGAAGCTTCATATGTATGATTTCTTTTTACGTTCTGAGAATATTTATATAGTTTATACGTACAGGTTGTCTGAATTTTTAATTCCACGAGTATTACACAAATTAATCCGGTGAAGAAAATGTAAAAAAAAAAAAAATCGTTGTTTTTCCTGTATACTGTAATTTATTAACTAAAATTTTTATTTGGGGATATGATGGCTCAGTAAACAAAAAGCATTATTAAATTTATACGGCGTTCTGCTATTTGGACAGAAAATGTAACAAAATAGGTGATAATAGATGTTGACCGTTATATCACATTGTATTCACATATGGGGTTGAACTTAGGGGTCAATCCAAAGGTTGAAATCTATCGCGTCACCGTTTTGTGTCCCAATAAATTTTATCTTTTGTACAAGCTGGCATTCTTTCAAATTTTTGTTCTTTTCTGTGCTTTAGTTAGTGAAGGATCATAAGTAAAATGCTGTATTAAGAAACGTGAGCATGTTACAAAATTAATAGTTCATATACACATAATTATCATCCTTTTTATTAGCTAAGATTAAAAATCTATATAATGAAAGCATTGAATAGTTATAAAAGACAGAGAGGTTGAGAATTATTCTTAGCATAGATATCAAGCGGCTTTAATTTACACACGCATTCCAGTTTATTTGCACGATCTAGCACGATCTCCTCATGTTTACATTATGGATCCGCAACTGCTAACTGACATTATGGATCCGCAACTGCTAACTGCAAGATCCATGTTTCTTTCCCATCTCATCTGTCTTCAAAAATAAAAAATAAACAAATTACGAATTTGTTACCCCTGCTTACAACCGAATCACATTCCAACGATTGATAATCTGGTAAAACCCCTGTTTTGGACGGTATTATATCTGGAAATTACTTATGCGGGGTTTGCAGATAAGGTTCCGTTGCTTTAATTTTCGCCGTCGTACATAACCAGTTCTTTAATCCTTTCATTTATGTTTTGATTTCCTCCTATTCTGATTTATTTTTTATAGTTTTTCTTCTGAACACTTAGGGTGCGTTCTTAACGAACGTGAGCGGGGCATTTGAGCGTGGCATTTGAGCGTGACATTTGAGCGTGGTACTGTAGCGAAGGAGAAATGTGTTTTTAGCTGCGAACGGGGTATTTGAGCGTGGTGTTTGAGCGTGGTATTTAATTGTTAAATTAATGGTTTTGATTTAATTTATGTACTGATTTTTATTTGACCGTTAAATCTACTTAGTGAATGTGTTTTTACCATTTAAAAAAAAATTGAAAAATGACATTAAGCATTAACAAATAGTCTTCATTAGGCATTAAGCATTAATAATGCAGTGTACAACAAAACACTAAAAATTTGGTTGAAGGTGGGACTTGATCTCTGGTCTCTCTCCAACAAGCCATGTGCACTTACCAACTAAGCTATGTTAACTTTTAATTCCAAGTGAGAACACACAGATTTTTACCTTGTGTCGGACGCGTCCGACGCCATAGGTATAATTTCCAGCTTTTGGAAATTGTGGCATTTGAATGGGGTAAATCTCGTTGGCGTCCGACGAGTCGGACGCGAATGAAAAACTCAGCGTGACATTTTTTGGCTGCGAATGCACCCTTACCCAACTGTATTTTTAGTTAGGATATTACTTAGGACAGGAGGCTCTTATTTGATTTTCATTTTCGTTTCTATATGAAAATGAACTTGGGTTTCTTCTCACTGCCCATTATCTACCTAATATTTGCCCACCTACTTACAAGAATATGTGGCACACTTATTTGATTTGCATGTTTTTTACGTCTATAGGAAAATGACTCTGGGTTTTCTTTCACTGCCAATACCTATGCAAATGTCTGCTCATCTATGTAATACAAGCGGCTGGATAATCTAACAAATTTAATGACATTAAGGTATAATTCTTTCCTGTTTTCACTTTAATTCTCTTCCCGCTATTTTTCCTTACAAATACACTACGCAGTTTATGTTGCTGTTTTGTTACTTCATGTTGGTAAGCAACGTAATCAATCAGCTCCTCTACGAACGAATCACCACCGACTCCAACGCCGGCGGCCGGCAGATCTTGAACAAAACTAGGACGGCGACGAGGAAGAAACCAGTGGAAAGCTGCAGCGGCCAGAAGAAGTTGACCAGCGTTGAAAAAGTGGTGCCACCGCCGCAGTATAATAGGAGCAAACCGACGCCACACGCTCTGAAGATGCCGTTTCCGGCGATTATTATCAAGTTTGGAGCTGGGATCGATTTGCTCTTCAAATCGGATAATTTTCAGATAATTTGTCCACCATCCCCATCTTTGATTTCTTCTGTTACTGCTTCCTATTTTGCCCGCTCCCTCTTTTGTTTGTGAACGCAACAGGTAAAGCATCAATTATGAGATTTGGACTTCTCTAGCAATAGACCCAACATGTTACTATTTGTTTATTGTTTTTTAATTGACAGAGAATTTGGTTACAATATTTCATCTGAAGAGTAAACTAGATTGGGACAAAAAGTGTCTTGAATTGCATGACATCATGTTGAGATTGTTTTGAGAGAATCGAATTGCCTTTGCATTCATTCACTGTTTGATATATATAAGTTACAAAGGAATGTTCTAGATTACAATCAAAGATTTGATATTATCAATCAAGCCTAAAGATAAGGAAATTACAATCAAAGATTTGATATTATCAATCAAGCCTAAAGATAAGGAAGGCATTAATATCTTGATTTTGATATTATCAATCAAGCCTAAAGATAAGGAAGGCATTAATATCTTCTGAAAATAAGGAAGCTAAATAATATCTCATTATTTCTTCAATATTCCTCAACACATCATCACTTCAGCCATATTGCACTGTAAGATGTTATATTGATTTGTAACTTTCTTACCGTTGAGTAATTAACTTTATTTATAGCTTATTGAATCAAGAATACCAGCCTTTCTACCATCGCTTCAGCTGTCGACTTAATTGAATATCATAACTTCCAGGTAAGTTTTTTTTTTTTCATTCCTTTGTGCTAGGTACAGCTTCCAACATTTTGTATTTGAATTCATTTGATTGTCATTTATTATGTGTTGAAAATTTCAGATTTGCAACGAGGAATCTGACGATGAGAACATGGTTCCAACCATAGAACATGGTGCGTAAATTTTTACATTCTGTTCAAAACATGCTTTGTTGTTTCAATAACCGTTTCTATTTGGGATTACCTTTTGAGTGACTCATGAATGCAATACTCCAAATATAAATGGTCAACAAATACAATTGGTGATTATTTCCAAATAAGTGAAGTTGATTACCCTTGAAAACTATGCTGACATTGTTGATTCTCTACAATGTCAAAGAAACACGGTTGAGTAGAATTTGTACCACAAGAACAAATTTTAACTAATAAATAGGTATCGTTTTTAGAATTGTACCTTCCATTTCTACAGATTTCATCCTTTCAATAAAGAGACATCTCAATGACACATATTATTGCAAAGTCTTTTGAATTTTTTTAATAGAAATACAAGGTTACTGCTTTCATGTGTAATCTTGGTTACCAACTATCGAAATTATTATACAGAAATAAGAATTTTGAGTGTTATTTTTATTTATTGATGTTTGTATAATCTGGACAAAAATAATGATGTCCATAAATCATCATTTGCATGCAAGGCTTCAATGTTGATATAATATAGTAGTCTGGATTCCTCTTTCAGTATTATATCTTCGTACATAAAACTAAAACGGAATTCTAATAGCATTTTAGTTTTATGTTCCTAAATCATTCAACTGTTATCTGGAGCTATAGAAATGAAAATAACATGAAAAAGTTGTAAGCATATATGAATGATAAGCAATCATTGTTCTATTACAAACTAGCATTTTATACAAATGAAAATAGCATGTTCTATTTCTTACCTAAATTTTATTTATGCATTTTCTATTTTCTTCATCACAATCGATCTCTAATTTCGTTTACTCTTCTTACCAATCTAGATGATTCATATACTATGCCAAAGTTAGATATTTTTGTCCTATGTTATCTATTATATGAATCCAGCATGATTTGAATTTTTGTGCCCTTCTAAGTCTAATGTCTACTCCTGATATCTGATTGATTTAGTTATAATTTCTACTCTGTTCTTTCTAATTAGCTAAATAACAATCTTTAAAAATATATCAATGTGAAATCTTGATTGAACATTAAGAATTGATTGCCGTTTAGTGTATTCACAAAATAGTTTCTTTACACTACGGTTATACATGGTATATCACTGGATATAAATGTATCATCTTTGTAGCTGTAAAATCATGATGGAAATACGATTTAAGAAACTTATGGATTTGAAACTCAACTCAAAACTCTAAATTGTACGTGTATAATGTTACATAATAGAAAATGAATTTACTAAAAGTTCAACATATCGGAAATTAAGTGCTTTTTACAAAGATAACTCTGCTGCGTTTGACAATGAATCCATTCATTCTTATGCGTTGTTGAGAATTTTTTATTTTTATTTTCCATTATTTCTAGAGGGAGGGAGGGAATAAAAATCTTTTTTTTTAAAACATGAAATGAGCGGTGTAACTGTTATCAATATAGTTGCATTGCAAGTGTTGCTCACATAAATATATCCCTTCACAATGCAATTGTTATCTATATAAGTGTGAATTTAACTGCAAAATTTGAGCTTTTAAATATGAGCACACATAGGCATGAAATACCACAATTAGCAGACAATGAACGTTCATAACATTTTATTACTCCGATTTTTTTTCAGAAGTTTCAGTATAAGAAAATCTTCTTTTGATATTTTTTGGAAGGCATATAATCTTTCGATAAGGAGTTTAAAAACAGTCAAAGTTTATATAGATGCTATTTTTCTTTATTAGTAATTTTGTGTCAACTCAGCTGGTCTTTGAAAATGCAAAATAAAATGGAAGAAGATGCATTTCTGACGCATGTTAATAAATTATCATTGTGAAAGCAGTTGGTCGCATTTATTTTACTTTATAAGACTATGGTTATTAACATAAGTTTGCGTTTCATTTTATACCTTCATAAGCTGAGCAGACTAGACAATTCTTGGTATGCTCAAATATGTTTTTCTTTATATAACTTCTGAAATATTTTGATATTTTACTGATACATAGTCCTTTATTGAACATAATGGGTTTTCAAAATAGTAAAATAACCAATCACTACAATTATAATGTTCAAGACTACCTATCTTAATGATTAATTAAATTTTGGGAACTACATAATGGAATTCTTAGTAAGCTACTGCAATTTTAAACAAATTGAGATAAACACTTGCATATTAACAAGTCTAGCAAGCAGTTGTACTAATACAGCCTTATGTTATAATTAACCACATTAAGGAATTGGTGCTACCTTATTGGAGTTTTCCTTTACAGCTAGGACATTTTATGGTTATATGTCGATTATGATACATTTCAGCCTGCCTGCTACATACGGACTATGTATGTACCAGCTAAGTTAAGCACTGAACATGTTATAAGATGTACCATTTTTTGATATATCTAGATGATATCTTTTGATACAAATTTTATTATATAGATTTTGTACTAAATACCTTCCTTTTGAAAAACAAAAAACAGTAACAAAAAATATGGGAAACCTTAAATGCAGTATGTGCTTATTCTTGCCATAAGAAACTTTTATGATTTTAATCTTTTTAGCCATCGTCATTAGTATATTTTAATATTCTCAAATTTATTTAGAAATTTTAGAAGTCAACAGACTCAAACAGTGGTGCACTACCATTTCCCACTTCAGTCTTCGAGTTATGGTGCACCGTTGCATGTTTTATTAGAAAACCAAAAAATGCCTTTGAAACTATACACCGTAATTTATTCATCCACATAAAATTTAGTTATTGATGTTATAATTTCTTCATTATTTGAATTATATGTACTCTCATTTCCTTCTTTTTGCTTCCATTCATGTCAGATTGATTTACAGTCTGTGTGCTTATTCTCTTCTCATATTGGAGATTGTTGAAGATAATAGATTCTTTTATACAATTCCAGTTGGAGCAAACTATAAATGTGATTCTTTTTTAACATCGTCATTAAAGAGGGAACTCCTTAAGTGGGTTGTTATTTATAAGTACTGGATTTTGGTCTTCATATATGTTGAAGTAACAAGGAAGAGGGGGAGGGGACGTTTTCTCAGAGTGGTTTACTATTTCAGATTCGTAGATGCGGTGCTTTATATCATTTTCTACTAAAGTCGATTTTATTGTAAAAAAATTGTGCAGGAGGCGGTGTTGATACAGGAATCTCATGAAACCAACTGTTATGCATGTCTAACTTTCCTGCCATCCTCTGGAGAACGGTTTTTTGAGTTCTTATAAAATACACATCTACGAGGAAGAATGATCCAATTTGAGTTAATCTGAATGGTGGTATTGTGGTTAGAGAGGGTCAGCTAGCTATAACAGCGAAGTGAAAGTCTACGGTTCATGACTGAGGTGACCATAACAAGACATTCGGTCATGGCAAAAGTTAGAAGATAATGATTGTTGGATAAGATGACAAACATAATAGATCTTTTTATGTAAGAGCAGAGAATGAGATGTATGATTCATAAAACGCAATATAAACCTGCTCTTTAAGGGAAAAAAATTATTCACCACAGAGGCTGGATTTGGTTAAGTTGGCAACGCTATTCATGTGTTTACCGCAGAGACCCCTGGGCAGTTGATAAAGCATTGTGCTGTGGTATTTGTAGAAGGTTTATGTTATTGATTATAAGTTTATTAAACATGTTTGTGTTGTTATCATACATTTTTTAATGTTTGTTTATCTATTTAAAACTAAGATATGTAAGTCAGCCACTAAGATTTACTATAGTGGGATGTTCTATGTTTTTGTACTCCCTCTGATGAAATATTTAATAAAACTGAACGATTTAATTTCCACCTAAATTTTGCATAATGAAGAAGCTTCAGACTCTACTTAGCCGTCAACTTTAAACTTTTTCTTTATTATGATGGGTTGAGAAACCTATGTTCTTGCTGTTTGTTGCATATAACGGGAAGCCCACTTGGAATGCTTCTGTTGTTCATTTTGAGTAGGTTCAAAAGGATGTAGAAAAATTAAAACAAGTAATTTATTATGGGGTGTGTAACAAAATTTGTAATGTTACCCATGTTCTGTTAATCTGTTGGCATAAAAGAACAAACACAATACATATGGAAATACTCCATCTCACAATACGTATAAGGAAAGAACAAACACAAAATTTATAAAAAATGACCGTGCACATTTTGTCATTCCAGTCTATTAATATCGCTAATGCCCGTATGCGTAGCACGGGCCACACACTTGTTCACTATAGAATATTGGACAGTTCAACATAGAACTTACTGAATAACAAATATAGTGTTAGAAGAGGTTTCTATAATAAACATAGATGAAGAAAGTTTACATATGTATAGGTATATATCTATATATTAGTAAATATATATTCCTTAGTTAAGCGGCCTGTTTTAAATAGGGCAGGTTGTTATAAAAGGAAAAATATCGAAACTACTTTAAGTTAAAATCATGATGTAAATATGGTTATATATTTTAATTATATGCGTAATATAGTAGATCAAGAACTGATGTCTGCATAGAGTTTGATTCGTGTAAATATAGTTGAGTCAATCGATGGTTTATGTCAGTAACTCAACATAAGTATCGAGCTTAAATAAATTTAATTCAAAATGAATTGATTTATTTAAAAGTAAATTTTATACTAGACATTGTTTAAATATAATCGAACGTAAAATTAGTTGTAAACTGTACTAACGTGTAAACAATGATATGTAAATACAGCAAATACTGAATTAAATGTTCAACCAATTGGTTGATTAATTAAGTCGTTATAATTAGTGAATCGTAATTATATATTTATTTAACATCTGTCAGTGGAATTAAAACATCATTCCACTATGTATTGACTGAATTGTTTAAATCACCCTGTTAGCAGAAATAAACACCGTTCTGCTATTTATTAGTTTCATATATTTTATCAGCAATTATATGTGCTGAGATGTTATGTTATCACTAGACAATATTGTATTTACATGCTTGTTTGTGTATATTAGATTAACAAATCAAATGTCGTCTGTTATAAGAACTAATATAGGCCACAGGAACCGCTGAATTATAATTTCTATAAAGGAATTCAGAAATAAACACCAAGTTAATGTTCGAATAAAAGATTATTTTATGACTTAGCAGACCCAATGGCGTTAAACATGTCTATTTTATTTTATATTTGATAGTTAACTCACCGACTATCAAATCAAGACCTTTTCATTATCGTTTTCGAAGAGACCGGAATCTAAATTCCACTTCGATTCGATATACGTTATGAGTCAGAGATTTTATTGAAGTCCATTGAAGACGGAGTATTGCAAGGGCTGTTCTGTTTACAGGATAGTGCCTTCGGTTTGTCCAATCCCAGGACAACTTGTATGGATGAATGTCTGACAGAGTATTTACAAAGGGATCGCGTACGTTGATTTCTTCAAACGTACCAAGTTGGTGGCATAGAAGGGAAACTTCTTTAGCTTAACAAGTAGAGTATTTTTGTGGACGTCAATTAGCGATATCTGGCGGATCTGACGATGTGGCATTCCAAGTAAATGGTGGCCAGATGTTCTAAAAGAAGAATTATAACTTCAAGCCTCATCAACCGGGAAATAACAAAAATCGGGCAGGCAACATGGCTATGTGGGCCGCTCCCATTAGGGTGTATTGTCATCATCTAGAGAATATTCGTTTTGTTACTTCTTTTCATTTCTGTATCACCCGGGAAACGGTAGCTGCGCAGCCGTACGGTGGCAATATATTCGATACACTCAAGGGAAATGAGTGGTCGGTCATGTGTGGCCGGGTTGCAAGACGTTCTTGTTGAACCCAGTATATTCCTCTCTAGAGATACACTATCGGCAGGTGGTTCCATACCTTGTCATAGTCGGAATCAATTATCCAATAAGCGCTTGCGGTTTTGTTTGTATACTATATATGTAGAGCGTGAGATGCAAGCGTTCTGCTAGATTGATATTTATTTGTATTTAGACATTATCATAATATCAGAAGAATATCGTTTTCAAAATGTTTTGGGTTATCGTAAGGTAAAAACCATCCATGTTTATGTGTGGATCGGTCTTACGATTATCTTTTCTTTCAAAATGTTTTTGAAAGTTAAACAAGTGTTTTGGATTCTCATAAAGGAAAAACCCGTTCCGTTTTTACGGCGTGGTCTTATGAGATATCTTTTACCAGAATCAGTTGTTTTAAAATCGTTTACTCATACCAGTCCCATGACTGACTTAGAGTTTATTCTTCTTGTTTTTCCTAAACTCTTGGGTGCCCAAATTTGTACGGGCAGTCAAGTAGTTCAGGATTTTACAGATTTATTTGGAGGAGCTTGAAGCAGGAGGCTTCAACGTTAGATATTTAGAGTTTATTTCCGCTGTATTGTGTATGTGATGTACTCTGATAATGTATGTAAGTTCAAATCCAGTTTGTATTTCAAAAGTGATTAGATATATTATATTTTGTTCCGCTGCGATTGTGAGATTCTGTGGTGTTGTTCAGTTCAATCTTCTATCTACTTTCTTCTGTTCTAATTTTCTTTCTTTCTATTTCTCATCCTCTAACTTCTTTCTATTAATGATTCATATTTTCGTGCAATTTGGGTTGGACGTGAGTTGTATTCAGTCAATTCAAATGGTACGGATTTACGGGTCGTTACATTGATATTTATTTATCAAATTCTATTATATACTGTGATAACACCAGTGCTATAAATTTATCTAAAAATCCTGTGAACCACTCTCGAACCAAACACATTGAAATCAGTCATCATTTTCTAAGAGACAATATCGAAAAGGGAAATATATGTCTCGAGTATGTCCAAATTGATAATCAACTAGAGGACATTTTTACTAAGCCTCTACTTGAGTCTAATTTCATAAAGTTACGTAGAGAGCTTGGTCTTATCTCCCGAAAAGAACTCGACAATTAGTTTTGTCACTAATGTCATATTTCACTCATTTATATTAGGTAGTTCTTTTCACTTTTTTACTCAAACATATATTAGCTATTATTAGCTATTGTTAATTTGAGTAAATTGATTATGAGCCTTTGATTATTCCTACGGCCAAGTAATTCTGAATCTTCTTAGCCTCAACTATATATACAGACCTTAGGCTATATATATACAGAAAATTCTATATAAACTTGGCATAAATTCCCATATTATCTCTCCCAAGCTGATCTTAAATTCTACATAGTTCATATATTTTGTTATCTACTATAAACATGGCACACATATGTGAAAAATGCGATCAATATTCCTATATCTCTATCACTAGTTCTGAGACGGGAGATCATTCCTCTTCGATAACACCCACTCCCGATCACAAATCAGGATATCACAAAAGCAATCGTACCCCCGGCACTACGCCAACTTCAAAACGATCAAAGAAAGTTTTGTTTTGCTCACCTCATATCAAAGAAAAGATCGATGAAATCCACCATTACCAGAAACAGCAGATGAATCTTCAAAGGGAAATGTATTACATGACCTCAAGTCGACTATCTTTTCTAGAACAAATGGCAATGTTCTTTTGTGGCTCAAAGAAACACAACGTACACGAGCCTATGCCAAACTTGCCTTCATCTTCTAGGAGCCCGAATTCATGGAATAGAAACTATAATAGGAACGAAGGAGCAAAAGAAAATCGGTCACCATGGAAACCACGTATTGACGATGTCAACGAAGATTCTACCAAATCGTCAACTTCACATTAGAATTATATCGTGGTTCTATTCTTTTTGTATCACTCATGTACTAATATATATATATATATATATATATATTGAGTAATTTCTATGTCATATGGACCGTTAAATATCAGAAATGGAGCAAAAACTAGGAAAAACAGCCCAGAAACCAACCAGTCGACAGGCCAAATTTCAATTGGTCGACTGTTTTAGCTTCTGTTCAAAAACGGTCGAGCGGTGAAAAATTAGCTGTCGACCGGGGTCGGGTTTTTCTATTTTTAATACACGTATACAACCATTTCTTCCTTCCACTTCTTCACTTCTACTCCAACCGTTCCTTATTTCAAAAACTCCAAAACCCTAGAATTCATTTTTTTTTTAATTTTCAACAATTTCAAACAAATGGCTTCTCCTTAGAAGAAATCAAAAAAAGCTTCAACTTTTGAATCCCAACCAATTAATCTTTCAATCAAGAAGTGGCTAGTTGATCATATTGCTGTTAAAAGATGGAATGATATGAAAGACTTCACAATTCATCCGGGTTCGTTCATTAAGTTCTCCGAATTCTCCAGTTATCGCGTTCTTAACTTAGCAAGGAATTCACATATTGAATCCCTAATTGACTTTGATCAAAATAATGTAGAAATAAACAATATTATGATCAAATTATTCAACGCTAACTTGAATTTGGAGAAGTACAAGCCTGAAAATCCTGTACAATGTCTTTGGTCCATAGTCTGTGGCAAGGAAGTGTTTTTCTCGTGTGATAGAATTGCAAGTATTCTTGGAGTTCCCTTTATAGGTGAAAAATTCTCGAGAAACTTTTGCAACATCCATATCCGTGATCGTGTTAGCCTGAATTCATTGAAGACGATATGGATAGCACAAAATCCAAAGGCTTACGACCCACTGCGAGGATTATTCATCACACTCTCTACTACCACGACTAGGTAATTTTGATGCCGTTTATAAAGAGAACTTCAGGGCATTATATGTAATATACGGGGATATTCGTATCAATTGGATCGGTATGATTTTTGATGAGATCTTGCAAGTAAACGACTGCACTAGGCCACATTTGTTTTATAATGAATATATCATGCGCCTACTGCTTGATTGTGAAATCACACCACCCAAGTCTTCTGTTCCAAGGCCTAAAGTATTCAACGCAGCTACAATTAATCGGATGAAGCTCCCAGATCCGTACTTCACTAGTATGCCTTTTGAACAATGGAAAGAACATAGATAACAACGAACTTCCAGACGATCATCCAAGCCACGACTTGAGGAAGTCAAACTTCTAGGTTCGTCTTCCTCGACAAAGGAAACGCTTGACACCATTGCTCGCAAACAATTTCTACTCGAAGCAAGACTTAAGCGTATGGATACAAAAATCGACAAACGCTTCAACAAGATTAGGTCTTTCTTCGGAACATTATGGGAAGCAATGTCGTGTGGTGCATCATCGTCCATGCAACCTCAAGACCCCGGCAAACGTCCAGCTCCTCCTACTTTCTCTTGGACATCATCGGAGGAGGGTACAAACTCAGGAACTAGTGGTGGACGTGGTCGCGGAAAAACCCAAGTTGTTGAAGAGGAAGAAGAGGAAGATGATACGGAGTCGCAATCCGAGTCTTCTTAGTTTACTTCTTAGTATTTCTCTTGCTACGTACTTATAACTACCTTTTGCTTTAAGACTTGATCCGACACTTGTATCTAAATGGTGTCGTGTTTTATTCGTACTAGACTTTTGTGTGTATGACGTTATTTTGTGAATCTTATGATCTATGGTACTCATTTCTGTTGCTTAAATGTCCTAATAGTATCATTATATCTTCACTTATTTATTTACTTACTTACTCCTTTTTGTTGATGACAAAGGGGGAGAGATTGGTACTAATAGTGTTTATGCAGGAATATATAGTTCATATTGATATACAGGCACAATCTCAGGGGTAGATCATATAAAGGGGGAGATTCAGAACTATATTGTCATCAATTAAAAAGGAGGAGAATGTTGAGTCAAGAGTTTATGGAGTTTTGATTTCAGATAAAGACATAAGCCATGATCGACAAAAAGAAGATGTTTATTGGTTTGAAGAGGCACAAAGAGCTACATATGGTATTATATATTAGAGGTTGATTATTTGGTGTTTTAGTAGTGTTGCTTATGTTAAAATCTATCCTCAAATAATCACACACCTCTAAATTATCGATATATACACGAATATATATATATATATATATATATATATATACATACATACATACATATATATATATGCACATTGATTGTGCAAACTGGGTGAAACCGGTCAACCGCCCATGATTTGACTTGTCGACCGTTTCTACCCAGAATGCACAATAAACGTGTACATATGAATATAACGTATATATATTCAAATTCCTGTCTATCGGTTCTTTTTGACCTGTCAACCGTTTTCTTCCAGAAAGCAACCTTTCGAAAAGACACTTTCTTTCACCAATGGTTGCATCTTCTTCTCTTCACCAATAATCATGGCTATTGTTTGTTACTTTTCACAAAGGGTTACAACTATTTATTCTCTATATAAACACCATGAGATCATCAATCCATTCAACTAATCTTTGACTTGTTACTATCTCTATTCTCTTGATCTCAATTCTATATTCTCAAGCGCTCAAATTGCTCATATTAAATTATATATCGTTTGAATCCTAGAATCTATTCAATATTCTTTTGATTCAATACGATATCCACTTCCAAATCTTCATATACACAAATATTCTATTTGAGGATAAGATTATAGGAAGGGTGTACTACAAGTGACAAATTCGTGTTATCAAGAATACATATTATATACAACAATAGTATTCATCTTAGTTGAAGTCCTCGGTGTTGTAAGAGGCACATGTTGAAGTCCTTGGTGTTGTTTGAGGCGTGAAATCCCGTTCTACTGCTCGGGTGTTGTAAACCTGTTTCCTCCGGGTGAAGTGAGGTTGTTGTTAGTGAAAATCCAGATAGAAGTCTAGGACTAGACGTAGGATGGTGCTCCGAACCAGTATAAAAATCCTGGGGTGATTTTTCTATTTTACTGCATTTACTGTTAGATATCTGTGATTAGCTGATATGTATATCATCTTATATTTTCCTTTATAGCTGTTGTATATTTGTGTGTTATACACCATATTACACGATCCGTGTGTACTGCATTAGTACGCAATCCGCACTTTTCAATACAAACATTCACATCCATCCAAATCGATTCTAAACCAATTTATTCACTTTTATAAGCCATGCATATCTTAATTTTAGTGAGAATCCATCCATTTTACTTAACTTAAACTTAAGTTGAATTTCAATCATTTGAGTCTCTTTTATCATCCAATCTTTTTAACTAACGCAAGTTAAATTTTAATTCAAAATTCAAATTTCTGGCTTTTTGTTTCTGTCTCTTACATATTACTACAAATCTATGCAAATAATATAACCATTCGTAAATTCAAAACATTTGAATTTTGAGAACTTATTCTTCTTAAACAAGTTTTCTTTGGAAATTTTATTATGGTAGCAATCCATCATTCAGAAACTCGAAAATGAATGCTGATGATGCGACCGTCATCATTCAAAACTATTTTCTAGCTACTGAAGTGATTTCAATGCTTTATCACTTTCAAAATCCATATAAAATGATGCTTATACAAAAATACCTTCGAAGTATAGTTATACTTCTTTATAATACTCTAGAAAATATATTCCAAACATCCAGGATTTAAATTCCAACTTCTGGTTTGAATCCAATTTCAATTCATTTGAATATTCTATTCTATACAAAAATTTTTTGGTTATATATAACCATCTCAATATTATAATCTCATTTGATTACAATAGTAACAACCAATCATACTAAATTTTTTAGGTAATTATCCCTTTATATCAAAATATAGTTCTAGGTAAAATTAATTTATTTACCCACTTTGAAACAATATCATGTCGATTTACCTCGTTCAAGTGTTTATAAATCCCTATCGACCACGTCAGCTAAACGCGTCGATGTGGAATTCATATACCACTCAACAGATCAATCAATACAATATACAACAAATTTTATAATACTAACAAGTACTCGAGGTTGTCCTCTTATCTCCTCCTTATCTTTCGCGGATGACAGTATCATTTTTACCAATGGTAACCGTCGTTTCGTCCGTCATCTTCTGAGCCTCATTCAGCAGTACGAGAGGTCCTCGAGACAACTCGTTAATTCTGCTAAAAGTTGTTTCGTCCCTGAGTCTGACTTGTCCCCGGTAAGGTCATGGATTGAAACCTTCACTGGGTTCCAAGCCGCCTCCTTCCCTTTACCTTACCTTGGTATTATGCTATATCGCGGAAGGAAGCTTAATGCCTTATTTGATCCTCTGACGGACAAAGTTAGGGGTAAGATTATTAGGTGGAAGGCGACTCTCCTCTCTCAAGCTGGGAGATTGACTCTTATCAAGTCTGTCCTGGACTACCTTGGTTCGCATGTCTTTGCAGCCATGACCCCTACTTCTTCTTTCTTTCGTGCTTATCGGTCCTTGGCTTCATCTTTTTTCTGGGGTAATCGGAATAACGCCAATCGTCATCACTGGATTTCGTAGGATGTCGTGCGTCATCCCAAAAACGAAGGAGGTCTAGGCCTTCGAAATCCTAAGAATCTTTGCACTGCCTTTGCTTGCAAGTTATGGGCTCGTTTGGAGCAAACGATTCGCTATGGGGGACGTTTCTCCACGCCAAGTACCATAAACTTTTGATCACGAATTACACCGATGTCCCGTCTTACACTAGTGAGACATGGAAACTGATGCAATCCGTGAAGCTTTTGTTCAACTCTCATGGTGGTGGGTCTGTATGGGATGGCAGTCCCTTCTCGATCAAGGTAGCGTGGAGTGCGGTGAGGAGTCCAACTCCAAAGTTACATCTTTTCTCTTTCATATGGTATGTTCGGCTTCCTCCAAAAGTTTATTTGTTTATGTGGCGAATTCTTCACGAAGGGTTACCGCTAAACAAGAATCTCCAAAGGATCCGCATTCCATTCGTGTCCCGCTGCAAGTGTTGTCGAGCCGGTGACTTGGAGTCTAGTGCTCACTTGTTTCTCTTCAGCTCTTGTGCCAGATCGATCTAGAATTACTTCGGAAATTTAGTTGATCTCCGAAGAAATGCGTCATCTCTTTCTGATTTACTACGTACTTGGTGGGAAGCATCTCAGGCAAGTTTATCTGTCTATTCTTTTCCACCTACTTCCTTGTCTTATCTACTGACATATTTGGTGCTTGCGGAATAAGGACATCTTTGACGAGTCTCCAATGGATCCTCCCACTACCATTCGAAGGATAAGGAAAGCCATATTCCTTGATTTTCGTGGTAGATCTTTTAGGGGATCGTTGGGCACCCGCTCACGGCAATTGTCTCGGATTTTCGACATTACTTCAGATTCGCCTGCTACTCGTGCGGGTATTGGTTGACTGTTGGTGTGTGGTTTCTGTCACCATACACCTCTCCCCCACCCCCCTTTTTAGTGACTTATTCTGTTTTCCAGTCGCACAGGATCTGGATTACATGTTGTATGGACTGGGCTAGGTTGTAGGAGCGGGAGCTATTGCTTCGAGCTTGCTGGATTGGACTGACGTTTTTTCAGGATGGGATGTGGCTCTTTGTGTTCTGGGTCCCTATGGTTGCTGGATTTTGGCAGCTCCCTTCTGCTTTTCATCGCAGTGACTGGTGGCCTTCCGCTTTTATCTGAGTCGTCTTGGTTCAGAGCGTCTTGCAGCTCACTCTAGAGGCTGTTACCGTCAGCTAGTTTTCTTCTTCTGTTTTTTCTGATTTATGGTACATAATTTGTAGTAGTCTATAAACTACAAATCTGCTTTTGTTCGCCACTGGAGAAAGGTTATTTTTCTCCCTTTTGGTATGTGTGTATATATATATATATCCTTTTTGAAAAAAAAAGAAGTCAAATAACTAAAACAAAATTTGCAGTTAATGGAGTTCTAATTGCTAGTTAAATATGTTGGGGACCCTATCTTTGGACTACCTACATTATTCAGGGTGTAATAGCCTGTGTCAAAAGTTCATGAAAAAAAATTGATACTTAGGACAGTAAGTTATTATCTATATGGCAGGGAGATTAGAATGTCCCAGAGGCAATTATTTAACTATGTAGAAAAAACTTTGTTGATAATTGATAATGTTATCAATGATTTTTTTTAAAGTTATTTATGTAATTGAGATAGGAGCAACATAGCAACATGACAATCCCAAATGCAATATGTACTTATAAAAGCTTGAGCCTAAATTAATTGAACATTTGCTTGAAAGAAATGCAACACAAACCAATCTGTGATATCTGATATAACCTGCAATTTTATACTATACTCATGTTAACTATGCTTACTTACAAGAAATATAAATAATTATAATTAATGGCTTCTCGTGTTGGCTATGCTTGCTTAAGAGAATTGCAACACCCCGTACCCCTTAGCATTCCCAAAATAGGAATACCAAGGTTTGAAGGGGGTTGTAGGTAAAACTGAAAACAATTCATAAAAACCAAGCATACAAGATATGTAAAAATATAAAATATTACACAACAGAAAATATTGGACATAAATTATTTCATTTCAGAAAACACTGTCAAACCATCACTACATGTCTCAAAGAACTAAATACAAAATACATATTCTCACCAATATCAGAGTGAAAGTATAATAATATCCTTTTAAAATGTAACAGAAATCCAAGAGATGGTCCAAGTCAGAACTGGATTCTAATTGATGATCCAAGAAGAAAACAACGATGGTCCAAGCCAGACCTGTAAACCTAAAGGAGGAAATGGAGAAAGAGGAGTGTGTCAGAATTTTTAGTCTGGTGAGTGAGTCAATCACTAGCATATTAGATAGAGAAAGAGTTGGACTTGATAGAGTGAACCAATTGTTATAGCTATAACCTTCTATTCAAAATGGCTTCAGGGCATAAACTAAACTTTCATGATAGAAGAATATGCTATAGGCTACAGGTGTACTAATTGTTATAGCATGCATGATAGAAGAAATGCGTGCCATTCAGATTTTCTAGTGTTAACTATGCTTTTCTACGGGAACTTGGCTGTAATCAACATATGATTATTAATGGTTTCCAAATGAAAATAAATGGATTGAGTCAAATTTCAACATTCACATAAGAAAACGGATTGTAATGAGAGTTAAACTGGTAAGAATTCTCTGTATGCCACTATTAGTTATCAAGTGCATCTTTGTTTCCAAGAAAAAAATTAATGCTGTTAAAATTGCAGTTTTAGGCAAAAAAATTATTACTCAAGATAAGCAACTAATATATTTATCGCTGTCAAAATTTCTTTTTTTAACCATACAGCAATAACAAAGAAAACCAAGAACATACTTGAGCGAAAACTGATCCTTATTCTTTAATTATAATTTATTTATATGCTTTGGCCTCCGTAGTAGAAAGGAATGTGCTCTGAACATTTCTGCTAAACCAGATAGCATGGATCCTACTGTAGGAAGGGACGTGCCATAAACATTTTTGCCAACTATGTAGCATGGATCCAAATTATAGGAACAAAAACGGGCCAACATGATATGATTTAATTCTCCAAATAACATATAAACTACAACATTTGGGTAGCATAATATATCATATCTTTGATCTAGATAGGGTATAGTATGATATGCGATGTCGAATAGAAGAGACCTATAGCTCGTGGAAACGGACTTATCTTTTCTAGTTATTTTTCTATTATTGTATCTTCTCGTATGATATGATAACATCTTGAATTTCATAAAGAAGGGCTTTGTATAATTTATTTATATTTTATTTATTACATTGTTTTTTTGGATGTTGGTTTATTTATGAAATAATAGTTGGATGAAATGTTGTACAAACTCTCCAATGAATTCATTGGTTTGTATCTTAATGCATATGAAACTGAGTGTAACTGGTCACGTTTTGAGATAAATTACTAATATTTTTAACATTGCTTTAAAGAGGAATTATAATGAAAAAGATTAAAACTTAGTACATAGCGGGGAGTAATTTCTTAACTAATTGTGAATTTATAATCTTAAATGTATGTGTATCAAGCAGAATATTTATGGCTAACGATGTCGCGCGTCCTTGTGGAAACTTTAATTAAAATTGACAGTTCCTGTGCAGACTTTTTTAGGTAGGTAAACCCCACAATATTGCATGGGATAAATTATGTAGACCCGAAAAGGGAGGAGATAGGCCTTAAAAAACTTTGCGGAGCTGAGAACTACTGCTTGTTTGAAATAAAATGAAAACTATATTTTAAAACAGACTATAGTCAAAGTGGAAGATAAATAATTATTGTCATCATTCAAACTTTTAGCAACTATCATACAAAAATAATGTCTTGTAAAATGAAGAAAATGATCAGTCTTAGATCAACTAGTTTGAAACGTATAAAAAGAGTTATACTTAATGGTACTAACACTCTAATTTAGACCGACTCATGGATTAATTGCAATAGTCATGTCAAACTTTTGAGATTAACAGGTACCACCTTGATTTGGATTATTTTTAAACAATTTCAAAACATGTGCCCGTTAATCAGCAGTAGTCACCTGTCTGCAGTACCCATGGATTAAACTTGATAGTGTATTTCTTAGTTAAAATGATATATCGATCTACAATTTCAAATATCATAAAAATGCAATGCAAAATTTAATTAGCATGATACATATACAATGTTATATTCATTTTTTGTAGTTTAAAAAAATGCAAAAGTAAACTAATATACAGTGTTTTGTTTTGTTTAGTTAGGCTGTAACAAGTCACTATCAATAACAACATTGCAACAACTATGAATTTATAATTTAAGAATAATAAGAAGGTTGAATGATTTGTCGTTGTAGGAAAAACCAATGGCTTTGCGTTCCTGCGCGGCACCGACAGTATTGTTTTCCAATAATTGAACACTGTGCCTATATGTGATGAAGCATATACGCGTTCATTCTAGCGGCCCATTACCAGTAAACTTTTCCATTTTTATTTCATTCAGAGGTTCAAGGTCCGAAGCTCGGTTGCAACGGGAATTGCATGTATACCGCCCCTTTATCTGATAAAGTTATAGTAAGAAAACCAGCATTAATCGTGTTAATGTTTCATTATGTGAGACATATATGGGCACATATTCCAAGGAACATTGAACTAATACAAGTATATGATCCTTAGGAAGAATATACGAATAATTTCTCTGTCGCGAGGCAAAACTTGACGCATTAGAATTTTATTAGTCCATGCTAAAGTTCAAAATGGTTTCGTTAGAAAATGGTACTCTTGAAAAAAAAAGCAAGTGTTTTTAAATTGTTTGTCATGGAGTGAAAGCCAAAGTCACTGTTAATATACATAGCAATGCCAAACTTAGAAGGGAATAAAAACTGTAGCGGTGGCGTCATGATGGACGATTGTTTGGGAATCGGCGAGATGACAACAGCTTGGGATAAGGTAGGATGGCGAATATGGTTGATCGGGACTGTGACGTGCTAGTGGGTCAGGAGATGATGGCGGTGGTTGGCCAAGACGACAACATTGCACTGGATTAGAAGGCGACAACATGATTGGTTGACATGGATCAGGAGATGATGATCAAAATCGAGGTGCAATAGGCAACTGATCGATATTTTATTTTTTTTACAGTTAATAGTCAAAATTTCCATATAGAACTAGCGGTGTTTGTAAGTGAAAACATACATTGCACCATATGTGCTTAATGTTGTTCGTAACAATGCAAATATAGTACGAACCCGATAGTAATCAATAAATTGTCACTATCGAATTGTCACGTCAAGAAGCGTTACTAGTTTGAAACAGAGTCAAAAACAGCAACGACTAAAAGCGTGACCAGTTCTGCAAAAGTATAAAACTGTTGCAAAACAAAGATTAAAGAGGAGTACCTATCAGAAACGTCTGAGTCCAGAATAAATATGTTTCCTTGAAACAGTATTGCTCCCTCTACGGCGCTGAAGGTTATCGAGCAACTGTCTCCCAAGATAAAACGGACTGATCTCTGCAAATTGAAGCGCTTTCAAGTGCAGAGCAACAATAAACGCAAGAGAGTAATTTTCAGAATAGTTTTACAGAGAAGAGAGTACATAATTTTCTAGTGATTTTCTTTGTTCTGTCATGAAGCCTTTATATAGTGGCCAGGGGGTGCTATCCGGGCAGATGCAACTGTTCGTACGGGCGCGGGTGCGTCGGCTGGGCGGAGTCTAAAAGGAAACGGGCGCACCTGTTCGCTGTGCAAGCGAACAGACACATCCGCTCCATTCAAAACAAATCTGTTTAACCGCAACAGGCCCAAGCGGGTTAGCGGCCCATGGAAATCAGGAGACACCAAGAGCCCCAAGGCCCAAGGCCCTATCTTTGACATTTTAATATTTATTATGAAGGCCTAATGCCTACATAGCCCCATTCACTCAATGCTTCATATGCTTATTTCTTTTGTTTTGAAATAGCATATTGGGCTTTGGTATATATGGAGATATACTCACAAATCACACACAATGTGGGACTTATATTTCTCCAATACCACTCAACCTCTTCTTCCTAATCTTCTCATTTATTTCCAACAATCCCCCACATGAATGAGAGATTTCTTTTTGTTCTTAAATTTTGTGAAACATTTAATGTATCGGTAAAAGTAGCACAATGGCCTTGAACTTTTCCTAGTGTTTATCGTTATAACCTACTGGAGAATCAATGGACTACATTGTCTTTGAACTGTAAGCCTTTTGTGTAAGTCTATAAAGATTACACACGCTAACTGTTTCTTAACCCCTTGGTTCTCTGTTTGTGTTCGTTTTTGCCATGAACACCTACTTGGTCTCATGAGTGTTTAAAGAATTCGACCTTACAATTCTTTTTGAAGCGGCGCCTTCACACTCACGTAGGTGATTCTATAAAGAGTATCCCGTAATACTCCACTTGGGTCTTTTATAACACCACAGTATAGACATCATTAAAAGCTAAGCTTATCCTATTCTCCGACAGGTAGTGCACTGACTTATCATAGGAATGGTTTGTATTTTAATAGTGCCATTAAGTTTATCTTTAAACTTAGTTGTCCCTTTGAACCTAGATCATGGGATCTCCAGTCGACTAGGTGGGGTTTCCGTTTAGAAAAACTATTAGATCATAGGTCTTTAACCCATTCCCATCGATAAGGTTTGAACTTTCTCTCTAGGAAAGCCTTTAGTTAGTGGATCCGCAATGTTATCCTTTGACCTTACATAGTCTATAGTGATAATTCCATTAGAGAGAAGTTGTCTTATGGTTTTATGTCTACGACGAATATGTCTAGATTTACCATTATACAATGTACTATTCTCCCTTCATATAGCAGATTGACTATCACAATGTATACATATTGGAGGTATTGGTTTTTCCCAATTTGGAACGTCCTCTAAAAATCCCCTAAGCCAATCTGCTTCTTCTACGGCTTTATCTAGAGCAATGAACTCAGATTCCATTGTTGACCTTTCTATGCAAGTCTGTTTGGATGATTTCCACGAAATTGCTCCATTTCCTAATGTAAACACATATCCACTTGTGGATTTTGTGTCATTGGAGCCCGTTATCCAATTAGCATCACTATATCCTTCTATTACTGAAGGATACTTATCATATTGAAACACATAGTTTTGTGTATACTTTAGATATCCTAGGACTCTGATTATTGCTTTCCAATGATTTTTACCAGGATTGCTGGTATGTCTACTTAGCTTGCTTACAGCGTACGCAATATCAGGCTTAGTGCAATTCATGACATACATAATACTTCCCAGTATACGAGAGTATTCAAGCTGATATATACCATCACCAGTATTCTTTACCCAATTTTGGTTCATATCTACTGGTGATTTTGCAGTAGTTATATTATACTGCTTGAATTTTTCAAGAACTTTAGCAATGTAATGTGACTGAGATAACGCATATCCCTGTGGTATCCTTATAATTTTTACACCCAAAATTACATCGGCCACTCCTAGGTCCTTCATATCAAATCTAGAGGATAACATGTCCTTCGTAGATTTTATTATGACCTTATTATTTCTTAGGATCAGTAAATCATCAACGTAGAGACAAACAATGACATATCCAGCATCTATACATTTTATATAGACGCATTTATCTGATTCGTTTATTTTGAATCCATTTGATAACATTGTTTCATCAAATTTCTCATGCCATTGTTTTGGTGCTTGTTTAAGGCCATAAAAATATTTTACTAATTTGCACACCTTATTTTCATTTCCTGGGCTTAGAAACCCTTTTGGTTGCTGCATATATATTTCTTCTTCCAGTTCACCATTCAAAAATGCAGTTTTCACATCCATTTGGTGTATTTCCAAATTCAATATAGATGCGATGGCAATAAGCATCCTAATTGATGTTATTTTGGTAACCGGAGAGTATGTATCAAAGTAATCCAGATCTTCCTTCTGTCTGAATCCTTTTATTACAAGTCGTGCTTTATACTTGTCTATTGAGCCGTCAGCCTTTAGTTTCTTCTTAAATATCCATTTATATCCTAGTGGTTTTGATCCTTTAGGGAGATCCACTAGTTCCCACGTATGGTATTGTAGAATGGATTCTATTTCACTATTGACGGCTTCTTTCCAATAAGGAGCATAGGGAGATGACATTGGTTGTTGGTAAGTTAGAGGTTCATTTTCTATCATATATGCATAGAAATCAGGTCCAAAGGATTTAGAGGTCCTTTGTCGCTTGCTCCTTCTCGGTTCCTCTATCTTAGTTTCATCATTCATTTTTCTTTGATCAGCATTATCCTCGGGAGTATCTAGATCTCTTGGCCTCTTTTGAACACTAGTTTCAATAGAGGTTTTTAGAGGATAGATGTGTTCAAAGAATCTTGCATTTCAAGACTCGATAATGGTGTTTTCATGAATGTCATCAATTTCAGATTTGTACACCAAAAATCGATATGCACTACTATTATGAGCATATCCGATGAATATGCAATCTATAGTCTTTGGTCCTATTTTGACCTTTTTCGGTTTTGGAATTTCAACTTTGGCAAGACACCCCCATACTTTTAAGTATTTGTAGGATGGTGGTCTATTTTCCAAAGTTCATGGGGAGTCTTAGACGTTTTCTTTTGTGGTATTTTATTTAAAATATGATTTGCCGAAAGAATAGCTTCTCCCCAAAAATTATCTGGCAAGACAAAGCTTATTAATAAGGCATTCATCATTTCTTTAAGAGTTCTATTTTTCCGTTCGGCTATATCGTTGGATTGAGGTGAATAAGGAGCTGTAGTTTGGTGTATTATACCATGCTCAACACAGAATTCCTCAAATGGAAACTCATAATCTCCTCCTCTATCACTTCTTAAAGATTTATTTTTTCTGTTGATTTGATTCTTAACTTCAGCTTTATACGGTTTAAACATATCGAATGCCTCGTCCTTACTTCTAAGGAGATATACATAACAGTATCTTGTACAATCATCAATGAAAGTGATGAAGTGCCTTTTTCCTCCTCTAGTTTGGCACATTTTCAAGTCGCATACATCAGTATGTATTAAGTCTAGAGGTTCGGTTTCTCTTTCAACATGAATGAAATGAGGTTCTTGTCAATTTGGCTTCAGCACAAATTTGACATTTGTAATTTGAATCAATTCTACACTTAGGTATGAATTCTAAATTGATCAGTTTTTGTAAAGTATCAAAATTCACATGACCTAGTCTAGAATCCCATAGATTAGGAGAGTCAACCATATAAGCAGAAGATTCAATTTTATTCATATCATTGTTTGGTACAACAGTGGTTACATTAGCCTTAAATAGGCCATCACATACATAACCCTTTCCTATGTACACTCCATTTTTAGACAACATAAATTTTTCAGCCACAAATGTTTGTTTGATGCCATGCTTGCTGAGCAACGATCCTGAAATTAGATTCTTGCGAATTTCTGGAACATGGAGAACATCATTTAGAGTGAGTTCTTTTCCAGAAGTCAATTTCAGCACAATCTTTCCCTTGCCTTCGACCTTTGATGTGGATGAGTTACCCATAAACAGTTGTTCTTCATTAGTAGCACTTTTGTAGTTTGTGAACATCCACTTATTTGCGCATATATGCATAGTGGCTCTAGTGTCTATAAACCACTCCTTGTTGTTGCCAACAAGGTTGCATTCTAAAACAACTGCACACAGGTCCATTTCAGAAACACCATCTGAAACATCCGCCATATTTGCTTCAGAATTCTTCTTTTTGGGTGGGCCGCGACATTCTGCAGCTTTATGACCCTTCTTTCAACAATTATGGCATGACCCCTTGAATTTCTTTGACTTCTTAGGTTGGTTGTCACGTTTTCTCTTATTGGACTTGTCCGTCTCGACAACGTTTGCTTTGGCAACCACATTTTTAGAAATCTTCTTTTCAGAATTTCTATTATCTTCCTCAATTCTCAATCAAACTACAAGTTCCTCCATTGTCATTTCTTTGCGCTTGTGCTTTAGATAGTTCTTGAAGTCCTTCCATGATGGAGGAAGCTTCTCAATAGCAGCGACAACTTGAAATGATTCGCTAAGGGTCATCTTTTCATCTTCTAGTTGACGAATGATAAGTTGCAGTTCTTGAACTTGGTTGATCACAGTCTTTGTATCGACCATTTTGAAGTCAAGAAATTTTCCAGTGATGAATTTCTTCATGCCAGCATCTTCAGTTTTATACTTCTTTTCCAAAGCCAACCATAGTTGTTTGTATGTAGCAACTGTTCAGTACACGTTGTATAGGCTGTTGTCGAGGCCATTCAGGATGTAATTTTTACACATGAAATCAGAATTTTTCCAAGCATTTAGGGCTTCAACTTTAACTGGATCTGGTTCCAATTCAGCAACGACTGGTGCATCTTCTGTAAGATACTTTGCTAGGCCCAATGTTGTTAAGTAAAATAGCATATTTTGCTGCCAACGTTTGAAGTCCGCTCCGGTGAACTTTTCTGGCCTGTCTCCATGAGACAGTGCCATCGGCGTAACCACGGGTGCAAAAGGATTGGTTACAGGTGGTGTTGGCGCTGCAGGACCACTATTGTTCTAAGCCATTATCGTTTTCTGCAAAACGAAATACTGTTTCAAGATTGTTGTTCGTAACAATGCAAATATAGTACGAACCCGATAGTAATCAATAAATTGTCACTATCCAATTGTCACGTCAAGAAGCATTACTAGTTTGAAACAGAGTCAAAAACAGCAACGGCTAAAAGCGTGACCAGTTCTGCAAAAGTATAAAACTGTTGCAAAACAAAGATTAAAGAGGAGTACCTATCAGAAACGTCCGAGTCCAGAATAAATATGTTTCCTTGAAACAGTATTGCTCCCTCTACGGCGCTGAAGGTTATTGAGCAACTGTCTCCCAAGATAAAATGGACCGATCTCTGCAAATTGAAGCGCTTTCAAGTGCAGAGCAACAATGAACGCAAGAGAGTAATTTTCAGAACAGTTTTACAGAGAAGAGAGCACAGAATTTTCTAGTGATTTTCTTCGTTCTGTCATGAAGCCTTTATATAGTGGCCAGGGGGTGCTATCCGGGCAGATGCGACTTTCCGTACGGGCGCGGGTGCGTCGGCTGGGCCGAGTCTGAAAGGAAACGGGCGCACCTGTCGCTGTGCAAGCGAACAGACACATCCGCTCCGTTCAAAACAAATCTGTTTAACCGCAACAGGCCCGAGCGGGTTAGCGACCCACGGAAATCAGGAGACCCCAAGAGCCCCAAGGCCCTATCTTGGACATTTTAATATTTATTATGAAGGCCTAATGCCTACATAGCCCCATTCACTCAATGCTTCATGTGCTTATTTCTTTTGTTTTGAAATAGCATATTGGGCTTTGGTATATATGGAGATATACTCACAAATCACACACAATGTTGGACTTATATTTCTCCAATACCACTCAACCTCTTCTTCCTAATCTTCTCATTTATTTCCAACAATCCCCCACATGAATGAGAGATTTCTTTTTGTTCTTAAATTTTGTGAAACATTTAACGTATCGGTAAAAGTAGCACAATGGCCTTGAACTTTTCCTAGTGTTTATCGTTATAACCTACTGGCGAATCAGCGGACTAGATTGTCTTTGAATTGTAAGCCTTTTGTGTAAGTTTAAAATGATTACACACGTTAACTGTTTCTTAACCCCTTGGTTCTCTGTTTGTGTTCGTTTTTGCCATGAACACCTGCTTGGTCCCATGAGTGTTTAAAGAATTCGACCTTACAATTCTTTTTGAAGCGGCGCCTTCACACTCACGTAGGTGATTCTATAAAGAGTATCCCGTAATACTCCACTTGGGTCTTTTATAACACCACATTATAGACATCATTAAAAGCTAAGCTTGTCCTATTCTCTGATGGGTAGTGCACTGACTTATCATAGGAATGGTTTGTATTTTAACAGTGCCATTAAGTTTATCTTTAAACTTAGCTGTCCCTTTGAACCTAGATCTTGGGATCTCCAGTCAACTAGGTGGGGCTTCCGTTTAGAAAAACTTTTAGATCATAGGTCTTAAACCCATTCCCATCGATAAGGTGTGAACTTTCTCTCTAGGCAAGCCTTTAGTTAGTGGATCCGCAATGTTATCCTTTGACCTTACATAGTCTATAGTTATAATTCCATTAGAGAGAAGTTGTCTTATGATTTTATGTCTATGACGAATATGTCTAGATTTACCATTATACAATGTACTATTCGCCCTTCCTATAGCAGATTAACTATCACAATGTATACATATTGGAGGTACTGGTTTTTCCTAATTTGGAATGTCCTCTAAAAACCCCCTAAGTCAATCTGCTTCTTCTGCGGCTTTATCTAGAGCAATGAACTCAGATTCCATTGTTGACCTTGCTATGCAAGTCTGTTTGGATGATTTCCACGAAATTGCTCCATTTCCTAATGTAAACACATATCCACTTGTGGATTTTGTGTCATTGGAGCCCGTTATCCAATTGGCATCACTATATCCTTCTATTAGCGAAGGATACTTATCATATTGCAACACATAGTTTTGTGTATACTTTAGATATCCTAGGACTCTGATTATTGCTTTCCAATGATTTTTACCAGGATTGCTGGTATATCTACTTAGCTTGCTTACAGCGTACGCAATATCAGGCTTAGTGCAATTCATGACATACATAATACTTCCCAGTATACAAGAGTATTCAAGCTGATATATACCATCACCAGTGTTCTTTACCCAATTTTGGTTCATATCTACTGGTGATTTTGCAGTAGTTATATTATACTGCTTGAATTTTTCAAGAATTTTAGCAATGTAATGTGACTGAGATAACGCATATCCCTGTGGTGTCTTTATAATTTTTACACCCAAAATTACATCGGCCACTCCTAGGTCCTTCATATCAAATCTAGAGGATAGCATGTCCTTCGTAGATTTTATTATGACCTTATTATTTCCTAGGATCAGTAAATTATCAACGTAGAGACAAACAATGACATATCCAGCATCTATACATTTTATATAGACGCATTTATCTGATTCATTTATTTTGAATCCATTTGATAACATTGTTTCATCAAATTTCTCATGCCATTTTTTTGGTGCTTGTTTAAGGCCATAAAGAGATTTTACTAATTTGCACACCTTGTTTTCATTTCCTGGGCTTAGAAACCCTTCTGGTTGCTGCATATATATTTCTTCTTCCAGTTCACCGTTCAAAAATGCAGTTTTCACATCCATTTGGTGTATTTCCAAATTCAATATAGATGCGATGGCAATAAGCATCCTAATTGATGTTATTCTGGTAACTGGAGAGTATGTATCAAAGTAATCCAGATCTTCCTTCTGTCTGAATCTTTTTATTACAAGTCGTGCTTTATACTTGTCTATTGAGCCGTCAGCCTTTAGTTTCTTCTTAAATATCCATTTATATCCTAGTGGTTTTGATCCTTTAGGGAGATCCACTAGTTCCCACGTATGGTTTTGTAGAATGGATTCTATTTCACTATTGACGGCTTCTTTCCAATAAGGAGCATCGCGAGATGATATTGCTTGTTGGTAAGTTAGAGGTTTATTTTCTATCATATATGCATAGAAATCAGGTCCAAAGGATTTAGAGGTCCTTTGTCGCTTGCTCCTTCTCGGTTCCTCTATCTCAGTTTCATCATTCATTTTTCTTTGATTAGCATTATCCTCGGGAGTATCTGGATCTCTTGGCCTCTTTTGAACACATGTTTCAATAGAGCTTTTTGGAGGATAGATGTGTTCAAAGAATCTTGCATTTCAAGACTCGATAATGGTGTTTTCATGAATGTCATCAATTTCAGATTTGTACACCAAAAATCGATATGCACTACTATTATGAGCATATCCGATGAATATTCAATCTATAGTCTTTGGTCCTATTTTGACCTTTTTCGGTTTTGGAATTTCAACTTTGGCAAGACACCCCCACACTTTTAAGTATTTGTAGGATGGTGGTCTATTTTTCCAAAGTTCATGGGGAGTCTTAGACGTTTTCTTTTATGGTATTTTATTTAAAATATGATTTGCCGAAAGAATAGCTTCTCCCCAAAAATTATCTGGCAAGCCAAAGCTTATTAATAAGGCATTCATCATTTCTTTAAGAGTTCTATTTTTCCATTCGGGTTGGATTGAGGTGAATAAGGAGCTGTAGTTTGGTGTATTATACCATGCTCAGCACAGAATTCCTCAAATGGAAACTCATATTCTCCTCCTCTATCACTTCTTAAAGCTTTAATTTTTCTGTTGAGTTGATTCTCAACTTCAGCTTTATACTGTTTAAACATATCGAATGCCTCGTCCTTACTTCTAAGGAGATATACATAACAGTTTCTTGTACATTCATCAATGAAAGTGATGAAGTACCTTTTTCCTCCTCTAGTTTGGCGCATTTTCAAGTCGCATACATCATTATGTATTAAGTCTAGAGGTTCGGTTTCTCTTTCAACATGATGAAATGAGGTTCTTGTCAATTTGGCTTCAGCACAAATTTGACATTTGTAATTTGAATCAATTCTATACTTAGGTATGAATTCTAGATTGATCAGTTTTTGTAAAGTATCAAAATTCACATGACCTAGTCTAGAATGCCATAGATTAGGAGAGTCAACTATATAAGCAGAAGATTCAATTTTATTCATATCATTGTTTGGTACCACAGTGGTTACATTAGCCTTAAATAGGCCATCACATACATAACCCTTTCCTACGTACACTCCATTTTTAGACAACACAAATTTATCAGCCATAAATGTTAGTTTGAAGCCATGCTTGCTGAGCAACGATCCTGAAATTAGATTATTGCGAATTTCTGGAACATGGAGAACATCATTTAGAGTGGATTCTTTTCCAGAAGTCAATTTCAGCACAATCTTTCCCTTGCCTTCGACCTTTGATGTGGACGAGTTACCCATAAACAGTTGTTCTTCATTAATAGCACTTTTGTAGTTTGTGAACATCCACTTATTTGCGCATATATGCGTAGTGGCTCCAGTGTCTACAAACCACTCCTTGTTGTTGCCAACAAGGTTGCATTCTGAAACAACTGCACACAGGTCCATTTCAGAAACACCGTCTGAAACATCCGCCACATTTGCTTCTGATTTCTTCTTTTTGGGTGGGCCGCGACATTCTACAGCTTTATGACCCTTCTTTCCACAATTATGGCATGACCCCTTGAATTTCTTTGACTTCTTAGGTTGGTTGTCACGTTTTCTCTTATTGGACTTGTCCGTCTCGACAACGTTTGCTTTGGCAACCACATTTTGAGAAATCTTCTTTTCATAATTTCTATTATCTTCGTCAATTCTCAATCGAACTACAAGTTCCTCTATTGTCATTTCTTTGCGCTTATGCTTTAGATAGTTCTTGAAGTCCTTCCATGATGGAGGAAGCTTCTCAATATCAGCGGCAACTTGAAATGATTCGCTAAGGGTCATCTTTTCATCTTCTAGTTGACGAATGATAAGTTGCAGTTCTTGAACTTGGTTTTTCACAGTCTTTGTATCGACCATTTTGAAGTCAAGAAATTTTCCAGCGATGAATTTCTTCATGCCAGCATATTCAGTTTTATACTTCTTTTCCAAAGCCAACCATAGTTGTTTGGATGTTGCAACTGTGCAGTACACGTTGTATAGAATGTTGTCGAGGCCATTCAGGATGTAATTTTTACACATGAAATCAGAATTTTTCCAAGCATTAAGGGCTTCAACTTTAACTGGATCTGGTTCAGCAACGACTGGAGCATCTTCTGTAAGATACTTTGCTAGGCCCAATGTTGTCAAGTAAAATAGCATCTTTTGCTGCCAACGTTTGAAGTCCGCTCCGGTGAACTTTTCTGGCCTTTCTCCATGAGACAGTGCCATCGGCGTAACCACGGGTGCAAAAGTATTGGTTACAGGTGGTGTTGGCGCAACATGACCACTATTGTTCTTTGCCATTACTGTTTTCTGCAAAACGAAATACTGTTTCAAGATTGTTGTTCGTAACAATGCAAATATAGTACAAACCCGATAGTAATCAATAAATTGTCACTATCCAATTGTCACGTCAAGAAGCGTTACTAGTTTGAAACAGAGTCAAAAATAGCAACGGCTAAAAGCGTGACCAGTTCTGCAAAAGTATAAAACTGTTGCAAAACAAAGATTAATGAGGAGTACCTATCAGAAACGTCTGAGTCCAGAATAAATCTGTTTCCTTGAAACAGTATTGCTCCCTCTATGGCGCTAAAGGTTATTGAGCAACTGTCTCCCAAGATAAAACGGACCGATCTCTGCAAATTGAAGCGCTTTCAAGTGCAGAGCAACAATGAATGCAAGAGAGTAATTTTCAGAACAGTTTTACAGGGAAGAGAGTACAGAATTTTCTAGTGATTTTCTTTGTTCTGTCATGAAGCCTTTATATAGTGGCCAGGGGGTGCTATCCAAGCAGATGCGACTTTCCGTATGGGCGCGGGTGCGTCGGCTGGGCCGAGTCTGAAAGGAAACGGGCGCACCTGTTCGCTGTGCAAGCGAACAGACACATCCGCTCCGTTCAAAACAAATCTGTTTAACCGCAATAGGCCCGAGCGGGTTAGCGGCCCAAGGAAATCAGGAGACCCCAAGAGCTCCAAGGCCCAAGGCCCTATCTTTGACATTTTAATATTTATTATGAAGGCCTAATGCCTACATAGCCCCATTCACTCAATGCTTCATGTGCTTTTTTTTTTTTTTTGAAATAGCATATTGGGCTTTGGTATATATGGAGATATACTCACAAATCACACACAATGTGGGACTTATATTTCTCCGATACCACTCAACCTCTTCTTCCTAATCTTCTCATTTGTTTCCAACACTTAATGCTAAACTAATTTAACACTTTTTATACTATAAAAAGGAATTACACTAGAAGTTTGATTTATCAATTTTTAAACTTTAAAAATTTAATAACGCTATGTTAATTTTATAGTAGTTTCATTTTGCATTTTTTAAACAACAAAAAATGAATATAACATTGTATGTGTATCAAGCTAATTTAATTTAGCATTGCATTTTTGTGATATTTGAAATTGTAGATCGATATATCAATTTAACTAAGAAATACACTATCATGTTTAATCCATGGGTAATGTAGATCGGTGATTACTGCAGTAATCCATGATTTATTTGTAATCCATGGGTACTGCAGATTAAAAGGCCCTGGTCATGCAAAGTTAACACAATCTCAAACCTCCTAATAGACTATTTAAACAAATAATTAATTTTAAAACATGATTTTTTTTAATTATTAGTTGAAGCTTTCTTCTTTCAACAAGTAGCAACAATGCTGCAATGTGCAAGTCATAATAATATATGCCTGAACACGTAGTTCTTCATTTGTAGGTCAGTTTTTTTATTTAATGCTGCAATCTGCAAATAGGTTATTATACTGAATTTACGTCCAGAGCGCACTTTGATTGCAAATTTTACATTTAAAAGCCTTTGGTTGTGTAAAAATGAAACTTCATTTTTTTTCATTTTCTTACGGGTTTTGTCTTTTGGAATTCTGGGGTAAATAATATTCCATGTCAACTATCGAAAAAGAAATGGAAACAGTCGATAGATGCATTACAAATACAATTGAAGTTGATTAAAACTATAATAAATTGCTGATCAATTTTTCACAACTTTTACAAATACTTACGAGCATCTGGCAAAATGTTGATTTAGAAGAGGATTTATACTAAGTTTTATATATGCTAAGTTTTATACACAGTTAATATATATATCTAGTTTTGAACTTACATGAACAAACATTTTGCTAAATCTTATGGCTCCACACGCCTCCATGTACGATCCTGCCTCCACCTTTGTCCTAAGCTTGTTTGTTCTAACCACCCACATAGTCGTATCCACTGCTCTAATACTCCTCCAAATGGAAATTTGTAAAAATAAATAATATATTAAACAAAAAAGTTAATATGGCTATAGGTTATTTGTCATTACCGAGAAACTTAAGGAATGTGAAAACGCCAAGCTTTGCTATTTCCACAAACGTCTTCTAGCTTCCTTTGCTATTTTCTTAAATGTCTTTCCAGCTTCCTTAATGCACTTAGAACAGATGGCTGCAATCAAAATGATTGCAACGAATACCACTAACATGGTATACTTTGCAATATTGAGCGGCTATTGAGACACAAAATTACACATAAATTTATATACACAAAATCTAGACCACAAGATTTGTTTGTCTTTATGTGTGAGGTGCAATTCATGGGTAGATCCAATGGTTCAGATTTTGTGTGTTTAATTTTGTGTCCACATTTTGTGTTCTTTTAGACTTTCCCATATATATATATACACATATACACACAAACACACACACACACACACACACACACACACACACACACACACACACACACACACACATATATATATATATATATATATATATATATATATATATATATATATATATGGCGAGCATTCAATGGCACCCCCTTATTCTGCATCCCCTATTAGCCACCCTATTTTCCACCTCTCATTTATATTATTTTAAGGTTAGTGGAAGGTGAGAGAGTTAGTGGAAGGAGAGAGAGGAAATGTGTGGTAAAAAACCGGTAGGCTAAAGGGGTGCTCACTATTTGGGGGTGCCATTGAAAACTCCTCTCTCTCTCTCTCTCTCTATATATATATATGTATATATATATAATTCCTTGGTAGATAAACAAAAGACAAAGAGTTGATCAGATGTGATTTGTGAACATATATCAAGCGGTTATGAAACATCCATACAGACGTGTCATCAAAGTGGGTTCAATATTTTAATCCTCATTATGAGTTGATTTGGTCATTGTTTTCTTTTCAGTTTATAAGATTATGAATAGATTGTAGGCTCTTGCCTTCTGTTCTAGCAAGATCGATTGTATTTGTATCGACAATTTTTTTTGATCTGAAGTTTCATTTCCTTTCACTTTTTTTTAGACAATTCTTTGGTTTGTTCTTTCACTTTCTTTTTCATTTCAGACAATTACATTAGCAGGTCATGTTCTTCAGAAACTGAGCACTTCTCGATTGTGGAAAATATCACTTGCTTTGACTATTTTCGTTTGCATCAGACAGTTTTACTTGATTTGAAGTTTTCATTCATGTTTATTGTTTCACTTTCCTTTTCATTTCAGATGATTACATTAGTGGGTCATGTTCTTTTATAAACAGAACACTATTTGATTGCGAAAAATATTAACTGCTTTGACTATTTTGGTATTTAGATTTAATACTTAAAAATGTATTTCTTCTGCGAACAAACAAAATAATCTAGATAGGAGATGACTCTTGTAACAATGATTACAAATGAGATTTACTGTATGATGTTTAATCTCACACTACAGGGTAAACAAAAAAAATATTTGTATGCATATCTCCAGCAACAATCAAGTTTTAATATTTTGTTCAAAAAGGCATTAGACCTTCAATTTATGAATCCAAGTTGCTTTGCGTTCACGGTTTGTTGAGAAAAGCTATATTGATAATGTTGTCTAAATACCAAAAAATACACTGGTCCAACAAAGAAATCAACTCAATTAGATAAAACTCTAGTTGGCTCTGCACTATTTATATGCCTCCCGCATTACGAATTGTGAAATCGCATTACCACGCAAGTAAAATGCATACTGAGTAAACAAATAACACAACATGCATAATGCACAAATAATTGTATTATGTGGTACGAAGGGCGCCTCAATATGTTCTTCCTAATACCACGACTAAAAAATACCACAAGAATTATTATTACACTCTTCTTAATACCACACACTTAAAAAATAGGGGCTACCACACTGTTTTACCTGGCCTATTTCTATTTCCCTCGATATTCGTTTGTTATCATTTGTAAAACCGATCAATGAGCTAAACCCTAGATTTATAACTGATCAACAAATTCGACGCCACAATATTCAAACGCCGTGAATAAGGTTCGAATTAAGCAAACTAGAAGAGGAAGTAAGAGATTAGGGTTCTTAGATCACCAAACAATTGAGAGATTACCATATGAATTTGAATTTTCCCGCAAGAGATGTGAAGAAGACAACGACTACTAGAGATTAAGGTATTTAGATTACCTTAGTACGTGATTAGTTCAACAAATAATGATTGAGTGAGAGATTAGAATGTGGTATTAGGAAGCATATAAAATTTAATGAGTTTTATTTTTTAAATTGCGGTATTAGGAAGAACATATTGGGGTGCCCTTAGCACCATACATTGTATTTCGTCCTCACATCAACTAAAGTCAAAAAGCTTAGTTGTATCAACAAATCACTATAAAATATGTCAGAACTAATGGTATCTCGTGAAGTAGCATAATCGCAGTTGAATTGCTGTTGGACATCTCTAGTTGGGAATTCTCTCCTTGGTTGTCCCTATCTGTTCGGACTGAGAAGATAGATATGTTTTGCAGAACTGAAAATAAGAGGCTTGGAGATATTTGCAAAGCAACCGACTGTGACGATGGTGTATTACGACTCCTTTTGTTTCCTTTAGTAGTAGGGGTGTTAATCGGTCGGACCGGACCGGACGGAGGTGTGTTCAGTTTCCGTCCTAAAAAAAATCGGATCGAACACGGATCGGACCAAATTTTTGCTCGGACAAATTTCGTTGTCCTAATTCGTATCCTAAATAAAATCGGTCGAACACGGACATATGTTTTTCGGACACGGACACGATCGGACTCGGTCGGACATGGCAATTTATGTCACATTTTGTACATTTTACTAGATTTTCTCTCAACTATACGCCGAATTACAAGTAATTCAGATGAATTCGGATGAGCCCGGACCGGACATGATTTTTTCTCGCACAAATTTTTTTGTCCTAACTCGTGTCCTAAATGAAAATCGGACGGACTCGGACGGACGTATTTCGGTCATGGACACGAACGGATGTCGTACATTCGGACAAAATTTACAGCCCTATTTAGTAGCACGCTTACGATGGTGTATTTGGCTTCAATCTATTTTGTCAAAAAGATGGCTATGTTGAAACTTGAAAGTGGACCCTCCTGCGTTCAAATTATATATCTAATTCCAAATATTAATGTTAAAGCTATATTTTAAAATAACCATTTTGGCAGAATTTATATGTGCTAATAATGTTAACATATAAAATAAATGATGATGTAGTCAAATTCACAATAAAAATATGTAAAAAAAATTGCATATAATATAACACAATGGCAAACAAATGATATATAAACTCGTGCTTTGATACGATCACGGACGAAACCAGGAAATAGACAATGGGGGGGGGGGGGGCAAAATCAAACAACAATATCCATACTTGTTTTTTTACTATATATCATGTTTCGTACAGGCTGCTCATAAAAGAAATGAAAATACCCATGCCTCATTTTTACAAACACAGTTGAAAACAAGTGCTAAAACAGTTTACCAGCATGTTCATTTACACAGTTACCAGCAATTTATACAAAAACAGTTCAAAATAAAAGATTAAAAGACAAACCAGATGAAGGCAGAGGTCCGGTTTCATCAACAAAATGGTCACTCCTTGATTGGCATCAACAAAGTGATCAAGGCTCATTAATTAGCATTAATTGGCAGCAACAAAGTGATCAAAACCACACTACACAAAAAGCACCAAAAGCTACAACATTAGTTAACTTAACAGCAAATGTTATATGAAAAGCGAAAAGAAATAATTTTATACCTGATTGCACACAAAAGCACAAAGCACCAAAAGAAATAATTTTAAAAGCTATGCCCATAGCTTGCCGGAGTTACAACAGCACCAAAAGCTACATGGAAAAAAGAGATTATTTTATATCTAAGTGCACACAAAGCTTAAAAGCAAGTATTAATAAGACACATTTACATACATATTTGATTAACTTAACAAAAGATTCCAGAATATCATAATATATAACTTATTTCTGCATAAGTTGCACTCGGCGGGTTTTCATCTTGTCAAACTCTTCGATTATTGAATCATTGTTGAACTAAATTGCAATCTCTTTTTCAATGTAAACCGTCATACTATTTGCAAGAAATTCATCCTCCATTTTGTTGTGAAGACTAGTTTTAACTAGCTTCATAGCTGAAAATGCTCTTTCAGTAGTCGCCGTGGAAACCGGAAGTGTCAATACAAGACGAATTAATCGATCTACCAAGGGATAAATATTTGACTTGTTTGTCCTAGCCAATCCTTGACAAAGTTCAAAAATAGTTGATAAGTGTTTTAATCGATCATCGTTAGGCACATCTAAACCATAATGTTGCAATTGATATTTAAGATGAAGTTTTTCTTGCTCGGAAAAATCTTGTGGGTAGAATGTATCAACTAATTCACAAATATTTGGGATATTAAATGATTTGTATGCATCTTTTGGCTCCAAAGAAGAACTAAGAGCAAAGAGTTGTAGCGTTTGCACATTAAATCGATGATCTAATTCTTGTCATTGAGTGTCAATTGTTTCATTAAATATATCAACGCGATAATGGTGTTCAACGGTAACTTTATCTTTTTTCTCTCGAGCACTTCTTCCTGAGCTATACCAACTATGCAAGTCGGGAACAAAGATTTTTTGTTGGTGGCAAAATGATGTAATTTTCTCAAGAAATAAACTCTAACCCTTATCTCTTAGATCTTGAATAAGTGCCTTTGTAGTTTTCACTAATTGTATGGCATTCAATATATCTTGAGATTGATTTTATAAATGTTGACACAAACCATTAGTGATTCCCATAATTTCTTGCATAATGTGCAAAATAAATGCAAACTCAAAAGACAATAAAGCATTGTATGCCACATTGGCTTCTCCTCTTTGTGAAACGGTGCATCCTTTGTCCTTAGTGATATCAATGAGAACCGAACAAGATGCACCACACATTTTTATCAAACTACAAACCGAATTAAAATGAGAACTCCATCTGGTATCTCCAGCTCGTTGCAAAGTTCCAATCTGATTAACTCCCATACCAGATTTTAGTTCACCACTAGCAACTAACTCAGATACACTACTTTTATGAATAGCTTGCAACTCATCATGACGCTTAGAAGATGCACTCACTACATTAACCACAACACTTAAATCGGAGAAAAAATGATAAATCGGAAGAACTTCTTTGGTAGCGGCAACTAATGCCAATTGAAGCCGATGAGCTAAACAATGAACATAATAAGCATATGGACATTCATTTAAGAAAAGAGCTTGTAATCCTTTCCACCCGCCACATATGTTACTTGCACCATCATAACCTTGTCCACGAATATTTTGGATACATAAATTGTTACTAGAAAGCAACGTAGTAATTTCATGCTTTAAAGTTTCCGCTTTTGTGTCTTTAACATGAACAATATTGAAAAAACGTTCACGCAGAAATCCTTCTTTATCAACAAATCTTAAAACAAGACCCATTTGTTCTCTTTTTGATTCATCCCGTGCTTCATCAACAATGATACAAAATTTAGCATCTCCAATTTCTTCACAAATAAAATTTCTAACTTTTGTTGCAATAATGTGTAAAATCTCCTTTTGAATTTTAGATGAAGTATACTTAGCATTTCCAGGTGCATTCTCTAAGACAACATCTGCAACTTTTTCATTGTAAGAGGCTATGGCTTTTATAAATTGGGTGAAGTTACCCGGATTTTAAAATCAAGACTTTCATCATTTCCACGAAGTGCACATGCTTGAAATGTTAACCATCGGATGGTGTCAATAGATACTGAAAGTCTAAATCTATTTTGAGATATTTGCTCTTCGGTTTTTTTTCTCCAAAATAGTTTCAATATGTTGAGAGGATTTCGTTAAATCTTTGCAAGATTGTTCGGCAGCATTATGCGTTGAGTTAGCAGACTTTCCGACATGATTTAAAAGAGCGCATTTACTACCGCTATGGACCTTCTTCCAATTTTGAAAGCCATCGACAGTGAATGCATTTGATCTATATCGATCGGTCGTTCTCTTATTGAAAATAAAACATGGTAAACAAAATGCTGCATCTTTAGCGGTCAACCTTGGAAACAATTTATACCAAGAACCAATAAATCGTCGAAGATGTATTTCTTTTCCGGACAATGGAAACTCTTTAAGTATAAGTTGATTAGTTCCCAAATTAACATAAGTACGCCTAATTTCATCTTGCTTATGTAAAGGATAATCATATATTTGTGAGCGCAATCCAGGATCACGTTCTAAAGCATTTTCTTCAATATCTGTAATCTCAATTCTTTGATATTTTGGAGTTGGAAAAGCATCCGGAGGTTGACGATCGTTATTGGAGATTAAAGAAGATCCAATAAATTCTCCAGTTTCAGTAACTTTTCTTTTAAAAAATTCGTGTATTTTAGAAGATCTAACCATGATATCCAATATATCTAAAATTCAAAAAGGAACAAGATATGAATAAATTGCATTTTAATTCGTATATTGGGAAAAAATTGATGAATTCATGTTTTATAATTCATAACACTGCAGTCTGCACACTAAGTTGAAACTTGAAAATTAAAAATTAAGGTTGTAAGCATTAAGTACCTCAGTTTTCAAAAATTGAACTGATTTCTCTCAATTTTTGAAACCTGGAAAATGGAATAATGAAATCAGATCATAACATTGCATTAATCTACATACAGAAAATTAAAAGCATAAAAGAATTACCTTGACTAGAAAAGAGAGCGACAACCGAATGCTTTTGTAAACATGGTAATTGGGAGAATAAAGTAGCAAGGAGAAGAATGAATGCTGCAGCAAAGTGACAGCAAGGTATAAGCAGGTAACGTGTAAAATAAGGGGGCAAAAGTCAGCATAGTTGAAAATTCAACAACCACCTTATTTTTTTTTTATTTTAACTTAGGGGGGCCACGGCCCCCACTTGCCTACATAGCAGTTCCGTCTCTGGATACGATAAAGGATTAATGATCTAACTAGGTCTTAACCGAGTCAAGCATGATGAATTCATAACTAGACCTAATAGCAACCAAGTTGGACTTGGGTACTCGCATTAATAGGGCGAGTACGGTTCAGGCGAAGGACGAGACCCAAAAAACCACACTATTGTCACGTTCAACAAAAAAAAAAAGAATCGAAAATCTCCAAAACCAGGGCTTCCGTACGAAAAGCTCAAATATCACAAACTATGAACTCTTCAGGAAAATCTAAACCAAACGGTTCCACTATTATTCACGAGAAAAGAAGAAAAACGAAAAGGTTAATGGCGGCTGAAACCGAGATAGAAGATGAACGAAAGCAACAAAAGCTATGTGATGAAATAATCATAAGAAAGGAAAACAAAGGTACAATATCAAATTATTATTTTTTAAATAAAGAATAATTTTAAAATGATTGTTCAATATATCATCTTATTAGTTGCATGCATCATACAAAAATATTGGATGGATGGCTATAGAATGGTAAGTCAATATAACATAGAAAAAAAATGATAAAAAAATATGGCATAACATGGTTATAGTTGAATATGTCAATTTGTTTTGTTTTTTGTATTATGGTGAATGATAAATAATAGACAAACATAGCATTCAGTGTCGGAAGATGATTGACAAAAGTTAGATGAATAGCTATGGGATGATAAGTGTTGATTCATGAGTTTTTGATTCGTGGCAAGCAAGAAGAGAAGATCAAAGGAAAAGTGATTTAATATGATTATCTATTTGTGAATTACTTGTGTTAAATATTGTTAAAATCTATCCTCAAATATTTGTGACAATCGCCACGTACTATTGGAGAATGGAGTTTTGATGACAATAACCTTATTTCAATTATCATTGATTATAAAATATATACTAACATCTTTATCTAGAATAAATAGACACACACACACACACACACACATATATATGCATTTGTATATAGGACTTAAATACTGAAGACTGTACAATTTTAGAGTTTCAAGAGATTCATAATTCAGATAGATTCAAGACTCATGAGTTATCAAGCTATCAAGATTTCAAGAGTTCAAGAAAAATATAGTAATAGAGTCTAGTTTATATGTAAGACTCCGAATAGCACTCCAGGTTCAAAACTCTATTTCAAACTCTGTTTTTCAAATTATCTCTTTTCAAAATTAATTTCAAAATATTTTCAATTTGATTTCAAACATTTCTCAAAATAATTCTTAATCTTCCAAGAATTTCAAACTTATGATTTCAAATATATTTCCTAATTTATAAGTGTTCTTATTTTTATAGTTTTATTAAATATATTTTACAAAGTTTATATTTGACTATAATATTCTTTAAGTTTTCATATAACCTTTTGTTTATATATATAGTCTATAAATATTTCTTTATAAATTCCTATATATATGTTTATAATTATATTATATATAGTTTTTACATCACATATATATTAAGTATTTAATCATATGTTTAAATAATATTTTCTTATGTTTTTATACTTGAAAAATAATGTATTAGCAACAAGTTTTATTTCAGGAATTTCCAGAATTTAAATATTGATTTAAATACTTTAAAAATGAGTTAAAAATCAAAAATATGATAGATATGTTGGCATATACTTATTTCTATGTCGACATATAACTGTCAGAAATTTAAATTTGAAAGGAAGTGTCTTTTCACTAATTGTGACGGTTTTGAAGCTTTGCAACCTTTCACACACTATAAAAAGGGCGTGAATTCGAATTTTTAATCATCTCTTCTTCTCTAACTTCACTCTCTTCCATTACACCATTATTCTTAATCATTTTTATGATTTCTACACTTATACTCTGCCGAATTCAATTCTGTTTTGATCAAACTTCTTCACTTCTCACTCTCTACTCATTACTCTTCGAATCAAGTGCTATTGAAGAGTTATAGGGCTGTTTGTAATTTTTTGGGTTGAGTAAAAGAATCGGTGGTATCCCGTGTAGCCGTGAAATCAAGGACGGGTAATCGGTGGTATCCCTTTAAGCCATGAAATCATGGAAGGTATACTTGATAGAGTGTGTAGGTTGAAACAGTGGTATCCCTTGTAGTCGTGAAATCAAGGAGGGTTGTAATTGGATTTTGATATAGTAATAAAACTCTGTGCAATCCAGCGTTGCGTGGGACTAGACGTAGGAGCAATCCGAACCAGAATAAAATCCAGTATGTTCTTTCTTTTTCTGCATTTTTATTTCTGTTTATTTTGCATCTGTGTTTGATTCTGTGTCTGTTAGTATTTCTGTGGTGTTTGATTCATCCAGTAATTCATATAAGTTTTATATTTCATTTAAATTTGCAAAAACACTATTCACCCTCCCTCTAGTGTTTGTTTTGCCTTAACGATCCTTTCAGCAATCCCTAACAATTGGTATCAGAGAAAGGTTTTTCAAAAAGTTCATAATCTGATTTTTGAAAATTTTAAATGGAAAATTTTGAACACTAGTTTAAATTCATGTCTTGCATCAGTATTAGATGAATCTGCATTCAATTTGATTGAAAATTCAAGTTATCATGATATGATTTCTTGAAAAGTTTAAATGGATATGTCATATAATCATTATGATGTTATTATTTCAAATTACAATTTATTATTTTGAAAAGTCACTTGATTCTTTGAAAATGTATGTTGTTTTGTAGGGAAAGAGTTATGTCTGATGACTATTGGCCGAAAGACACCAAAATGATTATTCATTAATCAAGAAAAATAAAGAGTTTATGAAGAGATATGACTTTTGGGGTTATAGTAGTTGAAGTGTCCTTCATCTAAAATTAAAAATTTTGGAGCCAAGTTGGTTAAACTACTAAATCATTTATCTCATCGTCAAATTCTGGAAGATGTAAATATGATTCAGATTCGTCATCTATCGATGGAGAGCCAGAAACCAAAGATTCAAATATGTGTTTCACAACAATTCAGAATTCAGAAAATATCGAAGAAATGGATCTAAAAACCGGGTAGCCTTAATTAATTTTTAAATTCTTTTTTGGTCGAATGGATTTTTTGTTTGCTTTGTTTTGTTTTCCTACTTTTGAATTTGAAATATGAATTTTAAAATTCAAACTTGAAATTTAAAATTTAAAATTCAAAATTTGAAATTTAAAATAATAAATTTTAAATGTTTGTTAGGATTAATATTATTTCAGGAAATAGTTAAACCTGAAATATAAATAGATAATATAATAAAACCAAGAAGTCAAAACAATATGTTTTTTATTTTCTACATGTATGTCGACATACATAAATAGTCATGTCGACATAATGAAATTCAAATTTTGAATTTCAAAAGTTTAATATTTTCAAACTTCGCTCCATTTTTTTAATTAGAAATTGCCAGTTCAAACTCTAGTTATTAACTTTATTTGTCTACTTATTTTCTTATATCTTGTTTCAAAATATATATACTAAAAGTATGTAAATTAATAAAATTATATAAACATGTTAATATGATATACAAATTTAATATAACTTTTTGATATTGTTTTAAAATATAAATTTATTCATCTTTATATAGTTCAAACATGCATAGTTTAACTAATATATTATTCATATAACGTCATAATAATTTTGGATTACATTATCACAAATATTATTTGTAACTTAAATACTTATTTTGATTTCTTATTAAAATTTATAAAAGCTTAAATATTTAACCTAATATTTTGGTATAAAAATAATGATACATATATATATATATGTGATTTTATGTCTTAAATATAAGAAATTATAGTTTTATAGTTTAATTTATATCCAGATTTCATAATTTTGTTATGACTATATATTTCTTTTTAAAGTTTTAACATATAAATGGTTTCTTAACAAATTAATATATTTTGATTTCTAATAGTTTAAAGTTAAAATTAAATGGTTCCATTACACCATTATTCTTAATCATTTTTATGATTTCTACACTTATACTCTGCCGAATTCAATTCCATTTTGATCAAACTTCTTCTCTTCTCACTCTCTACTCATTACTCTCCAAATCAAGTGCTATTGAAGAGTTATAAGGCTATTTGTAATTGGTTGGGTTGAGTAAAGGAATCGGCAGTATCCCTTATAGCCGTGAAATCAAGGATGGGTAATCGGTGGTATCCCTTGTAACCGTGAAATCAAGGAAGGTATACCTGATCAAGTGTGTGGGTGGAAACAGTGGTATCCCTTGTAGGGCTGTCAATTTCCTACACGACCCGTGACCCGACCCGAAACCCGCACGGAAATTAGCAGGTTAACCCGACCCGTTTAGTTAGCGGGTCATTTTCGGGTCAACCCGAATTTGACCAGTTTATAAACGGGTGGGTTTAGGGTTGACCCGCTAACCCGATTTTGACCCGCCAAACCCGATAAAATGTTGTATCTCTTCCATACTGTTAGTCTTTTATGTATACTGTTAGTGTTAATCTTTTATGTATGCAGTAATCAGTATGCTCGTATATGTAAGCTGTTATATTTTACTAATTTATTCTTGTATGTTGTTAGTTATATTTTACTTATAACAACTGTATCTCTTCCATATTGGTAGTCATTAATTTATGCAGTATGGGAATATATACTTATGTATAGAAAATGATTTTTGGATATGGTGATTTCATGCTTTATATATGTGTTGTCTGTTTGTGACTTTGCAACTTGTTGCATTTTTGTGATTATATAATAGTGTGCATGTTGGTGATTTGGCTCTTTTGTTGCTTATATTAGTAGGCAATATCTATCAATGGGTAAAATGGGTAAACCCGACCCGACACGACCCATTTAGTTAAACGGGTTACGCGGGTCGGGTCGGGTTAACCCGTTTATAAACGGGTCGGGTTAGGGTTGGGAAAATATGACCCGTTTAATAAACGGGTTAACCCGACCCGTTTATAAATCATCCCGAACCCGACTTGACCCGACTCGAACCCGACCCGACACGACCCATTGACAGCCCTAATCCCTTGTAGCCGTGAAATCAAGGAGGGTTGTAATTGGATTTGATATTGTAATAAAACTCTGCGCAATCCAGCATTGCGTGGGACTGGACATAGGAGAAATCCGAACCAATATATAATTCGGTGTGTTCTTTCCTTTTCTGCATCTTTATTTCCTTTTATTTTGCATTTGTGTTTGATTCTATGTCTGTGATTGTTTCTATGGTGTTTGATTCATCTAGTAATTCACATAAGTTTTATATTTCGTTTAAATTTGCAAAAACACTATTCACCCCCTCTAGTGTTTGTTTTTCCTTAACGATCCTTTCCGCAATCCCTAAGACGTACCTCCCGCACAAACCGAGAAGAAGTGCGTTGTATGACATGTCATGCCGATACGGGGCGATCATTAAATAAGAATAAATCAAAACAGAACCTGTCATATAAATCACATCGCACGGATAATATATAATAGTAAAATATACAACATGATATAGTAGTGAAGCACAACTTAACAGAGAATCAAATTTCCATAAATCCATAGAATCTTGGGTACAATACTTCTCGATACAAGAATCGTTGAATATAATATGCCTCACTACATTCCTCAAAGTCTCAATAACATCAACATACAGCGGAAATAGAACGAAATAGCTAAATAGTAGATAGTAATAATACGCCAGCCTCCTGCTCGTCACCGTCTATGCAGTTAAAGCCCCGCTAAAGCCCCGCAATATCTCCGCTATAGCCCATAGCGCTCTTCAACCGCTACGCTATTTCAATTTAGTGCTAATGAGCAGTATATCCGCTTCTAGCCCCGCTATTTTCCACTGCATCCGCTAAATCAAGGATTTTTAGCATCCGCTTTAGCAATATTAATTTATAGAGCTTGATTTGACTAGTTATTTCTCCAAAAAATTCATTAAAGTTAGCGTAAAGGGATAAATTTAAGGCATAAGTGCCTAATATATGGTAACAATCAATTACACTCATCAAATATAGCATGCAAAACTATGATATTCCATGATTTTCTTATATAAGATTAATTAATATTAGTTTCTTGTACACATATAATGTGACAAAGATGATTAATTAATTTTCAAATATTTGGTTTTACATTTAATGAAACTTTTTGTGCCTTCGCTATATCCCCGCTATTTCCTCGCTTTATTCCCGCTACGCCTTTTTGCACCTTCGCCGCTATAGAACCGCTAAGCGCTTTAACTGCATAGGTCACCGTACAACAACACCGACACCAAACCGGCTACATTCTACTCAGTCTGCCCACCATCAGATTGGTGAATGACCCAAGATAATAAGAGAGAAACATAAAACCTTGAGTCCGACAATAGTCTTTGTGAGCGATAAAATAACTAACAACAGTTACACATGATAATATAAGTATAGGCGGATCAACCATTTGATCTTACCAATAACCATCAAGTTAACACATTGTTAGCCCTCTTTTTGGCAAGAATCCCAGCGGGCTAAACCGAAGCCCGAAGCGCGCGACCGATATTCAGAAAGCACAAAGAGATAGGTCGACCATGCCACCAGCCGACCCAGTCTCGACCTGATCACAAGAAGGATAGCTCCTTTAAGGGTCGCTCTCTCAACCAAAGATCTCGGCTCCGATTATCTCGCTTTGACCGATTATCTCGCTCCGACCGATTATCTCGGAATGGCCTGGAAGCCGTCTACAGCTATCGAATATCCCGACTTTTGAGCCAATAGGTACGGTCAAACCATATCCAGACAAAGCTCTCCTTTTGATACTCCTCACAATGGAAGCCACGTCAACCGCAACTTCCGAGGATACTATTCATGAACAGCGGAAAAAGTCTACCAGCCGCAATTCTCCTCAAGCAATAAATGACACGTGGCTGGGCTTTCCCGAAATGGCCGGGCCATACTTCAACAGCCCACGGCGCATTCTTCACCTATAAATACTACCAAGTTTAATGAAAAAAGGGGCTCTGGAGACTTTTCTGGCCAACTTTCTCCATTAACTTCTCTGTAATCTCTTCAAAATAGGAAGAAGAAGCAATCCGTCTTCTTTCTCTTCTATAAATAATAGAAAAAGCATTGTACTTGTAATAAAACGAGAGAGAAATATATAAAGTGGATGTAGGCACCGTCTTTTGCCGAACCACTATAAAAATTCTGTGTGCGCTGCTCCGTTCTTTATTGTTTTCTGCAGTTTATTTTCTTTCATCGTGTGTTGTTCACGCGATTGGGGGTTGGCCGTCACTGGTGACCAACTTTTGACGTCAACACTTTGGCGCGCCAGGTAGGGGGCGGCGTACCGGCATTGTTATTGAGTTTCTGCTTAACTCGGATCATGGCGTACAAACGAAAGAAAGATGCAACATCCTCTCGTCCCACAAATACTGATGCAGCCGAGACCGATGCTGCGGAAGTAAGTCACGAAGTTTCCTCTCATGACGACATGTCTCGATTTCTTACTCTGGACGATATGTACAAAATTATGGCCGAGTTTCGTGGTCAAATGACATCTCAGGGTAAACTCCTCGAACGACAGCAGCAGTTGATGGATCACCTTCTCGATCGAGTGGAGATGGGATTGAACGCCTCAACATCAATTCCTCCACCGACCGGGGCTGGGGCATCAACTGATCTTCGGTCTGCAAGGAATCAGGCCACTGATCAGGCTACACCTTTACTTCATCCTGGTTTGGTCCCACCAACAGAACAAACGCGACCAGGGGTATCGCTTCCAGCGACCAGCATGGCCGTAGCTGCAGATCCGCATGAGGCCGGCAATCAAGATTTAGGTCGGTCGACCACTTTGCTCCCACTCTTAGGATCGGCTCGACCAGTTGGACCAACCGAGCAATCACCGGGTCTCGTAGGTTCAATGCCATTCCCATTACAACCCGGAATCTTACCGCAGACCAATCCGACCATTCTTCCACATCAACAAAGAGTTGGGTCGGTCTTCCCTTCGAACCAGGGAGACCACTCTACCATACCGGTCCAAGCCATGGCGGAAGAAAACGCTACTATAGACCCTCCTAATGTTACCGTAACTCGGGGCACTGAAACACTCCGAACATCACATGCTATGCTAGATCAATTCCAACCCTCAGTTACGGATACAGTTCGACCCGCTACTCATCTGGTTCGAGAGGGGCCATTCATCCCAGAACCATCTTCCAGATCTCAACTTCCCTCACACCTTCATTCAACTCTCGGAGGCCGCACCCAGACATCGGACACCCTTCCGAGCATGCTTTTTCCCGATCCGCGTATAGAAGCCCCTCCGAATGTGGAACTAAGCTCGTGGCAACGACTCCTCGGAGATGGGAGCCAGCTAGCGAGCATCATCCGACGCTTTACTCGGGGCACCTCCTCGCAGCAAGACATAGATAATGTCAATAGCAGCCCCTTCACCAGGGAAATCAGGAATTCCCGAAATCCACCAAACTTCAAGTTTCCAGCAATTGAACCATACAATGGTCGCACGGATCCGACCATTCATCTCATGAGATATATGAGACACAAGGAAGTGCTCGGCGCATCGACCAATGTCATGGCTAAGTGCTTCCCCCTCTTCCTCACAGATATAGCTGGTATGTGGTTTCGGTAGCTAGCAACGGAATCGATCAGTAGCTGGAATACGCTAGTCACCCGTTTCATCGAGCAGTTCCGGGTACATATTTCCCAACCAAAGAGTGTCATGTTCCTATCTACAATCAAGCAGCGATCCGGAGAAACGCTCAGATCCTTCCTTGAAAGATTCAACGCGGCTGTAGCATCTGTCGATCGACCTGAGCCATCGATGGTGCTCATGGCCGCCATAGCGGGAGTCCTGAAGCGGTCGGAGTTCTCAAACTCCTTAACCAGAGAACCCCCCAGAGACATAGATGATTTCTACTCCGAGGCCGAGAGATTCCTCCGGCAAGAGGATGCCAGCCTTGGGATGGAGAGCCTTGAAGTTTTAGTTGCTAAACAACAGGGTCCATTCAATGGCAACGGCCAGAATAAAGGAAGAGGAAAGGCACCGGAGAAAAATCAGCGCAATGTTCGATCATGAAACGAAGATAAGTACGATCAGTACACTGAACTTAATGCATCATTAATTGATATCTATCTCGACATTCAAGGGTCCCTACCCACTCCAAAGCCGCCTCGACGAGAACCGACCCAGATGGAGCTTGAATCTGGCAAACATTGTATGTTCCACAACGTAGCTGGACATAATACCAATGAATGCCGACATCTGCGCGACCTCATCGAAGGGCGGATAAGGAAGGGTGAGCTCCCCGAATATGTCAAAGGTCGCGCCCCGGTCGAACCGCCGCGACCCTCTGTCCACGCTCCTCAGGTCGATCCTCGAGCTTCCAGAAACGGAAAGGGTCCCGAGACTAGTACTCGCGGCATTATCATTAATTAGATTGCTTTCTTTTAATGTCTTTTTAGTAATAAGGACATTTCGATGTACACATGTGCGGAGTCAAGATATATCTCCCAGACATGCTCTGAATCGATAATTATCTCTTTAAAGTTCTCTTTCTTTGTAATAGCTAGTTAACGATTATAAATTTCCTTTTTTGCGAAAAATCCTTAAGCCGAGCATGGATAAACGTTCGCCCCTCTGTTCCATGTGGTCTGCGCGAAAGCCCACCACAACCTTCTAACACTTACTCTGCTGAATGAGTAAGGCCGTTTTTTCTTAAAATAAATATGGGTAATACTTTCTTTTTTTTTACGCCACGAGCACCCACAGCTTGCTGGAACAACTAACCTAACATGAGTCGAGCATGAAGAGCACTTGCCCTAAACCGAGTATGGTTAATACTCGCCACTCTTAAGCCGAGTACCGCTATTACTCGCCACTAAGCCAAACCAGATTAACGTTTGCCCCCCAAGCCGAGTACCGCTATTACTCGCCACTAAGCCGAACCAGATTAGTGTTCGCTACCAAAGCCAGGCATGGAAAATGCCTGCCACCCTCTAAGCCAAGTGAACTAAAGTGCTCGACCCCAGCCCTGCTTTGTTTTGTTTTGTATTCGCAGGAATCTCTATGAAAGAAATAATTATTGCATTGGCCTTAATACGGATCCCCGATAGCTGTCGGATCTCTAGCCTTAATACGACTTAGGATGATCGTTGGTTTTCTGGCTTTAATACGGTATCGGGACCGTCGTTTTCTGGCCTTAATATGGTCCGGCGCGACCATGGTAGCTCAAGTGTTCGTGCTCCGGTTCAGAATTCAGAACACACCTCCCTCTTCCGATGAAGAAATGTTCTGAGGGGCAAAGTGTTAGCCCTCTTTTTGGCAAGAATCCCAGCGGGCTAAACCGAAGCCCGAAGCGCGCGACCGATATTCAGAAAGCACAAAGAGATAGGTCGACCATGCCACCTGCCGACCCAGTCTCGACCTGATCACAAGAAGGATAGCTCCTTTAAGGGTCGCTCTCTCAACCAAAGATCTCGGCTCCGATTATCTCGCTTTGACCGATTATCTCGCTCTGACCGATTATCTCGGAATGGCCTGGAAGCCGTCTACAGCTATCGAATATCCCGACTTTTGAGGCAATAGGTACGGTCAAACCATATCCAGACAAAGCTCTCCTTTTGATACTCCTCACAATGGAAGCCACGTCAACCGCAACTTCCGAGGATACTATTCATGAACAGCGGAAAAAGTCTACCAGCCGCAATTCTCCTCAAGCAATAAATGACACGTGGCTGGGCTTTCCCGAAATGGCCGGGCCATACTTCAACAGCCCACGGCGCATTCTTCACCTATAAATACTACCAAGTTTAATGAAAAAAGGGGCTCTAGAGACTTTTCTGGCCAGCTTTCTCCATTAACTTCTCTGTAATCTCTTCAAAATAGGAAGAAGAAGCAATCCGTCTTCTTTCTCTTCTATAAATAATAGAAAAAGCATTGTACTTGTAATAAAACGAGAGAGAAATATATAAAGTGGATGTAGGCACCGTCTTTTGCCGAACCACTATAAAAATTCTGTGTGCGCTCCTCCGTTCTTTATTGTTTTCTGCAGTTTATTTTCTTTCATCGTGTGTTGTTCACGCGATTGGGGGTTGGCCGTCACTGGTGACCAACTTTTGACGTCAACACACATTTTCTCAAAAACCATTAAGTTAACACAAGAAAGCAATCCATCACATGTCTCATTGGAAATAGGAAAGGATAACCCTGATCCTGCTTCTCTTCATCAACCTACAGTGGTTGCCTACCCAAAGAAAAATAGAGAGGTAAACACATAGAATTAATCATAACATCCATAGCATCCAATATTTTAGCTATCACTGTCTATAGCCGTGAATCCATTGATTATCGAATTTTCATTTCACAGATCAAAAGGGCTAATGGAAAACCCCGGTTCTAGCCAGACGAACATACGGCATCGTGACTCGTATGTTTGTTTTTCCATTCTCGACAACTAGGCCCATCATGACTGCTGAGGGTGCGCGATCTTCTCGAATCTCATTCTAGTAGGCATCCCCACAGTACCCCTTCTTTGAGTCCACCAAAGCATTTTGATAACCAACAATCCCTTGGCACATCAAATATGTCAAGCCTTTCACTTTGGAGACTTAATCCAATCCTCGAGCCATTCCATTATCATCCTTAATTGACCCACATTCTGTCGATCTATCATCGTACTGGATCGTATATCAAATCACGACCAGTTTCACATCAATCTGGCTCCGGCCACTCCATCACGAGTTCACAATCGAAGCATTATCCATCTTTGAATTGCACATAAATCATCAGAAGTCCATTATCCAAACTCCACCAACAAACCCCGGAAGTTAAGACAATCAAGCCCCAAAATTTCACTTCACCTGGGCCCACCCTCATGGGTCGGTGCCGACCCTTCCTCTTAGCCAAAATTGGCTAAGTGGTTGGCCCATGATCATCCCTGCCTCGAGAATATCCTCCAATTTGATCTCCAATCATTTCGACGCTCGTTGTTAAAGCTTCTGCTGGTCCAGTCACATCTTGAGAAATCAACCTTCGACCCATCTCAAATTAAATCCGAATGACATGAAAATTTGCATATAGCTTCTATTCATCATCATAATACTATTCCATCAAAATCGAGGCCCCCCGACCCTTCCTCATGGGTCAGTGCCGACCGATGCACTTAGTGCATATGAGCATGAGAAATAATTTGTGTCCTGTCTTCTCATCTTATAGAGCACCTTCGCTATGTTTCGTCTGAATCCGATTGTCTGAACCTCCTATTTGCTCTGATCTTCAATCCTATGATTCTACGAAAACAATCTAACATACAACTCAAGCAATGCAATCAATTCAATCAAAACAAACATCAATATGTACAACAGTGATCATACAAACATGAACAATTCATAAACATAGCATAAACATATCATAAACATGAGATCTAGCATGATTTGGATCTAAACATATGAATAATCATGACTAACTTATTAATTATCCGGTTAATATGATCAAATTAGGTTTCTTAGGGTTTCTAGGTCTGAGTTAAACATATATGATCATATCTAAGGTGATTTTAGCATGAAACATATGAATATGATCCTAATTTACCCATACAATCCGTAGTTTCCGTGTGAGGGATACCTGTCACTCAACAATTTCTAAATTTGATGAAGATTCAATGAGATCAGATGTGGAAAGTGATGAAACCCCTTAAATTCGATGTAATATGATGTGATCTAATCCTCTTTGTTGATGATCTACTCTTTCTTGATGACGATCTATCCTCTAGATGCAATCTACGATGAATTTGATTGAAAAAAGTGGAGAAATAGGGTTTTAGGCTGAACCCGGAGAATCACAGACGCTCAACCAAAACTTAGAATGAAGAGAGTAACCCTAATTCTCTCCCCAAGTCCCCATATTTATATATGCTGTCCTCGGTCTAATGGGTTTTACTGATCAGGCCATTAGTTGTTGACCAGTGTGCCTAAACATAAGATGAAACTTAAAACAGCGATTCCTCCCAAACATCTGACGTAAATCCTTCACGTGACCACTCTACGGAAACATAAACAACCATTCTGATCCAATTGAATCGATCTCAGCACCTGATTCAATCCCTATCAAAAGTTATGGCCCAAACAGTAAACTTAAAGGAAAAATGGTCATACTTGAATTCAGTAAAAATCATGGGCATGTCTCACATCCCCATGTATGACATATTAAAATCTGAGAATGATCCGACTACTAGGAAATAAAATATAATTATTTTACGATCGGTTAATACGTAAAATGCGGGTCGTTACATTCTTCCCTCCCCTTTAGGAATTTCTCCCTCGAAATCCCAAGTAACACAAGCAAACACAACATCCCGCACGCCTACCATCCACAAGTAGACAATCTACCATCCAATCTAGCATTCAACAGTCCATGTAGCCAAAATCCTATCCTAGCATGTGAAATTCTAATAGCACATGACACAATGGCATAAGTAAGATACGATATATCGGATATACCACTCGACGAGTTCTGGATGGGTCAACTTCATACTCTCTTCCGTTTCCCACGTGCACTAATCATCGTTCTCGCTCCATTGTACCTTAACTAGCTTAAAATCCTTTCTCCTAAGCTGTTTCATGTAATTCTTTACGATGCGAAGCGGCTTACGAGGCCTAGAAACTTCAGACTCGACTTCAAAATCTTCAAGCTGATCTTGAGATACCGTAACATCCGGGTCGTGCACAAACTTCTGTAGGAACGATACATGAAAAACATTATGCACACTCACCGTCTTCTCAGGTAAGTCCAATCTATAAGCGAGCTTTCCAATACGCTCGATAATCTGGAACTGCCCAACAAACATTGGCGCTAACTTTCCTTTCTTCCAAAAACGAACGGTATTCCTTAGAGATGAAATTTTAATAAACACCATATCTCCAACTGAGAAGTCCAAATCCTTTCATCGCTTATCGACATAGCTCTTCTGACGATCTTGGGCTGCCTTCATTCATTGTCGAACATTTTCAATAGTATCCGTCATTTCTCTTATCATCTCAGGCACAAGTACTAACTTCTTACCAATTTCCAACCAACAAGATGGGGAATTACATGGCCTACCGTACAATGCCTCATACGGTGTCATTCCAATACTCGACTGGTAGCTATTGTTATAAGAAAAGTCAACTAATTGCAGATGGTCTTCTCACGATCCTCCAAAATCAAATACCCAAGCTCTTAGAAGATCTTCCAATACTCGATTAACTCTCTCAATTTGACCATCTGTTTGGGGATGAGCCGTACTTGTAACACCTCGCATTTTTAATGAAATTGAAAATGTGGAAATATGTATATATATTGTATGCATAGATATATTTGAGAGAGAAATTAAATAATGACAATAAAATTGCATGTAATAAGTTAATGCAGTGAAATGGAGAAAAAGATAAATAAAAGAAATTACATGCAATACATGAAATGCGAAGAAATGCATGCGAACATTTAAAAAATAAAATAAAAAGGAGAATTTTAAGAGCCTCCAGAATTTGGTCATGAAATTAGCGTCACTGCATTCGTGGCGATTTTCTGATCAATTTAGACTTATAATTTGTAGAAAACTGATTTAAAATGAAGAAGATATCTTTAAATTAAATGTTGCAACAAAACATGAAAAAGAGGAATGAGAAAAGAATAATGTGTAGCATTGTCCTAAGTCTTGTTAGCAAAAGACTTAGTAGCTCATTTGGTTAGTACATGTGACTTGTACAAAAGAGGTACAGAGTTCGATCCCCACCAGCGTATTATTTTTGTTTTAGGGGAATGGCAAGAAAGTGGCCTAGTGTGAACGCAGTTCAATTAAAAAGCGATTTAGTGTGAAAAGGGCCAATTGGAGGATTAATTGAAAAGATGGTTAAAAAGAAAAATAAATATATATATAAAAAATGATATATATATATATATATATGACATGTGGGTGTCAACAACCCTGCTGTTGCACATCATGTTGCACATGGCGCATTTTTATTGGTCAATGATGATTTTTTGGGTTTTAGGGCTACGTGGCGACTTCTGATTGGCTGAGTGATGTGTATTTCGGATTTGGAGGGTTTAGATGAAACCTAACCTAATCCTAAGGCTCTAATTAATCCTACACATCTATATAAGCACACATAAACGTAAACCCTAATCAAAACTAAATTCATTCATAAGCCTACATGCTGCTAGATTCTAGATTAACCAAGCCTCCACTAAAGAAAATCAAATTCAAGCTAGAAGATAAAAATCAAAGCCTACATCAAGAGTTTAGCTTAACAAACTCAGAAATTAGATCCCAGAATTCAAGATCCGTTCTTTTTCTATGAGTTCTAGTCACTTTTAGGTTTAAATAGATAAATGTGAATTGTGGTAGACTATGAATTGGGTATATGTTGTAAATCATGAACTTATGCAAGTTTATTATGTCATTATCCTTAGATCCAGTATGATTATGGACATTCTATTATGCTGACTATGTAGATCTTGACTTACAACTACATTGTGGTAAATGCGAACTTGTTAATTTAGACCTAATCCTTTATGCTAATCACCTTTCACCTATTATGTTGTAGTAATCACGATATGTTGTAAACTTGATATGTGATGCCACCCTTTTAGGTCTAATCATGCTACTATGTCACCCTAATTTTGTTAGACATCTAAATGACAAGTTTAGACCATGTTATGTTGACTTTGACTTTGTAGTTGCCACAAGTTCATCAGTTCTGTGTTCATCCTGTTATGATGATTACATGTCCATTCACCTTGTTGTCATGCTTATGCCAAAACTGTGCTGAAACTATCACCTTTGTCACTCCCTTTTTATTGTTATGATGAGGCTACTTTGTAGCCTCGATGACGCCAAAATACATGCGATCACGTTAGTTAGGAAATGGGGAAAAAGGGATTTATAATTGGCATTATTTATATAATGTTTTATATAAGTTGGACATATAATTCAAATAGGGAAACATAGAATAATCACCTATAATGACATAGGAAAATTTGGGTAAAAATGGCATAATTTGAATATGACCATTTATGGATATCTAATTCAAATTATTGTTGCAAATAGGTATTGACACCTATAAAAGGAAAGGATTGATAATTGGTAAATTAATTAAAAATGGAATGTTAGTAATTATAATTAGGAATTGTAATTGTACTTATGACACGAGGTTAGGTTACATTAGTGGTGGAAGTCTGCCCGGACCCGACCGGCATATCCAGCAGCCACTAATGTTGAACCTAATGTGGGAGGTCTAAGTACGTAAATACGAATCGGGCTAAGACACGAGGTTAAGCCCAACTGTGGAATAAGACTGCCGGAACCGACCGACATTTCCAAGATCCACATGTTATAGGCCTAATGTGGGAGGTCTAGCCCATTATAAACCATAAATGGACATGGTAATGAATTAGACTACTTAACCAAATCTAATCCATAGGGATTGTGTGAACATAGACTTAAGTTGAGGTTAAGTAAATTTGATTAAGTAAAGTGGGAGGGTTAAGTAAATCTTGGGTAGGTGGGTAATATTAGTATATATAGACCCACAAACTTAACCATTAAATAAACATGCTTAAATCAGTGGGAGGGTTAAGTACATCTTGGGTTGGTGAGTAATATTTGCATATATAGGCCCACAAACTTAACCATTATAGAGTTATGTAATTAAAGATCACCCTTTATGGTATACATAACTGGTATAGGGCTATGTAATTAAAGATCACCCTTTAGGGTATACATAGTCAGTGGAAAGCCTAGTGGGGATACAAGACAAAGGGGAGAGCTTGTATCATATTGTGTGGGAGTTATGTAATTAAAGATCACCCTTTAGGGTATACATAACTAGTATAGGGCTATGTAATTAAAGATCACCCTTTAGGGTATACATAGTCAGTGGAAAACTTAGTGGGGATACAAGACAAAGGGATAGCTTGTATCATATTGCATGGGACCCATTTCAGTTTGTAACCCATAGTTGGTATCAGAGTACAGAACTCCGTACTAGGCGGAGAAGGGGTACGCTTACTGATTGATTGTAAGAGATCCAAACGAGACGGATGGTGGGAGCAGCGCAAACCGACCGGGGACATGTGCGTGCATGGGTCGGGCAGAGGGGGACAAAGCGACCGTGATACCAGTAGGTATGCCTGTGCACATTGTAGGTTGCCACCTTAGGGAAGTGATACCCCCTACTGTGGGGCCAGCACAGGGTATCTACAGAGTAGGGAGCCGATCGATTAGGGTAGTGGTTAGGGTATACTCGGACGTATGCCCTAAGTCTACCAACTTATAGTGGAAGGGATCATCTCATTTTAAATTATACTAGTAATAATGCAGAGTAGTCACTAGTGAAGCATGTATATACTTTACCTTATCTGCCTTGTCACACCTGCCATTTGTATAGTGATCTCTCTTATCCACTTTATGCCTGTCATGATTACCTTTATTTATTTACTGGCTAAAAGTTTTACTAGACTCGCCAGACTTTATGTATGACCCCTTTTGTTTTTCCTTCTCTCTTCCATCCCCCAGGTTCTCAGGAAGGAAACACCCAAGCTTAGTCAGGATTTGGATATCATCTTCTAGGAGCTACTTCTGAAGTATGGCTCGAGTCTCTGTCTCTTCTATGGCTTGCTCTTTTAATTGGGGAATAATGGTTTCCTTTAAATACCTATGTACTCTGATAATGCAAGACAGAAGTATTTTGTTGTAATGGTTTTATGACTTATGGTATTATGAAACAAGGTATTTTGGTGATTTAATAAAGTTGTTTATTTCCACTGCAAAATTTTTATATCTGTCTTGTAATATTCTGTGTCTGTTTACCTAAACGCGTCATGAAACTTAATGCATTCCCTTTGTGAGTGACATTAACGGACGTGGGGTGTTACACTTGGTATCAGACCTGAAGGTTACCAGATAAGATAAAAAATTTTGAAAATATTTTTCAAAAAAGGGTTTTAAAAGAAAGTATTTTCAAAAAGGAAAGTCTGTTTTGAGAAACATTCCCCAAAAAGCCATATGTAGTATCCTTCGGTCCTTTATCTAAATCTCTTCCTTTTTCTTTTTAGCATGTTTGGGGAACAAAACATCCCTAATCTCCCAGAGGGCGTCACAATACCCGGATGGTCCCGAAGGTATTTGGAGCCCATGGCACCCGCCGAAGGCCAAGGAAACGTTCCTCCAGCTGTACCCATCGTTCCTCCTCCTCCTCCTCCGCGCGTGAATGCTTTCTCGAAGATATGTAGAGACTTTCGAGCTATGGGCGGAAAGAACTTTAATGGGACTGAATCATTCGTGGAAGCAAGAAACTGGCTCAAGGAAACAGAAGATTTATTTGTTATCTTCGAAGTGGACTATAGGCGGAAGATACAGTTGGTTGTATGGTTACTTAAGGATGAAGCCTCTTTCTGGTGGGAAGTTACTAATGCTGAGAGACCAGTCGAGACCTGGGAGGATTTCAGAACGAGGTTTGAAATGAAGTTCCTCTCACAAGCTGAACAAAGCGTACAGATGGAGAAGTTCTTAGCGCTCAAACAGGGAAGCCTATCGGTTAAGGAATACGTCAACAAATTCAACCAGCTGGCATTATGCCTAATGGTTTTTTAATAGACTGATCAGCCAGCTAAATTGTGATGTTCGTGGGTTTCGATTACTCTAGTCCTAGTTGATAGTGCATAATGTAAGGAAAAAGATTGACACTTACACCAAGATTAAGAAGGGGATACCTAATATGGGTATTATCTATTTTGCAACCAATTATAGGGCAATCGGGGTCCTTATACTTTGTTGGTGAAGGATTTGAGAAAACAGAGCTTGTATTTGCAGTCAAGAAGGTAGTTTTAGGAACATTAGTGGCTTGTTTTCTGGTGCGTACGTCTTTGAGACACTTGACATATTAAGGAATTTGTTTGATGGTATCTGAGGGTAATAACCCGGAATTTTGGAACCAATTTAAAATTTATTTCTAATTGATTTAAAGGAAAACTAATTATTTTAAAAGATTTATTTTGAGAAATAATGACGCAAAATTTATTTAAAACGAAGTTAGAACGTATAAATTTAAAATTTAATTAAAACAAGCTCGTAACGTCGTGGTAGTTTGAAATTTTAGTTTTAACTTTAAACGAGTATACAGAATTCGTTATAAGTCGGATTTCTGTAAAACAAGAAACGTTAGGACCTAATTTATTATATCTTTCTAAGAAATTTAAAAAAAACCATGATTTCGTATTATAAATTGTAAGTTATGTCCAAATTAAAATTTAGAAAATTCGCTATGAAATTGTATATAAATTGTAACGATTCATTAAATATAATAAAAGGATTTTTATTGTAAAATGAATACCGTTAGACTATAAACTTGTAATATCGAGTTATAAACTCAAGTATGTTTATTTTCCAGTTATGTGGTATTTTATTTGGATATATATGCAAAAATAATAATTAGTTTATTATTAATTTGAATAATTTTGGAATTTAATAAATTTGTAATAAAACCACATAGCCTTTAAAAATGGCCATTTTGCAAACGACCTCTGTTTTTGATGAAACCACTTTTGTTGGATCCGGAATATTAAATTATTGCTAGATTTCAAATTTCGTAATTTTTGGAGCTAGTATGTGGCCTGTGTAATAACATTGAATCGATTATTCATTTGAACCCAAACTTGAGCTTTTTGAGCAAACAGACTCAGAATTCGACGAAACGAGTTTCATCAGGATAGTAATGTCTAAACATAGCTATATGTCAATTTTCATCGCCAACGGGGTTTATATGTGATCGAGGTATTAATAAACATCGATCAGAGACAACTTTAAGTGAAGAAATAATAAAATATAAAATTCAAAACCCTATCCTATATAATATCTCCATCTTCTGAACCCTAATCATTTTCCCCTTGGCAATTTTGCAGCCACCCCCTTTCCCCTCTCAAAATATTTGCAAATAAGCCCCTGAACATAAAATAATTTATATCTTCCAATTTGTAAATAATTCGAGGAAACTTCCAATTGGAGAGTTATAGATCATGTTGAGAGCTGCCTACCACAAATATTTGAGGGTGTTTGAAGTTATGGTTTCGCCAGGATCTAGGTTTAATGCCAAAACGTGTTGTCGGTTTTGTAACAACCCGCCCGGAAAGGGCCTAAATTTCGACCCAGAAAAGGCCCATCGAAACTTAGAACCACTCTAAATGGGTCGTTGTTCCTGTAAGGTTTAAATTTGCATATACACACACACACACACACACACACACACACAGATACTTCGAATGGAAATCTCACACTGCGGAAGGAGAAAATATAATATTGAAAATAAGATGTACCATTATTTCCAAACCACAGAAGTACAATAGTCACAGTTACATCTGTTCAACGGGTACATCAATGAGTACATACTCATAATATTCCAAAAGAAGTAAAGCAATAACTACTAATAATAACGTAACAACTTCGCCTTCTTCATCAGCTTCAATCATCACTTCATCCATGGCTTTCTACCCCGTCTACTGACCTGTTGGATATGTTGAGGAGAGGGGATTTGAACATAAATTTCTGTGTGACTAAAATATAGTGTTACTTAATGCCCATACCCTACATTTTTAGCGGGTTACATATGTCAAGGTATGTCTACGCAGCACAAAACAAACAACAAGTTTCTAACATATGGGGTGGATATCCAAGTCAATCGCCATTAGTGTTTTTAGGGTAAAGACCCAACGAGGTGGCATTCTCGGTCAATTGTGGCACTATTAAAGATGGATTCTTACAATCACTTATAACCCTGAGGAGGACACCTAGCCCTTTCAGACCCCGTCCTAGTACATTAACATTCTTAAGTCTATTCTCTCATTTGTAATATGAGAAGTAGTATTGCGAACGTTACTACTTAACTGATATTACCCTGTAGGACACCTATGTCGCTTAAGACTTCCCTTAGACAGTTGGTGAGCATGCAATGGCCACAAATCTTTCAATTACCAATCTGTCCCTAGTTGAGCCCTTATAAGCTTCTAGAGGAAGTGGACATCCCCTTGAACTACACTACTTCATTAATGTTTTATGCCTAACCACTTTTAAAGAAGGAGGACCCAAAGACCTACCTCAAATCTAATAAGGGTAGGTCCCATGACTTTGATCCCTCTCCAAGGAATAAACCTTCAGAGGGATCCTAGTCCTAACCACTTGAGACCCAAACTAGATAAAAAGGTGAGTCAGCCACTTAAGACCTTCTCACGGCGTGGTAAACCTGCCTGTTTTCACAAATTAGACTTATATATATAGTTGTACATATATAGTTATATATATATAGTTATATATACACACACACACTAGACCTCTCAAATTAGACCGTATACCTGTAGATGCTGGATATGCCGGTCGATTCGGGGCAGACTTCTACTACAAGTTGGTTTAACCTCGTGTCTAGTGTACTAAGTCTATGAATGGCCTATGGTACCTATACATGTCACATTATTCGGGCCTACTTGTGTTTGCTGGATTTGCCGGTCGGTTCCGGGCAGTCTTCTACCACAAATGACAACTAACCTCGTGTCTATGTGTAACTATTTATGTATTTAAAGCCATTCTATATATACGCACACACAAGCAATCAAACATATATTTATTATGGGGACATTTCAAATTTGAATCTAACTAACCGCATTTATTACGCTAATACAACGTTAATTACATTGATTACATTTATATAAATATAGTAATAATATCGCCTAATTAACGCAAACATTCGTATAACCGAGGAAACGTTCTAACGAGGTGACAATTGTCAATTTGTCCAATTCAAGGTATACAAGTTAGGTTTTCCATACTTTTACCGCTACAACATTGGCATGATAACATAATGACAAGATAACAAATAGGAGTGGATGGAAAAACATACATACACATAATTACAACTTGTATCCTAGGCATATAGAAATGATTTCAATACTAAATTAAAAATAGAGTATTACATACACTTACACATGTATGTTATAATTCATATTTCATCCAATTCACCCTATTTGGTGTTATGCACATAATATTTTTTGCATTTGACCTATTTCAATTGTGAATGCGTTTGGGTACAAAATAGGATCCATACCCAATTCAAATCAAGAAATAATCAAATCCAATCCTTTTTAGGATACAATCAAATAATAATGAAGGTGAATTACATAAAATATAGATAATAGTAGCAACACCCTTTTTCATCTTTAATCTAGTATCAAAACCCAAAAATCCACAAAACCCAATTATCATGACAGTTCATACGTTATTACAAAATATAGGATATGTGGGTTTTAATGTTTATATTATCGAATACAAAATCCTTCTAGGCATATCTATTCACATGGCAAACTATTAAAAACATGAATATGCCTTAAGTAAACTAGATTCCATTCATAGATCTAGGAATAGAGAGAAATCTGTAATAGATCTAGATTTGCGCTTCTACTCCTTGCGTTCAGCGTGCTCCAATAATCCTACTAATTATATACATAAGAGACATGTATTAAGATCTCATATATATATATATATATATATGCTAAATTACATAATATCAAACTTATGTAAATCAGAATAGAGAGAGGTTAAAAATAGAGTTGGAGAATTAGAAGAAACCTTAACCTATTCCTTGGAATTTAGCAATGGCAGAGGGGCAGAATGGAGGCAGAGATAGAGGATGATTAGGGTTTCCATAGTGCAATAGGAGAGGCTATATATAGTTACCCGTATGAGCATAGACCGTTGGATTAGTTAGAATTAATCAAAGCCTTCTATTTATATATAACCTTTTAGAGAAACCCTATCCACGTAGGCTTATTGGGCTCTCCAGCCGCCAAGCAGTCGACACCCGGGCGGTCGACCCCTTCGGGGCTGGAACGCTCAATCAGACTACGTTGCTGAGCTATTTATTTTATTTAATACATTTCTTAATCTCTTAATCTTATTTCATATATACAATATACTTTGTCCCCCTGATCTTATCTTCAATTCAAAATTTGAATTCTCCTTCTATATTTTGAATTTATCTTCGACATATGTATATATATGAATTTATCTTCGACATATGTATATATATTATCCATTAAATATATATATATATATATATATTCTGCGTTTATGGTCCAAATTAATTTGTTTATAACTTCTCAATACATTAACCATTCCTAGAATATTATACATGAAAACGATGTAGAATTTCACTATGAATCCAAATAAAATAATTTCGTAGCCAAATTCCTAAAGCTGCAAAATCTCATTTCCAATCATATCATTTAATTGCTTATTTTTTGTGATTTTATGGCCAAACGGTTGAGAGTTAGATGTTGGAGTCAAAAGAGAATTTGTCAACAAGAGAGAGGGGTTGTGACACCCTACGTCCATTAATGTCACTCACAAAGGGAATGCACTAACTTCTATGAAGAGTTTAGGTGTGTATAGAATAGAAACTTAACAACAAGACAGATACAAAACAGTACTTTAAAATTTAAAGCTTCATTCATAACAGCGGAAAGCAAATAATTTGTTTACATAATCCAAAAACCAAAGACTAGAGTCAAGTACATAATATCCATCTTGACAAAATCAGAGTACATAAAATAAAGACATAATACCACTACTACAAATAGCCATAAAGGAAAAGATAAAGATAATGAAGCTGAGCTTTACTCTCAACACTCCAAAGCTCTTCAAGAAAGAAATCCAAGCTAAGCTCCGCTATTCCCACCTTGAGGACCTAGGGGGAAAAGGAAGAAAAGAGGTGGAAACAAAACGAGGTCAGACTTAAAGTCTGGCGAGTCCAATAACTTCAACAATACAATTAAGTAAAGCAACAGGATAAGGAAATAAACCGGATAAATGGAATGACTGTAACATAATAGGTATGACAAGGTAAATAAGGTAAGAAAGATTCAACAACGATTGCGCTCCTAACTACTACGATATATGCTCTGCACCGAACTTAACTTAAAAGATATGATCCCTCTAAACGACCAACACAATTATGGTAATAATAAATATGGTAGTCTCTCGTGTACCCCTAGCTGCTGTCATAGGTGCCGCCTGCTCCTATCTCCACCAAGTGTACCCACTACCCAGCCCCATTCGATCGGCTCCCTAACTCGTAGATACCCGTGCTGGTCCCACAGTAGGGTGTATCATTCCCTAAAGTGGCAACCCGATGCGACTAGAAGGCACAACTTATACCTACACGATGCAACAACGTTTTACCTACCAGCCCGGACCCATGCACGCACATGACCCCGTTGGACTTGCACTTCCACCGCTATCCTTTAATTGACCTCTTACAATCAACCTAAGTAAGCGTGTCCCGTCCTCGACCTAGTTCGAGCTCACTAAGATACTAAATGGGTTACGGGTTGAAAAGGGTCCCCACACTTGACACAAGCCTCCCTCCTAAGCTTGGTCCCCACTAGGAATTTCCCACTTAACCCCTCAATATTCCCATGTCAACTACATGTCTAGTTTAAGTGTTCTTTAGTTAATTTTTAAACGTAATCCTACAAGACCTCTCACATTCGACGCCATTTGCGGTTACTGGATATGCCGGGAGGTTCCGGGCTGTTTTACACCGCAAACCCATCTAACCTCGTGTCTTTGCCTTATCGCGCCTTTAGTTCATGCCTTTGACCTCTCACATTAGGTAATGTTGTGGTTGCTGGACATGTCAGGCGGTTCCGGGCAGGCTTACACCACAATATACCAAACCTCATGTCGTAGGCATTCATTAACCTAAGTTCATACAGATTAGGTTTTCCCCTTTTTCCCCAGATTTAGGTGACAAGTTTCTAATCACTTTATGCCTATAATCACAAGTTTATAGGTTATGCCAATTTTACACCCAAACCCAATTATGCCACAATTACATGTTTTACATGTTGTACCAAAATTTGCCCAACTATGGCCAACATCAATTTCATGCCCAATTATCACAATTACCACAAACATAGGCCAAATTACATGTCATAATAATTTTCCCAAACTTTTTCCCCATCGTTCCCACGTTGTTCGTTCACATAATTTGACGAAGAATGGTTAGGTCCAAAGGTGGCCTAACCTCATAAAAAGTAAAAGGAAAAAGGAGAGGGAAGAAAGTCAAAACGGCATAAATCTGAACATAAACAGGCATGTAACATATGATCATAACAGGCATGTAACATAGGTGACATATGAACATGATGAAGCATGTGATAGGTTTAGGTAAACTTGCAAACTTGGTGAATTACATTACAGGCATATCATATAAACACAATTTATCACTTTATCATGACAACTTTAGATTAGTTATCTTGTTAAAATCACATGAACTCACAGATCGTGGTTTAAGAGAGAAAAGAATGATTCTGAGATCTGATTCCTAGCGTTAGAAAGCTATCCGTTGATGTAGGCGTTGGTTGTTGTTCTCTTTAACTTGAATTAGGTAGATTAATGGTGGAGGCTAGATCACTTTAGGTTTTAGCAGCATGGAGGCGCCATTACTTTGATTAATGAATTAGGGTATGAGTCTAGGGATGTTTATATAGACTTTTAAATTAATGTAAGCCATTAGATCAACCTAGGAGTAATCAGAGCCATCCTGACCAAGTAGAACCAACCTGAAATTCCCACATAAGCCCTAATGACTCACTAATGACTCAAAAATCGTCCCAGTTTAGATCTACCCAAGGGGGTAGGTCGACCCCCAGGTCGACCTGTATAGGGGAGGTCGACCCCCTGGTCGACCAGGCCTGGGGCGGGAAAAACCCCGCCCAACCCGCTTCTTTGTTTGAATTCGAATTTTGAATTGTTATCTGAGCTGTTTTAATTTATTTAAATTCCTGAAACTTCTGAAAGCCATAACTTCTTCATACGGAGTCCAATTCACGCAAACTCGGACTCTATCTCAAGCAGAATTCTAAGACGAACGCAATGGTGTAACCCGTTTCCCTTAATCCTTACATTAAAAATTAAGTATGCTTTAATTCGTGAAACCTTAATGTTATAGAATTACGGGGTGTCACATTCTCCCCTCCTTAAAGGATTTCGTCCCCCAAATCTTCAAGTTAAGAAGAATGTATCCTACCAACCAATCATCCATCTACTCAACCATCATCCACAAGCATCCATTGTCCTTAAATTATTTCTACTGCTATATGAACATATGCAAAAGTGTGTGTATATGTTCCTTATCTATTGCAAAGATCAGGCGGTCCACTGATTCAGTTGACCTCCTCAATGCAAATTATGTCAGTGCTATGAGTCCAACATGTATGCAATTTCCTAATGCACTTTGTTAATTCTATATGAGTGCACAATCATTCACTCAAATGCAACATCCATACGATAACACATCCATTTTAATATACAAATATATATATGCAATATGCAATATGAAGTGACTGAGCCGATCTAAGTGCCTAAAGTGTGTGTATAAATGCATCCACGAGCAACCACTAACAACCACTTGCATCCACAAAACATAACATGTCTCAAACACATGTTTACAACCATAGGACTTCTACCTAAAGACTGAAAACATACTCGAGAGGATATCCTAAACTATAGAACAAGTACAAACTAAGAGATAGAAAAAGGAGAAGTTAAAAAAACATACCCTTAAAAAGGAAAGGGTACAACGTACAAATCTTATCTTCCGTCTCCCAAGTCGCGTCTCCTTGATCATCTCCCCATTGAACTTTAACCAACTTGACCTCTCGGTTGCGTAACTTCTTGACCTCCGATCCAAGGATGCATGTAGGAGCTCGTATGACCGTGGCATCTCTCTCTACTTCCACTTCTCTAAGCATACTCGGTTCTACTACTTCCGCGGTATCATGCAAACACTTCCTCAAATGTGACACGTGAAACACGTCATGCACTCCGCTAAGCTTCTCAGGCAACTGCACTCTGTAGGCCATCTGTCCAATCCGCTCTATAATGGGGAATGGCCCTACGAATCTTGGCCCCAATTTCCCTACTGCTCCAAAGCGAACAATTTTCCTCAATGGTGATACTTTGATAAAGACCATATTTCCAACCTCGAACTCAAGATCGATGCTTCTCTTATCAGCACATGACTTCTGCCTATGCTGTGCCGTCTTCATGTGCCTTCGAATTAAGTCTATCTTCTCCGAAGTCTCTTTAACCATGTCTGGCCCAAGAAAAACCTTATCCGTGGACTCATACCAACAAGTCGGTGATCGACACGGTCGTCCATACAAAGACTCAAAAGGAGCCATGCCAATACTAGTCTGATAGCTATTGTTGTAGGCGAACTCTACTAATGGAAGGTGCTCTTCCCATGTCCCTCCAAAGTCCAAGATACATAGCCTCAAAAGGTCTTCTAGAATCCGATTCACTCTTTCGGTTTGGCCGTCCGTCTGAGGATGATAAGCGGTGCTTAAGAACAACTGCGTCCCTACCGCCTCTTGCAAGCTCTTCCAAAATTCACTAGTGAAAATGGGATCTCGATCACTCACAATACTCGAAGGTATGCCATGCAACGAACTATCTCTCGGAGATAAACTGAAGCTAACCATGTCGCCGTCCTCTTACTCTTAACGGGAATGAAATGGGCGCTCTTGGTAAGTCTATCTACCACTACCCAAATCCCCGTATTACCCTTTCTTGACCTTGGCAACCCGTCAACAAAATCCATGGAAACACTTTCCCACTTCCACTGCGGAATCTCTAGAGGGTGAAGCAAACCACCGGGCTTCTTTTGCTCAGCTTTAACTTGCTGGCACACTAAGCATCTAGAAACGAACTCAGCCACATCCTTCTTCATTCCAGCCCAAAAGAAAACTCGCTTCATGTCCCTATACATCTTGTCACCACCGGGATGTATGGTCATCTTAGAACGATGTGCCTCTTCGAGAATTGCCTTTCTCAAACTCTCATCCTGCGATACGCAAAGCCTTCCATCCCTACGCAACCAACCACTCTCATCAATAGTATACCTACTAAGATGGCTTGAAGACTCCCCTCTTATGAGCTTATCCACTATCTCTATCAACTGTGGGTCATCTCGCTGTGCCGCCCCTACCTGACCCACAAGCGTAGGTCGCAACTCTAATGATGCCAACAAATCAGACACATAATCAATCGAGGGTCTAAAATCAAAGGTAAAGATGTACTCTAAACTCTGCCTCTCTACGAACAAAGGACTCAAAGTCAACTTCTTCCTACTTAAGGCATCCGCCACAACGTTACCCTTGCCAGGGGTATAAGCAATTTCAAAATCATAGGATTCTAAGAACTCCATCCATCTCTGTTGCCTCAAGTTTAGATCCTTCTGAGAGAACAAGTACTTAAGTGACTTATGGTCTGTATACAACTCAAACCTCTCTCCAAGCAAATAGTGACGCCAAGACTTGAGCGCAAAAACTATGGCAGCTAACTCTAAGTCGTGGGTAGGGTAATTCTTCTCATGGACTTTCAGCTGTCTTCCACCATAGCATATCACCCTTCCCTCTTGCATTAACACCGCGCCAAGTCCTGTCTCGCAAGCATCGGTATAAACTGTGAATGGCTTACTCTCATCCGGCAAAACTAAAACTGGATCTGTCGTCAAAGCCCTTTTCAAACGTTGGAATGCATCATCACAGTCAACATCCCAAGAAAAGACCAAATTATTCTTCGTCAATCAAGTAAGTGGGGCTGATATCTTAGCAAAGTCTTTAATGAACTTTCTATAATAGCCCGCCAAACCAAGGAAACTTCTTACTTCCATCGCATTCTTAGGAATCTTCCAATATTGGATTGCCACTACTTTCGCGGGATCCACGGCTATCCCTTCCTTAGAGATCACATGCCCTAAGAACCTCACTTCCTTCCTCCAAAAATGACATTTGGAGAACTTAGCTTTGAGTTGATGTGCTCAAAGGATCTCTAATATTTCCCTAAGATGTAGGGCATGCTCTTCCTCGCTTTTAGAGAATATCAAAATATCATCCACGAAGACCACCACAAACTTGTTTAAAAACTCCCTAAACACCCTACTCATCAAGTTTACAAAATATGCGGGTGCATTTGTCAAACCAAAAGGCATGACAAGCCATTCAAAGAAACCATCAGGAGTTCTAAATGCAGTCTTATCTATACTATCCTCAACCACCCTCAACTGATGAAATCCAGTAGCTAAGTCCAACTGCGAGAAAACCGAAGCACCAACCAACTGATCGAACAAATCATCTATCCTCGGCAATGGGTGTCTATTCTTCTTAGTGAGTTTAGTTAACTCTCTATAGTCCACACACAATATAAGTGAACCATCAGCCTTCGTAGCAAAAACAACTGGAGCACCCCACTCCGAGATACTTCTTCTTATGAACCCCTTCTCAAGCAACTCTTTCACTTGTTTACTAAGCTCCCTCCTCTCCCTAGGAGCCATGTGGTGCACCAGCAACGCAACTGGCTTTGCATTGTCCACCAAGTATATACGAAAATCTATCTCACGTTTTGGAGGTAAACCCCTAACCCCCTCAAAGACATCAGAGAATTCACAGACTACTCGAACACATCGCAAATCATCGATAGAAGCGTCTAGAGATTCTAGGTAGCTAAGCATCACCGAACCCATAGGATCGCATGAGATCTCGAGAGTATTACCCAAACTAGAAAATAATCTAACTACCCTCCTTTAACAATAAAGAATGACACCATATCTGGCTAACCAATCCATTCCTAGAATCAACCCATAGCCCGTGAAACCAAGCACAAAAGCATTGCACTCGAACTCAACGCCATACACAAAAATTCTCAATCCTTTACACAACATAGAAAGATGGGATGTACCCCCAATAGGATTTGAGACACTAACAGGATCCACTACTATAATAGTTTCTAGGTGCAGAGACTCAACAATAGAAGCAGAAATGAACGAATGCGAAGCGCCAGAATCAAACAAAGTACGAACAGGATGATCATAAAGAAAAATTAAGCTTTCAATGGAAATGGTTCTACCTCTCTCTTGCGGGGGTGCCAAAAGAGCGTGCACCTGCCCTCTAGAAGTTGGTCTTGCCCTCTGCCCTTGCCCTTGCCTTCTTTGACAGTCTTTAATCATATGCCCTTCCTCACCACACTGAAGAAACCCGTCTTCTTCTTCTTCCTACAGTCCTTGCTCAAGCGGCCCGGTGTTCCACAATTAAAGCACCTTTTCTTCCCTTGGCCCTTGTTATCCTTACCACCTTTCTTTTGCTATTATTGTGCTTTCTTTGGATCCACCTTCTTATCCTGGGCCTTGTTAGCATTGGAACCTTTCTCCTCTTCATTCATCAGCGCCATATCAACCAAATTTTCAAAAGTAGCTCCCACAGGAATGTGGGACATAGCCAACCCATGCAACGACTCATTCAGACCTTTAGCTAACCTCAAGGCCTTCTTATGCGGCGTATTAACAAACTCCATCCCAAATCTAGCCAACTGGTTGAACTTGTTCACATACTCCTTCACCGATAAACTTCCTTGCTTCAATGCCAAGAACCTCTCCATATAAAAACTTTCCTCCGCTTGTGAAAGAAACTTCAACTCAAACCTTTTCTTAAAATCCTCCCAAGTTTGCACTACACATCCCCCATTAGTTACTTCCCACCAATTAGAAGCCTCATCCTTCATCAACCAAGCAGCCAACTGCATTTTCCACCCATCATCTATCTCAAAGATACCAAATAAGTCTTCCACTTCCTTGAGCCAATTCCGAGCCTCAACAAATGTCTCAATTCCATTAAATGGTTTCCCGCCCATCGCACGGAAGTCCTTGCATATCTTCGAAAAAGCGTCTACATGAGGAGGAGGAGGAGGTGGAGGAGGAGCGTCTGCTGGGCCTACGGCCGTAGCCCTTGCCTCAAGATACCTTCTGAACCAAGCTGGTATCTGTACGCCCTCGGGGATTTCGGTTTGATCAGCCATGCTGAAAGGAAAAAGGGAAAGATTCAAACGAAGATTCGAAAGATAGATATATGGCTATTGGGAATTATGCTTTTCTTAGAAACCTTTTCCTCTAAAAAAATACTCTCTTTAAGTTATGTTTTTGAAAATACTTCTTTCCAAAAATACTTTTGAAAACGGTTTTAAAAATCTTTTATCTGTTCTGGTAACCTTCAGCTCTGATACCACGTGTGACACCCCACGTCCATTAATGTCACTCACAAAGGGAATGCATTAACTTCCATGGAGCGTTTAAGTGTGTATAGAAAAGAAACTTAACAACAAGACAAATATAAAACAGTACTTTAAAATTTAAAACTTCATTCATAACAGCGAAAAGCAAATAAGTTGTTTACATAATCCAAAAACCAAAGACTAGAGTCAAGTACATAATATCCATCTTGACAAAATCAGAGTACATAAAATAAAGACAAAACCCCACTACTACAAATAGCCATAAAGGAAAAGATAAAGATAAATAAGCTGAGCTGTACTCTCAGCACTCCATAGCTCTCCAAGAAAGAAATCCAAGCAAAGCTCCGCTATTCCCACCCTGAGGACCTGGGAGGGGGGGGGAAGGAAGAAAAGAGGTGGAAACAAAACGAGGTCAGACATAAAGTCTGGCGAGTCCAATAACTTCAACAATACAATTAATTAAAGCAACAGGATAAGGAAATAAATTGGATAAATGGAATGACTGTAACATAACAGGTATAACAAGGTAAATAAGGTAAGAAAGATTCAACAACGATTGCGCTCCTAACTACTACGATATATGCTCTGCACCGAACTTAACTTAAAAGATATGATCCCTCTAAACGACCAACACAATTATGGTAATAATAAATATGGTAGTCTCTCGTGTACCCCTAGCTGCTGTCATAGGTGCCGCCTGCTCCTATCTCCACTAAGTGTACCCAATACCCAGCCTCATTCGATCGGCTCCCTAACTCATAGATACCCGTGCTGGTCCCACAGTAGGGTGTATCACTCCCTAAAGTGGCAACCCGATACGACTAGAAGGCACGACTTATACCAACACGATGCAACAGCGTCTTACCTACCAGTCCGGACCCATGCACGCTTATGACCCCGTTGGACTTGCACTGCCACCGCTATCCTTTAATTGACCTCTTACAATCAACCTAAGTAAGCATGTCCCGTCCTCGACCTAGTTCGAGCTCACTGAGATACTAAATGGGTAACTGGTTGAAAAGGGTTCCCACACTTGACACAAGCCTCCCTCCTAAGCTTGGTCCCCACTAGGAATTTCCCACTTAACCCCTCAATATTCCCATGTCAACTACATGTCTAGGTTAAGTGTTCTTTAGTTAATTTTTAACCGTAATCCTGCAAGACCTCTCACATTAGACGCCATTTGCGGTTACTGGATATGCCGGGCGGTTCCGGGCAGTTTTACACCGCAAACCCATCTAACCTCAGGTCTTTGCCTTATCACACCTTTAGTTCATGCCTTTGACCTCTCACATTAGGTAATGTTGTGGTTGCTGGACATGCCGGGCGGTTCCGGGCAGGCTTACACCACAACATACCTAACTTCATGTCGTAGGTGTTCATTAACCTAAGTTCATACAGATTAGGTTTTCCCCTTTTTTCATAGATTTAGGTGACAAGTTTCTAATCACTTTATGCCTATAATCACAAGTTTATAGGTTATGCCAATTTTACACCCAAACCCAATTATGCCACAATTACATGTTTTACATGTTGTACCAAAATTTGCCCAACTATAGCCAACATCAATTTCATGCCCAATTATCACAATTACCACAAACATAGGCCAAATTACATGTCATAATAATTTTCCCAAACTTTTTCCCTATCGTTCCCACGTTGTTCGTTCGCATAATTTGATGAAGAATGGTTAGGTCCAAAGGTGGCCTAACCTCATAAAAAGAAAAAGGAAAAAGGAGAGGGAAGAAAGTCAAAATGGCATAAATCTAAACATAAACAGGCATGTAACATATGAGCATAACAGGCATGTAACATAGGTGACATATGAACATGATAAAGCATGTGATAGGTTTAGGTAAACTTGCAAACTTGGTGAATTACATTACAGGCATATCATATGAACATAATTTATCACTTTATCATGACAACTTTAGATTAATTATCTTGTTAAAATCACATGAACTCACAGATCGTGGTTTAAGAGAGAAAAGAACGATTCTGAGATCTGATTTCTAGCGTTGGAAAGCTATCCGTTGATGTAGGCGTTGGTTGTTGTTCTCTTTAACTTGAATTAGGTTGATTAATGGTGGAGGCTAGATCACTTAAGGTTTTAGCAGCATGGAGGCGCCATTACTTTGATTAATGAATTAGGGTTTGAGTCTAGGGGTGTTTATATAGACTTTTAAATTAATGTAAGCCGTTAGATCAACCTATGAGTAATCAGAGCCATCCAGACCAGGTAGAATCAACCAGAAATTGCCACATAAGCCCTAATGACTCACTATTGACTCAGAAATCGTCCCAGTTCAGATCAACCTGAGGGCTAGGTCGACCCCCAGGTCGACCCATAGGTCGACCCTTAGGTCGACCTGTATAGGGGAGGTCGACCCCCTGGTCGACCTGGCCTAGGGCGGGAAAAACCCCGCCCGCTTCTTTGTTTGAATTCGAATTTTGAATTGTTATCTGAGCTGTTTTAATTTATTTAAATTCCTGAAACTTCTGAAAGCCATAACTTCTTCATACGGAGTCCAATTCACGCAAATTCGGACTCTATCTCAAGTAGAATTCCGAGATGAACGGGGTGTTACAGGGGTACAAGTTTTCTTTGGGGTGATCAGCCTGAAACGACTTGAGCTGATCGGAAATTCAAGTTGATCGGAGATCAACGTTTTGGAGAAGCTGCGAATACGTTTGGCTATTTTCTAGCCAAGGTCGACGTCGACCGACGATGGGGTCTGAAGGGGAATGGTGGATGGTGGCATCAATGCCAGATGGTGCACGACCGTGCAAGTGGACGGTGGCAGAGAAATCGACCGCTAGGTCGATTTGTGTCTTCGGCCAAATTAAGATCGTCGGCGGCGATCTGGGCGGAGCACCATGGAAGGGGAAGCCGGCCAGGTGGTTGACCGATGGTCAGAAGGCCCGATGTGGCCGCGGTGGGTGATGGTTGAAGGTGAACATGATTTTGAAGGTAATAATATATTATTGTTTTTATTCATGTATACAATATTTGAACGATAATAACTTGCACACACAAATTCAGAATTGAACGAAACAAGTTTCTGTGCGATCGTGGAGTCGAGAGCTTTGCAACAAAGCTGATTGGGATGAAAACGGAGCAAGTTACATTTTTGAGTCAAATTAAATCCAAGTTTAATTTGATTTAAAAGAAATCGACAATTCGAACCGATCAATGTGAGTTCTCTCTCATTCAGTTAATTTGTACAATTATTCTATGTTTAACTGAATATATATTGATTGCCTATGTTAATTTTTATTTTATTAATTATCACAAATGGTATACGGTATGTGGTAGCTCACATCACTGTTGTTTGCAAGCCGGATGGATGAATTGTTGATTTATTGTGATATGTTGTGATTGTAATTTTGAGATATCCAACATGTTTTTTTGGAAAGGCCGTCTAGGTTGAGTGGACCCCAACCACTTTATTAATGCACCGGGGAAAAGAAAAGTAATATACAACACACACAAGAGTACATAGAAACATGGTGCGCTAGCACAAGAAGCACAACATTAAACACTAATTAACATTTTTCATTGCAAGTTTTGCAAAATACCCGGGTGGGATATGAAATTTAGCAAGTTCAAGCGGTTCCTCACTTTAGATTTAATGCATGCCCATAACTGGTCAGTACTCTTTGCATCAATTGGTTTAAAGATCCTCTTGTTTCTCTCCCTCCATATTGTACTCAAGAATTTCTTTAGAGTGTAACATAAGATTCTCCCCTTCCTTCTTTTGTACTCGTTGTCTTTTCCGAACTACTCCATTCAGTTGCACTACTCAGACTAGCCTTCATCATTACTGTTTTGATCTTCAAGTCTTCCCACATCGGATATGTAATGTTGCATTAAAAATATATGTGATCCAGACTTTCGTTTTCAGCACCGCACATTACACATGATAGATCTATTTGCATTCCTCTGTTTTGAAGTTTATCCTTAGTTAAGACAAATTTGTTCATGACTTTCCAAAGAAGCAAATTCTCTTTTGCACTATTGTCCTTCTTCCGTATCCTCTTTTTCCACTCACATTTCATCAACGCTTCATATCCTGAATGGTTGTAGTACATACTTTTAATTTGAAACGGTCTTTTGTTCAGACTCCATTCAGTCAAAATGTCATTAGCATACGCAAGGTTTATTTTGTGGTCTTCCTTCCATAAGCTATTGATTCTAGTCACTGCACATTCCGGTATCAAGAGTACATTACCACTAATGAATTTCCTAACATTTGCATTCCTTCCAATTCTAGAAACCTCAATTTCCAAGTCAGTAAGCTCTTTACAAAGATGAAAACCATTCCACAACCAGGGATCGTACCACATTTTAGCTTCAGATTCAAGGTTAACTTTGTAGCTAAAGTAAGGCAAAATCAAATGCCTAAGTTTGAAGATACTCTGCCAAGTCCAACTCAATTTTTGCGGTTGCTACATTATCCAAAAGTTTTTGTTCTTAACTACATGCTTTCTGGACCACTGAACCCAAACATTGTCACAATTAATGAGAAAGCTTTCAACGTGCTTAACAAAAGCCTCCATATTCCATTTCACTATATTTACTATCCCTAACCCACCAGATGATCTTTCCACTATTTTAAAAGCAGTTGGAGCATGGTATCTTCCTTCCAATTTTGCTTTCCAAAAGAACTTCACAAAGGCAAATCTTATCATTTTTATCAGCTTGATCGGTAGGAGATGTTAGAACCTGCATGTAAGCCTCCAAGCAACCCATGTTTATTACATGGGTATGCCACCAACCACCACCAAACTAGCCAACAACCAAGTCACCAACCCCCCCACCAACCATCTCCTCTCTATATATACATCCTTCCTCTTCATAACTTTTATCCCAATCTCATATCCAACAAGAAGTAAAGGAGCGAGCAAGCTTAGAGTGAGAACGAATGTTGAGTGAAAAGTGTTTTGTGTAATCACTTTGTAATATTCTCTAAAATAAAAGATCTGCAGCAACCTGGAGACATAGGCATAATTGGCCGAACTCCGTTATCAAATTTGTGTGTCTTACCATTTCTACATTTCATTTCTTTTCTCCACAAATCTAACTATAAGGAAATTTGCGTAATTTCCCAAAAACTGGTATCAGAGCCATAATTTGTTAGAAAAGAAATCAAATTCGAGTGGGAGCGATGGCGGCAGATGAAGGAAAGGTGAAAATCGAGAAGTTTAACGGAGCCGACTTTGGCTTTTGGAAAATGCATATTGAAGATTATCTGTACCAGAAAAGGCTTTATCAACCTCTCTTAGAAAAGAAGCCAGAGAATATGAAGGATGAAGATTGGGCTCTTCTTGATAGACAAGCCCTTGGAGTTATTCGATTGACGTTATCTCGTAATGTTGCTTTCAACATAGCAAAAGAAAAGACCACGGAGGCTCTTATGGCGGCTCTCTCCAGTATGTACGAGAAGCCATCGGCCTCTAACAAAGTTCATTTGATGAGGCGATTATTCAATTTGCGGATGACAGAAGGTGCATCGGTAGCAAAACATCTCAATGAACTGAATACAGTTACTTCTCAGCTAAGTTCAGTTGAAATTGAGTTTGATGAAGAAGTACGCGCGTTGATACTTTTGTCTTCACTGCTAGAAAGTTGGAATGCTACTGTCATAGCAGTGAGTAGCTCGTCAGGAAGCAATAAGCTAAAATTTGATGATATTCGTGATATGGTTCTCAGTGAAGAGATCTGACGAAGAGATTCTGGTGAGTTGTCAAAATTTTCAATTTTGCATACACAATCAAGAGGAAGAAATTCAACACGAGGAAATGGATGTAGCAAATCGAACTACTGAGGTAGGTCGAAGGACTAGAGATCTAAATCCAGAAATCCTAACAATTCCCACAACTCAAAGACCGTTGAGTGTTGGAACTGTGGAAAGACCGGGCACTACAAAAATCAATGCAGAAGTGCACCAAAGGACCAGGAGGCGAAGGCAGAGGCAATTGTTACCTCTATCTCAAGAGAAGAGGAAGCGTTGATATGCTCTTTGGAGAGCAAGGAAGAGTCTTGGGTGCTAGACTCTGGAGCATCATTTCATGCTACTTCGCAGAAAGAATTTTTCGAAAGGTACGCTGGAAATCTTGGAAAGGTATATCTTGGTGACGATCAACCTTGTGATATCGTGGGTAAAGGTGCTGTGAAGATTAAGCTAAATGCGTCGGTTTGGGAGCTAAAGGATGTTAGGCACATACCAGACTTGAGAAAGAATTTGATCTCCGTTGGACAATTAGCTAGTGAAGGCTACACTACGACTTTCCATGGTGATGATTGGAAAATTTCAAAGGGTGCAATGACGATTGCTCACGGTAAGAAGAGTGGTACTCTTTACATGACAGCAGGAGCACGATGTTCAATAACTGTTGCAGCTAGCAACAAAAATTCCGACATAAGGCACCAGAGGCTAGGCCATATGAGTGAAAAGGGAATGAAGATTATGCACTCGAAGGGAAACCTTCCTGGTCTACAATCAGTGGAAATAGGCATGTGCGAAAATTGCATATTTGGAAAGCAGAAGAGAGTCAGCTTTCGAATAAATGGTAAAATCCCAAAGAAGGAAAAGCTGGAGCTTGTTCATTCTGATGTTTGGGGGCCAACAACCATCTCATCCATTGGTGGAAAGAATTACTTCGTTACTTTCATCGATGACCACTCGTGAAAGGTATAGGTTTATTTTTTAAGGCGTAAATATGAAGTGTTCGAGGCTTTCAAGATATGGAAAGCTAAGGTTGAAAATGAGGCAAATCTAAAGATAAAAAAACTTAGAATTGACAATGGAGGTGAATATGAAGACACCGGATTCAAGCAGTTCTGTTATGAGCACGGGATCAAAATGCAGAGAACCGTGCCGGGTACGCCTCAACACAATGGTGTAGCTGAGCGTATGAATCGAACATTGACAGAAAGAGCCAGAAGCATTCGTATACAATTAGGTCTACCAAAGCAGTTCTGGGCAGAAGCAGTCAACACAGCAACTTATTTGATCAACAGAGGTCCTTCAGTTCCATTAGAGTACAGGATACCAGAGGAGGTATGGAGTGGAAAAGAGGTAAAATTATCACATTTAAAAGTTTTCGGTTGCATAGCATATGTGCATATTAGTGATCAAGGCAGGAATAAACTTGATCCCAAATCCAAGAAATGCACTCTCATCGGCTATGGCAAAAACGAGTTTGGCTACCACATTTGGGATGATGAAAACAAGAAGGTGATCCGTAGCCGAGATGTGATTTTTAACGAAAGAGTAATGTACAAAGACAGACATAAAATAGAAGTCAACGACTCAAAGCAGAGCGAGCCAGTATTTGCAGATGCAAACGATATTCCAGATAGTCTCATCACAGAACCGACTATAGAAAGTGCCCAGCCTAAGGAAATTGTTCATTTAAGCAGTGCGGACCAGTCTAACACACCAAAACATCCTACTCCAGCTCCTATACTGAGAAGGTCTACTCGACCTCATGTACCTAACAAAAGATACATGAATTATTTGTTGCTGACAGATGCAGGGGAACCTGAAAGCTATGATGAAGCTTCTCAGACTGAAGATGCTAGCATGTGGGAGCTTGCCATGAAAGATGAGATAAAGTCTCTTATCTCCAACCAGACATTGGAACTAGCTGAGTTACCCATAGGAAAGAAGGCACTTCATAATAAATGGGTGTATAGGGTGAAAGAGGAGCATGATGGTTCCAAGAGATACAAAGCTCGACTAGTTGTCAAAGTATTCCAACAGAAGGAAATAGTGGACTATACTGACATTTTTCTCCCGTTGTAAAGCTCAATACTATCAGGTCAGTATTAAGTATTGTTGCTATTGATGACCTCCATCTTGAACAGTTAGATGTGAAGATCGCATTTCTTCTTGGAGACTTGGATGAGGAGATATACATGCACCAACCAGAAGGTTTCTTCGAGAAAGGTAAGAAGAACATGGCGTGTAGACTAAAGAAAAGCTTGTATGGCCTGAAACAAGCCCCAAGGCAATGATACAAAAAGTTTGATGGATTCATGCACAAGGAAGAGCTCCAGAAGTGCAATGCTGATCATTGTTGCTACTTCAAGCGATATAGATCTAGTTATATCATTTTACTACTTTATGTTGATGACATGTTAGTTGCAGGATCAAATATGGATGATATCAGAAGGTTGAAGCAGCAATTGTCAAAAGAGTTTGACATGAAAGACTTAGGCCCAGCATAGAAGATTCTCGGAATGCAAATCACTGGAGATAAGCAGAAAGGACTCTTGCAGCTATCTCAGGCAGATTACATCAATCGTGTTTTGCAAAGATTCAACATGGATGACGCTAAGCCAGTCAGTACACCATTGGTTAGTCACTTTCGCCTATCCAAGGATCAGTCCCCGCAAACCGAGGAAGAAAGAAATTTCATGAATGATGTTCCTTATTCCTCGGCTATTGGAAGCTTGATGTATGCCATGGTCTGTACGAGACCAGACATTGGCTATGCAGTGGGAGTTGTTAGCAGGTTCATGTCAAATCCTAGGAAAGCTCATTGGGAAGCAGTCAAGTGGATTTTGAGATATCTACGAGGTATCGTACATAATGCTTTGTACTTTGGTAAAGGGCAGGTTAAAGCTCAAGGCTATGTAGATGCAGACTTTGGAGGCGAAGTCGATCATCGAAGAGTACTATAGGTTATGTATTCACGGTTGGAACTACAGCTGTTAGTTGGATGTCACAGGTACAGAAGATTGTCACTTTATCCACTACATAAGCCGAGTATGTAGCAATCACTGAAGCTAGTAAAGAGATGATATGGCTTCAAGGTTTGTTAACTGAGCTGGGATTCAAACAGGAAATGAATGTTTTATACAGTGATAGTCAAAGTGCAATACACTTGGCGAAGAATTCAACATTTCATTCCGTAACCAAACATATCGGACTTCGTTATCACTTCATCAGATCTCTACTAGAAGATGATGTGTTAATACTGGAGAATATCGAAGGAAGCAAGAATCCAGCAGATATGTTGACAAAGACGGTAACTATCGATAAACTGAAGTTGTGTTCAACTTCAGTTGGTCTGCTAGAGTAAAAAGAGCAGAATGGTTGTTGCATCGATCAAGGTGTGAAGATGGATTGAAATCAGTCTTCAAGTGGGAGATTGTTGGAACCTGCCTGTAAGCCTCCAAGCAGCCCATGTTTATTACATGGGTATGCCACCAACCACCACCAAACTAGCCAACAACCAAGTCACTAATCCCCCACCAACCATTTCCTCCCTATATATACATCCTTCCTCTTCATAACTTTTATCCCAATCTCATATCCAACAAGAAGTAAAGGAGCGAGAAAGCTTAGAGTGAGAACGAGTGTTGAGTGAAAAGTGTTTTGTGTAATCACTTTGTAATATTCTCTGAAATAAAAGATTTGCAGCAGCCCGGAGACGTAGGCATAATTGGCCAAACTCCATTATCAAATTTGTGTGTCTTACCATTTCTACATTTCATTTCTTTTCTCCACAAATCTAACTATAAGGAAATTTGCGTAATTTCCCAACAGGAGAAAATTCCTAACCCAATACACTTGCTTGGAGAAAACAACGAATTTTGTTAAAGTTAGCCTTCCCGCTTAACTAAGAAGTCTAGACGTCCAGTATGTCATTCTTGATATAATTCTATAATGTAATGGCAAATACTGTCTAGTAGTTATCTTGGCTATGGTTAAGGGAATCCCGAGGTAAGTGATAGTGTCGTTATTGCATGTTAATCCAGTTCTCGCTGAAAGCTCACTCACCTGTAAACTAGAGAGTCCAACAATTTTCATTTCATACTTTTGTATATATACTTTAAGACCTGTCATCATGTAGAAGGACTCTAGAGTTTCAAAGATATTGTTTATCGTTTTATGGTCAGGATTGCAGAAGATCATTAAGTCATCCGTGAACATGGGAAAGGATATCCTAGGCACATTACGGTTAGGATGCAACTTGAAAGAGCCGTATTCGATTTTATCATTCAGCATTTGCGTAAGCATTTCCATAATCAGAATAAAAATGTAAGCTGATATGGGATTCCCTGCTGTATCCCTTGTTTTCCTTTAAAGTAGCCTACATGAGAGTTGTTGATCATTATAGAGTACTTTTGTGTAGAGATGCAAGAGTATATCCATCTTATGAAGGGGGGAGGGAAGTTCAAGTATCCCATTACTCTGACAATATAATCCCATTGTAGCATGTCGAATGCTTTCATGATATCTAGCTTGAACATTGCTCGATGGCTGATATCGATGTTAGTATAACCATTGAGCAATTCATGTGAGAGAAGCACATTGTTGAGAATGCTTCTACCGAGGGGGAAAGCAGCTTGGTTAGTTGAAATTATGGAGGGAAAAACTGCTTTATGTTTGGTAGCTATAATTTTCGCAAGACATTTGTAGATTGTATTACAGCATGATATCGGTCTATCATAAGATACTCTTGTCGTATTCTTTATTTTGGGGATTAGAGCAATATTTGTACTGTTATATGAAAGATTCATATTAGCCGTTTTGAAAAAATGCCTCACTGCATTGCAGACATCCACATTGATTTGGCTCCAACATTTCAGATAAAAATATGCACTGAACCCGTCTGGGCCGCATGAAGAGTTGCTATTTAACGAGAACATAGCAGATTTAACTTCGTCATTAGTAACTTCTTCACACAATTTTTTATACTCTGCACTCGAAAGCTTAGGTAAGATATATGGATCAATGAGATCAATTTTAGGAATAGATCCTTCTTTATTTCCAAGTAAATTAGTGAAGTGGTTTAGAAAAGCATTCTCTACCCCATATTGATTATTCTCATGTTATCGTTGTTGCCAACTATACTTACCAAGTTCTCTCTACTTTGCTTGACCTTTAATGATGCACGAAAGAATGCAATGTTGTTGTCTTTATCCAGTTTCCACTTTCGTCTTGCTTTCTGCTTAGTCATTGCATCTACGGAATTTAGAGCTTCTCGGTATTGTTTAACAGAGTGAGACTCTATATTTGAGTGCACAAGGTTGTACGGGTCATTCGTCATAGCTACTTGTATTTCCTTAAGCTTCTTTCTCCAATAAGTTGATTGTTTGTTGCCATTACCATATCGTTTTTTCGCCCATTCCCTCAGAACAGCTTTAACTGCCTTCAATTTTTCCTGCAAAACATACATAGGGTTTCCAAAGGTTGGTCTCCCCCAAGATCCTAACATAGAGTCTAGGAAGTCAGGTTCATTGTAACCAATTGTTAAAAAATTTAAAACTAGAGGGTTTTTTCATGATGAGCCCACTAAGTTGAAGGATAATAGGGGAGTGGTCAGAAAGCGGTGAGGGTGGTTGCTTATAGGATATTGCATGCCAAGTACTAAAGGTACGTGAGTTACAAAAAGCTTGGTCTATAAGAGAGTATGTCCTCGGTCTAAATTTTCTTTTGTTGTTCCATGAAAATGGAACGCCAATTCTTTTTATGTTGATCAGGTTTCTTTTCTCAATTGTTGTCTTTAGAGGATTTATTTCGGTTAAGGAAAGCAGGTTACCTCCTATTCTTTGTGTGACATCGTAACATTAGTTAAAGTCTCCCATAATGATCCACGGTAGAGAATCTTGGTTTAGTGAGGCAATTTTATCAAGTAGTTGTCTAAAAGTAAGAGATTTCGCAGCGTACACTACAGTCAAAAGAAAAGGTATCTGATCCGCAGAGAAAGTAGCATTGCAGCGTATCATTTGAGAAGTGGATTGAATAAGATTAATTAGGATTATCATGGAATTGAAAAGCAAAAGGATTTTTCCATAAGGGGCTTCTACAAGGTTATGCAGGCAATGTCAGGATGGATTTATGTACTTGTAGGCTCGCAGAGATAAATCATGGTTGAGTTTTGTTTCGAGGATGGCTAAAAGGTTAAGCTGTTTTATGAAATATGTAATTTACATTGGTCTAATTTGGTGTCGTCGTGGCAGCCACGAATGTTCCAAACACCTATGGTTTTCTTCATAGATTAAACTGATGGGAGGATTGAAACCTCCTTTTGCTTACTCCTTAGCCCGTACTCACTGTGTATAAAGGCAGAAGTGCTCTTCTTTTTTGCACGGTTTTTCTGATATGTAATAAGAGTGAAGGAGTTAGATGGTGGAGATTTGTATGCATGGGGTGGTATTAACTTGGAGTAACGATTTTTGTTTGGAGTAGGCAATTCAGTGGAGTCAATGGCTTAACTGGAAAGGTAGATTGTTGATGAATAGGGTTTGACGTGGGAGACTACATGGGAAATGTATCTGGTGGATCTTTTTCATGGCTTCTTTGTGCATGTGAATGCATTTCTTCATTTTCATTTATTATTTGAGCATCCACTTGCTCAGATGAATTTCCTTTATACCCATAATCACGCACTTTGCTTGAAACAACCCTAAATCCCCCTCGCGGGAAATCGCAGATTGCTTTGGAAACACGACAAATCAGAACACAAACAATAGAACAATTCATTGCTTATTACAACAATTTAACATCAGAGTACGGAAATATATCAGAGTATGAATAAATAATACGCAGCGGAAATAATAATACATGAATGTAATGCGTAGCAAAAAATAACAATAGATACAACTGAAAGGGATATACGGGTACAAAGCTTCCCGAATATAGCTCCAGCAATATTCCAGGATCCCATTTAAAGAAATATCCGCAAATACCGAAACTACTAGCTGCCCGCATGAAAATATGAGCACCCAGAGTTTAGGTTAAAACAATAAACTCCAAGTCAGTCATGGGACTGGTGTGAGAACTAAAACAGTTATTAGTTTTTATTTTAAAGTTAGGTATATCACGGGACCACGCCGTATAACACGGAATGGGTTTACCCCCATGAATACCAGTGCATAAAACAAATAGTGTCATGCTAAATAAAGAATAATGAAGGTATTATAAGACTTAAGTCCCATCACACAATGCAACGCAAGCCGGAGGATAGAGTTTTACCTCATAATAGCCAAATATGCTTGATACACAAAATTTTTCTTTTATTACTGTAAGTGCATAGTGTAGAAATAAATTTTGAATATAAATGTATCAATCCTAGATGGCATAGTACCCCATCCTACTATGTCGCCATACTTGGCTATACAACTAAAACCGATCATGATGGCTGCTGATTCGAAAGATCGATCGCGTAGTATATCTCCACGGCTTACGTCCCAAGCATGAGAAAACACCGAAATACACAACCGCCTCCCGGGATTACAGGTACACCGCGGCTTACATCGAGTGCATGAGAGAACACCGCTATACTCTAATCCCTAAGGGAATCCGGGGCTGTGCCCCATCCCAATTAGGTGTGAAGCTAACACACCTAGCATAGCTCGGTCGACCGAATCCATGACAACCCGTAGGGTGTCATCCTCAACCCGTAGGTTGCTCATCCTCATCTCATAAGTATACTGATCAAACCTTCAGTTCACCATCATACCGATGTGTGAGGCTCGCGAATTAACGCTACATAAAGCTGCGCTATATAAAAGATGTGCTTTGAGCATCATCCACCAAGCTCTGCTTTTCAACAGTAGCTTGGATCACTACATCTCAGCATGCCACATTGTCAATCCATACCATATCACTGACTTCTACCAATATATAACCTTTAAGCTCGTACGTCTCAAAGAAGGGTATTAAGAAGAGAATAAATTCTCCACCACCAAGTAGATATATATTCAGTAGAGGTCGACGAATACCGCAAAATGAATACAATGTCAGACATACAATCCATATATAAGTCCATTCTGGGTCTGTACGAAACAGGAGGCGCCTTAGTCCTCATCCCATATGTCCAATATAGGAGAAAGGCCCTTGCATATCCGTACAAGCAACAAGTACGTTCGGACCACTACACTATAACCCATTCGTGGGAGCTACCCAATCCAAGGCATCAGTAGTAATCCATTCGATGTGAAGATCCCCGGTCTTCAACCACCGTCTTCATCTTCGACTTTCAATCATCGAATCATTTATTCAGAATGGGTTAAACCCGGTCTTTCCGAATAACTCACGTATTTCAAATCAAGTGCTATAAAAACGCAACATACGCCTCATTCTAATTTATAATATTCTTCCATTAAAATATTCTTATCCTGGGAATTATTCCCTTAAATCTTATCAAAGATTTATTTCATTTAAACTTCTTGTTTAAATCTTCACTTGGAAATCATTTCAAAAGATTTTCAATATATTTTCACAATTTAAACCAAATCAAGGTTTATCCAACTAGTCGGGATTTACGCCTTACCGAAGTAATCATTTATTATTATTCCAATCCCAACATATTCATCCCATGGAGCAAAACTAGTAGTACTCCATATCTAACACCCCTTGTGTTATCGGTAAAACTAACAACCATTCCACGTTCAAATCTAACTAAATATTTAACTATCGCATGGAGTAAAACTGGTGGTACTCCACTCTCGATTCATTTCTTGAATTCGGTAAGTTTAATTACCTTATTAAACTTTCAATCTAATTAAAGATACATTAAAATTCTATCTTAGTTTTAATCTCGAAAACCATTTCTTAATGATTTCTTAATTTTAGGAAATTAATCATGCCTTTAAATGAGTTAAAGAACCCATGTCACTTAAGACACAGTTCACGATTAACCCAAAATCGTTTTCCATTTATTATGGAATCGTCACGGAAAACAGCTTAATCGTAATCGATATAAATTTCCATGTCATACTAATACTATAAATGGAATAACGGCCAAGCTTTTTTAATTCCATAAATAGTAACGGTCTTCCTTCACAGAAGCTTATCTCAATTATTCATAAATCGACTTCCACTCAATTCCAATTTAATGTATTAAATTGGAAAACTTTACTTTGGAAAATTCCATTAAATCTTAGTTAAAAGATTTATAATTTCCAAATCATAATTTAATCATTAATTGGATTAAAGAACTAATGTTGTTCAAAACACAGTTCACGATAACACAAATCAATTCCCATTTAATTCCAATTAAAATTATTAACTGGAAAACTTCTTTAAATCTTAGCTAACATATTTATTCTTTTCTTAAATGGTTCAAGAACAGTGTTATTTAAGACACCATTCACAACAAACCCATAATCCAATTTAATATTAAATACAAGGCTCTGAATAGAAATTATATCACCTTATATTCAATGTCAAATTCTAAAACCAACAGATATCATATCGGGAATAACGATATCGATATCTTCCAAATTCCCATAACAATATCCGTATAATCTGGAATCCAATATCGAAATATCCCGAAGATAATTTCCATTCAAATCCATTCCAATTTATAAGTTGGAAAATCTTGGTTATATTAAAACCATTTCTAATTCTTTCAGTTATTTATAAAAGTTAATAAATAACTTATTCTGATAAAAATAGGCCCTTTCTGTTAAATGACGTTTCAGGTCATTTAGATGCACTGGCGCTGTTTTTATTCAAATTTGAATTAAACATTTCTAAAATCCAACCGTTAGATTTCAAATCTCATATTATCATTTGAAAGCTCTTTTCGATACGAACCTATGGGTTCTGGTTTCAGGGGAATCCGACAGTCGAATCACCCGTGACATCCATTCAAATTCAATGGTCGAAATTCACGAACGGTCGCTGCGCGACGCGTTCTATTATGCCATTGAAATATATATAATATATATATCGTCGATTTTCTTCATAAAATGTATTTTAAAAACGTTTATAAATTCTTTTTAAAAACGATTCGAACTTCTAATTCAATTTTAAATCAAAATTGAATAATCTATATTATTATAATCTCAAAATAATAATATTTTCAAAATCCTGATTTTGAAATCCATTTCCTTTTGATATTCATTATAAAATGACTAAAAACGATATAAAAATTCGCTCGAGTAAAAAATAGCGCTTTCTACTTGACTCGTCTTTATATATTTATTTATATATTCGTGTCCATCCAAAATCGGACATAAAAATCATATTTTGATTATTCTCTGAATATTATACAAAAATATTCGTTATTTCCGAATTGGAATGTGACTCAATCAATTACCATATAATTTATTTTATATGGATTTCATACATGGCATGTATGCAACAATAATGATAAACAATCATTAAACATCCAAATGACAACCAGAGTGCATTCTACAGCTGTATAAGCATTACATAAATAAATAAGTAATGCTTATAACGACCTGTCAATCAATCGATCGACATACAACTAATCATAAGGGAGACGTGTGATCAGAATATCATCCCAAGACCCATGTGGGTTTTTTTGCCAATCACAATCAATTTAAATAAATCATTTGTAAATAAATTTAAACAATTCTAATTCGGTTTGAATTATTTGTGCACTTGGCGATGTGTAAAAATTATCGTCTCAATCGATATCATATAAATAAGCGAACATAAACAAGTCGTTCGACTTGTAAATAGATGTGTATTCCATTTTCAACTATCATAAATATTTATATAATTTTATTCATCGTAGTTATAAGAAAAAAATAATATTTTTAGGGAACTAGTATTTATTATATAGCATGACCATTTTATATATCTCATATATATGTTAAAAATAATATTTTTAACTAACTAGTATATTTTTTCTAACATAACCATTTTCAATCTAGTTCACATCCAATTCAAATCCAAATAAATAAATCAATCAATATAAAAAATTCAACCAACAACCATGGTTTCAAACAACAGTGACAGGAGCTACTAACCCCATTTACAACCTATGTTATAATAACATAAATAAAAAGTTGGGTGAGAAAATTGTTCTCACCTTGATTGGATAGAAATTGTTTAATAACTATTGTTTTTAATAAAATTAAACTGCACGTTTAATTTTATTAAAAATCCATGCTAGCTCCAAGCTCCTTCCAGTCAGCTCTAGAATGAAGTACGCGTTCTCACGATTCCAATGGCTCATGTTTCATTGGATTCCGACGTCGTATGAGCAGGTTATGGATTTTTAAATGTTAATTACATAATTAAGACAATTAATAACTTAATTAATAAAATCTAATTACCCTAGGTTAATCACCTTCTTCATTCACGAAGGCTTCATGCATCGAAGAACCCAATACCTCACAACCCTTAATCCTCCGTCGCACCACCATCAGCACACCGGAAGTTGATCAAACTCCTCCACGACGTCCAGCTATGAGAATCACACCCCTACCCAAATCTCGTGAAACTCGATGGCCCTAAAGGCCTGGATACCGACATTGAACGGCCGACGATTGAGCGAGGAAATCGAAAAGTGCAACTCCATTCTTGATCACCACCGTTCAAGTTCTAGATCCCATTGAGCTCTTGAGTTTTCATGTTGGAGATTTCGTGAATTATTGTTTGGATTAGAAGTGTAATGACCCGGGTTTTACACGTAACACCGACACAGATACTGATTGATCGTGAGTACGTATTTACTGATACGATTTAAAAATCCAGACTTTGAGTTTTCAAAACCCTGTTAATTTATGTAAGACAGCATTTACATATGCATAGATCACAGCACTTGTTAAAACCCATTTGACACATCCTGTATGATAGCATGAATTTAATAGCATTTGTTTAATTTTGTTTATACATGTATATGAAAAACAACACTTTTTAATAGCAAGATTTAATGCCATTTCTTTCACATATTTTGTTTATCTTTCCAAAGGATTTAGAGAATGATTTTTTGCCAAATTTTGATTTGAAAATTTACATTGAAATGTAAACATGCCAAAACCCATTTTAGTTGTCAAAGCAAGATCAAAACAAGTTTATGTTCACATGATCATTAACACCAAAACATGAAGATACCATCTCTTTTGCAAAGCAAGTTCATGTTCACTTGTACATTATCAAAACATGAGAATACCATTTTCATATGCAAGCATATCTCATGAACAAAAATGCAAGAAAACACCTACCCTAGGAATTAGCTAGTAAAAATAATCTTGGAAAATATTTTGTTCGCATGTCAAAATCATTTTGTATCTTGTATTTTCAAATCACTCTCTTTTCTCATGAATTTTCTGAAAATTGTCACCCTCTTTTACATTTTCAAAAAGTATGATTTATCTTGTCATGAACATGTGCAAATCTTGTGTATTTAAGCCAAGGATTCACCTACACTAGATAACTACTAAAGCACATAGATTTTATAAGAAATTTCCATGTCAAAACTATCACATGGCAAGATAAAAAATGTACCAAAATTTTCAGATTTTTGTAAAGCCTTGCAAGGCAAGTAAGATTTTATATAAATTGTTGTTAAATCATGTTGACATTTTGGTTTGAAAGCACTATGCAAAACTGAACCTATATACACTAGAGAAGATACTAAAATGTGTGTAAAAACCAAGAAAAGTTGTAAAAGATCATAGGAAGGACACAACATTTATTGTGTGACAATTCATGGAAACCAATAGAAAGAAGAATGGTGGTTGCCTAGGGGATTTTAGGGGGTGAGTTTAGGCTGAGGTAAGGCCATGTGAATATGGGTTGTAGTGTTTAAATGGTGAGAGGAGAAAGAGTTGTTTTGTATTGTCAAATCATTTGTCGACATCAAAATCTGAAAACAGATTTGCTCCCTTTCTAAAACAGTTTTTAAATGAACATATTTTAATAATTCCTACTACTATAAATAAGGCACAAACACACACCATTTTGACACACACAAACACCAGTCCTTCATACCTGATCAGTGAAGAGAAATAGCCAAGGGTTCTTAGCATATTTGGTGAGTAAACTCTTCAAACTTTCTTCATGTATTTTCTGTTTTGGGCTGTTGATCTGTATGGATGTTGTTTTGTTTTTGATTGTGGAATGCCAACTGGGTTGAACCAACCTTTCTCCTAATAAAGGAACTAAGGGTAGGTATTTTAATTAATTAACTTTTGGTTTGGAAGAAAATATATATTAATAAGTTACAAATCCTGCTGCTGTTAAACCATGGTGATAATCATTGATCAATACCTTAAGCCAGGTAGTCATAATATAAATTCAGGTTAGTTCCTACCTTTACAACATCACCAAAACAAATAAAAGTAAAAAAGGGATGAGTTATACTTAAAAACAGACCTTGGTATATGAAATAGAAAAAACACAGGCTGTTGAAACCCCTCTCTGTTTCATCAAAAATTTAAGTTTCATAAAAACATGTTTCAGTTATACAAATAGAATACTGATGCCAAATTAGGATTTTTAAAAGTTGTTTCATGATTTTTAACTATCTAGATCACGAGATACCCTTAGATGATCAAAATTTGTTCCTGGGGAAAATTCCGACCATCCAGTTGATTGGGGGTGGTGTAGTCGAGGGTGAGGGTTCATCTAGGTCCCAGTATGCTAGGAAAAATACTAAATTATTTTTCAAATGGGTGGATTTAGAGGACGAGGTCGAAATAGGTAAAATGGTGGGTTTTTGGGTTGGGTTTTTGGCCGGTGAACTGCTCGGCGATGGTGGAGTGTTGGGGGTACGAACCAGGGGTGATTGAGGCGTCGGAGGGTCGTGGTGGTGTGGCTAGGAGGAGGTGGCGGCCCATAGATGAGGCGAGGCGTAGGGGGGTGTTTCTTGGATGGTGCTTTTAGGCTGAAATGACATGGAATGGTGAAAACATACCAGCGGCCGTGAGGTGATGATCCAGGTAGTGCAAAGGGGTCCACAGGTGGAGGATGGTTGGTGCAGGTGGTCGCTGGTGGATGCAGTGGCCGTGGGCGGCTGTGCACGTGCACGAGGCCAAGGGGTGATCGGGTAAGGTGCTGCCAGGGTTTTTTGAGTGATCAGCCATGATCCCATGGGGTGGTACTTGCAAAGTGGTACTACCACTTGGTTGAAGCTGACACTGACGGGATTATGTGGTTTTGGGGTGATCTGGAGGTAAATGCCATGGTTTCCAGATGTGGTACTTTGGTAGGTAAACATGGAAGTGGTACTTTGTGAAATCACGTGATCTAGAGGGGTTTGGCAAGGGGCGCACCCATGGAATTTGAAGTGGTATTCTAATAAAGTGGTACTTTGTCTGAATAAGGTTTGGATGAAGGTTTTTAAATATATTTTTAAATTTAAACTTGTTTTAAATTAAATAATGGTTTAAATTAAAAGAGAAAATAAATATTTTAAATAAAAATAGAATTTTTATTTAATTAGCCAGTAGATAAAAGAGAAAGTGAATCAGGATTTTAGAATAATGTTTCCATCAAAGACTGAAATTTAAATGCAGAGATTATAATTTAAATTAAATTATAAATTTAATTTAAAATGAGAATTAGGAATGATTTTCTAATGAGATATTTAAACTGTAAAGTTAACCAAGAAGTCGTTCAAGGATAACAGGTCGGATATGGTTTTTGACAGACGTCAAAAAGTTTAACACAGGAACTGTAATTATAAATTTTAATTTATAATTTTAATTTGAATTTATTTTCAAATGGAATGTTTAAATATTAAAACAAGGTAGAAAACCGTATGTGACACATACGCTAGAATTTGTCAGTTTTATCTGATATCTAAACCTCTGATATAGGAAACTGATCATGAACAGTTCTTTAATTTTAAAACCAAGGACTGTGAATAATGTTTTTAATCATGGTTAGACTGATAAGTTAAAAAGAGAAATTTTATTGGTATAGGAAGAAGAGAAAGTAAATCAAGTAGAAGAGATCAAAGTAAAATTTGACGAAACGATACAAAGTGTAAAAGTTGTAAAATAGATTATAGATCATCAAATTTATTCATTCATGAATAATCAGATAGTGATGAGAAAATATTTTTTCTAAAGAAAAATAAGGTAAGAATTCATTTTTAAAGATGACGAACAAAACGGAGAGAAAAACCGTGTACAAAGCACACACTAAATTTGGCCGTTTTGAAAAGATGATCAAAATAACCAGATATTGACAAGATGATCATATACTGTTTGGTTTGGCTATAACTGTATATGAAGATTAGATTATAATCTTGTTAGATTTATAATTTAAAAAGAAAAATGTTCGTTAATCATTTCAAAGAGGCCGAAATAAAATATTTCATTTTGATTTGATTATATGCCGCGCGTCATAGATTTTTAATTGAAGACGGCGAGATACAAGGACTATTTTTGAATAGTGCCTTCGGTTTGTCCAGACCCAGGACAACTTGTATGGACGAATGTCTGACAAAGTATACCTAACAGATCGCGTAAGTTGGCCTTTTCAAAACTTTGTTTGGTGGCGGAGGAATTCGTTTCTCTTAGCTTTATACCCATAGTTTTGGCGAGATCAATTTGTGATTTGACGGGTTTGACGGTGTGGCATTCAGAGAAATAAACCAGTGATGAAATGTAAGTCTAGCCTCAAGCCTGACACCCAGGAAATGACAAAAATCGGGTAGGCAGCATGGCTATGTGGGTCGCTCCCATTAGGGTGTAGCATCACCTATGTACAGAAATTCCTTTTGTTTCTTAATCTATTGATTCTGCCCATTCGGGAATGGTTGCCGTACATAACCATTGGTGATATACATTCGATACACTCAAGAGAAATGAGTGGTCGGTCATGTGAGGGATGGGTTGCAAGACGTTCTTGTTGAACCCAGGTGTATTGGCCTCTAGAGATACATCATCGGAAGGTGGTCCCATACCTTTTCATAGTTGGAAATCCAATTTCCATAAGCGCCAAGCGGTTTTTATTTCTATACTATATAGGAGAATGAGAGATGCAAGCATTCTTGTAGATTCTAAGTTATTTGTGAAAACAACTGGGCACTATGATTATATCTGGTTTAAAGTATACAAAGTGTTTTAGTCTCATAAGGTAAAAACTCGTTCCGTATTTACGACGTGGTCTTATGAGATATTTTTATTTGTTTTAAACTGTTTACTCATACCAGTCCCCTGACTGACCCGGAGTTTATTTTTCTGTGTTTTCCCTTAAACTCTTGGGTATTCATAACGCTTGTTATGAATAGACAAGTGAATCAGGATTTGGATAAACTTGTGAAGTTGGAATGAAGTTCTTGCTGTGTGCTGGTCCATCCACCTACTGTATAATTAAGTCTATCAGTTAATCATCTATGATATGTAGAATTACTGATGTACTATGAATGGGTTGTATCACTAGATTCTGTATGCTCTGATGTAATATATTCCGCTGTGAAATGTTATAAAGTATTATTTTTGAAAAATTCCGCTGTGAGATTCTGATGTTCTGTGATTTTATCTTCTATCTATTCTTATTCTTATTAATGGCACGACTTCCGATGTGTTCGAAAGTTGGGTCATTACAGTTGGTATCAGAGCTTAGGTTACTGATTACCTAGGCTTTGGGTGAGTGTGAGAGAGCGTATTTTTATAACAAATTTAAAAATAAATTTAAGTCAACTTGGATGATATACCTAAGTAGTTATAGCCCATCAAGTCTAGATTGACGACCTGTTAAACTCAGGTGATTAAGATGAGTAGCTGAGGACGAAGAGGTCGAGCTAGAGGGTCATCCACTACTACTGGTCGAAATACTGGATCCCAGGATCAAGGGGAAACAGTGGAGGAAGTTGCACCAGTCCAACAGGATAAGGGCTTTGCGACTATTTGTAAGGAGTATACGAATTTGGGAGTAAAAGTTTTCAAAGGGACGGAATCTTTCATTGAAGCTCAAGCATGGTTGAGGTCCTGTGAGAGGATTTTCAAGGGACTAAAATTGAATGATGAGCAGAAACGTCTCTTAGCTTCGTGGCAACTTCAAGAAACTACTGCTATTTGGTGGGATGCTCAGACCACTAATGTTCCTGAGGAAGATTTCACTTGGGAAAAATTCAAAGAAGCTTTCGAAGCACAATTTCTGCCTGCTGCTGGAAAGACGAGGATGTATCGGGATTTCATTGATCTCAAGCGGAGGAACATGAAAGTATCTGAATATGAAAACAAATTCAACTCGCTTTCTTGTTTCGGGCCAGAACTGATCAACACTCCGCTTAAGAAGAATGAAATGTTCATCGCGGGATTAAAAGATAGCCCACAAGTTCAGATGATTGGACATCTCAAGATTCCATTCGTTGATCTTGTTGATATGGCAGTCCGTTATGAGGCACTGGAGGGTAAGAAGCCAGTTGCAAAAGCAACACAGACGGGAGGAACTAGTGGTAAGAATCCAAACAAAAGGAAATTCAACCCGAACTGGAACAACAAAGGAATACCGAAAATGGGAGAGAAAGAAAAAGAGCGTTATAAAGATACGCAATGCCATAACTGCAAGGAGAAAGGACACATTTCTAGGTTTTGTACGAAGCCAGCAGCAGAAAAGCCACAGCAAACTCAGCAACCGGAGCAACCTCAACAGAAACCAAAGGGAACAAGTTATGTTATCCACCAAAAGTTCACATGCTACAACTATCGTCAGCCTGGACACTTGGTTAAAGACTGTCCACTTATGAAGGCACAACAACCGAAGGTCTATGCTTTAATGGATAAGTCATCAACTTCTGACAATGTGGAAGGAGTTTCAGAAGGTAATTTACTTTTTTTTTGATAAAAAGGAGTTAATTAACTAGGGTCAGGCTCAGGATAAATTAAACATGGTTGGATTAAATTAGAATAATATCCATTCATATTGATACCGGAAATCAAGTTAGAATTTTAAATGGTATTAAAATTTGGATTTCCTGAAATTAAGGCTAGACCTAGGTATTTAATTGGGTATGGACCCGAAAAGTGGATTGGTCGATTTGTGAAATCAAGTCATAATTATGAGTCCCGAAATGGTGATCGTTAAGTACGTGAATAAAGATTTTGGGTAATACTTAACGGAGTTAAGTAAGACGACTGATGAGTTAAGAGGGAATTTGGACAGATATTTTTGGTTTTGAATAGGATATTTTTGATTGCTGATGTGTGTTAATTATTTATATATAAGTCGATAACGCTGATCTACTGCTTACAAATTTCGAGGACGAAATTTTTATAAGGGGGGTAGAATGTAATGACCCGGGTTTTACACGTAACACCGACATAAATACTGATTGATCGTGAGTACGTATTTACTGATACGATTTAAAAATCCAGACTTTGAGTTTTCAAAACCCTGTTAATTTATGTATGACAGCATTTACATATGCATAGATCACAACACTTGTTAAAGCCCATTTGACACATCCTGTATGATAGCATGAATTTAATAGCATTTGTTTAATTTTATTTATACATGTATATGAAAAACAACACTTTTTAATAGCAAGATTTAATGCCGTTTCTTTCACATATTTTGTTTATTTTTCCAAAGGATTTAGAGAATGAGTTTTTGCCAAATTTTGATTTGAAAATTTACACTTGAAATGTAAACATGCCAAAACACTTTTTAGTTGTCAAAGCAAGATCAAAACATGTTTATGTTCACATGATCATTAACACCAAAACATGAAGATACCATCTCTTTTGCAAAGCAAGTTCATGCTCACTTGTACATTATCAAAACATGAGAATACCATTTGCATATGCAAGCATATCTCATGAACAAAAATGCAAGAAAACACCTACCATAGGAATTAGCTAGTAAAGATAATCTTGGAAAATATTTTGTTCACATGTCAAAATCATTTTGTATCATGTATTTTCAAATCACTATCTTTTCTCATGAATTTTTTGAAAATTGTCACCCTCTTTTGCATTTTCAAAAAGTATGATTTATCTTGTCATGAAGATGTGCAAATCTTGTGTATTTAAGCCAAGGATTCACCTACACTAGATAACTACTAATGCACATAGATTTTATAAGAAATTTCCATGTCAAAACTATCACATGACAAGATCAAAAATGTACCAAAATTTTCAGATTTTTGTAAAGCCTTGCAAGGCAAGTAAGATTTTATATAAATTGTTGTTAAACCATGTTGGCATTTTGGTTTGAAAGCACTATGCAAAACTGAACCTATATACACTAGACAAGATGCTAAAATGCGTGTAAAAACCAAGAAAAGTTGTGAAAGATCATAGGAAGGACATAGCATTTATTGTGTGACAATTCATGGAAATCAGTAGAAAGAAGAATGGTGGTTGCCTAGGGGATTTTAGGGGGTGAGTTTAGGCTGAGGTAAGGCCATGTGAATATGGGCTGTAGTGTTGAATTGGTGAGAGGAGAAAGAGTTGTTTTGTATTGTCAAATCATTTGTCGGCATCAAAATCTGAAAAATGATTTTCTCCCTTTCTAAAACAGTTTTTAAATGAACATATTTTAATAATTCCTACTACTATAAATAAGGCACAAACATACACCATTTTGACACACACAAACACCAGCCCTTCATACCTGATCAGTGAAGAGAAATAGACAGGGGTTCTTAGCAAATTTGGTGAGTAAACTCTTCAAACTTTCTTCATGTATTTTCTGTTTTGGGCTGTTGATATGTATGGATGTTGTTTTGTTTTTGATTGTGGAATGCCAACTAGGTTGAATCAACCTTTCTCCTAATCAAGGAACTAAGGGTAGGTATTTTAATTAATTAACTTTTGGTTTGGAAGAAAACTTATATTAATAAGTTACAAATCCTGCTGATGTTAAACCATGGTGATAATCATTGATCAATACCTTAAGCCAGGTAATCATAATATAAATTCAGGTTAGTTCCTACCTTTACAACATCACCAAAACAAATAAAAGTAAGAAAGGGATGAGTTATACTTAAAAACAGACCTTGGTATATGAAATAGAAAAAACACAGGCTGTTGAAACCCCTCTCTGTTTCATCAAAAATTTAAGTTTCATAAAAACATGTTTTAGTTATACAAATAGAATACTGATGTCAAATTAGGATTTTTAAAAGTTTTTTCATGATTTTTAACTATCTAGATCACGAGATACCCTTAGATGATCAAAATTTGTTCCACGGGCAAATTCCGACCATCCAGTTGATTGGGGGTGGTGTAGTCGAGGGTGAGGGTTCATCTAGGTCCCAGTATGCTAGGAAAAATACTAAATTATTTTTCAAATGGGTGGATTTAGAGGACGAGGTTGAAATAGGTAAAATGGTGGGTTTTGGTGTTGGGTTTTTGGCCAATGAACTGCTCGGCGATGGTGGAGTGTTAGGGGTGCGGTCCAGGGGGGTTGAGGCGTCGGAGGGTCGTGGTGGCGTGGCCAGGAGGAGGTGGCGGCCCATGGACGAGGCGAGGCATAGGGGGTGTTTCTTGGATGGTGCTTTTAGGCTAAAATGACATGGAACAGTGAAAACATACCAGCGGCCGTGAGGTGATGATCCAGGTGGTGCAAAGGGGTCCACAGGTGGAGGGTGGTTGGTGTAGGTGGTTGCTGGTGGATGGAGTGCCCGTGGGCGGCTGTGCACGTGCACGAGGCCAAGGGGTGATCGGGTAAGGTGCTGCCAGGGTATTTTGAGTGATCAGCCATGATCCCATGAGGTGGTACTTGCAAAGTGGTACTACCACTTAGTTGAAGCTGACACTGACGGGATTATGTGGTTTTGGGGGTGATCTGGAGGTAAACGCCATGGTTTCCAGATGTGGTACTTTGGTAGGTAAACATGGAAGTGGTATTTTGTGAAATCACGTGATCTAGAGGGGTTTGGCAAGGGGCGCACCCATGGAATTTGAAGTGGTACTCTAATAAAGTGGTACTTTGTCTAAATAAGGTTTGGATGAAGGTTTTTAAATATATTTTTAAATTTAAACTTGTTTTAAATTAAATAATGGTTTAAATTAAAAGAGAAAATAAATATTTTAAATAAAAATAGAATTTTTATTTAATTAGCCAGTAGATAAAAGAGAAAGTGAATCAGGATTTTAAAATACTGTTTCCGTCAAAGACTGAAATTTAAATGCAGAAATTATAATTTAAATTAAATTATAAATTTAATTTAAAATAAGAATTAGGAATGATTTTCTAATGAGATATTTAAACTGTAAAGTTAACCAAGAAGTCGTTCAAGGATAACAGGTCGGATATGGTTTTTGACAGACGTCAAAAAGTTTAACACAGGAACTGTAATTATAAATTTTAATTTATAATTTTAATTTTAATTTATTTTCAAGTGGAATGTTTAAATATTAAAACAAGGTAGAAAACCGTATGTGACACATACGCTAGAATTTGTCAGTTTTATCTGATATCTAAACCTCTGATATAGGAAACTGATCATGAACAGTTCTGTATTTTTAAAACCAAGGACTGTGAATAATGTTTTTAATCGTGGTTAGACTGATAATTTAAAAAGAGAAATTTTATTGGTATAGGAAGAAGAGAAAGTAAATCAAGTAGAAGAGATCAAAGTAAAATTTGACGAAACGATACAAAGTGTAAAAGTTGTAAAATAGATTATAGATCATCAAATGTATTCATTCATGAATAATCAGATAGTGATGAGAAAATATTTTTTCTAAAGAAAAATAAGGTAAGAATTCATTTTTAAAGATGACGAACAAAACGGAGAGACAAACCGTGTACGACGCACACACTAAATTTGGCCGTTTTGCAAAGATGATCAAAATAACCAGATATTAACAAGATGATCATATACTGTTTGGTTTGGCTATAACTGTATATGCAGATTAGATTATAATCTTGTTAAATTTATAATTTAAAAAGAAAAATGTTCGTTAATCATTTCAAAGAGGCCGAAATAAAATATTTCACTTTGATTTGATTATACGCCGTGCGTCAGAGATTTTTAATTGAAGACGGCGAGATACAAGGACTATTTTTGAATAGTGCCTTCGGTTTGTCCAGGCCCAGGACAACTTGTATGGATGAATGTCTGACAAAGTATACCTAACAGATCACATAAGTTGGCCTTTTCAAAACTTTGTTTGGTGGCAGAGGAATTCGTTTCTCTTAGCTTTATACCCGTGGTTTTGGCGAGATCAATTTGTGATTTGACGGGTTTGACGATGTGGCATTCAGAGAAATAAACCAGTGATGAAACGTAAGTCTAGCCTCAAGCCTCACACCCAGGAAATGACAAAAATCAGGTAGGAAGCATGGCTATGTGGGTCGATCCCATTAGGGTGTAGCATCACCTATCTAGAGAAATTCCTTTTGTTTCTTAATCTATCGATTCTACCCATTCGGGAATGGTTGCCGTACACAACCATTGGTGATATACATTCGATACACTCAAGAGAAATGAGTGGTCGGACATGTGAGGGCCGGGTTGCAAGACATTCTTGTTGAACCTAGGTGTATTGGCCTCTAGAGAAACATCATCGGAAGGTGGTCCCATACCTTGTCATAGTTGGAAATCCAATTTCCATAAGCGCCAAGCGGTTTTTATTTGTATACTATATAGGAGAATGTGAGATGCAAGCATTCTTCTAGATTCTAAGTTATTTGTGAAAACAACTGGACACTATGATAATATCTGGTTTAAAGTATACAAAGTGTTTTAGTCTTATAAGGTAAAAACCCGTTTCGTATTTACGGCGTGGTCTTATGAGATATTTTTATTTATTTTAAACTGTTTACTCATACCAGTCCCCTGACTGACCCGGAGTTTATTTTTTTGTGTTTTCCCTTAAACTCTTGGGTATTCATAACGCTTGTTATGAATAGACAAGTGAATCAGGATTTGGATAAACTTGTGAAGCTGGAATGAAGTTCTTGATGTGTGCTGGTCCATCCATCTACTGTATAATTACGTCTGTCAGCTAATCATCTATGATATGTAGAATTACTGATGTACTATGAATGGGTTGTATCACTAGATTTTGTATGCTCTGATGTAATATATTCCGCTGTGAAATGTTATAAAGTATTATCTTTTGAAAATTCCGCTGTGAGATTCTGATGTTCTGTGATTTTATCTTATATCTATTCTTATTCTTATTAATGGCACGACTTCCGATGTGTTCGAAAGTTGGGTCGTTACAAGAAGAAAAATGGAGAGGATGGATTGAACGATAATCGCCATTCGTTCCTGCTGACGGCAGGGTTTTTTTAGAAAATGAAATTAGGTTTTGGAATTTTTCTATTGGTGAATGTTTATATTTAATATTATTTAATTTCAACAAAAGTTGATTTTTCATCCGAACTCCAAATCAAACCCAACGACTGTCGCTCCTAGATATATACCCCCATTCTGGACACAATAGGATATATTTCGTAAGCCAATTCAGCTGTTTCAATCAGTTTTTATCAAAATTAAAATATAGAATAATATAACTTTAAAAATTGATTTCAACATACATTTTAATTTACCGGGGCCACATACCGACTCCAGAAATTATAAATAATTAAATCTAGCTATGTTTTGATGATACGGTCCCATAGGAACTGGTTTCGTCGAATTCCGAGTCCGTTTGCAATATGGCCGTTTTTCCAGTCGATTAAATTTACAACTGAAACTGAAGGTGCCTTTAAATTTGCCACGCTCACATATTAATTCCAAAATTATAAAAATTGAAACCTAACAATAATTTGACATTCCAGGTCCAATAAAAGTGGTATTGTATAATTCGGAGGTCATTTGCCAAATTTCTATTTTTAAGGGCTATGTTATGATTTAAAAATTGACTTTTTAAATTCTGATGTAATTTCTGACAAAATTAGCCTAAAAATAATTTTTAAATTGGTCCTGAAATTCTGGGTTGTTACAATCTCCCTTACTTAAAATCTTTTTGTCCTCGAAAAGGAACGGAGCTGAAAGTTGTTTATCCGACCAACTCAACTTTCATTCTGGCTTGAATTTTTCAACTTTTCAGTTTATAAGAACTTTCAAATTTTTCAAAAATTTGGCTAACACCCTTAATTTTTGAATTTTTTTGCCATAATCTCGTTTGAACGGGGTGATCGGGAAAACCGCAACTTGCCTCGCAGGGCCCTCATCAATCCAAAAGAAAAAGAAAAAGCTAAGCGGCTTGCCAATCGGTTCATAAAATCATCAAACCCAAACAAAACAATAAATATGTACCTATTTGTCGGGCATACAATTTTATTCCTCTTCTCTAGCCTCCTTGCTATGACCTGTTCAATATATATGCATGTATGTGTATGCAAATCCAATCAATTTTCAATTTAGTTCAATCTTAGTTCGATTTGATTCAATTTACCGTTCATTTTCTTATATTGGTTTTATGGTTCCAATTCTTATTTAACTTCACTTAAGTTAAATTTTGATACGTTTGATTCACGTTTTTATTCTCAATCAATTTAACTCGTATTCGTTAAATTTTAAATCTCAAATCATTACTTAAATTAGTTTAAGTACATTTCGACGTTTCAATTGGAATATATAGTCATCCCACTTTCGAAACTCAAAAATAAACACTGATGGTGTAGCTATCATCATTAGAATCAACCTCAAGCGACAAGAATGTTATTCTATATCAATCCAGTATATTTGAGACTTCGAATATATGTTAATTACGCGTATATTCAAAAATCTTCCCATACTCTATAGTCCAATATCGACTCCAAATAAACACTCAAAATCATATTAAAATAATCAGGTGAGTTATGCATATATTTTCAAATCGTATTCCTTTTTTTACATTTGAAATATAATCTTTCAAAATCAAGTTCATTCTTATGAATATAATACTCTACCGGCTCATTCTAGGGCATTACTAACCCCATCTCTAATGAGTTACTCATTCTAGGATACTACTGATCCCATCTCTAATGAGTTATTCTTATAGGATATTACTAATCCAATATCCGATGAATTCTTTTGTTCGGTTCTAACGGATCTTCTTCTCGAGCTTTGTAAAACCAAAGCCCTACTACCAAACTGAAATGACTCGAAAACCCCCTCGTCGGAAATCGTGGATTGCTTTGGGAACACGACAAACCAGAACACAAACAGTAGAACAATTCATTGCTTATTACAACAATTTTACATCAGAGTACAGAAGTATACCAGAGTATGAATAAATAATACATAGCGGAAATAATAATACATGAATGTAATGCATAGCGGAAATAACAATAGACACAATTGAAAGGGATATATGGGTACAAAGCTTCCTGAATATAGCTCCAGCTGTAATTCAGGATCCTGTTTAAAGAAATACCTGCAAATACCGAAACTACTAGCTGCCCATGTGAAAATATGGGCACCCAGAGTTTAGGTTAAGACAATAAACTACAATTCAGTCATGGGACTGGTGTGAGAACTAAAATAGTTATTAGTTTTATTTTAAAGTTAGGTATATTGCAGGACCACGCCGTATAACACGGAACGGGTTTACCCCCATGAATTCCAGTGCATAAAACAAACAGTGTCATGCTAAATAAAGAATAATGAAGCTATTATAAGACTCAGGTCCCATCACACAATGCAACGCAAGCCGGAGGATAGAGTTTTACCTTATAATAGACAAATATGCTTGATACGCGAAATTTATCTTTTATTACTATAAGTGCATAGTGTAGAAATCAATTTCGAATATAAATGTATCAATCCTAGATGGCATAGTACCCCATCCTACTATGTCGCCATACTAAGCTATCAACTAAAACCGAAAAGCTCGTATTGGAAAGTTGGATTTCCATCATGATGGCTGCTTGTTCGAAAGATCAACCGCGTAGTGTATCTCCACGGCTTACGACCCAGGCATGAGAAAACACCGTAATGCACATCCGCCTCCTGGGATTATAAGTACACCGGGGCTTACGACCCGTGCATGAAAAAACACCGCTATACTCTAATCCCTATGGGAATCCGGGGGTGTGCCCCAACCCAACTAGGTGTGGAGCTAACACACTCAGCATAGCTCGGTCCATCGAATCCATGACAACCCGTAGGGTGTCGTCCTCAACTAGTAGGTTGCTCATCCTCATCTCATAAGCATACCGATCAAACCATCAGTTCACTATTATACCAGTGTGTGAGGCTCGCGAATTAACACTACACAAAGCTGCGCTATATAAAAGCTGTGCTTTGATCATCATCAACCAAGCTCTGCTTTTCAATAGAAGCTTGGAACACTGCATCTCAGCATGCCACATTGTCAATCCATACCATATCATTGACGTCTACCAATATATAAACTCTAAGCTCGTACGTCTCAGAGAAGGGTGTTAAGCAGAGAATAAATTCTCCACCGCTAAGCAGATATATTATCAGTAGAGGTCGACGAATACCGCAAAAAGAATACAATGTCAGACTTACAATCCATATATAAGTCTGTTCTGGGTCTGAACGAAACCGGAGGCACCTTATTCCTCATCCCATATGTCCATTACAGGAGAGAGGCCCTCGCATATCCGTACAATCAACAAGTACATCTGGACTGTGCATAATGCCCCGCTATAACCCCGGTATATCCTGTAGCACACTACCACCGCTACGCTTTTCCTCAAATAGCCTCTGATATAGCCTCTTCGCTTTAAGCCCCGCTATATTCCGCTATTCCCGATATATCCCGTTATTTCCGCTATATTTTGTAATTTCCGCTATATCTTTGATGAAAGAAATGAACTCAAAAATGAAATTTATGCATTATTCTTTTTATTAAATTAGGTTTTTTAATTGAATTATTTAATATCTACTTTTAAAAACAATAATACTCTAATATGCTATTGAATTTAATTAATTTAAACGAAAGTTTATGTTTATTTGTCCATATTTGCACATAATGGTGTTTAAAATTAAAAATGTACTAACTAAAGTTAAATAAAGTGTTAGTTTTTCACTTACTTATCATTTATATATTCATAAAAACATTTTATAGGAGTTATATATGTTATTTTAGAGTCATCCGCTATATCCTGCTATTTCCTCGCTTTATCCCCGCTATGACTTTTTGGACCTCCGCCGCATTGGATCCGCTAAGCGCTTTAACTGCACAACATCTGGACCACTACCACTATAACCCATTCATGGGAGCTACTCAATCCAAGGCATCAGTAGTAATCCATTCGATGTGAAGATCGCCGGTCTTCAACCACCGTCTTCATCTTCGACTTCCAATCGTCGAATCATTTATTCAGAATGGGTTAAACCCGGTCTTTCCGAATAACTTGCGTATTTCAAATCAAGTGCTATAAAAACACAATATACGCTTCATTCTAATTCAGAATATTCTTTCATTAAAATATTCTTGTCCTGGGAATTATTCCCTTAAATCTTATCAAAGACTTATTTCATTTAAACTTCCTGTTTAAATCTTCACTTGGAAATCATTTCAAAAGATTTTCAATATCTTTTCTCAATTTAAACCAAATTAAGATTTAGCCAACTAGTCGGGATTTACGCCTTACCGAAGTAATCATTTATTATTATTCCAATCCCAACCTATTTATCCCATAGAGAAAAGCTGGTAGTACTCCATATCTAACACCTCATGTGTTATCGGTAAAATTAATTACCATTCCACGTTCAAATCTAATTAAAGATTTAACTATCGCATGGAGTAAAACTGGTGGTACTCCATTCTCGATTCTTTTCCTGAATTCAGTGAGTTTAATTACCTTATTCAACTTTCAATCTAATTAAAGATTCATTAAAACTCTATCTTAGGTTTAATCTCGAAAACCATTACTTAATGATATCTTAATTTTAGGAAATTAATCCTACCTTTAAATGAGTTAAAGAACCCATGTCACTTAAGATACAGTTCACGATAAACCCAAAATCATTTTCCATTTATTATGGAATCGTCACGAAAAACAGCTTAATCGTAATCGATATAAATTTCCATGTCAAACTAATACTATAAACGGAGTAATGGCCAGGCCTTTTAAATTCCATAAATAGTAATGGTCTTCCTTCACAGAAGCTTATCTCGATTATTCATAAATCGAATCCACTCAATTCCAATTTAATATATTAAATTGGAAAACTTTACTTTGGAAAATTCCATTAAATCTTAGTTAAAACATTTATAATTTCCAAATCTTAATTTCATCGTTAATTGGAATAAAGAACTAATGTCATTTAAAACACAGTTCACGATAACCCAAATCAATTCCCATTTAATTCCAATTATAATTAATAATTGGAAAACATCTTTAAATCTTAGCTAGAAGATTTATTCTTTTCTTAAATGGGTTCAGGAACAGTGTTATTTAAGACACCATTCACGACAAATCCAAAATCCAATTTAATATTAAATACAAGGCTCTGAATAGAAATTGTATCAGCTTATATTCAATATTAAATTCTTAAACCAACAGATATCATATCGGGAATAACGATATTGATATCTTCCAAATTCCCACAACAATATCCGTATAATCACGGAATCCAATATCGAAATATTCCGAAGATAATTTCCATTCAAATCCATTCCAATTTTTATGTTGGAAAATCTTGGTTATATTAAAACCATTTCTAATTCTTCCAGTTATTTATAAAAGTTAACAAATAACTTATTCTGATAAAAATATCTTTTATCTCCATAAACTTGGAATATTTCATCCAAAACCATTTTTTTAACATATGTTTTTTCTCTATTTTTAATCATTTAAAAATAGGCCCTTTTAGTAAAATAACGTTTCAGGTCATTTAGCAGCATTGGCGTTGTTTCTATTCAAATTTGAATTAAACATTTCTAAAAATCCAACGTTAGATTTCCAATCTCATATTATCATTGAAAGCTTTTGAAAGCTCTTTTCGATATGAATCCATGGGTTTCGGTTTCAGGAGAATCCGACGGTCGGATCTCCCGTAACATCCATTCAAAATCAATGGTCGAAATTCACGAAGGGTCACTGCGCGACGCGTTCTATTCAGGCCATTGACATATATAAAATATATATCGTCAATTTCCTAAATAAAACATACGTTTATAAATTCGTTTAAAAAATGATTCCAACTTCTAATTCAATTTAAAATCAAAATTGAATAATCTATATTATTATAATCTCAAAATAATAATATTTTCAAAATCCTGATTTTTAAATCCATTTTCTTTCGATATTCATTATAAAATGAATAAAAACGATATAAAAATTCGCTCGAGTTAAAAGTAGTGCTTTCTACTTAACTCGGCTTTATATATTTATTTATATATTCGTGTCCATCCAAAATCGAACACAAAATCATATTTTGATTATTCTCTGAATATTATACAAAAATATTCGTTATTTCTGAATTGGAATGTGACTCAATCAGTTACCATATAATTTATTTTATATGGATTTCATACGTGGCATGTATGCAACAATAATGATAAACAATCATTAAACATACAAATAACAACCAAAGTGCATTCTACAACTATATAAGCCTTAAATAAATTAATAATGCTTATAACGGTCTGTCAATCAATCGATCGACATACAACTAATCACAAGGGAGACGTGTGATCAGAATATCATCTCAAGACCCGTGTGGGGTTTTCAGCCAATCACAATCAATTTAAGTAAATCATTGGTTAATAAATTTAACCAATTCGAATTCGGTTTGAATTATTTGTGCACTTGGGCGATGTGTAAAAATTATCGTCCCAATCGATATCATATAAATAGGCGAACATAAACAAGTCGTCCGACTTGTAAATAGATGTGTATTCCATTTTCGACTACCATAAATATTTATATAATTTTATTCATCGTAGTTATAAGCAAAAAAATAATATTTTTAGAGAACTAGTATTTATTTCATAGCATGACCATTTTATATATCTCATATATATGTTAAAAATAATATTTCTAACTAAATAGTATATTTTTCTAACATAACCATTTTCAGTCCAATTCACATCCAAATCAAATCCAAATAAATAAATCAGTCAATATCAAAAATTCAACCAACAACCATGGTTTCAAACAACAGTGACGGAGCTACTAAGCCTCATTTACAACCTATGTTATATTAACATAAATAAAAAGTTGGGTGAGAAAATTGTTCTCACCTTGATTGGGTAGAAATTGTTTAATAACGATTGTTTTTAATATAATTAAACGTGCATTAAAAGTCCATGCTAGCTCCAAACTCCTTCCAGTCAGCTCTAGAATGAAGTACGCATTGTCATGATTCCAATGGCTCCTGTTTCATTAGATTCTGACGTAATATGAGCAGGTTATGGATTTTTAAATGTTAATTACATAATTAAGACAATTAATAACTTAATTAATAAAATCTAATTACCCTAGGTTAATCACCTTCCTCGTTCACGAAGGCTTCAGGCATTGAAGAACCCAATACCTCGCAACTCTTAGTCCTCCGTCGCACCACCATCAGCACACCGAAAGTTGATCAAACTCCTCCACGACGTCCAGCTATGAGCACCGCACCCCCACCCTAATCTCGTGAAACTTGGTGGCCCTTAAGGACTCGAAACCGACATTGAACGGCAGACGTTTGAGCGAGGAAATAAAAAAAATACAACTCCATTCTTGATCACCACCGTTCAAGTTCTGGATCCCATTGAGCTCTTGAGTTTTCATGTTGGAGATTTCGCGAATTATTGTTTGGATTAGAGGAAAAATGGAGAGGGTGGATTGAACCATAATCGTCATTCATTCTTGCTGACAACGTGGTTTTTTTAAGAAAATGAAATTAGGTTTTGCAAATTTTCTATTGGTCAATGTTAATATTTAATATTATTTAATTCAATAAAAGTTGATTTTTCATCCGAACTCCAAATCAAACCCAACGAATGTCGCCTCAGCTAAACATCCCCATTCCGGACACAATGGGATATGTTTCGTAAGCCAATTCGGCTGTTTCGATCAGTTTTTATCAAAATTAAAATATAAAATAATATAACTTTCAAAATTGATTTCAACATACATTTTAATTTACCGGGTCCACATAATGACTCCAAAATTTACGAATAATTAAATCTAGCTATGTTTTAATGATACGGCCCCATAGGAAATGGTTTCGTCAAATTTCGAGTCTGTTTGCAAAATGGCCCTCTTTCAAGTCGATTAAATTTACAACTGAAACTGAAGGTGCCTTTAAATTTACCACGCTCACAGATTAATTTCAAAAATTATGAAAATTGAAACCTAACAATAATTTGACATTCCGAATCCGAAAAAAGTGGTTTCGTCGAATTCAGTGGTTGTTTGTAAAATTTCTATTTTTAAGGGCTATGTTATGATTTAAAAATCGAATTTTTAAATTCTGATGTAATTTCTGACAAAATTATCCTAAAAATAATTTTGAAATTGGTCCTGAAATTCCGGGTTGTTACAATCTCCCCCCACATAAAATCTTTTCGCCCTCAAAAAGGAGCGGAGCTGAAATTTGGTTAACCAACCAACTCAACTTTCATTCTGCCTCGAGTTTTTCAACTTTTCAGTTTCTAAGAACTTTCAATTTTTTCAAAACTTTGACTAACACCCTAAATTTTTGAAAATTTTCGCCATAACCTCCTTTTTACGGGGTGATCGAAATGTAACGACCCGGGGATTTTGTCGACCTTGGTTACCGACATAAACTCAATGTCGACACTCCAAGCGTCGGAAAATACCGGATAGTCCATGAAAGAAATTAGAGGTGAGAATAGATAAGATAGAAACTTAGAATAGAAGAAGAAGAACATACAACAACAGAGTAACACGAATCTCACAGCGGAACGAACAACATATAATAGATAACATATCCTTGAAATAAAATCAGTATGCATACAGTAACATTATCAGAGTACAACACTTACAACACATCGGAAATAATTATAGCTATAAAATCCTGAAGCCTCCTGCTCCAGCTCTTCAAGTATATCTGTAAATCCCGACTACTTGACTGCCCATACAAAATTGGGCACCCAAGAGTTTAGGGAAAACAAAACAAAATGAACTCTGGGTCAGTCATGTGACTGGTGTGAGTAAACTCAAATCATTTGTTTAACTTTTAAAATCTCTTTAAAAGAAAGGATAATCGTAAGACCGATCCACACATAAACACGGACGGTTTTTACCTTACAATATACCAAATTATTCTTTATATCAAGTCTCTTCTGATATTACAATAATGTCTAAATACAAGTACTTAGCAATCTAGCAGAAACGCTTGCATCTAACGTTCTACATATATAATATACAATCAAAACCATGGGCTCTTATTTGGGGAATGGATTCCAACTATGACAAGGTATGGATCCACCTTCCGCTCAGTGTACTCTAGAAGCGATACACTGGAGTTCAATAAGAACATCTTGCAACTCAGCCACACATGACCGACCACTCATTTCGCTTGAGTGTATCGAATATATTGCCACCCCTCGGTTAGTATCCCAGCATAACCGTTCCCGAGAGATACAGAGTTGAAAGAAGTATAAATATGAATATTCTCTAGATGGTGACAATATACCCTAATTGGTTGCGAACCACTTAGCCATGCTGCCTGCCCGATTTCTGTCATTTCCTAGTTGATGAGGCTGGAGGTCATAACGTATCTTTTAACAAATCACCCCTTCATTTACTTTGAATACCACATCGTCATACCCATTAAATCACAAATTGATTTCCTCAAAAATATCACGGGTATAAAGCTAAGAGAAACGAATTTCTCCGCCACCAACGTAAATACGTTTGAAACGATCAACTTACGCGATCTACCAGATATACTCTGTCAGACATTCGTCCATTCAAGTTGTCCTCGGACCGGACAAACCGAAGGCACTATTCAGTACATCCATCTTAGGCAATCTCTACCTAAGATTTATACAATAGCCCTTGCACTTTACTTCGTCTTCAATATATTCAACATACTTGGTTTGCAATGCTTATGAAAATACGGAGTGGTTCTTCGGATAATAATCCAACCGGTCTCTCCATATTAACAACGTTAAAATGGTCAAAAACTTTGATAGTCGGTGATTTAACTATCAAATGAAAAATGTCCGTGTACACACAACGATCTTATTTCCAAATGGAATTATCGATCAAATCATCAACCATATATATATATATATATATTGTTGGCTAGCTTTTTGACCAAGCCACCAAGGTTCACACACAGGAAGAAAATGCGAAGTTGCATTCCTTTCAGTCTTCAGAAATCTGGTCGCGATTGCTCAGCCTTTGTCGGGTCGCTACGCCCCCTTTCGGATCGCCATCAGCTAGCGCGCACCGAGCCACCTACGTCAGCGTCTCGACCCGATTCGCCCCTGCCACCTCGCACAGATCCGAACCATGAAGACGTTGTGAAGCTCCTGACCGAGTTTATCGCGATTCGAGATGTATGGATCTCGAGACACCTGTCCACAACGGCTAATTTGACCAATTCTTCATCAAGCCACGATCCGATCTGATATTCTCGGGATCTATGCCACGTGTGACCGCGATCCGCTTGATAGAATCAGCTATAAATAACCCAGAGATTGGCATTTTTCAGGATCTTTTGGCAGTTCTGAGGGGAGATTCCACCATTGCTATCATTCCAACATTTCTTATCAGTTGTACTTCGAAAATACTAAGAGAAATCATAATCATAAGAGCGAGATCGAGTGAAATTGTTGATTGTACTAGCATTTACGGTATAATCAATAACATATAAAGTAGACGTAGGCTCGTTAACGCCGAACCACTATAAATCTTGTGTGTTCATCATTTTTCTCTATTCTCTACATATAATTCTCTGTGTTTTCATAACAATTTGGGCGTTAGGTCCAAATTTTGATCTAACATTTTGGTGCTTTCACTGAGAAAGAATTCTCAATACATTGTATTGTTGCTCCGTTGTTCGGATACTCAAGTCCGAAGAAAACAGTCCGAAAACTTCACTGTTTCGACTTTTGACAAGTTCAGCGATATTCAGATAGTATGGCTGGGAAAAAGTCTAAGGAAGTACGAGCTTCGCAGACGAATGAAGCTCCGAATGAAGCGATTGAAGATAGCGTGCACGAGCCGGTCAATGAAGGACCTTCGGATCGCGGGACCCAGGGGCGAACCGAATCGTGGATGGCGAAACGAACCGACCTGATGAAGGGGTCGCGACCCGATCCCACACCAACGCCACGAATCCTCCACGTGCAGCCACCACGACTCGAGCCCAGGGGGCGCTCCGATCCACCAGCATAGATCAACTGCGATCCGAAGTGATCGCCAGACCACATCTCGACCTGGAAAGGAGGTTATGACTCGTTCTTCTCGTCCTGGAACATCTTCTCGACCTGGCTCAAGCTCTCTGCGCATAAGAGAAAATGTTGACGATCAATATGATCCCTCTGCTCCAGTTACTGAAGGGGATCTCTCTCGTTTCGTCGCAATGTGGGATAGGTTGTTTGATGAATTAGCCGCCCAGAGGCAGGAGAGCTCCGTGTTGCGTCAGAACCTGACTGCTATGGATAGGCGACTTGATGACCTTGTAAGACAGAGAGCTCCTCCTCCTTCTCCGCCACCTCGCTCGCCTACTCCAGATCATTCCTCCTCCTCAGAAAGATCTCCTAGGCCTCCATATCGACCATATGAGAGAACTGAAAATATAGAATAGCTCCAATTTGGAACCCTGCCAACTCAAGAAGAAGAGGAACCCGATGTGGGGCCTTCTGACCGCAATTTGAATAATCAAGCGGCGGTCCCTAGAGCCCAAGTCGCTAATCATCCTGTCAATAATAGACCACCTCAGCCCCTTCACCGAGTGAATGACCGCGGTAACAAGGGGCAACGAAGTCCTGTCCGCATCCCAGACTTTGCAACGGCTCCAAGAAGAGAAGTCGGAGAGTCCCGCAGGGCAAGAAGTGCTGATTCCGAGCCCGCATTGACCAGTGCAGGTGTTGCAGCGATGGTCAGACAGATCTTGACGGACAGTCGCGGACAGAGAAATGAGGATTGGGGAATTGATCGCAGTCACACCCCTTTCACTGATGATATTCTAGATGCAACATTTCCGAGGCGCTTCAACATGCCTCAGATGAACCGCTATGCAGGAAGAAGTGATCCGGTCCAGCATTTGATGAGATACTCATGGTCAATGACTACTGCCGCGGCTTCCGACGCTGTAAAATGCAAAGCATTCCCTATATTTCTGGAGGACGTAGCATTATTATGGTTCACCCGTTTACCGGCACGATCGATTTCCAGCTTCAGGGAATTGAGTGAAAGGTTTGTGGAACAATTTCGCATGTACGCACAGAAGACGAAGAGTGTGATTGATTTGTTCCTCGTCAAGCAACGATCAGATGAAAGCTTGAGGGCGTACCTAGACCATTTCAACCTAGCTGCCACTGAAATTAGAGACCCCCATGAGCCGACTGTTTTGGCAGCACTGATTGACGGGGTGGATAAAGACATTGAATTTGGAAGGTACCTGGCCGGAAAGCCACCTCCAACCAAAGAGCTATTCTACGAAAAGGCCAATGTACGCTTACGCCAGGAGGCGGTGTATGCCAACAGAAAAATGAAAGTGGCAGAAATGAGATTCAAAGTAATGTGGCCATCAAGTAGACAGGTGACAGCTCGGGAAAGGTTGAGGTTAATGTTGGAAACTGAAACCAAGGAAACGGCCGCCAGTCAGGAAACAACAACAATAACAACAGTAACGGTAATAACCGGAAGAGGAATCAGGGGAACGACTCCCAGAGAAGGACTCGTCCTAGGGCTTTTGAGAATTATACACCCATAAATGACACGTTGGAGAACATCTTCATGGACACATGCAACGTTCTCCCATATAAAAGGCCTCCTCCGAGAGACTCGACAGAGAAAGAGCGCGAGACTGGGAAGTATTGCCTCTTCCATCAAATTCACGGCCATTCCACAAATGACTGCCGTCACCTGAGAGACGTGATCGAGAAGTTGCTCCGAGAAGGTAAATTGGATGAATACAGGGTGACCCCTAGAGACAGGGGGCAAGCTGTTCAGGCCCCAAACCAGAACCAGAATCAACCTGCTGCCAGACCAACTGCCCAGCAGAAGGGGAAGAATCTTATAATCAACACTATAGTCGGAGGGCTTTATCTTGCCGGGCACAGTAACAAGGCAATGGATCTATATGTGAATGCCGCTAAGCAACACCTCGAGGTAAGAGAGTGTAGCAATCCAAAGGACAATGTCCCGGTAAAACAACAGAAGATGATGTCAGACGACGTCATATTTCGTGAACCAGAAAGTATTGGAGTCCACGCTCCGACTGAAGACCCGTTTGTGGTCACAGTTTCGATTGGCCCGGCCACTGTTCATAAAGTTCTAGTAGATAACGGAAGTTCCGTTAACATTCTGTTCAAAAAGGCATTCGACCAGATGAACCTTGAGATGAAGGATTTGAAGCCGTGCGAAGGATGGATCCGTGGATTCAACGGAGCCTCTACCGCTCCTATGGGATATGTAGAGCTACCTGTAACACTTGGGGAAGGAGAACGCCAAAGAGTGAGAATTCTTCCCTTCGTGGTGTTGGGCATTGAATCGCCCTACAATGCATTCTTGGGCCGACAGGCCCTAGCTAAGTTCAGAGCTTGCATAGCCCCTTGGTGTTTGTTGATGAAGTTTCCTACCGATGCTGGTGTCGGCATAGTCAGAGGAGATCAGGTTGCCGCACAAGCATGTTACATCGCGGAACTGAAGCTGCTCCATAACAGAGGAAACATAGAAACCAAAGGCACTTCCTCTCCCGGGAGGGAGGAGAAGTCATAGCAATTAAAGGAAGTGAACGTTGGTGAGTTGCCCAGAGATCTGTTCGAGGACATCGATCCCAGAGAGGACGAAGAACCGGGGGGCAGAATGGCAACTCCCAACGAAACAACTGTGGATGTACCGATCAATGATAGTGACCCAGAGAAGGTCCTAAAGATTGGATCCCAGTTAGATCCAGTTCGAGCCAGGGAGCTAACGGATTTTCTGAAAAATAACTTAGATGTATTCGCTTGGACCCACGCTGACATGTGTGGTATATCTCCATCAATCATGAGTCATTCGCTAAGTATTAACCCGAAGCATCCTCCTGTAAAGCAGAAAAGGCGAATGCTGGGCCCAGAGAGGTCCGCTGCCTTAAAAGAAGAAGTTGAAAAGCTGCGAAGCAATGGGTTCATTAGGGACTCAACCTACCCGGATTGGATTTCAAATCCGGTTCTGGTAAAGAAGGCCAATGGGAAGTGGCGCACATGTATTGATTTTTCGGATTTGAATAAGGCCTGCCCAAAAGACAGCTTCCCGTTACCCAGAATTGATCAGTTGGTAGATTCGACGGCCGGTCATGAACTTCTCTCTTTCATGGATGCTTATTCAGGATACAACCAGATCCCTATGCATGTACCAGATCAAGAACACACTATCTTCGTTACGGATCTGGGTTTATACTGCTACGTGGTGATGCCTTTTGGTCTGAAGAACGCAGGCGCTACGTATCAACGGTTAGTGAACAGAATGTTCTATAACCAGATTGGAAAGACGATGGAGGTGTACGTCGAAGACATGTTGGTTAAGTCCAAACAATCATCCGATCATACCACAGATTTGGCAGAGATGTTCGGTATTCTTCGGAAATATGGAATGAAACTCAACCCCATGAAGTGCTCATTTAGGGTCGCCTCCGGGAAGTTCTTGGGATTCATTGTGAGCTCGCGTGGGATCGAGATCAATCCAGATCAGATCACGGCAATCAGAGGTATTCAAGAGCCTAAACAAATCAAAGATGTGCAAAGCCTTGTAGGAAAAGTAGCAGCGTTAAGCAGATTCATATCTAGAGCTACAGATAAGTGCATTCCATTCTTTGAGTTGATAAAGCGAGGGAAACGCAATTTTGAATGGACTCCTGATTGCATAGAAGCCTTTCAGAACCTACTGGATCATTTGGAAAGACCTCCGATATTGTCTAAGCCAGTGGATCACGAGGACTTATTCGTGTACTTAGCAGTGTCATCACACGCTATCAGTTCAGCATTAGTGAGAGAAGAAGACAAGGTTCAAAGACCAGTGTACTACGTGAGTAAAAAACTGACGGTAGCAGAGCACAACTATCCAAGAATAGAAAAGCTGGCGTACGGTTTGCTAATAGCATCTCGGAAGCTTCGACATTATTTCCAAGCTCACCCTATCACCGTATACACTGATCACCCGCTCAAGCAAGTTCTTCAGAGGCCAGAAGCGTCTGGAAGACTTCTCAAATGGAACATTGAGCTGAGTCAATTTGATCTGAATTTTCAGCCCCGGCGATCGATACGGGGGCAAGTGCTGGCAGATTTCATAGCTGAATTTACTGTCCCGGAGGACGATGTAGTGAATGAAGAAGCTGATCAACCAAAGTTACTTCTTGATCCCAGTGCCTGGAAATTATATACCGATGGTGCCGGGAATGACAAACGATCTGGCGCTGGAGTGGTGCTCGAAACTCCTGAGAAGCGACTGATATCCTATGCTATCCGGTTGGAATTTCGCGCCACTAATAACGATTCCGAATATGAAGCCCTGATCGCTGGGCTAAAAATCGCAAAGGAGTTGGAAATCGCCAAGCTAGATATATTCTGCGATTCCAAGTTAGTTGTAAATCAGGTTACTGGAAAGTTCCAAGCTAAGAGCCCAAGACTGATTTCGTATTTGGCGAAAGTAAAGGAACTGCTGAACGGTTTCGATCACTACAGTATTTCTCATATTCCGTGCTCGGAGAACCTACAGGCGGATAAGTTAGAAAAGATGGCTAGTTCCGACAGTCCTGAAGATACCGAGCTAGTCCCAATCGAAGTTTTGCAGTCTCCTAGCATAGATCAAATGGAAATTGATCCGGTACTGGAGACCGAGCCAGAAAGGGAGTCATGGATGACTCCTTTGAAGAATTTCCTGATGGATGGAACGCTTCCGCTAAAAAAGAGCGAGAGGCGTAAAGTTATTCGTAAAGCTTCCCGATACGTTCTGCAAGGCGGAGTCCTATACAGACAGGGATTTTCGATGCCTCTTCTCCGGTGTATCGCCCATGACGACATCAAGCGTGTGCTACATGAAGTACACGAGGGTGAATGCGGCGACCATACTGGGGGGCAAACTTTAGCGAAAAAGGTGTTGCCGTATGGTTATTTCTGGCCTACCCTAAAGAAGGATGCAGCCAAGTATGCACGACGATGCGACGCATGCCAAAGATTTTCAAAAATTCCCAGAGCTCCTCCTGGCTAGTTGAAGACAATGACAAGTCCATGGCCTTTCGCTATGTGGGGAATTGATATCATTGGAACTCTACCTATAGCGAAAGGCGGAGCAAAGTATGCTATCGTGGCTATAGACTACTTCACCAAATGGGTCGAGGCTGAACCCTTGACTGCCATCAGGACTAAACGAGTCATTAACTTCGTCGTCAGGAATATTATCTGCCGGTTTGGGATTCCAAAGATTGTCGTGACTGACAACGGAACCCAGTTTGACAGCGGAGAATTCAAGAACTTCTGCCAGAAATACCAAATCGAGAAACGGTACACTTCCGTGGCGCATCCGCAGTCGAACGGACAGGTTGAGGCAGCCAATAAAGTGATAAAGTCCATCCTGAAGAGAAGGTTGAAGCGGGCCAAAGCCATGTGGGTCGATGAGCTACCCTTGGCACTATGGGCCTACAGGACGATGTATAAATCAGCGACAGGCCATACCCCCTTCTCTCTTGCTTTTGGTTCAGAGGCAGTCATCCCGGTTGAGCTAAAAGTACCATCTCACCGGGTTACTTATTACGATCCGATGACTAATAGCGAGTTGCTCCTAGAATCCCTTGATATGATAGAAGAAAAGAGGGATGAAGCAGACCTGCGAGCCTTGAGACACAAGCAACAGGTTGCCAGATACTACAACAAAAGGGTTCGAGCCCGGACCTTTGAACCCGGAGACTTGGTTCTGAAGCGCGTCTTTCCTCCCCCAGCTCATATGGGGGCAAAGTGGGAAAGACCGTACTCTATCTTACGTAAGCTTGATAATGGAACCTTCAAGCTGACGACCGTGAATGGAGAAGAAATCCCCAGAGTGTGGAATGCCCAACATTTGCGGCCTTATCTGACATGAATCATCAGAATCAATCTTTTGTTTTATAGGACCATGTAAAAGGCACGACTGGCCTAGAATGGTCTGATTTCTTGAACAAAAGATTATAAAGTGGACGTGGGTCATGATTCGACCGAACCACTATAAAAATACTGCACGTCGTTTACTTTTATCGCACTACTATTTATCTGCTCTTAAATGCCTCTTGAGTTATCGACGCGACTTATTTGTGCGATATAAATAATGCAGGTACCCAGAGTCTGGTGCCAGCCATTCCTCCCAAAGACCGTTCGGAGGAACTCAAAGCCTTAGCGAACGTTTTCTAAAACGTTTGCCTGACCAGTCCTAATCCTCAAAGCTTGGATAGGATCATACAGAATGGGAGTATGATGTCCGCTACTCTAACTCTCCAGAGTCGAGAGAGAGTATAAAGGATGCAAAGACAGTGTCCGCAAGGTGTGGGTGTGCACCATGATAGGGGCCACCTTGACAAAACTCTAACCTTGGCGACCGCCAGGAGAGTATAAAAGCGCTACAGATTTAGCGCCACAAGGACTCTTACCCCACTGAAGGATCGGGGAGCGATGGAACAGCTAAGTCCGAACTCTAACCTGACGACTGTTGGGAGAGTATAAAAGCGTCTATGATTAAGCGCTGAGAAAGGTGTTGGAGACTCAGCACCCCCCCAGAATTTCTGCTCCGCTGAAGGATCGTTGATCAAATCATGATACGAGCTCGAACTCTAACCCGCTGAAGGATCGGGAGAGTATAAAAGTGCTAGAGACTTAGCGCCACAGCAACTCTAACCCGCTGAAGGATCGGGAGAGTATAAAAGCGCTAGAGACTTAGCGCCATAGCAACTCTAACCCGCAGAAGGTTCGGGAGAGTATAAAGACGCTAGAGATTTGGTGCTGCACGAACTATTATCCCATTAAAGAATCCAACCCCCCCGTATACAGAAATAGGGGGCAACGTCCATATGACTCTAATCAATCTTTACTAAGTCCTGAACAGGCAGTACATTAACGATTGATTGGGGGCATATACATGTACACAAGAACCTTGATACGGTTCAGAATTTTTTTGAAATTTCCTGCAGTACGATTTCAACTTGGTTATGACTTATATGATTCGTGACTAAGTATAAAAAGTTTATAAAATGTAGGTACGCGATGAGATAAAAGAAATCGATTCTCATTCATAAACTGCAAAACTACAAGATGAAAAGAAAGCTAAACAAAAGTGAGGGCCACTCTCACAACTACAATTCATGGCCAGTGGAAAGCCTAAAAACAAAATATGGACAAACAGCAACGTCCTACTTATGCTTGGGAGACGACTTGGACTTCTTCTCTCCCTTCTGCTTCTCCAGCTCCGCTTTATCAGCATCAGACTGATCGCTCTTCTTTCTTTTCCTCTTATCAACGAGGGGAGCCGGAGGGTCATCCGAGGACTTGGAGGCAAGCTGTTTGGTTATGGACTTCTGATGGAATTTGGGATCAATCTCTGAAATAGGAGGCACATACAGAGGCTCTAGCTCCTCTTTTTTCAAGGCCAGCTGCTTTTCTTGCCTAGCCTTCCTATCAGCCAAGGTTTCTTTATCGTCACCCTTGATTTCCTTAGTGATGGTGACCTCCTCTTCGTCATCTTCATGATGCCCGTCCATGTCTTTTAAAGCATCGATGCGCTCAGCATCCTTATGGGCATCAGTGCTCGAAGCTGAAGTGATTTTCTCAACTGTTGCCTCCTCGGTCGGCTTTGAAGCTTCTGAAACTCCAACACTTGGCGGAATGTCGGTCTTCTTCGCCTCTGTTTCCTTCTCGGCATCCTTCTCGGCTGGCACGCCACCTGTATTATGAGAAGCAAGTGTTATTTCAGGAGAAAATGTGGTTTGCTTAGTTGGTTGTTCGGCAAGAAGACGACAAGCGACGATTGCTTTGACAAATTGCGGAGAGAATATAGAGATACCTTCTGCTGATCCATCACCCAAACTAGCAGTAGAAGCCCCGACGACTGGACAAGTCGGAGCCAAAGGAATCAAGGGATCATCAGGACTGTATTCTTCAATAGCCTTGGGCTCTGCAGCTGAACTCGAGCCTTCGTCAACCTTGTTTTTACCCTTGGCTTGGGTCTTCTTCCTCTCAATCTCTTCCTGAATAAGGCGTCTCCCCTCTTCCAAATCTTCGGGCTCTTTGCCCTTGAGAATTCTCTGCATCAGCTCAGCCTCATCAATCTCATCAACTCCCGACTGTCGCTTCTCGCCATCGACAATTGCATCCCAAATGTTGGCCAAAGTGACATGATAATTTGGGATCCAGGAGATGTTACGGGTCTTGATCACTTGGCCAAGGAAGTCGAATAGTAGTTCATCAAATTCTGCTATCTCTTTTTCTCTCTCAATGAGCTTTTCACCAGAAGCAGAAGCCAGTTCAATAGCGCTCTCAACATTATTTTCAGCAAGGATTACGCGCCTTTCAGCATCGGCCAATTGATCTTTCAGACTCGCGTTCTTCTTCTCAGCAAGGGCTAAACTGTCCTTTAACCCTGTCTTTTCCTTCTCCCAAGCAGCTCTATCAGCATCACAATGATCATGTGCCCTTTTCAGTTCAGAGTTGGCCATTCTAAGGTCTTCCACTTCCTTCTTCAGGGCCACAAGCTCTTTGCTGTTAGAGTCAAGTTCAGTGCGAAAACGCTGCCTGGCCTCCTCCAGTTCTGTCTTATAATTTTTGGCATCTCGTTGGGCCAAGGCGAGCTGAGCATATGCATCCTTTAGTTCCTTAGTCATCTTGGTTATGGCCCTGTCATTGTTGTCTATTTTCACTTTGTACCTGGCCGCATCTGTCTCTAGGGTGCGGATAAAACCTGAAAGCTTCTCAGCATGTTTCTCCATCGCCTCATATTGCTTGGCTACGTGACGAACATGTCCGATGACTTCGGTATCCCAACCCTTGGGGACTGGTTCAAGAATAGGGACGTACATCATCCTATCAAAGTGGAGGTTAGGAAATTGTTTCCTCAAGCGCTCCAGTTTCGCCTGGGTGTTGAGCTCGTAAGCGACATCCCGTGCAGCAGGAATTTTTATGTCAAGCTGGCCAGAAGGGATAACAGCTATTTTCTCTTTCTCTGGATCCTTGCTTGGGTCTTTGTCCTTATCCTTGCTAGGGTCCTGGCCCTTGTCTTTGGGCTCATGATGTTTCTCGGAAGATTTGCTTTGGGATGGTGTGGTCTTCGGCGGAGTTAAATCTTTAGGAAGCTGCTTTCCTCCAGTAGGTGGCAGTTGATGACTGGGAGGCTTCCCAGAAGTAATCTTTGATGGAGATCTAGACCCTGTGGAAGGAGGCGGCTGGTAAGGGTCTCGAGGTCGATTGCTGTCTCTTCCCCGACTGCTGCTGCGAGCCTGTTCGGGATCATCACGAAGGCTCGGAGTCCCCTCACGAAGAGAGCGATGAGAGTAAGAACATCGACGAGTCATTTCTCCTGCAAATGAAACAAATGGATGTAAGAACTGTGAACAATAACAGTGTAGAAAGTGCTGTGATGAGTGGTGCATGTGATATGTGCATCCCATATAATCCCTCTAACAGACCAGGGCCCAGAGTTAGACTTGTCTGTTCAACATCTTTTCCTTGGACTGAGATGTCCACTTCATCAGCGGTAGAAAAGAATGGCTCTTCGCCGAGGTCTTCTTGCGTATAAACATCGTCGGGTATAGGGATCTTGTCTAGCTCCTCAAAAATTTGTTCCTCGGTTAATTCCTCGTGGATGACGGGATCTGCGGGTGGTGGAGTTTTTGGTGGGGATTGATCCTTAGGGACTGAAGTTTCCCTTTGCCCATCATGTTCAGTTGTTTTGGCTGTCCCGGAAGTCCCCTCTCCGACAGCCGGTGGCACGTACTTGTAAGGTTTGCCACCCGCGCCAAGTCCATATCTTATATCCAGGAGACGGTGCTTGTGAAGGTTTTTGTCAGTAAGACATTTCCTTATTTTCAAGAAATCTGATTTGCTTTCCAGAAGACGAGACAGCCGCTTTTCATATACCGAGCCTTTCGTCTTGGGGAAGGTATGATCTACATAAAGAAAAGAAACGTGTTAGTACCTTGATAATCCACTTAAGCCACATATCTGGAAGTTCAAGACTTACTTGCTTTAAGCCATTTTCTCGCGCACCCCGCCTGTAATTTTATATAAAACCAATCAGCTTTGGGGTCCCCTATGTTGCTGTAACCGTCAGTCACAACCTTCCTGTTGACCACTGATTCAAAGAATGAGAAATTTGGAGTCGCTTTGGAACGATGCTTAAAAAGGAAAAAGAACTTCAAATCTTTGAAGGTAAGCTCAGTCTGAAGGATTTCTGCATACGCCACCGACAGGGAGTATAGGGCTGCATAACCGTTAGGGTGGAGCTGCATTGGAGCAATGTGCAATCGCCTCAAAGTTTCGACGACGATTGGCGGGAATGGAGGAATATCACCTACCAAGCACATTAATCTACTGACGGTCATGTGTCCAGGTAGGGCTATGTTAGGTCGGTCATCCTTTCCTGGAGTTTTAACGTCATCCCAAGATATCCCGTGCTTAAAGCATAACTTCCAAAGCTTGTCATCGTTTAGTTTGGAAGCCATACAATCGGTGAACTTATCTATATCTACAACTCCTGGAAGCTCATCAGGAGCTCGATCATCTGCATTTTCAGGTACGTCTTCTGAAGACGTTGATTCCGCATCAGAATCTGCTTTGTAATCTGGATCGGACTTCTCCTGATCTAAAGTTGAAGGGAGTACATCAAGATCCTGATGTGTTGATGTTTCTGGCTCGATGTCTCTCTGTGGAGTTACCTGTTTTTCTGACATATCTGTGATGGCAAGTATAACATGTTAGAGTACAACTACACTTCCCCCTGTGTGTGCAAGTGCAAGTGTGTGCCTGTGCAAGTATGAAAGAAAAGCGCAAAAGTCAACAAAATCGTCAAGATAATAGTCGTTGTTCGCTGTCAAGATATGCATTTGTTCAGTCCAGGAAGTTCGTTCCAAAGGTTCTAGCCTAACTGTCCAATCGATATATCAGGTTCGAGTTGTAATGTTTATTTAACAAGTTCATGGGATCGCTCAGTGTCTGGATCATGAAACACCAACATGGGACGCGTAGCAGGGTTCGGATCGCGCCCTGTCTTCGGATCACGAAGAAGGTGGGATCGGGGAATAAGTTCGGATCGAGGAGGAGCTTCAAATAGCGAAACGCTGGAATTTCTGACCCGTCTTACTTTACTAGAGCGGATCGTGACAACCCCCCGCGATCCACGATACTTCATGTTCCCACGAACCGACATTCTGCCACATCCACGATCCGATCCACCACGACTTAGCCTGGTAATCTCCTTTACCTTTTTCCTCTTTCTTCCTCTCCTACCATCACCGCGATCCGTTCCCTGACCTCGGACACGATCCGGTCCAATATCGGATTCCACACCATGACTTCCCCCCTGATCCTCGCATCACCACGAACCGATGCTCCTATCCGACCTGATTCATTCTTCTTCTTCTCCCTCGCCTCTTCTTCATCACCCCTCCTTGCTCCGTCACGCGAACACCTGAACCCATCATCCATCGCGGATGCGGTCTCAAACATCACCAATTTTCCCATTTTCTCTTCTTAAATTCTAGAAAAACGAGTGAGAAATTGCATGAGAATGATTTCGATAAGATTACCTTTCTTAAATTGGGAAGAACAATCGGGTTTTTCGGAAGAAAAAATTAGGGTTTTTCTCGAAAAGACTTGGCGGTGCGTTGCTGAAGGAAGAAAAAGAAGGAGAAAAGTGAATTTCGGTTCGATTTATATAGAGAAAACGGTGACCGTTGGTCTCCCCTTTTTTGTCCCACACGAACCGTGGGCTTCGGTGGATCGTGGGGGCAAGCCCATCGGGCCCAGCAGAGAAGAAAGAGGCTGATCCCTGGATCGACTCGCTACCAAGGATGGGCCACCTTACCTAAGGCCCACACAAAGGCTGGAACGAGACGAGCATCTCGTCTCACTGGACCATGACAAAGAATGCTCCCGCGAACCATGGCGCGTTGCTGCGAACCGAACCGACCAAGGATGAAAAGAAGCGAATCTCCAGAAATACTTGTAAAAAAAAAAGAGGGGAGAGAGAGGAGAAGGAAAGTCCAGAAGCTTACTTGGTATACTCGACAATGAGGTCTCAAAAAAAAATTCCAGAGATAGAAATTATCCGATAAACAGAGAAATGATTGAAGATTTATCCGATATTTATACAAATCAAAGGAGCACAACTTTCCGAAGTAACACGACATTTTAGACAGATGTGACCATTGACCTGCACCATTTTATGAAAATATATCTTTGCAATTTCAAAGCATGTTCCGTCCTCGATAAAACATACTTCGAGGGGGAAAAATGTTGGCTAGCTTTTTGACCAAGCCACCAAGGTTCACACACAGGAAGAAAATGCAAAGTTGCATTCCTTTCAGTCTTCAAAAATCTTGTCACGATTGCTCAGCCTTTGTCGGGTCGCTACGCCCCCTTTCGGATCGCCATCAGCTAGCGCGCACCGAGCCACCTACGTCAGCATCTCGACCCGATTCGCCCCTGCCACCTCGCACCGATCCGAACCCTGAAGACGTTGTGAAGCTCCTGACCGAGTTTATCGCGATCCGAGATGTATGGATCTCGAGACACCTGTCCACAACGGCTAATTTGACCAATTCTTCATCAAGCCACGATCCGATATTCTCGGGATCTGTGCCACGTGTGACTGCGATCCGCTTGATAGAATCAGCTATAAATAGCCCAGAGATTGGCATTTTCAGGATCTTTTGGCAGTTCTGAGGGGAGATTCCACCATTGCTGTCATTCCAACATTTCTTATCAGTTGTACTTCGAAAATAATGAGAGAAATCATAATCACAAGAGCGAGATTGAGTGAAATTGTTGATTGTACTAGCATTTACGGTATAATCAATAACATATAAAGTGGACGTAGGCTCGTTAACGCCGAACCACTATAAATCTTGTGTGTTCTTCATTTTTCTCTATTCTCTACATATAATTCTCTGTGTTTTCATAACAATTTGGGTGTTAGGTCCAAATTTTGATCTAACATATATATATATATATATATATTCATTCATATTTCCTTATTTTCTATGTTTAGAAAATATATGTTATTAACACTGGAAAACGCTTCTATCTGCTTATTTACATATCACTATTCTTCCTCAACTATCAGTCTCTAACTGTAAACTAGTAAGAGAACAATTCCCTAAGTATCAATCCCGAAGGCCGAAACCAACATCAGATCGTCACTTAGAAAACCATTCAACTTAACTAATCTCCAGTTAGTGCTTAACTTTATTTGATTAACTCTTATTCGAATAACTAATATTCAATTAATTCTTATTGATATTTATTTTCCAAATATCCTTTTTTATAAAATCCTATTTATTTTCCCAAATATGTCTTTCTATAATACCTTATTTGTTTTACAAATATTTACTCCTTTTCTAATTCTATTTATTTTCTAAATAAATATTCCTTTATAATTCTATTTATTTTCTAAATAAATATTCCTTTATAAAATTCTTTGATTTTATAAATAATTCATTTCCAATATACACTTTGAAAATTCCCTTTCTATATTCCAGTATTTTCTTACGGTATTTAAAATATCGTATACCCATGATCAACATCATCCAAACATACATAATCAACACAGATTATATATCACATCATATATCACAATATATGAAAGATAGTGAAGTAAATGTTGAGGAATCCAGTCGGATTCCTCCAACCTGTTTCCCTGCATCCACAGATGTCAGACAACATAAATAACATCAATTTCATTTCAACATGAAATAAACTGATAAACAAAATCAAATATTGATTGTCGATTTATATATATATATATCTATATCTACGTTTTCAATCAAATCTATTTAACAGTCCAAACAATCAATACATAGCAGGCAATCATTAAAAATAAAGTACAGTTTATAAAAATATAAACGAGCAGAGTTAGTGAGTTTTACTCACATTGGCAGTTCATCGTTAAAGAACGATAAACTGTTGTTCGATCGATCAAACAATTTATTTCACCATAAATTGTAACGAGCTCTAATTCACTTCCAGTCAGTTCCATGGTGTAGCCACCGTCCATACGATCCTGTCGGATCTAATTCCGTTAAATTCCTCAAAACTTGGCCCGTTCAAATACCCGCTACTCCTATCATCTTCTTCTCGCTAAAACAATCGCTTTCCAGCTATAACAAGAAACTGGAAACTCCACTACTTCTAATACTTTGAACTCCATGAAACTTCAAATAGAAATGACCAACATGTTTTCTCTTCCCTGGCACACTTCCTTCAAACCCATCATAGAACCCGTACGTCCCCCCCTTCTTTTCCCATTTTCCCTTAACCCCAACTTCCTATTCCAGATTTTTTTCGATCAACAAAATCATAGCCATGCAAGCCTTCTTCCTCAATATACAAAAATCCGTCTCCAGTAATACACAACCGACCCGTTGACCCCCATTTTCTAACTTCAAACACTACTAAACCCAACGACAACTTCACCAAACTTTAAATCAAAAATTTACTGCTGCTAAGCCTCCTACTTTGCACGCGAGTAACCCCCGTCCCCCTTCTTCACGCTCAACTACAAAGCAAGACGTCTCCTTTAAGAAACAAACAGGAAATACAAACAAAATCACCTCAACAATCCATCATTACTTCACCATAGAAGATCCGCAACCCTAACTCCATCCTCTTCTGCTCGCAGCCCTCCCTTATGTCCCTTTTTCCCAGCTCAGGCCGACTCTAGTATTTCAACATCTCTCCCTTCTATCATAACGCCTTTAAGATCCCCATCGTACACCATCTCCTAGAACTTGACGTCGACTCCGTTGCGTACTCCAGTAAAAGCTTCGAACAGATCTACCTCACCCGGCTTCAGATCTTGTGTACGAAAATCAGCAGGGTACCGAACCCTAGTTCACGCAACGCTATAGAGAGCGGACCACCCTTGTTTCGAATCCAAGAAGAATTACATTAGGTTGAAGGGGACTGCCTTAGGAGTTTGGAAATATCACTCTCTCGATTTCTAGATTTTTCATTGATTTTTTTGTAGGAATTTTTTGTAGGGTCGGTTTTCTCGTTTTGGGCAAGAAGAGATGGCGGCTGAGAAATGGTGTACGAGATGGAAGGGATTTTAGGTCTTAACGTTCTTAAGGGGTTTATTTATATTGAAAAGGAATTAGATATTTTGTTATGGTATTTATAACATGTACTAGCTTAACTCTTAATTATGTGTACAACATATAGGCAGCAAATTTCCCTTCTTAGCTGTGTGGCGATGGACTATCACGCTGCATTGATGGGAACTATTCATTCTTTAGGCATTGAAAATTTTTGCTGTGATAGATGGCACTTGGTGAAACGCAAGTAAATATACTTACAACTTTATTAACGTATGGAAAGCTATCGACAGATATCAATATATTATTGTACCGGGCAATGTGTCACGGTTCCAACAATATAATAATATCGGTAGGTTAACTCATATTGTGGAACCCCAAAAATATTGATATAGGATGCAAAATAATCCAAATAAAAAGTCACGTACTTAATTTATTAAAATTACAGTAAAATTCTAAAAATTAAATTATCACTACGCCTAAGGGGATTTGTCCAGATTCGAATCAAATATTTAATTATATTGGAAACCCTTTTATAACGTAAATAAAGCATTACGAATTATATACGAATTCCATAGCGCAGTTCTGGAAATTTGATTTGGACATAACTTACAATTTAACAAACGAAATCTCGATTTTCCTCTTCCATTAGAAAAATATTATTCAACAGATCCGTACGTTTCTTGTTTCACAGAAATCCGATTTAAAACGGCTTCTATATATTCGTTTAAAGTTCGAATCACCAAATTACGAACTGCTGTACCATTTCGAGCTCGATTATAATTATAATATAATTAATACGTTCAACTATCGTTATTTAAATATATTCGTTATTATAATTCAACTCTAAACTGAATTATATATTATAAATTGTCCAGTTCACATTATATTTTGAATTCCACTAATTCAGATTATTCCTGAATTAAATATATTATTTATTTATTATTATTTTAATTAAATATTCAAAGTTATTTAATTAAACGACCATTATATTCTCTAAATCACTATTTAAATAATTAAATAAATAAATTATTATCTCGTTGAAAAATGCGGGTCGTTACACGAAAAAACCGCAACTTGCCTCGCAGGGCCCTCATCAATCCAAAAGAAAAAGAAAAAGCCAAGCGGCTAGCCAATCGGCTCATAAAATCATCAAACCCAAACAAAACAGTAAATATGTACCTATTTGTCGGGCATACAATTTTATTCCTCTTCTCTAGCCTCCTTGCTATGACCTGTTCAATATATATGCATGTATGTATATGCAAATCCAATCAATTTTCAGTTTAGTTATATCTTAGTTCGATTTGGTTCAATTTACCGTTCATTTTCTTATATTGGTTTTATGGTTCCAATTTTTATTTAACTTCACTTAAGTTAAATTTTGATTCGTTTGATTCACCTTTTTATTCTCAATCAATTTAACTCGTATTAGTTAAATTTTAGATCTCAAATCATTGCTTAAATTAGTTTAAGTACATTTCGACGTTTCAATTGGAATATATAGTCATCCCACTTTCGAAACTCGAAAATAAACACTGATGATGTAGCTATCATCATCAGAATCATCCTTAAGATACTAGAATATGATTCTATATCAATCCAGTATATTTGAGACTTCGAATATATGTTAATTACGCGTATATTCAAAAATCTTCCTATACTCGATAGTCCAATATTAGACGTCCAAATAAACACTCAAAATCATATTAAAATAATCAGGTGAGTTATGCATATATTTTTAAATCATATTCCTTTTTTACATTTGAAATATTATCTTTCAAAATCAAGTTCAGTCGTATGAACATAATGCTCTGCCGGCTCATTCTAGGGCATTACTAACCCCATCTCCAATGTGTTACTCATTCTACGATAATACTGATCCCATCTCTAATGAGTAATTCTTATAGGATATTACTAATCCTATCTCTGATGAATCCTTTTGTTCGGTTCTGGTGGGTCTTGTTCTCGAGCTTTGTAAAACCAAATCTCTGTTACCAAACTGAAATGACCAGAAATCCCTCTCGCGGGAAATCGCGGATTGCTTTGGGAACACGACAAATCAAAACACAAACAGTAGAATAATTCATTGCTTATTAGAAAAATTGTACATCAGAGTACAGAAATATATCAGAGTATGAATAAATAATACATTGCGGAAATAATAATACATGAATGTAATGCGTAGTAGAAAATAACAATAGACACAACTGAAAGGGATATACGGGTACAAAGCTTCCTGAATATAACTTCAGCTGTAATCCAGGATCCTATTTAAAGGAATATCTGCAAATACCGAAACTACTAGCTGCCCACGTGAAAATATGGGCACCTAGAGTTTAGGTCAAAACAATAAACTCCAAGTCAGTCATGGGACTGGTGTGAGAAATAAAACAGTTATTAGTTTTTATTTTAAAATTAGGTATACTGCAGGACCACGCCGTATAACACAGAACAGGTTTACCCCCATGAATACCAGTGCATAAAACAAACAGTGTCATGCTAAATAAAGAATAATGAAGCTATTATAAGACTCAGGTCCCATAACACAAAGCAACGCAAGCCGGAGGATAGAGGTTTACCTTATAATAGTCAAATATGCTTGCTACGCGAAATTTATCTTTTATTACTATAAGCGCATAGTGTAGAAATCAATTTCGAATATAAATGTATCAATCCTAGATGGCATAGTACCCCATCCTGCTATGTCGCCATACTAGGCTATACAACTAAAACCGCAAAGCTCGTATTAGAAAGTTTGATTTCCATCATGATGGCTGCTGATTCAAAAGATCAACCGTGTAGTGTATCTCCACGGCTTACGTCCCAGGCATGAGAAAGCACCGTAACGCACATCCGCCTCCTGGGATTACAAGTCAACCGCAGCTTACATCCCGTGCATGAGAAAACACCGCTATACTCTAATCCCTACGGGAATCCGGGGGTGTGCCCCATCCCAACTAGGTTTGGAGCTAACACACCCAACATAACTCGGTCGACCGAATCCATGACAACCCGTAGGGTGTTGTCCTCAACCCATACGTTGTTCATCCTCATCTCATAAGCATACTGATCAAACCATCAGTTCACCATTATACTGGTGTGTGAGGCTCGCGAATTAACGCTACACAAAGTTGCGCTATATAAAAGCTGTGCTTTGATCATCATCCACCAAGCTCTGCTTTTCAACAGAAGCTTGGATCACTGCATCTCAGCATGCCACATTGTCAACCCATACCATATCATTGACGTCTACCAATATATAAACTCTAAGCTCGTACGTCTCAGAGAAGGGTGTTAAGAAGAGAATAAATTCTCCACCACCAAGTAGATATATATTCAGTAGAGGTCGACGAATACCGCAAAAAGGATACAATGTCAGACTTACAATCCATATATAAGTCCGTTCTAGGTCTGAACGAAACCGAAGGCACCTTATTCCTCATGTCATATGTCCAATACAGGAGAGAGGCCGTCGCATATCCGTACAATCAACAAGTACGTCCGGACCACTACCACTATAACCCATTCATGGGAGCTACCCAATCCAAGGCATCAGTAGTAATCCATTCGATGTGAAGATCGCCGGTCTTCAACCACAGTCTTCATCTTCAACTTTCAATCGTTGAATCATTTATTCAGAATGGGTTAAACCCGTTCTTTCCAAATAACTCGCGTATTTCAAATCAAGTGATATAAAACACAACATACGCCTCATTCTAATTCAGAATATTCTTTCATTAAAATATTCTTGTCCTGGGAATTATTCCCTTAAATCTTATCAAAGATTTATTTCATTTCAACTTCATGTTTAAATCTTCACTTGGATATCATTTCAAAAGATTTTCAATATCTTTTCACAATTTAAACCAAATTAAGGTTTATCCAACTACTCGGGATTTACGCCTTACCAAAGTAATCATTTATTATTACTCCAATCCCAACCTATTGATCCCATGGAGCAAAACTGGTAGTACTCCATATCTAACACCCCTTGTGTTATCGGTAACATTAATTATCATTCCACGTTCAAATCTAGTTAAAGATTTAACTATCGCATGGAGTAAAACTGGTGGTACTCCATTCTCGATTCATTTCCTGAATTCGGTAAGTTTAATTATCTTATTCAACTTTCAATCTAATTAAAGATTCGTTAAAACTCTATCTTAGTTTTAATCTTGAAACCATTACTTAATGATTTCTTAATTTTAGGAAATTAATCCTGCCTTTAAATGAGTTAAAGAACACATGTCACTTATCACGACAAACCCAAAATCATTTTCCATTTATTATGGAATCGTCACGGAAAATAGCTTAATCGTAATCGATATAAATTTCCATGTCAAACTAATAATATGAATGGAATAATGGCCAAGCCTTTTAAATTCCATAAATAGTAACGGTCTTCCTTCACAGAAGCTTATCTCGATTATTCATAAATCGAATCCACTCAATTCCAATTTAATGTATTAAATTGGAAAAATTCACTTTGGAAAATTCCATTAAATCTTAGTTAAAAGATTTATAATTTCCAAATCATAATTTCATCGTTAATTGGATTAAAGAACTAATGTCGTTTAAAACACAGTTCACGATAACCCAAATCAATTCCCGTTTAATTCCAATTATAATTATTAACTGGAAAACTTCTTTTAATCTTTGCTTAAAGATTTATTCTTTTCTTAAATGGCTTTAAGAACAGTGTTATTTAAGACACCATTCACGACAAACCCAAAATCCAATTTAATATTAAATACAAGGCTCTGAATAGAAATTATATCAGCTTATATTCAATATCAAATTCTAAAACCAACAGATATCATATCGGGAATAATGATATCAATATCTCATAAATTTCCATAACAATATCCGTATAATCACGGAATCCAATATCGAAATATTCAGAAGATAATTTCCATTCAAATCCATTCCAATTTATATGTTGGAAAATCTTGGTTATATTAAAACCATTTCTAATTCTTCCAGTTTTTTATAAAAGTTAATAAATAACTTATTCTGATAAAAATATCTTTTATCTCCATAAAATTGGAATATTTCATCCAAAACCATTTTTTTTATCATTTATTATGATTTTTCTCTATTTTTAGTCATTTAAAAATAGGCCCTTTCGGTTAAATGACGTTTCAGGTCATTTAGCTGCACTGGCGTTGTTTTTATCCAAATTTGAATTAAACATTTCTAAAAATTCAACCGTTAGATTTCAAATCTCATATTATCATTTAAAAGCTCTTTTCAATACGAACCCATGGGTTCTAGTTTTAGGATAATCCGATGGTCGGATCCCTCGTGACGTCCATTCAAAGTCAATGGTCGAAATTCGCGAACGGTTGCTGCGCGACGCGTTCTATTCAGGCCATTGAAATATATAAAATATATATATCGTCGATTTCCTTTATAAAACATATTTTAAAAATGTTTATAAATTCGTTTTAAAAATGATTCCAACTTCTAATTCAATTTAAAATCGAAATTGAATAATCTATATTATAATAATCTCAAAATAATAATATTTTCAAAATCCTGATTTTGAAATCCATTTCCTTTTGATATTCATTAAAAAATGAATAAAAACGATATAAAAATTCGCTTAAGTTAAAAATAGCGCTTTCTACTTAACTCGGCTTTATATATTTATTTATATATTAGTATCCATCCAAAATCGGACATCAATATCATATTTTGATTATTCTCTGAATATTATACAAAAATATTCGTTATTTCCGAATTGTAATGTGACTCAATCAATTACCATATAATTTATTTTATATGGATTTCATACATGGCATGTATGCAACAATAATGATAAACAATCATTAAACATCTAAATAACAACCAGAGTGCATTCTACAACTGTATAAGCATTAAATAAATAAATAATGCTTATAACCGTCTGTATCAATCGATCGACATACAACTAATCACAAGGTAGACGTGTGATCAGAATATCATCCCAAGACCTGTGTGGGGTTTTCAGCCAATCACAATCAATTTAAATAAATCATTGATTAATAAATTTAACCAATTCTAATTTGGTTTGAATTATTTGTGCAATTGGGCGATGTGTAAAAATTATTGTCCCAATCGATATCATATAAATATGCGAACATAAACAAGTCGTCCGACTTGTAAATAGATGTGTATTCCATTTTCAACTACCATAAAAATTTATATAATTTTATTCATCGCATTTATAAGCAAAAAATAATATTTTTAGCGAACTAGTATTTATTCCATAGCATGACCATTTTATATATCTCATATATATGTTAAAAATAATATTTTTAACTAACTAATATATTTTTTCTAACATAACTATTTTCAATCCAATTCACATCCAAATCAAATCCAAATAATTAAATCAATCAATATCAGAAATTCAACCAACAACCATGGTTTCAAACAACAGTGACAGGAACTACTAAGCCCCATTTACAACCTATGTTATAATAACATAAATAAAAAGTTGGGTGAGAAAATTGTTCTCACCTTAATTGGACAGAAATTGTTTAATAACTATTGTTTTTAATAAAATTAAACTACGCATTTAATTTTATTAAAAATCCATTCTAGCTCCAAACTTCTTTCAGTCAGCTCTAGAATGAAGTACGCGTTGTCATGATTCCAATTGTTTATTCCAAAAAATGGCCAAACAACCGAGAGAGCTTATCGAAGCTCTTTAGAAAAAATGGGACCATGATCACGAACATAACCAAAATTGCAGCAAGTATCATAATAGAAAACAACACATATTTTATAGTGGTTCAAGCTTTATAAGAGGTCTACGTCCACTTTGATAGAAAGTTTTATTATCACCCTATTGATTTACAAGATATAATTCGCTCATACAACCAACAAATCACTCTCTCACTTATACTCTTCACTTGAATCCGTAAGAAATGGTGGAGAAATGATATGATCAGCGAGGAATCCACTAGATCAGCGAGGAATCCACTAGATTTCTTCAACTTCGGAGGTTTAGAAGATGGATCTTTGATTTCACGAACACTTAGATGATTTCCAATGGTGCCATGATCATAGATTTGATGGATCTTCGTTCGATGATAAGACTTTGGAGTTAGAATGATTTGGAATGGAGGATAGAGTATTTTGGTAGCACTTCGTTGTCTCAGAATTCGATCCCCCTAAATGGTGGAATGCGTCGTTTATTTATAGGTGGAGAACAAGTGAGGAAATGCTGAAAATATAGGCTGTAGGGGACCGGTCGGTATATGTTGGTAATTACAGGAATGCCACTGGCCAGCCGGAAATAGTTATCAACAAGTCATGACCGATCGGTATTACGCCATGACTGATCGGTATGTCTTTGTCCCTGATCGGTCGGTGCTTCCTTTTTCTGGCTATCTATGTCCCAACTCGATCGGTAGGGTGTATGTAGTGCACTTGTCTGGGCTGATGAGCTACTGACCGGTCGGTATTCATTTGGACTGACCGATCGGTGTGCTTTTCTTCTCCTTTCTGCTTCTTATTTGGGCTGACCGACCTGCTGTTCTCTGCTTATACCGATCGATGCCTTTTATGTCCATACCGATCGGTATGTATGTTTGTATCGGGTATCTGTACGTCTGACCGGTCGATGCGTCCATGCTTGTACCGACCGGTATCCTTTTTACTTGATACTATGGCACACCGGTCGGTGTGTCTTCTCGTTCCGACCGACCAGTTTTGTGGTATGTGTTTTGTCCTTTGATCTGACAACTTGGCTATACTCCTGGTACCGACCAGGTATGACCAACTCTGACCGACCGGTCACTCTCGAATGATTTTGAGTGGATAAGATTTGCCCCTCGGGGTATATATTTTTATCTATAAAAACTGTGGGCCCCGATATATTAAAAAAAATCCTTTCTGCTGAGTCGCTCGAGGCTTGGTCTACCGGTCGAAGCTATGTGACAACTGTTCGATCGGGTTGAGGGTCACGTGATAGACCAGGCTGGATAATGCAAGGTTTAATGGGCCTTCATGGATTGACTGGATCACTGGCCGGTCCAGTTCATAGCTTATATAAAAATTGCGACCGCTGCTATTCCCTATCACCTTCATATTATTGACCCGATTCAGAAACTCCTTTAATGGCGGCATAAAAATTCTTCAAAGCAATTCGATTCTCTCATGACCGATTCATGTTCAATCTGCAATCCAACTCGGATTTGTTCGAAGCAATAACCCATCTGCAAGCATACTGAAACCGCGTTTCCCCCAAGCTCCAGAATTCGGACCAATTCATTGTCATTCAATCTCGATTAGACACAGGTATTCATGTCTTTTTAAACTTATTTTACTATGCAATAATGGAGGAATCAATGCTATTATGGATCAATGTTGTGGCCTGAGGATATATATACGGTTGTTGTGATCTTTGAAGCACACTTCATAGAGTTGAAATGATTTGTAGTGTAAATCTGATTTGGGGATGATAGAATCGGGTTTGTAATGGTATCATTGTTGTATTTAAAGATGGTAATACTCATTTAGGCTTGTCAAATCTTGTCTTTGATGTAGTGCCCATAAAGTGTTCGACACAATGATTTAACCGTGCATGTATTGTATTACTTGAATCGATAACGCTTGCTTGCGAATCATAATGATGCTTTTGTCCATATTGGCTGTTGCTAGTTTTCTGCTGATTTTTGATTTTTTTTATTTGGATTGATTATGACTATATTTGGTTAGAGGCGTCGCATTTTTCGAATAGGAACTGGGCTCTGGACCGGTCGGCCTGTATCAGTTTAGCGATGCCAGTTGACGCTGGCATCTACCGATCGGTGCTTGGCTAGTACCAATCGGTCAGTGCTACTTAGCAACGATTGGTCAGTATTGATGAGCAACTAGTACCGAACGGCCAGTGCTATTTAGCACCGATCGGTCAGTACTGATGAGCACTAATCGGTAGGTGCTGGACATTATGCTTAATTATTCACTAGTACGTGCCGACCGATCGATCCAAGAGATTTTTGTTTTGCGTCATTTTGACAACCTTTTCTAACCAAATTCAATCATTCGACCATCAACCAATTTTATCCTGCAACAAAGTATTAGTCTTGGGCCATTTATACTCTGTCGTTAACTGCCCGTGTTGACGACAAGTTAGATAGTTCCTTATTGAATGTATACACAATATTTATACGACTTACATTCGAATGACTAGTATGTATGGATATGTTTTGGTGATTGTTTAATCACATGTTATCCATACAAATTTCGCTTCATTCATATGTCAGTTTGTTCTATGATTCGGAACTAATTGATTAACTACAATTTCCGAATTTTGATTTCATAATATTGCATATAACACTTTTTGTTTTAAGTAGCATTTTTCTGTAGATTGTTTTTCGAGTACACCTATTCGTTTAAGTAGGAATGATGACTCGAAATCAAACAAGTGATGAAACTGAGAGAGGAACCAAACCTGTTGAGACTGGATCTTCTGTTCAGACTGATATCCCCAGGCCAGAGGTCAATCCTGAATTTCCTACGCAACGACCTATTACCAAAGTACCCTCTGAGAGGTCTGCGACGAAGCTACCGGAGCAATCATTCAAGAATATTTGTCTCCAATTTAAGTTTTTAGACGATGATGCTAAGCTTCCCAAAAAGGGTGAGTTTGCAGACTCCCCTCCACCTGGCTATGTAGCAGTCAATCATTTTATGGTAACAACCGGAGCAGTTCCTCCTTTTAACCCGTTCTTGGAGACGGTCTTGAAACACTTAGCTATCGCTCCCATGCTGTTGCATCCGAATGGTTATGTTATTTTGAATAGCTTATACATACTTTTCATGAGAGTTAAACATCGGGAGCCTTCCTTTAACAAAATTTGCTCTTTATATACTTTTAAAAAGAGGGACAACTCTTGGATAACTTTTGTGGAAGCGAAGCATTCAAGGATCATAACAGATTTATCAGAAAGCGTCAAAGGATATATAAATCATTACTGCTTTGTCCGATGTTCAACGAATTTCTCTGGTCAATGGATGGAAGGGGGTAAGGCATTTGTATCCCATAGCTTTTATTTTTGCTTGATATCTGGTTCTTGAGCTTACGATTCTATTTTCATGTTACAAAAATTCCTTCTGTTGATCCTGATGCTGCTGTAGATCAGAATTTACTTAACTCCCTTTTAGCTGTGAACGAAAGTGAGAGGAGCAGGAAGTTTTTAATTACCGAACCGTTTCTTCGTCAGTATAATATTTTGCACCCTTCCCATACTCTAGTTGCAGACCCAGCTTTTAAGAAGTATTTGAAGAAGTGCACTGAGCCTGAAAGTAGTAGTAAAGATCCTATAGAAACCCCCCTCCTTCAAGTACTGAAGAAGCAACCTCACATCGGGAGGGAAAACAGGTAGTAGTGGAGGAAAGAGTTTCGAGGGACGAACCAAACCCTGAAGCATTGACTATAGATCCTGTTTCCCCAAGCATTCGAGGGGACGATTCTGCGGGTACCTTTAGCGAACTTGGTGTCTTGGAAACTACGAAATACCTTAGCAAAGGTGATACTGCCCTTTCAGATTCTATTTCTCCAGGTGATAAAGCTGTCGAACCAACAACTCAGGAAGTTACAGCTTCTGGTGGGAAGGATGCTGAACCAACAACTCAAGAAGCTACTGTTTCTGGTGGAAAATATGCCGAACCAGCAACCCAGGAAGCTACTGCTTTGGTGCCCAACAAAACACTTGGTTTAGATACACCTTCCGAGATTAGTTCACCATTAGGCATGTATTAGGAAATATAGGTGTTACTAGCTCTTGACGTCTTTTAAAGAATTTCCATAGCTTATCTCCATAATTTACTCATTCCAACTGCTTTCAAGTACTGAAATAACTTGTTATTTTTGCAGGAATGAGGCCTTCTTATATTGGAGATTTCCGAAAACACACACACTCTTCTTCGTTTAACCCGTCGTGTCTTTTGCAAAAGCGTCCTTACAAGTCTCAGGGTCCTTACCCAACTAAATCACAACATTCTTAGAAGTCACAGGATCTTCATCGGGCTCCTCCACAGCATACATATGAACAGAACGAGCAGCAAAGACAGTGGCGGCATGAGCATGAGAGGATATTGATCGAGAAGGAAAAGCAGAGAAAGGTAGATCTTCATAAGAAAAGGAAAAACGGAGGCGATCAAAACAGAGATGACCCTCAAAAGCATTCAAGGATAGATCCCCCTGCTATCCCATCCCCCGGTGAACTTCAAGCTATCATATCTAGGCCTCCTCTTACAATCGGGCCTTGTAGTTCAAAATTTACACATAGGTTTGGAGGCTGGGATATGAGAGGGGTGCGCTTCGATGTAGACCTTCATCCGAACGATAAGCGAGACATGATTGAGGACATAGCTGCTGCAAAGAATCTCTTGGTTGACTCAACTAGTCGCCTTGATACTATCAGTAATACAGTTGACCAGCGGTTTTCATCGTGGTACATGGTCTGCCAAGAATTTCAAAGCGTTAACACCAAGCGGATCGAGTATATTGAGACACCTGACGACGAGAAAGCCAAACTTGTGCAAATTATCAAATCCCAAGAGGCCTAGATTTCTTCTTTACAAGATGGGAGTTCCCGAACCAAAAGCTTTGTAACACCCCACGTCGATTAATGTCACTCACAAAGGGAATGCATTAACTTTCATGGAGTATTATTGGTGTATAGAACAGAATATAACAAGACAGATATATATATTGGTACTTGATAATATTAAAACAACTTTTATTGCAGCAGAGAAATAGTTTGATTACAACAATACCAAAAACCAACTACAAAACCAAGCACACTTATTATCCATCTTGCCAAATTATTTTCTGAGTACATAAAGTAAAAAGCATAAACCCAACATAAGTAGCCATAAAGGAGATAAGCTGAACTTTACTTTCAGTAACCCAAGCACTTCCAAACGAGAGAGATAAAGAGATCCAAATCAAGCTCCACTAGCACTAGTCCCACCCTGAGAACCTGGGGGGAGGGGGGGAAGGAAGAAAAGAGGCGAAAACAAAGGGGGTCAGACATAAAGTCTGGCGAGTCCAATAACTTTAACAATATAATTATTAAAGTAACTAGGATAAGGCATAAACTGGTAAATAAGGAATGATTGTGAAACAAATCGACATGATAAAGAAAACAAGAGAAATAAGATAACGTTAACTGCGCTCCTAATCACTATAGGATAATTACTATACTGCACCAACACCAGTCACCCTAAAGGTTGATCCCGCCTACTGAACATAGTAACCATAATAGTAGTTTCGTGTACCCCTAGTTGTCTTCATAGGTGCCGCCTGCCCCTATCTCCACTAGTTGTACCCACTACCCCCATGCGATCGGCTCCCTAACTCGTAGATACCTATGATGTTCCCACAGTGGGGTGTATCACTCCCCAAAGTGGCAACCCGATACCACTAAAGATGCACGGCTTATACCTACACGATGCAACAACGTCTTATCTACCAGCCCGGGCCCATGCACGCATATGATCCCGTTTGACTTGCATTGCCACCGTTAACCCGTTTTGACCTCTTACAATCAAACTCAGTTAGCGTGTCCCATCCTCGACCTAGCTCGAGCTCACAAAGATACTTGATGGGTAACTGGTTTGAAAAGGGTCCCCATACTTGACACAAGCTTTCCACCTATGCTTGGTACCCACTAGGATTTCCCATTTAACCCCTTCTTATTTATGTCTTCTTACATGTTTCAATTTGGTTAAGTGTTTCTAATCGTATTTCACATGCCACCCATGTCACCCACTTAACCCCCATGTCCCACCACATGTTTATCTTGGTTAAGTGTTACTTAATTCATTATAACTGTAACCTTGTAAGACCTCCCACATTAGACTACCGTTTGTGGTTACTGGATTTGCCAGGCGGGTCCGGGCAGTCTTATACCACAAACGAGTCTAACCTCGTGTCTTTACAATTGCTACCGACCACTCACATCAGACTACCGTTTGTGGTTGCTGGATTTGCCGGGCGGGTCCAGGCAGTCTTATACCACAAACAAGTCTAACCTCGTGTCTTAGGCGTTGATTACTACACATAATCATTTAGCCCCAATTTGAATTAATATCCCTATTCAAATTGTCAATAAATTCCAAATTAACCTATGTCCATAATTGTCACCTAAATTATGTCCATAAATTTTCAGGTATACAAATTATACCAATTAATGTCTCAAATTAATTATATGCCTTTAAGGCCATTTTTTGCCAATTCACAATATGTTTATTCAATATTATCCCATTGTCCCCACGTCGTTCGTTCGCTTAACATGAAATATATATATATATATATATATATATATATATATATATATATTAGACTCGCAAATAGTCTAACTCGTAACAAGAAAGAAACATCACAACTTGCATAACACATAAAAATAGATCTAACTTGCAAATAAGAATTATGTCATAAATTTGCATAGCCAATACTTGCATAGGCAATGGACAATTAGAACATAAATTGGCATAAACAATGTACTACCATGGATCTAAATATGGATCTAAACATGAAATTGTGAACTTGCACATATGGATATGGGATTTCCACCTAAACTAGCATAAATTGTGAACTTACACATATGAATATGGTTTTTCTCCTAACTTGCATATGAATTCCATACCAACTTGCATATGAATCTAAACATGTAAACTATGTTTTACACATAAACTTGCATATATACATATACTTGATTCACATATAAACTGGTGTATAATTCACATACAGACTTGCATATGACTCACATACAAAATAGCATATACTTTACATTCCAACTTGCATACAAACTGATGTCATAACATGAATCAAGTTAAACATATGTGATTGGACATATGAAATAGATCTACTAACATAAGTTAACAAAGCTGTCATATGCTCACCAACAGACGATAACAAAGTTAAATAACATCACATGATTCAATAGACATGTTCTCATAATCCAAATTATATCTCATCATAATTAATTTATTAATTATTTTGTGAAAGAAATTGTACTCACAAAGACAGGTTAGAGAAGAGAATAATTCGTTCGTCGTTAGTCGTTTGAATTAGAATCTTGACTTGCAAATTCCTAAGCTTTAAGAAGATGGATCACTATTCCAGAAGCAGCATGGAGGCCAAGAGTTTAATTTAGTTTAGGTTTAGAGAATGAGTCTATACGTGCTTATAGAGTTTTAAATAAATATAAGCCATCAGATCAACACAGGAGCAATCAGAACTATCCAGACAGCTACCTAAGCCCTAGTGACTCAGCAACAGGTCGGAATTGGCCACATTTCAGATCTGGCCGAGGGTGGTAGGTCGACCCCTAGGTCGTCCTGTATGGGGGGAGGTAACCCCCAGGTCGACCTGGCCTGGGGCGGGAAAATTCCCGCCCAGCCCGCTTCTGTGTTTAAATCTGAATTTTGAATTTCTGAAACTTCCGAAGGCCATAACTTCTTCATTCGGAGTCCAATTCACGCAAATTCGGACTCTATCTCAAGCAGAATTCGGAGACGAACGCAATGGCATAACCCATTTCCCTTAATTCTCACATTTAAAATTAAGTATTCTTTAATTCGTTACTTTAAGGTTAACAGAAAATACGGGGTGTTACATTCTCCTCTTCTTAAAGGATTTCGTCCCCGAAATCTTCAAGTCAAGAAGAATGTGTATCCTACCATCCAAGCGTCCATTTACTCAACCATCAAACACAGACATCCATTATCCTTAAAAGACTTCTAATGCTTTCATGTTTATATGCAAAGTGTGTGTACATGTCGTTATCTAATGCAAAATCAGGTGGTCTACTGATTCAGTTGACCTCCTTAATGCGAACCATGATAGTTCCATGCGTCCATTATGTATGCAAAAGAACCCTGATGATACATATTATTTCTACATGCGTGCACAATCATTCATCTGAATGCAGCATCCATATGATAACACAACCATTTTGCATCGATTTACCTAAGTATGCACACATATTTTTATACGATATGAAAGTGATTGAGCCGATTTAGTGCCTAATGTGTGTGTACATGCATCCACGATCAACCACTAGCAAACACTTACATTCATCACTCATAACATGTTTCAAGTACATGTTTACATCCATTGGTTTCTACCTAAGGATAAGGAATATGACCGAGGAGATATACCAAAAAGGTAGATACAAGCATGTATAAACTTAAGGTGAAAGAGATCAAAGACGTACCCTCAAAAAGAAAAGGGTAGACTGCGCGTATTTTGGCCTCAGTCTCCCAAGTAGCGTCTTCCTCGGCATCGCTCCATTGAACCTTGACAAGCATGACTTCACGGTTGCGTAGATTTTTGATTTATGTCCCCAAGATACGAGTTGGAACTCTTCTCACAGTCGCTTCTCGTTCCAATTCGACTTCCTCTAGTATGCTCGGCTCCACAACTTCCGTAGACTCATGCAAGCACTTTCGTAGTTGAGAAACATGAAAAACATTATGACCAGCCATTCTTTAGGGAAGCTCTACTCTGTAAGCCATCGTCCGAATCCTTTCAATGATAGGAAATGGTTCTACAAATCTTGGTGCCAACTTTCCTACGGACCCAAAGCAAATGGCATTCCTCAAAGGAGACACTTTAAGGAACACCCTGTCCCCAACCTCAAACTCAAGGACGGTTCTTCTTTTGTCTGCGTAGGACTTCTGTCTATCTTCGGCAATCTTCATTCTTCTTCATATCAAGTCCACCTTCTCTGAAGTTTCTCTAATCATGTCTAGCCCAAGTATGAGTTTATCTGTAGACTCCCACCAACAAGTTGGTGATCGGCATGGTCTTCCATATAAATCTTCAAAGGGAGCCATGCCTATGGTGGCTTGGTAGCTATTGTTGTAAGCGAACTCCACCAAAGGAAGATGATCCTCCCATGTTCTTCCAAAGTCAAGGATGCACAGTCTCAAAGGTCTTCTAGTACTTTGTTCACCCTTTCCGTCTGACCATCGGTTTGAGGGTGATAGGCCGTGCTTAAGCATAGCTGTGTGCCTACAGCCTCTTGCAAACTCTTCCAAAATTCGCTCGTAAAGATAAGGTCTCGATTACTCACTATGCTAGAGGGTACCCCATGGAGTCGAACTATCTCTTTAAGATATATGGATGCTAATGATGAGGCAGTCCTCCTACTCTTGACAGGTATTAAGTGAGCGCTTTTTGTGAGCCTGTCCACTATTACCTAAATATTGGTATTGCCCCTTCTTGACCTAGGCAACCCATCAACAAAGTCCATCGAAATACTATCCCATTTCCACAGTGGGACCTCTAGAGGATGAAGAAAACCACCAGGCTTCTTCTGCTCCGCCTTGACTTGCTGACATATCACGAACTTAGAAACGAATTCAGCTACATCCCTCTTCATGCCATTCCAAAAGAAAACCCTTTTAATGTCTTTATAAATCTTGTCTCCTCCTGGGTGTATGGTCAACTTGGAATGGTGTGCCTCTTCGAGAACCTTCTTCACCAAGTCCTTTGCTTGTGGGATGCATAGCCTTCCATCCCGTCTTAACCAATCCTTGTCATCGATGGAATATCTATTGAGGTGACTAGAAGTCTCACCCTTAATTAGCTTATCTATCACCTCAACTAGCTGAGGGTCTTCACGTTGCGCGGTTCCTATTGAGTCCACCAAAGTAGGCCGCACCTCTAGCATTGCCAACAAACCAGGTACAAGTTCAGAGGAGGGTTTAAAGTCAAAGTTTGCTATAAACTCCAAGCTTTTCCTTTCTACAAAGAGAGGGCTTAAGGTTAGATTCTTTTTACTCAAGACGTCTGCTACTACATTGCCCTTGCCAGGGGTATAGGAGATCTCAAAATCGTATGAGGCAAGAAACTCCATCCACCTTTGTTGTCTTAGAATGAGGTCTTTCTATGAGAAAAGGTACTTCAACGATTTATGGTCAATATACAATTCAAACTTCTCACCTAGGAGATAATGGCGCCAAGCCTTAAGCGCAAAAACAATGGCAACCAACTCTAGATCGTGGGTTGGGTAGTTTTTCTCATATACTTTCAACTGCCTTCCACCATAAGCTACTACCTTCCCCTCTTGCATCAAGACAGCGCCTAGTCCCGTACCGCATGCATCTGTGTATACTGTAAACATTTTGCTCCCATCAGGCAATGTCAGAACTGGGGCTGTTGTTAGAGCCCTCTTCAAACGCTGGAAAGCGATATCACAATCCAAATCCCAAGGGAAAGTCAGTTCTTCTTCGTCAACCTTGTAAGTGGAGCTGAGATCTTCGCAAAGTCTTTGATGAACTTTCGGTAAAAGCCCGCTAGCCCGAGAAAGCTTCGGACTTCGGTTGCATTCCGCGGAACCTTCCAATCTTGCACAGCAACTACTTTTGCGGGGTCTACGGCTATCCCTTCTTTGGACACCACATGTCCAAGAAATCTTACTTCTTCTCTCCAGAAGTGGCATTTGGAGAATTTGGCTTTCAACTGATGTGCACGAAGAGTATCCATGACTTCCTTTAAATGTAGAACATGCGCTTCCTCGTTCTTCGAGAAGATCAAAATGTCGTCTACGAAGACCACCACAAACTTATTAAGGAACTCCCGGAACACCCTGCTCATCAAGTCAACGAAGTAAGCAGGTGCGTTTGTCAAGCCGAAAGGCATGACAAGCCATTCGAAGAACCATCTGGGGTTCTGAACGCGGTCATATCGATGTTGTCTTCAGCCACTCTTAGCTGATGAAACCCGGTAGCCAGATCTAGTTGGGAGAAAACTGATGCACCTACAAGCTGATCGAACAAATCGTCTATTCTTGGAAGTAGGTGCCTATTCTTCTTGGTCAACTTGTTTAGCTCCCTATAATCAACACATAGGCGAAGTGAACCATCCGCTTTGGTTGCGAACACTACTGGAGCACCCCATTCAGAAATACTCCGCCTCATAAACCCCTTTTCTAGCAGCTCTTTAACCTGCTTGCTGAGCTCCTTCCTCTCCCTTGGAGCCATGTGTCTAACCGGTAAAGCAATGGGTTTGGCGTTATCAACGAGGTATATGCGGAAGTCTATCTCCCGCTTCGGAGGTAAGCCCTTCATCTCTTCAAATACATCCAAGTATTCACGGAACACTTTTACAGACTGCAAATTCTCAACAGACGCATTAAGAGATTCTAGATAGCTAAGCATAACAGAATTTATGGGATTACAAGAGATTTAGAGAGTGTTGTTGTATATAACGGTGTTGTATACACAATTATATGATTTTTGTTTGATGATAACAACCAAATAAATATTATTATATATGTGTTTGAAATCGTACTGTTCTATATACACATCACTGACTGGAATATAATATTTATATATAAATAAAATACGACTGTACAGAATTTCAAATATTTACAGTATTTTATTTATATTGAATATTCTATTTCAATATTCAAAATAGTACAAATCTTATAAACTCCACTATTTAAACATTCACAAAATAATTGTACGTGTAAATAAACAGAATATAATAAACAAGTTTGTTTGACAATAATAAATTGATATTTTATTTCAAACAAATTTTTTTATTACAAATAAATAGTACAATCTCTTTCATATATACAGCTCCTTACTACAGACTCACTACACTTTCACACTCGATATACATTGACACATATACCCACTGACACACATATACATAGTCTTCAGCATTCTCATAGTCCAGTCTTCACTGCTCCTAGTCTGTCCTGTCACGTCAGTCCTGTCATCATCTTCATACCTATCACAAATGAAACACACACACAGTACATTGCAATAGAATTTAAAACTGAATATACGCGAATATAATTTTTTAGTTTGAAAATTTATTTGCCTCAGTTTTCTGGTGTGTTTCTCATCCTTTTTCATGACTTGATCTGATTTGAGAATGTAGCACACGCACATACATGTATACACACTTTTGTATGTATATACACATATAACAGTGCAGAGACAGGGACAACTTAAGCTGATGGCTGCATATACACACGTGTCCACTGCCTCGCCAATCAGCGTACAGATGAGGAGTAGCCACTAGGACCGTCTCGACTCAGTGCACATGAAAATAACATTTTTCAAATATAATGGCCGAGCATGCAAAAACTAGTGTCCAAAGCAAGGTGATTCAAGTGTACACAAAGTGAACACAATCAGGTGATCGTATGCAAGCATCAAAAGTGGATCAGCTCATGTTTTGGTCGAGCTCAACAAATGGTTCAAGTCAAACAGTTGTTATCAAGGCTGAGCAAATATGACAACATGATGGCATGCAGCATAGTCTAAGCAACAAATGGAGGAGCCAAAATTTCCAGATCAGCAAAAGAAGTATGTGCAGACAACATAGTTTTCAAATGAGTCGAGCAATGGTGCAAAGCAAGCAAGTTTCATTTTTCATGATGGTGCAGCTCATACATTGTAGCATTTATTCAAGTTGAAGTATGCAATCATGGACAAGTAGTCAAGCATACATCATGGTTCAGCAATACAGGTTCAGCAATACAACAAAGAGGAAATGAAGATTACATTGTGGTATGAATCAGCTAAGGTATGTGTGGTCGAGACAGCAATTTGAAAGTGCAACATGTTTATATGAACATGTATCAGACAAACCAGTTCAAGTGTATGAACATGTCTATTTTAGCAAGCATGTTTGGACAAACACAAGCACATGAAAACCAAGCCAAATACATGTCAAGATGATGCAGGTACAAAATGGTTCAGCTCATAACATAACAGGGGCCATGTCAAGGTTTTCAAGTAAGGCTGCACAGCATGGTCGAGTGGACACAGCAACATATGAGTGGAACCAAGCATCAACACAGTAAAACAAATAGTGCAAATGGGAACACATGTGCATGGGTGACACAGCTATATGCAGTGCATATACACATGAAAGTGCATCATTCAAAGCCAAATTGGTCAAGCACTTATGCAGCCAGTGAATCAGAGAGAATGACAACACAGCACAAACAAGAACACACAGTGCGGCCATGTAGAACAACACAAGATCAACAAGTTCAGGTTTAAACTTTCATGCATTGACAAAAATGGCCGAACAGTATAAATATGGCAAGTGACAAAGAAATGAAGAAGTGCAACTACAAACCTAGTTCAAGTCAGTGCCAAGAAATTCAAATGCCATAAGTAATTAATTGTGCACAAATCCACAAAGGATATTTAACTGCAAATTCATGCAGCAATGATACATGGTGTATTAAGTCTGTGTGAAATTAGCATAACAAATTTGGAAAGAGTTTAAGGAGCAAGAAATCCTTTTAATCTGTTTCCAGAAAAGAAAATGGCTTTCCAGTTTTTTTTTGATTAAATATTCAACTCGACAATCATGGTCATAGAAGTGCAGAAAATCAGCAAGAATAATATTTGGTAAGTGCTTTGAATTATTTCCAGGAATCAATCAAGTCTGTCCAGAAATGCACAAGAAATTTTATTCAACAGTTTATGGCAAGTTTTTCAAAATGTTTCCAGAGTGTATCAAGTAAAAGGGGAAAAATAATTTTCAGCAATAACTTTTTGTTTAACAAAATCGAAATCCTTTTATGGCAAAAATTCAAGTCTTTCCATCTGTTAAAAAAAATAACATTCAGGGACAATTTAATCACGAAAAGCCAACAGGGAAATACAAGCGAAATCAGATCGAGCCACTCACGTGAAATCAGAGGTTACTAGGTTTTTCATTTTACCCTATAACTACACCAATCATCACTGGCAAATAAACATCGAAAAACCAAGAACACAGATTCAAGAGCAAAATCGAAACAATTAAATCAGAGAATCTTACAGGTTTTCCATCACAAGCAGAGAGGATTGCCCTAATTAGATCGACAAAGAGTAACATCAGTTTCGAGCTTCGGAGATAATCCAAACATCAAGCAGTCGTTTCGATTTGGGGCTAAATCTCAGAAACCCTAGCTCCGAATTTCCATTCAAAGCCGCCATTTTTCCAGACCCAAAGTGATCGGGTTTACAAATGAAAAATGAATGGGCCGGCGCAATTTTTATGGGCTAAGTCTTTTTAATTTCAACTAGGGTTTTGTATTTAGTTTTGTTTTTCTTGTATTTGTTTTTATTTTGAGTTGTAAAAATCAAACGAACAGTTTATAGAGTCTGTAAAACTCTAGGGGAGTTTCAGTTAGGAGTTCACTGACAGTACTAGAATCTGTAAAATCTAGGAATACAGGTTACGGGTTTGTAATCTGGGGAAAATCTGATTCAGGGGTTTGAATCAGTCTAGGGTTTTGAGCGTAGAGTTAGAATAGGAGCGAGAGTCGCAAGTGTACATGGTCTTGTATGCGGGATCTGTTCTATCATCTAGTAGAAACCTTAGGAATGCAGCAGTAGGCAGGGTTTTGCCGAAGCTGGGTATCTCTTGTGTCATTTATTTTCTGCATTTCTATTTCTGCTATTATCTGTGATCTGCGTATTTTTAATATCTCGCGAAAAATTATGATAAACCCTATTCACCCCCCCTCTAGGGTTATTCTAGATCCAACAAGTGGTATCAGAGCAGGTTGTTCATTAATCCTAGAGTCATGGTGTCTCCTAGTTGTCAGTCTTCTAAGAGTCAATCCAGTGATATTCCAATTATTTTCAACGGAACAGATTTTTTAATTTGGAAATCGAAAATTGAACTATATATAAAATCTGTTAATTTTGATTATTGGAATATTATTGAAAATATGGGAGATATGTCAAATAAGACAAATAAGGTTTTAAATGCTCGAGTTATGCATATTTTGTATTCTTATCTTGATAATAATCAGCTTGACCTTATTTCTCATTGTTTGACTGCGCAGGACATCTGGAAAACTCTCAACACGCTATATGGAAATGACAACAACTTCTCAAAACCCTCGGTTGTCAACTCAGGTTCAGATCTGTGCTTAACTGGAGCTATTGATGATGATTCAGACGTTGGAGACTCTTCACATGAAAAATTGGTTTCTCGTTGTGTTGATTTAACTAAAATGGTAAATCGTCTCAAACGGAAAAACAAAATTCTTAAATCTGAAAAATCTGAGTTACGATGCGAAATTAATGATTTGGAAACAAGACTTGAATGTTTTAAAAGTTCTTCAAATTCAATTTGTGAAAATTGCTTGAAATTAGAAACTAATCTCGTTCATCTCAATTTAAATATTCAAAAGCTTGAGAATGAAATTCGGATCTTAAAGGAGGACGAGACTGAGTTGCTAAGTTCGAACAATTATTTGCAAAAGGAATTTGAAAATTTTATGATGACTGAAAACTCCAAATATATTTTTGCTGAAGAACAGAACTTGTTGAAAACTGAGTCTATTCTGGAAGATTTAGAAATCGAGATTGAAAAGTTTAAAAACTTTGAAAAACTTCAGTTAGAAAAACAAACTCGATTGGAATCTGAGATTTCGGAATCCCAAGTTAGAATTAAATTGCTTGAATCTAAAAATCTGGTTTTAAAACAATACGATGCTGAAAGGAAGATCACTAATAACCGCTGTTCAGATTTAATGAAAGAGAACGGTGAACTTAAATTAGAAATTCAACAACTTAAGTCCACTTTGGCAAAATTCTCTAATAGTGAAAAATCCTTGAATGTGTTGTTGAAAAATCAATTTTCTGCTGAAAATAAACGTGGTCTTGGTTTTGAGAAATATAATGTTTTTGAAAAACAAAATTCGAGTGATTTTAGAAATCCTTCAAACTGTTTTGGAAAAGATCGATTTGAAAATTCAAACTCCGAAAACTTCAAAGGATTTTCTAATCATAGTCGAAGTGGGAATTCGTTTTATAATAATCCATCTAAACATTCTTGGACCCCAAAAAGAAATAAAATGATTTTCACTAAGTTCAAACAAGTTTGGGTTCCGAAGAGTACAAAGGTAAACTCGGATGGATTATTATATAAACAGGTTTGGGTACCAAAAGTTCGACATACAAATGTGAGTGGTTTTACGAAATTTGTTAGACCACTCGATCCCCTTAACTGTTAGGTAGCGAAGGTGGCTGAGAAACTGCTTTACGAAAAAGAAAATCTGAAATCAAACTGCCTTCTTTCTTTTAATCATTTGATGTTCCTTGGCCAAGTCTGATGAGTTAGAAATTTTGTTTTTCATCGTATGTCAGGTATGATTTCTAACCTCATCCTTGTAAATATTTTTTCTTTGTCTATTTCTTCTTCTTCTTCTACCCCTTTCTATTTTATTTTCTTCTGTTTGTTTTTATTTGATTTGTCACTACCATATCTCTTTGTTTTTTTTGTGCTTCTTAAACTTCCAATTGCAGTTCTCATGTTTTTCAGAAAATTCATTTTATTTGAATAAAACTCTCTTGTTTATAATCATTTCTAGATTCTGAATTTAATCTTGTAATTATCTGCAATTGTTTAGAAGATTATTTTATTCTGAATTCATAACAGGGTTGATGTATTCTTGTCATATCTTGAACACTGTTATTCTGAATTCTAAATTTTTGAAGATTTGAATAATTAATGGAATTTCACACATTTATGCTGTTTTGAGTTTCTTCTAAATCATTTTAGAAAGGCTTGAAATATTATACTCATTACAGCACATTGCTATTTATCAGTTGTGATATTTTCATTATTTTTCAGATTGGCTTGGAAATTTTAAATTGTCTTGAATCTCAGTGATACATCTTGAAAATCATTGTTATTCATGATCATCATGGTTAGAATTTGTTTTTTTGAAATCATCTGAAATTATTAATATTTTGAATATCACACACCACTTAAAATTTGAAATAATCAACCTTGTGTGACTGATTCATTATATCTCAAACTTGAGATTGATTCAAGTGATTTCAAATAAATTATTTTTTAATTTCTTGTATCATGAATACCTCTCAAATTTGATGTAAACGATCTGATATTTCTCTTGTGCTTGTAAGAAATAGTTTTGAGAAATTCTTGAAAAGTTCTTTTTGAAAATGGTCTTTGAAAATCATTGATATTTCATGATTAATTGATCTAAATATTTATTTGTTTAAAATCATTTGAAATTATTGATTTATTGAATCACACACATATCTTGAATCTGACATTAATAATTTGGTGTGATCGATTCATTGAATCTAGAGTATTTCATATTCATCAAATGATTTAAAATAAATGGTATTTTTAATCTTGGATCATGAATCATCTTATGTGACCATCATTCTGACAAGTTTGTTTTTGAAACTATTTTTGTGCTGCTCTGATATTGTTTTCAAATAACTGCCTGTTTTGTTTTGTCTATTGCTTGCCAAATTTGTAAATCTTGTCTGCGTGGGCTCTGTGTTTGAAACTCTTTGATATCCTTGTTCGTCTCAAGTGTCAATTTTAAATCCTCGAGAAGAGAGAACAATTGGTATCAGAAGTGCTGATTTTTTTTTATCCCTCTTGTCCTGTATAGCTTTTCGCATTTCCTCTTGTAATTTATTTTCAACTTTAAAATTATTTATTGATTATTCATTTAGAAATTGAAATCAATTATATCCAATTGAACTGTATTTATAATTCATCAAAATTATTATCAGATTTTGAAATTGTGATGAATTATGACTGCAATATATTTCATAATAAGAGGAGATTTTATTTGGATTTTCATGATGGTTGAATATTTATTATAATATCTTTGAACTGGCAATTATTTCACGACCATTTTCTTTATCTATCGTCATTCTGCCATCCATCATGATTTTATATTAACATGGAGAGTTAATATTTTTTAATAAAAAAAATCTTTTTTAATAAACAGTGGAAATTTGTGATAGAAATGGGACTATATTATTTATTCAGAATTAGTGATATTTGAAAATTTTCAATAATCCCGGTACAGTCGAGCATATTTCATAATATAATTAATTTAGAAATTTATTTCACAATCCATCTCTGTACCTTCCATCATTTCTATCATCCATATTGGTTTCATATACCGAGGAGTTTTTCCTTTTAAAGCTGAAAATGATAAAAATATAATTACATAAGTGTGTCTCTAACCTCATTTAAAAATCCAAGCTCTGGTCATGCATGGTTAAGAGACAACTTATAATTTAAGTTGCGACTGACTCCATTTAAAAATCCAAGCTCTGGTTATGCGTGGTCAGTGTGCTCTTAAATAAAAAAAGAAAAAGAAAAAGAAAAGGAAAAATGTGCTATAAAATTGAAATAAATCTGAAATTCTCCTCTGAATATAAAAACCAGCCTACCAATCCATATTTTATTTGTGAAATGTGTTAATATCTTATAACGTATTATGATTTTTTGATTTATAGCTATTTGGATTTGAGATTATACGATTTTATCACTTAAGTTGAATTATTAATTATAGTCCAAATCCATCACTGTCTTTATGCTTCATTTTTATAAAAAATTCTTCTGAAAATAATTGGAAAAATATATTTTTATAACTTTCTCCATATTATATAAATTTCATCGTAAATCCGTCATTATCTACATTGTGAAATATGCCGCTAGTTCTCAATTTATTATGATTTTTGTTTGACTGATTGAGATTTATGAAGACCATTCTTCCTCTTATGCTGAAATTATATTTTTAGTCATTTTTCATCGATATTTTAAATTCTATATCCTTTTGATGATAACAAAAGGGGGAGAATGGATTAGATTTTGATTTATGAGTGAATATTTTATAAATATTTTTAATTTTGAAAATTTATTATTATTCATTCATTTCACTCATTCACAGTTGTAGGGGGAGTTTCGGTTGTAGGGGGAGCAAATAAATAGGGGGAGTTCAATATTCACTGTCAAACACATTTATTGTGCTCAAAATCTTTTATTTGTTTGTCATCATCAAAAGGGGGAGATTGTTGTATATAACGGTGTTGTATACACAATTATATGATTTTTGTTTGATGATAACAACCAAATAAATATTATTATATATGTGTTTGAAATCATACTGTTCTATATACACATCACTGACTTGAATATAATATTTATATATAAATAAAATACGACTGTACAGAATTTCAAATATTTACAGTATTTTATTTATATTGAATATTCTATTTCAATATTCAAAACAGTACAAATCTTATAAACTCCACTATTTAAACATTCACAAAATAATTATACGTGTAAATAAACAGAATATAATAAACAAGTTTGTTTGACAATAATAAATTGATATTTTATTTCAAACAAATTTGTTTATTACAAATAAACAGTACAATCTCTTTCATATATACAGCTCCTTACTACAGACTCACTACACTTTCACACTCGATATGCATTGACACATATACCCACTGACGCACATATACATAGTCTTCAGCATTCTCATAGTCCAGTCTTCACTGCTCCTAATCTGTCCTGTCACGTCAGTCCTGTCATCATCTTCATACCTGTCACAAATGAAACACACACACAGTACATTGCAATAGAATTTAAATCTTATAAACTCCACTATTTAAACATTCACAAAATAATTGTACGTGTAAATAAACAGAATATAATAAACAAGTTTGTTTGACAATAATAAATTGATATTTTATTTCAAACAAATTTGTTTATTACAAATAAACAGTACAATCTCTTTCATATATACAGCTCCTTACTACAGACTCACTACACTTTCACACTCGATATACATTGACACATATACCCACTGACACACATATACATAGTCTTCAGCATTCTCATAGTCCAGTCTTCACTGCTCCTAGTCTGTCCTGTCACGTCAGTCCTATCATCATCTTCATACCTGTCACAAATGAAACACACACACAGTACATTGCAATAGAATTTAAAACTGAATATACGCGAATATAATTTTTTAGTTTGAAAATTTATTTGCCTCAGTTTTCTGGTGTGTTTCTCATCCTTTTTCATGACTTGATCTGATTTGAGAATGTAGCACACGCACATACATGTATACACACTTTTGTATGTATATACACATATAACAGTGCAGAGACAGGGACAACTTAAGCTGATGGCTGCATATACACACGTGCGTATATACACACGTGTCCACTGCCTCGCCAATCAGCGTACAGCTGAGGAGTAGCCACTAGGACCGTCTCGACTCAGTGCACATGAAAATAACATTTTTCAAATATAATGGCCGAGCATGCAAAAACTAGTGTCCAAAGCAAGGTGATTCAAGTGTACACAAAGTGAACACAATCAGGTGATCGTATGCAAGCATCAAAAGTGGATCAGCTCATGTTTTGGTCGAGCTCAACAAATGGTTCAAGTCAAACAGTTGTTATCAAGGCTGAGCAAATATGACAACATGATGGCATGCAGCATAGTCTAAGCAACAAATGGAGGAGCCAAAATTTTCAGATCAGCAAAAGAAGTATGTGCAGACAACATAGTTTTCAAATGAGTCGAGCAATGGTGCAAAGCAAGCAAGTTTCATTTTTCATGATGGTGCAGCTCATACATTGTAGCATTTATTCAAGTTGAAGTATGCAATCATGGACAAGTAGTCAAGCATACATCATGGTTCAGCAATACAGGTTCAGCAATACAACAAAGAGGAAATGAAGATTACATTGTGGTATGAATCAGCTAAGGTATGCGTGGTCGAGACAGCAATTTGAAAGTGCAACATGTTTATATGAACATGTATCAGACAAACCAGTTCAAGTGTATGAACATGTCTATTTTAGCAAGCATGTTTGGACAAACACAAACACATGAAAACCAAGCCAAATACATGTCAAGATGATGCAGGTACAAAATGGTTCAGCTCATAACATAACAGGGGCCATGTCAAGGTTTTCAAGTAAGGCTGCACAGCATGGTCGAGTGGACACAGCAACATATGAGTGGAACCAAGCATCAACACAGTAAAACAAATAGTGCAAATGGGAACACATGTGCATGGGTGACACAGCTATATGCAGTGCATATACACATGAAAGTGCAGCATTCAAAGCCAAATTGGTCAAGCACTTATGCAGCCAGTGAATCAGAGAGAATGACAACACAACACAAACAAGAACACATAGTACGGCCATGTAGAACAACACAAGATCAACAAGTTCAGGTTTAAACTTTCATGCATTGATAAAAATGGCCGAATAGTATAAATATGGCAAGTGACAAAGAAATGAAGAAGTGCAACTACAAACCAAGTTCAAGTCAGTGCCAAGAAATTCAAATGCCATAAGTAATTAATTGTGCACAAATCCACAAAGGATATTTAACAGCAAATTCATGCAGCAATGATACATGGTGTATTAAGTCTGTGTGAAATTAGCATAACAAATTTGGAAAGAGTTTAAGGAGCAAGAAATCCTTTTAATCTGTTTCCAGAAAAGAAAATGGCTTTCCAGTTTTTTTGATTAAATATTCAACTCGACAATCATGGTCATAGAAGTGCAGAAAATCAGCAAGAATAATATTTGGTAAGTGCTTTGAATTATTTCCAGGAATCAATCAAGTCTGTCCAGAAATGCACAAGAAATTTTATTCAACAGTTTATGGAAAGTTTTTCAAAATGTTTCCAGAGTGTATCAAGTAAAAGGGGAAAAAAAATTTCAGCAATAACTTTTTGTTTAACAAAATCGAAATCCTTTTATGGCAAAAATTCAAGTCTTTCCATCTGTTAAAAAAAAAATAACATTCAGGGACAATTTAATCACGAAAAGCCAACAGGGAAATACAAGCGAAATCAGATCGAGCCACTCACGTGAAATCAGAGGTTACTAGGTTTTACATTTTACCCTATAACTACACCAATCATCACTGGCAAATAAACATCGAAAAACCAAGAACACAGATTCAAGAGCAAAATCGAAACAATTAAATCAGAGAATCTTACAGGTTTTCCATCACAAGCAGAGAGGATTGCCCTAATTAGATCGACAAAGAGTAACATCAGTTTCGAGCTTCGGAGATAATCCAAACATCAAGCAGTCGTTTCGATTTGGGGCTAAATCTCAGAAACCCTAGCTCCGAATTTCCATTCAAAGCCGCCATTTTTCCAGACCCAAAGTGATCGGGTTTACAAATGAAAAATGAATGGGCCGGCGCAATTTTTATGGGCTAAGTCTTTTTAATTTCAACTAGGGTTTTGTATTTAGTTTTGTTTTTCTTGTATTTGTTTTTATTTTGAGTTGTAAAAATCAAACGAACAGTTTATAGAGTCTGTAAAACTCTAGGGGAGTTTCAGTTAGGAGTTAACTGACAGTACTAGAATCTGTAAAATCTAGGAATACAGGTTACAGGTTTGTAATCTGGGGAAAATCTGATTCAGGGGTTTGAATCAGTCTAGGGTTTTGAGCGTAGAGTTAGAATAGGAGCGAGAGTCGCAAGTGTACATGGTCTTGTATGCGGGATCTGTTCTATCATCTAGTAGCAACCTTAGGAATGCAGCAGTAGGCAGGGTTTTGCCGAAGCTGGGTGTCTCTTGTGTCATTTATTTTCTGCATTTCTATTTCTGCTATTATCTGTGATCTGCGTATTTTTAATATCTCGCGAAAAATTGTGATAAACCCTATTCACCCCCCCCTCTAGGGTTATTCTAGATCCAACAAGTGTTACCGAGGCGAGTCATGAGCCTAACCACTCTCTTTTCACAATCGAGGATGGCACCATTACTAGATAACCAATCCATGCCTAGAATCAACCCATAGCCCGTGAAGCCCAAAACATAGACATTACATCTAAACCCAACGCTTAGTATAGAAATTTCCAAATCCAAACAAATCATTGACAAATAAGATGAGCCCCCAATTGGATTTGAAACAACCAAGGGATCCTCTACTATACTGGTGTCTAGGTGTAGTGATTCAACTAAAGCAGTAGATATAAAAGAGTGCGATGCGCCAAAATCAAAGAGTGTGCGAACAGGATGATCAAAAAGATAAACTAAGTTCTACCTTGTTCTTGCAGAGGTGCCATGAAAGCCTGAACCTGCCCTCCAGAAGTAGACTCTGCCCTCTGCCCTTTCCTCGGGCAGTCTTTAATCAGATGCCCAGCCTCACCACAGTGGAAACAACCAGTCTTCTTTTTCTTCCTACAGTCTTTGCTCAGATGGCCTGGTGTCCCACAATTAAAGCATCTTTTCTTTCCTTTGCCATTGTTATCTTTGCCACCTTTCTTGTGTTGCTGTTGTGATTTCTTTTGATCCGCTTTCTTCTCTGGTGCCTTATTAGCATTTACGCCTTTCTCGTCTTCATGCATAAGCGCCATGTCAACCAGTTTTTCGAAGGTAGCCCCATAGGAATGTGGGTCATAGCTAACCCGTGTAGCGGCTCATTCAAACCTTTAACAAACCTCAGGGCCTTCTTTTCGGGTGTGTTCACCAAGTCTAAGCCAAACCTCGCCAACTGATTGAACTTGTTGACGTACTCCTTTACTGATAAATTTCCCTGCTTCAATGCCAAGAATCTTTCCATATATAAATTCTCTTCTGCTCGTGAGAGAAATTTCATCTTGAACCTATGCCTGAAATCCATCCATGTCTCCACTGGAGGATCTCCATTCGTGACCTCCCACCAAAACGAGGCTTCGTCCTTCATTAACCAAGCATCCAATTGGACTTTCCTACCATCTCCTACCTCGAAGATACCAAACAAATCTTCCACCTCCTTAAGCCAATTTCGAGCTTCAACAAACGTCTTTGACCCGTGGAAAGATTTCCCGTCCATTGCCCGAAAATCCTTGCATATCTTTGCAAAAGTATCAACGCGTGGATGGGGAGGAGGAGGAGCGGCTGCAGCTGGGGGAGGAGGAACGTCTGCTGGGCCTGCATTATTAGCCCTAGCCTCTAGGTACCTTCTGAACCAGCTAAGTACCGGCACGCCCTCTGGAAGGTTAAGATCCCCAAACATGCTGAAACGAAAAAGGAAAGATTCAAAACAAAGAATCGAAGGAGAGATATATGGCTCTTGGGGTTTATGTTTTTAAAACAAAATTTTCTCTTGAAAATACTTTCTTTAAAACATATTTTTGAAAGTATTCTTTATAAAATGCTTTTGAAAAACAGTTTTTCAAAATCTCTTATCTGTTCTGGTAACCTTCAGCTCTGATACCACGTGTAACACCCCACGCCAATTAATGTCACTTACAAAGGGAATGCATTAACTTTCATGGAGTATTATTGGTGTATAGAACAGAATATAACAAGACAGATATATATATATTGGTACTTGATAATATTAAAACAACTTTTATTGCAGTAGAGAAATAGTTTGATTACAACAATACCAAAAACCAACTACAAAACCAAGCACACTTATTATCCATCTTGCCAAATTGTTTTCTGAGTACATAAAGTAAAAAGCATAAAACCAACATAAGTAGCCATAAAGGAGATAAGCTGAACTTTACTTTCAGCAACCCAAGAACTTCCAAAAGAGAGAGATAAAGAGATCCAAATCAAGCTCCACTAGCACTAGTCCCACCCTGAGAACCTGCGGGGGAGGGGGGGAGGGGAGGAAGAAAAGAGGCGAAAACAAAAGGGGTCAGACATAAAGTCTGGCGAGTCCAATAACTTTAACAATATAATTATTAAAGTAACTAGGATAAGGCATAAACTGGTAAATAAGGAATGACTGTGAAAAAAATGGACTTGACAAAGCAAACAAGAGAAATAAGATAACGTTAACTGCACTCCCAATCACTATAGGATAATTACTATACTGCACCAACACCAGTCACCTTAAAGGTTGATCCCGCCTACTGAACATAGTAACCATAATAGTAGTTTCGAGTACCCCTAGCTGTCTTCATAGGTGTCGCCTGCCCCTATCTCCACTAGTTGTACCCACTACTCCCATGCGATCGGCTCGCTAACTCGTAGATACCCGTGCTGGTCCCACAGTGGGGTGTATTACTCCCCAAAGTGGCAACCCAATACCACTAAAGATGCACGGCTTATACCTACATGATGTAACAACGTCTTATCTACCAGCCCGGGCCCACGCACGCACATGATCCCGTTGGACTTGCGTTGCCACTGCTAACCCGTTTTGACCTCATACGATCAAACTCAGTAAGCGTGTCCCGTTCTCGACCTAGCTCGAGCTCACAAAGATACTTGATGGGTTACTGGTTTGAAAAGGGTCCCCATACTTGACACAAGCTTTCCACCTATGCTTGGTCCCCACTAGGATTTCCTACCTAACCCCTTCTTATTCATGTCTTCTTACATGTTTCAATTTGGTTAAGTGTTTCTAATCGTATTTCACATGCCACCCATGTCACCCACTTAACCCCCATGTCCCAGCACATGTTTATCTTGGTTAAGTGTTACTTAATTCATTACAACTGTAACCTTGTAAGACCTCCCACATTAGACTACCGTTTGTGGTTGCTGGATTTGCCGGGCGGGTCCGGGCAGTCTTATACCACAAACGAGTCTAACCTCGTGTCTTTACAATTGCTACTGACCACTCACATTAGACTACCGTTTGTGGTTGCTGGATTTACCGGGCGGGTCTGGGCAGTCTTATACCACAAACGAGTCTAACCTCGTGTCTTAGGCGTTGATTACTACACATAATCATTTAACCCCAATTTGAATTAATATCCCTATTCAAATTGTCAATAAATTCCAAATTATCCTATGTCCATAATTGTCACCTAAATTATGTCCATTAATTTTCAGGTATACAAATTATACCAATTAATGTCTCAAATTAATTATATGCCTTTAAGGCCATTTTATGCTAATTCACAATATGTGTATTCAATATTATCCCATTGTCCCCACGTCGTTCGTTCGCTTAACATGAAATATATATATATTAGACTCGCAAATAGTCTAACTCATAACAAGGAAAGAAACATCACAACTTGCATAACACATAAAAATAGATCTAACTTGCAAATAAGAATTATGACATAAATTTGCATAGCCAATACTTGCATAGGCAATGGACAATTAGAACATAAATTGGCATAAACGATGTACTACCATGGATCTAAATATAGATCTAAACATGAAATTGTGAACTTACACATATGGATATGGGTTTTTCACCTAAACTAGCATAAATTGTGAACTTACACATATGAATATGGTTTTTCTCCTAACTTGCATATGAATTCCATACCAACTTGCATATGAATCTAAACATGTAAACTATGTTTTACACATAAACTTGCATATATACATATACTTGATTCACATATAAACTGGTGTATAATTCACATACAGGCTTGCATATGATTGACATACAAAATAGCATATACTTTACATTCCAACTTGCATACAAACTGATGTCATAACATGAATCAAGTTAAACATATATGATTGGACATATGAAATAGATCTACTAACGTAAGTTAACAAAACTGTCATATGCTCACCAACAGACGGTAACAAAGTTAAATAACATCACATGATTCAATAGACATGTTCTCATAATCCAAATTATATCTCATCATAATTAATTTATTAATTATTTTGTGAAAGAAATTGTACTCTCAAAGACAGGTTAGAGAAGAGAATAATTCGTTCGTCGTTAGTCGTTTGAATTAGAATCTTGACTTGCAAATTCCTAAGCTTTAAGAAGAAGGAGCACTATTCCAGCAGCAGCATGGAGGCCAAGAGTTTAATTTAGTTTAGGTTTAGAGTATGAGTCTATACGTGCTTATATAGAGTTTTAAATAAATATAAGCCATCAGATCAACACAGGAGCAATCAGAACCATCCAGACAGCCACATAAGCCCTAGTGACTCAGCAACAGGTCAGAATTGGCCACATTTCATATCTGGCCGAGGGGGTAGGTCGACCTCCAGGTTGACCTGTATGGGGGGAGGTCGACCCCTTGGTCGACCTGGCCTAGGGCGGGAAAATTCCCGCCCAGCCCGCTTCTGTGTTTAAATCTGGATTTTGAATTTTTGAAACTTCCAATGGCCATAACATCTTTATACGGAGTCCAATTCACGCAAACTTAGACTCTGTCTCAAGCAGAATTCCGAGATGAACACAATGGCATAACCTGTTTCCCTTAATTATCACATTTAAAATTAAGTATTCTTTAATTCGTTACTTTAAGGTTGATAGAAAATACGGGGTGTTACAAGATTGGAGATCGAAAACTAGAAAGGAACTCGAGGTTGCAAAACAGAAAGAGACTGAGATGCAGAAACGATTCAAAGATGCTCAGAAGGCACAAGAAAATGCCGAACCTCAGTTAGCTTTAGAAAGGAGGAATTCTTCATCCCCTCAGTTGGAAATTACATCTCTTCATGATAAGCTTACTACTGAAAGTGCCATGGCAATCACTTTGGAGAGGGAAAAGAAAGAACTTCTAGCTAGAATCCAAAAGATTAGGGAAGAAGACGATGCCACTTTCTTTGACATTTATGTATACAGCGCCATGACCCGTGGGAGCATGCGTTTCTTGGGAGACGATTATGGAATGACACTGAATCTTGTCTACGAAGAAGTGCTGAGGCGTTCTGGAGGATTCGAAGACAACCAACTTCAACAAGAGCTATTAGACGAAGATGACCGAGCCGCTTTAGCTGAAGGTAGGAAGATCCTTGGAGGAAAACATGCTGAATCGTCCGAGACTAAAGCCTCAGGTATTGCCACTGGTGATGTATCTGCTAGCTTGGTTGACAATAACATTTCAAGTTCCCAAACCCAAGCAAATATTGTAGTTGATCCTCCCGTTGCACGAGGAGAAGGAAAAACTGCTGGAGACGAAAATCATGATTCGGATGATGAAGATAACACTGATAACTTTGAAGCTGATGCGAATTTTCCCATCTCAGGTAAAGACGTAGTATACCAAATCATGTTAGACTTAGATTATCTCACTTCCCCTCTTGGGCATGCTAAGTTTCAATAATACTATACTCATGCAATAAATTTTCTTTCATCATCTCCTCCCCTTAGTGGATACACTGCTATGGTGAGGGAAGCAATTGATATTGACTTGTCTTCGTTATTGGCTACTACTGCAGGTCCAACTGTCGATCCTCCCCCAGTGGACGTATCTTCTCAATCGGGTTCGCAGGAAGAGAGGATAGCAGCAATCGTTAACTTGGACGAGGACATTCGCAACCTTGGTGATGATGATCAAGATTCTGAAGAAACAAATGATGACTTGGTTGATATTCCAGGGAAAGAGACTGAGACTTCCACTGGATGAAGAAGATGCAAGCGTACTGTTGCAAAGAGGAAGATTGTAAACTTGTCATCTCCTGAGAGTCCTGCTCCCAAGGAACCGACTGGCATTATTTCCCCTTCTCCTTCCAAACCTTCACTTAGGTCTGGTGACTCGAAGAAGAAGTGATGATTTGGATTTGCTTACTTTACTTCCGTTGCTCTTTTATATGCATTGTATTCAGACCGGTTGTATATGCAAGTGTCGGTCCTCGCTTGCAACTTCGTACTATCTGAATAATTGTACTTAATGACATTGTGACTTGTTTTCTGTGTTTGTGTGTAATATGACTATGCTCTTTGTTTTGTACTTTTGTCCTCCGTGTTACATTTTTTCTACATCTTTTGGCTTGTACATCACACTTGCACGTTTCACTTTACACATCTTATTCACTTATAGATTTTTTTCAAGTATATATGGCTATGGCGATCCTTTGGTATGTGAAGTAGCAAGTATTGATTTGCTTTTGATCTTTTGTGATGATGCCCCCATACCAATGGATCGCTTTAACCTTTATATATTGGAACGTAATTATTTGTACTGGGTTCTTTAGGTCGTAATTAGAATTTCTGAAGCGTCTGCCATTGTATCATGACATTCGGAGCTTCACGTCTTTTGTACGAACCATGGAATCCATTTTATTAGATGTTGTTTTGAATCCATCATTTTTTGTATCTGGATGAACCAGATATTATTCAAATGGATGGACACCTCTGAAAAGGGCTTTTGAGGACAACTTTCTTCGCAAATGGCGGACCAAATGCTATGCGAACTGTTGTTTTAATTTTAAGCCAATATTCTTTGCATCTGGGCAGACCAGATGTTACGGAATAAATGGATGCCTCCTAAAAAGGGATTTTACCCAATGTATGACATTGCTTGGTTAGATATTTACTGACTTTAAAAGTCGATTGGATGCCCCCGGAGTGGTCTTGGGTTAGTACCTCAGTTTGACAATATCAGAGTCAGACTTTCCTGACATTGGTTATTTGACTGAGTACCCCCGGAGAGGTTTTAGGTTATTTTTAGGTTTGCAAGCGTTCGACGGAATGGGCGCAGATTTTTGCCAGACACTCGAATTATCAAAGTGTTTTAGTAGCAAAATCAGGGCCTTTATATCGATCCTTTTCGTCGATTACTCCCACTAGTTGGCCTCGGTGCTTCGTTTTATTTGAACTTATGGAGACACTTCACATTCCGGTACTTAAACGGATTATGCTTGTGACTCCTGGCACTCAAGCTGTCCTTTCTGGGATATGATATGAGCTGGCACCAGGCTTTTACCAGGTAGCGGGTGGACGAATTTTTTCCTTTTATACTGTCCTGTGATCAAAAAATTATAACTTAGCACCTTTGAGTAAGTAAACGAAAGTATGCAAGATGTACAATTTAGACAGGAATTCTTTCATTCATATTCATATGACCTTTTTTTTACAAAGCTTTTACAACATTCATAAAAGTATACAGAAAAGTATGAATGAAAAATCATCTGAAGTAGTGACGTAAGTGGTCACTGTTCCAAGCCCTCGGAAGTTCCATTCCATCTGTAGTCCTTAGCTTGAAGGTGCCATCTAAGAGTTTCTGGTCAACAACGAATGGGACTTCCCAGTTGGGGGCAAAGACTCCCATCGTGGTCATTATCTTTTTCTAAACCAAGTCCCCCACCTTGAAAGTTCTGTGCCTGACCATAGCGTTGAAGTGTCGAGCAACTCTCCTTTGGTGAGCGATGATTCTGAGTTCGGCTTCAATTCTCTTTCCTTCGAGCAAGTCAAGTGCTTCGAGCTGTAGCTTCTCGTTCTCCGCCTAGTTAAAGTGGATTCTGCGATGAGTAGGTACTTCTAACTCCACAAGTATCATGGCTTCTGAACCATAGGCCAAGGAGAATGGAGTGTGCCCGGTTGCAGTTTTATGAGTTGTACGGTAAGCCCATAAAGCAAGTGGCAGTTCCTCAATCCAATTACCCTTAGCTTTCTCGAGACGCTTCTTGATAGTGGATTTTATGATTTTATTAACTGCTTCAACCTGCCCGTTGGCCTGCGGGTGGGCGACTCTGCGAAACTCTTTTGAATTTGATACTTAGCACAAAAGTCTTTGAACTCGTCGCTTTCGAACTGTGAAGCATTGTCGGAAATAATTTTCTGCGGAATCCCAAATCTGCATATGATATTCTTTAAGACAAAGTTAATCACCTTATTTGACGTGATGGTTGCCAAAGGTTCCGCTTCAGCCCATTTAATAAAGTAATCGACTGCAACTATGGCATATTTGAAGCTGGATTTTGCTGTAGTAATGCGCCAATCAAGTCTATGCCCTAGACGGCGAATGTCCACGGACTAACCATTTGCGTCAATTCGGTAGATGGCGCTCTTCGAATCTTTGCAAATCTCTGACATCGATCACATTTCTTGGCGAAGATCATGGAGTCTAGGTTTACGTCAGGCCAGAAGTAGCCATATCGCAGAACTTTTTTAGCCAAAGTTTGTCCACCTATATGACCTCCGCAGTCTCCTTCATGTACCTCTGCTAAGATTGCCTTGGATTCCTTCTTCGTAACACATCGTAGCAAAGGTGTCGAGAAACCTCTCCTATACAAGCGATTATCCTGAACAAGATATAGGCGAGCCTTTCGGAGCAACTTTTTGCGACTTCTGGGATCTTCTGGGAGGGTCCCATTGAGTATATAATCTTTTATGGGGGTCATCCACGAGTCTGGCTCGGCGGTAGCTTCCATAACCCAGTCCACATCAACTTCTTCAATACTAGAATTAGATAAGATTTCGACAGGAACTAGCCGATGGTTTGAGGATCTCCGGTGCTGGCTAACTCTGATAAAGAATCAGCTTTCGAATTTTGTTCTCTAGGAATGTGAGAGATAGTGTAATACTCCAAACCGTCAAGAAGTTCTTTGGCCTTGCACAGATAAGCTGGAAGTTTACCTCCTTTAGTCTGGAATTCTCCTCGGATTTGGGATACCATAAGTTGTGAATCGCTAAAAATCAACAAACTCTTCAACAATTCTCTTGCGGTTCTCAACTCTCCAATCAACGCTTCATACTCGGCTTCATTATTGGTCGCGGGAAACTCGAATCGAAGAGCACAACATATCAATCGCCCTTTCGAAGTTTCGAATACTATCCCTGCACCTGCATAGTAGTCATTTCTGGCTCCATCAACAAATAGCTTCCATTAGGTGACCACTTCGACAGTTTCCTCCCTCCCCTCTCCTCTATCGGTGAACTCAGAAATAAAATCGGCTAAAGCTTGCCTATTGATTGCTCTTCGGGGATGATAAGTGATATCGTATTGACCAAGTTCGATGTTCCACTTTAGCAACCTTCCCGAATTTTCTGGACGGAATAATACTTGCTTTAGGGGCTGATCTGTGAGGACTTTGATAGAGTGGGATTGGAAGTATGGACTGAGCTTTTGAGAGGCGATGAGTAGACCATATGCAAGCTTTTCTATCTTCGGATAATTTAGTTCTTCCCCAGTAAACCTCTTGCTGATGTAATACACTGGCCACTGAACCTTTTCTTCTTCTCGGACTAAGGCTGCGCTTAGAGCATGGGACGAAATTGCGAGATACAAGAACAAAATTTCTCCATCTTTTGGCTTTGACAACATTGGAGGTGATTCCATATGCTTGATTAGCTCCTCAAATGCTTGCTGGCACTCAGGAGTCCACTGGAAACTTTTCCTCTCCTTCTTCAATGCATCGAAGAGGGGAATACACCTATCCGTTGCTTTAGAAATGAAGCGACTTAAGGCGGCCACCTTGCCATTCAAACTCTGAAGTTCTTTCTTGGTTCGTGGAGCGCACATTTCCCACAAAGCTGTTACTTGAGTTGGATTGGCCTCAATGCCCCGGGCATTGACCATGAACCCGAGAAACTTCCCAGAAGCAACTTCGATCGAACACTTGAAAGGGTTTAACTTCATTCCGTATCTTCTTAGAATATGAAACATCTCGGCAAGGTTCTTCATATGATCTTTTGCTTCTTTGGATTTCACCAACATATTGTCAACATAAACCTCCATGGTCTTTCCGATCTGGGCTTTGAACATCGAATTCACCAGACGTTGATCTGTTGCACCTGCATTTTTTAAACCAAATGGCATTACTTAATAACAATACAAACCTCGATCGGTTATGAAACTAGTATTATCCTGATCTGGATCATGCATCACGATTTGATTATAGCCCAAAATATGCATCCATAAAAGACATGAGCTCATGCCCCGTCGTTGCATCAACTAGTTGATCCATTCGGGGTAGAGGGAAACTATCCTTCGGGCATGCTTTGTTGAGATCAGAGTAGTCAGTACACACTCGCCATTTGCCATTTGATTTCTTCACTAGAACCGGGTTGGAGACCCAATTAGGATACATGGATTCACGTATGAAATTATTCTTCATCAACCTGTCCACTTCCTCTTTTAGAGCTTCAGATCTTTCGGGTCCCAGTAACCGCCTTTTCTGCTTCACCGGAGCCATGCTCGGGTCAATATTCAGCTTGTGAACTATTATTTCAAGAGAGATTGCACACATATCTGAATGACTCCAGGCGAAGACATCTAGATTCGCTTTGAGAAAAACAATTAATTCCTTCTACAGCATGTGGTCCAGTTGAGAGCCTATTTTCAGCACCTTATCTGGGTCATCATCGTGAACTTGAACAGAGATAGTAGCTTCAGCTGGTGCTGCCCGTTCTTCCCCTGCACTGGTCTTCCTCAGATCCATATCTTCTTAAGCATCGCTATATTCTCCGGTGCAGGGGCCTCGCCCTAATTGCTATAAGGGGGCTTCGCGAATGTGGAGAGGAGCCTCCACATCCTTTGCACTTTCATGCTTCTTGGCCTCAATCAACTCCGCCATGTAACAGTCCCTTGATTCCTGTAGGTCTCCCTTGATTACCCCCACTCCGTTTGAAGTTGGGAATTTCATTGTCAGACACCATGGAGCGTGCACAATTTCGAAGGCGGCGAGAGCTGGCCTTCCCAAGAATGCAATATATCCTGAGAGCGAATCCACTACCATGAATTGTTGCATCAGTAGAGACCTATTTCTTTCCCTCGACAAGTTCCACGAGGGGATCGATTACGCCAATGGGTTGAGTCGGTATTCCGGTAAAACCGTGTATCTTGTTCTTACTTGCTCTTACATCATCCATTGACAATTTCATTCTGGAGAACGTGTTAATGAAGAGAACATTTACGGATTCCCCACTATCAATCAACACCTTTCTCACTATTGCTGGGCCTAAGCCAATGGTCACTACCATAGGATCGACAGTCGGAGTAAGCATTCTGTCCGAATCCCGATCTCTGAACACTACATCTTCTACTGATGTTTTTGGCATCTTTCGCCGAAGTGAATTGCTGTAAACTTCATACCCTTCTTCTTTCGGAGTATTCTTCAACTCATTCGTATACCTCATAATATCACCCCAAGTTTCTCCAGTAGGATGGGGTCCACCACTGATTGTACTAATGATTGGCTGAGAGCCACTAGATGGAGTCCTTCTGCCTGGTCCTGGCTGGATCTGAGGAGGCTGTTGCCCCTGACTAGGCTCAGCATCTTGCGAATTTCTCATACACTCCTGCAGGCGATTCTTTCTTATCAATTCCTCTATCGGGTTTTTAAGATGTCGGCACTCATTCGTGTCATGACCTGGACGATTATGGAATCGACAGAACCTTCCTGAATTTGCAGCTTCTTCAGAAATTTTTATCGGTTTCGGCTTTGGGTATGCCTCCGTGTCCTTGGTTGCCATAAAGATATGCTCTATCGTATCAGTCAGTGGAGTGTATTCCGAAGATTTTAAGAAGCGTTGCTTTTTAGATTTCTTGTTGTCTTTACCATCATTGCCCCTCTTCAGCCCCCCTGAGCTTCCTTGATTGGGCTTCACAGGAACTTCTTTCTTCTCTGGAAATGCATTACTTTTGGGGTTATCGACGGAGTAAGCAGGATCATCCTCCACACACATAAACTCTTCAGCTTTATCGTAAAACTTCTCTATGGTATTGGGCTTCTACATTTTCAACCATCTTCCAAATTCAGATTTTTTTAATAACGCCCCCTTTAGAGCCATCAGTATCTCATAAGTCCCGACTTCGGCCACAGCGGCATTAAAACGTTTCAGAAAAGCCTTGACTGATTCGCCAGGGGCTTGCTTTAGCTCGTTTAAGGACATGATATCTCAAACTTTGGTTGATTGTAGATGGAACTGATCTTTAAAGAACATTGCTAATGTGGAGAAATCATCAATTGATCTCGGGGGCAAATTAGTAAGCCACAGCGAGGCCACCCCTTCCAAATATACCAGAAAATATAGGCATTTGAGCTCGTCGGTCGCTTGGGCTCCATCCATGTGTTGGTCGTAACGAAAAAGGAACACATTGGGGTCGCCAGTTCCATCGTATGCTTGGATAGTAGGCGGCTTAAACTTCTTCGGGAAAGTGGTCTTCTTAATTCTCTCGGTAAGGGGAGTCTTTGACGATGCGAATTCCCATTCTGCGTCACTGTCATCTTGCTCCTTACTTTCTTTCATAATCTGTCGGACCATCTCTAACAAGCGATCCTTCTCTTGGTGACTGTCTGCGGGGCGGACGCCTTCACCTCGGCCAGAGGTTTACGTTGGCAAACGATCGCGGCTCTGGATCCGAGGCCCTGGTCTTTCCTCATTAGAAAGTGCCCCTTTGGCAGAATTAGTCACTTGGCGAGAAGTAGCCCGTGCGGAATGATTTCGATTAGCAGGCTTGGAATCTTCACAGTTATCCATATTTGGATCAGAGATATCTTGGAAAGATCGTTCATGGTTCGGACTAGAGGAGGAAGAACCGGCATCCTCTTCACGGGGAGCCTTCGAAGTCACCTTTGTCGCAGCAGCTTGAGGAGCAAAGAGCGATTCTAGCTTCGCCATCATAGCTTTGCTTGCTATATCCAATTGTTGCATTAATTCGGCAATGGCTTGGTCAAGCTCGCCACTCGTCACATTTGCACCTTCAGTCGAGGCTCCTCCTATCTCGAATGGTGTAGTCTCTAGCACTTCCTTGTGGTTTCCATCATTAGATCATCTGATTCTAACTCCCTTATTCGTCTTCGGTGGCATGATGTCAGAAAGTCGTTTGAACCATGAAGAGAATTCGTCGCTGAGCCCGACACTTAGATTCGAGGTATCTATATTGAGGATGGGCTTAGAACTTTGATGTTTTCATGGGATACTCGACGGTAGAGAGTAGGTATGGCCCCACGGTGGGCGCCTAATTGTTTATACCAAAAAATGGCCAAACAACCGAGAGAGCTTATTGAAGCTCTTTAGAAGATAAATTGGACCATGATCATGAACATAACCAAAATTGCAGCAAGTATCATAATAGAAAACAACACAAATGTTATAGTGGTTCCACCTTTATAAGAGGTCTACGTCCGCTTTGATAGAAAGTTTTATTATCACTTATTGATTTACAAGATATAATTCGCTCATACAACCAATAAATCACTCTCTCACTTATAATCTTCACTTGAATCCGTAAGAAATGGTAGAGAAATGATATGATCAGCGAGGAATCCACTAGATTTCTTCAACTTCGTAGGTTTAGAAGATGGATCTTCAATTTCACGAACACTTAGATGATTTCCAATAGTGCCATGATCGTAGATTTGATGTATCTTCGTTGGATGATAAGACTTTGGAGTTAGAATTATTTGGAATGGAGGAGAGAGTATTTTGGCAGCACATCGTTGTCTCAGAATTCGATCCCCCTAAATGGTGGAATGCGTCGCCTGTTTATAGGTGGAGAACAAGTGAGGAAATGCTGAAAATACAGGCTGTAGGGGACCAGTCGGTATATGTAGGTAATTACAGGAATGCCACGGGCCAGTTGGAAATAGTTGTCAACAAGTCATGACCGATCGGTATTACGCCACGACCGATCGGTATGTCTTTGTCCCTGACCGGTCGGTGCTTCCTTTTTCTAGCTGTCTCTGTCCCTACTCGATCGGTAGGGTGTATGTAGTGCACTTGTTTGCGCTGATGAGCTACTGACCGGTCGGTATTCATTTGGACTGACCGATCGGTGTGCTTTTCTTCTCCTTTCTGCTTCTTATTTGGGCTGACCGACCGGCTGTTCTCTGCTTATACCGATCGGTGCCTTTTATGTCCATACCGATCTGTATGTATGTTTGTATGGGGTATCTGTACGTCTGACCGGTCGGTGCGTCCATGCTTATACCGACCGGTATCCTTTTTACTTGATACTGTAGCACACTGGTCGGTGTGTCTTCTCGTTCCGACCGACCAGTTTTGTGGTATGTGTTTTGTCCTTTGATCTGATAACTTGGATATACTCCTGGTATCGACCGGTTATGACCAACACTGACCGACCGGTCACTCTCGAATGATTTTGAGTGGATAACACCAATGGCTCATGTTTCATTGGATTCCGACGTCGTATGAGCAAGTTATGGATTTTTAAATGTTAATTACATAATTAAGACAATTAATAACTTAATTAATAAATCCTAATTACCCTAGGTTAATCACCTTCCTCGTTCACGAAGGCTTCAGGCATCGAAGAACCCAATACCTCACAACCCTTAATCCTCCGTCGCACCACCATCAGCACACCGGAAGTTGATCAAACTCCTCCATGACGTCCAGCTATGAGCACCGCACCTCCCACCCTAATCTCATGAAACTCGGTGGCCCTAAAGGCCTAGAAACCGATGTTGATTGGCCGACATTTGAGGGAGAAAATAAAAAAAAACAACTCCATTCTTGATCACCACCGTTCAAGTTCTAGATCTCATTGAGCTCTTGAGTTTTCATGTTAGAGATTTCGTGAATTATTGTTTGGATTAGAGGAAAAATGGAGAGGATGGATTGAACGATAATTTCCATTCGTTCCTGCTGACGGCGTGTTTTTTTTAGAAAATGAAATTAGGTTTCGGAAATTTTCTATTGTTCAATGTTTATATTTAATATTATTTAATTTCAACAAAAGTTGATTTTTCATCCGAACTCCAAATCAAACCCAACGACTATCGCCCCTAGCTAAATACCCCCATTCCGGATACAATGGGATATGTTTCGTAAGCCAATTCGGCCGTTTCAATCATTTTTTATCAAAATTAAAATATAAAATAATATAACTTTCAAAATTAATTTCAACATACATTTCAATTTACCGGTGCCACATACTGACTCCAAAAATTATTAATAATTAAATCAAGCTATGTTTTGACGATACGATCCCATAGGAACTGGTTTCGTTGAATTCCGAGTCCATTTGCAAAATGGCCCTTTTTCCAGTCAATTAAATTTACAACTGAAACTGAAGGGGCCTTTAAATTTGCCACGAACACATATTAAAACAAAAAATTATGAAAATTGAAACCTAACAATACTTTAACATTCTGGATCCAACAAAAGTGGTTTCGTCGAATTCGAAGGTCGTTTGCAAAATTTCTATTTTTAAGGGCTATGTTATGGTTTAAAAATCGAATTTTTAAATTTTGATGTAATTTCTGACAAAATTATCCTAAAAATAATTTTTAAATTGGTCCTGAAATTTGGGGTTGTTACATTGCTTTGCATCAGAGTAACTTCTGCATTCATGCAGCTTTCATTTTCTATAGTATTACCCGCTAACCTCCCTTCTAGTACAGTATTTTTGATCAATTCAAATAACTTAAGGACTCTCTCACTTCATTGGTGTCACCTATGACAATCAGATTAATTTGTCTTGCCATTGAGTATGCATCATACCGCATCAAGCTCTCCTATTGCAATGACTCCTCCAAAGAAGGTACCACCAAAGCATTAATATCCTCTAATTGCATTTCTTCTAGTTCTTTTATAAAGTTCATTTCTTCATTTCATCATTTGTATTTTGAGCTATTTCCCCCACTTCTAATACATCAAAACTATTACTCACTTCTATTGCTTTGTCTTTAACTTTCTCACTGGATTTTCTTTTATCACACACATTTTTTGCATTTCCTATGGTATGGCCTGCTTCCTTTGCTTTATTCCTTTTGTTATTAACCAATTTCCACTTTTGAGTATTGTTTTTTACTACAACATTTGGTTTTAAAATGACCTTCTCTCTCATCTGTGCAGTTCGACCTGTCTGTTCTTTCCCTTTGCTTTAAATCACTTCACTCTCCTTCGTTACAATTGGTTCACAATCACCATGATTTTCACTAAGATGCCCAATTGACTTACAATTAATACAAATATCTGGTTTGCACAAGTACTCTACATATATCGTCTACACACCTCCTTCTGGAGTCTTAACAAAAAATTCATTGACTAATTCTTTGTTTGGTTTAATTTCGATTAAGCATTTCGCAAATTGAATTCTATCTCTACTTTCAGACTTCTCGTCCATAAACAACATCTTTCCTAGCATACAGTTAATCTAGTTTATCCCAAAATTCAACCAAGCAAAAATAGGAATGTTGTAGATTTAACCCAAACCGGTATTGACTTAATGTTGCCTCGAACATTACTTATTGAAGGGTAGTATGGCTTAATTATGAACAACTTGTTATTCATAATTATTGGGTCAGCTTGTTGGATCCTAGACTTGTCTTCCTCACACGAGAACTCAAAGAGAAAAAGAACACCATCGGATCTTACATTAATAGTACCTTTTAGTCTCTATATGGCCAATGACTTGTTGATCACTACAGTGTACGATAGCGGTTTATCTAAGAAGAACACCACTAAGAATTCTTTCCAAACTTTGATTCCTGATTCAATTACCACATCAATGAGCTCGAGTGCTTCAACAACAGTCACTAGGACGATGTGAACAGCTTTGTACTTACCAACGTTCATCGCTTTTCGCTTAAACATGTAAGTCCAAGGATGTTAAACCACCGGATTGCAAGGTAAGGTTTGCATGGGATTTGACATCGGATTAGGTAAGGAAGAGGCATGAGAGGGTTTGGGGGGGCAAGGGCGACGGATTATCGGTAGGACGTACGTTTGTTGGATGGCTCGAGGAGGTATGGGACGGGTTAATGGGAAGGATGGGACAAGGAGATAGATGGGGCCGAGAGCGTCTCCATGTTTTTGATAGTTAGTGCCTTTTTAGTTGACCTTCAAGCTTGTTTTTGAGATATCTAACATGTTAATATAATGTTAATATATCTCTGGTTGTTGAAATTGGATTAAATATCCATTTATAATTTGAGCGGTGAATTTATTATTACTCGTTTAAACAAAATTGATTAGTTTGAAAAAATAATTAGAATTGAAATAGATATGGTTAAATTCATAAATTAGTAGTAGATTTAAATTGATTGTTGTTGACTGAAAATCCCACATGGGTCTCGAGATGATATTTGATTTGCACATCTCCCTTGTATGTAGTTTGTCTGTAGAATCGGTAGATCGGCAAACTGAAATAAGCGTCAATTATTTGATTAAAGCTTATATGGAAATAGGTGCACACTAGATGTCGTTTTGGATGTTGATAGTTGTTTTGTAACAATTTTTGGATGTGTGAAATTCACATAAGTACAATTATATAATGTTTGGTTGAATTTTATTCCATCCCAGAATAAAAATGAATATTTTAATAATATAATATTCAGTGACAAACCGAATTTTGATTTCGATGTTCAATTTTGGATGGATGCATTTATATTAAAATATCGATGAATATCCATAATGGTAACAAATGATTTTAAAGTATTTTCAGTATACTTATGGCTTGTCGAAATTTTAATTTAAAATGAATAGTAACTTTTCAAAGCGAAGTTCGGTTAAGATATGTAGCGAACGTTTTAAAAGTAGTTTTATTACAAAAGCTCTTCGTTTATTTGTATTATGACTATAAGCAAATTTTGGAGCGTAAAATGACAACATTCAAAAAAAAATTACTATTTTATTCTTTAAAATAATAGAAAAGTAGACCAAACAGTGAAATATTTGATTTTGAAGACAAACGACCGAAACGAGTTTTCAAAGGTAACTATATATTTTATATAATTAATAAAGAAAGTTTAGAAGGATTTTCAATTTATTTATAAATTATAAATCGATTCGGGCTTCAATAGAACGAGTCGCGTAACGATAGTTCGCGAACGTCAACCCGTAACTTCGAATGGACGTAATGGGAGATCCGACTGTCGGATTCTCCTAAAACCTTGGGTCTATATTGAAAAGATCTTTCAAATGAATTTAAGCAGTTTAAATTTGAACAGCTAGATTTTAAAATATCCAAATCAGTTTTTGGAAAAGGTCGCTATGGATGCAGTTCGGTAGCCAATATTGAAAACCGACTGTAACGACCTAAATAAAAATTATTAAAAATATAAATAAAATATGATAAATCATAATAAATGATTTGTAAAGGGTTTGGATAAAATATTCCAAGTTCTAAAAGATAAATGATATTTTTATCAGAAAGAATTGTTTGAAAACTAGAAGTAAGAATCCAATGTTTCAAATATAACGAATTGGATTTAAAAGGGGTTTCAATATAACCAAAATTTTCCAACATACAATTTGGAAAGGATTTGAATAGAAATAATCTTCAAAAATTTCGGTATGGGATTCCATGATTATACGAAAATCATTGAAGAATTTGGGAAATATTGATTTCATTATTCCAATACGATATCTGTTGGTTTTAGAATTTGGTATTGAATGTAAATCGACGTGATTTCCATTTAAGATCTCCTATTTAATATCAAACTGGATTTTGGGATAGTTGTGAATAATGACTTTAATAACGCCGTTCTTAAACCCTATTGAAATGTAAGTTATGGAAAAAAAATCTTTTAATTGAGATTTAATGGAATCCACCAATTTAACAAATTAAATAGGAATTAAATGAAAGTTTATTTGGGTTTGTTGTGAATGGTATCTTAAATAATACTTTTCTTGAACCCAAGATTGTAAAAGAATAATTCTATTAAATAAGATTTAATGAAGTTTCTAGTTTATTTAATTAAATTAGAATTGAATGGAATTCGATTAATAAAAATCGAAATGAGCTTAAGTAAAAGAAGGCCTTTACTATTTGTGGAATTTAAAAGGCTTCACCGCTATTCCACTTATAATATTAGTTTGACACGAAAATTTATATCAATTATAAATTGTTCAGATTTCTGTGAAAATCCCACAAAATTGAAGACTATTTTGGGGTTTACTGTGAATGGTGTTTTCAAACGACATTTGTTTTTTAACCTAAGTAAAGATAGGATTAATTTCCAAAAAGTTGGATAATCATTGAGTTATGATTTTTGAGTTGAAAAGATATTGTAAAATCTTTTGAAATGATTTTCGAGGAATGGATTAAACAATAAGTTTAAAAGAACTTATCCTTGATATAATTAATGGGAACCTTTCCCAATGGTAATGAATATTTGAATAAAAGAATATTTTGGATTGGCATGACATGAGTGCTATCTTTGTGTACTTATCACATGATTATAAATATATGTTAGTTATTCGAAAAGACCGTGTTCAACCCATTTTGAATAACTGTTACGACGATTAAAAGTCAAAGATATGAAGACGGTGGTTGAAGGCTGGAGATCTTCACATCGTTGGGATGATTACTGATGTCTCGATGTGGGGTGTACACCCAAGACGGGGCAATAAGTGGTGGTTGTCCATACATACTTGGAGATTGACCGGATATCCAAGGGCCTCGCTCCTGTATTGAACCTATGGGACGAGGAATAAGGTGTCGCCGTTTCGTTCAGACCAAGAACGGACTAGCAAATGGATTGTATGTCTGACATCATATTGTGTGTTGTAGTTGTTGATTTCCACTAAATGTATATATTGTTGTATATATAACGTTGTTGTATATAACAATTATATGATTTTTGTTTGATGATAACAAACAAACATATATTATTTTAAATGTGCTTGTTATTGTACTATTACACCACGTCACAGACAGGAATATAATATTTATATTTAAATAGAATATGACTGTACATGAATTCAAATATTCAAACAGTATTTTATTTAAATATAATATTTTATTTTAACATTCAAAAAAGTACAAATTTATAACTCCATTATTTGTACAAATTCACTGAAATACAGTACATTCACACTCAATTTCATATACACAATACTCCTCACTACAGATACGCTCAATCACTCAGTTATACTTCACTCATGTTGTACATTCACTCATTCACTGATATTGTCTTGTCTTCTGTCTTCACGGCTTTCAGTCAGTCCAGTAATTCACACTTGTCACAGCAAAAAAACACACACAGTAATCAGAACAGAAATATTTTAAATTCTAGCAGATACAATTTTATTTTAAAATTTATTTTCCTTAGAATTTTTTGGTGTGTTTCTCATCATTTTTCATGACTTGATCCGATATGTGTATATAATCGCTCACATATATATACTGCATACACACGATACATGTATACACATACATGTGTATGTATATACACATATCTCTCTGCAGAGGCAATCTAGTCAGATTTTTTACAGGGACAGGACAACTCTTCTGAATGGCTGAATATACATGCATGTATATATATACACGCGTGTATATATATACACGCGTGTATATATATACAAGCGTGCACTGCCTTGCCAATCTAAGTACAACTGAGGAGCAGCCACATGGACCAACTCGACTTAGTGCGCATATATGCTCAACATGCAAGTAGTAAATATGGTCGAGCACACATGACAGTGGGTTCGGACAAGAGTGCATTAAACAAGTGGCAAAATACAAACTCCAAGTGACGCAAGCCATGCACAAGTGTGTACACAATCCATACATGCAAGCCATGTACAAGCTCAAACTCAAGTATATGTACAGAGTAAGCAGAAGTACATGAATGTATGGTTTCCAGCATCAATGAGACATATTGGAAAAGCAAGACATAGTTCAACATAGTGATGTATATAAAAAAGCAAAGTAATGACAAGCGAACAATGAAACATGTATGGTGAGACAACATGCAGATGAATGCACATAAGTCAATACAGCAGGTAGGGGTATACACACAAATGCATGTATACAGAAGTATGAGTACAAAATAAGGCTATAGCAGTTCAATGCATGTAGGTGACACAAGTGATACAACTACAATTGCAATACAGTCCACACATGCATATTGGTGTGGAAAACCAGGAAGAGCAGCATGTAAACTGCAATCATGGGACAGTGCAAGTAGACATTCATTATGGAATTCATCATGTGCAACAGCCTTAAAGAGCAGTGAACACAACAACAAGCTAATATGGTCGACATCACAACATAGCAGTTTACAAATAAGGTGCACTGGTGTACATGGGTTCAAGTAAACAAATATATGTGCAAGTGACTTTCAGAAATGGCCTAGCAAGTATGAACAAGTGTACACACAAGCCAAAGTTGTGATGGAGCTACATACATATGAATACATACAGTACATGGCAAGACAAATACACATGACACACAAATGATGTTTCAACAGTATGATGATAAAGGCATTTCCAAAAAAAAGGAGGGCAATCATGGTTAATAGAGGATGATAAAAACAAGCCCAGAATTAATGCAAAAGAATATTGTAAAGCAGTAGTTAAGGTATGCAAACAAGTGACAGCAATGTTTGGCAAGTTTTAAAATGGTTCCAGAAATTAAAGTAATTATATTTTCCATGAAAACAGAATTGAGCATTCCTTTTTTTAAGGCAAGAAATCACATGTATGACAAAGTACGATTCTAGAATTCTATTTTGAGATTAAATTCATTTCGACAATTTCCTGATTTCATCCACAATTTCTATCTCTATTAAAACCGGAAAGAAAAAGAGCAAATCACGCAAGTGATAATTTTTCATGGGACCATAATTTCTTTTAATTTTTTTTCCAGTTTTGCATCTCGGCAGAATCAATTCAAGGCAACAAAAGAAATTGGAACAATCACAGTGAATAGTTTTGGCAAGGAGTTAATTCAATCATTCCAGAATTGATTCAAGAATCACGCAAGGGGCAAATTAGAAATTCATTGAAGTTCAGAATAAAATCCAGGTTCATCGAGCAAATTCAACCATGCAAGAAAAAGGAGGAAATTCACAAAAACCAGGCCAAGTCATATTCGAAATCAAAGAGTGGTTAAAGGATTTTAGAATCCTATAAATACACCAATACATCACAGGCCTTAAGTATCGAAAATCCATGTATCAACAGTTCAAAAGCAAATGGAAAATCAATTCAAAGAAGAACTCATTATTTTCGATCTAGAATCCCAAATCTATGACAAACTAGAATAACGATAGCCGAAGACACGCAATAGAGTACAATTTCCAGAGCTCACGAAGTCGAGATTTGGGTCAAAAGAAAAACCCTAGAATCGCCATCGCTATTTCTAATTTCCGGAAAGAAGAGTTAACTAGCCGAACAAATGAAGAGGGTTGAGGCCAACAAATGTGGCCGACCAAGCTAAAAGGGATTAGGGATATTCTTTTAGACCTTGGGTTTTCAAATTATTTTTGTTTTTAAAGAGTTTTTATTTTCTTTTGTAATTATCCAATCAGTTTCCAGAGTCTGTAAAATCTAGGTGGTTTTCTAGATTCGTTTGTACAACTAGATAGTTTCTAGAGTCTGTAAAATCTAGCTGGTTTCCTAGTTTCATCTGTAAAACTAGGCAGTTTACTAGAGTCTGTAAAACGAGGGGAAAATCTGACCTAGGGGATTTAGGTCAGTCTTGGGTTTTTGAGCGTAGGATTAGAATTGAAGCGAGGGGTTCACGAGTTTACATGGTCTTGTAAGCGAGATCTATCCTATTACCTAGTAGAAACCTTAGGAATGCAGCAGTAGGCAGGGTTTTGCCAAAGCTGGGTATATCTTGTGTCATTTACTTTATGCATTTCTATTTCTGCTATACTATATGATCTGTGAATATTTTTAAAATATCCCGTAAGATTTGAACTCAGCGATAATTTGCAATAAATCCTATTCACCCCCTCTAGGGTTAATTAGATCATACAAGTGGTATCAGAGCAAGTATTTTATTAACTCTAGAGTTATGGGTCATCCTAGTTGTCGGTCTAGTGAGAGTCAGTCCAGGCCATATCCAACTATTTTTAATGGAACGGATTTTTTAAACTGGAAATCCAAAATGGAATTTTATTTAAAATCTGTTGATATTAAATGTTGGAATGTCGTTATCAATGGATATGATAGGGTAGATATAGCTTTTAATTCTCGTGCTACACATATTTTATATTCCTATCTTGATGATGATCAATACTGCATTATCTCTCATTGTTTGACTGCGTAGGAAATCTGGAGTACTCTCAATACATTGTATGGACAAAAAGATGATAACTGCTCAAAACCCCAGAAGATCAACTCAGATTTAGAAGTATGCTTAATAGGATTTACTAATGAAGAATCAAATGATGATAGCGATGGAGATTCAACAGACAGTGAAATAAGAAATTTTTCATATGAAGATTTGGTTCATTTTTGTGTTGATTTAACCAAAACTGTTGATAATTTCCAACGAAAAAATAAACTTCTAAAATCTGAAAATTCCGATTTGACTCACAAAAATAATTTGTTGAAATTAAAACTTGATAATTCAAATTGCAAAAATTGTATAAATTTGAAAACTGATTTAGCTCATCTCAATAAAAATCTTCTAAAATTTGAGAAATGAAATTATATGTTTAAAACAACATGAGGATGAGCTAATTCATAAGAATGATGTCTTGCAAAAGGAGTTGGTTAAGATTAATTTCAAACATAAAATTTTTGAACAAGAAAGTTTGCTGAGAACCGAATCAATTTTAAATGAGCTTGAAAGGGAAATTGAGAAATTCAATGATTTTGAAAAATCTGAGTCTGAAAAGCAAATTAAATTTGAATATGAGATTGCTGATTCCCAATCCAAAATTAAATTGCTTAAAAATGAAAATTTGGTTTTGAAATCTCATTTTGAAAAGAGTAAGATCACTAAAAATCGTTGTTCTGATTTAATGAAAGAAAATGGTGATCTTAAATCTAAGATTCAACAACTTGAAACAACATTAGCTAAATTTTTCAACGGTGAAAAATCTTTGGATATGTTGTTGAAAAACCAATTTTCTTCAGGAAATAGACTTGGTCTTGGCTTTGGGAAAATCAACAGGTTTGAAAACCTGAATTCAAATGGTTTTAAAAGTCCTTCAAACTGTTTTGGAAAAGATCGTTTTGAAAATTTAAACTCTGAAAATTTCAAAGGAATTTTGAATCAAAATCAAAGTGGAAATTTGTTCTGTAACAATCCATCTAAACAAACTTAGATCCCAAAAGGAAATAAAATGAATTCGAGTAAGATCAAACAGATTTGGATTCCTAAGTGTAAAAAGGTAAATTCAGATGGATTGTTGTATAAACAGGTTTGGGTACCGAAAGTCCGACATACAACTATGAGTGGTAAAACAACCTTTGTTAGACCACTCGATCCTATCAACAGTTAGGTACTAGAGGAGGTTGAGGAATTGCTTTGCTAAAAAAAGGATTGAATTCAAGTTGTTCCATATTTCTGTTTCATTCAGAGTTCCTTAGCCAAGCTTGATGAGTTGGAGATCCATAACATTCACTGTAAATCTAGTATGATCTCAATCCGGTATGATCTCTGAACTTATCTCTGTTAATATTCTCTGCATTTAATCTTCTTTGGTTATTTCTCCTTCTGCCCCCTTCTATTTTTTTTCTTTTGTTTATTCTGCTTTGATTTGTCACTGCCATATTTTTGTGTCTTCTTGGGCTTTCTTAACTTTCAACTGCAGTATTCATGATCTTCTAGAAATTCGCTTTATTTGAATAAAACTATGATGTTTTAATCATTTCCAGATCTTGAATTCAAATCCGTAATTATCTGTAATTATTTTGAAGTTTATTTTCTTATTCATGAATTCCAAAAGTGTTGAAGCATTCTTGTTATAACTTGAACACAGTTATTTTTTAATTCTAAATTTTTGAAGATCTAAAAAATTGATGAAATTTCACACAACTCTTCTGTTTTGAGTTTCTTCTAATTCATTTTGGAAAAGCTTAAAATATTATACTCATTACAGCACGCTTCTATTTATCGGTCGTGATATTTCATTGATTTTCGGATTGGCTTGAATATTTCTGAATTGGTATCATTTGATTTGAACCACCGTGTTACATCTTGAAATTCATCTTTATTCATGATTATTTGATTTGGACATTTGTTTGTTTGAAATCATTTGAAATTTCTGATATTTTGAATCTCACACATCTCTCAGATTTGAAATTATTAATCTTGTGTGATTGATTCATTGTATCTCAAAAGTTACTTTTCTTTAAGTGATTTTGAATAAACTGTATTCTGGATCATGAATAATCTTTTATGACCGCCAGAAATATTTCTGAATCTTTCCCTGGACAAGTCTACTTTGAAATTGTTTGTTGTACTTCTCCGATGAAAGAAAACTTCTTAAAAATGTTTTGAGAATTGCTTGTTTGGTAAATGTTGATTGCTGCTCTAATAGATGAAATTTGTGTGCTTAATATGCTTGATTTGTTAACTCTTGTCTACTTAGGATTAGTGATTAGTCTTTGCAGTCTGAGATACTCTTGATAGCCACCAGTATGATGTTAAAATTCTCGTTAATAGAGACAACAATTGGTATCAGTTTATAAGTGCTAATGTTTTCATCGCTGTATATATTTTTATCCCTCTCGTAATTAATTTTCAATTTTAAAATTATTTATTGATTATTCATTTAGAAATTGAAATCGATAGCCAAATTGAACTGTAGTTAAATTCATCAAATTTATTAACAGATTTTTAAATTGTGATAAGTTATGACCGCATATTTTACAACAAGAGGAGATTTTATTTTCATGATGATTGAACAGTTATTATAATATCTTTAAATTGGCGCTTATTTCATGAACATCTTCTTTGCTTATCATCCTTCTGTCATCCATCATGATTTTATATTAATGTGGAGAGTTTAATATTTTTTTAAATCATCTTGAATAAACAATGGAAATATTTGTGATGGAATTGTGGTCATATTATTTTTTAGAATTAGTGATGATTGAAATTTTTTCGAGAATCCCGGTACAATTGAGCATATTTCATAATATGATTAATTTAGAAATTTATTTCACAAATAATTTCGGTACCTACCACATTTCTATCATCTATATTGGTTTTATATACTGAGGAGTTTTTTCATTTGGAACTGAAAATAATAAATATATAACATACCTAAGTATATCTCTAACCTCATTTAAAAATCCAAGCTCTAGTCATGCATAGTTATGGTATTACTTATATTTAAGTGGCGAATGACCTCATTTAAAAATCCAAGATCTGGTTATGCCTGGTCAGTGTGATCTTAAATAAAAAGGAAAGGAAATAATCTGCTATAAATATTTTTTTTTTATGAAATTCTGCTTGGTGTATAAAAACCTTCCTATCAATCTACTTTCTAACTTGTGAAATGTGTTAATATTTTATGATGTATTATGATTTGTTGATTGATAGCTACTGGGATTTGAGATTACCTGATTGCGTCACTTAAGTTGAATTTATAACAGTTGTCCAAACCCATCACAGTTTTGTGCTCATCTTTTTATAAAAACTCTTTTGAAAATAATTTGAAATCATTGTTTAAAACTCTCTCCATTAATACAAATTTCATCATAAATCTATCGTTCCCAAATGTGAAATTTGCCACTAATTCTTGGAATATTATGATTTTTGTTTGATGTGTTGAGATTTATAGTGAACATTCTCTCTCTTAAGTTGAATATTATATTTCCAGTCATATTTTCATCGCTATTTTAACTTCTGTATCCTTTTGATGATAACAAAAGAGGGAGAATCATTGAGATTTTGATTTATAAGTGAATATTTTATTAATATTTTTACTATTGGAGAATTATTCAATTTATTCAATTCACTAATGCACATATCTAGGGGGAGTTTTGTTGTAGGGGGAGCATACATTTTGGGGGAGTTCCACAATTCACGATCAAACACATTTCTTTTATTTGTTTGTCATCATCAAAAGGGGGGAGATTGTTGTATATAACGTTGTTGTGTATAACAATTATATGATTTTTGTTTGATGATAACAAACAAACATATATTATTTTAAATGTGTTTGTTATTGTACTTTTACACCACGTCACAGATAGGAATATAATATTTATATTTAAATAGAATACGACTGTACACGAATTCAAATATTCAAATAGTATTTTATTTAAATATATTATTTTATTTCAACATTCAAAACAGTACAAATTTATAACTCCACTATTTGTACAAATTCACTGAAATATAGTTCGTTCACACTCAATTTCATATACATAATACTCCTCACTACAGATACGCTCAATCACTCAGTTATATTTCACTCATGTTGTACATTCACTCATTCACTGATATTGTCTAGTCTTTTGTCTTCACAGCTTTCAGTCAGTCCAGTCATTCACACCTCTAACAGTAGAAACACACACAGAGTAATCTGGAACAGAAATATTTCCAATCCTAGCATATATAATTTTATTTTAAAATTTATTTGCCTTAGAATTTTTTGGTGTGTTTCTCATCATTTTTCATGACTTGATCTGATATGTGTATATAATCACTCATATATATATACTGCATACACACGATACATGTATATGTATATACACATATCTCTGTGCAGAGGCAATCTAGTCAGATTTTTTACAGGGACAGGAAAACTCTTCTGAATGGCTGCATATACACACGTGTATATATATACACACGTGCACTGCCTCGCCAATCTAAGTGCAACTGAGGAGCAACCACGTGGACCAACTCGACTCAGTGCACATATATGATCAACATGAGTGAAATATAACCGAGTGATTGAGCGTATCTGTAGTGAGGAGTATTGTGCATATGAAATTGAGTGTGAATGAACTGTATTTCAATGAATTTGTACAAATAGTAGAGTTATAAATTTGTACTGTTTGGACGTTGAAATAAAATATTATATTTAAATAAAATACTGTTTGAATATTTGAATTCGTGTACAGTCGTATTCTCTTTAAATATAAATATTATATCGTGTCTGTGATGTGGTGTAACAGTACAATAACAAACACATTTAAAATAATATATGTTTGTTTGTTATCATCAAACAAAAATCGTATAATTGTTATATACAACAACGTTGTATAAAATAATCTCCCCATTTTGATAATGACAAACAAATAAAAGATTTTGTATATGTTAAATGTGTTTGATCGTGAATTGTGGAACTCCCCCTAAATGTATACTCCCCCTGCAACAAAACTCCCCCTAGATACGTGCATGAGTGAATGAATAAATCGAATGATTCTCCAATAGTAAAAATATCAGTCAGTCCAGTCATTCACACCTGTCATAGCAGAAACACACACACAGTAATATGGAACATAAATATTTTAAATTCTAGCAGATACAGCTTTATTTTAAAATTTATTTGCCTTAGAATTTTTTGTGTGTTTCTCATCATTTTTCATGACTTGACCTAATATGTGTATATAATCGCTCACACACACACATATATATATATATATACTGCATAAACACGATACATGTATACACATACATGTGTATGTATTTACACATATCTCTGTGTAGAGGCAATCTAGTCGGATTTTTTATAGGGACAGGATAACTCTTCTGAATGGTTGCATATACACACGTGTATATATATACATGCGTGCACTGCCTCATCAATCTAAGTGCTACTAAGGAGCAGCCACGTGGACCAACTCGACTCAGTGCACATATATGATCAACATGCAAGTAGTAAATATGGTCGAGCACACATGACAGTGGGTTCAGACAAGAGCGCACTAAACAAGTGGCAGAATACAAAATCCAAGTGACACAAGCCATGCATCAGTGTATACGCAACCTAAATACATGCAAGCCATGTACAAGTTCAAACTTATGTATATGGACAGAGTAAGTACAAATACATGAATGTATGGTTTCCAGCATCATTGAGACATAGTGGAATAGCAAGACATAGTTCAGCATAGTGATGTCTACAAGGAGCAAAGCAATGACAAGTGAACAGTGAAACATGTATGATGAGACAACATGCAGATGAATGCACACAAGTCAATACAGCAGGCAGGGGTATACACACAAATGCATGTATACGCAAGTGTGTACAAAACAAGGCTACAGCAGTTCAATGCATAAAGGTGACACAAGTGATACAACTATAATTGCAAATACAGTCCACACATGAAAATTGGTGTGGCAAAACAGGAAGAGTAGCATGTAAACTGCAATCATAGGGCAGTGCGAGTAGACATTCATTATGGAATTTAGCATGTGCAACAACCTTAAAGAAAAGTAAACACAACAACAAGCTAATATGGTCGAGCATCACAACATAGCAATTTACAAATAAGGTGCACTGTTGTACATGGGTTCAAGTAAACAAATATATGTGAAAGTGACTTTAAGAAATGGCCCAGCAAGTATGAACAAGTGTCTATACAAGCAAAAGTTTTGATGGAGCTGCATACATATGAATACATACAGTACATGGCAAGGCAAGTACACATGACAGTGCACACATGCACAAATGATGTTTCAACAGTATGATGATAAAGGCATTTCCAGCAAAAAGGGGGGCAAGCAAGGTTAACAAAGGATGATAAAAACAAGCCCAGAATTAATGCACAAGAATGTTGTAAAGCTGCAGTTAAGGTATGCAAACAAGTGACAGCAATGTTTGGCAAGTTTTAAAATAGTTCCAGAAATTAAAGTAATTATATTTGGCATGAAAACAGAATTGAGCATTCCTTTTTTTAAGGCAAGAAATCACATGTATGACAAAGTGCGATTCCAGAATTCTATTTTGTGATTAAATTCATTTTGATAATTTCCTGATTTCATCCACAGTTTCAATCTCTGTCAAAACCAGAAAGATAAAGAGCAAATCACGCAAGTGATAATTTCTCATGGGACCACAATTTCTTTTAAAATTGTTTCCAGGATTGCATCTCAGCAAAATCAATTCAAGGCAACAAAAGAAACTGGAACAATGACAGTGAATAGTTTAGGCAAGGAGTTAATTCAATCATTCCAGAATTGATTCAAGAATCACGCAAGGGGAAAATTAGAGATTCATTGAAGTCCAGAATAAAATCCAGGTTCATTGAGAAAATTCAATCACACAAGAAAAAAAAGGAAATTCACAAAAACCAGGCCAAGTCATATTCGAAATCAGAGAGTTGTTACGGGATTTTAAAATCCTATAAATACACCAGTACATCACAAGCCTTAAGTACTGAAAAACCAAGTATCAACAGTTCAAATGAAAATCAGAAAATCAATTCAAAGAAGAAGTCACTAATTTCGATCGAGAATCCCAAATTTCTGACAAACTAGAACAACGACAGCCGTATACACACAATAGAGTACAATTTCCAGAGCTCACAAAGTCGAGATTTGGGTCAAAGGAAAAACCCTAGAATCACCATCGCCATTTCTAATTTCCAGAATGAAGAGTTAATGGGCCGAACAAATGAAGAGAGTTAAGGCTAATAAATGTGGCCGGCCAAGCTAAAACGAATTAGGGACATATTCTTTTATATCTAGGGTTTTCAAATTGTTTTTGTTTTTAAAGAGTTTTTATTTTCTTTTGTAATCATCCAATCAATTTCTAGAGTCTGTAAAATCTAGGTGGTTTTCTAGTTTCGTCTCTAAAACTAGACAGTTTCTGGAGTCTGTAAAATCTACGTGGTTTCCTAGTTTCGTCTGTAAAACTAGGCAGTTTACTAGAGTCTGTAAAACTAGGGGAAAATGTAACGCCCCGCCTCTATACCGTCCATAGTCATGTTCATTTCGTGTGAAATGTCGTCGGCCACAGCGGAGAATAAGGTTGGTTGGGGGCGAAAGTTAATATATTTACTCTTGCTTAGAAAGTAACGTCGAATGGCACAGCCATACCAAAAATTTTCGACATGACCATTCCAGGCGAAGGGCATCTACACAATGGCATAATAGCCTCGGAACAGATACAGAATAGTATAACACCGACAGTCACAGATATTCACATCACAGGCATATATACTGATATGAATATAACACAATAAGTGTTTACATCAATTAGAGGTCATACCCGACACTCTAACACCAAAATCATAGATACATGTACCAAATCCCATACTAATAATGATACATGACATAGTGGTAGTCAACTACATATAATCCAAAAAGACTGCAACTATAAAGCAGTCAAGCCAAAAGTCATCATAATGTCCTAGTAGGAATGTCACCTAAGCACTTGTAACACTTGGGTCTGACCCGAGTATTATTTAAGAAAATAAACAATAAACGGATCAGTCAAACCATTCTCATTCATACATGAGGCAATATTAAGAAACATAACATAAATGGCATGATAGGAATAAGCATGGATAATTCATAAATACGATGCAATTCATGATGTTAACACACACACACACACACACACACACACACACACATATATATATATATATATATATATATATATATATATATATATATATATAAAGTCTCCATAAATCTCGTGACAAGAGAAGAGCATAAAACAACAAGAATTGACAAATAAATGCCAAACATAAATCAATTTGACGCGTATCGCACCAAAGTCATCAAGAATCCAGAAATCACTCGAAATCCAGAAAACATCATCAAAAGGCAGGCTTGTTCACAGATGAGATACGATCTCTGGGTAGTGAACCCATTTGTTTGAGCCGAAGCTCCCCACGAAGCCGGGTCGTGACCCCGATAGAGGAAAACATCATAAATCATAGAGAATCATAGAAAGCTGGACCGAAGTCCCAAAGATGAAGACCATGTTCAATCGAACGAGTCCAAAATTAACCGTCAAAGCAAACACAAGGGGTCATAGTCCTTGTTTTTACTAAGGCGTTTAATTAGATTCCTCATCCGATCGAGAAAAAGGTTTATAAAAATATGTACTGGTAGATTGGAAGCGATTTATAAAACAATTTCGTAAAATAGCTTCATATAATGAAGTAAGATTTGTAAACCATTTTGGTAAACGAATTTGGTATCTACTAACAATATAAAACCTTTTTACATAGTTTCGAAGCAGCAAATCTCGTATAATATCGATCGAAATAACGATCGAACTAAGAATCCACGTTTTAATAACGTATTTTAAATCTCGTAAATATCGATTATAAAATCCATTCACAATGAATAAATCGATAATCCATAAAAATTGAACTACAAAAATCTGTGCTGCAGGGAAAATGAAAAGTCACAAAAAGGTCTAAATGGGCCGAAACTCGGCCGGGAATGAGCTCAAATGGGGGTAAACTGTGGACCATGGTTCCCTCTGGTCCACAGCAGAAAAACAGGATTCAGACGTCTGAATTAAAAATTCAGACGTCTGACTTTGTAATTTTGCAAAACTGAAAGGTTTTATTTCATTTTGGTGCCAATTCAGACGTCTGAATTATTTTGATCAGACGTCTGAATTTCAATTCAGACATCTGAAATAAATAATTTAGACTTTTGAATTTCCTATCTCTTTTCCATAATTATTTGAAGCAGGTCAGACGTCTGAGCTAAAATATTCATACGTCTGAATCTGCTTCTGAGCATCAATTTTCCTAGAAAACACGTTTAAAACAATATCGACAAACATCCAATGGCTTGTGATGATTCCGATGCAATAATGAAGTATCCAAGGCTTGCCAAAACAACTCATAACCCCCAAAATTCACATGCACACCAAGAATTCCAGTGGAAATCATTGAAAATGAAACCATGCTTCATAAATTTGAAATATCAACACATAAATCAATCAACACAACCAAATACACAATTTATAAGCAACATATACGTGCCAAGAGCACACTAGACAAGCATGAATGCTTGAGGCATAGATGTGAGTTCATAGGAACTCACCTTTGATTGTTGAATGCAAGGAGATGAATCAAAACAAAGCCAAATCAACCTCTCTTCGCATGAAGCTTACAAATCCTCAACCTAAGCAACTAGATATACCAATCCCAATAGTTAGGTTTAGAAAAATCCCCAAAAATTGAAGAGGAAGCCAGTAAAGGAAGATGGAGATGATCTTACCTAGATTTCTCCTTGAATTAGCTAAACTAACATGAGATTTCCTAAGATTGGAGCTTAGGAATATTAATTTCCTCTTCCCTTAGGTTTAGGAATTTACTTAAGAAAATGAATGAAGAGTTAAATGATAAGGAGAGGTAGGTGGAGAGGTAATGTAGTGGCTTTCATTTGGTTAGGGGCTAGCTTAACCCAAACCAAGTCCACTAAAAGGTTCCAATTTTCCACTTACTCCAAACATATCAATGTTTATAGTCAAAAAGGTCGCGAACGACATTTTGAACTCAATGGAATTGGTTTCAAGTCCAAATTCAATCATTTACAAAAATTCGCCTTTTTGGGCACAAAACTAATATATCGCTTCGATATTTAAACATTCGTTTAAATAATTTTGTAGTGAATTTTACGGGTTGTTACAGACTTTCCTCCTTAAAGAAATTGCGTCCTCGCAATTATTCAAAATAAACTACTAGTGTAACAACCATAAAACTTTCAAATTCCCAATAAGAATAAAAAGAAAATTCACCTTATGCGAATAGGTCCGGATGAGAACGCTCGATGGACTCCTTAGTTTCCCACGTGCAATCCTTCGGATTAGCAGACCATTGGAATTTAACAAGTGGAACTTCTTTATTACGGAGGCGCTTTACTTCCGTGGCTACAATTCGAAGGGGTTGTTGCTCGTAGGTAAGATTCGGTGAAATTTCTATTTCTTCAAGAACATGAGGCTCGATAGCGATATGAGATTTCCCTAATTTCCTCCGTAGTTGAGAAACATGGAACACATTATGAATGGAAGAAAAGTGATCCGGTAGTTTCACTCGATATGAAACAACCCCAACGCACTCGGTGATGGGAAAAGGACCAATAAATCTTGGTGCTAATTTTCCCGATTTGCTAAATCGCATAACACCCTTCATGGGTTACACGAATAAAAACCAAGTCCCTCACGGAAAATTCTAACTTTCTTTTTTTGCTATCTGCATAGGACTTTTGCCGACTTTGAGCTTCTTTCATGCGGCGACGAATAAGCTCAATTTTCTCCGTGGCATCTTGAACAATATCGGGGCCTGTAATTAATTTCTCTTCAGTTTCGAGCCAACAAGAAGGAGATCGGCATGGCCTTCCGTAAAGGGCTTCAAAAGGCGCCATGCCAATACTCGATTGATAACTATTATTGTATGAGAATTCCACAAGGGGAATGTGGTCCTCCCAACTTCCTCCAAATTAAAGTATGCAAGCGCGGAGGAGATCCTCAAGAATTTGATTTACCCGCTCCATTTGCCTATGGGTTTGCGGATGATAAGCGGTACTAAGATCAAGCCATGTTTCCAAAGATCCTTGGAGACTCTTCCAAAATCCGCTAGTAAACAACGGATCATGATCACTTACAATTGAAAGAGGGGTTCCATGTAGCCGAACGATCTCTTTAACATAAAGCTTAGCTAGAAGCGGAGCGGTGCGATTAGATCGAACGGGTAAAAAGTGTGCGTATTTGGTCAGACGATCCACATTTACCCATATACTATCATGGCCTTGACGAGAACGGGGTAATCCGTCCATAAAATCCATGGAAACATTTTCCCACTTCCATAAGGGAATTTCTAATGGTCGCAACAACCCACCGGGCCTTTGATGTTCGGCTTTCACAAGTTGGCAAGTCGTGCAACAACTAATAAAGTTAGCAACATCTCGTTTCATGCCCTCCCAATAATAGAGTCGCTTCATGTCCGTATACATTTTGCTACTCCCGGGATGGATAGAGAATTTAGAATGATGAGAATCCTCCAAAACGGTCTTGCACAAATCATCTTGATTTGGAACGATAAGTCGTCTGAATTTTCGAACGGCTCCTCTTGAATCAAGACTATAGTCACCATTTTCTTCAACACCAGATTTATTTCTAAGATTATGATTGATACGAGCCAATTAGGGATCTTGCATTTGTGCTTCATAGATACGGTCAAAAAGGGATGGATGAGCCATGAGGTTACATATTATTGGAGTGGAAACCGGGTTGGAGTGACGACTCCAAATCTCACATGAAGAAAATAATTCAAGATCCTTCCACTCCGATAACATCATAGAAAAGACCGCATGTTACTTCCGACTAAGTGCGTCGATGACGCGATTTCCTTTACCGAGCGTGTAAAGAATATCCATATCATAAGAAGCAAGAAACTCCATCCATCGTTGCTGTCGCAAATTGAGTTCCTTTTGAGAAAATAAATATTTGAGCGACTTATGATCCATTTAAAGCACAAATTTATCCCCTAAAAGATAATGGCGCCAAATTCGGAGAGCGAAAACAACCACGGCGAGCTCTAAATCATGAGTTGCATATCGAGTCTCGGCCTGTTTTAATTGCCTAGATGCATAGGCAATGACACATTCTCATTGCATGAGAACGGCCCCTAATCCAATGAGGCTAGCATCGGTATAAACAACAAGATCTTGATTCCCCTCGGGGATAACAAGAATGAGAGCATTAGAAAGAAGTTCTTTGAGCTTTTGGAATGCGGCTTCACACTTGTCCGACCAAGTGTATTTTACTTCCTTCTTTGTCAAATGGGTGAGTGGAACTGCGATTTTAGAAAAATCTTTAATGAACTGATGGTAATAACCTGCCAATCCAAGGAAGCTACGAATTTCCGTCACACTTTCCAGTCTCTTCCAATTTTGAATGGCCTCTATCTTAGATGGATCGACCGAAATTCCGGATTCGGAAATAATATGCCCCAAAAATTTCACGCTTACTCGCCAAAAATGGCATTTGGAAAACTTAGCTTTTAATTGGTGGTTTTTAAGTGTTTCCAAAACGGCACGAAGGTGGTTCTCATGTTCTTCCTTGGTTTTAGAATAAACAAGGATGTCATCAATAAATACAAGCACGAAGCGATCGAGAAAATCCCTAAAAACACGGTTCATGAGATCAACAAAATAAGCCGGGGCATTTGTTAGTCCAAACAGCATTACTAGCTATTCATAAGAACCAAATCGGGTCCGAAAAGAAGTCAACGGAATGCTATCCTCCGCGATGCGCAATTGGTGAAATCCGGTAGCTATGTCCAATTGGGAAAAGACTCTAGCACCACTAAGTTGATCAAAAAGATCATCTATGCACGGAAGAGGATATCTATTTTTGATGGTGAGGTCATTAAGCATGCGGTAGTCCACGCAAAGCCAAAGAGTTCCATCCGACTTTTTCACAAAGATTGCTGAGGCTCCACACGGCGAGGAAATTGAGCCTATAAATTGTTTCTTCTCTAATTCGGATAATTGCTTGCGCATTTCTTCATTTTCCTTGTTAGATAATCGATAAGCGGGACGCGTAACAGGAAGGGATCCGGGAATTATATTAATCCGGAATTCAATAGCTCGATTAGGAGGGAGACCCAACACGGGCTCAAATATATCGGGAAATTCTTGAACAACCGCAATTCGAGATATCATATCCTCCTCATCATCGTTATCCACATCCCTAGAATTTGGAGCAAATAACAAGGCTATAAGTCCCGTGTCTGGATTTGGAAGTACTAGTTTTACACGGTCTTTGGATTGAAGATGCCGAAGATAAATTGTCCGTTCCGGACATAATATGTGGGCTTCATTACGGAGGAGCCAATTCATTCCCAAAATAATTCCAAAACCCAAATAGCGCATAACATGCAAATCCGCTAGGAAAGGGTAACCACTCAAAGAAATTTCAACATCACGACATAATAGACTAAGAGTAGTTGATCCCCCTATGGGATTAGTAACTGATAAAGAAGTCATTAAACAAACAGTATTCAAAGAATTAGCATGCACAAGTTCTTGTGAAATAAAAGAATGAGATGCGCCCGTATCAAAAAGAACTCGTGTAGGATGTCCATGAAAATCAATTATGCCATCGAGAATAGAATTTAATGTACCTTGGCTCGAAATAGCGTTGGGAGGAGCTTGTATGACATTGAGCTTTCCACTCTTATTAGGAGGACGAGTGGGACATGCGCTTATCATGTGACCTGGCTTCTTGCAATAGTTGCAAGTACGAGGCTTAGTACACTGAGAGGCGATATGACCCTTTTCTACGCAATTGAAACATTCGCCGTTAAGGAGCCTTGAGTTCTTGGCCTCGGAAGTCACTAGCTTCGCCTTCTTGTTGGGTTGAACCCAAGGCTTCTTCCCGGTTCCTCCCTTGTTGTTGGTGTTGCCCTTGTTTTGAGAACCCCCGGCTTCGTTATCATTGGGTCGTTTCTGGACCACTTCAAGTTGTAGCGCGATATTAACCAATTCATCAAGTGTTTCGGATAGCTTAAGAGTCAATGGCTCCTCAAGACATTTCTTGAGTCCATGAATAAAGCGCAAATTCTTCTTCTTCGGGGTATTAATATATTCGAGTCCATACTTGGAAAACGAGTCAAAAGAGGCGGCATACTCTGACACAGTAGATGTGCCTTGAACAAGGTCTTGAAAGTGACGTGATAGTGCTATTTTCTCTCCGTTCGATATGAACTTCGCCTCCAACCTTTCTTCAAATAGGTTCCAAGTAAGTTTCGCTTCGGGAGTATCAATAGTGAGCAATTCATACCAGATCAACGCTCGTTCTTGGAACATACTAGAAATTACTTGTACCTTATGCAAATCAGTAAGATCCATGCGAGTAAAGATGCACTCACATGTTCTGAGCCAATTCTGGACTTCGATTACACCTTCAGAGCCCTTAAACGGTTTTCCCCTAGCTTTGAGAAATCACTACATAAAGTCGCAAACCCAGATTTGGGATGCGTAGGAGGTGGGCGAGCGCCTGCCGCGTGGGCATTTGCAATAAGATCAAGAAATTGTTGAGTGCTCATTGTGACCGCTCCAACTACAGGGGGTGGAACTACAGGCGGTGGGGCTACAGGAGGTAGAGCTTCGGGCCTGACATTTGCCCTAGCAGGATAACGACGAGGACGTCCAGCCATTTCTCTCCTTCAAGAAAGAAAGAAAGGAAACCGTCACTTAAAAATCAAGGATCATAACCCTATTCTAGGATAGATAAGCAACCATGACTCAATCTAACCCTAAGCCTCAAACTCCTAAAAGATGTCCGAGACATGATCCTTGCTACAAAATTATATACTGTTCCGAAGATTGGCTCCGATACCAACTGTAACGCCCCGCCTCTATACCTGCCATAGTCAAGTTCATTTCGTGTGAAATGTCGTCGGCCACAGTGGAGAATAAGGTTGGTTAGGGGCGACCGTTAATATATTTACCCTTGCTTAGAAAGTAACGTCGAATGGCATAGCCGTACCAAAAATTTTCGACATGACCATTCCAGGCGAAGGGCATCTACACAATGGCATAACAGCCTCGGAACACATACATAATAATATAACACCGACAGTCACAGATATTCACATCACAAGCATATATACTGATATGAATATAACACAATAAGTGTTTACATCAATTAGAGGTCATACCGACACTCTAACTCCAAAATCATAGATACATGTACCAAATCCCATACTAATAATGATACATGACATAGAGGTAGTCAACTACATATAATCCAAAAAGACTACAACTATAAAGCAGTCAAGCCAAAAGTCATCATAAGGTCCCAGAAGGAATGTCACCTAAGCACCTGCAACACTTGGGTCTGACCCAAGTATTATTTAAGAAAATAAACAATAAACAGATCAGTCAAACCATTCTCATTCATACATGAGGTAATATTAAGAAACATAACATAAATGGCATGATAGGAATAAGCATGGATGATTCATAAATATGATGCAATTCATGATGTCAATATATATATATATATATATAAAGTCTCCATAAATCTCGTGACAAGAGAAGAGCATAAAACAACAAGAATTGACTAATAAATGCCAAACATAAATCAATTTGACGCGCATCGCACCAAAGTCATCAAGAATCCAGAAATCACTCGAAAACCAGAAAACATCATCATAAGGCAGGCCTATTCACACACGAGATATGATCTCTTGGTAGCGAACCCATTTGTTTGAGCCGAAGCTCCCCACGAAGCCGGGTCGCCGATAGAGGAAAACATCATAAATCATAGAGAATCATAGAAACCTGGACCGAAGTCCTAAAGATGAAGACCATGTTCAATCGAACGAGTCCAAGAATTTACCGTCAAACCAAACACAAGGGGTCATAATCCTTGTTTTTACTAAGGCGTTTAATTAGATTCCTCATCCGATCGAGAAAAAGGTTTATAAAAATATGTACTAGTAGATTGGAAACGATTTATAAAACAATTTCGTAAAATAGCTTCGTATAATGAAGTAAGATTTGTAAACCATTTTGGTAAACGAATTTGGTATCTACTAACAATATAAAACCTTTTTACATAGTTTCGAAGCAGCAAATCTCGTATAATATCGATCGAAATAACGATCGAACTAAGAATCCACGTTTTAATAACGTATTTTAAATCTCGTAAATATCGATTATAAAATCCATTCACAATGAATAAATCGATAATCCATAAAAATCGAACTGCAGAAATCTGTGCTGCAGGGAAAATGAAAAGTCATAAAAAAGGTCTAAATGGGCCGAAACTCGACCGGGAATGAGCTCAAATGGGGGTAGACTGTGGACCAAGGTCCACTCCGGTCCACAACAGAAAAACAGGATTCAGACGTCTGAATTAAAAATTCAGACGTCTAACTTTGTAATTTTGCAGAACCGAAAGGTTTCGGTTCATTTTGGTGCCAATTCAGACGTCTGAATTTCCTATCTCTTTTCCATATTATTTGAAGCAGGTCAGACGTCTGAGCTAAAATATTCAGACATCTGAATCTGCTTTTAAGCACCAATTTGCCTAGAAAACATGTTTAAAACGATATCGACAAACGCCTAATGGCTTGTGATAATTCCTATGCAATAATGAAGTATCCAAGGCTTACCAAAACAACTCATCACACCCAAAATTCACATGCACACCAAGAATCCCAATGGAAATCATTGAAAATGAAACCATGCTCCATAAATTTGAAATATCAACACATAAATCAACCAACACAACCAAATACACAATTTATAAGCAACATATACGTGCCAAGAGCACACTAGACAAGCATGAATGCTTGAGGCATAGATGTGAGTTCATAGAAACTCACCTTTAATTGTTGAATGCAAGGAGATGAATCAAAACAAAGCCAAATCAACCTCTCTTCGCATGAAGCTTACAAATCCTCAACCTAAGCAACTAGATATACCAATCCCAATAGTTAGGTTTAGAAAAATCCCCAAAAATGGAAGAGGAAGCAAGTAAAGGAAGATGGAGATGATCTTATCTAGATTTCTCCTTGAATTAGCTAAACTAACACAAGATTTCCTAAGTTTGGAGCTTAGGAATATTAATTTCCTCTTCTCTTCGGTTTAGGAATTTACTTAAGAAAATGAATGAAGAGTTAAATGATAAGAAGAAGTAGGTGGAGAGGTTATGTAGTGGCTTTCAATGGGTTAGGGGCTAGCTTAACCCAAACCAAGTCCACTAAAAGGTTCCAATTTTCCACTTACTCCAAACATATCAATGTTTATAGTCAAAAAGGCCGCGAACGACATTTTGAACTCAATGGAATTGGTTTCGAGTCCAAATTCAATCGTTTACAAAAATTCGCCTTTTTGGGCACAAAACTAATATATCGCTTCGATATTTAAACATTTGTTTAAATAATTTTGTAGTGAATTTTACGGGTTGTTACAGAAAATCTGACCCAGGGGATTTAGGTTAGTCTAGGGTTTTGAGCGTAGGATTAGAATAGGAGCGAGGGGTTCAAGAGTTTACATGGTCTTCTAAGTGGGATCTGTTATATTACCTAGTAGAAACCTTAGGAACGCAGCAATAGGTAGGTTTTTTTCGAAGCTAGGTATATCTTATGTCATGATATGGAGCCTAGACATATTTACTTATTGGATGATGGAAAGCGAGGCGCCTCGGGTATGGCCATACATGGCCCTTTATGGTCGACGTACTCACCAAGAGGTCTGATAGGACTGGAAAACGTAGATTCCAAGCATAAAAAATCAGCAATGGGCGGGCTGACCGACCCTGTTTGTAACAACCCGGAAGCTCTGATACCTGCTGAAGGGACCCAAACTTCACCAAATGGGAAAGCCCGGATTGAGTTGAGAACACGACACGTCGGAACGCAAGCAGCAGAACATTTCATTGCATCCTAGTTTGCGTATCATTTACCTTATTTTCATAGCATACTTTAGTTAAAAATAACATTTTTAACTAAATCATAATTATTTCATTGCATGTGAATTTTATATGTCGCATACATAAGTTAAAAAAACCTATTTTTAACTAACTAATGACGTATGAAATTATATATAAGCGTTGGATGGAAATATTCATTAGTTAATTAAAAATAAGTTTGTTTAACTTATGTATGCGACATATAAAATTCACATGCAATGAAATAATTATGAGTTAGTGAAAAATGTTATTTTTAACTAAAGTATGCTATGAAAATATTGAAAGTGATATGCAAACAGGGATGCAATGAAAAGTTCTACTGTTTGCGTTCCGACATGTCGTGTTCTCAACTCAATCCAGGCTTTCCTATTCAGGGAAGTTTGGATTGCTTCAGCTGGTATCAGAGCTTTGGTTTTACAAAGCTCGAGAACAAGACACATTAGAACCAAATGAAAGAATTCATCAGAGATAGGGTTAGTAGTGTCCTATGAGATTAACTCGTTAGAGATAGGGTTAGTAATACCGTAGAATGAGTTCGAAGAGTATTATTTATTGAAAAACAAATCTAGTTTTGAAATTTAAATCTTATAATACGTATTTGATTATTTTACTTTAAATTGGTTTGGACTATCGAGTATATGAAGATTTTGCATATACGCCTGGCTTGCGTGTATGCAAAGTCTCAGATATACTGGATAAATATAGAATCACACTCTAGCCGCCCGAAGATGATTCTAATGATGTGGCCACATCATCAACATTTATGTTCGAGCATCGAAAGTGGGATATCTATATATTTCTGATTGACTGTTGTGAGAACCAAAACTTAGTTAAGATTATTGTTTGTGTTTTGGTATCAAAATGTGATTTTTTGGATATATAAAAAAGATACATGTTTGAAAATTTAATCAACTAATTGATTGCTGGTTATGTTGTTTGATTATTAGTTTCACTGATAAGAATATTGAAATAATGGAACCATTATGAACATGAAAAGTAAATTAAGCCAAATCGATCAAATATTGAACTGAATTGAAAATTGGTTGAATTTACATATATGTACATGCATATATGTTGAACTGGTCATAGCAAGGAGGCTAGAGAAGAGGAATTAAATTGTATGCCCGACAAATAGGTACATATTTACTGTTTTGTTTGGGTTTTGATGATTTTATGAGCCGATTGGTTAGTCGCTTGGCTTTTTCTTTTTGATTGGAGAGGGCCCTGCGTAGCAAGTTGCGGTTTTAAATATCAACCCGTACAAAGGAAGTTATGGAGGAATTTTTCAAAAATTTAGGGTGTTAGCCAAATTTTTGAAAAATTTGAAAGTTCTTAGAAACTGAAAAGTTGAAGAACTTAAGCCAGAATGAAAGTTGAGTTGGTTAGTTAAGCAACTTTCAGCTACGTTCCTTTTCGAGGACGAAAAGATTTTAAGTGGGGAAGATTGTAACAACCCGTAAGCTTTGATACCAGCTGATGTGACCCAAACTTCCCCGAATGGGAAAGCCGGGATTGAGTTGAGAAAATGACACGTCGGAACGCAAACAGCAGAACATTTCATTGCATCCTAGTTTGCATATCACTTTCCTTATTTTCATAGCATACTTTAGTTAAAAATAACATTTTTAACTAACTCATAATTATTTCATTGCATGTGAATTTTATATGTCCCATACATAAGTTAAAAAAAACCTATTTTTAACTTATGTATGCGACATATAAAATTCACATGTAATGAAATAATTATGAGTAAGTTAAAAATGTTATTTTTAACTAAAGTATGCTATGAAAATAAGGAAAGTTATATGCAAACTAGGATGCCATGAAATGTTCTTTTGTTTACGTTCCGACGTGTCATGTTCTCAACTCAATCCGGGCTTTCCCATTCGGGGAAGTTTGGGTCGCTTCACTGTCGATCCAAGTGGGTCACATTCGTGTGGTCCTAGGCATCCGCTAGAGATGGCTCGAATCCGATGAGGAGAGATCCCTTGCCTGGACTCATAGATGGAATCCAATTTCCAATACGCGACTTTACGGTTTTAGTTGTAAACCTATATGGCGATATTGTAGGATAGGGTACTATACCTTCTATGATTGATACATTTATATTTGAAGTTTTTTATACACTATGCACTTATAATAATATCAAAATCTTTGTTTTAAAATGTATGAAGCATCTTTGGCTATTATAAGGTAAACCTCTATCCTCCGTCCTGCGTTGCATTGTGTGATGGGACTTGAATCTTATAATAACTTCATTCTTTCAAAAAGCATTGCATTGTTTATACCTTTTTTTATTTTAAATGTATTCTTGTGGAGTAAACCCGTTCCATGACATAGGGCGTGGTCCCATGATATTTCCAACTTTGAAAAAGAAAAATTTTTAATAACTGTTTTTAGCTCTTACACCAGTTTCATGACTGACTCGAAGTTTATTATTTTCCACCTAATTTCTTGTTGCCCATATTTTCGATGCGGGCAGACGGTAGTTTTGATTTTGCAGATCTTTTTTTTTCACAGGATACTGGATTACAGCTGGAGTTGTATTCAGAAAGCTCTGTATCTGTGCATTGTCTTCAATTGTGTTAGTTGATGTTTTCCACTGCATTGTACTTACATTTCGTGTGTGTGTGTATATACAACATTTCCGCTGTGTATTTGTTTTCCGCACTCTGTTATTCTTGTACTCTGATGTATATTGTGCAATAGCAATGAAAAGTTGTATTGTTCTGTGTTTTGATGAGTCATGTTCTCAAACATCTGTATTCTCCTTCGGTTTAGGCCGGGCGGGGTTTTTCAGTTCTGTCAGTTTGGTATTAGAGCTTTGGTTTACAGAGCTCTAGAACAAGACACATTAGAATCGAACGAATGGAATACTTAGAGATTGAATTAGTAATATTCTATTTAAGAATAATCATTAGAGATGGGATCAGTAGTATCCTAGAATAAGAAAATTCATTAGAGACGGGCTTAGTAATACTGTAGGATGAATTGAGAGTTATATGTGTATGAATAATGTATTTGTGATTATCATATATATATATATAATTCGATTTTGAAAATATATTTTTGAGTATGTAAAAGTTATATGTTTGGAAAGTTAATTAACTGGTCTATTATTGGTTATGATGTGTGGTAATTGGTTTAACTAATAATAATATTGGAATAATAAAACCAATATAAAAATGAAAGGTAAATCAAGCCAAATCAAATATAATGTTGAACTGATTTGAAAATTAGTTGGGTTAGACATGTGTATATGTCAAACAGGTTGTTGCATAAAGGTTAAGAAGAAAAATAAAATTGTGTGCCCGACAAAAAGGTATACATTTATTATATTGATTGCGCAATTTAATTATTACTATTGTTGTGTGTGAATTGGATGTGCTGTGATGGTTACTTGTGTGAAATTAAACATAAGCCATTGGATAGTAAACAATAATTATGGACTACACAACATAGCATAAATTATGGACAACATAGCATAGCATATCCATTTAAGCATGTAATTGTTTGATGCTTATATGACGAGTTTCGGATGACCATATGAGCATGTAAGTATTTGATGATTGTATGGTAAGGAGTGAAATAAAGACAGAATTGGGGACTCATTATGGACTAAGGATTTAATAATAAACCCAACACGGGTCTTGAGATGACAGAAATATACACATCTCTCTTGTGTGCAGATAAGTCACATGGATCGTGAGATAATCCCCACTCACGGGTCTTGAGATGATAATTTTTAGACATCTCCCTTTGGTGTAAATAAGTCACAATTGTTTTTTTTTTTTTTTTGTATATTGATATATTGATTTTTGAGAGCCTGTTGAGGCCATTTATATTTGAACAGATCAAGCCGTAAAAAGGAGGTTATAGCTTAATTTTCTTGAAATTTAAGGCGTTGGCCAAATTTCAGGAAAATTACAAAGTTCTTAGAAACTGAAAAGTTGAAGAACTTGAGCCAGAATGAAAGTTAAGTTGGTTATTTAAATGACTTTCAGCTCCGTTCCTTTTTCGAGACGAAAAAGTTTTAAATGCGGGACATTGCAACAACCCAGAATTTTGGAACCAATTTAAAATTTATATTTAAATGATTTTAAGGAAAATTAGTTATTTTAAATGATTTATTTTAAGAAATAACGCCGTTAAATTTATTTAAAACGAAGTTAGATCGTATAAATTTAAAATTTGATTAAAACGAACTCGTAACATCGCGGTAGTTTGAAAATTTAGTTTTAAACTGTAAATGAGTATACATAATTCATTATAAGTTGGATTTTTGTAAAACAAGAAACGTCAAGATCTAATTAACTATATCTTTCTAATGAATGTAAAATAAAACTGAGATTTCGTGTTATAAATAGTAAGTTATGTCAAAATTAAAATTTAGAAAAGTCGCTACAAAATCATTTATAAATTATAATGATTTATTAAATATAATAAAAGGATTTTTATTGTAAAATGAATATCGTTGGACTATAAACTTGTAATATCAAGTTATAAACTCAAGTATGTCTATTTTACAGTTATGTTGTATTATTCGGATATATATGTGATAATAATAATTAGTTTATTTATATTTTGAATAATTTTGGAATTTAATAAGATTATAATAAAACTACATAGCCTTTAAAAATGGCCATTTTGCAAACGACTTCCATTTTCGATGAAACCAATTTTATTGGATCCAGAATATTAAATTATTGCTAGATTTCAAATTTCATAATTTTTGAATCTAGTATGTAATCTTGTGCAATAAATTGTGAATCGATCAGTCATTTGAACCCAGACTAGAGGTTCTTTAGCAACCAGACTCGGAATTCGACGAAACGAGTTTTATTAGGACCGTAATATCAAAACATAGTTGTATGTCAATTTCCATCGCTAACGGCATTTATATGTGATCGAGGCATTAATAAACTTCGATCAGAGACAGCGTTAAGCGAAGAAATAATAAAATATAAAATTCAAAACTCTACTCTATATAATATCTCCATCTTCTAAACCCTAATCACTTCCGCTTGGCAATTTTGCAGCCACCCCCTTCTCCTCTCTCAAAATATTTGCAAATAAGCCCCTCAATATAAAATAATTTTTATCTTCCAATCCATAAATAATTTGAGGAAACTTCCAATTGGAGAGTTGTAGATCATGATGATAGTTACCAAACAAAAAAATTTGAGGGTGTTCGGAGTTATGGTTTCACCGAGATCTAGGTTTAAAGCCAGAAAATTGATGTCAGTTTTGGTGATTTTATGGCTAAACGGTTGAGAATTAGATGTTGGCGTCAAAAGAGAAGCTATTGACAAAAGAGAGGGCTACAAGTTTTCTTTGGGGTGGTTGGCCTGAAACGACCTGAGGTGATCGAAAATACATGTTTATCAGAGATCAAAGTTTTGGTGAAGCTACGAACATGTTTGGCCATATTCCGGCCAAGATCAACGTCGATCGACGATGGGTCTGAAGGGGAAGGGTGGCTGGTGGCGTGAGGCATCGACGCTTGGGGGTGCGTGACTGTGGAAGTAGATGGCGGTGGGGAAATCGACCACGAGGTTGATTTGGGTCTTCGACCAAATTAAGATCGTCGGCGTTGATCTGGGCGGCGCCACTCAGGGAGGCGGCATGCCGTGGAAGGGGGAATGTAACACCCCACGTATGTTAATGTCACTCTTTAACAGAATGCATTAAGTTTCTGAAGTTTATAGGTAAACGAAATAGAATTTCGCAAGACATACACATAAAATAGCGGCGGAAATTTAAAACTTCATTTGTTTAGCAGAAAGACATCGTGGTCTCTTATCCAGTTACAACATCAGACTAAAATACTGAAACCAAATAGATCAACCAAAAACATCTGTCTTGCACTAAAAATCATCAGAGTATAGAAATGTAAAGTCATAATCCCCATAATTAGCCATAACAAAGTAGATAGGAAATCAAAGCAATACATCAAAGCAGATCCAGATCCAGGCAGAAATAAAAGAGAGAAAGTCCTAATCACGACTGAGTGTTCCCACCCTGAGAACCTTGGGGGGAAAGAAAGAGTGAAAGGGAAACAAAAAGGGCCAGACATAAAGTTTTCTAAGTCCAGTGACTTTTAGCATATGAACAAATAATAGTATCAAGACAGGTAAATAAAACTGAATGAAAGGTAACAGTAACAGAAATAGCAGGCATACACAGGATAAACATGATAAGCAGAATAAACAGGATAATATCGACCAAGCTATGCTTCTGAATGATATGCCAAAACTGATCTAACTTATCTCTATGTCTCTGCACCGGTACTAGTATAATAGGACTAGGGGTTACCCTAATTACTCAATAGAACAGCAGGATTAGGCATACACTAGTTACGTAATGGGATTTACCCAACAGGAACAATCAATAGGGCTAGGTGTACACTAGTTACTAAACAGAAGAAGAATGAACCCCACAAAAATGTAATGGTAGGATTAGGTGTACCCTAGTTACATAATAGGTTTTATCCCAAACAGAAAGGACAAGTACCTAAATAGAAATAACTGGTGTTACCCTCAAACAAAAATAACGGGTGTTACCCCAAACTGAAATAACAGGTACCCCAACAGAAACAGACAAGACTAGATGTACCCTAATTACTACCCAAGCGATCGGCTCTCTATTGTGTAAATACGCGGTGTTGGCCCCACAGTAGGGTGCATCACTCCCTAAAGTGGCAACCTATAGAAGGACATAGATCTATTTACCAGTGCTACAACGACTTATTTTCCCTTACAGATCGGACCCATGCACGCTCATGCCTCTGCTGGAACACGCCCGTACACACACCCTTCCAGGTGAACCTCTTACAATCAGATCAATAAGCGTGCCCTGAGCCCTACCTAGTGTGGGGTCCCTATTTAATACCAGAACGGGTTACTGATTGATATGGGCCCCAAATAGCAGATGACACAAGCTAAACCCCTAGGCTTGTACCTCCAATTAAATAGGATTTCACTTAGCAAGTTATGTCTTTACAGATTTAATGGGTTTACCGATTTAACAGATTAACCCCAAAGATTTAACAAGTTTACCTAAACCCACAGATTCAGCAAGTTTAACAGATTCAGCAGCTTTAACAGATTCAGTAAGTTTAACAGTTTCAATAGTTTTAATAGATTCAGCATATTTAACAAATTTAGCAAAATTAACAATTTAGCAGGTTTAAAAAATTCTGCAGATTTAACAAATTCAACCAGTTTAACAAATTAAGCAGGTCTAACAGATTCTGCAGGTAGGTATATCAAATTTTGGAGGTTTAACAGATTCTGCAGGTTTAACAAATTCAGCAGAATTAACATATTCGGTAGGTTTAACAGATTTCGCAGGTTTAACAGATCTAATAGATTCAGCGGTTTTAACAGATTCAGTGGATTTAACCGATTTATCAGGTTTAACAGATTTGGCAGATTTAACCGATTCGCAGGTTAAATAGATTTAGCGGTTTTAACAGATTTAGCAGGCTTAACAGATTCAACAGGATTAACAGATTTATTGGGTTTAACAGATTCAACAGGATTAACAAATTTAGCGGGTTTAACAGATTCAATAGGTTTAACAGATTCAGCAAGTTTAACCGATTCAACAGGTTTAACAGATTTTGCAGGTTTAGCGGATTTAACAGATTCATTAGGTTTAACCGATTCAACAGGTTTAATAGATTCAGTAGGTTTAAAGATTAAGCAGGTTTAACAGATTTAACATGTATAATAGACTCAGTAGGTTTAACAGATTCAACAAGGTTAACAGATTCAACAAATTTAACAGATCCAGCAGATTTGATAAATTCAGCAGGTTTAACAGATCTAACAGATTCAGCAGATTTAACAGTCATATTCCACAACATATGATATACCCTAATCCTTCCCTCTTTCATTATCATTTCAGTTCATTACCCAATTATCCCAATTTCATTCATACGTATATCTCAGAGAGGTTGGCCAAGGCTTAAAAGTAGCCAAGACTTATAAAATAAAAAGGGAAAAGAGAGGGAGAAGAACAGAAATAGGCATATAATAACTACTTAACAACAGAACAACAGAACAGAAGTACAGGAAAATTACATGTAATCAAAGGAAAACTATTTAGATATGAATCAGTTAAATAACAGGCCTAGTCTCAGATTTAGGTTTATTAACATGTCAGGTTTACTGTTAAATTTCATACCTAAAAGTAACTTGAACTCGCAAAGACTGGATAGGAATACAGGAAATATGTATGTATGATGATGTTACGGAAGATAGTCTATGAGATCCGGAAGAATTGTTTGATTCAATCTAGAGTTGGGCAGCATTTAATTATCTCCATTATTTTATTTCCGAACAGAGTTTTGAGGAACAGTTTTTGGTGTAGGAAAATAATAAATGCATGGCTTTATATAGACTATAAACCCAACGAACCCAGAAGGTCAAATACACAACAATTAACTCGGTCGGATCAGGTGTGGGTCAACCCACCTGCCTTTGGGTTGATGCATTGGTCGACCCAGGCCTGGTGTGGGTCATCCCGCATTGGTCTGGTCATTTTCCCTTTTGCTCGCCTCATTCATATTTATTTTTAAATTATATTTATATATAACCTAATTATATGTATGCAAACTTCTAATGTTCATAACTTCCTCGTACGTTGTCCGTTTTACTTAAACTCATAGTCTATCTGAACCAGAATTCCGAGATGAACGCAATGGTACAGTCTGTTTTACTTAATTCCCAACGTATAATTAATTATTCTTTAGTTTACTATCATTAATGTTTTCTTAAAGTACAGGGTGTTACATTCTCCCCTGCTTAAAGGATTTCGTCCCTGAAATCTCCAAGTCAAGAAGAATGCCTATTACATTCACCTACAATCATCTACTTATCCATCATTCACTGGCATCCATTATCCTTAGGGATTTCTAATGCTTGTATGAACATATGCAAATGTGTATATATGTTCCTACCCTGAGAAACATGGGGGAAAAAAGAGAGAAAGGAAAACAAAAAGGGTTAGACATAAAGTCTGGCGAGTCCAGTAACTTTTAGCATATGAACAAATAATAGCTTCAAGACAGGTAAATAAAACAAGGTGAGAGGTAACAGTAAAAGAAATAGCAGGCATAAACAGGATAAGCAGAATAAATAGGATAATATCGACCAAGCTATGCTTCTCAATGATATCCCAAAACAGATCTAACTTATTTCTATGTCTCTACATCAATACTAATATAACAGGATTAGGGGTTACTCTAATTACTCAACAGAACAGCAGGATTAGGCATACACTAATTACATAACGGGATTTACCCAACAGGAAAAATCAGCAGGACTAGGTGTATCTTAATTACTAAACAGAAACAGAATGATCCCCACAGAAATGTAATGGTAGGATTAGGTGTACTATAGTTACATAATGGGTTTTATTCCAAATAGAAATGACAGGTACCTAAACAGAAATAACGGGTGTTACCCCAAACAGAAATAACGGGTGTTACCCCAAATAGAAATAAAAGGTACCCTAACAGAAACAGGCAGAACTAGATGTACCCTAAATACTACCCTAAGCGATCAGCTCCCTACTGTGTAAATACTCTGTGTTTCCCCACAACAGGGTGTATCACTCCCTAAAGGGGCAACCTACAGAAGGATACAGACCTATTTACCGGTGCTACAACGGCTTATTTTCCCCTATAGATCAGACCCATGCACGCTCATGACTCTATTGGAACGCGCCCGTACACACACCCTTCCAGGTGAATCTCTTACAATCAGTTCAGTAAGCGTGCCCTGACCCCTACCTAGTGCGGGGTCCCTATTTAATACCTGAATGGGTTACTGATTGATATGGGCCCCAAACAGCCGATGACACAAGCGAAACCCCTAGGCTTGTATCCCCAATTAACTAGGATTTCCCATAGCAAGATATGTCTTTACAGGTTTAACGGGTTCACAGATTTAACAGATTAACCCCACAGATATAACGTTACAGATTTAACAAGTTTACTTACCCCCATATATTTAACAAGCTTAACAGATTCAGTAGGTTTAACAAATTCAGTAAGTTTAACAGATTCAGCAGGTTTAAAAGATTCAGTAGGTTTAACAGATTTAGCGGATTTAACAGATTCAGTAGGTTTAACAGATTCAGCTGATTTAACATATTCAGAAAGTTTAATAGATTAAGTAGGTCTAACAGATTCAGCAGGCATGTTTATCAGATTCAACTTGTTTAATAGATTTTGCAAGTTTAACAGATTTAATAGATTCAGCAGGTTTAACAGATTCAACAGATTCCAAAAGTTTAATAGATCTAACAGATTCAGCGGTTTTAATAGATTCAGTGGATTTAACAGATTCAGTAGGTTTAACAGATTCAGAAGGTTTAACAGATTATGTAGATTCGTAGGTTTAACCGATTTAGCGGATTTAATAGATTCAGCATGTTTAACAGATTCAACAAGTTTAACAAATTCAACAGGTTTAACAGAATTAGCGGGCTTAACAGATTCAACAGGTTTAATAGATTCAATAGGTTTAGCGGGTTTAACAGATTCAGCAGGTTTAATAGATTCAGTAAGTTTAACAGATTCAATAGGTTTAACAGATTCAACAGGTTTAGTGGATTTAACAGATTCAGCAGGTTTAACAGATTCAGCAGGTTTATCAGATTCAGCAGGTTTAGCAGATTCAGTAGGTTTAACAGATTAAGGAGGTTTAATAGATTTAATAGGTATAACAGATTTAGTAGGTTTAACAGATTCAACATGGTTAATAAATTCAACAAATTTAACTAATTCAGAAGATTTAACAGATTCAGCAGATTTAACAGATTCAACAGTTTTAACACATCTAACAGATTTAACGGATTTAATAGTCATATTCCACAGCATACGATATGCCCCAATCCTTCCCTCTTTCATTATCATTTCAGTTCGTTACCCAATTATCCCAATTTCGTTTGTACGTATATTTCAGAGAGATTGGCCTAGGCTCAAAGGTGGCCTAGACATATAAAATAAAAAGGGAAAAGAGAGGGAGAAGAACATAAATAGGCATATAATAACTACTGAACAGGAAAAATACATGTAATCGCAGGAAAGCTATTTAGATACGAATCGGTTAAATAACAGGCCTAGTCTCAGATTCAGGTTTATTAACATGTCAGTATTACTGTTAAATTTCATATCTAAAAGTAACTTGAACTCACAGAGACTGAATCGGAATACAGGAAATATGTATGTATGATGATGTGGCGGAAGATGGCCTATAAGATGCAGAAGAATTATTTTGTTCAATCTAGAGTTGGGCAGCATTTCCTTATCGCCATTATTTTATTTCAAAACAGAGTTTTGAGGAATATTTTTTGGTGTGGGAAAATAATAAAATGCATGCCTTCATATAGACTATAACCCACTACAACAAAACAGTCCTTTTACAACGAGCAAAAACCATTGTTATATGCTTTTCACAACGGGCAAAAGCCCGTCCTAATATGCTGTAACAACCCTGAATTTTGGGGTAAATTTAAAAATTTATTTTAAGTTATTTTAATGGGTTTTGATATTTAAAATAATTTATTTTAAATAATAACGGCTATAAATTTATTTTTATTATATAAGGAGTTAGAAATAGCGCTGCAGTTTGAAAATTTGATTTCAAACTTTGACTGAATGTACAAGACTCAAAATAAAACGAATTTTAGTGAAACCAAAAATATTTAAATCTGTTTAAGAATAACTTTCTAACGAATCGGAAAAATTGAAATTTTACTTTAAAAGTTATAAATTATGTCAAAATTAAAATTTAGAAAGGTCGCTATGAAATATATATATATATATATATATATATATATAAAATATAAAGGTCAAAAATGCTACTTTTTGCATACGAAGGAATTTGGACTCGAAACCACTTCTATTGAGTCCGGAATGATGTTTACACATGAAAAAGAGTATAAGAACTTATATTTTTGAGTTTCCAAAAATTTTCACTTTAAAAAGTATTTTTAATATTAAATATATAGCAATTGAAAATAGCCAATTTTCAAACAGTGTCTGTTTTCGACGAAACCACTTTTGTTGGAACCGGAATGTCAAAATATGGTTAAGTTTAATTTTCCATAATTTTTAGAATTAGTATGTGAGCACAGTAAATATAAACGTGTTTGGTCAGAGTTAGTTGAATTGGATTGACCAGAAATTGACCGTTTTTGAAACGATCTCAGAACTCGACGAAATTAATTTTGTTGTGATCGTATCGTCAAAACAAAGCCAAAAATAATTTTTCTGGATTTTTCTGAGTTAGTATGTGGTCCCGGTGGAATTAACAAGTACGTTCGAATTTAATATTAAAGAATTAATTTAAAAATAAAAGAAAACATACTGTAACTTCAGAATTGGACCTCGGCACTAGCGCCATTACGTTCAGAAGACGTCAAAACATATTGTTCGACAACCGTTGGGCTCCGTTTGGTGATCGGACGAAAAAACCCTATTTTCTGGAATTAATTAAATTTAAAAATAAATTAAATAACCCTAGAATACAGTATAAATACGGGTTCAAATACGCCACTCTTTCTTCCCCGATGGTTCAGCCGCACAAACCCATAAAGCTTCGAAACTTCAAACTTTGATTTCTCCCTCAATTCTCCACGAAATCCATCGCCGTAACTCACGTTTCGAAGAGATTTCAGAGCTCTTCGATTCCATACCAATTTCCCCCGGTCTCGTCACCTGAAATCGCCGCACCGACGCCGTAAAGTTGCCGCCGTCGCACCCCCTAGGCCCCACCCACGTGCGTGCGCAACCTCCCCCCTTCCTGGCGCCGATAGCCCTCTCCAAGGTGGTCAATCTCCCGCAAACCGTTCGTAAAACCATTAACTATAGCTCCCGAATTCTGGAATATAAGTTTTGAATAAAGGTATGAACTATTTCAGATTTAGCGACACTTATTGCCGTCGCTGCGACAGTTGTTAAAAGTCGTATTTTTGATTTTCATGTGTATTTGTATTCGAATCGTTCTAGATCTGAAATCTATTTGAATACGAACACTGAAGCGGATCGAACCTGAATCATCTTCTCAGACCAGACCACTGTGAGAATTTATTTTTTTTAATTAAATTTAATTAATTTGATTATTTTTCTTGCACTATATGAAGTTTGAATGGCAAACATCATGCTTAGGATACAGATCTATTTTGTTTTGTCATATTTGATGATGGTTGGTATGTGTTTGTGATGGATAGTATAGATTCATATGACTATCACCTCGTATTGTTATCACTTGTCTTGATTTGGATTGATCTAATTTATCAATTCAAAATAAAGAGAATGATTTTGTCATTTCATGTTATAACATATTAGAAAATGAACCTTATTTGTAGCATAGTGTTATCACTTTGAGATCAAATTATAATTTGTGTGATGTCATGACATTAGAAAAGATGAAATTAGATTTTATTTACATTTCTTTGTAAATAAAAGAAAAAGAATAAAACTTATTTTATTTACATTTCTTTGTAAATAAAGGGAAAAGATTAAAACTTGATTAGCAAACGCTAGACCATTTTATTTACATTTCTTTGTGAATAAAGAAAAAGAAACAAAACTTGACAATAAGGAAAAGAAAAAGGACAAAAATCATATTTTTGTTTAAGGAAAAGAAAAAGGACAAAAATCATATTTTTGTTTAAGGAAAAGAAAAGGGGAAAAAATCACATTTTGTTTAATGTAATAGAAAAAGAGAAAAGTTACCTTTCGCGTAATAAAATCAAAAGGAATAAAAAAGCACATTTTTATATGAATTGAAAATAAAAATTACATTTTTTTTATGTAATTAGGGTGATTAATTTACATTGTGAAAAATTAGAATTACATTTTATTATGTAATTAAAAGTAGATTTGCATCATAGAATAAAATTACTTTTATCATATGTAATTAAAGTTAGGATTTGCATCGTAGTTAAAATTTACATTTTTTATATGTAAATAAAAAGTAGAAATTTACGGTAAAATAAAAATTACATTTTTCTATGTAATTAAAATGTGAATTTACACCGTATGAGAAAAATTACATTTTTCTAAGTAATTTAAATGTAAATTACACCGTATGTAAGTTACATTTATTTTTAATGTAAAATAAGATATGATTTGCACTGTATGATAAAAATTACATTTCTTATATGTAATATAAGCATGAATTTACATCGTATGATAAATGTTACATTTTTATATGCAATATATGTATGAAATTACATTGTAAATTAGAATTTACCTTTTTCTATGTAATTAAAAATGAGATTTACATTGTAAATTAGGATTCACATTTTTATATGTAAATATATGATAGGAGCGTGACATGAAATTTAAATTTACATTTTTATAATGTAAAATATAAAGTAGGAATTGACATGATAATGGAATCACATTTTTATAATGAAATATAAAGTAGGATTTTATATGTAAAATAGTATTGACATTTTTATAATGTAAAATATAAAGTAGGAATTGACATGATAATGGAATCACATTTTTATAATGAAATATAAAGTAGGATTTTATATGTAAAATAGTATTGACATTTTTATAATGAAATATAAAGTCGGATTTTATATGGAAAATAGTATTGACATCTTTATATTATAAAGTAGGATTTTATACATAAACATAAAGTAGGATTTTATACATAAATATAAAGTAGGATTTGGCGATGAACTAGAATTTGACATTTTTATAAAAAGTAGGGGAAGTTTACATTTATTTTTAATGTCAATAAAAAGGAAATTTCACCGTATGTATAAGTTACATTTTTATTAATGTAAATAAAGTAGGAATTTACACTGTAGGAAGATTACATTTTTATATGTAATTGGAATGAAAATTCACATCGCAAAATAAAATTACATTTTTAGATGTAATTAAGATTAAGGATTTACATTGGAAAGGAAAGAACATTTTATATGTAAATTGAATGATTAAAGTATAAATGAAAGATTAAAAATAATAAATTGAATAATGAATTATATTTTACATTTTAGTGTAAATTATAGAAAATTAATAAATAGAAGGAAGAATTCATCATTTAATTATGATTTACATTTCATGTAAATAGGGAAATGAAAAGGTAAAAAAAAATGTACATAAGAATGAAGAGTTAACAATTTATATTTATATATAAATATAATTAAAATTAAACGAATCGAGCGCGGTAGTTTGCGTTTTGAAATCGTATTTTTAAACAACGATACCGGAAGATCTGACCGTCGGATTTTTCCAAGGTTGGAATCGTTAGGACCGCCTTGGAAAAATCTTTCCAACGATATGAATCACGTTAAAATCCAACGGTTAGATTTGGAGAAACGTGTAAATCAAAATTGGTTGAAAGCAACGCCATGGTCGCCCCTTTGACTCGTGGCGTCGTTAAAGGAAATTTAATTATTTTAAATAATTAAAATAGGAATTGATCGTTAAAATTATCATTAACGATAAAGAAGGATTTTAATATATATATATACGAGGACTATTTGGAAAGTCCGAGTTACTCTCATTCCAAATAGTTAAACGACGTTAAGAATTGAAGGATGAGGACGGCGTATGAAGACCGTGAATCTTCCCTCGAATGGACAACGATCAAGATCCTGAATTGACTTGCTCCCAATTCAAGGGTCATGGTCATTGCCCAAACGTACGTGTTGATTTCACGGATTTGACTTTCGCTCAGACCCAGAGCATAAGTTTAAATGGATGGTGTGTCTGACATCGTACCCCGTTAAATATCATATCGTTGATTTTCTGTTAATATATAAATGATTAGTGGTGGAGAATTTATTCTCTACTTAACACCCGTTTATATATTGACGGACGATCAATGGTACGGTATGGAGTGACAATGTGGCACACTAAGATGCAATGATCAAGGTTTCTTGTTGAAAAGCAGAATCTTGTCGAGACGATCAAAGCATGGCCTGTTTAGGCGTAGCTTTGTGTAACGTGACTTCGCGAGCCTCACACACCGGTTGAGTCTAAAACGGGAGAAGGGAACGCAGGGAGAGCAGCACGTTTCTTTCTAGCTAGAAGTGGTGTCATGGTATGGAGCCTAAACGTTTACTTATGTGGAGATGGAATTTTCGAGGCCTCGGTATTAGGTCCTATAGGACCGGGAAACGTGTGTTCAGGTATAACTAATCCGCTAAGCTGTATTTGCGGACCGGCCCTGCAGGATCCAAGGGTTAACTGCGGGTAATCCTGAGACATTAGCTAGAGTGTCTCGAATCGGTAAGGAGCTCCTCCCTAGCCTTGACTTATGATGGAAACCAAAATCCAAATACGACCCAACAAATTTGATTGTATTACTAGTACGGAGGCATAATATATGGGTACCTATGCTTCCTAGGTTTAATACATTTACTTTGAAATGTTTTCATATACACTAATGATAATATTTGATTCGTATTTGCTGTATCTAGCATGTTTAATCACCATAAGGTAAAACCCTATCCTCTGGTTTGTGTTTGCATTGTGTGATAGGACCTGGGTCTTATGGTGATTCCATTTTTCCAAAAGCATTGCGACATTTACGTTGTATTTATTGTTGTCATGACACTTTAATATTGCACGGTAATCCATTGGAAATAAGCCCGTTCCGCATTAGCGGCGTGGTCTTTGGATTCGCCAAATTTACTAGTTGTTAATGTAGTTAAGAATTCTCACACCAGTCCTTGTTGCTGGCCAAGGCGACTGACCTGTAGTTTGTTTCACCTTTTTGCAAACTCGGGTGCCCTCCTTTCTACACGGGCAGCCAAGTAAAACAGGTATTCTTTTGCTTGGAGTCATTTCTTTGGAGCTGCTTATCATTTTCCTTGGACTAGCTTTTGACAGAGAGGTGATGACTTGGAGCTTCGAAGACCTTTTATCATTTGCTATTATCGCATTTCCTTTTTGATTTCAGACATCAGACTTATTTCACTTCATGTTGTTTATTTTTGGAGTTGGAACTTATGTCATTTTTCTGCATATTTGATGTAATAACTTAGAATTCTGTGACTGTGGATTTTCTGTGGTTGATAACATTATATTTCCGCTGCTATGATGTTGTCATTCTATGAATTTCCTTTACTGTGTTGTTTCTGTGATTTGTTATATCGTATTTATGTTGTATTCCAAAATGATTACTCCTTACTTTCATTCCGTGGAAGTTTGGGGTCATCACAGTTGGTATCAGAGCTTTGGTTAAACTTAGCTTTGGAATATAACATAATTATAATAATTCGTTTACATAGAATCCCAATATTCTATGGCGAACATTTCATGTGGAAACATAATAGCCAGTCACTTTATCATCATCCTTTCATTCATCCTTCGATCTTATCTATCTCTTAGAATCACCATTACTGTTGTTTTGACTTTTCCCTTGATCGTACATTTGAAGAAGACTAAGGGAAGTGGCGATGCCCAAGTTTCCTATGTTTACGAAGGAGCGAAAGGACCAACTTCTTCAGTGCCAGCATCTACTGAAGGTGGAGGAAAGCCTGATGTTTCTGAAGGTACGCCTAGAATAAGTTACATTCTCCATGTTGCTTTCTATTCTTTTTTTTATGAGCCGTTGCTTGGCTTTCTCTCTCTCCTATCCTCTTTCTTCTTTTTCTTTTTCCTTTTCGGGGACGAAAAGTTCTTAAGTAGGGGAGATTGTAACAACCCTGAATTTTGGGGTAAATTTAAAAACTTATTTTAAGTTATTTTAATGGGTTTTGATATTTAAAATAATTTATTTTAAATAATAACGAGTAAAAAATTATTTTTATTATACAAGGAGTTAGAAATAGCGCTGCAGTTTTAAAATTTGGTTTCAAACTTTGACTGAATGTACAAGACTCAAAATAAAACGAATTTTAGTGAAACCAAAAATATTTAAATCTGTTTAAGAATACCTTTCTAACGAATCGGAAACATTGAAATTTTACTTTAAAAGTTATAAATTATGTCAAAATTAAAATTTAGAAAGGTCGCTATGAAATATATATATATATATAATATAAAGGTAAAAAATGCTACTTTTCGCATACGAAGGAATTTGGACTCGAAACCACTTCTATTGAGTCCGGAATGATGTTTACACATGAAAAAGAGTATAAGCACTTATATTTTTGAGTTTCGGAAAATTTTCACTTTAAAAAGTATTTTTAATATTAAATATATAGCAATTGAGAATAGCCAATTTTCAAACAGTGTCCGTTTTCGACGAAACTACTTTTGTTGGAACCGGAATGTCAAAATATGGTTAAGTTTAATTTTCCATAATTTTTAGAATTAGTATGTGAGCACAGTAAATATAAACGTGTTTGGTCAGAGTTAGTTGAATTGGGTTGACCAGAAATTGACCATTTTTGAAACGATCTCAGAACTCGACGAAATTAATTTTGTTGTGATCGTATCGTCAAAACAAAGCCAAAAATATTTTTTTTGGATTTTTCTGAGTTAGTATGCGGCCCCGGTGGAATTAACAAGTACGTTCGAATTTAATATTAAAGAATTAATTTAAAAATAAAAGAAAACATACAGTAACTTCAGAATTGGACCTCGGCACTAGCGCCATTGCGTTCAGAAGACGTCAAAACATATTGTTCGACGGTCGTTGGGCTCCGTTTGGTGATCGGACGAAAAAACCCTATTTTCTGGAATTAATTAAATTTAAAAATAAATTAAATAACCCTAAAATACAATATAAATACGGGTTCAAATACGCGACTCTTTCTTCCCCGATGGTTCAGCCGCACAAACCCATGAAGCTTCGAAACTCCAAACTTTGATTTCTCCCTCAATTCTCCACGAAATCCATCGCCGTAACTCACGTTTCGAAGAGATTTCAGAGCTCTTCGATTCCATACCAATTTCCCCCGGTCTCGTCACCTGAAATCGCCGCACCGACGCCGTAAAGTTTCCGTCGTCGCACCCCCTGGGCCCCACCCATGTGCGTGCGCAACCTCCCCCCTTCCTGGCGCCGATAGCCCTCTCCAAGGTGGTCAATCTCCCGCAAACCGTTCGTCAAACCGTTAACTATAGTTCCCGAATTCTGGATTCAAAGTTTTGAATAAAGGTATGAACTATTTCAGATTTAGCGACACTTATTTCCGTCGCTGCGACAGTTGTTAAAAGTCGTATTTTTGATTTTCATGTGTATTTGTATTCGAATCGTTCCAGATCTGAAATCTATTTGAATACGAACACTGAATCGGATCGAACCTGAATCATCTTCTCAGACCAGACCACTGTGAGAATTTATTTTTTTAATTAAATTTAATTAATTTGATTATTTTTCTTGCGCTATGTGATGTTTGAATGGCAAATATCATGCTTAGGATACAGATCTATTTTGTTTTGTCATATTTGATGATGGTTGGTATGTGTTTGTGATGGATAGTATAGATTCATATGACTATCACCTCGTATTGTTATCACTTGTGTTGATTTGGATTGATCTAATTTATCAATTCAAAATAAAGAGAATGATTTTGTCATTTCATGTTATAACATATTAGAAAATGAACCTTATTTGTAGCATAGTGTTATCACTTTGAGATTAAACTTATAATTTGTGTGATGTCATGACATTAGAAAAGATGAAATTAGATTTTATTTACATTTCTTTGTAAATAAAAGAAAAAGAATAAAACTTATTTTATTTACATTTCTTTGTAAATAAAGGGAAAAGATTAAAACTTGATTAGAAAACGCTAGACCATTTTATTTACATTTCTTTGTGAATAAAAGAAAAAGAAACAAAACTTGACAATAAGGAAAAGAAAAAGGACAAAAATCATATTTTTGTTTAAGGAAAAGAAAAAGGACAAAAATCATATTTTTGTTTAAGGAAAAGAAAAAGGACAAAAATCATATTTTTGTTTAAGTAAAAGAAAAGGGACAAAATCACATTTTGTTTAATGTAATAGAAAAAGAGAAAAGTTACCTTTCACATAATAAAATCAAAAGGAATAAAAAAGCACATTTTTATATGAATTGAAAATAAAAATTACATTTTTTTTATGTAATTAGGGTGATTAATTTACATTGTGAAAAATTAGAATTACATTTTATTATGTAATTAAAAGTAGATTTGCATCATAGAATAAAATTACTTTTATCATATGTAATTAAAGTTAGGATTTGCATCATAGTTAAAATTTACATTTTTCTATGTAATTAAAATGTGAATTTACACCGTATGAGAAAAATTGCATTTTTCTAAGTAATTTAAATGTAAATTACACCGTATGTAAGTTACATTTATTTTTAATGTAAAATAAGATATGATTTGCACTGTATGATAAAAATTACATTTCTTATATGTAATATAAGCATGAATTTACATCGTAAGATAAATGTTACATTTTTATATGCAATATATGTATGAAATTACATTGTAAATTAGAATTTACCTTTTTCTATGTTATTAAAAATGAGATTTACATTGTAAATTAGGATTCACATTTTTATATGTAAATATATGATAGGAGCGTGACATGAAATTTAAATTTACATTTTTATAATGTAAAATATAAAGTAGGAATTGACATGATAATGGAATCACATTTTTATAATGAAATATAAAGTAGGATTTTATATGTAAAATAGTATTGACATTTTTATAATGTAAAATATAAAGTAGGAATTGACATGATAATGGAATCACATTTTTATAATGAAATATAAAGTAGGATTTTATATGTAAAATAGTATTGACATTTTTATAATGAAATATAAAGTCGGATTTTATATGGAAAATAGTATTGACATCTTTATATTATAAAGTAGGATTTTATACATAAACATAAAGTAGGATTTTATACATAAATATAAAGTAGGATTTGGCGATGAACTAGAATTTGACATTTTTATAAAAAGTAGGGGAAGTTTACATTTATTTTTAATGTCAATAAAAAGGAAATTTCACCGTATGTATAAGTTACATTTTTATTAATGTAAATAAAGTAGGAATTTACACTGTAGGAAGATTACATTTTTATATGTAATTGGAATGAAAATTCACATCGCAAAATAAAATTACATTTTTAGATGTAATTAAGATTAAGGATTTACATTGGAAAGGAAAGAACATTTTATATGTAAATTGAATGATTAAAGTATAAATGAAAGATTAAAAATAATAAATTGAATAATGAATTATATTTTACATTTTAGTGTAAATTATAGAAATTTAATAAATAGAAGGAAGAATTCATCATTTAATTATGATTTACATTTCATGTAAATAGGGAAATGAAAAGGTAAAAAAAAATATGTACATAAGAATGAAGAGTTAACAATTTATATTTATATATAAATATAATTAAAATTAAACGAATCGAGCGCGGTAGTTCGCGTTTTGAAATCGTATTTTTAAACAACGATACCGGAAGATCCGACCGTCGGATTTTTCCAAGGTTGGAATCGTTAGGACCGCCTTGGAAAAAATTTTCCAACGATATGAACCACGTTAAAATCCAACGGTTAGATTTGGAGAAACGTGTAAATGAAAATTGGTTGAAAGCAGCGCCATGGTCGCCCCTTTGACTCGTGGCGTCGTTAAAGGAAATTTAATTATTTTAAATAATTAAAATAGGAATTGATCGTTAAAATTATCATTAACAATAAAGAAGGATTTTAATATATATATATATATATACGAGGACTATTTGGAAAGTCCGAGTTACTCTCATTCCAAATAGTCAAACGACGTTAAGAATTGAAGGATGAGGACGGCGTATGAAGACCGTAAATCTTCCCTGAATGGACAACGATCAAGATCCTGAATTGACTTGCTCCCAATTCAAGGGTCATGGTCATTGCCCAAACGTACGTGTTGATTTCACGGATTTGACTTTCGCTCAGACCCAGAGCATAAGTTTAAATGGATGGTGTGTCTGACATCGTACCCCGTTAAATATCATATCGTTGATTTTCTGTTAATATATAAATGATTGGTGGTGGAGAATTTATTCACTACTTAACACCCGTTTATATATTGACGGACGATCAATGGTACGGTATGGAGTGACAGTGTGGCACACTAAGATGCAATGATCAAGGTTTCTTGTTGACAAGCAGAACCTTGTGGAGACGATCAAAGCATGGCCTGTTTAGGCGTAGCTTTGTGTAACGTGACTCCGCGAGCCTCACACACCGGTTGAGTCTAAAACGGGAGAAGGGAACGCAGGGAGAGCAGCACGTTTCTTTCTAGCTAGAAGTGGTGTCATGGTATGGAGCCCAGACGTTTACTTATGTGGAGATGGAATTTTCGAGGCCTCGGTATTAGGTCCTATACGACCGGGAAACGTGTGTTCAGGTATAACTAATCCGCTAAGCTGTATTTACGGACTGGCCCTGCAGGATCCAAGGGTTAACTGCGGGTAATCCTGAGACATTAGCTAGAGTGTCTCGAATCGTTAAGGAGCTCCTCCCTAGCCTTGACTTATGATGGAAACCAAAATCCAAATACGACCCAACAAATTTGATTGTATTACTAGTACGGAGGCATAATATATGGGTACCTATGCTTCCTAGGATTAATACATTTACTTTGAAATGTTTTCATATACACTAATGATAATATTTGATTCGTATTTGCCGTATCTAGCATGTTTAATCACCATAAGGTAAAACCCTATCCTCTGGTTTGTGTTTGCATTGTGTGATAGGACCTGGGTCTTATGGTGATTCCATTTTTCCAAAAGCATTGCGACATTTACGTTGTATTTATTGTTGTCATGACACTTTAATATTGCACGGTAATCCATTGGAAATAAACCCGTTCCGCATTAGCGGCGTGGTCTTTGGATTCGCCAAATTTACTAGTTGTTAATGTAGTTAAGAATTCTCACACCAGTCCTTGTTGCTAGCCAAGGCGACTGACCTGTAGTTTCTTTCACCTTTTTGTAAACTCGGGTGCCCTCCTTTCTACACGGGCAGCCAAGTAAAACAGGTATTCTTTTGCTTGGAGTCTTTTCTTTTGAGCTGCTTATCATTTTCCTTGGACTAGCTTTTGACGGAGAGGTGATGACTTGGAGCTTCGAAGACCTTTTATCATTTGCTATTATCGCATTTCCTTTTTGATTTCAGATATCAGACTTATTTCACTTCATGTTGTTTATTTTTGGAGTTGGAACTTATGTCATTTTTCTGCATATTTGATTTAATAACTTAGAATTCTGTGACTGTGGATTTTCTGTGGTTGATAACATTATATTTCCGCTACTATGATGTTGTCATTCTATGAATTTCCTTTACTGTGTTGTTTCTGTGATTTGTTATATTGTATTTATGTTGTATTCCAAAATGATTACTCCTTACTTTCATTCCATGGAAGTTTGGGGTCATCACATATGCGTCGTCGTAATAGGTTCTCACTAAATTACAACGGTCAGTGACTGTTGTAAAAGACCGTTGTAATAATGTGCTCTGTCACGTGCAACGACTCTATGACAATGGCTACAAACCCGTTGTAATAGCTAATAAATTACAAGCGGCTTTTGCCCGTTGTAATACATTATATTACAACAGGCATAACCCATTGTAAAAAGTCTGTTTTGTTTTTTTTATAAAATCTGATCGTAGTAATATAAAAATATTGCATAAATTAAAATATTGAACTCAAAACTTCTTATTTTAATATAAATATGTTATTACACTCTTGAACAATACATAGTTTTATTTCTTTCTATCACACAATTACTATACAAAATATGAAAATACTCATTTGTACAAATATTATTTCACTACATACACTTAGTTACACTCACTCACATCCTCTCATGCTCAATGTCCTCGTTTTCGGTGATTGATCCAAAATGTGCATTAAAAGACCTGGATGAAAAAGAACAAACAAGTTAAAAAATGTGCATTGAGCAGGGCAACGTACATTTAAAACTTGGAATAAAGTTTGTATAAGTGAATGATCTAAGGAATAAAAACATGAGATACATGTACCTTAATTAACCTTCTCCAAATTCACCTTAGTTAAATACATAAATAGCTAATAAACAAGATGCTTCACTCTATTTTAAATCTTTGACTTCTTGCTCTTGATTTTGTCCAGTCGTACCTATCAGAATAAAATAAAAGCAATAAGCTGGTGGGTAGGCAGCCTTTGTCGAGTGTTTGTGGAAATTACAGTGCAGGTTTTGATGCCAAAGTGGCTATTGCAGAGAGTTGGAAAGTATGAGAGATGATAGGTTTATGTATTTATGAGGATGAATTTGTAATGATTATCAATATTTGAACTCACACATGTTAGCCTAGAAATATCGAATTAAAAAAGGAACCAGGGCGGTTATGAAATCTTAATTTGCAATTCTGAATAATGATAAGCATACCACAGTAACATTGAAATAGAATATGCTTATTTGAAAGTTTAAAAAGATGAGAAGCATGGTATAAATTCGGAGTGTTAAGCCACATAAGTTGCTTTTGGTATCTTAACACCGATTTCTTTTTACTGATGACAAGATCAAGAAGTCAAAATTGAGTGGAGCCAAGTAGCTAGAAGTGCAAAAGCTACAAATTTCAAAGTGTTGCATTGTCACAAAAGTGAATATTGGAGAATGAAAAGGATATCATAGATGAGAGCGTAGAGTTAAGATGTTTAAAAAAACACATTTTAAAAGGAACTAGTTATTTTCAAGGATTAAACTTACATTTTTTTTAACTGATACCAAGTAACTCAGGTAGAGGAAATGGGTTGTCTTTTGAAGGCTGTGCTGGTTTAGCTCCAAACACCTTCGGAATCTGCATATTAAATAACACGCATGTCTGGTAGTATACAAGCAAAACAAAGCAAAGTATCAAAATAACACAACAGCCTTCAAGCTTTAAATATAAAAGGATCATAAAAGCATCAGGTGTCCATAAAGCTAATATGTACCTAGCTTCTTAAACATCTACACACCCAGTAAACATTTCCATATAATTTCAACATGTATGCTTATTTCTTTAACAATGCAATAAGATGAATATGCATTGACATCCCAAATACCAATCAAGGAAGCTTGGCACGCATGGGGTAGCTTAAGTAATACAAATATATGCAACAGTTTAACTTAAGGGTTCAAGAAAGGCGCAAGTCAAGGAAAAGAAAAAAAACTTAAAGACAATACAATTCTCAAATTCTCAATATTTGTTTTGACAGTAAAATATAAACTAGTTTGTCATCTTTTCATTGCAAAACCAAGTGAGGGTATTCATACATAAGGCTACTGCAGCTTATATAATGTAAATATATATGAGTACATTTGGTAATATGTGTCCCAGTAACATAAAATAAGATATTTGATGGGGTTTCACAGTTAAACCACAATCTGAAACAAACATGGAGATGAAGCACCTTAACGGGAAAGTCAGTGCAAAGTTTTTCAATGAATCAATACATGGAGCTCAGCATACTTATATAAATCTTACCAGTGACAAAGAAGATGACGGTCAAAGGTGCAAATCGCGTACAAGTAACATATGAATTCTAACTTATACCAATGAATCTCAGGCTAGAAGTGGACAATCAACAGAAATGCGCACAAAGAAAATGGGAACAAACTTTATCTTATTCAAGAACATGCAAAGACTCTGTAACAAAAATGAACCATAACCATACTACAACAGGACAGTAAACCCAATCGACATGAAAAAAACTTTTAAGGTTCATTCTTACCACTCTTTAACTTTGTTAAAACCTCAGGTCCATTCAGAAATTTATAACTAAGCACCTCAACATTGTAACCTTAGTATCTTTAGTTCAAGTCAGTAGATAAATGGACTTTCTTATTGTATTTAACATGTAGCTAGCAATCAAACCACAAGCCATGTTTCATTTTACTAGATCTATTGGAAAAATAGAATTCTATTTTCAACATAAATATCATGCTACCCAGTTAAAATATAATGGCTTACATTTCAAATTAACTTGGTCTTATCATTTTTTTTTCTAGCCAAAGAAAACACTACCCAGGGTGAGTAAATAACCAGACTACAGGAAAGACACACTCTCGACACTTAGCTGCCAAGGCAGTCACATAACACAACGTGTTTACAAATTCCAATTACAAGACTCTTACAATACCAAGAATCCTAAGAAAGAAAATCACAAGCCAAGACTGTAAAAATAACAGTGCCTGTTACTAATTAGTAGCTTATCATCCAGCATTATTACTAGCTTTTATATCTCAATGAACAATTCTTAAATTTGAATCATCATGTAAATATTGCAGCCCACGTGAAACACCAAGAACAATTCTTAAATGTCACCTATCTTCATGAAAAAAACTTGCATGGCTGCAAAGGCAGTGTAATCTTGCACTGCCTTTCAAGGCAGCGCTGCACTGCCTTGAAAGGCAGTGCAAACTTGCACTGCAAAGTTGCAGTGCAAACTTGCACTGCAAACTTGCAGTGCTATAAAAAGGCAGTGCAAGTTTGCACTGCCATTCCAAGGCAGTGCAAGAAAGTAAACGCACTGCCTTGAAAGGCAGTGCAGCAAACGCACTGCCTTGAAAGGCAGCGCTGCACTGCCTTGAAAGGCAGCACAAACTTCCACTGCCTTGAAAGCCAGTGCAAGTTTGCACTGCCTTTCAAGGGAGTGCAAACACACTGCCATTTCAAGGCAGTGCAAGTTTGCACCGCCATTTCAAGGCAGTGCAAGTTTGCACCGCCTTAAAAAGGCAGTGCAAGTTTTGCACCGCCTTAAAAAGGCATTGCAACAAACGCACTGCCTTGAAAGGTAGCGCAAACTTGCATTGCCAGTGCAAGTTTGCACTGCAAAGTTATAGTGCAAACTTGCACTGCTTTCAAGGCAGTGCAAGTTTGCACTGCCTTTTCAAGGCAGTGCAAACGCACTGCCATTTCAAGGCAGTGCAAGATTGCACTGCCATTTCAAGGCAGTGCAAGTTTTCACTGCCATTTCAAGGTAGTGCAAGTTTGCACTGCCATTTCAAGGCAGTGCAAGTTTGCACTGCCTTAAAAAGGCAGTGTAGTAAACGCACTGCCTTGAAAAGGCAGTGCAAACACATTGCCTTAAAAAGGCAGTGCAATTCCAAATACAGTGCAAAGTTTTTTTTAATCATGAATGATAATCATTTCAACAATGAATTAGGAAATAGCTCAAAATTACAAAATTGAACTGCAAAGCAATTCCATAAGTCTATGGAATACATACAAAATCTTACTTGTAGCTTACCTACAAATAACACATTTTGTTCAGGGATGCAGCAGAATACCAATGTGTTCAATAAGCTTTTGCTTAAACCCATTCACCTCTTTCAGTTTATTAGGTGATTGACCATGCTCACGGCTACTCCTTCCAGCAAAAACAAGATCATTCAGAGGTTGACAGCATGAAGATAAACTCATCGAGCGGTGTTGCTTTGCGACAGATGAAAGCAAAGGGCATAGAAGTGAGATTGGAAAAGTCGCGAAGCATTTTTACGAAATATTCATGAGGCAAGTGCCGGAGGAAGCCAGCGACACCACGAAAAAGGCAAGAAGGGTTGACAGGAGGAGTTGGTAGTCGAGTGGAAACGTGAAAGGATAGAAGCGAATTAGAGAAAGGGGTCAATTGGAGCGCAACGAACTCAAACGAGACAACTAGGGAAAAGCTTGGAAGATCGGGGAAGGGAGAAGAAGAGCGATAGTGGAACCAAGAAGAGGAATGTAGAGGGTGGCGGTGAAGAAAAGGGAAACCCTAGTCCCCCTTAGTTGAAAACCGAACATTCAGCCTGTTAAAATGAATTTGAACGAGGTCTTTGATTTTGGGTTTAGAGATGATTCGTGATTTAGGGTTACAATAAAAACAAAACGGCAGGCAACAAAAATTAGAGCAGGTTAAATTTTAGAATGCCGCTCAAACATATCTCGCGAAGGTTTCCACTGAACTTAATACATGAACGAAAGGTATTTTATATTTTGGTAAAATTAATTAATAAGTCTAGTATTTGCGATTTATTATATCAGTTTTTTTTCAATATTCATACGTATTATTTGTATGGCTAGAATCTTAATTGAATTCGTTCACGTATAAATCGTACAATATGTCTGATGCGTTCATTTTATAAATTATTTTTAAAATTAATTAAATTTATATTTTTTTATAATTTTTTATATTTAATAGCTTACGCTAATGAGGTCCATATGGTACGTTCCTTTTTACATTATGATTATATCGAAATGCTCTACATTATAAAGTGTTGTATGATTCCACTGATGATGACTATTTGGAACGAACAAGCATATTTTTGTCTCAGTCGTCATATTCGTTTGTTTTTTAATTAAAGTTAAAATTGAAAGCGAGATATACCAATAGTGATTATTTAATAAAAATTGGTATTTGTCTCAGTCGTCAGTCGATATTATCTCAGTCGTCATATTTTTGTCTCAGTCGAAATATTAGTCTCAAGAAAGTATTGTAATTATTAATTGTCGAAAATTGGTAACAGACATTTTAGCACCTATTACAACGAGCATTTTTAGCCCATTTTAAATTGGCATCTATTATGGTGGGCGTTATAATTATGAATTATTATATATTTGATATTAATTACTCGATTTTACTTATTAATAACTGAAGTTAAGCCCGTTGGAATATTGATTGGCTAATTCTATTCATACACCTATAATTGCTTAACACACACCGTAAAATGAAATAAAATAGCATACACCAAAAATTTCTTTTCATACACCATGTCTTTTACAAAATTACCCTTTTATATTTTCATCACCTTTCCTCTCTTTAATCTTAAAACTAAATTACATAAAACTGGGAATTCATTGTAATATATTTACTTCAAATTTAAAAAAAACTTTAATTTTTAACACTAGTATTTTAAACTATTTGACTGTTTTATTTTTAAATCACTTTTAATTTTAGATGATGGAAATTTGAACTTATTTTTTTAAATATTAGAAAGTTAAACTAGTTAAATTTTGGTGTTAATTTAAACATGATTGGATTTGAATGAAAGATTGAATAATTTAGTACTCTGTATAACATTAATATTAGTAGTTAGTTTTAAATTTTTATATTTAATTAAAGTGGAAATTGTTAAAATTGACTTTATATAAATGTTGCTTGTAATGACATGAATATATTTTAATCCTCAAAAGAAATATAAATTTAATTTAACTAGTGATATACATTAAATTATACTTTACTAAATTTACAGGAGAAATTATATTGAATATACATAATGCAAACAAGAGAGAATTGTATATATTTTCATTCTTTAATATTGATTCTTTTTTAATAAGGTCATTTTGGTCTGTAATTTTATTTGAAATCTTATGGTGTAAGTAAAGCAATTTACGGTGTTGGAATAGAATTTGCCATATTGATTATATATAATAACTAGTAGTTAGTGATTAGTTATCATTAATTATTACAAGTTATAAATGATTAATATAATATTATTAATTATTAACTATTAAATATTACTAAATAGTATAGTATTATTAATGGTTAGTAATTATAAATGTAATATTATAGTTAAAGGCAATAATATAAGTTATATAACGTCATTGAATGAAATCAAATATGTATACAATAATATAAAGAAAATGTCATTATTTAAAACTTCTTTTTACATCTATTTGGGTAGACATTGTGGATATTATTACTTTTATATTGGTGTTATAAATAATATAATATTGTTAATCATTATTATTTATGATTAATTATTAAATATAATATTATTAATGATTAATTATCAAATATTAATAAATAATATAATGTTATTAATGATTAGTAATTAGTTATATAATATTATAGTTAATAATTAATATTATATGATTAATGATTAATTATTAAATAGTAAAACATAAACAATACTAATTTTATAAAACATCTATTACAACGGGCCTGAAATGACCGTTGTAATAGCATTCTATTACAAGGTGCAGGTTTTACCCGTTGTAAAAAGAGCATTGTAAAGGATATCTATTACAACTGTCCAGAAATGACCGTTGTAATATCATTCTATTACAACGGGCAGTCTTTGCCCGTTGTAAAAGGGTGTTGCACAGGCATCTATTACAACGGTTCAAAAAGTGACCGTTGTAATAACATTCTATTACAACGGGCAGGTTGTGCCCGTTGTAAAATGGACGTTGTAATAGGGTATTTTTGTTGTAGAGACCCCAACGAGCTCAGAACAGAAAACAGGTCAGATACACAACAATTAACTCGGTCGGATCAGGTGTGGGTCGACCCACCTACCACAGGGTCGACCCATGGGTCGACTCACCTGCCCTTGGGTCGACCCATGGGTCGTCCCAGGCCTGGTGTGGGTCATCCTTGTTAGAGTTTATGCCCTAGAGGCAATTCATTTGATGTGATAAATAACAATGTAGTTGTTATATTTTATTTGGAATAAAATAATATTCTATTATATTATATTTACTGCGTAATATAAATATTAATATAATAGAAGTCCTTAGAATTATAATACGGAATTATATAGTTCAAGTGAGTGACTTGAACTTGAGATTATATAATATGTTAAGTATTGTAATTCTTAAATGTCCCTAGTCAAGTTTTATTGTTTATATAGGACAACAATAAAACGTAGAGACTAGTATATTGATTGACTGGTGATCACATCTCATTGATCATTAATATACGTGATATTAAAGTCAAGATATAAATACGTATTGGAGAATAGCGTATTGGGCTGACCCGCCGTGAGATAACTCCATGGAATATAATTAACAGTATCATAAGTTAATCTCATAGTGACGGTGATGTAATGGTCCTCAGACCTGAAATCATTATAATTTATTCGAGGATATTTGTGTTTTGATATCATCTAAAGTTATTTCGTAACAGAGTAACGATAACGGTGATTATTGGATACATCTCGAGTCGAATGAAAATTATGAATGATCTAGATGGAATTTAACCCTACGATATATTCGTAGTGATATCCGTGGGCCTCTTGATTGAGTGAGACTTTGAAATGCATGGCCGTGCTCAAATACTGATTTGTTTTAAACAGTCTACTCATCGATCAAGAAAACAGATTAAATTATAACGAGGATGATACGATCCATGCCTCTAGTTTGATCCTGGATATATTGGTTAAAAGGATTATATTACATTGAGACACTTGTCACAGAAAGGTTGTATCGAATCGATAAATTTTATTATAACTTGGGTAGCAGTGATGTGTTGCTAGATACCGCTCACTGTTTATGATTTAAATACGATTTAGATTATTGCCAACGTTATAGTAACCTATAGGGTCACACACTTAGAACATTGTAAAGAGAAGACTGGTTTTGATTTGGGAAAAATGAAATGTCAAACCGTTGATATTTTGTTTGAATGGGTATAAGGAATAGTTCCTTATTTCTAGTACATGTGTATATCTTGTAGAAGGGGTTTTAATTCCTTTTAAATTGACAAGCGGATGCCACTTTACATATAACCCGATCCCTTTTGAAGAAAACCCTAAATCAAAATCCAGAATGGCGGCTAGCACCAGCGAATCCTCTTTTCTCCTTCGATTTGTATGACAATCAAGGACCTTGTTCGTGTGGACTACAATAGAGATGTGGCAATTGACGCATTAATGGATTCGATCAATCTCCAACCAAACACAGTTTCTCGATTCCTTTCGTTATTCACAAATTCATCACGGAGGTATGAATTTTAACCTAATTTGATTTCGTATTACTGTATTGCAATAGATCTATGGTCTAATTAGGGTTATCGATTGGATCAATAAAACCCAACAGTGGTATCGGAGCCAGGTTTTGCAAAATCAGTAATTTTGAAACTGTGATTTAGGTTTATGTGTGTTTAATTATTAGATAGTTGAAATTACAAATCCTGAATTCAGATTCAACGATAAATTCGATTTAAAAGTGAAATTGTCTCACTACGAATTAAAACTGTGTTTTGATTCAAGCCGTAAAATGGTTTTACCGTAAACTAAGTTTTATATTTAATATAAAACTTTGAAGTGGATTTTGTTAGTTAAATCTGAATCCTATTTGAGTTTTAAATTTGTATTCGATACTTAAGTAAAATTGTTTACTGCAGTTAAGTTTTGATATGTGATACAAAATTATAAAAGTGGATTTATCCTTATTACTGATAATTGATTCAGTAGTAGATTGATGTTTTGCATCTATGTTATTTGATAACATAATAATGTGATATTTATATTGACATGAAAATTGGATTGATGTATATGTAAAAATTTGATTTTGAAATAAAAATTTGTTTCATTGAGTATTAATCAATATCAATATTTATTCTGTTTATTGAATTCTGAATGATTAAAACTTGAGGATGCAAATTGAACATTGAAATAAAATTGTTTTATGGAAATGGGAATTAATATCAGATATTAATTCTGTTTGAATCACACTGTATTTGACCATCATATCTTGAAGTTATGAATTTTTCCAGAGCAGGGTATCCTTACACTGATGAATAATGATAATCTTGTTATCAAAGTGTTTGATTAATAAGCATTCTTGGTCTTTCTTAACACACATTAATTCTCATGATTAAAATCATTTTTCCTGATTAATAAATCAGTAATCTATATTTTGTGTAAATCTGATTTACTGAAATCGATATCATGAAAAATTGTCTAGACTTTTTCCTTATGGTTTTGATCTATATACTTGGATATAAAATTGAGAGTTCATGGCTATTCTTGTTTTAAAACAAAAGAATAAATTCAATTTTGAAATTCTGGTTATATCGATAATCACTGGATTGAATACAAGTCACAGTAATTGTATTGTGATTTATTGATTTTATAAAATATGAGTACTGTAATTTGATGATCATAATGTTTATATGTAATTGACATATACGTAAGGATGCTTATGAATTATAATCCACTAAATCTATATTTGAGATCTGTTTTTCAGCATCACAGAAAACCTGATTTTGTTAATTTATACTGCTTATATATGATATAAATTGTATGATCTTAATTGGTTAAGGAATATCACTTATATAGTATTGATTGATACTAAATGAATCATCCTGGATGATCTTGATAATTATCACTCAATATCATAATAATTTCTGTATTGAACACTCTATAGTTATACAGATTTAAACTTTATATATAATGATATATGGATAATAGCAAATGTGATTTGCATGATTAAAACTCACCCTGTTTACAAATTATTTTGATTTGAATTTTAATCAACAGAGAGATCCTAGTTTACATACTGTGGATTTAAGATTGTAAACAATCTTGTTTCGTTAATTTTATGACTGTATGATTCAGTCGATAACATATAAGTTGATCATTTGTTAGATGTATTGCACCCAGTCATTAGAATTCAGCTTGTATAATATAAGAGGTTACAGATGTCCACCTAAATTTATTTGTTCATATTTGACTGTGACATTTGTTTCTGAAACATGTATATGTATACATATCATAGTCTCTAACTCGCTAATCTTTTAGTTGCTCTGTGTTGCAATTATGTATGCAAATAAATAATTTGAACATGATATACTGATATCGTGACATACTGATATACTAATATACATCTGGGTAAAAAGCACAGTTTATTGATATGGGTTTGGTTTAAATGAATCATACCTTGTTTATGATGATCTGTGTTTAAATGGCTCACACCTTATATGTTGTTTTATATTTATATCTAGATTGTTTAAACTGTTTAAATCAGAACAGTTTAAAATGTCTTAATCTGGACTGTTTAAATATTTAAATATGGATAGTTTAAATATTAAAATCTAGATAGTTTAAAATGTTTAAATATTACAGTTTAAATATGTGTATCTGGGATTATATATGTCTTTCTTATGCCACTTCTCAAAATCTAAATGCAAACATATATGTTTCTTTATCACATAAGAGCATCTGATTAGAAATACAATTTGTTTCATTTCAGTTTAGTATCTGCTTATACATATCTGAGAGTACATATATTCTTAAATTGTCATGGTCTATGTTACTGTGGTTTTTCAATTATCAATGGACTATGTACAATTCCTGGAAGTTATAAATTTGTTTATGGGTCGATTTATTTGGATAACTTGATCTAGTCATTCAAATAATTCTAGGCAAAATGTTGACTAGAATTTATAAACTGGATTAGTATTTAATTATATGATAATTACCTCTTCGATGAATCTATATATATATATATATATATATATATATATATATATATATATACTGTCGAAAGGTTTGTAAATCCAGTTGATAGTTTATAGTTTGACAAATTGATTAATATACCCCATGTGACGTTAATAGTAGAGATGGGACTATGCTGCAAAGTTAAATATTCATATGAAATCTGGGCAAACATTTAATTAAGTATGGTTCTTGACTGAAATTATATGGACTGAGCAGTAGATCAATAGTGCTAGATTGTCTGAATAACAAGTATGTGATACTGTGCCAGTTTGTGATTTAATATGTTTAAATCTAACCTCTCTGTATATATATATATATATGATATACTTGATACGCAGCACACATTTTATACATATGATGTATTCAATTGGGGCAGAATTTATGCAATCAAACACTGAAATTGTTTCAGTCGAAGATGGCATGACAGTGGCTTGGATTGGTGAAGCAACTATAACTAGTACGTTTCAAAATTAAACAAGTCTGACTTGTTTATAATCAAGAGTTGCTGTATATTTATAATTTTACGAATATATGTAAAATTATCTCCAATGTATACATTTTGATGTGTACTTGTATATTTGTGTAAGACGATATAAGTGGAGCAAGCTGTAATGTTATTGATAATCATGCCGATGGTTTTCAGTTTGTAATGTTATTTATAACGTATGAATGACTAAGTACATATATCTAGGATAATGTTTTAATGCATAATGATGGGGTATGACCCTACAATTCAAAAGTTTGTCTAGAAATGTTATTTTAATCTGAAATGTTTGATGTGGATCCCTGTGTAAGCATAGTGTGCAATTTTAATGTATGTCTATTTGTATATACACTTAAAATAGTGTTAAATTGCAGAATGATAAAATGATATAGGCTTAAATTTTTTTTTGTTAGACATTAAACCAATTTGGGTCTAAACTCATATGGTATTAACTTGGGTTTATATGATAAAAGAAGTTAAATTCACCAATATTTTGAAATGTTCAAAAGAACTATAGCTTCATTCCTATATTACATTAAATTTAAATAAATATATATTTTTGCCTAATATATTTTATTTAAATCTAAGTTATATTACGAATATAAAATACATATATTTGATATATATATAAACAACTCTGATAATGTTCGCCGCTATGAATTATAAATTCCCTTTAAAGCAAATTCTGTTATATTAAGTCATGGTGACGTCTTCCACTAATGCACTCATCAATGTCCAGAATAACTGGATGTAGGGAATGCCAAAGCATTGTGCATCCTTTTATTTTGGTTATATGCGACGGAGTAAAAGTGATACTTGAACTGTATTATTGGGTCTGACTTAACTAAGCTGCATAATAAGATTATGGCTTAGAGACAACAGCATGAATTATTCTATATTTGAGCAAACGAATAATATTGAACAAAATGTTCAACATGCGATCCAGGAATTATATACACGATATAATTGACATGAGATGTCTACCTAAAAGGTTGTGTTTTGGGGATTTGCCAAAGAAGAGTCAAAACATGATTAGATATGGATCTTGGAACACCATTATATGTATATACTGATATATGTATATAAATAAAGGGATGTTAATTTGAGTGGGAGCATATTTTAGTTTATATTACACGTTTATGTTAATATACAATTTTGATTGTCAAAATTTATATTAAATAAATATTAAAGAATCAGTTATTATTTATTATCTACTGTAGATATTAAATAACAAAATAACTACGATAATTTAAATTAATCCTTGAAGGATAAATTGAATTAAATCAAATTTCTTGACTGATATTGAAATTTGAGGATTGTCCTCAAACAAATTAAAACGTAATTGTTCTAATAAATATAGAGGATCTAAAACTAAAGTTAAAGTATGACTTCAACTAAATAAAATATAAATGTTATACTAATCTACTTATACATTTCTAGTATTAGATACTAGATATAAATCACATAAATGTATGTTGATTTAAAGAAATTGCAGAATAAGTAGAAATCTGATAAAAGAACATATGGACTTACAATTTGAAATAAAGCAAATGTTGATAGATTATCCATAGTAAGTTGATTCTTGTTGGAAATACTGGCTTAATTAAATAAATAAAATAATTGTTATTACGAAATTCCACTTAAAATAAATGTTATAATATATCTTGTTTAGACAAGTTTGAATTTCATTTGTAATAAAAGAATAATTGTTATTCATTTTATTTAAATGAAATATTGTATGGAATTTCACAAATAGTTAATGATATTTGTAAATCCTTAACTATAATGTACTTGACATTAAAATGACTGGATTAAATTTAGTGATTTAAATCCAATATACCTTTAGTATTACCAGTTAGCCTAGTAAACAAGAAAGTATATCAAAACTCCATAATGATGGAATTTTGAAATCAATTGATTTCGAATCAAATGAAGTATACAGATCTTGTTTATTAGGCAAAATAACTGAATCACCTTTCACTTGACACAGTGAATGAGTGATAAGTATTGGGTCTCATACATAATGATGTATATGGAGCAATGGATACATAAGCTAGAGGCATGTTTTATTACTTCATTATATTTACTGATGATATCAGTAGATACAGATACGTGTATCATATGAAACACATATCAGAATCCTTTGAAAAGTTCAAAGAATTCAAAGTGGAGATTGAAACCAATTTTATAAGAAAAATAAATACTTTTCGAACAGATCGAAAAGAATAATTAAGCCGACTATTTAATGACTGTCCATATGAGTTTGAAATTGTTTCATAATTCACTCCATCTAGAACACCATATTGGAATGGCATATCTGAAAGAAGAAATCGCACCTTATAAGATATAGTACGATTAATGATAAGTCATATAGATCTTCTAATAAATTGAAATAGAACAATTGCATTTAAATCCTACTAAAACAAGTCTGAAGACGCCATATAAGATATGGACTAGGAAATGTCCTAGTATGTCTAATGCAGGGATTTGGAATGTAAGACGTTTATTGAACGCCCTTCCGCTGATAAGATCAGACTCAAATCAGATAACTAATTTTGTGGAATATCCAAAAGAAATAAATGGATATTATTTCTATAAATTCTCATAAGATAAAATGTTTATTGCTCGAATTGGAATCCTTTTAAAGGAGATCCAGTCTCTTGGATATCAAAGGAATGAAATAGAAATCGAAATATCTCGAAACCACAAAATGTTATCGAATCTTGTATAAACAAGAAATTGAGTGGGAGTGATGCAATAATTCAAATGTTATTTGATAACACATTAATTATTGTAAATAATGTTAGTTTAAAAACAAGAAATAAATACTGATTCTAAGAAAGAAAATGTTTGGATTAAGAAGTTCATGATTGAACTTAATTCATTATTGATCGAATGATATACATTGCGATAACAATTTGGCTGTTGCTCAGGCCTAAAACATTAAACTCATCATCGATCCAAACATATATTTCTTATGTGAAGTTGTTCACAGAAGAAACAAACATATCTGCAAAGTTACAAAAGTTGTAATGTTGCAGACCTACTGAATTAAACTCTGTCGCAGCAGAAGTTTAATAGTCACACTAGTTTCATGAGTATACGATACGTAAATGATTGACTCTAGTGCAAGTGGGAGATTGTTAGAGTTTATGCCCTAGAGGCAATTCATTTGATGTGATAAATAACAATGTAGTTGTTATATTTTATTTGGAATAAAATAATATTCTATTATATTATATTTACTGCGTAATATAAATATTAATATAATAGAAGTCCTTAGAATTATAATACGGAATTATATAGTTCAAGTGAGTGACTTGAACTTGAGATTATATAATATGTTAAGTATTGTAATTCTTAAATGTCCCTATTCAAGTTTTATTGTTTATATAGGACAACAATAAAACGTAGAGACTAGTATATTGATTGACTGGTGATCACATCTCATTGATCATTAATATACGTGATATTAAAGTCAAGATATAAATACGTATTGGAGAATAGCGTATTGGGCTGACCCGCCGTGAGATAACTCCATGGAATATAATTAACAGTATCATAAGTTAATCTCATAGTGACGGTGATGTAATGGTCCTCAGACCTGAAATCATTATAATTTATTCGAGGATATTTGTGTTTTGATATCATCTAAAGTTATTTCGTAACAGAGTAACGATAACAGTGATTATTGGATACATCTCGAGTCGAATGAAAATTATGAATGATCTAGATGGAATTTAACCCTACGATATATTCGTAGTGATATCCATGGGCCTCTTGATTGAGTGAAACTGTGAAATGCATGGCCGTGCTCAAATACTGATTTGTTTTAAACAGTCTACTCATCGATCAAGAAAACAGATTAAATTATAACGAGGATGATACGATCCATGCCTCTAGTTTGATCCTGGATATATTGGTTAAAAGGATTATATTACATTGAGACACTTGTCACAGAAAGGTTGTATCGAATCGATAAATTTTATTATAACTTGGGTAGCAGTGATGTGTTGCTAGATACCGCTCACTATTTATGATTTAAATACGATTTAGATTATTGCCAACGTTATAGTAACCTATAGGGTCACACACTTAGAACATTGTAAAGAGAAGACTGGTTTTGATTTGGGAAAAATGAAATGTCAAACCGTTGATATTTTGTTTGAATGGGTATAAGGAATAGTTCCTTATTTCTAGTACATGTGTATATCTTGTAGAAGGGGTTTTAATTCCTTTTAAATTGACAAGCGGATGCCACTTTACATATAACCCGATCCCTTTTGAAGAAAACCCTAAATCAAAATCCAGAATGGCGGCTAGCACCAGCGAATCCTCTTTTCTCCTTCGATTTGTATGACAATCAAGGACCTTGTTCGTGTGGACTACAATAGAGATGTGGCAATTGACGCATTAATGGATTCGATCAATCTCCAACCAAACACAGTTTCTCGATTCCTTTCGTTATTCATAAATTCATCACGGAGGTATGAATTTTAACCTAATTTGATTTCGTATTACTGTATTGCAATAGATCTATGGTCTAATTAGGGTTATCGATTGGATCAAAAAAACCCAACAATCCTACATCGGGTCCGGTCATTTTCCCTCCCGCTCGCCTCGTTCAGATTAAATTTTAAATTATATTTACACATAACCTACTTATATGTATACAAAATTCTAAGGTTCATAACTTCCTCATACATTGTCCGTTTTACACAAAATTGGAGCCTATCTGAACTAGAATTCCGAGACGAACGCAATGGTACAGTCTGTTTTACTTAATTCCCAACATTTAATTAAGTATTATTTAGTCTACTATCATTAATGTTTTCTTAAATTATAGGGTGTTACAAGGAAGCTAGCCAAGTGGTAGACCGGCGGTCTAAAGGCATGACGTGGCGGTGGTGGGTGATGGTTGAAAGTGAACATGATTTTGAAGGTGATGAATATATATTATTATTTTAATTCATGTATATAATACTTGAACATTAATAACTTGCACATACAAACTCAAAATTGAACGAAACAAGTTTCCGTGCGATCGTGGAGTCGAGAGCTTCGCAACAAAACTGATTAGGACGAAACAGAGCAAGTTACATTTTTAGGTCAAACTAAACCCAAGTGTAATTTGATTTAAAAGAAATCGACAATTCGAATTAATCAATGTGAGATCTCTCTCAGATAATTTGTACAGTTATTCTATGTATAATTGAATATAAGTTGATTGCCTTATGCTGATTCTTATTTGATTAATTATCACTAAATGGTATACGATATATGGTAGTTCACATTAGTATTGTTTGCAAACCCGACGGATGAATTGTTGATTTATTGTGATATGCTGTGATTGTGACTTTGAGATATCTAACATGTTAAAATAATGTTAATATATTTATGGTAGTTGAAATTGGATTAAATATCCATTTATAATTTGAATGTTGAATTTATTGTTACTCGTTTAAACGTAATTGGTTAGTTTGGAAAAATAATTCGAATTAAATTAGATGCGGTTAAATTCATAAATTAGTAGTAGATTCAAATTGATTGTTGTTGATTGAAAACATCACACGGGACTTGAGATGATATTTGACTTGCACATCCCCTTTGTTTGTAGTTTGTATGTTGATCAGTAGATCGACAGATTATAATAAGTATCAATTATTTGATTGAAGCTTATATGAAAGTAGGTGCACATTCGATGTCATTTTGGATGTTGATAGCTGCTTTGCAACAATTGTTGGATATGTGAAATTCACATAAGTACAATTATATGATTTTTGGTTGAATTTTATTCCAATCCAAAATAAAAATGAATATTTTAATAATATAATATTCTGTGGAAAACCGAAGTTTGATTTCGAAGTCCAATTTTGAATGGACGTGTTTATACAAAAATATGATGAATATTCGTAACTATAATGAATGATTTTGAAGTATTTTAATATACTGATGGCTTGTCGAAGTTTTAATTTAAAATGAATAGTAAGTTTTCAAAGCGAAGTTTGGTTAGGATATGTAGCGAACATTTTAAAAGAAATTTTCTTTCAAAAGTTCTTCGTTTATTTTTATTACTACTATAAGGAAATTTTGGAGCATAAAATGACGACTTTCGAAAAATAATATTATTTTATTCATTTTTTGGCATAACTAGTTGGTTTTTATAGTGTTATGTAACACTCTTTTATTATAACTAATAATAAAATTACAAATAAGTACAGGTGATTGTAGTTAGCAGTCAGCTAATTTCGGATTTTAAGGTGGACCGTCCACCACCTTTTTTATAGTGTTCTGTCCACTCTACCTAAACAGGCCAACATAACAGGAGCTAGCTAAATTACTAGACTACACAATTAATATCATTTAATCTCCACGCAGGGAATCGATACATTACATAAGTTCACTCAGTACAAAAAGATAAAACATTCTGTTCCGAACCGAGTGAAACAGAATTACCTAATGATTAACATAAGCATGCGCAAGATAAAATATCTTTGCATAGCAGTGAAAATATCCATCCACTTGCACATACCAAAAGCAGAAGGTGCGTGCATAGTAGCAAGTGCGCCTAGGCACATCACTTCAACGTCTTCCATATAACATCCCCATTACCTGACCTATAACAGGGCATGTGATACATCGGATAAATCAATAGCGTTGATCACTTTGCAACTTGAAATTTGACATGGGTTAAGCTTTCAAGCCAGAAAACCAACCATTACATGCAGGTTTGCCATTTGAAGTAGCATCCAAAATGAGATATCCTGAAGCTTGATACCAGCAGAGAGCATAACAATGATACATTACCAGTAGTTGCGTGCCAGGGCATCGCTTAGCGCCAGTAACGTGAAAGAAGACCAGAGCCTCGCCGGAAGAACAAGCCAAAGCACCCTACACCAGTAAGGAGACAAACCAAACACCGATACTGCTCAAAATCCCACAAAAACGAACTGAAAACTATTCGGCTGACTAAATCCATCAAAATGACAAGTCGAAACAACTAACAGGAGACAAGCCAACATACAACAGCATAAACTTGCAAGGCATACACCCACCACATCGACCCAAATACTTAAACTACGTGATCATTTTAACATCAAGCAATGATAGAACAGACTCGTGAGGCAAAGAGGTAGCACACTGCAGTATCGTTTGATGGGGTAGACATATACGGATAAGAGAATATTGAAGCATGCTCACTTAATTCCCTATCAGTGCCACCACGCACAATTAAACGTCAATAGCTCACCAAAAACTACAAAATTCGGCAAGTCGAAAACCACATAAAGCTATAACAGAACAACTACTACAGATTGAAAACATGATCCAACCTTTCCACAACAAACCAAGGCACAAACTACATGAGCTAAGGGATGCCAAGCAATGTTTAACACCAACTCACGAGGTAATCAGAGGTAGCACACTACTGCGAATCATTCATAGTGAAAAAAGAGGTCAACTTGCAATAAAATGTACCAGAGATCTAGAAATTACGATATGGGCCACCGCGCCATATAGTAGCTGAGTTCAGAAGAGTTTGTAGATCTTGAGAAGTAAAGATGAGGGAAGAGGAAAGTGGATGAGGGCAGTACGGGTTGAAATCTGAAGTTGAGTCGAAGAGAGCTTTAGTTTTGACCACGAAGACGAAATCTAATTTGGGAGTGGGCTGATGCGAGAAGATTGGATGAAGGTAGGGAGAAAGGACGGAGCGGTGGTAGAAGAGAAGGCGTTAGATCTGGAGGAAAATCAATCGCCATTAACGATCAAAAATAGAGCTCTCGAACCCTTATTTTGTGACAAGCTAAGTAGCGTTCTTCCTCAGAGACCGCAAAAATTCCACTTTGGAAATTAAAGAAATATATGATATTATTTCATTCATTAAAATAATAGAAAAGTAGACCAAATAGTGAAATATTTGGTTTTGAAGATAAACGACTGAACGAGTTTTCAAAGGTAATTATATATTTATATAATTAATAAACAGACTTTAGAAGGATTTTCGATTTATTTATAAATTATAAATCGATTCGGGCATGAATAGAACATGCAGCACAGCTACAGTTCGTTAACATCAACCCGTAATTTCGAATGGATGTAACGGGAGATCTGAACCGTCGGATTGTCCTAAAATTGAACTGTTGGGTTCGTATTGAAAAGATCTTTCAAATGAATATAAAAGGTTTAAATTTGAATAGTTAGATTTTAAAATATATCCAAATCAGTTTTGGAAAAGGTCGCTATCGATGCAGTTCGGTGGTCGATACTGGGAACCGATTGTAACGGCCTAAATAAAAATTATTAAAAATATAAATAAATTATGATAAATCATAATAAATGGTTTGAAAAGGGTTTGGATAAAATGTTCCACGTTTTGAAAGATAAATGATATTTTTATCAAAAAGAATTTTCTGAAAACTAGAAGTGAGAATCCAATGTTTTAAATATAACGAATTGGATTAAAAAGGGGTTCAAATATAACCAAAATTTTCCAACATATAATTTGGAAAGGATTTGAATGGAAATAATCTTCGGATATTTCGGCATAGGATTCCGTGATCATACGGATATCGTTGAGGAATTTGGAAGATATTTATATCGTTATTCCAATACGATATCTGTTGGTTTCAGAATTTGGTACTGAATGTAAATCGACGTGACTTACGTTTAAGATCTCCTATTTAAAATCAAATTGTATTTTGGGTTGGTTGTGAATAGTGGCTTTAATAACGCTATTCTTAAACCTTGTTGAAATGTAAGTTATAGAAAAAAAATATTTTAATTAAGATTTAATGGAATCCTTCAATTTAAAAAATTAAATTGGAATTAAATGAAAATTGATTTAGGTTTGTTGTGAATGGTATCTTAAATAATATTGTTCTTGTACCCATGAATGTAAAACAATATATCTTTTAAATAAGATTTAATGAAGTTTCTAGTTTATTTAATTAAATTGGAATTGAATGGAATTCGATTAATAATAATCGAAATGAGCTTCTGTAAAAGAAGGCCTTTACTATTTGTGGAATTTAAAAGGGTTCGCCTCTATTCTACTTATAATATTAATATGATATAGGAATTTATATCGATTGTAAATTGTTCAGATTTCCATGAAAATTTCATATTAAATGGAAGATGATTTTGGGGTTTATTGTGAACGATGTTTTCAAACAACATTTGTTCTTTAACACAAGTAAGGATAGGATTAATTTCCAAAAAGTTGGATAATCATTGAGTTATGAATTTTGGGTTGAAAAGATACTATAAAATCTTGCGAAATGATTTCCGAGTAATGGATTAAAAAATAAGTTTAAAAGAACTTATCTTTGATAAAATTAATAGGAACCTTTCCAATGGTAATGAATATTTGAATAGAATAATATTGTGGATTGGAATGAGATGAGTGCTATCTTTGTGTATTTATTACATGATTGTAAAGATATGCTAGTTATTCGGATAGACCGGGTTTAACCCATTGGATAACTATTACGACGATTAAAAGTTGAAGATATGAAGACGGTGGTTGAACACCGGAGATCTTCACATCATCGGGATAATTGATGATGTCCTGATTTTGGGTGTACACCCAAGACGAGGTAATAAGTGGTGGGCATCCAGACGTACTTGGAGATCAACCGATATGTGAGGGCCTCTCTTCTGTATTGGACATATAGGATGAGGAATATGGTGCTTCCAGCTTTGTTTAGACCTAGAACGGACTTTGTAATGTCCCGTATTTTCACGGTCGAATAATTAATTTATTTAATTATTAAATATCGATTTGGCGATATCGATAACTTGAATTAAATAATATTTATATTTAATTAATATAAATAATAGAATAATATATTTAATTCTGAAATAACCAGAATTAGCTGAAATGGCAATATGGTGTGAATTGGGCAATTCAAAATATATAATTCAGTTTAAAATTGAATTACGATAACGAATATATTTAATTAACGATGGTTTATCATATAAATTATATTATAAATATAATCGAGCTCGAAATAGCGCGGCAGTTCGTAATTTGGCGATTCGAACTTTAAACGAATATACAGAAGCCGTTATAAATCGGATTTCTGTGAAACAAGAAACGTTCAGAGCTGGTGAAGTATATTTTTCTAAGGGAAGAGAAAAAACGGGATTTCATCGTGTAGATTTTTATTTATGTCCAAATCAAATTTAAGAAAAGTCGCTATGGAATTCCTTTATAATTTATAATGATTTATTTATATTATAAAAGGATTTTTAATATAAATTTAATATCGATTTAACTTGGATTTTTAACTATCGAGTTATAAATCCCGATATGGTTATTTCAGAGCTGAATGATATTATATGTGATAATATTAATTTATTTATATTAAATTTAAATGTTTTTAAATATATTTATATATTTAAATGGGTTATTTAGAGCTTTAAAAATAGCCAGTTTTGCAAACGACCTTCGTTTTCGACGAAACTAGTTTTGTTGGATTCGTAATGTCAAATTATTGTTAGATTTCAATTTCCATGATTTTTGAAGTCAGTATGTGGCCGTACCGATTTTTAATGTGAAAAACGGTCGATATTTTGGCAGTTAAAAATACGCTGTGTGAGCAAACAGACTCGGAATTTGACGAAACCAGTTTCGTTGGGTCCGTAATGTCGAACTCTAACTGCATGTCCAGTTTCGTGACTTTTGGGTACCGTATGTGATTATAGGAATTTTCAACAATATGTACACAAATCGTTTGCTTAAAATCGAATAAAATAAATAAATATATTTTGCCTATAAATATATGACTAACTTCCCCTAAACCTAGTTATTTTCGTTCATCGGTCAAAGCATTTCTTGGCCGCCACTTTCTTCTGGAAAATCAAAACGAGAGAGAGATTAAATCAAAAGAAATCCAACTAAAATCAATAAATCCCTATATATATATATATATTTGAGATCCTTGTGTGATCCTCTACATTCTGGTATGATTCTTTTGTGGCTCGACCTCAATTTCGCTTGCTGGAAAATACGACAGAAAACCTAGGGCTTGGGTTTTGGGGCGACTGAAGGAGAATTAGCTCGAAGTGAGTTCGTAGTTGCATTGAGGAGTGAAAATGGAAGATGTGTGCAAGACGTGAAGAAACTCGGTGGTTGTTTGGTTCGATGTCCTGTAGCATGGACTTGGTGTCGAAATTTCGAGACGGCAATCGAGCGTGGACTTAAGGAGGTAGAAAGGTGCGGTTTTGGAAGAGGATTGAAATGGTGTTGAGTTGAAGTTGAATAGGGGTGTATTGGCGGAGCGGCTGTGGTCTAAAGTCGTGTTAATTGAGGAGGAATTGTTCTGGAGCTCACGGGTGCGTAGGAGGAAGATAAAGCAACGGGTTTGGGCTTTAGCAAGGGTAGGTGGGCCGGTTAGAAGAGGGGTGAGGCCAATGTTTAATTCAATCAAGTTTTTAATTAATTTAAATTGTGTCCAACTTGTAATAACGATAACTTGGTCATACATAATCAAAATTTCGAACGGTTGGATCCGTCGGGATCGTATGGACGAGGGCAACACAATGAGACTTACTGGGAGTGGATTGGAGCTCGTTATAATTTATAGCGAAATAAATTGTCTGTTTGAATCAACAGACGCAAATCGTTATTTAATGGTTAACGCGAAATGTGAGTAAAACTCACCAACTTTAAACAATTATATTTTTATAACGTATTCTTAGAACTGATAATTATCTGTTGATTGCTGTGTGTTAACTGTAACACCCTGAATTTTCGGTAAACAATATAATAACGAATTAAGGTATACTTAATTTTAAATGTGAGAATTAAGGGAAACGGGTTACGTTATTGCGTTCGTCTTAGAATTCTTCTTGAGATAGAGTCCGAGTTTGCGTGAATTGGACTTCGTATGAAGAAGTTATGGCCTTCAGAAGTTTCAGAAAATTTAAATATATTAAAACAGCTCAGACTAAAATTCAAATTCAAATTCAAATTGAAAACGCAGAAGCGGGCTGGACGGGAAATTTCCCGCCCCAGGCCAGGTCGACCAGGGGGTCGACCCTAGTGTCGACCTGCCCTACAGGTCGACCTGGGGGTCGACCTTAGTGTCGACCTGGGGTCGACCTGCATCCCCGGGCAAATTTGGACGGTGACGATTTCTGACTCCTTGCCGAGTCATTAGGGCTTGTGTGGCAATTTCTGGTTGGTCCTATCTGGTCTGGATGGCTATGATTATTCCTAGGTTGATCTAATGGCTCTTATTAAATCAAACATCTATATAAGCAACCCCAAACCTAAAACCCTAATCACATAATTTCATATCAAGAGCCGTCATGTCGTCAGTTGTCAACCTAGAGTAGCCGCCGTCCTCCACCAACTAGAAAGCAAGTAGAAGCTACATATCAACTCAAATCAAATCTTAACAAATAGTCTACATCAAGGGATTAGCATAACAAATCCAGAAATCAGATCCCAGAACTCAAGACCCACTTTTTCTGTGAGTTCTAATCACTTTTAGGTTTAAATAGATAAATGTGAATTGTGGTAGACTATGATTTGGGTATATGTTGTATGTAGTTATGCAAGTTTATTATTGTTGTGAATCATGAAATTATGCAAGTCATTATGTTGAGAATTCATGAACCTATGCAAGTTATTGTGTTGCGAATTCATGAACCTGTGTAAGTTACCTATGCAAGTTATTGTGTTGTGAATTCATAAACATATGCCAGTTACCTATGCAAGTAATTATGCTGTGAATTCATGAACCCATGCAAGTTGTTATGTTGTGAAATCATGCAAGTAACCTATGCAAGTTGTTATGTTGTGAATCATGAACCTATGCAAGTTGTTAATTATGTTGTGAATTCATGAACCCATGCAAGTTGTTATGTTGTAAAATCATGAACCTATGCAAGTTGTTGAATAGGTTGTGAATCATAATTATATGCGAGTTTATCATGTCATTTTCCCTAGTTGTCATGTCTATGCCAAAAATTGTACTGAAACGATCACCTTGTCATTCTCTTTATTTTATTGTTATGGCGAGGCTACTTTGTAGCCTTGATGACGCCAAAATTCATACGGATTACGCTAGTTAAGAAACGGGGAAAAGGGGGATTTGTAATGGGCATAATTTATATAATGTTTATATAAATTGGACACATGATTCAAGTAGGGAAACATAGAAATAATTACCTATTATGACATAGGTAAAGTTGGGTAAAATGGCATAATTCGAATATGACCATTTATGGATAAGCAATTCAAATTGTTGTGTAAAATAGGTATTGACACCTATAAAAGGAAAAGATTAATTAATTGATAAATTAAATAAAATTGGAATGTTAGTAATTATAATTAGAATTGTACTTATGACACGAGGTTAGGTTACGATAGTGGTGGAAGTCTGCTCGGACCCGACCGGCCTATCCAGCAGCCACTAACGTTGAACCTAATGTGGGTGGGCTAAGTACGTAAATACGAATCGGGCTAAGACACGAGGTTAGGCCCAACTATGGAATAATACTGCCCGGACCCGACCGGCATATCCAGCATCCACATGTAGTAGGCCTAATGTGGGAGGTCTAACCCAATATAACCATAATTGGACATGGTAATAAGAAAAGACTACTTATCCTAACTTAATACACGAGGACTATATGATAATGAACATAAGTTAGGGTTAAGTAAAATGAGTTGGATTGTGGGTGGGTTAAGTATAACTGAAGGGTAGGTGGGTAATATTAGTATATATAGGCCCACAAACTTAACCATTAAATAAACAGGATTAAATCAGTGGGAGGGTTAAGTACAACTGAAGGGTAAGTGGGTAATATTAATATATATAGGCCCACAAACTTAACCGGATAAAGGGGTTATGTAATTAAAGACACCTAATTGTATACATAACCGGGGCAAAATAGTAAAGTTATGTATTAAAGACACCCTTAGGGGTATGCATAACTAATGGAAAGAGATAGAGTTATGTATTAAAGACACCTATAGGTAAGCATAACTGATAGGTAGATTAAAGATTATGTATTAAAGACACCTATAGGTAAGCATAACTGATTGAGGGCTATGTAATTAAAGACACCTTAGGGTACATATAGTCAATAGAAAACCTAATGGGGATACAAGACATAAGGGAGAGCTTGTATCATGTTGTGTGGGACCCATTTCAGTTAGTAACCCGGAGGGGTATCAAAGTAGAGAACTCCGTACTAGGCGGGGAAGGGGCACGCTTACTGATTGATTGTAAGAGATCCAAATGACACAGATGGTGGGAGCGGCGCAAACCAACCGGGGACATGTGCGTGCATGGGCCGGGCAGAAGGGGCTAAGCCGACCGCGACACCAGTAGATAGGCCTGTGCAAATCTTGGGTTGCCACTTTAGGGAAATGATACACCTAACTGTGGGCCAACACAGGACATCTACCGAGTAGGGAGCCGATCGATTAGGGTAGGAGTTAGGGTATACTCGGACGTATTCCCTAAGTCTACCAACTTATAGCGGAAGGGATCATTTCATCTTGATTATACTAGTAATAGTGCAGAGTAGTTTGTAGTGAAGCATATGTATACCACCTTACCTTATCTGCCTTGTCACACCTGCCATTTGTACAGTGATCCATCTTATCCACTTTGTCTACCTGTCATGTTTACCTTTATTTATTTACTGGCTAAAAGTTACTAGACTCGCCAGACTTTATGTCTGACCCCCTTTGTTTTTCCTTCTCTCTTCCGTTTCCCCCCAGGTTCTCAGGGAGGAAACACCAAGGTTTAATCAGGATTTGGATATCATCTTCTAAGAGCTACCTCTTAAGTATGGCTCGAGACTCTGTCTCTTATATAGCTTGCTCTTTAATATGGGGAATGATGTTTTTCTTTTAAATACCTATGTACTCTGTTAATGTAAGACAGAAGTGTTTTGTTGTAAGGGTTTTATGACTCATGGTATTATGTAACAAAGTATTTTTGATGATTTAATAAAGTTGTTTATTTCCGCTGCAAAATTTTAATATCTTTCTTGTGATATTCTGTGTCTGCTTACCTAAATGCTCTACCAAAGTTAAGGCATTCCCTTTGTGAGTGACCTTAATAGAGGTGGGGGTGTTAAATTAACTGTTTGGTTGAATTGTTTATGTATTGGTTGAAATTATAGATAACGATATATATATAAATCGTTAAGCAAATATTGATTTTGTTTAGCAGAATATTTCATATTGAAATGAAATCGATGTTAATTATATTGTTTAACATCTGCGATGCAGGGAAGCAGGTTGGAGGGATCCAACTGGATTCCTTAATATTTATAATACTTTTCTGTTCATATATTGTAACATATGATGTGATATATAATCTGCTGTTGATTTTGTGTGTTGAATGATATCGGTCATTTCTATTTGGTATTCTAAATACCGTAAGAAATACTGGGATGTAGAAAGGGGATTTTCAAAGGGTATTTTGAAAATAAATTATTTATATAAAATCAATGGATTTTATATATAAAAGGAAAGGGGTTTTATAAAAGAAAATAATTATAAAATCAAGGAATTTTATAAAAGAAATATTTATTTGTTTAATAAATAGAATTGAAATGGAATATTTATTTAAGAAATAAATAGGGTTTTCATAAAAGAAGTAGATTCATAATCTGAATCCGAGAATTTGCGTAAGCAAATGATTGTAGAAATTGGAGCGGTGAGCTTTGTCTATTGCAAGGTTAAGAACGTTGTTCAGTTAAGGTCTGAGAGGTAATTATACCCCAACTTGATTGACTTCCTTACTTAACTAAGAAATAGTTGAGGTTCGATAGTGAAGGAGTTAAAGATACGGTTAAGTAAATAAGAGATTAATGGATTGAGGGGACATAACGATGTTTTATACAACGTTCATTTGAAATCCACATAAATGAGCTTTGGAAACGTTTTCCAAACATAACCAAAGATGTTTTCTAAACCTAGAAAATGAAATATTTTGTTAATAAGAAATTAAGTAATAGAGTTAATCAAGATTAGAAACAGACTGGAGATTAGTAAATTGAATGGTTTTCTAAGGGTCTATCTGATGTTGGTTTCGACCTTCGGGATTGATACTTAGGGAATTGTTCTCATACTAGTTTACAGTCAGAGACTGATCGTTGTGAAAGAACAGTGATACGTAAATAAGCTATGGAAACGTTTTCCAGTGTTAACAACATATATTTTCTAAACATAGAAAATAAGGAAATATGAATGAATATATATATATATATATGGTTGATGATTTGATCGATAATTCCATTTGGAAATAAGATCGTTGTGTGTACACGGACATTTTTCATTTGATAGTTAAATCACCGACTATCAAAGTTTGACCATTTTAACGTTGTTAATATGGAGAGACCGGCTGGATTATTATCCGAAGAACCACTCCTATTGCCATAAGCGTTGCAAACCAAGTATGCTGAATATATTGAAGATGGAGTAAAGTGCAAGGGCTGTTGTATAAATCTTAGGTAAAGATTGTCTAAGATGGATGTAATGAATATTGCCTTCGGTTTGTCCAGTCCCAGGACAACTTGTATGGAAGAAGGTCTGGCAGAGTATATCTAATAGATCGCGTAAGTTGACCTCTTCAAACATATTCACGTTTGGTGGTGGAGGAATTCGTTTCTCTTAGCTGTATACCGGTGTTATTTTTGGATAAATCAATTTTTGATTTTAAAGGGTATGACGATGTGACATTCTAAGTGAATGAAGATGTGGCATGTAAAAGATAAGCGTAGCTTCTAGCCTCACATCCGGTAAATGACAAAAATCGGGCAGGCAGCATGGCTATGTGGGTAGCTCCCATTAGGGTGTATAATCACCTATCTAGAGAATATTCATTTGCTTATTTAATCTATCAATGCTGCCCCTTATCGGGGAAACGGTTGCTGATCCCAACCGTTGGTGATATACATTCAATACACTCAAGAGAAATGAGTGGTCGGTCATGTGTGGCCGGGTTGTAAGATGTTCTTGTTCAACCTAGTGTATTCTCCTCTAGAGATACACTGCCGGAAGGTGGTTCCATACCTTGTCATAGTTGGAAATCCATTATCTAATAAGCGCTCGCGGTTTTGATTGTATACTATGTATGTAGAACGTGAGATGAAAGCGTTTCTGCTAGATGATTATTATATTGTGGTTGATAGACACTATTATAATATCAATGAGTTTTGATATAAAGATTATCGTTTTCTTCCAAAATGATTTGAAAGTTAAATCAAATTGATTTGGATTCTCATAAGGGAAAAAACCGTTCCGTTATACGGCGTGGTCTTATGAGATATCGTTTAATTGCTCAAACTGTTTTAAACTGCTTTACTCACACAAGTCCCATGACTGACCCAGAGTTTATTTTGTTTTGTTTTCCCTAAACTCTTGGGTGCCCAATTTTGTACGGGCAGTCAAGTAGTCAGGATTTTACAGATATACTTGAAGAGCTGGAGCAGGAGGCTTCAAGATTATATAGCTATTGTTTTCCGCTGTGTTGTAAGTGTTGTACTCTGATAAAGTGCTATTGTATACATAACTGTTTTATTTCAAAGTTATGTTATATTTTATTCATTCCGCTGTGAGATTCGTGTTTACTCTGATGATGTATGTTCTTCTCCTTCTTCTATTCTAAGTTTCTATCTTATCTATTCTCACCCTCTAATTTCTTTCATTAACCATCCGGTTATTTTCGATCCTTGGATGTTCGATATGTGTTGTATATCGGATAACCAAGATCGAATTTTTTCGGGTCGTTACAGTGGTATCAGAGCTTAAGGTTAAGTGAATTACCTTGGCTCTATGGCGTGACTCAGTAAAGATAGGGTTAGTAATACCCTAGATTGAGTTGAGTGTATATATACGAGTGAACGTATTTGTTATTTGATATAAAAATGGTTTTATATTGTGGAGATTTATTGGTTGAGCTGTTTATGAGTTCTGGTCGATCAGTTTAATCCACTATATCGATAGGGGTTTCTAAAACACTTGAATACGATAAACCGACACAGTATGTTTTGAAAGGAGGGTAAATGAAATAATTTTACCCAAATTATATTTTGATATAAAGGATTTATATTGGAACGATTATAATATATTGGATATATTGGTTGTTATTATAATCGAGTAAGATTATAAATTAAATTGTTATGTATAAAACCAAGTAGAATTCATATAAGTGTTATGATCTGAATTAAATCTGAATTCAAATCAGAAATGGAATTAAAACACTGGAAATTTGGAAAAGTGTTCGTAAATGGATTTGAATTGAATATAAGAGAATTTTAAAATCCTACGAGATTTTAAATTGTTTTACAAGCATAGTAAATGATATTTTGAAATATATTTCAAAGTGGAAACGTTTAGAAATGGTTTTGAAAGGTGATATAGTATTAAACTCACTCCGATCACTGGGAAATAACCCTGATGAGTGTGGCCACATCATCAGTGTTCATTTTCGAGTTTCTAAGTGACGGATTACTACCAAAGATTTTGTTTTCGAATTGTATTGAGGAAACAAGTTGTTTAGAAATTCCAAGGTTTTGAATTGGTAATATGATTTCAAATTGATTTAAAATAAACCCAGGAATTTAAATTCTGGAATTTAAATTTAACTTATGAAGTTAAATAGATTGAAATGGGAAAGGCAAACACATAAATTAGAATTTAACTTGAACCAAGTTAAATAAAACTAGAATAATCTGGAAAGGAATTGAGTTGATGGGTTAAGAGTTTGAAATTTGATATTGGAGTTTGAATGAAATTTGGCTTGGATATAAGCAAATGATTGGATTTGAGGATGAATCGATTAGAGATCGATTGGAGTGCATTGGTATATGCTGAGTTGGTAGCAAGTGAAAGTGATATAATGCTATGCCCGACAAAAAGGTACAAGTTTATATTTCATATGAGTTTGGTGATTTATGAGCCTGATTGGCAAGCCGCTTGGCTGTTTGATTTTCTTTTGGGTTGGAGAAGGCCTAGAGAGGAGAGTTGTGGTTGTACCGATTGAGCCGTACAAAGGAGGTGCTGGCGAAATTTTTCGAAAAGTTAAGGCGTTCGAAAATTTTCAGGATTTTTGAAATTTTTCGTTGATAAGAATTAATTAAATATTCAATTGAAATTAAATTTGGTTCAGTTGAAACTGAAGTTTAGAAGTGAACGAATAATTTTTAACCTAGTTAATAGGGTTTGTTTTCTACCATAGCAATTTCGAGGTTGAAATTATTTTAAGGGGGGAAGAATGTAATGTCCCACATTTTCACGGTCGAATAATTAATTTATTTAATTATTAAATATCGATTTGGCGATATCGATAACTTGAATTAAATAATATTTATATTTAATTAATATAAATAATAGAATAATATATTTAATTCTGAAATAATCAGAATTAGCTGAAATGGCAATATGGTGTGAATTGGGCAATTCAAAATATATAATTCATTTTAAAATTGAATTACAATAACGAATATATTTAATTAACGATGGTTGAACGTATAAATTATATTATAAATATAATCGAGCTCGAAATGGCGCGGCAGTTCGTAATTTGGCGATTCGAACTTTAAACGAATATACAAAAGCCGTTTTAAATTGGATTTCTGTGAAACAAGAAACGTTCAGAGATGGTGAAGTATACTTTTCTAAAGGAAGAGAAAAATCGGGATTTCGTCGTGTAGATTTTTATTTATGTCCAAATCAAATTTAAGAAAATTCGCTATGGAATTCCTTTATAATTTATAACGCTTTATTTATATTATAAAAGGATTTTTAATATAAATGTAATATCGATTTAACTTGGATTTTTAACTATCAAGTTATAAATCCCGATATGGTTATTTTAGAGCTGAATGATATTATATGTGATAATATTAATTTATTTATATTAAATTTAAATGTTTTTAAATATATTTATATATTTAAATGGGTTATTTAGAGCTTTAAAAATAGCCAGTTTTGCAAACGATCTTCGTTTTTGACGAAACTAGTATTGTTGGATTCGTAATGTCAAATTATTGTTAGATTTCAATTTCCGTGATTTTTGAAGTCAGTATGTGGCCATACCGATTTTTAATGTGAAAAACGGTCGATATTTTGACAGTTAAAAATACGCTGTGTGAGCAAACGGAGTCGGAATTCGATGAAACCAGTTTCGTTGGGTCCGTAATGTCGAACTCTAGCTGCATGTCCAGTTTCATGATTTTTTGGTACCGTATGTGATTATAGAAATTTTTAACAATATGTACACTTAGCATTTGCTTAAAATCGAATAAAATAATAAATATATTTTGCCTATAAATATATGACTAACTTCCCCTAAACCTAGATATTTTCGTTCATCGGTCAAAGCATTTCTTGGCCGCCACTTTCTTCTGGAAAATCAAAACGACAGAGAGATTAAATCAAAAGAAATCCAACTAAGATCAATAAATCCCAAAATATATATATATATATATATATTTGAGATCCTTGTGAGATCCTCTACGTTCTGGTATGATTCTTTTGTGGCTCGACATCAATTCCGCTCGCTGGAAAATACGACAGAAAACCTAGGGCTTGGGTTTTGGGGCGATTGAAGGAGAATTAGCTCGAAGTGAGTTCGTAGTTGCATTGAGGAGTGAAAATGGAAGATGTATGCAAGATGTGGAGAAACTCGGTGGTTGTTTGGTTCGATGTCCTGTAGCACGGACTGGGTGTCAAAATTTCGAGACGGCGATCGAGCGTGGACTTAAGGAGGTAGAAAGGTTCGGTTTTGGAAGAGGATTGAAATGGTGTTGTGTTGAAGTTGAATAGGGGTGTATTGGAGGAGCGGTTGTGGTCTAAAGTCGTGTTAATGGAGGAGGAATTGTTCTGGAGCTCATGGGTGCGTAAGAGGAAGATAAAGCAACGGTTTAGGCTTTAGCAAGGGTTGGTGGGCCGGTTAGAAGAGAGGTGAGGCCAATGTTTAAATCAATAAAGTTTTTAATTTAATTTAAATTGTGTCCAACTTGTAATAACGATAACTTGGTCATACATAATCAGAATTTCGAACGGTTGGATCCGTCGGGTTCGTATGGACGAGGGCAACACAATGGGACTGAGTGGGAGTGGATTGGAGATCGTTACAATTTATAGCGAAATATATTGTCCGTCTGAATCAATAGACGCAAATCTTTATTTAACGGTTAACGGGAAATGTGAGTAAAACTCACCAACTCTGAACAGTTATATATTTGTAACGTATTCTTAGAACTGATAATTATCTGTTGATTGCTGTGTGTTAACTGTTTGGTTGAATTGTTTATGTATTGGTTGCAATTATAGATAACGATATATATATATAAATCGTTAAGAGAATATTGATTCTATTTAGCTGAATATTTCATATTGAAATGAAATCGATGTTAATTATATTGTTTAACATCTGTGATGCAGGGAAATAGGTTGGAGGGATCCAACTGGATTCCTCAATATTTGTAATACTGTTCTGTTCATATATTGTAACATATGATGTGATATATAATCTGCTGTTGATTTTGTGTGTTGAATGATATCAGTCATTGCTATTTTGTATTCTAAATACCGTAAGAAATACTGGGATGTAGAAAGGGGATTTTCAAAGGGTATATTGAAAATAAATTATTTATATAAAATCAATGGATTTTATATATAAATGGAAAGGGGTTTTATAAAAGAAAATAATTATAAAATCAAGGAATTTTATAAAAGAAATATTTATTTGTTTAATAAATAGAATTGAAATGGAATATTTATTTAAGAAATAAATAGGGTTTTCATAAAAGAAGTAGATTCATAATCTGATTCCGAGAATTTGCGTTAGCAAATGATTGTAGAAATTGGAGCGGTGAGCTTTGTCTATTGCAAGGTTAAGAACGTTGTTCAGTTAAGGTCTGAGAGGTAATTATACCCAACTTGATTGACTTCCTTACTTAACTAAGAAATAGTTGAGGTTCGATAGTGAAGGAGTTAAAGATACGGTTAAGTAAATAAGAGATTAATGGATTGAGGGGACATAACGATGTTTTATACAACGTTCATTTGAAATCCACATAAATGAGCTTTGGAAACGTTTTCCAAACGTAACCAAAGATGTTTTCTAAACCTAGAAAATGAAATATTTTGTTATTAAGAAATTAAGTAATAGAGTTAAGAAAGATTAGAAACAGACTAGAGATTTGTGACGGCCCGCCCCGCACCAGCCGGCATTTCCTCCGAAAGTGCGCTGTACACATGTCCAGCTAGCACGGGACGGTCGTCAAAAGAAAAGAAAGAAGACGAAGAATCAACAAAGAACCTGTCTCACAGCGCATGGAATAAAAAAAATAACAACATTTACTTGACACAAAACAGGCGAGACAGTACATAAGCTGAAAACTAAGTCATTATAGCAGCGGAAAATTCAAGTACAGATTACGATCCACAACCAACATTATTACAAATTTTCAAACTATCTCTAAAGCAAAACAAAGGAAAAGGGTACACTACTAATGCCCAAGTAGTGACCACCAACGAAACAGGGAGAATATAAGTAGATATCATACGTAGGAGCCTCCTGCTCGTCTCTGGATCAGCTACTTGTGCATACCGCCAAACCTGTCTCTAGTCTGCTCGTGTGAGCACACAGAGTAATAAGAAGAAACATAAAACTCTGGGTCAGACAACAATCTAGTATGAGTGGTAGCAAGCATAAACAGAACAATAACAGGTATACTAAACCATACTTGAACATGGACCTGCAACCAAAGAGTTAGCACTACATACTGTACAATACTCTAAGGTGCCACTAACATATGGTGTAAAGAATACGAGGGTGGGGGTGTACATGTCATAGTGATGGCAAACAATCAAGCATAGCAACCATCCTCACATCTCTCACTCAGTGCGTAAAGCATACGATATCCACCGCTTTGACCACCCATTCCCTTGCTATGATCACTCTGCCCCATGGAGTTGTAACGAAACCACTGCACTGATCCATAGCCACTAATCCTTTGCTATGTCCACTCTGCCCCATGGAGTCATGATGGCTCCACTGCACTGGCTCATAGCCTTTCTACGATCACTTTGCCCCTCAAGTCATGATGACTCTACTGCACTGATACGTAGCCTAACATTCGTCTTTTGGTGGTGAATCAAATTTATGGACGTCGACAACTCCTTAGCACATGTCCCGCAGCAAAGCCCAATCATGAAGTTAACTCGTTGGTTCCCAACTGGATCCTGAGTATAAACTTCCTATTTGGACTACCTTTGCATCTTGGGTTTCTGGTCATCACCGGATCGGTTTGGTTCTTCACTTCTCTTTGCTTCAGATCGTACTCCTGCTTCGGTTCGTGGTCCACGCTTCAAGTCCAAGCTCTTCGGTTTGGCTCGTGGCCTTCGTTTCGTGGTGGTTCGGATCGGTCGTGGTCACCCCTGGCGGATCGGGTCGGCCTTCAAGTCCGCTCATGATACATCAGTTCGGGTCGGAGAACTCCTGGCGGATCGGGGCTTCTGGTGTGAGCGGTTCGGTTCGGATAGGGTGCTCCGATTTGTGATCTTTTTTGGCCATCAGTTCACGAGCTTCCAGGTGGTTCAGATCTTGGGGAGTGGGTCGGTTCGGTGGGGGTGAGGGGATCCGATCCGGTCCGGTCACCGCCTGCGCTTTTCCTGAAACTTCTAGCGACTGTTTATACGCCACTCGAGGACGTTTTCGACCATTCTAACTCTTCTAATCAATCACAAAACATACCATACAGTCATAGCAACAAATAGAAGTAACCACAAACACCAAAATGACAACTTGATAGGTTAAAATGGATCAAACAGCCAAAACCCCATATTTTCCCTTAAGCATGTTTAGGCATAAATAACATTAGGATTAGCAAAACTTAACCAAATTAACCCAAGTTTCTAACAGAGGTAGAAAACATCATTTCAAAATTTATAAATATTTTTCCAGAATTTTAACATGCATAAATTCGCTAATTAACACTAATCAACCCCAATTTGCCATAATTAGTGTAAAAGCAAGCTAATCACTCACCTTAGCTACAAACAAAACACAAAATCTGAAATCTCCACTGATTTGGCATGAATACCAATGCAACACAGCAGCTCCAATCTTGATTTGGTGCTCTTTCTCCTTGATTTGATGTTGCTAAGCTTAATCTTCAATTAGAAAGTGATTTGGAGGTGTTTTAGAGGTTGGAGGCCATTGTTAGGGTTTCTAAGAGGTAAGTGGCGGCTAGAAAACTGAAATGAAATGAAAACCTAACTCATTTCAGCCTCCCCATAACCCTAATCCCGAAATGGGTCATGGGCCCATTTGCTAACCACCATATTTGGCCCGGTTAAGCAGTTTTTCACCTTCCAAACCTTGTTTCAGCCATATTTCCCAAACTATAAGCTCGTTTTCCACATGTGACCACTCTACGGAAAGGTAAACCATCATTCGAATCCAATGGAAGTGGTTTCAGGTCAAAACTCCTTTCCAATCAAAAGTTATGGATGAAACAAAATCAGCTAGGGGCAAAACGGTCATTTAAAAATCGGCAAAAATCATGAACATCGGAAATGGCCCCAATAGTCGTCCCCCAAAGCCACACGACCATACGACGTCATATGTGAAAGAAATAAATATTCAAAGATCCTTCGATGCGTAGAATGCGGGTCGTTACACTCTCCCCTCTTAAGAAATTTCACCCCCGAAATTCCCTAACCAAAACACACAAAGGGTCCCGCATGCCTAACAGTCATACACAACAATCAAACATACAGAACAAACAAAACAAGTCTATCCTAGCATGCGGAATTACTAAATCGCAAAGAAATTCTTACCAGGCAAAGAGTTCTGGATACGTCTTCCTAATGCTCTCCTCTGTCTCCCAAGTACAGTCATTCTCGTTCTCGCCCCACTGAACCTTGACTAGCTTCACCGCCTTCCTTCGAAGTTGCTTCGTATCTTCCTCGACAATACGAATCGGCTTGCGGTTCCCAACCGCCTCGGGTTCTACTTTGAAGTCATCTAGCTGATCAGGTGAAATAGTCATATATGGGTCGTGTACGAACTTCCTTAGCTGGGAAACATGAAATACGTTGTAAACTCCCGCCATCTTGTCTGGTAATTCAACTCTATACGCCAAACTCCCAACTTGCTCGAGAACTGGGAATGGACCAACAAATCTTGGTGCTAACTTCGAATCACGCTCTTTAACGGAGAAATCTTGACAAACACCAAGTCGCCAATGGAGAATTTCAAGTCTCTTCTCCTCTTATCAGCATAACTCTTCTGCCTGTCTTGGGCAGCCTTCATACGTTGTTGAATAACTTTGATCTTATCTGAAATTTCTCTTATCACATCTGGTCCAAGCACAAACTTCTCACCGGTCTCTATCCAACATGATGGTGAGTTGCACGGTCTTCCGTACAAAGCTTCAAATGGAGCCATACCAATACTGGATTGATAACTATTATTATATGCAAACTCTACTAGATGCAAATGGTCATCCCATGATCCACCAAAATCCAATATACAAGCTCTCAAGAGATCTTCCAATATCCGATTCACTCTCTCTGTCTGACCGTCGGTTTGAGGATGGTACGTGGTACTGAGATGTAGTTCTGACCCTAAAGCCTCTTGTAAGCTTTTCCAAAACCCACTAGTAAACAACGGATCTTGGTCACTCACAATGCCTTTGGGTACTCCATGAAATCTCACTACCCATTTCATATACAGTTCCGCTAACTTAGCTGCAGTTCTGTTTGACTTAACTGGTATAAACCTTGCACTCCTGGTCAATCGATCCACAATTACCCAAATGCTATCATGTCCCGATCTAGTCCTTGGTAAACCATCAATGAAATCCATTGAGACTTGTTCCCATTTCCATTCGGGAATTTCTAATGGTTGTAACAAACCACTAGGCTTCTTTTGCTCGGCTTTAACTAGCTGGCAATTCATGCACTTGGATATAAACTTCCCAATGTCTCTCTTCATCCCTTCCCAGTAGTAAGTCTGCTTCATGTTTCGATACATTTTGTTACCACCGGGATGTATTATCAGTTTTGAGTGATGACATTCTCTAAGTACTTCATCTCTCAAGCCATTGACATTGGATACTACTAGTCTTCCATTCTTTCTAAGCCATCCTTCTCGATCAAGCCCATACACATTCATCTCTTCATCGATACCCATCTCTAACTTGGAGATGATTTCCAATAGGTTAGGATCGTTCCTTTGACTGGAACCAATCCGCTCAATCAAAGTGGGTCTGATCGTCAAACTAGCCAACATCTCTGGATCCAATTCGCACTTTGGCCTGAAATCATACCCCGCGATATACTCCAGTTGCTTCCATTCAAGAAACATATCCCCTAAACTGGCATGTCTCCTACTCAAGGAACCAGCTACCGCATTGCCCTTTCCTGGTGTGTATGCGATATCAAAATCATAGGAAGCCAAGAATTCTAACCATCTCTACTAACGGAGATTTAGATCTTTCTGAGAGAAAAGATACTTTAATGATTTATGATCGGTAAACAACTCGAACCTTTCTCCCAAGAGATAATGTCTCCACATCTTTAGCGCGAATACAATCGCCGCTAACTCCAAATCATGGTAGGATACCTTTTCTCATGTGGTTTCAGTTGTCGACTAGCATAAGCTATAACCCTACCTCCTTGCATCAATACGGCACCTAGTCCGGTACCACAGGCATCCGTGTATACCGTCATCTCTTCATTCCCTCCAGGAATGACTAACACCGGCGCATACGTCAACTTTTCCTTTAGACTCTTGAATGCATTCTCACACATTCCGTCCTAGACGAATGCTTGATTCTTCTTGGTCAACTGAGTCAACGGTGCCGCTATCTTGGAGAAGTCCTGGATAAACTTACGATAATATCCAACTAACCCCAAGAAACTTCTTACGTCTGTTGCACTCTTGGGCGTAGACCAATCCTGTACCGTAGCCACCTTCGCAGGGTCTACGGCAATACCATTCTCTGAAACAACATGGCCCAAGAATCTCACTTCCCTCCTCCAAAAGTGACACTTAGAGAATTTAGCTTTCAATTGGTGTTTTCTCAACACCTCTAACACTATCCTCAAATGTTCCTTGTGTTCTTCCTCTGTACTCGAGTAAACCAAAATATCATCCACGAACACAAGAACAAACTTATTCAATTGATCCCTGAATACCCTATTCATAAGATTCACGAAGTATGCTGGTGCATTGGTCAACCCAAATGGCATGACCAACCACTCATAGAATCTAGATGGCGTCCTAAATGCCGTTTTTGGAACACTCTCAGCTGCTACTCGAAGCTGATGAAATCCTGTCGCGAGGTCCAACTGGGAGAACACTCTTGCTCCTTCCAGTTTATCAAACAAATCGTCTATCTGTGGAAGAGGATACTTATTCTTCCTAGTCACTTTATTCAACTTGCGATAATCCACACACAAACGAAGGGAACCATCTGCCTTAGTGGCAAACACAACTGGTGCTCCCCACTCGGAAACGCTTCTTCTAATAAATCCCTTCTTCAAAAGATCGCTTACTTGCACCCCGAGCTCTCGCTGCTCCCTTGGTGCCATATGACGAAGTGGCATCACTATAGGTCTGGCATCTTTCACTAAATCAATACGGAACTCAATCTCTCGTTGTGGTGGAAGTCCGGTCACTTCCTCGAAGATGTCTGGATACTGGCCAGTAATGGGAACTCCTGCTAACTCGTCCTGCGGGATGTCGAGGGAATCTAGAAAACTAGCCATCACCTCATCACTAGGTAGGCCACCAAACACTACCCTCTGCCCATCATCCACCCTAATAGTCACCGAAAATCCCTCACAGTCTACCACCACCCCGTATCTTTGGAGCCAATCGACTCCCAATATAATGCCAGACCCAATAAAGCCCAAAACAAAGCAATCACAAACATACATCCATGACTCGATAATACCAAATTTCTACAAATCATGCTAAGATTAGTTGAACCACCAATCGGGTTCGTCACAACTAAAGGTCTATCGACTAACTCGGGTTCCAGTTCCAACCTATCTACCAGGTCACTAGATATGAAGGAACAGAAAGCCCCAGTATCAAACAATACTCGAACAGGTACATCATAAATAGAAAGCATACCTTGAATGACAACATTCTTTCCTTTCTCCGTCGTAGTTGGGGCATTCGACGAAGAAGGAACATCACTGATAGCATATGCTTTCACAATCTGCTTCTCTTTAGGGGGTTGTGGACATTTATCCTTGGGGTGTAACACCCCACTTCCACTAATGTCACTCACAAAGGGAATGCATTAGTTTCCATGGAGGTTTTAAGTGAGTATAGAACAGAAAAATTACAACAAGACAGATATGAGTAGTACTTTAAAAATTTAGAAACTTATTTCATTGCAGCAGAAGTCAAACATGTTTATTACATCATAAAAACCATAAATCAGAGTCTAGTACAATATCCATCTTGATAAAACAAAATACATAATCCCATTACATAAATAGCCATTAAAGAAGATAACAAGCTGGACTTTACTTCAGCAGTCCAAGCTTTCCAAAAGAGATAAGCAATCCAATCAAACACCACTAGAGCTGGGCCCAACCTGAGGACCTGGAGGGGGAAAAAGATAGAAATAGAGGGGGTCAGACATAAAGTCTGGCGAGTATGACAATTCTAACAATACTATTATCAAAGTAATCAGACTAAGGCATAAGCTGGAGAATAAGGAAATGTCTATGAACTATTGGGTATGGCAGAGTAGACAAAGGAAATCAGATGAACGAAGATAACTTTAAGGGCGCACCTAACTACTAAAGGATAATTACTACACTGCACCACCAGTCACCTTAAAGGTTTGATCCCACTTGCTTCACTTAGAAATCATATAAATATCTTCGCGTACCCCAAGTTGACTACATAGGTGCCACCTGCCCCTATCTCCACTAGGTGTACCTCACTACCCACTTGCGATCGGCTCCCTACTCGTAGATACCCGTGCTGGCCCCACAGTGGGGTGTATCACTCCCCTAAAGTGGCAACCCGATACAACTAAGGATGCACGGCTTATGTAACACCCCACGTCCGCTAAGGTCACTCATACCAGGGGAATGCCTTAGTTTCGGTGAAGTATTTTGAGTGAATATAGAACAGTAAAATTACAGCAAGACAGATATAAGTAATACTTGAAAATTTAAATCATCATTTCATTGCAACGGAAAGTAATACATGTTTGGTTACATCACAAAACCATAAACCAGAGTCAAGTACATAATATCCATCTTGATAAAATAGAAGTACATAATCCCACTACATAACTAATAGCCATAAAAGGAAAGATAAGCTCGGCTTCACTTCAGAGGTCCAAGCTCCATAGGATAGATACAGCAATCAGATCAAAGCCCACTAGCGCCAGGCCCACTCTAATAACCTGGGGTTGGGGGAAAAAGATAAAAACAACGGGGTCAGACATAAGTCTGAGTGAGTCCTATAACCCTAACAATACAATCATTAAAATAACCAGAGAAGACATAAGTTGATATACGGTAACGACTGGGGATGAATGGCTACACTAAGCAGCTTGGTAAACTTAGGATAAACTAAGATCACCGTAAAGACGCATTTACCCACCCAAGGATAATTACTAAATTACACCGCCCCAGACCTACTCAAAGATAATTCCTACACTGCACCACACCAGTTTTACCTACCTAAGATTAATTCCTACTTAAAGGTTGATCCCACCCAAGGACTTATAAAATTTACTAATTAGTACCTGCGTACCCCTAGGTGACCAAGTAGGCGCCACGGGGCCCTACAATCCACTAGGTGTACACACTACTTCCCATTCGATCGGCTCCCTAACGTAGATACCCGTGCTGGCCCCACCGTGGGATGTATCATTCCCCAATGTGGCAACCTGATGGAACTAAAGGTGCACGGCTTATATCTACTCGATGCAACAACGGCTTACCTACCAGCCCGGGCCCACTCACGCATATGAAGCCCGTTGGACTTGCGTTGCCACCGCTAACCCGTTTGCCTCTTACAGTCAAGCCCAGTATGCGTGTCCCGTCCTCGACATGGGTCGAGCCCACAAAGATACGTATGGGTTACTGGTTGAAATGGGCCTCCACAAGCTACCCACCTAAGCTTGTCCCTTTTTCTAGTATATCCCACTTAACCCTTTAATCATGTTTTAATTACATGTTCCATTTTGGTTAAGTATTCTAATCGTATTTTCTATTGCCACCCAAGGCAACTACTAGATTTTCTCATGCCACCCGAGGCACCCACTTAACCCCTCATGTCCCTCTACATGCTAATGTGGTTAAGTGTTTCTTAATTAATTAATTAAGAACGTAACCTTTGTAAAGACCTCTAACATTAGACTGTCTTTTATGACCGCTGGTTAAGCCGGTTGGGTCCGGGCAGCCTTATGTCATAACAGAGTCTAACCTCGTGTCTTTACATTAATTACGTATTTAGTTTGTGCCTAAGACCTCTCACATTGGGCTAACATTTGTAGCAACTGGTTAAGCCGGTTGGGTCCGGGCAGTTTTACGCTACAACTGAGTCCAACCTCGTGTCTTAGTCAATTAATTACACCTAATTAATCACCCTCATAATTTTATATTAATTATCCCTAATTAATCAAGTTTTCTTAACATGGGTAGACCTAACTTAATAGGTAAATTCCCATGGGGTAGACCTAACTCAATAGGTAAATTCCCAACACATAGTATGGGTACACCTAACCAAATAGGCAAATTCCCATACTATGTTTATTTATTTTGTGTTATGCATAATTATATTAATTTCACACAATCTTATTAACTTATGCATTTAATTACCCCATCGTTCCCACGTAATTTCGTTCATGATATAACACATATAAAAGGTGTCAACTTGCATATGAATGAACATGTTTCAAAGGTGCCATCTTGCATATTAACAAACACATAACTTGCATATGAACTTGCATAATATGTCACATAACTTGCATATAATCTTGTATAACATGTCACATAACTTGCATATAATATGTCACATAACTTACATATTCACTTGCATAATATACTTGCATATTAACCCATAGACTTGCATAATGTGTCATCATGAACTTGCATATTAACAAACATGTAACTTGCATATTGACAAACATGTAACTTGCATATTAACAAACATGTAACTTGCATATTAACAAACATGTAACTTGCATATTAACAAACATGTAACTTGCATAGCATATCTTGCATATTAACATACATGTAACTTGCATATTAACAAACATGTAACTTGCATAGCATATCTTGCATATTAACATACATGTAACTTGCATATTAACAAACATGTAACTTGCATAGCATATCTTGCATATTAACATACATGTAACTTGCATATTAACAAACATGTAACTTGCATAGCATATCTTGCATATTAACATACATGTAACTTGCATATTAACAAACATGTAACTTGCATAGCATATCTTGCATATTAACATACATGTAACTTGCATATTAACAAACATGTAACTTGCATAGCATATCTTGCATATTAACATACATGTAACTTGCATAGCATATCACCATGAACTTGCATAACATGCATATAGCCCACAACTTGCATATTTAGCATCATGCAAATATAACATACATCATATTAAACTTGCATAAACTTACATACTCAACATGCATAAACATAAGATTAATGCTAACATCATATCATATGATTCAAGACTCATTAATCCACATACAAAACCATAAATCTCATCATATCTCATCTACTTAGTTTAACAAAAGATCATCAAAGTGATAGAAACTCACAACTAGCAACTTTGAACACCAAATGAAGAAGATTAAGATGCTAAGAAGGGATTAGAAGTTGATTAGAGAGTGATTAGTATGCAACCCTCTTCATAAAATTAGTGGAGGCCATGAGAGCTAGCATTTTGCCATAGTTTAGTCACTAGGTTTAATTATGAATGAATTAGGGTAGGTTAGGGTCTTATTTATAGATTAGGCAAGTGTTTTAGGCCATAGGATTAACCCTAGATTCAATCCAAGCCATCAAAGCATGTCTTGGGGAAGAAGTCAAGTGTAGGAACCATCTAGGGCCTTTAGATTAAAGATGGACCATGAGAACCATTCAAATGCAAAATCTGCACTTGAGCGAATCGGCCCACGGGTTGACAGCCAAACACCCTGGATTAACCCCTAGTCGACCCAGCGGGCTCGGGTCGACTTCAAAAATCGGCCGGTTCGGTTATTCCCCTCTCCCAATTCGCTGTTTTGAGCATTTTTGCATATTTATTTATTAAATTTTCAATTATATATATATATATATATCAATATATATATATATATATATATCTACACAACCCATTTCACTTAATTAAGTATACTTTAATTTGGGAATTTTCGTGAAACTTCGCGAGGCCATATCTTGGTCATACGGACTCCGATTTTCGAAAACTCGGACTCTATTTCGCGTATTTTTCCGAGACGAACGCAATGGCATAGCCCGTTTCCCTTGATTCCCATTTTAGAATTAAATTCTGCCTCGATTTATGTTATTACAGGTTATTGAAAATACGGGTTGTTACATTCTCCCCTCCTTAAAGGATTTCGTCCCCGAAATCTTCAAGTTAGGAAGAACGTATCCTACCATCCAATCATCCATCTACTCAAAGCATCATCCACGAGCAATCATTGTCCTTACAAGATTCTAAATGCTGGATGGATATATGCAAAAGTGTGTGTATATGTACTTACCTAATGCGAAAATCAGGCGGTTACTGATACAGTAAACCTCCTTAATGCAAACCATGATAGTGCCATGCATCCAATATGTATGCGAAACCCTATTGACACATACAAATTTCTACATGCGTGCACAACCATACACAAAAATGCATCATCCATATGATAACACAGCCATGATACATCCATCAATCTAACTACCACATCCATTTATGCAATATGCAACATGAAGTGACTGAGCCGATCTAGTGCCTAATGTGTGTGTATATGCATCCACGAGCAACCACTAGCAAACAATTGCATCCATATGCATCCATCAACCATAACATGTTTCAAACACATGTTTCAACCATAGGTTTTACCCTATCTAAAGGTCATAGGTATTAGCGAGAGGATATACTAAAGATAAGATAAGTACTAGACAAGCAATAAAGGAGAAGTTAAAAGACATACTCTCAAAAAGAAATGGATACAAAGAACGCATCTTTGCTTCCGTCTCCCAAGTAGCATTGCTTTCGTCATCTCCCCATTGCACTTTAACTAGCTGAACTTCTCTGTTCCTCAACTTCCTAGTTTCTGACCCAAGGATGCGAGTAGGAGCTCGTCGAATCGTCGCATCACGCTCTACCTCTACATCTCTAAGCAAGCTCGGCTCTACCACCTCCGCGGTCTCATGTAAGCACTTCCTCAAATGTGATACATGGAATACATCATGAACACCACTAAGTCTGTCGGGCAACTCCACCCTATATGCCATCCGTCCAATCCTTTCCTTAATAGGAAACGGCCCAACAAATCTCGGTGCTAACTCCCCTACGGACCCAAAGCGAACAACATTTCTCAATGGAGATACTTTGACAAAAACCATGTCCCCAACCTCAAACTCAAGATCCGTCCTTCTCCGATCCGCATAAGATTTCTGTCTATCTTGCGCTGCTTTCATCCTTTTTCGAATTAAATCAATCTTCTCTGAAGTCTCTCTAACCATATCCGGCCCAAGCAAGATCTTATCCGTAGATTCCCACCAACATGTAGGAGATCGACAAGGCCTTCCATAAAGAGCTTTGAAATGAGCCATACCAATACTGGACTGAAAGCTGCTATTATATGCGAACTCCACCAACGGAAGATGCTCTTCCCATGTACCTCCAAAATCCAAAATACATAACCTCAAAAGATGTTCTAGATACGGTTCACCCTCTTGGTCTGACCGTCCGTCTGAGGATGAGATGCGGTGCTCAAACACAACTGAGTCCCTACCGCCCTCTTGCAAAATCTTCCAAAACTCACTAGTGAAGATAGGATCTTGATCACTCATAATGCTGGAAGGTACACCATGAAATCTAATAATCCCTTGAAGGTAAACTGAAGCTAGACATGGAATAGTCCTCTTGCTCTTCACGGGTATGAAATGGGCACACTTAGTAAGTCTATCTACCATAAGCCCAATCCCCGTATTACCCTTCCTTGATTTCGGTTATCCAACGAGGCACTATCCTACTTCCTATTTCGGAACTTCCAACGGGTGAAGCAACCCTCCGGGTTTCTTCTGTTCCACTTTCACTTGTTAGCATACCAAGCATCTAGCGACATACTTGGCCGCATCTTTCTTCAGATTGGCAAAAAGGAAAACTCGCTTTATGTCTTGGTACATCTTGTCCCTACCGGGATGAATGGTCATCTTCGACCGATGTGTATCATCAAGTATAGCCTTCCTCAAACCCTCGTCTTGCGGTACACAAAGTCTACCGTCTCTACGTAACCACCCCTTACTATCTAGGGTGTACCTACTCAAATGGCTGGACGACTCCTCCCCCTTATGAGCTTCTCTCATAGCTCAACCTACTGTGGGTCGTCTTGCTGTGCCTCGCCACCCCGTCCCAAAAGAGTAGGCCTAACCTCCAAGGAGGCTAGCAAACCGGGTACAAAGTCAACGGAAGGTCTAAAGTCAAACATAGAAATAAACCCTAAGCTCCGTCGTTTAATCGATCAATGAACTCAAGGACAACCTTTTTCTTCTTAAGGCGTCTGCTACCATGCTTCCCTTGTTAGGGTTATACGCTATCTCAACTCATAAGATGCTAAGAATCCTATCCAAAATCGTCACAACTGTCCATCTCTCACGCAGACCACCCTAGTCGAATTCGACATCCCCCAAATGCAAGCCCCAAAGGCCGAAACCAATATCAGACAAACACCCAAGGGATATCTCCTTCGAGTTCAGGCAACCTACGTGAGATGATACTAAAAATAATAATAATAATGGCTAAACAATTAAGCCTTTGACCAACTTTGGATGTCCTTGCCAGTCTCGCTCCAAAACCACTGTTTTATCCCATAACTGGCTTTGCTCAACCTATTGAGCACATATGAAAACTTATTTCGCTCCTAGAAAAGACCAAGATGTCATCCACAAAGACCATCACAAACTTATTTAGGTACTCTCTGAACACCCTTCTCTTCCAATCAACAAAGTATGCGGGGGCGTTCGTCAAACCAAATAGCATCACCAGCCACTCATAAAACCATCCGGAGTCCTAAAGGCAATCTTCTCTATACTATCGTCAGCCACTCTCAACTGACGAAACCATGTGGCTTAGTCCAACTGCGAAAATACTGAGGCGCCAACCAACTGATCAAAGAGATCATCAATCTTTGGCAATGGGTGTCTATTCTTCTTTGTGAGTTTATTTAGTTCTCTTTAGCCTACACAAGGTCTGAGGGACCCATCCGCCTTCATGGAAAAAACTACTGGAGCGCCCCACTCCGATATACTTCTTCTTATGAACCCCTTCTCAAGCAATCGCCTACTTACTTATGGAGTTCCCTCCTCTCACGAGGAGCCTTGTGGCACACTGGCCAAGTCACTGGTTTGGCATTGTTTACCAGATATATTCGGAAGTCAATCTCCCGCTCCGGAGGTAAGCCCTTCACCTTCTCAAACACATCCGAGTATTCCCGGACCACTTCTAACAGATCGCAAACTCTCGACCGACGTGTCCAGCGATTCTAGATAACTTAGCATAACAGTCTCTATGGGATTACAAGAGATCTCGAGAGTGTTACCCAAGCGGGTCATAAGCCTAACAACTCTCTTTTCAAAATCAAGAATGGCATCCCTACTGGATAACCAGTCCATGCCCAAACTAACCCATAGCTCGTGAAGCCCAACAAGCATCACATCCAAACTCAATGCTAAGTATAGAAACTTTCAAACCCAAACACATCATGGAGCCCAATTGGGTTTGAAACAACTAAGGGATCATCTACTAAACTGGTGTCTAAGTGCAGTGACTCACTAACAATGATGAGATAAATGAACTTAATGCATCCAAATCAAATAAAGTTCGAATCGGATAATAAAGAAATCCAAATTCCAACCTAGACGGTCTTATCCCCATACGGCACCCTAGTCGTGAGGGAATACAACTACCCTCCAGAAGATTCCATACCTTGTCCTTGCTTCTTTGGTCAATCCTAATAAGGTGTCCTATTCCTCCCAAAAGGATAACTACTAGCCTTCTCCTTCCCATTCTCCACTCGTAACCTCCCATCAATGAGGCTTCGTCCTTTATTAACCAAACAACTATTAGAGCCTTCCTCCCATCGTCCATCCAATAAGTACTTACAAGTCCTCCTCCTTCTTGAACCAACTTCTAATCTGATTTACGTCTAATTCCCTTGAAGCGGTTTTCCATTCTTATCTATCTTAGAAAGATCATCTACACATGGAGGGGAAACTCAAAACGAGAGAGAAAGAGATTCAAACGGAGAATTCGAAAGATAAAGATATGGCTATCGGGGATTATGCTTTTCTCAAAAACTTTTCTCTTAAAAGACATGTTTTTGAAAACATTCCTTCAAAAATTTTCTTAGAAAAATAGTTTTTCTAAAAATTTTACCTGTTCTGGTAACCTTAAGCTCTGATACCACGTGTAACACCCCACGTCCGCTAAGGTCACTCATACCAGGGGAATGCCTTAGTTTCGGTGAAGTATTTTGAGTGAATATAGAACAGTAAAATTACAGCAAGACAGATATAAGTAATACTTGAAAATTTAAATCATCATTTCATTGCAACGGAAAGTAATACATGTTTGGTTACATCACAAAACCATAAACCAGAGTCAAGTACATAATATCCATCTTGATAAAATAGAAGTACATAATCCCACTACATAACTAATAGCCATAAAAGGAAAGATAAGCTCGGCTTCACTTCAGAGGTCCAAGCTCCATAGGATAGATACAGCAATCAGATCAAAGCCCACTAGCGCCAGGCCCACTCTAATAACCTGGGGTTGGGGGAAAAAGATAAAAACAACGGGGTCAGACATAAGTCTGAGTGAGTCCTATAACCCTAACAATACAATCATTAAAATAACCAGAGAAGACATAAGTTGATATACGGTAACGACTGGGGATGAATGGCTACACTAAGCAGCTTGGTAAACTTAGGATAAACTAAGATCACCGTAAAGACGCATTTACCCACCCAAGGATAATTACTAAATTACACCGCCCCAGACCTACTCAAAGATAATTCCTACACTGCACCACACCAGTTTTACCTACCTAAGATTAATTCCTACTTAAAGGTTGATCCCACCCAAGGACTTATAAAATTTACTAATTAGTACCTGCGTACCCCTAGGTGACCAAGTAGGCGCCACGGGGCCCTACAATCCACTAGGTGTACACACTACTTCCCATTCGATCGGCTCCCTAACGTAGATACCCGTGCTGGCCCCACCGTGGGATGTATCATTCCCCAATGTGGCAACCTGATGGAACTAAAGGTGCACGGCTTATATCTACTCGATGCAACAACGGCTTACCTACCAGCCCGGGCCCACTCACGCATATGAAGCCCGTTGGACTTGCGTTGCCACCGCTAACCCGTTTGCCTCTTACAGTCAAGCCCAGTATGCGTGTCCCGTCCTCGACATGGGTCGAGCCCACAAAGATACGTATGGGTTACTGGTTGAAATGGGCCTCCACAAGCTACCCACCTAAGCTTGTCCCTTTTTCTAGTATATCCCACTTAACCCTTTAATCATGTTTTAATTACATGTTCCATTTTGGTTAAGTATTCTAATCGTATTTTCTATTGCCACCCAAGGCAACTACTAGATTTTCTCATGCCACCCGAGGCACCCACTTAACCCCTCATGTCCCTCTACATGCTAATGTGGTTAAGTGTTTCTTAATTAATTAATTAAGAACGTAACCTTTGTAAAGACCTCTAACATTAGACTGTCTTTTATGACCGCTGGTTAAGCCGGTTGGGTCCGGGCAGCCTTATGTCATAACAGAGTCTAACCTCGTGTCTTTACATTAATTACGTATTTAGTTTGTGCCTAAGACCTCTCACATTGGGCTAACATTTGTAGCAACTGGTTAAGCCGGTTGGGTCCGGGCAGTTTTACGCTACAACTGAGTCCAACCTCGTGTCTTAGTCAATTAATTACACCTAATTAATCACCCTCATAATTTTATATTAATTATCCCTAATTAATCAAGTTTTCTTAACATGGGTAGACCTAACTTAATAGGTAAATTCCCATGGGGTAGACCTAACTCAATAGGTAAATTCCCAACACATAGTATGGGTACACCTAACCAAATAGGCAAATTCCCATACTATGTTTATTTATTTTGTGTTATGCATAATTATATTAATTTCACACAATCTTATTAACTTATGCATTTAATTACCCCATCGTTCCCACGTAATTTCGTTCATGATATAACACATATAAAAGGTGTCAACTTGCATATGAATGAACATGTTTCAAAGGTGCCATCTTGCATATTAACAAACACATAACTTGCATATGAACTTGCATAATATGTCACATAACTTGCATATAATCTTGTATAACATGTCACATAACTTGCATATAATATGTCACATAACTTACATATTCACTTGCATAATATACTTGCATATTAACCCATAGACTTGCATAATGTGTCATCATGAACTTGCATATTAACAAACATGTAACTTGCATATTGACAAACATGTAACTTGCATATTAACAAACATGTAACTTGCATATTAACAAACATGTAACTTGCATATTAACAAACATGTAACTTGCATAGCATATCTTGCATATTAACATACATGTAACTTGCATATTAACAAACATGTAACTTGCATAGCATATCTTGCATATTAACATACATGTAACTTGCATATTAACAAACATGTAACTTGCATAGCATATCTTGCATATTAACATACATGTAACTTGCATATTAACAAACATGTAACTTGCATAGCATATCTTGCATATTAACATACATGTAACTTGCATATTAACAAACATGTAACTTGCATAGCATATCTTGCATATTAACATACATGTAACTTGCATATTAACAAACATGTAACTTGCATAGCATATCTTGCATATTAACATACATGTAACTTGCATAGCATATCACCATGAACTTGCATAACATGCATATAGCCCACAACTTGCATATTTAGCATCATGCAAATATAACATACATCATATTAAACTTGCATAAACTTACATACTCAACATGCATAAACATAAGATTAATGCTAACATCATATCATATGATTCAAGACTCATTAATCCACATACAAAACCATAAATCTCATCATATCTCATCTACTTAGTTTAACAAAAGATCATCAAAGTGATAGAAACTCACAACTAGCAACTTTGAACACCAAATGAAGAAGATTAAGATGCTAAGAAGGGATTAGAAGTTGATTAGAGAGTGATTAGTATGCAACCCTCTTCATAAAATTAGTGGAGGCCATGAGAGCTAGCATTTTGCCATAGTTTAGTCACTAGGTTTAATTATGAATGAATTAGGGTAGGTTAGGGTCTTATTTATAGATTAGGCAAGTGTTTTAGGCCATAGGATTAACCCTAGATTCAACCCAAGCCATCAAAGCATGTCTTGGGGAAGAAGTCAAGTGTAGGAACCATCTAGGGCCTTTAGATTAAAGATGGACCATGAGAACCATTCAAATGCAAAATCTGCACTTGAGCGAATCGGCCCACGAGTTGACAGCCAAACACCCTGGATTAACCCCTAGTCGACCCAGCGGGCTCGGGTCGACTTCAAAAATCGGCCGGTTCGGTTATTCCCCTCTCCCAATTCGCTGTTTTGAGCATTTTTGCATATTTATTTATTAAATTTTCAATTATATATATATATATATATATCAATATATATATATATATATCTACACAACCCATTTCACTTAATTAAGTATACTTTAATTTGGGAATTTTCGTGAAACTTCGCGAGGCCATATCTTGGTCATACGGACTCCGATTTTCGAAAACTCGGACTCTATTTCGCGTATTTTTCCGAGACGAACGCAATGGCATAGCCCGTTTCCCTTGATTCCCATTTTAGAATTAAATTCTGCCTCGATTTATGTTATTACAGGTTATTGAAAATACGGGTTGTTACAGCTTATACCTACACGATGCAACAACGTCTTACCTACCAGCCCGGGTCCACTCACGCATATGAACCCGTTGGACTTGCGTTGCCACCGCTAACCCGTTTGGCCTCTTATAGTCAAGCCCAGTATGCGTGTCCCGTCCTCGACTTGGGTCGAGCCCACAAAGATACGTTTGGGGATACTGGTTGAAATGGGCCCCCACTATTTACCACAAGCTACCCACCTAAGCTTGTCCCCACTAGTATATCCCAGTTAACCCTTTAGTCATGTGTGTTTGGTTAAGTCTTTACTAATCGTATTTCAAATGCCACTAAAGGCAACCACTAGATTCCTCATGCCACCCAAGGCACCTACTTAACCCCCATGTCCCACCTTACATGATTATCTGGTTAAGTATTTCTTAATTCATTAATGCCATAACCTTATAAAGACCTCTCACATTAGACTTAACTTTTATGGCAGCTGGATTCGCCGGGCGGGTCCGGGCAGTCTTACACCATAAAAAAGTCTAACCTCGTGTCTTTATAATTGTTATGCTTTAATTTGGGCCTAGGACCTCTCATATTGGGCTGACATTTGTGACCACTGGATTTGCCGGGCGGTTCCGGGCAGGTTTACATCACAAATGAGTCCAACCTCGTGTCCTAAGTATTGATTATTATTAATAATCTTTTACCCCAGTTTTAATAATTTCCCTATTCAAATTATTAATTAATTCCAATTTTTACGATGTCCATAATTGACTCAATTATGGCCATCCATTTATGGTATGCAAAATCATATCATTTGCACCCAATTTCTTAATATTAAATCCTTAATATTTCCCCTACCCCACGTTGTACGTTCATTCGTTACATATAAAATATACGTTAGACTCGAATAGTCTAACTCATACAATAAAAAGAAACTATCACAACATCAACAACATATACTTGTGACTAAAATAGATCTAGTCATAAAAGGGGTGAAACTTGCATATGGGGTTTATGCAACATAATGACGGTGTAGACTAACATCTAACATATAGAATTCACATGAGTCATAGTCTAATTCTAGATGTAAATAGATGTCATAGGATATGTGAGATTGTACATGCTAATCAAACTAAACTTGCATAGGTACATGTGTGAATCATCATAGCCCAAACATATATATAACCCACATCATCTAACTTAATAACATAGGTTCATGTATATGGGTACATCTAACTTAATAGACAAAGTCCCATAATCAAGATCCATCTAACTTAATAACATAGGTTCATGTATATGGGTACATCTAACTTAATAGACAAATTCCCATAATCAACATAGAAAATAACATCATGATTATGTAGCATATGTGATATCATCCCAACTTAGCATAGCAAATTAACAACATATAATATCATCATCATAGGATTTACAACATACATGATAACATAAGATTTACAACATACACGATAGCATAAGATTTACAACAACATGATAGCATAAGATTTACAACAACATGATAGCATAAGATTTACAACAACATATATATGACAATTCACATCATTTTCTTATGATCCATATCACAACTTAATCTAATTAGTTTGCTAATAATCTTATTAAAATCATCATACTCACAATTAGAGAAGAAAGAGAGTCTTGATTTGTTTTAGAGTTGAGTAGAATTAGAGTTTTGATTAGCTTTTCTTCCTTCTTAGTTTGCGGCGGCTACACGGAGTTTCATGGCGACGGCATGACGGCGGCTTCTCTATTTTTTTTATGATTTTAGAGTGAGAGACTACCCATGTATTTATAGGATTTAGGATTTATTTAGACCGCCCGATCAACTCAGAACCAGCCTGAACCGTCAGATCAGCAAACTAAACCCTAGAGATTCAACAGCAGCTCAGAATTGGGCTCAACCCAAAACCGGCCGAGGTGACCAGGTCGACTCCCCAGTCGACTCTATAGTCGACCTGGGGGGGGGGTCGACACTACAGTCGACCCTAGGGTCGACTTGGCCCTTGGCGGGAATTTTCCCGCCTGGCTTCGAATTTTGAATTTTAAATTATCTGAAATCTGTTTTGAATTTTTTGAAACTTCCGATGGCCATATCTCCTTCATACAAAGTCCGTTTTACGCAAACCCGGACTCTATCTCAACCAGAATACCGAGACGAACACAATGGCGCAACCCGTTTCTCATAATTCTCACGTCTGAGATTAGTTATTCTTTAATTTGTGAATATTAGTATTAACTGAATTACGGGGTGTTACATTCTCCCCTCCTTAAAGGATTTCAACCCCGAAATCTTCAAGTCAAGAAAAATGTGTATCCTAACATCCAATCATCCATCTACTCAACCATCAAACACAGGCATCCATTGTCCTTACAGATTTCTAATGCTTTCGTGTTTAAATGCACAGTGTGTGTATATGACCGTATCTAATGCAAAATCAGGCGGTCCACTGATTCAGTTGACCTCCTTAATGCAAATCATGATAGTGCCATGCGTCCATTATGTATGCAAAAGATCCTTAATGCTACATAATACTTCTATATGCATGCACAACCATTCATCCGAATGCAGCGTCCATATGATAACACAATCATCATACATCCATTTTACTAAATACATCATATATATGCAATATGCAATATGAAGTGACTGAGCCGATCTGCCTAATAGTGTGTGTATATGCGTCCACGAGCAACCACTAGCAAACACTTGCATCCATTTTGCATTCATCATACATAACATGTCTCAAACACATGTTTCAACCATAGGATTACCCTAACTAAAGGTCAAAGATACTAGCGAGAGGACATACTAAAGATAAGATAAGTACAAGCTAAGCGATAAAGGAGAAATTAAAAGACATACCCTCGAAAAGAAAAGGGTAAAGTGAACGCATCTTCTCTTCTGTCTCCCAAGTAGCGTTGTTCTCATCATCTCCCCATTGCACTTTGACTAGTCTGACCTCTCGATTCCTCAACTTCTTGATCTTCGACCCAAGAATGCACTTAGGGGCTCGTCGAATCGTCGTATCACGCTCTATCTCCACCTCTCTAAGCAAGCTCGGCTCTACCACCTTTGCGGTCTCGTGCAAGCACTTCCTCAAATGTGATACATGGAATACGTCGTGTACACCACTAAGCCTCTCAGGCAACTCCACCCTATATGCCATCTGTCCAATCCTTTCCTTAATCGGAAACGGCCCTACGAATCTTGGTGCTAACTTCCCAACGGACCCAAAACGAACAACATTCCGTAATGGAGATACTTTGATAAAGACCATATCCCCAATGTCAAACTCAAGATCTGTCCTCCTCTTGTTTGCATAAGATTTCTGCCTATCTTGCGCTGCTTTCATCCTTCTTCGAATCAAGTCGACCTTTTCCGAAGTCTCTCTAATCATATCGGGCCCAAGTAAGATCTTATCGGTAGATTCCCACCAACATGTAGGTGAACGGAAAGGTCGTCCATAAAGAGCTTCGAAAGGTGCCATGCCAATGCTGGACTAAAAGCTATTATTATATGCGAACTCTACCAACGGAAGGTGCTCTTCCCATGTACCCCCAAAGTCTAACACACATAGTCTCAAAAGGTCTTCTAGAATACGGTTCACCCTCTCGGTCTGGCCATCCGTCTGAGGATGATATGCGGTGCTCAAACATAACTGAGTCCCTACCGCCTCTTGCAAGCTCTTCCAAAATTCGCTAGTGAAGATAGGGTCACGGTCGCTCACTATGTTAGAAGGAACACCATGCAAACGAACTATCTCTCGAACGTATACAGAAGCTAACCACGGAGCAGTCCTCTTACTTTTCACGGGAATGAAATGGGCGCTCTTAGTAAGTCTGTCTACCACAACCCAAATCCCCGTATTTCCCTTCCTTGATCTTGGTAATCCATCCACAAAATCCATCGAGACACTTTCCCATTTCCATTGTGGAACCTCCAATGGGTGAAGCAACCCACCGGGTTTCTTTTGCTCCGCTTTTACTTGTTGGCACACCAAGCATCTAGCGACATGCTCGGCCACATCCCTCTTCATACCGGCCCAAAAGAAAACTCGCTTCATGTCTTTGTACATCTTGTCCCCGCGGGGATGAACAGTCATTTTCGAACGATGTGCATCATCAAGAATGGCCTTCCTCAAGTCTTCGTCTCGTGGTACACAAAGTCTACTATCCCTACGTAGGCAACCCTTATCGTCTAGGGTATACCTACGAAGATGGCTCGATGACTCCCCTCCTTTGAGCTTCTCTACTAACTCAACCAACTGTGGGTCGTCTTGTTGTGCCTCACCAATCCGTCCCAAAAGCGTAGGTCTGACCTCTAAGGATGCTAATAAACCGGGTACAAAGTCAACGGAGGGCCTAAAGTCAAATATAGAGACGAATTCCAAACTTCGCCGCTCAACAAACAATGGACTCAAGGACAACCTTTTCCTACTTAAGGCGTCTGCCACCACGTTACCCTTGCCAGGGGTATACGCTATTTCAAAGTCGTAGGACGCTAAGAATTCCATCCACCTTTGCTGCCTTAAATTCAAGTCCTTCTGAGAGAATAAGTACTTTAAAGATTTGTGGTCAATGAACAATTCGAATTTTTTGCCAAGTAGATAATGGCGCCAAGACTTAAGCGCGAAAACAATTGCGGCTAACTCTAAGTCATGCGTAGGGTAATTTTTCTCATGTACCTTCAACTGCCTTCCACCATAGGCTATTACCCTTCCCTCTTGCATTAAGACTGCGCCTAGTCCTGTCCCACAAGCATCGGTATAAACAGTAAATGACTTACTCCCATCTGGCAGCACTAAGACTGGGGCTGAAGTCAAAGCTCTCTTTAAACGTTGGAACGCATCATCACAATCTACGTCCCATGTGAAAACTAAGTTCTTCTTCGTCAAGCGTGTTAATGGAGCTGATATCTTTGCGAAGTCTTTGATAAACTTCCTATAGTAACCAGCCAACCCCAAGAAACTTCTCACTTCGGTAGCATTTTTATGGACCTTCTAATCCTGGATGGACACTACCTTTGCGGGATCCACAGCTATCCCTTCTTTGGAAACCACGTGCTCTAAGAATCGCACTTCCTTCCTCCAGAAGTGACACTTAGAAAATTTATCTTTATGATTATGCGCTCTAAGGGTCTCCAACACTTCCCTAAGATGTAGGGCATGCTCTTCTTCGTTCTTAGAAAAGATCAAGATGTCATCCACAAAGACTACCACGAATTTATTAAGGTACTCCCTAAACACCCTACTCATCAAATCAACAAAATATGCGGGGGCGTTTGTCAAACCGAAGGGCATCACAAGCCATTCATAGAAACCATCCGGAGTCCTAAAGGCAATCTTGTCTATGCTATCCTCAGCCACTCTCAACTGATGGAAACCAGTGGCTAAGTCCAACTGCGAAAACACTGAGGCGCCAACTAACTGATCGAAGAGATCGTCAATCCTCGGTAGTGGGTGTCTGTTCTTCTTAGTAAGCTTATTAATTTCTCTATAGTCCACACAAAGTCTAAGGGACCCATCCGCCTTCGTGGCAAATACTACTGGAGCACCCCACTCCGATATACTACGTCTTATGAACCCCTTCTCAAGCAACTCCTTCACTTGCTTATTGAGTTCCCTCCTTTCACGAGGAGCCATGTGGCGCACTGGCAAAGATACCGGTTTTGCATTATCTACAAGATATATTCGAAAGTCTATCTCCCGCTTCGGAGGTAAGGCCTTCACCTCCTTAAACACATCCGAGTATTCTTGGACTACATTAACAGATCGCAGATTCTCAACCGACGCGTCAAGCGATTCTAGATAACTTAGCATAACGGAATTTATGGGATTACAAAAGATTTCGAGAGCGTTGCCAAGGCGAGTCATAAGCCTAACTACTCTCCTTTCACAATCAAGAACGGTCCCATTTCTACATAACCAATCCATTCCCAAAATTAGCCCATAGCCGTGAAGCCCAAAACATAAGCATCACATCTAAATTCAACGCTAAGTATAGAGATTTTCAAATCCAAACACATCATGGACAAATAAGCTGAGCCCCCAATTGGATTTGAAACAACTAAGGGATCCTCTACTAAACTGGTGTTTAAGTGCAGTGATTCAACTAATGATGTAGAGATAAATGAATGAGATGCGCCAGAATCGAATAGAGTACGGACAGGATGATCAAACAGAAAAACTAAGCTTTCAATGGATATTGTTCTACCTCGTTCTTACAGCGATGGGACCACGAGAGCCCGAACTTGTCCCCTTGCCTGCCCTGGTGCCATAAGAGCCTGCACCTGTCCTCCTGAGGTAGACCCTACCCTCTGCCCCTTCTTTGGGCAGTCCTTCACTAGATGTCCCGCTTCGCCACAGTGAAAACAGCCAGTCTTCTTTTTCTTTCTGCAATCCTTGCTGAGATGGCCTGGTGTCCCACAGTTAAAGCATCTTTTCTTTCCTTTGCCATTATTTTCCTTACCGCCCTTCTTGTTTTGCTGTTACGGTTTCTTCTGATCCCCTTTCTTCTCGGGTGCCTTATCAGCTTTAGTACCTTTCTCTTCCTCGTGCATGAATGCCATTTGCACTAGCTTCTCAAAGGTGGCCCCCATAGGGATGTGGGTCATAGCCAACCCCTGCAATGGCTCATTCAAGCCTTTAACGAACCTCAGAGCCTTCTTCTCTTGCGTGTTCACTAAGTCCAAGCCAAACCTTGCTGGTTGATTAAATCTGTTGACATATTCTTTCACTGATAGATTCCCTTGCTTTAATGTCAAGAACCTTTCCATATATAGATTCTTCCGCCCGTGAGAGAAACTTTGCCTCAAATCTACGTCTGAAATCTACCCAAGAATCAACTGGACTCTCCCCATTAGTGACCTCCCACCAAAACGAGGCCTCTCCTTTCATTAACCAAGCTGGTAAACGGACTTTCCTTTCATCTTCCACTTCAAAGATCCCAAGCAATTCTTCCACCTCCTTAAGCCAGTCTCTGGCTTCCATAAACGTCTCTGTCCCTTGAAAAGTTTTTCCACCCATAGCCTTAAATTCCTTGCATGTCTTTGCAAAAGTGTCAACGCGAGGAGGAGGAGGAGGAGGAGCGGGTGCAACTGGTGGAGGAACATCTGTTGGGCCTGCGGTGGTGGCCCTAGCCTCCAAGTACCTCCTAAACCATCCTGGTATCGTTACACCCTCCGGAAGGTTAAGATCTTCAGCCATGCTGAAACGAAAAAGGAAAGATTCAAAATGGAGAATTCGAAAGATAAGGATATGGCTATTTGGGGATTATGTTTTTCATAAAAACTTTACTCTTAAAATTTCTCATTTAAGACATGTTTTTGAAAACACTTCTAAAAAAAAATACTTTAGAAAAATAGTTTTTCTAAAATTTTATCTGTTCTGATAACCTTAAGCTCTGATACCACGTGTAACACCCCACTTCCACTAATGTCACTCACAAAGGGAATGCATTAGTTTCCATGGAGGTTTTAAGTGAGTATAGAACTGAAAAATTACAACAAGACAGATATGAGTAGTACTTTAAAAATTTAGAAACTTATTTCATTGCAGCAGAAGTCAAACATGTTTATTACATCATAAAAACCATAAATCAGAGTCTAGTACAATATCCATCTTGATAAAACAAAATACATAATCCCATTACATAAATAGCCATTAAAGAAGATAACAAGCTGGACTTTACTTCAGCAGTCCAAGCTTTCCAAAAGAGATAAGCAATCCAATCAAACACCACTAGAGCTGGGCCCAACCTGAGGACCTGGAGGGGGGAAAAGATAGAAATAGAGGGGGTCAGACATAAAGTCTGGCGAGTATGACAATTCTAACAATACTATTATCAAAGTAATCAAACTAAGGCATAAGCTGGAGAATAAGGAAATGTCTATGAACTATTGGGTATGGCAGAGTAGACAAAGGAAATCAGATGAACAAAGATAACTTTAAGGGCGCACCTAACTACTAAAGGATAATTACTACACTGCACCACCAGCCACCTTAAAGGTTTGATCCCACTTGCTTCACTTAGAAATCATCTAAATATCTTCACGTACCCCTAGTTGACTACATAGGTGCCGCCTGCCCCTATCTCCACTAAGTGTACCTCACTACCCACTTGCGATCGGCTCCCTACTCGTAGATACCCATGCTGGCCCCACAGTGGGGTGTATCACTCCCCTAAAGTGGCAACCCGATACAACTAAGGATGCACGGCTTATACCTACACGATGCAACAACGTCTTACCTACTAGCCCGGGTCCAGTCACGCATGTGAACCCATTGGACTTGCGTTGCCACCGCTAACCCGTTTGGCCTCTTATAGTCAAGCCCAGTATGCGTGTCCCGTCCTCGACTTGGGTCGAGCCCACAAAGATACGTTTGGGGATACTGGTTGAAATGGGCCCCCACTATTTACCGCAAGCTACCCACCTAAGCTTGTCCCCACTAGTATATCCCACTTAACCCTTTAGTCATGTGTGTTTGGTTAAGTCTTTACTAATCGTATTTCAAATGCCACTAAAGGCAACCACTAGATTCCTCATGCCACCCAAGGCACCTACTTAACCCCCATGTCCCACCTTACATGATTATCTGTTTAAGTATTTCTTAATTCATTAATGCCATAACCTTATAAAGACCTCTCACATTAGACTTAACTTTTATGGCAGCTGGATTCGCCGGGCGGGTCCGGGCAGTCTTACACCATAAAAGAGTCTAACCTCGTGTCTTTATAATTGTTATGCTTTAATTTGGGCCTAGGACCTCTCACATTGGGCTGACATTTGTGACCACTGGATTTGCCGGGCAGGTTTACATCACAAATGAGTCCAACCTCGTGTCCTAAGCATTGATTATTATTATTAATCTTTTACCCCAGTTTTAATAATTTCCCTATTCAAATTATTAATTAATTCCAATTTTTACGATGTCCATAATTGACTCAATTATGGACATCCATTTATGGTATGCAAAATCATATCATTAGCACCCAATTTCTTAATATTAAATCCTTAATATTTCCCCTACCCCACGTTGTACATTCATTCGTTACATATAAAATATACGTTAGACTCGAATAGTCTAACTCATAGCATAAAAAGAAACTATCACAACATCAACAACATATACTTGTGACTAAAATAGATCTAGTCCTAAAAGGGGTGAAACTTGCATATGGGGCTTATGCAACATAATGACGGTGTAGACTAACATCTAACACATAGAATTCACATGAGTCATAGTCTAATTCTAGATCTAAATAGATGTCATAGGATATCTGAGATTGTACATGCTAATCAATCTAAACTTGCATAGGTACATGCGTGAATCATCATAGCCCAAACATATATATAATCAACATCATCTAACTTAATAACATAGGTTCATGTATATGGGTACATCTAACTTAATAGACAAATTCCCATAATCAAGATCCATCTAACTTAATAACATAGGTTCATGTATATGGGTACATCTAACTTAATAGACAAATTCCCATAATCAACATAGAAAATAACATCATGATTATGTAGCATATGTGATATCATCCCAACTTAGCATAGCAAATTTACAACATATAATATCATCATCATAGGATTTACAACATACATGATAGCATAAGATTTACAACATACATGACAGCATAAGATTTACAACAACATGATAGCATAAGATTTACAACAGCATGATAGCATAAGATTTACAACAACATGATAGCATAAGATTTACAACAACATATATATGACAATTCACATCATTTTCTTATGATCCATATCACAACTTAATCTAATTAGTTTGCTAATAATCTTATTAAAATCATCATACTCACAATTAGAGAAGAAAGAGAGTCTTGATTTGTTTTAGAGTTGAGTAGAATTAGAGTTTTGATTAGCTTTTCTTCCTTCTTAGTTTGCGGCGGCTACACGGAGTTTCATGGCGACGGCATGACGGCGGCTTCTCTATTTTTTTATGATTTTAGAGTGAGAGACTACCCATGTATTTATAGGATTTAGGATTTATTTAGACCGCCCGATCAACTCAGAACCAGCCTGAACCATCAGATCAGCAAACTAAACCCTAGAGATTCAACAGCAGCTCAGAATTAGGCTCAACCCAAAACTGGCCGAGGTGACCAGGTCGACTCCCCAGTCGACTCTATAGTCGACCTGGGGGGGGGGTCGACACTAAAGTCGACCCTAGGGTCGACTTGGCCCTAGGCGGGAATTTTCCCGCCTGGCCCACCTGGCTTTGAATTTTGAATTTTAAATTATCTGAAATCTGTTTTGAATTTTCTGAAACTTCCGATGGCCATATCTCCTTCATACGAAGTCCGTTTTACGCAAACTCGGATTCTATCTCAACCAGAATTCCAAGACGAACACAATGGCGCAACCCGTTTCCCATAATTCTCACGTCTAAGATTAGTTATTCTTTAATTTGTGAATATTAGTATTAACTGAATTACGGGGTGTTACATGTGGTGTCCCACATGGCAACAGTTAAAGCACTTCCTATCCGCTGGCTTGGCTCGACACTCTTTGGCATAGTGACCCTTCTTACCACAGCTGAAGCACTCAACATCTTTCTTACTCTTTTTCTGGCCATCCTTAGCTTGGTTCTGCTTCCTCTTGTTCTGAGGGTTATTCTTGCCTCCACCGATTGCTTGCGGTTTTGGCTCTTCTGCAGATGCAGCAGTAACTTCAGTTTTGTGCTTAGGATAAAGGCTCTCTGATCTCAACGCTTTCCGAACAATCGATTCAAAAGTTTCATCAATGTGATTTATAAGCCTTTCCCCCAAGTACCCATCTAAACCAGTAATGAACTTCTCATTCTTCTTCTCGGCAGTCTCGATAAGAGATAATGCATACTTCGACAAAGTGTCGAACTCAGCAATATAATCCGAGACTGCCTACCATTCTGCTTAACCTCCAGAAATTTCCTAAACAACTCTTACTTCTGAGCAGCTTGTATAAACTTATCACTAAAGGGAGCCTTGAACTGATCCCAAGTAATTTGGTCCTTTGGGGTGGCTGCCTTAATAGCATTCCACCAATTCATTGCTCGTCCTTGCAGCTGACGAGACGCTAGCCTTCTCTTCATCGCATCTTCGATACCCAAGTCTTCGAAGATACGGTCACAGCTATCCAACCAATCCTGAACATCCGTGGCCGACTCCGTTCTGTGGAACGGCTTCCCACCAAGGTTAGTGTAATCCTTGCACAGCTTGACGAAATCTGCCCTAGGCGCCTGCACGGCTACACCACCACCATTAACAACATTAGGAGCCGCCCTCTGAATATCCCTGAGCATCTCTCTCATGAGGTCAGTGAACATAGCCCTCATGTCAGGAGCATTCCCATTATTGGCTCCTCTACTAGCACCTCTCAAATTTTGGCTCATCGTCAAATCTGTAAAGAGAAAACGATTAACCATCTCCATAGTGGTGCCAGTGCAGTATGACTTCATCCTTATACTACTAATAGTGTATATATATATAGCTTTTGAAAACTAAAATAATCACAAATACGCGCTCTCATTTACGTATACTATCTCTCCCTAATGACTTCCCTAGGTTAACAACGCAACCTAGAGCTCTGATACCAAATGTGACGGCCCGCCCCGCACAAGCCGGCATTTCCTCCGAAAGTGCGTTGTACACATGTCCAGCTAGCACGGGACGGTCGTCAAAAGATAAGAAAGAAGACGAAGAATCAACAAAGAACCTGTAGTATGTCTCATAACGCATGGAATAAAATATAATAACAACATTTACTTGACACAAAACAGGCGAGACAGTACATAAGCTGAAAACTAAGTCATCATAACAGCGGAAAATTCAAGTACAGCTTATGATCCACAACCAACATTATTACAAATTTTCAAACTGTCTCTAAATCAAAACAAAGGAAAAGGGTACACTACTAACGCCCAAGTAGTGACCACCAACGACACAGGGAGAATATAAGTAGATATCATACGTAGGAGCCTCCTGCTCGTCTCTGGATCAGCTACTCGTGCATACCGCCTAACATGTCTCTAGTCTGCTCGTGTGAGCACCCAGAGTAATAAGAAGAAACATAAAACTCTGGGTCAGACAAAAATTTGGTATGAGTGGTAGCAAGCATAAACAGAACAATAACAGGTATACTAAACCATACCTGAACCTGGACCTGTAACCAAGTTAGCACTACATACTGTACAATACTCTAAAGTGCCACTAACATATGGTGTAAAGAATACGGGGGTGGGGGTGTACATTTTATAGTGATGGCGAACAATCAAGAATAGCAACCATCCTCACATCTCTCACTCAGTGCGTAAAGCATACGATATCCACCGTTTTGACCACCCATTCCCTTGCTATGATCACTCTGCCCCGTGGAGTTGTAACGACACCACTACACTGATCCATAGCCACTAATCCTTTGCTATGTCCACTCTGCCGCATGGAGTCATGATGGCTCCACTGCACTGGCTCATAGCCTTGCTACGATCACTTTGCCCCTCAAGTCATGATGACTCTACTGCACTGATACGTAGCCTAACATTCGTATTTTGGTGGTGAATCAAAGTAATGGATGTCGACAACTCCTTAGCACACGTCAGGCAGCAAAGCCCAATCAAGAAGTTAACTCATTGGTTTCCAACTGGATCCTGAGTATAAACTTCCTATTTGGACTACCTTTGCATCTCGGGTTTCTGGTCATCACCGGATCGGTTCGGTTCTTCACTTCTCTTTGCTTCAGATCGTACTCCCGGTTCGGTTCGTGGTCCACGGTTCAAGTCCAAGCTCTTCGGTTCAGCTCGTGGCCTTCGTTTCGTGGTGGTTCGGATCGGTCGTGGTCACCCCTGGCGGATCGGGTCGGCCTTCAAGTCCGCTCATGATACATCAGTTCGGGTCGGAGAACTCCTGGCGGATCGGGTCGGGGCTTCTGGTGTGAGCGGTTCGGTTCGGATAGGGTGCTCTGATTTGTGATCCTCCTTGGCCATCAGTTCACGAGCTTCCAGGTGGTTCGTATCATGGGGAGTGGGTCGGTTCGGTGGGGGTGAGGGGATCCGATCCGGTCCGGTCACAGCCTGCACTTTTCCTGCAACTTCCAGCTACTGTTTATACGCCACTCGACGGCGTTTTCGACCATTCTAACTCTTCTAATCAATCATAAAGCATACCATACAATCATAGCAACAAATAGAAGTAACCACAAACACCAAAATGACAACTTGATAGGTTAAAATGGATCAAACATAGCCAAAACCCCATATTTTCCCTTAAGCATGTTTAAGCATAACTAACATTAGGATTAGCAAAACTTAACCAAATTAACCCAAGTTTCTAACAGAGGTATAAAACATCATTTCGAAATTTATAAATATTTTTCCAGAATTTTAACATGCATAAATTCGCTAATTAACACTAATCAACCCCAATTAGCCATAATTAGTGTATAAGCAAGCTAATCACTCATAGCCACAAACAAAACACAAAATCTGAAATCTCCACTGATTTGGCGCGAATACCAATGCAACACAGCAGCTCCAATCTTGATTTGGTGCTCTTTCTCCTTGATTTGATGTTGCTAAGCTTAATCTTCAATTAGAAAGTGATTTGGATGTGTTTTAGAGGTTGGAGGCCATTGTTAGGGTTTCTAAGAGGTAAGTGGCGGCTAGAAAACTGAAATGAAATGAAAACCTAACTCATTTCAGCCTCCCCATAACCCTAATCCCTAAATGGGTCATGGGCCCATTTGTTAACTACCCTATTTGGCTTGGTTAAGCAGTTTTTCACCTACAAAACCTTATTTCAACCATATCTCCCAAACGGTAAGCTTGTTTTCCACATGTGATCACTCTATGGAAAGGTAAACCATCATTCGAATACAATGGAAGTGGTTTCAGGTCAAAAATCCTTTCCAATCAAAAGTTATGGACAAAACAAAATCAACTAGGGGCAAAACGGTCATTTAAAAATCAGCAAAAATCATGAACATGGGAAATGGCCCCAATAGTCGTCCCCCAAAGCCACACGACCATATGACATCATATGTGAAAAAAATAAATATTCTTCGATCCTTCGATGCGTAGAATGCGGGTCGTTACAAGATTAGTAAATTGAATGGTTTTCTAAGGGTCTATCTGATGTTGGTTTCGACCTTCGGGATTGATACTTAGGGAATTGTTCTCATACTAGTTTACAGTCAGAGACTGATCGTTGTGAAAGAATAGTGATACGTAAATAAGCTATGGAAACGTTTTCCAGTGTTAATAACTTATATTTTCTAAATATAGAAAATAAGAAAATATGAATGAATATATATATATATATATATGGTTGATGATTTGATCGATAATTCCATTTGGAAATAAGATCGTTGTGTGTACGCGGACATTTTTCATTTGATAGTTAAATCACCGACTATCAAAGTTTGACCATTTTAACGTTGTTAATATGGAGAGACCGGTTGGATTATTATCCGAAGAACCACTCTGTATTGGCATAAGCATTGCAAACCAAGTATGCTGAATATATTGAAGACAGAGTAAAGTGCAAGGGCTGTTGTATAAATCTTAGGTAATGATTGCCTAAGATGGATGTACTGAATAGTGCCTTCGGTTTGTCCAGTCCCAGGACAACTTGTATGGAAGAAGGTCTGACCGAGTATATCTAATAGATCGCGTAAGTTGATCTCTTCAAACGTATTCACGTTTGATGGCGGAGGAATTCGTTTCTCTAAGCTGTAGACCCGTGTTATTTTTGGATAAATCAATTTGTGATTTTAAAGGGTATGACGATGTGACATTCTAAGTGAATGAAGATGTGGCATGTAAAAGATAAGCGTAGCTTCTAGCCTCACATCCGGTAAATGACAAAAATCGGGCAGACAGCATGGCTATGTGGGTAGCTCCCATTAGGGTGTATAATCACCTATCTTGAGAATATTCATTTGCTTCTTTAATCTATCAATGTTGTCTCTTATCGGGGAAACGATTGCTGATCCCAACCGTTGGTGATATACATTCGATACACTCAAGCGAAATGAGTGGTTGGTCATGTGTGGCCGGGTTACAAGATGTTCTTGTTGAACCCAGTGTATTCTCCTCTAGAGATACACTACCGGAAGGTGGTTCCATACCTTGTCATAGTTGGAAATCTATTATCCAATAAGCGCTCGCGGTTTTGATTGTATACTATGTATGTAGAACGTGAGATGAAAGCGTTTCTGCTAGATGATTATTATATTGTGGTTGATAGACACTGTTATAATATCAATGAGTTTTGATATAAAGATTATCGTTTTCTTCCAAAATGATTTGAAAGTTAAATCAAATTGATTTGGATTCTCATAAGGGAAAAAACCGTTCCGTTATACGGTGTGGTCTTATGAGATATCGTTTAATTTCTCAAACTGTTTTAAACTGCTTTACTCACACCAGTCCCATGACTGACCCAGAGTTTATTTTGTTTTGTTTTCCCTAAACTCTTGGGTGCCCAATTTTGTACGGGCATTCAAGTAGTCAGGATTTTACAGATATACTTGAAGAGCTGGAGCAGGAGGCTTCAAGATTATATAGCTATTGTTTTCCGCTGTGTTGTAAGTGTTGTACTCTAATAAAGTGCTATTGTATACATAACTGTTTTATTTCAAAGTTATGTTATATTTTATTCGTTCCGCTGTGAGATTCATGTTTACTCTGATGATGTATGTTCTTCTCCTTCTTCTATTCTAAGTTTCTATCTTATCTATTCTCACCCTCTAATTTCTTTCATTAACCATCCAGTTATTTTCGATCCTTGGATGTACGATATGTGTTGTATATCGGATAACCAAGATCGACTTTTTCCGGGTCGTTACAGACTTGCAAATGGATTGTATGTCTGACATCGTATTTTTTGCTATAGTTGTTGATTTCTACTAAATGTATATCTGTTTGGTGGCAGAGAATTTATTCTTTTTCTTAACACCCTTCTCTGTGCATACAAGCTTAGAGGTTATATACTGGTTGACATCAAAGCACGTCCTTTATATAGCATAGCTTTGTGTATAACATTAATTCGCGAGCCACACCCTAGTATGAGTCAAACACGGGATGAGGGACAACGGGAAGAACATGAGTTTCTTTCTAGCTAAAGGTAGTGTCATGGTATGGAGCCCATACGTATTTACTTATGTGGATGGTGGAAAGCGAGGCGCCTCGGGTATGGCCGCACAAGGCCCTTTATGGTCGATGTACTGACCAAGAGGTCTGATAGAACCGGAAGACGTAGAGTTCAGGCATAAAAAATCGGCAACATGCAGGTTGACCGGCCCTGTCGAGCCAAGAGGGTCACATGCGTGTGGTCTCGAACATCCGGCTAGAGATAGCCCGAATTCGGTGAGGAGAGATCCCTTGTCTCGGCTCATATATGGAATCCAATTTCCAATACACGACTTTATGGTTTTAGTTGTAAACTTATATGGCGACATAGTAGGATGGGGTACTATGCCGTCTATGATTGATACATTTATATTCGAAGTTGTTTTATATACTATGCACTTATAATGATATTAAAATCTTTGTTTTAAAACGTACCAAGCATCCTTGGCTATTATAAGGTAAAACTATATCCTCTGGCTTGCATTGCATTGTGTGATGGGAGCTGAGTCTCGTAATAGCTTCATTCTTTCAAAAAGCATTGCGTTGTTTATACTTGTTTTATTTTAAAATGATTTATGTGGAGTAAACCCGTTCCGTGACATATGGCGCAGACCCATGATATTTCCAACTTTTAAAAAGTAAAGTTTTTAATAACATTTTTTGGCTCTTACATATGTCCCACGATTGACACAAAGTTTATTATTTTTCACCTAAACTCTGGGCTCCCATATTTTCGACACGGACAGTCTATAGTTTTTGTTTTGCATATCTTTTCTTTTCACGGGATCCTGGATTATGGCTGGAGCTATATTCGTAAAGCTCTGTATTTGTGTTTTGTCTTCAGCTGTGTTAATTGATGTTTTCCACTACATTGTGTTTACATTGTATACATATATATAACATTTCCGCTGTATATTTATTTTCCGCACTCTGTTATTCTTTTATTCTGATGTATATTATTGTAATAGCAACAAAAAGTTCTATTGTTCCGTGTTTCTATGAGTCATGTTCTCAAATAATCCATATTCTCGCCCGGTCTAGGCCGGGCAGGGGTCTCTGGTCGTGTCACTAAGAGAGAGGAATATTGACATGAATTGTTTGAGAATTTCAAGATTTTTTTCAGAATTTGCATCCTTCTTATTGCTGAGTCTACGAGGATAAGGAGCAACTAATTTATAGACTCTTTTGGTAATTTTACCATTCAGAGAAGAAGTTTTTTACAAGGGAAGTGAAGAAGGTAAAGATATAGAAGATAAGATGTTGGGATTGCAAATATTAGAGGAAGAGATATTGTCGGGGTTGTCGATATTAGAATAAGAAATGTTGGGATTGCCCACATCTAAAGAAGACGAGAATTTTTGAAGATTTACGAGAATTGTCCATGGTTGTCGTCGAATGAGCATCAAGTTTTTAATTGTGATCAAATTTGGAGGGTTGTTGGAATTGCCAACATTATTGCCAATCATTTTTCCAGACCTAAGGGTGATGATCGAGTTGACCGAATTATGTTTTTCGTCCTCATAGGAGTCCATAGTACGAGAATTATATTTTGGATCCACCTCAGGTTGACTAGGAAATTTTCCTTTCTCATTGTTTTCATTATTTCCTTCATCATATTCATCGTTTTCTCAAATTTGATATCTTGATTATTTATTTGTTTCTCTAATCGAACAATTTCTTGAGAAGATTGATTGATGATTAAAAGTTAGAGTGCCTATATGGTTGACTTAAAGGCTTGGATTAAGGTAAAACTTGAGAAGTTTGAGGACTATAAGAAAATGGATCTTGGTAATTCAAACTCAATATCATATGAGATGGATTCACAACATTATTAGGATTAGATGGCAAGAAATTTGGGTAATGCCTGCAACTAGGGTTATATGTAGATGAGTAAGGACTATTTTGAGCTATGACATTAACTTAGACTTGAGGGTAATAATGGTGTAGTCCTTCTCTAATTTGAGGAGTTTTAATTTTTAAGAAGGAGCGATACTCGAGGGATTGGAAGTGATTTGAATGTTAGGATTTGGAAAGTCGGCTGACTTGTGACGCTTATGGTAATCATCCATGTCCCACTTATCATTGTTCCTTTTCTTCTCGTCTTTTCGCCTTCGATGCTCCTCCTTTTCTTTCTCCTTGTTGGTCAATATATCCTTGCGATCATGTTTACGCTTCCTTATCTCTTCAGTCGATGTGAGCTCTGGGGTTTGCTGAGCTTGGTGAGAAGGATCTTGAAGTCGCTGAGAATGATAAGAGTGTTTAGAATAGCGATGTCACAAGAATTGTTGGGGATTATAAGAACTGGTTTGTCGGGAAAAGTTATCTGAAAGTGAATGCTTCATTGCTTGACCTGGGAAAAGGCAAAGTAAAGTTTTAGCACTTGATTTAAGAGAGCTGAGATTGAATGAAAAGTATATGAAATGCGGTAATAACACGCGCAATGATGTTTTCTAATGCGCGCCTAATAACGAACCAATCTCAAGTGGAGCGTCTAAGTCTACACTCATATCTGTAAGTGTTTTACCAGATGAGAGCATTTGCGTCAAACTGTATCAGAAATGGTATCCACAATTAAAACTGTCAGATCTGAGGTCATGGTATCGCCTTGAGAGAGATCCTTAGCTGTGCTTAAATCGCCTAAGTCCCTAAAGGTATCTGTGATGCTTTCATCTTGAGATCCTGGAATTATGGGTTTTTCGTTTGTTCCCTCAGGTATTTTTTCACCTTTCGAAGCGGTTTCACCTTCCTCAATTTGTTTTCCTTCTCGGTGAGGGCACTCTTCCTCAATAGTTAAAGGCAATGAGGGTTTAACTGGTGTTTTACAACCACTTCCAAAATCTAAACACTTCTTTAAAAAGGCTTTCTTAAAAGCAGGGTCTAAAACAAGGGTCCGTGAAGGGTCCAAAAGATGGTATTGACGAAGAAGTTTTTCCGTAATAAAAATTTTCCTGCTTCTCTCGCTCTCATTAGCAGCCTTTAAAGAGCTGAGCAAATCCTTATCAATGACATTATCTGAATCGGCAGATGGAATTTCTGTAAGAACAAAGAAGGAATTTAGACTATGAGCTTCGAAGATGAAAATAAGTGAATGAATTTTTAGTAATAAAGTTCTCACCCTCTTCCATCCATTTGCCGGAAAAGTTCTCAGGGCATCGGATAAAGCAATAATGATCTACATACCCCTTAACACTCTTTACCAAGTCAGTTATAATCTTAGAGTGTTTTGCTTCCACAAAGATGATCGACGGCTTTTCTCTCCTCTTAAAGGCGTATAAAGAACATATTACTCGGAAAGTAGGATCCCGTTGCTTAACCCTCATAAAGAGCACATATAAACCGTTTAAAATGATGTAACTATTGGGATGTAATTACATAGAGGAATAACAAGATGTCTTAAAATCATCTCCAAGAATGGATTGAAGGGAGGGACAGCTCCTGCTGCCAACATATGCCGGTTAACTGCAACAAACCCAGGAGGTGGGGAGTCAGCGAATTCATTCTTCTCAAGAAACTTGGCATCGGCCTCTAAGATTCTAAATAGGAGGCACAAGTTATTGTATGATTGAATGGTAAGCTTCGTAGAAGTCCTTTCGGAAGGTATTCCGACAATAGGACGTGGAACAGGGAATTCAGGATTAACCTCTGACCCGGGGACATTAGCTGTTTCACCACTTAAAGCTTGGGTAGAATTTCCAGTTTGAGTAGATGGTTCCTCAGGTTGACCACGCGATTGTTATCGAGTCATTGTTCCTAACGAAAAGTTGTACTCGAAAAATAAACTACAGGTATGTGCTTCCTAAAATAAGAAATGTTATATGCAGTGACATAAAAATGGAATTCGAAATCTATAATTGATTGATCGATTCCACATATGAATGGGCAAGATTGCGTGGAAAAGTGTGTGACTAAATGGTAATCAAAAACACTATAATGCAAACAAACTATTCAAACGTAAGTTGTAAGAATATTGTGTATAGATCCTCTAAGAAATTATCTAACTTGTTGTCAGCACAGGAAGGCGACAACAGAGTATAAATGGTCCAAAAATAAACATGCTATTGCAGGGTAAGCGAAGGTAAAAGGTAATATGCATTTTGCAAGGAAAATCATTCATTAAAAGAAGTATTAGTACAACATGTACCATTAGCCGCTCGGTATGTCCATTAGACGATCAGTATGATGCATGTTGCTAACCGCTCGGTATGTAACTCGAGCTGACTAGTATAATGCATTTTGCTAATCGATCGGTGCGTAACACTAGCCGATCGGTATGGTGCATAGTACTAATCGATCAGTACGAAACACTAGCCAATTAGTGTACTAACCGATCGGTATGGGAGCATAGACCTATCTGATCAATGGGTAACATTAACCGATCGGTAGAATGCATGGTATTAACTGATCAGTGGGTAACCCTATTGATCGGTATGGTACGAGATATCATTCTATCAAAAGGAAAAAATGACCGATCGGTAGGGCATATGGTATTGGCCAATTGGTGTGTAAAACTGACCAATCGGCAGGGACAATCTTCCGGAGCTATAGTATTGGCCGACTAGTTCCAAGGATTAACCGATCAGTGCAATCAATTTCTCAGAAGATTGAGAGTGACCGATTGGTGCCAATGATTAACCGATCGATGCAATGAATTTCTCAAAAGATTGAGAGTGACCGATCAGTGCATATGATTAACCAATCGATGCAATCAATCCTCCAGGGAATAAAGTAGGAATTGGCCGACCGGTACCATCCCCGGCATTTCCAAGTTCCCTAGCTTCTTCTAATCCATAACTAAACAATACTCAAGTGCAATTCCAACCAGTTCTAATGCATTTAGTAAGGCCAGACAATATTCAATGTGAATCTTTCACTACAAAAAAAACACCATATTACAACGGTGGAAAATAGTTGTAAAAGACTTTTTACAACGGTGGGGACACCGTCGTCTATTAAGAAGTTGTAATAAACTAAAATCTTTTACAACATTTTTGCACCGTTGCGGCACCGTTGTGAAATGTATATTTTACAACTGTTTTCCACCGTTGTAATAAATTTTATTACAACTGTTTATAACTGTTGTAATATATTTTGATAAAAGTATTATTTAAAGTTGTAATATATGAACAAACTATATACATATTATTAATAAAATAATTCATTTCAGAACATATTATCTACAAAACTGAAGATATCGAAAAAACTTAAAACATGAACCAAAACAATATATTAGAATTTTCAAACTCTTATCAATTTTTTATAAATCATACAAGTATCTCAAATACATAAAGCAACTACAAAGTCCATTATCCAAGACTTCAAAATCCAAATGACTTGAAGTCATCTTTCATAAATATACATCACTAGGAGTAATACAAACATAATGAAATTGAGATTTACTCGCAGTGCTGCAAGTCTTGCAATGGTCTTCATTCTTGAGTTGACTTCTAATGAATTTGAGAATTTCTCGCAATGCTGCAGGTGTTCTTGAATTAAACAATATGAAGTATATAACATATTAAGCAATAAGAATGAAGTTATAAAAGTATGAAGTAACCTAAACTATAAAATGTAACAGAAGGTATGCAACATTCAATGTTAATATTTCTATAAATAAATATGAACTGATATGATAATGTGAAGTATAAACAGTTCTAGAAGACATACCTTGGTGTTGTCGGAAGAGCCATCAAGCAAGCCATACGGTGCCTTCATAAATCTGCATAATCCGAAGTAGTAAGTTAAGCAAATGATGATCAAATGTAACAAAAACAAATAGAATATGACAAAGCTCCACATTAAAACTGAAGCTCCATCCCAAGAATACATAGCAAAGACATAACAGAATGACATGAATTCACTAACAACAAGCATGGCATAATCACATAGCATTGGGATTCCTTTAAGCAACAACCATAGTAAGACAACTAAGCCATCACGGACAATATGGTTTCATGATATAAACGAAAAAACGATTTAAAGAATAAGAAAGAAGAAGAAATACATACGTGTGTATGCATGTGTATATATGTATATACCTCTTCTTTGATACAGCTTCCCGGCTGTCACGATCCAGGCTTCCCCGATCCCGGAAGAGATGGAGGAGCCTGGATTGAGTTGAGAACACGACACATCGGAACGCAAACAGAAGAACATTTCATTGTTATTACAAAAATTTACATCAGAGTACAAAATATCAGAGTATGAATAAATATTATACATTAGAAAAATATCAGAGATTAAATTACATTGCATAGCAGTGAAAAAATAATATACAACGCAAATGGAATAAATACACGGGTACAAAGCTTCCCAAATATAGCTCCATCGGTAGGTCAGGATCCTGTATAAAGATATCTGCGAAAACCAAAACTACTAGATGCCTGTGCGGAAAATAAGGGCACCCAGAGTTTAGGTTAAAACAATAAACTCCAGGTTATTCACGTGATTGGTGTGAGAACTAAAATAGTTATTATCTTTTATTTTGAAGTTAAGTAATTCAAGGGACCATATCGTATAACACGGAACGGGTTTCCTTCCAAGAATACCTGTGCATAAAAACAAACAGCGCCATGCCAAATAAAGAACAATGAAGCCATTATAAGAATTAGGCCTTATCACACAATGCAACGCAAGCGGTAGGATAGAGTTTTATTTTATAATAGCCAAATAATGCTTGGTACGCGAAATTCATATTTTGTTATTACTATAAGTTAAGAAATCAACTTCAAATATAAATGTATCAATCATAGACGACATGGGTACCATCTATCATGTCGCCATACTAGGCTATATAACTAAAACTGAAAGTCGCGTATTGGAAATTGGATTCCATCTGCGAACCAAGGCAAGGGATCGTCCTTTCGATTCGAGACGCTCTAGCCCGTGTTTCAGGATTCAACCACAACTACACCTGGAGAAGCAGGGCCGGTCCACCTAAGTGCAAAGTGGATTAGTAATTCCTGAACAATACGTTTCCCTGCCCTATGGGGCATATAATCTGGTCAGTCCGTCGACCAATCTAGAGCCACTAGGGACTCCAATCCGAGGTACCTCGCTTTCCATCATCCACATAAGTAAAATGTCTGGGCTCCATACCATGACACCACTCCTAGCTAGAAAGAAACGCATGCCCTCCCTGCCGTCCTCCCCCATTTATTCATTCCGGGGTGTGAGGATCGCGAATTAACGCTATACACAAAGCAGCGCTATATAAAAGCTGTGCTTTGATCATCAACCACAAGGCCCTGCTTTTCAACAAAAGCCTTGATCCATGCAACTCAGCATGCCACATTGTCAATCTATACCATATCATCGATCATCTACCGATATAATACCTCTGAGCTCATACATCTCACAGAGGGGTGTTAAGTAGAGAATAAATTATCCACCACCAAACAGATATATATTTAGCAGAGATCAACAAATACAGTATAAAGGAATACAATGTCAGACATACAATCCATTTGCAAGTCTGTTCTTGGTCTGAACGAAACCGGAGGCACCTTATTCCTCGTCCCATATGTCCAATACAGGAGAGAGGTCCTCGCATATCCATCGATATCCAAGTACGTATGGACGATCACCACTTATTACCTCGTCTTGGGTGTACAGCCCAATCAAGACATCAGTAATCATCCATTCGATGTGAAGATCTCCGGTCTTCAACCACCGTCTTCATCGTCGAATCAGTTATTCAGAATGGGCATAGACCCGAACTTTCCGAATAACTCGCGTATATTATAAACAAGTGCTATAAAAACGCAACATATGTCTCATTCCAATCCAGAATATTCTTTTATTCAAATATTATTTTCATAATTTAAACCAAATTAAGGTTTTCCAAACTAGTTGGGATTAACGAACCTTATCGAAGTAATCATTTATTTTAATTCCCAATCCCAACCTATTCATCCCATGGACCAAAACTGGTAATACTCCATATCTAACACCACTGTGTTATCGGTAAAAATTAATTACCATTTCACGTTCAAATCCAATTAAAGATTTAACTATCATTTGGAGCAAAACTGGTAATACTTCATTCTCGATTATTCCACAAATTTGATAATTTAAATTATCACATTCTCATTTCAATCTAATTAAAGATTCATTAAAACTCCATCTTAGTTTTAATCTTCAAAATCATTACTTAATGATTATTCAAATTTCTGGAAATTAATCCTGCCTTTAATTTGATTAAAGAACGAATGTCATTTAAAACACCGTTCACGACAAATCAAAACAAACATTCCATTAATCATGGAATCTTCACGGAAAACAGATCAATATATATAATCGATATCAATTTCCGTATCCGACTAATAATATAAATGGAATAACGGCAAAGCCTTTTAAATTCCACATATAGTAACAGTCTTCCTCCACAGAAGCTCATTTCAATTATTACCAAATCGAATTCCATTCAATTCCAATTTAATATATTAAATTGGAAAAAACTTTACTTTGGAAGAATTCCCATTAAATCTTAATGAAAGATTTATAAATTCCAAGTCATATTTCACTGTTAATCGGGTTAAAAAACGAATGTCGTTAAAAACATAGTTCACGATAAACCCAGTTCACATTCCATTTTATTCCAATTACTAAATATAACTGGAAACTCTAATAATCTTAATTAAAAGATTTATTCTTTTCACATGGGGTTTAAAAACAGTGTTGGTGAAGATACCATTCATGACAAACCCAAAATCCAGTTTGATATCAAATACAAGGCTCTAAATAGAAATTATACCGGCTTATATTCAATATCAAATTCTGAAACCAACCAATATCGTTTTGGGAATAACGATATATACATATCTTCCAAAATCCCACAATAATATCCGTATAATCACGTAATCCACAATCGAAATATTCCGAAGATAATTTCCATTCAAATCCACTCAAATATATATATATATATATATATATATATTGGAAACCCTGGTTATTTTAAAACCATTTCAGTTCCTTTCAGTTCTTTACTTAAGTTGCAAAACAACTTAATCTGATAAAAATATCTTTTATCTTCATAACTTGGAATATTTCATCCAAAACCATTTCAAATCATTTATTATGATTTAACATAATCTTCCTCTATTTTTAATCATTTAAAAATTGGCCCTTTCAGTTAAATAACGTTTCAGGTCATTTAACTATACTGGCGCTGTTTATATTCAAATTTGAATTTGACATTTCTTAAAATCCAGCCATTAGAATTTAAATCTCATATACTGATTTGAAAGATCTTTTCGATACGAACCCGTAGGTTCCGGTTTGAGAAGAATCCGATGGTCGGATCTTCCGCTACATCCATTCGAAGTTAATGGTCGAAATTCGCGAACGGTCGCGGCGCGACGCGTTCTATTCAAGCCATTATAATATATATAATATATATTATATATATGTCATCGATTTTCATTCATAACATATTCTATAAAGTCATTAATAAATTCGTTTTAAAACGTTTCTAACTTGCTTTTCAATTTTTAAAACCAAAATTGAATTTTTTATATCATTGCAATATCCAAATGATAATATGTTCAAAATGTATTATTTTGAAATCCATTTCTTTTCCATATTCATTATAAAATGAATAAAATCGATATAAAAATCCGTTCGAGACAAAATAGCGTATAACTACTTACTCGGCTTCATATATTTATATATTTTCGTGTCCATCCAAAATTGGACATCAAAATCATAACTTCACTGTTAATCGTTTTAGAAACATTCATTATTTCCAAATTGGAATGAGTCCCAATCAATTGCAATATAATTTTGGTTATATGGATTTCATACATCGCACATATTCAAGCATAATGATAATAGTCATTAAACATCCAAATAACAACCAAAGTGCATTCTACAACTATATAAGCATTAAATAAATAAATAAATAATGCTTACAACAGTCTGTCAGTCTATCGACTGACATACAACTAATCACAAGGGAGGTGTGTGATCAGAATATCATCCCCAGACCTGTATGAGGTTTCAACCAACAAACAAATATAATTATTTGTGCACTTGGGCGATGTGTAAAAAAAATTATCATCCCAATCGATATCACAAAAATAGGCGAGCATAAACAAGTCATCCGACTTGTAAATGGATGTGTAATCTTATTTAAACAAATCATTAGTTAATAAATTTAACCAATTCTAATTCGGTTTGAATTATTTTTCTGACTTATCCATTTACACTGTTCAATATATAAATGAATATATTTTTCTATTTTCATCTATAACAATAATATTAACACTATTCTAACATGTTAAATATCACTAATTCACACTCAAAACACAATACAATCCATTTTTCTACAACACAATCATATCACACAAATCATCCATGGTTTGTACAAAAAGTAGTGTCAGGAGCTACTAAGCCCCGTCTGCAACCTAGGATATATTTAACTGAAAAATAGTTTGAGTGAGAAGGAGTTCTCACGTTGGTTTCCACTCCGTCATTCTTTAATTGACAATTTTGTATCATTTGGAATTGAATTTGCCTATAATTCTGACTTGCTCCAAATCGCTTCTAGTCTGTTCTGAAATGTAGAGTTCGTCGCCACGATCGCAATGGAGTCAAGTTTGTAATTTTTCGACCTCGTATGAAGAAGATATCAATTTTTAAACATCGGATAATTAATAACGTAATTAAACAAATTAGCAACGTTTTAAAGTCGTCACCACTTCATCTTCCTCGTTACAGCCGAAACCCGCTCCTCATGTTCGAATCTAGGTTTCCATCTCCTACGAAATCTGAAGCGACTAACGATGATCAGATGGGTCCACCTGGAAGGGCGCAGCGCCACCTTCCGACGCCTCCACTGGCGGTGCGTTCGAAGCTCCGATGGTGGCTGGAAACGAGCTCGACGGCGCTGACTTCGAGCGCACGATTCATGCGATTTATTCAATGAAAAATTACAAAACTTATATAGATTTGAAGGTGGGGAGATTCTCTACAAAATCCTCTAAAGAATCAATGGATTTCATTGCGTGGATTGAGAGAAATCGAAAATAGAAGGAGGGAGGCTACTTCTGTCATCAATCGCTGAGTCTGGGAGAGGAAAAATGGAAAATGAAAATAATAAATGGAATTTTTTGATTGGTTGGAATATATAATATTTCCAAAAATAGTGATTTTACATCCGAACTCCAAATCAATCCCAACAACTGTCGCCTTTAGCTAAATACCCTCATTCCGGACACAATGGGATATGTTTCATAAGCCAATTCGGCAGTTTTTAACAACTTTTATCAAAATTAAAATATAAATTAATATACGTTTCAAAATTGATTTCAATGTACGTTTTTATTTACCGAGACCACATACTGACTTCAAAAATCTAAAAAAATAAATCTAGCTATATTTTGATGATACGGTCACATAGAAACTGGTTTCATCAAATTCTGAGTCCGTTTGCAAAATGGCCTTTTTCCAGTGATTAAATTTACAACTGAAATTGAAGGTGCCTTTAAATTTGCTACGCTCACATATTAATTTCAAAAATTATGAAAATTGAAACCTAACAATAATTTGACATTCCGGATCCAACAAAAGTGGTTTCGTCGAATACAGAGGTCATTTGCAAAATCTGTATTTTTAAGGGCTATATATTTATTAATATTATTAAAATTATTAACAAAATCCATAGCGACTATTTCAAATTTTAATCTGGTCATAACTTACAATTTAAAAAGTGAAATCTAAGTTTCTTACATTCTTTAGAAAACTACAGTTCAAAACATTTCAATGTTTCTAGTTTTATCCAAATCTGATTTATATTGAATTCTGTATATTAATTCATATTTTTATTTTTATAAAAGTTGTTAAAAAAGGCTGAATTTGCTTACGAAACATATCCCATTATGTCCGAAATAGGGGTATTTAGCTAATGGCGACAGTCATTGGGATTGATTTGGAGTTCGGATGTAAAATCACTATTTTTGGAAATATTATATATTCCAACCAATCAGAAAATTCCATTTATTATTTTCATTTTCCATTTTCTCTCTCCCCGACTCAGCGATCGACGATGGAAACAGCCTCCCTCCTTCTCTCTTCGATTTCTCTCAATCCACGCAATGAAATCCATCGATTCTTTAGAGTATTTTGTAGAGAATCTCCCCACCTTCAAATCCATATAAGTCTTGTAATTTTTCATTAAGTAAATCGCACGAATTGTGCACTCGAAGTTAACGCCGTCGAGCCCGTTTACAGCCATCGTCGGAGCTTCGAATGCGCCGCTAGTGGAGGCGTCGGAAGGTAGCGCTGCACTCTTCCAGGTGGACCCATCCGATCATCGTCAGTCGCTTTAGATTTCGTGAGAGATGGAAACATAGATTCGAATGTGAGGAGCGGGCTTTGGCTGTAGCGAGGAAGATGAAGTGGTGATGACTTTAAACCGTTGCTAATTTGTTTAATTACGTAATTAATTATCCGATTAATAAAAATTGATATCTTCATCATTCCAGGTCGAAAAATTACAAACTTGGGTCCGTTGCGATCGTGGCGACGAACTCTACATTTCAGAACTGACAAGAAGCGATTTGGAGCAAGCAAGAATTATAGGCAAATTCAAATCCAAACGATACAGAATCGTCAATTAAAGAATGACAGAGTGGAAACCAATGTGAGAACTCCTTCTCACTCAAACTATTTTTCAGTTAAATATATCCTAGGTTGTAGAAGGGGCTTAGTATCTCCTGACACTACTTTTTGTACAAACCATGGATGATTTGTGTGATACGATTGTGTTGTAGAAAAATTGATTGTATTGTGTGTTGACTGTGAATTAGTGATATTTAACATGTTAAAATAATATTAATATTATTGTGATAGATGAAAATAGAAAAATATATTCATTTATATATTAAACAGTGAAAATGGATAAGTTAGAAAAATAATTCAAACCGAATTAGAATTGGTCAAATTTATTAACTAATGATTTGTTTAAATAAGATTACACATCCATTTACAAGTCGGACGACTTGTTTATGCTCGCCAATTTTTGTGATATCGATTGGGATGACAATTTTTTTTATACATCGCCCAAGTGCACAAATAATTATATTTGTTTGTTGGTTGAAACCCCATACAGGTCTGGGGATGATAATCTGATCACACATCTCCCTTGTGATTAGTTTTATGTCAGCCGATAGACTGACAGACTGTTGTAAGCATTATTTATTTATTTATTTAATGTTTATACAGTTGTAGAATGCACTCTGGTAGCTATTTGGATGTTTAATGACTATAATCATTATGGTTGAATACGTGCGATGTATGAAATCCATATAACCAAAATTATATGGTAATTGATTGGGTCTCATTCCAATTTGGAAATAATGAATGTTTCTAAAACGATTAACAGTGAAGTTATGATTTTGATATCCGATTTTGGATGGACACGAAAATATATAAATATATGAAGCCGAGTAAGTAGTTTTACACTATTTTGTCTTGAACGGATTTTTATATCGATTTTATTCATTTTATAATGAATATAGAAAAAAATGCATTTCAAAATAATACATTTTGAACATATTATCATTTGGATATTGCAATGATATAGAAAATTCAATTTTGGTTTTAAAAATTGAAAAGCAAGTTGGAATCGTTTTAAAACAAATTTATTAACATTTTTATAGAATACGTTATGAATGGAAATCGACGACATATATATATATATAATATTATATATATTATAATGGCTTGAATAGAACGCGTCGCGCCGCGACCGTTCGCAAATTTCGACCATTAACTTCGAATGGACGTAGCGGAAGATCCGACCATCGGATTCTTCTCAAAACGGAACCTACGGGTTCGTATCGAAAAGAGCTTTCAAATCAGTATATGAGATTTAAAATCTAATGGCTGGATTTTAAGAAATGTCAAATTCAAATTTGAATATAAACAACGCTAGTACAGTTAAATGACTTGAAACGTTATTTAACTGAAAGGGCCTATTTTTAAATGATTAAAAATAGAGGAAGATTATGTTAAATCATAATAAATGATTTGAAATGGTTTTGGATGAAATATTCCAAGTTATGAAGATAAAACATATTTTTATCAGATTAAGTTGTTTTGCAACTTAAGTAAAGAACTGAAAGGAACTGAAATGGTTTTAAAATAACCAGGGTTTCCAATATATATATATATATATATTGGAGTGGATTTGAATAAAAATTATCTTCGGAATATTTCGATAGTGGATTCCGTGATTATATGGATATTGTTGTGGGATTTTTGAAGATATGTATATGTCGTTATTCCCAAAACGATATTGGTTGGTTTCAGAATTTGATATTGAATATAAGCTGGTATAATTTCTATTTAGAGCCTTGTATTTGATATCAAACTGGATTTTGGGTTTGTCGTGAATGGTGTCTTCACTAACACTGTTCTTAAACCCCGTGTGAAAAGAATAAATCTTTTAATTAAGATTATTAGAGTTTTCAGTTATATTTAGTAACTGGAATAAAATGGAATGTAAATTGGATTTATCGTGAACTGTGTTTTTAACGACATTCGATCTTTAACCTGATTAACAATGAAATGTGATTTGGAATTTATAAATCTTTCATTAAGATTTAATGGGATTTTTTCTAAAGTAAAGTTTTTTCCAATTTAATATATTTAATTGGAATTGAATGGAATTCAATTTGGTAATAATCGAAATGAACTTCTGTGGAGGAAGACTGTTACTATATGTGGAATTTAAAAGGCTTTGCCGTTTCCATTTATATTATTAGTCAGATACGGAAATTGATATCGATTATATATATTGATATGTTTTCCATGAAGATTCCATGATTAATGGAATGTTTGTTTTGATTTGTCGTAAAAGGTGTTTTAAATGACATTCGTTCTTTAATCAAATTAAAGGCAGGATTAATTTCCAGAAATTTGAATAATCATTAAGTAATTATTTTGAAGATTAAAACTAAGATGGAGTTTTAATGAATCTTTAATTAGATTGAAATGAGAATGTGATAATTTAAATTATCAAATTTGTGGAATAATCGAGAATGAAGTATAACCAGTTTTGCTCCAAACGATAGTTAAATCTTTAATTAGATTTGAACATGAAATGGTAATTAATTTTTACCGATAACACAGTGGTGTTAGATATGGAGTATTACCAGTTTTGCTCCATGGGATGAATAGGTTGGGATTGGAAAATAAAATAAATGATTACTTCGATAAGGTTCGCTAATCCCGACTAGTTTGGAAAACCTTAATTTGGTTTAAATTGTGAAAAGAATATTTGAATAAAAGAATATTCTGGATTGGAATGAGGCGTATGTTGCGTTTTTATAGCACTTGTTTATAAGATACGCGAGTTATTCGAAAAGTTCGAGTTTATGCCCATTCTGAATAACTGATTCGACGATAAGTCGATGATGAAGACGGTGGTTGAAGACCGAAGACCTTCACATCGAATGGATGATTACTGATGTCTTCATTGGGCTGTACACCCAAGATGAGGTAATAAGTGGTGATCGTCCAGACGTACTTGGAGATCGATGGATATGCGAGGACCTCTCTCCTGTATTGGACATACGGGACGAGGAATAACGTGCCTCTGGTTTTGTTTAGACCCAGAACGGACTTGCAAATGGATAGTATGTCTGACATTGTATTCCTTTATAATGTATTTGTTGATCTCTGCTAAATATATATCTGTATGGTGGTGGAGAATTTATTCTCTGCTTAACACCCCTCTCTGAGACGTATGAGCTCAGAGGTTATATATCGGTAGATGATCGATGATATGGTATGGATTGACAATGTGGCATACTAAGTTGCATGGATCAAGTCTTTTGCTGAAAATTAGGGCCTTGTGGTTGATGATTAAAGCACAGCTTTTATATAGAGCCTCTTTGTGTATAGCGTTAATTCGCGAGCCTCACACCCAGGTGTGAACTAGAAACGGGAGAGGACGGCAGGGAAGGCATGTGTTTCTTTCTAACTAGGAGTGGTGTCATGGTATGGAGCCCAGACATTTTACTTATGTGGATGATGGAAAGCGAGGTACCTCGGATTGGAGTCCCTAGTGGCAATAGATTGGTCGATGGGCTGACCAGATTTTATTCCCTATAGGGCAGGGAAACATATTGTTCAGGAGTTACTAATCTACTTTGCACTTAGGTGGACCGGCCCTGCTTCTCCAAGTGTAGTTGCGGCTGAATATTAAGACACCGGCAAGAGCGTCTCGAATCAGAAGGACGATCCCTTGCCTTGGTCCACAGATGGAATCCAATTTCCAATGCACGACTTTCGGTTTTAGTTGTATAGCCTAGTATGGAGACATGATAGATGGTACCCATGTCGTCTATGATTGATACATTTATATTTGAAGTACACTTATAGTAATAATAAAAGATGAATTTCGCGTACCAAGCATTATTTGGCTATTATAAGGTAAAACTCTATCCTCTGGCTTGCATTGCATTGTGTGATGGGACCTGAGTCTTATAATGGCTTCATTGTTCTTTATTTAGCATGGCACTGTTTGTTTTTATGCATTGGTATTCTTGGGAGGAAACTCGTTCCGTGTTATATGGCATGGTCCCTTGAATTACTTAACTTTAAAATAAAAGTTAAAACTGTTTTAGTTCTCACAGCAGTCACATGACTGACCTGGAGTTTATTGTTTTAACCTAAACTCTGGGTGCCCTTATTTTCCGCACGAGCAGCTAGTAATTTTGGTTTTCGCAGATATCTTTATACAGGATACTGACCTAAAGATGGAGCTATATTCGGGATGCTTTGTACCCGTGTATTTATTCCATTTGCGTTGTATATTATTTTTTCGCTGCTATGTAATGTAATTTATTCTCTGATATTTTTCCAATGTATAATATTTATTCATACTCTGATATCTTGTACGGTAACAACCCGGGATATCAGAACCAATTTAAAAAATTTATTTTTAGAAATTTAGTTAGAAAATGCGTCAGAATTTAAAATTTTCATTTTTAAATAATAATAAAGCTATTAAAAATATTCATTTTACAAATGACCTTGTTTTCGATGAAACTACTTTTATTAGATCCGGAATGTCAAATTATTGCTAGATTTCAATTTTCATAATTTTTGGAATTAATATGTGAGCGTGGTAAATTAAAATGTGTTTTGTCAATTTCAGTTGAATTTACTCAACCATTAAAAAGGCCATTTTTCAAACAGTCTCCAAATTTGATGAAATTAATTTTATCAGCACAGTAGCATCAAAATATAGCTAGATTTATTTTTCGGGAATTTTTGGAGTCAATATGTGGCCCCGGTGAATTAATATGTACGATCTAATTTAATATAAATGCATTATATTTTAAATTAAATAAAAACTGGCTGAAACAGTCATTTGGGCCGACGAAACATAGTCCAATGTGTCCGGAATAGGGGTATTTGGCTAAAAACGACACTCGTTGGGCTTGATTTGGAGTTAGTGACTAAACGGGCCTTTTAGGGTTAAAATAATATTAAACTATTATAAATAGGGGATTATCAAACCCTAATTCCATTCTAAAATAGTAGTCGCCGCCTTCTATTTCCACTGCCAGAGTTGACCATTTCTTCTCCTCTCAATAACTCTCCATCCACTCACTGAAATCAACCCATCCTTTAGACTATTTTGTAGCCCTCTCTTTAAGCTTAACATCCATACGGACTTTGTCTCCTGCCGCTGCACGGATCTCGAGATCCGACGTCACGAACCCAGAGGGTTCGAACCGCCGCCCCGCCGCCAGGCAAGCATCTAGCTGGGCCCCACCACCACGCGCCGGTGCCCTTCCCCTTCGACGCTGTATAACCCGATTTTCCCCTAGTGCTTCAGATTTCGTGATAGATCGAATCAAAGTTTGGAACACTTCCTGAAAGGTATCGGCTGTTATAATAAAAAGGGTTTTCAACAATTAAAAGTGTTGCAAATCTAATTTAATTTATAAAAATCATATCTTTTTCATACGAGGTCGAAATCCGACAATTTCAGTTGCATTAGAATCGTGGCGACGAACCCTACATTTCAAAACTGAGTAGAAGCGATTTGGAGCCAGTTAGAATTTCAGGCAAAATTGGATCTGAATCGTCAAATAAAGACGATGACAGAGTGGAAACGAAGATGAGATTTCTATTTTTAATAATTAATTAAAATTTAATTATTTCTCGCTATTCGAAATCCATGTATGTATGATTATAAAATCAGATCTGTGATGTTTGAGATTGGAATTTGTTGTTTGTGGATTGTGATGGATTGTGATGTTCATGTTTTGTTAGATATAGATCTACAATAAAATTACTTTCTTTTATTTGAATCTCTAGTTTATTGTTAGATTTGTTTTATAGTAAAGATTTCATCTTTTATTTAGATCCATGAATATTGATTGGATTTGAAGTAAAAATCTTGTTTTTATTTTAGATCCAGGAATATTGATTTGGTTTGAAGTAAAAATATCATCTTTATTGAATCCATGAACATAGATTTGTTTTTATAATAAAAATATCATCTTTATTGAATCCATGAACACTGAGATTAGGTTTACAATAAAAATTACATTTTTATTGTTTACATGAACTTGGTTTTTGTCAAACTTTAGACTTACAATAACATCTTATTTTATTTGTTTACATGAACAGGGTTGTGTCTAATTTTGATTTATAATAAAAATGTTCATTTTTATTGAAGCTTTGAACATGGGTTTTGTTTTAAATTTTGATTAACAATAAAAATATTCATATTTTTTGAAACATGAAACATGGATTTTTTTTAAGTTTTGATTAGCAATAAAAATATTCATTTTTTTTTGAAACATGAAACATGGATTTGTTTAAATTTTGATTAACAATAAAAATATTCATTTTTATTGAAACATGAAGCATGGATTTGTTTAAATTTTGATTAATAATAAAAATATTCATTTTTATTGAAACATGAAACATGGATTTGTTTAAATTTTGATTACCAATAAAAATATTCATTTTTATTGAAACACGAAACATGGATTTGTTTAAATTTAGATTAACAATAAAAATATTCATTTTTATTGAAACATGAAACATGGATTTGTTTAAATTTTGATTAACAATAAAAATATTCATTTTTATTGAAACATGAACATGGATTTGTTTAGATTTTGATTAACAATCAAAATATTCATTTTTATTGAAACATGAAACATGGATTTGTTTAGATTTTGATTAATAATTAAAATATCATTTTTATTGAAACATGAACATGGGTTTTGATTAGATTTTGTTCAATAATAAAAATACCATTTTTATTGAAACTAAGAAAATGGGTTTTGACTAGATTTTGTTCAACAGTAAAAATATCATTCTTATTGAATCTATGAACTTAGAATATAAAGTTCATACTTTTATGGTCATTTGTTTATAACAAAAAGAATAGAATACGAAGATTACATTTTTATTGTCATTTTAGTTACAATAAAAAGAGTAGAATTAAAAGACATGTTTTATTGTCATTTCAGTTACAATAAAAGGAGTAGAAATAAAAGAGATGTTTTTATTGTCATTTTAGTTACAATAAAACGAGTAGAAATTAAAGACATGTTTTTATTGTCATTTTAGTTACAATAAAAAAGAGTAGAAATAAAAGACATGTTTTTATTGTCATTTATTTTACAATAAAAAGAGTAGAAATAAAAGACATGTTTTTATTGTCATTTTAGTTACAATAAAAAGAGTAGAAATAAAAGACATGTTTTTATTGTCATTTTAGTTACAATAAAAAGAGTAGAACTAAAAGACATGTTTTTATTGTCATTTTAGTTACAATAAAAAGAGTAGAATAGAAAGATATGTTTTTATCGTCATTTTGGTTGCAATAAAAAGATTGGTTATTAAAGAACATATTTTTACCGTAATTTTGTTGCAATAAAAAGATTGGTTATTAAAGAACATATTTTTACCGTAATTTTTTGGCAATAAAAAGATTAGTTATTAAAGATCATATTTTTATTTTCACTTTGTTTTAAATAAAAAGAAGTAACATGAAAGATTATATTTTTATTGTTCATTGTTTTCAATAAAAAGATTGAACATTAAAAATTACACTTTAATGTAGCATTGTTTTCAATAAAAAGATTAAACATAAAAAAATACATTTTTAATGTAGTTTGGTTTCTTTAAAAAGATTGAATTATAAAAATGACATTTTTAGCGTTGTCGTGTTTTATTAAAAAGATTAGATAATTGAAAATTACCCTTTTATTTGTTGTTTTGTTTTAAATAACAGATTAGATCATGACTATTATATTTTCATAGTATGTCTGTTGCATTAAAAAGGAATTAGAGATTAAAATATGAATAGTCATCAAATTGTCACTTTTATCATGTTAGTTAGGATTAAGAAGATCATATGTTCAAAATATAATTTCTAACCTGAATATGGATTGGACAAAATTTTGTATGTAATGGATTGAATGGTGTTGAAATCATCGAACGATTTATATATATAAATATAAATTAAAACTAAACGAATCACGCACAGTAGTTCGCGTTTTAAAAATCGTAACTTTAAACGATTATACCGAAAGATCCGACCATCGGATTTTCCCAAATCCGGAACCGATGGGTTCGCTTTGTAAAGATCTTTCCAACAATATTAAATTTTTTAAGATCCAACAGTTAGATTTTGTGAAATGTGTAAATCAAATCTAGTGTAACGACCTGAAACGTCGTTCGAATTAAATGGACTATATATATATATGAAATAGAATTAGCGATAAATCGTCATAAAATATCATGAACGATATGGAACGAAATAAACCAATTTTCTCTTGATTTATAAAATAATATAGATGGTTAGACTTGTTTGACATTAATCTATAAAATTAGATTAAATTTAATCGAAATGATTTGAATTATATATATTCGAAGATTATTTGAAACGGCGAGTTAAATCTCATTTCAAATAATTATACGATGAATTAAAAATTGAAGACGTTAAATACGGTGGTTGAAGACAGGCGATCTTCACATCGAAAGGACAACTACCGATGCCCGGAATTGGTTAGTTCCCAGTAAAGGGTTAGAAGTGGTAGTTGTCCAGACGTACTTGTTGATTGTCCGGATATGCGAGAACCTCTCTTCCGTATTGGACATACGGGACGAGGAATAAGGTGCCTCCGGCTTCGTTCAGACTTAGAACAGACTTGTAAATGGATGTGTGTCTGACGTTGAATTTTATTCTGTGTTGATTGATTTCTATTAAATATAATCTGCTGGGTAATGGAGAATTTATTCTCTTAATACCCTTCTCTGAGACGTACGAGCTTAGAGGTTATATATTGATAGATATCAGTCGCATGGCGTGAAATGTCAATGTGACATGCTAAGATGCAAATTATCAAGGCTTTTGTTGAAAAGCAAAGATTGTGGTGGATGATCAAAGCACAGCCCTAATTGGCATAGCTTTGTGTATAGCGTTACTTCGCGAGCCTCACACCCCGGTATGAGTCAAAAACGGAATCGTGACTGCAGGGAGTGCATGCGTTTCTTTCTAGCTAGATGTGTTGTTATGGTACGACAGCCCAGACATTTTTACTTATGTGGATGATGGATTTCGAGGCTGTAACAACCCGAAAATCTGGGCCAGTTTAAAATTTTTATTTTGGCAATTTTAGCGAATTTTAATTATTCAAAATGAATTATTTTAAATAATATCGACGAGAAATTTGTTTTGAATATAATTCGAACGTTTATATTATATACGTCGTCGTTAGAATATAAATAATTATATATAATTATAAATGGAATTGAAAATGGCGCGGTAGTTCGATAATTCGATTTCAAACTTCAATTGAATGTACCGGGTGCAGAACAATCCGGATTTTAGTGAAACCGAAAACATTAGGATCTAATTGATAATATCTTTCCAACGAACCCGAATAATTGAAATTTCATAGCGGGAATCAAAAGATATGTCCAGTTGAAAATTCTGAATAGTCGCTATAGAATTCAGGCCCTTAAAAATGGACATTTTGCAAACGACCTCGGATTTCGACGAAACCAGTTTTGTTGGGTCCGGGATGTCAAATTATTGCTAGGTTTCAAATTTCATAATTTTTCGAATCAATATGTGAGCGTGGCAAAAGAAAACGCGTTTGACCAGTTTCAGTTGATTTTAATCGACTGGAAATTGGCCATTTTTCTAACGGTCTCAGAATTCGACGAAACTAGTTTTGTTAGGACCGTATTGTCAATACGAAGCTAGAAAATATTTTTCGGGAATTTTTAGAGTTAGTGTGTGACCCCGGTAATTTGAAATGTACGTTTAAAATTCAATATAGTGATTTAAAAGTTAATTCAATGAAAACTGATTGTAACGTTCGAATCAACTTGCGATACATATCCCATTGTGTTCGGAATGGGGGTAAAACGCTATGGACGACAGGCGGTGGGCCTCGTTTCGAGGTCGTATGTAAAAGTCAACTTTTTGAAATATAAATTAATTAAAATAATAATAAAAAAAAATTTATATAACCCCCCCTCCCCGTTCTAAATTATTCCTGCAGAAGAAAAAAAAAAGAGAAAAACAAAAAAAAAAATCGCTCAGCCCTAATCGCCTCCTCCCTAGGCCTCGTCGGACCACCGCCAGGGTTGGCCGCAGCCTCGCCCCTCCTCATCTTCCTCTCTCCGCTGATCGAACCCCCCCCCCATCGCTAAACCCACCGCGACCTCCAGCCGCCTTCGTCGACGCCGAGCCACCGCGATGACGCCTCCCACAACCGCCGCGCCTTCCCTTTCCTCCTCCGATCCCTGTGCCGTCATCGACCCCCACCTCGATCCCCTCTTCTCCTTCTGCTACCCCCCCTCCTCGAATTCAACCCGCGACGCAGACCCCGACAACCACCTTCCCCGACCTCTGACGCCGCAGGTGGACCCCTTCTCTCAGTTCGAAGATGACCAGTATGTTTTTTTTATTTTTTTTTATTTTATTTTTGTTTATATTTTTATTTACTTAAAGTATTGTTTTTTTATATATAGCGTTTTATCCGATTTTAATGAGAGGGAAAAACCTGATTTTTGAAATATAATGTTTTAAAAAAATAGAAAAGATTAGAACTTTAAAAGGTGAAAAGATAAGATCTTTATTTAGAAAAAGGTATGATTTTTATATTTTTAAAGTGATAAAAATATAGTTTTTATATTTTTAAAGAATTAAAAATATAGTCTTTACTATATAGAAATATTAAAAATATGATTTTTATATTTTTAAAGTATTAAAAATATAATCTTTATAGGATAGAGAACATAAAAATATCATCTTTGTATATGTAACGAAATAAAAATCTGATTTTTATTTTATATACGTTGAGATAAAGTGTTTATTTTTATAAAGGCGAAAACTTTATTTTTATAAAGGCGAAAACTTTATTTTTGAAATGGAATTTTTATCTATATGTCACTAAAGTAAAATTCGATTTTTATATATTGAATAGCATAGTAAAAATTGGATTTTGAAATATATGAAGTGTTTATAAAAATATGATTTTTAAATTGAAAGTGAATAAATAAAAATGTGATTTTTATTTTAAAGAGATCAAAATATGAAAATGTGATTTTTGTGTATATAGTGACTACGGGCAACGAAGATGATAAAAAGGCGAGAAGAAGAAGATTTCTATAAATGAGGAGTGTCGTGGTATTGGATAGCTTTCGGTGAGAATTTCTCACCTTTCAATTTATTTTTCTAGTTATATATATATATACTAGGATGCAGACGGTGCTTAGTAGCACCCGACACCCGTCCACAGACCATGGACTTGTTTGTTTGGTTGTGTAATTGGTTAGATTAGTTGATTGAAATTGAATTGTTTGGTGATTTTGATTGATGTGTGAATGGCGTGGGCCTTCACTAGACCGGGGATAAGGCTAGGCCTTGTCCCGTTTCTAGTATCGTGCCGTTATGCCGCCGAAATTTTCTAAAATATGTTAGAAAATAAAAATATCATTTTATTGTGTAAATGAATAATAGAAATTCATATGTTGAAATAAAATGTTTTATCGTTAAAAATATAATTATTAACGTGAATGTGAATAAATGAATAGTTATAAACAAATCGGCCGATTTGTTTGTATATACACTGATTTGACTGATATTGATTGGGTCGATAAATTTCACACATCGCCCAACTGCACAAATAAAATATGTGTTTGATTGTTTGAAACCCCACACGGGTGTTGGGATGAAATTTGAAGTTCACTCATCCTGATTGATTAAATATGTCGATCGATTGATTGACAGGCTGTTATAAGCGTTAGATATCTATATTTGATGCTTATACAGTGTAGTGCACTTTGGTTGATGGTTGATTATTTTTCAATGCTATTATACATGTGTTGTATGAAAATCCATATAATTAATTTTATATGGTAATTGATTGGGCCTCATTTCAGTTTTGAAATAGAATATTTGAAAATAGAAATTTATGAAGCCGTGTTGATTAGATTGACGCCATTTTGACGTGAACGATATTTTTATCAATTGAATTGAAAGTGATACCAAAATGAATTGAAAGTGATTTCGAAGTGAATTGAATTGAAAACGATTTCGAAATGAATTGAATTGAAAGTGATTTCGAAATGAATTGAATTGAAACCGAATTCAAAGTGAATTGAATTGAAAACGATTTCGAAGTGAATTGAATTGAAAGTGATTTCGAAATGAATTGAATTGAAAACGAATTCAAAGTGAATTGAATTGAAAGTGATTTCGAAATGAATTGAATTGAAAACGGTTTCGAAATGAATTGAATTGAAAATGAATTCAAATTGAATTGAAATTTGAATTGAATAGAAATGAATTTTAAAACGAATTTATAGAGAAGAATTCAATTTTGCTTTGAATTGAGATGGAAGTTGAAATAGATTTTGAAACGAATTTTAAAACTATTTATATAATTCGTTTTAAATAGAAATCGACGAAGTATATATTATATATATAATAATATAATGGCCTGAATAGAACGCGCCGCGCCGCGGCAGTTCGCGAATTTTGACCATTGATTTCAAATGGACGTTACGGGAGATCCGACCGTCGGATTCTCCTAAAACCGGAACCATTGGGTTCGTATCGAAGAGAGCTTTCTAACGAATATGAGAAATGTGAAATCTAACGGTTGGATTTGGAATTATGTCCAAATCAAATTTGAAAAAGGTCGCTATACGTGCAGTTCGATGGCCATTGGTGGAAATCGACTGTACGGGCCTTGATAAAATTATTAAAAATAGTAATAATTAGTGTAAAATCATAAGAAATGATTTGTGAAGATTTGGGATGAAAAATTCCATATTTGAAAAGATAAAAATAGATTTTTATCGAAATGAACTAGTTTTGAACTAGAAATATAATTCCATTTATTTTTAAATAAATAAATTGAATTTGAAATGGTTTTGAAAATAACCAAAATTTCCAATGATTGCATTGGAGTGGATTTGAATCGAAATTGTCTTCGGAATATTTCGATGTTGGAATTCGTGATATTACAGGTGTTGTTATGGAAATTTGAAAGATATATATTTGTATCGTTATTTCCAATACGACATTTGTTAGTCGTAGAATTCGATATTGAATATAAGCCGATATATTTTCTATTCAGAGCCTTGTATTGAATATCGAATGTGATTTGGGTTTGTCGTGAATGGTGTCTTCACTAACACTGTTCTTGAACCCAGTTGAGAAAAGATTAAATCTTTTTATTTAGATTTAATGAAGTGTACCAATTAAATGATATTTAATTGGAATTGAATTGGTATTGATTTTTGGGTTTATCGTGAACAGTGTTTTAAATAACACTTGTTCTTTAACCCGATAATTAATGGAATGTGATTTTGGGTTTATCGTGAATCGTGTTTTAAATGACACTGATTCTTTAACCCAGATAATGATTAAAACTAAGTGGAGTTTTAATGAATCTTTAATTAGATTGAAAAGATCGAGAATGGAGTATCACCAGTTTTGCTCCAGGCGATAGTTAAATCTTTAATTAGATTTGAACGTGAAATTTAGAAACTAACTGTCGGTTAGCCAAGCAGAATGGTTTTCTGGATATTGATCTGATGTTGGTTTCGGCCTTCGGGGTTAATATTTGGGGAATTATTCTCTTGATTAATTTACGGTTAGTGACTAATGAATTGGAATGAGGCGTATGTTGTGTTTGTGTAACACTTTTATAATATATACGCGAGTTATTCAGAAAGACCGGGTTTATCCCATTCTGAATAACTGATTCGACGTGGTGTCGAAGATGAAGACGATGGTCGAAGACCGGAAGTCTTCACGTCGTTTGGGTGATTACTGATGATCTTGATTGGGCTGTACACCCAAGAAGATGGAAACAGTTGGTGATCGTCCAGACGTACATGGAGATCGATGGATATGCGGGGTACTAGGTGCCTCCAGTTTCGTTCAGGCCCAGAACGGACTTGTAAATGGACTGTGTGTCTGACATTGGATTTCATTCTGTGTGACTGATATCGGTTGCATAGAGTGGTTTGCCTGTGTGGCATGCTAAGATGCAAATGATCAAGGCTTCTGTTGAAAAGCAAAGTCTTGTGGTGATGATCAAAGCACAGCCTGTGTGGCACAGCTTTGTGTAACGTGAATTCGCGAGCCTCGCACCCCGGTTATGAACCCAAAACGGGAGAGGACCTCAGGGAGGGCATGCGTTTCTTTCTAGCTAGGGTGGTGTCAGTGACCTACCAGCCCTGACATTTATATACTTTTCACCTGTGTGGTTGTTGCTGTTGCGAGGCGCCTCGGTTTGATCGGACGATCCGGGTCCGATGGAGTCATTCGTTGGCTCGTTTGCGCCCCAAAGGGCGGGGAGACGTATTGTTCAGGCATAATAATCCACATCGGTGGACCGGCCCTGACGATCCAGGGGGCAGTTGCGGCTGTTCCTGAGACATGGTAGGCTAGATTGTCTCGAATCGGTAGAGGACGATCCCTGGCCTCGGTTCATAGACGGAAATCCAATTTCCAAATACGTGACTTTGCGGTTTTATTTGTAAACCTATATATGGCGACATAGTGGCATGGGACGCTCATGTCGCCTATGATTGATACTTATGATTTGAAGTTGTTTTATACACTATGCACTTATAGTGGTATCAAATGATTTGTTTTAAAACGTATCAAGCATTCTTTGGCTGTTATAAGGGAAAACCCTATCCTCGGCTGCGTTGCATTGTGTGATGGGACCTGGGTCTCATAACAGCTTCATTTTCCTTTATTTAGCATTGCGCTGTTGTTTTGTGCACTGGTATTCTTGGGAGGAAACCCGTTCCGTGTTATACGGCGTGGTCCCTTGATTTACCTAACTTTGAAAATAAAGATAATAACTGTTTTAGTTCTCACACCAGTCACATGACTGACTTGGAGTTTATTGTTTTCACCTAAACTCTGGGTGCCCTTATTTTGACATGGGCAGCTAGTAGTTCTGGTTTTGCAGATTTATATTCACAGGATCCTGGTTTACAGCTGAAACGATATCCGGAAAGCTTTGTATCCGTATATCCCTTCTAGTTGTGTATTGTATTATTTTCCGCTGCTATGTGTTTAAATGTAATTTAAATCTCTGATATTTCTGTGTAATATTCATTTGTACTCTGTATATTCTTGTAATCTGATGCATTGTTGTAATATACAGTGAAATGTTCTTTTATATGCGTTCTGTTGTGGTTTGTTCTCGAACTATCCGACGCTTTCCTTTACGGGGAAGTTGCGGGTCTTTACAGAGGCCTCGGTATATTGGTCGCTATTGGCCAAATGATATGTCCAATAGGATCGGGAAACGCATGTTCAGGCATAACCAATCCACTAGCGTATGTGTGGACCGGCCCTGAAGATCCAAGGGTTCACTACGGGGAATCCTGAGACATTTGCTAGAGTGTCTCGAATCGGTGAGGATAATCCCTAGCCTCAACTCATGATGGAAACCCAATTTCCAATACAACATTACGGATTTGATTGTAAACCTATATATGGCGACATAGTATATGGTAGCTATGCTATCTAGGATTGATACATTTATTTTGAAATGTTTTTAAATTGACTAGACACTAATAATAATATTTAGTTTTATACGTATCAATCATGTTTGATCATTATAAGGTAAAACTCTATCCTCCGGTTTGCGTTGCATTGTGTGATGAGACTTGAGTCTTATAATGGTTTCATTTTTCTAAAAAGCATTACGTTGTTTTTAATTATTTACTTTAATTATGCACTGGCAATCCAATGGAGTAAACCCGTTCCGCATTAGCAGCGTGGTCATGTGATTAGCCTTATTATTAGTTAAGTTAGATAAGATTTCTCATACCAGTCCCTGACTGACTCGTAGTCTGTTTTTCCCTTGCAAACTCGGGTGCCCATATTTTTCCACACGGGCAGTCGAGTAGTGTGTTTTGCAGATACATGTTTTTGAGTAGGATTCTGGATTGAAGCTTAAAGGTGTGTCCAGAGCATTGATAGTCTTTCGCTGTGTTTGTTTATTAGTTCCGCTGCATTGTATTTAAATTTAATGTAAATTTTATCTTCCGCTGTATATTTTCGATGTACTCTGATATTCTGTACTCTGATGTAAATTGTTGTAACAGCAATGAAATGTTCTTTTGTTTGTGTACTAATGCGTCGTGTTCTCAAAACAATCCGGGCTATCCCGAAAGGGTGAGTTTGGGTCGTTTCATGTACTCTGACGTAAATTGTTGTAATAACAATGAAATGTTCTTCTGTTAGTATTCCGATGTGTCATGTTCTCAACTCAACCCAGGCCCCTCCGTCTCTTCCGGGATCGGGGAAGTCTGGGTCGTGACACCTGCTAGCTCTCGAGAATGGCTGTTGCGAGTATATGCCCTCAAAAACCCAGTCTTGCACTGAACTGGGCCAACATATAAACAATAATTATTAGAGACATGTATATATGATTAGTAATGGGGAAAAAAACAAGATATGGTTTCAGTTTCATATTTTCTAGATAAGAGACAGTTTAGTAACATATCAAAATTAAATGAATACTCAACGTTTACCACGAAACCTGTCTAAATATCTAACCATTCTAACATGACTTAGAGTGTTATCCAGTAAACTTTGAATTGGTATAAATAAACAAGAAAACAAAAACAAAATAAATTAATAAACATAAATGCACTACAAATAAGAGTTGATGTTAAAACCACCCAAAAGCTCAATAATACAACCTAATCATAATTAAATTATTTATTAGCCTTGTCAGTTCATGTATATACTATGAATTTTATCCCAAAAAAAGTAAGCTGACATGTGAAGAAACCTGAACGTGGAAGGTGCGAAAAAGGTACCATCTGCAGAGGAGGATTAGCAAAGTACGCTACCATGTCTGTTTTATCAAATTTGTTCTTGTGATACTTGTCTGAGGTACGGATACTACATGATGAAATTAAATATTTAGTTTTCTAAAAGATTTAAAACAAGAAATAACAGCCTGTCTTAGATTAATTTGAGCTTTATGGTAATTTGATGATTCTAAGTTTGTCGGGGTTAAGTCAAAACATTGTATGCTTGTGCTCTTTTTTGCAGGAAGTTTCATGTGATTCTCTAAGTAAGAACACATCTATAATACTAATTAAATAAAGCAACTTGTATAGTAAATTCAACTTTTTTAAAATAGTGGAGATTGCATCCCCATCATCCAAAAAGCTCTTTCTTCTTCTAAAGTGACATATACTAACTTATCCCGTTAGTTATAGCTTAATTCTAATATTTTAATTAAATGAATGTTGTGTGAGTTTGTAAATATAAAACAAAAAAGAGAATTGTAGTTATGGAAATGACATACGTCTTTCTCCAATTTTCTTCTGGATTGAAATAACAAACTAGCACATATACTATTACTTTTCACATTTGTTCTTACTATAGTATCCAATAATTTTCCAAGCTCTGCAAAATTTCATTTGTGTCCTTGTACCTGTTAAACATTTTTTTCCCAATAAAATGCAGACCTCCATCGCATAACAATCAACGAAGAGAAACATGGTGAAGTTAAAATCAGTGCATAACAGACAGAACCCAAACTCACAAAATAGTGTCAGCAAGACATAGAGCCAACCCAAGGCAGCAGCGGACTTAGAGCAAAAAAAACACCACATGAGCAGAGTACCTAAACTAACAGCCTACAAATCCTAAGTCAGCATTCATGATGCAATTTTATTGAACTCAATGAAAAAACAAGACTTTAAGGATTATTCGAGAGGGTTTATTTCTCTTAAAAAGATAAGTAACTTATATTTTCAAATCATAGAAGCAAACAAAAGTAAAGGTAACGGTCGCCTACAGCCAACAACAACTGATTTATGAATATTTTCCTCAATAACCTATTATGTTTATTTAACCTTAAAACCTCTATATTTTAGATTAGATCCTCTAACCAAGTTATTGCAAATTTAAAATTATTTTATGCTCATTGAAATATATAATACTGATTCATGAAAAAAGGAAGCTACTATGTTTTTTATGGGAAAAAGGCATGTCACTAAATATTCAAATTCTATTGACTGGAAACATATTAGATGTAAAAAGAGAAAGACATGTTTTTTAGGAGTAAAATATGTGTTACTAAATATGCAAATTCTATGCAAATCCCAACTGGTTAACTCGCACCTTGTCACAACGCTTATTCTCATTGTCCTTGACTATAACAGAAGAAGAATCGCAAGAGCACATTGGTCTTTGTTCCCAAATAGGTTCTATCCACCATCTATGCCAACGCTAACAGCACTGCCGACTTATGGTGTAACAACCCAAAAAATCAGAGCCAATTTAAAAAATTTATTTTGGTTAATTTGAACAGAAATTTGGTCAGAATTTAAAAATTCCATTTTTAAATAATATTAAAGCACTTGAAAATAGCAATTTTGCAAACGACCTCCGTTTTCGACGAATCCACTTTGGTTGGATCCGGAATGTCAATATATTGCTAGGTTTAAAATTCCATAATTTTTGAAATTAGTATGTGAGCGTAGCAAAGGAAAATGTGTTTGGTTGATTTCAGTCAAATTGGATCGACCAGAAAATGGCCATTTTTCAAATGGTCTCAGAATTCGACGAGATCAGTTTTATTGGGACCGTATCGTCCCAACATAGCTAGTTTAATTTTTCGGGAATTTTTAGAATCAGTATGTGGCCCCGGCAAATTAAAATGTACGTTCAAAATAGAATTTGAATGTTTTATATTTTAATTTGAAGAATAACTGACCGTAACAGTCGAATTGGCTTACGAAACATATCTCATTGTGTTCGGAATGGGGGTATTTAGTTAGGGCCGACAGTCGTTGGGTTTGGATTGGAGTTCGTGTGAAGAAACCCTAATTTTTTGAAATATATATATACATATATATGGACCAATTAGAAAATTTCTTTCATAATTAATTTTATAAAAAAATTTCAAAAATCCCCGATTCTCCATCTCGACCGACGACGGCTGAGAGCTTCTCCCTTCCCGACCAATTTCCGGCCAAACCACTTCGAATCAACCCCTGCTCCAGTTCAACTTTTTGAAGAACCCCCTCTCCTCTTCAAATCCATGTAAGTAGCACCCCCTATCGTCGCGCGAATCTCAAGATTCACGTCTCCAAACCAGCCGACTTCAAGCCGCCGCCACGGTTGATTCCGTCCAACGAGTTCACCAGCACCACCAACCCTAGGCGCGCGTTTCCAGGCTCTATCACGTGGCATAGGCCGATCATCTTCAAGTGCAACCGTTTGAGTGCTAGATCGAAACCTAGTTTCGAACAATTTCAGAAAGGTGCGGCCTTTGTTTTTAAAAACTGATTATAACACTTCCAAGTGTTGCAAATCATGATTTTCAAATAAAAATCATATCTTTTTGCTATGTTGACGAAATTCGATGAAACAGGAGACATCAGACTCGTAGCGACGTCAACTATATTCTAGAAGAAGCTAGAACGTATTCCGAGCTCGCTACAATTTCAGAAGGATTAAAATCGATGTGAGAATTCTAAATTCAAATATGGAATGGAAATGCGTTGTACAAATTATGTAAGTGAAGTATAAATTATATCTGCATTGTACACCTCATGTATGAGCGTTGTATAAGTTATATAAGCGATGTATAAATTACACATGCGTTGTAAAAATAATATATGTGTTGAAAATAAGTTGAAATGGAAGAGAAATGTATTTATATACGAATATTTATATATTCCCCTCGTCCACAAACCATGGGCGATATGAATTGATTGTGATTGGCGTGAAAATTTGGGATATGGCGAATGGTTGAAAATAATTGTTTGTGGTTGAAAGTGATTATTTGTGGTTGAAAACGAATTGGAATTGTTTGTGGTAAATTCATATGATATGAAATTGATCTTAGATCATTTAGATAAGCCCCTTATGGAAAGCCGCGAGGCCTAAGGTAGCGCCAGGAGCCGTACTAGGGACGGTGCCGGTTTTAAACCCCTCCCGTTATGCTGCCAAAATTTTCTGAAATGTTCATGTGTTTGAATTATTTTCATGTGTTGAAATATATTCATGTGTTGAATAAATTGTTTAGATAATAAAAATCACATTTTTAATATGCGTATGAAGTATATGAAATGTTCATGTGTTGAGATGTTCATGTGTTGAAACATTCATGTGTTGAATGACATTCATGTGTTGAGTAAACCCTTTAACAATAAAAATATCATTTTTATTATATATATGAACTATATAAAATATTAGTGTATTAAATAAATTGTTTTAACAATAAAAATATTATTTTTATCATATATATGAACTATATAAAATATTAGTGTTTTAAATAAATTGTTTTAACGATAAAAATAACACTTTTACTATATGTATGAACTATATAAAATATTCATGTGTTGAAGAAAAGGATTGAACAATAAAATTTACATTTTTATTGTGAATATGAAATGCTAAAAACATTCATGTGTTGAATAAATATTTTGAACGATAAAAATATCATTTTGATCATGTATACGACTCACTAAAAATGTTCATGTGTTGAAATGAATGGTTGTACGCTAAAAATATTATTTTTAGCTTAATTCTGCATCTATATACATATGTTGAATAGGAGAATGTATTAGTTGTTGAGTAAAGAATATATTTTCGTGCCCGACAAATAGGTAAGCCTTAATGAGTTAGCTGCGCAATTTTATTTTTATATAAACTCCTATGAATGCCATTGGATGCGGACTGCTGGTTGTTCTGTGTGAAATTATAAACGTCGCCATTGGATAGTAACAATTAATTTTGAACTACACTACATGGCATACTGCGTGAAGACAACATACTCTATCATATACCACATAAGCATTTGGAGCTTATGTGACGAGGTTGAAGATTTACCATACAAGCGAGAGGCTTGTATGGCGATGACTATATGTCAGGATGGACCGAAGACTGATACGGACAATATAAAATATAACGGTAAATTGCCATATTAATAAAAAAACCACATGGGTCAGGAGTTGATAATAATCACGTCTCTCTAGTCATTATGGCACAAAAACCATTTATAGGGTGACGAGAATTTATTCTCTAGAGTTATGATGTATACACACTCCCCTATGGACACCGGAATATATCACTATAAATATGTGTGTGCTTTTTAGGATTTATTGGATGCCTAATACGGCCCAATAAATTTCCAAACCTCTTCCCGTACAAAGGAGGTTATGGCGAAATTTTCTGAAATTTAAGGGCATTAGTGAAATATTTGAAGTGAAAACGATATAGAAATCATCGAATGAATTATATATATATATATTTGAAAATTGGTAACCTTTATTAACACAGAAAAGAAGTACAAGCATATAGGTTAGCATTCTAACCTTGACATAAAAGAAAAACAGAAAATTACATGAAATATAACCTAAGCAAAGAAAATAAACGGCCTCTGCAGAATCCATCAACTCGCTAACGTGCACTTACTGCACCTCTCACGACTCGTCCAGAGCCACAAAACACAGATGCACTCTGCACCTCATCTAAAGAATTTCAAACCATGGTCATTCAGCCTTATATACAATATCACTCAAATCAGCTCTCTCTGCCTTTACACATGCAGTAATCATCTTCATGACTTCTACTCTATACCAATACTCATCCCACTTCCTATTTGTTAGCCCACAGCAAGACATAGCAATAGTTTTAAATACTCTACAGTTTCAAGCATTAAATCTGGTTGACGCCTGTGAATCAGTCTTAATGCACGAAGCGATAGTACACTACCATGAAACATGCTGGATATTCAAGAAATTGGAATCATTGAAGTACTAGAAATAGAGAAAAATCCAACTGCATAATATTATGCTCTGAGATAGGCACTTTTCGTCAAGAACTGAAACCATTAAAATCAGCTTAAGACCATACAACCCAACCTTCTATAAACTCTGATATTCCCAGATCAAAATCCTAATCAATAGAAGGTTGGGGAAAACAAACTAAGAAAAAATCTTAAAAACCAGAAGATCAGATTCCTCAGGACCTACGTAAATCCATGGCAAATATCAGTTGATAAAAACTGAGAACCAAGTCGCTCAAAAGCCAAACAGAACTTGTATGAAATAAATCTAAATATGTAGCATGTACCATAACCCAAAAACTAATCGCAGATATCAGATCTAGAAAAACTAAAGACCAAACATCCAAAATCACCAAACTGGATTCAATATGAACTCAATCTGATCCGATTTACTAGATCTAAAACAAAACTCCAACTGGAAAGCCAAACTAACATATAGATCTGAAGGTAACTATATCAAACTCACTAAATCTGATCGGATTAATAAACTCCAACTATCAGATCTGAACAAAAACCACAGTAGAAAAATTTCCAATAGTAAATTTCTCAAGACAACCTTACCCAAAATTATCTGAATTCGAACAAACTCACTCGAATGGAAAATCGGTTGGAGAAAATGTAGCTGAACTTGTCAACTGCGTCGGCCATGCCGAAACCCATCTTTACAAATGGCTTGATAATCCATCAAACGAACCATTCAGATCCAAATAACAATGAGAGGAAGGGGCTGCACCGCTGTTGATAAATCTGAGATCTCGAACCAGATCTGATAGAAAATTAGAAGCTTATCAACGAGAAATCCTCGTTGAAGGTTGTAGATGAAAATCGATGTAAAATTAGATGAGGTATTCGCTAAAACAGATCTGAACCAAAACTAGAATTACCTAAAGAAATCGAAACGAAACAAGATGGAAGAAAGAGGTATTATCAACGAATTAACTTTGAAGACTGATGTAAAGAAGACGGTGGTAAGTGATAAAATGAGGAATGTAAAGAGGAGAAAAGCACTCACGCATAACGAAAGCTGGAGAAAATCTCTCTAGTCGCCATTATCGAGGCTTCTTCCTCTCATTTTATATATATATATATATATATATTGAATTATATATATATATATATATTAAAATAAAACGAATCAAGCTGCTGTAGTTCGCGTTTTAAAATCATAATTTTCAACGATTATACCGAGAAATCCAACCATCGGATTTTCCTGAAACTGAAACTGTTGGGTTCGCCTTGGAAAAATCTTTCCAACGATATAAAGTTTGTTAGGATCCAATGGTTGGATTGTGTGTAATGATTAATTCAAATCTGAAGAGAAACAGTGCCAAAATGGATTATATTTATATATATATATAAAAATATAAATTAAAATTAATCGAATCGCACGCGGTAGTTCGCATTTTGAAATCGTAACTTTGAACGATTATAGCGAAAGATCCGACCATCGGATTTTGATGAAACTGGAACCGTTGGGTTCGCTTTTGAGAGATCTTTCCAACGATATAAACTTTGTTAAGATCCAACGGTTAGATTTTCAGATATGTGTAAAACAAATCTGAAGGAAAACAGCGCCAGTGCCTCGGCACGGCCTGAAACGTCATTTAATTAAATGGAGCTATTTTTGAACAAATAAAAATGGCGATATATCGTTATATAATATTATAAGCGATATGGAATGGAAATAAACCGATTATACCTGGTTTGCTTGATATTTGATGGTTGAATGTGTTTGACATGAAAATTATATTAAAGAACTGAAATGTGGATGTCGAATAATTTAATCATGGAAAGAATTGTTTTGAATTCTAGTATACGTGAATTATTTGAAAGCGCCGAGTAAATTCTCGTTTCAAATAATTGATCAACGAATAAATGTCGAAGATATGAAGACGGTGCAAGACCGGTGATCTTCACATCATGTAGATTACTACTGATGCCTTTGAGATGGGTAGCTCCCTTGACGAGGTTATAGTGGTAGTGGTCTGGACGTACTTGTTGATTGTCTGGATGTGTGAGGGCCTCTCTTTTGCATTGGACATGTGGGAGAGGAAAAAGGTGCCTCCGGTTTCGTTCAGACCCAGAGCAAACTTGTAAATGGATGTGTGTCTGACATTAAATTTTATTTTGTGTTGATTGATCTCTATTAAATATATATCTGTTTGGCGGCAAAGAATTTATTCTCTTGCTTAACGCCCTTCTCTGAGACGTACGAGCTCAGAGGTTGTATATCGATAGAAATCAGTCGCATGGAGTGGATTGCCTGTGTGGCATGCGGAGATTCAATGATCAAGGCTTTTGTTGAAAAGCAGGGTCTTGTGGTTGATGATCAAAGCACGACCTTAAAGGGCATAGCTTTGTGTATGGCGTTAATTTGCGAGCCTCACACCTCGGTATGAGATAAAAACGGGATAAGGGACCCAAGGAGGGCATGACGTTTCTTTCTAGCTATGGGTGGTGTCAGCGTTTTACTAGCCCTGACATCATTGTTATTTTCCCTATGTGGTTGTTGGATTGCGAGGCGCCTCGGTTATATCGGTTATTGCAGGAGCCGATGGATATAGGTCCTATAGAACCGAGAAACGTGTGTTCAGGAATTGCCAATCCTCAAACGTAAGAGAGGACCGGCCTTGGAGGATCCAAGGTTCTACTGCGGGAGATCTTGAGGCATTTGCTAGAGTGTCTCGAATCGGAGAGGATTATATTCCTTGCCTCGACTCATGATGGAATCCAAAATTCCAATACGAAATTACGGATTTGATTGTAACTTATATATGGCAGCATAGTGGCATGAGACGCTCATGTCGTCTAGGATTGATATATTATGATTGAATTTTCTTTTGAAACATATAAGCACTAGTAATAATATCAAATGATTTTGCTTTACACATATTAAGCATATTTTGGCAATTATAAGGTAAAACTTTATCCTCCGGGTTGCGTTGCATTGTGTGATGGGACTTGAGTCTTATAACGGCTTCATTCTTTTAAAAAGCATTGCGTTGTTTAAAGAATTTACTTTATTTAATGCACTAGCAATCATTGGGGTAAACCCATTCCGCGAAGGTGGCATGGTCCTATGATTTGCCTTATTATTGTTGTTTAATAAGTTAAGTAGATTTCTCATACCAGTCCCACGACTGACTCGTAGTTTGTTTCACTTTGCAAACTTGGGTGCCCTTATTTTCACACGGGCAGCCTAGTGATAGGTGACAGGATGTATTTTGGCTTTTGCACAGTAGCATGGCGTGCACCTTTTGGCTTGTATGGCGAAGACTAGATTTCTCAATATTTTGGCTATTTGATATTCCGCCATTATTATCTATGTATATGATTCCGCTCATCGCGATGTAGACAGATTTACTTCTATTATGTGCTCTCTGATGTATATGTCCCAGTGATCTTGATGTAGACTGATCATTTCCTTTTATGTACTAAGTGTGTCCTGCACTGTGCTACTCTGATGTTATTACATATTATGATTCCGCTGTCATATTGATGTAAATTATTCTATTTTCTGTTTATGTTATTATCTGTACTCTGCTAATGATGATTAATGTGTTATATTCCAATGATTATCCTTAACACCGTCGTACGGGGTTTTAGGATCGTCACAGGTGGTATCATAGCTTTGGTTAATCTTAGTTCTGGAATTTAACACATTAAACACCTCGCCAGAATAGAATCAGTAGTGTTCTAAGGCGAGTAGCTCATTAGAGATAGGATTAGTAATGTCCTAGAATGAGCTAAGCAGAATAGCAAAATAATTTGATCAGTACATCGTTATCTTTCCTTATGTTCTTCTGCTTTTACTATATCTTAAAATTATCATTTCTGTGGGCTTGACTCTTTTCTTGCTTGTACAGAACTTGACTTATATGGCTACCCCCGCAACTGCAGCTAGAGGTAGAGCAGGCCGAGAAGGCCGAGGCAGAGGATGGGGGAATATCCCTGTTGTCCCAGAGCCTTTGATACATCCACCGCCGCCCCCACGACAGTTTGAGTTAGACCGAGTGGGAAAGACATATAAGAATCTTGGAGGCAAGACATTCTCGGGCACCGGTACTGCGATTGACGCTTTGGGTTGGTTGAATACATGTGAGAAGATCTTCAGGGGCATAGGTCTTGAGGATCATAGGAAAATTTTTATGGGTGCTTGGCTATTGCAAGACAAGGCCTAACTATGGTGGGACGCCATCACCTTGAATGAGGAAGAGGTAGTGATGACATGGAATGAATTCAAAACACTGTTCAAAGAGAAGTACGTTCCAGAGAAAGAGATGGAGCACTTTCTTGGAGAGTTTGCCAATCTCCAACAAGGAGATCGCACCATCCAGGAGTACCTCAACAGGTTCACTCAACTATCCCGCTACGCTCCAGAGCTTGTTCAGACTGTTAAGGCAAAGAATAAGAGGTTCATTCATGGACTTCAGCGCAAGTATCAGGATAGGGCAATGAGCCACGTTAACCTTACAGTCGCCGAGATAGTGGATATGGCATGCAATTATGAGAGCCTGGATACGAGGAACATGCAAATAGACCGTGCCAAGAATCAAGCGGGCAACAAGCGCAAGGCTTCTGAAAGGCAACCTGAATCAAGCAACCAAGTAGAAACCGCAAAGCCGCAAACAAATAAGCCACCCAGGGGAAGCTGTTACAACTGCGGTCAAGCTGGACATTACCCTAATGTATGCACCGCTCCTAAGTGGCAGAAGACCAACCAAGAAAGCTCGAGTCAGAATTCTGGGGATAGGCGAGAGTGTTTTAATGGACATCAGAAAGGGCACATCAAGCCCAATTGCCCGTTGCTGAAGAATGCCCAAGTTGCTCATGTTTATGAAGGGGCGAATCCGCCAGCTTCTACTCCTGGAGCAGGTAAACCTGATGTTTTGGGAGGTACCCTTACTATTAAAAATATTCCTGTTTCTGTACTATTTGACACTGGTGCATCACAAAGGTTTATTGCAAGTAACACTGTTAAAAAGTTAAAGTTAAAACTAAGAAAGCTTAAAGAATCGGTTAGAGTTCACAATCCGATAGGAGGTTCTATTGTTCTTAGTTCATATTGTAGAATGCCTGTCTCCTATTCTTTCTACAAATTTCCTTTTGATTTGATCGTTATGGATTTCTCTGAATTCGACATTATCTTGGTCTGGATTGGTTAACGAAATATGAGGCCGAGATTGATTGTGCGGAAAGGATAGTTAAAATTAAAACGAAACTTGGATATATTACTATACCATGCCACGGCTTAGAAACAGATAGAAAAGAGTTTTGGTCTGCAACAGAAGTTATTCCCACTTTATTAGAAAAGATTTCGGTCGTTAAAAACTATGCGGATGTGTTTGAAGAAGTCGAAAGCTTACCTCCGCAAAGAGAAATTGAATTCAAAATCGATCTAATTCCAAATGCCATGCCAGTTGTACATCCAATTTGAAGAATGACTCTAAAAGAAAAAGAAGAATTAGGCGATCAAACTCGACAACTTCTATGGAAAGGTCTGATCAGGCCAAGCTTTTCTAATTGGGGTGCAACAGTAGTGTTTGTCCCGAAATCAGACGGTACCCTCCGACTATGTGTTGATTACTGGGATCTCAACAAGCAGACACTGAAGAATAAATATCCATTACCCCGCATCGATGATTTGTTGGATCAATTGAATGGAGCACGAGTAGTTTCCATAATGGACCCAGCTACAGGTTTCCATCAATTGAGAATTGACAACTTTCAGAGGTCCAGACATATTTTATGAGTGGTTAGTAATGCCGTTCGGCTTATTTAATGCTCCAGCATACTGCTTGATTTAATGAACAGAGTGTTCTGCGATGTCTTAAATAAATTCGTCCTGGTTTTCATTGATGACATTTTAATCTACTCCAAGTCAGAAAGAGAGCATGAAAAACATTTAGAACAAGTGTTGGGGATTCTGAGAAAGAACGTATTTAAAGCCAAATTGTCTAAATGTATATTCTGGGAAGATGAAGTGAAGTTTCTCGGCCATGTTGTATCAAAGAAAGGAATTTCTGTAGATCCAAGCAAGATTACAACAATTCAAGATTGGAAGCAGCCTACTACCCCCACAAAAGTTCGAAGTTTTCTTGGATTAGCTTGTTATTACTGGAAATTCATTAAGGATTTTTCGAAGATATCCGGTTCATTAAAAAAGCTTACAAAGAAGCACGAAAGATTTAAGTGGACTCCAGAATGTGAGGAAGCTTTCCAGGAACTGAAATTAAAATTGACAACCGCTCCAGTATTAACAATTATCGATGGCAACCAGGATTTGACGGTCTGAACGGATGCTTCTATTAGAGGTCTTCATGCAGTATTAACTCAAAGAGGCCAAGTAGTCGCTTATGCTAGCCGTCAGTTGAAACCACGTGAACCGAGATATGCAACTCATGATCTTGAGTTGTTAGCCATCGTGATTTCTTTGAAGGTATGAAGGCACTATCTTTTGGGTGAGAAGTTCGAGTTATTTACCGATCATCAGTCATTGAAGTATCTATTCACCCAGAAGGACATGAATTTGAGACTGCAGCGTTGGCTAGAATTTCTTACAGCATACGATTTTGAGATTTTGTACACTTCAGGGAAAGCCAACGTTGTGGTTGATGCGCTGAGCAGATAGAATGTAATCATCGCCAGTCTTATCATTATGTCTTCATTGATAGATAAGATCTATGTTCTCCAGAAGGACGATGAATTCATTCAGAGGATTAGTAAGAGAATCCAAGAAGGTGAACCCTCATATTTCCAGCTTGATGATAAAGGGATTCTGAGATTACAAGGGTGAATTTGTGTTCCCGAAGTTTCAGAACTCAGAAGAGAAGTACTGGATGAGTGTCACAAGTCCAAGCTGAGTATCCATCCAGCTGTGAGCAAAATGTATAATGATATTAAGCGAACATTCTAGTGGAAGTCGTTAAAAAGGGATATTTCAATATACGTTAGCAAGTGTTCTACTTGTCAACTAGTCAAAAGCGGCCAGCAGAAACTAGCAGGATTATTACAACCGTTAGAAGTTCCCAATTGGAAGTGGGAACAAATTTCCATGGACTTCATAGATGGTTTGCCCCGAACCAAGAAAGGAAATGACAGTATTTGGGTGATCGTAGATCGTTTCACGAAGACCGCCCATTTCATACCTGTCAGATCCAATAGAACCGCTCAAAGTCTAGCACGGATTTATTTCAAAGAAATTGTTAAGCTACATGGAGTGCCGATCAGCATATTCAGTGATATAGATCCAATATTTACTAGCAAATTTTGGGAAGCATTTCAATTAGAACTGGAAACAAAGCTAAATCTAAGCACCGCATATCATCCTCAGACAGATGGCCAGACTGAAAGAGTGAACCGTATTCTAGAAGATTTATGTGGGCTTGCATTATTGATTTTGGTGGATCATGGGAAGACCACCTGCATTTGGCTGAGTTCTCATATAACAACAGTTATCAAGCGAGCCTGAAAATGTTACCGTTTGAAGCGTTATATGGTAGACCGTGCAGATCTCCCGCATGTTGGGTAGAACCTGGCAATAGACTTGTATTAGGTCCCGATATGATTCGTGATGCTTCGGACAAAGTCGATTTCATCAAGAAACGATTACAAACCGCTCAAAGCCGACCGAAAAGTTATGCGGATTCGAGAAGAAGAGATTTAGCATTCACTGTTGGCGACTATGTGTATTTAAGAGTTTCTCCGATGAGGGGAGTAGTCAGATTTGGCAAAACTGGGAAGTTGGAGCCTGGATTTATTGGTCCATTTCCTATTCTTGAATGTATTGGAACTCTTGCTTATAGAGTTCAATTACCTGACCGGTTGCCTGGAGTACATGATGTGTTCCACGTATCTCAACTCCGAAAGCATGTACATGATCCAGATTCGGTTGTGGATGAAGCAGCGCAACAGGACTTGGAAATTACTCCAGAAATGGCAGTTAGAAGAGAGCCGATAAAGATTACTGGCAAAGAAGCTAAAGAGCTAAGGAACAAGAATGTTCATTTAGTTAAAGTGCAATGGAGTGGAGACCCTAGAGACTGTACTAGGGAAACAGAAGAGAGCATTAAGCAAGCTTATCCCAATTGCAGAGTGGACATCTTTGACTAACTCTGGTGCAAGGTACATTTACAATACTTTACATTTCCGTTTTGTTTCCTACTTTACTGTTGTTTCCTTTTCGGGGATGAAAAGTATTAAGTGGGGGAGATTGTAACAACCCGGAAAATTAGAGCCAATTTAAAAAAATTATTTTGGTTAATTTGAACAGAAATTTGGTCAGAATTTAAAAATTCCATTTTTAAATAATATTAAAGCACTTGAAAATAGCAATTTTGCAAACAAACTCCGTTTTTGACGAAACCACTTTGGTTGGATCCGGGATGTGAATATATTGCTAGGTTTAAAATTCCATAATTTTTGAAATCAGTATGTGAGCGTAGCAATGGAAAATGTGTTTGGTTGATTTCAGTCAAATTGGATCGACCAGAAAATGGCCATTTTTCCAAACGGTCTCAAAATTCAACGAGATCAGTCTTGTTGGGACCGTATCGTCCCAACATAGCTAGATTAATTTTTCGGGAATTTTTAGAATCAGTATGTGGCCCAGGCAAATTAAAATGTACGTTCAAAATAGAATTTGAATGTTTTATATTTTAATTTGAAGAATAACTGACTGTAACAGTCGAATTAGCTTACGAAACATATCCCATTGTGTTCGGAATGGGGGTATTTAGCTAGCTGCGATAGTCGTTGGGTTTGGATTGGAGTTCGTGTGAAGAAACCCTGATTTTTTGAAATATATATATATATATATATATATGGACCAATTAGAAAATTTCTTTCATAATTAATTTTATAAAAAAATTTCAAAAACCCCTGATTCTCTATCTCGACCGACGGCGGCTGAGAGCTTTTCCCTTCCCGACCAATTTCCGGCCAAACCACTTCGAATCAGCCACTGCTCCAGTTCAACTTTTTGAAGAACCCCTCTCCTCTTCAAATCCATATAAGTAGCACCCCATATCGTCGCGCGAATCTCGAGATTCACCTCTCCAAACTAGCCGACTTCAAGCCGCTGCCACGGTTGATTCCGTCCACCGAGTTCACCCGCGCCACTAGCCCTAGGCGCACGTTTCCAAGATCTATCACGTGGTAGAGGCCGACCATCTTCAAGTGCAACCATTTGAGTGCTAGATCGAAACCTAGTTTTGAACAATTTCAGAAGGGTACGGCCTTTGTTTTTAAAAACTGATTATAACACTTCTAAGTGTTGCAAATCATGATTTTCAAATAAAAATCATATCTTTTTGCTATGTTGACGAAATTCGATGAAACAGGAGACATCGAACTCGTAGCGACCTCAAATACATTCTAGAAGAAGCTAGAACGTATTCCGAGCTCGCTACAATTTCAGAAGGATTAAAATCGATGTGAGAATTCAAAATTCAAATATGGAATGGAAATTCGTTGTATAAATTATATAAGCGAAGTATAAATTATATATGCGTTGTACACCTCATGTATGAGCGTTGTATAAGTTATATGAGCGATGTATAAATTATACATGCGTTGTAAAAATAATATATTTGTTGAAAAGAAGTTGCCATGGAAGTGAAATATATTTATATACGAATATTTATATATTCCCCTCGTCCACAAACCATGGGCGATATGAATTGATTGTGATTGGCGTGAAAATTTGTGACATGGCGAATGGTTGAAAATAATTGTTTGTGGTTGAAAGTGATTATTTGTGGTTGAAAACGAATTGGAATTGTTTGTGGTAAATTTATATTATATGAAATTGATCTTAGATCATTTAGATAAGCCCCTTATGGAACGCAGCGTGGCCTAAGGTAGCGTGAGGAGCCGTACTAGGGACGATGCCGGTTTTAAACCCCCTCCTGTTATGCTGCCGAAATTTTCTGAAATGTTCATGTGTTTGAATTATTTTCATGTGTTGAATTATATTCATGTGTTGAATAAATTGTTCAGATAATAAAAATCACATTTTTATTATGCGTATGAAGTATATGAAAAGTTTATGTGTTGAGATGTTCATGTGTTGAAACATTCATGTGTTGAATGACATTCATGTGTTGAGTAAACCCTTTAACAATAAAAATATCATTTTTATCATATACATATGAACTATATAAAATATTAGTGTTTTTAATAATAAAAATATCATTTTTATCATATATATGAACTATATAAAATATTAGTGTTTTAAATAAATTTTTTTAACGATAAAAATAACACTTTTACTATATATATGAACTATATAAAATATTCATGTGTTGAAGAAAAGGATTGAACAATAAAATTTACATTTTTATTGTGAATATGAAGTCTAAAAACATTCATGTGTTGAATAAAAATTTTGAACGATAAAAATATCATTTTTATCCTGTATACGACTCACTAAAAATATTCATGTGTTGAAATGAATGGTTATACGCTAAAAATATTATTTTTAGCTTAGTTCTGCATATATATACATATGTTGAATAGGAGAATGTATTAGCTGTTGAGTAAAGAATATATTTGCGTGTCTGACAAATAGGTAAGCCTTAATGAGTTCGCTGCGCAATTTTATTTTTATATAAACTCCTGTGAATGCCATTGGATGCGGAGTGCTGGTTGTTCTGTGTGAAATTATAAACGTCGCCATAGGATAGTAACAATTAATTTTGAACTACACTACATGGCATACTCCATGAAGATAGCATACTCTATCATATACCTCATAAGCATTTGGAGCTTATGTGACAAGGTTGAAGATTTACCATACAAGCGAGAGGCTTATATGACGATGACTATATTTCAGGTTGGACCGAAGACTGATATGGACTATACGAAATATAATGGTAAATTGCCAGATTAATAAAAACCCCACACAGGTCTGGAGTTGATAATAATCACGTCTCTATAGTCATTAAGGAAAAAAAACCATTTATAGGGTGAAGAGAATTTATTCTCTGGGGTTATGATCTATACACACTCCCATGTGGACACTGGAATATATCACTATAAATATGTGTGTGCTTTTTAGGATTTATTGGGTGCCTAATATGGCCCGATAAATTTCCAAACCCCTTCCCGTACAAAGGAGGTTATGGCGAAATTTTCTAAAATTTAAAGGCGTTAGTGAAATATTAGAAGTGAAAACGATATAGAAATCATCGAATGAATTATATATATATATATATATATAAATTAAAATAAAACGAATCGAGCCGCTGTAGTTCGCGCTTTGAAATCGTAATTTTCAACAATTATACCGAGAAATCCGACGATCGGATTTTCCAAAACTATTGGGTTCGCCTTGGAAAAATCTTTCCAACGATATAAAGTTTGTTAGGATCCAACGGTTGGATTGTGTGTAATGGTTAATTCAAATCTGAAGAAAAACAGCGCCAAAATGGATTATATATATATATATATAAATATAAATTAAAATTAATCGAATCACACGCGGTAGTTCGCGTTTTGAAATCGTAACTTTGAACGATTATAGCGAAAGATCCGACCATTGGATTTTGATGAAACTGGAACCATTGGGTTCGCTTTTGAGAGATCTTTCCAACGATATAAACTTTGTTAAGATCCAATGGTTAGATTTTCAGATATGTGTAAAACAAATCTGAAGAAAATCAGTGCTAGTGCCTCGGCACGGCCTGAAACGTCGTTTAATTAAATGGAGCTATTTTTGAATAAATAAAAATGGCGATATATCGTTATAAAATATTATAAGCGATATGGAATGGAAATAAACCGATTATACTTGGTTTGCTTGATATTTGATAGTTGATTGTGTTTGACATAAAAATTATATTAAAGAACTGAAATATGGATGTCGAATAATTTAACCATGGAAAGAATTGTTTTGAATTCTAGTATACGTGAATTATTTGAAAGGGCCGAGTTAATTCTCGTTTCAAATAATTGATCGACGAATAAATGTCGAAGATATGAAGATGGTGCAAGACCGGTGATCTTCACATCTTATAGATTACTATTGATGCCTTTGAGATGGGTAGCTCCCTTGATGAGGTTACAGTGGTAGTGGTCTGGACGTACTTGTTGATTGTCCGGATGTGCGAGGGCCTCTCTTTTGCATTGGACATGTGGGAGAGGAATAAGGTGCCTCCGGTTTCGTTCAGACCCAGAGCGAACTTGTAAATGGATGTGTGTCTGACATTGGATTTTATTCTGTGTTGATTGGTCTCTATTAAATATATATCTGTTTGGAGGCGGAGAATTTATTCGCTTGCTTAACGCCCTTCTGTGAGACGTACGAGCTTACAGGTTGTATATCGATAGAAATCAGTCGCATGGAGTGGTGTAACATCCCGGATTTTTACGATTTAATAATTAATTTATTTAATTATTAATAATTGATTTGGAAATTTAAATGATTTGAATTCACATGATTTGAATATTTAATTGATCTAAATAATGGTATAATATATTTAGTTTTCGAAATAGTTGAACTTGCAATATATATAAAATAAAATAAAAATGCTTTTGTCTTTATTTGACTGTATATATATAAACATCACTTTCCTTTATTTCCTTTTTGTTCGAAACCATTAAAAATACTGTAATCTCCGGAAGAAAAGGAAAAAAAAACCGAAGAATTGATAATGGCAAAAATTTACACTTCCATTTGAGATCTCTGTAAGTCCGTATGAAATCTTTGAAAATCTCATTTCTTAAAACAATTTGTATATACCGAGTCTCAGCGATTTTCAAACGAAATCTTCGCAATGGTTTTTGTCTGTACGGAAGGAAACAATCTGTGACTAGTTAAAGTGACCTAACAATTTCTATCTCATCCTAAAAAAAAGAAAATTATATTAATAATAAGAATTTATCTTTTCCAGTACACTCTCAAGCGTGTTCTCCACGGTTTCAAAACCGTGCGTGTCAAGGAATTTCAATTCCGTCCATGTGAAGCTATCTTCTGCGTGCACCCCAATCTTCTTCCATCTTTAAATACAGGTATCCTCATTTCCGTTCCCTTTTGCTCCTTCTTCAATAAACAGCGAAAATGGCCACTGCAAAAATCCAGTATAGAGTAATAATCGTTTTCAATATAAACCGGCTTATCCACGATTCAATTTTCCTGTTTCTCGAATCTTATCTCGCCAAAAATCAATTCTTCCAGTAATTCACAAAGGTTTCCTACTTCAAAAATCAAACTAAAAATCAGAGACTCAACTATGATTTGTACTCTCTGATTCGTGAATTTCTCGTGGCCAAGACTCTACACTGGCATCAAATATTTGAGCTTCGATAAAATCTCCTGTGACTGAAAATCGCACTAACCCAATTCAGCGCCACCTAGGGCTGGCAACTGGAGGCGGCCCAGGCCATATGGGGAGGAGGTGTCTGAAGGAAACAGGTGCATCAAAGAGAGGTCTTTCTCGCGGTGGGGGTGGCGTCATTCACAGTGGACGGAGGAGGTAGTTTTTGGACTCGAAGTCGCATCAAGTTGCAGGCGGATTTTGGCAAATTCAAATGGGTGCGAGCCGAGCTATTTAACGTATGGATAGGAGGAAGGGCGACGGCGTTCTGCCGTGTCGAGCAGCACCTTCTGGTGGTGGTCCAGTCATGTATATTGATGGCGGGTCAGCTTGAGATCGTGGCAGCAGGGTGTGGTTATCAGTTTTAAAGGAAGACAGTGTTGGATCTAGAATAACCCTAGAGGGGGGTGAATAGGGTTTTTCACAGTTTATAACAAGTATTAAAAACTTAATGAGATAAATAATAATAAACTGATCACAGAATATAGCAGAAACAGAAATGCAGAAAATAAATCACACAAAGATATACCCAGCTTCGGCAAAACCCTGCCTACTGCTGCATTTCTAAGGTTTCTACTAGGTGATAGAACAGATCTCGCATACAAGACCTTGTACACTCGCAAACCCTGCTTCTATTCTAACCCTACGCTCAAAATCCTAGACTGATCTAAACCCCTAGATCAGATTTCCCGTATTACAAACCTGTAATCCGTAATCCCAGAATTTTACAGACTCTGAAACTGACAGTTAACCTCTAACTGTGACACTAGAATTTTACAGACTCTAGTCAAACTGTTCGTTTGATTTTACAATGTGATAAAAAAAATAATAAAAAAAAATAAAGGGAAACCCTTTAAAAAACAAAACAAAGGAGTTAAAAAATTAAGGGGTGATCCCCTTTTAATTAGCCCATGGCCTTGGATTCATCATGGCCGGCCTCCTTTGAATTCGGTTGCACCTATTCACTTTATCACCCGATCTCTCTTTGGCTCTGGAAAAAAAAATGGCGGCTAGGGCGATCTAGGGTTTCTGTTTGACCCCAAATCACTGTGCTTGGATAACGAAATTCGATTCTCTGATGGCTCAAAACTCTTGCGGCTTGCTTCTCTTCGGTTTGCTACTGTCTGATTTGGGGAATTTGCTCTGTCGACCGAAACCCTAAATTGTGAGTGATTTTAATTTTCTGCTTGAATTTCTTGTTCAGATGCTTGTGGTTTTCGATGCTTTTGCCAATGATGTAATAGGTGTTTATAGGGTTAACATAAAACCCTGATTGCTCTGATTTCTTGAATGGCTCGTTCTGATAATTTGCGGTTTCCCCTTTTGGAATTCTTGAATGAAATTGAACGACGTGATTTTGAAACAGCTTACGTGATTGACTATGAGAAATCTGGACTTGATTGTGTCCTTTAAAACAGATTTTCTCATTTGAAATTAAAGTCTATAATCTGTCCCTTTCAATTTTTGCCTTGAATAAAATATTTTCCTTGATACAAAAATGGAAAGAAATTGTTTGCTGGTCCCTTTGGATAAATTGAATCATTTCATGTTTGATTTGCTAATTCTTGCGTGATTTCAGATGTCAATAATCACTTGTCCAAAAAAAAACTGTTTCTTCATGGAAACTAATAAATGATTTTATCCTCAGCCTTAAACATCTTGCCATAAATCAAAAGCTGAATTGATTTGCTCCTTTGATTTGTTCATGTGTGAAGCTGCAAATAAATTCTTGCCAAAAGAGAAAAAACAGATTTGATGCTTTCTGGAAAAAAAATTTCTTGCCAAAAAGAATTCGAGATATCCACTGATTTCAAATTTCTTGTATTTGCTGTTATATATGTAGGATCTCATCAGCTTGTTAACATGACCATGCTATACCATTACTATGTTGTGCAATTCTGGAAGTGTTTAAATGCTTTCCTAAAAGCTTGTGAGTCAATTTCCTCAAACTCCCATTAAATAGTTGCCAAAAAAAAATCTGCTTGCTCTTGCTTTTGACAACAGTATACTGTCTTGACTATTGCACCTGCCATATTCACTTTCTTCTTGAAACTAGCAGTGAATGCTATTCACCATTTTACTGTTGCCATGTTTACTCTTTTGGCTCCCTAAAAAAAACTTGTGTGATTTCCAAAAAAAAATCATTTTTGGAAAAAAACAGAATATATGATTTGTTGCCTTTAATTTATTGTTGTAACACTTGGAATTTCTCCATCATGAACCATTTGTAGCTCGACTACTTTGGCACGTCCACTTCCCTGTTTGTGCATGCTCGAGCACTTGAACTGTAACCATTTTTCATTCATTGTGCCATGTTGCTTTAGTGTGTATCCATACTGCATGTCAACATTAGCCTGCTTGACCATTTTGTTTTAGCTTGAGTTTGTGCCTTCACCATGCTGGTTTGGTTTGTGCTCGACATTGTATACTCCACTGGAGTTTTGCTTTTTCATTTCTGGCTTGTGAATTCTTTGCTGTTTTGATATGCTTTCACTAAGGCTTGTACTTTGTATCTCGACTATGTTAATGCTGACATGTTGATTTGAGAGTCTTGAATATGTGTGTTTGCCGCACCTGGTTTGAGCTGATTGAAGTCTGCCATGTATATTTCCATGTGTACACTGTCTGGACCACACTAATTTGCTGTTGAGTTGATCATTTGCACTTAAACATGTTTGCTGCACCACTTATATGCAGTCTTGATTCTTGCATTTGAAGTTTTGCTTTTCTCGACTACATGTTTTGATACTTTGAAATTGATTGCTTTCTTTGAGGTTTTGATCATGTTTGTTTGTGTTGACTTTGTTGCTTTTCAAATATGCACTGAGTTGAGAAGGTCCACGTGGCTACTCCTCAGTTGCACGCTGAATTGGCGAGGCAGTGCACACGTGTGTACATGCAGCCATAAAAAAAATCCTGTCCCTGTACATATACAAACTGTCTGTCTAGACACAGATTTATCAGATCAAGTCATGAAAAATGATGAGAAACACACCAGAAATCTGAGGCAAATAAAATTTTAAAAATAAAATTTATATTTGCATATATTCAGTATTATTTCTATTGCAGTGTACTGTGTGTGTGTTTCTGTGTATGACAGGTGTAGATGACTAGACTGACAGAGAAAGCTGTGAAGACAGAAGATAGAAGACAAGGAAAGAGTGTCAGTGTGTCTGTATATACAAGTGAAAATGGATATATATGAAATGTAAACTGAAAGAATGTATGAGTGTTGCAGTGAGGAGCTGTGTATATATATGAAATGTACTGATGTCTGTAATAAACAAGTTTGATTGAAATAAAATATCATTTTATTGTTGTCGAACGAACTTGTCTATTTTATTCTGTTTATACAAGTACAAATATTCTGTGAATGTATAAATAGTGGAGTTACAAATAGTTGTACTGTTTGAATATTGAAATAAAATATTCTATTTAAATAAAATACTGTGTTAATATTTGAATTTCTGTACAGTCGTAATTTATTTAAATATAAATATTATATTCATTGCCGTGATATATATATATAACAGTACAGTACCAAACACATTTATAATAAAAATATATTTGGTTGTTATCATCAAACAAAAATCATATAATTGTGTATACAACACCGTTATATACAACAATCTCCCCCTTTTGATGATGACAAACAAATAAAAGATTTTGAGTATAATAAATGTGTTTGTTCGTGGATATTTGAACTCCCCCTATTTAAATGCTCCCCCTACAACAGAAACTCCCCCTATAACTATGCATGAGTGAAATGTATGAATAATTAAATTTTCAAAATTAAAAATATTTATAAAATATTCACTCATAAATCAAAATCTAATCCATTCTCCCCCTTTTGTTATCATCAAAGGGATACAGATTTTAAAATATAGATGAATAGTGACTAACAAATATTATATCAGCTTAAGAGGAAGAACGATCATCATAAATCTCAATCAGTCAAACAAAAATCATAATAAACTAAGAACTGATGACGTATTTCACATTTTAGAGAATGACGGATTTACGATGGGTAAAAATGGAGAGAGTTTTATAAACAATTCATTTCCAATTATTTTCAAAGGATTTTTTTTTTTTTTTTTTTTTTTTAAAAAAAAAAATAATGATGGATTTGGACTATAATTAATACTTCAATTTAAGTGACAAAAACAAATAATCTCAAATCCCAATAGCTATTAATCAACAAATCATAATACTTCATAAGATTTCAATACATTTCACAAATTAGAATATGGATTGATAGACTAGTTTTTATATACACCAAGGAGAATTTCATATAAATCTTTATTTTATCCAAATTATTTTCTTTTCTTTTTCTTTTTAATTTAAGAGCACACTGACCACGCATAACCAGATCTTGGATTTTTAAATGAGATCAGTTGCAGCTTAAATATAAGTAATCTCGTAACCATGCATAACCAGAGCTTGGATTTTTAAATGAGGTTAGAGAAATACTTATAATATTATTATCTTTTTCTGTTTCAAAAAGAAAAAAACTCCTCGATATATAAAATCAATATGGATGATAGAAAGAGTGGTAGGTACAGATATGGACTGTGAAATAAATTTCTAAATTAATTATATTATGAAATATGACCAACTGTACCGGGATTATTGCAAATTTTCAATTATCACTAATTCTGAATAATAATATAACCACAATTCCATCACAAATATTTTCACTGTTTATTTAAAATGATTTTAAGAAAAATTAAACTCTCCACATTTATATAAAATCATAACGGATGGCAGAAGGATGATAAGTAATGAAGATGGCCGTGAAATAATTGCCAGTTCAAAGATATTATAATAAATATTCAACCATCATGAAAATCTAAATAAAATCCTCCTCTTGTTGTGAAATATACTGCAGTCACAATTCATCACAATTTCTAAATCTGGTTATAATTTTGATGAATTATAAATACAGTTTAATTTGGATATTGATTTCAATTTCTGAAAGAATAATCAATAAATAATTTTAAAATTGAAAATCAATTACAAGAGTAATATGCTGATCTATACATGACAAGAGGGAAAATATATATATATACAGCAAAAAAATATGCAGCACTTTTAAGCTGATACCACATGATGTCTCTACGAAGTGAAAAATCAGAACAGATGGATGAGACAAATATAAGGCGCTTCTGATACCAAATGTTCTCGCTTTCTCGAGGATTTTAATGACACCCCGGTGGCAAACAAATGGTACCTCAGTCAACAGAAAAAAACTTAATTACAAAGCAAGCAACTCAAGCACACAAAAATCATATATCAGAGCACGATAAGCCTTTGATACCAAATCAAACAGTCCTCAAGAAAAGTTTTTACACATCAATTTCTTATAATCAGAGCAGCATGATTCCAAAACAAACATTTTTCAAAAACAGTATCAGAGCAGCACATAGAAATCAGTATCACAACAGACTTGTCAAGATGTTGGTCACATAAGGTGGTTCATGATCCAAGATTTGCAAATATACTCTATTTTAAATCATTTGAAGAAATGTGAAAGTATTAGGATTTAATGAATCTATCACACCAGTTTATATTTCAGATCCAAGATATGTGTGAGATCCAATAAATCAATAATTTCAAATGATTTTAAACAACCATATATTCAAATCAAATAATCATGAAATAACAATGATTTTCAAAGACCATTTTCAAAAAGAACATTTTCAAGAACTTCTCAAAACTATTTCCGACAAGCCCAAGAGAAATTTCAGGTCATTTACATCAAATTTGAAAATATTCATGATCGGGATAATTTATTTGAAATCACATGAATCAATGTAAAGTTTTGGGATATAATGAATCAGTCACACGAGATTGACAATTTCAAAAATAAGAGGTGTGTGATATTCAAAATATCTAGAATTTCAGATGATTTCAAACAAACATATTTCATTATAATGATCATGAATAAAGATGAATTCCAAGATGTATCACTGATACAAGCCAATCTGAAAGTCAATGAAATTATCACAACTGATAAATAACAGAGTGTTGTAATGAGTATAATATTTTGAGTTTTTCTAAAATGAATTTGAATAAACTCAGAACAACAAAGGTGTGTGACATTTCATTAAATATTCAGATCTTCAAAAATTTAGAATTCTAGTTAACAGTGTTCAAGATATGATATGAATGCATCAACACTGTTATGAATTCAACAATCAGAAAATAAACTTCAAAACAATTGCAGATATATACAAGTTCAAATTCAGGATATGGAAATGATTAACACATGATGATTTTATACAAGTAGGGCAAATTTCCAGAAAATCATTAATTCTGCAACTGGAAGTTTAAGAAGTACAGACAAAGAAGAATATGGCAGTGTCAAATAATAAAAAAAAACAGAAGGGGATAGAGGAAGGAATAAACATAGAAAATAAAAAGCAAAGGGAATATACAAATGTGAGTTTAGAGATCATACCAGAATCCAATGTAAAGCAGAATCTCTAACTCAACAGATGTGGCTAAGGAACTGTGAATGATTCTGTGATATGAAGCAGTTTGAATCTGTTTCTCTTTTCAGCACAGTTGTTCCTCGGCCTCCTTTGGTACCTAATGATTGAGATGATCAAGTGGTCGAACAAAATTAGTAAAACCACTCACAGTTGTATTCATTTGTTTTGGTACCCAGACTTGCTTATACAACAAACCATTAGAATTAACTTTTGTACCCTTAGGAACCCAAATCGATTTGAATTTAACAAAACCTGTTTTATTTTCATTTGAGATCCAAGAAGGTTTAAATGGTTTGTTATAAAACAAATCCTCATTTCGATTGTGATTTACAAATCCTTTGAAGTTTTCAGAGTTAAAATTTTCAAAACAAACATTTCTAAAGTGATTTGAGGGATTTTTAAAGTCACAAGAATTTTGATTTCTAAAAACATCATTTTTCCTGAATCCAAGTCCAGATTTATTTCCACGATAAACTTGGTTTTGTAACAGCATATTCAACGATTTTTCCCCATTAGAAAATTTATCCAATGTTGAATCTAATCGTTGAATTTTGGATTTCAGATCGCTATTTTCTTTTAATAAATTTGAGCAATTATTTATAGCGATCATCTGTTCAGCATTGGTCTGTTTCAAAACTAAATTCTCATTTTCTAACGATCTAATTTTGGCTTGGGATTCGGAAATTTCAAGTTCAAATTGTTTTTGTTTTTCAGACTCAAAATTCTTGGATTTTTCAATCTCATTGTCAAGTTCTTCTAAAATCAAATTTGATTTCAACAAATTCTCCTTTTCAGCAATTTCGAATTTGGAATTTATATCAGTCTTAAAAATTTCAAATTCCTTTTGTAGAAGATTGTTCAAATTTGATAACTCAATCTTGTTTTCTTTTAAGATCAGAATTTCCTTTTCAAACTTTTGAATATTTTTATTGAGATGAACAAGGTTGGTTTTCAATTTTAAACAATTTTTGCAATTAGAATTTGAAGAATTCTTAATGTTTTTGAGTTTTGATTCCAAAACATTATTTTTGCAGATCAACTCAAGCTTCTCAGATTTCAGAAGTTTATTTTTAGATTTTAACTTCTCAACAGATTCAGTTAAACCATTTAAACGGTGAATCAAAGAAATATTTCCTGTTAAGTCTCCATCTGGATTTCCATCTGTACAACCTGACAGACACAAATCTGAAGCCGAGTTATTTTTCTGGGATTTTGAGCATTTGTCAATTTTTCCATATAGCGTGTTGAGAGTCTGCCAGATCTCCTGCGCAGTCAAACAATGGGAAATAAGGCTATATTGAATATCATCAATATGAGAATATAAAATATGAGTAGCATGTAAATTAAATTCAATATCAATCCTACTTACAATATCATACCCATTTTTAATACTATTCCAACATTTAATATCAACAGATTTTAAATAAGATTTCATTTCTGATTTCCAATTTAAAAAATCTGTACCATTGAAAATAGATGGAATATGACTGGACTGACTCTCTATGGACTGACAAATAGGATTCACCATTTCTCTAGAGTTAATGAAATTACCAGGCTCTGATACCACTTGTTGGATCTAGAATAACCCTAGAGGGGGGGTGAATAGGGTTTTTCACAGTTTATAACAAGTATTAAAAACTTAATGAGATAAATAATAATAAACTGATCACAGAATATAGCAGAAACAGAAATGCAGAAAATAAATCACACAAAGATATACCCAGCTTCGGCAAAACCCTGCCTACTGCTGCATTTCTAAGGTTTCTACTAGGTGATAGAACAGATCTCGCATACAAGACCTTGTACACTCGCAAACCCTGCTTCTATTCTAACCCTACGCTCAAAATCCTAGACTGATCTAAACCCCTAGATCAGATTTCCCGTATTACAAACCTGTAATCCGTAATCCCAGAATTTTACAGACTCTGAAACTGACAGTTAACCTCTAACTGTGACACTAGAATTTTACAGACTCTAGTCAAACTGTTCGTTTGATTTTACAATGTGATAAAAAAAATAATAAAAAAAAATAAAGGGAAACCCTTTAAAAAACAAAACAAAGGAGTTAAAAAATTAAGGGGTGATCCCCTTTTAATTAGCCCATGGCCTTGGATTCATCATGGCCGGCCTCCTTTGAATTCGGTTGCACCTATTCACTTTATCACCCGATCTCTCTTTGGCTCTGGAAAAAAAAATGGCGGCTAGGGCGATCTAGGGTTTCTGTTTGACCCCAAATCACTGTGCTTGGATAACGAAATTCGATTCTCTGATGGCTCAAAACTCTTGCGGCTTGCTTCTCTTCGGTTTGCTACTGTCTGATTTGGGGAATTTGCTCTGTCGACCGAAACCCTAAATTGTGAGTGATTTTAATTTTCTGCTTGAATTTCTTGTTCAGATGCTTGTGGTTTTCGATGCTTTTGCCAATGATGTAATAGGTGTTTATAGGGTTAACATAAAACCCTGATTGCTCTGATTTCTTGAATGGCTCGTTCTGATAATTTGCGGTTTCCCCTTTTGGAATTCTTGAATGAAATTGAACGACGTGATTTTGAAACAGCTTACGTGATTGACTATGAGAAATCTGGACTTGATTGTGTCCTTTAAAACAGATTTTCTCATTTGAAATTAAAGTCTATAATCTGTCCCTTTCAATTTTTGCCTTGAATAAAATATTTTCCTTGATACAAAAATGGAAAGAAATTGTTTGCTGGTCCCTTTGGATAAATTGAATCATTTCATGTTTGATTTGCTAATTCTTGCGTGATTTCAGATGTCAATAATCACTTGTCCAAAAAAAAACTATTTCTTCATGGAAACTAATAAATGATTTTATCCTCAGCCTTAAACATCTTGCCATAAATCAAAAGCTGAATTGATTTGCTCCTTTGATTTGTTCATGTGTGAAGCTGCAAATAAATTCTTGCCAAAAGAGAAAAAACAGATTTGATGCTTTCTGGAAAAAAAATTTCTTGCCAAAAAGAATTCGAGATATCCACTGATTTCAAATTTCTTGTATTTGCTGTTATATATGTAGGATCTCATCAGCTTGTTAACATGACCATGCTATACCATTACTATGTTGTGCAATTCTGGAAGTGTTTAAATGCTTTCCTAAAAGCTTGTGAGTCAATTTCCTCAAACTCCCATTAAATAGTTGCCAAAAAAAAAATCTGCTTGCTCTTGCTTTTGACAACAGTATACTGTCTTGACTATTGCACCTGCCATATTCACTTTCTTCTTGAAACTAGCAGTGAATGCTATTCACCATTTTACTGTTGCCATGTTTACTCTTTTGGCTCCCTAAAAAAAACTTGTGTGATTTCCAAAAAAAAATCATTTTTGGAAAAAAACAGAATATATGATTTGTTGCCTTTAATTTATTGTTGTAACACTTGGAATTTCTCCATCATGAACCATTTGTAGCTCGACTACTTTGGCACGTCCACTTCCCTGTTTGTGCATGCTCGAGCACTTGAACTGTAACCATTTTTCATTCATTGTGCCATGTTGCTTTAGTGTGTATCCATACTGCATGTCAACATTAGCCTGCTTGACCATTTTGTTTTAGCTTGAGTTTGTGCCTTCACCATGCTGGTTTGGTTTGTGCTCGACATTGTATACTCCACTGGAGTTTTGCTTTTTCATTTCTGGCTTGTGAATTCTTTGCTGTTTTGATATGCTTTCACTAAGGCTTGTACTTTGTATCTCGACTATGTTAATGCTGACATGTTGATTTGAGAGTCTTGAATATGTGTGTTTGCCGCACCTGGTTTGAGCTGATTGAAGTCTGCCATGTATATTTCCATGTGTACACTGTCTGGACCACACTAATTTGCTGTTGAGTTGATCATTTGCACTTAAACATGTTTGCTGCACCACTTATATGCAGTCTTGATTCTTGCATTTGAAGTTTTGCTTTTCTCGACTACATGTTTTGATACTTTGAAATTGATTGCTTTCTTTGAGGTTTTGATCATGTTTGTTTGTGTTGACTTTGTTGCTTTTCAAATATGCACTGAGTTGAGAAGGTCCACGTGGCTACTCCTCAGTTGCACGCTGAATTGGCGAGGCAGTGCACACGTGTGTACATGCAGCCATAAAAAAAAATCCTGTCCCTGTACATATACAAACTGTCTGTCTAGACACAGATTTATCAGATCAAGTCATGAAAAATGATGAGAAACACACCAGAAATCTGAGGCAAATAAAATTTTAAAAATAAAATTTATATTTGCATATATTCAGTATTATTTCTATTGCAGTGTATTGTGTGTGTGTTTCTGTGTATGACAGGTGTAGATGACTAGACTGACAGAGAAAGCTGTGAAGACAGAAGATAGAAGACAAGGAAAGAGTGTCAGTGTGTCTGTATATACAAGTGAAAATGGATATATATGAAATGTAAACTGAAAGAATGTATGAGTGTTGCAGTGAGGAGCTGTGTATATATATGAAATGTACTGATGTCTGTAATAAACAAGTTTGATTGAAATAAAATATCATTTTATTGTTGTCAAACGAACTTGTCTATTTTATTCTGTTTATACAAGTACAAATATTCTGTGAATGTATAAATAGTGGAGTTACAAATAGTTGTACTGTTTGAATATTGAAATAAAATATTCTATTTAAATAAAATACTGTGTTAATATTTGAATTTCTGTACAGTCGTAATTTATTTAAATATAAATATTATATTCATTGCCGTGATATATATATATAACAGTACAGTACCAAACACATTTATAATAAAAATATATTTGGTTGTTATCATCAAACAAAAATCATATAATTGTGTATACAACACCGTTATATACAACAGACAGTGCATTAGTGCCAGGAACAAAACAATTATGACCGTATTTTTTTCTTCCAGAATTAGTTAAGTAATCAAAATGAAATCATGCTATTAAGATTCAATTAAGAAAACATATTATCAATTACTTCCATAGGTGTTTATTTCCATGGGTGTTGGAGCTGGACTTTGCGTGAAGAAATAAATGAACGAAGCAGGAAGGGATATAAAATGTAGCAGAACAAAGTAGGAAAGGGATTCGGACAAAACGAAATAGCAGCAACTGAGTTAATCGAGGTGGATGGATACATAATGTTATGTGCTGGTGATGAAGCGAATAGTCGAAAACAAGGGAGAGAAGGAGCACGAAGTCCTTGTAACGGTGCGCGTACAGGATGAGTCGCGTATTGGCCAGTAGTAGAAGAAGGAGTTAGATGGATAATGAAGTGGTTAAGGTGAATTCAAGTTTCAGTAAACCAAAGGAAAATAATAATGTGGAACAATTGGTTTGGAGTTTGGGATCGGCGAAGTATGATGGTCTGGGTATTACAGTAGGAGATGTGATATGGAAACGAGAAGAAAGGAGGTCTATAGCAAGGTTAGGCTTGGAAGAATAATTAGAGAAAGATTGGTTTAACATAACGAGAAAGGTATGGTTTTGGTTTGTAAGAAATTGCCTAGTGCATGAGTATTCTTCGATCAGGAAGAAAGAGGATGAGTACGGAGTAATACAATTAACGATGAATTGAGCGCGACCGGTCATGTCAGAATCGCGACAACAAAATCTACATTTGCAGAACTGATTCCACTGAGAACAGAGCAAATGGGATTCATGATAAAATGAAACCTTTGTTTGATGGAAGACGCAACAAAAAGGCGGAATCATCAACCGCGAACCAAGGTGAGTAAACTCACTAACTCTGCTTCGTTTATATTTTATATAAACGAAATTTTAAATTTATTTTATACCGTGAAATGGTTGCTTGGTTGAATGGTTGATAAAATTGGTTGATACGATGACATCGTTGATCAATTATTAGTTCTGATATTTCACATTGATGTGAAAAAAATATTATTAATGTTATTAACATCTGTGGATGCAGGGAAACAGGTTGGAGGGATCCAACTGGATTCCTCAACATTTTATTTACTGTTTTATTCATTCATTGTGATATATGTTGGGATACATGATCGTTTATTGATTTTGTTGTAATTGAATTATACCGGCCCCATAAATTTTGGTATTTAATACCGTAAAATATTTTTGCATATAAAAGAGGAATTTGAGATCTAAACAGGGAATTATTCTCGAAAAATAGGAATTTAACTTTGAATGAACTTGGGATAAGGCATTTTGTTAAAGAAATAAATTAAGAAGTGGATTATAAATTAGGTGAATTAATTATCCTTGGATAAATTACAATCTAAATTCAAATGTGAACTTATATTGAAAAAGGGGAAGTCAAGTTTTGAATCGATATTTTTGAATGAGATTTTTTTTAAAACTTAAAAGTTATATAGAGGTTCAAAACAAGATTATAAAATGTTGGGTTAAAGTTTGAGATATTCCATGAATAAATTCGAAATGGATGTCATTAAAGAAATTTGGATTTAAGATGATAATTATAAGTACAAGATCAAATGGATTTGATTTCAAGGGTTTGGAGTGTGTAGAAATGGAAAAGAAAAGTAAATTGGTTTGATTGATATAACCGGAAAGATGTCAGAAGTAGTTTTATAAACAGAATTTACAAATGAACTAGAATGCGAGTTGGGTTTATTAAGTGACTCGATAGCTGAGATTTAAATCTGTAATGATAATTGTAGATAAAATCAAATTGATTTAATGAAACGAATCTAGATCCCTATTTAAGGAATGATATTCAATTCTCAAAGTAAAGAACGATTTGAATAAATGTTTTACAAAGCTAAACAAAGATTTTTAGTGCTGTTGTATAATATATGCTTTATAAATCTAAACAGCGATTATAGCGCTGCTGCTAAAATAAATGCTTTGCAATTTTAAAACAGCGCTTATAATGCTGCTATAATAAATGTTTGTAAATCTAAACAGCGATTTTTAACGCTGCCGTTATAATAAATGTTTTGTAAATTTATACAGTGATTATAATGTTACTGCTATAATAAATGTTTTGTAAATCTAACAGCGATCTTAACGTTGTTGCTATAATAAATGGTCTATAATTCTAGACAGCGATTGTAACGCTGTTGTTTAAAGCAATGTTTTATAAATCAAATAAATGGGAGACAGCGATTATAACGCTACCGTTATAATCAGAGTTTTTCGGTAAAAGAAGTGTGTACTTAGATTTAATCCGAGAGTCGCGTAATGCGATGGTTTATTTAAAGTGTGAATTTTTACTGTTTCAAAGTTAAGAATGTCGTTCAGTTAAGGTCTGAGAGGTAATTATACCCCAACTTGACTGATGTCATGATTGACAGAGAAATGATTAAGGTTCGATGGCAAGGATTGGTTAGTGATATCGTTAGTTAACGAATGATTTATGATTGGAGTTATAATAACGATGTTTTATAACATCGCATTAATTTGAATTGTTTTTCCCAAATAGAATGAGAGTTATTTTCTACACTTAGAAAATGAAATGAATTGGTCAACGAGGAATTTAGAGACCGGAATTGTAACGATAATATAAAAAGGAATTAATATAAAAGGGGCCACTATTGTTTGATTGATAGAATTTCCATCTGGAAATAATATCGTTGGTTGCACACTTATTTTTCTTTGATAGTTAAATCACCGACTATCGAAGTTTTTGACCATTTTTCCGTCGTCAATACGGAGAGACCGGGATCAGATTCAGTATCTGAAAACCACTCTGTATGGGCATTAACGTTGCGATCAAATATGATTGAAGACGGAGTTATGCAAGGACTATCTTGTTTACGGGATAGTGCCTTCGGTTTGTCCAATCCCAAGACAACGTGAATGGACGAATGTCTGACAGAGTATACCTAACGGATCGCGTAAGTTGATCTCTTCAAACGTACTTACATTTGGTGGCGGAGGAATTCGTTTCTCTTAGCTTTATACCCGTGGTATTTTTGGGGAAATCAATTTGTGATTTGGCGGGTATGACGATGTGGCATTCAAAGTGAATGGTGGCCAGATGTTTTGGAAGGTAATTCAAACCTCAAGCCTCACAACCTGGAGTTTGACAAAAATCGGGCAGGCAGCATGGCTATGTGGGTCGCACCCATTAGGATGTATAATCACTTATCTAGAGAATTTCCATTTGTTCTTTAATCTATCGATGCTGTCCCTTTCGGGAGACGGTTGCTGATCCCAACCGTCGGTGATATACATTCGATACACTCAAGCGAAATGAGTGGTCGGTCATGTGAGGGCCGGGTTGCAAGACGTTCTTGTTGAACCCAGTGTATTCGTCTCTAGAGATACACTATCGGTAGGTGGTCCCATACCTTGTCATGTTGGAAATCCAATCTCCAATAAGAGCCTTGCGGTTTTTGATTTAATATTATATATGGAGCGTGAGATGCAAGCGTTCCACTAGATTCTATTTATTTGTATATAGACATTATCATAATATCAGAATAAGATATTGATTTCAAAAATATTTTGGTTATCGTAAGGTAAAAACCATCCGTGTTTATGTGTGGATCGGTCTTACGATCATCATTTCTTTCGAAAAGATTTTGAAAGTTAAACAGATGGTTGGAGTTTACTCACACCAGTCCCAAGACTGACCCAGAGTTTATTTTGTTTGTTTTCCCTAAACTCTTGGGTGCCCAAATTTGTACGGGCAGTCAAGTAGTCGGGATTTTACAGATTCGCTTGGAGGAGCTCGAAGCAGGAGGCTTCACCAGTTAGCTATAGACTATCATATTTTCCGCTGTGTTCTATGTTGTATCTGGAAACAGGTGTTTATAACTGTTCCAGAGGTAACTGTTGTGCTCTGATAATGGTATGTATACAAAGTTACTGATTTGTATTTCAAAGTTTATGTTATTTAATATATTTTATTCGTTCCGCTGTGAGTTTGTGATCTTCGCTTTCTTCTATTCTAATATTTCTTTCTTTCTATTTCTCATCTTCTAATTTCTTTCTAATAATGGTTCGTATTTCTGTGTCATTTGGGTTGGACGTGTAGTATTATCAGTCGATCCAAAGGGTACGGAAATTCAGGTCGTTACAGTTGGTATCGGAGCGGAAGGTTGAGTGATAACCTTGGCTCTGTGGCGTAACTCAATAGAGATGGGGTTAGTAATACCCTAGATTGAGTTTAAGTGTATATATATGAGCGCGTATTTGTAGATTTGATATAAAATGGTTTTATATTGTATTGGCTGGTTTGTTGAGTGGGTTATAAATTCTGGTCGATACAGGATGTACAACTGTATCGATAGGTGTTTCTAAACTCTCGAACAAAACAATTCGACACAGTATCGTTTTAAAAGGGGTAAATGAAATAATTTTGCCCAAAAGATATTTTTGATATAAAAGGGATAATTTCCTGAAATTATTGAATGTGTTGATTTTTTTGATAAGCAAATGGAACTATAAAATATTGAAATGGTTATATAACCAAGATAAACTAGAATTAAATTCAAACCATAATCTGAATTTAAATCCCGGGTGTTTAGGAAATATTTTCTCAAATATTATGTATATAGCATTGTTTTGAAGGATTATTGAATAAGAACGGTTTTCAAATTGATTTTGAAAGTGATAAAGCACTGAAATCACTTCAGTGGCGAGAAAATAGTACTGATAATGGGTCGCGACATTATCGGTATTTATTTTCTAGTTTCTGAGTGACGGATTGCTACCATAATAGTTCGTTAATGGAAAATTTGTTTGGAAAAAAAGAAAAAAAGAGTTATTTTTCAAAGGTTTTAGATTTGTAAATGGTTATGGATATATGTATCTATATTATTTCAAGCAAGTTTGAAATAAAACCCGGAAAATTGAATTCTGAAATTAAGATTTAACTTGTATAAGTTGAATAGATTGAAATGGTAAAAATGTACTAAATGAATTGAATTTATCTTAAATTAAGTTAAACAAAATGGGATTGAATTTGGAATAATTCCTAATGAAATTTAATAAAGAGAAATGTTGAGATTCGAAAAATGAATATAAATGCGACCTATGTATAAACAAGTTGTATATATATTGGATGCTGTTGTTTGGAATTAAACTGTGATGGAATTGAAACTCAAACTGAATAAGCGGTTTGATTCCTGAAGTAAAGACCATATTTGAATGGGTAGAGTGGAAATTAACTAATCAGGAAGTTGATTAGTGAATCAAAGACCAAAAGTTGGATTGATTTAGAACCAACTAGAAATGGATATATGTATGTGGAGAATGCATTGAATGAAAGCAAATGCAAGCGATAAGATTCATGCCCGACAAAAAGGTACATGCTTAGAATATTACTTGGGTTTGATGATTTTGTGAGCCTATGGGGCAAGCCACTTGGCTTTTTGATTTTCTTTTGGATTGGAGAAGGCCTAGAAAGGCGAGTTGTGGTTGTACCGATTGAGCCGTGCAAAGGAGGTGCTGGCGAAATTTTTCGGAAATTTAAGAAGTTAGAAAATTTCAAGATTTTTGTTATAAACTGGTATTTGGATTGGAACCAATTGGATCACTTGGAATTAAAAGTTTAGAAATGAAAAAGAAGACTTTAAGTTAATGGGTTGAGGCATTTTTCTTACCTTAGCAATTTCGAGGACGAAATTATTTTAAGGGGGAAGGAATGTAACATCCCGGATTTTTATGATTTAATAATTAATTTATTTAATTATTAATAATTGATTTGGAAATTTAAATGATTTGAATTCACATGATTTGAATATTTAATTGATCTAAATAATGGTATAATATATTTAGTTTTCGAAATAGTCGAAATAGTTGAACTTGCAATATATATAAAATAAAATAAAAATGCTTTTGTCTTTATTTGACTGTATATATATAAACATCACTTTCCTTTTTTCCTTTTTGTTCGAAACCATTAAAAATACTGTAATCTCCGGAAGAAAAGGAAAAAAAAACCGAAGAATTGATAATGGCAAAAATTTACACTTCCATTTGAGATCTCTGTAAGTCCGTATGAAATCTTTGAAAATCTCATTTCTTAAAACAATTTGTATATACCGAGTCTCAGCGATTTTCAAACGAAATCTTCGCAATGGTTTTTGTCTGTACGGAAGGAAACAATCTGTGACTAGTTAAAGTGACCTAACAATTTCTATCTCATCCTAAAAAAAAGAAAATTATATTAATAATAAGAATTTATCTTTTCCAGTACACTCTCAAGCGTGTTCTCCACGGTTTCAAAACCGTGCGTGTCAAGGAATTTCAATTCCGTCCATGTCAAGCTATCTTCTGCGTGCACCCCAATCTTCTTCCATCTTTAAATACAGGTATCCTCATTTCCATTCCCTTTTGCTCCTTCTTCAATAAACAGCGAAAATGGCCACTGCAAAAATCCAGTATAGAGTAATAATCGTTTTCAATATAAACCGGCTTATCCACGATTCAATTTTCCTGTTTCTCGAATCTTATCTCACCAAAAATCAATTCTTCCAGTAATTCACAAAGGTTTCCTACTTCAAAAATCAAACTAAAAATCGGAGACTCAACTATGATTTGTACTCTCTGATTCGTGAATTTCTCGTGGCCAAGACTCTACACTGGCATCAAATATTTGAGCTTCGATAAAATCTCCTGTGACTGAAAATCGCACTAACCCAATTCAGCGCCACCTAGGGCTGGCAACTGGAGGCGGCCCAGGCCATATGGGGAGGAGGTGTCTGAAGGAAACAGGTGCATCAAAGAGAGGTCTTTCTCGCGGTGGGGGTGGCGTCATTCACAGTGGACGGAGGAGGTAGTTTTTGGACTCGAAGTCGCATCAAGTTGCAGGCGGATTTTGGCAAATTCAAATGGGTGCGAGCCGAGCTATTTAACGTATGGATAGGAGGAAGGGCGACGGCGTTCTCCGTGTCGAGCAGCACCTTCTGGTGGTGGTCCAGTCATGTATATTGATGGCGGGTAAGCTTGAGATCGTGGCAGCAGGGTGTGGTTATCATTTTTAAAGGAAGACAGTGCATTAGTGCCAGGAACAAAACAATTATGACCGTATTTTTTTCTTCCAGAATTAGTTAAGTAATCAAAATGAAATCATGCTATTAAGATTCAATTAAGAAAACATATTATCAATTACTTCCATAGGTGTTTATTTCCATGGGTGTTGGAGCTGGACTGTGCGTGAAGAAATAAATGAACGAAGCAGGAAGGGATATAAAATGTAGCAGAACAAAGTAGGAAAGGGATTCGGACAAAACGAAATAGCAGCAACTGAGTTAATCGAGGTGGATGGATACATAATGTTATGTGCTGGTGATGAAGCGAATAGTCGAAAACAAGGGAGAGAAGGAGCACGAAGTCCTTGTAACGGTGCGCGTACAGGATGAGTCGCGTATTGGCCAGTAGTAGAAGAAGGAGTTAGATGGATAATGAAGTGGTTAAGGTGAATTCAAGTTTCAGTAAACCAAAGGAAAATAATAATGTGGAACAATTGGTTTGGAGTTTGGGATCGGCGAAGTATGATGGTCTGGGTATTACAGTAGGAGATGTGATATGGAAACGAGAAGAAAGGAGGTCTATAGCAAGGTTAGGCTTGGAAGAATAATTAGAGAAAGATTGGTTTAACATAACGAGAAAGGTATGGTTTTGGTTTGGAAGAAATTGCCTGGTGCATGAGTATTCTTCGATCAGGAAGAAAGAGGATGAGTACGGAGTAATACAATTAACGATGAATTGAGCGCGACCGGTCATGTCAGAATCGCGACAACAAAATCTACATTTGCAGAACTGATTCCACTGAGAACAGAGCAAATGGGATTCATGATAAAATCAAACCTTTGTTTGATGGAAGACGCAACAAAAAGGCGGAATCATCAACCGCGAACCAAGGTGAGTAAACTCACTAACTCTGCTTCGTTTATACTTTATATAAACGAAATTTTAAATTTATTTTATACCGTGAAATGGTTGCTTGGTTGAATGGTTGATAAAATTGGTTGATACGATGACATCGTTGATCAATTATTAGTTCTGATATTTCACATTGATGTGAAAAAAATATTATTGATGTTATTAACATCTGTGGATGCAGGGAAACAGGTTGGAGGGATCCAACTGGATTCCTCAACATTTTATTTACTGTTTTATTCATTCATTGTGATATATGTTGGGATACATGATCGTTTATTGATTTTGTTGTAATTGAATTATACCGGCACCATAAATTTTGGTATTTAATACCGTAAAATATTTTTGCATATAAAAGAGGAATTTGAGATCTAAACAGGGAATTATTCTCCAAAAATAGGAATTTAACTTTGAATGAACTTGGGATAAGGCATTTTGTTAAAGAAATAAATTAAGAAGTGGATTATAAATTAGGTGAATTAATTATCCTTGGATAAATTACAATCTAAATTCAAATGTGAACTTATATTGAAAAAGGGGAAGTCAAGTTTTGAATCGATATTTTTAAATGAGATTTTTTTAAAACTTAAAAGTTATATAGAGGTTCAAAACAAGATTATAAAATGTTGGGTTAAAGTTTGAGATATTCCATGAATAAATTCGAAATTGATGTCATTAAAGAAATTTGGATTTAAGATGATAATTATAAGTACAAGATCAAATGGATTTGATTTCAAGGGTTTGGAGTGTGTAGAAATGGAAAAGAAAAGTAAATTGGTTTGATTGATATAACCGGAAAGATGTCAAAAGTAGTTTTATAAACAGAATTTACAAATGAACTAGAATGCGAGTTGGGTTTATTAAGTGACTCGATAGCTGAGATTTAAATCTGTAATGATAATTGTAGATAAAATCAAATTGATTTAATGAAACGAATCTAGATCCCTATTTAAGGAATGATATTCAATTCTCAAAGTAAAGAACGATTTGAATAAATGTTTTACAAAGCTAAACAAAGATTTTTAGTGCTGTTGTATAATATATGCTTTATAAATCTAAACAGCGATTATAGCGCTGCTGCTAAAATAAATGCTTTGCAATTTTAAAACAGCGCTTATAATGCTGCTATAATAAATGTTTGTAAATCTAAACAGCGATTTTTAACGCTGTCGTTATAATAAATGTTTTGTAAATTTATACAGCGATTATAATGCTACTGCTATAATAAATGTTTTGTAAATCTAACAGCGATCTTAACGTTGTTGCTATAATAAATGGTCTATAATTCTAGACAGCGATTGTAACGCTGTTGTTTAAAGCAATGTTTTATAAATCAAATAAATGGGAGACAGCGATTATAACGCTACCGTTATAATCAGAGTTTTTCGGTAAAAGAAGTGTGTACTTAGATTTAATCCGAGAGTCGCGTAATGCGATGGTTTATTTAAAGTGTGAATTTTGACTGTTTCAAAGTTAAGAATGTCGTTCAGTTAAGGTCTGAGAGGTAATTATACCCCAACTTGACTGATGTCATGATTGACGGAGAAATGATTAAGGTTCGATGGCAAGGATTGGTTAGTGATATCGTTAGTTAACGAATGATTTATGATTGGAGTTATAATAACGATGTTTTATAACATAGCATTAATTTGAATTGTTTTTCCCAAATAGAATGAGAGTTATTTTCTACACTTAGAAAATGAAATGAATTGGTCAACGAGGAATTTAGAGACCGGAATTGTAACGATAATATAAAAAGGAATTAATATAAAAGGGGCCACTTTTGTTTGATTGATAGAATTTCCATCTGGAAATAATATCGTTGGTTGCACACTTATTTTTCTTTGATAGTTAAATCACTGACTATCGAAGTGTTTTACCATTTTTCCGTCGTCAATACGGAGAGACCGGGATCAGATTCAGTATCTGAAAACCACTCTGTATAGACGTTAACGTTGCGATAAAATATGATTGAAGACGGAGTTATGCAAGGACTATCTTGTTTACGGGATAGTGCCTTCGGTTTGTCCAATCCCAAGACAACGTGAATGGACGAATGTCTGACAGAGTATACCTAACGGATCGCGTAAGTTGATCTCTTCAAACGTACTTACGTTTGGTGGCGGAGGAATTCGTTTCTCTTAGCTTTATACCCGTGGTATTTTTGGGGAAATCAATTTGTGATTTGGCGGGTATGACGATGTGGCATTCAAAGTGAATGGTGGCCAGATGTTTTGGAAGGTAATTCAAACATCAAGCCTCACAACCCGGAGTTTGACAAAAATCGGGCAGGCAGCATGGCTATGTGGGTCGCACCCATTAGGATGTTTAATCACTTATCTAGAGAATTTCCATTTGTTCTTTAATCTATCGATGCTGTCCCTTTCGGGAGACGGTTGCTGATCCCAACCGTCGGTGATATACATTCGATACACTCAAGCGAAATGAGTGGTCGGTCATGTGAGGGCCGGGTTGCAAGACGTTCTTGTTGAACCCAGTGTATTCGTCTCTAGAGATACACTATCGGTAGGTGGTCCCATACCTTGTCATGTTGGAAATCCAATCTCCAATAAGAGCCTTGCGGTTTTTGATTTAATATTATATATGGAGCGTGAGATGCAAGCGTTCCACTAGATTCTATTTATTTGTATATAGACATTATCATAATATCAGAATAAGATATTGATTTCAAAAATATTTTGGTTATCGTAAGGTAAAAACCATCCGTGTTTATGTGTGGATCGGTCTTACGATCATCATTTCTTTCGAAAAGATTTTGAAAGTTAAACAGATGTTTGGAGTTTACTCACACCAGTCCCAAGACTGACCCAGAGTTTATTTTGTTTGTTTTCCCTAAACTCTTGGGTGCCCAAATTAGTATGGGCAGTCAAGTAGTCGGGATTTTACAGATTCGCTTGGAGGAGCTCGAAGCAGGAGGCTTCACCAGTTAGCTATAGACTATCATATTTTCCGCTGTGTTCTATGTTGTATCTGGAAACAGGTGTTTATAACTGTTCCAGAGGTAATTGTTGTGCTCTGATAATGGTATGTATACAAAGTTACTGATTTGTATTTCAAAGTTTATGTTATTTAATATATTTTATTCGTTCCGCTGTGAGTTTGTGATCTTCGCTTTCTTCTATTCTAATATTTCTTTCTTTCTATTTCTCATCCTCTAATTTCTTTCTAATAATGGTTCGTATTTCTGTGTCATTTGGGTTGGACGTGTAGTATTATCAGTCGATCCAAAGGGTACGGAAATTCGGGTCGTTACAAGTGGATTGCCTGTGTGGCATGCGGAGATGCAGTGATCAAGGCTTTTGTTGAAAAGCAGGGTCTTGTGGTTGATGATCAAAGCACGGCCTTAAAGGGCATAGCTTTGTGTATGGCGTTTGTGTATGGCGTTAATTCGCGAGCCTCACACCTCGGTATGAGTTAAAAACGGGATAAGGGACCCAAGGAGGGCATGACGTTTCTTTCTAGCTATGGGTGGTGTCAGCATTTTACTAGCCCTGACATCGTTGTTATTTTCCCTATGTGGTTGTTGGATTGCGAGGCGCCTAGGTTATATCGGCTACTGCGGGAGCCTATGGATATAGGTCATATAGGACCGGGAAATGTGTATTCTGGAATTGTCAATCCTCAAACGTAAGAGAGGACCGGCCTTGGAGGATCCAAGGGTCTACTGAGGGAGATCCTGAGGCATTTGCTAGAGTGTCTCGAAACGGAGAGGATTATATTCCTTGCCTCGACTCATGATGGAATCCAAACTTCCAATACAAAATTACGGATTTGATTGTAACTTATATATGGCGGCATAGTGGCAAGGGACGCTCATGTCGTCTAGGATTGATATATTATGATTGAATTTGCTTTTGAAACATATAAGCACTAGTAATAATATCAAATGATTTTGCTTTACACGTATTAAGCATATTTTGGCCATTATAAGGTAAAACTCTATCCTCCGGTTTGCGTTGCATTGTGTGATGGGACTTGAGTCTTATAACGGCTTCATTCTTTTAAAAAGCATTGCGTTGTTTAAAGAATTTACTTTATTTAATGCACTGGAAATCACTGGGGTGTTCCACGAAAGTGGCGTGGTCCTATGATTTGCCTTATTATTGTTGTTTAATCAGTTAAGTAGATTTCTCATACCAGTTCCACGACTGACTCGTAGTTTGTTTCACTTTGCAAAATCAGGTGCCCTTATTTTCACACGGGGAGCCTAGTGATAGGTGACAGGTTGTATTTTGGCTTTTGCACATCAGCATGGCGTGCACCTTTTGGCTTGTATGGCGAAGACTAGATTTCTCAGTATTTTGGCTATTTGATATTCGCCATTATTGTCTATGTATATGATTCCGCTCATCGCGATGTAGACAAATTTACTTCTATTATGTGCTCTCTGATGTATATGTCCTAGTGATCTTGATGTAGACTGATCATTTCCTTTTATGTACTAAGTGTATCCTGCACTGTGCTACTCTGATGTTATTACATATTATGATTCCGCTGTCATATTGATGTAAATTATTCTATTTTCTGTATATGCTATTATCTGTACTCTGCTAATGATGATTAATGTGTTATATCCCAATGATTATCCTTAACACCATCGTACAGGGTTTTGGGATCGTCACATATGGTACCATATTTGTTGCTGACGTCAAATTTGAGTTACGGTATCAGGCGATTTTGGTGAGGGAACATTAGGTCTAAATCACAACACCAAGGGTGGGGATTTAGGGTTTGGCCATTTATGAAGAATAGTTTGAGGATAACGGTGCTTTCTTTTCTGCGAGAGGAAGTGGAAAGCTGATAACAAAAAACAAATTTCTAGAAAATGCGGTGACTGCTTTTTTTTTGGAAGGAAGAAACTTTGGATTCGAGAGCCGAAAGTTTTGATTTTGGGCGAAAATTTCGGTGTTTGGAGCCAAAAGTTTCATTGTGGAGCCAAATTGGATGGCTTGATTTTGTTCTGGTAATTTGGCGGGGGGGGGGGGGGGGTGGTTGGAATTTATGGTCAATGAAACGATGCACAAAAAAGGGAAGCGAAAATTATTAAAAATGATGGAAGTGAGTAAGAAAAATTAATATGTTGGTCTTTTTCCCAAAGAAAATAATTATGTTAATCATTGATTACTGAACACTAGATAATACATATTACATATTAGTCATTACTTCTTAATTACTAGTTATTATTATGATATTCATCATTTCTTATTACTTCTTAGTTATGATTTAACTTCTTGTAGTCATCAAAATCAATTCTGCAAAAGAGGTTACTTACAAGTTTTATGAAATTTTCAATGTTTTAAAAAAAATTAAATTTATTAAAAATTTAAACTATTTTTGGAATTAAGTTTCTATTTTAAAATTTTAATTTCAAAATTTTCAATTTCTATTTTTGAAATTTAAAAAAATCTATCAAAAGCACCAAACAAGCAGTTGTTAGCTGCTAAACAAACAAGTTGCCAAAATTATATTTATTAAAACTGTTAAAATAGTTACTACCAAATCAAATATTACTTATTAATAATAGTTATTATTTAACTTTTACTTATTTCTACTTAATTATAATCAAGTAATTGTTATTCACCTATTCAGTTTTATAGTAATATATGTTCTTTTACTGTCAGTTGATTAATCGGTTTTATGTACATGTATGATACCTATCTTCCTTATCCCTGCTATGTTGTTTAATTTATTTATAGCCTTGTTTAATAAATATAAATTATTTTTTAGTAATTAATAGTTAAGAACTAATCACTAATATTAATAATTAAGAAGTAATAATCATGAAGCAATATCTAATATTTAGTAATTGATTTTTGATAACTAATAATTAAAACATTGTTATTAGAAAGTTGTATAAACTTAGTTTCAATTGTTCTTTTTACAACTTATTGTAATAAAGTCCTATTAAATATTAATAATATCTAATATTTAATATTAAGTAATATTAGAATTTAAGAATATTTAATATTCAAAAATAACTTTACAAATTAATAAAATTACTATTAAGTAATTAATAAATAGTAGTTATTTTTTTAGTAATTACTGTTAAGTATTTAATAGTTAATAACTAGTAACATTTACATAATAATTAACATTTAATAATTAATATTCAATTATAACTAAGAAGATAATTAACGTTAAATAATTAATATTCAGTTGTAACTAAGAAGAAATAAGTAATAACTAAACATAACTATTATTAATATGTAATAAAAATACATATTATAATACAAATTATTTCTCGATAAATACATATTATATTTAATACAATTTTATATTTATTAATTCTAACTTAATATTTAGTTCTATAAATTCTGATGAAATTTTTATTATGACCAATGAAAAACTAGCAGTCACGATATCGGAAACGGATAAAATTCAGGCGGGAACATGAAATTCTGGCTCCAGTAGTAACTTATACTCCCTTCCGTGGGCCGACTTTTCTCTAAATCCAATTCGGCTCCCAATTCATCCTTCTTCAGAAACTTGCATCTCAACAAATTCCAACTGCTACAGCCGAATATGGATGGATCCATTGATTAGGCAATTTGATGACAATCGGGCGGATCCACGATTTGATTTGCTTCCGCCTACCTCCAGTTGTCTACCATTAGATCGATTTTTTTAGAGTGAACTAAACTTCCTCAAACAAACTTCCGTCTGCCTCTGTTATGATCTGTTGGAACATAGTTTATGTAGTTCGATTGGTGTATAATGAGCATAATTTGGCCATCAGTAGCAGCCATGCCTTCCCTGCTAGCTTTAACTTGATCGACGAAGGTTTTTTATCTTTTTCTTCTTTTTTCGTTTTAGTAATGGAACCATTAAGTTTAAACGCTGAAACATTGTGATAGATGGATTTGTCAGGTTTGTGAGCTATGCAACTGGTATCGTTTCATGTTTGATTTTAGTGTTTTTCTCAGATCTAAATATTTAAGTACTGATTAGTTGCCTTCCTAATGTTGAATCTCCAAATTCAAGCAATTGCTATCAACCATGTACAGGCCCGGCCCAAGGGCAAGGCCTTTGAGGCGGCCGAATTGGGCAACCCCGATTGACATGGTCATCATAAGGAGGAAGAAGAAGGTTTATTATTGTTGAAATAAATTACAAAGGGCAGTTTGTTGTAGAAAGTTATTTGGCCTAGTGGAATGATGTTTTTTCTTCCTCTGAAGTAGCACAGGCTCAAGTCCTAGCAAGTAGAAATGCCAGTATTAGGCATGCTTTTTGCTCTTTTGCAAGAGCCTTGGGCGAAAAAAATTTGCTGCTGCCTCTTCTTTTATTGATATTCAAAAAAATTTGCTGCCTCTTCTTAATGTGATTTTATTGATATTCAAAAAAAATTTATGGATTCAGTTATGTTTTGTAAAGGAGTTATGAGTTATGTTTTGTAAGAATGTTATGAGTTGTTTTGTAAAGGAGTTATGGATTCAAAATGGTGTAAACATGAATCGTTATGAATGTGAACGGTTCGTGTTGATTTGAGTAACTTAAACAATTGCGGTTATTATTATTGAAATATCGGTTTTGATTATAATATTATGAAATTTGCGTTAATAACGGTTGTGAAAAGTTGAATTATGAGTGCATGTAGTAGTTGCAAAATTATTTGCTGCACTGTCATTATTAGTTATAATAGTTCCTATTCAACATTTACAAAAAGTTGTAAGCTGCTAGGACAACAAACAGAAATAGTTGTTGAAAAGATAAATTGCAACAATTGCAAACAATTGTAAATAAGTGTTTTATAACTCCTAAATGAAGTTGGGAAAATGTATTTTACAACAACTGAAAGTAGTTGTGGATAAGCCTTTACAAGCATCATAAGCAGCTGTAAGATGAAAGTTTTACAGCTATTAAAAACAGTTGTAAAATAATCATGCTCTATTACAACTGTGGATATAAAGACTGACATACGCTTGTTGTAATAGAACTATTACAACTGTTTTTGACAGTTGCAAACGAGTATTTTTGTTGAATATCTAAATTCCAGAATAAATCTAAATCTATATTAGAATAGAATAGAAGATATATAATATGTTCGAAGATAGAAGAAGAACCTATACCATTTTTCTTTTTTGGTATTAGCAATGGCAAAAAGACATCATGGAGGCGTGGAGATGAATGATCGTAGGGTTTTATGTGAGGGTTGAGGATCATATTTGTAGTTGACATCGTGAATATGGGTCATTAGATTCAATAGATTATATCTAAGTTGTTTGTTTGGTGAAAAATATAAATAAGTCACTCTTTAAAACAACCATCATTGGGCGCCCCTATAGGAGGGTGGTCAACCGCTCTTGTAGGAGGGCGGTCGACCGGGGCTGTCGACCCTCCTTCTGGGGTCGATCCCATGATATGTTTTCTCCTGTATGCTTCTTTTAGTTAGCTCCTTGATTTATTTTGATTGATTTGTTACCATATTGTTGACATGCTTTTCAGTAACTTTTCACACGCTCAGTTTCTGGTTAGCAACGTGCCCAAGCGCCAACAACATCGCCAGCAAACACAAAACAGTTTGATCGAAGTCACATCTTGAACATAAAAGTGGCCTGAAACCCCTTTAGATGACCTCTTTTGGGCCTGAAAACATTGATTACGGTGCTATGCACCTAAACTATTGTATCCCTCCGAGTTAGATTCTGGTACAACTTTTGTTTGGGCCAAGTGGCTTCACGGTTTGAAAGTTACGCCCGTTTCGGTGAACGTGCGTCGGTCGCTCAAAACTGCTCGTGCAACTCGGCATGGAAAGCTCCGCAGATTTCGCATCGCATCACCGGCACCGCCACACCTAGCATCACGTAATCCTTCACATCGCACCGCACCACCAACAACCCGTCGCATCACATTCCTTCGCTTGACGCTCAGAAGCTCGCATCACTACGCTCTGCCTTCCTCTATGCTCTACATCCCTCCGCATCCTATGGATGCGAGACTTCGCATCTCATGGATGTGTGACTTCGCATCCCTCAAGGATGCGATCTTGCATCTCATGGATGTGAGATTTCGCACCCCTCAGGGATGCGATCTCGCATCCCCGTGATGCAAATTTCGTACATCTGGATGGGATGTGATTTTTCGTAGAGGTGGGATGCGAGTTTATGGTTCATACACCACTGGGATGCAATTTTCTGCCATGTGGTCCCCAAATCTCACATAATCCATTACCAACCTTCACTTATACATACCCTAAGGCTTGGCCTTCATTTGGATCTTTTTTCCCTTGGAATTTTGGTCTTATAGAGCTCGAAAAGCAACATTAATGATGGTCACCTGCTCTTCCATGGACATGGCATGGACCATTAAAGCGTTATACAAATGTTTTCCTTTAACTTTTGGACATCTAAAAGCAAAATTACATTACTTTTGGATTAAATTGGACTATTTAGGTAATTCTTGGACATTGAAGCTAACTTTGGGCATATCTGACCAAGTCAACCCATCTCAATGAAGAAGAAGCAGAAGGACATTTTAGTCAAAATTTAGAATTAACATACATTTTGTTATTTTATTGTAACGCTTTGAACTCAACTATTGTTTGAACTTGTACATCGTTGTAACCGACAAATATATGATGATTGATGACTATAAAGTGGACGTAGGCGTTAGTGCCGAACCACTATAAAAAGCAGAATCTCTCCGCCTTTTACTTTACTTTACATTCAGCTTATTGTGTTGTTCTCACACACAAACGGGTGTTGGTGTGCGGATAACTTTCCACGACATTTTGGCGCAGTAGGAAGGGGGTGCATAGCTTCAACTTCAGTTTCAGTTCTCGACTTCAATTTTCAACATTTGTTCTCGGCCTTAGCCTTCGGTTTCAGTCTTCAGATTTCGGAATTCAACCTCAACTCTCTCTCGGAAACGAACTTCATTAGCTTCGTGCCATGGTTAGAAGGAAGCAAATTATTCGCTCGGAAGGAGTAGGTGTCGAGGAAGAACATGAATTCTCCTTGATCGGACACCCATCTAACTATGTCACCCGAGATGACATCAACAGAGTCGTCAAAGATCTGACCAAAGATCTTACTTACCGCTTGGAACAACAGGAAGAACACTTCCTTTTCCAAGAGGCCAACATGGCCACTCTTCTGGCCCGACTTGAAGGTTTTACGAGGCAGTCGGGCCAAGGAAACATTATCGAAACAAGTGCTAGTGTTGCGCAAAGATTAGCTGGGGACTTAGGGAAATTCCCGAGTAACAAACCCATGCCAACATCAATCCATAGAGAGCTACTGAATCGGCTAGGCTCGGGGGCAACACCCACAATCCCATTTAAGGCTCAACTCAGGTTGTAGCTAACCAGCTTCAGGATCGGGCAATGGAAACGCCACTTAAGCGCCAGCACGTGCAACTTTGGACATAGGAACTCCTGTAGTTCCTAATATTGGATTCATGCCCAGCGAGGCACCTCAGGCAAGGATCGAGCCGGATATTCTGCTTGGCTCTCGACCCTTCGTTAATATTGGACTTGATGCTCGGGGAATCAGCATCAATCCATTCAATTTCTTGGCTTGGGCAGTGAAAGCCAAGTCCCCGATGTCATTCGATGCTGCTCTCACGGCGGGATGCCTCATGCGAGCTTGAATTGCGTCATTCGTAGCCCCTTCACTCAAGACATCGGAAACTCTCAAAATGCACCGGACTTCAAGTTGTCGTTGTTTGATCCTTTTGACGAAAGGAAAGATCCTGCTGTTCATCTCATGCGCTATATGCGCCATATGAAAGTACATTATGCTTTAGAAGGCGTTACGGCCAAGTGCTTCCCTCTTTATCTCACCAACATCGCTGCCCTATGGTTTAGATAGTTAGAACCAGAATTTATTAACAGCTGGAGCTTCCTGGTTGGAAGATTCGTTAAGCAATTCGGAGTCCACATCGCTCAACCAAGGAACGTCATGACTTTGACATCCGTTAAGCAGAGGACAGTTGAGACTCTATGCAAGTTCGTCGAACGTTTCAATGCAGTGGTGGCCTCTGTCGGCAGACCAGATCCATCCATGGTTTTGATTGTCACTGTCTCCGGCATTGTCGACAAAACTGACTTCAGGACTTCGGTGCAACGGGACCTGCTCAGAGACCTTGTTGAATTCTACTTCAAGGCCGAAAGGTTTTTTCGGAAGGAGGACTCCCACAACGAAAATCATGTCCATCGAACCAACTCTGTAGAAGGCTCAGGGCCGTCTACGCTCACCAAAGGCAAGGGTAAATCCCGGGATAGCGAATGCTCACGACCTCGGTTCCCAGCCTACTCCAAGCTTAACCAAAGCCTAGAAAGTATTTATCTTGACACACAAGAATCTTCACCTTTCCCAAAGCCTCCCAAGAGAGAATTGATTCTGCAACAGACGAGCTCTAATAGATTCTGTCTCTTCCATAATCTGCTGGGTCATGACACCAACCATTGTAGGTTGTTCCACAACCACGTTGAATCCCGCATCAAATGCGGCGGGCAACAACAGTACATCCTGAACCCAACAACAACAGCTGCACCTCCTGCTCTGCCTCCTACAACATCTCAGAATAAGGGAAGACTTATTCGCCCTCAGAGCCTCATCATCAACTGATCTTGCTCAGTGGATCTCTGCTTTTAGGACTCCGGTCTGCTACTTATGTTTTTCTCGTTGGCGACCTCTCGCCCTTTTGCTTTTCCTATTTGTACTCAACCAAAGCGGCAACGTCGGCCCACACGCACGAAATCGGCTTGTGGTCTCCGGTCGTGTTCGGGGTTGGACTAACGACTATTGTACTTTCATGATCACAATAAAGATTGTGCATAGGGATCCGGCCCCCAGCTGGATCAGTCCGGTATAAACATAGTTCGAGCTCCGGCTCCATACTGGATCAGCCCAGTATAAACAAAGTCACACACTGGATCAGTCCAGTATAAACAAAGTCCCACACTGGATCACTCCAGTATAAATAAAGTCACACACTGGATCAGTCCAGTATAAATAAAGTCATACACTGGATCAGTCTAGTATAAATAAAGTCACACACTTGATCAGTCTAGTATAAATAAAGTCACACACTATAGTAGTGCAGTATAAATAAAATCGCACACTGGATCTGTCCAGTATAAATAAAGTCCCACACTGGATCTGTCTAGTATAAATAAAATCCCACACTGGATTAGTCCAGTATAAATATAGTCTCACATTGGATCAGTCCAGTTTAAATATACCCCTCCCCCCGCACTGGGTCAATCTATTATAAATATAGTCCCATGCTGGATCGGTCCAGTATAAATATAGCCCCCCTGCACTGGATCAGTCCAGTATAAATATAGTCCCACACTGGATCAGTCCAATATAAATATAGCCCCGTTTTTTGTAGGTACATACTAACATCGTCAAACCTCAAGTAGTGCAAGGCTTCTTACTTTCTGGATCTTATGCACTCCAGACTCAGCAGACTTCCATTCTAATATGATCCCAACAATCATCGATGCTCCACCTTAATACAATCGCAATGATCGTCAGATTTCTTTTGTAATACAGTCCCGGTGATGGTCGGACTTGAAACGACCCGAACTTCCCCGGTCTCCGAAGAGAAGAGAAAGAACGAATTGTTTTGAGAACATGACAAAATAGAACGCAGACGGAAGAACATTTCATTGTTCATTACAACAATTCCATCAGAATACAAGAATATACAGAGTATAAATGAATATTACATTCAATAAATATCAGAGATTACAATACATTACATCGCAGCGGAAAATAATACAATACACAGCTAGAAGAGATATACGGATACAAAGCTTTCCGGATATCATTCCAGCTGTAAACCAGGATCCTGTGAATATAAATCTGCAAAACCAAAACTACTAGCTGTCCATGTCAAAATAAGGGCACCCAGAGTTTAGGTCAAAACAATAAACTCCAGGCCAGTCATGGGACTGGTGTGAGAACTAAAACAGTTATTAATCTTTACTTTTAAAGCTAGGTAAATCAAGGGACCACGCCGTATAACACGGAATGAGTTTCCTCCCAAGAATACCAGTGCATAAAACAAACAGCGCAATGCTAAATAAAGAAAAATGAAGCTATTATAAGACCCAGTTCCCATCACACAATGCAACGCAAGCCAGAGGATAGGATTTTTACCTTATAATAGCCAAGAATGCTTGATACGTTTAAAACAAATCATTTGATACTATCATAAGTGCATAGTGTATAAAACAATCTTCAAATCATAAGTATCAATCATAGACGGCATAAGCGCCCCATCCTACTATGTCTCCATACTAGGCTCTACAAATAAAACTGCAAATGTCACATATTTGGAAATTGGATTTCCATCTATGAACCGAGGCAAAAGATAGTCCTCTACCGATTCGAGACGCTCTAGCCCGCCCCTCAGGAACAGAACGCATCGTCCCTTGGAGCGACAGGGCCGGTCCACCGATGTGGATTAGACGAAATCCTGAACACTGCGTTTCCCCGCCCTTTGGGGCGTAGGTGAGCCAACTAAATGACTCCATCGGACCCGGATCGTCCGATCAAACTGAGGCGCCTCGCAACAGCAACAACCACACAGGTGAAAAGTATATAAATGTCAGGGCTGGTAGGTCACTGACACCACCCTAGCTAGAAAGAAACGCACGCCCTCCCTGAGGTCCTTCTCCCGTTTTTGGTTCGCAATCGGGGTGCGAGGCTCGCGAATCCACGCTACACAAAGCTATGCCACACAGGCCTTGCTTTGATCATCATCCACAAGACTTTGCTTTTCAACAGAAGCCTTGATCAATTGCCACTTAGGCATGCCACACAGGCAATTCACTCCATGCGATTGATATCCATCAATATATAACCCCTGAGCTCGTACGTCTCAGAGAAAGGCGTTAAGCAAGAGAATAAATTCTCCGCCGCCAAACAGATATATATTTAATAGAAATCAATCACACAGACTAAAATCCAATGTCAGACACACAGTCCATTTACAAGTTCGTTCTGGGTCTGAACGAAACCAGAGGCACCTAGTACCCCGCATATCCATCGATCTCCAAATACGTCAGGACGATCATTAACTGATTCCCTCCTCTTGGGTGTACAGCCCAATCAAGATCGTCAGTAATCACCCAAACGACGTGAAGACCTCCGGTCTTCAACCACCGTCTTCATCCTCGACACCACGTCGAATCAGTTATTCAGAATGGGATAAACCCGGTCTTTCTGAATAACCCGCGTATATAATAAACAAGTGTTACACAAACACAACATACGCCTCATTCCAATTCATAATATTCTTTTATTCAAATATTCTTATACTTTGGGAAAGGTTCCCATTAATTTTATCAAAGATAAATTCTTTAAATTTATTCTTTAATCTTCTTTGAATATCAATTCAAATTAGTCGGGATTAGCGAACTTCACCGAAGTAATCATTTATTTTATTTTCCCAATCCCAACCTATTCATCCCATGAAGTAAAACTGGTTATAATTCATATCTAACACCACGGTGTTATCGGTAAATTCAATTATCATTTCACGTTCAAATCTAATTAAAGATTTAACTATCGCCTGGAGCAAAACTGATGATACTCCATTCTAACACCTTTTCAATCTAATTAAAGATTCATTAAAACTCCACTTAGTTTTAATCGTTAACTGGGTTAAAGAATCAGTGTCATTTAAAACACGGTTCACGATAAACCCAAAATCACATTACATTAATTATCGGGTTAAAGAACGAGTGTTATTTAAAACACTGCCCACGATAAACCCAAAAATCAATATCAATTCAATTCCAATTAAATATTATTTAATTGGTACACTTCATTAAATCTAAATAAAAAGATTTAATCTTTTCTCAACTGGGTTCAAGAACAGTGTTAGTCAAGACACCATTCATGACAAACCCAAATCACATTTGATATTAAATACAAGGCACTGAATAGAAAATATATCGGCTTATATTCAATATTAAATTCTACGACCAACAGATATCGTATTGGAAATAACGATATATATATCTATATCTTTCAAATTTCCATAACAACATCTTTATAATCACGAAATCCAACATCGAAATATTCCGAAGACAATTTCGATTCAAATACATTCCAATGCAATCATTGGAAATTCTGGTTATTTTCAAAACCATTTCAAATTCAATTTATTTATTTAAAAATAAATAGAATTATAATTCTAGTTCAAAACTAGTTCATTTCGATAAAAATCTATTTTTATCTTTTCAAATATGGAGTTTTTCATCCCAATTCTTCACAAATCATTTCTTATGATTTTACACAAACTATTGATATTTTTAAGAATTTTATCAAGGCCCGTACAGTCGATTTTCCATCAATGGCCATCGAACTGCACTTACAGCGACCTTTTCCAAATTTGATTTGGACATAATTCCAAATCCAACCGTTAGATTTCTAATTTCTAATAATCGTTAGAAAGCTATTTTCGATACGAACCCAACGGTTCTGGTTTTAGGAGAATCCGACGGCCGGAACTCCCGTAATATCCGTTCGAAGTTAATGGTCGAAATTCGCGAACTGCCGCGGCGCGGCGCGTTCTATTCAGGCCATTATATTATATATATAATATATACTTCGTCGATTTCCTTTTAAAACGTATTTTATAAATCGTTTTAAATTCGTTTTCAAAACGGTTTCAACTTCTTTTCAAATTCAAATCAAAATTGCATCTTCCCTTACAAATTCGTTTTAAATTCATTTCAAATTGATTTCAATTCAAATCGATTTTGAATTCAATTTCAGTTCGTTTTCAATTCAATTCAATTTCAATTCGAATTCATTTCTATTCAATTTCAATTCGAATTCATTTATATTCAATTTCAATTCGAATTTCAATTCTTTTCAAAATATCAGATTTTGAAATCACTTTCGATATTCATTATAAAATGAATAAAATCGATATAAATATCGTTCACGTCAAAATGGCGTCAATCTAATCAACACGGCTTCATATATTTCTATTTTCAAATATTCTATTTCAAATATTTCTATTTCAAATATTTCTTTTTCAAATATTTCTATTTTCAAATATTCTATTTCAAATATTTCTATTTCAAATATTTCTATTTCAAAACTGGAATGAGGCCCAATCAATTACCATATAATGTTAATTATATGGATTTTCTACAACATAGGTATACAATAACAACGATGAATAATCAACCATCATCCAAAGTTCATTCTACACTGTATAAGCATCGAATATAAATATTTAACGCTTATAACAGTCTGTCAATCAATCGATCGACATACAACTAACTATTGGGATTAGTGTATGTCATATATCACCCCAATACCCGTGTGGGGTTTTCAAACAATCAAACACAGATTTTATTTGTGCAGTTGGGCGATGTGTAAAATTTATCGTCACAATCAATATTGGTCAAATGTGTGTATATAAACAAATCGTCCGATTTGTTCATTTTTATTTCATTTCATATATACGTTAAAATTCTATTTTTAACTATAAAATATTTCTAACTATATAAATATTTTATTTCATTTCACATCACAAACACACAATCAACTACATATCAAAATCATACAAACAAGCATACAAGTCGTCCATGGTCTGTGGACGACGGGTGTCGGGTGCTACTAAACACCGTCTGCATCCTAGTATATATTTTAACTAGAAATAAAGAGTTAAGGTGAGAAGTTCTCACCAAAGCTATCCCAACTCCACGACACTTCAAATGTAGGATATCTTCATCGCTCTTCCTTTTGTCACTTTCGTTGCCCGTAGTCACTACATATATAAAAATCACATTTTTACTTCGCTATTCAATATATAAAAAACGAATTTTTACTTCGCTATTCAATATATAAAAATTGAATTTTTACTTTGTTATTCAATATATAAAAATCGAATTTTTACTTCACCATTCAATATATAAAAATCGAATTTTTACTTGTTCTAATCTATTATAAAAACCATTAACTATAAAAATCTCATTTTTGAAACAAATCTACTTAAATAAAAATTCAACCTTTTTATATAATAATGCCATATATAATATCAGTCCCTTAACAATGTCATTAATATATAAAAATTAGATCTTTAGCTATTTTATTAATATATAAAATCAGTCGAGAAGAAAACTCATTGTCGATCAAACTAAGAGGGGGAAAGAGGAGGTGTTCGCTGGTGCTGAGGCGGTGGCCGGTGCAGCAGTGGGCGACGGCGACCCAAAGAGGAGGTGGCGGCCTGTAACTGCGGCGGCGGGGGTTTACTGGCGGGGAAACAGCGGACTGGAGAGGTTTTGGGGGGGTTTCGGGTTCGTAGAAGGTCAGGGGAGGAGGAGGGGAAGGTGGCGGCCGGTTCTGGGGTGGGCGGCGGTCGCCAGTGGCACGCTGGAAGGATGGGCGTCGTGGGTTACGGGCTGAGCGGGTTTCAAAAGGAATTGGGGCGCGATTTTTTTTTATTTTAGGGTTTAGAGATAACTGAGGGTGTTGAGGTGTATATATATAATTTTATTATTTTATTTTATTTGTTTCTCTAAAATGTTGACTTTTATTTCCAACACCAATCTAGACCCAACGACTGTCGCCCCTAGCTAATTACCCCCATTCTGAACACAATGGGATATGTATCGTAAGCCAGTTCGACTGTTTCGATCAGTTTTCGTCAAAATCAACATATAACTCTACATATTGAATTTGAACGCACATTTCAATTTACCGAGGTCACATACTAGCTCGAAAAATTCCCAAAAAATATTTTCTAGCTTTGTATTGACGATACGGTCCTAACAAAACTAATTTCGTCGAATTCTGAGAACGTTTGAAAAATGGTCAATTTCCAGTCGATTAAAATCAACTAAAACTGGCCAAACGCGTTTTCCTTTTCCATGCTCACATATTGATTCGAAAAATTATGAAATTTTGAATCTAGCAATAACTTTACATCACGGACCGAACAAAAGTGGTTTCGTCGAAATCCGAGGTCGTTTGCAAAATTTCCATTTTTAAGGGCCTGAATTCCATAGCGACTATTCAGAATTTTCAACTGGACATATCTTTTTATTCCCGCTATGAAATTTCTATTTTTCGGATTCGTTGGAAAGATATTCTCAAATAGATTCTATTATTTTCGGTTTCACTAAAATCCGGATTGTTTTGCACCCGGTACATTCATTTGAAGATTGAAATCGAATTATCGAACTACCGCGCCATTTTCTATTCCTTTTATAAATATAAATAAATATTTATATTATATCGTCGATTCAAACGAATATATACATTCGAATTATATTCAAAATAAATTTCTCATCGTTATTATTTAAAATAATTCATTTTAAATAATCAAAATTCGCTAAAATTGCCAAAATAAAAATTTTAAACTGGCCCAGATTTCCGGGTTATTACAATCTCCCCCACTTAAAACTTTTCGTCCCTGAAAAGGAACGAAGCCGAAAGTTGTTTCACAAATCAACTCAACTTCCAATGTTTTCACTACGGCTTAAGTTCTTCAACTTTTCAGTTTCTAAGAACTTTTCAAAAATTTCAAAAATTTGGCTAACACCCTAAATTTTCGAAAAATTTCGCCATAACCTCCCCGGCACCGGGAGCACGGGAAAATCCCGAAATTGCCATATATGCCTTCTGATTTCAAAAAGAAAAAGAAAACGCCAAGCGGCTAGCCAATCGGCTCATAAAATCATCATCACCCAAACAAAACAGTAAATTATGGTAAACATGTACCTATTTGTCGGGCAAACAAATTTTATTCTCTGCTCCAGCCTCCTTGCTATGACATGTTCAATGTAAGTACATGTATATGCAAGCAAATGCGACCAATTTTCAATATAACTCATAATTTGATTCAATTAGGCGTAATGGTTCAAAATTTCAAACAAATAAACGAACAACACAACCATCAATCAATTAGTGGATTAGCTTTTCAAATTCATAACTTTGATATATAGTCAAAAATCACATTTTTGATGCCAAATCACAACAATAAGCCCTATCTAGTTTCGGTTCTCACACCAGTCAATTGGAAATATATAGAAATCTCACTTTCGAAACTCGAAAATAAATACTGGCGATGGTGCCCCGCCACCAGAATTATCCCCGGGCACTAGAGGGATTCTTTATCTACCCAGTATATTAAAACTTCGAACACACGCTTGCAAGAAATATATAAAAAATCTTTATATATTTGATTGTCCAGATCATATAAATAAATAATCAAATACGAGTAATTGATTTAAATTTTCAAAACAAAATTTGTTTTAACTTTAATTTATCAAAAACACTACTTTTCACACTCGTTCTAGGATACTATTGATCCCATCTCTAACGAGTCATTCCATTGGATACTACTAATCCAATATCTGATGAATTCTTTCGTATGGTTCTAATGTGTCTTGTTCTCTAAGCTTTGTAAACCAAAGCTCTGATACCACGATGAAACGACCCGAACTTCCCCGGTCTCCGAAGAGAAGAGAAAGAACGAATTGTTTTGAGAACACGACAAAATATAACGCAGACAGAAGAACATTTCATTGTTCATTACAACAATTCCATCAGAATACAAGAATATACAGAGCATAAATGAATATTACATTCAATAAATATCAGAGATTACAATACATTACATCGCAGCGGAAAATAATACAATACACAGCTAGAAGAGATATACGGATACAAAGCTTTCCGGATATCATTCCATCTGTAAACCAGGATCCTGTGAATATAAATCTGCAAAACCAAAACTACTAGCTGCCCGTGTCAAAATAAGGGCACCCAGAGTTTAGGTCAAAACAATAAACTCCACGTCAGTCATTGGACTGGTGTGAGAACTAAAACAGTTATTAATCTTTACTTTTAAAGCTAGGTAAATCAAGGGACCACGCCGTATAACACGGAACGGGTTTCCTCCCAAGACTACCAGTGCATAAAACAAACAGCGCAATGCTAAATAAAGAAAAATGAAGCTATTATAAGACCCAGTTCCCATCACACAATGCAACGCAAGCCGGAGGATAGGGTTTTTACCTTATAATAGCCAAGAATGCTTGATACGTTTAAAACAAATCATTTGATACTATCATAAGTGCATAGTGTATAAAACAATCTTCAAATCATAAGTATCAATCATAGACGGCATAAGCGCCCCATCCCACTATGTCGCCATACTAGGCTCTACAAATAAAACCGCAAATGTCACGTATTTGGAAATTGGATTTCCATCTATGAACCGAGGCAAAAGATAGTCCTCTACCGATTCGAGACGCTCTAGCCCGCCCCTCAGGAACAGAACACATCGTCCATTGGAGCGACAGGGCCGGTCCACCGATGTGGATTAGACGAAATCCTAAACACTGCGTTTCCCCGCCCTTTGTGGCGTAGGTGAGCCAACTAAATGACTCCATCGGACCCGGATCGTCCGATCAAACCGATGCGCCTCGCAACAGCAACAACCACACAGGTGAAAAGTATATAAATGTCAGGGCTGGTAGGTCACTGATACCACCCTAGCTAAAAAGAAACGCATGCCCTCCCTGAGGTCCTTCTCCCGTTTTTGGTTCACAACCGGGGTGCGAGGCTCGCGAATCCACGCTACACAAAGCTATGCCACACAGGCCTTGCTTTGATCATCATCCACAAGACTTTGTTTTTCAACAGAAGCCTTGATCAATTGCCACTTAGGCATGCCACACAGGCAATTCACTCCATGCGATTGATATCCATCAATATATAACCCCTGAGCTCGTACGTCTCAGAGAAAGGCGTTAAGCAATAGAATAAATTCTCCACCGCCAAACAGATATATATTTAATAGAAATCAATCACACAGACTAAAATCCAATGTCAGACACACAGTCCATTTACAAGTTCGTTCTGGGTCTGAACGAAACCGGAGGCACCTAATACCCCGCATATCCATCGATCTCCAAATACGTCTGGACGATCATTAACTGATTCCCTCCTCTTGGGTGTACAGCCCAATCAAGATCATAAGTAATCACCCAAACGACGTGAAGACCTCCGGTCTTCAACCACCGTCTTCATCCTCGACACCACGTCGAATCAGTTATTCAGAATGGGATAAACCCGGTCTTTCTGAATAACCCGCGTATATAATAAACAAGTGTTACACAAACACAGCATACGCCTCATTCCAATTCAGAATATTCTTTTATTTAAATATTCTTATACTTTGGGAAAGGTTCCCATTAATTTTATCAAAGATAAATTCTTTAAATTTATTCTTTAACCTTCTTTGAATATCAATTCAAATTAGTCGGGATTAGCGAACCACACCGAAGTAATCATTTATTTTATTTTCCCAATCCCAACCTATTCATCCCATGAAGTAAAACTGGTTATACTTCATATCTAACACCACGGTGTTATCGGTAAATTCAATTACCATTTCACGTTCAAATCTAATTAAAGATTTAACTATCGCCTGGAGCAAAACTGGTGATACTCCATTCTAACACCGTTTCAATCTAATTAAAGATTCATTAAAGCTCCACTTAGTTTTAATCGTTAACTGGGTTAAAGAATCAGTATCATTTAAAACACGGTTCACGATAAACCCAAAATCACATTCCATTAATTATCGGGTTAAAGAACGAGTGTTTTTTAAAACACTGTCCACGATAAACCCAAAAATCAATATCAATTCAATTCCAATTAAATATTATTTAATTGGTACACTTCATTAAATCTAAATAAAAAGATTTAATCTTTTCTCAAAGTGGTTCAAGAACAGTGTTAGTCAAGTCACCATTCACGACAAACCCAAATCACATTTGATATTAAATACAAGGCTCTGAATAGAAAATATATCGGCTTATATTCAATATTAATTTCTACGACCAACAGATATCGTATTGGAAATAACGATATATATATATCTATATCTTTCAAATTTCCATAACAACATCTGTATAATCACGAAATCCAACATCGAAATATTCCGAAGACAATTTCGATTCAAATTCATTCCAATGCAATCATTGGAAATTCTGGTTATTTTCAAAACCATTTCAAATTCAATTTATTTATTTAAAAATAAATAGAATTATAATTCTAGTTCAAAACTAGTTCATTTCGATAAAAATCTATTTTTATCTTTTCAAATATGGAGTTTTTCATCCCAATTCTTCACAAATCATTTCTTATGATTTTACACAAACTATTGATATTTTTAAGAATTTTATCAAGGCCCGTACAGTCGATTTTCCATCAATGGCCATCGAACTGCACTTACAACGACCTTTTCCAAATTTGATTTGGACATAATTCCAAATCCAACCGTTAGATTTCTAATTTCTAATAATCGTTAGAAAGCTATTTTCGATACGAACCCAACGGTTCCGGTTTTAGGAGAATCTGACGGTCGGATCTCCCGTAATATTCGTTCGAAGTTAATGGTCAAAATTCGCGAACTGCCGTGGCGCGGCGCGTTCTATTCAGGCCATTATATTATATATATAATATATATAATATATACTTCGTCGATTTCCTTTTAAAACGTATTTTATAAATCGTTTTAAATTCGTTGTCAAAACGGTTTCAACTTCTTTTCAAATTCAAATCAAAATTGCATCTTCCCTTACAAATTCGTTTTAAATTCATTTCAAATTGATTTCAATTCAAATCGATTTTGAATTCAATTTCAGTTCGTTTTCAATTCAATTCAATTTCAATTCGAATTCATTTCTATTCAATTCCAATTCGAATTCATTTCTATTCAATTTCAATTCGAATTTCAATTCTTTTCAAAATATCAGATTTTGAAATCACTTTCGATATTCATTATAAAATGAATAAAATCGATATAAATATCGTTCACGTCAAAATGGCGTCAATCTAATCAACACGGCTTCATATATTTCTATTTTCAAATATACTATTTCAAATATTTCTATTTCAAATATTTCTTTTTCAAATATTTCTATTTTCAAATATTCTATTTCAAATATTTCTATTTCAAATATTTCTATTTCAAAACTGGAATGAGGCCCAATCAATTACCATATAATGTTAATTATATGGATTTTCTACAACATAGGTATACAATAACAACGATGAATAATCAACCATCATCCAAAGTGCATTCTACACTGTATAAGCATCGAATATAAATATTTAACGCTTATAACAGTCTGTCAATCAATCGATCGACATACAACTAACTATTGAGATTAGTGTATGTCATATATCACCCCAATACCCGTGTGGGGTTTTCAAACAATCAAACACAGATTTTATTTGTGCAGTTGGGCGATGTGTAAAATTTATCGTCCCAATCAATATTGGTCAAATGTGTGTATATAAACAAATCGTCCGATTTGTTCATTTTTATTTCATTTCATATATACGTTAAAATTCTATTTTTAACTATAAAATATTTCTAACTATATAAATATTTTATTTCATTTCACATCACAAACACACAATCAACTACACATCAAAATCATACAAACAAGCATACAAGTCGTCCATGGTTTGTGGACGACGGGTGTCGGGTGCTACTAAACACCGTCTGCATCCTAGTATATATTTTAACTAGAAATAAAGAGTTAAGGTGAGAAGTTCTCACCAAAGCTATCCCAACTCCACGACACTTCAAATGTAGGATATCTTCATCGCTCTTCCTTTTGTCACTTTCGTTGCCCGTAGTCACTACATATATAAAAATCACATTTTTACTTCGCTATTCAATATATAAAAAACGAATTTTTACTTCGCTATTCAATATATAAAAATCGAATTTTTACTTTGCTATTCAATATATAAAAATCGAATTTTTACTTTGCCATTCAATGTATAAAAATCGAATTTTTACTTGTTCTAATCTATTATAAAAACCATTAACTATAAAAATCTCATTTTTGAAACAAATCTACTTAAATAAAAATTCAACCTTTTTATATAATAATGCCATATATAAAATCAGTCCCTTAACAATGTCATTAATATATAAAAATTAGATCTTTAGCTATTTTATTAATATATAAAATCAGTCGAGAAGAAAACTCACTGTCGATCGAACTAAGAGGGGGAAAGAGGAGGTGTTCGCTGGTGCTGAGGCGGTGGCTGGTGCAGCAGTGGGCGGCGGCGACCCAAAGAGGAGGTGGCGGCCTGTAACTGCAGCGGCGGTGGTTTACTGGCGGGGAAACAGCGGACTGGAGAGGTTTTGGGGGGGTTTCGGGTTCGTAGAAGGTCAGGGGAGGAGGAGGGGAAGGTGGCGGCCGGTTCTGGGGTGGGCGGCGGTCGCCAGTGGCACGCTGGAAGGAGGGGCGTCGTGGGTTACGGGCTGAGCGGGTTTCAAAAGGAATTGGGGCGCGATTTTTTTATATTTTAGGGTTTAGAGATAACTGAGGGTGCTGAGGTGTATATATATAATTTTATTATTTTATTTTATTTATTTCTCTAAAATGTTGACTTTTATTTCCAACACCAATCTAGACCCAACGACTGTCGCCCCTAGCTAATTACCCCCATTCTGAACACAATGGGATATGTATCGTAAACCAGTTCGACTGTTTCGATTAGTTTTCGTTAAAATCAACATATAACTCTAGCACTTGAATTTGAACACACATTTCAATTTACCGAGGTCACATACTAGCTTGAAAAATTCCCGAAAAATATTTTCTAGCTTCGTATTGATGATACGGTCCTAACAAAACTAATTTCATCGAATTCTGAGACCGTTTGAAAAATGGTCAATTTCCAGTCGATTAAAATCAACTGAAACTGACCAAACGCGTTTTCCTTTGCCACGCTCACATATTGATTCGAAAAATTATCAAATTTTGAATCTAGCAATAACTTTACATCACAGACCCAACAAAAGTGGTTTCGTCGAAATCCGAGGTCGTTTGCAAAATTTCCATTTTTAAGGGCCTGAATTTCATAGCGACTATTCAGAATTTTCAACTGGACATATCTTTTTATTCCCGCTATGAAATTTCTATTTTTCGGATTCGTTGGAAAGATATTCTCAAATAGATCCTATTATTTTCGGTTTCACTAAAATCCGGATTGTTTTGCACCCGGTACATTCATTTGAAGTTTGAAATCGAATTATCGAACTACCGCGCCATTTTCTATTCCTTTTATAAATATAAATACATATTTATATTCTATTGTCGATTCAAACGAATATATACATTCGAATTATATTCAAAATAAATTTCTTGTCGTTATTATTTAAAATAATTCATTTTAAATAATCAAAATTCGCTAAAATTGCCAAAATAAAAATTTAAACTTGCCCAGATTTCCGGGTTATTACAGGACTTCTATTATTACGATCCCAGCAATCGTTGGTTTTCTATTCTATTACGATCTCAACAATCGTCATCTTTCATTTAATTTCTAACTAATACGATCCGGCGTGATTGTGACATTTCGGTTTTCATATTACAGAGGTTCACTTCGGACTTCTCCTGGCTTTGGTTTTCTGAATTTTCGGTCTTCTCGCATAACACATCTTCCTTCTATCAAGCAAGACATGTTTTGGTGGGAAAACGTTGACATGCTTTTCGGTCAAAGTTGTCATGCGTCCAATTTCTGGTTAGCAACGTGCTCAAGCACCAACAACGTCATCAACAAACACAAAGTATTTTGGTCGAAGTCACATCCTGAACATAAAAGTGGCCAGAAACCCCTTTTGATGACCTCTTTTGGCCTCGAAAACATCGATTATGGTGCTTTGCGCATAACCCTTGTAGCCCTCCGAATTAGCTTCAGGTACAACTTTTGTTTTTCCCAAGCGGCTTCACGGTTTGAAAGTTACGTCCGTTTCCGTGAACGCATGTCGGTCGCTCAAAATTGCTCGCGCAACTCGACATGGCAACCTCCACAGATTTCACATCGCATTATCGGCACCGCCACACCTCGCAGCACATCGTCCTTCACATCACACCGCAGTAATAACAGTGCGTCGCATCCCTCCATCGCATCACATTCCACCATTTCATGCCCAGGAGCTCGCCTCACCATGTTCCGCCTTCCTATATGCTCTACATCCCCCAAGAGATGCGAGATTTCACATCCATGGAGGGGATGCGATTTGTCCATTTTTCGGAGAGGCGGGATGCGTGTTTTTGGTTCATATACCCCTAGCATGCGATTTTCTGTCATGTGGTCCCCAAATCTCACCTAATCCACTACCAACCTTCACCTATAAATACACCAAGGCTTGGTCTTCATTTGGATCTTTTTTTTCCTTGGAATTTTGGTCTTTTAGAGCTCCAAAAGCATCAATAATGGCAGTCACATTCTCCTCCATGGCCATTGGGCATGGCATGAACCATTAAAACGTTGTACAAACGGTTTTCTTCAACTTTTGGACATCTACAAGCATAATTATATTGCTTTTTGATTGAATTGGATAATTCTTGGACATTGAAGCTAACTTTGGGCATAGTTGACCAAGTCAACCCATCTCAATGAAGAAGGACATTTTAGTCAAAGTTTAGAATTGACATACATTTTGTTATTGTATTGTAACGCTTTGAATTCAACTATTTCCGAACTTGTACATCGTTGTAAGTTGTAACCGATAAATATATGATGAATGATGTCTATAAAGTGGACGTAGGCGTTAGTGCCGAACCACTATAAAAAGCAGTGTCTCTGTGCATTTTACTTTATTTTACATTCAACTTATTGTGTTGTTCTCACACACATACGGGTGTTGGCATGCAGACAACTTTCCACTTCAATGCTTATATTAATTATTCTTGTCCCCTCTTGCATATAAATATATACGCACACATTTGAATTCAAATGGATTCTTTTCATGCTTATCCTAATTTATATATTCCATATAGATTTATTTATTTATTTGAAATTCAAACCTTATGTATTAATATATACACACAAGTTGATTTACTAATATCTTTCGTATACGGACCCCATTTTCAGTAAATAAAATATGAAAATGAATCAGAATCTCATCACGAACGTAACTACAATATTTTCGTGATCCAATTCCTAATTGTCCAAAATTCAATTTTCAACGCATTAACTTATTTTTAATTATTATTATTTATTTTAATTAAATTAATTTATGTCTAACTTAAGTATATTTTACAGAGTGTTACAAGTTCGGTGCGGCCTTTGCACGCAATGTCATTCTATAAATACCCATCTAAGGATTTGTCTTGTTGAAGTTACTAGTTTCGAGTACTATGCATTTGATTAATGCGACATATGAAGCACTGAAGCTAAGGATCTGTACATTAGGTAAGCGCATATATAATAAGGTCGAGGCAGTCGATACTACTCCAGATGCTATTTTAGAACAAAGGCATATGACAAAGATGGTTCAATCTGGAACAAAAGCGTATGTTATGGAAATTTCTTCCGATGGGTTAGTATTAGGTGGATGTGATGACGTAGATTTTAGTACTGCTGTATTTACGAATGAATATTAAACTATGTAAAACTGGGTGGTTTAGCTGAATACTCAAACAACAATATACCCTTGATTTTATTATTCCCGATTGTGAGCGAATGAAGTCTAATCTTTTTCCATTTTATGTCATTGAAAGATCACTATTAGCAATACAGTATGAAAACATTTCTTTTACAACTCTTACTCTATTAGAGCGATTGTAACCGCTGTAATATCTACGCTTCTACGACTTGCCGTAAATTTTTTGAAATCTTAAACACCCACCATCCACCAATTATTCGTGAGAATAAATATGAGAAAACCTATAAGAAAACCTTCTTACTTTTCCTAATCAAACACAAACCCATCTGAGAGTAACCAATTTGAGGATAATCACAGTTTTATTTGGAGAATTGTCAGTTCTAGCTCTTGCAGTTACGAGAAGAGCTGCGATCATGGAAACTCAATTCCATGGGTTGGAAGAAAGGGTGAAATCTCAAGAACAATGGAAGACGGGAAAAATGGAATGTTGATATTGCCAAGAAGCTGAATTATTTGGTTAAGCTAATGCAAGCTGAAAGAAGCAACCTACCTTTCACACTTGTTGAATCTTCAAGAACTCATGAAAGGGTCAATTCTTCCAGACCCTTAGGTGTGAATCCTATACTTGAATTTCCTTAGTTTAATGGTTCTGCAAATTGGGCTGAAATATGGATGAATGATTGCTTGGCTATTAGGTGAAATGTAGTGATTAATTGGAATGATTTTGCTTCTTATGTGAAATGTAGATTTAAGGATAAGACTGGCCTTTAGTTGTACAATAGTTTAATAATTTGAAACAAACTGGTTCAGCTAAAGAATATGTAGATGAGTTTGAAGAATTAAGGTCAAATCTACAGTTGAATAGTCACTATTTGCCTAACGTGTTAGATAGCTTCATGATTGGCCTTGAACCAGCCATCAAGTCTTTTATGAAAACATTTGAACCTGCAACCATTACTAATGCAGTTAAGTATGCAAGATTGCAAGAAGAATGTTTAAACCACTGATAACAAAACACAAAGTCACAAAAACAAATCTACTTTCCATCCACTTCTACAACTCTTCTTTTTCACAAACAAATCCAAAATCCCCTGCTATTTTGCTTACCCCTAAAACCAAACAAAATAACTATTGCCCTTGATCAAATTCCTACAAAAAGTCACCAAAAATCATAAGCACATACCAGCTGATGTCAGGTAAGAAAAAATAGTTAAAAGCCTATGCTACTACTGCGATCAACCATACAACTGAAACCAAAAATACCTATTTAGAGAGTCACAATTGTTTACAGTAGAGATTCCTAAGTATGATGATAGTGGTGAGATTGAAGTGGACGAACAAGATAATGAAATATCAGGTCCTTGTATTTCAGTGCATGCATTATCAGGGAATCAAAACTTTCACAGTATGAGATTATAAATGTTGCAAATGGAAAGCCTCTACAGATTTTAGTGGATTCTGGCTGCACACATAACTTTGTATATTTGGCTTTGGCTAAGAAGTTTAGGAGTAAAATATAAAAAAATTCTCCATACGCTATCATAGTAGTCGGTGGCGATCAACTAGCCTGTCAGCATGTTTGTAAAGGCTTTACTTGGGAAAAACAAGGCAAGTTATTTGAAACTGATGTGACGTTGATCTCTTTGGGAAGTTGTGACATTGTTTAGGGAGTACAGTAGTTGGGAATATTAGGTCTTGTGCGTTGGGATTTCAGTATGCTTAGAAAGGATTTTTAGTTGAATGGAGAACAGTTGGTGCTAAAGGGAGTTCCACTTTAAAATTTGAACATAATGGAGTGTGAACGAGCACCTAAGCTGTTAGAAACTATCTGCTTGATGCAGGTTATTGATATTTTATTATGCGTATTAGAATCCAAGGAAAATACGAAGATTGATTTTGAATATATGGAGTTAGAAGGTTTGAAACAGAACTGCATAGTGATTTTTGAGGAATCAACAGAACTTCCACCTTATTGAGGAGTGTTTGATCCTGCCATACCTCTACACCTGGTGCTAGATCTACGAATATAAGGCCATATACGCCATATGTAATTGAACAACTCGTCCAAGAGATGTTATATAGAGGGATTATTCAAAATAGTTCCAGTCCCTTTGCATCACCAGTGGTCTTGGTTGGGAAAAAAGATGGCACTTCACGGCTATGTGGAGATTATAGGGAGCTAAATAACAGAACATTGAAGAACAAGCTCCCTATACCTGTGATGGATGAGTTGATAGATGAACTTGTTGGTTATGCAGTGCCTAGCAAGCTAGATCTTAGGTTAAGGTACCATCAAAGGAGGGTGGATGAAGGAGGTGTGTTTAGGACAACTTTTAAAACACATTGGTCACTATGAGCTCCTTTCTTGTGATGCCTTTGGGCCTCACAAGTGCACCTGCATCATTTCAAGGGTCGATGAATCATGTGTTCGACCCACTCTTAAGAAAGTGTGTACTGGCCTTTTTTGATGACATACAACATACATCAAAAGCTTGGAAGATCACTGGCATAATTAGGAAGATGTGATTAAATTGATAAAGGAGAATATGTTAGCAAAAGAAAGTAAATGCATTTTTGCAATATATAAAGTGGAGTTTCTACGTCATTTCATTTCAAAGGAACGAGTGGAAACTGACCATGGTAAGGTCTCAGTTATGGAGAGTTGGCATGTAGCTGTCAGTGTGAAAGAATCGAGAAGTTTCCTGCATTTAGCAGGATGCTATAGGAAGTTTGTGAGAGGGTATGCCACCCTAATTAAACCATCGACGGAGTTGTTGAAGAAAGGAAGGTTTTATTGGTTTGGAAACGGCTCCAGATGCATTTACAGCTTTATTGTCCAACTCCTGTATTGGCTATTCTCAATTTTTATAAACAGTGCATTATGGAAACGAATGCATCTAAATGTGGGACTGTGCTTATGCAGGAAGGTCATCCTTTAGCTTTTATTAGCAAAACTGTATATAAGAAGAATTGATCGCTAGTCTTTACAGCACAAAATTGGGATGTCATTTTGTGATTAATAATGATCAAAAATCAGTTAAGTGGCTTCTACAACAGAAGATATCTGCTATATTGCTACAACTTTGGTTATTCAAGTTGATGGGGTTTGATTATGAGATACAACATAGAAGTGTTAAGGAGAATGCGGTCGTAGATGCTTTATCCAGAGTGCAAGGAGCTGAAATTTTGTGTATGGCCATCTCTGTAGTTGATTCTCATCTAAGGTCTCCCATAATAGATGGTCTGTTGAGAAAGAAGGGATGAATTGTTGTAGGACCTAACAACAAATTAAGAACCAAGTTCAACTTGGTTGAACTTGGTTACATGCTGCACCAGAAAGTGGTTATTATGGTGGTAAAAGTAATTTTACCATTATCATATCATTACTAGATAATCACTTATCATTTTCGAGTAACATCGATATACACTTATAATTGGTATGATAACGATAAATTTATCATTTTCTATGGTAAAGTATCTGCAATTTTTTTCTTCAAAACTAGCAGTAATGTTAATTTAACCGTCATTTTACAAAACGTGGATATTCATATAATAATTTGTATTATTGCTAATTAGAAGCAACAAAACAATCTAACTAATTAAGTAATTCAGTTCAAATGACTTCAAAAACCTTTTTCTTTCTCATTGATATTTCTTATTAAGTAACAAGATAAAACATATAATAAGAAATCGTTACAGCGTGAATATATGTCAAAATTATTGATTTTTAGGTAAATGGTTTCTTACCATTACCAGCGTAATTATTACCAGTTTATTGGTATACAGTCATCGGTATACTAGTAAATCGATGACGGTGACGATAAACTATTTGAACTTATCGATAAAAATGGTATGGTAACGATATTTGTTAAACGACAATGGTAACTATTACCATAAGAAAAGAGTAAAGGAAGTATTTTTAAGGAAGGGGCTAACTAAGAAGGTTATAGGTAGTTTGTCACGAATTGTTCGGTGCACCAAGCTTCTAAACATAATGCAGCTACTTATTCAGGGTTATTACAACCTCTTCCTTTTCCTAAAGAGGTGTGGTTAGGCATCTGAATGGATTTATCACAAGGTTACATGGATCTGCTAGAATAGAAGTAATTTTTGTTATGGTGGACCTACTCTCGGCAAGTACGCTCATTTTATGGCTCTAGCACATCCTTTTTCTGCTCTTGAAGTGACTCAATCTTACTTAGACAATGTTTTCTAGCTACATGATTGGCCTAGAAACATAGTGACATAGACTTTGTTTTTGAGTTAATTTTGGAAAGGGTTGTTTTTTCGTCATGGGACCGAGTTCCTTCTATCATTAGCATACTTCCTCAAACTGATGGCCAACTGAAGCTATGAATAAGATTTCGAAAACTTACTTGAAGTGTATGACAGGAAAACATCCTGAGGAATGAATTTTTTGGTTATCATTAGTTGAGTGGTGGCACAACACCCATTTTCACTCTTCCACTAAAATTACTTCTTATGAAGTGTATATTCGGCCTCCACCTCTTCATTTACCCTAACTTTTTTGGTGAATCACGCATTGAGACAGTTGACAGAACCTTGCAAAGAAGAAAAGCAATGATTGCATAGTTGAAATTTCACTTAAAAAGAGTTCAGACAAGAATGAAAATGAAGGCTGATAACCATAGATCTGATAGATCTTTTGCATTCAGGGAATGTGCATGGTTAATGCTTCGATCTTGTAAACAAAAATCAGTGCAACAAAGGAGCAATGAAAACCAGCTTATAGTGGCACATTTCAAGTAGCTGATGTGATTGGTAATGCAGCTTACAAAATGAAACTTCCTGCATCATCTAAGATACATGATGTTTTTCATGTATCTTAGCTAAAGAAGTTTAAAGAAACTCTACCGGTGATAGCACACATTCCTTCCTAGTTTCAAAAAGATGCAGAAAGAATGGATGTTGAACCAACTTCTATTCTTGATGGAAGAGTTACGAAGTTTTGGAATGGAACACAAGTTCAATACTTTGTGCAGTGGGAGGGATTTCCATAATATGAAGTTTTTTGAGGAATTGTTAAGAAATTTGAAGGAAAATTTCCTTACTGTGTAATTCCTTAAGACTTGAGGAGAAGTCTCTTTGAGGGAGGATATACATAATATACTATAATAAAGTCTTAGAATTAAGTTAGAACTAAATTGTAACATGGTATAAATAACCAATTCAGTTGTTGTAAATAATTCATTCAATCACTAATAAAAATTATCTTTTCTTCTCTTTGTTTTTTTTTTTTGTTCTTTCTTCTGTGAAGAATGTGTCTTTCTTACCACTAAAGATGACACTTAATGCATCCTTGGTATTCTTGTGTCGATCATTTTCCATTTGAGGAAAAAGAAAGAAGATGCATAATAGAATCTCACAACCCAATGAATAATCTATAATATAAAAATAATATTTACATAAATTGAAACGATAATAATTACATAAATTGAAATTGTGAATTCAATTACAGTAACATGTTTTACTAAATTTACATTTGATTCTCATATTTTCCATAACATGTTCTATTTAATATTAAATTAAGTCCAACCTATTCAGATTAACATGCTTGTATATTCTTTCCTTTTGTAATTACCCCAAATTTACAGTCAAAGGTTCTCAACTTACAACATGCCCAACTTCTTTGTTCTTTCATTCAAGTTCATTAATAAAACTCAAGTCAATCGGATTTCGAACATGCCGGATTCCAGTAATGATAAGCGTGACCTTTAAGGTGGCATTGATAACGCAATCGCCTTGAAAAGGCAATAATTTATTGATCGGGGTTTGATCAAACCTGGACTGAAGAAAGAGTAGATTTTAGTTGATAGGATTGAAGAGCATTTACGTGAGCAAATTGTGGATCTGAATGAGATCAAGAAACTCTAAGGGCTTACTATGATTTCATCCGATGGAGTTTTCGTGGATGGTGATCGGATTTGTTTGCGTAGTTTTAAGGAATAGGTAGTGGATATAAGGTTCAAAATGAGATTGGCCAAGCTATTAGATGAGACATGGGTTATTCCATTGTCAGTGCATGAGATTTAGAGGTGTTGATTGGAGGAATAAAGAATGCTCTGGAAGAAGGAAAATGCTTGTGATTTGTTTATTTGTGTAGGGGATTGCGATGGCGATGAAGATGAATTTTTGAAGGAAGGCTATAAAATGGATGTAGTTGTAATTCTGGCTGAGAGGGAGATTGATATTGGTAATTGATGACACGTTATAGTGCAAGCCAGTTGTGATAATTGAAGACACAAGTTCAGTGTTGCCTTTGCATCCAACGTCATTCTATAAATACCTATCTAAGGATTTGTCTGTTGTTGAAGTTACTAGTTTCGAGTAGTATGCATTTTATTAATGCAACATATGAAGAAATGAAGTTGAGGACGGGAATGTTAGGCAAGCTAGAGTATTACATATGCATATATAATAGGGTCGAGGCAGTTAATACTACTACAGATGTTATTTTAGTACACAGACATATGACAGAGATTGTTGAAACTGGAACAGAAGAAGTTGCTATGGAAACTTCTAATAGTGGTTTAGTATCAGGTGAATGTGATGACGTAGATTTTGATGTTGCAATTTTTAATACTAAAACTTTGTGAAGCTGGGCAGTTAGATGAATACTGAAACAAAAATATTTTTCTGATATTATTGTTCCCATTTGTGAGCGGATGAGGGCTAATCTTTTTCCATTTTATGTCACTGAAGGATCACTCTTTAGCAATACAGTATGAAAGCAATGCTTTTACATCTCTCACTCTATCAGAGCGGTTTACTCTATCAAAGCAGTTGCCACTGCTGTAATCTCTACGCTTCTGTGACTTGCCGTAAAATTTTGAAAATCTTAAACACCCTGTTAACCCTATTTTTGGAAAAAGCCTTAACGGGTTAGACCGAAGCCCAAACGTGCGACCAAAAGAGAGGTCGAGCTCCAGAAAGCACAGCAAAGGCATAGGTCGACCGAGTTACAAGATCGACTCAATTTCCACCTGGGCTATAGTCAACTCACTCCGTAAGAGTCGCTCTCCTGATCGACTTGAAACCTTGCTTCCAGATATTTTGCCTTGACCGATTATCTTCCCTGGACCGATTATTTCGCCTGGACCAATTATCTCGCCTGGACCGATTATTTTGCCTGGACCGATTATCTCGCCTTGACCGGATATCTCGCCGTGACCAATTATCTTGGGCCAGCATGGAAACCTTCTACATTCATCAAATATCCCGACTTATAAGGCTAAGAAAGCGGTCAACCCATATCCGGACAAAGCTCACCTTTTGATATACCTTTCAGCGGAAGCCACATCAGCCACAATTTCCGAGGATATTATTTATGAGCAGTGGAATCAGTCAACAGCCGCTATTCCAGCCAATCACTGAGTTCCACGTGACCAGGCTTTCCCGAAATGGCCGAACCATTCTACGACGGCCCATGATACTTCTCCATCTATAAATACCTCTTAGCTTAAAGAGAAAAGGACGACGACTTCTTTTCGGCTGGAACTTCCGCAGTTTACCTCCAACACCATTGAGGATTCTCCTTCTTTCAAAATCTTCTTCTTGTTCCTCAATAAAAAAGAAAGCATTGTATTTGTAATCTCAAAAGAGTAATAATACATAAAGTGGACGTAGGCACTGTCTTTGCCGAACCACTATAAAAATTCTGTGTGTGCTTTTCCCCCTTTTTCTTACTTTTTCTGCAATTTCGTATTATTTCGTGTGTTACTAACACGATTGGGGGTTGGCCGTCACTAGTGACCAACTTTTGACGTCAACACTTTGGCGCGCCAGGAAGGGGGAGAGCGCCAACTTTGCTATTGAGTTCCTATCCATCTCCGGTCATGGCAAACAAGCGAAAGAAAGATGCAATGTCCTCTCGTCCCTAGAATGCTAACGCAGCCGAGACTGATGCGGCTGAAGTAAGTCACGAAATTTCCTCTCATGGCAATCAGCCTCAGTTCCTTACCCGGGACGATATGGACAAAATCATGGTTGAGTTCAGAGACCATATGATATCTCAGGGTATACTCCTCGAACAACAACAACAGCTGATGAATCGTCTCCTCGGTCGAGTGGATGTGGGGTTGAACGCTTCAACATCAATTCCTCCATCGAACAAGGCTGGGGCGATAACGGATCATCGGTTTGCACAGAATCTGGTCACTGATCGGGCTACACCTTTATTTCATCCTGGTTTGGTCCCACCAGCTGATGGAGCACAACCAGGAGTATCGCTTCCAGCGACCAGCGCAGCTGTAGCAGCAGATTCTCAGGAGGCGGGCGAAACCTCCTGCCTCCTTTTCCAAAAACATCTCGACCTGTCGGATCAGTCGAGCTACCACCGGGTCCATCAGAATCAATGTCATTCCGATTACAACCCAGCATCTTACCGCAAACCAGTCTAACCACTCTTCCCCATCAACGAAGAGCTAGTGCATCCTTCCCTTCGAACGAGGAAAATCAGCCCGCTGTGCCAGCCCTCACTATAGCAGAAGAGAATGTTACCGTAGACCCTCCTAACCTCGTCTCAAGCAGGGGCAATCCCAGGTTCCGAACATCACATGCTATGCTAGATCAAGCTGGGCCCTCGATCATGGGAACGGTTCGACCCACAACTCATCAGGTTCCAGAGGGACCATTCTCCCCAGAACCACCTGCAGTGGCTCACCTTCCCTCGCACCTTCACTCAACTCCCGGAGGACGAGCCCAGCCAATGGCCGCCCTTCCGAGCATGCTTTTGCCCGATCCCTGCACAGAAGTTCATCCGAGTGCAGAGTTAAATTCATGGCAACGGCTCCTCGGAGATGGGAGTCAGCTTGCAAGCATCGTCAGACGCTTCACTCGGGGCAACTCGTCCCAGCAAGAAATAGATAATGTCAACCGTAGCCCCTTCACCAGGGAAATCAGAAATTCTCGAAATCCTCTGAACTTCAAGTTCCCAGCTATCGAACCATACAACGGTCGCACAGACCCGACCATTTACCTCATGAGATACATGCGATATATGGAATTACTCGGCGCATCGACCAATGTCATGGCTAAGTGCTTCCCCCTCTTCCTTACAGACATAGCCGGCATGTGGTTTCGGCAGCTCACAACGGAGTCGATCAGCAGCTGGAACACCCTGGTCACCCGTTTCATCGAGCAGTTTCGAGTGCATATATCTCGGCCGAAAAGTGTCATGTTTCTATCAACTATCAAGCAGCGGCCTGGAGAGACGCTCAGATCCTTCCTAGAAAGATTCAACGCGGCCGTAGCATCGGTTGATCGACCCGAGCCATCAATGGTGCTCATGGCCGCCATCGTAGGAGTTCAAAACCGATCAGAATTCTCAATTTCTTTAACCCGAGATCCTCCTAAGGATATAGACGACTTTTACTCCGAGGCCGAGCGATTCCTCCGACAAGAAGATGCCAGCCTTGAAATGGAGAGCATCGAGGTTTTAGTGGCCAAGCAACAAACTCCATTCAATGGAAACGGCCAGAATAAAGGAAGAGGAAAAGCCCCAGAGAAAAGCGAACGCAATGTGCGGTCTCGGAATGAAAACAAGTATGACAAATATACCGAACTAAAAACTTCTTTGCTCGATATCTATCTCGACGTACGAGGATCTTTATCCACTCCAAAACCACCTCGAAGAGAGCCAACCTAGATGGAACTCGACTCAGGCAAACATTGTATATTCCACAATTTAGCTGGACATAATACAAATGAATGCCGACATCTGCGTGATCTCATTGAAGGGTGAGTTAGAAAAGGAGAGCTTCCTGAATATGTTAAAGGTCGCGTCCCGGCCAAGCCATCGCGATCTTCTGTCCAAGCTCCTTAGGATGGTCCTCAAGCTCCTAGAAATGGAAGGGACCCTGAGACCAGCACTCGCGGCATAATCATAAATTAGATTTTTATCTTTTCTTTTGATGTATTTCTTTTAGCAATAAGGACATCTCAATGTACACATGTATGGAGTTAGAATTTAGCTCTAAGGCATGCTCTGGGATTGACGATCGTCCCTTTTGAATTTATTTGTTCTTTGTAATAGTTAGTTATGAATTTTCTTTAGCAAACAAGAATTATGTCTAAAGATTTCTAAGCCGGGCATGGATAATGCTCGCCCTCTTTTTTATTTTACTCCATACGGTCAGTGCGAATGCCTACCATCTTCTTAAACACCTGTTCCTTCAGACAGGTGAGACTCTGCTTTAAGTACGGGTATGGAATATACTTCCATCCTCTTACGCCATGAGCACTTATAGCTCGCCATATATACTAACTTAATATGAGTCGAGCATGAAAAACACTTGCCCTAAGCCGAGTATGGATAATACACGCCACTTCTAAGCCGAGCCGGATCAGCGTTCGCCACTAAGCCGAACCAGATCAGCGTTCGCCACTAAGCCGAACTAGGTTAGCGTTCGCCTTTAAGCCGGATATAGATGATGTCCGCCACTAAGCTGAGCATGGCTAATGCTCGCCACCCTCTAAAGCCAAGTGAATTGAAATGCTCGACCCAAATGGTTTGTTTTGTATGTGCAGGAACCCTCATACGCGTAGCAGTTATTATACTAGCCTTAATACGGTTCCCCAATGGCTGTCGGTTTTCCAGCCTTAATACGACCTAGTATGGTCGTCGGTTTTCTGGCTTTAATACAGCATCGGGACCGTCGGTTTTCTGGCCTCAATATGGTTTGGCATAACCATAGCAGTTCGGGCATGTGTGCTCCGGTTCAAAATTCAGACCACACCTCCTTCTATCGATGAAGATGTATTCTGAGGGGCAAAGTGTTAACCCTTATTTTGGCAAAAGCCTTAACGGGTTAGACCAAAGCCCAAACGTGCGACCAAAAGATAGATCGAGCTCCAGAAAGCACAGCAAAGGCATAGGTCGACCGAGTTACAAGATCGACTCAATTTCCACCTGGGCTATAGTCTACTCACTCCGTAAGAGTCGCTCTCCTCCAGATATTTTGCCTTGATCGATTATCTCGCCTGGACCGATTATTTCGCCTGGACCGATTATCTCGCCTTGACCGGATATCTCGCCGTGACCAATTGTCTTGGGCCAGCATGGAAACCTTCTACATTCATCGAATATCCCGACTTGTAATGCTAAGAAAGCGGTCAACCCATATCCGGACAAAGCTCAACTTTTGATATACCTTTCAGCGGAAGCCACGTCAGTCACAATTTCTGAGGATATTGTTTATGAGCAGTGGAATCAGTCAACAGCCGCTATTCCAGCCAATCACTGAGTTCCACGTGGCCGGGCTTTCCCGAAATGGCCGGACCATTTACGACGGCCCATGATATTTCTCCATCTATAAATACCTCTTAGCTTAAAGAGAAAAGGACGACGACTTCTTTTCGGCTGGAACTTCCACAGTTTACCTCCAACGCCATTGAGGATTCTCCTTCTTTCAAAATCTTCTTCTTCCTTAGTAAAAAAAAAAGCATTTTATTTGTAATCTCAAAAGAGTAATAATATATAAAGTGGACGTAGGCACTGTCTTTGCCGAACCACTAGAAAAATTCTGTGTGTGCTTTTCCCCATTTTTCTTACTTTTTCTACAATTTCATATTATTTCGTGTGTTACTAGCACGATTGGGGGTTGGCCGTCACTAGTGACCAACTTTTGACGTCAACACACCCACCATCCACCAATTATTCGTGAAAATAAATATGAGAAAACCTATCAGAAAGCCTTCTTACTTTTCCAAATCAAATAAAAACCCATTTGAGAGTAACCAATTTTAGAGATAACCACAGTTTTAATTTGGAGAATTCTCAGTTCTAGCTCTTGCAGTTACCAGAACAGTTGCAATCATGGAAACTCAATTCCGAGGATTGGAAGAAAGGGTGGAATCTCAAGAACAATGGAAGACAAGAAAAATGGAATGTTGATATTACCAAGAAGCTGGATGATTTGGTTAAGCTGACACAAGCTGAAAACCTTTCTCATTTGCTGATTCTTCAAGAACACATGAAAGGTTCAACTCTTTCAGACCCTTAGGTATGAATCCTAAGCTTGAATTTTCCTAGTTTAATGTTTCTGCAAATTAAGCTGAAATATGGATGAATAATGGCTTGAATGTTAGGTGAAATGTAGTGATTGATTGGAATGATTTTGTTTTTGATGTGAAATGTAAATTTAAGGATGAGACTGGCCTAAATGCTGTACAACAGTTTAATAAGTTGAAACAAACTGGTTCAACTAAAGAATATGTAGATGTGTTTGAAGAATTAAGGTCAAATCTGCAGTTGAATAGTCACTAATTGCCTAATCGTGTTAGATAGCTTCATGATTGGCCTTAAACCAGCCATCAAGTCTTTTATGAAAGCATTTGAACCTGCAACCATTACTAATGCAGTCAAGTATGCAAGATTGCAAGAAGAATCTTTAAATTATTGATACCAAAACACAAAGTCACAAAAACAAACCTACTTTCAATCCATTTCTTCAACCTCTTCTTTTTCACAACCAGGTCTAAAATCCCTTGCTATTTTGCTTACCCCTGAAAACTAACAATATAGCCATTGCCCTTGATCAATCTCCCACAAAAAGTAACAAAAATCATACGCACATACCAGCTGATGTCGGGTAAGAAAAGATAGCTAAAGGCCTATTGTACTACTCTGATCAACCATACAACCAAAACCAAAAATACCTATTTAGAGTCACAATTATTTACAGTAGAGACTCCTAAGTATGATGATAGTGGTGAGATTGAAGTGGATGAACAAGATAATGAAATATTAGATCCTTGAATTTCAGTGCATGCATTGTCAGGCAATCAAAACTTTCACAGTATGAGATTATAGGTGTTGCGAATGGAAAGCCTCTACAAATTTTAGTGGATTCTGGCTGCAAACATAACTTTGCATATTTGGCTTTGTCTACTAAGTTGAGGTGCTCCATAAGCAATCATAGCAGACGATGGAGATCATTTAGCCTGTTAGCATGTTTGTAAAGGATTTACTTGGGAAATGCAAGGCAAGTTATTTGAAACTGATGTGATGTTGATCTCTTAGGGAAGTTGTGACATTGTTTAGGGAGTGCAGTAGTTGGTTATATTAGGTCCTATACGTTGGGATTTCAATGGGCTTAGAAAGGAGTTTCAGTTGAATGGAGAACAGTTAGTGCTAAAGGGAGTTTCACTTTAAAAATTGAACATAGTGAGTGTGAACGAGCACCTAAGCTGATAGAAATAGTATGCTTGATGCAGGTTATTGATATTTTATGTTGTGTTTTAGAATCCGAGGAGAATACAAAGATTAGTTTTGAACATATGGAGTTAGAAGATTTGGAACAGAACTACAGTGTGATTTTTGAGGAACCAACATAACTTCCACCTGATTGAGGCGTGTTTGATCACACTATACCTCTAACACCTATGGCTAAATCTATGAATATAAGGCCATATAAGTTGTATGTGATGGAATAACTCATTCAAGAGATGTTAGATAGAGGGATTATTCAAAATAGTTCCAGTGGTGTTGGTTGGGAAAAAAATGGAACTACGAGGCTTTGTGTAGATTATAAGGAGCTTAATAACAGAACAGTGAAGAACAAGTTACCTATACCTATGATTGATGAATTGATAGATGAACTTGTTGGTGCTGCAGTGCCAAGCAAGTTAGATCTCAGGTCAGCATACCGTCAAATGAGGGTGGATGAAGGAGATGTGTTTAGGACAGCTTTTAAAACACATTGGTCACTATGAGTTCCTTCCTTGTGATGCCTTTTGGCCTCACCAATGCATCTGCATCATTTCAGGGGTCATTGAATCATGTGTTCGAACCACTCTTAAGAAAGTGTGTACTGGCCTTTTTTGATGACATACAACATACATCAAAAGCTTGGAAGATCACTGGCATAATTAGGAAGATTTGATTGAATTGATGAGGGAGAATATGTTAGCAAATGAAAGTAAACACATTTCTGCGATATATAAAGTGGAGTTTCTACATCATTTCATTTCAAAGGAACGAGTGGAAACTGACCCTAGAAAGGTCTTAGTTATGGAGAGTTGGCATGTTCCTGTTAGTGTGAAAGAATTGAGAAGTTTCCTACGTTTAGCTGGATGTTATAAGAGGTTTATGACTGGGTATGCCACCCTAATTAAACCATTGACGGAGTTGTTGAAGAAAGGAATGTTTTATTGGTTTTGAAAAGGCTCCAGATGCATTTATAGCTTTGATGTCCAACTCATGTATTGGCTATTATCAATTTTGCTAAACAATGCATTATGGAAACTGATGCATCTAAATGTGGGACTGTGCTTATGTAGGAAGGTCATCCTTTAGCTTTCATTAGCGAAACTATATATAAGAAAGAATTGATTGCTAGTCTTTACAACACAAAATGGGAAGAAATATCTCATGAGAAGTCATTTGGGATTAAAACTAATCAAAAATCAGTTAAGTGGCTTCTGCAATAGAAGACATCTACTACATCTCAACTACTTTGGTTATACAAGTTGATGGGGTTTGATTATGAGATACAACCTAAAAGTCGTAAGGAGAATGTGGAAGTAGATGCTTTTTCCAGAGTGAAAGGAGCTGAAGTTGTGTGTATGGCCATCCCTCTAGTTGATTCTCATCTAAGGTCTCTCATAATAGATGGTCTATTGAGAAAGAAGGGATGAATTGTTGTAGGACCTGACCACAATTTAAGAACCAAGATCATAATTTGGTTACATGCTGCACCAGAAAGTGGTTATTATGGTGGTAAAAGTAAATTTACCATTACAATATCATTACCAGACAATCATTTATCATTTTCGAGTAACATCGGTATACCAATATAATCGATAGGGTAACGATAAATTTAGCATTCTTAATGGTAAAATATATCAACAATTTTTTTTTCAAAACTAGTGGTAACAATAATTTACCAATCAGTTTACAAAACATGGATGTTAATATAATATGTTTTATTATAGCTCATTAGAAGCAACAAAACGATCAAATTTAATTAAGTATTTCAGTTGAAATGACATTAAAAAACTTTTTCCTTTCTCATTGATATTTCTTAAGTAACAAGATAAAATGTATGGTAAGAAATCATTCCATCATGAATATATGTCAAATTATTAATTTTCTAGATAAATGGTTTCTTACCATTACCAGTATAATTATTACCTGTTTATCGGTATACCAGTCAATCCGTGACGGTGACGGTAAACGATTTTAACTTATCAATAAAAAATGGTATGGTAATGATATTTGTTAAATGACAACGGTAACTATTACCATAAGAAAAGAGTAATTGGAAGTATTTTTGTTGTGGTGGACCTATTCTTGGCAAGTACGCTCATTTTATGGCTCTAGCACAACCTTTTTCTTTTCTATTGAAGTAACTCAGTCTCACTTAGACAATGTTTTCAAGCTACACGACTGGCCTAGAAACATAGTGACATAGACTATGTTTTTGTGTTAGTTTTGGAAAGGGTTGTTTTTTTCTTTATGAGACCGGGTTCCTTCTATCTTCAGCATACTTCCTCAAATTGATGGCCAAAGTGAAGTTGTGAATAAGATTTTGAGAACTTACTTGAACTTATGACAAGAGAACATCCTAAGGAATGAAATTTTTGGTTATCGTTAGCTGAATGGTGGTACAACACACATTTTCACTCTTCCACTAAAATTACTTCTTATGAAGTGTATATTTGGCCTCCACCTTTTTATTTACCCTAACTTTTTATGGTGAATCACCCATTCAGACAGTTGATAGAACTTGCAAAGAAGAGAAGCAATGATTGCATAGTTGAATTTTCTCTTAGAAAGAGCTCATATAAGAATGAAAATGAAGGCTGATTACCATAGATCTGATAGATCTTTTACATTCGGGTAATGTGCATGGTTGAAGCTTCGATCTTACAAACAACAATCAGTGCAACAGAGGAGAAATGAAAAACTGGCTTATAGTTATTTTGGCACATTTCAAGTAGTTGATGTGATTGGTAATGCAACTTACAAATTGAAAGTTCCTACATCATCTAAGATACATGATGTTTTTCATGTACTTCTACTGAAGAAGTTCAAAGGAACTCTACCTGTGATAGCATACATTCCTACCTAGTTTCAAAAAAATGCAAAATAGAATGGATGTTGAACTAGCTGCTATTCTTGATGGAAGAGTTATGAAGTTTTGGAATGGAGCACAAGTCCAATACTTGGTGCGGTGAGAGGGATTTCCACAGTATGAAGCTTCTTGAGAAATTGTTAATAATTTTGGAGGAAATTCCTTATGTGGTGGGCGTTAGAAAGGAAGAGGGTGCCATCAAAGTACATTACCCTTATCAAGGATATGTACGAGGGGTTTTGACTACTGTCAGGGCATGCGATAGTGAGACCACTGACTTTCCCATTAACATAGGGTTACATCAAGGTTCGGCTTCGAACTTTTGTATTTTTGCATTAGTGATGGATGACATCACAAAAGGTATACAATGGAAGATTCCTTGATGTATGCTCTTTACTGACGATGTTGTGTTGATTGATGAATGTAGAATAGGGATTAATAAACCCCTGGAGTTGTGGAGGAAGACTTTGGAATCGAAGGGTCTCAAACTTAACAGAACTAAACCGGAGTATATGAAGTGTGAGTTTAGCGGTGTTAGGTCAGATGACGGGGAAGTCACCCTGGCTGGTTAAGTAGTATCCTAGAAAGATTCCTTTCGATATTTAGGATCTATGTTGCAGTCTGATGGGGGGATTGATAGCGATGTTAGTTTTAGAATTCAAGCAGGATGGGTGAAATGGCGACCTACATCTAGCATTCTCTGTGATATGAAGATTCCTCAGAAGCTTAAAGGAATGTTATATAGAACAACAATCAGGTCCACGATGTTATATAGTGCAGAATGTTGGCCTACTAAAGGGAAATATGCCCAGAAGATAAGTGTAGCAGAGATGCGTATGCTGCGTTGGAGCTGTGTGCATACCAGACAAGATCGGATTAGAAATGATGATATTCAGAACAAATTTGGAATAGCACATATTCAAGAGAATTTGATCTAACACCGCTTGAGATGGTTCAGACATCTCCAACGAAGACCGCACGATGCACCTGTGCGCATTAGAATTATAGGCCTTGCCGAAGTCCCAAAGTTAGGTAGTGGTCGACCTAAAATGACATGGAAGGAGATAATAAGAAGTGACTTCGGAAATTGGAATATATCTGAAGAGCTGGTTTCAGATTGGAGTGCATGAAAGTTAGCAATCCATGTACCATAACCTTAGGTTTATTTATTTATTTTATATACTTTTACGGAAGTTTTTAACCTTTAATTTTTATGGGAGCTTTTAATTTATTTTTTTGGGTTCCATCTCTAGCTAAACCCAACTTGTCTGTGGCTTAGTTGATGTTGTTTTATTCTCTCTTTCACAAGTTCTTCCTATAGCTACTTCACTTTTTTTCTTCCTATTGCAACTTCTAGTTGATAATTGGCAAGTCGAGACTTCCAGCCGAGGCTTCAATCTCGACTAATCGACTAGTCGAGCACCGTGATGACAGTGCTACAGTCACCATAGTTCATGTGAATAACGTATATAGTTCCCTAATGCTATGGTTTTCAAACTATGAAAATATGCAAAAGCGCGTGTTTCATTAACGAAGGTAAGAGAAGCTGCTTTATTATCATTTATAGGGTACATTGGATTACATGCAGATGCTTAGATAAAACATAACACTAGAGGCAGAAAATACAGCATTCTATATGAACCTCTAACAACTAATACAAGCTTCTCTAGAACCTATATTTTTAGGAATGTAGCGTACCATTCGGCTGAATTTTTTGGGATTCGTTCAAGGTCATTCTTGTGGTCGATGTAGTTGAGCCCAAAGAGTTCAGTGAATCCCTCATTCCACTCAAAGTTATCTGTCAGTGACCATGCAAAGCATCCTTTCACTTTAGCCCCCTCTCTGCATACAAGATCATATCACCATAAGTAATTCATTCCATTTTACTTTAAATTTTTTCTTCCATCTTACGAGATTGATGTAAATGGCAATAGAACATATTATTTTTATTTTCATATGTTTTATCTTACTCCATAGCTTCTCGAAGTTCGACAACATGAAGAGTAAAGTAATCAATTCTATCCTAATCCAAGATTGCTTATTCTTTTGTTAGCTTGGGATCATGATCAAGCTGAGTCGTTCCTGTAAATTGTAAAATACAAACGAGCAATCTCTTTTTAATTAGTGGATATTCGTTTTAATGACATAATTTAGGAAAAAAAATGACTTAAGGACAAACAATTTTTGCTATCTAAATGAAAGACAAATTTCATCTTTTAATCGGAAAAAGTCCAAATATTTTAATCTAAGAACGCATATCTATATTTCATAAATAATAAAAATTAATACAAAAGTATTTTTCTATGATTATATTATTAAAAATAAACGGAAAACAATTAGAATTTTTTTCGTGAATAGAAAAAAAGGAATATAAGAATATTCAGGACGGAATGCTAAATGCTTATAGCTTTGTTTTTTAAAGCTATAGATATTCGTTTAGCTTTCCGAGCTGATTATTTGTTTATAATAATACCAATCGACTGAAATAATTTTGAAATCACTTGTTTCATTTCGATTTTAAAGGCTATTTTTTTTTCAATCAGTTTAATAATGATGCGGATTAAAGTGAACTTCATGTTGATATATTACAGTTTGATCTTTAGAACTTGCTTGGGTTCACTCTCCCTCTGGTATGCATTGCGACACCAATGAAGCTTACTTCATTTTTATTGATGATAAAGTGGAAGAATGTAGTCCTCTATTCTAAGAACCTGATGGCGACAAACTGATCATAATAATGGATGGTGAAGTTGGAGAAAATAATGAGCTTATCTTGAACGATCCTTCATGGGATCATAACCGGCTATTAGTGCCTAACAAGGTGGAAGATTTGGCACAAGCTTTCGGAACTTCAAGCGTATTAATGACGATGATGGTGTTGAATCATAGTTTACTCTAGCTCAAGTTCTGTGTCATCAACAGGTTCCTACTGTTCATCTTTTTTTACCTATTTAAGTAGTTATCTTTGCTTTTATTATGTATCGACAGTGACTGGACACTTCAAACCAGAAATGTTACTCTGTGCATGTGTAGAGTACTAGTTCCTCTATTTTTATAAAAGGTGTTTGCGATCACCTTAAAAACTGGTCGGCCTTACCAAAAAAATACGATTTGATCTTTGACCTTAATCTAATTATTAAACTTAGTTGTTTTTTGATCTAATTTTTTTAAATGTGTCCATGCAACTAGATACCCCTTTTAATTATTTATTTTTCAGTGTATGATTGAAAATAATAATTGTTGACAACATGATGTGCTATGAATTGCATTATGATGTAATTTTGTAATGCTTCTGAATTTAGAGTATCAACCATTTTCTGTGATATTAGATTGCAGGATTGTTACATTTCATCTTTGCATAATTTAACAGCTCCCCCAATCCATCCGGGACCATATATATCCATGAACCATGCTACAAAGTATGATGGGAATCAAATCAAGTATTTAAGGCAGTCGGTGGATCAAAAATTTACATTTTAACACAAAAAAGTGATCATATAATAGAATTCATTGTACTTACCAAATTACCAATTGGTTCGTCTCCTATTGCCCCTGTGAATTAAATAATAGATGATTAGTTAGAGACACAGGAGGAATCAACTATGTGCAGAAGAGGTTCATTTCTCTTTGTTTATGTTTTCGTGCATTGATTGAATCACAGTGTATATCCATACAACTACTGAACCTACCTAATATCTCCACTCTAGAGTCAATGATGCTAATCATTGGTGTAGAATTTGGGTTGTCTTTTGCATATCGTGATGTATAATAATGAAGCCCTACAAAATCATACATCCTTTTACCATCTCCGACTCCTCTGTGAATTTTGGAAGTCTTTCGCCAACTAATTTTGTCATAATGTCTGGATATTCTCCATTCATTAGTGGATCCATATACCTAAGTTTACACAATAAACAAAATATTACTATGAATTTAATATTTTATCTTTCAAAATACGATTACAAACGTGTTTTGTTGCTTACTGACCATCCAAGCATAAATTCCATTGCTCTCAGTGCTCCTGCTTTATCTGCATCTGAATCTGAATATGACTTATACCACATGCTACTAGAGTGATTCCAATCTCTGCACCCTGTATAGACTAGGAAAAAAAATGCAACACATGATTATAACAAGCTTGAATATTTAAAGCATCAAAATTATATAAGCTGTTTTGAATTCTAATTCCCATGATTTCTTGGTCTCGTGAAGCATTTCATTTTTAGAAGTTAAAAAAAATGTGAGCAAAATTTATCTATCTTGTTTTACATTTTGAAGTATTAACTATTAAGCTCTAGATGCTTAACTACAAGAAAAATTACCTGGAAGTATTTTTTTATAAAGTTTAGCAGCTGCTTCATGTGCTAATATTGGATTGTGAGTAGTGACGTAGGGCTCAATGAGAGAATCACTGGCAGGACATCCAAGGAAAGCACTATGACGCCCGTGGGCATGATGTCCAAGTGAATAGCCTGTGCAACTAAATGTCCATAGCTCATTCAATGTAATCTAATTTTTGACTCTATCTCCAAATTATGGGAAGCATATTTTGCAGTAGTCCTTGAAATCTTGCCTAGCGATAAGAAATATAATTAATACTACACTTGCTACTTCTGTTATGTAATGACGGTCGGAACAAAGCCTCCTTTCCTTGCATGCATATGAGCTGGCACACAACACCCATATAACAAAAGGAATCCCTGATGTTACGTGCCTACCAGATCATATTTGTACACAATTCCTTCAATATATTCCGTGATGTGGGACTATTGTATCTAAACAATCATTCCTTCTTAACAACATGCGAGGCAATCCTAACAGTCTCCCCCTTGACTAGTGTAACGTCCCGTATATTTACGGTATAATAATTTATTTATTTAATTATTTAAATAGTAATTAGAGAATTAAAATGGTTTAATTAAATAATATTGAATATTTAATTAATATAAATAATAGAATAATATATTTAATTCTGAGATAGTCAGAATTAGTTGAATTCGCAATATTTTGTGAATTAGATTATTTATAATATATAATTCAGTACAGAGTTGAATTATATTAACGAATTTATTATTTAAACGAAGTTTAAACGTATAATTATATTATAATTATAATCGAGCTCGAAATGACGTGGTAGTTCGTAATTTGGAGATTCGAACTTTAAGCGAATATACAGAATCCGTTTTAAGTCAGATTTCTGTGAAACAAAAAACGTTTAGAGCTGGTGGAGTATATTTTTCTAATGGAAGAGAAAAATCGAGATTTCATCGTGTAGATTGTGAGTTACTGTGACGACAAGAAATTTCGCTCGATCTGAATCAGTCGTTAAACCGATCTAGACCGTTCGAAACCCCTGATCGTTTGAGAACAGGACAAATCAGAACACAAACAGAAGAACGTTTCATTGCTATTACAACAATTCCATCAGATACAAGAATATACAGAGTATAATTGAATAAATTACATTCGATAAATATCAGAGATTACAATAAATTACATAGCAGCGGAAAATAATATAAAACACAACTGAAAGTAATGCACGGATACAGAGCTTTCCGAGCATCGTTCCAGTTGTAAATCAGGATCCTGTGAATATAAATCTGCAAAACCAAAACTACTAGCTGCCCTTGTCGAAAATAAGGGCACCCAGAGTTTAGGTTAAAACAATAAACTCCAGGTCAGTCATGTGACTGGTGTGAGAACTAAAACAGTTATTTAAAACTTTACTTTAAAAGAGAGTGATTCGAGGGACCACGCCGTATAACACGGAACGGGTTTCCTCTCAAGAATACTAGTGCATAGAATAAACAGCGCAATGCTTTTTCAAAAAATGAAGCTATTATAAGACCCAGGTCCCATCACGCAATGCAACGCAAGCCGGAGGATAGGGTTTTCCCTTATAATAGCCAAACATGCTTGGTACGTTTAAAACAAATCATTTGATACAATAGTAAGTGTATAGTGTCAAAACAATTTCAATCATAAATATAAATCATAGACGGCATGGGTACCATATATCATGTCGCCATACTAGTTCTACAATTAAAACCGCAATACACGTATTGGAAATTGGATTTCCGTCATGAGTCGAGGCAAGGGGCAAGCTCCTCTCCGCTTCGAGACACTCTAGCAAATGCCTCAGGACTACACACTCTCGGCAACCCTGGATTCGGCTGGGTCGGTCCTCACTTACGTTAGAGGATTGACAATTCCTGAACACACGTTTCCCAGTCCTTACAGACCTAATATCGAGGCGCCTCATTCCAACAACCACAAAGGTGAAAAGTATATAAATGTCAGGGCTGGTAAGTCACTGACACCACCAAAGCTAGAAAAAAACGTCGTGCTCTCCCAGCGGTCCGTATCCCGTTTTTGACTCATACCGAGGTGTGAGGCTCGCGAATTCACGTTATACTCAAAGCTGCTACGTAGGCCGTGCTTTGATCATCAACCACAAGACTTTGCTTTTCAACAGAAGCCTTGATCTATGCAACTCAGCGTGCCACACAGGCAATTCATGCCATGCGATTGATATTGTAACGACCCAGATTTTTTAACAGTTTATTTTAAATATTTAGTATGGTTTTAAATATTGAATTCATAATATAAATGAATTTTATATTGGATTTATCAATTTAATTATCGATATATGATTTAATATCAAATATATTTAATTATCATAATAGTAACAATTGAATTACCAGTGTAACACTGAATCAAAACAGTTCAGTCGACTGATATAAATTCTATTTGAATTAGAACGACAATAATAATTTATTATCGATAAATTTAATTGTTTGAAATCGAATTATATTTTAAAATCAAGTTCAATTTAAACTGTCAATTTAAATTGTTATTTCCTCTATACAGTCGAATTAAATTTCAGAACTTGTTCCGTCGAGTCAGAGTTGCGAATGACGTTGGGGAAGTTGATCGTTACAATTAAATGGCAGTTCGGGGATTTCGAGTGAGAGACCGCGAGATATTTTAGTTATTTAATTAAATTAAATCAAATCAAATTAAAGAGAGTAGTCCTAGGATTTTTATCAGCCAACCTATCTCAATTAATAACGCAGACCTATTTTTGCATCGAGCAGGAAAATTTGTTTCCGTTCTTCATAGCAAAGCAAGACAACAATTTTAATGGCCTCGTACCAATTGTTCCCCAAATTCGCGCCTATATAAACCTTCGTTAATTTCCTTTCTAAACCACAAAAAACCAATTCGCTTTTTTTTTCCCTCTTCGCCTCTTTTCTTTAAATCGAAAATCTTTCTTCCGTTAAAAAAAAAAAGAAGAGGGATTAGCAATCAGAACCGCAATAGGAACATGCTCGAATTTGGCAGGATCAGCTCTGGGGATGTTCGAGTCCTGGGGAGCGACGACCTAGGGTTGACTGTCGATGGAAATAAATGGGTTTCGACGGAATTGTTTGATTGAAAGAAAGTATCGCGATTTGCAAATTACCATTTTCCTGAAGCTCGTGGTGACGCTCGTGTATGGATGTTCAAGGCCGTGGAATTTGGGGTTTCTAACTGTGTTATGGTGCGGTTCAGGGAAGAGGTCGATTTGGGTATGAGGTTAGAACGTGGTGTCGAACTACAGTAAAGTTCGATAGGGAATATGGGTCAGAAATCTATGGGATGGTGGATGCAGCGAGACCACCATTTGAAGGAGTTGAACAAGGTTGTAAATACTATTGTTTGGAGGTAGTACTGTGGCATTGCAGTACTGACTTTGGCTTGGGATATTGGTTCGATGGAGTTGCAAAGGGGTTTGGATCGTTTAAGTAGTGCAGCAGCAGGACAGTCAATGATGGATGTTAAAAAGGAATGTAGGTTGAGTGTGTGATGTTCGATGAAAGGTGATAATGGGCTGATGGTAGTTTGTGGGGATGATTGGAGTTGTTCGAGAATTTGTTCATCGATTAATCGAGTTGTATGCGGAAATAATAAGGTATACATTTTTATTTAATGCATAGAAAGTTATTTATTTTAGTAAGTTAATTTAAATTAATAAGATGGGTGATCGATAAATAAAAATTAAATCATCTTAGGTACAAAAACAATTTATTCGAGATGAATCGAGATGACCGGTAGCTAAGACGATATGGGAATTAAACTAGATATTCAGCAAATCGAAAATCACGGTGAGTAAATCTCACTCACCTTTAGAATTATTTTTATTTCGTTAAAAATAATTGTTTGTTGCTTGTGTGAATGCTTTCTGCTTGTTTTATATATTAGTTATTTAGGCTATATATATATATATATTGGGTTGGTTGATTGGTTGGATTCCCGCAGTCTCATTAGCGGATGCCCGCAGTTTCATAGCGGATGATTACCCTATACGCCCCACGCTATGATAGTGGATGACCTTCTATACCGCGATATTCTGCCACGAAGCAGAATGGGTATTATTTATGTGCTAACATCTGTGGATGCAGGAAAACAGGTTGGAGGAATCCAACTGGATTCCTCAAAAATATATTATCTGTTTGCTTGTTGTTTGTTTGATTTCATATATATTCATATATGATGTGTTAAAAATAAAATGATTGAAAATTTGGTGATTTGATTGTTTTAAATATCACTGGGCCAATTAAAAAGGGATATTGGAAATTTAAAAAGGGAAATTCTATTTTTAAATAGAATTTGAATTTTAAATGGAAATGAAAATACAAAACTTGTTTTGAAAAATAAAACAAGTAGTTTCTTTATAAATGACGTTTATAAATAGTTCTTTTATAACGAAGTTATAAATGAAGTGAAAAGAATTATCATTTGATAATTCAGAAATAGAAATACAAGTGTGAAATTGGAATTTGAAATGAAATTTCAAATAAGATGTGAAGTGAAATTTTTAAATATATAACTCAAATGAAATTTGAGTATAACATTTGAATTTTAAAAGGAGTTTAAATATTTGAATTTTTAAAGGAAGAGATTGAATGTTAGAAATTCAAATAGAGGTTCAAATAGAATTTGAATAGACGAAATTAGAATGGAAAAATAGAATTTGAATTCAAGAAATTGAAATAAAAATTTGAATTCAAAAGAATTCGAATAAAGAAATTCAAATAGAGATTTGAATGTAGAACTTCAAAATAGAATTTGAAATATAGAATTTCAAAGAAGAATTTAATAGAATTTGAAATATAGTATTTCAAAGAAGAAATTCAAATTTGGAATTTGAATAGAGATTTGAATTGGAATTCAAATATGAAATTTGAATAGAGATTTGAAATGGAAATTCGAGTATTGAATTTTGAACATGGAATTTTAATAAAGAAATTCAAGTAGAAATTTGAATATGAGATTTCAAAATAGAATTTGAAATAAACTTTGAAATAGGATTTTCAAAGTAGAATTGGAAATAGAATTTCAAATAGGATTTCAAAATAGGAAATCCAAACGGATTTGAAATGGAATTTGAATTCAAGGGAATTCAAATGGATTTGAGTGAAGAAATTCAAATGGTGTAAAAAATTAAGTTTGAATATTAGAATTCAAATGGAAATAGAAAATGAAATTTGAATATAAGAGATTCAAATTGAATTCAAATAGGTTTTGATCTATGGAATTTGAATATGAAATTCAAATGGGTTTTAACTATGGAATTTTGAACATAGAAATTCAAATGGAGTTTGAATATTTGAATTTCAAAAGGGAATTCAAAATGGAGTTTGAATATCTAAATTCAAGTATGAATTTCAAATATAGAAATTCAAAAAGGAGTTGAATTAAAATGGGAATTCGAATAAAGAATTTGAAATGGAATTCGAATAGCGGATTTGAAATGGAATTCGAATAAAGAATTTGAAATGAAATTCGAATAAAGGATTTCAAATGAGATTTGAATACAAAATTTAAAACTACGGAATTTGAAATATAAAAGATTCAAATGAAATTTGGAATATATATTAAAATGAAGTTGAATTCATTTTAAAGAAGTTTAAAAGTTTATATATATAAATATAATTAAAACGAACTCGCCGCAGCGCTGCAGTTCGTAAAATAGCGATTCGAACTTCAATTGAATTTATAGAACCCAATTGAAGTCGGAATTCTTCGAAACAAGAAACGTCAGGACCGGTTTGATAATAGTTTTCTAATGAGAGAGAAAAATATGAATTTCGTCGTATAGATTTTGAGTTATGTCAAAATCAAATTTTCAGAAAAGCAGCGCCAGAATCGTTTTAAAACCATAATGGTTCATTTAATGTTATAAAAGGAATTTAAGCGGAAAAATCCGAATTTTCTATTTAGAAAATCTCCGAGTTGAGTTGTAAAATATATGCGAATTCAAGTTGTGTAAATGAATATGATTTTTGAAACAGAAACCAGATTTTGATTTATTGAATGAAATTAACTAAATTGAATAGAAATTAGTTAATGAGATTTCGAATTAATATGGGACTTTGAATAAGCGAATTCGATTTGAAAATTTATATTCGAAATCAAACAGGAAACTAGAATTGAAATTTGAAATTCAATTTGGTTGTGAGCAAGTTAAACATTTTATTTGAACGTGTTATGTTCAAACAAAGAAGTGAAATAGGCAAAATAGCTAATTAAAGAATAAATGAGCGAAACTGAATTCAAACGATTGGATTGAGTTAAACTGAATGGAAAACAGGTGAACAGGTGTTAAACAGATATGGGATAGAGTATATGAAGATTTTTATTTATGTGCCCGACAAAAAGGTACATGTTTAAATTCATATATGAGATTTATGCGCCGTATCGGCAAGCCGCTTGGCTTTTCCTTTTTCTTTTTGATTGAGGAAGATACCGGGATGCTATTTGAAATTTCCCGATGCTCCCGATACAGGGGAGGTTATGGCGAATTTTTCCGGGAATTTAAGGAGTTAGAATATTTTTAAGAAATTTGACAATTAGAAATCTATATATAGATATATATAGAAGTCGATAAGGAAACAAAATCAAAAATGGCATAAGAGGCCAAGATGATTATTGAAAATATTTGGTTAACAAATATTGATAAGGAAATAGAGAAGAGATTTAATTAATGGAATATTAATTAAAGAGCCCAGTGATTTGTTTGATATGTTTGGATGAACACTTGTTTTTATTCGATAGTTAAATCACAGACTATCGAAGTTTTTGACCATCGTTGTCAATATGGAGAGACCGGTTGGATTATTATCCGAAGAACCACTCCGTATCGGCATAAGCGTTGCGAACCAAGTATGCTGAATATATTGAAGACGGAGTAAAGTGCAAGGGCTTTTCTATTTATAGAAATAGTGCCTTCGGTTTCGTTCAATCCCAGAACGAACGTAAATGGACGAATGTCTGACAGAGTATTTCCAATGATCAAATGTGTTGGTCTGTATGAATATATATGGTTGCAACGGATTTATCCCTTAGCATAATATCCAGAATATTTGTGCAAACTCAACTAGTGATTAACGGATCTGACAATGTGGCATTCAAAGTAATTGTGTTATCAAGGAATGGTAAGTAATCGTAGCCTCAGGCCTCAACAACCGGGAAATGACAAAAATCGGGCAGGCAGCATGGCTATGTGGGTCGCACCCATTAGGGTGTATAATCACCTATCTAGAGAAATTCCTTTTGTTTCTAAATCTATCGATTCTGCCCATTCGGGAACGGTGGTTTGAGTCCAACCGTTGTTGATATACATTCGATACACTCAAGCGAAATGAGTGGTCGGTCATGTGTGGGCCGGGTTGCAAGATGTTCTTGTTGAACCCAGTGTATTTGCCTCTAGAGATACACGTGCGGAAGGTGGTTCCATACCTTGTCATGTTGGAAATCCAATCTCCAATAAGCGCCATGCGGTTTTTGATTTTATAATATATATGTGGAGCGTGAGATGCAAGCGTTCTGCTATTTGGTTATTTATTTGAGGTAGACATTATTATAATATCATTGGATTTGATATCAAAGTGTTTTGGGTTATAGTAAGGTAAAAACCATCCATGTTTATGTGTGGGCTGGTCTTACTATTATCTTTTCTTTTTGAAAGGATTTTTAAAAGTTAAACAAGTGGTTGGAGTTTACTCACACCAGTCCCATGACTGACCCAGAGTTTATTTTGTTTTCCCTAAACTCTTGGGTGTCCAAATTTGTACGGGCAGTCAAGTGTTGCAGGCTTTTACAGATACACTTGGAGGAGCTTGAAGCAGAAGGCTTCAACGTTAGTTATTTAGAGTTACTTCCGCTGGATCAAATGTTATGTGTACTCTGATGATGGTATGTATATATGTACAAAACAGATTTGTATTTCAAAGCTTATGTTATATAATATATTTTCTTCGTTCCGCTGTGAGTTGTGATCTTCGTTTTTTCTTCTATTCTAATATTTCTTTCTTCCTATTTCTCATCCTCTAACTTCTTTCTAATAATGAGTCGTATTTCTGTGTTATTTGGGTTGGACTTATAGTGTATTTAGTCAACTCAGATAGCACGGATTTGCGGGCCTTTACAGTTGGTATCAGAGCGAGGTTGAGCGAATACCTAGGCTTTGGTGGGATGTGCTCATTAGAGATAGGGTCAGTAGTACCCTAGAATGAGTTGAGTCTATATATACGAGAGAGCGTAATTGTTATTTGATATAAAAGTTGTTTTATATTGTGTTGGCTAGTCTGTTGAGTGGTTTATGAATTCTGGTCGAATCGTGGGACGCCACGAAGTCGATTCGTGGGACGCCACGAAGTCGATAGGGATTTCTAAACACTTGAACAGAGAAATTCGACACAGTATTGTTTTAACTGGGTAAATGAAATAATTTTACCCAAAATTCTATTTTGATATAGAAGGAATAATTTTCTGAAATTATTATAATATATGGATGGGTTGATTGTTAGGATTGTAATCAAACGAGATTATAAAAATTGAAAGGGTTATTTATAACCAAATAGAATTTGTATAGAAAATTAAATATACAAATAAGATGAATTAGAACTAAATTCAAACCAGAATTTAGAATTTAAAATCCTGGGAAGTTGAAAATATTTTTCAAAGTATATTAAAATAATATAGATTTGTTTTAAAAGGATTTTAAATGGATTTTGAAATTGTTAAGCACTGAACTCACTTCAGTGGCTGGGAAATTATTCTGATGATGATTGCAACATCATCAGTGTTCATTTCCGAGTTTCTAAGTGATGAATTGCTACCTTAGAAAAAATTTTAAATGGAAATTTGTTTGGAAGAAAACAAATAGTTTGGAAATATTCAAATGTTTTGAATTTGAATTAGTTATAAATATATGTGATTTCAAAAAGGATTTGAAATAAAAACCCTGGGATTTGGATTCTGGAATTTAAAATTTAACTTAAGCAAGTTAAATGGTTCGAGGTGAATAAATTGACTAGAATCAATTTGAATTGGTTTAGTGGAATATAGATTGGATATAAATGGATTGATCGTAGATCATTCGAATTAAGTGAAGGAAGGCCAAAAGTTTTGGTGGAATTAAATTTGTTGGAATATGAGGAGTTGAGTTTCAACATAAGTGGATTGTTGAAAAATAATGAATTTGTACCATTTTCCTACCTTAGCAATTTCGAGGACGAAATTATTTTAAGGGGGGAAGAATGTAACGACCCAGATTTTTTAACAGTTTATTTTAAATATTTAGTATGGTTTTAAATATTGAATTCATAATATAAATGAATTTTATATTGGATTTATCAATTTAATTATCGATATATGATTTAATATCAAATATATTTAATTATCATAATAGTAACAATTGAATTACCAGTGTAACACTGAATCAAAACAGTTCAGTCGACTGATATAAATTCTATTTGAATTAGAACGACAATAATAATTTATTATCGATAAATTTAATTGTTTGAAATCGAATTATATTTTAAAATCAAGTTCAATTTAAACTGTCAATTTAAATTGTTATTTCCTCTATACAGTCGAATTAAATTTCAGAACTTGTTCCGTCGAGTCAGAGTTGCGAATGACGTTGGGGAAGTTGATCGTTACAATTAAATGGCAGTTCGGGGATTTCGAGTGAGAGACCGCGAGATATTTTAGTTATTTAATTAAATTAAATCAAATCAAATTAAAGAGAGTCGTCCTAGGATTTTTATCAGCCAACCTATCTCAATTAATAACGCAGACCTATTTTTGCATCGAGCAGGAAAATTTGTTTCCGTTCTTCATAGCAAAGCAAGACAACAATTTTAATGGCCTCGTACCAATTGTTCCCCAAATTCGCGCCTATATAAACCTTCGTTAATTTCCTTTCTAAACCACAAAAAACCAATTCGCTTTTTTTTTCCCTCTTCGCCTCTTTTCTTTAAATCGAAAATCTTTCTTCCGTTAAAAAAAAAAAAAAAAAAAGAAGGGGGATTAGCAATCAGAACCGCAATAGGAACATGCTCGAATTTGGCAGGATCAGCTCTGGGGATGTTCGAGTCCTGGGGAGCGACGACCTAGGGTTGACTGTCGATGGAAATAAATGGGTTTCAACGGAATTGTTTGATTGAAAGAAAGTATCGCGATTTGCAAATTACCATTTTCCTGAAGCTCGTGGTGACGCTCGTGTATGGATGTTCAAGGCCGTGGAATTTGGGGTTTCTAACTGTGTTATGGTGCGGTTCAGGGAAGAGGTCGATTTGGGTATGAGGTTAGAACGTGGTGTCGAACTACAGTAAAGTTCGATAGGGAATATGGGTCAGAAATCTATGGGATGGTGGATGCAGCGAGACCACCATTTGAAGGAGTTGAACAAGGTTGTAAATACTATTGTTTGGAGGTAGTACTGTGGCATTGCAGTACTGACTTTGGCTTGGGATATTGGTTCGATGGAGTTGCAAAGGGGTTTGGATCGTTTAAGTAGTGCAGCAGCAGGACAGTCAATGATGGATGTTAAAAAGGAATGTAGGTTGAGTGTGTGATGTTCGATGAAAGGTGATAATGGGCTGATGGTAGTTTGTGGGGATGATTGGAGTTGTTCGAGAATTTGTTCATCGATTAATCGAGTTGTATGCGGAAATAATAAGGTATACATTTTTATTTAATGCATAGAAAGTTATTTATTTTAGTAAGTTAATTTAAATTAATAAGATGGGTGATCGATAAATAAAAATTAAATCATCTTAGGTACAAAAACAATTTATTCGAGATGAATCGAGATGACCGGTAGCTAAGACGATATGGGAATTAAACTAGATATTCAGCAAATCGAAAATCACGGTGAGTAAATCTCACTCACCTTTAGAATTATTTTTATTTCGTTAAAAATAATTGTTTGTTGCTTGTGTGAATGCTTTCTGCTTGTTTTATATATTAGTTATTTAGGCTATATATATATATATTGGGTTGGTTGATTGGTTGGATTCCCGCAGTCTCATTAGCGGATGCCCGCAGTTTCATAGCGGATGATTACCCTATACGCCCCACGCTATGATAGTGGATGACCTTCTATACCGCGATATTCTGCCACGAAGCAGAATGGGTATTATTTATGTGCTAACATCTGTGGATGCAGGAAAACAGGTTGGAGGAATCCAACTGGATTCCTCAAAAATATATTATCTGTTTGCTTGTTGTTTGTTTGATTTCATATATATTCATATATGATGTGTTAAAAATAAAATGATTGAAAATTTGGTGATTTGATTGTTTTAAATATCACTGGGCCAATTAAAAAGGGATATTGGAAATTTAAAAAGGGAAATTCTATTTTTAAATAGAATTTGAATTTTAAATGGAAATGAAAATACAAAACTTGTTTTGAAAAATAAAACAAGTAGTTTCTTTATAAATGACGTTTATAAATAGTTCTTTTATAACGAAGTTATAAATGAAGTGAAAAGAATTATCATTTGATAATTCAGAAATAGAAATACAAGTGTGAAATTGGAATTTGAAATGAAATTTCAAATAAGATGTGAAGTGAAATTTTTAAATATATAACTCAAATGAAATTTGAGTATAACATTTGAATTTTAAAAGGAGTTTAAATATTTGAATTTTTAAAGGAAGAGATTGAATGTTAGAAATTCAAATAGAGGTTCAAATAGAATTTGAATAGACGAAATTAGAATGGAAAAATAGAATTTGAATTCAAGAAATTGAAATAAAAATTTGAATTCAAAAGAATTCGAATAAAGAAATTCAAATAGAGATTTGAATGTAGAACTTCAAAATAGAATTTGAAATATAGAATTTCAAAGAAGAATTTAATAGAATTTGAAATATAGTATTTCAAAGAAGAAATTCAAATTTGGAATTTGAATAGAGATTTGAATTGGAATTCAAATATGAAATTTGAATAGAGATTTGAAATGGAAATTCGAGTATTGAATTTTGAACATGGAGTTTTAATAAAGAAATTCAAGTAGAAATTTGAATATGAGATTTCAAAATAGAATTTGAAATAAACTTTGAAATAGGATTTTCAAAGTAGAATTGGAAATAGAATTTCAAATAGGATTTCAAAATAGGAAATCCAAACGGATTTGAAATGGAATTTGAATTCAAGGGAATTCAAATGGATTTGAGTGAAGAAATTCAAATGGTGTAAAAAATTAAGTTTGAATATTAGAATTCAAATGGAAATAGAAAATGAAATTTGAATATAAGAGATTCAAATTGAATTCAAATAGGTTTTGATCTATGGAATTTGAATATGAAATTCAAATGGGTTTTAACTATGGAATTTTGAACATAGAAATTCAAATGGAGTTTGAATATTTGAATTTCAAAAGGGAATTCAAAATGGAGTTTGAATATCTAAATTCAAGTATGAATTTCAAATATAGAAATTCAAAAAGGAGTTGAATTAAAATGGGAATTCGAATAAAGAATTTGAAATGGAATTCGAATAGCGGATTTGAAATGGAATTCGAATAAAGAATTTGAAATGAAATTCGAATAAATGATTTCAAATGAGATTTGAATACAGAATTTAAAACTACGGAATTTGAAATATAAAAGATTCAAATGAAATTTGGAATATATATTAAAATGAAGTTGAATTCATTTTAAAGAAGTTTAAAAGTTTATATATATAAATATAATTAAAACGAACTCGCCGCAGCGCTGCAGTTCGTAAAATAGCGATTCGAACTTCAATTGAATTTATAGAACCCAATTGAAGTCGGAATTCTTCGAAACAAGAAACGTCAGGACCGGTTTGATAATAGTTTTCTAATGAGAGAGAAAAATATGAATTTCGTCGTATAGATTTTGAGTTATGTCAAAATCAAATTTTCAGAAAAGCAGCGCCAGAATCGTTTTAAAACCATAATGGTTCATTTAATGTTATAAAAGGAATTTAAGCGGAAAAATCCGAATTTTCTATTTAGAAAATCTCCGAGTTGAGTTGTAAAATATATGCGAATTCAAGTTGTGTAAATGAATATGATTTTTGAAACAGAAACCAGATTTTGATTTATTGAATGAAATTAACTAAATTGAATAGAAATTAGTTAATGAGATTTCGAATTAATATGGGACTTTGAATAAGCGAATTCGATTTGAAAATTTATATTCGAAATCAAACAGGAAACTAGAATTGAAATTTGAAATTCAATTTGGTTGTGAGCAAGTTAAACATTTTATTTGAACGTGTTATGTTCAAACAAAGAAGTGAAATAGGCAAAATAGCTAATTAAAGAATAAATGAGCGAAACTGAATTCAAACGATTGGATTGAGTTAAACTGAATGGAAAACAGGTGAACAGGTGTTAAACAGATATGGGATAGAGTATATGAAGATTTTTATTTATGTGCCCGACAAAAAGGTACATGTTTAAATTCATATATGAGATTTATGCGCCGTATCGGCAAGCCGCTTGGCTTTTCCTTTTTCTTTTTGATTGAGGAAGATACCGGGATGCTATTTGAAATTTCCCGATGCTCCCGATACAGGGGAGGTTATGGCGAATTTTTCCGGGAATTTAAGGAGTTAGAATATTTTTAAGAAATTTGACAATTAGAAATCTATATATAGATATATATAGAAGTCGATAAGGAAACAAAATCAAAAATGGCATAAGAGGCCAAGATGATTATTGAAAATATTTGGTTAACAAATATTGATAAGGAAATAGAGAAGAGATTTAATTAATGGAATATTAATTAAAGAGCCCAGTGATTTGTTTGATATGTTTGGATGAACACTTGTTTTTATTCGATAGTTAAATCACAGACTATCGAAGTTTTTGACCATCGTTGTCAATATGGAGAGACCGGTTGGATTATTATCCGAAGAACCACTCCGTATCGGCATAAGCGTTGCGAACCAAGTATGCTGAATATATTGAAGACGGAGTAAAGTGCAAGGGCTTTTCTATTTATAGAAATAGTGCCTTCGGTTTCGTTCAATCCCAGAACGAACGTAAATGGACGAATGTCTGACAGAGTATTTCCAATGATCAAATGTGTTGGTCTGTATGAATATATATGGTTGCAACGGATTTATCCCTTAGCATAATATCCAGAATATTTGTGCAAACTCAACTAGTGATTAACGGATCTGACAATGTGGCATTCAAAGTAATTGTGTTATCAAGGAATGGTAAGTAATCGTAGCCTCAGGCCTCAACAACCGGGAAATGACAAAAATCGGGCAGGCAGCATGGCTATGTGGGTCGCACCCATTAGGGTGTATAATCACCTATCTAGAGAAATTCCTTTTGTTTCTAAATCTATCGATTCTGCCCATTCGGGAACGGTGGTTTGAGTCCAACCGTTGGTGATATACATTCGATACACTCAAGCGAAATGAGTGGTCGGTCATGTGTGGGCCGGGTTGCAAGATGTTCTTGTTGAACCCAGTGTATTTGCCTCTAGAGATACACGTGCGGAAGGTGGTTCCATACCTTGTCATGTTGGAAATCCAATCTCCAATAAGCGCCATGCGGTTTTTGATTTTATAATATATATGTGGAGCGTGAGATGCAAGCGTTCTGCTATTTGGTTATTTATTTGAGGTAGACATTATTATAATATCATTGGATTTGATATCAAAGTGTTTTGGGTTATAGTAAGGTAAAAACCATCCATGTTTATGTGTGGGCTGGTCTTACTATTATCTTTTCTTTTTGAAAGGATTTTTAAAAGTTAAACAAGTGGTTGGAGTTTACTCACACCAGTCCCATGACTGACCCAGAGTTTATTTTGTTTTCCCTAAACTCTTGGGTGTCCAAATTTGTACGGGCAGTCAAGTGTTGCAGGCTTTTACAGATACACTTGGAGGAGCTTGAAGCAGAAGGCTTCAACGTTAGTTATTTAGAGTTACTTCCGCTGGATCAAATGTTATGTGTACTCTGATGATGGTATGTATATATGTACAAAACAGATTTGTATTTCAAAGCTTATGTTATATAATATATTTTCTTCGTTCCGCTGTGAGTTGTGATCTTCGTTTTTTCTTCTATTCTAATATTTCTTTCTTCCTATTTCTCATCCTCTAACTTCTTTCTAATAATGAGTCGTATTTCTGTGTTATTTGGGTTGGACTTATAGTGTATTTAGTCAACTCAGATAGCACGGATTTGCGGGCCTTTACAGATATCTATCGATATATAACCTCTAAGCTCGTACGTCTCGGAGAAGGGCGTTAAGCAAGAGAATAAATTCTCCGCCGCCAAACAGATATATATATTTAACAGAAATCAATCAACACAGAATAAAATCCAATGTCAGACACACAATCCATTTACAAGTTCGTTCTGGGTCTGAACGAAACCGGAGGCACTTTCCTCGCATATCCATCCATCTCCAAGTACGTCTGGACGACCACCAACTGATTCCCTCATCTTGGGTGTACAGCCCAATCAAGATCATCAGTAATCACCCAAACAATGTGAAGACTTCCGGTCTTCATCTTCGACTTATCGACGAATCGGTTATTCAGAATGGGTGTAAACCCGGCCTTTCCGAACAACCCGCGTATATTAAAACGAATGTTACACAAACACAACATACGCCTCATTCCAATTCCACATTCCTAGGGAAAGGTTCCCATTAATTTTATCCAAGATAAATTCTTTAAAATTTATCCTTTAATCTTCCTTTGGATGTCGTTTCAAACCAAATTATGGTTTTCTAAGCTAGTCGAGATTAGCGAACCACACCGAAGTAATTATTTATTTTATTTCCCAATCCCAACCTATTTATCCCATGAAGCAAATCTGGTAATACTCCATATCTAATACTATGGTGTTATCGGTAAAATTAATTATCATTTCACGTTCAAATCTAATTAAAGATTTAACTATCGCTTTGGAGCAAAACTGGTGATACTCCATTCTCGCTCACTTTCTATATTTGATAATTTAAATTATCAATTAACATTTCAATCTAATTGCAGATTCGTTAAAACTCCTTTTACTGGGTTAAAGAACTAATGTCATTTAAAACACAGTTCACGATAAACCCAAATCACATTCTATTTATTAGCGGGTTAAAGAACAAGTGTTATTTAAAACACCCTTCACGATAAACCCACTAATCAATTCTTTTTATTAGCGGGTTAAAGAACAAGTGTTATTTAAAACACCCTTCACGATAAACCCACTAGTCAATTCTTTTTAAATCCCATTTCAAATCCAATTTATTTATTTAAAAATAAATGGGGTTTAATTTCAGTTCAAAACTAGTTCATTTCGATAAAAATCTATTTTTATCTTTTCAAATATGGAGTTTTTCATCCCAATTTTTCCCAAATCATTTCTTATGATTTTACCCAAATTATGAATATTTTTAATAATTTTATCAAGGCCCGTACAGTCGATTTCCAACAACGGCCATCGAACTGCACCTATAACGACCTTTTTCGAATTTGATTTGGACGTATCTCCAAATCCAACTGTTAGATTTCAAATTTCAAATATTCGTTAGAAAGCTCTTTTAGATATGAACCCAACGGTTCCGGTTTTAGGAGAATCCGACGGTCGGATCTCCCGTAATGTTCGTTTGAAATAAATGGTCAAAATTTACGAACTGCCGCGGCGCGGCGCGTTCTATTCAGGCCATTATATTATATATTTAATATATATAATATATATTTCATCGATTTCTATTTAAAACGAATTATATAAATAGTTTTAAATTCGTTTCAAAAACAATTTCAACTTCCATTTCAATTCAAATCAAAATTGAATTTTTCCTTATAAATTCGTTTTAAAATTCATTTCTATTCAATTCAAATTTCAATTCAATTTGAATTCATTTCAATTCGTTTTCAATTTAATTCGAATTCGTTTTCAATTCAATTCGAATTCGTTTTCTATTCAAATCAAATTCATTTTCTATTCAAATCAAATTCATTTTCTATTCAAATCAAATTCAATTCGTTTTCTATTCAAATCAAATTCAATTCGTTTTCTATTCAAATTCAATTCGTTTTCTATTCAAATCAAGTTCATTTTCTATTCAAATCAAATTCATTTTCTATTCAAATCAAATTCAATTCGTTTTCTATTCAAATCAAATTCAATTCGTTTTCTATTCAAATCAAATTCAATTCGTTTTCTATTTAAATCAAATTCAATTTGTTTTCTATTCAAACCAAATTCAATTCGTTTTCTATTCAAATCAAATTCAATTCGTTTTCTATTCAAATCAAATTCAATTTCTATTCTATTCAAATTCAATTTGTTTTCTATTCAAATCAAATTCATTTTCTATTCAAATCAAATTCAATTCGAATATAATCGATATAAATATCGTTCGCATCAAAATAGCGCATCTCTAATCAATACGGCTTTATATATTTCAATAAATTCGTTATTCTATTCAACAAATGAATATTTTTTTCTATTCAATACGTGAATCCATATTTTTGTCAACACATGACTAATCTCAACGAATGAGTACTGTCCACGTGTGACTATTTTTGTTATTTAATATATTTTATAAAAATTATGGTATCTATCGTTTGATTTAAAATTAGACTCCAACCGTAAACTAGTAAGAGAACGATTCCCTGAATATTAACCCCGAAGGCCGAAACCAACATCAGATCAATATCCAGGAGACCACCCATCTCATCTATTTTCCAGTTGATTTCTAATTCTATATATGATAAAGATGTAAATTTTATTGTTAAAATATTTCGTTCAACACATGACTAATCTCAACGGATAAGTACGGTCAACACATGAACCTTTATTTTATAATATTCTTTATCTTCTAAATTGGAATGAGGCCCAATCAATTACCATATAAAGTTAATTATATGGATTCCATTCAACACATGTATATAATAGCGATGATAAATAATCAACCATCATCCAAAGTGCACTACACTGTATAAACATCAAATATAGATATCTAACGCTTATAACAGCCTGTCAATCAATCGATCGACATATTTAATCAATCAGGATGAGTGAACTTCAAATTTCATCCCAACACCCGTGTGGGGTTTCAAATCAACAAACACAGATTTTATTTGTGCAGTTGGGCGATGTGTAAAATTTATCGTCCCAATCAATGTCCTTCAAATAGGTGTACATAAACAAACCGTCCGGTTTGTAAATGAATATTTTATTTTATTCACTTCCACGTTAAAAATTATATTTTTAACGATAAAATATTTTATTTTAACACATGAATTTCTATTTAGTTCATTTACAAAATAAAAATGATATTTTTATTTTTCTAACTTATTTTAGAAAATTTCGGCGGCATAACGACATGATACTAGAAACGGGACGAGGCCTAGCCTTATCCCCGGTCTAGTGAAGGCCCACGCCATTCACACATCTATCAAATCAATTTCATTGCACGAAACAATTCAATTCAACTCTAATAATCTAACCAACTACACAACCAAACAATTAAACAAACAAGCCATCCATGGTCTGTGGATGACGGGTGTCGGGTGCTACTAAATACCGTCTGCATCCTAGTATATATATAACTAGAAAAAGAAATTGAAGAGTGAGAAGTTCTCACTAATAGCTATCCAACTTCACGACACTTCATTGATAGAAATCTTCATCGTCCTCGCCTTTTTGTCACCTTCGTTGCCCGTATTCTCTGTTATGTAACGATGGTCGGAACAAAGCCCCCTTTCCTTGCACGCGTATGAGCTGGCACACAACTCCCATATAACAAAAGGAATCCCTGTTGTTACGTGCCTACCAGCTCATATTTGTATACAATTCCTTCAGTTTATTCCATGATGTGGGACTATTAATTCCAAACCATCATCCCTCCTTAATAACATGCGAGGCAATCCTAACAGTCTCCCCCTTGACTCGCATCCTACGAGTATCTTTTGAGAGCACTGCCTTGCCTGCATGGCCCAGTCCGTAACCTTCGGCTCTGATACCACTGTTATGTAACGATGGTCGGAACAAAGCCCCCTTTCCTTACACGCGTATGAGCTGGCACACAACTCCCATATAACAAAAGGAATCCCTGTTGTTACGTGCCTACCAGCTCATATTTGTATACAATTCCTTCAGTTTATTCCATGATGTGGGACTATTAATTCCAAACCACCATCCCTCCTTAATAACATGCGAGGCAATCCTAACATTCTCTACATATGTAAAAATCGAATTTTTACTTCGCTATTCAATATATAAAAATCGAATTTTTACTTTGCTATTCAATATATAAAAATCGAATTTTTACTTCGCTATTCAATATATAAAAATCGAATTTTTACTTTGCTATTCAATATATAAAAATCGAATTTTTACTTCGCTATTCAATATATAAAAATCGAATTTTTACTTCGCTATTCAATATATAAAAATCGAATTTTTACTTCGTTGCTATATAGATAAAAATTCTATTTTTACTTTGTTATTCTCTATATAAAGGTCTCGCCTTTTCAACTATAAAGATTTCTCCTTTTCAAAAATATAGATTTCGTCTTTACTCCTTCTATAATATAAAAATCATATTTTTAATATCTATACTATATAAAGATCATATTTTTAATCCATTACATATGTAAAAATCACGCCTTTCTCCATTTAAAAATATTGTCTTTCTTCCTTTTAAAAATCTAATCTTTTTTATTTTAAAAATCTAATCTTTTCTATTTTAAAAATATAATCTTTTCTATTTTAAAAATCTAATCTTTTCTATTTTAAATATCTAATCTTTTCTATTTTAAAAATCTAATCTTTTCTATTTTAAAAATCTAATCTTTTCTATTTTTACAACGCTACTATATTAATAAAAAAATTCTATTTTTCTATCGCTTCTTCTATAGAAAGTTCATATTTTTCTTTGTTAAAAATGAAATCTTTCCAATGTTAAAAATGAAATCTTACTTTCCTTTAAATAAAAATCAAACTTTTCTTTATATAGAAATCAAACTTTTCATATACAAAAGTGTAAACTTTTCTAATTTCAAAAATCAACTCTTTTTACAAGTTAAAAAATCTCACCTTTTTCATTATAAAATTTTTAAACTGGCCCAGATTTTCGGGTTGTTACAATCTCCCCCACTTAAAACTTTTCGTCCCCGAAAAGGAACAAAGTCGAAAGTGGTTTGATTAATTAGCTCTACGTTTGATCTGGCTTCCATTCTCCAACTTTTCAGTTTCTGAGAATTTTCAAATTTTCAAAAATTTGGCTAACACCCTAAATTTTCGAAAAATTTCGCCATAACCTCCCCTGCACCGGGAGCCACTGGAAAATCCCGAAATTGCCATATAGGCCTTCTGATCTCAAAAAGAAAAAGAAAAAGCCAAGCGGCTAGCCAATAGGCTCATAAAATCACCATCACCCAAACAAAACAGTAAATTATAGTAAACATGTACCTATTTGTCGGTCAAACAAATTTTATTCTCTGCTCTAGCCTCCTTGCTATGACCTGTTCAATGTAAGTATATGTATATGCAAGCAAATGCTACCAATTTTCGATACAATTCAATATTAGGTTCAATTTGGCATAATGATTCAAAATTATCAAACAAATAAACAAACAACACAAACATCAATCAATTAGTGGATTAACGTTTCAAATTCATAATTTTGATATATATACAAAAAATCATGTTTTTGATGCCAATTCACAACAAAAAATCTATCTATATAAGTTTTGGTTCTCACACCAGTCTAATGGAAATATATAGATATCACACCTTCGAAACACGAAAATAAATGCTGATGATGTTTCGAACCACCATCAGAACATCTCCGGGCTACTAGAGTGCGGTTCTATATCTATCCGGTATATTAAAACTTCGAATATACGTTCATGACGCGTATATGCAAAATCTTTATATATCGGATTGTCCAAATTCAAAGTAAATAAATTATTCAAATACGTGTAAAACGATTTAAATTCTCAAACAAAATTGTTTTCATTTGAAAAATATACTCTTAACACTCGTTCTAGGATACTACTGATCCCATCTCTAACGAGTCATTCTAATTGGATATTACTAATCCAATATCTGATGAATTCTTTCGTATGGTTCTAATGTGCCTTGTTCTCGAGCTCTGTAAACCAAAGCTCTGATACCAAATGTGACGACAAGGAATTTCGCTCGATCTGAATCAGTCGTTAAACCGATCTAGACCGTTCGAAACCCCTGATCGTTTGAGAACATGACAAATCAGAACACAAACAGAAGAACATTTCATTGCTATTACAACAATTCCATCAGATACAAGAATATACAGAGTATAATTGAATAAATTACATTCGATAAATATCAGAGATTACAATAAATTACATAGCAGTGGAAAATAATATAAAACACAACTGAAAGTAATGCACGGATACAGAGCTCTCCGAGCATCGTTCCAGCTGTAAATCAGGATCCTGTGGATATAAATCTGCAAAACCAAAACTACTAGCTGCCCGTGTCGAAAATAAGGGCACCCAGAGTTTAGGTTAAAACAATAAACTCCAGGTCAGTCATGTGACTGGTGTGAGAACTAAAACAGTTATTTAAAACTTTACTTTAAAAGAGAGTGATTCGAGGGACCACGCCGTATAACACGGAACGGGTTTCCTCCCAAGAATACTAGTGCATAGAATAAACAGCGCAATGCTTTTTCAAAAAATGAAGCTATTATAAGACCCAGGTCCCATCACACAATGCAACGCAAGCCGGAGGATAGGGTTTTCCTTTATAATAGCCAAACATGCTTGGTACGTTTAAAACAAATCATTTGATACTATAGTAAGTGTATAGTGTCAAAACAATTTCAATCATAAATATAAATCATAGACGGCATGGGTACCATATATCATGTCGCCATACTAGTTCTACAATTAAAACCGCAATACACGTATTGGAAATTAGATTTCCGTCATGAGTCGAGGCAAGGGGCAAGCTCCTCTCCGCTTCGAGACACTCTAGCAAATGCCTCAGGACTACACACTCTCGGCAACCCTGGATTCGACTGGGCCGGTCCTCACTTACGTTAGAGGATTGGCAATTCCTGAACAAACGTTTCCCGGTCCTTACAGACCTAATATCGAGGCGCCTCATTCCAACAACCACAAAGGTGAAAAGTATATAAATGTCAGGGCTGGTAAGTCACTGACACCACCAAAGCTAGAAAGAAACGTCGTGCTCTCCCAACGGTCCGTATCCCGTTTTTGACTCATACCGAGGTGCGAGGCTCGCGAATTCACGTTATACTCAAAGCTGCCACGTAGGCCGTGCTTTGATCATCAACCACAAGATTTTGCTTTTCAACAGAAGCCTTGATCTATGCAACTCAGCGTGCCACACAGGAAATTCATGCCATGCGATTGATATCTATCGATATATAACCTCTAAGCTCGTACGTCTCAGAGAAGGGCGTTAAGCAAGAGAATAAATTCTCCGCCGCCAAACAGATATATATTTAACAGAAATCAATCAACACAGAATAAAATCCAATGTCAGACACACAATCCATTTACAAGTTCGTTCTGGGTCCGAACGAAACCGGAGGCACTTTCCTCGCATATCCATCCATCTCCAAGTACGTCTGGACGACCACCAACTGATTCCCTCATCTTGGGTGTACAGCCCAATCAAGATCATCAGTAATCACCCAAACGATGTGAAGACTTCCGGTCTTCAACCACCGTCTTCATCTTTGACTTATCGTCGAATCGGTTATTCAGAATGGGTGTAAACCCGGCCTTTCCGAACAACCCGCGTATATTAAAACGAATGTTACACAAACACAACATACGCCTCATTCCAATTCCACATTCCTAGGGAAAGGTTCCCATTAATTTTATCCGAGATAAATTCTTTAAAATTTATCCTTTAATCTTCCTTTGGATGTCGTTTCAAACCAAATTATGGTTTTCTAAGCTAGTCGGGATTAGCGAACCACACCGAAGTAATTATTTATTTTATTTCCCAATCCCAACCTATTCATCCCATGAAGCAAAACTGGTAATACTCCATATCTAATACTATGGTGTTATCGGTAAAATTAATTACCATTTCACGTTCAAATCTAATTAAAGATTTAACTATCGCTTTGGAGCAAAACTGGTGATACTCCATTCTCGCTCACTTTCTATATTTGATAATTTAAATTATCAATTCACATTTCAATCTAATTGCAGATTCGTTAAAACTCCTTTTACTGGGTTAAAGAACTAATGTCATTTAAAACACAGTTCACAATAAACCAAAATCACATTCTATTTATTAGCGGGTTAAATAACAAGTGTTATTTAAAACACCCTTCACGATAAACCCACTAATCAATTCTTTTTATTAGCGGGTTAAAGAACAAGTGTTATTTAAAACACCCTTCACGATAAACCCACTAATCAATTATTTTTAAATCCCATTTCAAATCCAATTTATTTATTTAAAAATAAATGGGGTTTAATTTCAGTTCAAAACTAGTTCATTTCGATAAAAATCTATTTTTATCTTTTCAAATATGGAGTTTTTCATCCCAATTTTCCCCAAATCATTTCTTATGATTTTACCCAAATTATGAATATTTTTAATAATTTTATCAAGGCCCGTACAGTCGATTTCCAACAACGGCCATCGAACTGCACCTATAACGACCTTTTTCGAATTTGATTTGGACGTATCTCCAAATCCAACCGTTAGATTTCAAATTTCAAATATTCGTTAGAAAGCTCTTTTCGATATGAACCCAACGGTTTCGGTTTTAGGAGAATCCGACGGTCGGATCTCCCGTAATGTTCGTTTGATATAAATGGTCGAAATTTACGAACTGCCGCGGCGCGGCGCGTTCTATTCAGGCCATTATATTATATATTTAATATATATAATATATATTTCGTCGATTTCTATTTAAAACGAATTATATAAATGTTTTAAATTCGTTTCAAAAACAATTTCAACTTCCATTTCAATTCAAATCAAAATTGAATTTTTCCTTATAAATTCATTTTAAAATTCATTTCTATTCAATTCAAATTTCAATTCAATTTGAATTCATTTCAATTCGTTTTCTATTTAATTCGAATTCATTTTCAATTCAATTCGAATTCGTTTTCTATTCAAATCAAATTCATTTTCTATTCAAATCAAATTCATTTTCTATTCAAATCAAATTCAATTCGTTTTCTATTCAAATTCAATTCGTTTTCTATTCAATCAAATTCATTTTCTATTCAAATCAAATTCATTTTCTATTCAAATCAAATTCAATTCGTTTTCTATTCAAATCAAATTCAATTCGTTTTCTATTCAAATCAAATTCAATTCGTTTTCTATTCAAATCAAATTCAATTCGTTTTCTATTCAAATCAAATTCAATTCGTTTTCTATTCAAATCAAATTCAATTTCTCTTCTATTCAAATTCAATTTGTTTCCTATTCAAATCAAATTCATTTTCTATTCAAATCAAATTCAATTCGAATATAATCGATATAAATATCGTTCGCGTCAAAATAGCGCATCTCTAATCAACACGGCTTTATATATTTCAATAAATTCGTTATTCTATTCAACAAATGAATATTTTTTTTCTATTCAATACGTGATTCCATATTTTTGTCAACACATGACTAATCTCAACGAATGAGTACTGTCCACGTGTGACTATTTTTGTTATTTAATATATTTTATAAAAATTATGGTATCTATCGTTTGATTTAAAATTAGACTCCAACCGTAAACTAGTAAGAGAACGATTCCCTGAATATTAACCCCGAAGGCCGAAACCAACATCAGATCAATATCCAGGAGACCACTCATCTCATCTATTTTCCAGTTGATTTCTAATTCTATATATGATAAAGATGTAAATTTTATTGTTAAAATATTTCGTTCAACACATGACTAATCTCAAAGGATAAGTACGGTCAACACATGAACCTTTATTTTATAATATTCTTTATCTTCTAAATTGGAATGAGGCCCAATCAATTACCATATAAAGTTAATTATATAGATTCCATTCAACACATGTATATAATAGCGATGATAAATAATCAACCATCATCCAAAGTGCACTACACTGTATAAGCATCAAATATAGATATCTAACGCTTATAACAGCCTGTCAATCAATCGATCGACATATTTAATCAATCAGGATGAGTGAACTTCAAATTTCATCCCAACACCCGTGTGGGGTTTCAAATCAACAAACACAGATTTTATTTGTGCATTTGGGCGATGTGTAAAATTTATCGTCCCAATCAATGTCCTTCAAATAGGTGTACATAAACAAACCGTCCGGTTTGTAAATGAATATTTTATTTTATTCACTTCCACGTTAAAAATTATATTTTTAACGATAAAATATTTTATTTTAACACATGAATTTCTATTCAGTTCATTTACAAAATAAAAATGATATTTTATATTTTTCTAACTTATTTTAGAAAATTTCGGCGGCATAACGACACGATACTAGAAACGGGACGAGGCCTAGCCTTATCCCCGGTCTAGTGAAGGCCCACGCCATTCACACATCTATCTAATCAATTTCATTTCACCAAACAATTCAATTCAACTCTAATAATCTAACCAACTACACAACCAAACAATTAAACAAACAAGCCAACCATGGTCTGTGGATGACGGGTGTTGGGTGCTACTAAACACCGTCTGCATCCTAGTATATATATATATAACTAGAAAAAGAAATTGAAGAGTGAGAAGTTCTCACTAATAGCTATCCAACTTCACGACACTTCATTGATAGAAATCTTCATCGTGCTCGCCTTTTTGTCACCTTCGTTGCCCGTATTCTCTACATATGTAAAAATCGAATTTTTACTTCGCTATTCAATATATAAAAATCGAATTTTTACTTTGCTATTCAATATATAAAAATCGAATTTTTACTTCGCTATTCAATATATAAAAATTGAATTTTTACTTTGCTATTCAATATATAAAAATCGAATTTTTACTTCGCTATTCAATATATAAAAATCGAATTTTTACTTCGCTATTCAATATATAAAAATCGAATTTTTACTTCATTGCTATATAGATAAAAATTCTATTTTTACTTTGTTATTTCTATATAAAGGTCTCGCCTTTTCAACTATAAAGATTTCGTCTTTTCAAAAATATAGATTTCGTCTTTACAAAAATGTAGATTTCGTCTTTACTCCTTCTATAATATAAAAATCATATTTTTAATATCTATACTATATAAAGATCATATTTTTAGTCCATTACATATGTAAAAATCACGCCTTTCTCCATTTAAAAATATCGTCTTTCTTCCTTTTAAAAATCTAATCTTTTCTATTTTAAAAATCTAATCTTTTCTATTTTAAAAATCTAATCTTTTCTATTTAAAAATCTAATCTTTTCTATTTTAAAAATCTAATCTTTTCTATTTTAAAAATCTAATCTTTTCTATTTTAAAAATCTAATCTTTTCTATTTTAAAAATCTAATCTTTTCTATTTTAAAAATCTAATCTTTTCTATTTTTACAACGCTACTATATTGATAAAAAAATTCTATTTTTCTATCGCTTCTTCTATAGAAAGTTCATATTTTTCTTTGTTAAAAATGAAATCTTTCCAATGTTAAAAATGAAATCTTACTTTCCTTTAAATAAAAATCAAACTTTTCTTTATATAGAAATCAAACTTTTCATATACAAAAGTGTAAACTTTTCTAATTTCAAAAATCAACTCTTTTTACAAGTTAAAAAATCTCACCTTTTTCATTATAAAAATTTAAACTTTATCGCAATAAAAATCTATGCCTTCTCCTATAAAAATCTATACATTAATTTGCCTAGCTAAATAAATAAAATAAAATAAAGAAAGAAAACTTACAGGAAGGCGCTGGGGGGTCCATTGGGTCGGGTAGGGCTGGAGGGGGGTTGCGCGCAGGGGGCGGGGGAGCTGTGGCAGGCGGTGGCTTAGGGTTGGGGGGGTTTCAATTGGGGCTAGAGAAGAAGAAGGAGGCACGGGGGGGGGGGGGGGGGGGTTCTCTCGCGGCGGCGCGATCGCTGAGGGGCGGGGGCTCTCGCGCGGCGGCGCGATCAATCAGGGGGGGGCTGTACGAGGTCGGAGGGTTTTTTTTTTTCTGATCGAACTAATGAATAAAAAGGGGGGCCAGAGAGAAGTTAAGGAGAGGAAGGTTTTATTTTATTATTATTTAAATTTCAAAAAGTTGACTTTTACATACGACCTCTAAACGAGGCCTACCACCTGACGTCCATAGCTATTTACCCCCATTCCGAACACAATGGGATATGTATCGTAGGCTGATTCGATCGTTACAATCTGTTTCCGTTACAATCAACATATAACTCTATATATTGAATTTGAACGCGCATTTCAATTTACTGGGGTCACATACTAACCCTATAAATCCCAGAAAAATATTTTCTAGCTTCGTGTTGACGATACGGTCCTAACAAAACTAGTTTCGTCGAATTCTGGGACTGTTGGAAAAATGGCCAATTTCTAGTCGATTAAAATCAACTGAAACTGGTCAAACGCGTTTTCCTCTGCCATGCTCACATATTGATTCGAAAAATTATGAAATTTTGAATCTAGCAATAACTTGACACTACGGACCCATCAAAAGTGGTTTCGTCGAAATCCGAGGTCGTTTGCAAAATTCCCATTTTTAAGGGCCTGAATTCCATAGCGACTATTCAGAATTTTCAACTGGACATATCTTTTGATTCCCGCTATGAAATTTTGATTTTTCGGATTCGTTGGAAAGATATTATCAAATAGATCCTAATGTTTTTGGTTTCACTAAAATCCGGATTGTTTTGCACCCGGTACATCCAATTGAAGTTTGAAATCGAATTATCGAACTACCGCGCCATTTTCAATTCTATTTATAATTATTTATAAATATTTATATTCTAACGACGACGTATATAATATATACGTTCTAAATATATTCAAAATAAATTTTCGTCGATACTATTTAAAATAATTCATTTTAAATATTCAAAATTCGCTAAAATTGCCAAAATAAAAATTTTAAACCGGCCCAGATTTTCGGGTTGTTATAGTTACGTCCAAATCAAATTTCCAGAAAGTCGTTATGGAATTCCTTTATAATTTTATAACGATTTATTTATATTTAAATGGATTTTAATTATAAATTGGGTATCGATTTAACACTGGATTTGAAATATCGAGTTACAAATTCAGATAGGAATATTCTTTAGCTGTATGGTATTCTAGTGTGAATATATACGATAATATTTATTTATAAATATTTAATTTAAATATTTTTAAATATATTAATATTTAGAAGGGTTTATTTAGAGCTGTAAAAATAGCCAGTTTTGCAAACGATCTCCATTTTCGACGAAACTAATTTTGTTGGATCCGCAATATTAAATTATTACTAGATTTCAATTTCCGTGATTTTTAGAGTCAGTATGTGGCCTTACGGATTTTTAATGTGAAAAACAGTCGATATTTTGACGGTTAAATATATGTTGTGTGAGCAAATGGAGTCGGAATTCGACGAAACAAGTTTCGTTGGGTCTGTAATGTCAAGCTGTAGTTGCTTGCCCATTTTCGTGATTTTTAGGTATCGTGTGTGATCGTTGGGATTGAAAACATTCATCGGAAATTTATATTTATATAAAAACAAAATATCTAGTTATTTTGTCAACACTATAAATACCGCTTACTTTTGCCTAAACCTTCATTTCCCATTTCTATGGTCAAAAGCTTCTTGGCCGCCACCGAAAATACTTCAGCAGTAAAATGGAGTGTTTGCAATTTATTATAAAACCAAACAAAATTCGATAAATTAAAATAGCTATGTATTAGAAATCAGAAGGGGTTGTTCTTCACACTGACGTCCATCTGAAGGAGTTCGAAGCATATGGTTTCGCAAGTCTAAGCACAACGTATGCCTAGGGTTTAATACCGAGAGATATAGAAGCCTCTATCCTTGATTTTTAATTCATTTTGGGAATCAGGAGATCGAGTAGCTTAGTTTATGTTTTTTCCGGATTTTAGTAAAATGAAAAGTGTCGATGGTTTTTGGGTATCACAGCTTCGAGCTGATGAGAACGCGGCGGGAATCATGGAGGCTAGTTAGGAAAAACTTCGATGAAGAAGAAGTGTTTTCGAAGAGAAGTTTGGGATGTGATTCGTTTAGGGTGTTGTTGAAAGGGTGAGGAGATGTTGTACTTCGGTTTCGAACTGGAAAGCCGAATGGGTAGGGGAAGTATGAGCACGAGTTTGGTCTTATGGGTATGAGGAGAGAGAGACTGCGAAGAGGGAGAGGGTGGTGAGATTTGTTTGGAATTTAGTGGTAAGATGAAGGTGCGATTTGGGGTCAATGAGGTTCAAAATTGACCGGAATTGGATGTAAGAGGAGCAACTGGTTTTTTAGTTATCAGGGAAGAAGAAAATCTGTGCAAGGCCAAATGGGTAGGGGGAGTAATGGGCCGGGCATAATGGTTGAGCCCAATGAGATTAAAACCAAGTTTTATTTAATTTTAATGTGTATTAACTTGTAAAATTCATATCTTATTCATACGTAGTCAAAATTGAACAAAACAAGATCCGTTGGGATCGTATGGACGGACACTCCACAATGTAACAGACTGGGAATGAATCGGAGCACGTTACAATTTATAGCAAAATAAATTATCCGTCTGAATCAAGCGATGGTTATCGTTATTAATGATGATCGTCCAATGTGAGTAAATCTCACTAACTCTGCACAGTTATATTTTTATAACATATTTTTAGAACTGATAAATATTGGTTGACTGCTGTGTGTTGACTGTTTGGTTGAATTGCTTATGTATTGGTTGAAATTATATATAACGATATATATATAAATCGTTAATTATATATTGATTCTGTTTATCAGAATATTTCACATAGAAATGAAATTGATGTGAATTATATTATGTAACATCTGTGGATGTAGGGAAACAGGTTGGAGGGATCCAAAAGGATCTCTCAATATTTATAATACTGTTTGTTTTCATATATTTTGATATATGATGTGAAATATAATATGTGATTGATTATGATGATATTTGTCCTGTTATTTGGTATTTTAAATACCGTAATAAATACCGGAATGTGGAAAAAGAATTTTCAAAGTGATATTGAAAATAACATATTATAAAATCGAAGGATTTTATAAAACGGTATATTTATAAAATCAAAAGATTTTATAAAAGGATTCAATTATTAAATCAAAAGATTTTATAAAAGAAATTATTTATAAAATCATAGGATTTTATAAAGGAATATTTATTTAATAAATAAGATATTATAAGGGATATTTATTTGGAAATTAAAACTTATAAAAGGGAATTATTTATAAAATCAAAGGATTTTATAAAGAGGAATATTTATTTAGAAAATAAATAAAATTTATAAAAGGGATACTTATTTAGAAATAAATAGAGTTATAAAAGGAAATATTTTGAAAATAAAATATTGATATAAAATCAAAAGAATTTTATAAAAGGAAATAATTGGAATATGGATAGAAGTTTATAAAAGGAGAGTTTTACTTTAGGAAGGTTTAGACCCGTGCTTCGCACACGGGTATAACATGATATGGATTTGAAGAAAATATTTAATAGAAATCTGTTTTAACAGATGGATTGAGAAGATTAATTTATAAATAATATTTGATAAATTAAGTAAAATATTTATCATTGGACAAATGGAATATATAAGTCAGAACTTATATAGAGAAGAAAGAATCGATTTTAACATCGACATTAAAACTGAATATGAGCGTAGAGTTAACAAGACTTATTAATGGAATTATTAAGTGTTTGAGTATAAAATAAGATTTTATACAAATGGTTATAAATAGAAGCATAATTAGAATAATTAAAATAAGATATTATTTTAAATACGAAACCAAACTGTTTTAATTATATAAAGAATATATTATTCATATTAAATATGAATAATGGATTAAGGCAAGTAAATTGCAGAGAAGAAGATTATAAAGGAAATATTTTTCACCTTCGATGTGAATAATGGATAAAAATAAATATTTTATAAGTTAAAACATTTATAAAGGAAACTAGTTTTGGAATAGGGATTTAAATAATAGTTATTCGAAGAGAGATAATCGAATATAAGTTAATCAAGTATAGTTATTCGAATATAAGTTATTCGAAGAGAGATAATCGAATATAAGTTATTCGAAGAGAGATAATCGAAAATAAATTATTCGAAGAGAGATAATCGAATGTAGTTATTCGAAGAGAGTTAATCGAATATAAGTTATTCGAAGAGAGATAATCGAATATAATTTATTCAAAGAGAGATAATCGAATATAAGTTATTCGAAGAGAGATAATCAAATATAAGTTTTTCGAAGAGAGATAATCGAATAAGTTATCCGAAGAGAGATAATCGAATATACGTTATTCGAAGAGAGATAATCGTCGAATTCGATTATATCGAATTCGGGAAAGTACTTATACTTTCCGATTTTTAAATCAAGATTTATTTATTTACAAATTAGGTGTTTATTTATTTATTCAAATTAAAGAATAAAAGTTATATTGCAAGTTAGATATTTCGAAAGTAGGGATTATAACGTTATCGTTATAACTAATGTTTTTATAAAAGAAGTGGATTCATAAATAGAATCCGAGAGTTAGTTAAGGAAGTTTGTTAAAGATTAAAAGGATGAACTTGATTTATTTCGAGGTTAGAAATGTTGTTCAGTTAAGGTCTGAGAGGTACTTGTACCCCAACTTGGTTGACTTTATTTTTAACTAAGACATGATTAGGGTTTGATGGTGATGGCTGGTTAAATGAATTAGTTAATGAGTGTAATGGTTGGAGTGGCATAGCGATGTTTTATTTAAAACATCAGGTTGAATTAAATGAAGGAGTTTTGGAAAAAAATTCCGAAATAAGAATCAGAAATATTTTCTAGTGACTAATGAAGTATATTTTCTAAACTTAGAAAATAAGAATTTACGAATATATGGAAATAGGAAATGGGTAAATAAATAAATTAACGATAAGTTAATTTATTTAAGAGATAATTGATGATTGATGATGATCGATAGAATTTCCGTTTGGAAGTAATATCATTGGTTGTACACATGTTTTCTTTGATAGTTAAATCACCGACTATCGAAGTTTTTGACCATTTTTCCGTTGTCATTATGGAGAGACCAGTTGGATTATTATCCGAGAACCACTCCGTATTGGCATAAGCGTTGCGAATCAAATATGTTGAAGATAATTGAAGACGGAGTTATGCAAGGGCTGTTTGTTAATCCTAGGTAGAAATTCCTAAGATGGATTTATAGAGTAGTGCCTTCGGTTTGTCCAGTCCTAGGACAACTTGAATGGACGAGTGTCTGACAGAGTATATCTGGTAAATCGCGTAAGTTGATCGTTTCAAACGTATTTACGTTGGTGGCGGAGGAATTCGTTTCTCTTAGTTTTATGCCCACGGTATTTTTGAGAAAATCAATTTGTGGATTGACGGGTATGACGATGTGGCAGTCAAAGTAAATATAGATGTGATCTGTATAATAGTACGTTATGACCTTAAGCCTCATCAACTGGGAAATGACAGAAATCGGGCAGGTAGCATGACTAAGTGGGTCGCACCCAATTAGGGTATATTGTAACCATTTAGAGAATATTCATATTTGTACTTCTTTCAATTCTGTATCTCCTGGGAACGGTTATGTTGGAATACTAACCGAGGCGTGGCAATATATTCGGCACTCTCAAGTGAAATGAGGGGCCAGTCATGTGTGGTCGAGTTGCAAGATGTTCTTATTGAACTCCAGTTTATCGCTTCTAGAGTACATTGATCGGAAGGTGGTTCCATACCTTGTCAGAGTTGGAAATCCATTACCCAATAAGAGCCCGCGGTTTTGATTGTATATTATATATGTAGAACGTGAGATGAAAGCTTTCTGCTAGTTTTCTATTTACTTGATCTAGACATTATTATAATATCAGACAAGTACCGTTTTAGAAAAATATTTGGGTTATCATAAGGTAAAAACCATCTGTGTTTATGTGTGGATCGGTCTTACGATTATCCTTTGTTTCAAAAGGATTTTGAAAAGTTAAACAAATGGTTTGAGTTTACTCACACCAGTCAAATGACTGACCCAGAGTTTGTTTTGTTTTGTTTTCCCTAAACTCTTGGGTGCCCAATTTTGTACGGGCAGTCAAGTAGTCAAGATTTTATAGATATACTTGGAGAGCTTGAAGCAGGAGGCTTCAGGAATATATAGCTATTGTTTATTTCCGCTGTGTTGTAAGTGTTATACTCTGATAATGTTACTGTATACATGTGCTGATTTTATTTCAAAGTTATGTATCTATTATATATTGTTCGTTCCGCTGTGAGATTCGTGTTTACTCTGATGTTGTATGTTCTTCTTCTTCTATTCTAAGTTTCTATCTTATCTATTCTCACCCTCTAATTTTTTCATGGACTATCCGGTTTTTTCGGTTCTTGGATGATCGACATGGTGTTGTATGCCGATATCCAAGGTCTCAAAATTCCCCGGGTCGTTACAGTGGTATAAGAGCTTAAGGTTAAGTGAATTACCTTGGCTCTGTGGCGCAACTCAGTAGAGATGGGGTTAGTAATACCCCAGATTGAGTTTGAGTGTATATATATGGGTGAACGTATTAGTGGATTTTATAAAAATAAGTTTTTATTGTGGAGATTTATTGGTTAAGTAGTTTGTGAATTCTGGTCGATCAGTTTGATCCACTGTATCGATAGGGGTTACTAAACACTTGAATACTTTAAACCATCACAGTATGTTTTAAAAAGGGTAAACGAAATAATTTTTACCTAATATTTTGATATGAAGGATTTATATTGGAATTATTATAATATATAATGAATATATTGGTTGTTATTATAATTGAGTAAGATTATAAAAAGTGAAATGGTTATGTAAATAACTGATCAGAATTCAGATAAGTGTAATGAATTGAATCAAGTCTGAAATTAGAATCAGAATGGGAATTAAAATTCCTAGAATTTGAAAAGGTGTTTGTAAATGAAATTGAATTGAATATATGAGAATTTTAAAATCCTGGGAGATTTTAAATTGTTTACAAGCATTATGAATAATATTTTGAATGTATTTCAAAATGGAAATGGATAAAAATGGTTTTGAAAGTTATATAGTATTGAACTCACTTCGATAGTTGGGAAATAACCCTGATGATGAATCGCAACATCATTAGTGTTCATTTTTGAGTTGTTAAGTGACGGATTACTACCAAAGATTTTATTTTTGAGTTGTTTTGAGAAAACAAGTTGTTTTGATATTCCAAAATGAATATTTTGATTTTTGGAAAAGGCTAAGCTGTTTGAAAACTCCCAGAAACAGATTATTTGAATTAAACAAATTAATAAAAATCTGGGAAACCAAATTGTAATTGAAATGGATTGATTTTTGAATTAAAATTCCGATTTGAGTTATGATATAAAGTTCTCTGATTAGAGAAATTAACCAATTAATGAAATATGGGATGGAACTTAACTTGGTTGAGTATATTGATTGGTGAGTTAAAAAATTAAAAGTCAAGAATGATACTTGAGATTGAGAAGGGCATTTGGCTTGGATAAGCGAATGGGTGTGTTGGAGATAAAAGTGATTTGAGTCTTAATGGGTTGACATTGGTATATGCTGAATTGGTAGCAGATGTAAAGGATATAATGATGTGCCCGACAAAAAGGTACAAGTTTATTTTATATGAGTTTGGTGATTTATGAGCCTGTTTGGCAAGCCGCTTGGCTGTTTGATTTTCTTTTGGGTTGGAGAAGGCCTAGAGAGGCGAGTTGTAGTTGTACTGATTGACCAGTACAAAGGAGGTGCTGGCGAATTTTTTCGAAAATATCAGGTATTAGAATTTTTTTAGGATTTTTGAAAATTTTCGTTGTTAAGAATTGATTAATATTTTAATTGAAATTAAATTGGTTCAGTTGAAGCTGAAGTTAAGAAGTGAACAAATAATTTTTAACTAGTCAATAGGGTTTGTTTTCTACCTTAGCAATTTCGCTGATGAAATTATTTTAAGGGGGGAAGAATGTAACGTCCCGTATTTTTACGGTATAATAATTAATTAATAGTAATCTAGAGAATTAAAACGGTTTAATTAAATAATATTGAATATTTAATTAATATAAATAATAGAATAATATATTTACTTCTGAGATAGTTAGAATTATTTGAATTCACAATATTGCGTGAATTGGATTGTTTATAATATATAATTCAGTGTAGAGTTGAATTATATTAACGAATTTATTATTTAAACGAAGTTTAAACATATAATTATATTATAATTATAATCGAGCTCGAAATGGCGCGGCAGTTCGTAATTTGGCGATCCGAACTTTAAACAAATATACAGAATCCGTTTTAAGCTGGATTTCTGTGAAACAAGAAACGTTTAGAGCTAGTGGAGTATATTTTTCTAATCGAAGAGAAAAATCGAGATTTCGTCGTGTAGATTGTGAGTTACGTCCAAATCAAATTTCCAGAAAGTCGCTATGGAATTCCTTTATAATTTTATAACGATTTATTTATATTTAAATGGATTTTAATTATAAATTGGGTATCGATTTAACACTGGATTTGAACTATAGAGTTACAAATTCAGATAGGAATATTCTGTAGCTGTATGGTATTCTGGTGTGAATATATACGATAATATTTATTTATAAATATTTAATTTAAATATTTTTAAATATATTAATATTTAAAAGGGTTTATTTAGAGCTGTAAAAATAGCCAGTTTTGTAAATGACCTCCGTTTTCGATGAAACTAATTTTGTTGGATTCGCAATATTAAATTATTGCTAGATTTCAATTTTCATGATTTTTAGAGTCAGTATGTGGCCGTATGGATTTTTAATGTGAAAAACAGTCGATATTTTGACGGTTAAAAATACGCTGTGTGAGCAAACGGAGTCGGAATTCGACGAAACAAGTTTCATTGGTTCTGTAATGTCGAGCTGTAGTTTCTTGCCCATTTTCGTGATTTTTGGGTATCATGTGTGATCGTTGGGATTGAAAAATTAATCAGAAATTTATATTTATATAAAAACAAAATATCTAGATATTTTGTCAACGCTGTAAATACCCCTTACTTTTGCCTAAACCCTCATTTCCCATTTCTATGGTCAAAAGCTTCTTGGCCGCCACCGAAAATACTTCAGTAGTAAAATTGAGTGTTTTAAATTTATTATAAAACCAAAAAATTCCATAAATCAAAATAGATATGTATTTGAAATCAGAAGGGGTTGTTCTTCACGTTGACGTCCATCTGAAGGAGTTCGAAGCATATGGTTTCGCAAGTCTAAGCACAGCGTATGCCTAGGGTTGAATATCGCGAGATATAGAAGCCTCGATCCTTGATTTTGAGTTCGTTTCGGGAATCAGAAGATCGAGTAGCTTGGTTTATGTTTTTTTGGATTTTAATAAAATGAAAAGTGTCGATGGTTTTTCGGTATCACAGCTTCGAGCTGATGAGAACGCAACAGGAATCATGGAGGCGAGTTAGGAAAAACTTCGATGAAGAAGAAGTGTTTTTGAAGAGAAGTTTGGGGTGTGATTCGTTTGGGGTATTGTTGAAAGGGTGAGGAGATGTTGTACTTCGGTTTCGAACTGGAACGCCGAATGGGTAGGGGAAGTATGAGCACGAGTTTGCTCTTATGGGTATGAGGAGAGAGAGACTGCGAAGAGGGAGAAGGTGGTGAGATTTGCTTGGAATTTAGTGGTAAGATGAAGGTGCGATTTGGGGTCAATGAGGTTCAAAATTGACGGGAATTGGATATAAGAGGAGCGACTGATTTTTTTAGTTATCAGGGAAGAAGAAAATCTGTGCAATGCCAAATGGGTAGGGGGAGTAATGGGCCGGGCATAATGGGTGAGCCCTATGAGATTAAAATCAAGTTTTATTTAATTTAAATGTGTATTAACTTGTAAATTCATATCTTATTCACACGTAGTCAGAATTGAACAAAACAAGATCCGTTGGGATCGTATGGACGGACACTCCACAATGGAACTAACTGGGAACGAATCGGAGCTTGTTACAATTTATAGCAAAATAAATTGTCCGTCTGAATCAGACGATGGTTATCATTATTAACGATGATCGTCCAATGTGAGTAAATCTCACTAACTGTGCACAGTTATATTTTTATAACGTATTTTTAGAACTTATAAATATTGGTTGATTGTTGTGTGTTGACTGTTTGGTTGAATTGCTTATGTATTGATTGAAATTATAGATAACGATATATATATATATATATATATATATATATATATATATGAATCGTTAATTATATATTGATTCTGTTTATTAGAATATTTCATATAGAAATGAAATTAATGTGAATTATATTGTGTAACATCTGTGGATGTAGGGAAACAGGTTGGAGGGATCCAACAGGATCTCTCAATATTTATAATACTGTTTGTTTTCATATATTTTGGTATATGATGTGAAATATAATCTGTGATTGATTATGATGATATTGGTCCTGTTATTTGGTATTTTAAATACCATAAGAAATACCGGAATGTGGAAAGGGAATTTTCAAAGTGATATTGAAAATAATATATTTATAAAATCAAATGATTTTATAAAACGATATATTTATAAAATCAAAATATTTTATAAAAGTATTTAATTATTAAATCAAAAGATTTTATAAAAGAAATTATTTATAAAATCATAGGATTTTCTAAAGGAATATTTATTTAATAAATATGATATTATAAGGGATATTTATTTGGAAAATAAAACTTATAAAAGGGAATTATTTATAAAATCAAAGGATTTTATAAAGAGGAATACTTATTTAGAAAATAAATAAAACTTATAAAAGGGATACTTATTTAGAAATAAATAGAGTTATAAAAAGAAATATATTGAAAATAAAATATTGATATAAAATCAAAAGAATTTTAAAAAAGGAAATAATTGGAATATGGATAGAAGGTTATAATAGGAGAGTTTTACTTTAGGAAGGTTTAGACCCGTGCTTCGCACACAGGTATAACATGATATGGATTTGAAGTAAATATTTAATAGAAATCTGTTTTAACAGATGGATTGAGAAGATTAATTTATAAATAATATTTGATAAAATTGGTAAAATATTTGTCATTGGATAAATGGAATATATAAGTCAGAACTTATATAGAGAAGAAAGAATCAATTTTAACATCGATATTAAAAATGAATATGAGCGTAGAGTTAACAGGACTTATTAATGGAATTATTAAGTGTTTGAGTATAAAATAAGATTTTATACAAATGGTTATAAATAGAAGCATAATTAGAATAATTAAAATAAGATATTATTTTAAATACAAAACCAAACTGTTTTAATTATATAAAGAATATATTATTCATATTAAATATGAATAATGGATTAAGGCAAGTAAATTGCAGAGAAGAAGATTATAAAGGAAATATTTTTCACCTTCGATGTGAATAATGGATAAAAATAAATATTTTATAAGTTAAAACATTTATAAAGGAAGCTGGTTTTGGAATAAGTATTTAAATAATAGTTATTCGAAGAGAGATAATCGAATATAAGTTAATCAAGTATAGTTATTCGAATATAGGTTATTCGAAGAGAGATAATCGAATATAAGTTATTCGAAGAGAGATAATCGAATATAAGTTATTCGAAGAGAGATAATCGAATATAGTTATTCGAAGAGAGATAATCGAATATAAGTTATTCGAAGAGAGATAATCGAATATAGTTATTCGAAGAGAGATAGTCAAATATAAGTTATTCAAAGAGAGATAGTCAAATATAAGTTATTCGAAGAGAGATAATCGAATATAAGTTATTCGAAGAGAGATAATCGAATATAGGTTATTCGAAGAGAGATAATCGAATATAGGTTATTCAAAGAGAGATAATCGAATATAAGTTATTTGAAGAGAGATAATCGTCGAATTTGATTATATCGAATTCGGGAAAGTACTTCTACTTTTCGATTTTTAAATCAAGATTTATTTATTTACAAATTAGGTGTTTATTTATTTATTCAGATTAAAGAATAAAAGTTATATTGGAAGTTAGATATTTCGAAAGTAGGGATTATAACGTTATCGTTATATCCAATGTTTTTATAAAAGAAGTGGATTCGTAAATAGAATCTGAGAGTTACGTAAGGAAGTTTGTTAAAGATTAAAAGGATGAACTTGATCTATTTCGAGGTTAAAAATGTTATTCAGTTAAGGTCTGAGAGATACTTATACCCCAACTTGATTGACTTCATTTTTAACTAAGAAATGATTAGGGCTTGATGGTGAAGGCTGGTTAAGTGAATTAGTTAATGAGTGTAATGGTTTGAGTGGCATAGCGATGTTTTTTTTTTATTTACGTGTGGAACCTAAGACTTCACTCAAGCCATTGCTTGTCGGTCTTAGTAAACCCCACGGGTAGTGATATACCCTGATTTTTCAATGCCTTCACACTACCTAGGTAGTCACCCCTAGAAATTGGCTGAGGTGGCCCTCGAACCTGAGACCTATGTCTCATCCCGATTCGCCCACCTCTAACCAACTGAGCTAGGAGTGTCGGGTATAGCGATGTTTTATTTTAAACATTAGGTTGAAGTAAATGAATAAGTTTTGGAAACGTTTTCCAAAATAAGAATCAGAAATATTTTCTAATATAGAAAATAAGAAATGAGAGTAAATATGGAAATGTGTTCCAGTGATTAATGAAGTATATTTTCTAAACTTAGAAAATAAGAATTTACGAATATATGGAAATAGGAAATGGGTAAATGAATAAATTAACGATAAGTTAATTAATTTAAGAGATAATTGATGATTGATGATGATCGATAGAATTTCCATCTGGAAGTAATATCGTTGGTTTTACACATGTTTTCTTTGATAGTTAAATCACCGACTATCGAAGTTTTTGACCATTTTTCCGTTGTCATTATGGAGAGATCGGTTGGATTATTATCCGAGAACCACTCCGTATTGGCATAAGCGTTGCGAATCAAATATGTTGAAGATAATTGAAGACGGAGTTATGCAAGGGCTGTTTGTTAATCCTAGGTAGAAATTGCCTAAGATGGATTTACAGAGTAGTGTCTTCGGTTTGTCCACTCCCAGGACAACTTGAATGGATTAGTGTCTAATAGAGTATATCTGGTAGATCACGTAAGTTGATCGTTTCAAACGTATTTACGTTGGTGGCGGAGGAATTCGTTTCTCTTATCTTTATTCCCGTGGTATTTTTAAGGAAATCAATTTGTGATTTAACGGGTATGACGATGTGGTAGTCAAAGTAAATATAGATGTGATCTGTATAATAGTACGTTATGACCTTAGGCCTCATCAACTGGGAAATGACAAAAATCGGGCAGGCATCATGACTAAGTGGGCCGCACCCAATTAGGGTATATTGTCACCATCCATAGAATATTCATATTTGTACTTCTTTCAATTCTTTGTCTCCTGAGAACGGTTATGTTGGAATACTAACTGAGGGGTGGCAATATATTCGGTACTCTTAGGAGAAATGAGAGGTCGGTCTTGTGTGGCCGATTTGCAAGATGTTCTTGTTGAACTCCAGCTTATCGCTTCTAGAGTACATTGATCGGAAGGTGGTTCCATACCTTGTCAGAGTTGGAAATCCATTACCCAATAAGAGCCCGTGGTTTTGATTGTATATTATACATGTGGAACGTGAGATGAAAGCGTTCTGCTAGTTTTCTATTTACTTGATCTAGACATTAATATAATATCAGACAAGTATTGTTTTAGAAAAACATTTGGGTTATCATAAGGTAAAAACCATCCGTGTTTATGTGTGGATTGGTCTTACGATTATCCTTTGTTTCAAAGGATTTTGAAAAGTTGAACAAATGATCTGAGTTTACTCACACCAGTCACATGACTGACCCAAAGTTTGTTTTGTTTTGATTTCCCTAAACTCTTGGGTGCCCAATTTTGTACGGGCAGTCAAGTAGTCAGGATTTTACAGATATACTTGGAGAGCTTGAAGCAGGAGGCATCAGGAATATATAGCTATTGTTTATTTCTGCTGTGTTGTAAGTGTTATACTCTGATAATGTTACTGTATACATATACTGATTTTATTTCAAAGTTATGTATCTATTATATATTGTTCGTTCCGCTATGAGATTCGTGTTTACTCTGATATTGTATGTTCTTCTTCTTCTTCTATTCTAAGTTTCTATCTTATCTATTCTCACCCTCTAATTTCTTTTATGGACTATCCAGTGTTTTCGGTTCTTGGATGATCGACATGGTGTTGTATGTCGATATCCAAGGTCTCAAAATTCACCGGGTCGTTACAACTCGCATCCTACAAGTATCTTTTGAGAGCAATACCTTGCCTGCATGGCCCAATCCGAACCTTCGGCTGCGATAACACTTTTTGTTCCGACTGTCGTTACATAACAGTGGTATCCTAGCCGAAGGTTCGGACTACGCCATGCAGGCAAGGCAGTGCTCTTAAAAGATACTCGTATGATGCGAGTCAAGGGGGAGATTGTTACGATTGTTTCACATGTTATTAAGGAGGAATGATGGTGTGGATACAATAGTCCCACATCACGGAATATATTAAAGGAATTGTGTACAAATATGAGCTGGTAGGCACGTAACATTAGGGATTCCTTTTGTTATATGTGAGTTGTGTGCCAGCTCATATGCGTGCAAGGAAGGGGGCGTTGTTCTGACCATCGTTACATAACAGTGGTATCAAAGGTAAAGGTTCGGACTGGGCCATGCAGGCAAGGCCATGCTCTCAAAAGCCACATCATGGAATATATTGAATTAATTGTATACAAATATGAGCTGGTAGCCACGTAGCATCAGGATTCCTTTTGTTATATGGGAGTTGTGTGACAGCTCATATGCGTGCAAGGAAAATGGGCTTTGTTCCAACTGTCATTACGTAACAACTTCATCCACTATGCTGAAACGCTAATCTTTAGTGTCGTTTGAGGGGTGTATGTTTATGATGAATAAGTTCATGTTATGACATGAAGTGTTTAAATTTTAAACAGATTTTTTTTCCTGATGATTTGATGTGCTGTAAAATAGGTTGTCTTTCGTTTATTGTATTATTCTTAAGAAGACCTATATAACAGATTATCAGTTGCAAATAAAGAAAAGAGTGCTCAATGTGATTAAACACTTACAAGGTCCTCTTGTCAAGGAAGCCGCCGTATTTTTCTTCCAAATCTTGCGGGACATCCCAATGGAAGAGTGTAACAAATGGCGTTATACCTGCAATATAAATTACATGTAAGTGTACTGTGAAATCAAACTTATACATTTGTAATACACAAGATTTCTAGTTCTCACCATTTTCTAGCAGCTCATTGATGAGACTGTTGCAGTACGTGAATCCTTCTCGATTTATTCCTCCTTTCAAGGTAACTTCTGCTTTCATAATACATATCAAGCAAGTTCAAGTCTGAATGATTTATGTAGTTGTTGATATCATATAAACTTCAATGTTGTATTTATTTATTTCTTTTAAACTAATTAAACTTCATTCTGAATTTCATTTGTAGGTTTACTTTAGACACTGCAACAAAATAACTCTTTAATAGCGTTTAAAAAACCCTATAAGAGGCTATTATGGCATTTTTATAAACGCTGTATAACAACAAGCTATAATAGGTTCGGGATATATGATAACTAAATAAAAACGCTATAAATAGCATGCTATCAATAAGGGCCTTTCAAAGCACTTTCAGTGCTATAAAAAGTCATGTTGTGGCTTATTTAGATTGCTGACTTGTAGACATACAGCGGGCAAAAAACGCTTTCAAATCGTATAACATCGTTTTATAAATGCTATTATATAGTATAACATCATTTTATAAATGCTCTTGAAACGATTAATTGCATGCTATTAAAAATAATTTTTGTACCATTTACATATCCATTATCACACTATAATCGACAGATTTACATAAACACAAAATAATATAAGTCGCATTAAACCAAAATTAACTAACTATTCAACTTCCATATAAAACAATACATTATATGTTATAATATTTAATGTACAATACATTAATCATGTAAATGATACAAGTGATAAAAATCATACCACCCATGAGGATTAAGCATGCAAACCAAAAAAAAAAGTGACTTCGAAAAAGTTCAAATCCTTAATATACTGCAGCATGTTGTCGTTTGTATGCACTATAGACGGGTAAGTACCTACGAAAAAAATTCAACAATTAGCAATTATAATTTTGTGTTTGTGTTTTAATTTACTATATAAACTTAATTAATTTATATGAAACTTAATTAATTTAGTTATTTTAATAAACTTAGTTCATTTATATAAATTAATTAAATTAACTCGTTTAAATTTATAAAATTTAGTTAATTTATAATAACATATGGAATTTCTTAAAATGAACATAATTTTGTTTTAAATACTTTATTCAACAATTACATGTCTATCGCTATAAGCTTATTAGTTTTTATAAAACTTAACTAAATTTTATAAACTTAATTTAAGAAAATTGTTGTTTATTTAACTATTTGAAAACTTAATTAACTTATTTACTTATTTTAAACGTAGTTACACTGTAACAACCCGAAAAATCTAAGCCAATTTAAAATTTTTATTTTGCCGATTTTAATGAATTTTGAATATTTAAAATGAATATTTTAAATAATAACGAGTAAAAATTTATTTAAATCGAAGTTAAAACGAATAAATTTATTTTAATTATATAACGATCCTGAAATGGCGCGGCAGTTCGAAAATTCGATTTCGAATTTCAAATGAATATACAGAATTCAATATAAGTCAGAATTGAACGAAACAAGAAATATATGAATCTGTTTAATCATATCTTTCTAACGAAGCTAAGAAACAGAGATTTCACTTTAGAAGTTGAAAGATATGTCCAGTTTAAAATTCAGAAAAGTCACTGTGGAATTTAATATATTTTTAATATATATAAGGCCCTTAAAAATGGAAATTTTGCAAACACCTCTGTTTTTGACGAAACCACTTTTGTTGGATCCGGGATGTCAAATTATAGCTAGATTCCAAAATTCATAATTTTTGGGATTAATATGTGAGCGTGGCAAAGAAAAACGTGTATGGTACTTTCAGTTTAATTTAATCGACTGAAAAATGACCATTTTTCAAACGGTCTTCAAATTCGACGAAACTAAATTTGTTAGGACCATGTCGTCAATACTAAGCTAGAACTAATTTTTCTAGAATTTTTAGAGTTCGTTTGTAGCCACGGTAAATTAAAACGTGCGTTAAAATCAATTTAAAATGTTATATTAATTTATATTTTAACTTTGGTAAAAACTGACTGAAACGATCGAATTGGCTAACAAAACATATACCATTGTGTTCGGAATGGGGGTAATTAGCTAGGGGCGACAGTCGGTGGGTTTAGTTCGGAGTTCAAATTTTAAAGTAACTTTTCGAAGAAAGAATTAAGATAAATAAATAAATTAAATACACCCCCTCTCTCTATTTACTCTCTCTCCCTCCCTCGTTATTCGTTCAGAAGGAAATCGAAGAAATAAAAAAAAAACTCGATGCTTTACATCGACGCCGCCGCCCACCCTCCGACCGTCGTCGCTCCACCGCCCCTGGCCCCACGCCGCCGATCCGCCTTCCCAGCTCCTCCTCCGCTCCTTCCTCCGTTAAAACCTCGTACCCCAAACCCTTTTAAACCCTAGACCGCCCAAACACCCACCGCCACCGCTGCATTGGGTGCACCATCTCCGGAACGGCCTCCATCGCCACCACCTGACGGCCTGCGCCCTCCCCGCCACCTCGACACCTTAGTAAGCTTTCATTTTTGTTTTTCTTCATTCATGATGCGAAGAAATTTGGGTTTTTAATTTTTATAACATAGTAAATTAGTTTTAAATGATAGAATAAAATCAGTTTTTATATATTTAAAGGAAATAGGAAAGTTTAGATTTTATTATGAGAAAGAAATGGTTTTTAGAATGGAAAGATTATATTTTTAGAAATATAAAGATTGTATCTTTATATATAGATAAAGTTCGTGTCTTTAGAACGATAAAGTATGATTATTCTTAGTTTAAAAATATGATTTTTAACCTAAAGATTTGATATTTTTTTTAGAAAAGATTTGACATTTAATGTAGAAAAGAGTTGATTTTTAATTAGGATAAAAATATAATTTTTATATAATGTAGAGAATAAAAATATAATTTTTATTATATGAACATCACCATATTGACTTGATTTTTATGTTATGAACATCACAATAAAAATGCGATTTTTATTTATATAGTAGCAGTATAAAAATGTGATTTTTATCCATTTAGCGTTGATATAAAGATACGAATTTTATATATACAGTAGCGTTATAAAAATGTGATTTTTAACGTAAAACCACGTGTAACAGATCTCGTTGGAAGCATGATGAAGATTTCCTACATATGAAGAGTCGCGGTGAATTGGTTTAGCTAACCTGTGAGAACTTCTCACTTTAATTTCTTTTCTAGTTAAAATTATACTAGGATGCAGACGGTGCTTAGCAGCACCCGACACCCGTCGTCCACAGACCATGGACGACTTGTTTGTTTGATTGTGTTTGGATTGATTTGTTTGTGTGAATTTGGTAAGTGACGTGAAATGGAAAAATAAATATTCATGTGTTGAATAAAAGAAAATTCATGTGTCGAAATAAATTATTTATCGTTAAAAATATAAATTTAACGTGAATGTGAATAAATAAATATTCATTTACAAATTGAACGATTTGTTTATGTACATCTATTTGAGGGATATTGATTGGGACGATAAATTTTACACATCGCCCAACTGCACAAATAAAATATGTGTTTGTTGATTTGAAACCCCACACGGGTATTGGGATGACGTTTGATGTACACTAATCCTGATAATTAGTTGTATGTCAATCGATGTTTGATAGACAGCTGTGTAGTGCGCTTTGGATGATGGTTAATTATTTATGATTGCTGTTATATACATGTGTTGTATGGAATCCATATAAATAACACTATATGGTAATTTGTTGAGTCTCATTCCAATCCGGGAAGAAAGAAATACTTTTACAATAAAATTTACATTTTTATTGTAAGTAAAAATTAATAAAAACCTTCATGTGTTGAATAATATTCCTGTGTTGAATAAAAGCCGTGATAATTAGATATGCGCCATTTTGACACGAACGATATTTTTATCGATTATATTCGTTTTATAATGAATATAGAAAAGGAAGTGATTTCAAAATCTAATATTTTGAAAATATTATCATTTCATATTAATGATATGGAATATTCAATTTTGATTTAAAATTCAATATGAAGTTGAAATTGTTTTGAAAACAAATTTTAAATGATTTATAAAATACGTTTTAAATGGAAATCGACGAAATATATATAATATATATATTAATGGCCTGAATAGAACGCGCCGCCATGACCGTTCGTGAATTTCGACCATTGGCTTCGAGTTGATATTACGGGAGATCCGACCGTCGGATTCTCCTAAACCGGAAACTTTGGGTTCGCATCGAAAAGAGCTTTCCAACGAATATAAGAAATTTGAAATCTAACGGTTGGATTTGGAATTATGTCCAAATCAAATTTGGAAAAGGTCGCTGCATGTGCAGTTCGACGACCGTTGATGGAAATCGACTGTACGGGCCTTGATAAAATTATTAAAAATATTAATAATTAGTGTAAAATTATAATAAGGGATTTGGGAAGAATTGGGATGAAAAACTCAATATATGAAAAGATAAAACTAGATTTTTATCGAGTTGAACTAGTTATTAACTAGAATTGAAATCCAATTTTTTTTAAAAGAAATAAATAGGATTGAGAATGGGTTTTAAAATAACTAGAATTTCCAATAAATAAATTGGGATGGATTTGAATCGAAATCATCTTCGGGATATTTCGATGTTGGATTTCGTGATTATACAAGTGTTGTTATGGAAATTTGAAAGATATATTATATATCGTTATTTTCAATACGAAATTTGTTAGTTTCAGAATTCGATATTGAATATAAGCAGATATATTTTCTATTCAGAGCCTTATATTTAGTATCGAATTGGATTTGGGGTTTATCGTGAGCTGTGTTTTTAAATGACATTAGTTCTTTAACCCGGGTAAAGATAAGATTAATTTCTTAACTTTGAAAAGTCATTGAGTAATGATTGTTGAGATTAAAACTGAATCAGAGTTTTAATGAATATTTAATTAGATTGAAATGATCGAAATTGGAGTACCACCAGTTTTACTCCAAGCGATAGTTAAATCTTTAATTATATTTGAACGTGAAATGGTAATTAATTTTACCGATAACACTGTGGTGTTAGATATGGAGTATTACCAGTTTTGCTCCAGGGGATAAATAGGTTGGGATTGGGAAATTAAATAAAGGATTACTTCGGTAAGGTGCGCTAATCCCGACTAGTTTGGAAAACCTTAACTTGGTTTGATATCCAAAGGAAGATTAAAGAATAAAATTTAAAAAATTTATCTTTGATAAAATTAATGGGAACCTTTCCCTAAGAATGTGAATATTTGAATAAAAGAATATTCTGGATTGGAATGAGGCGTATGTTGTGTTTGTGTAACACATGTTTATTATATACGCGAGTTATTCGGAAAGACCGGGTTTATCCCATTCTGAATGACTGAATTGACAATAAGTCAAAGATGAAGACGGTGGTTGAAGACCGGAGGTCGTCACATCGTTTGGATAATTACTGATGATCTTGATTGGGTTGTGCACCCAAGAGGAGGGAATCAGTTGGTGATTGTCCATACGTACTTGGAGATCGATGGATATGCGAAGAATAAGGTTCCTCCGGTTTCGTTCAGACCCAGAACGAACTTGTAAATGGACTGTGTGTCTGACATGGGATTTCATTCTATGTGATTGAGTGATATCGGTTGCATAGCGTAAATTGCCTATGTGGCATGCTGAGATGCAAATGATCAAGGCTTCTGTTGAAAAGCAGAGTCTTGTGGTGATGATCAAAGCACAACTTTAATATAGCGTAGCTTTGTGTAGCGTTAACTCGCGAGCCTCACACCCCGGTGTGAACCAAAAACGGGAGACGGGCTTCAGGGAGGACATGCGTTTTCTTCTAACTAGGAGTGGCGTCAGTGCTTGAACTGGCTGACGAGTTTGACTCATGTGGTTGTTGGAATTGGAGGCGCCTCGGATATATCGGTCGTTCTCGAACCGATGGAGTCATTAGTTGGCTCATTTACGCCCCATAGGTCGGGGAAACGCAGTGTTCAGGAATTTTAATCCACATCGGTGGACCGACCCTGAAATCCAAAGGTCACTCGAGTTCTGACCTGAGACATGGGCTAGATTGTCTCGAAGCGGTGAGGACTATCTTTTGCCTCAGTTCACAGATGGAAATCCAACTTCCAATATGACATTTTGCGGTTTTATTTGTAGAGCATAGTACGTCGACATAGTAGCATGGGATGCTTTGCCGTCTATGATTGATACATTTATATTTGAAGTTGTTTTCTTCACTTATAGAAATAATAAAAGATTGAATTTCGCGTACCAGGCATTCTTGGCTATTATAAGGTAAAATCCCTATCATTCGGCTTGCGTTGCATTGTGTAATGGGACCTGGGTCTTATAATAGCTTCATTGTTCTTTATTTAGCATTGCGCTGTTTGTTATATGCACTGGTATTCTTGGTGGGAAACCCGTTCCGTGTTATACGGCGTGGTCCCTTGATTTACCTAGCTTTAAAATAAAGATTAATAACTGTTTTAGTTCTCATACCAGTCACATGACTGACCTAGAGTTTATTGTTTTAACCTAAACTCTGGGTGCCCTTATTTTCCGCACGGGCAGCTAGTAGTTTTGGTTTTGTAGATTTATATTCACAGGACTCTGGTTTACAGCTGGAATGATATTCAGGAAGCTTTGTATCTGTGTATCTCTTTCAGTTGTACTTAGTATTATTTTTCCGCTGTAGTAATGTATTTGAATCTATGATATTTGTCAAATGTATATTATTTGTCTATACTATGTATATTCTTGTACTCTAATGTAAATTGTTGTAATAAGCAATGAAATGTTCTTATGTTTGTGTTCTGATCTGTTGTGTTCTCAAAGCAATCCGGGCTTTCCTTCACGGGGAAGTTCAGGTCGTTTTAGTTTGGTATCAGAGCTTTGGTTTACAAAGCTCGAGAACAAGACACATTGGAACCAAAGGAAAGAATTCATCGGAGATTGGATTAGTAATATCCAATGAGAATTACTCGTTAGAGATAGGATCAGTAGTATCCTAGAACGAGTGTAAAGAGTGAAAATTTTGAAAATAAAGATGAAACAAATCTTGTTTTGAAAATTTAATCTAATTATACGTACTTGAATATATTATTTTATTTTATCTTGGACAATCGAGTATATAAAGATTTTCCATATACGCGTCATGAACGTATATTCGAAGTTTTAATATACTGGATAGATATGGAATCACACTCTAGTCACCCGGGGATGATACTGGTATTTGTGATCACATTATCAATATTTATGTTCGAGTATTCGAAAGTGGGATATCTATATATTTCCAATTAGCTGGTGTGAGAACCAAAACTTAGTTAAAATTTATTGTTGAGACTTGGCATCAAAAATTGGATTCTTGACTATATAAAAAGTTATATATTTGAAACGTTAACCAACTAATTGATTGCTGATTGTGTTGTTTGATTATTAGTTTGACTAATAGAATTGTTGAAACTCATATGTACATGAACGGTAAATATAACCAAATTGTGTCGAATATTGAATTGAATTGAAATTTCTTGAAATTTGCTTATATGTACATGTATATACATTGGCAGGAGGCTAAAGAAGAGGAATAAAATAGTAATGCCCGTCAAATAGGTTCATGTTTATTGTATTTCTTGGGGTTTTTGATGATTTTATGAGCCGAATGGCTAGCCTCTTGGCTGTTTCTTTTTCTTTTTGAGATCAAAGGGCCCTGGGAGGCTATTTGAATATCCCGATGCTCCCGGTACAAAGGAGGTTATGGCGAAATTTTTCGAAAATTTAGGGTGTTAGCCAAATTTTTGAAAAATTTGAAAAGTTTTTAGAAACTGAAAAGTTGAAAATCTTAAGCCATAATTAAAATAATGAAAGTTGAGTTGATTATAAAACAACTTTCAGCTTCGTTCCTTTTTGAGTACGAAAAGATTTTAAGTTGGGGAGATTGTAACAACCCGGAAAATCTGAGCCAATTTAAAATTTTTATTTTGGCGATTTTAATGAATTTTGAATATTTAAAATGAATATTTTAAATAATAACGACTAAAAATTTATTAAAATCAAAATTAAAATGAATAAGTTTATTTTAATTATATAACGAGCCTGAAATGGCTCGGCAGTTCGAAAATTCGTTTTCGAATTTCAAATGAATATAGAGAATTCAATATAAGTCAGAATTGAACGAAACAAGAAATATATGAATCTGTTTAATCATATCTTTCTAACGAAGCTAAGAAACTGAGATTTCACTTTAGAAGTTGAAAGATATGTCCAGTTTAAAATTCAGAAAAGTCGTTGTGGAATTCATATATATTTTTAATATATATAAGGCCGTTAAAAATGGAAATTTTGCAAACGACCTCTGTTTTCGACGAAACCAGTTTTGTTGGATCCGGGATGTCAAATTATTGCTAGATTTCAAAATTCATAATTTTTCGGATTAATATGTGAGCGTGGCAAAGGAAAACGTGTTTGGTACTTTCAGTTTGAATTTCATCGACTGAAAAATGACCATTTTTCAAACGGTCTTCAAATTCGACGAAACTAGTTTTGTTAGGACCATGTCGTCAATACGAAGCTAGAAATAATTTTTCTAGAATTTTAGAGTTCGTTTTGTAGCCCCGGTAAATTAAAACATGCGTTAAAATCAATTTAAAATGTTATATTAATTTATATTTTAACTTTGATAAAAACTGACTGAAACGATCGAATTGGCTAACGAAACATATCCCATTGTGTTCGGAATGGGGGTAATTAGCTAGGAGCGACAGTCGGTGGGTTCAGTTTGGAGTTCGAATTTTAAAGTAACTTTTCGAAGAAAGAATTAAACTAAATAAATAAATTAAATACACCCCCGCTCTCTATTTACTCTCTCTCCCTCCCTCGTTATTCGTTCAGAAGGAAATCGAAGAAATAAAAAAAAACCGATGCTTCACATCGACGACGCCGCCCACCCTCCGACCGCCGTCGCTCCACCGCCCCTGGCCCCACGCCGCCGATTCGCCTTCCCAGCTCCTCCTCCTCCCCTTCCTCCGTTAAAACCCCGTACCCCAAACCCTTTTAAACCCTAGACCGCCCAAACACCCATCGCCACCGCTGCATTGGGTGCACCACCGCTGGAACGGCCTCCACCGCCACCACCTGACGGCCTGCGCCCTCCTTGCCACCTCGACACCTTAGTAAGCTTTCATTTTTGTTTTTTTTCATTCATGATGCGAAGAAATTTGGGTTTTTAATTTTTATAACATAGTAAATTAGTTTTAAATGATAGAATAAAATCAGTTTTTATATATTTAAAGAAAATAGGAAAGTTTAGATTTTATTATGAGAAAGAAATGGTTTTTAGAATGGAAAGATTATATTTTTATAAATATAAAGATTGTATTTTTATATATAGATAAAGTTCATGTCTTTAGAACGATAAGGTATGATTATTCTTAGTTTAAAAATATGATTTTTAACCTAAAGATTTGATTTTTGTTATAGAAAAGATTTGACCTTTAATGTAGAAAAGAGTTGATTTTTAATTAGGATAAAAATATAATTTTTATATGATGTAGAGAATAAAAATATAATTTTTATTATATGAACATCACCATAATGACTTGATTTTTATGTTATGAACATCACAATATGATCTTTATTTATATAGTAGCGGTATTAAAATATGATTTTTATCCATTTAGCGTTGATATAAAGATACGAATTATATATATATAGTAGCGTTATAAAAATGTGATTTTTAACGTAAAACCACGTGTAACAGATCTCGTTGGAAGCACGATGAAGATTTCCTACATATGAAGAGTCGCGGTGAATTGGTTTAGCTAATCTGTGAGAACTTCTCACTTTAATTTCTTTTCTAGTTAAAATTATATACTAGGATGCAGACGGTGCTTAGCAGCACCCGACACCTGTCGTCGACAGACCATGGACGACTTGTTTGTTTGACTGTGTTTGGATTGATTTGTTTGTGTGAATTTGGTAAGTGATGTGGAATGGAAAAATAAATATTCATGTTTGAATAAAAGAAAATTCATGTGTTGAAATAAATTATTTATCGTTAAAAATATAAATTTAACGTGAATGTGAATAAATAAATATTCATTTACCAATCGAACGATTTGTTTATGTACACCTATTTGAGGGATATTAATTGGGACGATAAATTTTACACATCGCCCAACTGCACAAATAAAATATGTGTTTGTTGATTTGAAACCCCACACGGGTATTGGGATGACGTTTGAAGTACACTAATCTCGATAATTAGTTGTATGTCAATCGATGGTTGATAGACAGCTGTGTAGTGCACTTTGGATGATGGTTAATTATTTATGATTGCTGTTATATATACATGTGTTGTATGGAATCCATATAAATAACACTATATGGTAATTTGTTGAGTCTCATTCCAATCCGGGAAGAAGGAAATATTTTTACAATAAAATTTACATGTTTATTGTAAGTAAGAATTAATAAAAACCTTCATGTGTTGAATAATATTCCTGTGTTGAATAAAAGTCATGATAATTAGATATGCGCCATTTTGACGCGAACGATATTTTTATCGATTATATTCGTTTTATAATGAATATAGAAAAGGAAGTGATTTCAAAATCTAATATTTTGAAAATATTATCATTTACATATTAATGATATAGAATATTCAATTTTGATTTAAAATTGAAAATAAAGTTTAAATTGTTTTGAAAACAAATTTTAAACGATTTATAAAATATGTTTTAAATGGAAATCGACGAAATATATATAATACATATATTATATATATTAATGGCCTGAATAGAACGCGCCACGCCGCGACCGTTCATGAATTTCGACCATTGACTTCGAATTGATATTACGGGAGATCCGACCATCGGATTCCCCTAAAACCAGAACCATTGGGTTTGTATCGAAAAGTGCTTTCCAACGAATATAAGAAATTTGAAATTTAACGGTTGGATTTGGAATTATGTCCAAATCAAATTTGGAAAAGGTCGCTGTAAGTGCAGTTCGACGACCGTAGATGGAAATCGATTATACGGGCCTTGATAAAATTATTAAAAATATTAATAATTAGTGTAAATCATAATAAGGGATTTGGGAAGAATTGGGATGAAAAACTCAATATATGAAAAGATAAAAGTAGATTTTTATCGAGTTGAACCAGTTATTAACTAGAATTGAAATCCAATTTTTTTTTAAAAAAATAAATAGGACTGAGAATGGGTTTTAAAATAACTAGAATTTCCAATAAATAAATTGGGATGGATTTGAATCGAAATCATCTTCGGGATATTTTGATGTTGGATTTCGTGATTATACAAGTATTATTATGGAAATTTGAATGGTATATTATATATCGTTATTTCCAATATGATATTTGTTAGTTTCAGAATTCGATATTGAATATAAGCCGATATATTTTCTATTCAGAGCCTTATATTTAGTATCAAATTGGATTTGGGGTTTATCATGAGCTGTGTTTTTAAATGACATTAGTTCATTAACCCGGGTAAAGATAAGATTAATTTCTTAACTTTGAAAAGTCATTAAGTAATGATTGTTGAGATTAAAACTGAATCAGAGTTTTAATAAATCTTTAATTAGATTGAAATGATCGAAATTGGAGTACCACCAGTTTTACTCCAAGCGATAGTTAAATCTTTAATTAGATTTGAACGTGAAATGGTAATTAATTTTACCGATAACACCGTGGTGTTAGATATGGAGTATTAACAGTTTTTCTCCAGGGGACAATAGGTTGGGATTGGGAAATTAAATAAAGGATTACTTTGGTAAGGTGCGCTAATCCCGACTAGTTTGGAAAACCTTAACTTGGTTTGATATCCAAAGGAAGATTAAAGAATAAAATTTAAAGAATTTATCTTTGATAAAATTAATGGGAACCTTTCCCTAAGAATGTGAATAATTGAATAAAAGAATATTCTAGATTGGAATGAGGCGTATGTTGTGTTTGTGTAACACTTGTTTATTATATACGCGAGTTATTCGGAAAGACCAGGTTTATCCCATTCTGAATAACTGAATCGACAATAAGTCAAAGATGAAGACGGTGGTTGAAGATCGGTAGTCTTCACATCGTTTGGATAATTACTGATGATCTTGATTGGGCTGTACACCCAAGAGGAGGGAATCGGTTGGTGATCGTCCAGACATACTTGGAGATCGATGGATATGCGAGGAATAAGGTTCCTCCAGTTTCGTTCAGACCCAGAACGAACTTGTAAATGGACTGTGTGTCTGACATGGGATTTCATTCTGTGTGATTGAGTGATATCGGTTGCATAGTGTGAATTGCCTATGTGGCATGCTGAGATGCAAATGATCAAGGTTTCTATTGAAAAGCAGAGTCTTGTGGTGATGATCAAAGCACAGCTTTAATATAGTGTAGCTTTGTGTAGCATTAATTCGCAAGCCTCACACCCCGGTGTGAACCAAAAACAGGAGATGGGATTCATGGAGAACATGCGTTTTCTTCTAGCTAGGAGTGGCGTCAGTGCTTGAACTGGCTGACGAGTTTGACTCATGTGGTTGTTGGAATTGGAGGCGCCTCGGATATATCGGTCGTTCTCGAACCGATGGAGTCATTAGTTGGCTCATTTACGCCCCATAGGGCAGGGAAACGCAATGTTTAGGAATTTTAATCCACATCGATGGACCGGCCCTAACGATCCAAAGGTCACTCGAGCTCTGACCTGAGACATGGGCTAGATTGTCTCGAAGCGGTGAGGACTACCTTTTGTCTCGGTTCACAGATGGCAATCCAACTTCCAATACGACATTTTGCGGTTTTATTTGTAGAGCATAGTATGGCGACATAGTAGCATGGGATGCTATGCCGTCTATGATTGATACATTTATATTTGAAGTTGTTTTCTTCACTTATAGTAATAATAAAAGATTGAATTTCGCGTACCAAGCATTCTTGGCTATTATAAGGTAAAAACCCTATCCTCCGCTTACGTTGCATTGTGTGATGGGACCTAGGTCTTATAATAGCTTCATTGTTCTTTATTTAGCATTATGATGTTTGTTATATGCACTGGTATTCTTGGGGAGAAACCCGTTCCGTGTTATACGGCGTGGTCCCTTGATTTACCTAGCTTTAAAATAAAGATTAATAACTGTTTTAGTTCTCACACCAGTCACATGACTGACCTGGAGTTTATTGTTTTAACCTAAACTTTGGGTGCCCTTATTTTTCGCACGGGAAGCTAGTAGTTTTGGTTTTGTAGATTTATATTCACAGGACTCTGGTTTACAGCTGGAATGATATTCAGGAAGCTTTGTATCCGTGTATCTCTTTCAGTTGTACTTAGTATTATTTTTCCGCTGTAGTAATGTTTTTGAATCTCTAATATTTGTCAAATGTATATTATTTGTCTATGCTCTGTATATTCTTGTATCTGATGTAAATTGTTGTAATAAGCAATGAAATGTTCTTCTGTTTGTGTTCTGATCTGTCGTGTTCTCAAAGCAATCTGGGCTTTCCTTCACGGGGAAGTTCAGGTCGTTTTATACACTATTATTATTATTATACTATTATTATTATTATAAATTTAGTTAACTTTATAAACTTAATTAATTTTATAACCTGGTTAACTTTAGTTTTTTTTTTTTTAAAATTAAATGATTTTTTATTAAACTTAGTCAACTTTTATAACAATTTAACAAAGATTCCAAAATAGAGAACATGTAATATTCATATTATTATTATTATTATATTGGTTGAATATTTATAATATTAGTTTATAAATTTATTGTTATAGTATTACTATTACTATTATATTATATTATTATATCATATCATATTATAATATTATTGATAACTTTTTATAACCCCGTTAACTAATTTAATTTTTATAAAAAATTAGATGATTTTTATTAAACTTAGTCAACTTTTATAACAATTTAACAAAGATTTCAAAATAGAGAATGTGTAATATTCATAATATTATTCTTAATATATTATTGGTTAAATATTTAAAATATTAGTTTATAAATTTATTATTATTATATTATATTATTATATCGTATTATATTATAATATTGTTATATATTTATTTTATATACCTTTAGTTAAATTTTGTAAATCTCAATTAACTTAGTTAAATACTTATAAAATAAGTTTATAAATCTATTATTACTATTATATTACTATTATTTGTATTATATTATATTATTAATTAATTTTTATATACCTTTCCTTAAATTTCATAAAACTCAATTATTTAGTTAAATTTTATATAGCTTTAGTTAAATTTCACAAAACTCGCTTAACTTAGTTAAATATTTATAAGATTAGTTTATAAATTAATTATTATTATATTACTTTTAATTTTTATTATATTATATTATAAATTAATTTTTATATGCCTTTCGTTAAATTTTATAAAACTCAATTAACTTAGTTAAATTTTATATAGCTTTTGTTAAATTTGACAAAACTCGCTTAACTTAGTTAAATATTTATAAGATTAGTTTATAAATTCATTATTATTATGTTGCTTTTATTATATTATTACTATTATTATTTTATTTTATTTATTTTTATGTACCTTCAGTTAAATTTTATAAAGCTAAATTAACTTAGTAAAATATTTATATAATTATTTTATTAATTTATTATTATTATATTACAATTATTATTGTATTATTATTATTTTTATATATCTTTAGTTAAATATTATAAAACTCAAATAACTTAGTTAAATATTTAAAAGATTTTTTTATAAATTTATTACTGTTATTATTGTATTATATTATTATTATATTATATTATTATTATACTATTGGTTTGATATTTATAAGATAAGTTAGTAAATTTAATATTATTATTGTATTAGATCAGATCGAACAAGGTGTATATATAATATATAAGAACTAGCATGGTTACCTTTTTTAGGTAAAATAGGTAACCAAGTAAAAGATCGGTAAATAAATAAAACTTGTAAATAAAATATATATTCCATTCAAGAATACTTAGAGCTACTAATGCTGAATGTGAGCCGTTTCACAAATTAAATAAATGACAAAAGTATGATGGGAATACTGGGGAAGTACTTACCTGACTGCAAGAAACAAACACTGAAAGTTGGTGTTACAGGATGAAGGTTTTATCTGACAGCAAGCAACAAACACTAAAAATATTATGGGAATAGTTGTGTCGTCTATGCTTTAAGTGAATAGTTGTGCCATCTATGCTTTAAGTAATTACCTAACTGTAAGGATAAAAGGACAATGCAAGACATACCTGCTCTTTTTTGTTTGTCTAATTGGCACTGAACACGTCCAATTGTCAAATTGGAGTAGCTCTTTGAATATTTCAAAATCTTTAAATCCTGTGTTCATGACATCGAAAAAAAAACTCAGCTTCCGTGCCTGGATCAAGAATTGTTTCAGGTACAACCTTACCTACTTCACGGAAAACTTACATATAAGACTTGACTTCAAGAGATGGAGTTGGAAAGAGAAAAACAACAACTGAAGAAGGCAACTGTGATTGCAGGGGATGAAACTGGAAAATGCAAGGCAGTAAAGGAGGTTATTAAATCACTGACTGCACAATTAAAAAACATGGCAGAAAGGCTACCTGGGGGAGCTGCCAGAAATATCGACACATTGCCTTCTTTAGCATCTCTCAACACCAATTCATCTTCAAGTGACTTTTCTATTCAAGTAAGCAAGCAATTAAACAATTTGCTCCCTTCACATACGCATGATTCAAATGCTAATCTAAGTGGAGCTTCAACAAAAAGATCAAATACCATTAACACCCTTTGCATAAATGGATTGAATGGTCATTCAGAATTAATAAGAAATGGAAGTAAGCCACCGGATACAGAATCTAATCAAGAATCTGAATGCGTGGAGTAGGACGAACCTGGTGTCTACATATTCTTTTTCGGGTGGTGCTACTGATCTCAAGAGTTTTAGGTTCAGTCGAAAATGGTTCAGCGAAAAGCAAGCAGAGCAATGGTGGGCTGAGAACAAGGCACTGGTTTACCAACGATACAACGTCCACACACCTGTAACGTCCCAGATTTTTGAATGTTAATTTCGAATATTTAAAACTGTTAAAATATTGATTTGGCGATATAAATGGATTTTATATCAAATTTATTTATTTAACATGGAGTTTGAATTTATATATTTATAAATTAATTATAAAATGAGCTGCAGCGGCACGATAGTTCATAATATAACGTTTCGAACTTCAATCGGTTATATCGGATCTCATATAAATCGGATTACAGTAAAACAAGAATCATCCTAATCAATTTAATTATATTTTTGTAATGGAATAGAAAAATCGGAATTCCATCGTATAGATGTTAACATATGCCCAATTCAATTTTTCAGAAAATCGCTATGGAATCGATTATAAACCGTAACGATAATTTAATATAATTAAATATCAGTTTCGAATCTGAACAAAATCTTTGAGGCGTACTTATAATTTATTTTTTAGAATCTTACTGTAATTTTTAATTAATATGGGACTTTTTATTTGGAGTGTTTTACACCCTGTATCAGCATTTTGGGGTTTCACAATATGGGTTAACCTACCGATATTATTATATTTTTGGGATCGTGGGGCGTTGATTGACACAACGGTATTCTTATTTTTGTCGTTAACAGTCTATAAATGGACGAAATGGTACACAACGGGAAACCTAAATAAATATCTCACATAAAACAAAAACATAAAATCAAATAAGTTAAAATATGTTTAAGCCATTCCCTATCATTAAACCACGCATGGAGTTTAAGAACTGGAAGCAGGAGGCTTCACCGCTATTTATCCAGAGTTTATTTTCCGCTGTGTCTGATATATAATGTACTCTGATGATTGGTATGTATATTTACAGTTTATTTTTAAAGAAACTTGATGTATTATACTTTACTCGTTCCGCTCTAAGGTTCTGATGTTATTCTTACTCTTCTATTCTATTAGTTCTATCTTTCTACTTCTCATCCTCTAACTTTTTTCTCTTAACATTCTTCTTTTCTGTATAATTTGAGTTGACTGTGATAGTAAATATCAGCTAAATTGGTACGGAAAAGTGAGAGGTTACAACAACTGACAGTCAATCTGCTGCAAGTACAGGAAAGGAATAATATTCTTTTAAAATAAATAAAATGAAAGTTTATTCCCAAATTTCTCAATTATTGCTTCAATCCTTGCAAATATTGGCGTTGTTTATTCGTCTACCTTAGTTTGTTCTTTACACCTTCTTCCAGTTCCAAGTTCCTCTTTTTTTCCCCTCTTTTGTAAATGTCGATACGCAAGAAAGCGAGTCCAGTTTTTTCCCTTCTCCTTCTAGTTCCAAGTCTTCTTCGAAAGTATACTGGGTTTGGCTATGAGAATTGTAAATTGATTGTAGCTAACTAGGAAAACGTCTGTATTCCAATTGTAAAAAGCGGTTCTGTTAGCACAACTTCAGGCTCATAGTTTCATTTCAAAACCTCAAGTGCTATGTACTAAGGACTGCCGATAGTCTGAGTTAATTTCTCGCCTACATTACTACAAAAGAACATCATAAGAACATATATAATTGCCCAAAAAATGCATGATGACCGAAAACAAGTAGAATATGTACAATAAGTAAAATATGTACTAGGTGTGAAGAACCCCGACGACAACCCATAGTCAATCGCCTTGGGTGCAACATTTTGCTTCTTATTAGCAAACAAAAGGTTTCCAAGTTTCAGATCCCCGTGCATCATTCCATGCTAGTGGCGCATCTGAAACAAAATCACAATACTTTTTTTTAATCATAAAATTACTTCCATAAAGGTGTGTGTACACATCTAATGAACTTCACCAGCAAACATTTTTGTTCATAATAATAGGCAGTTTACATATTCGGCTGCAAAAAATTAACATATGGGTGCAATAAATTCCCAAAAGGATAAATTCCTTTCCAAAATTAACTAATAATGAAAACCTAGACTAGATCAAACATAGTATTTGCAAATCTAAACAAACCAAAAACTATTTTCATCACCATCTGTGACAAACTCAAAAAAAGCTGCATACTTCGCCTCATGTATGACAAAAATTCCCATGCATTTATTTTACCTGAGCTGTACTCACTAGTGCAGACATAAAGCTGCATATTTCCCCTCATCACTCCCCAATGAAGCCAGAATTTTTTTGACCATCATTTTATCGGTTCCATTCTCAGCTTCTTTTGCTTTAAGATTAGGAGCTGACGAAAAATTTGGCATCCTGTTTGCATTACAATCTGAGTTCATATCTGGAGATCATAATATGCCTAAATTCGATGCAGTTAATACAACAAAATCAAGTGCTTAAAAGTTGCCTGGAAAATAAATAATTGACATGTATTGGATAGTGCCAAAAACCGAGGATAAAGTGGATATATAGTGCTAGGAATTGCTTATTGCAGAGACAAATAGTTTAAGATGCCAATGAGGAAACAGTGAATCAGTAAAAACATTACCGTTAATGGTAACTCAAGTAAAAATATTTCATTACTTTAGGATGAAATATATCCATGGCTCTACAGAGATTAAACCAAGAAAAAAATTGATCGCCCTATACCTGCTCATCAAAAAAGCATAAAAAGGGATGTTGACTCTGCACTTAGTGTTGATACTGTCAATATCAACTGTACTGCCATAGTTTCTTCATACAACACCCCGATATATTTTGCTATTTTTCTCTCTAGTAAAGCAAAACAATACTTTAGTTATTTTTCATCAGTTGTTAAATGAAAACAACACAACATACATACTAAGAGATAATAAGGACTTAGAGACACTGTTAAACTAAAAAGAGGCAGGCTAGATTATTAATAACCATGTGAAATTAAAATGGCATGGTCCTGTTGAGGTGTTCCAACAGTAGTTATACCAAAGTTAATCTAGATTCTATAACCTGACTTATTTAGCTTAAGGCTGCTCAACTACATAAGGGATGCTCAAATGTCCAAGAACATTCAATGAAACCATTAGCATAACTAATTTTCAACAGCACATTAACGTCCATCTTAAACTTCTCTCTGTAGAACCCAAGTACATGACAGACTCGTGCATTCATAATTTAACAACCCAGAAATTTGGAACCAATTTAAAATTTTTATTTAAGCTATTTTAATGGATTTTGATTATTTAAAATGATTATTTTAAATAATAATGATTAAAAATTTATTTTAATCGAAGTTAGAATATAAATTTTTATAATATATATATTAGGAGCCTGGAATGGTGCGGTAGTTTGAAAAATTAATTTTAAACTTTGAATTAATATAAAGAATTCAATATAAATCAGAATTGGGTAAAACTAGAAACGTTGGAATATTTTGAACTGTGATTTTCTAAAGAATGTAAGAGACATAGATTTCACTTTTTAAATTGTAAGTTATGACCCGATTAAAATTTGAAATGGTCGCTATGGATTTTATTAATAATTTTAATAAATATATAGCCCTTAAAATTAGAGATTTTGCAAACGACCTCCGAATTCGATGAAACCACTTTTGTTAGATCCGGAATGCCAAATTATTGCTAAGTTTCAATTTTCATAATTTTTAGAATTAATATGTGAGCGTGACAAATTTAAACGCACCTTGAATTTTAGTTTTAAATTTGATCGACTAGAAAAAGGCCATTTTGCAAATAGGCTCGGAATTTGATGAAACCTGTTCTTATGGGACTGTAAACGTACGTTGAAATCTATTTTGAAACGTATATTAATTTATATTTTGATTTTGATAAAAGTTGTTAAAAACGGCCGAATTAGCTTACGAAACATATCCCATTGTGTCCGAAATGAGGGCATTCAGCTACGCGAGACAGTCATTGGGTTTGATTTGGAGTTCGGATGTTAAAACACCTTTTTAGAAATTAAAATAATTTTTATATAAATTCCGGCCAGTCAGAATAATTCGTTCATTAATTTATTTTTCCTAAAAACCCCGATAACCTCCAGATCGAGCGGCGGATAAGCTCAAAACCTTCTCTTCTCGATTTCTCTTCATCCATGCAATAAAACCCATCGATCCTTTAGAGGATTTTGTAGATCTCCCCCTCCTCTTCACATCCATACCAGGTTTGCCACCTATCATCGAGTATTTCGCCAGATCCGACGCTTCGAAGTCGCCGACTTCGAGCTGTCGCCGCGCCCTCCTCCGGCGATCGCTCGTGACGCCGCCACCACCCCTAGGCGTGCCTCTCCACCCTCTACGATGTGGTGCAACCCGATTCTGGCATCGCTCAATAGATTAGACGAAAATCGGTGACCTAGTTTCGAACCAGGAAACTGAGGTAACGACGTATATATATATTTTTAGATTTATAACACTTTAAAACTGTCGCTAATCCATTTAAACTTATGAAAATCGTATCTTATTCATACGAGATCAAAAAATTGCAAACCCAGTCACATTGGGATCGTTGCGACGCACTCTACATTTCAGAACTGACTGGGTGGAATTTGGAGCTAGTTAGAATTAAAGACAGATCCAAATATGAATTGTCCAATTAAAGACTGACGGAGTGGAAACGAATGTGAGAACTCTCTCACTCAAATCATTTTAATCATGTTATTCATTTTTATAGTTTCACTCATGAATTATACACAAGTCATTTGCATTAGAAGCGTTGTATGGATATTACCAACACTCGGATTTCGTACAACGTGGATGGACACTTATGACGCCTCATATGGCATTATTGATTATTTGGATGATTTGGTGATTGATGGATTTATTTGGATGTGCATTTGGTATGAGATTGTTATGTATGGTGAGCCAGTATTAGGAAAGGGATAATGGTAGACATTATTCCGGTTCTAATACCGTGTCGTCATGCTGCCGAAATTTTCTAAAATATGTTAGAAAAATTATTGGATAGTTAAAAATAAGATTACACATCCATTTACAAGTCGGACGACTCGTTTATGATTCGCCTATTTTTGTGATATCGATTGGGACGATAATTTTTGCACATTGCCCAAGTGCACAAATAATTATTATTATTGTTTGTTGGTTGAAACCCCACACGGGTCAGGGGATGATATTCTGATCACACATCTCCCTTGTGATTAGTTTTACGTCGATCGATAGATTGGCAGGCTGTTGTAAGCATCATTTATTTATTTATTTATTTCTTATACAGCTGTAGAATGCATTCTGGTTGCTATTTGGATGTTAAATGATTATTATCATTATTGTTGAATGCATGCGATGTGTAAAATCCATATAACCAAAATTATATGGCAATTGATTGGGTCCCATTCCAATTTGGAAATAATGAATGTTTTTGAAACAATTAATAGTGAAGTAATGTTTTTGATGTCCGATTTTGGATGGACACGAAAATATATAAATATATGAAGGCGAGTAAGTAGTTATACGCTTTTTTTACTAGAAAGGATTTTTATATCGATTTAATCATTTTATAATGAATATGAAAAGCAAATGGTTTTGAAAATAAAAATTTTTGAAAAGATTATTAGTATGATATAGTAATGATATGGAAAATTCAATTTTGGTTTTAAAAACTGAAGAGCAAGTTGGAATCGTTTTAAAACGAATTTGTTAACATTTTTATAAAATACGTTATGAATGGAAATCAACGATATAAATATATAATATATATTATATATATTATATTGGTTTGAATAGGACGTGTCGCACAGCGATCGTTCGCGAATTTCGACCATTGACTTCGATTAGACGTAGCGGAAGATCCGACCATCGGATTCTTCTGAAACCGGAGCCTATGGGTTCGTATCGAAAAGAGCTTTCAAATGAGTATATGAGATTTGAAATCCAACGGTTAGATTTTGAGAAATTTTTAATTCAAATTTGAATAAAAATAGTGTCAGTGCAGTTAAATGACCTGAAACGTTATTTAACTAAAAGGGCCTATTTTTAGATGGTTAAAAATATAGAAAATTTGTGTTAAATCATAATAAATGATTTGAAATGATTTTGAATGAAATATTCCAAGCTAAGAAGATAAAAGATATTTTTATCAGAATAAGTTGTTTTGCAACTTAAGTAAAGAACTGAAAGGAACTGAAATGGTTTTAAAATAACTAGGATTTCCAATATATATATTGGAATGACTTTGAATGGAAATAATATTCGGAATATTCCAATATTGGATTCCGTGATTATACGAATATTGTTATGGGAATTTGGAAGATATCAATATCGTTATTCCCGATATGATATCTGTTGATTTCAGAATTTGAGATTGAATATAAGTTAATATAATTTCTATTTAGAGCCTTGTATTTGATATCAAATTGGATTATGGGTTTGTCGTGAATGGTGTCTTCACTAACACTGTTCTTAAAACCCATGTGAAAAGAATGAATCTTTTAATTAAGATTATTAGAATTTCTAGTTATATCTAGTAATTGGAATAATAAATGGAATATGTTTTTGGATTTGTCGTGGACGGTGTTTTAAATGACATTGGTTCTTTAATCCAGTTAAAGGCAGGATTAATTTCCAGAAATTTGAATAATCATTAAGTAATGATTTAGAAGATTAAAACTGAGAGTTTTAATAAATCTTATGTTAGATTGAAATGTGAATAAGGTACGTAAACTTACCGAATTCAGGAAATGAATCGAGAATGGAGTATCACCAGTTTCGCTCCATGCGATAGTTAAATCTTTAATTAGATTTGAACGTGAAATGGTAATTAAATTTATCAATAGCACCGTGGGTGTTAGATATGGAGTACCACCAGTTTTGCTCCGTGGGATGAATAGGTTGGGATTGGGATAATAAAACAAATGATTACTTTGCTAAGGCGTTAATCCCGACTAGTATTATAAACCGTGATTTGTTTTAAGATTGTTAAAAGATAATACAAAATCTTTTGAAATAGTTTTTAAAGAAAGATTAAAACTGAGATTTTTTAATAAATCTTTAATTTGATGGAAATGAGGATGGGATAATTTAAAATTATCAAATTTGTGAAATGATCGAGAATGGAGTATCATCAGTTTTGCTTCATGCGATAGTTAAATCTTTAATTAGATTTGAGGCGTTGAATGGTAATTGAATTTACCAATAGCACTATGGGTGTTAGATATGGAGTACCACCAGTTTTTCTCCATGGGATGAATAGGTTGGGATTGGATAATAAAATAAATAATTACTTCGGTATGGCTCATTAATCCCGACTAGTTTGGATAAACCTTAAATTGGTTTAATTTGTTTAAAAGATATTATAAATCTTTTGAAATGATTTCCCAGGAAGATTAAAGAATAAATTTAAAAGAATTTATCTTTGATAAAATTAATGGGAACCATCCCAAATGATATGAATATTTAAATGAAAGAATATTCTGGATTGGAATGAGGCGTATGTTGTGTTTGTATAGCACCTGATTTTAAGATACGCGAGTTATTCGGAAAGGCTGGGTTTAACCCACTCTGAATAACTATTTCGGCGATTGAAAGTCGAAGAGACTGAAGACGTGCAAGACCGCTAATCTTTACATCGAATGGACTAATACTTCTGCCTTGATTGGAGTTGCTGCCTTGAGGGATTACAATGGTAGTGGTCCGTACGTACTTGTTGATTGTTGGGATGTGCGAGTACCTCTCTCCTATATTGGACTTATGGGACGAGGAATAAGGTGCCTTCGGTTTCATTCAGACCCACAACGAACTTATATATGGATTGTGTGTATGACATAGTATTCTTTTTCTGTATTCATTGATCTCTACTAAATGTATATCTGTTGGTGTCGGAGAATTTATTCTCTTACTTAACACCCTTCTCTGAGATGTACGAGCTTAGAGGTTATATATTGGTAGATGATCAATGCTATGGTATGGATTGACAGTGTGGCATGCTAAGTTGCATGGATCAAGGGTTTTGTTGAAAATAAGAGCCTTATGGTTGATGATCAAAGCACGTATTTTATTTAGTGCCGCTTTGTGTATAGCGTTAATTCGCGAGTTTCACTCCCGGGTATGAACCAGAAACGAGAAGGATGTCCGGGAAATGGACATATGTTAGTTCTAGCTACCGGTGGTGTCATGGTATGGAGCCCAGACATTTACTCATGTGGATGTTGTATATTTGAGAGAGTCATCAGGCTCATTATTGACTGGTGGTTGCAAAGGCTTACATGCCCAAGATGACCAAGAAGTTCGATAGAATCGGCTAACATATAGTTTATGGCATAACTAATCATCGACGGATGACTCGGCCACGATGCTCCTAGGTGCAGTCGCGGCTGTATCCTAAGGCACAGTGCTGGTGTGTCTCTAAAATGCACAGGATGATCCCAGAGCCTTGGTTCATAGATGGAATCCAATTCCAATACGACACTTGTACAATTTTAGTTGTAGAACCTAGTATGGCGACATGATAGATGGTACCCATGCCGTCTATAATTGATACATTTATTTTTGAAGTTGATTTCTTCACTTATAGTAATAATAAAAGATGAATTTCGCGTACCAAGCATATTTGGCGATTATAAGGTAAAACTCTACCCTCTGGCTTGCGTTGCATTGTGTGATAGGCTCTGAGTCTTATAATGACTTCATTTTTTCTTTTAGCATTGCGCTGTTGTTTTTATGCACTGATATTCTTGGGAGGAAACCCGTTCCATGTTATACGGTGTGGTCCCTTGATTTACTTAACTTCAAAAATCAAGTTTAATAACTATTTAGTTCTCATATCAGTCCCATGACTGACTCGGAGTTTATTGTTTTAACCTAAACTTTGGGTGCCCTTATTTTCCGCACGGGCAGGTAGTAGTTTTGGTTTTCGCAGATATCTTTATATAGGATCCTGACCTACATATGGAGCTATATTCGGGAAGCTTTCTACCCGTGTATTTATTTCATTTGTGTAGTTTATTATTTTTCCGTTGCTATGTAATGTAACTTAATCTCTGATATTTTTCTGATGTGTAATATTTATTCATACTCTGTTATTTTTTGTACTCTGATGTAAATTGTTGTAATAACAGTGAAATGTTCTCCGCATTCCGATGCATCTTGTTCTCATTACAATCTGTGTTTTCCGGTCTGCTTGGAGGTTAGCGAATTCTGGTCGTAACACATAATTCACTGTTCATATTTGTTAATGTGCGAGCATGGCCTTTTATCTAATACATTGAGAGATCCTTTGTAAATTGTGAATGCATTTGACAGTTATAAATTGAATTTTAGCATAGAATTTATGTCAGCCAGTTTTACTTGGAATGACACAGACGTTCTCAGACCTTGGCTTTATAATTCACTCATGTCCATAAAATGAAAATTTATAAGTAAAAAGGAACACACTAACATAATTTCTCTATAAAACATGAAACCTGACAGAAATTCATGGTAAGAAGATGAACTGCACTTTTTAGTGTAATGACAAACAACATAATAAAAGCATGGACACGTATAGAAGCGACTATTCCAATAGTAACACACTACATGATGTATTAATTACTGAGAAACATACATACCTATACGATAGTCATTCATTCACTTTCTACACAGTTTTCATGGCCTCATTTCCTTTTTTTTTAAAATTTAGCTAAACACTTATTAGTTTTCTATATGTACTGCTTCGTTTTGTGCTAAAACGATATATTATTTTTAGTAGAAAAGTTGTACACTGAAGCAAAGCAGTCATAATAAAAGGATATTGTTGAATTCAGTAAAGGTAATGAGAGGACCTTCAATATTAATTACAAAAAATTCACTTATTTACTATTGGAATATTTAATCAGCATTATTACTAGAGTACTTTGATGGGAGTCGAGTCTACCCAATATCATTAATAATCATGCTGCTTAACTGCAGACTAAACAAAACAAAAACAATAATCCATACCTTTAACACTTATTGATATGCGTTTATCTATATTTGACAATGCAATTGATTCATTATGCAAGCATAAAAAATTTTAAGAACAAAAGACTATCACGCTGTGTATTTCATATTGAATAAGAAATTGCACAACACTCGATCATTCAATACGAATCCATCTTACGTAACAAAATTACATTCTAATACATTTTATATTCATTTATAAGTTCAATTGTATGCATTGTTAAATTCGACGAACTATGTAAACAAAATTTTGAACATTTCAGATTGGCTAGATACCCGAACTACTAGCATTCTAGTTTACAGTTTGTTAGGCCAACCTAAAGTTAGATTAATTTAGAAGGCTTATAATTGGATGAAGTTCAAAGAGTTTTGTTACATGTAAAATCAATAAATGGAGAAATAGTAATAAAAAGTTATCCGGATACAAAGTTCCTTCATGTTAATGTCCATGTTTAAATGATCTTAGGGCTCTGTGGAAATCACAGTTTTAGATTTAAGGTTATTTTGTTGAACCCATGGTTTCTCAATATCGTTGTTCATTTAACGTTTTAGTATTCATCCAAGGTAAGCACTTGAATTTGATTTCCCTGTTAAGTTCTCTAAGCTTCTAGATTTTAAAAAATCCATTTGATTTAGTTGGATCATGTAATCTGTCTTTCCAATTTCCAAGAATTCTAATATTCCTTCACTAAAAGTTAGCTTTGCACATACCTTTACATGTTAATGGCCTTTAGATGTTGCAATATAAAACAATGTCCGCAATTAATGGCTGTAGACTTCTAAACAAATTACAATTGCGTATTATAACAAGATCCTGTTAACCAAGATTTAACCAGATAATGGAAATAAATTTTACTGACCAAATCTCTAATGTCAAGATTGATATAGAGAGAAGATATGTTTCTTTATCTCACTTATATTTTAAAATCATTAATTTCTATTTATAAATTATCATTTCTCATTTTCTTCCTATTTTATTCCTTTCACATAGAAATTATTTTCTCAATCTTCTAAACCATATCAACCCTCAAAATTTTGTTGCCCTTAGATGCAGCATTTGCAATAAACTAATGAAATCTTATATTAAGCAGTTTATTTGTACTCACATAGGTACAAGTAATTTTGTAATGTATAGATGCACAACCTTCAGTCTCCTACAATTACCGACGGTATGACAACTAAGAAACAAAATAGTATGTACCACAAAGATGTCGTTACAAAACAGAAAACATGTGGCCAAGATAAAAAATCAAAAGCCACAAAATTAGTTTAATAGAATAATACCTATCTGCTTACAAAAGATGTCAATGATGAATTACAATCACCACCAGTTTGTCCTGTACGTTTTCCTGTAATAAAATCTAAATAAAATAAATAAAAATAGAGTGACATATTGGTGAATAAATGCAATGGTGATAAGCTCCATTAAGTCATATAAATTGTTTTACCTTCAGACTCGTTTTTTAGCCAATCCCATTCACAGATCAATCCTTGGATAGTTACAAGGTCAAAGGAACTCAAATATTGATTCAGAACTCTACTTTCACAGTCTGCTGTAAAATAGACATGGGAATACCGAAAATCAGGCTACCAACATTTGTCGCCACCCCACTTTGCATATAATCTCAACCACGCATAGCCACCCCAGCAGCTACTCCTCAAGGACCTAATAGGTTATGTATTCCCACAAAGTCGCCATCCTTAAAACTTGACCAATAAACTCGACACTAATTTGATTTTTCAAGTCGAAATCATCTTGATCTAGGGTTTTTTGGGTGAGATCTGAAACGGCTTTAAAACTCAAGTTGTTGTCTTGGGTAAAGCTTTTGCTCAGAAATAAATACCTTTCTGCCTTTCAAACATAATTTACACATATGCAACTTATGCTCGTGGAATAGATGCCCTTTCAATTGTTGTACAAATGAAAACATGTACATCCTCCTTTTGCTTTCACTGGCTTGTTCCTCTAAGCTCTTATCACCCACGTTATAAGTTAACTTGCACATTGCTTTTGTCATGTGGTAATGGTCTACATCATCAAAATACGCTTGTGACTTCTCATGATACCAAAAAGATCCAACTGACCTTCACGCACACCAGATGGGAGTGTGGCAAAATCAGAAATAACTCTGGTATAGTCACCATTTCCCTGGTGATGAAAACACAAGGAGATTCAGTTTTGCAGATACAGCATTGCTTATCGTCCAGGATGACGTGGAGCCGAACAACGCAAGTTGAGCAGACCTCGCGATGACCGCAAGATCCATATGCAACCCATTCGAGAGGTTCCGCGCAAACAGTGCAGCAATCGTCCATCGGTTGAGCAGTTGTGATTCGGTCGTGAAATAAAGGAATTTGATGCGGCAGTGGGTGGGATTGAAAAGTCGGAAAGACCAGAATTGAGAGGTATTGTTTTCTGAATTGTTGACCTCTAGTAATGATATACAACAACTGTGACATCTACGGGATTCGAACCCCCGACCTCTCGGAAGGCAACACTACGCACTAATCACTGTGCTAAAAGATCTTTGTGTTAGATTTTCGAAAGGGGTGTAACAGACAATCCCCTTAAAGAGCCAAACATCCTCGTTGGTTCATAACTAATCAGGAGTGGAGCGGAGAGGGTTTTAGTATCAGAAGGGATTCTTGATTGAAGAGGAGATTAGTGAGTGAGAGGCCATGGTTGTGAGGTGCGAAAGTATGCAGGTTAGGGATTTAGGAATTGAAGTAGAAAAGCGATTATTGGCGGCTTACTAAAATGGAGGAGGGAAATTTCACATGGGACTGCTTACTTTTTTTCCCCAGCATGAACACAGGCTGTTATTTAACTTCAGCGACCAGTACGTACATAACTATAGCAAGGCATACTATCGTTCAATCCTGCGTGCTATCAATGTATTATTTTCTTGTAGTGAGATATAGTGGATTAGTTTTACTAGGCAAAATTCTTGACCAAGAGATAGAGAAACGGTATGAGTCAACTCTCATCTCTTTCATCATTTTTACGTCATCCTGCAAAAAACTTGTCGTTATATCTAATTTCCAGTGCGCTGGTTAGCATTGACAGTTTAATATACATTCTTTTCTGATTTCAGTTATAATTACTTACTTTGTATCTATGGTATGAATCTGTGGCGACGTCTTCATTACTCTTGTCTTTGATTTTATGTGTATGATAAAAACCGATATCTCTAAGCTTTGAACAACTGAAAATTATAAGTAACTAGTGTGTAACCCGTGCGTTGCACACGATAATGTTATAAAATATAGTATTTAGAATTTTATTGTTAAAATTGAAACTTTATTATATAACATACGATGAATCTAACAAAATTAATAAACTATAAATTATTATTGTTGTTGTTGTTTATATAAGGCATGTATTATGCAACTTTTATTTGTTTGAAGTAAAAAATTAGTTTATTGTTCTTATTACTATGAGCAAGTGTTTATGTTGAAACTAACATATTTTAATTATTTTAGATATATTAAAAAATATTATTTATTTCTTTTAAAAATATGTTAACTTTGAAATTGTGCAATTAATTAAAATATATTACCTTAAGAGTAAATAATTTGAATGAATTGAGAAGGATTTTATAACAAAATTATATAGGCCTTATTGTAGAGTTATTTGAAGTTAAAAATAGTATATTTTTTTAACGTAGTGTGCGATAAATTTATTGTTTATGTACATAAAAGATCATAGTTATTTACAAAATAAATTATTTTTGTTTTTGATGTACATAAATGTATGCATGTGATCTACACATCTACGCAGTTAAACACAAAAATTTTATTATTAATACCAATACGTTAGACACGTCCGTTGAACGTGTGCATATATAATCAAGAGTTAATTTATAAATTGTGAAATTTTAGCTTTATACATAGATAACGTATAGATACAAATAAATATGAGTTAACTTCTGCGTGCGTAACCCCTGCTACGCACACGGGAAGTTGTGAAGTTTTTGGCTTGGTGGTTTTTTTACTTTCTTTCTTTCTTATATTAATTATCTCTAAGAGAATTTCCAACCATTTGCCGATTGGGATTCAAATGACCCCCAACAGGGAGTTAGTTGAGCTTATTTGAGTTGTTTTGACAACTCTAAAGGTGAATGTCATATCATGGAACATCCAATGAAAGTCATTCTCAATTTAACTTCTCTCTTCTAAGACCGTCCAAACACATGGGAAATATCATGAATGCATATTTATTTAATAAAAACTAAGTAGTTTATCTTGTGCACAAGGTCTGAAAGTCATATACATAAGGAATAAAAACAGTTGCAGAGTCTGAAGGTCACATACATAAGGAAAAAAAAGCAGTTGAGCTCAAAAATAAGTTACGCATCATACTAAATTGCATGGACTGGATAATTTTTTAAACATGCAAAATCAACTCACCATCTAAACAATATACATAGTTCTGCAACCTTCCAAGCTAAATAAAATGCATGTCAGAAATTGAATATACATATTTCATTGGCATAGGTCAAGATTGGCTGCATTTTATATTCGTTTCAGGTGTTAGCTCGCTCTTAGTCTCAAATTGAAGTTGGTTCTGCCAAAGCAGTGGCTTTCCATTTTCTTTGAATCACACATGAAGCAGAGTGCAACTCATTCTGGTTGCAGTTCATTCTCACCGTTTCTCCCTAGTCTATAATAGGCTGCTTCTCTCATTTCATTTGCATCAATTTAGTTTAGATCTCCAGCCAGAATTCGAGGTAATGCCTTGTTCAGAAAAATACTTTATTTTGTATAGCTATAGTATCCCACCAAGAGTTGCCGACTTCAATATTTCGTTCATCTTTTGACATTCAATCAACTGCTGCTCATGTCGAAATTGATGCAAACGTACATCATTTTAACCTCTCATGCTCCAAGTCATGTTCTGTTATTGACATTAATGTGGATGATTTTAATGTGACAATAAAGAAGACTGACATAATTAACTTGCAACAATGCATGTTAACATAACTTCCACATCCAATATATGTTATATTTTGATAAGTCAAGAAGCATAAAAATCTAACATAAATTCCAAAAATAAAAAATAAAAACCTTCACATGTTGTAAACTTCTGTACAACTCCAATAGACCTGGTTTGAGAAATTCTCACTATGCTTTTATCCACTTCATAATATTCTCATCCTCCCTTGCATGCACACCTGACAACTTAATAAAGTTGTAATGAATGATTAATGTACTATCACGGATAAGCACATAGGAGTATATGATATATAAATCATTTCCTCCGAAACTCAAGCATTCCAACCTAAATTTGTTAGATAGTCCTATGTGATTATCACCATTAATGTTGTATGCATTTTCTTCCACCACTTGTCCAATACAATAGTAAGAGTGAAATAATTTCATTACAGATTATTAAACAACTGAACCTGGGGAGGACTCACAATCACTCACATACTGGAATAAGAATTATCCATCTTTACCATAAAGAAGTAAGCATATAGAAAGCATGTTGAGGAAGTAAAAAAATGAATCTATCCAACCAACCTCAATAAATTATAAGCAGTGGATCGTGAAGAAGTCAAACATGATTAGCTTTGGCCATGTGCTGTCCAATTGCTTTAGCTTGTATAACCGACGAACTGTTGTTTTAATAGGAGTTAGGGAGCTATATAATAATGCTTGTTAGTCAACCAAAACATAACAGAAGTTCTAAGATAAGTAGAAAATGAGGATAAATATTGAGAAATAATTAATATTTATGTTGGCTTATATTTCTGCCGTATATTCTCTCATTTTTTCTTTAATTGTAGAAAGCACTTTCATTTATTAAATACAGTTAATCAAAAAGGCAAACGTACAACAAACTGAGATTTCATCCAGTTTAACATGTGCCAATTTAGTAATATAATCTGATTATCTCAGCACAGCTAAATGAACTCATCTTTTTTAGCCACACGCTGACTTAGTCAATCTCCCAAAAAAGAGTTTAACAACTATATTTAATATTCAAGTGGATTGGGTGATGGATTAAACATGAACATGTAGATTTAATATTTTAAGTTCTCACATATATAAATGATTCAATAATTGTTAGCTTTAACCTGTACTTCATTCCCTAATAAAATTTTGCAATTGGTAAATGTAAAGGGAGTTTAAAGATGAACCAATTAATTTAAATTTAACCTCACATTTTTCTAAAAGATGAGAGTAGCAGTATCAAATATGCTCCTATATACTCTAGAACTAAGTCATTATTTACAACAACAAAAAAAGTAAACTGCAGTTTGTTGTATTTGAGTGTATTTAAATTAACATTTTTCTTAAAGCAAGATGCAAATATTGACATTTTATGTTTACAAAAAAATATCACAATAGATGTTTTGAATTTTTATTTGATTTTTTTTTTCATAATGATTTGCCATAATATTTTAAGTTCTAAAATAATAATAATCATCATCAAATAGTAAGTTTAAAATATTTTATATGAGTTATTTTTTATTTTACAAATTAGCATGAAGTAAACTTTATTGATTGCATGAGAGGAAATGAAACAAATTGTAGACTTAAAGAAAATCATTGGAATTTAATTTACGAAAAAGATGTAGGAAATAAGGTGGGATTGTCAATAGTAAGAAAGTATGAAATAAATGAAAAGCTGATATATAAGCATATCATAAGATTTAATGTAATGTAAAATAAAATAAAATAAAATTACCAAATGAAATGAATGTTTGCCTCTATGCTTGTAAGGACTAACTGTCAGCCCACCTTTGACACGCTATTCACGCAATGTAGAGCATCTTGCATAGAACAGAAAAGATATTGAAGAATGCAGTAAGTTTAAGTGTAGGATTAACAGGACAACAATGGTAACCTGAACACAGAGTCAAATTAACGTATCTTCAATATAGAAGATAATGTCATGTAAGCTCAATAAACCAACAATCGTAGATTTGTTTCTAACAGTTGAAATCTGATTATGATGTACATGAAGATTTATTAAACTGATGGGTATGCAAATAAAGATTAGCAAACTGAATATTTATATTGTTCCTAAATCACATTGAATCTTGCACTAAACTTGCCCAAAAATGTTCCTATGAATGATAAACTCATGCAGAAAGGCTATAAATGGCTCCACCTAATTTAGCAACATCCATTTTCGTATTATTACAACAGGCACAAAAAAAAAAATGTACGTAATTAAATGTTAGATTAACATGTTAACAAAAAAAAAATCATAAGACTCTTAGCCCATTTTTTTTCTCTGCAAATTGAGCATCTTTTTTTCTTTTTTAATTTCCTCAATTGCATTAAAATTTCAAGCAATGTTCCAGGCTTATAAACCCACACAAAAAAGCAATAAATGACCCGATCAACTTTGGCAACATCCAATAAGAGTTATTGCAATTCAGTTGATTCATGGTGTTTATGTATAACAAAAGCAGGAAATCATCACATGATCCTTATTTTAAGGTAACGATCTTGGAATCAATGCTCAAAATGGGAATTTTTCATGAATACACCTCATGGTCAAAACTATAGAAAATAGTTCCCATCTATAAAAATCTTTGATTGATGAATGTAATACACAAATTAGAAAGAATGTAAGGTTTTTTGTTTGCTCCGAAGTATATCATTTATTCATGCCTATTACGAAAAATCTAATCTTTTATATATGACCGGTGCGTTTACACAGTTTATAGCATCATTGCCTAGTTAATTTTAGTTAAAAAGGATCTCACATTTATGGAAGTGTGTGTATGTGTGTGTGTGTGTGTGTGTGTGTGTATATATATATATATATCATACTATGAAATAATGAGAGGTTTAGTTAAATAATGTAACCGATAATTTCAAGTGCGAACCAGTCCTTCACACACGGGATTAACATAACTTTTTTGTTAGATATTTCTTAAAAATTTGCAAATTACATAAAAATAACACATATGCTTTAAGGCTATAACTTTTTTTCAATTTGACTTTCAAAAAACAACAAACAACCGTTAAATGATACTAAAATTGAGCAACTAATTCGCTGCAAAATGTATAACAAATGATAAACTTCTATATGCCGCCCTGGAATATGGCAGAGAATTAATTGAACCAAATCTATGATTCAACCGCCCTAGAATATGGCAGGGAATTAACTGTAGAAAATGATTTGAACCAAATATATGATTCAGACATCTATTAACATAGTAAGCTGATCACTGTATTTCTAAATGGATACAAAAAAGAGTACATCCCTCGAAAAATATAAAACATTAATAATTTATTGCAATATATATTCAATACAATAGGATGGACAATTGGTCCGCATACTCTCTTTCATTAGCATCTATTTTCCTAAGAACTGCTGTTGTGGAAAAGACAAACTGACATGAACAAAATAGCAAGACTTGTTTAACTCTTAATTCCTACATTGCCTTGCAGTAGTTTAACGTCCGGGTCAACTTTCTTCACCAAAGGTAACAACAGCCTATCATACAAATAGATTACCTGCAAATTTAGGATAAGTTAAAAACCCATAACTTTGAAACAAATACATGATGTTTAAATAAGCCATAAACAAAATTTTCTTGAGGATAATTGAAAAAACAAACAACTTGCCTGAATTATTCAATCCTTTCTCAAAACTCTATAGCCACTACTCTGAAGATCCAACCATGGATTGAATGGTGATGACAGTCAAAATCCTACAAGCTTACAAAACCAAGTTTTATAAAAAGAAAAGGAAATTTACTATAAAACTTAACTACAAAAGCATGTATCTTGCCATCTTTAGCTCAAGGTGTGATGAATTCTTAGAAAAATTAATCTCGCTTGATTGCAAATAGTTTCGCCAACTCTTTGACATATTTTTTTTGTTTCAGTATCGTACATAAAGTAACTAAGGTTCGGTATTACATAGAACATATTACAAAAAAATCTAAACAGAACTTAAGATAGCCCGTACAAAACCAACAGCTTAACCGGCTAAAGGTTTGCATTTGTTGTATTAACATTACTCGACGCTCAAAATAATCGGTAAGAGTAGTGTGGTTAAGGACCGAAAAACTGTAAACACGTGCTTGATACACGGATGGTTTGCTATTTATAATGTAAATGTAAAAGTATTAATAGTTTTGAATATCAAATTAGTATCAATTTCTTCACTAAGAGTTATTCTAATCTATAGAGCTCCGCTAATACATATGTTAAAAAGAGGTTGATTAATGTGTTAAACAAACTTCACTATGCTATTGACAATTGCAGTGGGTTCACATACCTATATTATCATAATTCAATTTTTGTATAAACACCAACTTAATTAACAAATCAACAGCTAAAAATTTTTCTAAGTCAGTTTGGTCAGTGATGAGCATACACCAACTAATAAAGCCCATTGGACAGGCTAATGAAGAGATGATAACTTGACCCTAATCCAACCCTAGCATTATGAATCATCTCTTAGAGCCTACAACATTGCAGTTTTGAAAAGCATCCCATTCATACCTGATTGGAAGCCCCACATCCAAATCCCATCTTCTGCTCTTGCCGATAGCGTCATGACAGCTGTCTAAGGCTAGCGTTCTATTTCCCAGATCCTACTGCTAACTTCAAACCCGACCATTTTACTCCTGTGTTAATCTAATATAACACTGTGAATTGTGGTGCACATAACATGGTAACTGGTAAAGGAACCCGAGCACCGAGGGACCAAGGGTACGGAGATACCATATAAAATGATTTTGCAGGAAGCCTTATTGAAATGACTATGCTGAAAAAAAAATCATATTGTGCCAGGAAGACACTGTGATGTTTGAATGCTGAGGGAATGGTTGCCTAATATTTGAATATCTACATTATCCAAAAGATAAAACCATTTTAATTGCTTTCTGCAACACATATATTAAAAAAAAAAATCCATGCCATATAAGTATAGTAAGCAATATCAAAATGTAAACCTGAATCGATGTGCACAATTTCATGTGAAGTCAATGGAATGATCTGATAAAGCCAAACAATCTGTCTAACTACTTAAAAGCTAAAAATAACAGCAGTTTTCCTTAATGGGATAAATTGTAAATGACAAACTTTGAATCGAAAATGGATTCAAATTTTGAGGAATAGTTTTCATAGATTCGAATTTTAATGATTTTTTTGTAGGTTATCAAATAAGATTTAAGCATGCTAAAGAAATGAATTTTACTTTTCTTTTTTGAAATATTTTGTACTTTAGGAATTAATCTAAAAGTTAACGTATAATATCTGTTTCAACTGTGATTTCAGTCGAGATTTGAAACAAATCATAACGAAAATTATCCATTTGGAAAGAGAATCAAATGGTAGGATTTTATTTTTTCAAAAAGAATTCTTATATCACTAAATGACAGTATAAGTACAAAAAACTATTGAACTTTTTCATTTGCTATTTATCAAATGAAGTACAACCCCCTTAGGATAATTTGGCATTGGCAAACTTGTAGTTTTGACTAATCTATTGCATTGTATATGCCCACAATACAGATAGGTAGACGGTATATATGACCTGATACTAAGCTACTATTACAGTTTTCTAAATTTATATTTTCTCCAAACTAAATGTAATAAGAAGAATGAAACAATCAGTTTCAGTGCGCCGCATTGGTGTGGGCATACATATATGTCTGCATGTGTGTGGAGAGCGGGATATCCCATGTAGTAAATCCGAATCCCACTTGAAGACGCTATCTATGTGATGCGTAGATTTCAACCTATTAATTTAAAAATCATGTTCTGCTGCATGTGAAATTCATAGAAGGTGTAAAATGTCCATACAAAACGATACCAAATGTTTAATGTTAGGAAACTACCAGATAAAATTGAATTATAAAAACGAATTTAGAGTACCTTCTTGTCATTCATAAGTTCTATTTTCTTTTCTTTTTGTTAGACATGATGATGTCTTTGCTTTTCCTCAAGTGTGAAGCTGCTAAGGTTTAAAAATCCACAGAGATATCACACACACACACACACATGTATATATATATATATATATGTGTGTGTGTGTGTGTGTGTGTGTGTGTGTGTGTGTGTGTGTGTCTAAAAGACAAAAAGGCGAAGAGCCAAATAAATATAAGCTCATAAAGAGAGAACCAAAAATCGAATTACTACAAATACCAAATAATTTGAATAACCAAAAATCGAATCACTACAGGTATCAAATAATTTTAGCAAACCTTGGCTATGAGACAACTTTCATTGAGTAAAACCACCATGGTAATACAAAATAGTATAAAACAATGACTGGAGAAAGTTTGGAAATCTCAAATCTAAAGCTGGGAAATATTTTTTTACAATTAGAGCGAATAAGCAAGGTGTGGAAATAATTTTTTCTGTTAAAGATTGAACTCAAACATGCTGTGATGCTTTAAGCAGCAAAACATCTAAAATGAGATGAGAGCATTTGTGATAATCCATTTTTTTAGTTGAATATCCAGCGATTGATGAAATAGTTGGTGTGTATGGATTGTAATTTATACATAATCAAATTTCAAAATGATAAACAATTTTCTGTAAAAATAATGACTATTAGCTAGAAAAATGGGTCACATACATTCCTCGAAATGTTGTTAGTAAACATTATATGAAAGTTGTAACTCATATTATTAATTGCCGCACTGTAAATATAATAACAGGAGCAACGGAGATAAAGTTTCAGCAACAAATAAAGATTACCATACATATAATTCAAATAGGCTTAGGAAAAATATGAACTAAATTGACCCATTTAACAATGACTGATATCAGTCTCCTGAATCTTTCAAGCTTGCAATAGTGCTCCTCAATGTTTAACCTACCATGAGTATTATGTGAATTCAGTATGATATGAAGTAAAACGAAAATTAAAATGCTATGCAGAAACGTAAAATAGTAAATCTCCTTGCAAAACATCTTACATTTATTGTACCTAAAACTTTTGGAAACATGTATATATGAACGAAATTTATAATTATTTTTAACATTTCTTTTTTAAATTCATGAGTTATCACTCATTTGTTCAGGCTAGATGACAAATTTGATTCCCAACAGTCTACTCCTCTTTATTTGGAGATGGAAAATCCGTTATGAACTGTAAATTTTGTATTAAATATGTGCAAAAGTACATTATTTTATACTATTTCAGTCGTCATGAAAAAAATGTTTAACACAAAGAGCCATAAACTCACAAAATGTTTTCTTCATTCTAGTCTTCTTCAGCCTGAAGTAAAATACATCTGCGTCTATCCAATGTCAGTTGTTTGCATGTTAATAATTTTTGTTACTCCCATGGCATATTTTAGTGTAATCACCATATTTATACTTGGTAAAATAATCTTTGATTGGTCCTGATGCATTGATTCATGTCAGCATATGCATATGTATACCAATTATCTTACGAAAATATACACATAGGCGGTAAGGTGTTGAGAAATCTTAATTCTAGTGAAGGGTGTAAAACACATATTAGTGCATATCCAGATGAACTTCTATATGAATCAGGGCGTGAACCGTCTATTACATTACTGCATCAAGAAAGAACAAACTTTGTGCGTAATTAAAACAAATTATTAGCATTCATCCAAGACTCTTAAACAGAGTCAAAAGAAGAAATATTATGCCTCACTTCATTATAAAGCAGTGTCTATTATACGCATTATCGATTAAATTGTATTGTACTCCTTAGAGTTGAGAAAAACTTACATAAGGTAGGGGCTTGAGCTGATATTCATGAGGAAATAATGGGATTTAAGAACAATACATCTATAACAAATGAAGCATAAAAATAGAACCTAACAAATCAAGTTTAATTCATCCACAAAGTAATGTCACTATAAAATTAAGTTAAGCATAAATTTAGCAATTAAAATTCCGAACAAAAAAATAAAATCTGTGGTTCAAATTTTCTGATATCCCTACATGTCACCAATCAACTTTTAAATTTGGAATTTATTTAAGTGTCTAAAAATTAATAATAACTACAACATAACTAAACTACGCAACAATGCGGATTAGAAGAAGGCATGTTTGAAGTTTGATTAAGAAGGTCATGAAGATCTATTCCTATATAGAGATATTTGCTTATAAAGTGCATATTTTTGTTCCTATTTGGTACTGTAATCAACATAAGCTGGCATTGCTCCTTTTGCATTTTTAATTGTCTAGCATGAAATAGCATGAAGTAATTTTAAAATCCATTTTGTTTCATTCATGGTATAACTTTTTTAAGTTCAGACATACATTTAAAAAATGTTAGTTTTTGTAAGTTGCATAAGGCCAATGCCAAAATGTAAAATAATTGAACGTAAGACAACAAAGTCTTAGTTACAGTAATCCCAATAAGCACTTTTTATCAAGGGCATAAAATACATTAAAGGTAAAAACATATCATGATAACCACTGTCAGAAAAACCTCATTAATCCATTTGAATTGCAGTTTAAAAGCTGACAGTTCAAAACGTATGAGTAATAGACAGTGGAGAAGTGCTTATACATATAAGTATGGGTTAGATGTTCTAAAAATAAAACGCGAGAATTAGTAAAATTCATTCTAAAAGTAATTGGCTGCTAATGAAATGATAATGAACGCTGCCTAAAAAAGCAGATGAAATGGGGGAAAAATGTTATCTAACTGCATCTTTAAACGTCAATCATCTTTCCTGACAATATCTAAGCTTGCAACGCAGCAATAATTGTAGAATTGTCATCTTAATTAGAAAATAATGAAGAACAAATAAGTGATGAACTAAATATATTTCCATATTAAAAATCAAATCAAAATGTTTTCCTTGCTAACCCCATGAAGTAGTATTTCTAAGATCAATGCCTGAAATCCACAATCTCTATCTAGCATTAAGAAGAGGAAGCAAAGTAGAGCCAAAAGAGTTGAAACCGATGAATGAATATCAAAAAACAATGGAAGAGGTTGTCGGTTATTGTCTGTATAGCGCATCTAGATTATTTAAAATTTTTGGTCACAAAATGAAATGAGTTTGTTTTCCGGAAACAACCAAGGAGGGAAAGATGAGAATTATGGGTGCATGTACAGTCAAAATGTGGAAAGGTTACAGTACATGTTATGGAAACAACTAATTTATCCTCTTATATTTGATTGCTTCATTGCGTATTTGGGTAATCCTAAAACGAAAACAATTAGTGCACAATTTTTTCAGAAGACAATTAGTTCACAATTTAAAGCAGTAAAAACAAAATATAAGGTTAAACTAAAAGATAGGTTATGATAAAAAATTATACATATTTTGAAGCGCGACAGAACCAATAGATTAAACCAATTTTAATTTGAAACAAACTTACTGAAATGAGTATGGAGAAAATTAAAAGTATGGGTGAAGATACCAAATGAGGTAGAAAATGATCCTTCACCCCATCTCCACTTAAAATTGTTCTAAAATTTCATAGCAACCACACAGCTAAATATCATATCAATATTTTGAAATCAAAATCACAAACTATAATTTTACCTAAAATTTAGTTTTTCCATCAATAATGATTTCCCATATGCTTTTGACTAATCTCCCAATTCTAAGACTTTCATTTCTTATTTGGTTGACTACAATTGTACTCCTTGTTAATGAATAAAGTCACAAACCTGTAGTTGTTCAATTATAAGCATTAATCAATGATTTATATACTGCTCAAAGAGTCAATATAACTAATCCTACTGAATTTGAAATAAAGGAGGAAGGTGCAAGTTCGATACAATATTTTGCAACATTCAAGAGTAAACAAATAACTTGCCTTTAGCAAGATTGTAATACATTTCACTACAAATTGGTAGAAAATCACAGCAAGTAATTCTCTTCTATTGCAAAAGGAAAGAAAAACATAAAATAGCCAATGAATATCTACTATAAATTGTCAACCTACTAATTAATATTATCTTCTTATAATGTTATCTAAAGCAAAATAAATCGATTTATACTAAATATATCATATACAATAAATAAGCACCAATCATTGCTGTATTCATGATTTTTAAATTAAATTTACTTTGTAAAGATAAATTTTCATATTAAATTTAAAGCATATACTTAGAGAGAATTGAAGTTGAAGTGGAAGGGAAGGCATTATTGCAGTGATTCCTAGCTACACGTAGGATGTACATGGTAACTACACTGAATGGCAAACTTCTTATATGCAAATAATTAAGAGACAGTAATAGCATGAGCATTGAGGACATTTCAAAACTTCAAGATGGGATTTTCTGCAAAAATGGAAAATATAAAAGTAAATGCAACATCACCAACCAAAAAAGGAAAAGTTAAAGGGTTTAAAAAGCCCATAGAATTCTAAGAAATCTAAGACAAACCATTGCTAATCAAGCGCACTAAGAATATCATTGAACCCAATACCGATGTTAAAACCAAACAACGTGCAAAAACCTACAGAAATACAAAAGATTAAAAAATCATACATTTTGTTAATATGATTTTCCTGATAGTCAGTTTTTAGAATCCACATAAATATCTTATCATTAATAAAGCATGGTAACAATTATAATGGAGATTAAGTTCAATTTTTGGTAAGGAGTGGGATTACTTTTGTACTTAGTTGCTGGAATTGTCCTCATATTTATGCATTTATCCAGCTATAAAAATTTTGAAACCACATCACTATGTTTTGCATAAATCCAATTATTTCACAGGATCATCTTCATATACATCATCCACCTATCTATTACAGAAAGGACACAAATAAGTACCAATTAAGGTAATATAAAATAGAAGTAAATCATATTTTTACATGAGAAATAGTCGAGAAAAAAGTGCAAGTCAAAAATTTTATGATAAATTCCAAATAACATGATCAAATATATGGCAAGGCCGATAATTTGTTGCGCATTTGGTGGTCTAACATGACATATTATTTTACTGTCCTTCATTTATCCTCTAGTAAACCAATGACAGTTTCAAGATGGTATTGTTGGATATAAAATATAAATACATTCTAAAAATATAATTTAAATTGGTATACTATGTTTTTTTTGTAAGTGTCTAAGAGTATTCAACCATGATGTATTTCAATTTTCAAATATAATAAGAGACTCAAAATAACTTCCGTTATATTCCCCAAGTGAAATGGGAACCTGCTAAGGACACACAACCCCTGCCACAATAGCAAAGAAAATTATAGGCATATTTTGATTAGCACAATCTACAAATATACTAAATAAATTATTTGGTAAAGCATTTGTTAATCAGCAAAATGAAAAACCATTTACCTCATTAGCTGAAACTGTTATACAAAAATGGCAGCAGAAATTCTCATTTCATCAACAGAAGGAAGAGTGAGACGATTTGTCTACCTGAAGCAAACTCGGTGGAAACTCCTAATGGACGATGATGGGATGCTGAAGATCGCTATCATGGTGAATCAAGTTGTCAACGGATTTATCGTAGGAGATATTCAGGGTTAGGTTAGACTGTAAGCTGTAATTAAAATAAAATAGGGTTTATTTGCTGGGGAACGGCTATGAAAGCAGAGTGAATTGTTTATGATTTGTTTTGTGACTTTTATTCGTGACTGTTGGGTTTTAAAATTTGAGAATGGCTGAGAGTAAGGCATTCTATATTCATATTATAGATTAGATTCAAATATTAAACATCAAGAGAGAAACTGAAGAGAGGAAAAATTTCAAATTAAGGAGAGAGCAACAAATTATTCTGCTTTAGTGTCATTTAATAGATTAAAAGATTTAAATATTAATAAATATCAAGAGATAATTAAGCATAAAAGAGATAACTCCTCAAATCTAGAGATTTTTAAGGAGAGAAGAGATAAGGCAGAGAATTATGGAGAGAGCTTTAAAAGCTTCTGCTTTATAGATTAATAGATAATAGATTGGAAACTGATTTATATGCATGTATGCGTTATATTTTAGACAGGAATTGAAGGTACAACACATGAGCTAACAATGGATGTTTACATCCTAAAAAAAATTCTCATGCATACGTCAGTGATGATCTGACATAAGTACTGGTGGGTATACATAAGCTCTTGGATCCCATGACTTTCTGTTATTAGCCAGCAGTGTAGGTTAATTGTACACATCATCCGGTGCGTAGTTACAGAAATAATTATTAAGCTGCAAGCATAGTAAACACTACTACTTAATTAAATACAGACCATGTAAATGTACATGCGAGCAACATAGTAAGCTTTAAGAATTTGATTTCTGATATGTACTTTTTATTGATTTTATAAATTAATAGGTGAAAAAATCTTGAAGCAAAAAAAAATTCATAAATTGTTATCGGTAACTTGCCTTGTACATGGAGAGAGTGATAGACGTGAATAAGTTGGCTATGTTCACAAATTAAACAAACAGGAACCACGCTACTTAACAGAAGAAAAGGTTTTATAGATTTGAATTACGAATAGGTAAAATAAGTGGCGCTGTGAAAGCAATGTGTAGACATTTCATGAAAATCGGCATCATTAACCAAATTGAAGACAAACCTAGAAAAGAAGTAAATATTTACTGGTAGTAAAAACAACAATCTTGATAATCAATGTAACACGTAGGCAATTTAATTGAGTAATGTGAATAATTTTTACTCCATGAAGTATAATATAACCAATAACTCATCGAACGAATATAGTAAAGTAAAATATTAGAGCGTCAAAGGGAAATAGACTTATTTTTTCCTAAAATCACATGATATTCACAACCATTATTTAAAACATTGTCGCTCAATCAGTTTGCATTATCCGTGGTGCCCATAATTAAATTTTGCAAAACCGGACAATGACAGGTAGGTAACCTTTTATACCAGCAGCCCGAGTGAGTGCTGTCGAATATAACTTTGACACTCGTTTCACTACTTTCAAACACAGTTGCAAATGAAAGTGACTGAGGATTATGCCAAAACTAAAAGAAAAGTTTGTAGCAGCCTAAAGAAAGGGAAAGAAAGTGGCATATTTCCCATACTCTTAATTTGTAGAAGTAAACGGGAATTTAATTGCAATTTTGGAGAGTGTGACAAAAGAGGTATAAAGTATAAACAAATAAGAATAACTGATTTAGTGTTGATATGAATAATCAAAAACTTGCATTCTGAAATGTACTGTTATGATTTTTGAAAGCAGCTTAATTCAGAAAAGGTGATGCTGAAAAAAAAAATGATAATTTTGCAGGTATACAGAAAAGAGATACAAACCTGCATGGTCGATGAAAACTGCTGCTGGAGTAGAAAATAAAAGTGTTAACCAAGGAAGAGGGTGTCAACAGGAATAATAATACTGGAAAACATAACTTATATCAGAAATGTATACATATAGAATGCATGTGCCGTGGTATTTATAGGGAAATAGACTTATTTTTTCCTAAAATCACACGATATTCACAGGTCTATGAACCACAGAAACATATATTTACTATGAAGATTATGTATATGAACTATTAATGGTTTATGTTCCTGCTGTCGACTAAAATTAAGGATAACCTTAATTAGGGTACTAAACGATTGACTAACAACAAATTAGGAGTAGGTACAGTAGTCAATTTAATTAGTTTGAAAAACTGCAATGGTGGTGGAGAACAAAAATCGTACCTGACCATCTGTAAGATTGACGACGGTAGCAGAATTGGAATGCGTGAAAAAATCTGAACTGTTATTCTCGTAGAAGCACTAACATAGCAAAACAGAAACAAAATCAGGGAGATAAGACATAATTAGGTGGAAGAAGATGAATAGGGTGCGGTACGTAATAGGCTCTGGAAGCCGATAGCAATCGAAGATTGGGTCACATATTCGATTGTTAACATCAGGGTAGGAAATGGAGCATCAGTCAATAAATATTTATTTTTGGGAGCACCGAATTGTAATTGGGAATTGGGCGATCCATACATTAGTTAGGGTAATAAGAGCTTCCAGCTTCAGTTTTGACGGAGCTAGTGCATTCTGAATCGGGATGGACAATTGAGAAATTCGATAATCGACGAAATAAAAGGAGGTCGTCGATGGAGATGATTCTGCGTTGGGAGTCAGAATCGGCTCAAATAAAGATCTAGTGGAATCAACGAAGTCGGAGGTGGCAGATCTGAGTTCGGAAGAAGTAAGAAGAAAATGGCAGAGGTTAGGAAACGTGGTTAGGTTATGCGCAGCGGTTTGAAGTAAACACTAAACAGGGAAAATAATGGGAAGAAAGCAGCAGCCGATATTTTGAAAATCCATTAGTTAGTTCCAGTTTTTAGGTTTAAGTAAAAGATAGATAAATTTATATTGTTGTATTATTTTGATTTAGTAGAAATATCTATAGACTTTTAAAGAGAAATGAGAGAATTGAGAGAATTAAGGAGAAATTAGAGAATTGAGAGAATTAAGGAGAGAGCGAGAAATTCTTCTGCTTTACTATTATTTAATAGATTTCTCGTATACGGATATGTTGTTAAATGTTAGCATAATTTAAATTTATATTTTGCGCCTATATTATGTTATTTGTTTCGAAAACAATAATATTTATAAAATTATGAAGTATTGTACTTCTCTTGGTGCCATAGTCACTGTATTATTTAGGCTAGTGAAAATTACAAATCATATCAACACACTTTAACTTTATATATATATATATATATATATATATATATATATATATATATATATATTGAGAGGGGGAGAGAGAGAGATAATAATATATATGTATGGGGTTGTTCATGAGTGAAAGTATTTCAGATGCTAGGTCCTCTTCCTCCTTCATTCCATGCTCCTTCCACTTATAAACATATCACACATACATTAATATATATTTTAGTATATAATTATCGATAAGAAAATCCTTGCACGACCAACACCAAACAACTATATACAAAGTGGGATACCTGATAAGCAGAAGATGCAGACCAAAAATAAATTGTGGAGGAAACATAGACCTTCGTATAAAAATAGTAAGTGGAACTAATATTGTCCGCGGTCGAGCTATAGAACTTGCATTCTCACTAACAGAGCATGCAATACGAATATTTGACCCTTTGTTCCGGTAACTAATGCTAGAGTTTTGATTTAGAAGGGAAAGTCTGGTACTATGTTTATAGGATGCTAAGAGAAATGAATCGCTTGTCTTTGTTTTTATGTGAACGTTGAAAATTTAAGCCATGGCTTATTGAATTTTAGGGAAGGGATTTATTTTTCTTGCCTGTGCGTTGATAGTGCAACTACGTGCATGCTTTTATAGAGGCTGAGAGCCTGTAAAAAGGGTACAACTTACCACAAGTTCCATTGGATATGCGACTTCTTCTCACCAATTGTTCTGTCCCTATTTTCTGTATCCCCGTTTCCCACCCAATCACAGCCCCCTGACTTTTACCTTTTGTAGTTAAATCCCTCAACTGTTGCAGGACTTAAAAACAAAAAAGCGGAAATCAGGGGATTTGATTGGAGGGACACGGGGAACATGAAGAATGGGGACAGAAGAATTGAACCCCGACTTCTTGCATGCATTTAATAGAGATTAGTATGCTGACATAAACACACAACCATTATTGGCAAGTAGGGTCAAAATTGAGCATGCATTTGGTTGTAATAAAATAGGAGTGGTTAAATTAATTATATTTGTCATGAAAACCCCGCTTTTCCATAGTAGGATATCTCTAAATTATCCAAAAGAACATATATGTTAATTACAATATTTATTTTTACAAAAATTTCCTTCTTATGTTGTTGTAGGCTATTTGGACATAAAATTAGATACAAAATCAGATACACAGAGCATCGACCATTGGATCTTTTTGTCCTTATATGGAGATGTGGAATTCAGGGGGTGATCCAATGGTGCAGATCAATTGTGTCACCAATGGTGTTTAAATTTTGTGTCTAAATAGACATTCATATATATATATATATATATATATATATATATATATGTGTGTGTGTGTGTGTTCAACAACATTCTAAACAGTGCAGCACCCCAAAAGTCACTCAACAACAACCAAGTATTTCTCACTCTCTCCTTCCACTCATTCTCTCTCATACCACTAACATATTTAAACAAAAATATATAACTACAGTTCGGATGCAAAAGAGGGGCTGAAATTCAGGGGGCTCCCTGATCCTATATATATATATATATATATATATATATATATATATATATATATATAGACACACACGCTCTATGGCATCCCAAAATTTTAGCACCCCTTTTGCACCTGATTTATAGCCACTCATTTGTAGTAAAATAGGTTAGTGGGGAGAGAGAATGATGAATGTGTGGTGAAAATTAGGAGGGTTAAAGGGGTGTTGCACTATTTGGGGTACTCTTGATCCTATCTCATATATGTGTGTGTGTCTATATATATATATATATATATATATATATACACATACATACTGTCTTTTTTTTAATGTCTCATAATATTGATTAATTACAATTCAATCTACACACTTATTCTATTATAACGCAGGCAAGACCTGATAGCATATGTAAATTTGTACCTTTCTGAAATCAAATATGAATCATATTTTTTTGGATAAATTTTCAAAAAATACTAGTTTTTTATAAACTAATAGCATGAATAGGCTGGTTCAAAAACTATTTGCAGATATCGACTGATTTTAGATAAAAATAACATTGGGCGCATTTCTGAAGTGTGCCTTCATATATTTGTACGGACGCACTTGGAAAGTGCGCCCGTTTTAATTATGAACAAATGTTTGGATGGACAAATCCAAATAAAAATCACTATTTGGTAACAAATGACTTGGCTGAAAATATTGACAGCCATAGTCATAGTCAAAAGAGAGGATAATGGTCCTTTTGTATGCTAGCTAATTGATATTTTCTCCGTTTACATACCACGATCCAACTATTCTGGTAGCATTGCAACTTGTATGTTTTAATCCTCGTGAAAACAATATATGAAAAAGTATGTAATGGAATAAGGTAAGAAAGTATTTATATATTTATATGATAATATATTAAAGTTAAGTCAGCTGCGCTTAGAGAAAATAAACAAACTACTAATACAAGTAAAATGACATAGTGCAATTATCAGGCAAGGCCAAAATAGTATGGTACTACAATATTACTACCATCCTAAAATTTAAAAAACCAGATAATTTGCCCATGTTGAAAATAGTAGCATTATAAAAGAGTTAGATATAAAAAGACAAGTTGAGAGCTTTTGTATTATAAAATTTTACATGTGTAGAACCATACAACTATAAGTGCATGCATATACAATTATAAATTTTAATATACCTGGCGCGCACTTGCGCGCCAAGTGCGCCTATACAAATATATGAGAGCGCAAAATGCACCACATGTTATTTTTACACGTAGTCAGTCTATATCTGCAAATTGTTTTTGAACCAGCCTATTCATGCTATTAGTTTTAAAAACTAGTCTCTTTTGAATGTTTGTCCTATTTTTATTTATGAGAGCTAATGCACAATTTGGACCTGTATTTTGACTGGTAGTCATTATAATTATTTCTTTTAATATGAATTAGTGAGTAAAAAGTAAAAATCCACGCTGCTACTATGTTTTTCTGAAGTTGTACCGGTTAGTCTTATACCATGTGTCGCTTTATTTTTATTTTCTCTAATGTTTTACCGGAGCAAAATATACACTGTGTTCGCTATTGCAGTTACATCTATCCCATTGTAAGATATTTCCCTTTTATTTTTCAATATACTTTTTGTATCTGGTAACGAAATCAAATTTATCTTGTTCTTTTTTTATGAACGGAAGTTTGCCTTATCAAAAGTAAAAATGGATAGTAAAAAATTAATTTAGTAGTTAGAGGAATGTAAATAGGGATAATCTATCATTTTAAGTCCCAGCAAGACAAATTTAGAAAATTAGAAAGTTTTCTGGCTATTATAGTACGGTTGATGACGAAGGCGCCATTAAATTGGGAATGTTAAATAAAGTACCGTGAGTGGAAACTAATGATCCCACATGTTTTATGGGCCGGCGGCACCAAGAAAAAACATGTTAATTGGTAAATATAAATGCAAACTTCTACTTCCCTACATGGACTACATCACATGTGTACCTCGACTACTTGTTATATCCGTTGTCACATACGATAAGTTGGCAATGTCATTCGTTTGTCTTTGTAGAGCTCAAATGAAGTCTTGGTGCATGTAACTTAGCAGCATCAAATTCTTGGGAAGAAACCATTTGATTCTTAGATGGTTAACTGAGCCTTTGATCATCCAATTATGCTATTTTGTGTGGAGGGAGACCATGCTTAATCATCACAAGTTCACGTCGACTAGACCGGATTGGGCAATTATGGTGTATAACTTATATTTTTATTATAAAATTTGAATTATTTTTTGAACCATAATGGATCAAGCTGCAACGGTCAGGTCAAAACCGTTCGTATTAGAGAACGTTTTGTAACGTTCAACTTGGAACCGTTCTTTCTTCATATTCGATTTTTATGTCGTGTCCTTCGCTAAAACAACATATCTTTTGTCATTGTCTATTCAAACGATAGTTAGAGAAAGTGGGATCATACACAATTTTGCGTGAAACCCCCCGAACGCATTTTCGTATCCATAACAATATACTTGAGGGTGCATCAAAGTCGGCTTCGATTTGTGTAGACTAGTCAATTCACCAAACAAATTTATAACGATTTGAAAATTTAAATGATTTTAAATAATATTCTAATCAAAATTTAACATTAAAATTTAAATTAAATAACAAAATTTGATATTTGAATTATGTTTAACTAAACGTAGTAGACGAATAAATTACATAGTACAATACGCAAGTTCGTTCTGTTCGCGAAATTTAGTTTTAGGCCATCGAATCATTGAAATAAAAAGTTATCGAAATTCAATTATATTTTTTAAATGCTAAACCTTTTTTCTAAGAAAGACAACAATTTTAGTTTTGTGAAATTCGAATGTTTGTGGCTTTGAAATTACGATTTTGTCTGTAAAAATATGCAAAATCTGTCAACATAACTAATGTGTATTTCTAGTCATCCTCTTTGTTGTATTTCCTTGTTATTCAGAATGGGTTATATGAATTTTCAAATTTTAGAACTCTTTCTTATAGGAATTTGTGAAACTCGGTATTCTAACATTCATATATTAGTTCGTGGTTCATAAACTTATATTCACGAGAATATGTTTTCTTTCTCATTCATGTTTACGTCCCTTCTCCTTTTCTTTTCTTTCATTAAACTCTTACTCTCCTCCTTCACTCTACCACAAACTCTCGTTCTCTCTTCTCTCTCACTCACACACCCTCACTAGCACCTCCACATCCATCACCAAATGCGTCGATCTCCTCTCTAACCCCACCTGAGAACCCGTAGCACCAAAAAACCACATCTGCCACCCTAAAAGCCTTCTCTCCTTCCACCTCCTTCTTGTTAGTACACGAACTACAACTTCACCCCCCTAGAGCCATGATCGTCAGCACCCCACCTTTGATAACCTAAGTATCACAGTATTCGTGTAACGTCCCAGATTTTTCGGCCATTTAAATTCGAATATTTAAATTTGTTTGTATATTTTATTTGAAATATAATGGATTCTTAATCGAAATTATTTATTTAAAATAGAGTTTGAATATATATTTGTATATATATTAAAACGAGCTTGAAACGTCGCGGTAGTTTGAAATTTTCGATTTGAACTATAACTAAATATACAGGATCCGATATAAGTCGGATTTCTGTGAAACGAGACATGTTTGAACCGGTTCGATTATATTTTTCTAATGAGAGAAAAAAAATTGAAATTCCAGCTTATAGATTTCAAGTTACGTCCAATTAAAATTTTCAAATAGTCGCTGTGAAATCATTTTTAAATTTATAACGATTTAATTATTTATAAATTAAAAAGGGAAAGAAGAGCTTTATTTAAAACTGAGTAAATGAAATTTCAGTCGTGTCCTTGTATTTATAATCAAAATAAGTATGTCTAGTGGAATTATAATAACAACTTGTACTTATATGCCTGTTGTATTTATATGAACATATATTATGTCTGGTGGGATTATAACTGAAATAAATTATAACTATGTATATAAATTTTAACGGAAACGATTATGTACAGTTTGTAACATCATTCAATAAAAGAACATATAAAAACTCCTCTCGCCTTAAATTAAAATACGCAGGCTACATATTGTATGCGACGGATCACGGTGGGAGTTGTTCATGGGTTTGAGGGGCGCAGGTTGAGGCAAACGCAAGCAAGAGGAGGCTTGTGCGAAGGAAATATTGTGGTGTAGTAAAGTAATAGCTCGTAATGGTTTTTGCATGAACAAGTTAAGGACGTACGACTTTGTTTATTGGAGGTGTTTGGCCACGTCAGTTTGGTGGTGGCATGGGGTTACTGGGAGGAAATGGTTACAACAAAGAAAGAATTGGCGTGAAACAGAAGGTTAGAAGGGTGGCGAGCGTGGACTTATGTGAAGAAAGAGTAGAAAAATATATGTAAATAATTTTATTTCGTTCTCGGATCAAATCATACCAAGTATACCAATGCGGCATATTTCGTTCTTTCAACAAAACAGAAAATAAATGGAAAAGAAAAATATGCAGAGAAGCAGCTAAGTAGAAGAAAACAAATATAGGTGACATATTTCTATATCAAACTATACATACAAATTGAATGTTCATATACATCAAACCTGACAAGAAAAACACAAAGTTTACATTTTCTGTAACCTAAAATAATTCTAAGTACTTGCAATCATCAAAACAATACAAACAGGATTCAAATATTTAATATCAGCGGCCCCTTTTGTTTCTTTTGAGAAACCAGTGAATCCATGTCTCGATCAGTTTTGATCTGCTAGAAACAAAGAAGAAAAACCCATTAAAAAGGGATGATCTCATGACAGTAGTGAACAGTATAAGAAAAGATCATGAACCAGCATAAAAAGGAAGAAAAAAGGGGAAAGAGCAAAAATAAAAATAAATAAAACAGCTAAGAATAGACAGCACATAACAGCTAAAGAAATCTCTCATACATCAAAATCCGAACAGTTGAGCTAATATAGTAGAAGAACAGCTAAGGATATAGCTAGAAGGATACTGATTATAGGTATATATATTTTATATACATCAAATTCAATGCATACAGATTGAACAGCTAGCATACACAGTGAATTCATATGCAATACCTCTAAAAAAACTGTAACATAAAATATATGTTTCAGTTTCAAAATCTCTGATCTGAAATAACAGGACATAGATGAACAACTAAGAAATTGAGATGAACAGCTAATATAAATTTTATATCCATACATCAAGTAAGGAACAACAACAAAACAGATATGGATATATTTATCCAAGATACAGCCAAATCAAACAAGTAAACTGTATATATGTATTTATTCATTTGATCTACGCTGTCAGAATCCATTTCGAACCAACCAACAAGTACTGGAAAATCCTATACAAAATCTGAACCAAAATCTAATCTAAAGATTTGAATTTTGATTGAAATAACAATTCGTGGATGTTGATAGATGTTGAACCTATCTAGTTTCAAACCGCAACTATATATACACGCAATCAATCAACATGTTTTCATTCATTCGAAACCAGGAAATCAAATAAAAATAAATACAGTATAGGAAAATCAAGAGAAAACTTAGCTTGTGGGTCTGGAGGATTCTTGGACAAATCCTTGTTGAAGCTGTTCAAAACTCGAAGACCTACGGTTGCCGAAAGCCTATAGAGGAGGCTCGCTAGTTTCTGAAGGTGGTAGGGTTCATCGTGAATCGTTGGAAGAGGTTGCAAGGGGGAGCCAGGTCCGGTGTTGCTGAAGACCGACGGAGGGGGCTTAGGGTTTTCGATATAGGAGTAATTTGTGGAGGCAGCTAATGAAATGAAGAAGGAACGGGTTAGGGTTTAAAAGGGGTAGCCGGGTGGTGGGCTTTGGGCCGAAGGGTTAAGGTAAGGGCCAAATTCTTTTTATATTTAAGTTTAAATAATTTAATTACTTAGTCAAATTGTTTATACGATTTCTCGAACATACGTTATCAGATTCAAGCGCGGTCAGTTGCGTTGGGACCGTGGAGACGAGAACTTTGAGATGGAGCAGAGTTGTTCAGGATCTGGAACAATTGAGAATTTTAGTCGAATTAAACGTCAGTTAATTTGACTAAAAACCAGATATTTATCAATGGATTTAAGTCAAAGGTGAGTTAAACTCACTCACCTCTTCCCATTTATATTTTATATAAATTGGGTTTTTATTTTGTGTGTTCTAGTTGTTAGTGGTTGACTGTTTGTTAGTTAAATATATTCATGTTGACTAAACCGCTGAAATTAAACAGTCGTTTAATTTCAGTAAAAACACCAATCGTGTTGGTTTGACCCAAATAAAGAAATTTCCCTTGATTGGTCACGTTTATAAACGTGTTTGAAATTGTTTGAATTGTTGGAATGATCTGTTAGTTGGTTGTTGATCGTTATAGAAATTATCAGTCGAATAAAAAGAGATGATTGATTTTTGTTGGTTGTTGAACCTTATTTCAACATTTGTTCCGATAGTAACCAATGGTTAGTATGGTTGGGTAATTGGCATCACCTGGCTTATAAATCAATCGATTTATAAAATATGGGTTTTATCAATAGTGAATCAATAATATTTAAGTTATAAATATATTTTATAACGAAAATAGATTTTGAAAGTTATTACATTGAAAGGTTATTTTAAATGGAAATAAATATTTAATTAATTATTTATTTAAAGTTTATAAGGAATTTTGAATTTGTTTTATAAACCAAATTCTTATGTTGATAAGAAATATAAACAAACGAGCAAGTAATAACCTAGGGGTTAAATATTTCATTAATCACGTCAAGTGAACAATTGAATGAAGTTATTTAAATTAATTTTATTTTAATTAATTTAAAGGAAGAATTAACTGGGATTGGTTAGAAGAGTAATCGTGTTTTGAGTTGACCGAGACGACTGTTTTAACTAAGTTAGACCTTAAATTAGTGAAATAACTAAATGAATAATTGGTTAATCCTAGTAAGATTTAAAAGGGAAATTTATAATTTATTCTAGTAAATAAGGGAGTTAATTGATTTGAAATGATTAATGTTGAGTTGTTATAGTAATCATTAATTAAAGGAGATATATTTAAGTAACCAAGTTTGAAATGAAATATGGTCGAGTGTTGGAAAAGGGATAGGGATGAGTTTTCCTTATTTGAGCTCGAGTCATATAATGAAGCAATAAAGGGGTCTAATTGAACACCTAGCTTAAATGAAAAGTTTTACTTAACGTTTGAATTAAGTAAATGAAGGTGAAGATGTAAAGGGTTTATATTAAACCTGAAATTTATAAACAATGTTTATAAGTGGAATATGAGTTTAAACGTCGATTTTAAATTTGGAAATACATAATGACGAAATTAAGTTAAACCAATAGAAATGAAAGGGATTGAAAAAAAGGATTTAAATGTGAGCATGGTAAACGAGGTTGGAAATAGGAATTGAAATAATAATATTAGTGCTTGAATTACAACTCGTATTTATCCGAAGATAAGAACGTTGTTGATCAAGGTCTGAGAGGTAATTAAAATACACTAACTTGAACGGCTTCGGGACTATCCAAGGGTAATACTAGTTGGTAATGGCAAGGATGTATGTTAAGACTTCCAAAGTAGTGGAAATGATATGAGATGATATTTTACCTAGTAACGGAATTAAAAGGAGATTAGGCGATAAATTTTAAAAGCCAAGTGATGCTGAGTACCAGACCAGTAAATCTATTTTTGTGATTTTATGGATGCTTACTTGATAGTTAAATAACCGACTAACATGTCTGACCTTTACGATTGTTGGTATGGAAAGACCGGGATCGAATATATATTCGAAAACCATTCCAACCAACAAATACGAATATATAGAGGAGATCAGACGACGATCGAGATGGAGCATGTGAAGACCATAGATCTTTATAAAGCGGAAGAACCACTTACAATCTCTGATTCGACCCAGAGATATACTGGGGTTCTGTCGTGGTTAGAATCTGTGGATTGCAAGGACTACTCGCTACTAATCCATGGGCTGATTCCTATATTGGATGAAGTAGGAGAGTACCTTCGGTTCATCCTGTTCCTGGATGACTTGTATGGACGGATGTCTGACAGAGTAGTTCTTAAGGGTCACGTACGTTGATTTTTACAAATGTATCTCTGTTAGTGGCGGAGAGGGGCACCTCTCTAGCTTAATGACCAGAATATTTTTGTGGACGTCAATTAGTGATTTGGCGGATCTGACGATGTGGCATTCAAAGTGTATGATGACCAGATGTGTTCTGATCTCAAGCCTCATCAACCAGGGGATGACAAAAATCGGGCAGGCAGTATGGCTATGTGGGTCGCTCCCATTAGGGTGTATAATAACCTATCTAGAGAAAATCCATTTCATTCTTTAATCTATTCGATGTTGTCCCTTTTCGGGAAACGGTGGTTTGAGTCCAACCATTGATGATATACATTCGATACACTCAAGCGAAACGAGTGGTCGGTCATGTGAGGGCCGGGTTGCAAGACGTTCTTGTTGAACCCAGTGTATTCGCCTCTAGAGATACACAATCGGCAGGTGGTCCCATACCTTGTCATAGTGGGAATCCAATTTCCAATAAGCGCCCGTGGTTTTGATTGTATATATATACGTGGAGCGTGAGATGCAAGAGCTTCACTAGATTGATATTTACTTGTATTTAGACACTACCATAATATCAGAAAAGATATTGATTTCAAAAACTGTTTTGGGTTATCGTAAGGTAAAAACCGTCGGTGTTTATGTGTGGATTTGGTCTTACGATTATCCTTTTCTTTTGAGAAGATTTTTGACTTTAAAATCAAGTTGTGTGATACCTTAATGTTGTGCGAGTTTTTCTCACTCTGGTCCACCAAACTGACCTGGTGTTTTGTAAATGCTCGGGTTAGCCCGGGTGTACAGGTTCAGGTTATCAGGTACTGAGAAGTCCAGAGACGAGTTGGAGCTGTTCAGACGAATGATATCTAGTATGTATTCCGCTGTGTGATTATATATATGAGGAAAAATTATTATAACTGTCCAGAGATGTGATGTACTCTGATATTGTAAGTATTTTTAAAAGCTCTCAATAAAGTTTTATTTCTGTATTATATTTTGTTCCGCTGCGATGTGAGACTCTGTGTTGTGCTGATTCTTCTTCTTCTATTCTAACTTTCTTTCTTTCTTATCTCACCCTCTAATTTCTTTCTTTAAATGTTCCAGTGTTTTTCGGTGTTTGGAAGGTTGGCATAAGTTACGGTAAGGGTATTTATGTCGATTTTCGGGGCCGAAAATCCCTGGGTCGTTACAGTGGTATCAGAGCTATTGGTTGAGTAGTAACCTTGGCTCTGTGGCATAACTCAATAGAGATGGGGTTAGTAACACCCTAGATTGAGTTGAGTGTATATATATAAGAGCGTATTTGAAAATTTTTATATAAACATGTTTTGTATTGTGTTATTTGACTGGTTCAAGTGTTGAGAAGCATTGAACCAGCGAATGGATACAATATTGTTTTGAAAAGCGGGTAATGAAATAACTTTACCCAAATTATATTTTTATAGAAAAGAGAAATTATTTTCTATTTTATAGTGATGTGGGTTGTTTGTTTTGATTTGAAATCAAATTTGAATTATGAAATAAAGTTGAACGGATTAGAAAATCAACTCGTCAATTGAATCAGATATGAGAAATGAAACTGAACCTGGTTAGGTAAAATCAATTTAAGAATGAATTTAAATAAATTGGGATTTAAAAATTTATTGGATAAATAAATTGGGATTCAAATAAAGTGGATTGCCATTTGGAATTTGAATTTTCTTTTCGAAGAAGTTGAGGCCCAGAATAGTAGTTGTAGTCGTATCGATCGAGTCATGCAGAAGAGGTGTTGGCGAAATCCTCGAAAAAATTTATAATCTGAATTTACTTTGATGATAATTCAAAAGTAATAATTTTAAAATAATATGGTTAGGAATATTCTTCTTACCTTACAATTTCGAGGACGAAATTATTTTAAGGGGGGAAGAATGTAACGTCCCAGATTTTTCGGCCATTTAAATTCGAATATTTAAATTTGTTTATATCTTTTATTTGAAATATAATGGATTCTTAGTCGAAATTATTTATTTAAAATAGAGCTTGAATATATATATATATATATATATATATATATATATATTAAAACGAGCTTGAAACGTTATAGTTCGATATTTTCGATTTGAACTTTAACTGAATATACAGGATCCGATATAAGTCGGATTTTTGTGAAACGAGACACGTTTGAACCAGTTCGATTATATTTTTCTAATGAGAGAAAAAAATCGAAATTCCAGCTTATAGATTTCAAGTTACGCCCAATTAAAATTTTCGAATAGTCGCTATGAAATCATTTTTAAATTTATAACGATTTAATTATTTATAAATTAAAACGGGAAAGAAGAGATTTGTTTAAAACTGAGTAAATGAAATTTCAGTCGTGTCCTTGTATTTATAATCAAACTAAGTATGTCTAGTGGAATTATAGTAACAACTTGTACTTATATGCCTGTTGTATTTATATGAACATATATTATGTATGGTGGGATTATAACTGAGATAAATTATAACTATGTATATAAATTTTAACGGAAACGATTATGTATAATTTGTAACATCATTCAATAAAAGAACATACAAAAACTCCTCTCGACTTAAATTAAAATACGCAGGCTACGTATTGTATGCGACGGATCACGGTGGGAGTTGTTCATGGGTTTGAGGGGCGCAGGTTGAGGCAAACGCAAGCAAGAGGAGGCTTGTGTGAAGGAAATATTGTGGTATAGTAAAGTAATAGCTCGTAATGGTTTTTGCGTGAACAAGTTAAGGACGTACGACTTTGTTTATTGGAGGAGTTTGGCCACGTCAGTTTGGTGGTGGCATGGGGTTACTGGGAGGAAATGGTTACAACAAAGAAAGAATTGGCGTGAAACAGAAGGTTAGAAGGGTGGCGAGCGTGGACTTATGTGAAGAAAGAGTAGAAAAATATATGTAAATAATTTTATTTCGCTCTCGGATCAAATCATACCAAGTATACCAATGCGGCATATTTCGTTCTTTCAACAAAACAGAAAATAAATGGAAAAGAAAAATATGCAGAGAAACAGCTAAGTAGAAGAAAACAAATATAGGTGACATATTTCTATATCAAACTATACATACGAATTGAATGTTCATATACATCAAACCTGACAAGCAAAACACAAAGTTTACATTTTCTGTAACCTAAAATAATTCTAAGTACTTCCAATCATCAAAACAATACAACAGGATTCAAATATTTAATATCAGCAACCCCTTTTGTTTCTTTTGAGAAACCAGTGAATCCATGTCTCGATCAGTTTTGATCTGCGAGAAACAAAGAAGAAAAACCCATTAAAAAGGGATGATCTCATGATAGTAGTGAACAGTATAAGAAAAGATCATGAAACAGCATAAAAAGGAAGTAAAAAAGGGGAAAGAGAAAAAATAAAAATAATTATTACAGCTAAGAATGGACAGCACATAACAACTAAAGAAATCTCTCATACATCAAAATCCGAACAGTTGAGCTAATATAGTAGAAGAACAGCTAAGGATATAGCTAGAAGGATACTGATTATAGGTATATATATTTTATATACATCAAATTCAATGCATACAGATTGAACAGCTAGCATACACAGTGAATTCATATGCAATATCTCTGAAAAACTATACCATAAAATATATGTTTTATGTTTCAAAATCTTTGATCTGAAATAACAGGACATAGATGAACAGCTAATATAAATTTTATATCCATACATCAAGTAAGGAACAACAGCAAAACAGATATGGTTATATTTATCCAAGATACGGCAAAATCAAACAAGTAAACTGTATATATGGATTTTTTTTCATTTGATCTATGCTGTCAGAATCCATTTCGAACCAACCAACAAGTACTGGAAAATCCTATACAAAATCCGAACCAAAATCTAACCTAAAGATTTGAATTTTGATTGAAATAACAATTCGCAGATGTTGATAGACGTTGAACCTATCTAGTTTCAAACCGCAACTATATACACACACAATCACTCAACATGTTTTCATCCATTTGAAACCAGGAAATCAAATAAAAATAAATACAGTATAGGAGAAAACTTTGCTTGCGGGTTTGAAGGATTCTTGAACAAATCCTTGTTGAAGCTGTTCAAAACCCGAAGACCTAGGGTTGCCGAAAGCCTATAGAGGAGGCTCGCTAGTTTCTGAAGGTAGTAGGGTTCATCGTGAATCGTTGGAAGGGGTTGCAAGGGGGAGCTAGGTCCGGTGTTGCTGAAGACCGATGGAGCGGGCTTAGGGTTTTCGATTTAGGAGTAATTTGTGGAGGCGGCTAATGAAATGAAGGAGGAACGGGTTAGGGTTTAAAAGGGGTAGCCGGGTGGTGGGCTTTGGGCCGAAGGGTTAAGGTAAGGGCCAAATTCTTTTTATATTTAAGTTTAAATAATTTAATTACTTAGTCAAATTGTTTATACGATTTCTCGAACATACTTTATCAGATTCAAGCGCGGTCAGTTGCGTTGGGACCTTGGAGACGAGAACTTCGAGATGGAGCAGAGTTGGTCAGGATCTGGAACAACTGAGAATTTTAGTCGAATTAAACGTCAGTTAATTTGATTAAAAACCAGATATTTATCAATGGATTTAAGTCAAAGGTGAGTTAAACTCACTCAGCTCTCCCATTTATATTTTATATAAATTGGGTTTTTATTTTGCGTGTTCTATTTGTTAGTGGTTAACTGTTTGTTAGTTAAATATATTCATGTTGACTCAACCACTGAAATTAAACAGTCGTTTAATTTTAGTAAAAACACCAATCGTGTTGATTTGACCCAAATAAAGTAATTTCCGTTGATTGGTCACGTTTATAAACGTGTTTGAAATTGTTTGAATTGTTGGAATGATTTGTTAGTTGGTTGTTGATCGTTATAGAAATTATCAGTCGACTAAAAAGAGATGATTGATTTTTGTTGGTTGTTGAACCTTATTTCAACATTTGTTCCGATAGTAACCAATGGTTAGTATGGTTGGGTAATTGGCATCACCTGGCTTATAAATCAATCGATTTATAAAATATGGGTTTTATCAATAGTGAATCGATAATATTTAAGTTATAAATATATTTTATAACGAAAATAGATTTTGAAAGTTATTACATTGAAAGGTTATTTAAAATGTAAATAAATATTTATTTATTTATTTATTTATTTAAAGTTTATAAGGAATTTTGAATTTGTTTTATAAACCAAATTCTTATGTTGATAAGAAATATAAACAAACGAGCAAGTAATAACCTAGGGGTTAAGTATTTCATTAATCACGTCAAGTGAACAATTGAATGAAGTTATTTAAATTAATTTTATTTTAATTAATTTAAAGGAAGAATTAACTGGGATTGGTTAGAAGAGTAACCGTGTTTTGAGTTGACCGAGACGACTGTTTTAACTAAGTTAGACCTTAAATTAGTGAAATAACTAAATGAATAATTGGTTAATCCTAGTAAGATTTAAAAGAGAAATTTATAATTTATTCTAGTAAATAAGGGAGTTAATTGATTTGAAATGATTAATGTTGAATTGTTATAGTAATCATTAATTAAAAGAGATATATTTAAGTAACCAAGTTTGAAATGAAATATGGTCGAGTGTTGGAAAGGGATAGGGATAAGTTTTCCTTATTTGAGCTCGAGTCTTATAATGAAGCAATAAAGGGATCTAATCGAACACCTAGCTTAAATGAAAAGTTTTACTTTACGTTTGAATTAAGTAAAGATGGGTGAAGATGTAAAGGGTTTATTTTAAACCTGAAATTTATAAACAAGGTTTATAAGTGGAATATGAGTTTAAACGTCGATTTTAAAATTGGAAATACATAATGACGGAATTAAGTTAAACCAATAGAATTGAAAGGGATTGAAAAAAAGGATTTAAATGTGAGCATGGTAAACGAGGTTGGAAATAGGAATTGAAATAATAATATTAGTGCTTGAATTACAACTCGTATTTATCCGAAGATAAGAACGTTGTTGATTAAGGTCTGAGAGGTAATTAAAATACCCCAACTTGAACGGCTTCAGGACTATCCAAGGGTAATACTAGTTGGTAATGGAAAGGATGTATGTTATGATTTCCAAAGTAGTGGAAATGATATGAGATGATATTTTACCTAGTAACGGAATTAAAAGGAGATTGGGCGATAAATTTTAAAAGCCAAGTGATGCTGAGTACCAGACCAGTAAATCTATTTTTGTGATTTCATGGATGTTTACTTGATAGTTAAATAAATGACTATCAAGTCTGACCTTTACGATTGTTGGTATGGAAAGACTGGGATCGAATATATATTCGAAAACCATTCCAATCAACAAATACGAATATATAGAGGAGATCAGACGATGATCGAGATGGAGCATGTGAAGACCCTAGATCTTCATAAAGCGGAAGAACCACTTACAATCTCTGATTCGACCCGGAGATATACTAGGGTTCTGTCGTGGTTGGAATCTGTGGATTGCAAGGACTACTCGCTACTTATCCATGGGGTGATTCCTATATTGGATGCAGTAGGAGAGTACCTTCGGTTCATCCTGTTCCTGGATGACTTGTATGGACGGATGTCTGACAGAGTAGTTCTTATGGGTCACGTATGTTGATTTTTACAAACGTATCTCTGTTAGTGGCGGAGAGGGGGATCTCTCTAGCATAACGACCAGAATATTTTTGTGGACGTCAATTAGTGATTTGGCGGATCTGACGATGTGTCATTCAAAGTGTATGATGACCAGATGTGTTCTGATCTCAAGCCTCATAAACCAGGAGATGACAAAAATCGGGCAGGCAGCATGGCTATGTGGGTCGCTCCCATTAAGGTGTATAATCACCTATCTAGAGAAAATCTATTTCTTTCTTTAATCTATTCGATGTTGTCCCTTTTCGGGAAACGGTGGTTTGAGTCCAACCGTTGGTGATATACATTCGATACACTCAAGAGAAATGAGTGGTCGGTCATGTGAGGGCCGGGTTGCAAGACATTCTTGTTGAACCCAGTGTATTCGCCTCTAGAGATACACAATCGGCAGGTGGTCCCATACCTTGTCATAGTGGGAATCCAATCTCCAATAAGCGCCTGCGGTTTTGATTGTATATATATACGTGGAGCGTGAGATGCAAGCGCTTCACTAGATTGATATTTACTTGTATTTAGACACTATCATAATATCAGAAAAGATATTGATTTTGAAAACTATTTTGGGTTATCGTAAGGTAAAAACTGTTCGTGTTTATGTGTGGATTTGGTCTTACGATTATCCTTTTCTTTTGAGAAGATTTTTGACTTTAAAATCAGGTTGTGTGATACCTTAATGCTGTGTGAGTTTTTCTCACTCTGGTCCACCAGACTTACGCGGTGTTTTGTAAATGCTCAGGTTAGCCCGGGTGTTCAGGTTATCAGGTACTGAGAAGTCCAGAGACGAGCTGGAGATGTTCAGACGAATGATATCTAGTATGTATTCCGCCGTGTGATTATATATATGAGGACAAATTATTATAACTGTCCAGAGATGTGATGTACTATGATATTGTAAGTATTTTTAAAAGCTCTCAATAAAGTTTATTTCTGTATTATATTTTGTTCCGCTGCGATGTGAGACTCTGTGTTGTGCTGATTCTTCTTCTTCTATTCTAACTTTCTTTCTTTCTTATCTCACCCTCTAATTTCTTTCTTTAAATGTTCCAGTGTTTTTTGGTGTTCGGAAGGGTGGCATAAGTTACGATAAGGGTATTTATGTTGATTTTCGGGGTCGAAAATCCCTGGGTCGTTACAATACGAGATTCATTTTTTGAAGCTGATGACCTGCTGAAGACTGTATCTATTTCAATATTTGAATTATTTGCTTATTTCAGTTAGTTTGCATTCGAACTTCCATGTTTTTGATTTTCGTTTTATTTATTTTGGAACTATGATGTATATTTTATTAGTAGCTTCATGAACTACTATCGTAATATTTTATTTCACTGTGAGATATTGTATTATAATGTGTTTGTGATTCTATGAATTAATTCTTATTAACTCCCAAAATAATAATAAAACGTCATTTTGACAAATTTTGTTGGATATGTGCACTTTATTGTTGATTTGAATGGATCAAAATGGAAGATCGTTACAGTTGGTATCAGAGCTTTGGTTTTTAAAAAAACCTTAGCATATGGGGTTTAAACTCATTAGAGACAGGGTAATAATACCTTAGAGTGAGTGGAATCTCCTTTGAGAGAGCGTATTTTGAAAATTTAAATTGATTAAAATTTAAATCTTTTTTCCAAAATTTCCATTCTTTCGAACCCATCTTCCTTTGTAGATGCTCTTTGATTAGGTTCTTTCTTTTGTTCAGCTTATAGCTCATGTTCTACACTTATTGTTTCCTTAACAAAGTAAGTAATGGAAGAAATTATAAATATAACTTATAATGAAAACTAATATAAAAATATGAATGTGTTAATAATTATGGTAAGAATCACTTAGTTTTATTAACTACGGATCTAAAACAAAGTATTTTGAATAGTGCACAGTATAAATTTCCCTCCAAGATATTGTAACATTTAATAAATGGATTTGTAAAAGAGTATATGTTTAAGAACTTAAAGATGCTATATTAAGGAAATCTACACAAACTGGGTTAATAAGATGACATTTATAAATAAATGAGTTTATAGAATTCATAAAATTTATTGAAACGATTGTGGAAATAACAATAATTCCATCAGAAGCATAATATTTATTATATACTATAAGGATGATATTTCGAAATTGTTAATTCTTATTCTATGCCCGATAATCATGAAATATTAATTCGGTTTCATGTATTTGGAATACTAATCTAATTTTACGAAAGATATTTGTGAAATTATATAGATCTGCTTTATATGGATATGAAATTTATAAATAACGATGATTTGAGAGAAAAATATATAAATTAAACTTATGAAGTTAAATAGATTTTACAGGTATAATTTTGCAAGATTTGACTTTAAAGCATGTTCACATAGCAAATAAAATTGATTACTGTTCATTTGACCTAGAGTTTTAGTCATTTTGAAATAATTTTGAACTTAGAGAAGTTAGGAAATAAGTATTAACAATAAATTTAAACTTTGGTAATATTAATAATAGTAGCGAGTAATATTGATATGAATCTAATGTAATGGGATTAAATTGAATATAAACTTAGTTAATATGTTGAATTATATAAATGACAACTAAATTAGTATATTCTTACCAAGAAAGTGTGGCGCAGTGGTATAGTACTTAGTTACCGAGTAAAAGGTCGGGAGTTCGATACTCCCCTTGAACCTATATGATGTATTAACCAAAATTCAAAAAAAAAAGTATAATCTTAATGATGATAAGATGTGCAACTTACTTAAAATGGAATTTTAGTATAAACTTTAGAATGATTAGAAGTTTGAATTGATAATTAAGAATCTTATAACTTGGGTGAAGTGCAAATATATGTTAAGAAACCATATATAACGTATGTTTTGAGAATATTATTTTATATAATTTCACATTTGCAATTATAAGTTAGTTAGTTATATTTGATTAAATGACAGAAGTCAAAATATGGGTAGAATAAATGAACAATTATAAATGAAATTTAGAGTTATGAATGAAATTATTTTATGTTAGATAAGAGAGCATATAAATGAACCATTATTAAAGATTTGAATTTTGAAGATGACTGGTAATAAATTAGATTTACGTAAGTTTCTAAGTATAAAGATATTATTTATACTAATTAAAAAGAGGGAGTTATCAGTCAAAATCACAACGACTCGGTCGTTTCCTCATACATGGTGACTATGACAAACCCTTCTTCGCCTCCTTCTCTTCAAAAAATTCCCACCGTCTCTTCCTCTCTGCGTCGCTCTTTATCCCTTGCCCTAGTTTCACTATTTCGGTCAATTCGTCGGTGCTGTTGCCCCCCAAAAACTCCTGTGCCTTAAAATCAGATCTACTTTTCAAAATCCCCATTCACCCATTTTTATCTAACTTGATGATTCAGCTATGTTTGAATTTTGGTTGGGTTGTTGGATCTACCCTTTCGACCCTATCGCAGCCTTCGCAATATCCCTATAAGCCATTAACGACTGCTTACAACGGAAGTGGTGAGTATTATGCATCACTTAGCGTGACTGTTGAAGTTTTGGTACACCATGGCTACTACGGTTTGGGGTTAGGTGATTTGCGTCTCTTTATTTTCTTGGGCTATGAGTTGTTTTGTATTATTTTTTTGTATTTTGGGCTTTTTATTGGGTTTGAGGAGTTCATTAGTGTTTTTCTTTACCTTTTTGTGCTACTCTGTCTCATATGATGACCACAATGATAGCGAATGCTATGGTGGTATCATGGCTTGTTGACGGAGAGGTGTTTTCCAGTGTATTTATCTTCAATGAGATCCTCTTGGCATGCTATTGCGCTATTCCAAACACTGGAAACCTTTGTGTTTTCTATTGATGAGATTTTGGGTTACTTCTTGTTGTTGTTATTGTTGTTGTTGTCACTTTCTGGCTTTGGGAGCTCGGTGATTGCGCTTTGCAACGGAGTCATTTTGCTGTGTCTTGTGTATTATCCTACGATGTCCTTCCTTTCCTCTTCAGAGAGCTGCATGATGTGGTTTTCAGTAATGTTAAGTAGATGTTTATGTCAAACTCCTGGTTATGTCATTCTACTAGTTAGATGCAACTGTGAAGATTATGTCAAACTACTAGTTATTTTGCTGGTTTGGAAAGTTGTTTTCTTAGAGATGAAACTGAGCTTTGTCTTTAGTGTTGCCGCGCAAATGATGCTGCTTACAATTGGCTTCTTGCACTAGTAATCTTACATAATACGAAAGTAAGGCCATTTTCCCTCCACAATGCTACTAAATAAATAAAAAAATTCCCTCCAGTTCCCTCCTCAAAATCACATAAGCCCGCTAAAATTCCCTCCATAACTGGGTCCACTTTTCTTATCTCCCTCCACAATCACACTCATTATTGCTGGGATAGATTTCCATGAAGGCAAAAACAATAAAATATTACTGGGCTTAGTTTCCGAGACAAGTAATTATTACCAAGATAGATCCACAAGTCAGTTTTCTCACGAAATAAGGCGACTTTTTAGATATATATTTGTCCATGATCGTTACGTATGACCATTTCTCCAATCCTCTGTCCCTTTTCTCATTTCTTTAATTCCAGTTTCTTCTTCACCGTCTTCCTCAGTGATTTCCACCGTTTATATTATCATACCCTCAAATCCCTAATTTTGTCGCCAAGATTTCATCCCACGATGTGTCCTGCGCTGAAACCAGGTAACGCTCTTGGTTGTTGATCGGCTCGCCTTCGTCTTCTCCGCTTCCCCAAAAATGTTGACCTAATTTTCAGTGGCTGAAAATTCATTCCTTTAATTTGGTAAATATCTGCATGCGGTAGTTTGTTCTACTTAAACTTAAACTTCCATTTTCATTTTTGTACTTATGCTATTGCGAAAGCTTTTACAATTTTTTGTTTACATTTCAGAACTTAATCCGACTTTGAGTTTCTTGTAAAAGGATACAGATTGAAACAAATAGTTCTCATGGTCCAGAATCCACGAAATTTGAGTTTCGAACATTGAAAAAATTGTATCCATAGAACATTTGACGTAACATAGATAATAAATAAATAGGAGTTAATATCATTCCAATTGCCATTACAAGGGTAATTAATATTTTTGGCATTAAAAGATATTTTGGACTGGTAATTAGTCCAAAAAATACTACCAACTCCGCAACAAAACCACTCATTCCCGGCAATGCAAGATGATCGTCGCTTTCTAATGAATCAGAAAAGCGCGAATTTTAAATTAAATACTGCAAGCGCACAGGTGTGTAGCGTACAGGTCGAACACAGGGAGGTAGATTAAAATCAAATTATTTATTTAATCTCTTGGGCGAGTTAGACGATTTTCGAGGTTGGTTTTTGAAAACAATATAAAATTGAAACTGCGATCCGATTCAGAACAAATCTAATTGAACCGACGATCAAATCACAACTATCAATTGGAAATTAAAATGCAAAACAGAAATAAAATGCAGAAAGTAAAATTGCAGGAAAAGAAGAACAACAAAAAGTAAATTAGGATTGTCGTTGAAACTAATCAAATGACTAATCACTAACAAAAATGTAAAATACAATTGGTGCTCTTCCAAAACTAATTGTGAAGACAACACCGATTGCTAAGAAAGAAAAATGCAGAAATAGTAAAAAGAAGAAGAACTTTTATTAATGGAGAAGAGAATACAGAAAAATGGAGATGGTGGCTACAATGGCATTACAAGGGTATTTATAGGGAATAACCAAACCCTAACCCTAATTACAATTGGGCCTAGCTATTTCAAGTGATTTTTAGGCCTTTTGTCATGTGGAACAAGTTCTAGGCCTTTTTTCCTTTTCTCTTGCAAGCCTCCTTTAATTTGAGATGTGCAAGGCCTCTAAATCAGTCATTTTCTTGTCCAACAACAGCTAGATGTGAGATCTTCATCTACAATTCTTCAAAATGCAAATACACAGCAATTTGATCTCTATTCCTCTACTTTTCTGTTCACATGCGGGCTGGATTGGAATATCTGTAAAAGTGACAAAACAATACCCAAGTAATATTTATTTATATACAAAAGATAAGATATAAGAGCATAAAATAAACACATTTCTATGTTAATCAAATACCCCCACACTTATCTTTTACTCGTCCTCGAGTAAAACAAAAATTAAAAACTAACTAGATAGGTCACACTTTCGTAGGAAACACGATTGCATTGAGCGTATGCAACAAGCCGTTAAACCTCTAGGTGTCCCTAGTAGGACGAGTGGTGTCTCGTGAGGGTTTTCAGCGGATACTACCCACAAAATCCAAATGCAGTATGATATGGCTTTAATGTAACTACATGAATGCAATGGACATATACAAAAAAAAAACGAAAAATGAAAACACGACTTGTTTCAGGAAAGTGGTACAACAAATTAAATTAACAATTTCTAATCAGTTGATTTTATTTTAGATATCTCAACTTGTCACAAATTTTCAATATAAATCAAGTTTTCAAATGTTAAATTCCAGTTTGGCCAGTTAGTTCGGTCGATAACATAGTGCAGCCATGAAATAGATTCTTAGTTTGCTTGGCACAGTTTGTAAAGTGGTATTCTAATTTTCTCATGTATGGCTAGTCAAATCAATAAGGTCAAGAAGTGTTTGGGCATCATCGCTTATTCTTTATTCTATAAAATTTTAAAATTTATGATTAAGTACATACACCTGACTTAGAAGACCAAGGTTTACCACCCATGCACTGCCTCGCGGACTAACGGAGAGTGGGTAAAGAGCTTGGCGGATTGTGCAGGCCGACTTTGACTTTGTCAACAACGTGTCGGTAATCCTTAGGTGTCAAATCTCATAAAATGAGACCAAGATATTCCAATGCTGACTTTGTCAACAACATGTCGGATAGAGCTTGACGGGTTTGCACACCAACGCTTGATATACAAGCAATGTTGGATACCCTTGGATTACTATTATTATTATTGAAATTATAAGCACAAAAGAGAGTTACGCGAATTCAATTTAACACAATTTAGTTTTAAAGATTCGAAAAGCCAATATAAGTATTTTAAGTCCTCCACTTATTTAAACAAAGTCTACAATATATAATAGATTTCATGGCCATCACCTAAGAATCTCCCTATGTACCGGTTACACTATTATCCCTCAAAATTAAACTTTTCATTATATTCCATATTCGATCTTAGCTGAGAGAGAAAAAAATACTATTAACTGATTAATAATCTTTAACTTATTTTGTTGTATCAAATCTAAAATGAGTCGTATTTTCAAAAAAAAAATGGTATGTTACTACGATCTAAAATGCATGATGGCCCTAATTGAAAAGAAAGAAAAAAAATTAAAGAAAAATAAAAGGATGTAATGCAGACTCCCCCCACACTAGAACTAAACAGTGTCCACACTGTAATTTTTTTCTAAATTTGAAAAACAGTACCCAAAGGTGGATGAAATGCAAAACGATTTGTAAAATAAAATGCAGTCTAACTATATGTAAGAATGGATCATATGTACAATGATATATGTGTTTGTGATGTATGCGATGCAAAGAATTCCACCAACTTTTCCCCCCACACTTGGTTCTAGCCCGATGAGTCCCATTCCCACTGTGTCTAGACATGTTTTCTAACAAGCAAGAGTTTTTGAAAACCATCTCATCTTTATACCTCGATTTATAGTCCAGTAAATGAATGTTCAGGGTCGTCCTAACATGAAGTTTTTCAACAAAGCTAACATTCCAAAAATAGTTCATGTGTTCAACAAATTTATCAGTGTAATTTTTCAAAAATTTGTGATCGTATATAAATTCAGTGAAATTTGAAATATGAGTGTTGTTCAAGACTATGTGATCACATTTCTCATCATTAATTGATGACATATTTTTGACACTGACAATTTCAAGTTCGTTTGAAATTTCCTCAAATTTAAAATTTTCGAACTCATCCTCATACAATCCAAAGAATTCATGTTCATTAAAATCCTTTTCCAAATTTGAATTGAAAAATTCAACATTTTTAATCTGTTCAATTTCAAAAATTTCAAGTTTCTCACAGCCCGAAAGAGGAAGATCAAAATTTGAGCTTAAATCTTTTTCCTGAAAAGAATCGAAATCCAAATCATTTGTTGAATTTTGAACAACTTCATTTAGATCGTTATTCTCAATTTCCAAAGTTGTAATCTGAAAATTTTCAATGTCAGCAAAGAATGGATTATTTTCTGATTCATCGCATTGAATTTGATTCTGTTGCTCGAGTTGTTCTTTAAAACACGTCATTAAAGAAAGAAGTTCATCAAGTTGTCTATCTTTTTCACCAAGCTGTCTATCTTGCTTTTCTACCCTCTCTCTAAGAACGTTAAGATGATATTCTTCAGAATCGTTGATTTGAGAGCTCTCATTTTGGATTTCTTGATTTTCAAAATTATAGTCCACATCAATTTCACAATCAATATTATTTCCAATGTGGTAGTTGTTTGAATTTTCAGAAAACTGACAATGATATTGGAAATCATTTTGATCATAAAAATTTTGTTCGTAACCAAAACTGTTAAAATTCGAGGGAAAACTGCAATTTTGGTCATATTCAAGATGTGGATATGAGTTGTTATTTTGAAGATTCTGATCGATTTGAAAATCATTTTCATATCCAAAATTATTTTCGAATTGGTTTCAAACTTGGGGTTCAAAGCTATTTGGATGTGACCCATAATCGAAATTATTGAAATTTGAATTGAAATCGCCATTTTGATCCTAACTTTGAAAATGTTGGTCATTTTGAAAATTGTTGGCATTTGGGTCGCGAAATTTTGGAAAATCTTGCTTCATGAGTTGTAATTCAAAATCATACTCTTCAAGCGGACGTCTACTCCGATTATTATCCCACATTTCTCTCAATGATTTTTTTGAATCAGACATTTTAGAGAAGTCACGACAAGACAGAAATTATTCTCAGTTCAAAATAGTATAAAATACTCAGTTGCGCTCTATTAATTAACTGACTCAATTAGAAGGGGGAAGAGGGTCTTATGGCCGTTCACGTATAGTATAAAACTAAGGGATACGACCAATGTTTTATGGGTAGTATGCAACCTCTTTTGCTAATAGTTCAATAAATTGAACTACTATATATCCGCGATCCAATTATACGAGACAGTCAACTTCACAAAACACCACTTTTCAATTATATTATTTTGCAATGTCTATTTTTATTGTTAAAAACAATGAGAATGCAGATTTCAATTATGAAAATTTCAGCCAATTAGAACAATCAGACAATGATAACTGCAGAAATTTAAAATATTGTACAAGCAAGCCACTGCCCTGCAGAAGATTTTTTACAAGCAATGTCTATATTTTTCTTTGCAGCAGAGCACCTGTAGAGTTCAGAAATTATTACAGTGGGGCGTGGCTGTCCATCCAGAAAAAATGAGTAGCGTCAATGATTGAAATCTCACTATTTGCAATTTCTTTTGATTTCTGAAATCTTGATTTGTTGCTTGAACTCCAGTCACCATGTCCTTAGTTCGAAGCTCTCTCTCTCTCTCTTTTTTTTTTGCTAGAAGTTCACTAAGTGTAGGGGTATTTGATCAGAGGGAAGAAATGAAGCAGGGAAAAATAATTGAAAAAAAAGAATCTTTTTATGACCTTCCCTTTTTTTATTGTTGAAAAAGTGGACAAATAGGAAAGAAACAAATGACAAAAAAAATGGGAAGAGAGATTTCAGGAAAGAAAGAGAATTATAAAGGAAGAAAGGAAAGTAATTGTAAAAGATTTGGAAAAGAAATTGAGAAGGGAAAGCAATAAAAGAGAAGACAAAAACAGAAAGAATTTTTTCCTTTTGTTTATTGTTGTAAAATTAGAAGAGACGGAAAAAAATGAAAAAGGAAAAACTTGAAAAGGGAAAGAAATAAATGGAGAAAGGAAAGAAAATTAATTACAAGGCAGAGAAGAGAAATTTATATAAGGAATTTTTTTTTCTTCAGCAAATTGTAAAAGAAGAAATGATGCGAGATATTAGTAAGAGGGGAAACAAACGAAAGAAAGGAGAAAGAAGTTGAAAAAGAAATAAAAGAAAAATGGCAAGATTTGTTTTTTTTGAACTTGTAAAAAAAGAATGCTAAAAAATTGTATTGAAAATTGGAAAGGAGGAAAAAAGAGGAAAGAAATCAAAAGAGGATTTTTTTATTTTATTTTTTGAAAAGAATGGAAATTTGTAAGAGAAGAAAAGAAATCAAATGTATTGAGAACAAGAAAGACAAAAGAAGAAAGGAAAAAAAATTGCAAAAGAGGAATCTTTTTTTTTTTAAATTTGTAAAATGAAAAAGAATGTAGATGATTGGAAAGAAAGTGGAAAGATGGAAAGAATAAAGGAAAATTGAAAGTTGTTTTTTTTAATGAAGGAGAGAGCTGGAAAGAAATAAATGAAAAAATGGAAAGAGAGATTATTGGAGGTGAATGAGAAATGCAATTGGAAAGAAATAAATAAAAAAAAGAATGCAAGTTTTTTTTTTATGAAAATTTGAACAAGAAGAAAGGGAAAGAAATGAATGGGAAAAACCAAAACAAAAAAGGAACAAAATTAAAAGAGGAAGGAAATAAGAGAAAAAAGCAAGATTTTTTGAGTAGAGAGGAAGGGTAGAAGGAATTGCGGAAAGAAATAAAAGCAGACAAAAACAAGAAAGAAATCAAAGTAGACAGAGAAGAAATTGCGAAAGTTTTTTCTTTTGAAAGTTGTAGACAAAATATGGAAACAAATAAAAAGAAAAGGAAAGGGAAAAGAAAAAATGTGAAAATCAGCGAGGTGGTAGAAAGATGGAAAGAAATTGAAGAAAAATTAGCAAGTTTCTTTTTTTGTATATATTTTTTTCTTTTTGAAGAAGGAATTAGATTGGAAGAAATGCAAAAAAAAAAATGAAAATAAAAAGAAGGAAAAGAATTAAAAGAAAATGGGGCAAGATTTTTTTTCTTGTCTTAGAGATTATAATATCAATATGTGATACACAATCAACTAATCAAGATTTTTATATATATATGTACAAGAAAACAATAGGAAAATAAAAGAAATAAAAGAAATTTTTGCAAGATTTTTTTTTTAACAAAATCAAATAAAACGAAAAAAAACTAACACGAATCAGAAATTAAATAAATAATAAAATTCAATTGTTACCTCCCCGGCAACGGCGCCAAAAACTTGATCGTTGCTTTCTAATGAATCAGAAAAGCGCGAATTTTAAATTAAATACTGCAAGCGCACAGGTGTGTAGCGTACAGGTCGAACACAGGGAGGTAGATTAAAATCAAATTATTTATTTAATCTCTTGGGCGAGTTAGACGATTTTCGAGGTTGGTTTTTGAAAACAATATAAAATTGAAACTGCGATCCGATTCAGAACAAATCTAATTGAACCGACGATCAAATCACAACTATCAATTGGAAATTAAAATGCAAAACAGAAATAAAATGCAGAATGTAAAATTGCAGGAAAAGAAGAACAACAAAAAGTAAATTAGGATTGTCGTTGAAACTAATCAAACGACTAATCACTAACAAAAATGTAAAATACAATTAGTGCTCTTCCAAAACTAATTGTGAAGACAACACCGATTGCTAAGAAGGAAAAATGCAGAAATAGTAAAAAGAAGAAGAACTTTTATTAATGGAGAAGAGAATACAGAAAAATGGAGATGGTGGCTACAATGGCATTACAAGGGTATTTATAGGGAATAACCAAACCCTAACCCTAATTACAATTGGGCCTAGCTATTTCAAGTGATTTTTAGGCCTTTTGTCATGTGGAACAAGTTCTAGGCCTTTTTTCCTTTTCTCTTGCAAACCTCCTTTAATTTGAGATGTGCAAGGCCTCTAAATCAGTCATTTTCTTGTCCAACAACAGCTAGATGTGAGATCTTCATCTACAATTCTTCAAAATGCAAATACACAGCAATTTGATTTCCTCTACTTTTCTGTTCACATGCGGGCTGGATTGGAATATATGTAAAAGTGACAAAACAATACCCAAGTAATATTTATTTATATACAAAAGATAAGATATAAGAGCATAAAATAAACACATTTCTATGTTAATCACAAGAGAAGCCATCGAGAAACTACTAAACATGGTAATTATTTTTGGCATTGGAATGGATATTCCCCCCATTTCGTCGAGATAAACAAGACGTATTCTATCACAACTCATTCCTACCAAGAAAAAAAAGTGCAGCACCAATAAATCCATGAGAGAGTATTTGTAAAATGGCTCCGTTGAGTCCTATGTCGGTTGCTTACATCTTTTTCGCCTCACCTAACAGTTGGTATGTTTATTTTCTTCGATTCACCTAACAGTTGGTAATTTTAATTTCTTGATCCAAACCCTGTAGGGTCTGATTTAAGTTGCTTTTTTTCTTCAAGTGTAATTCTCTGCATGTAGTAAGTATTCATTCAAATATTTTTTATTTGAATGCGATTTACAATGGTTCTACTTTTAGTCGCTCCTTCTGTTGATGTTAAATTTCATTAAGCTTTGAGTAAAGCTCCAACAATCATTTGATGAACAAAAGCAATGTTCAGCGGGGATTAATTGAAGAATGAGGCCTCCTCTGAGCTAATTACAGATTTCAATTAAGATATAGGTGACGTTTTACTTCAAGTTTCCTTATATTTTCTGTAGTGCCGTGGATCTTTTTTTTCTTTTTTGCCAAAATTTATACAATGCTTAGTTTGTTTATATACCATTAGTATTTAAATTTCTTTTGTGCATGTGATTGATGTTTTAAAAGAAAATTAAAGTTAGATCTAACAATTTTCTGGATTTTTTCTTAAAAAACAAAGATAAATCTAGCAAATTTAGTGAAGTTTTTCTATTATACAATTATGTCAAATGAATAAGAATGCCAATGTAACTTGCACACTACTACAAAACAGGCCTGCCGCTTCGCCTCATTTGCATCAGTTATGACAAAAACAGATGCAAATAGCAATAGTTGCATCGGTCCCATATGAAAATTCGATGCGATTTATAAAAGGGAAGCAATAGATAATACGAAATTGTAGTTTGCATCGGTTTTCTATTAAAACCGATGAAAATAAACAGATGCAAATAGTTGTAATTGTAGCGGTTGTAAATAAAACCGATGAAACTTTAATTATTTGCATAATCCAAATAATGGAATTTGAATTGCTTCGGTTGAATCAGGAGATGCAAATATTTATTTCACTTTATGGCTATGGGACGCGTGAAAAGGCTTTTCCCTCCTTTGCACGTTACTTCAGCGCCTTATTCTCCGCTTCCCATTCCCCTTTTCCAAATAAAAAAAAACCCTTGTTACTTTTGATTTCCCCAAAATTAGCTCGCAACGCTGCAACTAAAAAGAAGAAAAAAGAAGATCGGATTCGAAACGCACTTCGGATTGCAGCAATTAAAAAAAGCAAAAAGAAGATTGGATTTTGCCAGAAGATAGATCGAAACGCACTTCGTAGCTTAGCACTTTAGATTTCACCTACAAATCGGATTTTCTAGAAGATAGATCGCTTCGCACTTCATCGCTTGGATTGACTACGCCAGGTACCGGATTTTCTAAGTTGTGGTTTCGATGTTTTATGTCATCATGGAACCGAATAAAAAAGCTCAAACATGAATATTTAATTACGTCGAATATTTGCCAAAGAATTGTTTTTACTAATGTAACGTGGTAATATGAAAAAAAAAAAACAACAACTAATATCAAGAATTTTTTTTACATATTATTTTTATGTTTTGGAATAGTACGCTATTTTTTGAGACTATATTCCCAACTCCTGTAGTATTGTAATATGAAGTATGGATGTTCTTTGATTATCTAATAATTGTGGTGGTTCTATGGGTTATTGTAAACTATATAGCAATTATATAAATAATAGGAAGAGAGGTGGTGAATCTCATGTAGGAAACAATCGAACACATTATGTGCATTATCCCACAATCCAGAAAAGATGTGCGTTTAACTATTAATTTCTGCTCCATGCTTCGATGATTTACCTAAAATACTGATATGTATCCGACAATTTTTTTAATACACATGTTTTAATACTGATATGCTAACAGCTATGTTTTAAGACACATATGTTTTAATACTGACAGGTATTTAATTACATGTTCGGTTATTGTCATATGTTATAATACACCATCTATTTGAAATCAAAGCTAGGATGAATGAATTTGTTTGTCTATATTCGCTTTTAGTGTTTTTTCCCCTGGTGAAATTTTGTTAGAGAAGATTCATTAGTTTGATGGATTTGTTAACAATGAGTAGCACAAATTTTGACAGGACACCTTTTATTATATTTTCATTTTAATTTTTTTCCAGCAGTGTATATTAATTTGTTATTATTATAATTATTCAATGTTCTTCCAGTCACTACCCAGGATTCTTCAATTATATATGCCAACATTAATCTATACTTATTTTCAGTTGTTATAATTAAAGTGGGGTTCACTCTTTTTCCAATGTTATATGGGTTCTACTTTGCGTGATTCATTTTTTACACCTATAACATTCAGACATATCATATACATTATAAAGAGGATGTTTTGCTTCTAGTCCTAAAAGCATATGCAGTTTTTGATTACCCTATCTCGGGGTTCCCCTTGTGGAGTTGTTTACTTCACGTTTGGTTGTCTTCTGTGGATTTGCATTTATTCAGCGTGTTAACATCTAATTTGGCTCATTTTCTTTTAGGTTGGTATTCAATTTTGAATTTTCTTATACATTTATAAGGTTATCCATGTGATGATGTATCCATAAGCTCCATCTATATCTGCTACACCATTTCATTATCCTGCTGATTTGCCTCCTTTTACTCCACTTTCCTAGCATCCTGTTTCTCCACCGCGAGGTTTGTCCTACTTCTTGTTAGTATTCTCTAATGTATTAGTTACGTAGACATTGGTTATCTATTTTGGGTCTGTACCTAAACATTTTTTATGCAGTTCCTTTCTGTTGCCACGGTCTGTATGCCCTTGACTTTTTATAATTATTGGTTCAATGGGAGTAACAGCTTTTGAACTACTACAGATTTTTGTTTTCAGTGCTTATCTTCTTTGCCATCGTTTGTCTATTTCCTGGAATTGGGAAGTGGATTAGTACATGCCCAAAAGATTTGCAATCCTACATAGCGCAGGATGAATTCATATCCAATTTTTCTTTTGGGTTTGTTTTTTGGGTTCTGTTTCTGTTTTGATCGATGTTTCATATGAAACTAATTTCATATTTCCTTGGTAGTTGTCTCTGCTTTACTCACTACGCTTCTTTCAGATTAACTGTGCATCTCTTCTTTAAATTAAACCTAAGAACTTGACTAGATCCTTTTTCATTTATTGGTTATAGTTATACTCATCTTGCTTATTTCGATGTGATTCTTTTGATGGGTTCTTGCTTGCAGATCGTCCATTTATGATCACCGTGTCAGTTATTAATTCTATGGTTAATTTTGGGTGAAATAACTTATACTAGAGTTACTAATTCTATGGTTAATTTCGAGTAAAATAACTATATACTTGATTAGTCAATTTATGATCATTATGTCAGTGCGGACTAAGAAACGGGATATTTACACATGGTTGGAACAAATGAGCATATTATAAATTTACTCAAACATGGCATACTGATTTTAATAAATATCGAATCTGCTGACTTTAATACTAATTTTAATAAATATCAAATAAGAAAGATGTATGAAATACTGAAACATTAGTTGAATTCGACGTTTCTTAATAGGATACTTATGGATAAGAAAGATGTATGATCCTTGGCTAAAATCTATTATGCAGCAAATATATTATTAGGATATTTGCAGATTCTAAAAAGAAAACATTGCAGTATATTCATCCATTTTCTTTAACAAACAGTAGAGATATATGCATATATTTTTTGCTCTTATATCATCTATTTAGAAACCTAAATTAACTATTGGTTAATTGTATACATATACCGATTTGTACTTTTCTATTTGTGTTTGATATGTATTTTCAGATCAGTGTTATAACATTGGTTCTATGCATGAATTATTATATACATTGTATAGTTCTAGGTCAGTTCTGCATGGAGGCAATGATCTCCTTTCACAGGCCAATGAAATTTTCAACTCCACATTTGTGTTTACGTTCATATTCTACCCTTCTGTAATTATCTCATCCTCCTTTTGCTTTTCATAAAATCCACCTAAAATGCACCATACCGAATGACTTTGTTAACAGATACTAAAACCATTGGTTCAACGTACTTGTTTGATTATTTAATGTCCGATTTATAGATTAAATCTATAAATCAAACTCTACTGTAAATTTATATATTCCAGAAAATTTCTAGTCTGTTCATTTTTGCAATGTCTACCTCCTTTTGATTCATTTCTGTTGCTCTGGTTCTTTAAACCGTAAAATGAGCATAACTAATTAATTTTGTATTGCACATGTACAAAATATTAAGCATGCAAAATAATCCTATTCCTGAAATTTGGTTCAATACTGTTTAGTACATCTAATTTCTAGCTTTATACTCACAAAAATATTAAGCATATAATGAGGTAGGAAGTCAGAATATATAGATTTTCAGGTTCAGTTCGTTCAGTTCATATAAATATGTATTAAAATAGGAGCCTTGAGTTGATTTTATAATTGCGTCTGGGTTGCAGCAAATATAAGAAAGAGTGCTCAGGCTATTTTTTTTTCAATTGGTCTGTTTTGCGAGCTGACTAATTACCGATTATCACTGGTTTTCTTGATTTCGCCTGGTAAAGCTCACAAAGTCATTCAACGATGAACTTGTGTTTCTTACAATCTTGTGATTAACTCATGAAGTGTAACCAACCTAGTGTTCTTCAATGGTATATTTAAGTTTGGTTCAGCAGTAAAGTTACTGTGAAATGAACAGAAAGACCAACAACCCAATTTTGCAATATTAAGTTTTATGCTTCTTGGCACTTGCATTCTGTATGTATATGTAATGGACCTTCAAAAGAAAGATGCAGCCGACTCATTGTTTACCATTTTCTTGCATGTGCAGGGGCCTTCAAAACTTATAGGGCATACGGTGGCAAGTCTCAAGGAACTACCTTGAAATGGATTAATGTTCAGGTGATTTGTTTTCCACCAAATGAAAAAAACTTGTATGTCGTTTGAGATATAAATTAAATTTAGACTAACTATTAAATTATTTTAGTTTATATTTACAATTAAGAAATGGTTGAACTATCTTTTTTTTTCTTCTGAAAAAAAGATAGTTGTAGCAGATAATGTTATTGTGTTTAATGTAACAATTAAATAAGATAAATCAATAATTTAATAACACAATTGAACAATCATAATTCCACTTTTAATCCAATCCTAGTGTGTAATCTGTGTGTTGCACATGATATGTTCTAATATATATATATATATATATATATATATAGCGCGTGTGTGTACTTTTATTAACCTATTTAAATTGTCGAAATCACTATGCAATATAGAATCACTATGTAAACGACCTAAACTCAGGGATCGCATAAAATCCAACGTATCCTGTGCATCATGCCCATTTCTTCATTGGAGTCCACTACCGCCTTTTTTTTTATCTTCTTAGATGCTCATATGTACCTTCTCCAATTGAGTTTTTAAATTTAGATTGCATCATGTCATCAATATTATTAACTCCTGTATCATTTCTGTCTCTCATCCGAGATGAGCAATGAGGCCCTGGCAACTACCCATTTGATGATCACCACCAGATTCTTTTATTTAATTACATAACTACTATGATAACTTGTTTTTAGTAAACTCATCCACACAAAATCAGGGAAAAAAATAGATTTATTTAGATAGAAAGAAAAAACATATATATAACTTACATTTTCTCGAAGTGCTGAGTATTCAATGTATAACAGGATTGTGCATACGTTATTTATGGCAGTTTAACAATTCGAAGAAATGCATTCAGGTTACACAATTTCTACGACAAAATTAAAAAAATATCCATGGTAGAAGTTTATGTGGGCAGGCACCTTTCGCCATCCCTGAGTTAATGTTGTTTAGCACAATGCCCACTGCACAGAACTGTGTCGCTACATGTGAACTTCATGACTCTGCCTTTTCAACGTGCCACTTACGTTTTGTATATCACTTGGCTTATTTTCACTGCTGATGTCTTAATTTGATACGAACATATGTTATTTATATTGAATACTGAAATGAAGTTGTATGTTATTATATTGAATACTGAAATGAAGTTGAACATATGTTATTCACGCAGCTGACAGGGGAATTACAGTAAAACATTTATATTTAATAACCGAAAGTTGTTATAATCAAATTGCTTTAGCTGTCTCTGAGAACTTTGACCACCTGTGATAAATTTTGTTGTGCTATGCATATGCACTTTTGCTGCCCACAACAAGAATTGGTGTAACACCCCACCTCCGTTAAGGACACTCACAAAGGGAATGCCTTAACTTTGGTGGAGCATTTTAGTAGACAGAACAAAAATTTACAAGACAGATAAACAATACTTGAGAAATTATAACTTTATTACAGCGGAAAACAGAAATCAGTTTGGTTACATCTTTCCAGAAAAGCTCAAGTACATAAATATCAGTCTTGTTCAGAAAATCATCAGAGTACAAAACTTTAAAATCATAATCCCCACAGAAGGTGCCATAAGAAGTTCAGCTATGCTTTACGCACTTCAAGTACTTCAAGCAGAAGAAATCCGGATCAAGCTAAAGTATTCCCTCCTTGGAAAACCTTGGGGGGGGGGGACGGAAGAAAAGGGGCGAAAACAAGCAAGTTCAGACATAAAGTCTGGCAAGTCCAGTGACTTTCAGCATATGAACAGATAATAATAATCATGGCATGCAAATAAAATTGGATAAGCGATAATAGTAACAGAAGCAGCAGATGTACTTAGGCTAAACAGAAGAAACAGAATAATATTACTTTTCAATTCTCTGCACTAATACTAGTATAACAGGATTAGGTGTCACCCTAATGTCTGAACTGAAGCAGAAACGGGAACAGAATAATTTCCATAGAAACAGAACGCTAATAATGGGCCTTTACCACCCGAACAGAAACAGACAGAAACAGAATGCTAATAATGGGCCTTTACCACCCTAACAGAAACAAACAGAAACAGAATGCTAATAATGGGCCTTTACCATTCGAACAGAAGGTACAGAAACAAAAACAGATTTATCCCTACGGAAACAGAATGTAGAATTAGGTGTACACTAGTAAATGGGCCTTTACCACCCGAACAGACGGTACCATGCAGAAACAGAAAGGTGTTGCCACCCAACAGAAACAGACGGTACCAACAGAAACAGACAGAACTAAGTGTACCCTAAAACCCTACCCCAAGCAATCGGCTCCCTAATACATAAATACCCTGTGTCGGCTCCACAGTAGGGTGTATCACTCCCTAAAGTGACAACCAATTGGCATAGGCCTATTTACAGATGTCATGACGTCTTACATCCTCAGAGGCAGACCGAGATCCATGCACGCACATAACCTGGTTGGAACGCACCATCAACACCGCTCGCCATTATCAGAATGAACCACTTATAATTAGTTCAGTAAGCGTGCCCGGACCCTACCTACTGTTGGGTCAAAGTTTTGATACCAGAATGGGTTACTGACTAATATGGGTCCCAAACAACAGATGACACAAGTAATTTCCCTCCTAACCTTGTGTCCCCAGACTAACAGATTTCAGATTAACTTGTTTACAAGTTCAGACATAGAGAGTTCAGATCAACTAGTTCACATATCAGACAAGTTTTCAGACTAACGGATCAGATATACGGATTTAACAGATTTACAGATTTGTCTAACTTTGTAATTGGGCCTACAGATTCACGAAACGGGTTTGTTTAATTCATTAGTCCAATTGGTTTAACCCTATCCACCCAACACGTTTTAGACATCATATTTATCCCAGATTTGCATTAACTAAATATTAATGCACAGACCTCTCACATTAGGTCGGTAGCTTGTGGCCGCTGGATATGCCGGGCGGTTCCGGGCAGACTTCTTCCACAAGCCAGACCTAACCTCGTGTCTAAGCATATTTTGGTTATGCCTACGACCTGTCACATTAGACTGACAGTTTGCGGTCGCTGGTTAAGCCGGTTGGTTACGGGCAGGCTTCTACCGCAAACAGAGTCTAACCTCGTGTCATAGCCAATTCATTCCAATACAGATTTTTCAGATATCAGACTAATTCTGTTTATTTAACAGATTAAACTTCTGTACAAGTTACAGCAGATTATTCGAGGTTCTATTAACAAGTTTTGCTCCATTTTAAGTCGAGCCTACAGATTCACATACTTCAAATTTCAGCATTTCAGTTCCAACAGATTACGTCATTCAATAGATTAAACAGATAACAGATCTTGTAGATTAGGCTATTTAGAAGATTTAGCAGAGAAGGCAATTTAACATAATTATCAGATTAGGCAATTCAATCTAATTAGCAGTTTAGGCAATATAACAGAACTAGCAGATTAGGAAATATAACAGATTTAGCAGATAACAGATTTAGCAGATTATATATCTAAAACTCTATTTACATATCTTGCCCAATCATAAATTTAGCCTAAACTTACATGCCTAAATCAAGGTCATAATTCATAATACAATATATGCCCCAAATTTTAGCCTTAATATTCCCATTTACAGTTCATGTCAAAACTAGATTTAATATTCTAGTTCACCATTTATGTCCAAGACTAATACACATGTAAATCATTCTCTATTATAGCCAACTCAGATTATGCCAACATATTTGCTATGCCAGATTTACTTAATTAAGCTACGCCCAATCCCCGTATAACATGTTTCCACAAGTTCTCTAAATACTCATGAAATGGCCCTATAGGCTCGATGTACATAACAGTGAATGGGAATAAACTAGCAAAGTTACATACTAAATATGAGATCTAACATCATTAAGGGAATAGGCATAAGAAACTAACTACCATAGTCATAGGCAACTAACCACAATAGTCATGGGCGACTAATCACAATAGTTTCTTATTCAATGTCATAGGCAATAGTCTCATAGTCATGAATCATAGCCATAGGCAATAGTATCATAGTCAATGAATCATAGTCATGGGCAATAGTCTCATAGTCAATGAATCATAGTCATAGGCAATAGTCTCATAGGCAACAGTTTCATGTCCAATTATGCATCATTATTTGTCCCAAAATTTAGCGTTCGTGCGTTAATCTCTTATGAGATTCGGCGCAGGCTCGTAGTAGCCTGGCTATAGAACAGAAAGAAGAAAGACGTACAGAATAGTCACAGAAAAACAGATCTAACAGATAAGAATATACATAACCTCAGATTCAGATTTATAATCATGTCACAATTATAATTACAGTTTATAGCGGAAAATAACTGTACTTGCCTTTTGTGGTTTTAAGAAAGGATAATAAACTGTTGTTGATGCCGAAATGCTGAATTATTCCTCTTTAATTGTTGTCGTAGCTCTAAACTTAAATTTGAGATTTGATTTAGCTTTTAATTCTATTCAGGTTGGAAGAAGATTCATCAGTCCAAGTTTTGATTTCAGCAGAGTAGCGACGCCATTTTTATTTTTAATTAGAACAGAGGCAGAATATAGACAGAATGAAATGGTGTGGAGAGAATGAGCTAGGGGTGAGTTTATATAGGATTAGGTGGACGAATCTAGACAGAAACGAGACCGGATACATCGGAATGAACCAGGTTAAAAAAACTGGGTTTCGGGAGCAGGTCGACCCCCAGGTCGACACTATGGTTGACCTGGTCTGGCCAGGTCGACACTATGGCCGACCTGGCCCCTGGGAGGTCGACATTATGGTTGACCCCCAGATCGACCTGGTCCATAGGCGGGAATTTTCCCGCCCAGCCTTTTCTGGGATTTTGAATTCGAATTTGAATTCGAATTTGAATTCGAATTTTCGAGATGTTTTCGATTCTGAAATTCTCTGAAACTTCGGAGGGCCATATCTCCCTCATACGGACTCCGTTTCTCGAAAACTCAGACTCATTTCCAAGCAGAATTTCGAGACGAACGCAATAGCGCAACCCATTTACCTTGATTCTTATTTTATAATTTAATTATTCTCTGATTTGTTACTTATACATTCACAGAAAATACGGGGTGTTACATTCTCCCCTCCTTAAAGGATTTCGCCCCTGAAATCTTCAAGTTAAGAAGAATGTGTCCTACAATCCAATCATCCATCTACTCAACCATCATCCACAAGCATCCATTGTCCTTAGAAAACTTCTAATGTTGTATGAGCATATGCAAAAGTGTGTGTATATGTTCCTTATCTAATGCAAAGATCAGGCGGTCCACTGATTCAGTTGACCTCCTTAATGCGAACTATGTTAGTGTCATGAGTCCAAAATGTATGCGATTTTCCTATTTGATACATATTATTCTTATATGAGTGACAACCATTCATTCATATGCAACATCCATGTGATCAGTAAATCATCTTGCATCCACAGAAATTGAAAATGCTCACACATCCATATGCAGTACGAGAGTGTATTCGAGTCGGTCTAGTGCCTAGTGTGTGTATATGCATCCACGAGCAACCACTAGCAACCACTTGCATCCACTTGCAACCATCAAGCATAACATGTCTCAAACACATGTTTACATCCATTGGATTCCTATCTATAGGTCGAAGACTCGATTGATAGGATACAGTCGAGTGATGGGAGCGAGTGCAGATAAACAAAAACTTGGTTTCCATTAGACCTTGGTTGAGAGACAAATTCCCCTAAGTATCAACCCCGAAGACCGAAATCAACATCAGATTGACACCCAGAGGATTACCCTTTTTAGACAATGTCAAAACTGCAAATCTTAACCTTATCAGAAATATTCAGATATTTACAGATTACCGGTACAGAGCAGATTACTAAATGATTCTTAGGAAACTAAGAATGATAAAAAAAACCAGAATATATGCATCATAGTCAACTTAACGCTCAACACAGATACCTAACTTACCACGCTTAGATGAGTCACAACCCTTATGGGTCTGAATCTACAGTGGAATCAGAAACAATACTAGTATTCAAGTGCAGAGTATCGATTACAGAATCGATATGCCAGAATCAGAAAAGATTTTTAACTCAAAAAATCAGATAAAGAAATTAAACCTCCTACAGAAAGTTTTCCTATTTCTATCCTATCCACTAGCCTCGAGAGTGTTCGCTTGCCTTCCAGAAGTTGGTCCTGCCCTCTGCCCTTGTCCTCGTTTCTTCGGACAGTCCCTAGTGAAGTGTCCCATCTCACCACAGTTGAAGCAAGTGCCCTTTCTTTTTCTGCAATCCTTGTTCAGATGAGTCGAGCTTCCACAAGTAAAGCACTTTTTATCCTTCTTATCTTCAGACTTTTCACCCTTCCTTTGTGTTTCCTTTTTTGGACCATGCTTTCTTGTTCTGTGGCTCTTCCTTCTTTGCCTCTTCTTTCTTGCCGCTGTCTTCCTCGTGCAGTAGTGCCATATCCACCAATCTCTCGTAAGTCGCCCCCATGGGTACATGGGTCATGGCTAAGCTGTGCAGTGGCTCGTTCAATCCTTTAACAAAGCGGAGAGCCTTTTTATGCTGGGTGTTGACTAAATCTAGTCTGAACCTAGCCAGTTGGTTGAACTGGTTGACGTATTCCTTGACCGTCATACTTACTTGCTTAAGAGATAAGAACATTTCCATTTTTAGACTTCGTTCAGCTTGCGAGAGGAATTTCGCCTCAAACCTTGTTCTGAAATCCATCCATGTTTCAACCGGCCTCTCAGCATTAGTGACTTCCCACCAATAGGAAGCTTCGTCCTTGAGCAACCATACCGCCAATTGTACCTTCTACCTATCGTCCACCTCGAAGATAATGAACAGATCCTCAGTTTCCTTGAGCCAGTTCCTCGCTTCTACGAATGAATCAGTTCCCTTGAAATCCTTTCCACCAATGGCCCTAAAATCTTTACAAATCTTTGAAAAAACAATTGCACGAGGAGGGGGCGGAGGAGCTGGAATCGCTGCAGCTGGAGGAGGAATACCTGCTGGGCCTGCATCGTTGGCCCTAGCCTCTAAGTACCTCCTGAACCAGCCAGGTATTGGCATGCCCTCTGGAAAGTTAGGATTCCCAGACATGCTGGAATGAAAGAAAAAGATTTAAAACGGAGAACAGAAAAGATTGATATATGGCTTTTTTGGGGATTATGTTTTTCAAAATAAACTTTATTTTTGAAAATACTTCCTTTTAAAACCTTTTTGAAAAAAGTTTTCAAAAACTTTTTATCTAATCTGGTAACCTTCAGCTCTGATACCAAGTGTAACACCCCACCTCCGTTAAGGACACTCACAAAAGGAATGCCTTAACTTTGGTGGAGCGTTTTAGTAGACAGAACAGAAATTTACAAGACAAATAAACAATACTTGAGAAATTATAACTTTATTACAGCGGAAAACAGAAATCAGTTTGGTTACATCTTTCCAGAAAAGCTCAAGTACATAAATATCAGTCTTGTTCAGAAAATCATCAGAGTACAAAAATTTAAAATCATAATCCCCACAGAAGGTGCCATAAGAAGTTAAGCCATGCTTTATGCACTTCAAGTACTTCAAGCAGAAGAATTCCGGATCAAGCTAAAGTATTCCCTCCTTGGAAAACCTGGGGGGGGGGGAACGGAAGAAAAGGGGCGAAAACAAGCATGGTCAGACATAAAGTCTGGCAAGTCCAGTGACTTTCAACATATGAACAGATAATAATAATCATGGCATGCAAATAAAACTGGATGAGCGATAACAGTAACAGAAGCAGCATATGTACTTAGGCTAAACAGAAGAAACAGAATAATATTACTTTTCATTTCTCTGCACTAATACTAGTATAACAGGATTAGGTGTCACCCTAATGTCTAAACTGAAGCAGAAACGGGAACAGAATAATTTCCAAAGAAACAGAACGCTAATAATGGGCCTTAATCACCCGAACAGAAACAGACAGAAACAGAATGCTAATAATGGGCCTTTACCACCCGAACAGAAACAGACAGAAACATAATGCTAATAATGGGCCTTTACCACCCGAACAGAAGGTACAGAAATAGAAACAGATTTATCCCTACGGAAACAGAATGTAGAATTAGGTGTACACTAGTAAATGGGCCTTTACCACCCGAACAGACGGTACCACGCAGAAACAGACAGGTGTTGCCACCAAACAGAAACAGACGGTACCAACAGAAACAGATAGAACTAAGTGTACCCTAAAACCCTACCCCAAGCAATCGGCTCCCTAATACATAAATACCCTGTGTCAGCTCTACAGTAGGGTGTATCACTCCCTAAAGTGACAACCAATTGGCACAGGCCTATTTATAGATGTCACGGCGTCTTACATCCTCAGAGGCAGACCAGGATACATGCACGCACATGACCCGGTTGGAACGCACCATCAACACCCCTCGCCATTATCAGAATGAACCACTTATAATTAGTTCAGTAAGCGTGCCCGGACCCTACCTACTGTTGGGTCAAAGTTTTGATACCAGAAAGGGTTACTGACTAATATGGGTCCCAAACAACAGATGACACAAGTAATTTCCCTCCTAACCTTGTGTCCCCAGACTAACAGATTTCAGATTAACTTGTTTACAAGTTCAGACATAGAGAGTTCAGGTCAACTAGTTCACAGATCAGACAAGTTTTCAGACTAACGGATCAGTTATACGGATTTAACAGATTTACAGATTTGTCTAACTTTGTAATTGGGCCTACAGATTCACGAAACGGGTTTGTTTAATTCATTAGTCCAACTGGTTTAACCCTATCCACCCAACATGTTTTAGACATCATATTTATCCCAGATTTGCATTAATTAAATATTAATGCACAGACCTCTCACATTAGGTCGGTAGCTTGTGGCCCTGGATATGCCGGGCGGTTCCAGGCAGACTTCTGCCACAAGCCAGACCTAACCTCTTGTCTAAGCATATTTTGGTTATGCCTACGACCTCTCACATTAGACTGACAGTTTGCGGTCGCTGGTTAAGCCGGTTGGTTCCGGGCAGGCTTTTACCGCAAACAGAGTCTAACCTCGTGTCATAGCCAATTCATTCCAATACAGATTTTTCAGATATCAGACTAATTCTGTTTATTTAACATATTAAACTTCTGTACATGTTACAACAGATTATTCGAGGTTCTATTAACAAGTTTTGCTCCATTTTAAGTCGAGCCTACAGATTCACATACTTCAAATTTCAGCATTTCAGTTCCAACAGATTACTTCATTCAACAGATTAAACAGATAACAGATCTTGCAGATTAGGCTATTTAGCAGATTTAACAGATAAGGCAATTTAACATAATTAGCAGATTAGGCAATTCAATCTAATTAGCAGTTTAGGCAATATAACAGAACTAGCAGATTAGGCAATATAACAGATTTAGCAGATTTAGCAGATTATATATCTAAAACTCTATTTACATATCTTGCCCAATCATAAATTTAGCCTAAACTTACATGCCTAAATCAAGGTCATAATTCATAATACAATATATATGCCCTAAATTTTAGCCTTAATATTCCCATTTACAGTTCATGTCAAAACTAGATTTAATATTCTAGTTCACCATTTATGTCCAAGACTAATACACATGTAAATCATTCTCTATTATAGCCAACTCAGATTATGCCAACATATTTGCTATGCCAAATTTACTTAATTAAGCTGCGCCCAATCCCCGTATAACATGTTTCCACAAGTTCTCTAAATACTCATGAAATGGCCCTATAGGCTCAATGTACATAACAGTGAATGGGAATAAACTAGCAAAGTTACATACTAAATATGAGATCTAACATCATTAAGGGAATATGCATAAGAAACTAACTACCATAGTTATAGGCAACTAACCACAATAGTCATGGGCGACTAATCACAATAGTTTCTTATTCAATGTCATAGGAAATAGTCTCATAGTCATGAATCATAGTCATAGGCAATAGTCTCATAGTCAATGAATCATAGTCATGGGCAATAGTCTCATAGTCAACAAATCATAGTCATAGGCAACAGTTTCATGTCCAATTATGCATCATTATTTGTCCCAAAATTTAGCGTTCGTGCGTTAATCTCTTATGAGATTCGGCGCAGGCTCGTAGTAGCCTGGCTATAGAACAAAAAGAAGAAAGAGGTACAGAATAGTCACAGAAAAACAGATCTGACAGATAAGAATATACATAACCTCAGATTCAGATTTATAATCTTGTCACAATTATAATTACAGTTTATAGCGGAAAATAACTGTACTTGAATTTCGTGGTTTTAAGAAAGGATAATAAACTGTTGTTGATGCAGAAATGCTGAATTATTCCTCTTTAATTGTTGTCGTAGCTCTAAACTTGGATTTGAGATTTGATTTAGCTTTTAATTCTATTCAGGTTGGAAGAAGATTCATCAGTCCAAGTTTTGATTTCAGCAGGGTAGCAATGCCATTTTTATTTTGAATTAGAACAGAGGCAGAATATAGCCAGAATGAAATGGTGTGGAGAGAATGAGGTTAGGGGTGAGTTTATATAGGATTAGGCGGACGAATCTAGATAGAAACGAGACCGGATACATCAGAATGAACCAGGTTAAAAAGACTAGGTTTCGGGAGCAGGTCGACCCCCAGGTCGACACTATGGTCAACCCCCAGGTCGACACTATGGCCGACCTGGCCCTCGGGAGGTCAACACTATGGTCGACCCCCAGGTCGACCTGGTCCATGGGCGGGAATTTTCCCGCCCTGCTTGTTCTGGGATTTTGAATTCGAATTTGAATTGAATTTTCGAGCTGTTTTCGATTCTGAAATTCTCTAAAACTTCGGAGGGCCATATCTCCCTCATACGGGCTCCGTTTCTCGAAAACTCGGACTCGTTTCCAAGCAGAATTTCCAGATGAACGCAATGGCACAACCCGTTTCCCTTGATTCTTATTTTATAATTTAATTATTCTCTTATTTGTTACTTATACGTTCACAGAAAATACGGGGTGTTACAATTGGTTTTGTCCATGCGCTCTTATTTGTTCTTTATCCCTTGAGTATCTTAATTAAACAAGTGCAGGTTATACTCTATACTGCAGGCTAACTGTAGGCCAGTTTTTAGAATTTGTCATTTATGTCACTTTTAAATGTCACTTTTAGAATTTGTTGAGATCTTGATGCTGCTGGAATCAACAAGTGATGATGATAAATTTAGGTGATATTCAGGTCAATTTATTACTGTTAGGCAATTAGCTCTGATACCAAGTAAGATTTTTAGTGCTTCTTGTTTCATAGTTTATGACATTTCGATAGAAATATGAGTAGTTGGCGTACACAAACATAAAAGATATGTATGGTAACATAATGGAATACAAACGAAAATAGACAAATACAACCTTATTACTTTCCAACCAAATAAATGTCATATTTTATACTGAAGCAAATAGAAATAATATTTTCACATCTCATGTAAATAATCAATATACACCCATAGAATAGTGACTAGAACCTTACAGAGCTATGATTGTACCATCTAGACAAATTCATAATTCAACATGTAGTTCCGCAATATAGCAAAAATTGTACTGAATATTTCAAATAAAGGTAAATGTAGCAAATCTCGCATATTAATGGAGTGCAGACATTTTATGCATTGATTTGCAAGTAGAGTGATGGTTATGGGAAAATATTATATTAAAATTTTGATCAAATCTGCAAAAAGGAAAAGCTTGCTATCTTTTTTCATGCTTATCTTCTTTAACTAAAACAACTCCATAATTTTTAAAATTCGGATAAGGAATGCATACATCACATTACCCTTTTCTACTTGTACACTATGAAATTTGCATGATAAACATGTTTTAAATGTTAATAGTAATTTAAGTTCTTAGCGGTAAGAAAAACAAATATGTTACTGCTCATTGTGCATATGGGTATACATTGTTTATATGAAATAGGACGGTAAATTCTCTTTGTGTATATGGGTATATATACCGATATCACTTGCTGGATGGATTGCCATTGTTAATATATTTTTTGTAGTTGGAGTGAATTTTTTGTTAACTGTGTTATATATGAAAAAAATGGTAAATTTTTAAGTTTCATATGACCCATTAAAAACAACGAATCTTAGCCAAATTAGGTAAAGTGACCAAATTGACTAGACAACGCTTCTAACTTAAAATTTAAGGGTTCATTATTCATTCTGATAACACACGCAGGGACAAAGTGGTTCATTATTTTGTTTAACCATATGGGCGAGCGGCTGTACTGATTTATCAGCTGCTTTGTGGTTCTTTACGAGTTTCACTACATGCCACTAGGTGCAAGTTTATGCAATTTAAACATGCTGCTGTTTCTTTAATGCTGTATTTTTTTCATTTTTGCTTACAAACCTTACTCTTAACTTGATGATTGAGGAAAATGCTGTTAATAGGGATAGCTGATACCACCCCCAACACCACTTATTCTACATTTGTACATTGTAGATTAAATGGTCTGTGTGTAGACAAACATACATTTATTGTCAAAGTGACTGGACCACCTATGCTAAAATGACTGCATAAATGGGTCAAAAAGTTCAGATTGTTGGTGATGATCTTATTGTCACCAAACCTACTATAAGTTTAAAATTTCATAAATATCCACAAAATTGTGTGCTTGACACCAGGATTACTTAATATTAGATTTACTTATAGCACTGTATAAATGTAAGCTCACATGAATGTTTTTTTACACCAGAGGGTAGCCAAGGCTATTAAAGAGAAGACCTGCAATGCTCTTCTTTTGAAGGTGACATTTTTGTTATGTTGATTCCACACTATATGTTATATGGGGTTGTATGTAATAATCAGTTTCTTAAAATATATAGTTGTATCAAATTGGGTCTGTAACAGAGAGTATCGAGGCAGTGAGGATGTCAAAACAAGTTGGATAAAGTGATGGTTAATTAATTGGACATTTAATTATTTGGTACACTTGGACAATTGGGATATATATATTTGGATATCAGGCGCTGTGAACTAATACCAAATTTGTTAATACTGTACCAGAACTGAGTTTGATACCGTATCGCAATGGTGAAACTGAAGATACCTTCATTGGTGATCTTGTTATTGGGTTGTCAACTGTAAGTTTCATGCCATCATAATTTAAAATTCTATACAATTAATTCGTTGCTAATTTGATGTTTAACCTATTTTTTGATTGAGCAAGGCCAAATCAAGGCCGGCACTCCATGTTGTTCTGAGAGTAGCAAAATACAATCAGATTATAAACTTCATCCTTCCACAAATAATCTCCCTTTTCTATTTGAGTTTTCTTTTTGTTTGTATGTATCATATTATATTAACTGATGTCTATTCGTGTAAATGCAGATTCTTAGGATCGAAGAGGAGTTGGGTGTCAATGCTGTGTATGCTGGAGAGCAGTTCAGAGACCAGTAAAGCCTTACTAGATAGATTATCCAATTATTGTAAAAGTGCGTGTAGACAAACAATGAATATATGTATCACTTTCTTTTATGGATTATGGACACTATAATTGAAATATATATGTATTTTGGTATTATCTTATTTGATCTGCATTTGTCATCAATTTGATTTTGTTTTAAATGATTATAATAATTCATGCATTGCATTGTTACCAATATTTAAAGCAACAGAGTGATATTTTGCATCGACGGTAAAAAACAATTGATGCAAAATAATATTTTTTGCACCGATTACTGCCAGTAATCGGTGCAACATAGTAACTAGTTTTAAGCTGTAAACATTGCTTTCTCATCGGTTATTGCTAACAACCGATGCAAAATTACAGTTGTTGCATCGACTCTAAAACCGATGCAAATTTTTTTTATCCTGTTGCATCGGCTGCATATGCATCGTTGCTGAACTGATGCAACAGTGGGGTAAACAACCGATGCAACTAACCTATTTTGTAGTAGTGGCAGTTATTGATATTGCATTTGAAGTCCATAGTTAGACGTCTGAATCATGAATTTCCACTAAAATTTGAATTGTTCCCAACTTTGTATCATTAAATTCAAACACTATTTCTAAGGAACAGCCAGTTTATCAAATCTAGGCATGTTCAGATCTGTTAAAACTTTGCTGAGAACTTTGACCGAAGTTTATTTACTCTGGTAGATATGTTACTGTCATTAAAAGCAATGATGGGATGCACATGCTGTCTCATGGAGAAAAAAATCTCACACTTATGTAGATATATTATTGTTGCTATTTTCATTCTCTGCTCTTTTTATTAGTAAAAATGTTCAAAAATAATCATTTATATTTCATTGTAGGGAAAGGACATGAAAACCTCACATATCGTATTTTGCATTGCTTGATAACATTTGTGACAATAATTGTTTTGAAACAGGTGTGATCATATTTATTTATTGTTCATTACTATTTTGGTTTTTAAATTTCGTCTTAAATGGTAAATTAGAACATTCCCTTTTATTTCATGCATGCTGTTACAAAGATGTGATGGTGCTGTATGTCTGATTTATAACATGCAGAGACATTGGTGGTGAAAAAAATCCATGTAGTGATAAAGAATGATATTAAGAATGAGAGTCTCGGAGCTAAGGGACATGGGATTAGCTATTAGTACTTATTTATTGTGAAAATATCTCTTCTCTACTATATGTTTTTACAATAATCAAGAACTATAGTTGTTACATCCTGGCTGGAACATGACAAGTCCATCTATTAATATGTAAATGTAAGTAAATATGGGTAAAGGTGGATGAGTTTTGGATCAATTTTTTTGCTATTCATTGCTTTGTGGTTGTTTTTATTAGCAATTTAACTGTGCATGATGTTGTTGTCGCCCCTTTCCTTTTTTTGTGATTTGTTACAGAGAGAACTGGAGAACTTGATGCATTTAATGGCATATAGTGTTCAGGACTTGAAATAATGATGTCACAAAGTCGTTTGAATCTCAGATGTCATCGAATTCTTGGTATGTTAGCACTATAAACTTCTAAATCATGTTTCATTCTTTTTCATATTAAACATACATGCATGTAATTTTCTTATATACACACACACACATATACTAGGGAATTTTTTATTTATTAAACTGCCTGATGAAATCGAAGGCAGCTAGGCTACTCGCCTGTCCACCATAGCGGCACCCCTTTTGACTAGCCCAGCACAGAGGCTTGTTGTCCCCAACCGAGTTATAGGTTTTATGGGAACCCACCTCCGCGCCTTGAATGGGAGTAGGGCAGACAGGTATCGAACCTGCGACCTCGTTAACAGGAAGCAGGTAACATACCGTTGCGCCACTACTTGTGGACACATATACTAGGGAAATGCCTTGCTAACAGTACAAGCTCACACTACAAGTCTTAAACCCCTTAAATTGAACTGATTTCTATATATTGAACTTTATGGTAAAAGTTTAATTTAAAATCTTAAATAACTTGATTAAACTTATTTGAATATTTGAATTGATATTAGATTAAAAATGATTTAATATATGTGCTTATTTCGATTTAACTTTGAAACCAAAATTTTATCTTTAATTTAACAATTTTGGTTCACTTTTTTTAATTTTTAAACCGATTACAAAAAATTTGATTGATTTTAATTCGACGTTTTGGAATTGATCTAGAAGAGTAAAAGTTTAAACTACTTTCTTAAAATTTGTCTTGAACCGATTCAGAGTTTGAACTTGAAACTAAATAAAAATTGAAAATTGTTTCTGCCTAGCTATGAAGTCATGTTTCTTTTGGGTTTGTGATGAGTTCATGTTAGCAAATAAAATTGATGTATATCACGTTTTTTTCCATGTACTGATGTTCAAAATTATCTGTCATTTATGATTTTCATATCGCATGCATTGTTCCTTTCTCCAGCCTTGCTGAAGCACGGGGAGTAGTACAAGAGAAAGTGAATACTGATAGCCGATTTCAACAGGTGCGAAGTTTAATCTTCCTTTGAAGCGGAGAAAGCTGATAAGCTAACAAATGTCAAATAAATTATAAGTTAGTTTATTCAATCTAAATTCATTTCCGCTAATTTAGAAATATGAAATAATTTATGTCTTGGTCAATGAGAATGTCTCTTACATTGTAGGACATCTGAATCCCGTTAAAATTTCTTGCATTTTCATCCTGTTATATGTGCTAAATTATAATAGTACTAGCTACATCTATTAGGTGATTTAAACTTTAATTTCATGCTTTCTTCCCTGGAGTACCAAATTAAAAATCTGATCTGCTATAGTACTTGGGCATTGAATTTTTAGTTTACCTCTTGGGTATCAATATGCATAGGAGTTAATGTCATAGTTTGGACTTTCACACTTTGTAAATGGCTGATGAGAATAACTATTATGAAATTAGTCGAGTTTGTTTGAAGATTGAATGTCTTAGGATTGTTACAAAATTGGGTTTAGGTATGAATAGTTACCTACTCTAGAATATTATATCTTTACATTTATATTTAGCTTCGATACTATTTTATAAGTCCATTCTTTTTTTTTCATTTCATTTACATATACAATGTATGCTAGCTACATACTGAACTTAGAAGTTAAAATTTCATTTTTGTTTGTTTACAGTAAAATCTTCTCCATATAGCATGAAGTATCATACAGTTGTTAAATGTACCAAACAGTTTCAAAGAAAGAAATTATGGTTTTGTTTACATGAGAACATACAATTTCAGTCGATAAATAATGAAGAGATATATTATCTGTAGCGCGGTCCTCATTGCAGTTTATTGCCGTGCTTGTGCTTGGCTAATCCATTGAAACATGTTACTGACTTTACTAATACTTTTTTAAGGTCACACAAAGATCAAAGATTGAAAATTCGAAATTACCAATTCACGTTCATCCTTAGTATGTACCATTGGTTCCATATTTCATGACAAATTTCGCTTCTGCCCATTTAGTTTACAGAAAAGTGTTTGACAAAGTCTACAATACGTAACGTATGGCTAAAGTATCAGAATTTTTTAATGTTATAATGTAATTACATGCCATAATTTAACATGCTAAGATCTAAATCATAAGTTTTACTATTATCTATCCAATCTTGTGTGTGACCTTGGAATAAAATAAAAAATATGGATGGTTTATGTAACTTTGAACATCTACCAGTCCTCAAGTTTAATTTCCCTTTTTAACAGTGTTGATTAGTCTGTAGTGTTTTCATTTTAGTTTTATATAATGTTCCTTTCTTATAATAATAATGATAGCATGTCATATGCTAGGGTACTACTTTTTATTCCCATCTAATATTAATAAGAAGATAATGAAGTTCTAATTAACACGGTCATGATACAGAACAAAAATGTGGACAAGCGATGAAGTAAGAAGTGTAAGGCAATCAAAGTTTGTTTCTGTAACGACCCGGATTTTTCGACTATTTTGTTCGAATATTTAAATATATTTTATATATTTTATTTGGGATATTTATGGAATTCAATATCGAAATCGTTAATTGGATGACGACTGATCGTTTATATTTATATTTAAATTCTAAAACGAACTCGAAACCGCGCGGTAGTTCAAAATTTTTAATTTGAACTTCAATCGACTGTACTGAATCCGTGTTAAGTCGGATTTCGGTGAAACAAGAAGTGTCTGAATCTAGTTGATAATATTTTTCTAATGGAGGAGAGAAATCGAGTTTTCATATTGTAGATTTTATTTTACGTCTAAATCAAATTCTGAAATAGTCGCTGTGGAATCGTTTATACGCCGCAACGGATTATTTAATATAATTAAATATTAGCTTCGAATTTGGACAAGATCTTTGAGGCGTAATCATAATTTAATTTTCAGAATTTTACTATAATTTTTAATTTGTAAAATAAGCAACTTTTTATTTGGAGTATTTCGCACCCTATATCAACATTTTGAGATATCACAATATAAGTTAACCTACTGATATTATTATATATTTGTGATTGTGGCACAATGCTGAACGCGACGGTATTTTTATTTCTGTTGATAGCAAATCGTATGCGGGCAGAGTTTTATACAGTGGGGTGGGATAACTTTAAAACTAAATATCTTTGTCATCTTCAACATGGCAAAAGCATTAGTTCTTTTCAACTGTTGAATCAATGTATGGCACACTAGATACTGAAAGTGACCAAACGAAGTTTTCAACCTATATTTTCAAACCCTATGCCATTCTTACTTTCAAATCCTACTCTGAATGTTCACATGGATTATTTTCCACGCAACGCTCCATACTTCCTTCCCTTACTTTCATTAAATACGAACAGTACATCCATTTAATATCTGGTAAAAACCAAATTCTTACCCCATCGTTTCTGGGATTTTAGCACGTCATGCAAACCTTAACATGATTAGACTTGGCAACCCGGTAATATATTTGGACTGATTCGTTTAGCATTCAGCTATATACTTAAATACACCATTCCAGTCTTTCCACTCCAACACAGTAACCTTGTAACGAAAACTTTAAACGCCTTAAAATCCACGCACAGGAAGACTTCGCAGTGAAGACATTCGCACATGCCTTTCGTACGAACAGCATGGTGGAGATGAATTTGTACATGCTATGCTAGCAAACAACTTACCCTATTGTCTTAGCAAAATCAAATCAAATCTCATCTTGCATACACGAAAACGAGAATAGTAAAGTAAAGGACAATCGTATAATAAACAAAACGGAAATATCTGAGGGTGGATTCCTTCGCTGCCAAGGTATTTGAGAATTGTGCTTGTCAAGGAACTAGAGCCTATATAAACAAGGCAGCGCCATCATCTTCAGGCAGAAATCGAAAACATAGATCACCAAAAAAAACATAGAAGAGAAGGGTGAGAAGACGTTTAGTTCCAAAGAAGAGACTGGAGGGGGAATGGACGCGATGCACTGGAGGTGATGGGGTGGCATGGCAGCGCCCCAGGCGGAGTCTAGTGTTCAGGCAAGGGCGGAGTTAAGGAAGGCGCGTCTGTGTTTTGTTGAGGGCAGTTTTTCGGTGGTGTGTGGATGTATTTGAAGGTGGTGGTAGCAGTACTGTGGGCATGGTGCACAGTATGTAATCGGTAAGGTCGAGGACGAGCTCTCGAGAAGGAGTTTTGGCTGTCGAGGGGTATGGTGGCCCGGGGTATTGGTTGGTGGTAGACAGGAGAGGCTTCCAATGGGGTGCAGTCGACGGTATAAGTGGGAGGAGGTCGCGGCCATACTGTTGAGGAGAGGTAGAGCGAGTTGTATGTTAGCATGGAAGAACAAACATACAAAAGGAAAAAGGAGACAAAGCAAATGTAGAAGTTACATCTTTCATGGGATGGAGAAGTAGTATAGGCATGGAAATGAAAGTGACTTTAAACCCGGTTGATTGTTGAATGTGGTTGAGTTTTGAAAATATATAGTATTGATTACAAAATAAATAGCAGATGACCCAGATATACATCGTTATATAAAGATCGATTCACCGTCAGGTGAGTCGCTAGAAATGAAGTTATAGAATTCATTTTATAACCAAAGATATATTTTTAATATATTATTTTAAATAAAGTTTCTAAAAAGGGAATGAACCAACATCGTATATACATTGATGGTTTTAATCACAAATTACCATTTTTGTACCAAATCCATCGTGCGCGAAGAACGAGCTTATTAAGTAAGTGTTAAACGACTTTATTTAGCTAATTCAAGTGGTCAGAATTTACGTAACAATTAGAATGGGTTTATATTGATATAAACCAAAGTGAATAGAATTATTTAGATTAATTAATTATTAATTAATTTTAATGGCAAGATCAATAACGGTTGACTAACAGGTTAGTCATGTTTAGAGTCGAACAAGTTAACGGTGTTACAGAAATTGTTTATTTAATTAGTTCACTCGTTTAAAGAGGATAGTTAATGGTAAAACCAACCATGTTTATTTTGATAAAATGTCGAAGAATGATTATTATTTATTTAATAATAATAAAATGGGATTACTAAATTAATTAGTTTTTGGTGATTAATTTAAATGGGAAACCAAACGTAAGCCCAAATTTGGATTAGGGTAGATAAACGGGATAAATTAGAAAGACGCGATCTAGAACCACTTTTTTAAAAGAAGAGATAATATTTCAAATATGGAATTAAAATGTGATTTTTTGTGATAAGGGAAATTAGTATCGGTTTTTATATTACAACTGATATCTATCTTACGATAAGAACGTTGTTGATCATGGTCTGAGAGGTAATTAAAATACCCCAACTGGAATAACTTCAGGATTATCAAAAGATGATATCAGTCATAATGGAGAAGGTATTAGAGTAAATTATTTTGGGAAGATAACAGTGTAACATTATTTGAAGGATTTAGAAATATATATATATATATATAATGAGATTCGAAATAAAAAGAAATAAAAAGGGGCTTGATGGTATAAATGGTATTCCCATAATAAAAGAAATAAAAACAGAGATTGGTGATAGTATAACGATATTTTCAAACTATGAAATAAGATTTAAAGGGGATTATTCCAAAAGGATGAGTGGTGATTTTGGTGTTCAAATAAGGAAGCCAAAGAAGATGTCGTAATGATTAAAAGATAAATTTGAATCGATAAGAAATGTTATAGCCATGTTTCGAAAGGCTAGTTGAAGGATAAATTAGGTATGATTTTAAGATATTTTCTAGTTATATAAGTAAAAGAATTTGAGAATAATAACCTGTTTAAACCAATATATTATTTTTGGATATTCCAACTAATATAGTATTTTAATGGCCAAGCGATGCTGTGTGATAAACCAATGGACCTGTTTGTTTTTTTATGGTTGTTTATTTTGATAGTTAAATAACCGACTATCAAAATCTGACCAACGTTATTGGTACGGAAAGACTGGGATTGAATTATATTCGAAAACCATTCCGACTAATAAATACGAATACGTCGAAGACGTTGATCGAGATGGAGCAATTGAAGACCGTAGATCTTCATTAAGCGGAAGAGTTACTTGCAATCTCTGGCTGATCCCTAGAGATATCCTGTGATTCTGTCGTAATTGAAATCTATGTGTTGCAAGGACTTCTCACTGCTGATCCATGGGGTGATTCCTATATTGGATGTAGTAGGAGAGTACCTTCGGTTCATCCTGTTCCTGGATGACGTGTATGGATGATGTGAATGGTGGCCAGATGTTTCAAAAGTCGATTATAGCCTCAAGCTGCACAACCGGGAAATGACAAAAATCGGGCAGGCAGCATGTCTATGTGGGTCGCACCGATTAGGGTGTATTGTCACTGTAACGATCCAAGATTTTTCAATGTTTAATATATAATATAATTCCAATTTTCTGAATATCAAGAGAATTTAACAAGATTTAAATACAAATATTGTTTTAAAAATATTATATATGAGTTTGAATAAATATTATGTTTGGAATTTCGTTTATTTTGAACAATATTTGTGTGAACCTTTTGGTTAATTTATAAACGTTTGTTTAATGAATGTGATTTATATTAAATAACCTTTTTCAAACAAAAGAAGTAACATATGTGGAAACTATGAGAAAGCATGCACTAAATATTGTAGCAGATAATTCACACGGTTTACATTTTAAAATGATTCTTCGCGTTTATCATGGGCAAATTTTTGATAAGAATATAATTATGAAAACGACATAGGAAAGAGAAAGACAGAGAAATTGAATATGATCTACGATAAATAGGACGTTGAGATGCATATGTCGGTAAGGCGAGGAGGCAGCATCAACGCAATATTCATATAAAAGTAAGATAATAAACAATTAAATACGGGTGTATATTCAAGGAGCTGGACACTTGTAAGTGTGTGCATAAACTTTCTACACGTGTAAATCATCTTTCCCTTGAAGCCGCACGTTTCCCCATTTATATTATACTCGCTGCATGGTTCAGAGCCTCCTTCCTCCACTTCTAAAATCACATCTCCTCACCCCAGCTTCTCAAAATCTCCTCCTCCCCAATCTTCGAGCCTCCGCCATTTCCATCATTAATTCCTACTGCCACTATCAGCGATTCCACTCCTCTCCGATATCAGTTCTCACCCGTGCCTGTTAGTTGCCATCGTAGTCACCCCCTCCACCGCATGCTGTTAACTAACCACTAGCACCGCTAAACTTCCCGCTCCAGATGCCATCGCAACTGCCACCACCGGCGCTGTCAGTCACCGCTCAGACCACCTTCGCTCTCTCTCGCCTAGCTTGAAATCCCTGCTCCCCTAGAACTCGTAGCCTCTCTCCTCTTCTTAAAACCAGTTCATACCTTTCATCCCTGTTCACAGTTCCATCGCCTGGCTGTACTCCGGCCACCACCCATCACTAGTCCGCCTTGGCCTCTGCATGCAGCTCCAGGGCAACCCATCAGCCTCTCCACTTCCTGCTCGATGACAGGAACTTGTGCCATCCAGTCCACACACCTTCGCTCCTCTTCAAGAAGCCGCAGCCTCTCTTGTTCCAAGCAGTCCGTTCCCTCAACCCTCTTCTGTCCAAAAACAGTCCGCCTCCTTGTTTATAAAAAAAAAAAAAAAAGAAAGAAAGAGAAGAATAAAAAGGAAAAAAAAAATCTTTGTGGTAAGAATTTGCGTTTGTTATTTTGGAGCTAGCCACAATTTATGCTATATCGCATGTCTGTTGGGTTTTAGTTCAAAACGTATAGCTTTGGCTATAACTCAAATCAAGGTGAGAACATCTAAATTTAAATTTATTTGAATAGTTAATTATAATTAGCGGTTAATTATAGTTTGTTAGTGTTAGTTAATGGCTTGTGAATGTTGTTTGTTGTGTGTGACGGTCGGATGGATGTTTATGTAGTTAAAACACACTAGGCACTACGCGTTATGGCACATAACGCGTTGGCGCACAAAGAAAATTGTTGTTTAAATTGTTATGTTTGAAATGAGTGGATTGATGTTATTATGATCAATTTATTGTTTGTTTATGGATGTATCACATACACTGCAGTTATGGAATTATGTGAATGATCGATTACATTCTCTTTCCCATAAACGACTATTTAAATATTAATTATTTGAAATTTAGTCGAATTTAGTTTTCAAGTGATTTGAAAGCCTAAGATTGCGAATAACTAACGACTGTCGTCGAAGACAGAAACGGAAAGAAGAAAAGAGCGCTCAACTAAATTTTGACTCTCACAATTGAAATGAGTTTGGAATTTAAGCAATTAGGTGATATTGAAATATATATATATATATACATATATATTTGGTTTCATTATTTTATGATACGCTTTGAAATATTTAAACAAGTTGGAAAATATTGTACTGAGTTTCAATTTAATGGGAATGGAAATATTTTCAATTATCATAAGCTATTACCCTTTGAATTGAGTTTAAAGTAATCCTCGGGGAAATGAGTTGAGTATGTATCAAATTGAATCCTATTTAAATAATTTGTTAAAATTAACCGTTTAACGACTAACTGGAAGTTTGGAAGCGACCAAGCGAGCCTTGAGAAAATGGTTATTATGTTCAATAAAAAAATCTCAAAGGTTGATTTGGGGAAAATCTTATTTCGAGTTTTGATTCAATATGAGACGAAGATTTGTAAATTTGCAGCAGCAATGATTTATGTAGAATGATTTCTGAACTCAAATAGGAATATTTGAAATTTGAATGATTTTGAATATAATTGAGCCAAGTATCCATATTCAGTGCTTTCAGTAACTTTTTAAATGTGATTATAATTTCTTTTGGAATGTTTTGATTCAAAAGTTTTTAAACCATGAATTTTATTTAAACAATGGAAAGAGTTTGTTAGATATTTTGAAAGTTGAAATATAAAGGATATGCGTTTGGTTAGGGTTTGTCGAATACTGTTATGAGAAGAAAGTTGTAAACTGTTATGGAAATCGAATGTTTGCTTAAGTTGGGAAATTAATACCGAATAATAAGTCGATTTAACCTTTTTGAAATATTAATGGTTCAAATCGTCGTGAATAGAATTTAAACCCAAATTAAGATTTGGTAACATTGGAAGCTTACGAAAGAATACCAACGAATAGAAGGATCATGTTTTGAAATACAAGATTTGAAATGAATATTGAAATTCACGAAGGATCAAGGCGATAACGAGGCGTATGAAATTTTGAATGAATCCAACTTTGTTGCAAATAAATTGGACAACGACTTGGAAAGAGATTTGAATCGAAACTTGTATAATCCATAACGATTATTTTAAAATACGCTTATTACTTGGAAAGTCCGGGATCGGATATGGATCCGAAAACCATTCCAAGTAATAATACGATGCCTGGAGCAAATTCAAGACTTGGAATCGACGAATGAAGACCGTGGTTCTTCACAATCGAACGGGCTGTCTGCTGATTGGTTTCTTTACTGCTAGCTACAGTAGAGAGATGCCCCTATTACCAAAGTGGCAGGAAGTACGAACGTATGAGGAGAACTCTCGGATTTCGTTCCGTTCAGACCTAGGACGGATTTGTATGGATGGTGTGTCTGACATTGAAATTGACCGCATAGCACTGATTTCCGTTAATGTATATCGGATTTGTGGCAATATATTATCCCTGTCTCTAAGTCATATGAACTTAGAGGGTATGCATTGATTTAAATCAGTGATATGTCGTGAATTGTCAATGTGGCATACCCGAGTTATGAAACGAGCTAGTGATGATTAAAGAATGGCTTATCGAAGCATAGCTTTGTGTATGACGTGACATTCGGCAAACCTCACACCCCGGATTGATGAGAAACTGGCGGTTAGGTTTTATACTTATATATGAATGGATGATGAAGCTGTGCAGCAGTGGGAAACCACTTATGAAGTGGGGAAGTTGGGTATGTTCGGGGGGCCGCGTCTGGTCGAAAACCGTTGATCTGCCCAGACGATGTGTAGTCGGTGTCCGCGTATGGTCGAAAAAGCCGTTGAGGCACTTCGTTTTGTATCCCTGATTGATCTTTCGTGCCAGGAATCATCAAGTTGGAAAACCAATTCTCCAATACGAGTCATACGATTTGATTGTATATATACATATATGGCGACATAATAGTATGGGATATTATGCCGTCTAGGATTAATACATTTATTTGCGAAATGTTTCCACACTATATATATGTATTATGGCACTGAAAAGAGGATTTTTAATGTATGAAAGCATGTTTGGTTATCATAAGATAAACCTCGCCCATCTGGTGTGCGCTTGCATTGTGTGATGTGGGACGAGCTTATGATAGCTTCATTTCCAAAAGTCATTACGAATTTATGTGCACGGGCATTCACATGGAGTAAACCCGTTCCGTGTTAGCGGCGTGGTCCGGTGAATTTCCCAACTTTAAAATAAATCCTAAAACACTGTTTTATGTTCTCACACCAGTCCCATGACTGACCTGGAGTTTATTTGTTCCTTCCTAAACTCTGGGTGCCCATTAATTTTCACACGGGCAGCCAGTAGTTTAGTTTTACAGTTATAGATCGTTGAAGCAAGATTCGAAGCGCTTTCTGGATTGGAGTTCACGCTATTGTTTGGAGCTTCCGCTATATCATACTGTTTCTTCCGCTAAGAGTATATTTATTTTTCTTCCGCTGTATAAGTTGTACTCTGATAATTAATGTAACTCTGATGTAATATTGGATTTTCAATGGAAGGTTCTGTTATTTTGTTCAATGTATGTATGTATCCATAACAATTCGTCTTTCTAAACGGTTTAAGTTGGTTTAATTACCGGCAAGAACCGGGCAAAAAGGCGGGTCGTTACAGTCACCATCTAGAGAATATTCATATTGTTACTTCTTTTCATTTCTGTATCTCCCGGGAACTACGGTAGTCGCGACAAAAAGCCGTAAGGTGACAATACATTCGATACACTCAAGAGAAACGAGTGATCGGTCATGTGTGGGCCGGGTTGAAGGACGTTCTTGTTGAACCCAGTGTATTCGTCTCTAGAGATACACTATCGGCAGGTGGTCCCATACCTTGTCATAGTTGGAAATCCAATCTCCAATAAGCGCCCGCGGTTTTAATTGTATACTATATACGTGGAGCGTGAGATGCAAGCGTTCTGCTAGATTCTATCTATTTGTATTTAGACACTATTGTAATATCAGAATAAGATATTGATTTCAAAAATGGTTTGGGTTATGGTAAGATAAAAGCCGTCCGTGTTTATGTGTGGATTGGTCTTACTATTATCCTTTAATTTCAAAAGGATTTCAAAGTTAAACAAGTTGTTTGCTGTACGAATTTATCACTGAAAGTATTTCAGACTGATCCGGGTGAATTTTGCTTTGCTTCAAATGTGCTCGTGTCAGACCAAGCATATTTTCAGGTTAGGTATCACTTGGAGCTTCCGAAGAGGAGTTGAAGTCGAGACGTATTCTATATATATACTGGTACTAGTTTATTTCCGCTGTGTGTTGTATTGATCTGAATGTATACTCTGATGTTGTAATATACAGTTCTTTTATAAAGTATTATTGATTATTATATTTTTTCCATTCCGCTGTGAGACTCTGATCTTCTTAATCTTCTATTCTAATATTTCTTTCTTTCTTTTCTCACCCTCTAACTTCTTTCTATTACCTTTCTGGGTTTTCGATACTTGAGTTTGGGCACAGGACGTGTTAGTGTCTGGATTCGAGTGTCGAAATTTCCGGGTCGCTACAGTTTCCATCCGCTTTACAAACAACTCCCTGATGCTAACTTGATTTATTCCAGTTTGTAGCTGTAAGCTATCTTATGTTTTTTATTAACAAGTTTGTATCATGCTCTATTGTTCGAATTGGCAGCTTTGATTACTGTTGGAATTACTATGTTTCCTGATATGCTTATCTTCTCGACGTATTTCTACATTTTCGAAATTAGAGTTTCTGCTTCGCAATTGAGCTGATAATCATAGTACATGTTTGACTTACAATCGATGATGGTTATTAATCTATACGAGTTGATGTGGGAACAGTCACACTGATCACAATAAAATATTCAACAGACATAGTAGACTGATCACAATAAAATATTCAACAGACTTAGTAGTATTGTTTCACTACACAATACGACCTCATTGTATAAGATATGAATGCAAGAAGCAATCTATTGTTTATCCATGCATGCAAATACTTCTTTAATACTCATGTTCTTTAAATGTGCTTTCATTCTAATTTAAATTTTTACAAGATGGGATTTTGATTTTGGGGATTTGGTTGAAAATATTAGTTGACCGATTTATTCAACCTGTTGACTTGCAATTTAAATTCTTACATGATAATGATTGACACTCAGATAATGTACTTGATGCTTGCTTATTTAAAATTTTAAGGTTGCATTGTAGCTTTGTTGGGTTGATATGGGAATTCATACATGCTTTGTTCCATGATGCTTAGTGAGATGGTTGTGCTTATTCGTACTACGACTGTTGCTTAATTCTGGCATTTGACTACGCATGCTTGACAAACTTTGGATGAAGACATACAAGGTTTATTTATTCAATGACTAAGTTGTTATTCCTAAAATTTCCAATTGTGCACTGTGATATTTGGTGCCACTTTCCGTTGTGTTGTCCAGTTCAGAAATGTGAATTAGTGACTAAGTAGCACTATTATTTTATGTTTATAGTTTTGAATTGTTAATTTATACCTTTGAATTGTTAATTTATATAAAGACAGTTTCCGTCATCTTTGTTCATTTGATATTATTTTAGCAATTACATTTCTCTCTGTAGCTTGGGTCTACGCTTACTCAACTGTGTAACCTTGCCATTGAAATAAAAGATGTTTTTATGTGCAATACCTCACCTACTCATGCATAAAAACATCAAACTATTAACAATGCAAAGTATATGCTACAACCTCTTAATATATAAGCAGTCAACGTTCCCAGTACCACTCGACTTCATGGATACACGTAACTCTAACGTCAACCTTGTGGAAAATATAATCTGCCTGCAACTGTGTATTTCTGTGGAAATAGTTATATTGTAAGGGGATAAATAGTGTGTATTTCTGTGGTAGTAGTTTTATAGTCTTTGTTTCATTTACTGATTTGTCTTTGTAAATATTTGAAAATTTTCATTATGAAACTCTTATAATATTACTTAATTACCGTTTTTTATATGATAGCGAATTGTTACCAAAATGTCACAATATTTACAGGGGCTATTAATGGATGCACTCGTGCTCTTTTGTTAGTTGATCTTTTTAGATTATGGCTTCTAAATCTTTTTATTTTCCATATTTAATATATAACTTTATATTAAATTTTATATTAAATTTTATTTGGTTTCTGTATCTGCAATGTGACACTTATTTGACACGGTACTGCATGGATGTTCAATTGAAGGCTATCGTGCAACTGCAAATTATCATAACTGGAACGTTTATAAAGTAAAAAATGAAACAAACTAGTAAACAAATAAGCTGATGGTTTTTTTTATCTCTTTTACAAAAAAATTAACGTTTCAGTTGAAACAATTTTAAATTTAATTACTGTTAATGTGGTAGTGTATCGAAGTAAGGACATAATCATAAATTCGAAACTGCATGGAAGTTCTATTGAATGCAACCGTGCATGGGCACGGGACTAACCTAGTTTAGAAATGAATTTTGCTTCCCCTATTTGCGGTTTGTCACGTGATAGACCTAATTTGTTTAGGTCAATGTAAACTTCTGTCTTTGATAACCATTTTTTTGTCTGCATCTCCCTGCCTGTATGTCAATCAGCAGTATAAACTCTTGGTCTAGCTCTTGTTCTTTAAGCTAGATTGGTTTAGTGAACTGTCCACTTTAAAAACCAAATGAAGTAGTTAGACAATCTGTCTATCTCTTGTATCTATTGTATTTATTATTTGTTATAATAAAAAGTGATATGGATCACTATAAAAGCCGGTCGGCTCTAGCAAAAAAGGGAGTTATATAGATTTTTCCTTGTTTGAACTTTAACAAATAAATAATTTAAAATATATTATTTATATATATATATATATATTTGGAAATTTTGTATATCTTTTGTGTTAAAAAGAAAATTTTCAGGTATAATTTTGCTTGACTTTAAGATTAAAATATCGATTATTTAGTTATTTTGGGCATGCATCCGATAAACGTATGTGCTAAATTATCTATATACTAGATGGATATAGAATCCTACTTCAGTCACTTGAAAATGATTCTAGTAATGGCATCATCGGTATTTATTTTCAGGTTTCGAAAGCGAGAAAGATATCTGGTTTCAGTTGAGACGTCGAGTTTATACTTATAACTATTTTGAAAAATCTGGGAAATATCCAAATTATTGATTTAAACATTTCCCAATATGTAAGCTAAGCAAGTAATTTAATGTGTCTTACTTGATTACAAAATATATTAAATTTCTAAATTCAAGTTTCCTTCTTTTTGGAGGATGAAAAGTTTTGATGTAACAACCAAGAAAATTTGAACCAATTTAAAATTTTTATTTTGGCAATTTTAATGAATTTTGGATATTTAAAATGAATATTTTAAATAATAACGACTAAAAATTTATTTTCGATGAAGTTAAAATGAATAAATTTATTTTAATTATATAACGAGCTTGAAATGGCGCGATAGTTTGAAAATTCGATTTTAAACTTTGAATGAATATACAAAATTCAATATAAGTCAGAATTGAAAGAAACAAGAAATATTTGAATCTGTTTAATCATATCTTTCTAACAAAGCTAAGAAACTGAGATTCCACTTTAGAAGTTGAAAGATATGTCTAGTTTAAAATTTAAAAAAGTCGCTATGGAATTTTATATATATTTTAATATATATATAAGGCCCTTAAAAATAGCCATTTTGCAAACGACCTTCGTTTTCGACGAAACCACTTTTGTTGGATCCGGGATGTCAAATTATTGTTAGATTCCAAATTTCATAATTTTTGGGATCAATATGTGAGCGTGGCAGAAGAAAACGCGTTTGACCAATTTCAGTTAAATTTAATCGACTGGAAAAAGGGTCATTTTTAAAACGGTCTTCAAATTTGACGAAATTAGTTTTGCTAGGATCGTATCGTCAATACGAAGCTAGAAATAATTTTTCTGGAATTTTTAGGGTCAATATGTGGCCCCAGCAAATTAAAATGTATGTTCAAATCTGAAATTGAATGTTTTATATTTTAATTTAAAGAAAAACTGATCAAAACGTTCGAATTGGCTTACGAAACATATTCCATTGTGTCCGGGATGGGGGTATTTGGCTAGGGCGACAGTCGTTGGAGTTCGTTTGGAGTTCGAAGCGTTAAAATTTCAAACGCTAAGAGAATATAAATAAATATTAAAATAAATACTATAAAAAGGATTTTTCAAAAACTTAAAACCCTAATTTCCATTTGAGCCGCCGTCAGCTCCAATCGAAGGCGGAAATTCTCAGAAAATCGCGCATCAATTTCTCTTAATCCATTCAATGGATTTCAAAATTTCCAAAGCAAATCTCCTCGTCTTCGAGAGGTCGATACAATCAACGACCATGATCGTGTTTAGTGGCCTGGATTTCTTGGATTTTGCGCTCAAAGTCGTCGCGGTTGGCCAAGTGCTCTGATGCCGTTTGAAGGGCGATTTCGCCGGGGTGGGGTCAAGGAGGTGCGGTTTTCGTTGGTGAAGGGGGTGGGAGGTTCAGATCGGGGTCCGGCCTCCTGTGGCGTCGTCGTCAACGGAGAAAGGTTTGGGAGCAAAGTCGACGTCGGGTTTTGGTTCCAGGAGATAATTAGGGGAAGGGTAACGTTTTCTTTAACGTTATTAAAAGCTAACTATTTAATTTATTATTTCCATTTTTAATCAAATGTTCATAACCCCATAACTCTCTCATACGAGGTCGGAAAAATGCAAAACTTGGATCCATTGCGATCGTGAGGACGAGAGCTTCACAACAAAACTGACCGCTTCCAAAACAGAGCTCGTTGGAATTTCAAGCAATTTCGAATTTGAACCGAAATTCAGAAATAAAAACCACTGTGAGAACTTCTCACTCAAATTTAATTTCTAGTAAAATATATATACTAGGAAGCTGATGGTGCTTAGCAGCACCCGACACCCATCGTCCACAGACCATGGACGGCTTGTTTGTTTGATTGTGTTGTTGAAATTGGTTGTGATGTGAAATGGACTGTAAAATAATATTCATGTATTGAATAAAATATTTTGTCGTTAAAAATATAATTTTTAAACGTGTAATGAACAAAATAAATATCCATTTACAAATTAGACGATTTGTTTATGTACACTGATTTGACTGATATTGATTGGGACGATAAATTTTGCACATTGCCCAACTACACAAATAAAATCTGTGTTTGTTGATTGAAACACCACACGGGTGTTGGGATGATATTTGACGTACACTAATCCTAACCGTTTAGTTGTATGTCAATCGGTAGGTTGACAGGCTGTTAAAAGCGTTAATTATTTATGATTAATGCTTACACAGTGTAGAACGCACTCTGGATGATGGATTGTTGTTTTCGTTGTTGTTATATACATGGACTGTATGAAATCCATATAAATAAAATTATATGGTAATTGATTGTGTTTGATTCCAATTCAGAATGAACGAAAATTTTAGAATAACGAATATTTTAAAATAAGGAATATCTTAAAATAATATTCTAAAAGGATTAAAATATTGAAATACGTAAAGCTGTATTGATTAGAGTTGCGCCATTTTGACATGAACGATATTTATATCGATTTTATAACGAATATCGAAAAGGAAAAGATTTCAAAATATGATATTTTGAAATATTATCATTAGAATATTTTAATGGTAAAGATTATTCAATTTTGATTTAAAATTGAAGTGAAAGTGGGAATCGTTTTAAAACGAATTTTTAAAATACGTTTGAACGAATATATGTATATATATTATATATATATTAATGGTTTGAATAGAACGCGCCGCGCGGCGGCAGTTCGCGAATTTCGACCATTGACTTCGAATTGATGTTACGAGAGATCCGACCGTCGGATTCTCCTAAAACCGGAACCTTGGGTTCGTATCGAAAAGAGCTTTCTAGCGAATATAAGAAATTTGAAATCTAACGGTTGGATTTGGAATTATGTCCAAATCAAATTTGGAAAAAGGTCGCTGTAAGTGTAGTTCGACAACCGCTTATGGAAATCGACTGTAAGTGCCTAAATAAAATTATTAAAAATATTAATAATTTGTGTAAAATCATAATAAATGATTTAGGAAGAATTGGGATGAAAAATTCCGTATTGGAAAAGATAAAAATAGATTTTTATCGAATTGAACCAGTTATTAACTAGAATCAAAATCCAGTTATTTTTTAATAAATAAATGGGATTGAGAATGGGTTTTGAGAATAACCAGAATTTCCAATATATGAATTGGAGTGGATTTGAATCGAAATTGTCTTCGGAATATTTCGATATTGGATTTCGTGATTATACGGATATTGTTATGGAAATTTGAAAGATATATTTTATATCATTATTTCTAATACGATATTCGTTGGTTTCAGAATTCGATATTGAATATAAGCCAATATAATTTCTATTCAGAGCCTTATATTTAATATCGAATTGGATTTTGGGTTTCTCGTGAACGGTGTCTTCACTAACACTGTCTTAAACCCAATGGGGTTAAGAAAATTAGAAACTAGCTGGAGATTAGCTAAGTTGAATGGTTTCCTGGGTATTGATCTGATGTTGGTTTCGGCCTTCGGGATTAATACTTAGGGAAATTGTTCTCTTACTGATTTACGGTTAGGGAGAAATGGAATGTGATTTTGGGTTTGTCAAATTTGGGAAATGATCGAGAATGGAGTACCACCAGTTTTACTCCAGGCGATAGTTAAATCTTTAATTAGATTTGAACGTGAAATGGTAATTAATTTTACCGATAACACTGGGGTGTTAGATATAGAGTATTACCAGTTTTACTCCTGGGAATAAATAGGTTTGGATTGGGAAATTAAATAAAGGATTACTTCGGTAAGGATCGCTAATCCCGACTAGTTTGGAAAACATGATATGGTTTGAAATGATATCCAAAGGAAGATTAAAGAATAAATTTTAAAGAATTTATCTTTGATAAAATTAATGGGAAACTTTCCCTAAGAATGTGAATATTTGAATAAAAGAATATTCTGGATTGGAATGAGGCGTATGTTGTGTTTGGGTAACACATGTTTATTATATACGCGAGTTGTTCGGAAAGACCGGGTTTATCCCATTCTAAGTAACTAAATCGACGATAAGTAAACGATGAAGATGATGGTTGAAGACCGGAAGTCTTCACATCGTTTGGATAATTACTGATGATCTTGATTGGGCTGTACACCCAAGAGGAGGGAATCAGTTGGTGATCGTCCAGACGTACTTGGAGATTGATGGATATGCGAGGAATAAGGTTCCTCCAGTTTCGTTCAGACCCAGAACGAACTTATAAATGGATTGTGTGTCTGACATTGGATTTCATTCCGTGTGATTGATAGATATCCGTTGCATGGTGTTAGTTGCCTGTGTGGCATGTTGAGATGCAAATGATCAAGGCTTCTATTGAAAAGCAGAGTCCTGTGGTTGATGATCAAAGCACGGCTTTGATAGAGCATAGCTTTGTGTATGGCGTTAATTCGTGAGCCTCACACCCCGGTGTGAATCAGAAACGGGAGAGGACTGCAGAGAGGACATGCATTTCTTTCTAGCTAGAAGTGGTGTCAGTGTTTTTACACGACCTGACATTTACTTATGTGGATGATGGATTGCGAGGCGCCTCGGTTAGATCAGACGATCCGGGTCCGTTGGTCTGGTCGGATATGACCAGTTTACGCTTTATAGGACGGGGAAATGCAGTGTTTAGGCATTTTAATCCACGTTGAGTGGACCGGCACTGAAGATCCAAGGGTCACTCGAGCTCTGATCCTGAGACATGGTAGGCTAGATTGTCTCGAAGCGGTGAGGACTATCTTTTGCCTCGGTTCACTGATGGAAATCTAACTTCCAATACGACATTTTGCGATTATAATTGTAGAGCCTAGTATGGCGACATAGTGGGATGAGGCATTATGCCGCCTATGATTGATACATTTATATTTGAAGTTGATTTCTTCACTTATAGTAATAATAAAAGATAAATTTCGCATACCAAGCATATTTGGCTATTATAAGGTAAAACCCTATCCTCCGGCTTGCGTTGCATTATGTGATGCGACCTGGTTCTTATAATAGCTTCATCTTATTTATTTTAGCATTGCGCTATTTCTTATATGCACTGGTATTCTTGGGAGGAAACCCGTTCTGTGTTATACGGCGTGGTCCCTTGATTTACCTAACTTTAAAATAAAGATTAATAACTGTTTTCGTTCTCACACCAGTCACATGACTGACCTGGAGTTTATTGTTTTAACCTAAACTCTGGGTGCCCCTATTTTCCGCACGGGCCGCTAGTAGTTTTGGTTTTGCAGATTTATATTCACAAGATCCTGATTTACAGCTGGAATGATATTCAGAAAGCTCTATATCCATATATTTTATTCAATTGTGTTTTGTATTATTTCCCGCTGCAGTAATGTATTTAAATCTCTGATATTTGTCAAATGTAACATTTGTTCATACTCTGTATATTCTGTACTCTGATGTAGATTGTTGTAATAAGCAATGTAATGTTCTTCTGTTTGTGTTCTGATTCGTCTTGTCCTCAAAGCAATCCGGGCTTTCCTTTACGGGGAAGTTCAGGTCGTTTCATTTGAGTTGGGGAAATTGTAGCAACTTGAATTTTTTAATGATTTTAAATATGTTTTAGCCAAAATTTAACGTTAAAATTTAAATTAAATAAACAAAATTTGATATTTGAAATACGTTTAAGTAAACTTAGCGGAGGAATAAATTTTTTAGTAAAATAAGCAAGTTCGTTTAGTTTTTGAAATTTAATTAAAGTTTGTAAAATCGTTGAAATTAAAAAATGTCGAAATTCATTTTTTTTTAAAAATTATATATTTTTTAGTGAAAACATCATTTTTTTGTTTAGTGAAACTCAGACGTTCATCGCTCCGAATTTACAATTTTATGTGCAAAAATACATAAAATCTGTCAACATAAACTTTGTGTATTTCTATCCATCCTTTTTGCTATATTTTCTTACTTGTTCATGAACGGGTTCTTTGAATTGTGAAATTTTAAAATTATGTGTGATAAGAATTCGTGAAACTCTTTATTCTAACTGTTAGATTTAGGTCCGTTGTTCATAAACTTATATCATGAGAATATGTTTCCTTTCTCATTCATGTTTACATTCCTACCCCTTTTCTTTTCTTCTTGTAAACTCTTCCTTTCATCCTTCATTTTACAGCAAACTCCCGCTCTCCCTTCTCTCTCACCCACGCACCCTCACTAGTGCCTCCACAACCATTACCACCCACGTCGAGCTCCTCTCCAACCCCACTTGAGAACCCATGGCACCAAAATAACCGAACCCGCAACCTTAAAAGCCTTCTCCCTTTTCGCCTTGTCCCTGCTAACACCCAAACCACAACTACACCCCCACTAAATCCATGACCGTTGGTGCTCTACCTCTGACAGCCTAAGTATCGCAGTATTTGAGATCCACCTTTTAGAGACGATGACCTGCCGAAGACTCTATCTATTTCCATAATTTAGCTATTTGCTTATTTCAGTTAGTTTGTATTAAGACATCTATGTACTAGACTTCCGCTTTATTTACTCTGAAACTATGATGTTTATTTTATTAGTAACTTTTATGAACTACTATTGTAATATTATATTCTGCTATGAGATATTGCATTATTCTGTGTCTTTGATTATGTGATTTGATTCTTATTAATCCCCAAAATAATATCAATTTATGGTTTTAAACAATTCGAATTGGAGTGTTGTTTTATTATCGACATGAATGACTCGAAATGATATGTCATTACAATTTAAGAGAGGTTGTTTTATCCTAGAGGCGACATTATTTGTAGACTGCTTTGGACCTTCGAGTAGAACATTGAAACTTTTTCAAGAGAGTGAAGAATCATTACTCAGCCACAGGTCATGTTTTCCAACAAATTTAAGACAAACCATGATCATTGACTTCAGTGAAAACAAGGGTGATGCTACTCGAACATCACTGTTATAGGTAACAAAGGTTTCTGCTATGCCATTAGATTCGAGGATCTACAGTTTAAATGGTGGCATCAAAAATGGAGTTTTTCTGACCACGCGACAGGAAGTCGTTGTATTGACAATAGATTAACAACAACAACCAAACAAACCTTACGAAGATGACATGGATCAGATGCGAGCATGGACAAATAAATCAAAGTAGCTCCACAACTGGATGGAGTAGGATTATCTATGAAAAATCTTCATCCTCAATGGACTCATGACGACATGTAAAGTGGCTACAATTCGAACAGGATGGTAAAAGAAATTTGGGGAGCGTTGTAGAAAAAGTATGACATAAAGGAGGCAGGAGCAAAAAATATATGAAATTAGCCTCTATCTCAAATATCAAATGGCAAATGATGGGTCTGTAGAAATGCAATCTCATAATCATGAGATCATCCCGAAGGTATCACTATTCATGAACAATTTCAAGTTGTAGCTTCGATAGGTACATTATCCTTTAATTGAAAGGAATTTGAGAACGCCCTTAGACATAATACTAAGAAATTTACATTGGAAAGTCTAATAGCCGCCTCCGTATTAAGGATGAATCTCATAAACATGATATGAAGGAAGAAGTGCTTGCTATTTTAGGCAACACTACGAAGGTTGTTATTCTAAAACCAAACCCCAAAAAATAGTAAGAATCGGAATTGAAAGCTTAATCAGGACCGCAACAAACAGGAAAACCAAAAAAGTTAACAAAAAACATCCCAATAGAGTGACTCTAGATTGTTGTTTCCTTGTTATAGCTGTGGAAAATCAGATCATATTGCATGCAAGTGTCAGAATGGGCTAACTGAGGAGCCTCTTATTTCTAGAATTACCGACGAAATTCCCTTATTGAGAGATTTCTGGGTTGATGGGCATATAGTGGTACTGCATGCTATGTCTGTTATGATCGTGCTATATTCAAAACACATATGGAAACTAAGGGTAAGAAACTGTTGTCGGGAAACTCTCACACCACTGTTTTTGTTGTAATTTGATGCGTTGAGTTAAAGTTACCTCTGGAAAGACCGTCATTCTGAAAGAAGTCATATAGAGATGAGAATGAATATTGTTTCGGGTTTTCTTCTTAAAAATGCTGGGTTTACACTGACTATTGGGGATGAGTTGTGTACCATTACAAAGAAGGATATGCTTGTGTGACGACCCGTAACTTCCCCGTAAAGGAAAGCGACGGATAGTTCAAGAACACGCCACAACAGAACGCATACAAAAGAACATTTCACTGTATACTACAACAATGCATCAGATTACAAGAATATACAGAGTAAAAATGAATATTACACAGAAATATCAGAGATTTAAATTACATTTAAATACATAGCAGCGGAAAATAATACAATACATAACTAGAAGGAGATATACGGATACAAAGCTTTCCGAATATCGTTCCAGCTGTAAACCAGGATCCTGTGAATATAAATCTGCAAAACCAAAACTACTAGCTGTCCATGTCAAAATAAGGGCACCCAGAGTTTAGGTTAAAACAATAAACTCCAGGTCAGTCATGTGACTGGTGTGAGAACTAAAATAGTTAATCTTTATTTTTAAAGTTAGGTAAATTAAGGGACCACGCCGTATAACACGGAACGGGTTTCCTCCCAAGAATACCAGTGCATAAAACAACAGCGCAATGCTAAATAAAGAAAAATGAAGCTGTTATAAGACCCAGGTCCCATCACACAATGCAACGCAGCCGAGGATAGGGTTTTCCCTTATAATAGCCAAAGATGCTTAGTACGTTTAAAACAAATCATTTGATACTATTACAAGTGCATAGTGTATAAAACAACTTCAAATCATAAGTATCAATCATAGGCGACATGAGCGTCCCATGCCACTATGTCGCCATATATAGGTTTACAAATAAAACCGCAAATGTCACGTATTTGGAAATTGGATTTCCATCTATGAACCGAGGCAAAAGATAGTCCTCAACCGATTCGAGACGCTCTAGCCCGTGTCTCAGGATCAGAGCTCGAGTGACCCTTGGAGCGACAGGGCCGGTCCACCGATGTGGATTAAAATGCCTAAACACTGCGTTTCCCCACCCTTTGGGGTGTCAATGAGCCAACAAATGACTCCATCGGTTCGAGAACGACCGATATATCCGAGGCGCCTCGCAACAGCAACAACCACATAAGTCAAACTCGTCAGGGCGTGTAAAACCACTGACGCCACTTTCTAGCTAGAAGGAAACGCATGCCCTCCCTGAGGTCCTCTCCCGTTTTTGGTCCATACCGGGTGTGAAACTCGCGAAATAAATGTTACACAAAGCTACGCCACAAAGGCCGTGCTTTGATCATCAACCACAAGACTTTGCTTTTCAACAGAAGCCTTGATCAATTGCCACTTAGGCGTGCCACACAGGCAATTCACTCCATGCGTTTGATATCCATCAATATATAACCCCTGAGCTCGTACGTCTCAGAGAAAGGCGTTAAGCAAGAGAATAAATTCTCCGCCGCCAAACAGATATATATTTAATAGAGATCAATCACACGGACTAAAATCCAATGTCAGACACACAGTCCATTTACAAGTCCGTTCTGGGTCTGAACGAAACCGGAGGCACCTAGTACCCCGCATATCCATCAATCCCCAAGTACGTCTGGACGATCACTAACTGTTTCCATCTTCTTGGGTGTACATCCCAATCAAGATCATCAGTAATTATCCAAACGACGTGAAGACTTCCGGTCTTCGACCACCGTCTTCATCTTCGACTTATCGTCGTATCAGTTATTCAGAATGGGATAAACCCGGTCTTTCCGAATAACTCGCGTATATTTTAAATAAGTGTTACACAAACACAACATACGCCTCATTCCAATTCATCAGTCACTAACCGTAAATTAATCAAGAGAATAATTCCCCAAATATTAACCCCGAAGGCCGAAACCAACATCAGATCAATATCCAGAAAACCATTCTGCTTAGCTAACCGACAGTTAGTTTCTAAATTTCACATTCATAGGGAAAGGTTCCCATTAATTTTATCCAAGACAAATTTCTTGAATTTATTCTTTAATCTATTTTTGAATATCAATTCAAACTAGTCGGGATTAGCGAACCTTATCGAAGTAATCATTTGTTTTAATTTCCCAATCCCAACCTATTCATCCCATGAAGTAAAACTGGTAGTACTTCATATCTAACACCACGGTGTTATCGGTAAATTCAATTACCATTTCACGTTCAAATCTAATTAAAGATTTAACTATCGCCTGGAGCAAAACTGGTGATACTCCATTCTCGATCATCTCAATCTAATTAAAGATTCATTAAAACTCCACTTAGTTTTAATCGTTAACTGGGTTAAAGAATCCGTGTCATTTAAAACACGGTTCACGATAAACCCAAAGTCACATTCCATTAATTATCGGGTTAAAGAACGAGTGTTATTTAAAACACTGTTCACGATAAACCCAAAAATCATTCCATTAATTATCGGGTTAAAGAACAAGTGTTATTTAAAACACTGTTCACGATAAACCCAATATCAATATCAATTCAATTCCAATTAAATATTATTGAATTGGTACACTTCATTAAATCTAAATAAAAAGATTTAATCTTTTCTCAACTGGGTTCAAGAACAGTGTTAGTGAAGACACCATTCACGACAAACCCAAATCACATTTGATATTCAATACAAGGCTCTGAATAGAAAATATACCGGCTTATATTCAATATCAAATTCTACGACTAACAAATATCGCATTGGAAATAACGATATATATATATCTTTCAAATTCCCATAACAATATCTGTATCATCACGAAATCCAATCTCGAAATATTCCGAAGACAATTTCGATTCAAATCCATTCCAATATAATTATTGGAAATTCTGGTTATTTTTAAAACCCTTTTCAAATTCAATTTATTTATTTAAAAATAAATAGAATTATAGTTCTAGTTCAAAACTAGTTCATTTCGATAAAAATCTATTTTTATCTTTTCAAATATAGAGTTTCTCATCCCAATTCTTTCTAAATCATTTCTTATGATTTTACACAAATTATTACTATTTTTAATAATTTTATCAAGGCCCGTACAGTCGATTTCCATCTACGGTCATCGAACTGCACTTACAGCGACCTTTTTCAAATTTGATTTGGACGTAACTCCAAATCCAACCGTTAGATTTCTAATTTCTAATATTCGTTAGAAATCTCTTTTCGATACGAACCCAACGGTTCCGATTTTAGGAGAATCCGACGGTCGGATCTCCCGTAATGTCCGTTTGAAATAAATGGTCGAAATTCACGAACTACCGCGGCGCGGCGCGTTCTATTCAGGCCATTATATTATATATATAATATATATAATATATATCTCGTCGATTTCTATTTAAAACGAATTATATAAATAGTTTTAAATTTGTTTCAAAAGCAATTTCAACTTCCTTTTCAATTCAAATCAAAATTGAATTCTTCTTTATAAATTCGTTTCTATTCAATTCAAATTTCAATTCAATTTGAATTCCTTTCAATTCGCTTTCAATTCAATTTGAATTCGTTTTCAATTCAATTCAAATTCATTCATTTTCTAATCAAATCAAATTCGTTATATATTCAATTGAAATCCCATTCGTTATATATTCAATTGAAATCAAATTCGTTATATATTCAATTCGAATTCATTTTCTTTATATATTCAATTCGAATTCATTTTCTTTATATATTCAATTTGAATTCATTTTCTTTTCAATTCGATTCAAATTTCATTTCAAAATATTCGATTTCGAAATCACTTTTCAATATTCATTTTAAAATGAATAAAATCGATATAAATATCGTTCACGTCAAAATGGCGTCAATCTAATCAACACGGCTTCATATATTTCTATTTTCAAATATTCTATTTCAAATATTTCCTTTTCAAATATTTCTATTTCAAATATTTCTATTTCAAATATTTCTATTATTAAAATATTTCGTTCAACACATGACTAATCTCAACGGATGAGTACTGTCAACACATGAACCTTTATTTTATATTGATAAAGATGTAAATTTTATTACTAAAATATTTCGTTCAACACATGACCAATCTCAATGGATGAGTATTATCAACACATGAACCTTTATTTTATATTGATAAAGATGTAAATTTTATTACTAAAATATTCCGTTCAACACATGACCAATCTCAATGGATGAGTATTGTCAACACATGAACCTTTATTTTATAATATTCTTTATTTTCTAAATTGGAATGAGGCCCAATCAATTACCATATAAAGTTAATCATATGGATTTTCACACATCACACGTACATAATAGCATTGAAAAATAATCAACCATCAACCAAAGTGCACTACACTGTATAAGCATCAAATATAGATATCTAACGCTTATAACAGCCTGTCAATTAATCGATCGACATATTTAATAAATCAGGATGAGTGAACTTCATATTTCATCCCAACACCCGTGTGGGGTTTCAAACAATCAAACACAGATTTTATTTGTGCAGTTGGGCGATGTGTAAAATTTATCGACCCAATCAATGTCCTTCAAATAGGTGTACATAAACAAACCGTCTGGTTTGTAAATGAATATTTATTTATTCACATTCACGTTAAAAATTATATTTTTAACGATAAAACATTTTATTCCAACATATGAATTTCTATTCAGTTCATTCTTTAAATAAAATGATATTTTTATTTATCTAACTTATTTTAGAAAATTTCGGCGGCATAACGGCACGATACTAGAAACGGGACAAGGCCTAGCCTTATCCCCGGTCTAGTGAAGGCCCACGCCATTCACACATCAATCAAATCAATTCATTTCACCACACAATTCAATTTCAATCAAATAATCTAACTAATTTTTGCAATCAAACAAACAAGTCCATGGTCTGTGGACGATTGTGTCGGGTGCTACTAAGCACCGTCTGCATCCTAGTATATATATATATAACTAGAAAAGAAATTGAAGAGTGAGAAGTTCTCACAGATCGCTATCCAATCATCTTGACTCTTCTTTGATAGAAATCTTCATCGTTATCGCATCTTTGTCAACTTCGTTGCCCGTAGCCACTACACATGTAAAAATCACATTTTTACCTCGCTATTCGATATATAAAAATCGAATTTTTACTTCGATGTTCAATATATAAAAATCACAATTTTACTTTGATGTTCAATATATAAAAATCACATTTTTACTTCGATGTTCAATATATAAAAATCACATTTTTACTTCGATGTTCAATATATAAAAATCACATTTTTACTTCGATGTTCAATATATAAAAATCACATTTTTACTTCGATGTTCAATGTATAAAAATCACATTTTTACTTCGATGTTCAATATATAAAAATCACATTTTTACTTCGATGTTCAATATATAAAAATCACATTTTTACTTCGATGTTCAATATATAAAAATCACATTTTTACTTCGCTATTCGATATATAAAAATCATGTATAAAAACTGAATTTAAACAGGTATAATACTGAGGGAAACTCACTGTGTAAACCCGCGTCTTCTTCCTCCAGAATAACTTAACCCGTCGCTCCAAAAAAAAGAAATCCATGCCGCTCCTCCATCCGACCTTTAATCGCCTATCAACCGCTGGAGAATGGAGCGCCTACATGAGGGGACCCACCGCCAGCTGCAGCGACGAGCTCGGCCATGCCACGACGCCGGATTTTAGCTTCCAACGGCGAAGCTTTGGAGCTCCGTTTCCCCAAAACCAGTACACAAAGTCGGATGATCCTAGTATAGAATTAAAGCCCGTACTTCACTCTTCAATTCTCATTCAGATATTGGTTTCCATTCGAAATGATTTAGGACAAAAATCGATGCAAAAATCTGATGTTTTAGCCGTGTAAATCACCTGGTGGCGCGACGAATGACAATTAGGTTTTAATGGGATTTTCTGATTGGGCCGAGTACTTATACAAAATATATTTATTTTTTTATTAAATTCCAAAAATGCCCTCTTCCTCATACGAACTTCAAATCAAACCAAACGAGTGCCGCCCCTAGCTAAATACCCCCATGCTGAACACAATGGGATATGTATCAAAGGTTGATTCGATAGTTGCAATCAGTTTCCGTTGAATTTACATTTAAATCATTATATTGAATTTTAAACGTACATTTCAAATTACCGGGGTCACATACTAACTCTAAAAATTCCTGATAAATATTTTCTAGCTTCGTATTGACGATACGGTCCTAACAAAACTAGTTTCGTCTAATTCTGAGACCGTTTGAAAAATGGCCAATTTCCAGTCGATTAAAATCAACTGAAACTGGTCAAACGCGTTTTCCTTTGCCACGCCCACATATTGATTCAAAAAATTATGAAATTTGAAACCTAGCAATAAATTTACACTGCGGACCCAACAGAAGTGGTTTCGTCGAAATCCGAGGTCGTTTGCAAAATTTCCATTTTTAAGGGCCTGAATTATATAGTGACTATTCAGAATTTTCAACTGGACATATCTTTTGATTCCCGCTATGAAATTTCGATTATTCGAATTCATTGGAAAGATATCATCAATTAGATCCTAATGTTTTTGGTTTCACTAAAATCCGGATTGTTTTGCACCCGGTACATTCAATTGAAGTTTGAAATCGAATTATCGAACTACCGCGCCATTTTCAATTATATTTATAATTATATATAATTATTTATATTCTAGCGACGACGTATATAATATATACGTTCTAATTCTATTCAAAATAAATTTCTCGTCGATATTATTTAAAATAATTCATTTTAAATAATCAAAATTCGCTAAAATTGCCAGAATAAAAATTTTAAACTGGCCCAGATTTTCGGGTTGTTTCAATCTCCCCCACTTAAAACTTTTCGTCCCCGAAAAGGAACAAAGTCGAAAGTGGTTTGATTAATCAACTCTACGTTCGATCTGGCTTCCATTCTCCAACTCTTTAGTTTCTGAGAATTTTCAAAATTTCAAAAATTTGGATAACACCCTAAATTTTCGAAAAATTTCGCCATAACCTCCCCTGCACTGGGAGCATCGGGGAATTTCAAATAGCTTCCCCGGTCCTTCTGATCTCAAAAAGAAAAAGAAAAAGCCAAGCGGCTAGCCAATAGGCTCATAAAATCATCATCACCCAAACAAAACAGTAAATTATGTAGTTAACATGTACCTATTTGTCGGGCAAACAAATTTTATTCTTCGGCTCTAGCCTCCTTGCTATGACCTGTTCAATGTAAGTATATGTATATGCAAGCAAATGCTACCAATTTTCAATTCAATATTTGATTCAGTTAGGCATAATGGTTCAAAATTATCAAACAATTAAACAAACAACACAAACATCAATCAATTAGTGAATTATCATTTGAAATTCATAACTTTGATATATAGTCAAAAATCAGATTTTTGATGCCAAATCACAACAATAAGCCCTATCTAATTTTTGGTTCTCACACCAGTCAATAGGAAATATATAGATATTACACGTTCGTCACTCGGATATAAACTCTGATGATGATATATCAATCATCAGAATCACCCCCGGGCGACTAGAGTATAATTCTATATCTATCTAGTATATTAAAACTTCAAATACACGTTTGCAAGGCGTATATGCAAAATCTTTATATACTGGGCTGTCCTAATCAATATAAATAAATAATCAAATACGAATAAGTGATTTAAATTTTCAAAACAAAAATTTGTTTTCATTTTAAAAATATACTCTTCACACTCGTTCTAGGATACTACTGATCCCATCTCTAACGAGTCATTCTAATTGGATATGACTAATCCAATATCTGATGAATTCTTTCGTATGGTTCTAATGTGTCTTGTTCTCTAAGCTTTGTAAACCAAATCTCTGATACCAACTGTGACGACCCGTAACTTCCCCGTAAATGAAAGCGACGGATAGTTCAAGAACACGCCACAACAGAACACATACAAAAGAACATTTCACTGTATACTACAACAATGCATCAGATTACAAGAATATACAGAGTAAAAATGAATATTACACAGAAATATCAGAGATTTAAATTACATTTAAATACATAGCAGCGGAAAATAATACAATACATAACTAGAAGGAGATATACGGATACAAAGCTTTCCGGATATCGTTCCAGCTGTAAACCAGGATCCTGTGAATATAAATCTGCAAAACCAAAACTACTAGCTGCCCGTGTCAAAATAAGGGCACCCAGAGTTTAGGTTAAAACAATAAACTCCAGGTCAGTCATGTGACTGGTGTGAGAACTAAAACAGTTAATCTTTATTTTTAAAGTTAGGTAAATCAAGGGACCACGCCGTATAACACGGAACGGGTTTCCTCCCAAGAATACCAGTGCATAAAACAACAGCGCAATGCTAAATAAAAAAAATTGAAGCTGTTATAAGACCCAGGTCCCATCACACAATGCAACGCAGCCGAGGATAGGGTTTTCCCTTATAATAGCCAAAGATGCTTAATACGTTTAAAACAAATCATTTGATACTATTACAAGTGCATAGTGTATAAAACAACTTCAAATCATAAGTATCAATCATAGGCGACATGAGCGTCCCATGCCACTATGTCGCCATATATAGGTTTACAAATAAAACCGCAAATGTCACGTATTTGGAAATTGGATTTCCATCTATGAACCGAGGCAAAAGATAGTCCTCAACCGATTCGAGACGCTCTAGCCCGTGTCTCAGGATCAGAGCTCGAGTGACCCTTGGAGCGACAGGGCCGGTCCACCGATGTGGATTAAAATGCCTGAACACTGCGTTTCCCCACCCTTTGGGGTGTCAATGAGCTAACAAATGACACCATCGGTTCGAGAACGACCGATATATCCGAGGCGCCTCGCAACAGCAACAACCACATAAGTCAAACTCGTCAGGGCGTGTAAAACCACTGACGCCACTTTTTAGCTAGAAGGAAACGCATGCCCTCCCTGAGGTCCTCTCCCGTTTTTGGTCCATACCGGGTGTGAAACTCGCGAAGTAAACGTTACACAAAGCTACGCCACAAAGGCCGTGCTTTGATCATCAACCACAAGACTTTGCTTTTCAACAGAAGCCTTGATCAATTGCCACTTAGGCGTGCCACACAGGCAATTCACTCCATGCGTTTGATATCCATCAATATATAACCCCTGAGCTCGTACGTCTTAGAGAAGGGCGTTAAGCAAGAGAATAAATTCTCCACCGCCAAACAGATATATATTTAATAGAGATCAATCACACGGACTAAAATCCAATGTCATACACACAGTCCATTTACAAGTCCGTTCTGGGTCTGAACGAAACCGGAGGCACCTAGTACCCCGCATATCCATCAATCCCCAAGTACGTCTGGACGATCACTAACTGTTTCCATCTTCTTGGGTGTACATCCCAATCAAGATCATCAGTAATTATCCAAACGACGTGAAGACTTCCGGTCTTCGACCACCGTCTTCATCTTCGACTTATCGTCGTATCAGTTATTCAGAATGGGATAAACCCGGTCTTTCCGAATAACTCGCGTATATTTTAAATAAGTGTTACACAAACACAACATACGCCTCATTCCAATTCATCAGTCACTAACCGTAAATTAATCAAGAGAATAATTCCCCAAATATTAACCCCGAAGGCCGAAACCAACATCAGATCAATATCCAGAAAACCATTCTGCTTAGCTAACCGACAGTTAGTTTCTAAATTTCACATTCATAGGGAAAGGTTCCCATTAATTTTATCCAAGACAAATTTCTTGAATTTATTCTTTAATCTATTTTTGAATATCAATTCAAACTAGTTGGGATTAGCGAACCTTATCGAAGTAATCATTTGTTTTAATTTCCCAATCCCAACCTATTCATCCCATGAAGTAAAACTGGTAGTACTTCATATCTAACACCACGGTGTTATCGGTAAATTCAATTACCATTTCACGTTCAAATATAATTAAAGATTTAATTATCGCCTGGAGCAAAACTGGTGATACTCCATTCTCGATCATCTCAATCTAATTAAAGATTCATTAAAACTCCACTTAGTTTTAATCGTTAACTGGGTTAAAGAATCCGTGTCATTTAAAACACGGTTCACGATAAACCCAAAGTCACATTCCATTAATTATCGGGTTAAAGAACGAGTGTTATTTAAAACACTGTTCACGATAAACCAGAAAATCATTCCATTATTTATCGGGTTAAAGAACAAGTGTTATTTAAAACACTGTTCACGATAAACCCAATATCAATATCAATTCAATTCCAATTAAATATTATTGAATTGGTACACTTCATTAAATCTAAATAGAAAGATTTAATCTTTTCTCAACTGGGTTCAAGAACAGTGTTAGTGAAGACACCATTCACGACAAACCCAAATCACATTTGATATTCAATACAAGGCTCTGAATAGAAAATATACCGGCTTATATTCAATATCAAATTCTACGACTAACAAATATCGCATTGGAAATAACGATATATATATATCTTTCAAATTCCCATAACAATATCTGTATCATCACGAAATCCAATCTCGAAATATTCCGAAGACAATTTCGATTCAAATCCATTCCAATATAATTATTGGAAATTCTGGTTATTTTTAAAACCCTTTTCAAATTCAATTTATTTATTTAAAAATAAATAGAATTATAGTTCTAGTTCAAAACTAGTTCATTTCGATAAAAATCTATTTTTATCTTTTCAAATATAGAGTTTCTCATCCCAATTCTTTCTAAATCATTTCTTATGATTTTACACAAATTATTACTATTTTTAATAATTTTATCAAGGCCCGTACAGTCGATTTCCATCTACGGTCATCGAACTGCACTTACAGCGACCTTTTTCAAATTTGATTTGGACGTAACTCCAAATCCAACCGTTAGATTTCTAATTTCTAATATTCGTTAGAAAGCTCTTTTCGATACGAACCCAACGGTTCCGATTTTAGGAGAATCCGACGGTCGGATCTCCCGTAATGTCCGTTTGAAATAAATGGTCGAAATTCACGAACTGCCGCGGCGCGGCGCGTTCTATTCAGGCCATTATATTATATATATAATATATATAATATATATTTCGTCGATTTCTATTTAAAACGAATTATATAAATAGTTTTAAATTCGTTTCAAAAGCAATTTCAACTTCCTTTTCAATTCAAATCAAAATTGAATTCTTCTTTATAAATTCGTTTCTATTCAATTCAAATTTCAATTCAATTTGAATTCCTTTCAATTCGCTTTCAATTCAATTTGAATTCGTTTTCAATTCAATTCAAATTCATTCATTTTCTAATCAAATCAAATTCGTTATATATTCAATTGAAATCCCATTCGTTATATATTCAATTGAAATCAAATTCGTTATATATTCAATTCGAATTCATTTTCTTTATATATTCAATTCGAATTCATTTTCTTTATATATTCAATTCGAATTCATTTTCTTTTCAATTCGATTCAAATTTCATTTCAAAATATTCGATTTCGAAATCACTTTTCAACATTCATTTTAAAATGAATAAAATCGATATAAATATCGTTCACGTCAAAATGGCGTCAATCTAATCAACACGGCTTCATATATTTCTATTTTCAAATATTCTATTTCAAATATTTCCTTTTCAAATATTTCTATTTCAAATATTTCTATTTCAAATATTTCTATTTCAAATATTTCTATTATTAAAATATTTCGTTCAACACATGAATAATCTCAACGGATGAGTACTGTCAACATATGAACCTTTATTTTATATTGATAAAGATGTAAATTTTATTACTAAAATATTTCGTTCAACACATGACCAATCTCAATGGATGAGTATTGTCAACACATGAACCTTTATTTTATATTGATAAAGATGTAAATTTTATTACTAAAATATTTCGTTCAACACATGACCAATCTCAATGGATGAGTATTGTCAACACATGAACCTTTATTTTATAATATTCTTTATTTTCTAAATTGGAATGAGGCCCAATCAATTACCATATAAAGTTAATCATATGGATTTTCACACATCACACGTACATAATAGCATTGAAAAATAATCAACCATCTACCAAAGTGCACTACACTGTATAAGCATCAAATATAGATATCTAACGCTTATAACAGCCTGTCAATCAATCGATCGACATATTTAATAAATCAGGATGAGTGAACTTCATATTTCATCCCAACACCCGTGTGAGGTTTCAAACAATCAAACACAGATTTTATTTGTGCAGTTGGGCGATGTGTAAAATTTATCGACCCAATCAATGTCCTTCAAATAGGTGTACATAAACAAACCGTCTGGTTTGTAAATGAATATTTATTTATTCACATTCACGTTAAAAATTATATTTTTAACGATAAAACATTTTATTCCAACATATGAATTTCTATTCAGTTCATTCTTTAAATAAAATGATATTTTTATTTATCTAACTTATTTTAGAAAATTTCGGCGGCATAACGGCACGATACTAGAAACGGGACAAGGCCTAGCCTTATCCCCGGTCTAGTGAAGGCCCACGCCATTCACACATCAATCAAATCAATTCATTTCACCACACAATTCAATTTCAATCAAATAATCTAACTAATTTTTGCAATCAAACAAACAAGTCCATGGTCTGTGGACGATTGTGTCGGGTGCTACTAAGCACCGTCTGCATCCTAGTATATATATATATAACTAGAAAAGAAATTGAAGAGTGAGAAGTTCTCACAGATCGCTATCCAATCATCTTGACTCTTCTTTGATAGAAATCTTCATCGTTATCGCATCTTTGTCAACTTCGTTGCCCGTAGCCACTACACATGTAAAAATCACATTTTTACCTCGCTATTCGATATATAAAAATCGAATTTTTACTTTGATGTTCAATATATAAAAATCACATTTTTACTTCGATGTTCAATATATAAAAATCACATTTTTACTTCGATGTTCAATATATAAAAATCACATTTTTACTTCGATGTTCAATATATAAAAATCACATTTTTACTTCGATGTTCAATATATAAAAATCACATTTTTACTTCGATGTTCAATATATAAAAATCACATTTTTAATTCGATGTTCAATATATAAAAATCACATTTTTACTTCGCTATTCGATATATAAAAATCATGTATAAAAACTGAATTTAAACAGGTATAAAACTGAGGGAAACTCACTGTGTAAACCCGCGTCTTCTTCCTCCAGAATAACTTAACCCGTCGCTCCAAAAAAAAGAAATCCATGCCGCTCCTTCATCCGACCTTTAATCGCCTATCAACCGCTGGAGAATGGAGCGCCTACATGAGGGGACCCACTGCCAGCTGCAGCGACGAGCTCGGCCATGCCACGACGCCGGATTCTAGCTTCCAACGACGAAGCTTTGGAGCTCCGTTTCCCCAAAACCAGTACACAAAGTCGGATGATCCTAGTATAGAATTAAAGCCCGTACTTCACTCTTCAATTCTCATTCAGATATTGGTTTCCATTCGAAATGATTTAGGACAAAAATCGATGCAAAAATCTGATGTTTTAGCCGTGTAAATCACCTGGTGGCGCGACAAATGAAAATTAGGTTTTAATGGGATTTTCTGATTGGGCCGAGTACTTATACAATTTTTTTTTAATTAAATTCCAAAAATGCCCTCTTCCTCATACGAACTTCAAATCAAACCAAACGAGTGCCGCTCCTAGCTAAATACCCCCATGTTGAACACAATGGGATATGTATCGTAGGTTGATTCGATAGTTGCAATCAGTTTCCATTGAATTTACATTTAAATCATTATATTGAATTTTAAACGTACATTTCAAATTACCGGGGTCACATACTAACTCTAAAAATTCCTGATAAATATTTTCTAGCTTCGTATTGACGATACGGTCCTAACAAAACTAGTTTCGTCTAATTCTGAGACCGTTTGAAAAATGGCCAATTTCCAGTCGATTAAAATCAACTGAAACTGGTCAAACGCGTTTTCCTTTGCCACGCCCACATATTGATTCGAAAAATTATGAAATTTGAAACTTAGCAATAAATTTACGCTGCGGACCTAACAGAAGTGGTTTCGTCGAAATCCGAGGTCATTTGCAAAATTTCTATTTTTAAGGGCCTGAATTATATAGCGACTATTCAGAATTTTCAACTGGACATATCTTTTGATTCCCGCTATGAAATTTCGATTATTCGAATTCGTTGGAAAGATATCATCAATTAGATCCTAATGTTTTTGGTTTCACTAAAATCCGGATTGTTTTGCACCCGGTACATTCAATTGAAGCTTGAAATCGAATTATCGAACTACCGCGCCATTTTCAATTATATTTATAATTATATATAATTAGTTATATTCTAGCGACGACGTATATAATATATACGTTCTAATTCTATTCAAAATAAATTTCTCGTTGATATTATTTAAAATAATTCATTTTAAATAATCAAAATTCGCTAAAATTGCCAAAATAAAAATTTTAAACTGGCCCAGATTTTCGGGTTGTTACAGCTTGTGGGTAAGGGTTATACAACAAGTGGAATGTTTAAATTGAATGTTAAATATAATAAAATGTCTATTTCTACTTATATAGCATGAGATTTTAATATATGGCATTTTACATTATGTCACATGAATAAGTGAGTAAAAATAATGTGATAACTGCCCTTTACCTCATGCAAGAGACTAGACAATAATACGTTAAACGCAAGCTAAGATGATATTATAACACTCCACACCCCTTAACATCACCTATATGAGGATTTCGTTAACGAAATTTGGAACGTTATGGGTATAAGGACATAAAACATCACAAAGACTAAGATTTCACAAGACATGAAATAAGTTTACAATGGAAAATTTTACATTGAAATAAACAAAACCATATTTATTTCAATTTAACCAAATTGTCATGAATATCATGTCTCAAAATCTCAATCGGAGCAACATCAGAGTAAAAAATAATATTATCCAATAAATAGTCGAAAGATACAAACTAACCTCGGAAAAGAAACAAGAAGTAATCCATCTTCTGTAGGAATCCTTCATGATAGAATCAACAAAGAAATTGTTAGAGAATGTAACTTTGATGACAACAACCTTGTTTCAATTATCATTATTAATTGATTATAGAATATATACTAACACTGTTATTCAATATATATATATATATACAGAGTTACATGCAGGAAATAAATATTGAAGACTGTACAGTTCAAGAGATTCAAGATATCAAGGAATTCAAGATTTCAAAGGAGATTCAAGACTCATGGGTATAATGATATCAAGATTTCAAGAGCCCAAGATAACCAAAGTAATTGAGTCTAGTTAGTATGTAAAACACCGAGTAACACTCTCAAATTTTGTTTTCAAATTCTATTTTCAAATTATTTTTTGATTTCAAATTATTTCAAACTCCTTTCAAAATGATTTCAAATCATCCAAAGATTTCCACTTATAATTTCAAATGTATTAAATTCTTATATAGTTTATATATAAACTTTTATAATATTATGTTTATAATTATAATATATAGTTTTATATCATTTAAATACATATATATAGTTTTATATCATATGTTTAATATGTTTTTATACATAAGAAATTATATTTTAAATAACTAGTTTTGATTAAGGAAATTTCCAGAATATATATATATATATATATATTTAAATACTTTAAAACATGATTTAAAATTTGAAAACCAACATATGTCGACATACAACTTCTTACATGTCGACTTATAACTGTGACAAATTTAAATTTCAAAGGAGGTATCTTTTATTTTTTAAAACATTTCAAAAAAGTTGTGACCTTTGTAACACTATATAAAGGCCTCATTTTTGAACTTTTTAATTATTTGTCTTCTCCTTCTTCATCCTTTCTCTTATCACTGTTATTCTACTTTAAATTCTTGATTTCTACACTTATACTATGTCGATTTCAATACAAACTATATCATCTTCTTCTAATATTTTCATTCTCTATCAATTACTCTCCGTTTGGAAGTGCTACTCAAGAGTTCTACGGCTAAATCAAAAACTGTATGGGTGTGTTCCTTGTAGCCTTGAAATCAAGGAAGAGAATTGGAGTTAACCTTGTAGCCGTGAAATCAAGGGTATAGAATCGGTGTTAACCTTATAGCCGTGAAATCAAGGGTATGGAAATGGTGTTAACCTTGTAGCTGTAAGATCAAGGGGGATGTAATTAGATATTGATAATAATAAAACTCTGTGCAATCCAATGTTGTGCGATACTGGACATAGGAGTAATCCAAATCAGTATAAAAATCCGGTGTGTTCTTTCCTTTTATGCATTTTACTTTTGATTTTTCTGCATCTGTGATTGTTTCTGTTGTGATATTCATTCTGTGATTCATATAGTAATTTAAGAAATTAATAATTTGTTAAGATTTATTTAAATTCCTTGCAAGCACTATTCACCAACTTCTAGTGTTAGTTTTGCCTTAAGATCCTTTATCTGCAACCTTAACAATTGGTATCAGAGCATAGGTTTTCCAAATTTCATCATCTGATTTTTGAAAATAATAAATGGCAATCAACGATGGAATTTCTAGTAATAATATTTCTTTTGAAGATGGTTAGTCCATAGTTAGGCCACCATTATTTAATGGCACTAATTATTCTTATTGGGCATGTAGAATGAAAATATATTTGCAATCTATATGGTTAGATATATGGAATATCACACAGACTGAATATGTTGAACGTACTACTAATTATGCACAATGGACTAATGAACAAAAGACTATTGCACAAAATAATTCTAAGGCTATGAGTATGTTATTCTGTTCATTACATAGAAATGAATTTAATGAGTATTTGTTTGTAATATGCTTATGAAATATGGAAAACATTGCAAATTACTCATGAGGGAATCAATAAAGTTAAACAAACAAAGATATCGATGTTAACTAATCAATTTGAATTATTTAAAATGAATTAGAATGAATTTTCCTTCGATATAAACTTAGGTTCCAGGAAATCATGCATTCGTTAGTGGCTTTGGGAAAACATTATTCTGGAAAGGAACAAGCCTGAAAAAATCTTAGTTCTTTAACTCCAGATTGGGATCAGAAAACACTGGCAGTTGAAGAGGCCAATGGTATTACTGAAATTAATATTGAGGAGTTAATTGGAAATTTGATGTCATTCGAAGTACAATTACAAAAGAGAAAGGAAAATAAGTCGTTTGAAAAAAAATCTATAGCATTCAAAGCAACATGTGATGGTTCTGATTCAAGTAGTGAGGATGATGAAGAATTAACTTAATGACAAGGAATTTCTGAAAATTTCTTAGATATAAAAGAAGAAATAACTTTCAAAAAAATAATCAAGGAAGTTTAGGGAAAAAATGACGATAGATGCTACAATTGCAACAAACCAGGCAATATAAAAAGGTTGTGTCCATATCCTGATAAATCAAATCAACAAACAGATAACAATTCATCAAAGAAGAGGAAAAGAGCATATATAGGGACTTTAAATGACTTAGATTCATCATCAAGTGGCGAAGAGCCACAAACCGGAAATTCAAATATGTGCTTCACAGCGATTCAGAATTTAGAAAATATTGAAGAAATGAATCTAAAATCCAGGTACATCTTAATTAATAATTTTTTGTTGGATTGACTGAATAGATGTTTGTTTGATTGCCTTGTTTGAAAATTTGAAAATATGAATTCTAAAATTCAAATTTGAATTTTGAAATTCAAAATAATAATAAAATAATAAATAATCATATAATAATAATAATTAAATTTAAAAGTTTCTAAATGTTTAATATTATCTCAGGAAATAATTAAACAGAGAATATAGATATTAAAATAATTTTAAAAAAAAATCAAAAAGAAACTTGTAATTTGAATTGGCACAGATATGTTGATATACATGAATTAACATGTCAACATATGCACCAAAAAATGAAATTCAAATTTTGAATTTCAAAAGTTTAAACTTTCAAACTTCCTGCCACCTTTTAGAAAAGTTGTGTCCGTTCACTCTCTATTTAATTATCTATTCATTTCTATTCTCTTTACCTTTCATTCAAAATTCAGAACTACTTTCTTTATACAATTCTCTTCAAAATCTTATCTCTAATGGCTTCCTTAAGTACACCAAAAACCATGAGATTAACCAAAATTTTCAAAGCTCATCTATCAAAGCATATATTGGCTATGCTACAAACGGAAAAGTCAATACCAAAACTTTTGCTATCTTTGAAGATTTTCTATCCTATGATCTTCGCTCTCTTTTTGAACAAAATGAAGTTTTAAGCTTAATAGATTCTCGGGATAACAATGGAGTATGTTACCCAAATCTCGTCAAAATGTTTAATATGAATTTGAATCGAGGTTTCTACGAAAAAAAATGAAAATCAAGTTTGTAGTAGCGTAAAAGGCACTCAAATTATTTTGGATAGTTATATTTTGGAAACCATTTAAATTGTAAGAAAACGGATTCAGATTTTCTGATTTTGAAATCGATGAACAAGATTTGGAAAGATTTGATCACATTTTCGAAAGCGATGAACATATAGAATTTAAAAGTCACTTTTCCTGCCCAAAAGCAAGAATTGTGAACCTTCTTCTTCAATATACTCTCACTCCCCATTCCGGAAATTTTAATAATCCTACCCGCAAGGTCTAAAAGGGTCTTTTTACCATCTTTGGTATTTATGATACTAATTGTGCCGACGTTATTTTAATAGAGTTTAAACCCAAAGAAATGTCCACCAAAGAAAACATTCTCTATCAAGGAGTTCACCTTACCCGTATTTTAAGTATTTTGAAGTGGATCTCAAAGGAGAGGAATTTGTGTCAAGAAAGGTTTTTAACTCGGGAAATATATCCCTTATGCAAATTCCTATCATTTTAAGCCTTACGAAACATTTGCCGAAAAACAACTCGAATGGAACAAGAAAAAAAATTCAATGAAAATCGACAAAGAAGAATCCTCTATGGAAGGAGTATGTAAAGATACGTATTTCGCTCGGACCTAACCGATCACTAAAATGATCAAGACCGTTCAAAACCCATATACGCTAACTCTGGGCATACAACACATCAGAACAAATAACAGAAGACTTTTATAAACATCATAGTAATGTTACATCAGAGTACAGAATATCTCGAAAAATAATACAGCGGAGGATTATTTACAACAAATGTAATACAATGCACAATGGAAAATAAATAAACTAGCACAGCGGAAGACTATCAATGCTCTGGACACAGCTTAAAGCTTCAATCTAGAATCCTGCTCAATAAATAAATACCTGCAAAACAAACCACACGACTGCCCGTGTGGAAAATAAGGGCACCCGAGTTTGCAAGGGAAAAACAAACTACAGGTCAGTCATGGGACTGGTGTGAGAAACTCTACAGTTAAAATTAACTTATTTAATCATAAGACAAATCACAAGACCACGCCGCTAACGCGGAACGGGTTTACCCCGATGAACGCCAGTGTATAAAAACAATCAGTAATATAGATATGGATCTATTATGCATCAATCAACATGCAATATCCCAATCTACCCATTTTGATTAATCACCACACTTAGATTTTCCAAATCAATTCAATTTACATAAATTATTCCTCTGGACTTTATTCGTAACAACCCGGAGTTTAAAATTTTTATTTTGGATATTTTAATGGATTTTGAATATTTAAAATGAATTATTTTAAATAATAACGACGGAAAATTTATTTTCGACGAAGTTAAAATGAATAATTTTATTTTAATTGTCGGAATCGAACGAAACAAGAAATATTTGAATCTATTTAACCATATCTTTCTAACGAGGGTAAGAAACTGAGATTTCACTTTAAAAGTTGAGAGATATGTCCAGTTTAAAATTCAGAAAAGTTGCTGTGGAATTTTTTTTTTAATATATATAAAAGCCTTCGAAAATGGAAATTTTGCAAACGACCTCGGTTTTCGACGAAACCACTTTTGTTGGATCCGTGATGTCAAATTATTGCTAGGTTTCAAAATTCATAATTTTCTGAATCAATATGTGAGCGTGGCGAAGTTAAACGTGTTTTGATAGTTTCAATTAAATTAGGTCGACCAAAAAATGGCCATTTTTCAAACGGTCTCAGAATTTGACGAAATTAGTTTCGTTAGGACCATATCGTCGATACGAAGCTAGAAATAATTTTTCTGTAATTTTCTGAGTTCGTATGTGACCCCGGTAAATTGAAAAGTACGTTTAAAACTCAATATAATGATTTAAATGTAAATTTAATAGAAAACTGATCGAAACGATGGAATTGTCTTACGAAACATATCCCATTGTGTTCGAAATGGGGGTAATTAGCTGGGGATGCAGTCGTTGGGTCTCGTTTCGAGTTCAAATAAAAAAGTTGCTTTTTGAGAATTAAAAATAATAAATAAATAAATTAAATAACCCACCTCACCCCCTTTACCTTCTCTCCCGGTCGTTACTCTCAGAACTAAATGAGATAAAATAAAAAAGAGGGGGGAGAACCGTCGATGTCCAGCCCTCCTAGCGATCGTCGCCTGCCACCGAAGCCCGCTCCTCCTCCTCCCGCGTCTCCTCCTCCAGCCTTCTCCCTCCTCTCACGCTCGATTCTCTCTCCTTCCCGACGCACAGACCCCCATGCCCTTCCCCCATCACCAATCTGCCGCCCTCCTTCTTCCCTCCGCCTACTGTCACTCATCTCCCCCCTCCAACCCCTCGCGCTTTTCCTCCTCTGACGAAACCGCCGTGCCACCCTCTCCGGTCGTTCAGCCGGCGAGCGAATCCCCCCTTCAGCCAACGATGACCAGCAATCTCCGTCCCTTCACCTTAGACGCGCAATACCCCTCCTCCAAAGATTAACTTTAAGATTTATTCATTTTATTTAGTTAATTGTTTTATTTATTTAATGTAATTAGTTGGTTAAAATATAAGTTAAAATCGGTTTTTGTATGGAGTTTATGACTGGCCTGGAGTTTATTGTTTTGACCTAAAATCTAGGTGCCCTTATTTTCCGCACGGGCAGCTATTAGTTGGGTTTTGCAAATTTATATTCATAGGACCTGGTTTATAGCTGAAGTGATATTCGGAAAGCTCTGTATCCATGTATTTCTTTCAGTTATGTTTTGTATTATTTTTCCGCTGCAGTATTGTATTTAAATCTCTGATATTTCCTGTTGTATAATATTTATTCATACTCTGTATATTCTTGTATTCTGATGGAATTGTTGTAATAAACAATGAAATGTTCTTCTGTTTGCGTTTTGATTTGTCTTTTCCTCAAAGGAATCCGTGCTTTCCTGACCGGGGAAGTTACGGGTCCTTACAGTTGGTATCAGAGCTTTGGTTTACAGAGCTTGAGAACAAGACACATTAGAACCAAACGAAAGAATTTATCAGAAATTGGATTAGTAATATCCAATGAGAATGGCTCGTTAGAGATGGGATCAGTAGCATCCTAGAACGAGTCAAAAGAGTAGTGTTTTTAAAATAAAAATGAAAATCAGTTTTGTTTTGAAAATTTAAACCATTTTATACGTATTTGAATATTTATTTTATGTTGAATTTGGACAATCCAATATATAAAGATTTTGCATATACGCCTTACAAACGTGTATACGAAATTTTAATATACTGGATAGATATAGAATCACACTCTAGTCGCCCGGAGATGATTCTGATGATCGGTGCACCATCATCAGGTTTTGTGTTCGAGTTTCGAAAGTGAGATATCTATATATTTCCATTAGACTGGTGTGAGAACCAAAACTAGATAGGACTTATTATTGTGATTTGACATCAAAACATGATTTTCTGTATATATATCAAAATTATGAAATTGAAACGTTAATTCACTAATTGATTGATGGTTGTGTTGTTTGATTATTGTTTTGAAATTTCGAAGCATTATGCCAAATTGTGTCGAATATTGAACTGAATTGCAAATTGGTTGAAATTGCATGCACATACATGTATATCCATTGAACAGGTCATAGCAAGGAGGCTAAAGAAGAGGAATAAAATTGTTTGCCAGACAAATAGGTACATATTTACTGTTTTGTTTGGGTGATGATGATTTTATGAGCCGATTGGCCTTTTCTTTTTCTTTTTGAGACGAGAGGGCCTGTATGGCAGTTTGGGGATTTTTCCGATGCTCCCGGTGCAGGGGAGGTTATGGCGAATTTTTTCGAAAATTTAGGGTGTTAGACAAATTTTTGAAAAATTTGAAAGTTTTTAGAAACTGAAAAGTTGAAGAACTTAAGCTGTAAAGAAAATAATGGAAGTTGAGTTAATTAATAAACAACTTTCGGCTTCGTTCCTTTTCGAGGACGAAAAGATTTTAAGTGGGGGAGATTGTAACAACCCGGAAATTCTGAGCCAGTTTAAAAATTTTATTTTGGTTATTTTAACGGATTTTGAATATTTAAAATGAATTATTTTAAATAATAACGATGGAAATTTTATTTTCGACGAAGTTAAAACGAATAATTTTATTTTAATTATATAATGAGCCTGAAATTGCGCTGCAGTTCGAAAATTCGATTTCGAATTTCAAATGAATATACAGAATTCGTTATAAGTCGGAATCGAACGAAACAAGAAATATTTGAATCTTTTTAACCATATCTTTCTAACGAGTGTAAGAAACTGAGATTTCACTTTAAAAGTTGATAGATATGTCCAGTTTAAAATTCAGAAAAGTCGCTGTGGAATTTATATATATTTTAATATATATAAAGGCCTTCGAAAATGGAAATTTTGCAAACGACCTCGGTTTTCGACGAGACCACTTTTGTTGGATCCGTGATGTCAAATTATTGCTAGGTTTCAAAATACATAATTTTCTGAATCAATATGTGAGCGTGGCGAAGTTAAACGTGTTTTGATAGTTTCAATTAAATTGGGTCGACCAAAAAATGGCCATTTTTCAAACGGTCTCAGAATTTGACGAAATTAGTTTCGTTAGGACCGTATCGTCGATACGAAGCTAGAAATAATTTTTCTGTAATTTTCCGAGTTCGTATGTGACCCCGGTAAATTGAAAAGTACGTTTAAAACTCAATATAATGATTTAAATGTAAATTTAAAAGAAAACTGATCGAAACGATGGAATTGTCTTACGAAACATATCACATTGTGTTCGAAATGGGGGTAATTAGATAGGGATGCAGTCGTTGGGTCTCATTTCGAGTTCGAATAAAAAAGTTGCTTTTTGAGAATTAAAAATAATAAATAAATAAAATAACCCACCTCACCCCCTTTACCTTCTGTCCCAGTCATTTCTCTCAGAACGAAACGAGATAAAAAAAGGGGGGAGAACCGTCGATGTCCAGCCGCCCCCCTCTAGCGATCGCCGCCTGCCACCGAAGCCCCCTCCTCCTCCTACCGCGTCTCCTCCTCCAGCCTTCTCCCTCCTCTCACGCTCGATTCTCTCTCCTTCCCGACGCACAGACCCCCACGCCCTTCCCCCATCACCGATCCGCCGCCCTCCTTCTTCCCTCCGCCTCCTGTCACTCATCTCCCCCTCCAACCCCTCGCGCTTTTCCTCCTCCGACGAAACCGCCGAGCCACCCTCTCCGGTCCTTCAGCCGGCGAGCGAATCCCCCCTTCAGCCAACGACGACCAGCAATCTCCGTCCCTTCACCTTAGACGCGCAATACCCCTCCTCCAAAGATTAACTTTAAGATTTATTATTTTTATTTAGTTAATTGTTTTATTTATCTAAAGTAATTAGTTGGTTAAATATATATTTTAAAATCGGTTTTTGTATGGATAAAGTAAGGATTTTTATCAAAGAAGTCTATATTTTTATAGAAGAAAAGAAGTTTATATTTTTATATAAGAGATTAGCGAGGAAAGGTCGGATTTTTATAGTAGAGAGATGGTAAAAATATGATTTTTATATCTTTAAGGAATTAAAAATATGATTTTTATATTTTTAGCAAATTAAAAATATGGTTTTCATATTTGTGGCGAATTAAAAATGAGATTTTTAACATGATAATGATTGGATTTTTCCTATATGTGGAACATCATAAAAAATAGATTTTTATACATATAGAAGGGATGTAAAAATGTGATTTTTATACAAGACGGGATATTATATAAAAATGAAATCTTTATATGTTTGGTAGCGAAATAAAAAGATATGATCTTGTTTATAAGAAAAGAAATTAGATTTTTATATAAGTAGAAGGTTAAAAATATAATTTTTTATAATAAAGAAAGGTAAAAATATAATTTTTATAATATAGAAAGGTTAAAAATATAATTTTTATACTGGTGGCATATTAAAAATATGATTTTTACTTAGGTAAAGTATTAAAAATATGGTTTTTATTAAAGTAGAAATATAAAAATATAATTTTTATATAGTTATGATAATAAAAATTCAATCTTTATATAAGAAGTAGAAATATAAAAATATAATTTTTATGTAGAAAGAAGCGTTGTAAATATATGAAGTGAAATAAAAATCTGAACTTTATTTTATCGTGAAGTAGGGAGAATATAAAAATGTGATTTTTATATATGTGGCAAACACGGACGACGAAAGTGACAAAAGGCGAGCACGGCGAAGATGTTCTACATATGAAGAGTCGTGGCGTTGGTTTAGCTTGGGTGAGAACTTCTCACTCTAAATTTTCTTTCCTAGTTATAAATATATACTAGGATGCAGACGGTGTTTAGTAGCACCCGACACCACTGTCCACAGACCATGGACTTGTTTGTTTGGTTGTATAGTTGGTTAGATTATTTGATTTGAATTTGATTGTTTGGGGAAATGGAAATTGATTTGATTGAGATGTGTATGGCGTGGGCCATTATTAGACTGGGGATAAGGCTAGGCCTTGTCCCGTTTCTAGTATCGTGTCGCTATGCCGCCGAAATTTTCTAAAATATGTTAGAAAAATAAAAATATTATTTTATTGAATAAATGAGTTGAATAGAAATTCATGTGTTGAAATAAAATATTTTATCATTAAAAAAATATAATTTTTAACGTGTGTGAATAAAATAAAATATTCGTTTACAAATCAGACGATTTGTTTATGTACACTATTTTGACCGATATTGATTGGGACGATAAATTTAACACATCGCCCAACTGCACAAATAATATTCAGTGTTTGTTGATGTGATTGGGATGATATTTAACATACACTAGTCCCAATAATTAGTTGTGTGTCGATCGATAGGCTGATAGACAGTTGTGTTGTGCACGTTGGATGATGGTTAATTATTTATCGTTGCTGTTATATACATGTGTTGTATGGAATCCATATAATTAACATTATATGGTAATTGATTGGGCCTCATTCCAATTTAGAAAATAAAAAATATAAATATATATTCATGTGTTGAAAAGAAATATATATTCATGTGTTGAAAAGAAATATATATTCATGTGTTGAAAAGAAATATATATTCATGTGTTGAAAAGAAATATATGTTCATGTGTTGAAAGAAATATATATATATATATATATTCATGTGTTGAAGAAAATATACATTTCTTGAATAAAATAACGAAATTATTGAAATATATAAAGCCATGTTGATTAGATTTGCGTCATTTTGACGCGAATGATATTTATATCGATTTTATTCGAATATCGAAAGAGAAGTGATTTCAAAATATAACGTTTTGAAAATATTATCATTGATGATATGGAATATTCAATTTTGATTTAAAATTGAATATGAAGTTGAAATCGTTTTTAATACGAACTTAAAACGATTTATAAATTATGTTTAAAATTGAAATCAACGAAGTATATATAATATATATTATATATATTAAATGGCCTGAATAGAACGCACCGCGCTGTGGCAGTTCGCGAATTTCGACCATTGACTTCGAATTGACGTTGCGGGAGATCCGATCGTCGGATTATCCTGAAACCGGAACCGTTGGGTTCGTATCGAAAAGAGCTTTCCAATTAATATTTGAAATTTGAAATCTAACGGTTGGATTTGGAGATACGTCCAAATCAAATTTAGAAAAAGTCACTGTAAGTGCAGTTCGACGAACGTTATTGGAAATCGACTGTACGGGCCTTGATAAAATTATTAAAAATATCTATAATTTGTGAAAAATCAAAATATATGAATTGGAAAGAACGAGGATGAAAAACTCCCTATTTTAAAGGATAAAAATATATTTTTATCGAAATGAACTAGTTATGAACTAGAATTAAAATCCAACATTTTTAAATAAATAAATTGGGTTTGAAGTGGTTTTAAAAATAATCAGAATTTGATATTGAATATAAGCCGATATATTTTCTATTTAGATCCTTGTATTTAATATCAAATAGAATTTTGGGTTTGTTGTGAACCGTGTTTTAAATGACGTTGGTTCTTTAACCCAATTAAAGATTAAAACTAAGTGGAGTTTTAATGAATCTTTAATTAGATTGAAATGATCGAGAATGGAGTATCACCAGTTTTGCTCCAAAGCGATAGTTAAATCTTTAATTAGATTTGAACGTGAAATGGTAATTAAGTTTACCGATAACACTGTGGTGTTAGATATGGGGTAACACCAGTTTTGCCTCATGGGATAAATAGGTTGGGATTGGGAAATAAAATAAACAATTACTTCGATGTGGTTCGCTAATCCCGACTAGTTTGAAATAATATTCAAAGTAAGATTAATTAATTTATCTTTGATAAAATTAATAGGAACCTTTCCCTAGGAATATTCTGAATTGAAATGAGGCGTATGTTGTGTTTGTGTAACATTTGTTTATTATATACGTGGGTTGTTTGGAAAGACCGGGTTTATACCCATTCTAAATAACCGATTCGACGATAAGTCGAAGATGAAGATGGTGATATGCGAGGAAAGTGCCTCCGGTTTCGTTCAGACCTAGAACGAACTTGTAAATGGATTGTGTGTCTGACATTGGATTTTATTCTGTGTGATTGATTTCTATTAAATATATATCTGTTTGGCGGTGAAGAATTTATTCTTTTGCTTAACGCCATTCTCTGAGACGTACGAGCTTAGAGGTTATATATCGATAGATATCAATCGCATGGCATGAATTGCCTGTGTGGTGTGCCTAAGTGGCAAATGATCAAGGCTTCTGTTGCAAAGCAAAGTCTTATCGTTGATGATCAAAGCACGGCCTACGTGGCTTAGCTTTGTGTATAGCGTGGATTCGCGAGCCTCACACCTCGGTATGAGTCAAAAACGGGATACGGACCGTTGGGAGAGCACGACGTTTCTTTCTAGCTATGGGTGGTGTCAGCGCTTAAACTAGCTGACATTTATATACTTTTTACCTGTGTTGTTGGAATGTGAGGCGCCTCGAATATATATGGCGATAACTGGCACTTTGTGAGCCGACGTACAGACCATTATATATAAAGCTCCTATAGGACCGGGAAACGTGTGCTCAGGAATACTAATCCTCCACAGTTAGGTGAGGACCGGCCCAACCGATTCCAGGGATCGCAGTGGTGATCCTGAGACATTTTCTAGAGTGTCTCGAAATGGAGAGGAGCTTGTCCCTTGCCTCGACTCATGATGGAATCCAATTTCCAATACGTGTCATTCGGTTTTATTTATAGAGCCTAGTATGGCGACATAGTAGCATGGGATACTATGCCGTCTATGATTTATACATTATGACTCAAGTTGTTTTCTTCACTTATAATAATAAAAGATCGAATTTCGCGTATCAAGCATTATTTTCCTGTTATAAGGTAAAACCCTATCCTCCGGCTTGCATTGCATTGTGTGATGGGACCTGGGTCTTATAACAGCTTCATTGTTCTTTATTTAGCATTGCGCTGTTTGTTCAAGCACTGGTATTCGTGGGGTAAAAACCCGTTCCGTGTTATACGGCGTGGTCCCTTGATTTACCGAACTTTAATAATCAAATTAATAACTGTTTTAGTTCTCACACCAGTCACATGACTGACCTGCAGTTTATTGTTTTGACCTAAACTCTGGGTGCCCTTATTTTCCGCACGGGCAGCTAGTAGTTGGGTTTTGTAGATTTATATTCACAGGACCTGGTTTATAGCTGAAGTGATATTCGGAAATCTCTGTATCCGTGTATTTCTTTCAGTTATGTTTTGTATTATTTTTCCGCTGCAGTATTGTATTTAAATCTCTGATATTTCCTGTTGTATAATATTTATTCACACTCTATATATTCATGTATTCTAATGGAATTGTTGTAATAAACAATGAAATGTTCTTCTGTTTGCTTTTTGATTTGTCTTGCCCTCAAAGGAATCCGTGCTTTCCTGACCGGGGAAGTTACGGGTCCTTACATTATTTCTCGCTTTCTATTTCAAATCATTTGAAATACATGTCTAACTTTTACATCAAGGTAGATTTCACTTCGGGATTTCAACCCAAAATCTTTGGAAATATGAATTCCAAAACATAACAATGAATACAAACAAGTATGCAACCAAATATCGGGCTCCCCTCAGACAAGGCAAAGGGCACGTACCTAAGCAACTCAATATATATATATATGCACCTCCCCACACATGGAGTAGGATACACACTGACCACTCACCCTAAGGCACTGGATCCCACCCATACTTTTAGTAGACCGGGTTACCCAATCTTTAGCCACATACCAAATCATTTCATATCCCAGAGTAGGGAAAATCGTTTCACAAGTATAATCTAATGTATAGTACTTCACATCAGCAATTCACATATATGATCAGTCACTATTAATCACATAACCTTTGAGCTCGTACGTCTCAAACAAGGGTGTTAAGCAAGAGAATAAATTCTCCGCCACCAAAAAGATACATCGTTAATAGCAATTAATCGAATATGTGATGAACTACAGTGTAAAACCATAATACATTTCCAAATCATTTCGAAATCATCGAGTTTTATCCCTCGAAATCTTTTCTGTTTTATAAAACATTTTTATAAAACATTCCCTGTCCAAAATCGGGAATACATTTCTTTTCAGTTAAGAAAAATATCATTTCAAAATCGTTCATTGAATTTGAAATGAACACAACATCGCTAAACACCTTATCATCAAATCATGAAGTGTTTCACAAGGTGTTAGCACACAGATATTTTCTACCCAACCCAATGCTAAATGTAAAAGCATATTCTACTCATAAACTGGTCGAGCACCAATCACACAGTCAATCAATCAATAAGAATCAATATCAACAATCAATTAGCCCAATCCATATCAACAACCAAGTACATTTGGTTCAATCTAGTTTTGGTAATTTATTTATTACGATATATTCATTCACAATCTAATTAAAGATTTATTCAAACTCTAATTGGTTTCTACCTCTAAAATCATTTCTTATTGATTGTTCAACTTTCTGAAAATTAATCCTGCTTTAACGGGGTTAAAGAACCAATGTCGTTTAAACACAGTTCACGAAAAACCCAAAATCCAATTCAATATTAAATACAAGGCTCTGAATAGAAAATAAATCGGCTTATATTCATTAACAGATTCTGAAATCAACAAATATCGTATTGGAATAACGATATATATATATCTTCCAAATTCCTCCGCAATGTCCGTATAATCGCGGAATCCAATATCAAAATATTTCGAAGATAATTTCGATCCAAATCTATTCAAGTTCATATATTGGAAATTCAGGTTATTTTTAAAACCATTTCAAATCCAATTTATTTATTTTAAAAATATTGGATTATAATTATAGCTTATAACTAGTTCATTTCGATAAAAATGTATTTTTATATTTTCAAATAAGGAATTTTTTCAGCCCAATTCTTTCCAAATCATTTATTATGATTTTACACAAATTATTAATATTTTTAATAATTTTATCAAGGCCCGTACAGCCGATTTCCATAAACGGTCATCGAACTGCACTTGCAGTGACCTTTTCTAAATTTGATTTGGACATAATTCCAAATCCGACCATTAGATTCGAAATTTCTTATATTCGTTGGAAAGCACTTTTCGATTCGAACCCAATGGTCCCAGTTTTAGGAGAATCTGACGGTCGGATCTCGTGTAATGTCAATTAGAAGTCAATGGTCGAAATTCGCGAACTGCTGCGGCGCGCCGCGTTCTATTCAGGCCATTAATATATAATATATATATATATTATATATATTTCATCGATTCCTTTTGAAATGTATTGTATATATCCTTTTAATTTTGTTTTAAAAACGATTTCAACTTCCATTTCAATTTTAAATCAAAATTGAATATTCTATATACATGACAATTTTCTACAGTGCATGTATATGCTAAAAATTATATTTTTAACAATCTAATTAATCATTTCAATACACGACCATTTTATATATCGCATATATAAGCTAAAAATAATATTTTTAGCTAACAAATATTTTTCACATCGCGTATATAGATTTTCACATCCAATATATATTATTTTCACATCGTATATATATTATTTTCATTTCATATATATATTTTCCACTTCGTATAAATATTATATTCACATTTCATATATATATTATTTTCATTTCATATATATATTTTATTCACACTTCATATATCTATTTTTCACATTCCCTATACATATATATATTATTTTCCACTTCATATAAATATTTTACATTTCCTATATATATTATTATCTTTCCATATATATATTATTCATTTCATATATATATTTTATTTTTCACTTCATATATATAATTCATTTCATATATATATATATATATATATTCATTTCATATATATTTTATTCATTTCATATATGTATATATATATATATTATTCATTTCATATATATATATTTTATTTTTCACTTCATATATATATAATTCATTTCATATATATATATATTTTCATTTCATATATATTTTACTCATTTCATATATATATTATTCATTTCATATATATATTATTTCATTTTTTTTTCATTTCATATATATTTTATTTTCACTTCATATATATATATATATATATATATATATAATTTTCATTTCATATATATACATTTTTCACATTTCATATGTATATCATTTTCATTTCAAATATTTATTATTTCCATTTCATATATATTTTATCTCCATTTCAAATATATATTATTTCCATTTCATATATATTTTTTTCCATTTCATATATATTTTTCATCTGATATATATTTGTATATCACAATCACAACACAATACAATCAAACAAGTCGTCCACGGTCTGTGGACGACGGGGAGCAGTTCATATATGCAGTTATAAAATAAATAACTGTACAGAAATAATTTTGTAGTGTCTGTAACAACCCGGAAAATCAGAACCAATTTAAAAACTTTATTTTGGCGATTTTAATGAATTTTGAATATTTAAAATGAATTACTTTAAATAATAATAACGAAAAATTTATTTTTGATTATTTTTGACGAAGTTAAAACGAATTATTTTATTTTAATTATATAATGAGCCTGAAATGGCGCGGTAGTTTGAAAATTCGGTTTCGAATTTCAAATGAATATACAGAATTCGTTTTTTAGTCAGAATTGGACGAAACAAGAAATATTTGAATCTGTTTAACTATATCTTTCTAACGGATGTAAGAAACTGAGATTTCGTTTTCTAAGTTAGGAGTTATGTCCAATTTAAAATTCAGAAAAATTGCTGTGGAATTTATATATATTTTAATATATATATAAAGCCCTTAAAAATAGCCATTTTGCAAATGACCTCCATTTTCGATGAAACCACTTTTGTTGGATCCATTACATCAAGTTATTGCTAGATTCCAAAATTCATAATTTTTGGGATTAATATGTGAGCGTGGCGAAGGAAAACGTGTTTTGGCAGATTCAGTCAAATTGGATCGAGTGGAAAATGACCATTTTTCAAATCGTCTTCAAATTTGATGAAATTAGTTTTGTTAGGACTGTATCGTCGATACGAAGCTAGAAATAATTTTTTTGGAATTTTTAGAGTCAGTATGTGGCCCCGGTAAATTGAAAAGTACGTTTAAAATAGAATATATTGATTTAAATGGAAACTGATCGAAAAAGCCAAATTGGCCTACGATACATATCCCATTGTGTTCGAAATGGGGGTAATTAGTTATGGACTGTAACACCCAACGTCCATTAATGTCACTGGCAAAGGGAATGCATTAACTTCCATGGAGCATTTTAAGTGAATATAGAATAGAAAATCACAACAAGACAGATATAAAGCAGTACTTGAAAATTTAAAACTTCATTTATTGCAGCAGAAGGTAAATATGTTTGATTACATCCTCAAAAACCATAAACCAGAGTCAAGTACATAATATCCATCTTGATAAAACAAAGTACATAATCCCACTACTACAAATAGCCATAAAGAAAATGATAAGCTGAACTTTACTTCAGCGGTCCAAGCTTTTCCAAAAGAAAGATAAAGCAAACCACTAGTGCTAGGTCCACCCTGAGAACCTGGGGGGGGAGAGATGGAAACAGGGGGGGGGGTCAGACATAAAGTCTGGCGAGTGCGATAACTTTAACAATACAATTATCAAAATAACTAGGCTAAGGCATAAGCTGGAAAATAAGGAAATGGTTGTGAACTATTGGGTATGGCAGAGTAAATAAGGAAACAAGATGAACAAAGATAACGTTAAAGCTCACCTAAACCACTATAAGATAATTACTATACTGCACTAGACCAGTCACCCTAAGGTTGATCCCACTCACTGAACTTAGAAGTCATATTAATAGTTTCATGTACCCCTAGCTGACTACATAGGTGCCACCTTCCCATATATCCACTAGATGTACCCACTACCCTCATGCGATCGGCTCCCTAACTCATAGATACCCGTGCTGGCCCCACAGTGGGGTGTATCACTCCCCAAAGTGGCAACCCGATACAACTTAAGGATGCACGGCTTATACCAACACGATGCAACAACGTCTTACCTACCAACCCGGGCCCACACACGCACATGAACCCGTTGGACTTGCGTTGCCACTGCTAACCCGTTTTGGCCTCTTACAGTCAAGCCCAGTATGCATGTCCTGTCCTCGACTTGGGTCGAGCCCACAAAGATACGTATGGGTTACTGGTTGAAACGGGCCCCCATTACTTGACACGAGATATCCACCTAAGCTTGGTCCCCTCTAGTACATCCCACTTAACCCTCTTCTTAGTCATGTTCACATACATGTTTCAATTTTTGGTTAAGTGTTTCTAATCGTATTTCAAATGCCACCCAATGCACCCACTAGATTCCACATGCCACCAAAGGCACCCACTTAACCCCCTCATGTCCCACTACATGTTCATCTAGTTAAGTGTTTCTTAATTCGTTAAGACCGTAACCTTATAAAGACCTCTCACATTAGACTGTCATTTGTGGCAGCTGGATTTGCCGGGCGGGTCCGGGCAGCCTTACACCACAAAAGAGCCTAATGTCGTGTCTTTACAACCGTTACGTATTTAGTTTATGCCTAAGACATGCCACATTAGACTAGCATTTGTGGCAGCTGGATTTGCCGGGCGGGTCCGGGCAGCCCTACACCACAAAACAGCCTAACCTCGTGTCTTAGACGATTAATTACACCTAATTAATCATCCCCCAATTTGAATTATTTTCCCTATTCAAATTATTAATCAATTCCAAATTTAAAGATGTCCATAATTGACTCAATTATGTCCATTTATTTATGGTATGCAAAATCATACCAATTTCATCACAAATTTATTATATGCCATTAAAGGCATTTATGCCAAATTCTCAATATGAAATCTTTTAATATTATCCCCTTACCCCACGTTGTACGTTCGTTCATTTAACGTAAAATATACGTTAGACTCGAATAGTCTAACTCATAGAATAAAGAGAAAACATCACAACATACATATAATTAAAAATGGATCTAAACATAAAGGGTGAACTTGCATGTGTGAATGATGTTCTACATCTAAAACTTGCATAGGCCAAGGTTACAACTTGCATAAAACTACATACGTCATAGATCCAAATCTAAAGGTGTAAACTTGTTTAGGTAATGGTCACAACTTACATAAATCATGTATGCCATAGATCTACATCTAAAGGGGTAAACTTGCATAGGCAATAACCACAAACTTGCATAACATGATTTATATTCCAAACTCATATTTTTATATAAACTTGCATATGTGATTCATGCAACATAGCAGTGGTGTAAATTTACCTCTAAACATATAAACTAGCATGTAAAGATTTAGCATATAACTCATACATGTCATAGCCTAACTTTTGATCGAAAATAGATGTCATAATCTTTACTAACTTGCATGTGATTCATGTCTAAATCAATATCTAAACTTGTATACATACATATGATATATCATATGAATCAACATAACCAAACTAGCATTAAACAACATGATGATTTGATTATACATAAGCCAATCATGGAATTACAACATAGATCATAACTTTACAACATAGATGACAACATAACATCATAGAATTTACAACATGTATGATAACATCACAATTTTCACAACATAATTATAACATACAGTCAATAATTCACATCATATCCATATAATCCACATCATAACTTAATCCAATTAAATTGCTAATTATTTTATTAAAGAAATCGAACTCACAATCTCAAAAGAGGTCTTGAGTTCTGAATTCTGAGTTCTGAAGTTGTATTAGCTTTCCTTTGAAAAAGATTCGTTGTTAGAGTTGAATAGAATTTGATTAGCTTTCTTCCTCTCTAATTTGTGGCGGCTATTCTGAGTTGCTAAGCGACGGCATGACGGCCATGATTCTAATTTTGTTTGATTTTAGAATGTGAGTCTACCCATGTATATATAGAATTTAGGATTAGTTTAGGCCGTCCGATCAACCTAGAATTAATCCCAGCCAATCAGAGCAGATCAAAACCCTAATGAGTCAGCACACAGTCATAAACAGGTCATAAATCAAATCTGCTCGGGGGGCCAGGTCGACCCCCAGGTAGACCCTATTGCCGACCCCCAGGCCGACCCTATGGTCGACCTGGCCCTGGCGGGAATTTTCCCGCCTAGCCTGTTTGACTCTAAATATTTGAATTTTGAATTTTCTGAAATCTGTTTTGAATTTTCTGAAACTTCCGATGGTCATAACTTCTTCATACGAAGTCCAATTCACGCAAACTCGGACTATATCTCAACTAGAATTCCAAGACGAACACAATGGCGCAACCCGTTTCCCTTAATTCTCACATCTGAGATTAGTTATTCTTTAATTTGTGAACATTAATATTAACAGAAATACGTGGTGTTACATTCTCCCCTCCTTAAAGGATTTCGCCCTCGAAATCTCCTAGTTAAGGAGAATGCATATCCTAACATCAAAACAACCATCTACTCAGCCATCAAACATAGGCATCCATTGTCCTTATAAAATTCCTAATGCTGTATGAACATATGCAAGAAGTGTGTGCATATGTTCTCTATCTAATGCAAAATCTGGCGGTCTATTGATTCAGTTGACCTCCTTAATGCAAATCATGATAGTGCCATGCGTCCATTATGTATGCAAAAGGTCCTTAATGCTACATATTATTTCTACATGCGTGCACAACCATTCATCTGAATGCAGCATCCATATGATAATACAATCGTCATACATACATTTTACTAAATACATCCATTTATATGCAATATGCAATATGAAGTGACTGAGCCGATCTAGTGCCTAAAGTGTGTGTATATGCATCCACAAGCAACCACTAGCAAACACTTGCATCTACATGCATCCATCATACATAACATGTCTCAAACACATGTTTCAACCATAGGTTTACCCTATCTAAAGGTCAAAGATACTAGCGAGAGGACATACTAAAGATAAGATAAGTACAAGCTAAGCGATAAAGGAGAAATTAAAAGACATGCCCTTGAAAAGAAAAGGGTACAATGAACGCATCTTCTCTTCCGTCTCCCAAGTAGCGTTACTCTCATCATCTCCCCATTGCACTTTGACTAGTCTAACCTCTCGATTTCTCAACTTCTTAATCTCCAACCCAAGAATGCACGTAGGAGCTCGTCGAATCGTTGCATCATGCTCTATCTCCACCTCTCTAAGCAAGCTCGGCTCTACCACCTCCGCGGTCTCATATAGGCACTTCCTCAAATGTGATACATGGAATATGTCGTGTACACCACTAAGTCTCTCTGGCAACTCCACTCTATACGCCATCTGTCCAATCCTCTCCTTAATAAGAAACGGCCCTACGAACCTTGGTGCTAACTTCCCAACGGACCCAAAGCGAACAACGTTCCGTAATGGAGACACCTTGATAAAGACCATGTCCCCAATATCAAACTCAAGATCTGTCCTCCTCTTATCCGCATAAGATTTCTTCCTATCTTGCGCTGTTTTCATCCTCCTTCGAATCAAATCGATCTTTTCCGTAGTCTCACTAATCATATCGGGCCCAAGCAAGATCTTATCCGTAGATTCCCACCAACATGTAAGTGAACGACAAGGCCGTCCATAAAGATCCTCGAAAGGTGTCATGCCAATGCTAGACTAAAGCTATTATTATATGCGAATTCTACCAACGGAAGATGCTCCTCCCATGTACCTCCAAAGTCTAGGACACATAACCTTAAAAGGTCCTCTAGAATGCGATTCACCCTCTCGGTCTGGCCGTCCGTCTGAGGATGATATGCGGTGCTCAAACATAACTAAGTCCCTACCGCCTTTTGCAAGCTCTTCCAAAACTCGCTAGTGAAGATAGGATCGCGGTCGCTCACTATGCTAGAAGGAATACCGTGCAAACGAACTATCTCTCGAATGTATACGGAGGCTAACCATGGAGCAGTCCTCTTACTCTTCACGGGAATGAAATGGGAGCTCTTAGTAAGTCTGACTACCACAACCCAAATCCCCGTATTACCCTTCCTCGATCTCGGCAACCCATCGACAAAATACATCGAGACACTATCCCACTTCCATTGTGGGACCTCCAATGGGTGAAGCAACCCACCGGGTTTCTTTTGCTCCGCTTTTACTAGTTGGCACACCAAGCACCTAGTGACATACTCGGCCACATCCTTCTTCATACTGGCCCAAAAGAAAACTCGCTTCATGTCTTTGTACATCTTGTCCACGCCGGGATGAATGGTCATCTTCGAACGGTATGCATCATCAAGAATCGTCTTCCTCAAGTTCTCGTCTCGTGGTACACAAAGTCTACTGTCCCTACGTAACCAACCCTTATCATCTAGGGTATACCTGCTTAGATGGCTCGATGGCTCCCCCCTTATGAGCTTCTCTACTAACTCAACCAACTGTGGGTCATCTCGCTGTGCCTCACCAATTCGTCCCAAAAGCGTAGGTATGACCTCTAAGGATGCTAGCAAACCAGGTACAAAGTCAATGGAAGGTCTAAAGTCAAACATAGAGATGAATTCTAAGATTCGCCGCTCAACAAACAACGGACTCAATGATAACCTTTTCCTACTTAAGGCGTCTGCCACCACGTTACCCTTGCTAGGGGTATATGCTATCTCGAAGTCGTAGGACGCTAAGAATTCCATCCACCTTTGCTGCCTTAAGTTCAAGTCCTTCTGAGAGAACAAGTATTTTAGTGATTTGTGGTCAGTGAACAATTCGAATTTTTCGCTAAGAAGATAATGGCGCCAAGACTTAAGCGCGAAAACAACAGCGGCCAACTCTAGGTCATGTGTAGGGTAATTTCTCTCATGCACTCTCAACTACCTTCCACCATAGGCTATTACCCTTCCCTCTTGCATTAAGACTGCGGCTAGTCCTGTCCCACAAGCATCGGTATAAACGGTAAATGGCTTACTCCCATCTGGCAACACTAAGACTAGGGGTGTGGTTAAAGCTCTCTTTAAACGTTGGAACGCATCATCACAATCTACGTCCCATGTGAAAACTAGGTTCTTCTTTGTCAAGCGTGTTAATGGAGCTGATATTTTTGCGAAGTCTTTGATAAACTTCTTATAGTAGCCAGCCAACCCTAAGAAACTCCTCACCTCGGTAGCATTTTTAGGGACCTTCCAATCTTGGATGGCCACTACCTTCGTGGGATCCACAGCTATCCCTTCTTTGGAAACCACGTGCCCTAAGAATCGCACTTCCTTCTTCCAAAAGTGACATTTAGAAAATTTAGCTTTAAAGCTATGCGCTTGAAGGGTCTCCAACACTTCCCTAAGATGTAGGGCATGCTCTTCCTCGCTTTTAGAAAAGATCAAGATGTCGTCCATAAAGAGTACCACGAATTTATTAAGATACTCCCTAAACACCCTACTCATCAAGTCAACAAAGTATGCGGGAGTGTTTGTCAAACCGAAGGGCATCACAAGCCACTCGAAGAAGTCGTCTGGAGTCCAAAAGGCAGACTTGTCTATGCTATCCTCAGCCACTCTCAACTGATGGAACCCAGTGGCTAAATCCAACTACGAAAACACTGAGGCGCCAACTAACTGATCGAAGGGATCGTCAATCCTCGGTAGTGGGTGCCTATTCTTCTTAGTAAGCTTATTAAGTTCTCTATAGTCCACACAAAGTCTAAGGGACCCTTCCGCCTTCGTGGAAAATACTACTGGAGCACCCCACTCCGATATACTACGTCTGATGAACCCCTTCTCAAGAAATTCTCTCACTTGCTTACTGAGTTCTCTTCTCTCTCTTGGAGCCATGTGGTGCACTGGCAATGCAACTGGCTTTGCATTATCTACCAGACATATTCGAAAGTCTATCTCCCACTTCGGAGGTAAGCCCTTCACCTCCTCAAACACATCCAAGTATTCCCGGACCACTCTAACAGACTGTAACTGCTCAACAGACGCGTCAAGCGATTCTAGATAACTTAGCATAACGGAATTCATGGGATTACAAGAGATTTCGAGAGTGTTACCAAGGCGAGTCACGAGCCTAACCACTCTCCTATCACAATCAAGAATGGCACCATTACTGGATAACCAGTCCATTCCTAAAATTAACCCATAGCCCGTGAAGCCCAAAACGTAAGCATCACATCTAAACCCGACGCTAAGTATAGAAATTTTCAAATACAACCATATCATGGACAAATAAGCTGAGCCCCCAATTGGATTCGAAACAACCAAGGGATCCTCTACAAAACTGTTGTCTAAGTGCAGTGATTCAACTAATGATGTAGAGATAAACGAGTGTGATGCGCCAGAATCGAATAAAGTACAGACATGATGATCAAACAGAAAAACTAAGCTTTCAACGGAAATTGCTCTACCTCGTTCTTGCAGCTGTGGGACCACGAGAGCCTGAACTTGTCCCCTTGCCTGCCCTAGTGCCATAAGAGCCTGCACCTGTCCTCCCGAGGTAGACCCTGCCCTCTGCCCTTTCCTCGGGCAGTCCTTGACTAGATGTCCTGCCTCGCCACAGTGGAAACAGCCAGTCTTCTTTTTCTTTCTAACGTCTTTATTTAAGTAGTCAGGTATTTCACAAGTGTGGCCCTTCCTTTTTTCTTGGCCCCTTATTATCCTTACCGCCTTTCTTTGGATCTACTTTCTTATCGTGTGTCCTATCCATGTCTCTCCTGCACATTCTCCATTCGTGACCTTCCACCAGAATGAAGTTTCATCCTCCATTAACCAAGCAGTTGGTTGAACCTTCCTCCCATCGTCTATCGTAAAGGTACCAGCAAGTCCTCCACTTCCTTGAGCAAACTTCTAACTTTTACAAATGTCTAAGTCTCATGAAGCGGTTTTCCGCCCATCGTATGGAAGTCCTTATATATCTTAGAATAAGCATCTATACATGGAGGAAGAAACTAAAAAGGGAAAGGGGAAGATATTCGAAGCAAAGAATCGAAAGAAAGATATATGGCTTCTGGGGGTTATGTTTTTCAAAATAAACTTTTCTCTTGAAAAATACTCTCCTTAAAACATATTTTTGAAAGTATTTCTTTATAAAAATGCTTTTGAAAAATAGTTTTTCAAAATCTCTTATCTTTTCTGGTAACCTTCAGCTCTGATACCACGTGTAACACCCCATGTCCATTAATGTCACTCGCAAAGGGAATGCATTAACTTCCATGGAGCATTTTAAGTGAATATAGAACAAAAAATCACAACAAGACAGATATAAAGCAGTACTTGAAAATTTAAAACTTCATTTATTGCAGCAGAAGGTAAATATGTTTGATTACATCCTCAAAAATCATAAACCAGAGTCAAGTACATAATATCCATCTTGATAAAACAAAGTACATAATCCCACTACTACAAATAGCCATAAAGAAAATGATAAGATGAACATTACTTCAGCGGTCCAAGCTTTTCCAAAAGAGAGATAAAGCAATCGAATCAAACTCCACTAGTGCTAGGTCCACCCTGAGAACCTTGGGGGGGAAAAGAGATGGAAACAGGGGGCTCAGACATAAAGTCTGGCGAGTGCGATAACTTTAACAATACAATTATCAAAATAACTAGGCTAAGGCATAAGCTGAAAAATAAGGAAATGGCTGTGAACTATTGGGTATGGCAGAGTAAACAAGGAAACAGGATGAACAAAGATAACGTTAAAGCACACCTAAACCACTATAAGATAATTACTATACTGCACCACACCAGTCACCCTAAGGTTGATCCCACTCACTGAACTTAGAAGTCATATTAATAGTTTCGTGTACCCCTAACTGACTACATAGGTGCTGCCTGCCCCTATCTCCTCTAGGTGTACCCACTACCCTCATGCGATCGACTCCCTAACTCGTAGATACCCGTGCTGGCCCCATAGTGGGGTGTATCACTCCCCAAAGTGGCAACCCGATACAACTTAAGGATGCACAGCTTATACCTACACGATGCAACAACGTCTTACCTACCAGCCCGGGCTCACACATGCACATGAACCCGTTGGACTTGCGTTGCCACCGCTAACCCATTTTGGCCTCTTACAGTCAAGACCAGTATGCGTGTCCCGTCCTCGACTTGGGTCGAGCCCACAAAGATACGTATGGGTTACTGGTTGAAACGGGCCCCCATTACTTGACATAAGCTATCACCTAAGCTTGGTCCCCTCTAGTACATCCCACTTAACCCTCTTCTTAGTCATGTTCACATACATGATTCAATTTTTGGTTAAGTGTCTCTAATAGAATTTCAAATGCCACCCAAGGCACCCGCTAGATTCCACATGCCACCCAAGGCACCCACTTAACCCCCTCATGTCCCACTACATGTTCATCTGGTTAAGTGTTTCTTAAGTCATTAAGACCATAACCTTATAAAGAACTCTCACATTAGACTGTCATTTGTGGCAGCTGGATTTGTCGGGCGGGTCCGGGCAGCCTTACACCACAAAAGAGCCTAACCTCGTGTTACAACCGGGAATTTCGCTCGATCCGAATCAGTCGCTAAACCGACCCAGACCATTCAAAACGCCTGTTTGTTTTGAGAACACGACAAAATGGAACCAGACAGAAGAACATTTCATTGTATATTACAACAGTTCATCAGATTACAAGAATATACAGAGTATAAACAAATGTTATACAACAGAAAATATCAGAGATTACAATAAATTACATAGCAGCGGAAAATAATACAATGCACAACTAGAAGTAATACGCGGATACAAAGCTTTCCGAGTATCGTTCCAGCTGTAAATCAGGATCCTGTGAATATAAATCTGCAAAACCAAAACTACTAACTGCCCGTGTCAAAATAAGGGCAATCAGAGTTTAGGTTAAAACAATAAACTCTAGGTCAGTCATGGGACTGGTGTGAGAACTAAAACAGTTATTAATCTTTATTTTTAAAGTTAGGTAAATCAAGGGACCACGCCGTATAACACAGAACGGGTTTCCTCCCAAGAATACCAGTGCATAAAACAAACAGCGCAATGCTAAATAAAGAAAAATGAAGCTATTATAAGACCCAGGTCCCATCACACAATGCAACGCAAGCCGAAGGATAGTGTTTTTACCTTATAATAGCCAAGAATGCTTGATACGTTTAAAACAAATCATTTGATACTATTATAAGTTCATAGTGTATAAAACAACTTCAAATCATAAGTATCAATCATAGACGGCATAAGCGCCCCATCCCACTATGTCGCCATACTAGGCTCTACAATTAAAACCGCAAAATCACGTATTTGGAAGTTGGATTTCCATCTGTGAACCGAGGCAAAAGATAGTCCTCACCGATTCGAGACTCTATAGCCCGAGCCTCAGGTCAGAGCTCGAGTGACCTTGGAGCGACAGGGCCGGTCCACCGATGTGGATTAGACGAAATCCTGAACACTGCGTTTCCCCGCCCTTTGGGGCGTAAGTCTGGTGCGTCTGCCGACCAAAATGCATCGGCCGAAACCGATATAACCGAGGCGCCTCGCAACAGCAACAACCACATAAGTCAAACTCTCAGGGCGTGTAAAACCACTGACGCCACTTCTAACTAGAAAGAAACGCATGTTCTCCCTGAGGTCCTCTCCCGTTTTTGGTTCACCACCGGGGTGTGAGGCTCGCGAATCAACGCTACACAAAGCTACGCCACAAAGGCCGTGCTTTGATCATCACCACAAGACTTCGCTTTTCAACAGAAGCCTTGATCATTTGCATCTTAGCATGCCACACAGGCAAACCACTCCATGCAATCGATATCAATCACATAGAATGAAATCCTATGTCAGACACACAGTCCATTTACAAGTCCGTTCTGGGTCTGAACGAAACCGGAGGCACCTAGTACCCCGCATATCCATCGATCTCCAAGTACGTCTGGACGATCACCAACTGTTTCCATCTTCTTGGGTGTACAGTCCAATCAAGATCATCAGTAATTATCCAAACGACGTGAAGACCTCCGGTCTTCGACCACCGTCTTCATCTTCGACTTATCGTCGTACTAGTTATTCAGAATGTGATTAACCCGGTCTTTCCGAATAACTCGCGTATATAATAAACAAGTGTTACTAACCGTAAATTAATCAAGAGAATAATTCCCCAAATATTAACCCCGAAGGCCGAAACCAACATCAGATCAATATCCAGAAAACCATTCTGCTTGGCTAACCGACAGTTAGTTTCTAAATTTCACATTCTTAGGGAAAGGTTCCCATTACTTTTTCAAAGATAAATCCTTTAAATTTATTCTTTAACCTTCTTTTGAATATCAATTCAAACTAGTCGGGATTAACGAACCTTACCGAAGTAATCATTTGTTTTAATTTCCCAATCCCAACCTATTCATCCCACGAAGTAAAACTGGTAATACTTCATATCTAACACCATGGTGTTATCGGTAATTTCAATTACCATTTCACGTTCAAATCTAATTAAAGATTTAACTACCGCCTGGAGTAAAACTGGTGATATTCCATTCTCGATCTTTTCAATCTAATTAAAGATTCATTAAAACTCCACTTAGTTTTAATCTGTAACTGGGTTAAAGAATCAATGTCATTTAAAACACGGTTCACGATAAACCCAAAATCACATCACATTTCAATCAGTCCCCAACCGTAAATTAGCAAGTGAGCAATTCCATCCGAAGGCCGAAACCAACATCAGATCAATACCCCAGGAACCATTCAACTTAACTAATCTCCAGTTAGTTTCTGATTTTCTTAACTTCTTTGGGTCTAAGAACAGTATTATTGAAGATACCGTTCACGACAACCCAAAATCACATTCTATTAATTATCGGGTTAAAGAACAAGTGTTATTTAAAACACTATTCATGATAAATCCAAAAATCAATACCAATTAATTTTCAATTAAATATTATATAATTGGTACACTTCATTAAATCTAAATAAAAAGATTTAATCTTTTTCTCAACTGGGCTTAAGAACAGTGTTAATGAAGACACCATTCACGACAAACCCAAATCACATTTGATATTAAACACAAGGCTCTGAATAGAAAATATACCGGCTTATATTCAATATCAAATTCTACGACCAACAAATATCGTACTGGAAATAACGATATATATATATATATATATATTTATATCTTTCAAATTCCCATAACAATATCTGTATCATCACGAAATCCAACATCGAAATATTCCAAAGACAATTTCGATTCAAATCCATTCCAATTCAATTATTGGAAATTCTGGTTAATTTTAAAACCCTTTTTCAAATTCAATTTATTTATTTTAAAAATAAATAAATTATAATTCTAGTTCAAAACTAGTTCATTTCGATAAAAATCTATTTTTATCTTTTCAAATATGGAGTTCTTCATCACAATTCTTCACAAATCATTTCTTATGATTTTACACAAATTATTACTATTTTTAATAATTTTATCAAGGCCCGTACAGTCGATTTCCATCAACGGCCATCGAACTACACTTACAACGACCTTTTCCAAATTTGATTTGGACATAATTCCAAATCCAACCGTTAGATTTCAAATTTCTAATATTCGTTAGAAATCTCTTTTCGATACGAACCCAACGGTTCCGGTTTTAGGAGAATCCGACGGTCGGATCTCCCGCAATATCCGTTCGAAGTCAATGGTCGAAATTCGCGAACTTCCGCGGCGCGACGCGTTCTATTCAGGCCATTATATTATATATATAATATATATAATACATACATCGTCGATTTCAATTCAAAACGCTCTTTATAAATCGTTATAAATTCATTTTCAAAACGGTTTCAACTTCATATTCAATTTCAAATCAAAATTGAATATTCCAATATAAATTCGTTTTAAATTCATTTCAAATCGATTTCAATTCAATTTCAATTTATTTCGAATTTCAATTCATTTCAATTTAATTTGAATTTCAATTTGAATTCAATTCCTTTCAATTTCAATTTGAATTCAATTCTTTTTAATTTCAATTCGGGTTTAATTCTATTCAATTTGATTCGAATTTCGATTATTTTCAATATAATTCAAATTTCGAAAACATTTTCAATATAATTCAAATTTCGAAAACATTTTCAATATAATTCAAATTTCGAAAACACTTTCAATATAATTCAAATTTCGAAAAACACTTTCAATATAATTCAAATTTCGAGGAACACTTTCAATATAATTCAAATTTCGAAATCACTTTCAATATAATTGAAAATTGAATAAAATCGATATAAATATCGTTCACGTCAAAATGGCGTCAATCTAATCAACATGGCTTCATATATCCTATTTTCAAATATTCTATTTCAAATATTTCTTTTTCAAATATTTCTATTCAAATATTTCTTTTTCAAAACTGGAATGAGGCCCAATCAATTACCATATAATGTTAATTATATGGATTTTCTACAACACATGTATACAATACCAACGATCAATAATCAACCATCATCCAAAGTGCATTCTACACTGTATAAGCATCAAATATAAATATTTAACGCTCATAACAGTCTGTCCATCAATCGATCGACATACAGCTAATTATTGGGACTAGTGTATGTCATATATCATCCCAATACCCGTGTGGGGTTTTCAAACAATCAAACACAGATTTTATTTGTGCAGTTGGGCGATGTGTAAAATTTATCGTCCCAATCAATCTCAGTCAAATGTGTATATATAAACAAATCGTTCGATTTGTTTATATTAATTTATTTCGTTTCATATACACATTAAAAATTCTATTTTTAAGTATAAAATATTTTATTTCACATCAAACAATCAACTACACATCAAAATCAAACAAACAAGCATACAAGCCGTCCATGGTCTGTGGACGACGGGTGTCGGGTGCTACTAAACACCGTCTGCATCCTAGTATATATTTTAACTAGAAAATTAAATTAAAAGTTAGAAGTTCTCACAGAGGGTTCCACTCTGCCGTGCTTTGCTTTTGAACTGCTGAACCATTTGGATCTGCTTGAAATTCCAATTCAGTCCTTTTTCACGCTGTTCAAATATAAAAATATTATTTTTATTGCTTCATTTCAATAAATAAAAATCATATTTTTATTTCAACTTCATATATTTTTACCACGCTTCATTCTATATAAAAATTATATTTTTATACTTCATATATAAAGATCGGATTTTTATTTTGCTACATATATGAAGATCAATTTTTTTTCTTCTATCTATATAATATAAAAACCGTATTTTTATATTCTCTACCTCATAAAAAGATTATATTTTTACAATGCTATCTTCTATCTTATAAACAATACATTGCTATTTTCTATTTTATAGAAACAAAAAAAATCATGTCTTTACTTGACCAAAAATCATCATTTGATAGAAACAAAAATCAAGTCTTTACTTTATTGTTATATATAATAGAAGCCTTATTTTATACGCTAATCTACATATATAAGAACTATATTTTTATTCGTTATATTTATATAGAAAAACAAACTTTTAAATTAATGCTTTTCTAAATTAAAATCCACCTTTCACCATTCCTCGAATGCTCGACTAGGCAGCGATGGGCTCCTCTCGACTATGGCGTGGCGGCTTCCAGCTTCAACAACTAAGAAAAAGGGGGTTTTCGGATAAGGGGGGCCCATGACAGTCTGAAGTGGCGGAGGAGAGGAAGGCGTTGGCGGGTCTGTCGGAGGCGGGTGAGGTGTAGCGCACGGCGACAGGCAGAGGGATTAGGGTTTGGCGGTGGAGGCTTTTCGATCTGGAAAGGGGAAAAGAGGGAGAGCGAGTCGCGAGGGGAGGGAATCGAGGAGGAGAGAGAAGCGCGTGAGGGGGAGGGAGGAAGGAGAAGGGGAGATCGGAGGGCGGGGGAGAACGGCGGCGGTGGCGCGTCCAGGTGCGGCGATGGGGAGCAGTTGATCGATCCTCCTTTTTTTTTTTTTCTATAGGCGTTGACCAATTCTGAAAAGTGAGGGAGAGTGGAGAGTTATAATATATATATTTATAATTATTTAATTAATTTATTTCTCTAAAAAGCAACTTTTCTATTCGAACTCCTATCTAAACCCAACGACTGTCGTCACTAGCTAATAACCCCCATTCTGGACACAATGGGATATGCCACGTAAGCCAATTCGATCGTTTCGATCAGTTTTCGTCAATATCAAAATATAACTCTATATATTGAATTTGAACGCACATTTCAATTTACTGGGGTCACATACCGACTAGAAAAATTCCAGAAAAATATTTTCTAGCTTCGTATTGACGATACGGTCCTAAGAAAACTAATTTCATCGAATTCTGAAACCGTTTGAAAATTAGCCATTTTCCAGTCGATTAAAATCAACTTAAACTGGTCAAATGAGTTTTACTTCTCCACGCTCACATATTGAATCGAAAAATTACGAAATTTGAAACCTAGCAATAACTTGACATCGCGGATCCAACAAAAGTGGTTTCGTCGAAAACCGAGGTCGTTTGCAAAATGGCTATTTTCAAGGGCCGAAATTCCATAACGACTATTCTGAATTTTCATACGGGCATATCTTTTGATTCCCACTATGAAATTTTTATTTTTCTGATTCGTTGAAAAGATGTTCACAAATAGATTCTAATATTTTTGGTTTCACTAAAATCCGGTTTATTTTGCACCCGGTACATTCATTTGAATTTTGAAATCAAATTATCGAACTACCGCGCCATTTTCAATTCCTTTTATAATTTAAAATAAATACTTATATTCTAACGACGACGTATATAAATATATACATTCGAATTCTATTCAAAATAAATTTCTCGTCGTTATTATTTAAAATAATTCATTTTAAATAATCAAAATTCGCTAAAATTGCCAAAATAAAATTTTTAAATTGGCTCGCATTTCCGGGTTGTTACAATCTCCCCCACTTAAAACTTTTCGTCCCCGAAAAGGTACGAAGCCGAAAGTTGTTTAACAAATCAACTCAACTTCCAGTATTTTGAGTACGGCTTAAGTTCTTCAACTTTTCAGTTTCTAAGAACTTTTCAAATTTTTCAAAAATTTGGCTAACACCCTAAATTTTTGAAAATTTTTGCCATAACCTCCCCTGCACCGAGAACACCGGGAAAATCCTGAAATTGCCATACAGGCCCTCTGATCTCAAAAAGAAAAAGAAAAGCCAAGCGGCTAGCCAATCGGCTCATAAAATGATCATCACCCAAACAAAACAGTAAATTAGGGTAAACATGTACCTATTTGTCGGGCATACAATTTTATTCTTCTGCTCTAGCCTCTTTGCTATGACCTGTTCAATGTAAGTACACGTATATGCAAGCAAATGCGACAAAATTTCAATACAATTCACTTTTTGGTCAATTTGGCTAAATGGTTAAAAATTTAATTAATTCAAACAATAATCAAACAACACAACCAGCAATCAATTTGTTGGTTATCATTACTAATTCATAACTTTGATATATAGTCAAAAATCACATTTTTGATGCCAAATCACAACAATAGGCCCTATCTAATTTTGGTTCTCACACCAGTCTAATGGAAATATATAGACATCTCATTTTCGTCACTCGAACATAAATTCTGATGATGTTTCGAACCACCATCAGAACATCCACGGGCGACTAGAGTGTGACTCTATATCTATCCAGTATATTAAAACTTCAAATATACGCGGATCAGACGTATACACAAAATCTTTATATACCGGATTGTCCAAATTCAATATAAATAAATAATCAAATACGAAAAATTCGATTTAAATTTTCAAAATAAAAATTGTTTTCATTTTCAAAAATATACTCTTCACACTCGTTCTAGGATACTACTGATCCCATCTCTAACGGGTCATTCCCAGTGGATATTACTAATCCAATCATCTGATGAATTCTTTCGTATGGTTCTAATGTGCCTTGTTCTCTGAGCTTTGTAAACCAAAGCTCTGATACCAAATGTTACGACCGGGAATTTCGCTCGATCCGAATCAGTCGCTAAACTGACCCAGACCGTTCAAAACGCCTGATTGTTTTGAGAACACGACAAAATGGAACCAGACAGAAGAACATTTCATTGTATATTACAACAGTTCATCAGATTACAAGAATATACAGAGTATAAACAAATGTTATACAATAGAAAATATCAGAGATTACAATAAATTTCATAGCAGCGGAAAATAATACAATGCACAACTAGAAGTAATACGTGGATACAAAGCTTTCCGAGTATCGTTCCAGCTGTAAATCAGGATCCTGTGAATATAAATCTGCAAAACCAAAACTACTAGCTGCCCGTGTCAAAATAAGGGCACCTAGAGTTTAGGTTAAAACAATAAACTCCAGGTCAGTCATGGGACTGGTGTGAGAACTAAAACAGTTATTAATCTTTATTTTTAAAGTTAGGTAAATCAAGGGACCACGCCATATAACTGTAATAACCCGGAAATTCTGAGCCAATTTAAAATTTTTGTTTTGGCAACTTCGACGAATTTTGAAGATTTAAAATGGATTATTTTAAATAATATCGACGAGAAATTTATTTTAAAAGGATTAGAACGTATATATTATATACGTCGTCGTTAGAATATAAATAATTATATATATAATTATAAACAGAATTGAAAATGGCGCGGTAGTTCGATAATTCGATTTCAAACTTCAATTGAATGTACCGGGTGCAAAATAAACCGGATTTTAGTGAAACCAAAAACATTAGGATCTAATTGAGAATATCTTTCCAACGAACCCGAAAAATTGAAATTTCATAGCAGGAATCAAAAGATACGTCCAGTTGAAAATTCTGAATATTCGTTATGGAATTCAGGCCCTTAAAAATGGGAATTTTGCAAACGCCCTCGGATTTCGACGAAACCACTTTTGTTGGGTCCGTGATGTCAAATTATTGCTAGATTCCAAATTTCATAATTTTTCGAATCAATATGTGAGCGTGGCAAAGGAAAACGCGTTTGACCAGTTTTAGTTGATTTTAATCGACTGGAAAATGGCCATTTTTCCAACGGTCTCAGAATTCGACGAAACTAGTTTTGTTAGGACCGTATCGTCAATACGAAGCTAGAAAATATTTTTTTTGGAATTTTTCTAGTTAGTATGTGACCCCGGTAATATGAAATGTACGTTTAAAATCCAATATAGTGATTTAAATGTAAATTAAACGAAAACTGATCGTAACGGCCGAATTGGCTTACGCAGCATATCCCATTGTGTTCAGAATGGGGGTAATTAGCTAGGGACGACAGTCGTTGGGCCTCGTTTCGAGTTCGAATAAGAAAGTTACTTTTTTTTGAAATAAAATAATAAAATAATTATATAAACTTCTCCACCCCCTTATCTCTCGTTCAAAGTCAACCAAGGAAAAAATTAAAAGAAAACCCCCGATCGCTTTCACCTGCCCGTGCCCTAGCCATCGCGCTCCTCCTCCCGTCGACGTTCGTCGTCGCCGCCCCCTCTCCTTCTCCTTCCCCGCGCCTCCTCCTTTCCTCTCTATCCTCGCTCCTCGTTTTCTCTCCCGCCCTCAATCGAAGACGCGACACCAAACGCCGCCCTCCTCCGTGCTAGCCGCGCCGCCTAGCCTCACGCCCCCCTTGCCGATCTCCTCCTCTGCCCTCTTCTTTATGTCCGAAGCTCCTCTTCTTTTTACACGAAGCCCCTAACCCACTGGAAAACGAGGGCGCCCACCGGAGCTCAGCTGGACCCGACCACCACCAGCCCTCCCTTCGCCAGTCCCATCACAGCTCCGCCGGCGGCCAAGGAACCTCCCTCTGACTCCCGCGTGAACCCTCCCCCTACAACAGTAGATGTGAGTGTTTATTTTAATTTGTTTTACTTTCTTTATAGGTGATTAAAAACTGATTTGTCTTAGTTTTAAAGCTTTGCTTTTTATTCGTTTTAAAGATTAGATTTTTAAAATAGAAAAGATTAGATTTTTAAAATAGAAAAGATTAGATTTTTAAAATAGAAAAGATTAGATTTTTGAAATGGAAAAGGCAAAATCTTTATATTTGAAAAGGCAGAATTTTTATCTATATAATAGCGAAGTAAAAATATGATTTTTATATATTGAATAGCAGAGTAAAAATATGATTTTTATATATTGAATAGCGAAGTAAAAATATGATTTTTATATATTGAATAGCGAAGTAAAAATTCGATTTTTATATATGTAGTGAACACGCACGACAAAAGTGACAAAAAGGGCAGGAACGACAGGATTTCCTACATATGAAGAGTCGTGGCGTTTGGATTAGCTAATCTGTGAGAACTTCTCACCTTTAATTTATTTTTCTAGTTGAAATATATATACTAGGATGCAGACGGTGTTTAGTAGCACCCGACACCCGTCGTCCACAGACCATGGACGGCTTGTATGCTTGTTTGTTTGGTTGTATCCTATGTGAAAATTGATGTGAAAAAATATTAGATATATTAGAAGTGTATGAAATATATATTGAAAGTGAAAATATCATATATATTAGAAGTGTATGAAATATATATATTGAAAGTGAAAATATCGCATATACTGAAAATGAAATATATATATATTGAAAGTGAAAATATCGCATATACTGAAAGTGAAAAAATATATATATTGAAAGTGAAAATATCGTATATATTAAAAGTGAAAACGATATATATATGAAATGTGAAAACGATGTATATATGAAATAAAAACGATATATATATATATAAATGAAACGTGAAAATGATTTGATTGTTAAAAATATAATTTTTAACATATATATATATATATACACTGTATAAAATTGTCATGTATATGAAATATTCGATTTTGATATAAAATAGAAAATGAATTCGAATTGAATTGAATTGAATAGAAAACGAATTCGAATTGAATAGAAAACGAATTCGAATTGAATTGAATAGAAACGAATTCGAATTGAATTGAATAGGAAACGAATTTGAATTGAATTGAATAGAAAACGAATTCGAATTGAATTGAATATAAAACAAATTCAAATTGAATTGAATAGAAAATGAAAACGAATTCGAATTGAATTGAATAGAAAATGAATTCGAATTGAATTGAATTGAATTGAATAGAAAACGAATTCGAATTAAATTGAATAGAAAACGAATTCGAATTGAATTGAATAGGAAACGAATTTGAATTGAATTCAATTGAAAACGAACTGAAATAGAATTGAAATCGATTTGAATTGAAATCGATTTGAATTGAAATCGATTTGAATTGAAATCAAATAGGAATGAATGTAAAAAGAATTTATAAGGGGAAAATTCAATTTGGATTAGAATTTGAAATGAAAGTTGAAATTGTTTTTGAAACGAATTTAAAACAATTTATAAATTCGTTTTAAATAGAAATCGACGAAATATATATTATATATATAATATAATGGCCTGAATAGAATACGCTGCGCTGCGGCAGTTCGCGAATTTCGACCATTGACTTCGAACGGACATTACGGGAGATCCGTCCGTCGGATTCTCCTGAAACCGGAACCGTTGGGTTCATATCGAAAAGAGCTTTCCAACGAATATTAGAGATTTGAAATCTAACGGTTGGATTTGGAATTATGCCCAAATCAAATTTGGAAAAGGTCGCTATAAGTGCAGTTCGATGGCCGTTGTTGGAAATCGACTGTACGGGCCTTGATAAAATTATTAAAAATAGTAATAATTTGTGTAAAATCATAATATGTGAATTGGAAAGAACTGGGATGAAAAATTCCACATTTGAAAAGATAAAAATAGATTTTTATCGAAACGAACTAGTTATTAACTAGAAAAATAATCCAATGGTTATAAATAAATAAATTGGATTGGATTTGAATTGAAATTACCTTTGGATTTTTTCGATATTGGATTCCGTGATTATACCGATATTGTGATGGGAATTTGGAAGATATCGATATCGTTATTCCCGATATGATATCTGTTGGTTTCAGGATTTGATGTTGAATATAAGCCGATACTATCTCTATTCAAAACCTTATATTTAATGTCAAATGGGATTGATTGATTGTTTGGATTGTGCTCGACCAATTTATGAGCAAAATATGCTTTTACATTTAGCATTGGGTTGGGTTGAAAATATCTATGTGCTAACGCCTTGTGAAACACTTCACGATTTGACGATAAGGTGTTTAGCGATGTTGTGTTCATTTCAAATTTAATGAATGATTGTGAAATGATATTTTTCTTAAGTGAAAAGAAATGTATTCCCGATTTTGGACAGGGAATGTTTTATAAAATGTTTTATAAAACAGAAAGGATTTCGAGGCCTAAAACCCGATGATTTGGAAATGATTTGGAAATGTATTATGGTTTTACATTGTAGTTCATCACATATTCGATTAGTTACTATTAATGATGTATTTGTTTGGTGGCGGAGAATTTATTCTCTTGCTTAACACCCTTCTTTGAGACGTACGAGCTCAAAGGTTACGTGATTAATAGTGACTGATCATATGTGTGAATTACTGATGTGAAGTACTATATTTTGAAAGTACTTGTGATTATTATGTGGTGAAATGATTTTCCCTACTTCGGGATATGAAATGATTTAGTATGTGGCTAAAGAGTCGGGTAACCCTGAGACTAAAAGTATGGGTGAGAGGGCGGTGTATGCTCTCCATGTGTGGGAGGTGCATCGTCGGTGTAGCCTACTCCTATGTGCGGTAGGTGCACATTTATATATCGAGTTGCGAGGTGCGTACCCTTTGCCTTGTCGATGGGGAGCACGATATTTGGTTGCATACTTGTTTGTATGCATTTTTCTGTTTTGGAATTCATATTTCCAGACGATTTGATTTGAGATCCCGAAGTGAAAACTACTTTGATATAGAAAGTTAGATATATATTTCAAATGATCTGAAATAAGAAATCGGGAATAAAATCCAAAGGAATAATATCTGTAAATTGAATTGGATTTGGAAAATCTAAGTGTAGTGATTAATCTAAGTGGGTAGATTGGGATATTGCATGTTGATTGATGCATAGTAGATCCATATATCTATATTGATTGTTATTTATACACTAGCATTCATGGGGGTAAACCCGTTCCGCGTTAGCGGCGTGGTCCCGTGATATGACATATTATTAAATAAGTTAGTTATAACTGTTTAGAGTTTCTCACACCAGTCCCGTGACTGACCTGTAGTTCGCTTTTCCCTTGCGAACTCGGGTGCCCCTATTTTCCACACGGACAGTCAAGTAGTTTTATTTTGCATATGTATTGAGCAGGATTCTGGATTGAAGCTTTAAGCTATGTCCAGACATTTACAGTCTTTCGTTGTGTAGTTTATATTTCCATTGTGCATTGTATTGCATTTATGTACATTTATCTTCCGCTGTGTATTATTTTCGAGATACTCTGATATTCTGTACTCTGATGTAACATTATTATGATGTTTATAGAAGTCTTCTGTTATTAGTTCTGATGTGTTGTATACCCAGAGTTAGCGTATACGGGTTTCGAACGGTCTTGGTCGATTTAGCGATCGATCAGGTCCGGGTGAAATCCGTTATCGTTACACATGGTATCAGAGCTTTGGTTAACTCAAATCTTTGGGGTACAACTCGTTAGAACTGAACAAAAGACTCATCAGAGGTAGGATTAGTAATGTCCTATAAAAAAATCCTCATTAGAGATAGAATCAGTAGCATTCTAGAATGAGTGACTCGTTAGAGATGGGGTTAGAAATGCCCTAGGATGAGTCGAGAGTGATTTGTTTATAAATAACGTATTGGTGATTATATATATAATCTGGTTTTAGAAAATATGATTTTTAAATATATAAAGTTATATATTTGAAAAATCTAATCAATTAATTGATTGTTGGTTGTGTTGTTTGATTATTAGTTAACTAATAAAATCAACATTTGAATTGAAGGAACCAATTAGGCCAAAATGGTATACAAATTGAACCAAATAGTAAACTATATTGAAAATTGGTCGCATTTGCTTGCATATACATGTGCTTACATTGAACAGGTCATAGCAAGGAGGCTAGAGCAGAGAATAAAATTTGTTTGCCCGACAAATAGGTACATGTTTATCATAATTTACTGTTTTGTTTGGGTGATGATGATTTTATGAGCCTATTGGCTAGCCGCTTGGCATTTACTTTTTCTTTTTGAGATCAGAAGGCCTGTATGGCAATTTCGGGATTTTCCCGTGGCTCCCGGTGCAGGGGAGGTTATGGCGAAATTTTTCGAAAATTTAGGGTGTTAGCCAAATTTTTGAAGAATTTGAAAATTCTCAGAAACTGAAAAGTTGGAGAATGGAAGCCAGATCGAACGTAGAGTTGATTAATCAAACCACTTTCGACTTCGTTCCTTTTCGGGGACGAAAAGTTTTAAGTGGGGAAGATTGTAATAACCCGGAAATTCTGAGCCAGTTTAAAATTTTTGTTTTGGCAACTTCGACGAATTTTGAAGATTTAAAATGGATTATTTTAAATAATATCGACGAGAAATTTATTTTAAAAGGATTAGAACGTATTTATTATATACGTCGTCGTTCGAATATAAATAATTATATATATAATTATAAATAGAATTGAAAATGGCGCGGTAGTTCGATAATTCGATTTCAAACTTCAATTGAATGTACCGGGTGCAAAATAAACCGGATTTTAGTGAAACCAAAAACATTAGGATCTAATTGAGAATATCTTTCCAACGAACCCGAAAAATTGAAATTTCATTGCGGGAATCAAAAGATACGTCCAGTTGAAAATTCTGAATAGTCGCTATGGAATTCATGCCCTTTAAAATGGGAATTTTGCAAACGACCTCGGATTTCGACGAAACCACTTTTGTTGGGTCCGTGATGTCAAATTTTTGCTAGATTCCAAATTTCATAATTTTTCAAATCAATATGTGAGTGTGGCAAAGGAAAACGTGTTTGACCAGTTTTAGATGATTTTAATCGACTGGAAAATGGCCATTTTCCAACGGTCTCAGAATTCGACGAAACTAGTTTTGTTAGGACCGTATCGTCAATACGAAGCTAGAAAATATTTTTCTGGAATTTTTCTAGTTAGTATGTGACCCCGGTAATATGAAATGTACGTTTAAAATCCAATATAGTGATTTAAATGTAAATTAAACGAAAACTGATCGTAACGGCCGAATTGACTTACGCAGCATATCCCATTGTGTTCAGAATGGGGGTAATTAGCTAGGGACGACAGTCGTTGGGCCTCATTTCGAGTTCGAATAAGAAAGTTACTTTTTTTTGAAATAAAATAATAAACTAATAAAATAATTATATAAACTTCTCCACCCCTTATCTATCGTTCAAAGTCAACCAAGGAAAAAATTAAAAGAAAACCCCCGATCGCTTTCACCTGCTCGTGCCCTAGCCATCGTGCTCCTCCTCCTGTCGACGTTCGTCGCCGCCGCCCCCTCTCCTTCTCCTTCCCCGCGCCTCCTCCTTTCCTCTCTATCCTCGCTCCTCGTTTTCTCTCCTGCCCTCAATCGAAGACGCGACACCAAACGCCGCCCTCCTCCGTGCTAGCCGCGCCGCCTAGCCTCACGCCCCCCTTGCCGATCTCCTCCTCTGTCCCTCTTCTTTTTGTCCGAAGCCCCTCTTCTTTTTACCCGAAGCCCCTAACCCACTGGAAAACGAGGGCGCCCACCGGAGCTCAGCTGGACCCGACCACCAGCAGCCCTCCCTTCGCCAGTCCCATCACAGCTCCGCCGGCGGCCAAGGAACCTCCCTCTGACTCTCGCGTGAACCCTCCCCCTACAACAGTAGATGTGAGTGTTTATTTTAAATTGTTTTACTTTCTTTTATAGGTGATTAAAAACTGATTTGTCTTAGTTTTAAAGCTTTGATTTTTTTTCCTTTTAAAGATTAGATTTTTAAAATAGAAAAGATTAGATTTTTAAAATAGAAAAGATTATATTTTTAAAATAGAAAAGATTAGATTTTTAAAATAGAAAAGATTAGATTTTTGAAATGGAAAAGGCAAAATCTTTATATTTGAAAAGGCAGAATTTTTATCTATATAATAGCGAAGTAAAAATATGATTTTTATATATTGAATAGCAGAGTAAAAATATGATTTTTATATATTGAATAGCGAAGTAAAAATATGATTTTTATATATTGAATAGCGAAGTAAAAATTCGATTTTTATATATGTAGTGAACACGCACGACAAAAGTGACAAAAAGGGCAGGAACGACAGGATTTCCTACATATGAAGAGTCGTGGCGTTTGGATTAGCTAATCTGTGAGAACTTCTCACCTTTAATTTATTTTTCTAGTTGAAATATATATACTAGGATGCAGAAGGTGTTTAGTAGCACCCAACACCCGTCGTCCACAGACCATGGACGGCTTGTATGCTTGTTTGTTTGGTTGTATCCTGTGTGAAAATTGATGTGAAAAATATTAGATATATTAGAAGTGTATGAAATATATATATATATTGAAAGTGAAAATATCGTATATATTAGAAGTGTATGAAATATATATATTGAAAGTGAAAATATCGCATATACTGAAAATGAAATATATATATATTGAAAGTGAAAATATCGTATATACTGAAAGTGAATATATATATATATTGAAAGTGAAAATATCGTATATATGAAAAGTGAAAACGATATATATATGAAATGTGAAAACGATGTATATATGAAATGAAAACGATATATATATATATATATATATATATATGAAACGTGAAAATGATTTGATTGTTAAAAATATAATTTTTAACATATATATATACACTGTATAAAATTGTCATGTATATGAAATATTCGATTTTGATATAAAATAGAAAATGAATTCGAATTGAATTGAATAGAAAACGAAGTCGAATTGAATAGAAAACGAATTCGAATTGAATTGAATAGAAAACGAATTCGAATTGAATTGAATAGGAAACGAATTTGAATTGAATTGAATAGAAAACGAATTCGAATTGAATTGAATATAAAACAAATTCGAATTGAATTGAATAGAAAATGAAAACGAATTCGAATTGAATTGAATTGAAAATGAATTCGAATTGAATTGAATTGAATAGAAAACGAATTCGAATTAAATTGAATAGAAAACGAATTCGAATTGAATTGAATAGGAAACGAATTAGAATTGAATTCAATTGAAAACGAACTGAAATAGAATTGAAATCGATTTGAATTGAAATCAAATAGGAATGAATGTATAAAGAATTTATAAGGGGAAAATTCAATTTGGATTAGAATTTGAAATGAAAGTTGAAATTATTTTTGAAACGAATTAAAAACGATTTATAAAATTAGTTTTAAATAGAAATCGACGAAATATATATTATATATATAATATAATGGCCTGAATAGAACGCGCCACGCTGCGGCAGTTCGCGAATTTCGACCATTGACTTCGAACGGACATTACGGGAGATCCGACCGTCGGATTCTCCTGAAACCGGAACCGTTGGGTTCGTATCGAAAAGAGCTTTCCAACGAATATTAGAGATTTGAAATCTAACGGTTGGATTTGGAATTATGCCCAAATCAAATTTGGAAAAGGTCGCTATAAATGCAGTTCGATGGCCGTTGCTGGAAATCGACTGTACGGGCCTTGATAAAATTATTAAAAATAGTAATAATTTGTGTAAAATCATAATATGTGAGTTGGAAAGAACTGGGATGAAAAACTCCATATTTGAAAAGATAAAAATAGATTTTTATCGAAACGAACTAGTTATTAACTAGAAAAATAATCCAATGGTTATAAATAAATAAATTGGATTGGATTTGAATTGAAATTACCTTTGGATATTTTTGATATTGGATTCCGTGATTATACCGATATTGTGATGGGAATTTGGAAGATATCGATATCGTTATTCCCGATATGATATCTGTTGGTTTCAGGATTTGATGTTGAATATAAGCCGATACTATCTCTATTCAAAACCTTATATTTAATGTCAAATGGGATTGATTGATTGTTTGGATTGTGCTCGACCAGTTTATGAGCAAAATATGCTTTTACATTTAGCATTGGGTTGGGTTGAAAATATCTGTGTGCTAACGCCTTGTGAAACACTTCACGATTTGACGATAAGGTGTTTAGCGATGTTGTGTTCATTTCAAATTTAATGAATGATTGTGAAAATGATATTTTTCTTAAGTGAAAAGAAATGTATTCCCGATTTTGGACAAGGAATGTTTTATAAAATGTTTTATAAAACAGAAAGGATTTCGAGGCCTAAAACCCGATGATTTCGAAATGATTTGGAAATGTATTATGGTTTTACATTGTAGTTCATCACATATTCGATTAGTTACTATTAATGATGTATCTGTTTGGTGGAGGAGAATTTATTCTCTTGCTTAACACCCTTCTTTGAGACGTACGAGCTCAAAGGTTACGTGATTAATAGTGACTGATCATATGTGTGAATTACTGATGTGAAGTACTATATTTTGAAAGTACTTGTGATTATTATGTTGTGAAATGATTTTCCCTACTTCGGGATATGAAATGATTTAGTATGTGGCTAAAGAGTCGGGTAACCTTCAGACTAAAAGTATGGGTGAGAGGGCGGTGTATGCTCTCCATGTGTGGGAGGTGCATCGTCGGTGTAGCCTACTCCTATGTGGGGTAGGTGCACATTTATATATCGAGTTGCGAGGTGCGTACCCTTTGCCTTGTCGATGGGGAGCACGATATTTGGTTGCATACTTGTTTGTATGCATTGTTATGTTTTGGAATTCATATTTCCAGGCGATTTGATTTGAGATCCCGAAGTGAAATCTACTTTGATATAGAAAGTTAGATATATATTTCAAATGATTTGAAATAAGAAATCGGGAATAAAATCCAAAGGAATAATTTCTGTAAATTGAATTGGATTTGGAAAATCTAAGTGTAGTGATTAATCTAAGTGGGTAGATTGGGATATTGCATGTTGATTGATGCATAGTAGATCCATATATCTATATTGATTGTTATTTATACACTAGCATTCATGGGGGTAAACCCGTTCCGCGTTAGCGGCGTGGTCCCGTGATATGCCATATTATTAAATAAGTTAATTATAACTGTTTAGAGTTTCTCATACCAGTCCCGTGACTGACCTGTAGTTTGCTTTTCCCTTGCGAACTCGGGTGCCCCTATTTTCCACACGGGCAGTCGAGTAGTTTTATTTTGCATATGTATTGAGCAGGATTCTGGATTGAAGCTTTAAGCTATGTCCAGACATTTACAGTCTTCCGTTGTGTAGTTTATATTTCCATTGTGCATTGTATTGCATTTATGTAAATTTATCTTCCGCTGTGTATTATTTTCGAGATACTCTGATATTATGTACTCTGATGTAACATTATTATGATGTTTATAGAAGTCTTCTGTTATTAGTTCTGATGTGTTGTATACCCAGAGTTAGCGTATACGGGTTTCGAACGGTCTTGGTCGATTTAGCGATCGATCAGGTCCGGGCGAAATCCGTTATCGTTACACATGGTATCAGAGCTTTGGTTAACTCAAATCTTTGGGGTACAACTCGTTAGAACTGAACAAAAGACTCATCAGAGGTAGCATTAGTAATGTCCTATAAAAAATCCTCATTAGAGATAGAATCAGTAGCATTCTAGAATGAGTGACTCGTTAGAGATGGGGTTAGAAATGCCCTAGGATGAGTCGAGAGTGATTTGTTTATAAATAACGTATTGGTGATTATATATATAATCTGGTTTTAGAAAATATGATTTTTAAATATATAAAGTTATATATTTGAAAAATCTAATCAATTAATTGATTGTTGGTTGTGTTGTTTGATTATTAGTTAACTAATAAAATCAAAATTTGAATTGAAGGAACCAATTAGGCCAAAATGGTATACAAATTGAACCAAATAGTAAACTATATTGAAAATTGTTCGCATTTTCTTGCATATACATGTGCTTACATTGAACAGGTCATAACAAGGAGGCTAGAGCAGAGAATAAAATTTGTTTGCCCGACAAATAGGTACATGTTTATCATAATTTACTATTTTGTTGGGTGATGATGATTTTATGAGCCTATTGGCTTTTTCTTTTTCTTTTTGAGATCAGAAGGCATGTATGGCAATTTCGGGATTTTCCCGTGGCTCCCGGTGCAGGGGAGGTTATGGCGGATTTTTTCGAAAATTTAGGGTGTTAGCCAAATTTTTGAAGAATTTGAAAATTCTCAGAAACTGAAAAGTTGGAGAATGGAAGCCAGATCGAACGTAGAGTTGATTAATCAAACCACTTTCGACTTCGTTCCTTTTCGGGGACGAAAAGTTTTAAGTGGGGGTGATTGTAATAACCCGGAAATTCTGAGCCAGTTTAAAATTTTTGTTTTGGCAACTTCGACGAATTTTGAAGATTTAAAATGGATTATTTTAAATAATAACGACGAGAAATTTATTTTAAAAGGATTAGAACGTATATATTATATACGTCGTCGTTAGAATATAAATAATTATATATATAATTATAAATAGAATTGAAAATGGCGCGGTAGTTCGATAATTCGATTTCAAACTTCAATTGAATGTACCGGGTGCAAAATAAACCGGATTTTAGTGAAACCAAAAACATTAGGATCTAATTGAGAATATCTTTCCAACGAACCCGAAAAATTGAAATTTCATAGCGGGAATCAAAAGATACGTCCAGTTGAAAATTCTGAATAGTCGCTATGGAATTCAGGCCCTTAAAAATGGGAATTTTGCAAACGACCTCGGATTTCGACGAAACCATTTTTGTTGGGTCCGTGATGTCAAATTATTGCTAGATTCCAAATTTCATAATTTTTTGAATCAATATGTGAGTGTGGCAAAGGAAAACGCGTTTGACCGGTTTCAATTGATTTTAATCGACTGGAAAATGGCCATTTTTCCAACGGTCTCAGAATTCGACGAAACTAGTTTTGTTAGGACCGTATCGTCAATACGAAGCTAGAAAATATTTTTCTGGAATTTTCCTAGTTAGTATGTGACCCTGGTAATATGAAATGTACGTTTAAAATCCAATATAGTGATTTAAATGTAAATTAAACGAAAACTGATCGTAACGGCCGAATTGGCTTACGCAGCATATCCCATTGTGTTCATAATGGGGGTAATTAGCTAGGGACGACAGTCGTTGGGCCTCGTTTCGAGTTCGAATAAGAAAGTTACTTTTTTTTGAAATAAAATGATAAAATAATAAAATAATTATATAAACTTCTCCACCCCCTTATCTCTCGTTCAAAGTCAACCAAGGAACAAATTAAAAGAAAACCCCCGATCGCTTTCACCTGCTCGTGCCCTAGCCATCGCGCTCCTCCTCCCGTCGACGTTCGTCGCCGCCGCCCCCTCTCCTTCTCCTTCCCCGCGCCTCCTCCTTTCCTCTCTATCCTCGCTCCTCGTTTTCTCTCCCGCCGTCAATCGAAGACGCGACACCAAACGCCGCCCTCCTCCGTGCTAGCCGCGCCTCCTAGCCTCACGCCCCCCTTGCCGATCTCCTCCTCTGCCCCTCTTCTTTATGTCCGAAGCCCCTCTTCTTTTTACCCGAAGCCCCTAACCCACTGGAAAACGAGGGCGCCCACCGGAGCTCAGCACGACCCGACCACCAGCAGCCCTCCCTTCGCTAGTCCCATCATAGCTCCGCTGGCGGCCAAGTAACCTCCCTCTGACTCCCGCGTGAACCCTCCCCCTACAACAGTAGATGTGAGTGTTTATTTTAAATTGTTTTACTTTCTTTATAGGTGATTAAAAACTGATTTGTCTTAGTTTTAAAGCTTTGATTTTTATTCGTTTTAAAGATTAGATTTTTAAAATAGAAAAGATTAGATTTTTAAAATAGAAAAGATTAGATTTTTGAAATGGAAAAGGCAAAATCTTTATATTTGAAAAGGCAGAATTTTTATCTATATAGTAGCGAAGTAAAAATATGATTTTTATATATTGAATAGCAGAGTAAAAATATGATTTTTATATATTGAATAGCGAAGTAAAAATATGATTTTTATATATTGAATAGCGAAGTAAAAATTCGATTTTTATATATGTAGTGAACACGCACGACAAAAGTGACAAAAAGGGCAGGAACGACAGGATTTCCTACATATGAAGAGTCGTGGCATTTGGATTAGCTAATCTGTGAGAACTTCTCACCTTTAATTTATTTTTCTAGTTGAAATATATATACTAGGATGCAGACGGTGTTTAGTAGCACCCGACACCCGTCGTCCACAGACCATGGACGGCTTGTATGCTTGTTTGTTTGGTTGTATCCTGTGTGAAAATTGATGTGAAAAAATATTAGATATATTAGAAGTGTATGAAATATATATATTGAAAGTGAAAATATCGTATATATTAGAAGTGTATGAAATATATATATTGAAAGTGAAAATATCGCATATACTGAAAATGAAATATATATATATATATATATATTGAAAGTGAAAATATCGCATATACTGAAAGTGAAAATATATATATATATTGAAAATGAAAATATCGTATATATGAAAAGTGAAAACGATATATATATGAAATGTGAAACGATGTATATATGAAATGAAAACGATATATATATATATGAAACGTGAAAATGATTTGATTGTTAAAAATATAATTTTTAACATATATATATACACTGTATAAAATTGTCATGTATATGAAATATTCGATTTTGATATAAAATAGAAAATGAATTCGAATTGAATTGAATTGAATAGAAAACGAATTCGAATTGAATAGAAAACGAATTCGAATTGAATTGAATAGAAAACGAATTCGAATTGAATTGAATAGGAAACGAATTTGAATTGAATTGAATAGAAAACGAATTCGAATTGAATTGAATATAAAACCAATTCGAATTGAATTGAATAGAAAATGAAAACGAATTTGAATTGAATTGAATAGAAAATGAATTCGAATTGAATTGAATTGAATATAAAACGAATTCGAATTAAATTGAATAGAAAACGAATTCGAATTGAATTGAATAGGAAACGAATTTGAATTGAATTCAATTGAAAACGAACTGAAATAGAATAGAAATCGATTTGAATTGAAATCGATTTGAATTGAAATCAAATAGGAATGAATGTAAAAAGAATTTATGAGGGGAAAATTCAATTTGGATTAGAATTTGAAATGAAAGTTGAAATTGTTTTTGAAACGAATTTAAAACGATTTATAAAATTCGTTTTAAATCGAAATCGATGAAATATATATTATATATATTATATATATAATATAATGCCCTGAATAGAACGCGCCGCGCTGCGGTAGTTCGCGAATTTCGACCATTGACTTCGAACGGACATTACGAGAGATCCGACCGTCGGATTCTCCTGAAACCGGAACCGTTGGGTTCGTATCGAAAAGAGCTTTCCAAAAATATTAGAGATTTGAAATCTAACGGTTGGATTTGGAATTATGCCCAAATCAAATTTGGAAAAGGTCGCTATAAGTGCAGTTCGATGGCCGTTGCTGGAAATCGACTGTACAGGCCTTGATAAAATTATTAAAAATAGTAATAATTTGTGTAAAATCATAATATGTGAATTGGAAAGAACTGGGATGAAAAACTCCACATTTGAAAAGATAAAAATAGATTTTTATCGAAACGAACTAGTTATTAACTAGAAAAATAATCCAATGGTTATAAATAAATAAATTGGATTGGATTTGAATTGAAATTACCTTTGGATATTTTCGATATTGGATTCCGTGATTATACCGATATTGTGATGGGAATTTGGAAGATATCGATATCGTTATTCCCGATATGATATCTGTTGGTTTCAGGATTTGATGTTGAATATAAGCCGATACTATCTCTATTCAATACCTTATACTTAATGTCAAATGGGATTGATTGATTGTTTGGATTGTGCTCGACCAGTTTATGAGCAAAATATGCTTTTACATTTAGCATTGGGTTGGGTTGAAAATATCTGTGTGCTAACGCCTTGTGAAACACTTCACGATTTGACGATAAGGTGTTTAGCGATGTTGTGTTCATTTCAAATTTAATGAATGATTGTGAAATGATATTTTTCTTAAGTGAAAAGAAATGTATTCCCGATTTTGGACAGGGAATGTTTTATAAAATGTTTTATAAAACAGAAAGGATTTCGAGGCCTAAAACCCGATGATTTCGAAATGATTTGGAAATGTATTATGGTTTTACATTGTAGTTCATCACATATTCGATTAGTTACTATTAATGATGTATCTGTTTGGTGGCGGAGAATTTATTCTCTTGCTTAACACCCTTCTTTGAGACGTACGAGCTCAAAGGTTACGTGATTAATAGTGACTGATCATATGTGTGAATTACTGATGTGAAGTACTATATTTTGAAAGTACTTGTGATTATTATGTTGTGAAATGATTTTCCCTACTTCGGGATATGAAATGATTTAGTATGTGGCTAAAGAGTCGGGTAACCCTAAGACTAAAAGTATGGGTGAGAGGGCGGTGTATGCTCTCCATGTGTGGGAGGTGCATCGTCGGTGTAGCCTACTCCTATGTGGGGTAGGTGCACATTTATATATCGAGTTGCGAGATGCGTTCCCTTTGCCTTGTCGATGGGGAGCACGATATTTGGTTGCATACTTGTTTGTATGCATTGTTATGTTTTGGAATTCATATTTCCAGACGATTTGATTTGAGATCCCGAAGTGAAATCTACTTTGATATAGAAAGTTAGATATATATTTCAAATGATTTGAAATAAGAAATCAGGAATAAAATCCAAAGGAATAATTTCTGTAAATTGAATTGGATTTGGAAAATCTAAGTGTAGTGATTAATCTAAGTGGGTAGATTGGGATATTGCATGTTGATTGATGCATAGTAGATCCATATATCTATATTGATTGTTATTTATACACTTGCATTCATGGGGGTAAACTCGTTCCACGTTAGCGGCGTGGTCCCGTGATATGCCATATTATTAAATAAGTTAATTATAACTGTTTAGAGTTTCTCACACCAGTCCCGTGACTTACCTGTAGTTTGCTTTTCCCTTGCGAACTCGGGTGCCCCTATTTTCCACACGGGCAGTCGAGTAGTTTTATTTTGCATATGTATTGAGCAGGATTCTGGATTGAAGCTTTAAGCTATGTCCAGACATTTACAGTCTTTCGTTGTGTAGTTTATATTTCCATTGTGCATTGTATTACATTTATGTAAATTTCTCTTCCGCTGTGTATTATTTTCGAGATACTCTGATATTCTGTACTCTGATGTAACATTATTATGATGTTTATAGAAGTCTTCTATTATTAGTTCTGATGTGTTGTATACCCAGAGTTAGCGTATACGGGTTTCGAACGGTCTTGGTCGATTTAGCGATCGATCAGGTCCGGGCGAAATCCGTTATCGTTACACATTTCCAAATCAAATTTGAAAAAGGTCGCTGCAAGTGCAGTTCGATGGCCGTTGATGGAAATCGACTGTACGGACCTTGATAAAATTATTAAAAATATCAATAATTTGTGTAAAATCATAAGAAATGATTTGTGAAGATTTGGGATGAAAAACTCCATATTTGAAAAGATAAAAATAGATTCTTATCGAAATAAACTAGTTTTGAACTAGAATTATAATTCTATTTATTTTTAAATAAATAAATTGAGTTTGAAATGGTTTTGAAAATAACCAGAATTTCCAATGATTGCATTGGGATGGATTTGAATCGAAATTGTCTTCGGAATATTTCGATGTTGGATTTCGTGATTATACAAATGTTGTTATGGAAATTTGAAAGATATAGATATATACATCGTTATTTCCAATACGATATCTGTAGGTCGTAGAATTTGACATTGAATATAAACCGATATATTTTCTATTCAGAGCCTTGTATTTAATATTAAATGTGATTTGGGTTTGTCGTGAATGGTGTCTTGACTAACACTGTTCTTGAACCCAGTTGAAAAAAGATTAAATCTTTTTATTTGGATTTAATGAAGTGTACCAATTAAATAATATTTAATTGGAATTGAATTGATATTGATTTTTGGGTTTATCATGGACAGTGTTTTAAATAACATTCGTTCTTTAACCCGATAATTAATGAAATGTGATTTTGGGTTTATCGTGGACAGTGTTTTAAATAACACTCGTTCTTTAACCCGATAATTAATGAAATGTGATTTTGGGTTTATCGTGAACTGTGTTTTAAATGACACTGATTCTTTAACCCAGTTAAAGATTAAAACTAAGTGGAGTTTTAATGAATCTTTAATTAGATTGAAATGATCGAGAATGGAGTATCACCAGTTTTGCTCCAGGCGATAGGTAAATCTTTAATTAGATTTGAACGTGAAATGGTAATTGAATTTACCGATAACACCGTGGTGTTAGATATGAAGTATAACCAGTTTTACTTCATGGGATGAATAGGTTGGGATTGGGAAATTAAAACAAATGATTACTTCGGTAAGGTTCGTTAATCCCGACTAGTTGAATCGAAATTCAAAAGAAGATTAGAGAATAAATTCAAGGAATTTATCTTGGATAAAATTAATGGGAACCTTTCCCTATGAATGTGAAATTTAGAAAATAACTGTCGGTTAGCCAAGCAGAATGGTTTTCTGGATATTGATCTGATGTTGGTTTCGGCCTTCGGGGTTAATATTTGGGAAATTATTCTCTTGATTAATTTACGGTTAGTGACTGATGAATTGGAATGAGGCGTATGTTGTGTGTGTAACACTTATTTAAAATATACGCGAGTTATTCGGAAAGACCGGGTTTATCCCATTCTGAATAACTGATACGACGATAAGTCGAAGATGAAGACGATGGTCGAAGACCGGAGGTCTTCACGTCGTTTGGGTGATTACTAATGATCTTGATTGGGCTATACACCCAAAAAGCTGGAAACAGTTGGTGATCGTCCAGATGTACTTGGAGATCGATGGATATGCGGGGTACTAGGTGCCTCCGGTTTCGTTCAGACCCAGAACGGACTTGTAAATGGACTGTGTGTCTGACATTGGATTTCATTCTGTGTGACTGGTATCGGATGCATAGAGTGGTTTGCCTGTGTGGCATGCTAAGATGCAAATGATCAAGGCTTCTGTTGAAAAGCAAAGTCTTGTGGTTGATGATCAAAGCACCGCCTGTGTGGCATAGCTTTGTGTAACGTGAATTCGCGAGCCTCACACCCCGGTGGTGAACCAAAAACGGGAGACGGACCTCAGGGGGGACATGCGTTTTCTTTCTAGCTAGGGTGGTGTCAGTGACCTACCAGCCCTGACATTTATATTATTTTCACCTGTGTGGTTGTTGCTGTTGCGAGGCGCCTCGGTTTGATCGGACGATCCGGGTCCGATGGAGTCATTCGTTGGCTCATTTACGCCCCAAAGGACGGAGAAACGTAGTGTTCAGGAATTATAATCCACATCGGTGGACCGACCCTGACGATCCAAGGGGCAGTTGCGGCTATTCCTGAGGGGCGGGCTAGAGCGTCTCGAATCGGTTGAGGACTATCTTTTGCCTTGGTTCATAGATGGAAACCCAATTTCCAAATACGTGACTTTGCAATTTTGATTGTATAACCTATATATGGCGACATAGTGGCATGGGACGCTCATGTCGCCTATGATTGATATTTATGATTTGAAGTTGTTTTATATACTATGCACTTATAATAGTATCAAATGATTTGTTTTAAATGTATCAAGCATTCTTGGCTATTATAAGGTAAAAACCCTATCCTCCGGCTTGCGTTGCATTGTGTGATGGGACCTGGGTCTTATAATAGCTTCATTTTTCTTTATTTAGCATTGCGCTGTTGTTTTACGCACTGGTATTCTTGGGAGGAAACCCGTTCCGTGTTATACGGCGTGGTCCCTTTATTTACCTAACTTTAAAAATAAAGATTAATAACTGTTTTAGTTCTCACACCAGTCAAATGACTGACCTGGAGTTTATTGTTTTAACCTAAACTCTGGGTGCCCTTATTTTCGACACGGGCAGCTAGTAGTTTTGGTTTTGTAGATTTATATTCACAGGATCCTGGTTTACAGCTGGAATGATATCCGGAAAGCTCTGTATCCGTATATCACATTCAGTTGTGCTTCGTATTATTTTTCCGCTGCTATGTAATTTAATGTAATCTCTGATATCTATCGAATGTAATTTATTCATTATACTCTGTATATTCTTGTATCTGATGGAATTGTTGTAATAACAATGAAATGTTCTTCCGTCTGCGTTCTATTTTGTCGTGTTCTCAAAACAATCAGGCGTTTCGAACAGTCTAGATCGGTTTAGCGACTCATTCAGATCGAGCGAAATTCCTTTTCGTTACAATAACACGGAACGGCATAAGCGCCCCATCCCACTATGTCGCCATACTAGGCTCTACAATTAAAACCGCAAAATCATGTATTTGGAAGTTGGATTTCCATCTGTGAACCAAGGCAAAAGATAGTCCTCACTGATTCGAGACTCTCTAGCCCGAGCCTCAGGTCAGAGCTCGAGTGACCTTGGAGCGACAGGGCCGGTCCACCGATGTGGATTAGATGGAATCCTGAACACTGCGTTTCCCCGCCCTTTAGGGCGTAAGTCTGGTCCGTCTGCCGACCAGATTGCATCGGCCGAAACCGATATAACCGAGGTGCCTCGCAACAACAACAACCACATAAGTCAAACTCGTCAGGGTGTGTAAAACCACTGATGCCACTTCTAACTAGAAAGAAACGCATGTCCTCCCTGAGGTCCTCCACCGTTTTTGGTTCACCACCGGGGTGTGAGGCTCGCGAATCAACGCTACACAAAACTACGCCACAAAGGCCGTGCTTTGATCATCACCACAAGACTTTGCTTTTCAACAGAAGCCTTGATCATTTGCATCTTAGCATGCCACACAGGCAAACCACTCCATGCAACCGATATCAATCACATAGAATGAAATCCTATGTCAGACACACAGTCCATTTACAAGTCCGTTCTGGGTCTGAACAAAACCGGAGGCACCTAGTACCCCGCATATCCATCGATCTCCAAGTACGTCTGGACGATCACCAACTGTTTCCATCTTCTTGGGTGTACAGCCCAATCAAGATCATTAGTAATTATCCAAACGACGTGAAGACCTCCGGTCTTCGACCACCGTCATCATCTTCGACTTATCGTCATATCGGTTATTCGGAATGGGATTAACCCGGTCTTTCCGAATAACTCGCGTATATAATAAACAAGTGTTACACAAACAAAACATACGCCTCATTCCAATTCATCAGTCACTAACCGTAAATTAATCAAGAGAATAATTCCCCAAATATTAACCCCGAAGGACGAAACCAACATCAGATCAATATCCAGAAAACCATTCTGCTTAGCTAACCGATAGTTAGTTTCTAAATTTCACATTCTTAGGGAAAGGTTCCCATTAATTTTATCAAAGATAAATGCTTTAAATTTATCCTTCTTTTGAATATCAATTCAAACTAGTCGGGATTAACGAACCTTACCGAAGTAATCATTTGTTTTAATTTCCCAATCCCAACCTATTCATCCCATGAAGTAAAACTGGTAATACTTCATATCTAACACCACAATGTTATCGGTAATTTCAAATACCATTTCACGTTCAAATCTAATTAAAGATTTAACTACCGCCTGGAGTAAAACTGCTGATACTCCATTCTCGATCTTTTCAATCTAATTAAAGATTCATTAAAACTCCACTTAGTTTTAATCTGTAACTGCGTTAAAGAATCAATGTCATTTAAAACACGGTTCACGATAAACCCAAAATCACATCACATTTCAATCAGTCCCCAACAGTAAATTAGCAAGTGAGCAATTCCCTAAGTATTAACCCCGAAGGCCGAAACCAACATCAGATCAATACCCCAGGAACCATTCAACTTAACTAATCTCCAGTTAGTTTCTGATTTTCTTAACTCCTTTGGGTCTAAGAACATCATTATTGAAGATACCGTTCACGAAAACCCAAAATCACATTCTATTAATTATCGGGTTAAAGAACAAGTGTTATTTAAAACACTGTTCACGATAAACCCAAAAATCAATACCAATTCAATTCCAATTAAATATTATTTAATTGGTACACTTCATTAAATCTAAATAAAAAGATTTAATCTTTTTCTCAACTGGGCTTAAGAACAGTGTTAATGAAGACACCATTCACGACAAACCCAAATCATATTTGATATTAAACACAAGGCTCTGAATAGAAAATATACCGGCTTATATTCAATATCAAATTCTACAACCAACAAATATCGTATTGGAAATAATGATATATATATATATATATCTTTCAAATTCCCATAACAATATCTGTATCATCACGAAATCCAACATCGAAATATTCCAAAGACAATTTCGATTCAAATCCATTCCAATTCTATTGGAAATTCTGGTTACTTTTAAAACCCTTTTTCAAATTCGATTTATTTATTTTAAAAATAAATAAATTATAATTCTAGTTCAAAACTAGTTCATTTCGATAAAAATCTATTTTTATCTTTTCAAATATGGAGTTCTTCATCTCAATTCTTCACAAATCATTTCTTATGATTTTACACAAATTATTACTATTTTTAATAATTTTATCAAGGCCCGTACAGTCGATTTCCATCAACGGCCATCGAACTGCACTTACAGCGACCTTTTCCAAATTTGATTTGGACATAATTCCAAATTTGATTTGGACATAATTCCAAATCCAACCGTTAGATTTCAAATTTCTAATATTCGTTAGAAAGCTCTTTTCGATACGAACCCAACGGTTCCGGTTTTAGGAGAATCCGACGGTCGGATCTCCCGCAATATCCGTTCGAAGTCAATGGTCGAAATTCGCGAACTGCCGCGGCGCGGCGCATTATATTCAGGCCATTATATTATATATATAATATATATAATATATATAATATATACTTCGTCGATTTCAATTCAAAACGCTCTTTATAAATCGTTATAAATTCATTTTCAAAACGATTTCTACTTCATATTCAATTTCAAATCAAAATTGAATATTCCAATATAAATTCGTTTTAAATTCATTTCAAATCGATTTCAATTCAATTTCAATTTAATTCGAATTTCAATTCATTTCAGTTTAATTCGAATTTCAATTTGAATTCAATTCCTTTCAATTTCAATTTGAATTCAATTCTTTTCAATTTCAATTCGGGTTCAATTCTATTCAATTTGATTCGAATTTCGATTATTTTCAATATAATTCAAATTTTGAAAACATTTTCAATATAATTCAAATTTCGAAAACATTTTCAATATAATTCAAATTTCGAAAACACTTTCAATATAATTCAAATGTCGAAAAACACTTTCAATATAATTCAAATTTCGAAAAACACTTTCAATATAATTCAAATTTCGAAATCACTTTCAATATAATTGAAAATTGAATAAAATCGATATAAATATCGTTCACGTCAAAATGGCGTCAATCTAATCAACACGGCTTCATATATCCTATTTTCAAATATTCTATTTCAAATATTTCTTTTTCAAATATTTCTATTCAAATATTTCTTTTTCAAAACTGGAATGAGGCCCAATCAATTACCATATAATGTTAATTATATGGATTTTCTACAACACATGTATACAATACCAACGATGAATAATCAACCATCATCCAAAGTGCATTCTACACGGTATAAGCAACAAATATAAATATTTAACGCTCATAACGGTCTGTTCATCAATCGATCGACATACAGCTAATTATTGGGACTAGTGTATGTCATATATCATCCCAATATCCGTGTGGGTTTTCAAACAATCAAACACAGATTTTATTTGTGCAGTTGGGCGATGTGTAAAATTTATCGTCCCAATCAATCTCAGTCAAATGTGTATATATAAACAAATCGTTCGATTTGTTTATATTAATTTATTTCGTTTCATATACACGTTAAAAATTCAATTTTTAACTATAAAATATTTTATTTCACATCACACAATCAACTACACATCAAAATCAAACAAACAAGCATACAAGCCGTCCATGGTCTGTGGACGACGGGTGTCGGGTGCTACTAAACACCGTCTGCATCCTAGTATATATTTTAACTAGAAAATTAAATTAAAAGTGAGAAGTTCTCACAGAGGGTTCCACTCTGCCGTGCTTTTCTTTTGAACTGCTGAACCGTTTGAATCTGCTTGAAATTCCAATTCAGTCCTTTTTCACGCTGTTCAAATATAAAAATATTATTTTTATTGCTTCATTTCAATAAATAAAAATCATATTTTTATTTCAACTTCATATATTTTTACAATGCTTCATTCTATATAAAAATTATATTTTTATATATCATATATAAAGATCGGATTTTTATTTCGCTACATATATGAAGATCAACTTTTTTTCTTCTATCTACATAATATAAAAATCATATTTTTATATTCTCTACCTCATAAAAAGATTTTATTTTTACAATGCTATCTTCTATCTTATAAACAATACATTGCTATTTTCTATTTTATAGAAACAAAAATATCATGTCTTTACTTGACCAAAAATCATCATTTGATAGAAACAAAAATCAAGTCTTTACTTTATTGTTATATATAATAGAAGCCTTATTTTATACGCTAATCTACATATATAAGAACTATATTTTTATTCGTTATATTTATATAGAAAAACAAAGTTTTAAATTAATGCTTTTCTAAATTAAAATCCACCTTTCACCATTCCTCGAATGCTCGACTAGGCAGCGATGAGCTCCTCTCGACTGTGGCGTGGCGGCTTCCAGCTTCAACAACTAAGAAAAATGGGGTTTTCGGATAAGGAGGGCCCATGACAGTCTGAAGTGGCGGAGGAGAGGAAGGCGTTGGCGGGTCTGTCGGAGGCGGGTGAGGTGTAGCGCACGGCGGCGGGCAGAGGGATTAGGGTTTGGCGGTGGAGGCTTTTCGATCTGGAAAGGGGGAAAGAGGGAGAGCGAGTCGTGAGGGGAGGGAATCGAGGAGGAGAGAGAAGCGCGTGAGGGGGAGGGAGGAAGGAGAAGGGGAGATCGGAGGGCGGGGGAGAACAGCGGCGGTGGCGCGTCCAGGTGCGGCGACGGGGAGCAGTTGATCGATCCTCCTTTCGTTTTTTTTTCTATAGGCGTTGACCAATTCTGAAAAGTGAGGGAGAGTGGAGAGTTATAATATATATATTTACAATTATTTAATTAATTTATTTCTCTAAAAAACAACTTTTCTATTCGAACTCCTATCTAAACCCAACGACTGTCGTCACTAGCTAATTACCCCCATTTCGGACACAATGGGATATGCCACGTAAGCCAATTCGATCGTTTCGATCAGTTTTCGTCAAAATCAAAATATAACTCTATATATTGAATTTGAACGCACATTTCAATTTACTGGGGTCACATATCGACTAGAAAAATTCCAGAAAAATATTTTCTAGCTTCGTATTGACGATACGGTCCTAACAAAACTAATTTCATCGAATTCTGAAACCGTTTGAAAAATGGCCATTTTCCAGTCGATTAAAATCAACTGAAACTGGTCAAACGCGTTTTACTTCGCCACGCTCACATATTGAATCGAAAAATTAAGAAATTTGAAACCTAGCAATAACTTGACATCGCGGATCCAACAAAAGTGGTATCGTCAAAAACCGAGGTCGTTTGCAAAATGGCTTCAAGGGCCGAAATTCCACAGCGACTATTCTGAATTTTCATATGGGCATATCTTTTGATTACCGCTATGAAATTTTGATTTTTCGGATTCGTTGAAAAGATGTTCACAAATAGATTCTAATATTTTTGGTTTCACTAAAATCCGGTTTATTTTGCACCCGGTACATTCATTTGAATTTTGAAATCGAACTACCGCACCATTTTCAATTCCTTTTATAATTTAAAATAAATATTTATTTTCTAACGTCGACGTATATAAATATATACATTCGAATTCTATTCAAAATAAATTTCTCGTCGTTATTATTTAAAATAATTCATTTTAAATAATCAAAATTCGCTAAAATTGCCAAAATAATTTTTTTAAATTGGCTTGCATTTCCGGGTTGTTACACCTCGTGTCTTTACAACCGTTACGTATTTAGTTTATGCCTAAGACGTCCCACATTAGACTGGCATTTGTGGCAGCTGGATTTGCCGGGCGGGTCCGGGCAGCCTTACACCACAAAAGAGCCTAACCTCGTATCTTAGATGATTAATTACACCTAATTAATCATCCCCCAATTTGAATTATTTTCCCTATTCAAATTATTAATCAATTCCAAATTTAACGATGTCCATAATTGACTCAATTATGTCCATCTATTTATGGTATGCAAAATCATACCACTTTCATCACAAATTTATTATATGCCATTAAAGGCATTTATGCCAAATTCTCAATATGAAATCTTTTAATATTATCCCCTTACCCCACGTTGTACGTTCGTTCATTTAACTTAAAATATACGTTAGACTCGAATAGTCTAACTCATAGAATAAAGAGAAAATATCACAACATACATATAATTAAAAATGGATCTAAACACAAGGGGTGAACTTGCATGTGTGAATGATGTTCTACATCTAAAACTTGCATAGGCCAATGTTACAACTTGCATAAAACTACATACGTCATAGATCCAAATCTAAAGTTGTAAACTTGTTTAGGTAATGGTCAAAACTTACATAAATCATGTATGCCATAGATCTACATCTAAAGGGGTAAACTTGCATAGGCAATAACCACAAACTTGCATAACATGATTTATATTCCAAACTCGTATTTTTATATAAACTTGCATATGTGATTCATGCAACATAACAGTGGTGTAAATTTACCTCTAAACATATAAACTAGCATGTAAAGATTTAGCATATAACTCATACATGTCATAGCCTAACTTTTGATCTAAAATAGATGCCATAATCTTTACTAACTTGCATGTGATTCATGTGTAAATCAATATCTAAACTTGTATACATACATATGATCTATCATATGAATCAACATAACCAAACTAGCATTAAACAACATGATGATTTGATTATACATAAGCCAATCATGGAATTACAACATAAATCATAACTTTACAACATAGATGACAACATAACATCATAGAATTTACAACATGTATGATAACATCACAATTTTTACCACATAATTATATCATATGGTCAATAATTCACATCATATCCATATAATCCATCATAACTTAATCCAATTAAATTGCTAATTATTTTATTAAAGAAATTGAACTCACAATCTCAAAAGAGGTCTTGATTTCTGAATTCTGAGTTCTGAAGTTCTATTAGCTTTCCTTTGAAGAAGATTCGTTGTTAGAGTTGAATAGAATTGAATTTGATTAGCTTTCTTCCTCTCTAATTTGTGGCGGCAATTCTGAGTTGCTAAGCGACGGCATGACAACCATGATTCTAATTTTGTTTGATTTTAGAATGTGAGTCTACCCATGTATATATAGAATTTAGGATTAGTTTAGACCGTCCGATCAACCCAGAATTAATCACAGCCAATCAGAGCAGATCAGAACCCAAATGAGTCAGCACACAGTCACAAACAGGTCATAAATCAAATCTGCTCGGGGGGGTGGGGGAGGGGGAGGGGCAGGTCGACCCTATGGTCGACCTGGTTAGGGCAGGTCGACCCCCAGGTTGACCCTATGATCGACCTGGCCCTGGCGAGAATTTTCCCGCCTAGCCTGTTTGACTCTAAATTTTTGAATTTTGAATTTTCTGAAATCTGTTTTGAATTTTCTGAAACTTCCGATGGCCATAACTTCTTCATACGAAGTCCAATTCACGCAAACTCGGACTCTATCTCAACCAGAATTCCGAGACGAACACAATGGCGCAACCCGTTTCCCTCAATTCTCACATCTGAGATTAGTTATTCTTTAATTTATGAATATTAATATTAACAGAAATACGGGGTGTTACATGGACGACAGTCGATGGGTCTCGTTTGGAGGTCGAAATAAAATTTACTTTTTGAGAATTAAAAATAATAAATTAAATAAATAAGTCAACGTGCCCTCCCTTTACTCTCTCCCTCCCCTATGATTTGTCCAGATCAGAGAAAAAAAAGAGACTCACGATCGAAATCGCGTTCGATCCCGCCGCCGGAGACGCAACGCCGCCGCATGGGGGCGCTCCTCCCTTCCCCCAACGTCGACCGCACCCCCTCCTCCCTTCTCCTTCCCTCTCTATCTCCTCTTTGAAAGTGATGAGCCCCACAACCCTCAAACCCAACGCCTCAGGCCAGCACCACCCATCGCCCATTCCCGCCGCCAAGACCACTGAGCCACGCCCCCTCACCCGCGACGCAGCTCCTCCCCATCAGACTCCGATCGCGACCCTCCACCATCCGAAACTGTGAGTTTTCTTTTAGCTATTATTTAAATTTCCTCTTTCATCTTTCATATATGATATATGTGAAAAGGTTAGATCTTTATATGTAGAAAAGTTCAAAATTTTAAAATAAAAATGTTAGATTTTTAAAATGAAAGGGATTGATTTTTATAAGAAGAAAAGACATGAATTAGAAAGAATTGATTTTTGTAGTCTAAAAGAATTGATTTTGATTTAGCAAGATCGAATTTTTATAAAGTAAAAAGATCGAATTTTTATAAAGTAGAAAGATTGGATTTTTAATAAGAAAAAGATTTGATTTTTAAATTTAAAAAGGTAAGATTTTTATATATTAAAAGAAGATTTTTATATATAAAAATATATGATTTTTGTTTATGGAAAGTTATGATTTTTATAATTCAAGTAGTAAGATAAAAATATAATTTTTATTTGTGTAGAGATGTAAAGTTTAATTTTTATATTCATGAAAGGTTTAATTTTTATATACACGAAAGGTTTAATTTTTATATACATGAAAGGTTTAAATTTCTATATACATCAAGGTATAATTTTTATATACATGAAAGGTTTAATTTTTATAACCACGAAAGGTACAGTTTTTATAAACATGAAAAGTTCGATTTTTATATATATGAAAGCGAGGTAAAAATATGATTTTTATTATATGAATAACAAAATAAAAATGTGATTTTTATTTTAAAAGTAACGCTATGAAAAATGCGATATTTGAATACATGATCATCATATTAAAAAGGCGATTTTAATATGAACAACGTGAAAATGAAGTTGGAATTTCGGGCAAGTCCAATCGATCGGAAATTCAGAATAGAATGGAGGAGTGGATCCCAAAGGTGAGAACTCCTCACTGAATTTTTTTTATACAGTTATTTATTTTTAACTGCATATATGAAATGCTCCCTGTCGTCCACAAACCATGGACGACTTGTTTGATTTTTTGGTAGATTGGAATATTTGTTTGAATTTGGTTTGGGATGAATAATGAATTGATTAGAATGGTTATGTGTGTATGGCGCGAGCAAATATCAGGAGAGGGGTAATGCTAGACATTACCCGATTTCGATATCGCGTCGTTATAATGCCGAAATTTTCTAAAATAAAAGGTGTTAGTAAAAAATACCGTTTTTATTTATAATTGAACTGAATAGAATATTCATGTGTAGAAATAAATATCTTATCATTAAAAATATAATTTTTAACGTGTATATGAATAAAATAAATATTCATTTACAAATCAGACGATTTGTTTATGTACACTGATTTGACTGATATTGATTGGGACGATAAAATTTACACATCTCCCAACTGCACAAATAATATTCAGTGTTTGATGATTGAAACCCCGCACGGGTGTTGGGATGATATTTGACGTACACTAATCCCAATTATTTACTTGTATGTCGACCGATTGGTTGACAGGCTGTTGTAAGCATTAAATATTTATATTTAATGCTTACACAGTGTAGAATGCACTCTTGATGATGGTTGATTGTTTATTATTGTTGTTATAACATGTGTTGTATGAAATCCATATAATAAACATTATATGGTAATTGTTATCCACGAAATATGAGAAAGCACATCCGGTCGGTTTGAAGAAGAAGAAGACCGATCGGTCAGATGGATTGCCATGAAGAATAATCCAGTAACAGGACATCGGTCTGCTAAGGCATGGGTATGCCAATATGTTCGTCAGTAATGATACAGGTCGGATTGAGCCCTAATACACCGGACGAACGGCTACAAGTCCAAAGTAGGACAGCCCCATGTAAGGAGAAAGAAAACCTTGTTGACCGGACGGTTAATATCCATAAACACCGACCGACCTCTTCTATATAATGAGTTTCTTCCAAATATGACAACAGCGATCGATCCGAAGAATGATGACCGACCGACCATAACGTGGAATTCATAACCAGTTCATCTGTCCAAAAAGAAAACAAGGCGTATCCATCGGTCGGCCCCTATCTGAGGAAACCGGTCAGCCATCCTTTGTCCAGGATATTGATCATGCATTAGAGAATGTCCGGTCGACCATAAGATAAAGAGTGTGCGGGGATCACACTGACCGGTTGAATCTACTCCCAACAGATCGGTTTCCGAACAGCTGTCAGCAGGTTGGCCTCCGAACAACTGTTGCCAGTCTGGCCAGTGGCAATTCCATAAATAAAGGCTGGCCGACCGGTGCTCCAGAAAGCTATATCACACCATTTATCCACTCCTATAAATAGAGGTCCAAGGCCCCATTATTGGGGGGGCTCGAGAACCCCGAAGGGCTGCCAAACTACATCTTCAACCTTTACTTAGCAATTTCTTCATCTCCAACCATTAAAAGAGGAAGATTCAAACTCAAATTCACTCAAGAGTGTATGGAAATCTAAATCCGATCCATAATCAAGCTCGATTGAAGACTTCTTATCATTTCTTTCTCGAAATTGATTTCTAAGAGAGTGTGAGAATGTATGTAATTGAGAGATGCAATTGCCATGTAATTCTACCTATGATAATGGAATCAATGTTAAAAGTGGATGTAGATCTCAAGTGATCGAACCACTTCAAATCTCGTGTCTCCTTACTCGTTTTTATTATTGATTGGCTCCATAATTTGTTATATCAAGCATTTTTAGAAGTACTCCGAGTACACTTGGTGTTTGTGCCATTTTTGACGCCAACATTTGGCACCCACCATGGGGCCGATTCGATAATCCGTTCTCTCACCCTCTCTCACAAGGTCCAATACCTTGCATTGAAGATCTTCAGGCCCTTTCCATTACTCTCCGATCTCATTCACCGATGATTAATGGGTAAAGCAGGAAGACCACCGACCAATCCTCCTAGAGACTAATCCCCTGGCCAGTCCTCCTACCAATTCTTCGGCCAGTCTTCCTGCTAACCTTCCAGCCAGTCCGCCTATCAATTCTCCGGCTGGTCTTCCAACCCGTTCTCCGACCAATCCTTTTGAGCGTGGAGAAACTTCGAATGTCGGGGAAGCTATTACGAGGAGGGAGCTTGATGAAGTGGTGGCCGGCTTGGCAAGCCAAATGGATGTTGCAAACAAAACCATGATGAAAAGAATTGAAGCAATGCTCGCCACGCAAACCGCCACGGCCAAGGCCACCAGCAAAATCCGCCCGAGGAAAAATCGTTCAGCTCCTACGCATGGAGAATGCTGGATCCTCTTCTTCAAGTTCAAACCAAGAAAATTCTATTCAAGACTTAACAAATCTCAACCGTAAGCAAACCAAATCGCCTGCAAATGATCCTTCTGACAAAGCGACTTCTGAACAATTGCTTGACTCTGCCAAAGGGGCACCTCTCCAGGCGGGAGGGTCCGGACCCCGAAACTCAAACTGTGAGCGTCCGCTTAGGCAGACATCCGGTAAGGAGGATGGCGTCCGCCCCACGGATCAACACAATGAGGAAGAACGCATATCAGAGATGGTCAACCGAATCATAGAGAGGGGATTGAAGAAGCAGACCGATGAGAAGGAATGGGGGTTTGCGCCCACGAAGACTCCATTAACCGAAAGGATAAAGGCGACACCATATCCAAGCAAATTCAAACCACTAGAAATCCAAGCTTACAGCGGAACAATCGATCCTAATGTGTTCTTGTTTAAGTACGATCAGCACATGGATGGTGCTCGAGCCACTGATGAGTTGAAGTGCTTATATTTTCCGACCTATCTAGAAGGAATAGCCTCACTTTGGTTCACAAAGCTGCCATCTAGATCAGTAGATGATTTTTCCATGTTGGAAAAGCTGTTCCGAGAGCAATTCAGACTTCAGGCTAAAAAATTGCGTGATGTTATGGAGTTGAATGAGTTGGAGCAAAGACCGGGAGAACCGATTAGAACTTTCCTTACCCGATTCAATACTGCGGCAGCCAAAGTCAGAAACTACGAGCCTCAACTGGCCTTAATGGCCCTGAAGGGAGCCGTGAACAAAAAGACTAAACTTGGACGTCGGATCAAAAAGAAAAAGCCTGGTACCCTTGAAGAGTTGTTCGACAAAGCTGAAGAATACATAGGTGTGGATAAGGATCCTGCCTACGTTATTGATGCCCCGAAAAACAACGCACAACTTGAGAAGAAGAATGGCGAGACCAGTGACAATCAAAAGAACTTTGGATGCTAGAAGAGAGGCAGTGACGAAAGAGACAACCGGGCCAATAAAAGACTCAATTACTTCAAGAATGCAGAATTGACACCATCGAGCGAGACGGTGGAGAACATTTTCATGGCCACTAAGGAGACAGAAGAGTATCCATTGCCAAAACCAATAAGAGTCAGTGATGCCGCCGTCGAATCCAGAAGGTTTTGTCGATTTCATAACCAACCGGGGCATAATACGAATGAGTGTCAACATCTGAAGAGCCTAATCGAGGAACTGATTAGGAAAAATAGGCTTCAGCAATATACCAAGAACCCACAGAACACCCAGGCACCTCAAGGCCAAGGAACCTCCCATGGACAACCTAGCCAAAACGAGAATGCCGCGAATGCCGGCATGCCAAGATTGATCATCAATACCATTTAAGGAGGCCCGCATCCTGTAGGGAAAAGCTGGGGTAACCTAGTGAGGTACGCCAATGAAGTGAAGAACCCCCTGGAAGGTGGAGAACTCATGGTCATGAATGAAGTCTTTTCAGCAAAGATGCCGAGGTTCTCTTGGGATGATATTTTATTCAAAGAGCGAGATTCAAAAGGGTTGATAACGCCAACCAAAGATCCCATGGTAACAACCGTAGGCTTGGGCCCAGCAAGTGTAAGGAGAGTCCTGGTTGATAGTGGAGCTTCCGTCAATGTTCTGTCTATCAATGATTTTCGCAGAATGAAACTTTCCATGGAAAATGTGAAGGCCTGTCAGAACAAAATTCATGGATTCACTGGATAAGCTGTCCAGCCGATCAGAATCATTACCTTTCTAGTGGAGCTTGGAGAGGGAGAGCAAAGGGTCGCGCAAGAACAAGATTTTGTTGTGATAGATGAGCCCTCTTCTTATAACGCTTTTCTAGGAAGACCGACTCTTGCGGCATTCTGAATTACAATGGCTCTATGGTGCCTAATAATGAAATTCCCCACCGAAAACGGGTTGGCATAGTCAAGGGCGACCAGCAACTGGCCAGAGAGTGCTACCTAGCCGAGCTTTCTGAATTGAGAAAGAAGGAGGTGAAAAAGGATGTGGAGTCGTCACCTCGCATCCAAAACCTCCCCTTGTAGAAATTAAAGCAAGGCCCCCATACTGGCGAACATAGTGGGGCTCAAAAGGAAATTGATCCGAGGAAAGCCAGTATGGAGGAGGACCGAGCAGCTCCAGCTGAGGATACCATTTCTATTTCAGTACACGATAAAGATCTTAATCGAGTGTTAAAGATAGGTTCTCAATTAGGCCAGAAGCTAAAAAGGGACTTGACATTGTTTCTAAAAGCAAACGTGGATGTCTTCGCCTGGACGCACTCAGACATGTGTGGAATATCAACGGACGTGATTGTCCATAAATTGAACATTAATCCCAAGCTAACTGCAATAAAACAAAAGCGGCGTACTCAAGGACCTGAAAGATCAACGGCATTGCAAGAAGAAGTAGATAGACTTCTCAAGAATAACTTCATACGAGTTTCATCATATCCCGATTGGGTCTCGAATCCGGTTCTCGTCGAAAAAGTCTAATGGCAAGTGGAGGGTGTGCATAGACTACTCAGATCTGAACAAGGCATGACCTAAGGACAGCTTCCCATTTCCTAGAATCGACCAGCTTGTTGATGCATCCACTGGGCATGCACTATTATCCTTATGGATGCATATTCCGGATATAATCAGATTATGATGCATGAACCGGATGAGGAGAACACAAGTTTCATAACTGAAAGAGGCTTGTATTGTTATAAAGTCATGCCATTCGGATAAAGAATGCAGGAGCAACATACCAGCATCTCGTCAATTCCATGTTCAAGTCCCAAATTGGGAACACTATGGAAGTTTACGTCGATGATATGCTAGTAAAGTCAAAAAGGGCAGAAGATCATCTAGAGGATCTGGCAGAAATGTTCAATATCCTTAGGAAGTTCGGCATAAAGCTAAATCCTTTAAAGTGTTCTTTTGGAGTTTCTTCAGGCAAGTTTCTCGGATTCATAGTCAATGCTAGGGGCATCGAAGAAAATCCTTCCCAAATTGTGGCATTACGAGAAGTAATAGCACCAAAAACAATAAAGGAGCTTCAGAGTTTGAACGGGAAGATTGCTGCTTTTAATCTCTTTATTACTAAAGCAACGGACCGGTGTATCCCATTCTTCGACGCCTTAAGGAAAGGAAAGAAGAACTTTCAGTGGACTCCAGAATTTCAAATGGCCTTTGAGCAGCTGATCCAGCCCTTGGAATCACCACCGATGCTTTCCAAACCCAGAAATGGGGAAGAACTATTCTTATACCTGGCCGTGTCACCACATGCTCTAAGTGCCGCGCTTGTCCGAGAAGATGCTAAAGTCCAGTGGCCAGTCTACTATGTTAGCAAGCGACTCACTGGGGCAGAATTGAATTACCCAAGGCTGGAGAAACTTGCATACTGCCTACTCATTGCCTCAAAAGATCTGAGACCATATTTCCAGTCCCATTCGATAAAGGTCCTCACTGACCAACCGCTAGGGCAAATTCTGTTCCGCCCTGAAACTTCTGGAAGGCTATTGAAATGGAACATCGAGCTCAGCCAATATGATATCACCTACCATCCACGAAGAGCCATAAATGGGCAAGCCTTGGCGGATTTCATTGCCGAATTCACAGACAAAGGAGAGGAAGTCGAGGAACCAACGGAAGCAATCATCGATTGGAAGCTATTCATCGACGGTTCAAGAAATGATTACTGCTCAGGGGCCGGGATTGTTTTGGAAACTCGGGAAGGTCATTCATTATGCTATGCGTTAAGATTAGAGTTTCCATCAACCAATAATGAGGCTGAGTATGAAGCATTGATAAACGGATTGAAGTTAGCAAAAGAGTTGAATCTAAAGACAGTGCAAATTTTCAGTGATTCTCAGTTGGTGGTGGGCCAGGTTCTTGGGGAATTCCAAACCAAAGTTGGAAATTTACCTTCCTATCTTATTGGATCTATTGAACTCCTCAACGATCTCGATCGCTACACTATATCCCACATCCCAGGGGAAGAGAATACAAAGGCGGATTCTCTCGCTAATTATGCTAGTTCGTCCGATGCACATTTGCTGGGGCTGATACCAACTGAGGTCCTCACAACCCCTGCTATTGAAGAAGCAGATGTTGACTGGATCGTGGAAACCGTTGAAGAACCTATATCCTGGATGACACCGATTAAAGAATATATCCTTAACGGAACGCTTCCAGAGGAGCCAAAAAAGCGGAGGAAAATACTACGCAAGGCTCCATTATATATTGTCCAGGATGGAAAGTTGTATAGACGGGGATTTTCTATGCCATTGCTACGATGTGTATCAGAGAAAGAATCAAAAGCTATCCTGACAGAGTTGCATGAAGGAGATTGCGGGGGGCACTTTGGTGGCCAAACCTTAGCCAAGAAGGTTCTACGATACGGCTATTTCTAGCCCAGTGTGAACTTAGACGTGATGACCTTCGCCAAAAGATGTGATAAGTGCCAAAGATTTATAAAAATCCCAAGGGCGCCGCCGACTGAGCTAACTCAAATGATCAACCCATGGCCATTCGCTGTCTGGGGCATAGATCTAATTGGAGCACTACCCACTGCAAAGTCAAGTATAAAATATGTGACAATAACAGTTGATTATTTCACTAAATGGGCTGAAGCGGAACCATTAGCCACTATCACTTCAAAGAAGGTGATTAACTTTGTCTTGAAGAATATCATTTGCAAATTCAGCATACCGCAAAAGATAATCACTGATAATGGGACGCAGTTTGAAAGTACTGAGTTCTTAAACTTTTGTGCTAAATACAAGATCAAGAAAAGTTTTTCAATCGTTGCCCACTCGCAGGCCAACGGGCAAGTTAAAGCAATTAACAAGATCCTGAAATCAACCATCAAAAACGACTAGAGAAAGCCAACGTTGGATGGGTTGATGAGCTTCCGCTTGCACTATGGGCGTACCGCACTACTCATAAGACTACAACAGGGCATACTCCGTTTTCATTAGCATTTGGATCCGAAGCAATGATCCCAGTTGAATTGGAAGTTCTGACTCACAGAAGGATCTACTTCAACCAAGCGGAGAATGAAAAGTTTCAACTTGAAGCACTTGATTTATTAGAAGAAAGAAGGAAAGAATCTAAACTTAGAGTTATGGCATATCAAAGGAGAATAGTTGGCTGTTTTAATGCTCAAGTAAGACGAAGAACCCTCCAAGTAGGGGACCTCGTCCTTAAAAAGATCATGACAGGAACCGGGGTGATAGGACCCAATTGGGAGAGACCATATGTGATAAGCCAGATTTATGGATGGTACATTTGCATTAAAAATGACGGACGGAATCCAGCTTCCAAGAGCGTGGAATGCAATACACCTCCGTCGCTATTTCTTTTAATGTTCTTTTTATATAATTTGACAATATCATGCATTGTACATACCATGCAACATCATTGCAAGTTTTATAAATGTAAATGAAGGGAATTGCCTTACATGTATAGATTGTACGATTGCAAGTTTTTAACTTCAGCTGAATGTTCCATGAAAAATATGGTGACATTATTATGATCTAACCAATCTTGATAATTGTTGTAGTACGATCAAGTTGGATAGCTCAAATGCCTATCGCTTAATGCTAAAAGCATCACTCGTGGCAAACATGAAGGTATGTGGCACAGTCTTAATTACAAGACATCTAGCCCTAATTGTGGCATAGCTCGGTAAGTAAACTAAACTCCAATCCAGAGGAAAAAACCTTCCCGGGGGGTGCTCAGTTAATCAGCGACGCCATTGATACATGGCCGGATTACGATACAAAGGCTGAAAACCTTTCCGGGGGGTGCCTTGTTAATCGGCGACGCCATTGATACATGGCCGGATTACGACACAAAGGCTGGGTTACTAAAGAAAAAACCTCACCAAGAGGTGCTCGGTTAATCATCGACACCATTGACGTATGGTCGGAGTGTGATACAAAGGCCGGGTTTCGGTAAGTTGTCGACGTTATTGATACATGGCCGGAATATGACGCCAACACCGCCCCTTAAAGACCCCTTCGGGGGCATCCGACTAGATGTTGGATCCTTCAAATCCAACTATTGATTCTGGATCTTTCAAATCCAGTTACTGACGGAAAATTAGAGTTTCCCAAAACTCAATTATTAATTTGCAAACCTTTATTGGGACGTCCAGTTATATACCGAGTCTCCTAAATGCGGTTAATGACGGACCCAAAATCTTTCTTAAAGACACCCTAAGGATTCAACGAATAACTAAGTCCTTCGCTCATGATAGGTAAAGTGTGTACCAATTTTACCTCTCGGACGGGGGCATAAGAGTAGGGGCACATCTTTATACACGGTATTAGAACTCTATGTTGAAAAGTAAAAAAAGAAACAAAAAGTAGATACACATTTCTCAAGTACGAAACAACGTATAATATTAAACGTCTCAGGTCATGTCAACTAGTTAATCATCAAAGTGACAATGCAATTTCAGGCCACAATGGTATATGTCAGTTAATGAAGATCGATAGGTTTTAAAGCCATCAAATAGAACAAGTTTGCGAAATACCTCATTTGATTCACGTTTGAGATTCACGTGCATAAATGGTTGATTTATTGGGCAGTCAATATCGAAAAAACTAACTCAAAATCATGCAGCACTTTGAATATTTCGGAACAGACTATGGTGATTCAAATTGAAGCCAGGACTCCTACCTGCTTCAAACGAAGGGTGACCAATCGGTCAATACCTCCAGCGACCGGTTGACCATGAACCGATTGTCCAATTAACGAACATGCACTAACAACAAATGCAAAGGCCATGATGAGTAAAAACATACGAAGCAAAATAAGCTGTGCGCTAAACAATTCAACCAACCCAACAAGCCATCATCCATAGACAGTCATAGTGATCAGATTGTACCAACAGACAAACATAGAAGTTAAATGCGAGGACTGGGACTCGCTTAATACAACCGGTCTAAACATAATGCCCACCAAGCCAAAAAATCATCAAGCATCAGAGAGAAATCCTCAGGCCCTCGGGTACTTCCTGGGGCGTCCTTCCTTCTTCTTTGCTGGGGCAGACCCAGAAGTGGAAGCATCAGCAACAGGCTTCTTACCAGACGGCCTTGCCAACTCGACATCCCCCTTCGGAAGAGAGGCAATGAGAGCGTCCCGAGTCCTCGAAGCATGAATCAACTTTACTTTATCAGCCTCCAGGATAGCAACGCGGTCGAGGCTCGCTCGGTGAATTCTCTGAAGATCTCCGGTCAAGCCATGCCAGCCTTGGATTTTCCTTGCAGTATGATCTCTAAGAAACTCCATCTTCTTCTCGAATTGGCGTAGGGTATCTTCCATGTGCTCGAGCAATCTGGATTTATCCACCATGATATCACAGGATGTCATCTGCCAATCGCCATTCGATACCTCAAAGTTGGAAGAAATTCCATCTGAATCCCAATCAGGGAGTCGTTTGGCAAGCTTGGAGTTGCAAGCTCTGAGTGCATAGGGGGGCATATTTATAATCTCTTGTATCTCCGAATAGGTGGGACCAGCGAGCACAGGAGAAGTCACTGAAGGCTGACCGGTAGTTTCTTCGTCCAAGTCAGAGCGCTTCTTTGCCATATACTTATTGGATGTTGGGTCCATCCTGCATAAAAGAAAGGAAGTATTCATTTTCTATCAATTATGATAAACAAGTATAAAAAGTAGCCGACCGGTGATAATATCGATGTAGGCCGATCGGTACACCCGAAAGATTGTATAGGAATATGTCAATGACCGATCGGTCAGAATTAAACACGAATCCAGGAACCATGGGGTCGGCCGACACCACGAATGAGCCAATCGACATCGTTAACCTCCCAAGAAAGTAGAACCAACCGGTCGGTACTCAATGAGAGTCGGTCAGTACTTACACTCCATGAGAAACTTAACTCAAACCGACCAGCACTCGTAGGCCACCAAGCAGTATGATTGACTTCCAGTCAAAATTGTGGAATTATGAAGTTCGCGCCTAATTTCTAAACTATTCGCGACTTTAAACACACACATTAACAAACCCAGAAGTGGTGAATGCATGTAGTTTGTTTTAACAAAACCCATTGATGGAAAGGCTACAAACTCAAAAGATTTTCAAGCCTAGCATATCACTAAACAACTCATGGACATTGAACAAATTAGAATTATGAAAACCGAACTCTATGGTGAAGGTGTGATTTACAGTCATGATGTCAAAATGATAATGCATGATCACATTTCAAAGTACTTCAGCATCATAGCAGCTAAACCAAGGGTTTAAGTTCATTAAAATCATCATCTTTATCTCAAATCAAACCCAAACAACAATATTGGTCTTAAAGGGAAACCGCAAGTACAAAAGTCGAGTCAAAACAAGTTTATGGCCGAACTAATTAAAAGGTTACCCAACAATCAGATTTCGACCGAGTAATATGAACCCCAAGCAAGGAAACGTTTTGATAAAGAGAATGTGAAAAGGGACAAACCTGGCGACCAAGAGAGCGATCCGAAGCTCGAAGGAGGGAGAAGGATCAGTGAGAAGCTTGAAAGAAAAGGAGAACTCCACCTTTAATTTTCTTTCTCTAAAAATCGGCGGCCATTGATTTTCTTAGGAAGGACGAAATAAAAGGAGGAAGAAATGATTTGGTAAGGGGTTATAATATAAGGAAATGTTGGAAAGTCCAAGAGCCAAAAGTCACTTCGGTTGAATCACAAGTCAAATCCAGGAATACCAATGGACATGGGTTGGCCGGTCAAGAAGCCCGCTACTATCCGTTCCACTTGGGCCAAGGGACCGATCGGCCTGACCAAGTCTCTTGCAATAGTTTACACTATCCATCTGTGAATGGAGCGACCAGAATCTATCAACTCACGATGAAAGCTTTTTTTTGTCGAGGTCCATAATTTTACAAAAAATAAAGATTGAGAACCTCGAGGGGCAAATGTTATCCACGAAATATGAGAAAGCACATCCGGTCAGTTTAAAGAAGAAGAAGACCGATCGGTCAAACGGATTGCCATGAAGAAAAATCCAGTAACAGGACACCGGTCGGCTAAGGCATGGGTATGCCAATATGTTCGTCAGTGATGATACTGGTCGGATTGAGCCCTAATACACCGGACGAACGGCTATAAGTCCAAAGTAGGACAGCCCCATGTAAGGAGAAAGAAAACCTTGTTGACCGGACGGTTAATATCCATAAACACCGACCGACCTCTTCTATATAATGAGTTTCTTCTAAATACGGCAGCAGCGATCGATCCGAAGGATGATGACCGACCGGCCATAACGTGGAATTCATAACCAATTCATCTGTCCAAAAAGAAAACAAGGAGTATCCATCGGTCGACCACTATCTGAGGAAACCGGTCTGCCATCCTTTGTCCAGGATATTGATCATGCATTGGAGAATGTCTGGTCGACCATAAGATAAAGAGTGCGCATGGATCACACTGACCAGTTGAATCTACTCCTAGCCGTTCGGTTTCCGAACAGCTGTCAGCAGGTTGGCCTCCGAACAACTGTTGCTAGGCTGGCCGGTGGAAATTCCGTAAATAAAGGCTGGCTGACCGGTGTTCCAGAAAGCAATATCACACCATTTCTCCACTCCTATAAATAGAGGTCCAAGGCCCCATTAATGGGGGGCTCGAGAACCCCGAAGGATTGCCAAACTACATTTTCAACCTTTACTTAGCAACTTCTTCATCTCCAACCATTAAAAGAGGAAGATTCAAACTCAAATTCCCTCAAGAGTGTATGGAAATCTAGATCTGATCCATAATCAAGCTTGATTGAAGACTTCTTATCATTTATTTCTCTAAATTGATTTCTATGAGAGTGTGAGAATGTATGTAATTGAGAGATGCAATTGCCATGTAATTCTACCTATGATAATGGAATCAATGTTAAAAGTGGATGTAGATCTCAAGTGATCGAACCACTTCAAATCTCGTGTCTCTTTACTCGTTTTAATTATTGACTGGCTCCATAATTTGTTATATCAAGCATTTTTAGAAGTACTCCGAATACACTTGGTGTTTGTTCCATTTTTGACGCAAACAGTACTTGACTGTGTCTGATTCCAGATCAGAAAGAAGGAATATTTTAAAATAACGATTATTTTAAAATAATGAATATTTTAAAATAATATTCAGTAAAAGATCAAAATCTGATTTTGATATCCGATTTGGGATGGACACGAATATATTTTAATATACAAAGCCGTGTTGATTAGATTAACACCATTTTGACGTGAATAATATTTATATCGATTTTATTCATTTTGATAATGAATATCGAAAAGGAAATGATTTCAAAATATAATATTTTGAAAATATTATAATTTATATATTAACGATATGGAATATTCAATTTTGATTTGAAATTGGATATGAAGTTGAAATCGTTTTGAAAACGAATTTAAAACGATTTATAAAATACGTTTTAAAAGGAAATCAACGAAATGTATATTATAAATATTTAATGGCCTGAATAGAACGCGCTGCGCCGTGACAGTTCGCGAATTTCAACCATTGACTTCGAATTGATGTCATGGGAGATCCGACTGTCGGATTCTCCTTAAACCGGGACCGTTGGGTTCGCATCGAAAAGAGCTTTCCAAGAATATGAGAAATTTGAAATCTAACAGTTGGATTTGGAATTATGTCCAAATCAAATTTAGAAAATGTCATTGTAAGTGCAGTTCGATGACCGTTTATGGAAATCGACTGTACGGACCTTGATAAAATTATTAAAAATATTAATAATTTGCGTAAAATCACAATAAATGATTTAGAAAGAATTGGGGTGAAAAATTCCATATTTGAAAAGATTAAAATATATTTTTATCGAAATGAACTAGAAATGAATTAGAATTGTAATCCAATCTTTTTAAATAAATAAATTGGATTTGAAATGGTTTTAAAAATAACCAGAATTTCCAATATATAAATTGGAACGGATTTGAATCGAAATTATCTTCGGAATATTTCGATATGGGATTCCGTGATTATATGAACATTGTGGAGGAATTTGGAAGATATATATATCGTTATTCCAATACGATGATGGTTGATTTCAGAATTTGATATTGAATATAAGCCGATATATTTTCAATTCAGAGCCTTGTATTTAATATCAAATGGGATTTTGGGTTGTCGTGAATGGTGTCTTCATTAACACTGTTCTTAAACCCAGTTGAGAAAGGATTAAACCTTTTTATTTAGATTTAATGAAGTATACCAATTAATTGATATTTAATTGGAATTGAATTGAAATTGGTTTTTGGGTTTATGGTGAATGGTGTTTTAAATAACACCTGTTCTTTAATCCGATTAACAATGGAATGAGATATTGGGTTGTCTTGAATGGTATCTTTAATAATACTGTTCTTAGACCCAATGGAGTTAAGAAAATTAGAAACTAACTGGAGATTGGTTAAGTTGAATGGTTTCCTGGGTATTGATCTGATGTTGGTTTCTGCCTTCGGGGTTAATACTTAGGGAGTTGTTCACTTGCTAATTTACGGTTGGAGACCGATTGAATGGAATGTGATTTTGGGTTTATCGTGAACTGTGTTTTAAATGACCTTTGTTCTTTAACCCAGTTAAAGACAGGATATGATTTCCCAAGTTATATAATCATTAATATTGATTTTTAGGGAGATTAAAACTAAGTGGAGTTTTAATGAATCTTTAATTAGATTGAAATGATCGAGAATGGAGTATCACCAGTTTTTCTCCAAGCGATAGTCAAATCTTTAATTAGATTTGAACGTGGAATGGTAATTAATTTTACCGATAACACCGTTGTGTTAGATATGGAGTATTACCAGTTCTTGTTGCAGTCATGATGGGGAGTTCTCACCATGTGGTTTGGTGGTGAACAATGGGCTCTTACCCTACATGTCCCTTCCGAGGGTTGGTTAGGCTGCGGCCGGGAGGCTCGAGAGGGTCGCCGTAAAACAAGTGAGACTGGTGGATCAGGTGTATGCCACGGTAGGTTTTACCTGCTGCTTAGGGGGATGAAAGGATGGTTGCCAAGCCTACCGGATTTCGTCGGCTGCTACATTTAGTATCAGAGCTTTGGTTTACAGAGCTCGAGAACAAGACATATTGGAACCGAATGAAAGAATTCATCAGAGATTGGATTAGTAATATCCAATAAGAATGGCTCGTTAGAGATGATATCAGAAGTATCCTAGAATGAGCCAGAAGAGTGTTATTTTTGAAATAAAATGAAAATGATTTTCTTTTGAAAATTTAATCTAATTATATGTATTTGAATATTTATTTTATATTGATTTGGACAATCTAGTATATGAAGATTTTGCGTATACGCGTCATGAATGTATATTCGAAGTCCCAAATATACTGGATAGATATAGGATCACACTCTAGTTGCCCGGAGATGATACTGATGGTTGATATATCATCATCAGTGTTTATGTTCGAGTTTCGAAAGTGTGATATCTATATATTTCCATTGACTGGTGTGAGAACCAAAAAATTGATAGGATTATTTGTTTTGAATTGGCATCAAAAACATGATTTTCGGTGTATATATTAATGTTATGTGTTTGAAACGTTAATCAATAAATTGATTGCTGGTTGTGTTGAATAAATTGTTGAAACAATAAAATTAACATTTTTGTTGTGTATATGAAATGCTAAAATCATTCATGTGTCGAATAAATATTTAAAATGATAAATATATCATTTTTATCATGTATACGACCCACTAGAAAATACACATGTGTTGATGTATTTTTGTTCGCCAAAAATATCATTTTTATCCTATGTATGAAGTGTTAAAAATAACCGTGTGTTGAAATAAGCATTTGTTCGCGAGAAATATTATTTTTAGCTTAGTTCTGCATATATATACATATGTTGAACAGGGAGATGTATTAGTTGTTGAGTAAAGAATTTATTTGCGTGCCCGACAAATAGGTAAGCCTTAATGAGTTGGCTGCGCAATCTTATTATTATATAAATTCCTGTGAATGCCATTGGATGCGGAGTGCTGGTTGTTCTGTGTGAAATTATAAATGTCGCCATAGGATAGTAACAATTAATTTTGAACTACACTACATGGCATACTGCGTGTAAATAGCATACTCTATCATATACCACATAAGCATTTGGAGCTTATGTGACGAGGTTGAGGATTTACCATACAAGCGAGAGGCTTGTATGGCGATGACTATATTTCAGGTTGAACCGAAGACTGATATGAACTATATAAAATGTAACGGAAAATTGCCAGATTAATAAAAACCCCACACGGGTCTGGAGTTGACAATAATCACGTCTCTCTAGTTGGCAAGGCACAAAAACTATTTATAGGGTGACGAGAATTTATTCTCTGGAGTTATGATCTATACAAACTCACTTGTGGTCACAAGAATATATCACTATAAATATGTGTATGCTTTTTAGGATTTATTGGGTGCCTAATACGGACCAATAAATTTCCAAACCCCTTCCCGTACAAAGGAGGTTATGGCAAAAAAAATCAAAAATTTAGGGTGTTAGCCAAATTTTTGAAGAATTTGAAAATTCTTAGAAACTGAAAAGTTGAAGAATGAAAGTTGAGTTGATTAGTTAAATAACTTTCAGCTCCGTTCCTTTTTAGGACGAAAAGATTTTAAGCGGGGGAGATTGTAACAACCCGGAAAATCAGAACCAATTTAAAATTTTTATTTCGGCGATTTTAATGAATATACAGAATTCGTTTTAAGTCAGAATTGGATGGACATTGTGGAGGAATTTGGAAGATATATATATATCGTTATTCCAATACGATGTTGGTTGATTTCAGAATTTGATATTGTATATAAGCCAATATATTTTCTATTCAGAGCCTTGTATTTAATATCAAATGGGATTTTGGTTTGCCGTGAATGGTATCTTTAATAATACTGTTCTTAGACCCAACGAAGTTAAGAAAATTAGAAACTAACTGGTGATTGGTTAAGTTGAATGGTTTCCTAGGTATTAATCTGATGTTGGTTTTGGCATTCGGGGTTAATACCTAGGGAGTTGTTTACTTGCTAATTTACGGTTGGAGACTGATGGAATGGAATGTGATTTTGGATTTATCGTGAATTGTGTTTTAAATGACCTTGGTTCTTTAACCCAGTTAAAGACAAGATATGATTTCCCAAGTTATATAATCATTAATATTGATTTTTGGGGAGATTAAAACTAAGTGGAGTTTAATGAATCTTTAATTAGATTGAAATGATCGAGAATGGAGTATCACCAGTTTTGCTCCAAGCGATAGTTAAATCTTTAATTAGATTTGAACGTGAAATTGTAATTAATTTTACTGATAACACCATGGTGTTAGATATGAAGTATTACCAGTTTTGCTCCATGGGATGAATAGGTTGGGATAAGGAAATAAAACAAATGATTACTTCAGTGTGTTCGCTAATCCCGACTAGTTTGGAAAACCGTAATATGGTTTGAAATGATATCCAAAAGAAGATTAAAGAATAAATTTAAAAGAATTTATCTTCGATATAATTAATGGGAACCTTTCCCTAAAGATATGAATATTTGAATAAAAGAATATTCTGAATTGGAATGAAGTGTATGTTGTGTTTATGTAACACTTATTTATTATAAGCGTGGGTTATTTGGAAAGGCCGGGTTTATACCATTCTGAATAACTGATTCGACGATAAGTCGACGATGAAGACGGTGGTTGAAGACCGGAGGTCATTACAACGTTTGGATGATTACTGATGTCTTGATTAGGCTATACACCCAAAACAAGGTAATAAGTGGTGATCGTCCAGACATACTTGGAGATCGACGGATATGCGAGGGCCTCTCTCCTGTATTGGACATACGTGTGACGATCCCAAAACCCCGTGACACGGTTTTAGGGATAATCATTGGAATATAACACATTAATCATCATTAGTAGATCACAGATAATAGCATAAACGAGAAATAGAATAATTTACACACATATGACAGCAGAATCATATAGATATCACCACATCAGAGAGCACAGTGCAGGATACAACTTAGTGCATAATAATACATAATTAGTCACCATCGCCAGAGGCGGAATCATACATAAAGAGTACACGAAATAAACATCAGTCTACATCGCCAGTGGCAGAATCATAATACATATACAATAATGGCGGAAAAAGTCATAGTCAGTACGGTGTAGTCAAGCCTCGCCATGAGCCAAAAGTGCACCAGATACCTGTAACTAGGCTGCCCGTGTGAAAATGAGGGCACCCGAGTTTGCAAGGTGAAACAAACAACGAGTCAGTCATGGGACTGGTATGAGAAATCTACTTAACTTATTAACAACAATAATAAGGCAAATCAAAGGACCACGCCACTTTCGCGGAACGGGTTTACTCCAATGAGTGCTAGTGCATGAAATAAAGTAAATGATTAAATCATCGCAATGCTTTTTATAAAATGAAGCCATTATAAGACTCAGGTCCCATCACACAATGCAACGCAAGCTGGAGGACAGAGTTTTACCTTATAATGGCCAAAAATGCTTCATACGTATAAAACAAAAGTGTTTGATATTATTACTAGTGCATATATGTTTCAAAAGCAATTTCAATCATAAATATCAATCCTAGACGGCATGGGTACCATATATCATGTCGCCATACTAGTAATACAATCACATCTGGAATTTCGTATTGGAAATTGGATTCCATCATGAGTCGAGGCAAGGGGCAAGCTCCTCTCCGTTCGAGATTCTCTAGCAAATGCCTCAGGACCGCACACAGCAATCCCTGGATCTTCAGGGCCGGTCCTCTCTTACTTTTGAGGATTAGTTATTCTTTAACACAGTTTTCCCGGTCCTTACAGGCCTATAATCGAGGCGCCTCGCATTCCAACAACCACACAGGTGAAAAGTGTATATAATGTCAGGGCTGGTAGGTCACTGACACCATCTTAGCTAGAAAGAAACGTCGTGCTCTCCCTGCAGTCACTATCCCATTTTTGACTCATACCGAGGTGTGAGGCTCGCGAATCCACGTTATACACAAAGCTACGTCACACAGACCATGCTTTGATCATCAACCACAAGACTTTGCTTTGCAATAGAAGCCTTGATCATATGCCACTTAGGCGTGCCACACAGGCAATCCACTCCATGCGACTGATTTCTATCGATATATAACCTCTGAGCTCGTACGTATCAGAGAAGGGCGTTAAGCAGGAGAATAAATTCTCCGCTGCCAAACAGATATATATTTAACAGAGATCAATCAACACAGAACAAAATCCATTGTTAGACACACAGTACATTTACAAGTTCGTTCTGGGTTTAAACGAAACCGGAGGAACCAAATTCCTCGCATATCCGCACAATCAACAATACGTCCGGGCGGCTACTACCTCAGCCCCTTCAAGGTAGCTACTCCAATCACGAGCATCAGTAGCGCCCATCCATCCGATGTGAAGATCATCGGTCTTCTACCGTCTTCGACTTCTCAACGTCGATCGATTATCTGAAATGAGAATGAACTCGGCCTTTTCAAATAACCCACGTATATTTAGATTTTCAAATCAATTTTTCACATGGTTAAACTATTCAACATTTACATTTCAGTTCCTTAGTATAATTTTCATGTTAAACACATTCAACCATCACATATCAAGCAAACACAACAAAATTGGTTCATTTCCACTCTATATCGTCTATAGTATTTTATAACGATATATCGCCATTTTTATTTATTTAAAACGGCCGTATTTAATTAAACGACGTTTCAGGCCTTGCCGAGGCACTAGCGCTGTTTTTCACTAAATTTATTTTACACATATCTGAAAATCTAACCGTTGGATCTTCACAAATTTTATATCATTAGAAAGATCATTTCAAAACGAATCCAACGGTTTCAGTTTTAGGAAAATCCGACGGTCGGATCTTCCACACTAGTTGTTTGAAGTTACGATTTCAAATTACGAACTACAGCGTCGTTATTCGATTTAATTTAATTATATTTATATATATATAAATATAATCGTTTCTGGCGCTGTTTTTCTTCAGATTTGAATTAAACATTCCAGACAATCCAACCGTTGGATCTTTACAAAGTTGGTGCCGTTGGAAAGATATTTCCAAGGCGAACCCAACGGTTGCGGTTTCGGGAAAATCCAATGGTCGGATTTCCCGCACTAGTCGTTTGAAATCACGATTTCAAAACACGAACTGCACGGCCACGATTCGTTTTAATTTTATTTATATTTATATAAATATAGTTCATTCGAAAATTTCCTATATCGTTTTCACTTCAAATATTTCACTAACGCCTTTAAATTTTGCAAAATTTCGCCATAACCTCCTTTGTACGGGAGGGGCTGGGAAAATTCCCAAATAGCCACGTGGGCGTCTCATCTCAAAAAGAAAAAGCCAAGCGACTAGCCAACAGGCTCATAAAATCATCACCCAAACAAAATAGTAAACGTGTACCTATTTGTCGGGCACGAAATTTTATTCCTCTTCTCTAGCCTCTTTGCTATAACCTGTTCAATAAATATGCATGTACATATATGCAATTCTTATCATTTATCATTTTCCATTCATCTTCATATTTGATTCAATTTGGTTATTAAACACCATTCATTCTAATGTTGCATGCATATGCAAAAATCATATCATTAGCTAATTGATGAATATTTCAACTCATGCATATTTATTTGAACAAGTGGTTATTTTTAACACTTCACATTTCAAAGATGATAATTTTGGCGAACTAAAATTTATTTCAACGCATGACTATTTTATTTAGTTCCTATGCATGTTAAAAATAATATCTCTTTCACAAATATTTATTTCAACGCTCGCATATTTTTAGCAAATCACATATATGATAAAAATGGCATTTTTATCATTTAAAATATTTATTCAACACATGAATGTTTTTAACACTTCATACTTTCAATAAAAATGTAATTTTTATTGTTCGATCTTTTTATTCAACACATGAACTTTTCCAATACACACACTTCTCAACACATGAGCATCTCCACACATGGATATTTTATATATTTTGTTCATATAAGAAAGATGAAGTTTTTATTGTTGAAACTATTTATATATAAGGCGAATATTTTACATACTTCATATATATTATAAAAATGTGATTTTTATTGGTTAAAACACTTTATTCATTCACACATGAATTTAATTTTCACACATCACTTCTCAACACATGAGCATTTCCACACATGGATATAGTTTCAACACATGACTTTAGTTTCATTGCATGAAGATAATTTCAACATTTGAAAATAATTCTAACACATGAATATTATTCAAAATTTCGGCAGCATAACGACAGGGTAGTTAAAACCGGCACCGTCCCTAGTACGGCTCCTTGCTCTACCTTAAAACCTCGCGGTTTTTGACAATGGGGATTCATGCATCTAATTCGCACGCAGGCGGCATGTTTTATTTTCATTTCCACAATTATTTCCAATTCATTTCAATCACCAATGGGTATTTTTCTACCACAACCAATCAATATCAACCACAAACAATTATTCAACCATTCGCATTTTTCATCTAATGTTTCACACCAATTCACAACAATAAATATCGTCCATGGTTTGTGGACGAGGGGAGTATATATATATATATATATATTATTTCTATATTTCACTTGCACTTCAACACACATATCATTTATACTATGCATGTATAATTCATACTTCGCTCATATAGCTTACACAACGCATGTACATGAGGTATACAACACGTGTATAATTTATATTTCGCTTGTATAATTTATACATGACATTTTCCATTCAAATTTCATATAATTTAGATTTCTCACATTGGTTTTCGGAGTGCTAAAAATCGTAGATGGCTCAGAAAAATCCGCGGTCTCTTCTATGTGGTAGAGAGCCTCCTTGCGGTCCCGATGTTTCCTGTTTCATCGAATTTCGTCAACACACCATAAAGATATGATTTTTCAAAGTTCAGATGTAATAAAAGACTCACCTTTCACGATGGTTCAAAACTAGGTTGCAGTTTTCGTGAAAACCGAGGCACGATACTACGATCGGAAGGTACAGCGTGGAAGAGGGAGGAGAGGGGAGTCGATCAGTAGTGGTCGCGTTGGGTGCGGTGGTCGGAGGAAGGCGCAGCGACGGTGGGAAGTTGGCGACTTTGGGTCGACAGATCTCGTCGATGCGGCGACGATAGGGGTCGGGGGTTGGTCGGATTTGAAGAGGGGAGGGAGGCGCGTCGAATCAGGGTGGTGGCGGCGGCTGCAGTTGGCCGTGGCGGCGGCGATTTGCCTGGGAAGTGGCGAAGTCGACTGTCATCCCTAGCTAAATACCCCCATCCCGGACACAATGGGATATGTTTCGTTGGCCAGTTCGATTGCTATAGTCAGTTATTTTTCAAATTAAAGTATAAAACATTTTATATTCAATTTGAATATGCATTTCAATTTGCCAGGGCCACAAACTGATTCGAAAAATTCCAGAAAAATAAGTCTAGCTATGTTTTGATGCTACGGTCCCCACAAAACTAGTTTCGTCGAATTCTGAGCTCGTTTGAAAAACGGCCCTTTTCTGGTCGATCCAATTTAACAGAAATTGACCAAACACATTTTCTTTTGCCACGCTCACATACTAGCTTCAAAAATCATGAAATTTGAAACCCAGCAATAGTTTGACATCCCGGACCCAACAAAAGTGGTTTCGTCGAATTCCGAGGTCGTTTGCAAAATGTCTATTTTCAAGGGCTATATATTCTATATAGCGACCTTTCTGAAAATTCATTTGGCTATAATTTTTGATTCCCGCTATGAAACTTCATTTTTCAGATTCATTAGAAAGGTATTCATAAACAGATTTAAATATTTTTGGTTTCACTAAAATCCGTTATATTTTCCACCCGGCACAGCCAGTCAAAGTTTGAATTCAAATTTTCAAACTGACTCACTATTTCCAATTCACTATTTTATTGAAATATTCTATTTCAATTGTTCAAATTCCTTTGAAATAACCAATTTAAAATTTTTAAATTGGCTCGTATTTTCCGGGTTGTTACAATACGGGAGAGGAATAAGGTGCCTCCGGTTTCGTTCAGACCCAGAACGAACTTCTAAATGGATTATGTGTCTGACATTGGATTTTATTCCATGGTGATTGATTTCTGTTAAATATATATATTTGTTTGGCGACGGAGAATTTATTCTCTTACTTAACACCCTTCTCTGAGACGTACGAGCTCAGAGGTTATATATCGATAGATATCAGTCGCATGGCATGAATTGCCTATGTGGCATGCAGAGATGTAGTGATCAAGGCATTTGTTGAAAAGCAGAGTCTTGTGGTTGATGATTAAAGCATAGCTTTAATATAGCGCCGCTTTGTGTATTGCGTTAATTTGCGAGCCTCACACCTCGGTATGAGTCAAAAACGGGATCGTGACTGCAGGGAGTGCACGATGTTTCTGTCTAGTTACGGGTGGTGTCAGCGTTTTACTAGCCCTGGCATTTTACTTTTGTGGTTGTTGGATTGCGAGGCGCCTCAGATATATCGGTCTCTATGGAGCCGATGGATGGTCCGATAGGGCTGAGAAACGTGTGTTCAGGAATACTAATCCACTAACATAAGTGTGGACCGGCCCTGAAGCATCACAGGGTTACCCAGAGTGTGTAGTCCTGAGACATTTGCTAGAGTGTCTCGAAGCGGAGAAGAGTCGATCACTTGCCTCGACTCATGACGGAAATCCAACTTCCAATACCCGACTTTGCAGTTTTAATTGTAGAACTAGTATGGCGACATGATATATGGTACCCATGCCGTCTATGATTGATACATTTATATTTGAAGTTGTTTTCTTCACTTATAGTAATAATAAAAGATTAAATTTCGCGTATCAAGCATTATTTGGTTGTTATAAGGTAAAACCCTATCCTCTGGCTTGCGTCGCATTGTGTGATGGGACTTGGGTCTTATAACAGCTTCATTGTTCTTTATTTAGCATTGCGCTGTTTATTTATGCACGGGTATTCTTGGGGTTAAAACCCATTCCGTGTTATACGGCGTGGTCCCTTGATTTACCTTACTTTAAAATCAAATTAATAACTGTTTTAGTTCTCACACCAGTCGCATGACTGACCTAGAGTTTATTGTTTTAACCTAAACTCTGGGTGCCCCTATTTTCCACACGGGCAGCTAGTAGTTGGGTTTTGCAGATAGTATATTCACAGGATCCTGGTTTACAGCTGAAGCGATATTCGGAAAGCCCTGTATCCGTGTATTTCTTTCAGTTGTGTTTTGTATTATTTTTCCGCTGCTATGTATTTAAATGTAAATTAAATCTCTGATATTTATCAAATGTGTAATATTTATTCATACTCCATGATATTCTTGTATTCTGATGGAATTGTTGTAATAAGCAATGAAATGTTCTTCTGTTTGTGTTCTGATTTGTCGTGTTCTCAAAGCAATCCGTCCTTTCACTTCTCTTCGGAGAGCGAGGAAGTTCGGGTCGCAACACTCACATTGACCGGTTTTTAATTTCTGAATTTCCGTTCTTTTTGAATTTGAATTCGCCTGAAATTCTGATTTGCTCCGTTTTTTCCCCAGTCAGTTTTAAAATGTAGTGCTCGACAAGAGGATTCCATCGGACCCGGATTTGCTGAATTTCGATATCGTATGGCCTAGATATTGTTTTTTAAACATTTGATTACATAAATTATAAATTAAATATAATTAATTAGTTTAATCACAATATTAGGGAATTTAATCCCATTCCTACCACATCGTTCTTCTTTTTCCTGGCACCGAAATAAAACCCATCTTCATCAGAAAAAATCCGTCGTCCCTGCCTCTAGAAACCATCGAACGCAAATCAGGGGACATCTCGTCGAATCCCCGACTGCCACACACCTTCTCCCCAGTAGCTCGCCGTCCGATGCTCCCATCCACCCAGAAATCGAGCTCAATTCCGTTGCCTTTGAGCACGAAATCTCGAAGCATGCTCAACGATAATTGACAAAAATCATACGGATTTAAAGCTTGTTCCAAGCTCTTCGATTTTCTCTAAAGAACCCTAGGCTAATTCGCAGTGATTTGGGAGAGAATTGAGGATTTAATTTTGAACAATATTGGCCTTTTATAGCCCTTGAACGACGGTGGAAAAAGTTAGGGTTTCTTTCTGAATTTTGATTGGCCGGATTTTCGATTTATATAAATTTTAATATTATTTAATTCTAAAAATAGTTGTTCAATCCTAGGAACTCCAAATCAAACTCAGCGACTGTCGCCCCTAGCTAATTTCCCTCATTCCTAACACAATGGGATATGTTTCGTAAGCCAACTTGACTGTTATGATCCGATTTTCCTCAAATTAAAATATAAATCAGTATATACTGAATTTGAACACACATTTAATTTACCGGGGCCAAATACTGACTCTAAAAATTCCAGAAAAATTATTTCCAGCTTCGTATTGATGATACGGTCCTAACAAAACTAATTTCATCAAATTTGAAGACCATTTGAAAAATGGTCATTTTCTGGTCGATCCAAATTGACTGAAACTGACAAAACACGTTTTCCTTCGCCACGCTCACATATTGATCCCAAAAATTATGAAAATTGGAATCTTGCAATAATTTGACATCCCGGATCTAACAAATGTGGTTTCGTCGAAAACGGAGGTCGTTTGCAAAATGGCTATTTTTAAGGGCCATATATTTATTAAAATATATATAAATTGCACAGCGACTTTTCTGAATTTTAAACTGGATATATCTTACACTCTATAAAGTGAAATCTCAGTTTCTTACATCCTTAGAAAGATATGTTTAAACAGATTCAATTTTTTTTATTTTGCCGAAATCCGATTTATTTTGAATCTTGTACATTTGTTTGAAATTAGAAATCGAATTTTTAAACTACCGCGCCATTTCAGGCTCGAATTGTAACTAAAATAAATTTATTCGTTTTAACTTCGTTGAAAATAAATTTTCCGTCATTATTATTTAAAATAATTCATCTTAAATATTCAAAATCCGTTAAAATTGCCAAAATAAAAATTTTAAATTGGTTCTGATTTTCCGGGTTGTTGCAATCTTCCCCACTTAAAATCTTTTCGTCCTCGAAAAGGAACGGAGCTGAAAGTTGTTTAACTAACCAACTCAACTTTCATTCTTCAACTTTTCAGTTTCTAAGAATTTTCTAAATTTTTAAAAATTTGGTTAACACCCTAAATTTTCGAAAAATTTCGCCATAACCTCCTCTGTACCGGGAGCATCGCAAAAATCCCAAACCGCCACACAGGTCCTCCTATCTCAAAAAGAAAAAGAAAAAGCCAAGCGGCTAGCCAATCGGCTCATAAAATCATCCAAACCCAAACAAAACAGTAAATATGTACCTATTTGTCGGACATACAATTTTATTCCTCTGCTCTAGCCTCCTTGCTATGACCTGTCCAATATTCATGCATGTACATGTATGCAATTTCAACAAATTTCAATTCAGTTCAATAATTGATTCAAATTGGCTTAATTTCTCTAATTGGTTTTATTGTTTTAATATCTTGTATTAGTTAAACTAATAATCAAACATCATAACCAGCAATCAATTTGTTGATTAACTTTTCAAATTCATACAATTTTTATATATTCAAAAATCATATTTTCTAAGATCGGATTATATATATAATCACAAACACGTTAATTATAAACTTGTCCCTCTCAACTCATTCTAGGGCATTTCTAACCCCATCTCTAATGAGTCACTCATTTTAGAATGCTACTGATTCTATCTCTAATGAGTTTTCTTTTATAGGATATTGCTAATCCTACCTCTGATGAGTCTTTTATCCTGTTCTAATGAGTTGTACCCCAAAGATTTGAGTTAACCAAAGCTCTGATACCTGATGTAACTATATAGATTTCGCTCGGACCTAATCGATCGCTAAACCGATCAGGACCGTTCAAAACCCGGATACGCTAACTCTTGGCATACAACACATCAGAACAAATAACAGAAGACTTTTATAAACATCAGAGTACAGAATATCAGAGTATATCGAAAAATAATACAGCGGAAGATTTATTTACAACAAATGTAATACAATGCACAATGGAAAATAAATAAACTAGCATAGTGGAAGACTATCAACGCTCTAGACACAGTTTAAAGCTTCAATCCAGAATCCTGCTCAATAAATAAATATCTGCAAAACAAACCACTCGACTGCCCGTGTGGAAAATAGGGGCACCCGAGTTTGCAAGGGAAAAGCAAACTACAGGTCAGTCATGGGACTGGTGTGAGAAACTCTACAGTTATCGTCAAATCGTGAAGTGTTTCACAAGGTGTTAGCACACAGATATTTTCTACCCAACCCAATGCTAAATGTAAAAGCATATTCTACTCATAAACTGGTCGAGCACCATTCACACAGTCAATCAATCAATAAGAATCAATATCAACAATCAATTAGCCCAATACATATCAACAACCAAGTACATTTGGTTCAATCTCGTTTTGGTAATTTATTTATTATGATATATTCATTCACAATTGTTACCCATAAATTTGGTACAAAATGAATCGGCCTGCTTGTGTGATAATGGATCGGATCGGTCTGGGAAACTTGGATTAAGAAGAAATCTTTTTGGTTCGGATCGGGCAGTTGTAACATAGCCTTAGTACCTCGGATCGGGTAGGAACATCTGGCTCGAGAAGCAGCTTGACCGGACCGCAACATTTGCACTGGCTCGAGAGGTTCTGGATCGGGCTAGAGCGCATTGCACTAGCTCGAGAGGTTCTGGATCGGGCTAAAGCATGTCGAAGCAGGTCGAGAGGCTTTGGATCAAGTTGAAGCATGTTGAAACGGGTCGAGAGGCATTGGATCGGGCAGAAGCTTAGAAATGGGCAACTAGCTGCAGTGGCATTCTCGTAAATACTTAACACCCCGATCCACTATATTACACTCTTCCCTAACTCCTATAAATAGGAGGTCAACTCCACTTTAATGATGGGGCTTCTTGATGATCCCGAAGGTCTGTTAAATTCTATTCTCAACTTCTTCTAAGTAATTTGATCATCTCAAACACTTCAATTCAAAGATCTATCTCTGAATTCATTGCAAAGACCGGAAGATTCATCAAAACTTGTGAGAGAGTTTGGATTGATTCTATCAACATCCATACTTGGAGGATCTCGCCTATTTCTCATACGAATTTTACCAAGTCTAAGAGTGAGAAAAGTGAGGTGAATCATGAATGTATTGAGAGGATGTGTTAGCTTTGTAATCCTAAAGGTAATAATGAGATCATTTGATAAAGTGGATGTAGATCATGCTTGATCGAACCACTATAAAAACTTTGAGTCTCTCTTACTTGCATTTTCCTAGTTTTTGGCTCCATTTTTACTATTCTAGAGAATATTGGGAAGTGCATCTTGCATCCTTAGTGTTGACTCAAATTTTGAGATCAACAACAATCTAATTAAAGATTTATTCAAACTCCAATTGGTTTCTATCTCTAAAATCATTTATTATTGATTGTTCAACTTTCTGGAAATTAATCCTGCTTTAACGGGGTTAAAGAACCAATGTCGTTTAAACACAGTTCACGACAAACCCAAAATCCAATTCAATATTAAATACAAGGCTCTGAATAGAAAATATATCGGCTTATATTCAATATCAAATTCTGAAATCAACAAATATCGTATTGGAATAACGATATATATATATCTTCCAAATTCCTCCACAATGTCCATATAATCACGGAATCCAATATCGAAATATTCCGGAGATAATTTCGATTCAAATCCATTACAATTCATATATTGGAAATTCCAGTTATTTTTAAAACCATTTCAAATCCAATTTATTTATTTTAAAAATATTGGACTATAATTCTTGTTCATAACTAGTTCATTTCGATAAAATATATTTTTACTATTCAAATATGGAATATTTTTCAGCCCAATTCTTTCCAAATCATTTATTATGATTTTACACAAATTATTAATATTTTTTATAATTTTATTAAAGCCCGTGCAGTCGATTTCCATAAACGGTCATCGAAGTGCACTTGCAGTGACCTTTTCTAAATTTGATTTGGACCTAATTCCAAATCCAGTCGTTAGACTTCAAATTTCTTATATTCGTTGGAAAGCTCTTTTCGATATGAACCCATCGGTCTCAGTTTTAGGAGAATCCGATGGTCGGATCTCCCGCAGCGTCAATTCGAGGTCAATGGTCGAAATTCCGAACTATCGCGGCGCGGCGCGTTCTATTCAGGCCATTAATATAATATATATATATATATTATATTTCGTTGACTTCCTTTTAAAACGTATTTTATAAATCGTTTTAATTTCGTTTTAAAAACGATTTCAACTTCCATTTCAATTTTAAATCAAAATTGAATATTCCATATACATGACAATTTTATACAGTGCATGTATATGTTATAAATTATATTTTTAACAATCTAATTAATCATTTCAATACACGACCATTTTATATATCGCATATATAAGCCAAAAATAATATTTTTATCGAACAAATATTTTTCACATCGCATATATAGATTTTCACATCCTATATATATAATATTCACATCGTATATATTATTTTCATTTCATATATATATTTTCCACTTCGTATATATATTATTTTCACATTTCATATATATATATTATTTTCATTTCATATATAAATATATTTTATTCACACTTCATAGATCTATTTTTCACAATGCCAATATATATATTATTTTCCACTTCATATATATATATATATTACATTTCCTATATATATTATTTTCTTTCCATATATATATTATTCATTTCATATATATATTTTATTTTTCACTTCATATATATATAATTCATTTCATATATATATATATTCATTTCATATATATTTTATTCATTTCGTATATATATTATTCATTTCATATATATATATATATATATATATTATTTCATATATATATATATATATTTTTCATTTCATATATATTTTATTTTCACTTCATATATATATATATATATATATATATATATATATAATTTTCATTTCATATATATACATTTTTCACATTTCATATGTGTATCATTTTCATTTCAAATATATATTATTTCCATTTCATATATATTTTATCTCCATTTCAAATATGTATTATTTCCATTTCATAATTTTTTTTTCATTTCATATATATTTTTCATTTCATATATATTAATCACAACACAATACAATCAAACAAGTCGTCCATGGTCTGCGGACGACGGGGAGCAGTTCATATATGCAGTTATAAAATAAATAACTATACAAAAATAATTCTATAATGAGAGAGGTTCTCACATTGAACGGTTTTTAATTTCTGAATTTCCGTTCTATTTGAATTTGAATTCGCCTGAAATTCTGATTTGCTCCGTTTTTACCCCAGTCACTTTTAAAATGTAGTGCTCTACAAAAGGATTCCATCGGACCAGGATTTGCTGAATTCCGATATCGTATGGCCTAGATATTGTTTTTTAAAAATTTGATTACATAAATTATAAATTAAATATAATTAATTAGTTTAATCACAAGATTAGGGAATTTAATCCCATCCTTACCCCGTCGTTCTTCTGTTTCCTGACAACGAAATAAAACCCAACTTCACCAGAAAAACTCCATCGTCCCTACCTCAAGACGCCACCGAACGCAAATCAGAGGGCACCTCGTCGAAGCCTCGACCCCCACGCACCTCCTCCCCCAACAAATCGCCGTCCGATGCTCCCATCCACCCAGAAATCGAGCTCGATTCCATCGCCTTTGAGCATGGAATTCTTGAAGCATGCTCAATGATAATTGACAAAACTCATATGGATTTAAAGCTTGTTCCAAGCTCTTCGATTTTCTCTAAAGAACCCTAGGCTAATTCGCAGTGATTTGGGAGAGAATTGAGGATTTAATTTTGAACAATATTGGCCCTTTATCGCCCTTGAAGGACAGCGGAAAAGGTTAGGGTTTCTTTCTGAATTTGATTGGCCTAGTTTTCTATTTATATAAATTTTAATATTATTTGATTCTAAAAATAGTTGTTCAATCCTACGAACTCCAAATCAAACCCAACGACTGTCGCCCCTAGCTAATTAACCTCATTCTGAACACAATGGGATATGTTTTGTAAGACAATTCGACTGTTACGATTAGTTTTTCTTAAAATTAAAATATAAATCAGTATATATTGAATTTGAACACACATTTTAATTTACCGGGGCCACATACTGACTCTAAAAATTCCAAAAAAATTATTTCCAGCTTCGTATTGACGATATGGTCCTAACAAAACTAATTTCATCAAATTTGGAGTCCGTTTGAAAAATAGCCATTTTCCGGTTGATCTAAATTGACTGAAACTGACAAAACACGTATTCCTTCGTCACGCTCACATATTGATCCCAAAAATTATGAAAATTGGAATCTAGCAATAATTTGACATCCCGGATCCAACAAAAGTGGTTTCGTCGAAAACGGAGGTCGTTTGCAAAATGGCTATTTTTAAGGGCCATATATATATATATATATTAAAATATATATAAATTCCACAGCGACTTTTCTGAATTTTAAATTGGGCATATCTTACACTCTATAAAGTGAAATCTCAGTTTCTTTCATCCGTTAGAAAGATATGTTTAAACAGATTCAAATATTTTTTGCTTCGTCGAAATCTGATTTATTTTGAATCCTGTACATTCATTTGAAATTAGAAATCGAATTTTCAAACTGCCGCGCCATTTCAGGCTCGAATTATAATAAAAATAAATTTATTCGTTTTAACTTCGTCGAAAATAAATTTTCCGTCGTTATTATTTGAAATAATTCATTTTAAATATTCAAAATCCGTTAAAATTGCCAAAATAAATTTTTTAATTGGTTCTGATTTTCCGGGTTGTTACAGTGTAAAATGTCCAACAATAATAGAGCCATGTACAAGGAATTTATTCTCCAAAATCAAGTCAAGTTAGCCAAGAACAAAAAAAAGATCAAGAAGACACTCAATCAAATGTCTTCTAAAATGAACATGTTCTTTGGTAAAATAGGAAGAAAACTTGGATTATCATCTTCCAAGTCTTCATCCGCTGAAACGAAAGTTTAGTAGCATATGTTACCTTTTCATATTTGCTTGTATTTCCTTTTTGAATTTTGTATTTCGTATCTTGTATTGTTTGAATGAATTTCCTTTTTAGTAGTAATGAATGATCTCGTTTGCTATCAAAATTGATCTTTAATATTGCTGAAAACATTAAAAGTAAGTAATATAATATAATACAATATAATAAGAAACAATTCAAAATTTGTGCAAAAATTCAAAATACCCAAAAGGCACATGGGTATGTCGACATGTAACTTTTGACATGTCGGCGCATAACTGTCAGAAATTCAAATTTGTTCAAATTTGAATTTTTAAATAACTATCATACGTCTATTTATTTCTAAACGAATTCCAGACCCTATAAGTACCTTATTCTTCTAGAAAAACTCATTTTTGTTCCTCTCTTTCTTCTCTAATCACTCCTTCTCTATGTAATCAAATAATGTCCAATCCTATTCACAATCTAAGTGAAAATATTAAAGAAACTCTAAATTCCTTCAAAATATCTTACATATAATCCTTTGCAATCAACGTCATCTAGAATTAAGTCAGATAAAGATGATGGAATAACAAGAAAGCCACTTTGATGTTATTTGTTGGGTGATCTCTTCTTTTTCCAGAGTTAAAGATAATAACATCACCGGAGAATCTCTCACCAAAGACAATGAGGACTGGGAAGTTAGAAGGGATCTTATCCTTGGTGAAGATGGATGGGTGGAAGTTCCACAAGATGTGTAAATTTGTTTGATTTATTTGATATGCTTTATGTGGTATATTTTTTTGAAAAATTTGTAAATATTATTTATTTGATTTAACTTGCATATATGGTTTGGATTAAATGATTGGTTTGAGTTTGAACAATGACTGTATTTGATTGCTTTTAAATATTGTTTGAAATGCTTAAAAATATTAATTGAATTGTTTATACTTTTATTTATTAATAGTCATAAAATTAGGGGGAGTTATAATCTTTTAGATTTAATATATCATGGATCTAAGGGGTGCTATATGGATATTATATAAGGATAAGTTATATAATTTAGTAACTAAGATCATTTATAACATACATTTAGGGGGAGTATAAGTTAGATATACGTTTTGTTGATGACAAAGGGGGAGAAATTATAAAATAGGTATAGTTTTTAGGATACGTATATTTTAAGGGGGAGTTTGAAGGAATTTATGGTGAAAGGGGGAGTAATCAAGAAATCAGATCAATAGGTAATATCATGTATGAATATTTTATATACCAATGTTGTCATCATCAAAAAGGGGGAGACTATTGGAGAATGGAATCATCAATGACCACAACCTTGTTTCACTTATCATTATTAATTGATTATAAAATATATACTAACACTGTTATTCAAAATATATATATATGTTTATACAGGAGTTATATGCAAGAAATAATTATTGAAGACTGTACATTTCAAGAGATTCAATGTAATGACCCGGATATTTCGTCGGTAAATTTAGAATATTTAATGAGGTTTAAATATTGAAATAAAAATATAAAAGAAATTTTATATTTGATTATCGATTTAAAAGCCTAAATATGATTTACTTTGAATTTATATAATTTTCGAAATACGAAGCTAATTGAATTCAAGAGTTCAGACTTATACTGAAATTGATTCAGATAATCAATAGAAATTCAAAACTGAATAATAACGATAATATTTATTTATTATCGAGGAGAATAAATAGTTTGAAATTTAAATTATATCAATTTAAATTAATATCTTCATAGACGATCGAATTAGACTTCGTGACCTATCCCAGTGTGTCCGAAATACGGGTATTACCCTAGAATTGTCAGTTCTCGGGTTCAGAAAGGAGCTCGGAACCGTGGAGTGTTTTAATTTTAGGGTACCGAATAAAAGCTAAGTAAAAACAAAATCAAAATATATGGCCAAAATTTTAAACACTTGCCTTCTTTAACTCCACAACCTAATGGGCTCTCTGTCTCATTTAATACCGCACCCCTCTTCTATTTATTACCTCCCGTCCTCAGAAAATAAAATCAAAATCACAAATGAAAACCGAAATCGATTTCCGTCCTCCCACTTTAAAATCAAAGCCGTTTTCATTTCCTCAGAACCAAAAATCGATGTATCTATCAAATAGAAGAATCGCGATTTTTGAGGTCGAGCACGATAGGAGGAGCAACAGAAGGCGTCGCGATTTTGATTGGGGTTTCAAGCTTCAGTTCGATTTCATGGAGGTGGCGATTTCGAGTTTTGTTTTGGGATTCATGGCATTGAGTGGTAACAGGATCTCGAACCAGAAATCGTGGTGAGAAACAGGAACGGAAGTGGAGGACCAAGTGCTGGGAAGGGCTCGTAAGTAAAGCGACGTTGACTGTTGCGCCAGGAGCAGCTACTCGAGGATGGTGTTTGGGGGTTCGGCAGATGGAATACTGGAGGCCGACGTTGATCTTTGATTGGGGTTTGGACAGTACGGGGTAGTGGGGTTGGAAGTCTCTGTTCGACAGTGACTTTGAGGTATCGGCAGTTTCAAAAGGGGTTACAGGATGCTTGGAAGTCGAAATATTCATCTAGAAGAAAGGAGGAATTAGGAAGTTAACAAGGTAATTAATTATATAATTTGTTAGTTAATATTTTCTTATAAGAATTTAATTAGTATAGTGGTTAGAATTAAATTTGTATAATGGTTAGGATTTTTAATTAGTATATCAGTATATATTAGTTTAATTATTTGTTAAGATAAAATTAGTTTAGTAACCATTAGAAAAAGAAGAAAATATAAAGGAAAGTTATTTATTTATTTAAATAATTTATTTAAATAAATAAATGTTAAATTGGTAAATTTGAATAAAATCATCGCAGGTGTGAATTTATTCGAGGAAATACATATCCGAGATGAAATGGAAATTTACCGGTTGTTCGGCAATTTAAATTCTGGTGAGTAAACCTCACTCACCATTTAATTAGAATTATTTCTAGTTGTTAAAAATAATTGCTATGCTTGTTTGAATATTGTTTGGTTGATTTAAAAAAATATATTAGTTATTTAGGACTATTATATATATATATATTGGGTTGATTGATTGGTTGGATTCCCGCAGTTTCATTAGCGGATGCCCGCGGTTACATAGCGGATGATTACCCTATACGCCCCACGCTATGATTAGTGGATGACCTTCTATACCGCGATATTCTGCCTCGAAGCAGGATGGGTATTACTATGTTGACTAACGTCTGTGGATGCAGGAAAACAGGTTGGAGGAATCCAACTGGATTCCTCAAAAATATATTATCTGTTGTTGTTTGTTTGATTTCATATATATTCATATATGATGTGTTAAAAATCAAATGATTGAAAATTGGTTGATTGATTGTTTAAAATATCACTGGGGCTTGGGATATTGATTTATAAAAATATCAAAAAGGGTATTTGAAATTTAAAAGGGGAATTCTATTTTTATAAATAGAATTTGAATTTTTAATGAAGTATAGAAACATTAACTTGTTTTGAATATATATATATGAACAAGCAAATTGAATTTATAAAGTTGTTTATAAATGAAAGGATGGAATTTGAATCGAATTTATAAAGTTGTTTATAAATGAAAGGATGGGATTTGAATCGAATTTATAAAGTTGTTTATAAATGAAAGGATGGAATTTGAATCGAAGTTATAACGTTGTTTATAAATGGAAAGGTGGGATTTGAATTGAAGTTATAAACGTTGTTTATAAATAATGCAGAGAATTCAAATGAACTTTGAATATAAGGAATTATTATAGAATTTGAATATAGAAATTCAAATGGACTTTAAACTATAGATTTGAATAATAGAATTCAAATGGAGTTTAACTATGGAATTTGAATATAGAAATTTAAATAGACTTTGAATATAGAATTTGAACTATAGATTTGAATATAGAAATTCAAACGGACTTTTTATTATAGGATTTGAATAAGAGAAGACAATAGAATTTGATATATAGAAATTGAATAATAGAAGCGAATTGGAGTTTGAATATAGAATTCAAATATTAAAAGGAGAAATAGACTAAAGAAATAATTAACGAATTGAGTTAAAATGATTTGGTATAGTTAAATAGATTTGACAGGTATAGACATACAGGAGACAGGTATGGAATAAAGTATAGAAGTGAAATAAATAGAATGCCCGACAAAAAGGTACATATTTAATTTCCATATGAGATTTTATGCGCCGTATCGGCAAGCCGCTTGGCTGTTTCTTTTTCTTTTTGAGATAAGAAGGACCGGGAAAGCTATTTGAAATTTCCCGATGCTCCCGGTACAAAGGAGGTTATGGCGAATTTTTCCGGAAATTTAAGGAGATAGAATATTTTTAAGATAATTTGATAGTTAGAAATCAACGTATCAAAATATGAGAAGTCGATAAGAAAACGAACTTAGAAATAGAATAGTATAATCAAAAAGGAAGTATAAGAATAAAATCTAGTAAGAATAGAAAAGGGAAGTGTATACGTGTTTAAAAGTAAATCAGTAGTTGTATGGAATTGATTTGTTCGAGTAAGTAGTCTTGTCTGTTTTGACGTTAAATGTTATTCAGTCAAGGTCTGAGAGGTAATTATACCCCAACTTGGTTGATTTCATGATATACCGATAAGTAGCAAGATTCAGGCTCGAAGATCAATGTGGAATAAGAATTAGTTAAATACTGTATTTGGGTTGTCGTAACGATGTTTTACACAACATCTGTTTTAACCCAAATATGTGCAAAGTTTGGAAATAGAAAAATGAATATTTCCAAGTTTAGAAAATAAAAGAAGGCGATATATGGAAATGTTTTCCAAATAACGTATAAGGCCAATATGGTTATTGAAAATATTTGGTTAACAAATATTGATAAAGAAATAGAAAAGAGATTTAATTAATGGAATATTAATTAAAGGTTCAGTGATTGTTGGATGTTTGGATGAACACTTGTTTTATTCGATAGTTAAATCATCGACTATCGAAACACTTGTTTTTATTCGATAGTTAAATCACAGACTATCGAAGTTTTGACCATCGTTGTCAATATGGAGAGACCGGTTGGATTATTATCCGAAGAACCACTCCGTATCGGCAGTAGCGTGCGAATTAGATTATATAAAGATAATCGAAGACGGAGTAGAGTGCAAGGACTTTTTCTATAAATAGAAATAGTGCCTTCAGTTCATCCTGTTCCTGGGTGACTTGTATGGATGAATGTCTGACAGAGTATTTATAGAAAGATCACGTACATTGATTTCTTCAACTGTACCAAGAGTGGAAGCGGAGGAGGAAACTTCTTTTAGCTAACACGTAATGTACTGTTGAGGACGTCAATCTGTGATTTGATGGATTTGACGATGTGGCATTCGAAGTGAATCTGGTGTGATGATAAAGCGTAGCTTCTAGCCTCAACATCCGGTAAATGACAGAAATCGGGCAGGCAACATGGCTATGTAGGTCGCACCTATTAGGGTGTATAATCACCTGATCTAGAGTTTCATTTACTTCTAAAAATCTATTGTCGATGCTGTCCCATTCGGGAAACGGTTGCTGATCCCAATCGTTGGTGATATACATTCGATACACTCAAGCGAAATGAGTGGTCGGTCATGTGTGGCTGAGTTGCAAGATGTTCTTGTTGAACTCGGTGTATTCTCCTCTAGAGATATACCAGCGGAAGGTGATTCCATACCTTGTCATAGTCGGAAACCAAATACCCAATACGTGCTTGAGGTTTTGATTGTATATATATGTGGAACGTGAGATGCAAGCGTTCCACTAGATTGTTATCTACTTGATTTAGACATTATTATAATATCAAAAGAGTTTTGATATAAAGATAAATCAAGTGTTTGGATTCTCATAAGGGAAAAACCCGTTCCGTGTTATACGGCGTGGTCTTATGAGATATCATTTAGTTTTCTGAAACTGTTTTAAACTGTTTACTCATACCAGTCCCATGACTGACCCGGAGTTTATTTGTTTTGTTCTACCTAAACTCTTGGGTGCCTAAATTTGTACGGGCAGTCAAGTAGTTTCAGGATTTTACAGATCTATCTAAAGGAGCTTGGAGCAGGAGGCTTCAGCGTTATCTAGTTATAGTTTGTTCCGCTATGTTGTAAGTGTTGTACTCTGATAAGTGTATGTTATACAGTTAAAATTTTGTATTTCAAAGATGTGATATATTATATTTTGTTCCGCTGCGATGTGAGATTCTGTGTTGTTATTTCTGTTCTTCTTCTACCTCTTTCTTCTAAAAAAAAATGTCTCGTATTTTCGTGATATTTGGGTTGGACGTATGATGTATATAGTCAACTCCGATGTTGCGGATTTTTGGGTCGTTACAGTTGGTATCAGAGCTTAGGTTGAGCGAATACCTAGGCTTGTTGAAATGTGCTCATTAGAGATAGGATCAGTAGTATCCTAGAATGAGTTGAGCGTATATATATACGAGAGAGCGTATTTGTTATTTGATATAAAAACTGTTTTATATTGTGTTGACTAGTCTGTTGAGTGGATTATAAATTTTGGTCGAATCGTGGGACGCCACGAAGTCGATAGGAATTTATAAACACTTGAACAGAAGATTGGACACGATATTGTTTTTAAATAGTTAAGTTGATTGTTAGGATTATAATCAAATTAGATTAAATAACAGGAATAGTTATATATATATATATATATATAACCAGTAGAATTTGTATATGAAATCAAATATACAAATGAGATAAATTGAAATTGAATTCCAACCAGAATTCAGAATTTTAAATCCTGGGGGTTTGAAAAATATTTTTCTAAATAGGTTTTGAAAGAAATATAGCACTGAACTCATTCAGTGGCTGGGAAATAATTCTGATGATGGTCGCAACATCATCAGTGTTCATTTTCGAGTTTCTAAGTGATGAATTGCTGCCTTAGAAAAGTTTTTGATGGAAATTTGTTTGAAAAAAACAAGTTGTTTGAAAATTCAAATGTTTTGAATTTGAGATAGATAAATATATGTATATATTTATATGACTTCAAAGGAATTTTGAAATGTGAAATGGGAATATAGATTTCAAATAGAAGTAAAATAAAGGAATTTGAATATATATATAATTCAAATAGAAGGGAAATAGAATTTGAATTCAAAGGAATTTGAAATAGAATTTGAATTCAAAGGATTTCAAATAGAAATTGAACAAAGGAATTTAAATAGAAATTGAATAAAGGATTTCAAAAGGAATTTAAATAGAATTTGAATAAGGGATTTGAAGATAAGGATTTCAAATTAGAATTTGAATCGAAGAAAGTTCAAATAGAAATTGAATAGAAGGAAATTCAAATGAGTTGGAATAAAGAAATTCAAAGGTGGAATTTGAATATTGTAAATATATAGAATTTCAATTAGAAGTGAAATAGATCGGGAATATTATGTTGGAATGGATTGGATATATATTAAAAATATATCAGAAATGGAGTTGAATTTATTATAAACGAAGTTAAAACGTTTATATTTATAAATATAATTAAAACGAGCTCGTCATAGCGCGGCAGTTCGTAAATTGGCGATTCGAACTTCAATTTAGTATACATGACTCAATTGAAGTCGGAATTCTTTGAAACAAGAATCGTCGGGACCAGTTGAACGATAGTTTTCTAATGAAAGAGAAAAATCTGGATTTCGTCGTATAGATTTTGAGTTATGTCAAAATCAAATTTTTTGAAAAGCAGCGCCAGAACCATTATAAAACCATAACGGTTTAATTATATAAATAAAAGGATTTTTAGGAAATAAAATCTGAGTTGGCACTAGAAAAATCCAGGCTGGAGATACAAAGTAAATATGAACTCCAGTGAAGTAAGTAAAATGATTTTTAAGACAAAAATCATATTTTAAATAGTTAAATAGAGTTAACTAAATTGGAGGATAATTAGTTAAAAGAAAATTGAATCGAAATTGGGTTTTTGGATAAGTGAAAGGGATTGAGAATTTATATTCGAAATCGAATATATAACTCGAGTTGAAAATATAATTAGATTAGTCTATAATTGAGTTGACATATATTTGAACAAGTTATATTCAAATAAAAAGGGTGAAATCGGCAAAACGGTTAAGTAGCAACTAGTTAAATGGGAATTTGAATGATTGAAATTAAATTTAACTTAAGTAAGTTAAATGGATCGAAATGAATAAATTGAGTAAAATCAATGTGAATGAAATATGAATTGGGTGTGAATAAAGGAAAAATATTTGTAACACAAATACCAAGGAAGTTATGTGCAAACAATTAGAAGGAGAAATATTTGTAAAAACATTTACAAATAGAATTTTAAAGGGGGAATATTTGTAAACATTTACAAATAGAATTTTAAAGGAGAAATATTTGTAAAAACATTTACAAATAGAATTTTAAAGGGGGAATATTTGTAAACATTTACAAATAGAATTTTAAAGGAGAAATATTTGTAATAACATTTACAAATAAAATTTAAAAGGGGATATTTGTAAAACATTTACAAATAGATTCAGTGGAAATATTTATTTATAGAAAATAAATAGAATGTTATAGATGAGATATTTATTTGTTAAATAAATAGAATTTAATCAAAAGAATATTTAAAAGATGAATAGAAAATGGAAATCTGTTTTAACAGATAAATAGAAAAGATTAGTTTAAAAATAACAGTTTATAAGTTAAATTAAATATTTATCATTCGATAAATGGAATATATAAGTCTGAACTTATATAGAGAAGAGATATCGGTTTTTAACACCGATAGTTTAAATAGAAGGGATACACAACACTTGTATAAGTGAAGTAACGTTATTAAAGAGAACATTTATAAAGTGAAGAACCTTTACTAAAAGTAAATCTTTGTAAATGAATAAACGTTATCCAATAGGAGTTATTCGAATAGGAGAAATCGATTAGAGTTAGAATAAATCGATTAGAGTAAGAATTAACCAGTTAGAGTTAATCAGTTAGGGTTAATCCGTTGAGTTAATTGAATATTAGTTATTCAATTAGAATTTATCGAATATTTGTCATTCAAATTAAGAGTTAACCAGATAGAGTTAATTGAACATAGTTAATCGAATTAGGATTTAATTGAATGTTAGTTACTCAATTAAAGTTGATCGAATATAGTTACTGAGATAGAGTTGGTCAAACAATAGTTACTCAGGATAAGTGCCATTTCGTACGACTGCTAGCGTAATTCGCAGGGCTGCAGATAGCCTGGGGCGGTCGGATGTTTCCTGAGGGAATCAGGCGTAACCATTGTGATCGCTGCGATCTAGAGTCAAGCGAGTGGAGTTAAATCGAATATTAGTTTATTCCAATAGAATTAAAGGAATTATTGAATTTGTTAATCAAAGGAGTTATCGATTATTTGTTAATCGAAGGAGTTATCGATTATTTGTTAATCGAAATGAGTTATCGATTATAGTTTAATCGAAAAGAGTTATCGATTAGTTTAATCGAAGTGAGTATAGAATATTGGTTATTCGAAGGAGTTATCGAATATAGCTTGTTCGGAAGGATTTAAGTGAAAAGAGTTAAATCAAATAAGGTTAATTGATAAGAGTAAATCGAATATAGTTTATTCGAAGGAAGGTTTTCGAATCTAGTTATTCGATAGAGAGATTATCGAATATAGTTATTCGAAGGAAGGAGTTATCGAATAAGGATTTATTCGAAAGAGAGTTATGAATGGAATATGAAATGTTGAGTACAACATAAATATGTTTTGAAAGGTTAATGGGTTTGTAGCACTTTTTCTACCTTAGCAATTTCGAGGACGAAATTATTTTAAGTGAGGAAGAATGTAATGACCCGGATATTTCGTCGGTAAATTTAGAATATTTAATGAGGTTTAAATATTGAAATAAAAATATAAAAGAAATTTTATATTTGATTATCGATTTAAAAGCCTAAATATGATTTACTTTGAATTTATATAATTTTCGAAATACGAAGCTAATTGAATTCAAGAGTTCAGACTTATACTGAAATTGATTCAGATAATCAATAGAAATTCAAAACTGAATAATAACGATAATATTTATTTATTATCGAGGAGAATAAATAGTTTGAAATTTAAATTATATCAATTTAAATTAATATCTTCATAGACGATCGAATTAGACTTCGTGACCTATCCCAGTGTGTCCGAAATACGGGTATTACCCTAGAATTGTCAGTTCTCGGGTTCAGAAAGGAGCTCGGAACCGTGGAGTGTTTTAATTTTAGGGTACCGAATAAAAGCTAAGTAAAAACAAAATCAAAATATATGGCCAAAATTTTAAACACTTGCCTTCTTTAACTCCACAACCTAATGGGCTCTCTGTCTCATTTAATACCGCACCCCTCTTCTATTTATTACCTCCCGTCCTCAGAAAATAAAATCAAAATCACAAATGAAAACCGAAATCGATTTCCGTCCTCCCACTTTAAAATCAAAGCCGTTTTCATTTCCTCAGAACCAAAAATCGATGTATCTATCAAATAGAAGAATCGCGATTTTTGAGGTCGAGCACGATAGGAGGAGCAACAGAAGGCGTCGCGATTTTGATTGGGGTTTCAAGCTTCAGTTCGATTTCATGGAGGTGGCGATTTCGAGTTTTGTTTTGGGATTCATGGCATTGAGTGGTAACAGGATCTCGAACCAGAAATCGTGGTGAGAAACAGGAACGGAAGTGGAGGACCAAGTGCTGGGAAGGGCTCGTAAGTAAAGCGACGTTGACTGTTGCGCCAGGAGCAGCTACTCGAGGATGGTGTTTGGGGGTTCGGCAGATGGAATACTGGAGGCCGACGTTGATCTTTGATTGGGGTTTGGACAGTACGGGGTAGTGGGGTTGGAAGTCTCTGTTCGACAGTGACTTTGAGGTATCGGCAGTTTCAAAAGGGGTTACAGGATGCTTGGAAGTCGAAATATTCATCTAGAAGAAAGGAGGAATTAGGAAGTTAACAAGGTAATTAATTATATAATTTGTTAGTTAATATTTTCTTATAAGAATTTAATTAGTATAGTGGTTAGAATTAAATTTGTATAATGGTTAGGATTTTTAATTAGTATATCAGTATATATTAGTTTAATTATTTGTTAAGATAAAATTAGTTTAGTAACCATTAGAAAAAGAAGAAAATATAAAGGAAAGTTATTTATTTATTTAAATAATTTATTTAAATAAATAAATGTTAAATTGGTAAATTTGAATAAAATCATCGCAGGTGTGAATTTATTCGAGGAAATACATATCCGAGATGAAATGGAAATTTACCGGTTGTTCGGCAATTTAAATTCTGGTGAGTAAACCTCACTCACCATTTAATTAGAATTATTTCTAGTTGTTAAAAATAATTGCTATGCTTGTTTGAATATTGTTTGGTTGATTTAAAAAAATATATTAGTTATTTAGGACTATTATATATATATATATTGGGTTGATTGATTGGTTGGATTCCCGCAGTTTCATTAGCGGATGCCCGCGGTTACATAGCGGATGATTACCCTATACGCCCCACGCTATGATTAGTGGATGACCTTCTATACCGCGATATTCTGCCTCGAAGCAGGATGGGTATTACTATGTTGACTAACGTCTGTGGATGCAGGAAAACAGGTTGGAGGAATCCAACTGGATTCCTCAAAAATATATTATCTGTTGTTGTTTGTTTGATTTCATATATATTCATATATGATGTGTTAAAAATCAAATGATTGAAAATTGGTTGATTGATTGTTTAAAATATCACTGGGGCTTGGGATATTGATTTATAAAAATATCAAAAAGGGTATTTGAAATTTAAAAGGGGAATTCTATTTTTATAAATAGAATTTGAATTTTTAATGAAGTATAGAAACATTAACTTGTTTTGAATATATATATATGAACAAGCAAATTGAATTTATAAAGTTGTTTATAAATGAAAGGATGGAATTTGAATCGAATTTATAAAGTTGTTTATAAATGAAAGGATGGGATTTGAATCGAATTTATAAAGTTGTTTATAAATGAAAGGATGGAATTTGAATCGAAGTTATAACGTTGTTTATAAATGGAAAGGTGGGATTTGAATTGAAGTTATAAACGTTGTTTATAAATAATGCAGAGAATTCAAATGAACTTTGAATATAAGGAATTATTATAGAATTTGAATATAGAAATTCAAATGGACTTTAAACTATAGATTTGAATAATAGAATTCAAATGGAGTTTAACTATGGAATTTGAATATAGAAATTTAAATAGACTTTGAATATAGAATTTGAACTATAGATTTGAATATAGAAATTCAAACGGACTTTTTATTATAGGATTTGAATAAGAGAAGACAATAGAATTTGATATATAGAAATTGAATAATAGAAGCGAATTGGAGTTTGAATATAGAATTCAAATATTAAAAGGAGAAATAGACTAAAGAAATAATTAACGAATTGAGTTAAAATGATTTGGTATAGTTAAATAGATTTGACAGGTATAGACATACAGGAGACAGGTATGGAATAAAGTATAGAAGTGAAATAAATAGAATGCCCGACAAAAAGGTACATATTTAATTTCCATATGAGATTTTATGCGCCGTATCGGCAAGCCGCTTGGCTGTTTCTTTTTCTTTTTGAGATAAGAAGGACCGGGAAAGCTATTTGAAATTTCCCGATGCTCCCGGTACAAAGGAGGTTATGGCGAATTTTTCCGGAAATTTAAGGAGATAGAATATTTTTAAGATAATTTGATAGTTAGAAATCAACGTATCAAAATATGAGAAGTCGATAAGAAAACGAACTTAGAAATAGAATAGTATAATCAAAAAGGAAGTATAAGAATAAAATCTAGTAAGAATAGAAAAGGGAAGTGTATACGTGTTTAAAAGTAAATCAGTAGTTGTATGGAATTGATTTGTTCGAGTAAGTAGTCTTGTCTGTTTTGACGTTAAATGTTATTCAGTCAAGGTCTGAGAGGTAATTATACCCCAACTTGGTTGATTTCATGATATACCGATAAGTAGCAAGATTCAGGCTCGAAGATCAATGTGGAATAAGAATTAGTTAAATACTGTATTTGGGTTGTCGTAACGATGTTTTACACAACATCTGTTTTAACCCAAATATGTGCAAAGTTTGGAAATAGAAAAATGAATATTTCCAAGTTTAGAAAATAAAAGAAGGCGATATATGGAAATGTTTTCCAAATAACGTATAAGGCCAATATGGTTATTGAAAATATTTGGTTAACAAATATTGATAAAGAAATAGAAAAGAGATTTAATTAATGGAATATTAATTAAAGGTTCAGTGATTGTTGGATGTTTGGATGAACACTTGTTTTATTCGATAGTTAAATCATCGACTATCGAAACACTTGTTTTTATTCGATAGTTAAATCACAGACTATCGAAGTTTTGACCATCGTTGTCAATATGGAGAGACCGGTTGGATTATTATCCGAAGAACCACTCCGTATCGGCAGTAGCGTGCGAATTAGATTATATAAAGATAATCGAAGACGGAGTAGAGTGCAAGGACTTTTTCTATAAATAGAAATAGTGCCTTCAGTTCATCCTGTTCCTGGGTGACTTGTATGGATGAATGTCTGACAGAGTATTTATAGAAAGATCACGTACATTGATTTCTTCAACTGTACCAAGAGTGGAAGCGGAGGAGGAAACTTCTTTTAGCTAACACGTAATGTACTGTTGAGGACGTCAATCTGTGATTTGATGGATTTGACGATGTGGCATTCGAAGTGAATCTGGTGTGATGATAAAGCGTAGCTTCTAGCCTCAACATCCGGTAAATGACAGAAATCGGGCAGGCAACATGGCTATGTAGGTCGCACCTATTAGGGTGTATAATCACCTGATCTAGAGTTTCATTTACTTCTAAAAATCTATTGTCGATGCTGTCCCATTCGGGAAACGGTTGCTGATCCCAATCGTTGGTGATATACATTCGATACACTCAAGCGAAATGAGTGGTCGGTCATGTGTGGCTGAGTTGCAAGATGTTCTTGTTGAACTCGGTGTATTCTCCTCTAGAGATATACCAGCGGAAGGTGATTCCATACCTTGTCATAGTCGGAAACCAAATACCCAATACGTGCTTGCGGTTTTGATTGTATATATATGTGGAACGTGAGATGCAAGCGTTCCACTAGATTGTTATCTACTTGATTTAGACATTATTATAATATCAAAAGAGTTTTGATATAAAGATAAATCAAGTGTTTGGATTCTCATAAGGGAAAAACCCGTTCCGTGTTATACGGCGTGGTCTTATGAGATATCATTTAGTTTTCTGAAACTGTTTTAAACTGTTTACTCATACCAGTCCCATGACTGACCCGGAGTTTATTTGTTTTGTTCTACCTAAACTCTTGGGTGCCTAAATTTGTACGGGCAGTCAAGTAGTTTCAGGATTTTACAGATCTATCTAAAGGAGCTTGGAGCAGGAGGCTTCAGCGTTATCTAGTTATAGTTTGTTCCGCTATGTTGTAAGTGTTGTACTCTGATAAGTGTATGTTATACAGTTAAAATTTTGTATTTCAAAGATGTGATATATTATATTTTGTTCCGCTGCGATGTGAGATTCTGTGTTGTTATTTCTGTTCTTCTTCTACCTCTTTCTTCTAAAAAAAAATGTCTCGTATTTTCGTGATATTTGGGTTGGACGTATGATGTATATAGTCAACTCCGATGTTATGGAAATCTAGGTCATTACATTCAAGATATCAAGGAATTCAAGATTTCAAAGGAGATTCAAGACTGATGATTATAAAGATATCAAGATTTCAAGTGCTCAAGACAATTAAAGTAATTAAGTCTTGTTAGTATGTAAAACTCCGAATAGCACTCTCAAATTTTGTTTTTACATTATTTCAGATTCTGTTTTCAAATTATTTCAAATTGTTTTTTATTTCAAGCTCCTTTTAAAAGGATTTCAAATCGTCCAAAGATTTTTACTTATAATTTCAAATATATAAGATTCTTGTATAGTTTATGTATAAAATTTTATAGTATTTGTGTTTATAGTTATAATATATAGTTACTGTCAAATTTTGTTTTCAAATTATTTCAAATTCTGTTTTCAAATTATTTCAAATTGTGTTTTATTTCAAATTATTTGAAATTCCTTTCAAAATGATTTAAAATAATCCAACGATTTTTACTTATAATTTCAAATATATAAGATTCTTATATAGTTTATATATAAAATTTTATAATATATGTGTTTACAATTATAATATATAGTTTTATATCATATATATATATATATATATATAGTTTTATATCATATGTTTAATATGTTTTTATACTTAAGAAATTGTATTTTAAATAACTAGTTTTGAGTTAGGAATTTCCATAATATATATATATATATATATATTGATTTAAATACTTTAAAACATGATTTAAAATTAGAAAACCAACATATGCCAACATACAACTTCTTACATGTCCACATATACCCGTCACAAATTTAAATTTCAAAAGAAGTGTCTTTTCATTTTCGAAAACGTTTCAAAACAGTTGTGACCTTTGGAACACTGTGTAAAGGCCTCATTTTTGAATATTTTAACTATCTATCCTCTCCTTCTTCATCCTTTCTCTTACTACCATTATTCTACTTTAAATTCTTGATTTATGCACTTTTACTCTGCCGATTTCAATACAAATTATATCAAACTTTAAAATGACCCGAACTTCCCCGTGAAGGAAAGCCCGGATTGCTTTTAGGACAAGACAAATCAGAACACAAACAGAAGAACATTTCATTGCTTATTACAACAATTACATCAGAGTACAAGAATATACAGAGTATGAATAAATATTACACATTATAAAATATCAGAGATTTAAATACATTACTGCATAGGAAAAATAATACAAAACACAACTGAAAGAAATACACGGATACAGAGCTTTCCGAGCATAGTTCTAGCTGTAAACCAGGATCCTGTGAAGAAAATATCTGCAAAACCCTACTACTAGCTGCCCGTGTGGAAAATATGGGCACCCAGAGTTTAGGTTAAACAATAAACTCCAGGTCGGTCATGTGACTAGTGTGAGAACTAAACAGTTATTATTTTCATTTTGAAGTTTGGTAAATCAAGGGACCACGCCGTATAACACGGAACGGGTTTACCTCCAAGAATTCCAGTGCATATAACAAACAGCGCAATGCTAAATAAAGAACAATGAAGCTATTATAAGACCCAGGTCCCATCACACAATGCAACGCAAGCCAGAGGATAGGGTTTTACCTTATAATAGCCAAATAATGCTAGATACGTGAAATTTAATCTTTTATTATTACTATAAGTGAAGAAAACAACTTCAAATATAAATGTATCAATCATAGGCGGTATGAGCGCCCCATCCCACTATGTCGCCATATACAGGATTACAACTAAAACCGCAATGTCACATATTAGAATTTGGATTCCCATCTATGAACCGAGGCAAGGGATCGTCCTCACCGCTTCGAGACGCTCTAGCCCGCCCCTCAGGAAAGTACTCAGTCAAGCCTTTGGATCCTCAGGACCGGTCCACGCGGAGTGGATTAAAATGCCTGAACAATGCATTTCCCCGCCTTATAGGGCGTGAAACTGGTCATATCCTGACCAGACCATCGGCGCCGTAGTGACCGATATAACCGAGGCGCCTCGCAATCCAACAACCACATGAGTCAAACTTGTCAGGGCTTGTAAACCACTGACACTACTTCTAGTTAGAAGGAAACGCATGTCCTCCCTGATGTCCTCTCCCGTTTCAGGTTCCTACCGGGGTGTGAGGCTCGCGAATTAACGCTACACAAATCCATGCTATATTAAAGCAGTGCTTTTATCATCAACCACAAGGCTCTGCTTTTCAACAAAAGCCTTGATCACTGCATCTCAGCAGCCACATAGGAAATTCACGCCATGTAACTGATGTCTATCAATCACACAGAATGAAATCCAATGTCAGACACACATCCATTTACAAGTTCGTTCTGGATCTGAATGAAACCGGAGGCAACTTATTACTCCCCCATATGTCCAATACGAGGGAGAGGCCCTCGCATATCCGTTGATCTCCAAGTACGTCTGGACGATCACCGCTTATTACCTCGTCTTGGGTGTACAGCCCAATCAAGACATCAGTAATCATCCAAACGATGTGAAGGCCTCCGGTCTTCAACCACCGTCTTCATTGTTGACTTACCGTCGAAACAGTTATTCAGAATGGGTATAAACCCAGCCTTTCCGAATAACTCGCGCATATAATAAACGAGTGCTCTAAAAACACAACATAGGCCTCATTCCAATTCAGAATATTCTTTTATTCAAATATTCACATCATTAGGGAAAGGTTCCTATTAATTTTATCAAAGATAAATTCTTTTAAATTTATTATTTAATCTTCCTTTGAATATCATTTCAAACCATGTTAAGTTTTTCCATACTAGTCGGGATTAACGAACCTTACCGAAGTAATTATTTGTTTAATTTCCCAATCCCAACCGATTCATCCCATGGAGAAAAAATGGTAATACTCTATATCTAACACCACGGTGTTATCGGTAAAATTCATTACTATTTCACGCTCAAGTCTAATTAAAGATTTAACTATCGCTTGGTGCAAAACTGGTGATACTCCATTCTCGATTATTTCAATCTAATTAAAGATTTGTTAAATTTCCACTTAGTTTTAATCTTCCCAAAATCAATATTACTGATTATATACTAGAGAAATCATATCCTGTCTTTAACTGGGTTAAAGAACCAATGTCGTTTAAATCACGGTTCACGATAAACCCAAAATACATCCCGTTCTATCAGTCTCTAACTGTGAATTAGTAAGAGAACAATTCCCTAAATATTAATCCCGAAGGTCGAAACCAACATCAGATCAATACCCAGGAAACCATTCAACTTAGCTGATCTCCGCTTAGTTCCTAATTTTCTTAACTCCATTGGGTTTAAGAACAGTATTATTAAAGATACCATTCACGACAACCCAAAATTTCATTCCATTGTTACTCGGGTTAAAGAACAGGTTTTATCTAAAACATCGTTCACGATAAACCCAAGATTCCAATTTAAATTCAATTCCAATTAAATATAAATTAATTGGTAAACTCCCTTAAATCTTATTTAAAAGATTTATTCTTTTCTCATTTGGGTTTAAGAACAGTGTTAATGAAAACACCGTTCACGAAAACCCAAAACCCAATTTGATATTAAATACAAGGCTCTAAATAGAAAATATAGCGGCTTCTATTCAATATCAAATTCTGGAACCAACAAATATCGCATCGGAAATAACGATAAAAATATCTTTCAAATTTCCATAACAATATCTGTATAATCACGAGATCCAACATCGAAATATACCAAAGATGATTTCGATTCAAATCCATTCCAATTCATATATTGGAAATTCTGACTATTTTTAAAACCATTTCAAATCCAGTTTATTTATTTTAAAAATATTGGATTATAATTCTAGTTCATAACTAGTTCATTTCGATGAAAATATATTTTTATCTTTTCAAATATGTAATTTTTCATCCCAATTCTTTCTAAATCATTTATTATGATTTTACACAGATTATTGATATTTTTAATAATTTTATCAAGGCCCATACAGTCGATTTCCATAAACGGTCATCGAACTGCACTTACAACGACCTTTTCCAAATTTGATTTGGACATAATTCCAAATCCAACCATTAGATTTCAAATTTCTCATATTCGTTAGAAAGCTCTTTTCGATACGAACCCAATGGTCCCGGCTTCAAGAGAATCCGACGGTCGGATCTCCCGTATCGTGAATTCGAAATCAATGGTCGAAATTTGCGAACTACCGCCGCGCGGCGCGTTCTATTCGGACCATTAAGTATATATTATATATATTTCTTCGATTTCCTTTTAAAACGTTTTTTATAAATCGTTTTAAATTCGTTTTCAAAACGGTTTCAACTTCAGATTCAATTTTAAATCAAAATTGAATATTCCATATCATTAAAATATAAATGATAATATTTTCAAACATCAGATTTTTAAATCTCTTCATTTTCAATATTCATTATAAAAATGAATAAAATCGATATAAATATCGTTCACGTCAAACTGGTGTTAATCTAATCAACACGGCTTTATATATATTTAAATATTTTCGTGTCCATCCCAAATCGGACATCAATATCAGATTTTGATTCTTTTCTGAATGTTATTTTAAAATATTCATTCTTTCTGAACTGGAATCAGACAAAGTCAATTACCATATAATATTGATTATATGGATTTCATACAACAGATGTATACAACAGCCATGATAAACAATCAACCATCATCCAAAGTGCATTCTACTATGTATAAGCATTAAATATAAATATTTAACGCTTAAAACAGCCTATCAAATAAACGATCGACATACCACTAAATAATTGGGTTTAGTGTACGTCAAATATCATCCCAACACCCGTGTGGGGTTTCAACCAACAAATACTGAATATTATTTGTGCAGTTAGGCGATGTGTAAAATATATCGTCCCAATCCATATTAGTAAAATGAGTGTTCGTAAACAAATCGTCTGATTTGTAAATGAATATTTATTTTATTCCTATCAACGTTAAAAATTATATTTTTAATGATAAAATATTTTATTCAACATATGTTCTATTCAGTTCACTTATACAAATAAAATGATATTTTTATTGTTCTAACATATTTTAGAAAATTTCGATGGCATAAGGGCGCGAAACTAGAACCGTGATAAGGTCTAGCCTTATCCCTTGCCTAATAATGGCTCATGCCATACACAAACCAAATCATATCAGTTCGTTATTCATCCCAAACCAAATTAAAACAAATATTCCAATCAACCAAAAAATCAAACAAGTCGTCCATGGTTTGTGGACGAAGGGGAGTAGTTCATATATGAAGTTAAAGTTAAATAACTGTATAAAAAAAATCGGTGAGTTCTCACCTTTGGGATCCACTCCTCCATTCTCTGTTTCTGAACGGCTTGGATTTGCCCAATATTCCAATGCGATCCTTTCCCGCTGTTCATAGTAAAAAATCGCATTTTTAATATGATGTTTATTTTAAAAAATCGCATTTTTATAATGGCACTACATATATAAAAATCATATATTTTTACAACGCTTCTCTCTATATAAAAATTATATTTTTATATCTCTACTTCTTATATAAAGATCGAATTTTTATTTCGCTTCATATATAATAAATATTTTTTTATAAAGATCATATTTTTAATGCTACTTAACAGAGATAAAAATCATATTTTTGTGATGCTACATACATAATAAAAATCACATCTTTAATCCGCTACTTCATATATAAAAATCGTATTTTTATCTCACTACGTACATAAAAAATATATTTTTATATAATTAAAAATCACTTCTTTATATACATGAAAAATCACTTCTTTATATACATGAAAAAAAATCACTTATTTATATACATGAATAAATCACTTCTTTATAAACATGAATAATCACTTCTTTATATACATGAATAATCACTTCTTTATATACATGAATAATCACTTCTTTATATACATGAAAAAATCACTTCTTTATATACATGAATATATATAAAAACCTAATCATTATGTATATAAAAATCATAGCTTCGTAGGAGTAAAAATCCTAACTTTACACCACTTAGAAATCACCCATTCTCCTCGCTTAAAATCAAAATCAAAAGAGGAAAGAAAGGGAAAAAACTTATATTAAGCGAAGAAGAAGAAAGAAAAGGGGGAAGTGTAGTTCCGGTGTAGGCAGCCGGCGGAATGGGGCTCACTGGCGGTCGGGGGCTCTAGGTGGTGGTCGGCGCGGTGGTTCTAGGGGTGGCGGGCGCGGGTTTCAGCAGTTTAGGGCTTAGGGTTTTAAATCGACTGTTTTAATTAGAGGAGGAGAGAGGGAAGTGAGAGGGAGGTCGAGGGTGGAGAGCACCTGAGGGGCGGTGGGTAGAGGCCTCCGGCGGTGGTCAACGGCAAGGAGGCTGACGCGTTTCTTCGAGGTGGTTTTTTTATTTTCTTCTGAAATGAAATCGATGGTCTGAAGGGGAGAGGTGTTTTTAAGGTTTTATTTAAAACTATAATATATTTGTTAATATCCATTTAGTTGTCTTTTTATTCGACCTCCAAACGAGACCCAACGACTGTCGCCCCTAGCTAACTACCCTTATTCCGAATGCAATGGGATATGCCACGTAAGCTGATTCGACTGTTATGATCAGTTTTCATCAAAATCAGAATATAAATTTATATATATTGAATTTGAACGCACATTTTAATTTACCGTGGCCGCATACTGACTCTAAAAATTCCAGGAAAATTATTTCTAGCTTCGTATTGACGATACAGTCCTAACAAAAATAATCTCATCAAATTTTGAGACCGTTTGAAAAATGGCCATTTTCCAGTCGATTAAATTCCAATGAAACTGGTCAAACGCGTTTAAATGCGCCATGCTCACATATTGATTTCAAAATTATGAAAATTGGAATCTAGAAATAATTTGACATCGCAGATCCAACAAAAGTGGTTTCGTCAAAAACGGAGGTCGTTTGCCAAATTTCCATTTTTAAGGCCTTTATATATATTAAAATATATATAAATTCCACAGCGACTTTTCTGAATTTTAATCTGGACATATCTTTCAGTTTATCAAATGAAATCTCAGTTTTTTTACATCTGTTAGAAAGATATGATCAAACAGATTCAAAGATTTCTTGTTTCGTTCAATTCTAACTTATATTGAATCCTGTATATTCAATTGAATTTAGAAATCGAATTTTCGAACTGCCGCGCCATTTCAGGCTCGTTATATATTTAAAATGAATTTATTCATTTTTACTTTGTCAAAATTAAATTTTCTGTTGTTATTATTTAAAATAAATCATTTTAAATATTCAAAATTCATTAAAATATCCAAAGTAGAAATTTCAAATTTGTTCTTATTTTCCGGGTTGTTACAATCTCCCCTACTTAAAATCTTTTCGTCCTCGAAAAGGAACGGAGATGAAAGTTGTTTTACTAATCAACTCAACTTTCATTCTAGCGTTCATTCTTCAACTTTTCAGTTTCTAAGAATTTCAAAAAAATTCAAAAATTTGGCTAACACCCTAAATTTTCGAGAATTTCGCCATAATCTCCTTTGTACGGGGAGCACCGGGAAAGTCCACAAATCGCCACACGGGCCCTCTCATCTCAAAAAGAAAAAGAAAAGGCCAAGCGGCTAGCCAATCGGCTCATAAAATCATCTAAACCCAAACAAAACAGTAAATATGTACCTATTTGTCGGGCATACAATTTTGTTCCTCTGCTCTTGCCTCCTTGCTATGACCTGTTCAATGTATATACATATGTATGCTTGCAATTTCAAACAATTTTCAACTCAGTTCAACATTCGACACAATTTGGTTATATTTATCGTTCATTCACGTATGGGTTTTAAATGAATAATCATACGACACAACCATCAATCAATTTATTGATAAATTTTCAAATTCATAACTTTGGTATATATATATATATAAAATCATGTTTTTGGTGCCAAATCACAACAAATAATCCTATGTAAATTTTGGTTCTCAAACCAATCTAATGGAAATATATAGATATCCCACCTTCGAAACTGAGCACAAACGACTGATGCTGTACAGTCATCAATCGTTTCATCCCAGGGCGATTAGAGTGTGATTCTATATCTACCCAGTATATTTGAGACTTCGAATACACGCTAGATAGGCGTATATGCAAAATCTTCATATACTCGACTGTCCAAATCAATATGAATAAAATATTCAAATACGTATAATAAGGTTTAAATTTTCAAAACAAAATTTGTTTTCATTTTTATTTTAAAAATAACACTCTTCCGACTCATTTTAGGGTACTACTGATCCTATCTCTAACGAGTCATTCTCATTGGATATTGCTAATCCAATCTCTGATGAATTCTTTTGTTCGGTTCTAATGTGTCTTGTTCTCGAGCTCTATAAACCAAAGCTCTGATACCAAACTAAAACAACCCGAACTTCCCCGTGAAGGAAAGCCCAGGTTGCTTTGAGGACAAAACAAATCAGAACACAAACAGAAGAACATTTCATTTCTTATTACAACAATTACATCAGAGTACAAGTATATACAGAGTATGAATAAACATTACACATTATAAAATATCAGAGATTTAAATACATTACTACAGCGGAAAAATAATACAAAACACAACAGAAAGAAATACACGGATACAGAGCTTTCCAAGTATAGTTCCAACTGTAAACCAGGATCCTGTGAATATAATATCTGAAAAACCCAACTACTAGCTGCTCGTGTGGAAAATATGGGCACCCAAAGTTTAGGTTAAAACAATAAACTCCAGGTCTGTCACGTGATTGGTGTGAGAACTAAACAGTTATTTTTTTAATTTTAAAGTTAGGTAAATCAAGGGACCACGCCATATAAAACAAAACGGGTTTACCACCAAGAATACCAGTGCATATAACAAACAGCGCAATGCTAAATAAAGAACAATGAAGTTATTATAAGACCCAGGTCCCATCACACAATGCAACGCAAGCCAGAGGATAGGGTTTTACCTTATAATAGCCAAATAATGCTTGATACGCGAAATTTAATCTTTTATTATTACTATAAGTGAAGAAAATAGCTTTAAATATAAATGTATCAATCATATGCAGCATGAGCGCCCCATCCCACTATGTCGCCATATGTAGGATTACAACTAAAACCGCAATGTCACGTATTGGAATTTGGATTCCCATCTATGAACCGAGGCAAGGGATTGTCCTCACTGCTTTGAGATGCTCTAGCCCGCCAACAGGCAAGTACTCAGTCAAGCCTTTGGATCGTCAGGACCGGTCCACACGGAGTGGATTAAAATGCCTGAACAATGCATTTCCCCGTCCTATGGGGCGTAAAACTGGTCATTTCCTGACCAGACCATCGACACCATAGTGACCGATATAACCGAGGCACCTCGCAATCCAACAACCACATGAGTCAAACTTGTCAGGGCTTGTAAACCACTGACACCTCTCCTAGCTATAAGGAAACCATGTCCTCCCTGATGTACTCTCCCGTTTCTGGTTCATACCGGGGTGTGAGGCTCGCAAATTAACGCTACACAAGGCCATGCTATATTAAAGCCGTGCTTTGATCATCAACCACAAGGCTCTGCTTTTCAACAAAAGCCTTGATCAATGCATCTCAGCATGCCACACAGGCAATTCACGCCATGCAACTGATGTCTATCAATCACACAGAATGAAATCCAATGTCAGACACACATCCATTTACAAGTTCGTTTTAGGTCTGAACGAAACCGGAGGCACCTTATTCCTTCCCCATAAGTCCAAAACAGGAGAGAGGCCCTCGCATATCCATCGATCTCCAAGTACGTCTGGACGATCACCACTTATTACCTCGTCTTGGGTGTACAGCCCAATCAAGACATCAGTAATCATCCAGACGATGTGAAGACCTCTGGTCTTCAACCACCGTCTTCATCGTCGACTTATCGTTGAATCAGTTAATCAGAATGGGTATAAAGCCGGCCTTTCCGAATAACTCGCGTATATAACAAACGAGTGCTCTAAAAACACAACAAACGCCTCATTCCAATTCAGAATATTCTTTTATTCAAATATTCACTTCATTAGGGAAATGTTCCCATTAATTTTATCAAAGATACATTCTTTTAAATTTATTCTTTAATCTTCCTTTGAATATCATTTCAAACCATGTTAAGATTTTCCAAACTAGTCGGGATTAACGAACCTTATCGAAGTAATTATTTGTTTAATTTCCCGATCCTAACCTTTCATCCCATGGAGCAAAACTAGTAATACTCCATATCTAACACCACGGTGTTATTGGTAAAATTCATTACCATTTCACATTCAAATCTAATTAAAGATTTAACTATCGCTTGGAGAAAAACTGGTGATACTCCATTCTCGATCATTTCAATCTAATTAAGGATTCGTTAAAAATCCACTTAGTTTTAATCTTCCCAGAAATCAATATTACTGATTATATAACTTGAGAAATCATATCCTGTCTTTAACTGGGTTAAAGAACCAATGTCATTTAAAACACGGTTCACGATAAACCCAAAATCACATCCCATTCTATCAGTCTCTAACTGTAAATTAGTAAGAGAAAAATTCCCTAAATATTAATCCCGAAGGGCGAAACCAACATCAGATCAATACCGAGGAAACCATTCAACTTAGCTGATCTCCAGATAGTTCCTAATTTTCTTAACTCCATTGGGTTTAAGAACAGTATTATTAAAGATACCATTCACGACAACCCAAAATCTCACTCCATTATTACTCGGGTTAAAGAACAAGTGTTATTTAAAACACCGTTCATGATAAACCCAAGAATCTAATATAAATTCAATTCCAATTAAATATAAATTAATTGGTAAACTCCCTTAAGTCTTGTTTAAAAGATTTATTCTTTTCTCATTTGGGTTTAAGAACAGTGTTAATGAAGACACCGTTCACGACAAACCTAAAACCCAATTTGATATTAAATACAAGTCCCTGAATAGAAAATATATCGGCTTATATTAAATATCAAATTCTGAAACCAACAAATATTGTATCGGAAATAACGATATAAATATCTTTCAAATTTCCATAACAATATCTGTATAATCACGAAATCCAACATTGAAATATTCCGAAGATGATTTCGATTCAAATCCATTCCAATTCATATATTGGAAATTCTGGCTATTTTTAAAACCATTTCAAATCCAGTTTATTTATTTTATAAATATTGGATTATAATTCTAGTTCATAACTAGTTCATTTCGATGAAAATATATTTTTATCTTTTCAAATATGGAATTTTTCATCGCAATTCTTTCTAAATCATTTATTATGATATTACACAAATTATTGATATTTTTAATAATTTTATCAAGACCCGTACAGTCTATTTCCATAAACGGTCATCGAACTGCACTTACAACGACCTTTTCCAAATTTGATTTGGACATAGTTCCAAATCCAACCGTTAGATTTCAAATTTCTCATATTCGTTAGAAAGATCTTTTCGATACGAACCCAACGGTCCTTGTTTTAGGAGAATCCGAAAGGCGGATCTCCCGTATCGTCAATTGTAAGTCAATGGTCGAAATTCGCGAACTGCCGCGGCGCGGTGCGTTCTATTCGGACCATTAAATATATATACATTATATATATTTCGTCGATTTCCTTTTGAAACGTATTTTATAAATCGTTATAAATTCATTTTCAAACCGTTTCAACTTGAGATTCAATTTTAAATCAAAATTGAATATTCCATATCATTAACATATAAATGATAATATTTTCAAACATCAGATTTTGAAATCTCTTCATTTTCAATATTCATTATAATAATGAATAAAATCGATATAAATATCGTTCATGTCAAAATGGCTTTAATATAATCAACACGACTTTATATATATTTAAACATATTCGTGTCCATCCCAAATCGGACATCAATATCAGATTTTGATTCTTTTCTGAATATTATTTTAAAATATTCATTATTTTAAAATATTTTTTCTTTCTGAACTGGAATCAGACACAGTCAATTACCGTATAATGTTGATTATATGGATTTCATACAACACATGTATACAACATCCATGATAAACAATCAACCATCATCCAAAGTGAATTCTATACTGTATAAGCATTAAATATAAATATTTAACTCTTACAACAGCCTGTCAACCAAACGATCGACATACCACTAAACAATTGGGATTATTGTACGTTAAATATCATCCCAACACCCGTGTGGGGTTTCAACCAACAAATACTGAATATTATTTGTGCAGTTGGGCGATGTGTAAAATATATCGTCCCAATCCATATCAGTAAAATGGGTGTTCATAAACAAATCGTTTGATTTGTAAATGAATAATTATTTTATTCCTATCAACATTAAAAATTATATTTTTAACGACAAAATATTTTATTCAATATATGAATATTCTATTCAGTTCATTTATACAAATAAAATGACATTTTTATTGTTCTAACATATTTTAAAAAAAATTGATGGCATAACGGCGCGATACTAGAACCGGGATAAGGTCTAGCCTTATCCATCGCCTAATAATGGCTCACGCCATACACAAACCAAATAATATTAATTCGTTATTCATCCCAAACCATATTCAAACAAATATTCCAACCAACCAAAAAATCAAACCAAACAATCAAACAAGTCGTTCATGGTTTGTGGATGACATGGAGTAGTTCATATATGCAGTTAAAAATAAATAACTATATAAAAAAATTCGGTGAGGAGTTCTCACCTTTGGGATCCACTCCTCCATTCTCAATTTCTGAACGGCTCGGATTTGCCCAATATTCCAATGCGATCCTTTCCCACTGTTCATAGTAAAAATCACATTTTTAATATGATGTTTATTTTAAGAAATCACATTTTTATAATGGCACTTCATATATAAAAATCATATATTTTTACAATGCTTCTTTCTATATAAAAATTAAATTTTTATATCTCTACTTCTTATATAAAGATTGAATTTTTATTTCGCTTCATATATAATAATTATATTTTTTATAAAAATCATATTTTTAACGCTACTTAACATAGATAAAAATCATATTTTTGTGATGCTACATACATAATAAAAATCACATCTTTAATCCGCTACTTCATATATAAAAATCGTATTTTTATTTCGCTACGTACATAAAAATTATATTTTTGTATAATTAAAAATCACTTCTTTATATACATAAAAAATCACTTCTTTATATATATGAACAAAAATAACTTATTTATATACATGAATAAATCACTTCTTTATATACATGAATCATCACTTCTTTACATACATGAATAATCACTTCTTTATATAGGTGAATAATCACTTCTTTATATATATGAAAATTCACTTCTTTATTTACATGAAAAATCACTTCTTTATATACATGAATATATATAAAAATCTTATCTTTATGTACATAAAAATCATACCTTCATAGGAGTAAAAATCCTAACTTTACATTGCTTAGAAATCATCCATTCTCCTCGCTTAAAATCAAAATCAAAAGAGGAAAGAAAGGGAAAAAACTTACATTGAGCGAAGAAGAAGAAAGAAAAGGGGGGAAGTGCAGGAGGTCGGCGGAATGGGGCTCACTAGCGGTCGGCGGTGGCTCTAGGTGGTGGTTGGCGCGGTGGTTCTAGGGGTGGCGGGCGCGGGTTTCAGCAGTTTAGGGCTTAGGGTTTTAAATCAACAGTTTTAATTAGAGGAGGAGAGAGGGAAGCAAGAGGGAGGTCGAGGGTGGAGAGCGCATGAGGGGCGGCGGTGGAGGCCTCCGGCGGAGGTCAACAGCGAGGGGGCTGACGCGTTTCTTCGATGCGGTTTTTTTATTATTACTTTCTTCTAAAATGAAATCGATGGTCTGAAGGGGAGAGGGGTTTATAAAGTTTTATTTAAAATTATATTATATTTATTAATTTCCATTTAGTTGACTTTTTTTTCGACCTCCAAACGAGACCCAACGACTGTCGCCCCTAGCTAAATACCCCCATTCCGAACGTAATGAGATATGCCACATAAGTTGAGTTGACTGTTACGATCAGTTTTCATCAAAATCAAAATATAAATTAATATATACTGAATTTGAACGCACATTTTAATTTACCTGGCCGCATACTGACTCTAAAAATTCCAGAAAAATCATTTCTAGCTTCGTATTGACGATACGGTCCTAACAAAACTAATCTCCTCAAATTCTGAGACCGTTTGAAAAATGGCTATTTTCCAGTCGATTAAATTCCACTGAAACTGGTCAAACGCGTTTAAATGCGCCACGCTCACATATTGATTTCAAAAATTATGAAAGTTGGAATCTAGCAATAATTTGACATCGTGGATCCAACAAAAGTGGTTTCGTCGAAAACGGAGGTCGTTTGCAAAATTTTCATTTTAAAGGCCTTTATATATATTAAAATATATATAAATTCAACAGCGACTTTTCTGAATTTTAATCTTGACATATGTTTCAGTTTATAAAACGAAATCTCAGTTTTTTACATCTGTTAGAAAGATACGATCTAAAAGATTCAAATATTTCTTGTTTCGTTCAATTCTGACTTATATTGAATCATGTATATTCAATTGAATTTAGCAATCGAAATTTCGAACTGCCGCGCCATTTCAGGCTTGTTATATATTTAAAATAAATTTATTCGTTTTAACTTCGTCGAAATTAAATTTTTTGTCATTATTATTTAAAATAAATCATTTTAAATATTCAAAATTCATTAAAATAACCAAAATAAAATTTTTAAATTGGTTCTGATTTTCCGGGTTGTTACAGACTTCTTTTATTTTCATTCCCTATCAATCACTCTTTGTTTGAAGGTGCTATCTAATAGTTTTAGGTCTATTGTAATCAAAAAATTTAAGGGTGTGTTCCTTATAGCCCAGAAATCAAGGAAGAGAATCAGTGTTAACCTTATAGCCGTGAAATTAAGGGTGTTGAATCAGTGTTAACCTTGTAGCCATGAAATCAAGGGTATGGAAACGGTGTTAACCTTGTAGTCGTGAAATCAAGGGGGTTGTAATTGGATATTGACAATAATCAAACTCTACACAATCCACCGTTGTACGGGGACATATGTAACAATATGAATTTCGCTCAGTACGAATAATCGCTAAGCCGACTAAGACCCTTCGAAACCCGAATTGTAATGACAACAAGATGCACCGAAACGCAAACAGAAGAACATTTCATTGTTATTACAACAATTTACATTAGAGTACAAGAATATAACAGAGTATGAATGAATATTATACATTTAACTTATCAGAGATTTAAAATACATAGTAGCGGAAAAATAATGATTAACATAAATGGAATAAATATATGGGTACAAAGCTTCTGGAATATAGCTTCATCTGTAGGTCAGGATCTTGCGAAAATAAAGAACCTGCACCAAAACTACTAGCTGCCCATGCGGAAGATAAAGGCACCCAGAGTTTAGGTTAAAACAATAAACTCCAGGTCAGTCATGCGACTGGTATGAGAACTAAAACTGTTATTAACTTTTATTTTAAAGTTAAGTAATTCAAGGGACAACGCCGTATAACACGGAACGGGTTTCCTTCCAAGAATACCAGTGCATAAATCAAACTGCGCAATGCTAAATAAAGAACAATGAAGCCATTATAAGACTCAGGTCCTATCATATAATGCAAACACAAACCAGAGGATAGAGTTTTACCTTATAATGGCCAAATATGCTTGGTACGTTCTTAAAACAAATCATTTGATACTATCATTAGTGCATAGATGTTTTAAAACACTTTCAATGTAAATGTATCAATCATAGACGACATAGTACCCCATCCTACTATATCGCCATACTAGGCTATACAACTAAAACTGAAAGTCGCGTGTTGGAAGTTGGATTCCATCATGAGTCAAGGAAAGGGATGGTCTCCTTACCAATTCGAGCCATTCTAGCACATGTCTCAGGATCACACCTACGGGCAACCCTCGGAGCTGTCAGGGTCGGTCCACACTTATGTTTGTGGACTGATTATTCCTGAACAAACGTTTCCCGGCCCTATAGGACCTACACCTGAGTCACTACGGACTCAATATCTGAGGCGCCTCATTCCATCATCCACATAAGTAAAAATGTATGGGCTCCATACCATGACAACACTTCTAGCTAGAAAGAAACAGTATGTTCTCCCTGCTTTCCCTTATCCAGTTTTTGACTCATACTGAGGTGTGAGGCTCGCGAATTAATGCTATACACAAAGCAACGCTAGATAAAAGCTGTGCTTTGATCATCAACCATAAGGACCTGCTTTTCAACAAAATCCTTGATCCATGCAACTCAGCATGCCACACTGGCAATCCATGCCATACCATTGATCATCTACCGATATATATAACCTCTGAGCTCGTACGTCTCAGAGAAGGGTGTTAAGCAGAGAATAAATTCTCCACCACCAAGCAAATACATATATTTAGCAGAGATCAACGAATACTACATAAAGGAATACAATGTCAGACATACTATCAATTTACAAGTCCGTTCTGGGTCTGAACGAAATCGGAGGCACCTTATTCCTCATCCCATATGTCATGTACAGGAGAGAGGTTCTCGCATATCCGTCGATCGCCAAGTACGTCTGGACGATCACCACTTATTACCTTGTCTCGGGTGTACAGCCCAATCAAGACATCAGTAATCATCCATTTGATGTGAAGATCTCTGGTCTTCAACCACCGTTTTGATCGTCGACTTATCGTCGAATCAGTTATTCAGAATGGGCATAAACCCGGACTTTCTGAATAACTCGCGTATCTCGTAAACAAGTGCTATAAAAACACAACATACGCCTCATTCTAATCCAGAATGTTCTTTTATTCAAATATTCTTTTCCCAATTTAAACCAAAATAAGGTTTTCCAAACTAGTCGGGATTAGCGAACCATACCGAAGTAATCATTTGTTTTATTTCCCAATCCCAACCTATTCATCCCATGGAGCAAAACTGGTGGTACTCCATATCAAACACCACTGTGTTATCGGTAAAAATTAATTACCATTTCACGTTCAAATCTAATTAAAGATTTAATTATCGTTTGGAGCAAAACTGTTGATACTCCATTCTCGATCATTTCACAAATTTGATAATTTAAATTATCACATTCTCATTTCAATCTAATTAAAGATTCATTAAAACCTCTTGTTTAAATCTTTCTTTGAAAACCATTTCAAAAGGTTTTGTATTATCTTTTAACAATCTTAAACCAAATCACGGTTTATCAAACTAGTCGGGATTAATGCCTTGCCAAAGTAATCATTTAATTTATTATCCCAATCCCGACCTATTCATCCCATGGAGCAAAACTGGTGGTACTCCATATCTAACACCCACGGTGCTACTGGTAAATTTAATTACCATGCAACGCCTCAAATCTAATTACAGATTTATCTATCGCATGGAGCAAAACTGGTGATACTCCATTCTCGATTCATTTCCTGAATTCAGTAAGTTTAATTACCTTATTCACATTTCAATCCAATATAAGATTTATTAAAACTCTCAGTTTTAATCTTCAAAATCATTACTTAATGATTATTCAAATTTCTGGAAATTAATCTTGCCTTTAATTGGATTAAAGAACGAATGTCATTTAAAACACCGTTCACGACAAATCCAAAATCATATTCCATTTCATATGGAATCTTCATGGAAAACAGCATAACCGTAATCGATATAAATTTCCGTGTCAAACTAATATTATAAATGGAATAACGACCAAGCCTATTAAATTCCATATATAGTAACGGTCTTCCTTCACAGAAGCTTATCTCGATTATTCATAAATCGAATTCCACTCAATTCCAATTTAACGTATTAAATTGGAAAACATTACTTTGGAAAATTCATTAAATCTTACTTGAAAGATTTATAAATTCCAAAACACATTTCACTGTTAATCGGGTTAAAGAACGAATGTCATTAAAAACACAGTTCATAATAAACCCAATTCATATTCCATTTTATTCTAATTACTAGATATTACTAAAAATTCTAATAATCTTAATTAAAAGATTTATTCCTTTCACACGGGGCTTAAGAACAGTGTTAGTGAAGCCACCATTCACGATAAACCCAAACTCCAGTTTGATATCAAATACAAGGCTCTGAATAGAGATTATATTGGCTTATATTCAACATCAAATTCCGAAACCAACCAATATCGTTTTGGGAATAATGATACATACATATCATTCAAAATCCCATAACAATATCCGTATAATCACAGAATCCACGATCGAAATATTCCGAAGATAATTTCCATTCAAATCCATTCCAGTATATATATATATATATATTGGAAATCCTGGTTATTTTAAAACCATTTCAGTTCCTTTAAGTTCTTTACTTAAGTTGCAAAACAACTTATTCCGATAAAAATATCTTTTATCTTCATAGCTTGGAATATTTCATCCAAAATCATTTCAAATCATTTATTGTGATTTAACACAAATTTTCCATATTTTTAATCATTTAAAAATAGGCCCTTTTAGTTAAATAACGTTTCAGATCATTTAACTGCACTAGCGCTATTTTTATTCAAATTTGAATTTGACATTTCTTAAAATACAACCATTAGATTTTAAATCTCATATACTCATTTGAAAGCCCTTTTCGATATGAACCTGTAGGTTCCGGTTTTAGAATAATCCGACAGTCGGATATTCTGCTACGTCAAATCGAAGTCAATGGTCGAAATTCACGAACGGTCGCGGCGCGGCGCATCCTATTCAAGCCATTATAATATATATAATGTATTATGTAACACCCAGTATTTTCTGTAACATTAAGTTTTACAAATTAAAGTATACTTAATTTAAAACGTGAGAATTAAGTAGAATGGACATCACCATTGCGTTCGTCTTGGAATTCTGCTTGAGATAGAGTCCGAGTTTACATAAAACGGATAACATACGAAGAAGATATCTTTAAATTAAATATTGCAGCAAAACATGAAAAAAGAAGAATGAGAAAAGAATAATGTTTAGCATTGTTCTAAGGTTTGTAAGCAAAAGACTTAGTAGCTCATTTGGTTAGAATATGTGACTTGCATACAAGAGGTACAGAGTTCGATCCCCATCAGCGCCATATTTTTGTTTTAGGGGAATGGCTAAAAAGTGGCTTAGTGTGAATGCAGTTCAAAAAGTGGTTTAGTGTGAAAATGGTTAATTGGAAAGATAGATAAAAAGAAAAATAAATAAATAAATATATATATATAGGAAATATATATATATATATATACATATATATACATATATATAAATGACATGTACGCATCATATGGCGCACGTGGTGCATTTTTGTTGGTCAAAGATTGTTTTTTTTACGTGGCTTTTTATGATTGGTCGGGTGACGATTAGTGCTGACATGGCCTTCTCTGATTGGCTTTATGACAAATTCTGAGGTGTTAGGGCATACGTGGCATCATAAGATTGGCTGAATGACATATTAATTGGCTTAGATGGCTATGATCATTCCTAGGTTGATCTAACGGCTCTAAATTAATCAAACAGCTATAAAAACACCCCTAGGCCTCATATTTTCTCCTCACAACTTCTCTACGTCTATACTCTGCTCTAATTCTAATTAAAATAAAATAATAAATAAATCTAAGACGAGGTTATGTTGCTCAAGTTTTTCAAGAAGATATTTAAATCAAGTTAAAGCTTCAAGAAGGGAATAAAAGGCTAATTCAACGGCTTCGAGCAACGTCACGCAAAACATAACAAATCACCATAACGCTATCTTATTATTCTTTTCTAAAACCGATCAATGTAAGTCAGTTACTTTGTAGATTTGAACGCCTAGATCTATTTGTGACATGAAATTAAATGAATATGAGAATATGCCTGATCCTTTCATTTGAATCTGTACTTGTATATGCCTTTGGATCTGATTCAGGACTATTGTAATTAATTGCCTATGAGGCTATGCCTATGCATATGACTATGATTATGGGACTTTTACCTATGATTATGACTATAAGATTGTTGCCTATAACTATGACTATGATTCATAATTTTGAGACTATCGCATATGTTTGATGACTATGAGACTATTATCAAGATTCATGACTATGAGACTATTGCCTATGACATTGATTAAGAAACTATTGTGATTAGTCGCCCATGACTATTGTGGTTAATTGCCTATAACTATTGTCGTTAGTGGCTTATATCTGTTCCCATTAACCTATTAGGTTGTACTTCGAACTGGCACTATGTGGGACCAAACCACCTATACATATTCCCTTAATTATGTTGGATCTCATGGTTAGGGTGTAACTTGTCTAGATTATTCCTATTCGCTATTATGTACACCAAACCCATTGGATCCATTATCTTTGTATTTTGGTTCGCTTTTGCATGCCTATTCTTTTATGTCAATTCTCGTGATTATCCTCTATTCCCTTTTTTTGGTTTCATTTCATGAGTACTTAGAAAACTTGTGAAACCATGGTATACGTACGTTATGGATGCGGGGGTAATTGGGTATGCCGCGAAACTTATATTATTTGGCATAATTTGGAACATGTATTATGACATGATTATTAAGATACAATTTTGGGTAAATGGGATATGAATTATGTTGAACCTAGAATTGGCATGTAAACTAAGCTTTGGGCATAAATTGTAAACTAGAATATTAAATCAAGATTTGGTATAGCCTATTTTGATTAATAACTTGAAAATTTAATTTGACGCTCATAGCTTGTGTTGGGCATAACTTGGATTTTGGGAACATGACTAGTTTGGATAATTAATATATAAATTCAAGATTTGGACACTTAAGGTAAAAGTGACAAAACCTGAAATGGATAACAATTTACATATAAACTGTAAATATGTAAATTTAGTGAAAGAGGAATATGCCTTACCGGAGGTTAGATTGAGTTACGGTATAAGACTGCCCGGAACCGCCCGACAAATCCAACAACCATAACAGTACCTATCTAATGTGAGTGGCTAGAGCATTGAGCCCAAAAAGAACCCGAGGTTAGACTGAGTTGCGGTGTAAAACTGTCCGGGACCGACCGGCACATCCAGTGACCACAACAATACCTGTCTAATGTGAGTGGTTGGTGCTTTAATGAATGAATTAAAGCTAAGACAAGATGATAGGGTTAAGTTAATTAAAATAACACTTAACCAACTTAACATGTTAACATGACAAGATTTGTAGGGGTTAAGTAACTAAGGAAACACTTAACCATTATAACATGTTGACTAGACAAGTGGGTAAGGTTAAGTAAATGATTAACCGTTATAACATGTTAACTAGACTAGAAGGTGGGGTTGAGTAAACTTAGAACACTTAGCCGTTATAGCATGATAAATGAACAAGGTTAAGGTAATGAGAAACACTTAACCACTATAACCTGATGAAAGAGTAAGGTTATGGAATACTTAACCAATTTGACATGATATAGGGGTGGGTTTAGTCAACATGAACTGCTAGACAACACTTAACTAATTTGATTTGATATATAGGTGGGTTAAGTCAATGTGAACTACTGGATAACACTTAACCAAATTAACATGACAAGTGAATGGGTTAAGTTAACTTGAATTGACTAATGATACTTAACCAATCCAACATAACGAGAAAGAGAACTAAGTTGTAAACCTTAGTTAAGAGGGCTAAGTAGTAAACCTTAGTTAAGAAAGCAAACGATTCAAGAAACTAAGTGGTAAACCTTAGTTAAGAGGGCTAAGTAGTAAACTTTAGTTAAGAAAGCGAATGATTCAGGAAACTAAGTGGTAAACCTTAGTTAAGAGAACTAAGTTGTTAACCCCGTTCTTAGAACGCGATTAAGAACTAAGAAGTATTCGCGGACGATGACACACGCCATAACTGACTCATGTCGTTTCTACGACATGGATCCTACAGTTATCCACACGACATGACTTTAAGTCGCTGGCACGGCCATATGGTGTAAACACGACATGGACCACTTTAAAAAGGGGAATGCAGCAAGTATGCGGCATGGAAGTTAGGCATCCCAGGACATTAAATATGGTGGAAAAGCAAGCCGTTAGTCACCAAGAGTAACGACATAAATATGAACAGTGACATGACTTCAATAAGCTAAGCCGTAAGTCATATCATGCCGCATAACACATATATATGTCGCATGGAACCCACCTCACAATTCATGTCGTGCCTGATGATTTATATCATAACCAAGGAGGATTATATCAAGTCGTTGTGATAATATAAACAACGTTCCATCTACATGGCGTGATAAATCCATGTAGGATGTCAAGCCAGATGATGTACACGCATAGAATAAAGGCTGTACGGAATTAGTTATGATAGCATGTATAAAATGGGAAGATGATGGTCCGCATTTGAGTCATGACGTGTACCACTTATGCCGCAAACAACATGTCGCTCCCATGAAAATCATACCGTGATATATAGTTCATGGCGTAGGAACCAAATGAACTATATTGTACAAATGATGGCATCATGGAGAATGAATTCATGCCGTGGGTCACAAGTCGCTGGATCCTTCATATCGCAGCAGTACATCCCCATGTCGTTCTACATTCAAGCCGTGAACCCTCATGTCGCAAGACACTCTAACCCATGTCGTATGTTATGTTTCAATAATATAAGGAGTAGATATTAAAGGCACAGGCGACTGATCACTCCACAATGTAAAATGTTGTTCACAATGTGTCCAAAAACCCATGAAACATGGTCAAGGAGTGTACATGTACACGTGGCATAACCTTGGACAGTATGCACTTTAATAAAACATGGAATGACATGAGTTAAATTGCATCATACGGTTTCAGTCATGTCGTGTACCGTGTATAAAGAAAATGTATTGTTGTGTGTATAGTATATAGGAAAGTGATAGGCTGGATCATTATTTCTATAAGATAAAGCCAGCACATTGTTATGTAGATACATAATATTCTAAGACTTACGTTGTGATATTAGAATAAGCGATCCAGCTCGCACTTCATATCGTGAGTTGGAGACGTTCTTTGGTCATCTAGAAGCCACTTGGATACACGACCTGCGACGTGATGTTATGGCGTTCAGGGTGACGCACGACATGACCCATGAATAAAATGAATTACATGACAAGGCGCTACGAAGGATATACGCCAGCTGTAAAGTAAGGAATGAGGGCATGTCGTATGTACATCCAATACGAACCATATAATTTATCCATGCCGTGATGAAGTCCTGAGTTCATATCGACTGTACCATGTCGCATATCGCCCGCCAGCTGTACCGAATCTTATTTACCAAAGTGCCACCCAGGCCAAAAATCACCTATAAATACCCCCATATCATTCACTTGAGGGGGGACCGAAAATTCATTCCAAGGGGGAGACTCTACCAAATTGAAAACTCACTTACAACTTCACTAATGGCTTCTAAGGATTCATCAACACTTTTCTAACTCCATGAAGATCAAATCTAAGTCAATGATAATGAGAGCTTTCTACAATTGAATCTAAGAGCCTTGGATCTCATTCAAGCTGCATAACAAATCTCTCAAGCGTCAATCAAAGGATCTCTAATCCTCTCCAAAGCCAAAAACGAATCTAAATTCACTATGAAATCCTTAAAGATCATGGAGAAGGATCGAAGCACCTAAGTGATCGAATATTCATCACAAAGCTAAAGGCCTCTCCATTTTCCTTTGTCAAATTCGAGTGAAATCCGATTATAAAGAGAGTTAAAAGAGAGAAAATATTGTAATGAGGGAAATTTCCTATGTTGTAAGCTTGAATGCCTTAATGAGAATAGATTAAAAGTGGACGTAGACTCGTATTGAGTTGAACCACTGTAAAATTGCTTTGTGTTTTTACTTGCTTTTTATCCGTTTATTTTGAGATTATGCGGTTCCATATTCCTACCGAATCGGTGAAGTGTGAATTTTACACCTTTGGTGTTTGATCCCAATTTTGGAGCAAACATTTGGCGCCCACCGTGGGGCCGCGCTCGCATCTCCTACCTCTTCTCGCACTCTCCCAAAGTTGAGATCCTTTCATTAAAGCTCTAAACCGCATTCTTCTTCGAAGTGATGGCCAAATCTAAGAAGGCCGTAAGTAAAGATGTGGAAAATGACGATATTGCCGATAATGTTGTTAATGAAGAGACACCGCTTATTAACCGTTTCGATGTCGATGAAAACTCGATAAGTGGAGCTGGCGTGACAAGAAATGAACTAAATGCCGCTATTGCCAACGTGAACCACCGAATTGAAACTTCAAACAAAACTCTGATGGATGCTAATGATGCTCTAATGGAGAAAATGAACGCTCTTCTTAATGCTCAACCAACTCAAGCCCCTCCGAAAGTGCATGTGAATCTCGAGGGAGATGATAAATCGCCCACTTCCGATCATAACCGCAACGACAATATGGAAGACGACTATGATGGGGCGAGTGACAGGGACGAAGCTAACATCGAGGATTTGGGATCAAAAGATAAGGATCATTCCGATGTGAAGGCTCGCAAGGTCATTAATCCTGTCATAGGAGCACCTCTTCGTCGAGAAGGCAAAGGGCCTAAGCTCTCTAATCGAGATCATATGCCTAGACGAACATTTTGTAAAGGACTCGCCTTCACCGAGCGTCATAACACTGAAGAATATATATCAGACATGATAGAACGAGCCATGAAAAAGAATCAAGCTAGCAAAGACGATGAAATGGAATGGGACTTCTCTCCCGATAGGACACCATTCACTGAAAGAATCCTCGAAGCAGAATGTCCGAAGAAGTTCAATCCTCCGACTTTGCCTCCGTACAACGGCCTCGTTGATCCCAACTACTTCCTATTCAAATATGAATGGCATATGGGTGCAGCCAAGGCGACCGATGAGATGAGATTCACGTACTTTCCTCTCTACTTAGAAGGTACCGCATCACTATGGTTCACAAAGCTACCACCCAAATCCATCGATCGGTTCTCTGACCTGACCAAAAAGTTCAAGGAGCAGTTCCGCTTGTACGCTACCAAAGCCAAGGATGCTATAACGCTTTCAGCAATGAAACAGAAACCAGGGGAAACTTTCAAAGCCTTTCTTAGTCGATTCAATGTTGCTTTGTCTGAAGTGAGAAATCCAGAGCCACGCATAATTCTCATGGTTTTACTCGACGCTATTGACAAAACAAGCGAGTTCGGAAGATGGATAAAAATGAAGTAACCGACTACGCTTAACAAGTTCTATAAGAAGGCAGAGGAGTACATGAGAGTAGACGATAATCCTATACCCCTTCCGGTCATTGATGGCAACCAACTCCTCGAAGCTCCTAAAAATATGGCTGTCCAATCTAACCAGAAGAATAATCAAGGACAAAAGCGAACCAATGATGGGACCGACTACAAGACTAATAAGAAGTCTCGCCTTTTCAACTCATCAGAGCTAACGCCTTTGAATGACACCCCTGAAAATATCTATCTTGCAACAAAGAATTCTGAGGAGTACACAGAGCCAAATCCGATAAGGATAAATGACAAAGCAGCAAACTCCGGGAAATTTTGCAGATTTCATAACCAACCTGGTCATAACACTAATGAGTGCCGGCACCTGAAGAGCCTCATTGAGGAATTAATCAGGAAAAACAGGTTACAATGGTATGTAAAGAATCCACAAGCCATGAATCCTTCTGCTGCTCCCCAAGGAAAAGGGGCATCAAATGATCAGTCTGGTCCAAACAACGTAGCTTCTACTCAAATCATGCCAAAGCTGATCACCAACTAATAACCGCTAACAGTGCTCCGACTTCAATGACTCGGAATAAGCGATCAACGTCGCTACATCTTTACTTCATGCTCTATTTCTCGCTTTAGTTCATACTTTACTTCGCATTTTACTTTATGTTATATTCAAAACTTTATGTAAACAGTCTGTAATAATCTGCAAGTGATGCACTGAACATTAGCTCTATGACTAAGAGCATATCTGTTTGAATGAATTTCCTGCTTGCAAAGTTATATGCCAAATCAACACTTTCTTAAAAGGTGGTTTCATATTGCAGGTCATTTTGTCGAGCGCTTGTTCCTGAAACATCGCGACCCCAACAACACTAGCTCAAGAGCCGAATATTGTAAACATCAACATGTACAAATGCAAAATAGGAAAAGCACTGCCTTGAAAAGTGAATGGGAAAGTTGCAAAGATTCAAACAGCGAGCAAGCGCCTCAACAAAAAAGCACGAGAGCTGGAACTTTTATCGAAGGGGCACTTCCTTAAGTGAGAGGTTCAGAGCTTCAATTCCTAAATCAGAATAGCATGCTAAGTCAAGCATCTGATAAAGGGACTGATGGCCGCCCCGCGAAACGATATAACAGCCACCAAGACCGTTTGCGTAGCATCTGGAATCCCCAGATGTGAAGAATGAAAATCCATTTGCGTAGCATTTGATATGATCAAACGTGAAGAATGAAAATCTATTTGCGTAGCGTTTGATTTGACCAAACATGAAGAATGAAAATCCACTTGTGTAGCGTTTGATTTGATCAAACGTGAAGAATGAAAATCCATTTGCGTCGCGTTTGATATGATCAAACGTGAAGAATGAAAATCCATTTGCCTAGCGTTTGATATGATCAAACGTGAAGAATGAAAATCCATTTGCGTAGCGTTTGATATGATCAAACGTGAAGAATGAAAATCCATTTGCGTAGCGTTTGATATGATCAAACGTGAAGAATGAAAATCCATTTGCGTAGCGCTTGATTTGATCAAATGTGAAGAATGAAAATCCATTTGCATAGCGTTCGATATGATCAAACGTGAAGAATGAAAATCCATTTGCGTAGCGTTTGATATGATCAAACGTGAAGAATGAAAATCCATTTGCGTAGCATTTGATATGATCAAACATGAAGAATGAAAATCCATTTGCGTAGCGTTTGATATGATCTAACGTGAAGAATGAAAATCCATTTGCGTAGCGTTTGATATGATCAAACGTGAAGAATGAAAATCCACTTGCGTAGCGTTTGATATGATCAAACGTGAAGAATGAAAATCCATTTGCGTAGCATTTGATATGATCAAACGTGAAGAATGAAAATCCATTTGGGTAGCGTTTGATATGATCAAACGTAAAGAATGAAAATCCATTTGCGTAGCATTTGATATGATCAAACGTGGAGAATGAAAATCTATTTGCTTAGCGTTTGATATGATCAAACATGAAGAATGAAAATCCATTTGCGTAGCCTTTGATATGATCAAACGTGAAGAATGAAAATCCATTTGCGTAGCATTTGATATGATCAAACGTGAAGAATGAAAATCCATTTGTATAGCATATGATATGATCAAACGTGAAGAATGAAAATCCATTTGCGTAGCGTTTGATATGATCAAACGTGAAGAATGAAAATCCATTTGCGTAGCATTTGATATGATTAAACGTGAAGAATCAAAATCCATTTGCGTAGCTTTTGATATGATCAAACGTGAAGAATGAAAATCCATTTGCATAGCATTTGATATGATCAAACGTGAAGAAAGAAAATCCATTTGCGTAGCGTATGATGTGATCAGACGTGAAGAATGCAAATCACTTGCATAGCATCTGAAATCTCAGATGTGAAGAGTGCCAACCATTAGCGTAGCATCTGAAGAATCGGCTGCGAAGAATGATAAGTCCACTTGCGTAGTGTCTGAAAATCTCAGGCACGACAAGTATCGGGTTTTACCCTAAACAGGGGCATAAAATCTAAAGTACTTCTCGTAAGGAAGACTAGCAATGGCCCCCTGAACCGGGGCACCAATAATCAAAGACTTCTCCCAAAGAGAAGCAGAGAATAAATCACAGATGCACATTTCTCAAGTGTGAAATACCATACGCCATCATATTAGTCACTGAAACGATAGCGTTTGAAATCCACGGTTGGATTTATTCGATTAGTTAATTTTAATCGTTAAATGTGAATTCAAATTCGAATATCATATTGGTACAGATAGTGTTCAGTGGTTTATGAACCATTGGACAAAATAATTCTGTGCAGACATGTTATTCAATTCAAAGTTAAAATTCACTATAATTCATTTGCTAATGATTAAACTAATCTGTTATTGATGTGGGAAATCAATGACAAAGTATAAGTCCAAAATCATGCAAATACTTGTTTTTTATTACAGAGCAGGTATCACAAAGTTCAATGCACGGTATTCCATAACAAACAAAAAAGCTATGGCAGAATCTCAATGCAAAATTATGTTTATTTCGAAGCCCGCATTTCTCACAAGCAAAAAATACAAGCTTCGAGGGGAAAATGTTAACCCCGTTCTTAGAACGCGATTCAGAACTAAGAAGTATTCGCGGACAATAACACACGCCATAACTGACTCATGTCGTTTCTACGACGAGGATCCTACAGTCATCCAAACGACATGACTTTAAGTCGCTGGCACGGCAATATGGTGTAAACACGGCATGGACCACTTTAAAAAGGGGTATGCAGCAAGTATGCGGCATGGAAGTTAGGCATCCCAGGACATTGAATATGGTGGAAAAGAAAGTCGTTAGTCACCAAGAGTAACGACATAAATATGAACAGCGACATGACTTCAATAAGCTAAGTCGTAAGTCATATCATGCCGCATAACACATATATATGTCGCATGGAACCCACCTCACAATTCATGTCGTGCCTGATGATTTATATCGTAACCAAGGAGGATTATATCTGTAACACCCCACACCCGCTAAGGTCACTCACTAAGGGAATGCCTTAACTTCGGTGGAGTATTTTAAGTGAATATAGAACAGAAAAATTACAACAAGACAGATATAAATAATACTTGTTAACTAAAACATCATTTCATTGCAGCAGAAGGTAAACATGTTTGGTTACAATAACAAAACCATAAAACAAGAGTCAAGTACTAAATATCCATCCTGATAAAAACACAAGTACATAATCCCACTACATAACTAATAGCCATAATAGAAAAGATAAGCTGAGCTTTACATCAATGGTCCAAGCTCCAAAAGATAGATAAAGCAATCTGATCAAAGCCCACTAGTGCTAGGCCCACTCTGAGAACCTGAGGGTTGGGAAAAAGATAGAAACAACGGGGTCAGACATAAGTCTGAGCGAGTCCTACAACTTTAACAATACAATCATTAAAGTAATTAGGGTATGATATAAACTTGGTACGGTAACGACTGGGGATAAATGACTACACTAAGCAGCCATCTAGACATAGGAAGAACCAAGATAACGGTAAAGACGCATCTACCCACCCAAGGATAATTACTACACTGCACCACACTAGTCATTCCTAACTTAAAGGTTGATCCCACCCAAGGACTTAGAAAATTTAACTAGTAGTTTCGTGTACCCCTAGCTGACCACATAGGTGCCGTCTGCCCCTATCTCCACAAGGTGTACCCACTACTCCCCAAGCGATCGGCTCCCTAACGTAGATACCCGTGCTGGCCCTACAGTGGGGTGTATCATTCCCCAAAGTGGCAACCCGATACCAACACTGATGCATGGCTTATACTACACGATGCAACAACGTCTTACCTACCAGCCCGGGTCCACACACGCATATGAAACCCGTTGGACTTGCGTTGCCACCGCTAACCCGTTTTGGCCTCTTATAGTCAAGCCCAGTACGCGTGTCCCGTCCTCGACATGGGTCGAGCCCACAAAGATACATATGGGTTACTGGTTGAAATGGGCCCTCACAAGCTACCCACCTAAGCTTGTCCCTTTTCTAGTGCATCCCACTTAACCCTTTAATCATGTTTAATTACATGTTTCCACTTGGTTAAGTATTCTAATCGTATTTTCTGTTGCCACCCAAGGCAACCCACTTGATTTCCACATGCCACCCAAGGCACTTACTTGATTTCCACATGCCACCCAAGGCACTTACTTGATTTCCACATGCCACCCAAGGCACCCACTTAACCCCTCATGCCCCACTACATGCTTATCTGGTTAAGTGTTTCTTAATTGATTAAGAATGTAACCTTTGTAAAGACCTCTCACATTAGACTGTCTTTTATGGCAGCTGGATTTGTCGGTCGGGTCCGGGCAGCCTTACGCCATAACAGAGTCTAACCTCGTGTCTTTACACTTGTCACGTATTTAGTTTATGCCTAAGACCTCTCACATTGGGCCAATCATTTGTAGCCGCTGGATTTGCCGGTCGGGTCCGGGCAGTCTTATGCTACAAAAGGGTCCAACCTCGTGTCTTAGTCGATTAATTACACCTAATTAATCACCCCCATATTTTGAATTAATTTTCCCTAATTAATTCCAATTTAACGATGTACATAATTGACTCAATTATGTCCATCCACTTATGGTATGCAACATCATACCAATTTCACCACAATTTTGTTAACATGAATATTAACCCCATCGTTCCCCACGTAATACGCTAACATGACATACTTAAAAGGGAAGATTCATCACAAATACAATGGGTTCAACTTAGCATAACATTAGCCTCAACATGGGTTTTAAAGGTGTCAACTTGCATATATGACCATAGCATCAAACCCAACTAGCATAAATAATCAACCCAAACTTGCATGAATCACATATGTCATAAAGAGGGTAACTTGCATAGATGTTCATGTCATAGACCTATCATAAAGGGATAAACTTGCATACATGTCATAGGTCTAAAAAGGGATGAACTTGCATATGTTACTCATATCATAAAAAGGGGTAAACATGCATATATATGCATGACACACAAAGGGGTAAACTTGCATATGTATGCATACCATACAAAGGTGTAAACTTGCACATGTTACTTGCATATAATCAAACACCAAACTTGCATAACATGTCATATATGAACTTGCATATAATCAAACACCAAACTTGCATAACATGTCATATATGAACTTGCATATAATCAAACACCAAACTTGCATAACATGGTGTCATAATGGATCAATGTTTATCATAGTGATTTGCATAACTAGCATCATGAACATATAGCATAAAACTTGCATAACTAGCATCATGGACATATAGCATAAAACTTGCATAACTAACATCATGAGCACATAGCATATGATAACATAACTTGCATTGATCCACATTCATAACCATAACCTCATTATATCCTATCATAATTAGTTTAGCAATTGCTTGCTAAAGGCATAGAAACTCACCACTTGTTGATTAGCACTCCTATGAAGAAGATTAAGTTGCTAGAGTAGATTAGAAGTTGATTTGAGAAGCTATCTTCTTCTAAAATTTGATGGAGGCTCCTTCTAATTGCATTTTGACGGCATGACGACGTTGTATCTATTTTTAGTATGGATTAGGGTAGTCTTAGGGTGTATTTATAGATTTAGGATGTAATTTAGGCCCTTAGATTAACCCTAGATTAGGTTAGAGCCGTCAGATTTCGTCACAAGCCCCCAAACACAGCCCAAACTCCTTCAGGCTGCACCCAGGCCAACCTGGTCGAGTACCCAGGTCGACACCCGTGTCGACTGGGCAGTCGACATGGGTTGGGGTGGTGTCGACTGGGCAGTCGACAACCCTGTCGACCTGGCCTGCGCGGGAATTTTCCCGCCTTCCCCTGTGTGTTGAATTTCGAATTTTGGATCTGAAATTTAAATCTGTTTTAAACTTAGAATTTTCTGAAAACTTTGTTGGGCCATAACTTGGTCATACGGACCCCAAATCACGCAAACTCGGACTCTATTTCGCGTATTTTTCCAAGACGAACGCAATGGCGCAACCCATTTCCCCTAATTCCCACATCTGGGATTAGTTATTCTTTAATTTGTGAATGTTAATATTAACTGAAATTCAGGGTGTTACATTCTCCCCTACTTAAAGGATTTCGTCCTCGAAATCTCTAAGTCCAGAAGAACGTATCCTACCAACCAAACAACCATCTACTAAACCATCAAACACTGGCATCCATTATCCTTAACGTTTCTAATGCTGTATGAACATATGCAAAAAGTGTGTGTATATGTTCCCTGTCTAATGCAAAATCAGGCGGTCTACTGATTCAGTTGACCTCCTTAATGCAAACCATGATAGTGCCATGCATCCAATATGTATGCGAAAGAACCCTATCGACACATACTATCTCTACATGAGTGCACAATCATTCACAATAAAAATGCATCATCCATATGATAACGCAACCATTATACATCCATTAATATAGCTACCTACACACAGTTATATGCAATATGCAACATGAAGTGACTGAGCCGATCTAGTGTCTAAAGTGTGTGTATATGCATCCACGAGCAACCACTAGCAAACACTTGCATCCACATGCATCCATCAATCATAACATGTCTCAAACACATGTTTCAACCATAGGTTTACCCTATCTAAAGGTCAAAGGTACTAACGAGAGGACATACCAAAGATAAGATAAGTACTAGACAAACGGTAAAGGAGAAGTTAAAAGACATACCCTCAAAAATAAATGGGTACAGTGAACGCATCTTCGTTTCTGTCTCCCAAGTAGCGTTGCTCTCATCATCTCCCCATTGCACTTTGACTAGTTGAACCTCTATGTTTCTCAACTTCCTAATCTCTGACCCAAGGATGCGAGTAGGAGCTCGTAGAATCGTCGCATCACGCTCTACCTCCACTTCTCTAAGCAAGCTCGGCTCTACCACCTATGCGGTCTCATGTAGGCACTTCCTCAAATGTGACACATGGAATACGTCATGTACACCACTAAGTCTCTCGGGCAAATCCACTCTATAAGCCATCTGTCCAATCCTTTCCTTAATAGGAAACGGTCCTACAAACCTTGGTGCTAACTTCCCAACGGACCCAAAGCGAACAACATTCCGTAATGGAGATACTTTAACAAAGACCATGTCCCCAACATCAAACTCAAGATCTGTCCTCCTCTTATCCGCGTAGGATTTCTGTCTGTCTTGCGCCGCTTTCATCCTTCTTCGAATCAAATCAATCTTTTCCGAAGTTTCTCTAACCATATCAGGCCCAAGCAAGATCTTATCCGTAGACTCCCACCAACATGTAGGTGATCGACAAGGCCTTCCATAAAGAGCTTCAAAAGGAGCCATACCAATACCAGACTGAAAGCTGTTGTTATACGCGAACTCCACCAATGGAAGATGCTCTTCCCATGTACCTCCAAAATCTAAGATACATAGCCTCAAAAGGTCTTCTAGAATACTGTTCACCCTCTCGGTCTGGCCGTCCGTCAGAGGATGGTATGCGGTGCTCAAACACAACTGAGTCCCTACCGCCTCTTGCAAACTCTTCAATGGAATTTGTGAAGATGGGATCTCGATCACTCACTATGCTAGAAGGTACACCATGCAATCGAACTATCTCTCGAAGGTAAACTGAAGCTAGCCATGGAGCAGTCCTCTTACTCTTCACGGGTATGAAATGGGCGCTCTTAGTATGTCTGTCTACCACAACCCAAATTCCCGTATTACCCTTCCTCGATCTCGGTAACCCATCAATAAAATCCATCGAGACGCTATCCCACTTCCATTGCGGAACTTCCAATGGGTGAAGCAACCCATCGGGTTTCTTTTGCTCCGCTTTCACTTGTTGGCACACCAAACATCTAGCGACATACTCGGCCACATCTTTCTTCATACCGGCCCAAAAGAAAACTCGCTTCATGTCTTGGTACATCTTGTCCCCACCGGGATGAATGGTCATCTTCGAATGATGTGCATCATCAAGTATAGCCTTCCTCAAACCCTCATCTTGCGGTACACAAAGTCTACCGTCTCTACGCAACCACCCCTTATCATCTAGGGTGTACCTACTCAAATGGCTAGACGACTCCCCCTTATGAGCCTCTCTACCAACTCAACCAACTGTGGGTCGTCCCGCTGTGCCTCGCCAATCCGTCCCAAAAGAGTAGGTCTGACCTCTAAGGATGCTAGCAAACCGGGTACAAAGTCAACGGAAGGTCTGAAGTCAAACATCGAGATAAATTCCAAGCTTCGTCGTTCCACGAACAATGGACTCAAGGACAACCTTTTTCTGCTTAAGGCGTCCGCCACCACGTTACCCTTGCCAGGGGTATACGCTATCTCGAAATCATAGGATGCTAAGAACTCCATCCACCTTTGCTGTCTTAAGTTCAAATCCTTCTGAGAAAACAAGTACTTCAATGATTTGTGGTCAGTGAACAATTCGAATCTCTCGCCAAGAAGATAATGGCGCCAAGACTTAAGCGCAAAAACAATAGCGGCCAACTCTAGATCATGTGTAGGGTAATTTTTCTCATGCTTTCTCAACTGCCTTCCCCCATAGGCTATTTCCCTTCCCTCTTGCATTAAGACTGCGCCTAGTCCTGTCCCACAAGCATCAGTATAGACAACAAATGGCTTACTCCCATCTGGCAACACTAAGACTGGAGCTGTGGTTAAAGCTATCTTTAACCGTTGGAACGCATCATCACAATCTACGTCCCATGTGAAGACTAGATTCTTCTTCGTCAAGCGAGTTAATGGGGCTGATATCTTCGCGAAGTCCTTGATAAACTTCCTATAGTAGCCAGCCAACCCCAAGAAACTCCTCACCTCGGTAGCATTCTTCGGAACCTTCCAATCTTGGATGGACACTACCTTCGCGGGATCCACAGCTATCCCTTCTTTGGAGACCACGTGCCCTAAGAACCGCACTTCCTTCCTCCAAAAGTGACATTTAGAGAATTTAGCCTTAAGGCTATGCACTCGAAGAGTCTCCAACACTTCCCTAAGATATAGGGCATGTTCTTCTTCACTCTTAGAAAAGACTAAGATGTCATCCACAAAGACCACCACGAACTTATTAAGGTACTCCCTGAACACCCTACTCATCAAATCAACAAAGTATGCAGGGGCGTTCGTCAAACCAAATGGCATCACAAGCCACTCATAGAAACCATCCGGAGTCCTAAAGGCAGTCTTCTCTATACTATCCTCAGTCACTCTCAACTGATGAAACCCCGTGGCTAAGTCCAACTGCGAAAACACCGAGGCGCCAACCAACTGATCAAAGAGATCATCAATCCTCGGCAATGGGTGTCTATTCTTCTTTGTAAGCTTGTTGAGTTCTCTATAGTCTACACAAGGTCTGAGGGACCCATCCGCCTTCGTGGCAAAAACTACTGGAGCACCCCACTCCGATATACTTCGTCTTATGAACCCCTTCTCAAGCAACTCCCCTACTTGCTTATGGAGTTCCCTCCTCTCACGAGGAGCCATGTGGCGCACTGGCAAAGATACTGGCTTAGCATTGTCCACCAGATATATTTGGAAGTCTATCTCCCGCTTCGGAGGTAAGCCCTTCACCTCCTCAAACACATCCGAGTATTCCCGGACCACTTTAACAGATCGCAAACTCTCGACCGAAGCGTCAAGCGATTCATGATAACTTAGCATAACAGAATTCATGGGATTACAAGAGATCTCGAGAGTGTTACCCAAGCGGGTCATGAGCCTAACCACTCTCCTTTCACAATCAAGAACGACACCATTACTGGATAACCAGTCCATGCCCAAAATCAACCCATAGCCCGTGAAGCCCAAAACAAAAGCATCACATCTAAACTCAACGCTAAGTATAGAAATCTTCAAACCCAAACATATCATGGACAAATAAGTGGAGCCCCCAATTGGGTTTGAAACAACCAAGGGATCATCTACTAGACTGGTGTCTAAGTGCAGTGACTCAACTAATGATGATGAGATAAACGAATGTGATGCGCCAGAGTCAAACAAAGTACGGACAGGATAATCAAACAGAAAAACCAAACTTTCAACGGAAATAGTTCTACCTCTTTCCTGAATCGGTGGAACCGCGAGAGCCTGAACTTGCCCCCTTTCCTGACCTGGTGCCATAAGAGCTTGCACCTGTCCTCTTGAGGTAAATCCCGTCCTCTGCCCCTTCTTAGGGCAGTCTTTCACTAGATGCCCTGCTTCGCCACAGTGAAAGCAGTCAGTCTTCTTCTTCTTCCGACAATCTTTGCTGAGGTGGCCTGGTGTCCCACAGTTGAAGCACTTCTTCTTTCCCTTGCCACCGTTGCCTTTCCCACCCTTGTTTTGCTGTTGCTGTTGAGGTCTCTTCTGATCTCCTTTCTTCTCGGGTGCCTTATTAGCATTGGGACCCTTCTCTTCCTCATGCATGAGTGCAATGTCTACTAGCTTCTCAAAGGTGGCCCCCATAGGGATGTGAGTCATAGACAATCCATGCATCGGTTCATTCAAGCCTTTAACGAACCTCAAAGCCTTCTTCTCCGGTGTATTCACCATGTCTATGCCAAACCTTGCTAACTAATTAAACTTGTTGACATATTCCTTCACTGATAAGTTTCCTTGCTTTAGTGTCAAGAACCTTTCCATATACAGATTTTCTTCCACCCTTGAGAGAAACTTTTCCACAAACCTTTGTCTGAAATCCGCCCAAGAGTCAACTAGGCGTTCTCCATTAGTGACCTCCCACCAGAACGAGGCCTCTCCCTTCATTAACGAAGCAGCTAACTTGACTTTCTTTCCTTCTTCCATCTCAAAGATGTCTATCAACTCTTCCGTTTCCTTAAGCCAATCCCTAGCTTCCACAAAAGTTTCTGATCCTTGAAAAGGTTTCCCTCCCATAGCCTTAAATTCCTTGCAAGTCTTAGCAAAAGTATCCGCTCGAGGAGGAGGAGGGGGAGGAAGATCGGGTGCAACCGGTAGTGGAGGAACATCTGCTGGACCCGCAGCGGCGGCCCTAGCCTCCATCAACCTCCTATACCATACTGGTATCGCTACACCCTCTGGAAAGTTAAGATCTTCAGCCATGCTGAAACGAAAAAGGAAAGATTCAAAACAGAGAATTCGAAAGATAAAGATATGGCTATTGGGGATTATGCTTTTCTTTCAAAAACTTTTCTCTTAAAAGACATGTTCTTGAAAATACTCCTTCGAAAATGTTTTTAGAAAAATAGTTTTTCTAAAAGTTTTATCTGTTCTGGTAACCTTCAGCTCTGATACCACGTGTAACACCCCACACCCGCTAAGGTCACTCACTAAGGGAATGCCTTAACTTCGGTGGAGTATTTTAAGTGAATATAGAACAGAAAAATTACAACAAGACAGATATAAATAATACTTGTTAACTAAAACATCATTTCATTGCAGCAGAAGGTAAACATGTTTGGTTACAATAACAAAACCATAAAACAAGAGTCAAGTACTAAATATCCATCCTGATAAAAACACAAGTACATAATCCCACTACATAACTAATAGCCATAATAGAAAAGATAAGCTGAGCTTTACATCAACGGTCCAAGCTCCAAAAGATAGATAAAGCAATCTGATCAAAGTCCACTAGTGCTAGGCCCACTCTGAGAACCTGAGGGTTGGGAAAAGATAGAAACAACGGGGTCAGACATAAGTCTGAGCGAGTCCTACAACTTTAACAATACAATCATTAAAGTAATTAGGGTATGATATAAACTTGGTACAGTAACGACTGGGGATAAATGACTACACTAAGCAGCCATCTAGACATAGGAAGAACCAAGATAACGGTAAAGACGCATCTACCCACCCAAGGATAATTACTACACTGCACCACACCAGTCATTCCTAACTTAAAGGTTGATCCCACCCAAGGACTTAGAAAATTTAACTAGTAGTTTCGTGTACCCCTAGCTGACCACATAGGTGTCGTCTGCCCCTATCTCCACAAGGTGTACTCACTACTCCCCAAGCGATCGGCTCCCTAACGTAGATACCCGTGCTGGCCCCACAGTGGGGTGTATCATTCCCCAAAGTGGCAACCCGATACCAACACTGATGCACGGCTTATACTACACGATGCAACAACGTCTTACCTACCAGCCCGGGTCCACACACGCATATGAAACCCGTTGGACTTGCGTTGCCACCGCTAACCCGTTTTGGCCTCTTATAGTCAAGCCCAGTACGCGTGTCCCGTCCTCGACATGGGTCGAGCCCACAAAGATACATATGGGTTACTGGTTGAAATGGGCCCCCACAAGCTACCCACCTAAGCTTGTCCCTTTTCTAGTGCATCCCACTTAACCCTTTAATCATGTTTAATTACATGTTTCCACTTGGTTAAGTATTCTAATCGTATTTTCTATTGCCACCCAAGGCAACCCACTAGATTTCCACATGCCACCCAAGGCACCCACTTAACCCCTCATGCCCCACTACATGCTTATCTGGTTAAGTGTTTCTTAATTGATTAAGAACGTAACCTTTGTAAAGACCTCTCACATTAGACTGTCGTTTATGGCAGCTGGATTTGCCGGTCGGGTTCGGGCAGCCTTACGCCATAACAGAGTCTAACCTCGTGTCTTTACACTTGTCACGTATTTAGTTTATGCCTAAGACCTCTCACATTGGGCCAATCATTTGTAGCCGCTGGATTTGCCGGTCGGGTCCGGGCAGTCTTATGCTACAAAAGGGTCCAACCTCGTGTCTTAGTCGATTAATTACACCTAATTAATCACCCCCATATTTTGAATTAATTTTCCCTAATTAGTTCCAATTTAACGATGTACATAATTGACTCAATTATGTCCATCCACTTATGGTATGCAACATCATACCAATTTCACCACAATTTTGTTAACATGAATATTAACCCCATCGTTCCTCACGTAATACGCTAACATGACATACTTAAAAGGGAAGATTCATCACAAATACAGTGGGTTCAACTTAGCATAACATTAGCCTCAACATGGGTTTTAAAGGTGTCAACTTGCATATATGACCATAGCATCAAACCCAACTAGCATAAATAAACAACCCAAACTTGCATGAATCACATATGTCATAAAGAGGGTAACTTGCATAGATGTTCATGTCATAGACCTATCATAAAGGGATAAACTTGCATACATGTCATAGGTCTAAAAAGGGATGAACTTGCATATGTTACTCATATCATAAAAAGGGGTAAACATGCATATATATGCATGACACACAAAGGGGTAAACTTGCATATGTATGCATATCATACAAAGGTGTAAACTTGCACATGTTACTTGCATATATTCAAACACCAAACTTGCATAACATGTCATATATGAACTTGCATATAATCAAACACCAAACTTGCATAACATGTCATATATGAACTTGCATATAATCAAACACCAAACTTGCATAACATGTCATATATGAACTTGCATATAATCAAACACCAAACTTGCATAACATGGTGTCATAATGGATCAATGTTTATCATAGTGATTTGCATAACTAGCATCCTGAACATATAGCATAAAACTTGCATAACTAGCATCATGGACATATAGCATAAAACTTGCATAACTAACATCATGAGCACATAGCATATGATAACATAACTTGCATTGATCCACATTCATAACCATAACCTCATTATATCCTATCATAATTAGTTTAGCAATTGCTTGCTAAAGGCATAGAAACTCACCACTTATTGATTAGCACTCCTATGAAGAAGATTAAGTTGCTAGAGTAGATTAGAAGTTGATTTGAGAAGCTATCTTCTTCTAAAATTTGATGGAGGCTCCTTCTAATTGCATTTTGACGGCATGACGACGTTGTATCTATTTTTAGTATGGATTAGGGTAGTCTTAGGGTGTATTTATAGATTTAGGATGTAATTTAGGCCCTTAGATTAACCTTAGATTTGGTTAGAGCCGTCAGATCTCGTCACAAGCCCCCAAACACAGCCCAAACTCCTTTAGGCTGCACCCAGGCCAACCTGGTCGAGTACCCAGGTCGACACCCGTGTCGACTGGGCAGTCGACATGGGTTGGGGTGGTGTCGACTGGGCAGTCGACACCCCTGTCGACCTGGCCTGCGCGGGAATTTTCCCGCCTTCCGCTGTGTGTTGAATTTCGAATTTTGGATCTGAAATTTAAATCTGTTTTGAACTTAGAATTTTCTGAAAACTTCGTTGGGCCATAACTTGGTCATACGGACCCCAAATCACGCAAACTCGGACTCTATTTCGCGTATTTTTCCGAGACGAACGCAATGGCGTAACCCGTTTCCCCTAATTCCCACATCTGGGATTAGTTATTCTTTAATTTGTGAATATTAATATTAACTGAAATTCAGGGTGTTACAATATCAAGTCGTTGTGATAATTTAAACAATGTGCCATCTACATGGCGTGATAAATCCATGTAGGATGACAAGCCAGATGATGTACAAGAATAGAATAAAGGCTGTACTGAATTAGTTATGATAGCATGTATAAAATGGGAAGATGATGGTCCGCATTTGAGTCATGACGTGTACCACTTATGCCGCAAAACAACATGTCGCTCCCATGAAAATCATACCGTGATATATAGTTCATGGCGTAGGAACCAAATGAACTATATTGTACAAATGATGGAAACATGGAGAATGAACTCATGCTGTGGGTCACAAGTCGCTGGATCCTTCATATCGCAGCAGTACATCCCCATGTCGTTCTACATTCAAGCCGTGAACCCTCATGTCGCAAGACACTCTAACCCATGCCGTATGCTATGTTTCAATAATATAAGGAGTAGATATTAAAGGCACAGGCGACTGATCACTCCAAAATGTAAAATGCTGTTCACAATGTGTCCAAAAACCCATGAAACATGGTCAAGGAGTGTACAGGTACACGTGGCATAACCTTGGACAGTATGCACTTTAATAAAACATGGAACGACATGAGTTAAATTGCATCATACGGTTTCAGTCATGTCGTGTACCGTGTATAAAGAAAATGTATTGATGTGTGTATAGTATATAGGAAAGTGATAGGTTGGATCATTATTTCAATAAGATGATGCCAGCTCATTGTTACGTAGATACATAATATTCTAAGACTTACGTTGTGATATTAGAAAAAGCGATCCAGCTCGCACTTCATATCGTGAGTTGGAGACGTTCTTTGGTCATCTAGAAGCCACTTGGATACACGACCTGCGACATGATGTTATGGCGTTCAGGGTGACGTGCGACAAGACCCATGAATAAAATGAATTACATGACAAGGCGCTACGAAGGATATACGCCAGCTGTAAAGTAAGAAATGAGGGCACGTCGTATGCACATCCAATACGAACCATATAATTTATCCATGCCGTGATGAAGTTCTGAGTTCATATCGGCTGTACCATGCCGCATATCGCCCGCCAGCTGTACCGAATCTTATTTACCAAAGTGCCACCCAGGCAAAAAATCACCTATAAATACCCCCATATCATTCACTTGAGGGGGGACCGAAAATTCATTCCAAGGGGGAGACTCTACCAAATTGAAAACTCACTTACAACTTCACTAATGGCTTCTAAGGATTCATCAACACTTTTATAACTCCATGAAGATCAAATCTAAGTCAATGATAATGAGAGCTTTCTACAATCGAATCTAAGAGCCTTGGATCTCATTCAAGCTGCATAACAAATCTCTCAAGCGTTAATCAAAGGATCTCTAATCCTCTCCAAAGCCAAAAACGAATCTAAATTCACTATGAAATCCTTGAAGTTCATGGAGAAGGATCAAAGCACCTAAGTGATCGAATATTCATCACAAAGCTAAAGGCCTCTCCATTTTCCTTTGTCAAATTCGAGTGAAATCCGATTATAAAGAGCGTTAAAAGAGAGAAAAGATTGTAATGAGGGAAATTTCCTATGTGGTAAGCTTGAATGCCTTAATGAGAATAGATTAAAAGTGGACGTAGACTCATTTTGAGTTGAACCACTATAAAATTGCTTTGTGTTTTTACTTGCTTTTTATCCGTTTACTTTGTGATTACGCGGTTCCATATTCCTACCGAATCGGTGAAGTGCAAATTTTACACCTTTGGTGTTTGATCCCAATTTTGGAGCAAACATAAGTAGTAAACCTTAGTCAAGAGAGTCAAACACGAGAAGGAGCGAATGTCCGTCTAATCATAAAGAGGGCTCCAATGAACTGGGTTACGAAGCACACAACTTTGAGGGGACATAGGGATACTCTTGGTATCCCGCAGTGAGGCTGCAGATGATCCTCCTGGGCTCACAGAGGTTAAGGTCTGCGTTAGAAGAACCAAGGGTATGCCTTGGTTGCAATATAAGGCAATCTAAAGACTAGGATTAACCAGCGTGATTCGGCGAGACCAGTTTGCCCTGTGATAGCAACTCGTAGTCTACCTACCATCTTGAGTCAGTCGAGATACGTAAAGCGGAAAGGCGGAGAACTCCAAAAGACCATATACTTGCTATCTAGTTATGGGTGAGGAAGGCCATAGGATAGTGGGGCATAGGGGGCCTACGTATAGTTCTCATTCTAGTTTTTCAAGAGTGCCTTTCATTAGTTGAGGGAGAGGTCAAGTGGGGACCATAGCCACTGGAAAAACAGACCTTAGCATCTGCATCGGCAGATAACTTAAAGCTCCCGACCGAGTTCTGTGTTTCTTGATTTGCCCTGCCATGGGACTCGGGTCGCATATATAGAGGACATGTGCATCTAGATAGCGATAACGATTCGCGACACATACGTGGGGAATTTCTAAGAACATATATCACTCTAGGTAGTGTGTCCTAGACTAGGGGGCATCATTCGACAGGTAGTATAATCCCTAGTTGGACCTAGGTCGCATAAACCCTGAATACCGAGAAGCATGCAATAGGTAGCATAAACCCTAGTTGGATCTAAGTCGCGTAAACCCTGGTTGAATCTGGGAAGCGCTCAATAGAAAACCCTAGATTAGATCTAGGTAATAAATAATAGATGTACACCTGAAAGCAATCACAATTTCAGGGATTGGGATCACGTTATCATTTTATCATTTTATACAGACTTTTAGTTGGGACACTAGTTAGGTGGTGCAGAGATATAGAAACCAGAATAACAGGGTAATAGCGAACAAGAGAAAGTATTGAAGCATATCCAGTTTATCTTGCCTTAGCATATCTTGCGTTAATTTTATGTTATCTTGTTAGCTCTATCATTATTGTGTTGTCTTATACTCGGTTAATTCATGTCATGTTGCTTTTACCTGTTCACATGCTTAAAGTGACTGAACTTACCAGGCTTTATGTCTGACTCTGTATTCTTTCGCCTTCTTTCCTTCCGTTCCCCCCTTCCCAGGTAGTCAGGGAGGGAACAACTTAGCTTAGTTTGGATCGTTACCCGTTTCCAAGCTTGAAGACTCTTGGACCCATCGCTTTGGACTCTCTTTGCCACTGCTATGGCCGGCTTATGCTTTATTTGGGGAATATCATTGCTATTTTATGCTTCTTTATTTTGTTATGTAAGACAGATACCCTGGTATTGGAAAACAATTGTTGTACAAACTATTTTATCAACGAAGTAAAGTTTTATTTTCCGCTGTTTAAACTTTGTCTGTCTTGTAATTTATCTGCATCTTTTACCTAAAGCGCTCCACCGAAGTTAAGGCATTCCCTTTGTAAGTGACCTTAACAAAGGTGGGGTGTTACACGTGGTATCAAAGCTGACGGTTACCGGATCAGATAAGAAGATTTGAAAAATTATTTTCAAAATGGTTTTAAAAGAAGCATTTTCAAAAGAAAAGTTTTGTTTTTAAGGCATATTCCCCAAAGCCATATGCACTATCTTTTGATCCTCTATTTGAATTCTTGTCCCCTTCTTTCTTGAGTCTTCGGGGCTCCTGGATTTCTGGGAGGTAACCTCATCACTGCATGGTTCTGTAGGCTTGACGAGACTAAGACACCTGTCAAAGGACAAAGAAGTGTCCCACTTCCATCTATAACCGCAGTAGTATCACCTGCGGTTAATTTTTCTTTCAAGCTTTGTTTGGTTTTCCGTGCGAAGGAGGCCGCTTTAGAGAGATTGGTCAACATGATTTCATAGGGATGGTAAAGATGAGAATGAGGTAGTTTGGCTAAGGAGCTCAACGCAAGGATGAGAAATTCATGGATATGGACTTTGCTCACATAGGAGGAAGGAATTGTAAAACCTAAGACAAGAGGAAGTATCTTTACTATGGTATAATAGGGCATATAATTAAGGATAAGGGCAAGAACAAGGGACAAGATTTTCAGGAGGGCAAGTGCATGCTTTCACCACCAGAATACCTGAGAGAGAGATAGTAAAAATCTTTGTTGGAAAGGTTTAGTTTTTCTTTTGATCAACCTGTTAGTACTCTTTTGACTTTAGCGCTTCACATCCGTTTATATCTGCTTCCATAGTTGAGTCTCTACAGCTTAGTACTTGTATAGTAGAAGATCCCATTTTAGTCTCAAATCCAATTGGTGGTTCGACCCATTTATCTTTGGTTTGTAAGGATTTGAGAATAGCTATCATTAAGTATTGGGTTTAAGCGTAATGCTTATGTTTCTGAGTTTCATGGGCTATGGGTTGATTCTAGGCATGGGTTGGATAGCTAGTAATTGTGAAGGGAGGGTAGTTAGACTTTTGATCCGCCTCAGAAATACCCTCGAGATTTCGTGCGATCCTAAAGGATCAGTAAGGCCTAGATACATAGAATCACTTGATACATCTATCGACGGTTTGCGATTCGTTAGAGTAGTCCATGAGCACGCAGATGTTTTTGGTTAGGTTAGGGGTTTGTCCCCTAAAACGCGAGATAGACTTCCGCATACATCCAGTTAACAATGCCAAGCCAGTTATCCGATCAACGACAGTTTTGGAAATGGAGATCAAGGAGCTTCGCAATCGTGAAGGTTAATTAGTTAAGGAGTGAAGCTCAAGAAGACGCGACGTGGGAGATTGAAGATAAGACACTCGTATCATACCCTTTTTCTTAAGGATATATCCTTAATCTTTTTGTAGGAATCTTACGCATACTTGTTTCTACCTTTTTAGGTATATCCCCTAGGACATATCATCGATCCTTAGGTAGAAGCCAATGGATGTAAACATGTATTTGAAACATGTTGTGATTGATGGTTGCAAGTGGCTGCTTGTGGATGCATATATTAGGCACTAGATCAGCTCAGACACTTTCATATTGCATTTACATATATGTATTGGTTTATGAATTGAACTTAATGTGTTATCATATGGATGTTGCATTTGAGTGAATGGTTGTGCACTCATATAGAAATGATATGTATCATTAGGATTGCATGCATATTGGACGCACGGCACTGACATAATTTGCATTAAGGAGGTCAACTGAATCAATAGACCGCCTAATTTTGCATTAGATAAAGACATATACACACACTATGCATATGAACATGAAAGCATTAGAATTTTTTTTAAGGACAATGAATGTCTGTGATTGAATGATTGAGTAGATGGGTGATTGGATGGTAGGACACATTCTTCTTAACTTGAAGATTTCGGGGACGAAATCCTTTAAGGAGGGGAGAATGTAACACCCTGTATTTTCTATAACATTAAGTTTCACAAATTAAAGTATACTTAATTTAAAACGTGAGAATTAAGTAGAAAGGACATCACCATTGCATTCGTCTCGGAATTCTGCTTGAGATAGAGTCCGAGTTTGCGTAAAACGGATAACGTATGAAGAAGATATCTTTAAATTAAATATTGCAGCAAAACATGAAAAAAGAAGAATGAGAAAAGAATAATGTTTAGCATTGTTCTAAGGTTTGTAAGCAAAAGACTTAGTAGCTCATTTGGTCAGAACATGTGACTTGCATACAACAGGTACAGAGTTCGATCCCCACCAGCGCCATATTTTTGTTTTAGGGGAATGGCTAAAAAGTGGCTTAGTGTGAACGCAGTTCAAAAAGTGGTTTAGTGTGAAAATGGTTAATTGGAAAGATAGATAAAAAGAAAAATAAATATATATATATATATAGGAAATATATATATACATATATATACATATATATATATAACATGTATGTATCATATGGCGCACGTGGCGCATTTTTGTTGGTCAAAGATTGTTTTTTTTTACGTGGCATTTTATGATTGGTCGGGTGACGATTAGTGCTGACATGGCCTTCTCTGATTGGCTTTATGACAAATTATGAGGTGTTATGGCATATGTGTCATCATACGATAGGCTGAATGACATATTAATTGGCTTAGATGGCTATGATCATTCCTAGGTTGATCTAACGACTCTAAATTAATCAAACAGCTATAAAAACACCCATATGCCTCATATTTTCTCCTCACAACTTCTCTACGTCTATACTCTGCTCTAATTCTAATTAAAATAAAATAATAAATAAATCTAAGACGAGGTTATGCTGCTCAAGTTTTTCAAGAAGAGATTTAAATCAAGTTAAAGCTTCAAGAAGGGAATCAAAGGCTAATTCAACGGTTTCGAGCAACGTCACGCAAAACATAGCAAATCACCACAACGTTATCTTATTATCCTTTTCTAAAACCGATCAATGTAAGTCAGTTACTTTGTAGATTTGAACGCCTAGATCTATTTGTGACATGAAATTAAATGAATATGAGAATATGCCTGATCCTTTCATTTGAATCTGTGCTTGTATATGCCTTTGGATCCGATTCAGGACTATTGTAATTAATTGCCTATGAGACTATGACTATGCCTATGACTACGATTATGGGACTTTTACCTATGATTATGACTATAAGACTATTGCCTATAACTATGACTATGATTCATAATTTTGAGACTATCGCATATGTTTGATGACTATGAGACTATTACCAAGATTCGTGACTATGAGACTATTGCCTATGACATTGATTAAGAAACTATTGTGATTAGTCGCCCATGACTATTGTGCTTAATTGCCTATAACTATTGTCGTTAGTGGCTTATGTCTATTCCTATTAACCTATTAGGTTGTACTTCGAACTGGCATTATGTGGGACCAAACCACCTATACATAATCCCTTAATTATGTCGAATCTCATAGTTAGGGTGTAACTAGTGTAGTTTATTCCTATTCGCTATTATGTACACCAAACCCATTGGATCCATTATCTTTGTATTTTGGTTCACTTTTGCATACCTATTCTTTTATGTCAATTCTCGTGATTATCCTCTATTCCCTTTTTTTTGGTTTCATTTCATGAGTACTTAGAAAACTTGTGAAACCATGGTATACGTACGTTATGGATGCGGGGGTAATTGGGTATACCGTGAAACATATATTATTGGGCATAATTTGGAACATGTATTATGACATGATTATTAAGATACAATTTTGGGTAAATGGGATATGAATTATGTTGAACCTAGAATTGGCATGTAAACTAAGATTTGGGCATAAATTGTAAACTAGAATATTAAATCAAGATTTGGTATAGCCTATTTTGATTAATAACTTGAAATTTTAATTTGAGGCTCATAGCTTGTGTTGGGCATAACTTGGATTTTGGGAACATGACTAGTTTGGATAATTAATATATATAAATTCAAGATTTGGACACTTAAGGTAAAAGTGACAAAATCTGAAATGGATAACAATTTACATATAAACTGTAAATATGTAAATTTAGTGAAAGACGAATATGCCTAACCCGAGGTTAGATTGAGTTACGGTATAAGACTGCCCGGAATCGCCCGGCAAATCCAGAAACCGTAACAATACCTATCTAATGTGAGCGGCTAGAGCATTGAGCCCAAAAAGAACCTGAGGTTAGACTGAGTTGCGGTGTAAAACTGCCCGGGACCGACCGGCACATCCAGTGACCACAACAATACCTGTCTAATGTGAGTGGTTGGTGCTTTAATGAATGAATTAAAGCTAAGACAAGATGATAGGGTTAACTTAATTAACATAACACTTAACAAACTTAACATGTTAACATGACAAGATTTATAGGGGTTAAGTAACTAAGGAAACACTTAACCATTATAACATGTTGACTAGACAAGTGGGTAAGGTTAAGTAAATGATTAACCGTTATAACATGTTAACTAGACTAGAAGGTGGGGTTAAGTAAACTTAGAACACTTAGCCGTTATAGCATGATAAATGAACAAGGTTAAGGTAATGAGAAACACTTAACCACTTTAACCTGATAAACGAGTAAGGTTAAGGAATACTTAACCAATTTGACATGATATAGGGGTGGGTTAAGTCAACATGAACCGCTAGACAACACTTAACCAATTTGATTTGATATATAGGTGGGTTAAGTCAACGTGAACTACTGGATAACACTTAACCAAATTAACATGACAAGTGAATAGGTTAAGTTAACTTGAATTGACTAATGATACTTAACCAATCCAACATAACGAGAAAGAGAACTAAGTAGTAAACCTTAGTTAAGAGGGCTAAGTAGTAAACTCTAGTTAAGAAAGCGAACGATTCAGGAAACTAAGTGGTAAACCTTAGTTAAGAGGGCTAATTAGTAAACCTTAGTTAAGAAAGCGAACGATTCAGGAAACTAAGTGGTAAACCTTAGTTAAGAGAACTAAGTAGTAAACATTAGTCAAGAGAGTCAAACACGAGAAGGAGCGAATATCCGTCTGATCATAAAGAGGGCTCCAACGAACTGGGTTACGAAGCACGCAGCTTCGAGGGGACATGAGGATACTCTTGGTATCCCTCTGTGAGGTTGCAGATGATCCTCCTGGGCTCACAGAGGTTAAGGTCTGCGTTAGAAGAACCAAGGGTATGCCTTAGTTGCAATATAAGGCAATGTAAAGACTAGGATGGACCAGCGTGATTCGGCGAGACTAGTTTGCCCTGTGATAGCAACTCGTCGTCTACCTACCATCTTGAGTCAATCGAGATACGTAAAGCGGAAGGGCGGAGAACTCCAAAAGACCATATACTTGCTATCTAGTTATGGGTGAGGATGGCCATAGGATAGTGGGGCATAGGGGGCCTGCATATAGTTCTCATTCTAATTTTTCAAGGGTGCCTTTCATTAGTTGAGGGAAGGGTCAAGTGGGACCGTAGCCACTGGAAAAACAGACCTTAGCATCTGCATCGACAGATAACTTAAAGCTCCCGACCGAGTTCCGTGTTTCTTGATTTGCCCTGCCAAGGGACTTGGGGCGCACATATAGAGGACATGTGCATCTAGACAGCGATAACGATTCGCAACACATACGTGGGGAAAGTCTAAGAACATATACCACTCTAGGTAGTGTGACTTAGACTAGGGGGCATCGTTCGACAGGTAGCATAATCCCTAGTTGGACCTAAGTCGCAAAAACCCTGAATACCGAGAAGCATGCAATAGGTAGCATAAACCCTAGTTGTACCTAGGTCGCGTAAACCCTGGTTGAATCTAGGAAGCGTTCGATAGAAAACCCTAGATTAGATCTAGGTAATAAATAATAGATGTACACCTGAAAGCAACCACAATTTCGGGGATTGGGATCACGTTATCATTTTATCATTTTATACAGACTTCTAGTTGGGACACTAGTTAGGTGGTGCAGAGATATAGAAACCAGAATAACAGGGTAATAGCGAAGCAGAGAAAGTATTGAAGCATATCCAGTTTATCTTGCCTTAGCATATCTTGCGTTAATCTTATGTTATCTTGTTAGCCCTATCATTGTGGTGTTGCCTTATACTCGGTTAATTCATGTCATGTAGCTTTTACCTGTTCACATGCTAAAAGTCAGTGAACTTACCAGGCTTTATGTCTGACTCTGTTTTCTTTCATCTTCTTTCCTTCCGTTCCCCCCCAAGGTAGTTAGGGAGGGAACAACTTAGCTTAGTTTGGATCGTTACCCTTTTACAAGCTTGAATACTCTTGGACCCATCGCTTTGGACTCTCTTTGCCACTGCTGTGGCCGACTTTTGCTTTAGTTGGGGAATATCATTGCTATTTTATGCTTCTTTATTTTTTTATGTAAGATAAATACCCTGGTATTGGAAAATAGTTGTTGTACAAACTATTTTATCAATGAAGTAAAGTTTTATTTTCCGTTGTTTAAATTTTGTCTGTCTTGTAATTTATCTGCATCTTTTACCTAAAGCGCTCCACTGAAGTTAAGGCATTCCCTTTGTGAGTGACCTTAACAGAGGTGGGGTGTTACATATTATATATATATATATTTATCGTCGATTTCCATACATTAAGTATTTTATAAAAACGTTAATAAGTTCGTTTTAAAACGATTTCAACTTGCTTTTCAATTTTTAAAACCAAAATTTAATTTTCCCTATCATTATTATATCACAATAATAATTTTTTCAAAATGTCTTATTTTGAAATCCATTTCCTTTTCATATTCATTATAAAATGAATAAAATCTATTTAGAAATCCGTTCGAGTCAAAATAGCGTATAACTACTTACTCAGCTTCATATATTTATATATTTTCGTGTCCATCCAAAATCGGATATCAAAATCATAATTTCACTGTTAGTCGTTTTAAAAACATTCATTATTTCCAAATTGGAATGAGACCCAATCAATCACCATATAATTTTATTCATATGGATTTCATACAACGCATGTATTCACAACAATGATAAATAATCATCCAACATCCAAATAACAACCAGAGTGCATTCTACAACTGTATTAGCATTAAATAAATTAATAAATGATGCTTACAACAGCCTGTCAATCTATCGATCGACATACAACTAATCACAAGGGAGATGTGTGATCAGAATATCATCCCCAGACCCGTGTGGGGTTTCATCCAACAAACAATAATAATTATTTGTGCACTTGGGCGATGTGTAAAAATTATCGTCCCAGTCGATATCACAAAAATAGGCGAATCATAAACAAGTCGTCCGACTGGTAAATGGATGTGTAATCTTATTTTTAACTATCCAATAAATTTACTAACATATTTTAGAAAATTTCGGCAGTATGGCCACGCGGTATTAGAACCGGAATAATGTCTAGCATTATCCCTCTATTAATGATGGCTCGCCATACATAACAATCTCATACCAAATGCACATTCAAATAAATCCATCAATCACCAAATCAACCAAATAATCAACAATGCCATATGAAGCGTCATAAGTGTCCATCCACGTTGTACGAAATCCAAGTGTCGGTAATATCCACACAACGCTTCTAATGCAAATGACTTGTGTATAATTCATGACTGAAACTCTAACAATGAATAATGTAATTAAAATGATTTGAGTGAGAGAGTTCTCACGTTGGTTTCCACTCTGTCAGTCTTTAATTGGACGGTTCAGATTTGGATCTGCCTTTAATTTTAACTAGCTCCAGATTCCTCCCAGTTAGTTCTGAAATGTAGAGTGCGTTGCCACGATCCCAACGTGACTGGGTTTGCAATTTTTCGATCTCGTATGAAAAAGATACGATTTTTATAAGCAAATATGAATTAGCGACAGTTTTTAAGTGTTGCAAATCCTTTAATTTATCTCAGCCGTTACCTTTCAGTTTAGTTCAAATCTAGGTTTTTATTTTTCTTTAAATTGCTGAAGCTGGATCCAGATCGAAGTACACCACGTTGACAAGGCCAGAGAGGCGCACCTTCGGGTGGTGGTACAATCAAGTGCAGCGGCGGATCTGGGCTAGAATTGAGCTCGAACCGGCTCGACTTTCGAGCGCTGGAACTCGAGAAATACTCAACGGTGAAGGGCGGTTTTCAAGGGGAGAACGGAAGAACACTTTCCGCCATCGAAGAATAGGGTTATGGGGGTTTTCAATTTTCTGGGAAAATGAACGGAATTATTCTATTGGTCCATATATATATATATATATATTTATTCCAAAAATAGTGTTTTCTTATCCGGACTCCAAATCAAACCCAATGACTGTCGCTTCTAGCTAAATACCCCCATTCCGAACACAATGGGATATGTTTCGTAAGCCAATTCAGCCATCTTTAACAACTTTTATCAAAATTACAATATAAATTAATATACGTTTCAAAATTGATTTCAACATACGTTTTAATTTACCGGAGCCACTAACTGACTCCAAAAATTACAATTTTTGGAATCTAGCTATGTTTTGACGATACGGTCCCATAGGAACTGGTTTCGTTATATTCCGAGGCTATTCGCAAAATGGCCTTTTTTTAGTCGATCAAATTTAAAACTAAAATTCAAGGTGCGTTTAAATTTGTCACACTCGCATATTAACTCCAAAGATTATGAAAATCGAAACCTAACAATTATTTGACATTCTGGATCCAACAAAAGCGGTTTCGTCGAATTCGGAGGTCGTTTGCAAAATATCTATTTTTAAGGGCTATATAATTATTAAAATTATTAATAAAAATCCATAGCGACTATTTCAAATTTTAATTTAGCCGTAACTTACAATTTATAAAGTGAAATCTAAATTTCTTACATTCATTAGAAAATTACAATTCAAAATATTCCAACGTTTCTAGTTTTATCCAATTTTGATTTATCTTGAATTATGTATATTCATTCAAAGTTTATATTTAAATTTTCGAACTACTACGCCCTTTCGGGCTCGTAATATAATTAATATAAATTTATAAGTTCTAACTTCGATTAAAATAAATTTTCAGTCGTTATTATTTAAAATAATTCATATTAAATTCTCAAAATCCATTCAAATAGCTAAAATAAAAATTTTAAATTGGTTATGAAAATCCGAGTTGTAACAATATAGGAGCAATCCGAACCAGTATAAAAACCCGGTGTGTGTGTTCTTTCTTTTCTGCATTTTCCTTTTGATTATGTCTGAATCTGTGACTGTTTCTGTGACTGTGATTGTTTTTGTAACTGTTTCTGTTGTGATATTCATTCTATGATTCATATAGTAATTCAAGAATTTAATAATTTGCTAAGATTTCTTTAAATTCCTTACAAACACTATTCACTCTTCCCTCTAGTATTAGTTTTGCCTTAAGATCCTCAATCCGCAGACTTAATAGAAATGTGAACTGTACACTTATTCATTGTATGCCTGGAGGAAAGAAAAGAGGAAAGAACAAGGGAAAATGGGTTAGAAATAAAGTCCGGTTAGTTGCAATGATTATAGCACAACTGATAAGTTAAAGAAAATAGATAAAATAGTAGTTATAGTGTCATAAAATGGAAAATGTCAATGCACACCTAAAAGTGAACAAATACTGATAAATATGACATAAATGATTGGCTGTTCTCGTTCAATGACAATGATGATAAGCATTATAATGATGATTGTTTTGCACTTCTACAAAGTCAAACTAAAATAAATATATAGGAAGGAATTTCCTAATACTACTCGCCGATCGACCCTTAAGTACCAGTTGTGATAACCGATGTCGACTCTGGTCTCGAGATTATCACGCCCGACCCATCAGCTGTAAATGACATAGCGTTAATCATAAGCACCACGACATCTTATTTTCCCTAATCGGTGCAATGCGCACTCATCGACCCGCCAGAGCACGCCCATACCCACCTCGTTTGGACCTCTTACTACCCAGTGCATTAAAGTGTGCCCTCGTCTACTGTCATACGAGACCTTCATAGAATTGATAAAAGGGATACTTCCTGATACGGGTCCCCAACCAAAAATGCAATTTGACATAAGTCGCTCCTAGGCTTAGTCCCCAATTTAATTTACTAGCGCCAAGGTGACCGTGGAATTATTTTTGACCACCACGCAACACCAGACCCCCATGGAATTGTCAATAAATGCCTAGGTCACAATAAATTAATTATTTTAACTGGCCCCTTATTTTACCTAATCATCCTACCCCTACAGCCAAAGCTGACTACCACTATAAGCTTCATATTTTCCCTAATCGGTCATCGTTGCTGGAACAAACTCCTACTACACATTTTCTTAATAGGCAACTTATTTTCCCAAATCAGCTTACATTGCCAGAACAAACCACTACCATTCATGCTTATTAATTTATCTCATATTAAACTCAATACATATTTTAGGTTTATTCAATAAGCTTATTCTTTCAATATAACCTTGTAACAACCAGAATTCCGACAGACCAAATTTTTTTTCAAAATTTTAATCTATCGAAACTCGTGTTGGTTTGCTCTGGTATTCTGCAGAAAAGACAGAGATATAAAATATATCAGAGCTTAGAAAAACATCTCACAGCGGAATGGATAAAATATAATGTAATCAAAATATAGCCTTACCGTAGTAATAATACTGCTTAACCAGTATCCAAAGCTATCATATCTCTGCCACAAATCTAACCTGCGAGTATGTTAGGAGGAGGGGCTCAGAATACAAGTTGTTATGACTGGATTTAGCTACACATTTTGGATAACCCTAAAAATACCGTTCAGTTACAGTTTCTTATTTATTAGGTTATTTGTGTTAAAGCGCTTAAGGCTTACACACACGTCGTACCTATCTACTCCCTAGTAGATTAACCTAATACAATATATATGTAGCTACCCCCAAATTAAGGTACACCCAATGGTAACCCTCCTCGCATGGTGTAACAACCCGTATTTTCAATAACCTATTATAATGTAAATCGAGGCAGAATTTAATTTATAAATCTGAATCAAGGGAAACAGGCTATGCCATTGCATTCGTCTCGGAAAAATACGCGAAATAGAGTCCGAGTTTTCGAAAATCGGAGTCCGTATGACCCAATTAAGGCCCAATGAAGTGTTCAGAAAATTTCAAGTTCAAAACAGATTTCGAATTTCGGTCAAAATTCGAAAAACGGTCAGATTGGGCTAGGCGGGAAAATTCCCGCCAGAGCACCCAAGTCGACAGCCCTGTCGACTTGGGAGTCGACTTGGTTGGACCCAAGTTGACTTGGCTGTCGACTTGGTTCAGCCGGGCAATTTTGCCTGGTGCACCATTTTGGGGTTTTGGTTAGGTTTTGGGGCCAGATTCGGTTTTAAGGGCTGAGATTGGAATTAGGGTTTAATCCTAAGGCTAAAACTAATCCTAATCTCTATAAATAAGCCCCTAACCTAACCCTAAATCATCATTATTCATTCAAGTAACTAAACTATGGCATAATCATTCCTCTCATGGCCTCCACTCTCTTCATAAAATTCTAAGTTATTTCTATGAGAGATTTTCCATGCATACAAGTGTTTTCAAGCTTGTATAAGCATCATTAGCTTGCATTCAAGTCAAGTTTCCATATTTACATCATAAAGCAAGGGTTTTGATCATTTTGGCTCAAGGGTTTTTCTATTAGAGCTTGCATTTTGGGTCTATTTGATTGCATAAGGGCTTTGTCATATTTTTGTGTCTTCATAAGCATTGTAAGCCCTTTTCTACTTTCATATTTAAAATCTAAAGTTAAATGAATGATGCAAGTTGTGTTTGATCATTATGATATGCAAGTTTATCATGTTATGATTGCAAGTATGCCATGTTATGATATGCAAGTTCACCATGTTATGCTATGCAAGTTTGCCATGTTATGATATGCAAGTTTATCATGTTATGTTATGCAAATTTGCCATGTTATGATATGCAAGTTTTCATGTTATGTTATGCAAGTTTGCTATGTTATGATATGCAAGTTTGCCGCATGATATGCAAGTTATGTTATGCAAGTTTGGGTTGATCATTTTGCTCATGTTATCATGTTATGCAAGCTTATCTTGGGATTATGAGCTTAAAGCTTCAAGCTTCATGCTAAAGGTTGCATTTTGGCAACATGTAAGTTATCATATCTCTTATGATAACTTGCATGTGAGGCTAAATGCGGACTTATGGCCATTTCTACATGTCATTTATCACCATGTATCACCAATATGCTAAGTTTGGTTTTATGCATGCTTTTGAGGCCTAAAAATGTAATATGCAGGTATATGAACATATGTACATTTCATATGTCACCATGTTAAACTTGTAGCTTCAACACCTTTATGTCATGATTATGCCAAGTTCCCTCTTTCTATCCTTTATGCGCTATTGCGATATGTAAGCGATGGGATTGCGTTTGGGGTTGAGTAAACTTAAAAGACATAAAAACATAAGATTGGGAATTTACCTATTAAGTTAGGTCTACCCATTGGGAATTTACTTATTAAGTTAGGTCTATCCAAATGCTTGAAAACTTGTAATATGTTTTGGAAACATGATGGACATGACACTTAGTGTAACACCCCACCTCCGCCAGGGTGACTCTTGCAAGCACTATGACTTTGGAAGGGCGTTTGAATCAGGTAAACATGCATAATGATATATCAAGGCAGAACAAGAACATATGTATGTAATCAGAGTAAATAACATAGATAAAACAGCGGAAGATTTTTAAACCATTTCAAATCAAGTCTTAGTACAACCTCATGTCAATTTTCCAAATAAAATAAGTCTAGTACATAAACAACATCATCTGAAAACTGAAAAGAAAAACATAAGTAGCTATCCCCAAAGCAGAAAAACCATAGCGAGCTCAAGTCCAAAGCATACATGAGCTACCCAAGAAAGCAGGTAGGATCCAAGCTAAGCTCCTGTATTCCCTCCCTGAGAACCTGGGGGGGAACGGAAGAAAAGAGGCGAAAGAAAACAGGTCAGTCAAAAAGACTGAGTAAGCCCTACTACAATCAATGTAAACTGGTAAAGTTAACTGACATGAGCAGCAGGTATGAACATAAGGATAACAACATGATGATTAACTATCAAGGTAGATAAAGGTGTCATCGCATAATCAAGATTAAGGTTTTGCACCACGGGTGTACTAGCAAACTAACATGACTTGGATATACAAATATTGATCCCACGGCCCAAGCTTTGGCCCAATAACATGAAGTGACCCTCATACTAGGTCCAATAACATGAAGTGATCCCTAGGCCCAAGTTTGGCCCAATCATCATGAATGACCCAAACCAAGGTCCAACTAGCACGGTCTAATCGATCGGCTCCCTAAGCCTAACTCGTCAAGTGTTGGTGTCAATACGGCTCAAACATGAATGTAGTCGAACTGTGCCGGGTCCACCCGTCGGGTGTATCAAGCCCTAGGGTGTCAACCCCTGGACACCATAAACATGAGTGCACAGTCTCGGTCTACCGGTACCCGTGCTTGTTTTCTCCGGCTACGGACTATGTGCACGACCAGAGTCCGCCCAGAACTACACCGGCGTACCACGGCCGTCGCTTTTTGGCCCCTTATCTCCAGTTCAGTAATCGTGCCCCCACCCTAGCCTAGTGCCTAGGGCCATGATGATACAAACTAGGGATTACTGAAGGAGTGGACCCCCATTGCTAGGATTTCTCTAGTGGGTTAAGTATGATTTAACCCCTCCACTAATCATGGATTACTTGGTTAAGTGTAACAGTGAGTTCACGACTTAACCCCGATTAATCAACCGAGCCCAGATTGGTTAAGTATTAAATGGTCCATGACTTAACCCTAATCATGAGGCATTAATTAATTAATGCGCCTTAACCTCTCACATTAGACTTTGTTGTGGTTACTAGTTAAGCCGGGCGGGTCCGGGTAGCTTTACACCACAACTTGGTCTAACCTCGGGTCCAAGGTACAACATGACCAACTTCTCACATTGGGTCCTATTGTTTGTAGCCACTAGTTAAGCCGGTATGTTCCGGGTAGAATTACGCTACAATCTCAACCCAACCTCGAGTTGGCCACATTTATGTTTTCTAAGTGTCATGTCCACTTTATTTCAAAACATAATTACAAGTCAACAAATACTTGGGTAGACCTAACTTAATAGGTAAATTCCCAAGGGGTAGACCTAACTTAATAGGTAAATTCCCAATCTTATATTTTCATGTATTTTAAGTTTACCCAAACACCAAACGCAATCCCATCGCTTACATATCGCAATAGCGCATAAAGGATAGAAAGAGGGAACTTGGCATAATCATGACATAAAAGTGTTAGAGCCACAAGTTCAACATGGTGGCAAATGAAAGGTTCATGTGTTCATACACTTGCATATTACATTTTTAGGCCCAAAAGCATGCATAACTTGATGACATGAACCACATGACCATCCCAAACTTGCATAACATACTTGCATATCATGTGACAACTTTGCATATCAAACTTGCATAATAAAACTTGCATAACATATGTCAACTTGCATATCATACTTACATAAACAAACTTGCATAAACAAACTTGCATAACTTATGGCAACTTGCATATCATACTTGCATAAACAAACATGCATAACTTATGGCAACTTGCATATCATACTTGCATAATCAAACTTGCATAACTTATGGCAACTTGCATATCATACTTGCATAAACAAACATGCATAACTTATGGCAACTCGCATATCATACTTGCATAAACAAACATGCATAACTTATGGCAACTTGCATATCATACTTGCATAAACAAACATGCATAACTTATAGCAACTTGCATATCATACTTGCATAAACAAACATGCATAACTTATGGCAACTTGCATATCATACTTGCATAATCAAACTTGCATATCATACACTTAACTTTAAAAGTTCAAGTATGAGAGGAATAGGGCTTACAATGTTTTTGCGGACTCAAATGAGTATAGCAATCGTAAGAAACCCCTTATGCAACAAATTAAAACCCCAAAAATGCAAGCAAACTTGATCAAGACTCCTCCTTTATGATGCCAATAAGAAAACAAGACTTTAATGCAAGCTAAAGAGGATCATACAAGCCTAAATACACTTGTATGCATGGAAATCTCTTAGAAATTGATTTAGGAATTGTATGAAGAGAGTGGAGGCCATGAGAGGTTTGATTTTGACATAGTTTAGTTGCTAGGATGAATAATGAATGATTTAGGGTAGGTTAGGGTCTTATTTATAGATTAGGCTAGTGATTTAGACCATTAGATTAACCCTAGGTTAGATTAGGACCCTTAGATCTCGGAACCTTCCAGAAACAAGCCCCAAAATCCCAAACGGGTGCACCTGGGCTGGCTGGCTCGACCAGCCCCGTCGTGCCCATGTCGACAGGCAAGTCGACAGGGCAGTCGACTTGGTCGGGACCAAGTCGACAGCCTTGTCGACATGGCCTAGGCGGGAAATTTCCCGCCTAGCCCCATTGCTGCATTTTCAAAATCTGTTTTTACTTAGGAATTTTCTGAAAACTTCAATGGGCCTTAATTGGTTCATACGGACTCCGATTTTCGAAAACTCGAACTCTATTTCGCGTATTTTTCCGAGACGAACGCAATGGCATAGCCCGTTTCCCTTGATTCAGATTTTTGAATTAAATTCTGCCTCCATTTATGTTATAACAGGTTATTGAAAAATACGGGTTGTTACACTTAGAAAATATAAGTGTGACCAACTCGAGGTTGGGTTGAGTTTGTAGCGTAAAACTACCCGGCTTAACTAGTTGCTACAAACAATAGGACCCAATGTGAGAAGTTGGTCATGTTGTACCTTGAACCCGAGGTTAGACCAAGTTGTGGTGTAAAGCTACCCGGACCCGCCCGGCTTAACTAGTAACCACAACAAGGTCTAATGTGAGAGGTTAAGGCACATTAAATTAATTAATGCCTCATGATTAGGGTTAAGTCATGGTCCACTTAATACTTAACCAATTTGGGCTTGGTGGATTAATCGGGGTTAAGTCGTGAACCCATCATTACACTTAACCAAGTTAATCCATGATTAGTAAAAGGGTTAAACCGTACTTAACCCACTAGAAAAATCCTAGCAATGGGGGTCCACTCCAGCAGTAATCCCAAGTTTGTATCATTAAGACCCTAGGGACTAGGCTAGGGAGGGGGCACGATTAATGGACTTGAGGTAAGTGACCAAAAACGACGGTAGAGTGGTACGCCGGTGTAGTTCTGGGCGGACTATAGTCGTGCACATAGTCCGAAGCCGGGGAAAACATGCACGGGTACCAGTAGATCGAGACTGTGCACTTATGTTTATGGTGTCCAGGGGTTTACACCCTAGGGCTTGATACACCCGAAGGATGGACCCGACACAGTCCGACTACAATTATGTTTGGGCCGTATTGACACCAACACGTGACGAGTTAGGCTTAGGGAGCCGATCGATTAGACCGTTTGGTTGGACCTCGTATTAGGATCATTTCATGTTATTGGGCCAAAGCTTGGGCCAAGGGATCAATACTTGTTTATTCATGTCATGTTAGCTTGCTAGTACACCTGTGGTGCAAAAACCTTAAACCTGAGTATGCGATGACACCTTTATCTACCTTGTTAGTTAATCATCATGCTAGTATGTTGTTATCCTTATGTTCATCCCTGCTTCTCATGCCAGTTAACTTTATCAGTTTACATTGATTGTAGTAGGGCTTACTCAGTCTTTTTGACTGACCTGTTTTTCTTTCGCCTCTTTTCTTCCGTTTCCCCCCCCCCCCCCCCCAGGTTCTCAGGGTGGGAATATTGGAGCTTAGCTTGGATTTATGATCGCTTGCTTGTGGGATTTTAGCTCATGTATGGTCTTGACATGAAGCTAGCTATGGTTATCACTTATTTTGGGGATAGTACTTATGTATTTCAGTTTTTCAGTAATGTTGTTTTTATCTAGACTTGTGTATTTGGAAAGTTGACATTATGTTGTACCAGACTTGTTTAGAAATAGTTTGAAATCTTCCGCTGTTTTACTTATCTTATTTACTCTGTTTACATATATACATATGTTCTTGTTCTGCCTTGATATATCATTATGCATGTTTACCTAATTCAAACGCCCCTCCAAAGTCAGAGTGCTTGCGAGAGCCACCCTGGCGGAGGTGGGGTGTTACATTTGGTATCAGAGCATATGGTTTACGAGAAGGGACAAAAAGGTTTTTTAAAAAAAAAACTTTTGGAAAACTATTTTCAAAACCAAGTATAAAGTATTTTCCAAAGAAAAGTCTAGTTTATTTTAAAGGCTATTCCCCAAAAAGCCATTAGCAAAATTCCTTCGTTTTTTTCCATTCTGAATCTATCTTTTTTCTTCGTTTTCAGTATGGCTGATAACTTTGCTATTCCTGAGGGAGTACACGTACCTGTTTGGTATAGGAGACTTTTGGAGGCTAGGGCGACCGAAGCCGGCCCTGCCGACGTTCCTCCTCCTTCGGTAGTTAATGTTCCTCCTCCTCCTGTCGCTGATGTTCCTCCTCCTCCTGTCGCTGAGGTTCCTCTTCCTCCTCCCCTTCAGCATCCTCAAGCTGACTTCGCAAAGACTTGCAAAGATTTCAAAGCAATGGGTGGCAAGAACTTTCAAGGCACTGAGACTTTTGTAGAGGCCAGAAATTGGTTGAAAGAGACCGAGGATTTATTTGCTATCTTTGGGTTAGACGATCAGAGGAAGATCTTGTTGGCGGTTTGGCTTATGAAGAATGAAGCCGCTTATTGGTGGGAAGTCACCAATGGTACTAGGCCTGTTGAGACTTGGGCCGATTTCAGGGCAAGGTTCGTGCTTAAGTTTCTATCTTCTGCTGAGGAGAATATGCAAATGGAGAGGTTCATAACTTTGAAACAAGGAGATATGTCTGTCAAATAATATGTGAACAAGTTCAATCAGTTAGCTCGTTTTGGCTTGGATATGGTGAGTACTCCTCAGAAGAAGGCTCTTCGTTTTGCTAGAGGATTGAATGAGCCGTTACAGGGATTGGCTATGTCACATATTCCCCATGGGGCCACGTTTGAGAGCTTGGTTGATATGGCGTTACTTCAGGGAGATGTCAAGAAAGAGATCAAGATGAATGATACTCAAGCCAAGAAGACTGATTCCCAGTGGAAAGGAAATCAGGGTAATCCAAGTGGTCAGAGTAGTCAAGGCAATCAGAACAAGAACAAGAACAAGAGTCAAGGCAACAAGGGGAACAACAACAAGGGCAATAACAACAAGGGGAAGTGCCATTATTGCGGTTCAATTGGGCATCTTATTAAGGATTGTAAGAAGAGGAAAAGGAAGAATGGTGAATGCTTTTTCTGCGGTGAGACTGGACATTTCAGTAAGGATTGCCCGAAGAAGCAAGGGCAAGGCCAGGGTCAGACTCAGCGTGCTGGACCTTCAGGAGGGCAAGTTCATGCTCTCAATGCCGCTCCAGTTCCCGATCGAGGTAGTATTTCTGTTGAGAGCCTTGTATATATTTCTGATTTTCCAGTTCGTACCTTGTTTGATTCTGGTGCATCGCATAGCTTTATCTCATCTGATCTTGTTGAAAGTTTGCAACTAAGTACTAGTCTAGTTAATGATCCCGTGTGTGTTTCAAATCCAATTAGGGGTTCCGCCCATTTGTCTATGATCTGCGTGGATTTGAAAATTTCTATCTTGAGTATAGAATTCTCGTGTGATGCTTATATTCTCGGTTTCATGGGGTATGGGTTAATTTTGGGCATGGATTGGTTGTCCAGTTTTGGAGCCATTCTTGATTTTTGAGCATAGGGTTGAGAGGCTCATGACTCGCCTCGGTAATACCCTAAAAATTTCTAGTAACCCTATGAGTCCCGTCATGTTGTGTTATCTTGAATCCCTCAACTCGTCTATCGATAGTTTGCAATCTATGAGGGTGGTCCGAGAATATCCTGATATCTTGGGTGAAGTGAAGGGGTTACCCCTAAACGCGAGTTTAATTTCTGCATTTATCTGGTGGATAATGCAAAGCTGGTTTCTTTGCCCGTTCGGCACATGGCTCCGCGTGAAAGACGGGAGCTAAGTAAGCAAGTGAAGGAGTTGCTTGAGAAGAACTTCATTCGATGAAGCATTTCCGAGGAAGGTGCTCTAGTAGTATTCGCTACTAATGTGGACAGTTCGCTTCGCCCGTGTGTTGATTATCGTGAGTAGAACAAGAAGAATAAACAACCATTGCCAAGGATCGATGATTTGTTTGATCAGCTTGTAGGAACATCTGTTTTCTCTTGATCTTGCTACTGGATTCCATCAGCTCAGAGTAGCTGAGGATAGTATAGGCAAAACTGCGTTCAAAACTCCAGATGGATTCTTAGAATGGCTGGTCATGCCATTCAGTTTGACTAATGCACCCGCCTACTTCGTGGACCTGATGAGTAGGGTGTCTAGGGAGTTCCTGAACGAGTTTGTGGTAGTCTTTGTAGACGATATCCTGACTTTCTTAAAGAACGAGGAAGAACATGCTAGACATCTCAAGGAGGTGATGGATACGCTTAGAGCGCATCAGTTGAAAGCCAAGTCCTCCAAATGTCATTTTGGAGAAAAGAAGTTAGATTTCTTGGGCACATAGTTTCTAAGCAAGGCTTAGTGGTGGATTCTGCTAAAGTGGTCGCGGTTCAAAACCGAAAAGCTCCGACGAGGACAATTGAAGTAAGAAGTTCTCTCAGTTTAATTAGTTAGTTAGCGTCCCTTGAGCTTAGACCTACCCTTCTGGATCAATTAGGGACTTCACAGAAGGAAGACCCACAGTTAGTCGAGATCATGGACAAGTTGATTCGAGGCGAGATGTTAAGACACCTCGCTATTGATAACAAGGGATGGCTAAGACGCGATGAGAGAAAGAAGGTTCTTGAAGACGCACATCACCCGAGGAGGTGGCCGAGTTTGTCCCAAGGTGCATGTTGTGCCAACAGGTTAAAGGCCGAGTTATAGAAGCCCGGTGGGCTATTATATCCATTGGAGGTCCCCGCAATGGAAAAAGGAAAAGCGTCACAAGGGATTTCGTGGATGGACTGCCTAGATCAAGAAAGGGAATAAGAGCATGTGGGTCATAGTAGGTAGACTCACGAAGAGTGCTCATTTCACTCCGGTAAAGAGCGAAAGGACTGCATTATAGCTAGCAACGGATTACTTTCAAGAAATAAGGAGGTTGCATGGGGTTCCCTCAAGTATAGTTAGTAACCGTGACTCAATCTTCACTAGCCAGTTTTGAGATAGTCTACGGGAAGTCATGGGCAAGCAACTGAATCTAAGTACGGCCTATCATTCGCAGGCGGATGGTTCATTTCGTTCAAGCATGAGTTATAGAAAATTATGTTAGTAAGAGCAATTGGTAAACGTGGATTGGTATTTTCAAGAAAAGTTCTGCTGCGTGGAATACTTTATAGTAAGTAATGAGATCCAGGATTCACTAGTAAATTTTGGAGAGCTTGCATAAAACCATGAGGTCATAGTTATGTTTAAGCCAAGAATGATAGAAGAGTAAGTGAAAAAGGAAGACGAGAGGCGACAATGAAATGGGTTCCAACTCATATTTGGAAATAAGAGTTAAGAAGCCAAGGAATCATGAAGTTAAAGACGGTCAAAGCACAGTGGAGTTAAGCTCAAGGAAACGTGACTTAGAAGACTGAAGGCTAGATACGCGCATCATATCTCTTTTTAAGAGCATATCCTTTATCCTTGTTTTCCTGTGGAACTTACTCGCATGTTATCTTTTTACGTATATCCTCTCGGTTCCATACTCGATCCCATTTCTGTTGTAGACTCCATAAGGGGGGTATGACTCATCGGTTAGTAATACATGTCAAGGTTTAAAGGGGTCCGTTAGGTTGACTAAACCTTTTGGGCTTTTATAGAATATGGTTTGGGTTAGGAAGGGATTTCTTGTAATCCAAAAGGAGTATATCTTGCTTATCTTCCCGATCTCTTTGTAGCATATCTTTCTTTTGCTATCTATATCGTGTTAATCTTGTCATGAGAACCTTAGGTAGAAACCCTTTGGATGAAACATGTGTTTGAAACATGTTATGCTTGATGTTTGCAAGTGGTTGCAAGTGTTTGCAAGTGGTTACTCGTGGATGCATTATACACATTAGGCACTAGATCGGCTCACACACTCCTCATATTGCATATGCATGAGTGTTTACGCTTATTCATGGATGAAATTTTTTGTGTTATCACATGGATGTTGCATATGGATGTATGTTATGTGCACACATATAGATGTTATACATTATGTTAGGAATTGCATACATATGGATTCATTTCACTAACATAATTTGCATTGATGATATCTGCATAAGATAAGTACATATACACACATCTTTGCATATGTTCATACAACATTTAGAATCTTGTAAGAACAATGATTGCTCGTGGATGATGTTTTGAGTAGATGGATGTTGGATGGTAGGATACGTTCTTCCTAACTTGAAGATTTCGGGGACGAAATCCTTTAAGGAGGGGAGAATGTAACAACCCGTATTTTCAATAACCTGTTATAACGTAAATCGAGGCAGAATTTAATTTATAAATCTGAATCAAGGGAAACGGGCTATGCCATTGCGTTCGTCTCGGAAAAATACGCGAAATAGAGTCCGAGTTTTCGAAAATCGGAGTCCGTATGACCCAATTAAGGCCCAATGAAGTGTTCAGAAAATTTCAAGTTCAAAACAGATTTCGAATTTCGGTCAAAATTCGAAAAACGGTCAGATTGGGCTAGGCGGGAAAATTCCCGCCAGAGCACCCAAGTCGACAGCCCTGTCGACTTGTGAGTCGACTTGGTTGGACCCAAGTCGACAGCCCTGTCGACTTGGCTGTCGACTTGGTTCAGCCGGGCAATTTTGCCTGGTGCACCATTTTGGGGTTTTGGTTAGGTTTTGGGGCCAGATTCGGTTTTAAGGGCTGAGATTGGAATTAGGGTTTAATCCTAAGGCTAAAACTAATCCTAATCTCTATAAATAAGCCCCTAACCTAACCCTAAATCATCATTATTCATTCAAGTAACTAAACTATGGCAAAATCATTCCTCTCATGGCCTCCACTCTCTTCATAAAATTCTAAGTTATTTCTATGAGAGATTTTCCATGCATACAAGTGTTTTCAAGCTTGTATAAGCATCATTAGCTTGCATTCAAGTCAAGTTTCCATATTTACATCATAAAGCAAGGGTTTTGATCATTTTGGCTCAAGGGTTTTTCTATTAGAGCTTGCATTTTGGGTCTATTTGATTGCATAAGGGCTTTGTCATATTTTTGTGTCTTCATAAGCATTGTAAGCCCTTTTCTACTTTCATATTTAAACTCTAAAGTTAAATGAATGATGCAAGTTGTGTTTGATCATTATGATATGCAAGTTTATCATGTTATGATTGCAAGTATGCCATGTTATGATATGCAAGTTCACCATGTTATGCTATGCAAGTTTGCCATGTTATGATATGCAAGTTTATCATATTATGTTATGCAAGTTTGCCATGTTATGATATGCAAGTTTTCATGTTATGTTATGCAAGTTTGCTATGTTATGATATGCAAGTTTGCCATATGATATGCAAGTTATGTTATGCAAGTTTGGGTTGATCATTTTGCTCATGTTATGCAAGCTTATCTTGGGATTATGAGCTTAAAGCTTCAAGCTTCATGCTAAAGGTTGCATTTTGGCAACATGTAAGTTATCATATCTCTTATGATAACTTGCATGTGAGGCTAAATGCGGACTTATGGCCATTTCTACATGTCATTTATCACCATGTATCACCAATATGCTAAGTTTGGTTTTATGCATGCTTTTGAGGCCTAAAAATGTAATATGCAAGTATATGAACATATGTACATTTCATATGCCACCATGTTAAACTTGTGGCTTCAACACCTTTATGTCATGATTATGCCAAGTTCCCTCTTTCTATCCTTTATGCGCTATTGCGATATGTAAGCGATGGGATTGCGTTTGGGGTTGAGTAAACTTAAAAGACATAAAAACATAAGATTGGGAATTTACCAATTAAGTTAGGTCTACCCATTGGGAATTTACCTATTAAGTTAGGTCTACCCAAATGCTTGAAAACTTGTAATATGTTTTGGAAACATGATGGACATGACACTTAGAAAATATAAGTGTGACCAACTCGAGGTTGGGTTGAGTTTGTAGCGTAAAACTACCCGGAACCGACCGGCTTAACTAGTTGCTGCAAACAATAGGACCCAATGTGAGAAGTTGGTCATGTTGTACCTTGAACCCGAGGTTAGACCAAGTTGTGGTGTAAAGCTACCCGGACCCGCCCGGCTTAACTAGTAACCACAACAAGGTCTAATGTGAGAGGTTAAGGCACATTAAATTAATTAATGCCTCATGATTAGGGTTAAGTCATGGTCCACTTAATACTTAACCAATTTGGGCTTGGTGGATTAATCGGGGTTAAGTCGTGAACCCATCGTTACACTTAACCAAGTTAATCCATGATTAGTAAAAGGGTTAAACCGTACTTAACCCACTAGAAAAATCCTAGCAATGGGGGTCCACTCCAGCAGTAATCCCAAGTTTGTATCATTAAGACCCTAGGGACTAGGCTAGGGAGGGGGCACGATTACTGGACTTGAGGTAAGTGACCAAAAACGACGGCAGAGTGGTACGTCGGTGTAGTTCCGGGCGGACTATAGTCGTGCACATAGTCCGAAGCCGGGGAAAACATGCACGGGTACCAGTAGATCGAGACTGTGCACTTATGTTTATGGTGTCCAGGGGTTAACACCCTAGGGCTTGATACACCCGAAGGGTGGACCCGGCACAGTCCGACTACAATTATGTTTGGGCCGTATCGACACCAACACGTGACGAGTTAGGCTTAGGGAGCCGATCGATTAGACCGTTTGGTTGGACCTCGTATTAGGGTCATTTCATGTTATTGGGCCAAAGTTTGGGCCAAGGGATCAATACTTGTTTATTCATGTCATGTTAGCTTGCTAGTACACCTGTGGTGCAAAAACCTTAAACCTGAGTATGCGATGACACCTTTATCTACCTTGTTAGTTAATCATCATGCTAGTATGTTGTTATCCTTATGTTCATCCCTGCTTCTCATGCCAGTTAACTTTATCAGTTTACATTGATTGTAGTAGGGCTTACTCAGTCTTTTTGACTGACCTGTTTTTCTTTCGCCTCTTTTCTTCCGTTTCCCCCCCCCCCCCCAGGTTCTCAGGGTGGGAATATTGGAGCTTAGCTTGGATTTCTGATCGCTTGCTTGTGGGATTTTAGCTCATGTACGGTCTTGACATGAAGCTAGCTATGGTTATCACTTATTTTGGGGATAGTACTTATGTATTTCAGTTTTTCAGTAATGTTGTTTTTATCTAGACTTGTGTATTTGGAAAGTTGACATTATGTTGTACCAAACTTGTTTTGAAATAGTTTGAAATCTTCCGCTGTTTTACTTATCTTATTTACTCTGTTTACATATATACATATGTTCTTGTTCTGCCTTGATATATCATTATGCATGTTTACCTGATTCAAACGCCCCTCCAAAGTCAGAGTGCTTGCGAGAGCCACCCTGGCGGAGGTGGGGTGTTAAACATGGTTTCCGTCGTAACACCACAGGAATATACGCAGTCCCTCATCCTACATCAGAGTGACGTACGGATCTCTGTATATAACAATGCTACGTTCCGCATAGAACCACTATCGTCGTGCTACGTAAGCGTACTGACTGCTATCTTCGAACCATTCGATTGAATTAGATTCCATCACCGAGTAATGCCCTTGAGTCTATGATAGGCCACCTAGAGCTGACATGCATGTATCTAAACTTCCCATGTACATATTGTCAACCGTCCTCGATGCCTTAACCGCACATAACCTATATTGTGCACCGAGTCCCATGGCAGGGCTATACAAGAAACATGAAACTTGATCGGGAGCTTTTCAGATATCTGTTTACACAGATGCTAAGGTCTGCATTTTCAGTGGCTATGGTCCCACCCGTCCCCTCTCTTAACTAGTGAAAGGCGAACAAGATTGAGATATAATAACCTGGCCCTCTAACACCCCCAAACAAATCCTAATTGGCCACCCTCACCCGTAGCCTTGATAGAAAAAGGTCTATGGTCTTTTGGAGTTCTCCGACTTTCCGCATCGCGCATCACGTAATGAGCTGACTGTCGATGGTAGGTACTCAACGATTTATTATCTCCTAGGTTAGACCTGTCGGGGTATGCAAGGTTGGTCGTAACATAGCCCAATCACAAGGCTCCTCGGATCGTCGAATCACCTATGCCACCCTACAGTCTTTTGATTGCCTACTATCGTGGCAATCAAGGCACAGTCACTGGTACAACCGCGTAGACCTACCCTCTGCGAGCATCGGAGGATGCTGTCACAACACAGAGGGATGCCAGGAGTACCCTCCACGTCCCAAAAAGCTGTGTACTTCCCCTTCCATTCCTTCGGAGCCAGCAGAATATCAGTAGAGTAACAAAATGATCAGATGGACGTGTGCTCCACTCGTGCTTTATGACACCACGATGATCTACCCGTTTGGGTTATTCACCCTCGAACGTACGGATTGGTCCAAGCGCCTTAGTTTAATGTGTTATTAGACCCTATGTCTAAAAATCCAATTATGTGATTGTTCTGCATCGTCAGATTTCCCATTAAGTTGGTTATTCCCATTCACATTGACTACTTATTCAAGTTACCAAGTTCCTCTTGCTTATTAATTTTATTTATAACTTAATCCGTTTAAGCTTATTAATAAACCTACAACACGTTATTCTCTAGATTGTAATTCAAGGTTCGTAATCTACAATCTCTTTACGCTATTCATTGTCCAATCTCATGTTTACAATAACACATTCTACTTAATATGTAATTAAGTATATCTTAACTTACATGCTTCCTGTTTAACATGTCACATATTATTTACGATTAAATATAACTTATTTCATTTCATAAGTTTGCCTCATTCCTTCTTATTTAATCATAAGTTCATCTTATGTTATCACCACAACTTAACGTTGTTTACTTATTAACTTAGTTCTCTTTATAAGGTTTACTAATAAGTTTCCTTTTCCATTTTCTTTATCATTTATCATAACCTGAGTTATAATTTCCACTTGTCACTAGGAAAAGCATACCTATTATACAACATTCTTATTAATGTAATTTATTTATAATGGGTTATTATCATTCCCCGTTCATTCCAATCCCTTTACTGTTGTTATTCATTATCCTTCCGTTATATGTTCCTTATTTTATTAAGGAAAACATTTCATGCACCTTATCAGTTTGACATATAGAAAGAATCAGTGATTTATTTTCATAATGTATTCCCATCCAAATACGTAGTTGCAAGTAATCTCTTTTATTTTCACTTTCTTTCCAGATGCCTACTTGCAACAACGTTCTCTGAAATAGGTCACTTAGGGAAATACACCACCTTTCCTTCGTATCCCACTAACTTAGCCCATTACACATCTTCCCTTTTTCTTATTTTTGGAATTAGACATTAAATCTCTAATTCACTGAAATCTTTTCTTTTTTAACCGCAATAAGTGTATTAACTTATTTTCTTGCTGTCTTTTACACACATATATTTCTTGCATACGTTTAGGCACTAAACCTCTCATATTAAGTTGACAACTGTGGATGCTGGATTTGCCGGTTGGTTCCGGGTAGTTTCTACCATAATTTGAACTTGACCTCATGGATGAATGTGGTTACGTGCAATTTCCCAATTTTACTTATAATCCAAGCATGTCTTAATCTTCCCAATTAAGTTTTATTCATGTTCATGTGTCCCAAATTACAATCTTAGGTCCTCAATAAGTGATATGCCCCACATCCTCTTTTTCATTATTATCCCCAAACACTTCCAAATTATCCCAATTTTTTTCACGTGTATATTTCAGTGAGACTAGCATAGGCTCGAAGGTCGGCTAGACTTATAAAAAATAAAAGGGAAAGTGGGATAAGAATAGAATATTCATATAATCAAGACTGTAATTATCCAATTAACAAGTTTATAGAATAGATCTATTTTTTTCATGTCATCATATTAAGCCCATTTTATGTCGCATGTTCTTTCTAACATGTGATTAACTTCATCTCAAAATAACATTATAATCCTCAAATCATATAATTATTCCATTTCTTACAAATTAACATGTAACATGTATGTATACAACAGTAATTGCAACACATATTTTAACAGGTTTACATTTCAACACTTAATCATTCTAGCAGATTTTCATTGCATATTAACGGGGAATGTCAAACGATAAATATACCATTATCAAAAAGGTATATTTTAAATCCACTCATCTAATAGCTTTCCAAATCTTGAATCTGGTCCAGATCTAGCATTCCATGGTTCCCCTAACTGGATTTAGAACCTAAACAACCATGGATCTACAATTTTTAACTAAAAGAAAGAGGGAAGAAGGAGGAGAAGATTAAATAGACCAGATCCAAGAACTTACCTCACGTATATCAGAATTCTAGACTCCTACACTGTAGATCTACATCTCTTATCTTCAAACCTTGAATCAGAAGCCTAAGAACTAATTTTTTTTTTCTAAAAAGGTTTGGAGGAAGAAGAGAATGGCAGAGCTTAGAAAGCCCCTTAGAAAATATGAGATTAGACTAGGCTCTCTAGGAATATATATATATATATATGTGTGTGTGTGTGTGTGTGTCCAGTAGCAAATCCAGTCCACAAAACAATCCACGTTTGCAGCCCCGAATTTTCCCGGATCTGGCGGGGGTCGACCGTAGGGTCACACACCCTTGTGGGGGTCGACCCATGGGTCGACAATGCGTGGGTGGGGGTCGACCTCCACGGGTCCGGATGCCAAAATATTGCACTATTGCGCTTCACAAGTGCACCACTGTAAATTTATCTTGGCGCACTTGCCAAGTGCGCTAGGTGCACTGGCCTGTTTTCGCTCGCTGCGACAAACTTCTACTGTCCGTAACTTCTTCATACGTTATCCGTTTTAGGCAAACTTAGTGTCTATCTGACCCAGAATTCTGAGACAAACGCAATGGTAATGTCTGTTTTACTTAATTACCATTATTAAATCAAGTATTCTTATTTACCTCTTATACAATTTGGTTTGCATATCTATTTATATGCGCATTTTAATTATCATAAAATGCGGGGTGTTACATTCTCCCACCCTTAAGAAATTCCATCCCAGAAATTTGGTAAGGGTAAAATCAAATAATCCCTCGCATCATATACATCCATAATGCATGCATCCAATTTTTGCAACCATTGTGCACATGTGCACATTTCAATAAATCATAGTAATTCATGTATGCCTAAGCGATACCTCCAATATGTACGCAGTTTTTTCAAAAATCCTTTTAAAACTTGATGCTTACATCCTAAATATACTGGCAGTTCTATATGAATGCAATATTTTGAAAATCATAATACCTTTTCATCCGAATTTTCCCACACTCTTACTAAATAAGAGCATAGCTCATCCAATTGATGCATCCAAAATCCTACCAACCATCTTTAAATTTCGATTTTTAGAAAAATATAATTTTCTAAATTCGATTTCTTATGTTACAAAAAGGAAACGGAAAAATTCACATCTTCCGTTTTTATTTTATGTACCTTTTCTATTTGTACTTGGATTTTATGTAACTATTCTATAAAGATTCCTTATTTTCCTATCCAAGCACAACCCACATAAGAAAACTTCTTTTTCTTTTTCAACTTATCTTGAAAAAATTTCATTCTTATTCATCTTTTCTTAAAATTATCATTTTTCTTAACCATCATGTTTGTTGGTTCATTGAATTTATTGTTTTGCCTATTTTTTTTATTTAGGCCATTTTTCTTTCTTAGCTTATTTAACTTAATCCCATGATCTAAGTTTATTTTTTTCAAATAAGCCTTTCAATTCTTCAACTAAAACAGTAAAAACAAACACCCTACACAGCTACTACTAAGGGCCAAGAATCTTAATACTACGTCACCAAAGAAAAGTCCAACAACAAGATCTAAACACTTACTTGCCCTTCACTATCTAGTAGTCACTACTAGTCCTTGCTGTGTGCTAATAGTCTCCTTTATTATTATTTTTTCAAGCAACAATCCTACGCTTTACAATGCTTATGCATTCTACGTGAATTTTTCATTATACCAAGATAATCCTTGTTGTTTACTTCACAGCTTCAAACTTTTCCCGTTCTCCCTAGGCACTAATCCTTACCTACTCCATTCTTTTCAAAACATGCTTTGGCCATTTCTCTTTTTTTCATTACATTTTTCTTACATATATTAAAAGTGCTAAAACTTTATTTCCTTCACCAAAACTTACTTTTCCCAAACCATAAAAACATGTCACATCATTAAAAAAATGCAAAATAATTTTTTTCAAATCACAAAACTGGAGTAGACAAGGACAACTATTTCTCAACCAGGTTTATTATGTTTCTACCTACAATGTCAGTTCAGTTGCTTACTACAAAGTGCAAACATCTACTCTATTCTTAATTTCTACAACTTATTTTGTCTACCCAACAAAATTTTCTTTTTTAAAGCAATAATCAAAATATATTATCAAAAGAATAGAGATTTCAAAACTTTCTTTACTGGAATGCAACATTGTCTATGTTTTGCTTTTTAATCCTTTCATATATTATAATATGAAAACTAGTGAGCTATACTTGATCTATAACGTGTACCTTTTTCTAAGAGAATTATTTTAAGACAAAACTTCCACAAGAAATCATTGTTTTCCAAAATATACCCCAATTTTCTTTAAAATCCAATATGCACATTACATATCTCTTTCAAACGTCAAAAATACTTTTAAGATTAAAACTTGAAAACACCATAAATATTCCAAAATCATTAATAATTTCAAGTTCGTAAAAGTTAACAAGGGGGTTAGACTCAAAGTGGGTTTCCAACTCAACTAGGCTTTCCTAGACACTTCCATGAAGTCAATTCTCTCAAATATATATTCCTAATCCATTTTCCTTTTCTGAACCTTTTTCCAATTTATAAGGTTTCACTGCCAAACCCACTAACATTTCAGATACTAACATATGGGATACATCTTTCTCCAATACCAAACATATTGTACACTTTCCACCTAAATTACCTAAGGGCCCGTAATTTCCACGCTTATTTCTTTAGTGTACAAAACAGATATCCCATCTCTTTCCATGTTTTACTCTTTCTATTTATTGGGCTCCTTTATGGATCTAGGTTTATATATATAATATATTTATATTTTTGAAAATACAGATACGTTCACTCATTATTTATATAGGAATCCTAAACCGAAGCTCTGATACCAGATGTAACAAACCAAATTCCAATAGACCGATTTTTTTAGAAAATTCTAGTCTATCGAAACTCATGTTGGTTTTCTCTAGTATGCTGCAGAAAAGGCAGAGATATAAAATATATCAGAGCTTAGAAAAACATCTCACAGCGGAATGGATAAAATATAATGTAATCAAAATATAGCCTTACTGTAGTAATAATACTGCTTAACCAGTATCCAAAACAATCATATCTCTGCCACAAATCTAACCTGCGAGTATGTTATGAGGAGGGGGTCAGAACACAAGTTCTGGTGACTGGATTTAAACTACACATTTTGGATAACCTACCGTTCAGTTACATTTGCTTATTTATTAGATTATTTGTGTTAACAGCGCTCAAGGCTAACACACACCTTGTACCCATCTACTCCCTAGGAGATTAACCTAATACATTATATATGTGGCTACCCCCAAATTAAGGTACACCCCATTGTACCCCCCTACGCATGGTCTCCGTCATAACACCACAGGAATATACGTAGTCCCTCATCCTACACCAGAGTGATGTAAAGATCTCTGTTGAACAACGCTACGTTTCGCATAGAGCCACTATCGTCATGCAACGTAAGCGTATCGACTGCTATCTTCGAAACATTCGATTGAATAAAATTCCATCGCCGAGTGATGCCCTCAAGTCTACGACACACCACCCAAAGCAAATATGCATGTATCTAGATTTTCCCACGTACGTGGCATCAACCGTACTCGATGCCTTAACCGCACATAACCACTATTGTGCACCGAGTACCGTGGCAGGGCTATACAAGAAACACATAACTCGATCGGGAGCTTTTCAGATATCTATTTACATAGATGCTAAGGTCTGCATTTTCAGTGGCTATGGTCCCGCCCGACTCCTCCCTCAGCTAGTGAAAGGCGAACAAGATTGAGAACTAATAACCTGGCCCTCTAACACCCCCAAACAAATAAATCCTAATTGGTCACCCTTACCCATAGTATTGATAGCAAAAGGTCTATGGGCTTTTGGAGTTCTCCGCCTTTCCGCATCGCGCATCACGTAACAAGCTGACTTTCGATGGTAGGTACCTGACGACTTACTATCTCCTAGGCTAGACCTGTCGGGGTATACAAGGTTGGTCATAATCTAGCCTAATCGCAAGGCTCCTTGGATGGTCGAATCACCTAGGCCACCCTACAGTCTTTTAATTGCCCACTATCTTGGCAATCAAGGTATACTCACTAGTACAACTGCGCAGACCTACCCTTTGTGAGCACATGAGATGTTGTCACAACAGAGAGGGATACCAGGAGTACCCTCCATGTCCCAAGAAGCCGCGTGCTTCCCCTTCCAGTCCTTCGGAGCCAGCAGAGTAACAAAATGATCAGACGAACGTGCGCTCCCCTAGTGTCTTATGACACCATGATGATCTACCCCGTTGAGTTATTCACCCTTGAACGTACGGACTGGTCCAAGTGCCTTAATTTAATGTGTTATTAAACCCTATGTCTAAACATCCAATTATGTGCTTGTTCTACCCCGTCAGATTTCCCATTAAGTTGGTTATTCCCATTCACATTGACTTCTTATTCAAGTTACCAAGTTCCTCTTGCTTATTAATTTCATTTATAACTTAATCCATTTAAGTTTATTAACAAGCCTATAACATGTTATTATCCAGATTGTAAATCAAGGTTCGTAATCTACAATCTCTTTACGCTATTCATTGTCCAATCTCATGAGTACAATAACATGTTCTACTTAATATGTAATTAAGTATATCTCAACTTATACGTTTCCTATTTAACATGTCACTTATTATTTATGATTAAATATAACTTATTTCATTCCACAAGTTTGCCTCATTCCTCCTTATTTAATCATAAGTTCATATGACACTGTCACCACAACTTATCGTTGTTTACTTATTAACTTAGTTCTCTTACTAAGGTTTACTAATGACTTTCCTTTTCCATATTCTTTATCGTTTATCATAACCTGGGTTATAATTTCCACTTATCCCTAGGACAAGCCTACCTATTATATAACATTCTTATTAATGTAATTTATTTATAATAGGTTATTATCATTCCCAGTTCATTCCAATCCCTTTACTGGCATAATTCATTATCCTTCCCTTTAAATGTTCCTTATTTTATTAAGGAAAACATTTCATGCACCTTATCAGTATGACATACAGAAAGAATCAGTGATTTTTTTTCATAATGTATTGCCATCCAAATACGTAGTTGCAAGTAATTTCTTTTATTTTCACTTTCTTTACGGTGGCCTACTTGCAACAACGTTCTCTGAAATAGGCCACTTAGGGAAATTCATCACCTTTTCTTCGTATCCCATTAACTCAGCCCATTACACACCTTCCCTTTTTCTTATTTTCTGAGTTAGACATTAAATCTCTAATTTACCGAAATGTTTTCTTTTTTAACCGTAATAAGTGTATTAACTTATTTTCTTGCTATCTTTTACACACATATATTTCTTGCATACGTTTAGGCACTAGACCTCTTAAATTAAGTTGACAACTTGTGGATGCTGGATTTTCCTGTTGGTTCCGAGAAGGCTTCAACCATAAGTTGAACTTAACCTCGTGTCTGAATGCGGCTACGTGCAATTTCCCAATTTTACGTACAACCCAAGCATGTCTTAGTCTTCCTAATTAAGTTTTATTCATGTTCATGTGCCCTAAATTACAGTCTTAGGTCCTCAATAAGTGATATGCCACATATCCTCTTTTTCATTATTATCCCCAAACACTTCCAAATAATCCCAATTTTGTTCGTGCGTATATTTCAGCGAGATTGGCATAGACTCGAAGGTATCCTAGACTTATAAAATAAAAGGGAAAGGGGGATAAGAACAAAATATCATATAATCAAGACTGTAATTATCCAATTAACAAGTTCATAGAATAGATCTATTTTTTCATGTCATCATATTAATCCCATTTTATGTCGCATGTTCTTCCTAACATGTAATTAACTTCATCTCAAAATAACATGTAGTCATTAAATCATGTAATTATTCGAATTCTTACAAATTAACATGTAACATGTATGTATACAACAGTAATTGCTACACATATTTTAACAGGTATACATTTCAACACTTAATCATTCTAGCAGATTTTCATTGCATATTAACGGGAATGTCAAACGATAAATATACCATTATCAACAAGGTGTATTTTAAATCCACTCACCTAATAGCTTTGCTAATCCTGAATCTGGTCCAGATCTAGCATTCCATGGTTCCCCTAACCGGATTTTGAACCTAAACAACCATGGATCTACAGTTTTTAACTAAAAGAAAGAGGGAAGAAGGAGATGATTAAATAGACCAGATCCAAGAACTTACCTCATGCATATCAGAATTCCAGATACCTACACTATAGATCTACATCTCTTATCAGTAAATCTTGAATCAGAAGCCTAATAACTAATATTTATTCTCTGAAAAGGTTTGGAGGAAGAAGAGAATGGCAGAACCTAGACAGCACCTCAGAAAATATGAGATTAGACTAGGCTCTCTAGGTCTATATATATCAGTGTTCAGAAGCAAATCCGTTCCACAAAACAATCCACGTTTACAGCCCAGGATTTTCCCGGATCTGGCGAGGGTCGATCCCAGGGTCGATCGTAGGGTCAACACACCCTTGTGGCGGTCGACCCATGGGTCGAAACCGCGTGGGTATAGGTGGACCTCCACGGGTCCGGATGCCAAAAACTTGCACTGGCGTGCTTCAAAAGTGCGCCAGTGTAAGTTTACCTTGGCGCACTTGCCAAGTACGCCAGCACACTGGCATGTTTTCGCTCGCTTCGTCAAAATTCTACCGTTCGTAACTTCTTCATACGTTATCCGTTTTTTGCAAACTTGGTGTCTATCTGACCCGGAATTCCAAGACGAATGCAATAGTAACATCTGTTTGACTTAATTTCCATTATTAAATTAAATATTCTTTATTTTATTAACCTCTTATACAATTTGGTTTGCGTATCTATTTATATGCACATTTTAATTATCATAAAATGCGGGGCGTTACAAACCTCTTGTTATAATCTTATTTGTATCAAAGATTCTGATTAAGTTATGATACTATTATCATAATTATTATACAACCCCGACCCCCTTCACGTAACGAATTATTAATTCATCTTATTCCACTTATGTATGCATTCTCCAATTACATAATTTATTCCATAAATTACAACTCATATATGTATTGCAATCTTTATCCAATTTCAACATTTCCCCAATTACAGCTCATTTATTGATTACAACATTTAATCAAATTTTAACATGACCCCTTCATACCCATTTATTGTTTTCCAATTAAGCGCAAAAATTAGAGGGTAAAGCTTAGGCTCTTGCTATGCCTAAGCTCCACGTAAAAAAAGGGTAAAGGTTTAGGCTCTTGCATAGCCTAAACTCAACGCAAACAAATTATAAACACAATGGAGCAATTATACATTCCAAATTAGATTTTTATTCAATTATTTCTTTTTTACAGTATGCCAATATGTTTAACTCAAATCCAGTTCAATTAAAATATTTTTTATTTATCGCAAACCTAAGCATAGAAAAGAATAATTAGGCATTGGTTATTGGGAATATGAGCCTATGCCTAAAATATGCCTTTTTAGTATTAACCATAACAAAACTATAAAAATAATAAAAAAAGGAAAATAGACCTGAACATAATATTTCATAAAAATCTAAATATTGATTATATAAAATCTGTAGCAATAAATGGAAGAACTTACAGAAAAGGAATTAGGAATAACCGAATTTATAAATAGACCACAAATAAACTAGATCTGTATACAAAGTGTAGAAAATTTTTGATACTATTATTAAATAAATTTGACCTCAACTTATTAGAAATCTTGTAATGACGGAAAATACTTACCTAAAATTTGCTAATCTAAGAGGCCCTGATACGAATCTCTAGATGTATTTATAAATATCCTTCAATTTACGTTTACAAGAATTTAGGTCTAACTCTCAGAACTCCATTAGTTAAGAGGAAGAAATGTTGGATAGAGGAGGCAGATAATGAGGAATGGAGTGGGGAGAATTAGGTTTAGATTAGAGGCATATTTATAATAGAAGTAGGAATCCCAGAAACATTAGATTTTAGGTTATTGTTTTAGTCTGTCAAATGTAAAAGAATTATCTCGAATAACCCACAAAATACTCGATTTCATGTCAGGCACGAAAATGTGTAGGGGTGGTAATTAGACCCGACCCGATGTATCTGGACACGTCCCAGCAGGTCTCGGTTCTAGGCGGGTCAGGTTTTGTCCAGTCTAAATTATATGTTTCAAAAATCTGGGCCCGGCCCCACCTAAGGCCCATTTTGGGTTCGATTGAATACTAACACTAAAAACACATATATTTCAATGCTTTTAGGTCAGGTCAGTTTGGGTCGGGTTTGATTGGGTCTATACTGTATTTTTCATCCCCTGAACCGATTCGATTGGATTTCGAGTCGGTTTGGTTCGATTTTTAGGTTCTCAGTTCTAATTGTTAGCCCTAAAATGTGCCTGGCAAATACTAGCTCGACCCATCCTATAGGTGGGTCGATAGAGGGTCCGACCTACCGAAGACCTGGGTCGAATAATGGGTCAGCCCATCTTGAGACAGGGTCGTCCCAGGTCTAACGTTCGAATTTGTGTATGTGTGTGTATATATTAATTTTCTGATTTTTCGTTCAAATTTCAAACTATCATAACTTCTTCATTTTGGATCTGTTTTGCGCAAACCAAATGTCTGTCTAAACCAAAAAATCATAATGGACCTAATGACGCAACTCCTATTTCTCAATTCCTATTATTTTTCTACTTAATATTTATTTTATCAACTTATCCTTTAATTAATTAATTCATTAATTTGTTACTGTTTATTAAAAAATTGGGTTGTTACATTCACCCCTCCTAAAAGGATTTCGTCCTCGAAATCTCCAAGGTGGAAGAATAATGTTAACGTTTTCTACATCAATCATCCACTGGCAACCATGGTCCTCAATTTGTTTCTAATGCAATTTATATACTTATGCAATAGTATAGTGTATATGACCATAACTAATGCAAAAGATTAGGTGGCTTAATGATTCAGTCGACCTCCTCTTTTTGCAATCATGTTTGTGTCATGCATCCAAATCTATGCAGAAATCCTAATGATATAGATAATTCTATATGTATGCATCAAACACCATCCATGTGCAACAACCATATGATAACATCCATATATTTCATCAATAGAAATAAATAATTAAATAAAATGTACACGCACTTATATGCATATACAAGTGTCTTACTCAACCGATCTTAGTGCCTAGCGTGTGTGTGTGTATGAATCCATTACATCCACTTGCAACCACTTGCATTCATTTGCAAACATCAAACATAATATGTTTCAAACACATCATCCAAACACATGTTTCAACAATATCCTACCATCTATAGGCTCAAATCCTAAGATCTACCCATCCCAATGATACCTTAGAAGAAAGTCCCGAATCATATGAAGAAGCTACTAGTAGAATATTAAAGAGGAAATATTTGTCTACAGAATATGGGTAAGAAACTTGAATTCTCCCTATAAGATAAAAGAGTTTATAAATGCATTTGTCAGTATCTCATGACATAATAACTTACTATTAATTCATACTCCTTCCCAATCTTTCAACAGAATGGTTCCTCCTATGACCGATGTGTTATTCTAACCAAATTCTCGGGATAATTCTTCCATCTCATCCATCCTAGTTACTTTAGGAAGATGTAACGACCACCCATCACTCCTGCACTTTACAAAGGAAATAGTGCTCTGAAAAGTGTTCCAGGCAGCTATGGACGATCATCAGGACTGAATAACACACATGGAACTTGTCGTATAACTCACAAGGCATGGATAAAATATAATAGAACATATACAACAGGATATAATAGTGAGGCACCTTGAGAATAATCTTAAACTTTTCATATAATCATGAAAATATTCATACATCCAACTGGTTTACATAAAAGTCTGTACAGTCAGCCTCACTGCGGGTTCACTTAGAGAAAAATACATCAGTGGAAACAAATATGTATAGTAGAAAATAATACGTTAGCCTCCAGCTCGTCGTCGCTCAGCAGCATCGTCCTCATCAAGATCTACTACATGTCACCTAGTCTTCCCATCCACATCACGGATGACCAACCCATGGTCATAAGAGGGAACATAAAACCTTGAGTCAGACAACAGTCTTAATAAGTGATAAAACCATTATCAACATCAACAATAAAATATATGAATAAGAGGCAGTTCAATCATCTAATCTGCCAACACATCAACATAGAAGAATACGCAACCCCACTTCTCCTCCATAACCTATGGTGATATCCTTCCCTGAAAAATTAGAGAAGAAACAAATAGTAACATCCATAGAAATCAATTATTGAGTACAGACCATCCTAGTAAAGTTTAATATCTCCCAAGCACAATCCCTGAAGGCCTAAACCAACATCAGATAAGCACCCAAGTAATATTTCCCTTAACGTCGAATAATCCATACAAGATGATACAAGCAAACAACAACATCCATGACTCTGGCTATCACTATCTGCCTTGCCTAGAAGCCATCACTAATCCTATGACTAGCCCATCATATCATCCGTCAAGGGCTAACAGTAACCCCGATTCTAGAAAAACTCCATACGCCATCATGACTTGTATCTAGGCTCATCGCGACTGCCCAGGGTACTCGACTAATCTAGTATTCTGGGCGACCCATTATACCCCTGCTTTGAGTCCGCTAGAACCTCCTACTAACGAGGATCCCTTAGCTCTTCAATACTCTAGCCGTCATTATCGACAACTACATCCATAAGCTCAAGCGCCTTCTCGAGCAACCATTATCCACGAGCTCAAATCATCTAGCATCGTTTTCACAACTTCGTTGCATCATCATACGATCAATAAACACTTGACTATGCTTCGAATATTCCACCTGAATTCAATATTGAAGCCATAATATTCATTGAGTCATATCTTCATTATGTTAAATTCAACGTCTTACAAACTTCACATATATCCTTCTGAAACCATGCTCTAAAATCTCACTAGATATCAACTCATTTTGGCCACCTTTTGTTGGATCACTCAAGATTCTCCTATGGATCGCCTGCTTCCTGGATCTCACCATCGATCCATATGAATCGATCCATGTTTTGCCTTCAATTTGATCCGTTCGATCCGTGATTGTGCACACGACCCATCATCGAATCGCTCCGATCCGGTCCCACGCTTTACGTTGCATGCTCCAGGTTTTCCAAACGATCCATCGATGGGTCGCCCTACATCTTTGCACCAATCCATCAATGGATAGCTCTACAGTTTTTGGTCGATCCATCATTGCTTGCCATCGCTCGATCCATGATTTCTACGCAGTGCTCCATCACTTTTTTGGCCTAATCCATCATGCCCGATCGAACATGTGCACAACGGGTTGATCCCCATTTTTACCTTTCACGCTCCAGGCTCATTCAACAATCTACAATCTTCCTCGATCAAGCTGTCCATCAATTTCTGCGGTCGCTCCATCGAGTGTTGCTCTTGTCGATCATTCCTTTTTGTCACGATCCAAATCTTGCATGATCCATGTATGTTGCAGCACTTCATGCCATTTGGCCGATCCATCAATGGATAGTTCCACGTTTTGCACCCGAATTTTCAATTGACCACTCCACGTTTTGCACCTGATCCATCACGATTCACGATCCATCAAAGCCCAGCACTTCATCACTAGTCGAATGATCCAAGCCTGGCACTGACCCATACCCATGCAATCCATGAAACTTGCAATCCTATCCATACTTTTGAACCAACCCAGTTTGCCAACAACTTCATGCACGATCCATGCATTTACATCCGATCAAACCATGCTACGAACGGTGAACATTATGCACACATCTTATCAAAATCGACCAATTTCAACAACAATCAACAGCAATTATCAACAAGCATTAGCACAACAATTATTCACCATACAATCATACTAAACTTACCAGATCATGATAAAACAATAAACGAATCAATAATTGGATCTAAACTTGCATAAACATACGATTTCAATGTCAACACATGAATTTACCTTTATAATTAACTAATTTAGATCCTGCGGTGTGATCTGAATACGAAATATACTTACATTGATTAGGTCTATGTGAATTCAACTTGCAGAGATGAAATTCAGATCAAACAAAACCATATATTTGATTGAATCCTTGTGAGATATTCTTATCACTCACCAAATATACATGATAGCTTCGAATAAACAAATATCTAACACGGAAAGTGAAGAACATCGAAGAACGGCCTATGAATCAACTCAATTGATGTGATCTACCCATCCTCGATGTTGATCTTCAATCCAAAATCTCAAATCTATGAAAAGAAATGAAGTGTAGATGTATTTGATTGGGCCTGAGAATCATAAAACCAAATGAGATATGAAGAGACTAAACCATTCTTATTACCCCTACCCTTTTATTTATAGCCAACGGCCCCTACCATTAACGGGCCTCACTAATCAGGCTAATAATGACTAATTATTGTGTCCTCAAAACTAGCAACACTTAAACAGCAATTCCTCCCAAACCGCTTAGCCAAATCATTAATGTGACCACTTTAAGGAATTGGAAACACCATTTTCGATCCAATGAAATCGATTCTAGCTCCTGATTTGATCTCATTCAAAAGTTATGCCCTAAACTAAAACAGGGGCAAAATGGTCACAAACGAAATTGGTAAAAATCATGGGCACGTCTCACATCCCCGTGAATTATATATTAAAATATGAGAATGATTCGACTCTTGGTGAATTAATTCAAAATATTTTACGATCCTTCGATACGTATAATGTGGGTCATTACATTCTACGAAAAACCATTCTACATGCCTATCTTCCATGAGCAGTCAATCTACCATCCAATCTAGCACTCAACAAGCCATGCATCTATAGCCTTAACCTAGCATGCGGAATTCTAATAATAGTACAAGTTACAATGGTGTAAGAGTGACATGACATCAATGGGTCATACCAACGAAGAGTTCTGGATGGATCGTCTTCATACTCTCTTCTGTTTCCTTCGTACAATTGTCGTCATCCTAACTCCATTGTATCTTGACTAGCTTAACCACGTTCCTCCTAAGTTATTTCATGTCATTCCCTACAACGCGAAGCGGCTTACGCGATGTCAAAACTATGGACTCAACTTCTAAGTTTTCGTGCTGATCTGGTGATACTACCACATTCGAATCGTGTACACACTTCCATAGAAAAGACACATGAAAAACATTATGCATACTCGACATCTGCTCAGGTAAATCCAATCTATATGTGAGCTTTCCAATTCGCTCGACTATCGAAACGGTCCAACGAATCTTAAGGCCAAATTTCCTTCATTTCCGAACCAAATAACATTCTTCAAAGGTGAAATCTTAACGAAAACCATATCAGCAATGTTGAACTCCAACTCCTTTTGATGCTTGCCGGCGTAACTTTTATGACGATCTTAGGCTACATTCATTCGTTGCTGAACAGTCACCATACAATCTTATATATTTCTTACCATCTCAGGCCCATGCATCAACTTATCTCCGGTTTCAAGCCAAAATGCCGGAGAAATACACGGTCTACCATACAACGCCTCTTATGGTGCCATCCCAATGCTCGATTAGTAACTGTCATTACATGCAAATTTGACTAAATATAAATGGTCTTCTATGATCCCCGACAGTCCAATACACAACCTCTAAGGATATCCTCCAATACTCGATTAACTCCCCCGGTTTGACCACCAGTCTATGGATGATATGTCGTACTCAAACATAGCTCGGTTCTCAAAGTCTCTTGCAAACTCTTCCAAAATCCACTAGTGAACAATGGGTCTCGGTCACTCACTATGTTCTTTGGGACACCACGGAATCAAACTATCTATTTTATATATAGCTCAGCCAACTTCGATATTGTCCTAGTCGACCTGACAAGAATAAACCTTGGGCTCTTAGTCAAGCGATCCACTATCACCAAAATTCCTTCATTTCCTGTCCCGGTCCAAGGTAATCGATCGATAACTCCATCGATACTTACTCACATTTCCACGTAGGAACTACTAATGGCTGAAGTAATCCACTCGGCTTCTTCTGTTCAGCTTTTACCAACTGACAGCTCATACATTTGGAAATAAAATTTCCAACATCCCTTTTTATACCTTCCCAATAATAAACTCGCTTTATGTCCTGATACATCTTATTACAACCAGGATGAATCGTCAACCTAGAGTGATGACATCCTCTCAGAATTTCATCCCTCAATCCACCGATGTTGGAAATAACCAGTCGTCCTTTCTTTCGAAGCTAACCATCTCGATCGACCTCAAATTCCTTGCTTTTTTTTTCTAGTTCCACTCTCGCTTCCAACCTCTAGATAATCTTAACAAGCTTTTCATCATGCTTTTGGCTTTCGCCAATCCTTTCGATGAGAGTAGGTCTTATCAATGAGCTTACCAACATTTCAGGCTCTAACTCACACCTAGGCTTGAAATAAAATCCTGCCAAGTACTCGAGGTGATTCCATTTAGAAAACATCGATGTCAAACCAGCATGTCTTCGACTCAATGCATCCGCCACCGCGTTACCTTTACCAGGAGTATAGGCAATACCAAAATCGTAAGATGCCAAAAACTCTAACCACCGCTGCCGTTGAAGATTCAAATCCTTTTAGGAGAAAAGATACTTCAATGACTTGTGATCTATAAACAACTCGAATCGAACTCCCAAGAGGTAATGTCTCCACATCTTCATAGAAAACACGATCGCCGCTAACTCCAAATAATGAGTCGAACAATTCCTTTCGTGCGGCATCGGTTGTCGACTCGCATAGGCCACAATTCTATCCTTCTATATCAGCACTGCTCCAAGTCCAATACCACATGCATCGGTATGTACCACCATTTCTTTATTCCTGCTTGGAACAGTCAAAACAGGAGCACTTGTCAGTCTCTCTCTCATGATTCCAAAAGCTTGCTCACAATTCGCATCCCATGTAAACCTTGATTCTTCTTCGTCAATCCAGTTAATGGTGCGGCGATCTTGGAGAAATCCTTGATAAATCGACGATAATATCTCGCCAACCCAAGGAAACTCCTAACATCCATCGCATTCTTAGGTCTATCCCAATCCTAGATTGATGTCACCTTAGCGGGGTCCACCGCTATTCTGTTTCCAGAAACAATATTGCCTAAGAACCTCACTTCATTCTTCCATAAGTGATACTTTGAAAACTTAGCTTGTAGCTGATGCTTTCATAAGATTTTCAAAACTACTTGCAAGTGCATCTTATGCTCTTCCTCATTCTGGGGGTAAACTAGAATATCATCCACGAACACAAGCATGAACTTGTTAAACTGTTCTCTAAATAGTCCATTCATAAGATCCACAAAATACGCTGGTGCATTGGTCAATCCAAATGGCATCACCAGCCACTCGAAGAAACCAAATGGTGTCCTTAAAGTTGTCTTCGACACACTATCCTTCATCACTCTCAACTGGTGGAATGCTGTTGACAAATTTATTTGGGAAAACACCTTGGCCTCATGAAGCTGATCAAACAAGTCATCTATCCTCGGCAGTGGATACCTGTTCTTCTTAGTTACCTTATTCAGCTCACGATAATCCACAACAAATCTCAAAGATCCATCGACCTTGGTTGCAAACACAACTAGTGCACCCTATTCGAGCACACTTCTACGAATGGATCCTTTTCCCAAAAGGTCACTTACTTTCACCTCTAATTCTTGCTGTTCTCTAGGTGCCATCCGCCTAAGGAGCATAACGATGGGTCTGACTCCATCGACCAAATCGATCCTGAACTCAATGTGACACCCCATGTCTGTTAATGTCACTCACAAGGGGAATGCATTAAGTTCAGTGAAGCGCATAAGGTTAACATGAACAGAATTACACAAGGTAGGCATATAAAAACAAAGCAGCATAATTTAAAACTTTTAATTCAAAGCATAGTTTCTCATAACATAGTACATAGCAAAGCTAGTTACATTAAAATTAAAAGAAACCCGTGGAACTATCAAAAGTTTGCATAAACAAAGTACAAAGGTAAAATAGCATATCCTTCCAACATAGCCAAGCCAAAAGTTAAGAGATCAAGGCGATACATCTCAGTAAGTGTTCCAAAGCTGAACAGGAAATCCTACTGTCGGCTACTATCTCCACCTCGAGAACCTGAGGAGGAGGGAAAAGGAAGAGAAGAGGCGAAACAAAAAAGGTCAGACATAAAGTCCGGCGAGTCTACTGACTTTTAACATATGATAAAGAAGGAGTAACATGACAAGTAAATAAGGCTGGACGAGAGGATATGTCATAAACAAGAAATAGACTGGTGTGAACATACAATGGGTTTTGCTTCTCAAACTCAAGATAAACTAAATATAAAGATAGTTATAATTTTGCACTGCACTTACCGTTACATACTAGATTCATAGAATGACTAGGTATTTAACCAACCCGTTCAACCTTTAACCCCAAGGTTAAAACCAAAATAGATAGTAAGATTAGGCGTGCCCCTAACTCCTAATAACTATCTAAGCGATCGGCTCCCTAAACCCGAATATCCTGTGTCCGCCCCGCAATAGGGTGTATCACTCCCTACTCGGCAACTTCCCCCCATAGAAAATATCCGTAGATGTTGGACATCTTATGTTCCCCGTTCAGACCCATGCACACTCATGATTCCGCCAGAACGTGCCCCTAACACCCCTCCCTTTTGAACCACTTACTACCCAATTGAGTAAAGTGTGCCCTGACCTCTAACTAGTGTTAGGTCCTACCAGATTGATACACCTCCAGGGATACTAACTGAAATGGGTTCCACATAACTGACACAAGCCACCCCTAGGCTTGCATCCCTACTAGGTTTTCCCCGAGTCTCCCCTCTAATACCCTAAACTTGAGCCTCATTATCTTATTAATTAATCCAATTTAACTTAGTAGGTTTAAGTTTATTAATAAGCACTCCTAGATTGTAATTAACGAAAGTAATCTACAATTCCCTTTCCCAAGCACCTGTCTAGATGTCTTCCTCTATACAATTTATTCAAGTTTATATTACATCTAGTACTTTGCATAACATGTTTTACTTAATCTTTCCAATTAAGTTTATTCCTTTTAACATGTCCATATTCCCAAGTTACAGTCTTAGGTACTCAATTAGTGATATAACCCCATATCTCATTTTTTTTCATTAATAAGCCCATTATCTCTCTTTTTCGTTAATATGCCCATTTATTCCAAATTATACGCACTCTCTAATCGGTATGGCCTAGGCACTCATTGGCCTAGGCTCGGCGTAAAATAAAAAGGGAACAAAGAAGGAGGAAGTAGAAACTGAACAACATAGGCATAACATCAAGACTGTAATTAACCAAAAAACACGATGAAGGTAACATGTAATTCCAATTTAAGAAGGAGCATATGATTCGATTATTTACATGTCAGATGTGAACATAGATAGGCATCATGAACATATATGCATAATCTCCGATTCAATTTTATTTGCATGTCAGGCATACTAGTTCAATTTCGTAGTTAACAATAACTAGACTCACAAAGACTAGATATGATGTATAGGAAAGATCTCTGATATGTTAGCATTGTTGAAGATGGCCTAAATCAATCCATGTTGGGGCAGCATTCCATTGTCTCCATTATTTTTTTCTTAGAAAGAGTTTAGAGGAAGAAGAGTGGAGAGAACTTGTTGTATGGAACAATAGAATGGACTCCCTATTTATAGACCAACCCTCAACAAACCGGGACATAAAACAAAGCAAAATACGGCGTCACACACCCGCACAGATCTGGGCAGGGTAGGGTCGACCCTAGGATCAGCACCCTTATGGGTGGCTCGACACTAGTGTCGACCCCCCAACGCATGGGTCGACCCCTAACGGGCCGATGCCACGTATTTTTCACGTTATTTATTTTTTTGAAATTCTGGAAATTTTATTTTATTAAATATGTATTTATATATATATATATATATATATATATATATATATATGTTTCCCTTATATATATAAACAAACTTCCAAGGTCCATAACTTTCTTATACGTTATCCATTTAACTAAAACTTCGGGTCCATCCTAACCAAAATTTCAAGACGAACGCAATGATACAGTCCGTTTCCCTTAATTCCCAGTATTAAACTAAGTTATCCCTATTTTATTACTTATTTAATGTATATAATGTGTATATAATTTACAGGGTGTTGGACTCAATCTCACTCCGCGTGGGTAAACCTTTGACCTCTTCAAAGACATCATCAAACTCACAAGCGATTGGCACATATGACAAGTCTCTCCGCGGAATCACAAGCGAATACAAAAAAGCTTATGAAGACACCATCTTCTAGCTTACATCGAATCACAACCATTCGTCCTTCCATATTCTCGACGGTCACCTCGAGCTTCTCGCAATCCACATTAGTCGCATATCTCTTGATCCAGTCAATACCCAAAATGATCCCAAACCCAGCGAAGTTCAAAACAAATAATCACACACAAAGGAGCAACCATGACTCGATAACCCTACACCACGACAAAGCATATAAAGACTAGACGAACCCCCTACTGGATTAGTCACAATGAATGGTCTGTCACAAATCTCGAATTCTAAACCTAAGCGGCACAAAAGCTCATTGCAAACGGAATAATGCGATGCTCCAGTATCAAACAACACTCCAACTGAAACATCCATGATAGAAAGCATACCTTGAACAACAATACTCTTCCCTTTCTCCTCTGCCGTAGGAGTTCTCAACAAAGTTGGCACAACCTCCAAATTATACGCCTTCACTATCTGCTTACCCTTCAATGGTTCTGGAAAATCCTTCTTGTTATGCCTGGGCTTACCACAATTATAGCACTTCCTCTCGGCCATTGGATTCTTACAATCCTTTGAATAATTGCCTTTCTACTGGCAATTGTAGCAAATCACCTCGCTTTTCTTCTTTTTCTATCCATCTTTTTCTTTTTGTTGTTGCCTCCTCTTTCCATTCCCCTTTTTGTTATTACTACCCTATTGTGGTTTCTATCCTCATTGGTTGCAACAACAACTTTTTCCTTGGGAAAAACTCTCGTCCCGCAAAGCTTTCTCAAAAATCTTCTCATATGACTCATCCAAATGATCAACTAACTACGTCCCAAGATATGTATCCAAGCCCATGACAAATCCCTCATTCTTATGACAGGGAGTCTCAATATGAGAATGAGCATACTTGGATAAAGTTTCTAAATCAGAAACATACTCTAACACTGATCGACCATTCTGCACTAGCTCTGTAGACTTTTTTAACAGAACCGACTTCTAGGTGGTAGAAATAAACTTCGTCTAAAACTTGATTCGAAACTGATTCCAAGTGATGTCATCCTCAAGAGTCTCTAAAGTGATAGAGTTCCACTAATCCATAGCTCTTCCTTGTGGCTACCTTGATGCAAGCTTCCTGTTAGTCACATCCTCAATCCCTAAATCTTTGAATATATGAATATAAGCATCAACCCACCCTTGAATCTTGACTGTCGGCTCTGTCCCCTTGAATGGCTTCCCACCAAGAGCAATGAAATCTTACATAGCTTAGAAAAATTAACCACCCTAGGCGCCTGCACCTAAAAACCAACATCTACCGTAGCTGCCTTTGGAGGGAGTACCTCCTTATGATCGCTGCCACCATATCCTTGAATATAGTTGGGTAATCAAGTAAACCACCATATCTCCCTTTGGGAGTAGGAACCTCCCTAGCAGTATGTATCGAAGATTGACAACTTATTCGAAATATGAAAATGGAATGACTCATCCACACATGAGAAAAACTGCAATGGAGTTCAAGTGCTACTATACTGTGCACTTTCATATAGTAAGCAACCATCAGGAAAAATACAAATACGTCTCTCATACATCATTACGCCCATGAACTTTAGACAAAATCGATTAACGAAGGCTCTAATACCAAATGTAACGACCGTCCATAAGTCCTGGACTTTACAAAGGAAATAGTGCATTGAAAGCATGCCAGGCAGCTATGGACGATCATCAGGGTAGAGTAACACACATGGAATTTGTCATATAACTCACGGCATAGGGATAAAATATAATAGAACATATACAACAGGATATAATAGTGAAGCATAGTTGAGCAGAATCTTAAACTTTTCATATCATCAAGAAAATACGTGTACATCCAACTGGATTACATTAGAATTTGTACAATTAGCCTCACTACAGGTTCACTCGGAGAAACATACATCAATGGAAACAAATATGTATAGTAGAAAATAATAAGCCAGTCTCCAGCTCATCGTCGCTCAACAGCATCGTCCTTATTTAGATTTACTACATGTCACCTAGTCAGCCCATCCACAACACAGATGAACAACCCAAGGTAATAAGAGGAAACATAAAACCTTAATTAGACAACAGTCTTAATGAGCGATAAAACAACTATCAAGATCAATAATAAAATATATGGATAAGAGGGAGTTCAATTATTTGATCTACCAACACATCAACATAGAAGAATACCCAACCCCACTTCTCCTCCATAACCTACGGTGATAGCCTTACCAGAAAAATTAGAGAAGAAACAAACAGTAACATCTATAGCAGTCAATTATTGAGCATAGACCATCCTAGTCAAGTTTAGTATCTTCGAAGCACAAACCCCAAAGGCCTAAACCAACACCACATAAGCAACCAAGAAATATTTTCCTTGACATCGAATAATCCATACAAGACGATACAAGCAAACAATAACATCCATGACTCTGGCTGTCACCATCTACCTTGCCTTAAATCCATCGTTAATTGCATGACTAGCCCATCATGTCATCCGTCAAGGGCTAATGGTAACACCGGTTCTAGCAAAACTCCATACACGATCATGACTCATATCTAGGCCCATCGTGACTGTCCAGGGTACTCGACTAATCATCTAGTCTTTTGGGTATCCCCATTATACCCCTGCTTTGAGTCCGCTAGAACCTCCGACTAACGATGATCTCTTGGCTCTTCAATACTCTAGCCATCATCGCCGACGACTACATCCATAAGCTATTACATCCATACGCCTTCTTGAGAAACCATTATCCACAAGCTTAAACCATCTTAAGTCGTCTTCATAACTTCGTTGCATCATCACACGATCAACGAACAATTGACTACGCTTTGTATATTTCACATGAATTCAACATTGAGGCCATAACATTCATTGAGTCATATCTTTGCCATGTTAGGTACAATGTCTTACTAAAATCCACATGTAGCCTTCCGAAACCATGCTCTAAAACCTCAATAGAAATTAATTCATTGTGGCCACCTTTTGATGGATCACTCATGATCGTTCTACGGATCACCGACTTCTTGGAACGCACCAACGATCTATATGGATCGCTCGAAGTTTTGCCTTTATTTTTATCTGTTCAATCCATGATTGGGCACATGAGCCATCATTTGGATTGCTCTGATCCGACCCCACACTTTACTTTGCTTGCTCTAGGATTTTCAAACGATCCATCAGTGGATCGCGCCCACATATTTGCACCTATCCATCAGTGGATCGCTCCACATTTTTCAGTTGATCCATCATGGTTTTCCATTTCCTGATCCATGATTTCTGCGCAGCTCCCCATCACATTTGTGGCTCAATCTATCTTTTCTGATCCATCATGTGCGCAACTGGTTGATCCCCATTTTTACCTTGCATGCTCCAGGCCCAATCAACGATCCTTTAGCTTGCCCGATCAAGCGATCCAACTATTTTTGCGGTCGATCCATCGAGTGTTGCTCTTGCCAATCCATCCTTTTTGCCACGATCCAACTCTTGCGCGATCCATGTATGCTACAACGCTCCATGTTTTTTGGCTGATCCATCAATGGATAGTTCCATGTTTTGCACCTGAATTTTCAATTGATCACTCCACGTTTTTCACCCAATCCATTATGATCCACGATCAATCAAAGCACAACACTTCATCCATAGCCGAACGATCCAAACCTGGCACCGATCCATACCCATGTGATCCATGAAACTTGCAATCTGATCAATACTTTCGAACCGATCCAATTTGCCAACAACTTCACCATGATCCATGCATTTACATCCGATCATACCATGCTATGGATGATGAACATCTATGCACGCATCTTATCAAAATCGACCAATTTTAACAAACAATCAATTGGGATTATCAATAAGCATTAGCACAACAATTATTCACCAGATAATCATACAAAACTCACCAAATCATGATAAAAAATTAAATGAATCAATAATTTGATCTAAAATTGCATAAACATACAATTTCAATGTCAACACATGAATTTACCGTTATAATTAACTAATTTAAAGCCTATAGTGTGATCTGAATACAAAACATACTTACATAGATTAGATCTAGGTGAATTCGACTGGTAGAGATGAAATGAAGATAAAAAACCATATACTTGATTGAATCCATTTGAGAGATTCTTATCACTCATCAAATCCACAGAATAGCTTTAAATTAAAAAAATTCTAATCCGGACAGCAAAGAACAGCGAAGAACCACCTCTGAATCAACTCAATTGATGTTATCTACCATTCCACGATGTTGGTCATCAATCCTAGATCTCAAAACTATGAAAAGAAATGAAGTGGTGGTGTATTTGGTTGGGCTGGGGAATCACAGACACCCAACCAAATGAGAAATGAAGAGACTAAACTGTTGGCCTACATTTTGACTAGGCCACACAAAGTCCAGACACCATGACCATCCATGCAAAGGGCAGGAATTGTAATAATTCAAAGTACAAGGAGCGAGGCAGATTCCAAATAGTATAACAGATCGGAGAAGCAAAGTACTCCATTTTCTTATATACAGGGGTACCGGGTCGAGTCCCACCGGGTCGAATGGATTCGATCCGACCCACATATATGTGAGAGCCTGTGTAGCGACCCGAACTTCCCCGGTCTCAGAAGAGAAGATAAAGAACGGATTATCTGAGAACAGGACTAAACGGAACACAAACAGAAGAACATTTCATTGCTTATTACAACAATTTCATTAGAATACAAGAATATATTAGAGTATGAATAAATTGTATACATCAGAAAAATATCAGAGAATTAAATTACATAAGCAGCGGAAAAATAATACATAACACAACTGGAACAAATATACGAATACATAGCTATCCGAATATAACTCCAGCTGTAAACCAGGATCCTGTGAAGTAGAAATCTGCAAAACCGAAACTACTAGCTACCCATGTGGAAAATAAGGGCACCCAAAGTTTAGGTTTAAAACAATAAACTCCAGGTCAGTCATGTGACCGGTGTGAGAACTAAAACAGTTATTTAAACTTTACTTTAAATCAGGTAAATCAAAGGACCACACCGAATAACACGGAACGGGTTTACCCCCAAGAATGCTAGTGCATATATCAAACAACGCAATGCTAAATAAAGAAAATGAAGCTATTATAAGACCCAGGTCCCATCACACAATGCAACACAAACTGGAGGATAGGGTTTTCCCTTATAATAGCCAAAGAATGCTTGGTACGTTTAAAAAAAATCATTTGATACTATAATAAGTGTATAGTGTTAAAACAGCTCCAAATATAAATGTATCAATCATAGGCGGCATGGGTACCATCTATCATGTCGACAATACTAGGATCTACAATTAAAACCGAAATGTCACTTATTGGAAGTTGGATTTCCATCTGTTAACCAAGGAAAGGGATCATCCTTACCGCTTCAAGATAATCTTGCCTACCATGTCTCAGGCAAGCGCGCAGACAAGCCTTGGATCGTCAGGGCCGGTCCACTCAATGTGGATTAAAATGCCTGAACCATGCGTTCCCCACCCTATGGGGCGAAAACTGGTCATATCCCGACCAAACCATCCATCGGCCCCGTAGAGACCGATATAAACGAGGCGCCTCGCTATCCATCATCCACGTAAGTAAAATATCAGGGCATGTAAAACCCTGACACCACTCCTAGCTAGAAGGAAACTCATGTCCTCCCTGAAGCCCTCTCCCGTTTCTGGTTCACACCGGGGTGTGATGCTCGCAAACTAACGCTACAAAAAGCAATGCTTTATTAAAGTCGTGCTTTGATCATCAACCCTAAGACTCTGCTTTTCAACAGAAGTCTTGATCTTTTGCATCTCAGCATGCCACATAGGAAAACCATGCCATGCAACCGATATCTATCAATCACACAGAATGATATCCAATGTCAGACACACAGTCCATTTACATGTTCATTCTGGGTCTGAACGAAACCAGAGGCACCTTATTCCTCATCCCATATGTCCAACACTGGAGAGAGGCCCTCGCATATCCATCGATCTCCAAGTACGTCTGGACGATCGCTACTTTTTCCATCGTCTTGTGTGTGCAGCCCAATCAAGATATCAGTAATCATCCAAACGATGTGAAGACCTCCGGTCTTCAACAACCGTCTTCATCGTCGACTCATCGTCGAATCAGTTATTCAGAATGGGTATAACCCGGCCTTTCTGAATAACTCGTGTATATTATAAACAAGTGCTAAACAAACACAACATACGCCTCATTCCAATTTAGAATATTCTTTTATTCAAATATTCTTTTCACAATTTTAAACCATATTAATGTTTATCCAAACTAGTTGGGATTAACAAATCTTACCGAAGTAATCCTTTATTATATTTCCCAATCCCAAGCTATTCATCCCATGGAGCAAAACTGGTAATACTCCATATCTAACAGCATGGTGTTATCATTAAATCTTAATTACCATTTTACGTTCAAATCAAATTAAAGATTTAACTATCGCTTGGAGCAAACTTGATGATACTCCATTCTCGATCATATCATGAATTCGATAAATTTATTTATCTCATTCATATTCCAATCTAATTAAAGATTCATTAAAACTCTAATTCAGGTTTAATCTCCAAAAATCATTACTTAATGATTTTTCAAAGTTAAGAAATTAATCTTATCTTTAACTGGGTTAAAGAACTAATGTCATTTAAAACACTACTCACGATAAACCCAAAATCACATTCCACTAACAATGGAATCTTCACGGAAAACAGATCAATCTATATTATCGATATAAACTTCCATATCAAACCGATAATATAAATGGAATAACGACAAAGCCTTTTAAATTCCATATATAATAACAGTCTTCCTCCAAAGAAGTTCACTTCGATTGTTACCAAATCGAATTCCGTCCCATTCCAACTTATTTTATTAAATTGGAAACCTTTTCTTTGGAAAATTTCCCATAAATCTTGATTAAAAGATTTATAAATTCCAAATCACGTTTCACTGTGAATCGGGTTAAAGAACGAATGTCGTTAAAAACCCAGTTCAAAATAAACCCAATTTACATTCCATTTTCAATTCCAATTAAATGTTAATTAATTGGTAAATTTCTCTAAATCTTAATTAAAATATTTATTCTTTTCTCAACTGGGTTCAAGAACAGTGTTAATGAAGACACCATTCACAACAAACCCAAAATCCAATTCAAAATTCAATCCCGATTAAATGTTAATTAATTGGAAAACTTCACTTAATCTTAATTAAAAGATTATTTGTTTTTCAACTGGGCTTCTGAACGGTGTTATTTAAGACACTAATCACGACAAACCCAAAATCCATTCCGATATTAAATACAAGGCTCTGAATAGAAATTATATCAGCTTATGTTCAATATCAAATTCTAAAATCAACAAATATCGTATTGGGGATAATGATATATATATCTTCCAAATTCCTCCACAATATCTGTATAATCACGGAATCCAATATCGAAATATTCCGAAGATAATTTCGATTCAAATCCATTTCAACTCATATATTGGAAACTCTAGTTATATTAAAACCCGTTCTCAATCCATTTTTGTTTCTTTAAAAATAATTGGATTATAATTCTAGTTAATAACTAGTTCATTTCGATAAAAATAATTTTTTTATCTTTATGAATATGGAATTTTTCATCCCAATTCTTTCCAAATCATTTATTATGATTTTACACAAATTATTAATATTTTTAATAATTTTATCAAGGCACGTACAGTCGATTTCCACTAACGGCCATCGAACTGCATCCATAGCGACCTTTTCCAAATTTGATTTAGACATATCTCCAAATCCAACCGTTAGATTTCAAATCTCTTATATTCTCTGGAAAGCTCTTTTCGATACGAACCCAACGGTTTCGGTTTTAGGAGAATCTGATGGTCGGATCTCCCGTAATCTCAATTCGAAGACAGTGGTCGAAATTCGCAAACAGTCGTTGCGCGGCGTGTTCTATTCAAGCCATTAATATATATATATATATATATATATATATATTATATATTTCGTTCAAAATATATTTTATAAATTCGTTTAAAATTGATTCCGACTTCCTTTTCAATTTTAAACTAAAAATTGAATTTTCTATATCATTAAAACATAAATTATAATATTTTCATAATATCAGATTTTGAAATAATTTTCTTTTTGATATTCGTTATAAAAATGAATAAAATCGATATAAATATCGTTCGCGTCAAACTGGCGCAAATCTAATCAACATGGCTTCATATATTTAAATATTTTCGTGTCCATCCAAAATCGGACATCAAATCCACGTTTTTATCCCTTACAGAATATTATTTTAAAATATTCGTCCTTTCTGAATTGGAATCAGACCCAATCAATTACCATATAATGTTATTTATATGGATTCCATACAACACATGTATATAACAACAACTATAAACAATCATCCTTCATCTAAAGTGCATTACACAACTGCATAAGCATTAAATATAAATAATTAACGCTTACAACAGTTTGTCAACCCATCGATTGACACACAACTAAACAATTGGGATTAGTGTACGTCAATTATCATCCCAATACCCGTGTTGGGTTTCAAACAAAAAACACATATTTTATTTGTGCAATTAAGCAATGTGTAAAATTTTATCGTCCCAATCAGAATCAGATAAATGGGTGTACATAAACAAATCGTCCGATTTGTATATGAATATTTATTTCAACACATGAATATATTTATCACTTCATATATACAATAAAAATGTGATTTTTATTGTTCAAATAATTTATTCAACACACAAATATTTTTAATGCTTCATATACACAATAAAAATGTTAATTTTATTGTCCAAATAATTTAGTCAACACATGAATATTTTTAACACTTCATATACACAATAAAAATGTGATTTTTATTGTTCAAATATTTTATTCAACACATGAATATTTTATTTCTCTTTTCACATCACAATCAACAGTCAATTTCCATCACACAATACAATCAAACAAGTCGCCCATGGTCCGTGGACGACGGGGAGCAGTTCATATATGCAGTTATAAAATAAATAACTATACGAAGAATTCAGTGAGAGAGTTCTCACAGTGGGATCCACTCCGTCAGTTTTTATCTGAATTCCTGCACCGTTCGGGTTTGAATTTGTCTAAATTTCCAACTACCTCCAAATTGGACCCGGTAGTTTTGTTGTGAAGCTCTCGTCCTCACGATCCCAACGGATCCAGTTTCGCGCGAATTGGACCTTGTACGAAGAAGATATGATCACATTTGCGTTAATTACAAATTCGAATAATTAAATTAAAATTAGCTTAATTAATAATGTTTAATTAAAACTGTTACCTTTCGAATCACATTGCCCTTCAGGTTATCATCGAACCCTTCCTCAAAACTAGATTTCCAGTTTACACATGCCACGAGGCGCCGCCACCAGATCGGGACCCTCCACCGGACGCGCCTCAGCACGATGCCCTTGCTTCCTTAGCCGCAGCCAACTCACACGCCTATCGACGCCGTGGTTCGCCTAGGAACGACGAGACTTCAGGTGGGCGGTTCGAGGAAATTGCTCCATGAAAATCGACGAAGCATACATAAATTTGAAGCTCGGAGGATACTCTACAAAATTTCCCAAAGAACGAGGGCCTAATTTCGCTTGGATTGGTCGGGATTGGGGCTTAAAGATTAAAGCGGTTTTCCGCCGTGAATCGCGAGCCGCCAGGGGTTTCCTTCGATGAATAGAAAAATAGGAAAATTTAGGTTATAAAATATATTTATATATATATTTATAATATTTTTAATTTGAAAAATATCTACTAATTGATACGAACTCCGAATTGAACCCAACGACTGTTGCCCTAGCTAAATACCCCCATTCTGAAAACAATGGGATATGTTTCGTAAGCCAATTCGACTGTTTCAATCGGTTTTTATCAAAATTAAAATATAAATCAATGCATATTTAACTTAAATGTACATTTCAATTTACTGGGGCCACATACTGACTCTAAAAATGTCAGAAAAATTATTTCTAGCTTCGTATTGACGATATGGTCCCAATAAAACTAATTTCGTAGAATTTGGAGACCGTTTGAAAAATGGCCATTTTTTGGTTGATCCAAATTGACTAAAACTGATAAAACACGTTTTCTTTTGCCACACTTACATATTAATTCCAAAAATTTTGAAAATTGGAATCTAGCAATAATTTGATATTCCGGATCCAACAAAAGTCGTCGAAAATGGAGGTCGTTTGCAAAATGGCTATTTTTAAGGTCTGTAAATATATTTAAAATATAAATAAATATATATAAATTCCATAGCGACTATTTTAAATTTTAAACTGGACATAGCTTTCAATTTTTTTTATGAAATTTATATTTTTCACATCCGCTAGAAAGATATGGTTAAACATATACAAATATATCTTGTTTCGTCCAATTTCGATTTAAAATGAATTCTATACATTCAATTGAAATTTAAAATCGAATTTTCAAATTACCACGCCATTTCTAATTCTATTTATAATTAAAATAAATTTATACTCTTTAACCTTGATTAAAATAAATTTTTAGCCGCTATTATTTAAAATAAATCATTTTAAATATTCAAAATTCGTTAAAATAGCTAAAATAAAAATTTTAAATTGGTTCTGAAAATCCGGGTTGTTACAATCTCCCCCACTTAAAATCTTTTCGTCCTCGAAAAGGAACGGAGCTGAAACTTGTTTAACTAATCAACTCAACTTTCATTCTTCAACATTTTAGTTTCTAAGAATTTCTAATTTTTCAAAAATTTGGCTAACACCCTAAATTTTCGAAAAATTTCGCCATAACCTCCTTTGTACCGGGAGCACCGGGAAAATCTCCAAACCGCCAAACAGGCCCTCTAATCTCAAAAAGAAAAAGAAAAAGCCAATCGGCTCATAAAATCATCCAATCCCAAGAAATATAGTAAACATGTACCTATTTGTCGGGCAAACAATTTTATTTCTCTTCTTAGCTTCCTTGCTAAGATCTGTTCAATGTATATACAAGTACATATATCCAAATGTGATGAATTTTCAATTCAGTTCAATATTTGATCAATTTGGTCAAATTTACCTTACATTTACATGTGGGTTAAATGAATAATCTCACAACACAATTAGCAATCAACAATCAATTAGTTGATTAAAGTTTCAAACACATAACTTTAATACATAGTCAATAATCATATTTTTGATGTCAAATCACAACAATATAACCTATCTAATTTTGGTTCTCACACCAGTCAATTGGAAATATATAGATATCCCACTTTCGAAAATCAAACATAAATGCTGATGATGACTAGTTAATCATCAGAATCATCTCCGGGCGACTAGAGTGTGATTCTATATCTATCCAGTATATTTGAGGCTTCATATACACGCCAGCTAGGCGTATATGCAAAATCTTTATATACTTGATTGTCCAAATCAATTTAAAATAAAATATTCAATTACGTATAATTGATGTTTAAATTTTCAAAACAAAGTTCGTTTTACTTTTTATTTTAAAAATAACACTCTTTTAACTCATTCTAGGATACTACTGATCCTATCTCTAACGAGTCATTCTCATTGGATATTACTAATCCAATCTCTGATGAATTTTTTCGTTTGGTTCTAATGTGCCTTGTTCTCGAGCTCTATAAACCAAAGCTTTGATACCAACTGTAGCGACCGGAACTTCCTCAGTCTCCGAAGAGAAGAGAAAGAATGGGTTGTCTGAGAACAGGACTAATCGGAACGCAAACAGAAGAACATTTCATTTCTTATTAGAACAATTTCATCAGAATACAAGAATATATCAGAGTATGAATAAATTATATACATCATAAAAATATCAGAGAATTAAATTACATAAGCAGCGGAAAAATAATACATAACACAACTAGAACAAATATACGAATACATAGCTTTCCGAATATAACTCCAGCTGTAAACCAGGATCCTGTGAAGTAGAAATCTGCAAAACCGAAACTACTAGCTACCCATGTGGAAAATAAGGGCACCCAAAGTTTAGGTTTAAAACAATAAACTCCAGGTCAGTCATGTGACCGGTGTGAGAACTAAAACAGTTATTTAAACTTTACTTTAAATCAGGTAAATCAAAGGACCACACCGAATAACACGGAACGGGTTTACCCCCAAGAATGCTAGTGCATATATCAAACAACGCAATGCTAAATAAAGAAAATGAAGCTATTATAAGACCCAGGTCCCATCACACAATGCAACACAAACTGGAGGATACGGTTTTCCCTTATAATAGCCAAAGAATGCTTGGTACGTTTAAAAAAAATCATTTGATACTATAATAAGTGTATAGTGTTAAAACAGCTCCAAATATAAATGTATCAATCATAGGCGGCATGGGTACCATCTATCATGTCGACAATACTAGGATCTACAATTAAAACCGAAATGTCACGTATTGGAAGTTGGATTTCCATCTGTGAACCAAGGAAAGGGATAATCCTTACCGCTTCAAGATAATCTTGCCTACCATGTCTCAGGCAAGCGCGCAGACAAGCCTTGGATCGTCAGGGCCGGTCCACTCAATGTGGATTAAAATGCCTGAACCATGCGTTCCCCACCCTATGGGGCGAAAACTGGTCATATCCCGACCAAACCATCCATCGGCCCCGTAGAGACCGATATAAACGAGGCGCCTCGCTATCCATCATCCACGTAAGTAAAATATCAGGGCATGTAAAACCCTGACACCACTCCTAGCTAGAAGGAAACTCATGTCCTCCCTGAAGCCCTCTCCCGTTTCTGGTTCACACCGGGGTGTGATGCTCGCAAACTAACGCTACAAAAAGCAATGCTTTATTAAAGTCGTGCTTTGATCATCAACCCTAAGACTCTGCTTTTCAACAGAAGTCTTGATCTTTTGCATCTCAGCATGCCACATAGGAAAACCATGCCATGCAACCGATATCTATCAATCACACAGAATGATATCCAATGTCAGACACACAGTCCATTTACATGTTCATTCTGGGTCTGAACGAAACCAGAGGCACCTTATTCCTCATCCCATATGTCCAACACTGGAGAGAGGCCCTCGCATATCCATCGATCTCCAAGTACGTCTGGACGATCGCTACTTTTTCCATCGTCTTGTGTGTGCAGCCCAATCAAGATATCAGTAATCATCCAAACGATGTGAAGACCTCCGGTCTTCAACAACCGTCTTCATCGTCGACTCATCGTCGAATCAGTTATTCAGAATGGGTATAACCCGGCCTTTCTGAATAACTCGTGTATATTATAAACAAGTGCTAAACAAACACAACATACGCCTCATTCCAATTTAGAATATTCTTTTATTCAAATATTCTTTTCACAATTTTAAACCATATTAATGTTTATCCAAACTAGTTGGGATTAACAAATCTTACCGAAGTAATCCTTTATTATATTTCCCAATCCCAAGCTATTCATCCCATGGAGCAAAACTGGTAATACTCCATATCTAACAGCATGGTGTTATCATTAAATCTTAATTACCATTTTACGTTCAAATCAAATTAAAGATTTAACTATCGCTTGGAGCAAACTTGATGATACTCCATTCTCGATCATATCATGAATTCGATAAATTTATTTATCTCATTCATATTCCAATCTAATTAAAGATTCATTAAAACTCTAATTCAGGTTTAATCTCCAAAAATCATTACTTAATGATTTTTCAAAGTTAAGAAATTAATCTTATCTTTAACTGGGTTAAAGAACTAATGTCATTTAAAACACTACTCACGATAAACCCAAAATCACATTCCACTAACAATGGAATCTTCACGGAAAACAGATCAATCTATATTATCGATATAAACTTCCATATCAAACCGATAATATAAATGGAATAACGACAAAGCCTTTTAAATTCCATATATAATAACAGTCTTCCTCCAAAGAAGTTCACTTCGATTGTTACCAAATCGAATTCCGTCCCATTCCAACTTATTTTATTAAATTGGAAACCTTTTCTTTGGAAAATTTCCCATAAATCTTGATTAAAAGATTTATAAATTCCAAATCACGTTTCACTGTGAATCGGGTTAAAGAACGAATGTCGTTAAAAACCCAGTTCAAAATAAACCCAATTTACATTCCATTTTCAATTCCAATTAAATGTTAATTAATTGGTAAATTTCTCTAAATCTTAATTAAAATATTTATTCTTTTCTCAACTGGGTTCAAGAACAGTGTTAATGAAGACACCATTCACAACAAACCCAAAATCCAATTCAAAATTCAATCCCGATTAAATGTTAATTAATTGGAAAACTTCACTTAATCTTAATTAAAAGATTATTTGTTTTTCAACTGGGCTTCTGAACGGTGTTATTTAAGACACTATTCACGACAAACCCAAAATCCATTCCGATATTAAATACAAGGCTCTGAATAGAAATTATATCAGCTTATGTTCAATATCAAATTCTAAAATCAACAAATATCGTATTGGGGATAATGATATATATATCTTCCAAATTCCTCCACAATATCTGTATAATCACGGAATCCAATATCGAAATATTCCGAAGATAATTTCGATTCAAATCCATTTCAACTCATATATTGGAAACTCTAGTTATATTAAAACCCGTTCTCAATCCATTTTTGTTTCTTTAAAAATAACTGGATTATAATTCTAGTTAATAACTAGTTCATTTCGATAAAAATAATTTTTTTATCTTTATGAATATGGAATTTTTCATCCCAATTCTTTCCAAATCATTTATTATGATTTTACACAAATTATTAATATTTTTAATAATTTTATCAAGGCACGTACAGTCGATTTCCACTAACGGCCATCGAACTGCATCCATAGCGACCTTTTCCAAATTTGATTTAGACATATCTCCAAATCCAACCGTTAGATTTCAAATCTCTTATATTCTCTGGAAAGCTCTTTTCGATACGAACCCAACGGTTTCGGTTTTAGGAGAATCTGATGGTCGGATCTCCCGTAATCTCAATTCGAAGACAGTGGTCGAAATTCGCAAACAGTCGTTGCGCGGCGTGTTCTATTCAAGCCATTAATATATATATATATATATATTATATATTTCGTTCAAAATATATTTTATAAATTCGTTTAAAATTGATTCCGACTTCCTTTTCAATTTTAAACTAAAAATTGAATTTTCTATATCATTAAAACATAAATTATAATATTTTCATAATATCAGATTTTGAAATAATTTTCTTTTTGATATTCGTTATAAAAATGAATAAAATCGATATAAATATCGTTCGCGTCAAACTGGCGCAAATCTAATCAACATGGCTTCATATATTTAAATATTTTCGTGTCCATCCAAAATCGGACATCAAATCCACGTTTTTATCCCTTACAGAATATTATTTTAAAATATTCGTCCTTTCTGAATTGGAATCAGACCCAATCAATTACCATATAATGTTATTTATATGGATTCCATACAACACATGTATATAACAACAACTATAAACAATCATCCTTCATCTAAAGTGCATTACACAACTGCATAAGCATTAAATATAAATAATTAACGCTTACAACAGTTTGTCAACCCATCGATTGACACACAACTAAACAATTGGGATTAGTGTACGTCAATTATCATCCCAATACCCGTGTTGGGTTTCAAACAAAAAACACATATTTTATTTGTGCAATTAAGCAATGTGTAAAATTTTATCGTCCCAATCAGAATCAGATAAATGGGTGTACATAAACAAATCGTCCGATTTGTATATGAATATTTATTTCAACACATGAATATATTTATCACTTCATATATACAATAAAAATGTGATTTTTATTGTTCAAATAATTTATTCAACACACAAATATTTTTAATGCTTCATATACACAATAAAAATGTTAATTTTATTGTCCAAATAATTTAGTCAACACATGAATATTTTTAACACTTCATATACACAATAAAAATGTGATTTTTATTGTTCAAATATTTTATTCAACACATGAATATTTTATTTCTCTTTTCACATCACAATCAACAGTCAATTTCCATCACACAATACAATCAAACAAGTCGCCCATGGTCCGTGGACGACGGGGAGCAGTTCATATATGCAGTTATAAAATAAATAACTATACGAAGAATTCAGTGAGAGAGTTCTCACAGTGGGATCCACTCCGTCAGTTTTTATCTGAATTCCTGCACCGTTCGGGTTTGAATTTGTCTAAATTTCCAACTACCTCCAAATTGGACCCGGTAGTTTTGTTGTGAAGCTCTCGTCCTCACGATCCCAACGGATCCAGTTTCGCGCGAATTGGACCTTGTACGAAGAAGATATGATCACATTTGCGTTAATTACAAATTCGAATAATTAAATTAAAATTAGCTTAATTAATAATGTTTAATTAAAACTGTTACCTTTCGAATCACATTGCCCTTCAGGTTATCATCGAACCCTTCCTCAAAACTAGATTTCCAGTTTACACATGCCACGAGGCGCCGCCACCAGATCGGGACCCTCCACCGGACGCGCCTCAGCACGATGCCCTTGCTCCCTTAGCCGCAGCCAACTCACACGCCTATCGACGTCGTGGTTCGCCTAGGAACGACGAGACTTCAGGTGGGCGGTTCGAGGAAATTGCTCCATGAAAATCGACGAAGCATACATAAATTTGAAGCTCGGAGGATACTCTACAAAATTTCCCAAAGAACGAGGGCCTAATTTCGCTTGGATTGGTCGGGATTGGGGCTTAAAGATTAAGCGGTTTTCCGCCGTGAATCGCGAGCCGCCAGGGGTTTCCTTCGATGAATAGAAAAATAGGAAAATTTAGGTTATAAAATATATTTATATATATATTTATAATATTTTTAATTTGAAAAATATCTACTAATTGATACGAACTCCGAATTGAACCCAACGACTGTTGCCCTAGCTAAATACCCCCATTCTGAAAACAATGGGATATGTTTCGTAAGCCAATTCGACTGTTTCAATCGGTTTTTATCAAAATTAAAATATAAATCAATGCATATTTAACTTAAATGTACATTTCAATTTACTGGGGCCACATACTGACTCTAAAAATGTCAGAAAAATTATTTCTAGCTTCGTATTGACGATATGGTCCCAATAAAACTAATTTCGTAGAATTTGGAGACCGTTTGAAAAATGGCCATTTTTTGGTTGATCCAAATTGACTAAAACTGATAAAACACGTTTTCTTTTGCCACACTTACATATTAATTCCAAAAATTTTGAAAATTGGAATCTAGCAATAATTTGACATTCCGGATCCAACAAAAGTCGTCGAAAATGGAGGTCGTTTGCAAAATGGCTATTTTTAAGGTCTGTAAATATATTTAAAATATAAATAAATATATATAAATTCCATAGCGACTATTTTAAATTTTAAACTGGACATAGCTTTCAATTTTTTTTATGAAATTTATATTTTTCACATCCGCTAGAAAGATATGGTTAAACATATACAAATATATCTTGTTTCGTCCAATTTCGATTTAAAATGAATTCTATACATTCAATTGAAATTTAAAATCGAATTTTCAAATTACCACGCCATTTCTAATTCTATTTATAATTAAAATAAATTTATACTCTTTAACCTTGATTAAAATAAATTTTTAGCCGCTATTATTTAAAATAAATCATTTTAAATATTCAAAATTCGTTAAAATAGCTAAAATAAAAATTTTAAATTGGTTCTGAAAATCCGGGTTGTTACAATCTCCCCCACTTAAAATCTTTTCGTCCTCGAAAAGGAACGGAGCTGAAACTTGTTTAACTAATCAACTCAACTTTCATTCTTCAACATTTTAGTTTCTAAGAATTTCTAATTTTTCAAAAATTTGGCTAACACCCTAAATTTTCGAAAAATTTCGCCATAACCTCCTTTGTACCGGGAGCACCGGGAAAATCTCCAAACCGCCAAACAGGCCCTCTAATCTCAAAAAGAAAAAGAAAAAGCCAATCGGCTCATAAAATCATCCAATCCCAAGAAATATAGTAAACATGTACCTATTTGTCGGGCAAACAATTTTATTTCTCTTCTTAGCTTCCTTGCTAAGATCTGTTCAATGTATATACAAGTACATATATCCAAATGTGATGAATTTTCAATTCAGTTCAATATTTGATCAATTTGGTCAAATTTACCTTACATTTACATGTGGGTTAAATGAATAATCTCACAACACAATTAGCAATCAACAATCAATTAGTTGATTAAAGTTTCAAACACATAACTTTAATACATAGTCAATAATCATATTTTTGATGTCAAATCACAACAATATAACCTATCTAATTTTGGTTCTCACACCAGTCAATTGGAAATATATAGATATCCCACTTTCGAAAATCAAACATAAATGCTGATGATGACTAGTTAATCATCAGAATCATCTCCGGGCGACTAGAGTGTGATTCTATATCTATCCAGTATATTTGAGGCTTCATATACACGCCAGCTAGGCGTATATGCAAAATCTTTATATACTTGATTGTCCAAATCAATTTAAAATAAAATATTCAATTACGTATAATTGATGTTTAAATTTTCAAAACAAAGTTCGTTTTACTTTTTATTTTAAAAATAACACTCTTTTAACTCATTCTAGGATACTACTAATCCTATCTCTAACGAGTCATTCTCATTGGATATTACTAATCCAATCTCTGATGAATTTTTTCGTTTGGTTCTAATGTGCCTTGTTCTCGAGCTCTGTAAACCAAAGCTTTGATACCAACTGTAGCGACCGGAACTTCCTCAGTCTCCGAAGAGAAGAGAAAGAATGGGTTGTCTGAGAACAGGACTAATCGGAACGCAAACAGAAGAACATTTCATTTCTTATTAGAACAATTTCATCAGAATACAAGAATATATCAGAGTATGAATAAATTATATACATCATAAAAATATCAGAGAATTAAATTACATAAGCAACGGAAAAATAATACATAACACAACTGGAACAAATACACGGATACAGAGCTTTCCGAATATAACTCCAGCTGTAAACCAGGATCCTGTAAAGTAGAAATCTGCAAAACCGAAACTACTAGCTTCCCGTGTGGAAAATAGGGGCACCCAGAGTTTAGGTTTAAAACAATAAACTCCAGGTCAGTCATATGACTGGTATGAGAACTAAACAGTTATTTAAAATTTTACTTTAAATCAGGTAAATCAAAGGACCACGCCGTATGACACGTAACGGTTTTAACCCCAAGAATACGAGTGCATATATCAAACAACGAAATGCTAAATAAAGAAAATGAAGCTATTATAAGACCCAGGTCCAATCACACAATGCAACACAAACCGGAGGATACGGTTTTCCCTTATATAGCCAAAGAATGCTTGGTACGTTTAAAACAAATCATTTGATACTATAATAAGTGTATAGTGTCAAAACAGCTTCAAATATAAACGTATCAATCATAGGCGGCATGGGTACCATCTATCATGTCACCAATACTAGGGTCTACAGTCAAAACCGAAATGTCACGTATTGGAAGTTGGATTTCCATATGTGAAACAAGGCAAGGGATCGTCCTTACCACTTCGAGACAATCTAGCCAACCATGTCTCAGGCAAGCGCGCAGGCAAGCCTTGGATCGTCAGGGCCGGTCCACTCTATGTGGATTAAAATGCCTGAACGAAGCATTCCCCCGCCCTATGGGGAGAAAACTGGTCATATCCCGACCAAACCATCCATCAGCCCCGTAGTGACTAGTATAACCGAGGTGCCTCGCTATCCGTTATCCACATAAGTTAAATATCAGGGCGTGTAAAACCCTGACACCACTCCTAGCTAGAAGGAAACACATGTCCTCCATAAGGTCCTCTCCCATTTCTGGTTCACACCGGGGTGTGAGGCTTGCGAACTAAAGCTACACAAAGCTATGTTATATTAAAGCCGTGCTTTGATCATCAACCACAAGACTCTGCTTTTCAACAGAAGTCTTGACCTTTTGCATCTCAGCATGCCACACAGGCAAACCACGCCATGCAACCGATATCTATCAATTACACAGAATGATATCCAATGTCAGACACACAGTCCATTTACAAGTTCGTTCTGGGTCTAAACGAAACCGGAGGCACCTTATTCCTCGTCCCATATGTCCAATACAGGAGAGAGGCCCTCGCATATCAATCGATCTCCAAGTACGTCTGGACGATCACTACTTTTTCCATCGTCTTGGGTGTACAGCCTAATCAAGATATCAGTAATCATACAAACGATGTGAAAACCTCCGGTATTCAACCACCGACTTCATCGTCGAGTCATCGTCGAATCAGTTATTCAGAATGGGTATAGCCCGGCCTTTCTGAATAACTCGCATATATTATAAACAAGTGCTACACAAACACAACATATGCCTCATTCCAATTCAGAATATTCTCTTATTCAAATATTCTTTTCACAATTTTAAACCATATTAAGGTTTATCCAAACTAGTCGGGATTAGCGAATCTTACCGAAATAATCCTTTATTATATTTCCCAAACCCAACCTATTCATCGCATGGAGCAAAACTGGTAATACTCCATATCTAAGACCACGATGTTATCGATAAATTTTAATTACAATTTCTTGTTCAAATCTAATTAAAGATTTATTTATCGCTTGGAGCAAAACTGGTGATACTCCATTCAGTATCATATCATGAATTTGATAAATTTATTTATCTCATTCATATTCCAATCTAATTAAAGATTCATTAAAACTCTAATTTAGTTTTAATCTCCAAAAATCATTGCTTAATGATTTTTCAAAGTTAAGAAATTAATCTTATCTTTAACTGGGTTAAAGAACTAATGTCATTTAAAACACAGCTCACGATAAACCCAAAATCACATTCATTAACAATGGAATCTTCCCGAAAAATAGATCAATCTATATAATCAATATAAACTTCCATATCCAACCGATAATATAAATGGAATAACGGCAAATCCTTTTAAATTCCATATATAGTAACAGTCTTCCTCCATAGAAGTTCACTTCGATTGTTACCAAATCGAATTCCGTTCCATTCCAACTTATTTTATTAAATTGGAAACCATTTCTTTGGAAAATTTCTCTTCAATCTTGATTAAAAGTAAATTCCAAATCACATTTCACTGTGAATTGGGTTAAAGAACGAATGTCGTTAAAAACCCAGTTCACAATAAACCCAATTCACATTCCATTTTCAATTCCAATCAAATGTTAATTAATTGGTAAATTTCTCTAAATCTTAATTAAAAGATTTATTCTTTTCTCAACTGGGTTCAAGAACAGTGTTAATGAAAACACCATTCACGACAAACCCAAAATCCAATTCAAAATTCAATCCTAATTAAATGTTAATTAATTGGAAAACTTCACTTAATCTTAATTAAAAGATTATTCGTTTTTCAACTAGGCTTATGAACGGCGTTATTTAAGACACTGTTCACGACAAGCCCAAAATCCAATCTGATATTAGATACAAGGCTCTGAATAGAAATTATATCGGCTTATATTCAATATCGAATTCTGGAATCAACAAATATCGTATTGGGGATAACGATATATATATCTTTCAAATTCCTACACAGTATCTGTATAATCATGGAATCCAATATCGAAATATTCCAAAGATAATTTCGATTCAAATCCATTTCAACTCATATATTGGAAACTCTGGTTATATTAAAACCCATTCTCAATCCATTTTTATTTCTTTAAAAATAACTGGATTATGATTCTAGTTAATAACTAGTTCATTTCGATAAAAATATTTTTTTATCATTATGAATATGGAATTTTTCATCCCAATTCTTTCCAAATCATTTATTATGATTTTACACAAATTATGAATATTTTTTATAATTTTATCAAGGCCCGTACAGTCGATTTCCACTAACGGCCATCGAACTGAATCATAGCGACCCTCTCCAAATTTGATTTGGACATATCTCCAAATCCAACCATTAGATTTCAAATCTCTTATATTCTTTGGAAAGCTCTTTTCGATACGAACCCAAAGGTTCTGGTTTTAGGCGAATCCTCAATTTGAAGTCAATGGTCGAAATTCATGAACAGTCGCTACGTGGCGCGTTCTATTCAAGCCACTAAAATATATATTATATATATTTCATTCAAAACATATTTTATAAATTCTTGTTAAAATCGATTCTGACTTCCTTTTCAATTTTAAACTAAAAATTGAATTTTCTTTATCATTATTACATAAATGATAATATTTTCAAAATATTAGATTTTGAAATAAATTCCTTTTCGATATTCGTTATAAAAACGAATAAACTCGATATAAATACCATTCACGTCAAAATGGCGCAAATCTAATCAACACGACTTCATATATTTAAATATTTCCGTGTCCATCCAAAATCAGACATCAAATCCACATTTTTATCTGTGACGGCAAGGAATTTCGCTCGGTCCGAACCAGTCGCTAAACCGATTCAGGCCGTTCGAAACGCCCTATCGTTTGAGAACAGGACAAAACAGGACGCATACAGAAGAACATTTCATTGTATATAACAACAATGCATCAGATTACAAGAATATACAGAGTATAAATGAATATTACACAGAAATATCAGAGATTTAAATTACATTTAAATACATAGCAGCGGAAAAATAATACAATACACAACTAGAAGTAGATATACGGATACAAAGCTTTCCGGATATCATTCCAGCTGTAAACCAGGATCCTGTGAATATAAATCTGCAAAACCAAAACTACTAGCTGCCCGTGTCAAAAATAAGGGCACCCAGAGTTTAGGTTAAAACAATAAACTCCAGGTCAGTCATGTGACTGGTGTGAGAACTAAAACAGTTATAATTCTTTATTTTAAATCATTAGGTAAATCAAGGGACCACGCCGTATAACACGGAACGGGTTTCCTCCCAAGAATACCAGTGCATAAAACAAACAGCGCAATGCTAAATAAAGAAAAATGAAGCTGTTATAAGACCCAGGTCCCATCACACAATGCAACGCAGCCGAGGATAGGGTTTTCCCTTATAACAGCCAAAGAATGCTTGATACGTTTAAAACAAATCATTTGATACTACTATAAGTGCATAGTGTATAAAACAACTTCAAATCATAAGTATCAATCATAGGCGGCATGAGCGCCCCATCCCACTATGTCGCCATATATAGGATTACAACTAAAACCGCAAGATCACGTATTTGGAAATTGGATTTCCGTCTATGAACCGAGGCAAAAGATAGTCCTCAACCGATTCGAGACTGCCTAGCCCGAGTCTCAGGCAAGCGCGCAGGCAAGCCTTGGAGCGACAGGGCCGGTCCACCGATGTGGATTATTATACCTGAGCACTACGTTTCGCCGCCCTTTGGGGCGTAAGCGAGCCAACGAATGACTCCATCGGACCCGGATCGTCCGATCTAACCGAGGCGCCTCGCAACAGCAACAACCACATAAGTCAAACTCGTCAGGGCGTGTAAAACCACTGACGCCACTTCTAGCTAGGAGGAAACGCAGGCCCTCCCTGAGGTCCGTCTCCCGTTTTTGGTTCATACCGGTTGTGAAACACGCGAGGTAAACGTTACACAAAGCTACGCCACAAAGGCCGTGCTTTGATCATCACCACAAGACTTTGCTTTTCAACAGAAGCCTTGATCATTTGCATCTTAGCATGCCACACAGGCAAACCATCCTATGCAACCGATATCAGTCACACAGAATGAAATCCGATGTCAGACACACAGTCCATTTACAAGTCCGTCCTGGGTCTGAACGAAACCGGAGGCACCTAGTACCCCGCATATCCATCGATCTCCAAGTACGTCTGGACGATCACTAACTGTTTCCATCTTCTTGGGTGTACAGCCCAATCAAGATCATCAGTTATCACCCAAACGACGTGAAGACCTCCGGTCTTCGACCATCGTTTTTATCTTCGACTTATCGTCGTATCAGTTATTCAGAATGGGATAAACCCGGTCTTCCCGAATAACTCGCGTATATATTATAAAAGTGTTACACAAACACAACATACGCCTCATTCCAATTCATTAGTCCCTAACCGTAAATTAATCAAGAGAATAATTCCCCAAATATTAACCCCGAAGGCCGAAACCAACATCAGATCAATATCCAGAAAACCATTCTGCTTGGCCAACCGACAGTTAGTTTCTAAATTTCACATTCATAGGGAAATGTTCCCATTAATTTTATCCAAGATAAATTTCTTGAATTTATTCTTCTTTTGAATTTCGATTCAACTAGTCGAGATTAACGAACCTTACCGAAGTAATCATTGGTTTTAATTTCCCAATCCCAACCTATTTATCCCATGAAGTAAAACTGGTAATACTTCATATCTAACACCACAGTGTTATCGGTAAATTCAATTACCATTTCACGTTCAAATCTATTTAAAGATTTAACTATCGCCTGGAGCAAACCTGGTGATACTCCAATTCGATTATTTCAATCTAATTAAAGATTCATTAAAACTCCACTTAGTTTTAATCTGTGACTGGGTTAAAGAATCAGTGTCATTTAAAACACGGTTCACGATAAACCCAAAATCACATCGCATTTCAATCAGTCCCTAATTGTAAATTAGCAAGAGAGCAATTCCCTAAGTATTAATCCCGAAGGCCGAAACCAACATCAGATCAATACCTCGGAAACTATTCAACTTAACTAATCTCCAGTTAGTTTCTGATTTTCTTAACTCCTTTAGGTCTAAGAACTGTATTATTGAAGATACCGTTCACGACAACCCAAAATCACATTTCATTAATGATCGGGTTAAAGAACGAGTGTTATTTAAAACACTGTTCACGATAACCCCAAAAATCAATATCAATTCAATTCCAATTAAATATTATTTAATTGGCACACTTCCTTAAATCTAAATAAAAAGATTTAATCATTTCTCAACTGGGTCCAAGAACAGTGTTAGTGAAGACACCATTCACGACAAACCCAAATCACATTTGATATTCAATACAAGGCTCTGAATAGAAAATATCCCGTCTTATATTCAATATCCAATTCCGCGGCCAACAAAGATCGTATTGGAAATAACGATATATATATCTATATCTTTCAAATTTCCATAACAACATCTGTATAATCACGAAATCCCACATCGAAATATTCCGAAGACAATTTCGATTCAAATCCACTCCAATGCAATCATTGGATATTCTGGTTATTTTAAAAACCCTTTTCTAATTCAATTTATTTATTTAAAAATAAATAGAATTATAATTCTAGTTCAAAACTAGTTCATTTCGATAAAAATCTATTTTTATCTTTTCAAATATGGAGTTTTTCATCCCAATTCTTTCTAAATCATTTCTTATGATTTTACACAAATTATTACTATTTTTAATAATTTTATCAAGGCCCGTACAGTCGATTTCCATCAATGGCCATCGAACTGCACTTACAGCGACCTTTTTCGAATTTGATTTGGACATAATTCCAAATCCAACCGTTAGATTTCTAATTTATCACATTCGTTAGAAAGCTCTTTTCGATACGAACCCAACGGTTCCGGTTTTAGGAGAATCCGACGGTCGGATCTCCCGCAATGCCCGTTTGAAATAAATGGTCGAAATTCACGAACTGCCGCGGCGCGGCGCGTTCTATTCAGGCCATTATATTATATATATAATATATATTTTGTCGATTTCTATTCAAAACGAATTATATAAATAGTTTTAAAATTCGTTTCAAATTCTATCTCAACTTCTATTTCAATTTAAAGCAAAATTGAATTCTTCTTTATAAATTCGTTTTAAAATTCATTTCTATTCAATTCGAATTTCAATTCAATTTGAATTCATTTCAATTCGCTTTCAATTCATTTCATTTCGAAATCGTTTTCAATTCATTTCATTTCGAAATCGTTTTCAATTCATTTCATTTCGAAATCGTTTTAAAATCGATATAAATATCGTTCACGTCAAAATGGCGTCAATCTAACCAACACGGCTTCATATATTTCTATTTTCAAATATTCTATTTCAAATGTTTCTTTATTCAAAATAGTTGTTATTATCAAAATATTTCGTTCAACACATTACCAATCTCAATGAATGAGTACTGTCAACACATGAACTTTTATTTTATAATATTAAAGGTGCAAATTTTATTACTAAAATATTTCGTTCAACACATGACCAATCTCAATGAATGAGTACTGTCAACACATGAACTTTTATTTTATAATATTCTTTATTTTTCAAATTGGAATGAGGCCCAATCAATTACCATATAAAGTTAATTATATGGATTTTCATACAACACATGTATATAATAGCATTGAAAAATAATCAACCATCAACCAAAGTGCACTACACTGTATAAGCATCAAATATAGATATCTAACGCTTAAAACAGCCTGTCAATCAAACGATCGACATATTTAATAAATCAGGATGAGTGAACTTCAAATTTCATCCCAACACCCGTGTGGGGTTTCAAACAATCAAACACATATTTTATTTGTGCAGTTGGGCGATGTGTAAAATTTATCGTCCCAATCAATGTCTTTCAAATAGGTGTTCATAAACAAACCGTCCGGTTTGTAAATGAATATTTTATTCTATTCACTTCACGTTAAAAATTATATTTTTAACGATAAAACATTTTATTTCAACATATGAATTTCTATTCAGTTCATTTCTATAATAAAATGATATTTTTATTTTTCTAACATATTTTAGAAAATTTCGGCGGCATAACGGCACGATACTAGAAACGGGACAAGGCCTAGCCTTATCCCCGGTCTAGTGAAGGCCCACGCCATTCACATATCAATTTTAATCAATTTCCAATTCAACCAATCAATCAAATCCAAATCAAATAATCTAACCAACTACACAACCAAACAAACAAGTCCATGGTATGTGGACGGGTGTCGGGTGCTTCTAATAAGCACCGTCTGCATCCTAGTATATATATATAACTAGAAAGGAAATTGAAAGGTGAGAAATTCTCACGTAAAGCTATCCTAGCTCCACGGCTCTTCATATGCAGAAGTCTTCCTCGTTATCGCCTCTTCGTCAGCTTCGTTGTCCGCTTTCACTACATACATAAAAATCGAATTTTTACCTCGCTATTCAATATTTAAAAATCATATTTTTATTTCGAAGGTCCATATATAAAAATCAAATTTTTATTCACTACTATGTTGTATAGATAAAAATTATATTTTTATCACGCTATTTTCCATATGAAGATTTCCCTTTTCTAAAATAAAGATTTCACCTTTATAAAAATATAGACTTCGCCTTTTCAAATTTAAAGATTTCGTCTTTATAAAAATCTCATTTTTATTTTTTTTCTACACATATAAAGATGATATTTTTAATCTTCTTATCATGTAAAAATTACATTTTTAATCCTCTACCTAACCAAAAATCATATTTTTACTTCATCTATATAGTAAAGACTATATTTTTAATTCTTTTAAAAATATAAAGATCGTATTTTTATTACTTTAAAAATATAAAAATCATATTTTTATTTCTTCTACTAAATAAAAATCAGTTTTAAAGTTCAAATCTTTTTTTTTCTTAAAATAAAATCAGGTTTTAAATTCTTTTCTTTTTAAATCAGTTTTAATCTTCTTTATAAAAATTCAGTTTTTATTACTTTACAAAAACTCAGTTTTTATACTTTACAAAAACTCAGTTTTAAAATGCTTTTAAAATCATTTTTCAAATTCAGTTTTTATTACTTTAAAAAAAAACAGTTTTAAAAATTAACATAAAATTAGTTTTACAAAATTAACATAAAATCAGGTTTTGAATTAAAAATGAAAATAATAAAAAAACAGTTTTATAGTAAAATAAAATAAAATAAAATAAAATAAAATCGGTTTTACTTACAAAAAGGGGGCTGATGCGGGGTCGGTTCTCGCGCTGAATCGGAGGCGGGGCTCCTCGCTGGTGTCGAGTCGGAGGTGGTAGGGAGGGTGGCTCGCGCGTCTACTCGCTGGAGGAGCGTCGGCTGTAGAGGCGAAGGGGGCTTCGTCGTCTTCGATCGATGGAGGGGGGGAGCGGCTTCGAGGTACGGCGGCGATGTCTGGAGGCGGTGGCGCTCGGGGTTCCTCCGTCCGTCTTTTCTTTTCTTTCTTCTTTTTTTTTTTATCTGAAATAAAAGTGAACGGGGGGGGGGCCAAAACGAAGATAAAGGGGGGGGGGAATTAAAAATTTTATTTTTATTATTATTTAATTATTTAATTTTGCAAAACGGTTGACTTTTACATACGACCTCGAAACGAGGTCCACCGCCTGTCGTCCATAGCGTTTCACCCCCATTCCGAACACAATGGGATATGTATCGCAAGCTGATTCGATTGTTATAATCAGATTCCTTTTGAATTTACATTTAAATCACTATATTGAATTTTAAACGTACATTTCAAATTACCGGGGTCACATACTAACTCTATAAATCCCATAAAAATATTTTCTAGCTTCGTATTGACGATGCGGTCCTAACAAAACTAGTTTCGTCGAATTCTAAGACCGTCTGAAAAATGGTCAATTTCCAGTTGATTAAAATCGACTGAAACTGGTCAAACGCGTTTTCTTTTGCCACGCTCACATATTGATTCGAAAAATTATGAAATTTGGAATCTAGCAATAACTTCACATCCCGGACCCAACAAAACTGGTTTCGTCGAAATCCGAGGTCGTTTGCAAAATGTCCATTTTTAAGGGCCTGAATTCCATAGCGACTATTCAGAATTTTCAACTGGACATATCTTTTGATTCCCGCTATGAAATTTCGATTTTTCGGATTCGTTGGAAAGATACTATCAATTAGATCCTATGATTTTTGGTTTCACTAAAATCCGGATTGTTTTGCACCCGGTACATTCAATTGAAGTTTGAAATCGAATTATCGAACTACCGCGCCATTTTCAATTCTATTTATAATTATATATAATTATTTATATTCAAACGACGACGCGTATAATATATACGTTCGAATTGTATTCAAAATAAATTTCTCGTCGATATTATTTAAAATAATTCATTTTAAATAATCAAAATTCGCTAAAATTGCCAAAATAAAAATTTTAAACTGGCCCAGATTTTACGGGTTGTTACATTATCCCTTACAGAATATTATTTTAAAATATTCGTTATTTTAAAATATACATTCTTTCTGAATTGGAATCAGACCCAATCAATTACCATATAATGTTATTTATATGGATTCCATACAACACATGTATATAACAACAACTATAAACAATCATCCATCATCCAGAGTGCATTACACAATTTCATAAGCATTAAATATAAATAATTAACGCTTACAACAGTCTGTCAACCCATTGATTGACATACAACTAAACAATTGGGATTAGTGTACGTTAATTATCATCCCAATACCCGTGTGTGGTTTCAAATAAAAAACACAGATTTTATTTATGCAGTTGGGCGATGTGTAAAATTTTATCGTCCCAATCAGAATCAGATAAATGGGTGTACATAAACAAATCATCTGATTTGTATATGAATATTTATTTCAACACATGAATATTTTTATCACTTCATATATACAATAAAAATGTGATTTCTATTGTTCAAATAATTTATTCAACACATGAATATTTTTAACACTTCATATACATAATAAAAATGTTAATTTTATTGTTTAAATAATTTATTCAACACATGAATATTTTTAACACTTCATATACACAATAAAAATGTGATTTTTATTGTTCAAATATTTTATTCAACACATGAATATTTTATTTCTCTTTTCACATCACAATCAACAGTCAATTTCCATCACAGAATACAATCAAACAAGTCGTCCATGGTCTGTGGACGACAAGGAGCAGTTCATATATGCAGTTATAAAATAAATAACTGTACAAAGAATTCAGTGAAAGAGTTCTCACAGTGGGATCCACTCCGTCGGTTTTTATCTGACTTCCTGCACCGTTCGGGTTTGAATTTTTCTAAATTTCTAAATAGCTCCAAATTTGATTCGATTAGTTTTGTTGTGAAGCTCTCGTCCCCACGATTCCAACGGATCCAGTTTCGCGCGAATTGTACCTCGTACGAAGAAGATATGATCATATTTGCGTTAATTACAAATTCGAATAATTAAATTAAAATTAGCTTAAGTAATAACGTTTAATTAAAATCGTTACCTTTTTAATCCCCTCCCCCTTTAGGTTGTCATCGAACCCTTGCTCAAAACTAGGTTTCCAGTTTACACACGCCACGAGGCGCCGCCACCAGATTGGGACCCTCCACCGGACGTGCCTCAGCACGACGCCTTTGCTCCCTTAGCCGCAGCCAACTCGCACGCCTATCGACGTTGTGGTTCGCCTGGGAATGGCGAGACTTGAGGTGGGCAGTTCGAGCAAATTGCTCTACGAAAATCGACAAAGCATACATGGATTTGAAGCTCGAAGGATACTCTACAAAATTTCCAAAAGAACGAGGGCCTAATTTCGCTTGGATTGGTCGGGGTTGGGGCTTAAAGATTAGAGTGGTTTTCCACCGTGAATCGTGAGCCGCCAGGGGTTTCCTTCGACGAATAGAAAAATAGGAAAATTAGGGTTTTAAAATATATTTTTATATATATTTTTAATATTTTTAATTCGGAAAATACCCACTAATTGATACGAACTCCGAATTGAACCCAACGACTGTCGCCCCTAGCTAAATACCCCCATTTCGAACACAATGCGATATTTTTTGTAAGCCAATTCGACTGTTCCGATCATTTTTTATCAAAATTAAAATATAAATCAATGCGTCTTTAATTTAAACGTACATTTCAATTTACTAGGGCCACATACTGACTCTTAAAATTTCAGAAAATTTATTTCTAGCTTCGTATTGACAATATGGTCCCAACAAAACTAAATTCATCGAATGGAGACCATTTGAAAAATGGCCATTTTCTGGTCGATCCAAATTGAATAAAACCGACAAAACACGTTTTCTTTTGCCACGCTCACATATTAATTTCAAAATTATGAAAATTGGAATCTAGCAATAATTTGACATTCCGGATCCAACAAAAGAGGTTTCGTCGAAAACGGAGATCGTTTGCAAAATGGCTATTTTTAAGGGCTGTATATATATATTTAAAATATAAATAAATATATATAAATTCCACAGCGACTATTTTAAATTTTAAACTGGACATAACTTTCAAATAATTTTATGAAATGTATATTTTTCACATCCGTTAGAAAGATATGGTTAAACAGATTCAAAAATTTCTTGTTTCGTCCAATTCTGATTTAAAATGAATTCTATACATTCAATTGAAATTTAAAATCGAATTTCAAACTACCACACCATATATAATTCTATTTATAATTAAAATAAATTTATTCGCTTTAACTTTGATTAAAATAAATTTTTAGTCGCTATTATTTAAAATAAATCATTTTAAATATTCAAAATTCGTTAAAATGGCTAAAATAAAATTTTTAAATTGGTTCTGAAAATCCGGGTTGTTACCGCCTGGCACCTTAGCACCCTGGCGTCACCAACTCGAGTCGAAGAGAGATCAACCCCACTCGCCTGGAGTGATCATTTCCTGGACCTATCCTTTAGGCTATAAAATTTGTCAACATGTTCCGACATTCACAGATCGTGTTCCACTTGTTACCCATGATCTGAAATGTTGTCTCCACTACAACTTCAAGCTTTATTGAGAGCCTGCCACGTGGAATCCGACCCGAAGGTTTCCTATGCCTATAAATGTTGAATCATGGAATTTCGATTAATGACAATCAAAATGAAGTTCAAGAGAATTCATGAATTGGAGTAATTATATATATATATATAGGTATGGAGTCATGTTAGATTTATGTTAAAATCTATCCTCAAAGTATAACACGAATGCACGTAATCATATATATATATATATACACACACACAAAGTAAAGAAAGCCAAGACTGTACAGTTTTATCTGTACCAGTTGACTGGTGGTTTCTCTACCAGTCGACTGGTTACAGAGAAAAACTGTACAACGGCTATTTTTTAGAACAAAATTTAAAACCCTATATTTTTAGTATTTCTACCAGTTGACTGATGGTTTTTTGACTAGTTGACTGATCAGAGATTTCAGATTTTTTTATGAAGAGTCACTTCCTTTCATGAAGATATTTCTATTAAATTCTCAAAGGATATGGATGCAACCTTTTGTAGAAACTCTCCATGAAGGAATGCTACTCTTTTACACTTATAAATTCATTTCAAATCATGATTTCAAACTACCGAATTCTCTTATAATCTCTCTATATTATTGATCTTACTTTCTTCATTTTAAGTGCTCTCAAAATTATATTACTTATTGAATCGTTGAACTGATTTCATATCTCTCGATTCAATAATTATTATACTTCCTTATATCTTCACATACACTTTCAAATACTTGACGATAATATTATAAGAAGGGTGTACTTAATCGTTGGCTAATCAATGTTGAAAGAAGAACACATTCAGAAGTCAAAAACATTTGTAATTGGAAAGTCCTGTGTTGTTGCTCAAGCGGGGACATCCTTGTTGTTGCTCGGGTGTATTGGTAATCTATTCCTTCAGGTGAAGAGAGGGCGTTGTCAGTGGAAATTCCGAAAAGGAGCTTCGGGACTAGACGTAGAACGGGAAGTTCGAATCAGTATAAAAATTCTTGGAGAAATCTTTACTTACTGCTTTTATTTACTTGCTTGTGATATATCTTGCTAGCTCATATTTATTCGCATAACTATTGTAATATACAAGTTAGCATATCATATACAATTCCGCATATCCATATAAGTGATCCTACATAAGTCACACCGAATTTTCAATTGGTAGACTTACGGAAGTTTGGTCTCATTCGGGAGTCAATGAGTATACGTAATGTCGGGGTTCCATCACCTTAGATTTATCGCATGCTCGAATAGCAACAGATTCTAAGAATCCTAATTGTCTTGCCGTTTCTCTTTACTCGTAATCAACTCCTCTTGGGAAGTGGACTCAAACGGGTGGATAAGAAAGTTGATAAAAAGTTTGATAAGGTTAAGAAATTTCTTGAAAAAATTGTGGAAATCAATTTCATGTTCTCTTGCGGCTACCGGTCACGTGACGGGTCTGGAGAAAAGGCCTATTTCTCCTATCGAGTGGACTTCTTCTGAGAGTACGGAGTCGGATGAGTTTTAGTGGTATAAAATCTTAATAGTATGTTTTCATGTTTTTTGGCTTGTTTGTTACAAACATGTTCATTTCATCTATGGTTTGTATATTTTTTTCTTGCAACTCTTAATGCTTTATATGACTTATCAACTATGATGTTGGATGTTTGTTGTTATCAAATGCTTTTGTGTTCCTAGTACCTTTGTTTGTCATTATGCTTTCATGTCATCTTATTTGATCGATAACAAAGGGGGAGAAGTTATTATAAATGATTTATCATGCAAGTTATTAATGTTTGATCATGCTTATTCACTTATTAATGGTTTATGTACTTATGCATGCTTATATATACTTATGAATGAATGTGTTATGTATGCGTAAATGAATAATCATGCTTATGCACTTATGAATGATTATATAAATAATAATGCTTATGCACTATAAAAATGCTTATAAGTTCTTATGAATGATCATGCTTGTGCACTTATTTATTTTTCATATCCCACATATTATATGCTAACATTTTGTGCAGGAAATCAATGATAAGTTTTATATTTTATATATTAACAAAATGTTGCAGGAATTCAAGGGGAGTTAGAAAAATATACAAGCATACATTCATGGGGAGCGTCATAATATTCTAAAGCAAGAATGAAAGTGTTGTCATCGATCAAAAAGGAGGAGAATGTTGAATCATGGAATTTCGATAAATGACAATCAAAATGAAGATCGAGAAAATTCATGACTTAGAGTGAATTATATATATAGAGGTATGGAGTCATGTTAGATTTATGTTAAAATCTATCCTCAAAGTATAACGAATGCACGTAATCATATATAAATATATATATATATATATATATACACACACACACACACAGTAAAGAAAGCCAAGACTGTACAGTTTTATCTGTACCAGACGACTGGTGGTTTCTCTACCAGTCGACTGGTTACAGAGAAAAACTGTACAATGGCTATTTTTTAAAACAAGATTTAAAACCTTATATTTTCAGTATTTCTACTAGTTGACTGATTGTTTTTTGACCAGTCGACTGATTAGAGATTTCAGAGTTTTTTATGAAAAGTCACTTCCTTTCATGAAGAGATTTCTATTCAATTCTTAAAGGAAATGGATGTAACCTTTTGCAGAAACTCTCCATGAAGGAATGCTACTCTTCTAAACTTATAAATACATTTCAAATCATGATTTCAAACTACTGAATTCTCTTCTAATCTCTCTATATTTTGATCTTACTTTCTGCATTTTAAGTGCTCTCAAAAGCTCTCAAAATCGTATTACTTACTGAATATTTCAACTTCCTTATATCTTCACATACACTTTCAAATACTCGAGGATAAGATTATAGCAAGGGTGTACTCAATCGTTGGCTAATCAGTGTTTAAAGAAGAACACATTCAGAAGTCAAAAACATTTGTAATTGGAAAGTCCTGTGTTGTTGCTCAGGCGGGGACATCCATGTTGTTGCTCAGGTGTATTGGTGACCTATTCCTCCGGGTGAAGAGAGGGCGTTGTTAGTGGAAATTCCGAAGAGGAGCTTCAGGACTGGACGTAGGACGGGAAGTCCGAACCAGTATAAAAATTCCTAGTGTCATCTTTACTTACTGCTTTTATTTACTTGCTTGTGATATATCTTGCTAGCTCATATTTATTCGCATAACTATTGTAGTATACAAGTTAGCATATCATATACAATTCGGCATATCCGTATAAGTGATCCTGCATAAGTCACACCGACTTTTCAATAAATACATACACGCAAGGCTTTTTGAATGATCTTTTGGCGCTCCATACACTCAAACTCCATAATTATCATTAACATTCCAGTTCAACGAATTTGAATTCCATGGCTCCAAGGAAAGATAAGAATCAACAAGCTTCTCGAAGGAATGAAGCGAACGAAGAGCAACAGAGTGATGCATAAGATCTGGCGGTGGCATAGGCCACCCGCTCTAACAGGACCGGTTCAGGTCCGAATCGACCTAATGAAGTCAATCTGACCCGACCCGGTGGGGTAGCCTCGAACCCAACAAACATCGGTGCCTCAAATCAAGGCAGTGTAGGAACTTCAAATCTAGCTACTACAACCATTAACCCACCTATCACATCAGCTCCTATTTTGCAGATTGATTTTGCATGCTTGCTCTCCATGATAGAGGAAACAAATGTGGCCTTAGTAGCTCAAAGACGTGATAATGCTGCAATTGGTAATGATGTGAATGCGATGGCTATATAGCTGGATGAACTTCGTAGGCAGAGAACACCTTATCCAACCTATCGCCAAGCGTTAGAAGTTTCATCTTCATCGAAGGAGAACGAAAGGCATCCACGTCAAAGGAGACTACTTGAAAGATCCGATAACCTTGAGCAAGTTAGATTTGACTCACCAGGCTCTTGAGAGGATGCAGCACACCATTTGGTCTTGATGATCCCATTCTAGTTAAACACTTCATAGGGATGAAGGCATTACTCAACCCACTCAAGCACAACTTCTTCAGCTTACACGTCCAGTGACTGATAGGGACAGTAGGGGGCATAAGGGAGCTGCTCGGACCATAAATCAAGCCGCTTTACCTGAGATAGGAACTGGAAGGTCTCAAAGGGCTGAACCTGAGCATACTTTGACAAATGCCAAAATCGAAGCAATGGTACATCAGAAAATGGTTGACAATATAGGCTACACCATGAAGACTGGGATATCGACTGCAGCCATATGCCATTTACTGATGACATATTGGAAGTCCAGTTACCAAGGCGATTCAACCTGCCCACCATAAACCGTTAGCGGGAAGAACTAATCCAAGATAGCATTTGATGAGATATTCTTGGTATATGAATGCCGCAGCAGCCCTAGATGCCGTCAAGTGCAAAGCCTTTCTGATATACCTGGAGGACGTTGCCATTATGTGGTTCATCCGACTTCCGTCGTGATCAATTTCCAACTTCAAAGAGTTAAGAAAGAGATTCCTGAATCAGTTTTGATTACACGCCCAGAATTCCAAGGACATCAATGAGCTTTCAGTAGTTAAGCAAGCTCCTTGGGAAACTCTGAAATCATGCTTAGACCGCTTCAATTTAGCAATTATTGATGTGAGTAGTCCCCAAAAGCAGACTACCTTGATGGCGCTGATAGATGGAGTATATAAAGACACTGAGTTCAGGAACTATTTGGTTAAAAAGCCACTAATAACCATGGAATTGTTTTATGAGAAAGCTAATATTTTCATATGACAAGAAGAGGTGTACTTTAGTCGAAAGAAGAGACCCAGTGAAGCCATAAAAGAGGCCTTTATTAAGCAATCTAGTGATAGTGCAGGGAAAGTTGAAGTCAACATCGATGACCAGAATGGAGGAAATGGCCGCCAAGGTAGGAACGACAATAATAGAAGCAGGAATTGAAGATATTACTAAGAAAATACCTCGAGTCCAACCTTTCAAGAATTACACGCCACTGAACGACCCCTTGGAAAATATCTATTTGGATACCTTCAGTGTCATACAATATAAAAGGCCTCTCCGAGAGACTCAATAAAAAAGGAACACAAGACTAGAAAGTTCTGCTTATTTCATGAAACTTATGGTCATTCCACAAATGAATGCCGCCACTTAAGGGATGTAGTGGAAAATTTGCTCCGAGAAGGAAAGCTAGACAAGTATAAAGTTTACCCAAGGGATAGGGGCAAGGAGGTTCAGCTCAAAACCCGGGCAAGTCAGCTCCTAGAGCCTCTGCCCAAAAGAAAGGAAAGGGAATAGTTGTCAACACCACGGTCGGAGGACCACATCCAACAGGATTCAACGCTAGACTATATAACAGTATGTCAATGCCACAAATCATCCAGGTATGGGAGAATGTAGTGCCCTCGAAGATACCACACCCGCAAAATAGTTGAAAACAATGGCAGATGACATTGTTTTTCGAGATAGAGAAAGTGTAGGAGTAGATATCGCGAGTATAGACCCATTGGTAGTATCAGCTACCATAGACCCACCAACCATACGGAAAGTCCTTGTTGATTGCGAGAGTTCCGTCAACATCTTATTCAAGAAAGCATTCGACTAAATGAAGTTGGAAGCTAAAGATATAAAGCCATGCACAAGGTGGATACGTTGCTTTAATGGTTCAACAACAACCCCGATAGGAGTGGTAGACTTATCTGTGGAACTCGGGTAAAGGGACTACAAGAGAGTATGGATCCTTCCATTTGTTGTCATTAATATCTATTCTCCATATAGCGCCTTTTTGGGTCGACCAGCCGTAGCAGAGTTCAGAGCTTACATCGCACCTTGGTGCTTATTGCTTAAGTTCCCAACTGAAGCTGGAGTGAGAATGGTCCGTGGGGACCAAGTTACTGGAAGAGCCTGCTATTTGGCTGAATAGAAGATGTAACACAATGGAGATGACGTGGAACTTGAGGGCGTTTCCCTCTTACAAAGGGTGCATTAGCGTAGCAAGTAAAGAAAACATCGTCGAAGGAGTTACTCTAAGATCTAACGGAGGACATAGACCCCAAAGAGAATGAAGACTCATGATGGAGAAGATCGACACCTAATGAAGCAACTGTAGATATTTCGATTGATGATGACGACCCAACAGGGGTCTTGAAGATTGGATCTCATTTAGACCTCCTTCGGACGAGGGAACTGGCAGACTTTCTACGAGCAAGTCTGGATGTATTCGCCTGTATACATGGTGACATGTGTAGGATTTTTCAATCGATTATGAGTCATGCACCGAGAATAAACCCGAAGTATGCTCCTATCAAGCAAAAGAGGCATATGCTCGACCCGAAGAGGTCAGCTTCCTTAAAGGAAGAGGTTGAGAAGCTGAGGGGCAGTGGTTTTATACGAGATGCCACATACCCCGACTGGATATCAAATCATGTCCTTGTTAGGAAGGCTAGTGGGAAATTGCATTCATGCATCGATATTTAGATTTGAATAAGGCTTGCCCGAAAGATAGCTTTCCATTACTAAGGATTAGTGGATTCAACATATCGACATGTGCTTCTTCCTTTTATGGATGCATGCTCGGGTTACAACAAGATTCCTATATACGTGCCTGATCAAGAACATACCAGTTTTATCATAGACCTCGGACTGTATTGTTATGTGGTGATGCCATTCGGGCTGAAGAATGTCGAGGCAATGTACTAGTGTCTAGTAAATTTTATGCTCCACAACCAGATTGGAAAGTTCATAGAAGTTAATGTGGATGATATGCTCGTGAAGTCCAAACAATCATTCGACCACACGTCAGATTTGGCAGAGATGTTCAATATCCTCTGATGCCATGTAATGAAACTAAACCCTTTGAAATTATCTTTTGGCGTTGCATCAGGGAAGTTTCTTGGCTTCATAATCAGCTCACGCAATTGAAATCAACCCCAATTAGATTGTAGCATTCTGGAACACTAGTGAGCTGCGGAGAATCAAAGCTGTGCAAAGCTTAGCGAGGAAGGTGGCAACACTGAGTAGATTTATTTCAAGGGCTACTGAAAAATGCATCCCTTTCTTTGATTTGATAAAATGAGGGAAGCGCAACTTCAAGTGGATCCCGTATTGCATTGAAGCTTTTCAGAACTTGCTGAGTCATTTGGAGAAGCCCTCGACACTGTTTAAGCCAGTGGATCATGAAGACATATTCATATACATAGCAGTGTCATCGCACACAATCAGTTCAGCACTTATCCATGAGGATGATAAAGTTTAGAGACTATTGTATTATGTGAGCAAAAATTTAGCAGCAACGGAATGTAACTATCCAAAGATTGAAAATCTTGCTTACGGCTTGTTAGTTGCTTCAAGAAAGCTTTTCCACTACTTTCAGGCTTATTCGATTGTGATGTACACTAATCAGCCACTAGACAATGCATGCAGTGACCTAAGGCATCTGGAAGACTGCTCAAATGGAACATCGAGCTAAGCCAGTTTGATCTTAATTCCCTTCCAAGGAAATCTATATGAGGCCAAGCATTAGCCGACTTCATTGCTGAATTCACTATTCTCGAAAGGATGTGTTAGGTGAAGAAGATGGCCCCTCAGAACGGAAGATGGAATTGAGCACCTGGAAGCTACACACAGACGGTGCTAAAAATGATCGGTGGTCCGGCGTCGTAGTCATATTAATGACTCCTAAAGGACGAATAATTTACTACGCCTTACGACTGAATTTTTCTGCTACTAACAACGATTCCAAGTACGAGGCCCTGATTACTGGATTTGATAAAATGAGGGAAGCGCAACTTCAAGTGGATCCCGTATTGCATTGAAGCTTTTCAGAACCTGCTGAGTCATTTGGAGAAGCCCTCGAGACTGTTTATGCCAGTGGATCATGAAGACATATTCATATACATAGCAATGTCATCGCACACAATCAGTTCAGCACTTATCCGTGAGGAGGATAAAGTTTAGAGACTAGTGTATTATGTGAGAAAAAAGTTAGCAACAGCGGAATGTAACTATCCAAAGATGGAAAATCTTGCTTACGGCTTGTTAATTGCTTCAAGAAAGCTTTTCCACTACTTTCAGGCTTATTCGATTGTGATGTACACTGATCAGCCACTAGACAGTTCATGCAGCGACCTAAGGCATCTGGAAGACTGCTCAAATGGAACATCGAGCTAAGCCAGTTTGATCCTAATTCCCTTCCAAGGAAATCTATATGAGGCCAAGCATTAGCCAACTTCATTGCTGAATTCACTATTCCCGAAAGGATGTATTAGGTGAAGAAGATGGCCCCTCAGAACGAAAGATGGAATTGAGCACCTGAAAGCTATACACAGACGGTGCTAAAAATGATCGGTGGTCCGGCGTCGTAGTTGTATTAATAGCTCCTAAAGGACAAATAATTTACTACGCCTTACGACTGAATTTTTCTGCTACTAACAACGATTCCAAGTACGAGGCCCTGATTACTGGGCAGAAGCTCGCTAAGGATTTGGGAGTAGCGGCGTTGGACATCTTTTGTGACTCTCATATTGTTGTTTTCCAGGTTTGGAAGAAATTTCAAACAATAGGACCACGACTTGCAGCTTACCTAGAGAGGGTAGAAGATCTATTGATCGGCCTAGAACATTACAGTATATCTCACATTCCGCGAACAGAAAATCAAAAGGCGGAGAAGCTAGCCAAGTTGGCGAGCTCCGACAATCCAAAAGAGATGGAAATGGTCCTAATCGAGACATTGGAAACCCCGAGCATTGACCAGATGGAAGTTGATCCAATGTTGGAGACCGACCCTAAAGAAAGAGTCATGGATCACCCCATAAAGAACTTCCTGCAATTTGGAACGCTTCTGACAAGGAAAAGTGAAAGGTGTACCATCGTTGGTAAAGCTTCAAGATACGTCATGTAGGGTGACACACATTATCAACGGTAATTTTCAGTCCCTTTACTCCAATGTATAGCACATAACAACATCAAGCGTGTATTGAGGGAAGTACAAGAAGGCGATTGTAGAGATCACACCAGAAGGCAGACATTGGCAAAGAAGATCTTGCAATATGGTTACTTTTGGCCTACAATAAATCGGGATGCAGCCGATTACTCACAACACTGCGACAAGTGCCAGAAATTTGCAAAGATTCCCAGAGCACCTCCCACCCAACTCAGCTTGATGATGAGTCCATGGCCATTCACTGTATGCGGGATTGACATCATTGGAAGCCTGCCAATTGCCGAAGGCGGGGGCAATGTATGCCATCGTGGCTGTGGACTACTTTACAAAGTGGGTAGAAGCTGAACCACTGACCACAATCATAACAAAGCAAGTGATTTATTTCATTGTCAGAAATATCATTTGTCGATTCGGGATTTCCAAAGTCATCATAACTAACAATGTAACTCAGTTCGACAGCACAAAGTTTAGGGATTTCTGCCAAAGATATCGCATCGAGAAAAGATATATCGTCATAGCACATCCACAGTCAAATGGACAAGTAGAAGCAGTAAACAAAATTATCAAGTCCATTCCGAAAAAGCGATTGGAACGAGAAAAAGCCATGTTGGATGATGAATTGTCCTTAGCTCTGTGAGCCTACAGAACGACCTATAAGTCATCAACTAGCCACACTCCCTTCTCGCTATTGTTCGGATTAGAAGCCATCATTCCAGTGGAGTTAGAAGTCCCCTCTTAAAGAACAACATACCATGATCCATTGACGAACAAGGCCCTCCTCCTTGATTCATTAGATATGACTGAAGAGAAGAGAGTTTAAGCGGACTTGTGTGCCTCGAGGCACGGACATCTGATTTCTCATTACTAAAACAAGATGGTTCAACACAGGTCCTTTAAACCTGGCAAGCTAATATTGAAGCGCATCTTCCCGACTCCCGTTTTCATGGGCCCGAAGTGGGAAGGACGATACGTTATCCAGCGGAGGCTTGATAAAGGAGCTTTCAAACTAGCGACCGTTGATGGCGATCATATCCTCAGAGTGTGGAATGCCCAGCATATGCAACACTATCTAACTTAAGCTTGTATTTACTCTTTTTTTTAAAACTATGTAAAAAAGGAATGGACTTACCTGATACAGTTTGAGTGATATAAACAAAAGATTATAAAGTTTTGATTTGGCCAAACCACTATAAAAATGTTATGTGTCATTTACCCTTCCTGCGTTTATTTTTCTCTGTGCCCTATGATATGTTTGACATTCATCCATGCTCGATGACTGTTTTGATTCTTGATTTAACACTGTGATGTGACTGCTTGGTGTCAGAGCTATGGAAAAAGGATGATTGACTCCTCAACGATGTTCGCTCACTCATGCTTGGATATGCAGACTCAAATCCATGACCGGTTGAAGTTAGACTGGCTAACATCGAGCTTGATATCGACACCCAATGCGGTGGTTTGCACTTTGCGAACCAAAGTGAAGATACGACACCTAGACATCACACCAACTCCATTACAAGAGTCGACAAGATTAGAGGCTTCTAAGACTCGGGTCTTCACTATCCGGAAGAGAGAGGCCTAGAATGCTCCATAAGTTGTCTCGGAGCACGCAGAGCTCACTAAGGAGGTGGTAAGGGTAGTATGGTGCAGCTAGGAGCCTAAATGAAGCTCCTTTTCGTGAAATGAAGAAATTAAAGAAGAATAAAGGGGCTGCTGCTGCGCACGGGGAGGGGGAGGAGTGGGGCTGCTGCTACGCACGAAGGGGGTGGGTAGGTGGCGGGTAAGGGGAGGAAGAGGGGCTAGGGTTTGGAGTGGGGGCCATTATTGAAGAAAGGAGGAGGTAGAAGGAGGAAATGAAAATGAGGAGAGAAAAAGGAGACAATGGATTTGAGTAGAAAATCTATCTCCGCTCTCTCCGATCGTCCGATGCAAACTATCACTGTCTACTTAACAAATTTGGTACGAGATAACACACGGAATTATGAATCCAACGAATCAAGTTTCGTCGAATTCCGAGTTCGTTTGACCATCTGTTTTAATTTTCTCTCTAGCTCAAACTTTAACCCTTTTTATGTATTTTGGCGCACGTTAAGTCCGCTCACGCCAATATGGCAACTCCATAAATAACTAAACGTAGTTTTTATTCCATTGTTTATTATTACGAACCCAAAAAAAGACAAAATCGAATTCCGAGATCATCTCCAAATACCTTTGTAAATTGATCATCGGTTTTATCCCAAATGGGTTTATCGCACACGACCACATACTGAATCCGTCGGACGCGGATTTTGGAACCAGCAATGATTTGCTTTTCTAAATCCAAAAAACTTGGTCTTGTTGAATTCTAAGCTTAGCAAAATTTCACTTTTTACGGGCGAGATGATGATTCTAAAAATCGAATTTTTCAAAATTTTCAAAAACAAAGCTTATAAATTAATTCAAAATTTTTACTAAGTTTATTTTGAGTCAAATAAAATGTAAAAACTAATTTTAAACTTATTCTCAAATTTCATTCAATAAAAATAACCAATTTATAACTCATATTTATCAAAACAACTTAAATCAAAAATTTAAAATTGGTTTTGAAAATACGGGTTGTTACAGATTTTTTTTCCCCGACCGCATCAGGCAATGCGAGAACTTCCAAGGCACAGAGACAAGGAAAGTGATGCGAATTTTCTAAGATGACGCAGTTTTTGGCATTTGCCTAGTTTTCTGGCACAAGACATGTACCATGCGGATCATCGATTTTTGGTGGATCCGTGCATGCGTGGCACGTTATTTTCAGATGCGAGATTTCTCAAGCATGGAAAGCGTTTTTTTTTTCAACTTCACCACCGCAAAGTGATGTGACGTGAAGGACGCGAAATTTTGTATCTCGCCTCCTAAGGATGCGAAATTTCGTACTTTGGTCCACAAATCTCAGCTACTCCTACCTAACTCACTATCTATAAATACCCCCAAGCTTGGCACTCAAAGGGGGGGTTTTCTTTAGATTTTTGCGCTTCTTGAAGCTCTCAAGCACCATTAGTGGCTGTCACCTTCTTGTCCATGACTAGTGGACATAACTTGGACCATTAAAACGTTTTCCATCAATGGACATTTACAAGGACAACTACACTGCTTTTGGATATTTTTGGACATATATTGGATTTCTTGGACATTGAAGCCATATTTTGGACATTGTTGACCAAGTCAACATATTTTTCACCCAACAAAGAAGGAGGAGGACTTTTTGATCAAAATTTAAAATTAACAAACATTTTGTTATTCTATTGCAACACTTTGTACGCAATATTATCTGAACTTGTACAATAGTTGTAATCAACAATTATATGATGAATGATTACTATGCAGTGAACGTAGGTGTTAGTACCGAACCACTACAAAAAGTCGTGTTCTCCCTACATTACTTTACTTTGGATTTGGATTACTGTGTTTTCTACTACACACACTCGAGGGTTGGCATGCATGAACCCACAACAATTTCCCCTACGTCATCATTAACGTTAATGCCTTGACATTTAGACTTATTAGCATCAGTCAGACCCAATATAAATAAATTAAAATATATGTGTATTAACATGCCCAATTTAGTGAAATGCAAACTAGAACAAATTGTGCAGGTTATTAGCTGATGATACATAAAGCAAATCAAATTACAACATATACAATGCAAAAATATAACATTAATTTACTGTGGGTAAATTTTATACAATTGGGCTACTCAATTGAAAAATGGGTTAGCATACTTTGTTGTTGGAGTTTCAAAAAATAGATCTTAGGCTCAACAGAGATTCATCAGATATGATTTTTGGTTGACTAAGGGCAATGGGAAGTCAAGTCGACAACAGATGCAGGCAATTCAATGAATCCAGTTTATTATAGCTTATGTTTTTGTTTTTTTAACTATGAACATTTGGTAACCAAGCTTAGTTTAGATTAATAAAAATTGCATCCTCAGTCAAATACCTACAGTGTAACAGCCCGCCATTTTGACCGCCCCAAGTCGGTAATTAAACCAACTCGAAGCGTTCAAAATAACGGATTGTTATTGGCTTACACGGTTTAAACAAAATTTAACATGGAATCACAACACATAACAACAGTGTGTCTCACAACGAAAATTTTATTATAAAATTTATCAGAGTTTATAATATTAATACAAGGGAAAATAAAATTTTCACATAAATTTGAAAGAACGAGTCCGGAGAGTTTCACATACAAATGCACAGGCAAGTGTCACATTTACATTTTCTTTCCATTTATTTAACATCCTGCGCATGCAAACCCAACAAGAAAATGCGCCCAGGCTTGCTCACAGCAAATGCTACAGCAATTGAACTTTAAATTCCACTTGCTCACCATGCATGCATCATGCAAAATGTTACTAAGACGAACAAAAAGTACAAAGTTATCTGCTTTACCAAAAGAGGCCAAGTTTTCTCGACAAATTACACAAGACAGCATGAGTGAGTAAGCTATATGGTAGCATGGGATGTTTCGAGCTAAGCAAAAAGAATAAAATAAAAACATATCCAACAAAATGCTAAACATGTAAAATAAAAACGTCAGGAAAGGGAGTGGTTTAAATCTTGACTAATGGGCAAGTAAACTTTGAACATATCTTGGCTGAAACAGAAATACACAGTCAATTGTATTACCATTTCATAAATACGAAATTTATATGTTGCAGGTTGTACCAAGATGCATTACAAGTAAGATTATTATTTTAAAAGCAACAACTTTTCATCATAAATAAGTCAAGAAATTGAGCCACGTTTCATATTTATGCTCATTACTTGCTACATACTAACACAAAATTCCTATATTAAATTTTTTGATGGGGATGAGGACTAATTTGGTAGGATTAATTTATTTAAATTTGAATATAACATTTCTTATCTTATGGTTGCACATGTCCATTCGCTTAAACTTTTAAGAGTATAGATTTTAGCATTTAGTATTGTATTTACAATTACAATAATGACTCTTGTGTTAAGGTCTACCAAATAAAATATGGATTACCTCTTATGGCAACCAAGTGCAGAATGAGCCAGTGTATGCATTTGAATAGAGTGATGCCAATAATGACAGCAATATACAAATAGACCGACATCAAATAAAGCAGGGAAGACGGTGCAACGCTTATGTCTTGAATTCGAAACAATCACAAACTCAACATGAGATGAAAAAAGATGTCACAGTGTTATCCAATTTAAATAAATAACAGACGACTACTATTTTATAACAGTTTAGATTAACGTTAAAAACTTGAATAAAGCTTAATCATGAGAAATACTCACACATATGCATAAAACATATAGATGCCAACTAATATAAATAACAAGCATGTATGATCTGGGTGTGTTGCCATGAAAAAAAAAACAATAATAAATAAAAGTGGCTTCTCTAAAATGAAATGCCTGGAAACATGAATAGACACTTTGTATATATATGCTAAAAGGAATGAGAGGTACTTATACAATGCATGCCACAAAAATATATGTACTTGGCTGTGAACATGCATGTTTCATTTAGGTGAATACCATTGACATTAAACTGAGCATTTATTTGTGCTATCATAAGTGATTGTAATTGACATTTGTTAACAAATGAAAACTACTGAGTATTAAGTCATGAAAAGTAATTTTCTGGTTGTCAACTAAAGTTAATTAATTAAAATCCTGTAGTAAAAATTCAAAGAGAATTCAACATATTTAAAAAAAAATTATAATTTTCACTAGTGAAACCTTCAGAGCTCATATTTATAAAAAAAAAACATTCTTATGCAGGGGACGGTACTACTCAGGACAGTGTAAGTAAATAATTAGAAATTTCCATTTCTAAACAATGCCCAACCGAAAATGCGACATATACAATAGTACCTGAACACAAATAAGGAATTCCTTGTGCAAACTCTATTGGTCAGTGCACTCGAGCATAACAAGATAATAGGGGGGTTATAACCGCAAATAAATGAACAAGATAGAAAAATAAAAAATTGATTTAATGGGGCACAAGTAATCTATGGAAGCTTTAAAAAAAAGTAGAGCAGTTCCCTTAACCGCATGTAATCCCATACAGTGTACGAACCCAGAACTACGGAAAAACTGGGTGACAAAGTTTTATACTACCAATTGTTTAAGCTGACACAATAGGACCTGCATGCACCCGGCATGGTTTTAATACAAGGATACAATAGATATATTTCAGGTGGTGCATATATGTATATGTTTGGGCGGTTACCAGTAATATGCTCAAAATGGGAAGTGTATGTTAACAAGTGCCACCACATACATATGTATGTGGTACTATAAAAACATGTTATATGGCGTAGTACCCAAGTTAATGCCCAAAACATAATTTATCCTCCTTAAAGCTACACATTCATAAGCAATACCAAAACTTTCTCAGGACAGGTTTTGTACTTAGTCCAATATAAAATCACAGTTATATAAAACTATCTTACATGTTAACAGTACCTTACTGAATATATACACCATGTGGTGCATACATGCGTTTCTATAGAAACAGGAAACCGATATGTATCTATTTATCCCAAGTGTGTATGTACTCGGGCACGTACTCATCAGACTCTTGATGAATTGCATGCAACAGGACTTGAACAGAGTAGTCTATCGGTATATATATATATATATATATATATATATATATATATATATATATATATATATATATATATATATATTAGTCACCCCATGCATCTTATTTGTAAAACAGATCGTGACATGAAGAAACTACTTAGTTTACAGCCACATGGAAGGGACCTAATGATAGTTTAAACCTGCACGCAGAAGCGGTTTTACTTCATGAATGCATGCATGAATACATACATGTTCAACAAGGAAACAAAGTGGAGACACCGAATAGCAACCGGAATGAGCAAGGTAAATATGTATATATGTCAGGATGGGTCGAAGTATATGGAATTCAACAATTAGTATGTGCGGCAGCAAGGAGTACTCACATATGCAACCAACTGCCAAGACAGCTAACCAACGACATACAATACGGTGGCAAGACTGTCTAAACGGTCATATTTTGTGTAACGCGAAGCAGACTACCTTGAAACAAATTTAATCGTAAGATATACTTACTTTTAAATGTGGTCGCAGATAGAAAATTATCGACTTAAGGTGACTGCGGCTTTCCGAGGCGCGGACGGTGGAGAGCGGAGACGAGCTGCTTACGCCAGTTGAAGGCACGAGTCCCAATATCATCCTGAGGCGGTCAGAGCCCTGACTCGTCGCTGCGTTCAACCGGAAGGAGAAAGCCATGTCCTGATTAGTGGTGTTGGGTTATTCATCGGCTAGCAGTTGAGGGGCCAAAGGCGGCGGCTTTGCGGATCTGGAGCTTGCAACAAGGCGGAGCTCGACTGGGTGCGAAGCCGGGGTTTTCGAGTAGCAGTGGAGTAAAGGAACGGTGAAGGAGCGGTCGATGGAACAAAGAATAGCGGCCCAGGACTTTGATTTGGCAAGAAGCGATTTGGGAAATTAGAAGAAATCAATTTTGGGAGAAGAAAAATTCAGTAAGAAGAAGCCATCGACTCCCTTTTTAAACTGACATAGAAGAATCCAGACACCAGAAGTGGACAACACATGGTAAGGCAAAATAAAGATGTAAAGACAAGTGTTTAAATTGTTCAGCTGTGTTTGTACAGATGTTCTTTGTTTCAGCTCCATTCCCACAAGTGTTGATTTTTGTTCAGTTTTAAACTCAAAGTGTTAGACTAAAATACGAAGTATACGGCTAAAACGAGACATAGCCAACAACGTTAAATTTAGTTAAAACCTAAACTTTATATTTGAAGCGATGCTTCTAGAATATTTGATTCAAACTAACTTTTAAAATAGACTTAGTTATTTAAGTTCTCAAATACAAAGAATTATATAAATAAATCCAACTTTGATGTAATAACATTTGTTTTTTATACAACGTCATATTAAAATAATTCCACGAACTAAATTCAAAGCTAAGCATTCAAATTAATTAACAATGTAATTTTTATCTATTTTGGGCATGTTCGTTAAATTACAAGAAGAATCTTCCTTATAAGTATATTTAACAATGTTCCAAAATAGATAAAAGCCTAAATTACGTGACAAAATCCAAATATAATAACTTAATTTAACATTAAATCTCAATTAAGTTTATATTTTAAGTGTTGGAATTTCTAAGTCGTTACAATTACCTCTTCAAAAATTCGGGTTGTTACAGACTCCCCCCTTAATGAAATTGCGTCCTCGCAATTTACTTGGGTTAATATATAACATTACGAAATCCCAACGTCACATTTTAACTTCTCCCTTTTAATTTAAACATTCGCCTCGCAGAGCTTGAATCTCTTGTAATCTTCCCCAATAGAAAATTCCAAACTTGATCACTTAACTGTAAGAATTTCTACTCTTATCCCCTATAATATATATTCTGGGACGCCTACTCTTTGTTTTCAATATAAAGGTATCGTATATAAATCAATACGATACTCATAGCAATTATCATATGTAAATCAATATGATAAAATGAATCAAAACAAAGTCTCACATATAAATCAATGCGACACTTGTAAATATCTTAGGATAATCAATCAAGTCGATTAAATCTTCATGGCATTTATCGTTTGTAAAACAATACGATAAATAGAATCAGACTATCATATATAAATCAATATGATACTCACAACAATTATCATATATAAATCAATAAGATAAATTAAATCAAAACAGAGTATCACATATAAATCAATATGATAATAAATTAAAATCAGAGTACCGTATATAAATCAATACGATACTCATAACAATTATCATATATAAATCAATATGATAATATAAATCAAATCAAAGTATCATATATAAAACAATGCAATACTCATAACAATTATCATATACAAAATCAATATGATAATGTAATCAAATCAGAGTATCATATATAAATCAATACAATACTCATAACAATTATCATATATAAAATCAGTATGATAATATAATCAAATCAGAGTATCATATATAAATCAATACGATACTCATAACAATTATCATATATAAAATCAACATGATAATATAATCAAATCAGAGTATCATATATAAATCAATACAATACTCATAACAATTATCATATATAAAATCAATATGATAATATTATCAAATCAGTTATAGTAATGTAATAAAATATTTGGGGATTATGGGTAAATGTAACTTGACTCATAAATACCAAATAAACAGACGCTAGTATTATAAAATCACAGTAGTAGAGCTCGAGCGCGCATTGAGACATCCGCACCGTAATCCACGCATAGCGCCATAACGACACCTGGCGATCAACCCAGGATAACCAAGACGGTCTAAGGCGAAGGCCGTATGCTACCCGTTCACGGCACTACACGTGGGACCCCACGCCTCCATCTGATGTAGTTCGTGACCCACCGATCGGGAATCCCGATCAAAACAACAAAATTGCCCAATGTAGCAGACCGTTTGACCTTTGGTGGTAGATGGGAGAAATTTAAAACCACCAAGATTCAGGTAGCGAACCTAAATCAGGTCGACCAAGATGGAGTTTTGGCACATTGGTACAACAGAGTCCAATCTATCCCAATCCCAAAATCAAAGTATTCTTGAAATGCTAATTTTTATATAAAACTTGCCATGAAGTTCAAAATGTTTATAACATCAAAAAACTTTTAAAAATTCAACTATGACTTCAAGAAATAAACCATCACATATAAAGGCAAAATGATAATCACAAACAAAACTGATATTCGACTTTATCATATACAAAACAATATGATAAAATTAGTCAAGTCAGAGTATCAAATATAAATCAATATGATACTCATAATAAATATCAAATATAAAACAATATGACAAAATGAACCAAATCATAATAGTTGTGAAAGAGAACAAATAGTATCATCATGAAAGCATATCAACTTAGAAAACACTTTAGTAATTGAAGTATACTTTCAAACGGTAACATATGCTCTTGTACCACATTATGTTACCGGTATATTTCAGAACCGAAAATACAAAAACAACCAAATATTCTATATGAAAAGTCAAGAGAGTAACCAGAAAAGTATTACAAAACATCTCGATTCAAACCATATATCTATCAAAGAAAAATGACTAATTTACTTTTAGTTGTTTGTATTATTTAGTTATTATCACCGGTCTTCTTACTTTATTTCAAACACCGATCCAAGCTAATTTCAAAATTGATTCAGTTCTGGTTTAACCATTTTCAAATCGGATATCGCTCGGATCCCATTTTGTCAAATTCGAAGTATTTTTCAAAACCCCAAATCGCGCTCTCTCAAGAGTGATTCTATATCAATTCCGCTCATTCTAGGGTATTTCCACCCTATCTTTAATGAGTTTTAAACCCAATAAGCCAAGTTTTAGAAAAACTTCGCTCTGATACCAAATGTAACAGCCCGCCATTTTGACCGTCCCAAGTCGGTAATTAAACCAACTCGAAGCGTTCAAAATAACGGATTGTTATTGGCTTACAGGGTTTAAACAAAATTTAACATAGAATCACAACACATATAACAACAGTGTGTCTCACAACGAAAATTTTATTATAAAATTTATCAGAGTTAACAATATTAATACAAGGGAAAATAAAATTTTCACATAAATTTGAAAGAACGAGTTCGGAGAGTTTCACATACAAATGCACAGGCAAGTGTTACATTTACATTTTCTTTCCATTTATTTAACATCCTGCGCATGCAAACCTAACAAGAAAATGCGCCCAGGCTTGCTCACAGCAAATGCTACTGCAATTGAACTTTAAATTCCACTTGCTCACCATGCATGCATCATGAAAAATGTTACTAAGACGAACAAAAAGTACAAAGTTATCTGCTTTACCAAAAGAGGCCAAGTTTTCTCGACAAATTACACAAGACAACATGAGTGAGTAAGCTATATGGTAGCATGGGATGTTTCGAGCTAAGCAAAAAGAATAAAATAAAACATATCCAACAAAAATGCTAAACATGTAAAATAAAAACGTCAGGAAAGGGAGTGGTTTAAATCTTGACTAATGGGCAAGTAAACTTTGAACATATCTTGGCTGAAACAGAAATACACAGTCAATTGTATTACCATTTCATAAATACGAAATTTATATGTTGCAGGTTGAACCAAGATGCATTACAAGTAAGATTATTATTTTAAAAGCAACAACTTTTCATTATAAATAAGTCAGGAAATTGAGCCATGTTTCATATTTATGCTCATTACTTGCTACATACTAACACAAAATTCCTATATTAAAATTTCTGATGGGGATGAGGACTAATTTGGTAGGATTAATTTATTTAAATTTGAATATAACATTTCTGATCTTATGGTTGCACATGTCCATTCGCTTAAACTTTTAAGAGTATAGATTTTAACATTTAGTATTGTATTTACAATTACAATAATGACCCTTGTGTTAAGGTCTACCAAATAAAATACGGTATACCTCTTATGGCAACCAAGTGCAGAATGAGCCGGTGTATGCATTTGAATAGAGTGATGCCAATAATGACAGCAATATACAAATAGACCGACATCAAATAAAGCAGGGAAGACGGTGCAGCGCTTATGTCTTGAATTCGAAACAATCACAAACTCAACATGAGATGCAAAAAGATGTCACAGTGTTATCCAATTAAAATAAATAACAGACAACTACTATTTTATAACAGTTTAGATTAACATTAAAAACTTGAATAAAGCTTAATCATGAGAAATAATCACACATAAGCACACATATGCATAAAACATATAGATGCCAACTAATATAAATAACAAGCATGTATGATCTGGGTGTGTTGCCATGAAAAAAAAACAATAATAAATAAAAGCGGCTTGTCTAAAATGAAATGCCTGGAAACATGAATAGACACTTTGTATATATATGCTAAAAGGAATGAGAGGTACTTATACAATGCATGCCACAAAAATATATGTACTTGGCTGTGAACATGCATGTTTCATTTAGGTGAATACTATTGACATTAAACTGAGCATTTATTTGTGCTGTCATAAGTGATTGTAATTGACATTTGATACTCTAACAAATGAAAACTACTGAGTATTAAGTCATGAAAAGTAATTTTCTGGTTGTCAACTAAAATTAGTTAATTAAAATCCTGTAGTAAAAATTCAAAGAGAAATCAACATATTTTAAAAAAAAAAATTATAATTTTCACTAGTGAACCCTTCAGAGCTCATATTTATAAAAAAAACATATTCTTATGCAGGGAACGGTACTACTCACGGCAGTGTAAGCAAATAATTAGAAATTTCCATTTCTAAACAATGCCCAACCGAAAATGCGGCATATACAATAGTACCTGAACACAAATAAGGAATTCCTAGTGCAAACTCTATTGGTCAGTGCACTCGAGCATAGCAAGATAACAGGGGGGTTATAACCACAAATAAATGAACAAGATAGAAAAATTAAAAATTGATTTAATGGGGCACAAGTAATCTATGGAAGCTTTAAAAAAAAGTAGAGCAGTTCCCTTAACCGCATGTAATCCCAAACAGTGTACGAACCCAGAACTACGGAAAAACTAGGTGACAAAGTTTTATACTACCAATTGATTAAGGTGACACAATAGGACCTTCATGCACCGGCATGGTTTCAATACAAGGATACAATAGATATATTTCAGGTGGTGCATATATGTATATGTTTGGGCGGTTACCAGTAATATGCTCAAAATGGGAAGTGTATGTTAACAAGTGCCACCACATACATATGTATGTGGTACTATACAAACATGTTATATGGCGTAGTACCCAAGTTAATGCCCAAAACATAATTTATCCTCCTTAAAGCTACACATTCATAAGCAATACCAAAACTTTCTTAGGACAGGTTTTGTACTTAGTCCAATATAAAATCACAGTTATATAAAACTATCTTACATGTCAACAATACCTTACTGAATATATACACCATGTGGTGCATACATGCCTTTCTATAGGAATAGGAAACCGATATGTATCTATTTATCCCAAGTGTGTATGTACTCGGGCACGTACTCATCAGACTCTTGATGAATTGCATGCAACAGGACTTGAACAGATCGTGACAAGAAGAAACTACTTAGTTTACAGCCACATGGAAGGGACCTAATGATAGTTAAACCTGCATGCAGAAGCGGTTTTACTTCATGAATGCGTGCTTGAATACATACATGTTCAACAAGGAAACGTAGTGGAGACACCGAATAGCAACCGGAATGAGCAAGCTAAATATGTATATATGTCAGGATGGGTCGAAGTATATGGAATTCAACAATTAGTATGTGCTGCAGCAAGGAGTACTCACATATGCAACCAACTGCCAAGACAGCTAACCAACGACATACAATACAGTGGCAAGACAGTCTAAACGGTCATATTTTGTGTAACGTGAAGCAAACTACCTTGAAACAAATTTAATCGTAAGATATACTTACTTTTAAACGTGGTCGCAGACAGAAAATTATCGACTTAAGGTGACTGCGGCTTTCCGAGGCGCGGACGTTGGAGAGCGGAGACAAGTTGCTTACGCCAGTTGAAGGCACGAGTCCCAATATCATCTTGAGGCTGTCAGAGCCCTGACTCGTCGCGGCGTTCAACCGGAAGGAGAAAGCCATGTCCTGTTTTGTGGTGCTGGGTTATTCATCGGCTAGCAGTTGCGGGGCCAAAGGCGGCGGCTTGGCGGATCTGGAGCTTGCAACAAGGCGAAGCTCGACTGGGTGCGAGGCCGGGGTTTTCGAGTAGCAGTGGAGTAAAGGAACGGTGAAGGAGCGGTCGATGGAACAAAGAATAGCGGCCCAGGACTTTGATTTGGCAAGAAGCGATTTGGGAAATTAGAAGAAATCAATTTTTGGGAGAAGAGAAATTCGGTAAGAAGAAGCAATCGACTCCCTTTTAAAACTGACATAGAAGAATCCAGACACCAGAAGTGGACAACACATGGTAAGGAAAAATAAAGATGTAAAGACAAGTGTTTAAATTGTTCAGCTGTGTTTGTACAGATGTTCTTTGTTTCAGCACCATTCCCACAAGTGTTGATTTTTGTTCAGTTTTAAATTCGGATTTTTTTTTGGATTTGGCCCCATTTTATAAACTTATAACACATTTAGCCTTGTTTGAAAACTTATTACGGCCGTAGCCTGGTTTATGTCACATCAGCTGAAAACAGTTATTTAACATAGCGTTATTTGAAATAACGCATGAAGCGTTATTCAAGATAACGCAAACATGTTTTTAAGTTTAACCCCCGTGATTCTCTGTAGAACACATGTGTGTTATCTTAAATAACGCTAGTGAGCGTTATCTTGAATAACGCAAATGATTAGTGGTAATTATTTTTGGAAGAACACAGTTTAAAGCGTTATTTAGAATACCGCTTAAAAGCGTTATCCTAAATAATGCCAAAATAAAATAATGGTGTGTTAATTCTTCCAGTGTCCTCTTGCGGTATTTCAAATAACGCTTCACGCGTTATTTGAAAAGACGCACATACGTGATATACAGTCAGCCGTGAGTCTCTTCCTCCTCACTTTTTCTTAAAACCTATTTTTTCAAAACTGAAAACCCTAAGCTCCTAACCCTATTTGCTCAACCTAACATCAAATTTTAGGGTTTGTTGATCGAAGTTCATCGTCATGGCAAGCTCATCAACACAAGAAGCTCCGGAAGGTAAAAAATTCCATTATTTGTTGATTTCTTATAAAATTTAGGGTTTGTCCATGATTGAGGAAACTTGTGAAATAGCTTGTAATTGCTTTAATGGGTTCAATGTAGTTGAAATTATATAGGTTTCAACATTGATTTTGGTTTTTTTCGCTACATTTGTGTAGAGATTGTTGAGATGGAACCGGGACATGTAGATGAAAGTGTCCTATATTTGCAACACAGGCATAGATCGAGCAATAACGCCTTGATGGCGGTATGTATATATGGTGTTTGTATGTTGGCCTAAAGTTTTTTTTTTGTATGCATGTCTTACGTTGTATGTTAAATTTTATTTACAGAGAAAAGATCCCGTTAAGATTATAGATCACACAGTTTTCGTCGGCACGGTGACCTCCGCACATCCAGAAGTTTTGGCCTTGCTTGATCGCGCTGGATTTCGACTAGTACACGGGTTGAAATACGTTCAACTCGATCGTTATCTCATCACTGCCTTAGTCGATAGATGGAGACCGGAGACATTGACATTCCATTTTAGAGGTGGAGAGATGACCATCACTTTGGGTGATGTGGCGGTCCTGCTAGGCTTGCCGATTGATGGCGCTTCTTTGAGGACTCAAGAGGCCGGAGACTACATAGAATGTGCCAGCGGCTTTTAGGTATTACGCCTCCCGCGGACCAGTGGATGGGAAATGAGAAAATTATAACTAGTTGGTACAAAGCACAGTTTGAGCATGACATTCCACATAATGCCACGCAGGAGCAGATAGAACAGCGTGCTAGAGCTATCATACTCTGGATCATTACTCAACGCCTGATATGCGATCATTCTAAGACTCGGGTGTGGCTGAAATGGTTGCATTTTATTGAGGATTTTGATCAGTGTCGGCAATATTCCTGGGACAGTGCGACATTAGCATACACATATACGGAACTTACCAGGACTGTTTTGTTTGAGAGCCCTTATACGGGGGGTTGTCCTTCTTTGATACAGGTACTTTATTTTCGTACGCTTATTCGCTTCCTAATTTTGTTTTTATGCATGTCGTGTTTCTTTATTAAATTTCTTTGTAGCTATGGTCGTGGACGTATCTTCCCCTTGGTAGACTTGAATTAAAGCAACCCAATATTGGTGTGTCTTTGCCTTACGGGGCTAGGTAAATTTAATCCGTCAATTATTTATCTTATATGTGTTAACTTATTTCCTCTATCTCTTACCAAGTCACAATTACAGGTGGGTTGGAAAGAAGAGCACTGCGTCGACTCCGAGGCGTAATCTAGCTTTCTATCGCAAAGCGCTCGACGTGCTTAGTCCGGATGTTGTTACATGGACCCCATATGCCCAGGATTTTGAACAGCTTCCGGCGTTATGTACCGTGTCTTTCCATCTGTGGACCACCCGTGTACCCATTATATGTTTGAACGATGTAGCATATCACCTTCCTGACCGGGTGATGCGCCAGTTTGGACTTAGACAACATCTTCCTGAACCAGCCCCACATTACAGGATTAACTTAGAAGTACCTGGGGAGTACGAGGCGGCCATTGAGATATGGAACCATCGGCACATGCACACGCAGCAGGAGCGGGAGTTCACCTTGTCGGACGAAGAGTATTACACATGGTATTGGCAGATTACCCGACGGTATATTCTTCGCAGCGTGCAACCTCTTGGTGCCGTAGTGGAACCGTACACGCCTAGAGCTCCTCTTGAGAGGAATGTGGTATGAAAACCGTGTTAACAAATGTAATTTTTTATTTTTTTGGCAAGTTTGAGTTTTATGTAAGTTAACTTATAAAATGCAGGCGGATGGGGTGTACCGGGCTATAGAAATGGTTGATGAGTTATCTCATGAGGTTCCCGAACAAAGCAAGGGAAAATGCTTTAGCATAAAGCGCATTTTGCAAACAATTTTAGGAAAGAACGGGCTTGCAAGACCAGCACCGCCTCCTCCACCTCCCCCAGCTCAAGCTTTAGCACCCGTAGAAGCTTCGGAGGCACAAGAAGTCCGCGACATTCCTCCGCCGCCAACTACTAAGGTTTATACATCACGGAGGAAAAAAGTGGCGTCAAGGGGAAAGGGTAAGGGTAAGGAAGCAGAGTCGTCTGAACCAACACAGATTGTGCATGGTCCGTCACAGCCCCAAGAAGGTTCCTCATCCTCATCGTCTTCGCATGAAGATGCACCTCCAAAAACGAAGAGGAAGCAGAGAGAAACTCCTTACCAGCAACGGATCCTGAAATAGTTGGTCCATAGGGTGGTGTTGTATTTTTTAGGTTAACTGTTATTTTTAGCTACTTGAACTTTTAATTCGGATGTTGAAATTGTGTAATGTTTTGCGGGTTGTGATTAACTCGGATTTGGAGTTGTAACGTATACTTAGTTTGGTTTATGTGACATCCTTTTGGTTTGCCGTAGTAGGCTCCAATGTTTTCTTTTGGTTGTTTATCGTTATTGACTTTAAGTTGATGAGTTTATGCATCACTGTGCAGGAAACATAACCTGTAAAGCACCTGGAGCGGCATTTGGAATAACGCGTATAGCGTTATTCCAAATAACGCGTATACACTGTGAATGATATATAACCTGTAAAGCACCTGGAGCGGCATTTGGAATAACGCGCCTAGCGTTATTCCAAATAACGCTTATAGCGTTATTTTAAATGACGCTCCAGGTTGTTATCTTTAAACTGTGCACAACCTACGACGTTTTTTAGAATAACGCTGTAAGCGTTATTTGGAATAACGCAATTTGCGTTATTCCAAATACCGCCCCAGGTTGGTATCCTGTCATTAAAAGACGTGCCATCTTCACCAACCCACCCATTCATTTGTTACTTTCCCAAATCAAACCCAAAACACCTCACAATTCAGAAGTCCTATTTTGCTCACAATTGAAGGTACTCCACGGATCTTTTTTTTAGTTTATTGTTTTTCAAAAGTAGTCCATAATGTAGGTTTTATTCATGCAATTATATTTTAGATGAATCAATGGGAACTTGATGATGAAACTTTAGTCAAGTACATGGATGAGTTTGAATCACTTGAACGCCGACCGGGCAAAGAACCACGATTGGAAGCTCTCATACCTAAAGAAATGCGACAAAAGACCTTTGTAGCGGTGGATGGAAACGGCGGAAGAAATAAGGGTAAAGCCTTAGCGATTGGTGAAGCAGTACCACGACAATATTGCAATTGTAATGTCTATTGTCATGTGCATATTGCGAAGAGTAAGGCAAACGCTGGCCGACGGTACTACGCTTGCGGGCGATATCCGGTTTGGTTATCTGTGTCGCACTTGGTTACGCCTTGTCGTTACACGAAGTGGATTGATCCTCCATTATGTCGAAGAGGCCACGAGTATGCCCTGGAGATGCAAGAAGAGAATGCACAACTAAAGACCGAAATTTACCGAATGCGGGAAAAATATGACTCACTGGAGTCCACCATTCCTAGATACCCTAATGAGTAATGTAACGGTCTTGGTATCGTTTTATGTAGCATTCGAATGTATCGTTATATGTAGTGTTCTAATGTATCGTTTTATGTAGCGTTCGAATGTAGTTGTAATGAGTAGTGTATTGGCGTTTAATGTTGTATCATTTCATTTTTCGTACTGCCGTATAATGTTACCACTAAGCCAATTCTCCAAAACATATTTCATTTACGTAATACAACCAAGATAAATGTTACCACACACATAAAACAACAGGATAAATAGTTACGACATATGTCTTATACATAATAAAACCAAATAGAAACGTACGCAATGTAATAAAACAGGATAGGTAGGTACTACATAACACTTAGTAAAGTCTATGTCACTGTAGTACAACGGCTCTTCTTATGACCATTTACTCCACACTTGCTACACCTATTAGATCTAGAAGACTGCCCCTCTTCCATGGTGCCTTTAATTCTAGTAGATCCAGGTCGGCCCGGTGCTCTCCGAGCTTGTGGGGGAAAAACCATATGTCCTGAAGGTTGCGGCCAATAGCGCTTGTCACGAACTGGATGAAACTCAGGCGTGTAGGCCGCATGATAATTTTGAACTGTGTACCAGTTGGAGGCGAAGTCGTGATGAGCTCTTTTGGCCACATTTGCCACTGCCGAACATGCAGCCATAACATGCGCGCAAGGTAGGTGTTGTAGCATTGGTATGTTACATGTACACGAACAAGTATTACCCTCTATCTTTACTGTAAATTCATCACCGTAGTAGTGTATTACAACCCATTCATATTCGCCGAAGCGAACTATTCTGCAACGTCTTGCTTCTTCGGCTCTTTCAGCTATTTTTGCCTCCCACTTTGGGATTAATTTGCATACCGAACCAACAACATTTTGCCGCCTATTACAGAAATAATCCACCGATCTATAGAAGGTACGCGCAACCAACGACTTAACTGGAAGCGATCGTGCACCTCTTAGCACACCGTTGAAGCTTTCAGAAGCATTTGTCGTCATTACATGAAACCTTCCGCCATCGTCTTTAAACAAAGCCCAATTTTCCTCTTTTCCTCCCAAACTTCTCTCAATCCAGTTATGAGCTCTTACGTTGGCCGTCTTAATTTCCTCCCGAAGCTTACGATACTCAACCTCTTCTGATGCACATGCCGCCGCGTAGAATAAACCAGTCAAACGTTGATCTCTATAGCCGGCTTTTTGAAAATTTGCTTTGAGATGCCTCGCGCAAAATCTATGCTTATGTGGCTCTACCCATCTTTCCTGCAATGTGATAGGGATTCCTTTCATTCTATCAGATATGAAAGTAATACTACGATTGTTTACACTATGTATAAACCGTCTCATACAGGAAAAAAACCAAGCCCAAGATTCAGCCGATTCGGACTCAACAATGGCATACGCCAACGGATAGAGTTGATCATTTGCATCCTTTGCAGTGGATACGAGTAGTGTACCTTCGTATTTGCCATATAAATGGGTGCCATCGATACAAAGCAATGGACGACAATGTAGAAATCCTTCAATGGAAGGGCCAAATGCCCAAAATGCACGTTTAAATACACCAACTTCATATGTTAATGTATGGCTTACACTACCGGGATTTGATCTTCTAATTTCATCAAAATATGGCTGTAACAGCGAATATGACTCCGCCCAATCCCCGTAAACCATAACAATTGCCTTGCTCAGAGATCTCCAAGCTTTCGTATAACCAATCTTAATAAAAAATTGTTCTTCAACCAACACTTGAACTGTTCTAGCTGATATGTTTAAATCAGACTTCACAAAAGGCATGATCTTCGAAACCAGAAATGTTGATGTCGCTGGGCGATTGCTTGAATTGACCATTGGATTAACGCAAGTATGCTCCCCTCTATACTTCTTAACAACCCACATCCCAGTCTGCGATTTTTTGGAATCAATTGCATGAATTCTCCACTGGCAAGTATCGTCGATATTGCAAATGGCAGTATACATTTCTTTGTTAGACCTAATGGGCTTAAAAGAAACAGCATGTAAAATGGACCACTCACTTAGTTGTTGCAGAAATTTAGCTTTGCTCTCAAATACAAGACCAGGTTTAAAGCCACTTTGAACGTAGGAGGACGAGAATAATTCTCCCCTACTTTGCAAGTCCTCGGCAACAGATCTGGCTAACATTTGCGCAGTACACATGTCCTCATCAAGGGGAATCTCCATCGTAGGTTCGTCATTACCCCCATCTTCTTCATCATCTTCATCATCCATCTCTTCAGCTCCGAAGTCAAAGTTCAATGAATCATTATTTACTTGCATGTTGTCAAACCATGCGTGATTGTTATCGGGAATCGAAGCAACCGTCATGTTGTCCAAAGCAGGTCCAGGGTTCATTTGTAGGTCTACAATTCCATCTACTTGACTCGCGTCATCGCATGCATTCTCTTCGAACGGCGATTTCTCTTCAATGAAATCCTGCGGACAGCTGCATCATGAAAATATTGCACTTTGAACAAACACTTAAGCATGACTCAAATAACAATTCATTTCTGAGAATACTTACTCCTGACTCATATGATATAACTCAAATGGCGTTGGCTGCAACGGTTTTGCTACTTGTGTAGACGGTCCAACATTACTTTGTGTACGATGGTAATAAGGACCAAAACTACAAAATATATGTTGGGCATTAACAACAATTGGGAGAACCAAAATATAACATGTTTAGAAAACCTTTTAAGTTGGGCTTACCTCTGCGTCGCGCATCCAATACTTTCCTGCATGGGAAAGGAAAGCTAAAATGCGGGTTCTGTGTATAATTCATATGCGGGGGGTACGCATAGAACATTTGATGTTGTCCGTACCCTGAAACGTTAGAAGGAGGAATACTATTTGGTGATGGGATTAGATGAGTTGGACAGAAAGGTGCCGCTCGAACGGGTCCTGAAGCAGCAGGTGCTTCTACCACTAGCTTTGTTGTTTTCACAACAAATAACTCTATAGTCTTACAAGCAGCAGAAAACATTAACTCAACATCACCATCGTCAGCAATTTTAATTGCCTTAGAACCAGAATTAGTCGGCCAGTTGCATACTAACTCAATATCAAATTGCTCTGCATTAATCATTGTTGACTTGAATATTGAGGCTTTTAATTGCTGCAAATTACACCCTATCAGAACTTTTACAGGTTTGAAAGATCCACCTTCGTATTTCCCTATCATCAATAACCAACTCACAATCAAAGTAGCATAGAATCGCAATAAACTTAGGAGCCATTCTAATTTACAATAACATAAAAGAATATATTACCAAAAATTATAGATCCAGAAAAACTAAGATTTAGGGTTTTGAAATTCAAACCTAGTGATGAATCAAACGACGGAGAATAGCGTCCAGTTGACGTAAATCTGAAATTGCTGCTAGATCAGAGCTAAAATTAATGATTTGTTTAATTTCGGAATTTGATTTAAGGTATTGGGTTTCTTTTTTTCAATATGTAGAAAGTAAAAAAGTGAGGAGGAAGAGACTCACGGCTGACTGTATATCACGTCTGTGCGTCTTTTTAAATAACGCATGAAGCGTTATTTGAAATACCGCAAGAGGACACTGGAAGAATTAACACACCATTATTTTATTTTTGCGTTATTTAGGATAACGCTTTTAAGCGGTATTCTAAATAACGCTTTAAACTGTGTTCTTCCAAAAATAATTACCACTAATCATTTGCGTTATTCAAGATAACGCTCACTAGCATTATTTAAGATAACGCACATGTGTTCTATAGAGAATCACGGGGGTTAAACTTAAAAACATGTTTGCGTTATCTTGAATAACGCTTCATGCGTTATTTCAAATAACGCTATGTTAAATAACTGTTTTCAGCTGATGTGACATAAACCAGACTACGGCCGTAATAAGTTTTCAAATAAGGCTAAATGTGTTATAAGTTTATAAAATGGGGCCAAATCCAAAAAAAATCCTTTAAATTCAAAGTGTTAGACTAAAATATGAAGTACACAGCTAAAACGAGACATAGCCGACAACGTTAAATTTAGTTAAAACCTAAACTTTATATTCGAAGCGATGCTTCTAGAATATTTGATTCAAACTAACTTTTAAAATAGATTTAGTTATTTAAGTTCTCAAATACAAAGAATTATATAAATGAATCCAACTTTGATGTAATAACATTTGTTTTTTATAAAACGTCATATTAAAATAATTCCATGAACTAAATTCAAAGCTAAGTATTCAAATTAATTAACAATGTAATTTTTATCTATTTTGGGCATGTTCGTTAAATTACAAGAAGAATCTTCCTTATAAGTATATTTAACAATGTTCCAAAATAGATAAAAGCCTAAATTACATGACAAAATCAAAATATAATAACTTAATTTAACATTAAATCTCAATTAAGTTTATATTTTAAGTGTTAGAATTTCTGAGTCGTTACAAGTACCCCTTCAAAAATTCGGGTTGTTACATACAGCGCGATCGATTGTTAATAATCTAATTATTAAATATTAAAGTTTTAGGAAATAAATTATAAAGGATGTATGTCTAACTTCAGCTTATAATTCAATGGGCTCATATCTTGAATTGTGCACATTTCATTTCTTAATGGGTGATTATCTGATGAATCACAGGACCATGATAATCCAACATACGCATACAACAAAATAATGAACCACAGGACCACAAGACGGTTATTAAACATGCTTCTAGTAGCTAAGGGCATGTGAGGTTTTCTTTTAGAAAATAACAACTGAACCTATAAACCATTACATGAATTAAGGTCAAGGAAACAAAGATAAAATACGGTCCTACATTAAGTTCACTTCTGAATCATAAGAAAGAAACTAGCTACTAAAAAAATCAATAACTAATCTATAATATTCATCAGTAATGCTTAAAACATTGTTTTGGAGTTGTAGACATGATTTAATATATAATATCACGTCAATGCAACTCAACAACACAATATTAAAATATTTAACTCCTAGGAAGATGTGGAGTTTCAATTATTATTTTAATATATAATTGTTATTAAATATTGACATTGATCAAAATTCATATCATGAATTATATCAAGCAAATAAAACTCACACATTTTAATATACATATATAATTATATATAAGTGTATATGTATGTATATATATATATATGTATGTATGCATGTATGTGTGTATGTGTTATGATCGCTACCAAAAATCTATTGAAAAAATGAAGATTGATATTTTTCATTTATATTTATGATGGACACTATCTATCGTTGATAAATACATGTTGAGATAGATGCAAAAAAGGGCCAAGTAGATGATAAATACACACCGAATCACAATTTATTAGTAAATTCTACAGATTGCAGTTTCCTTCTATTTTTGAGTCACAAAATGTACTACCAGCGATAATTCAGTGTAGACTTTACTTGTCGCTGAATACGTGTTATTATGATTATTTTGACTTCTCTTTTTGTATTATGCATTTACCTTAGTAGCATATAACATCCTGGTGACTTAACATAATAGCATAAGACCCGCACAAAATATAATCATAAAATGGTGGATACCGTAGAAATCATCAGACATTGGACTTTTAAACAGTATAGTAAAAATGAAACTAGCATATATCCGTATTTAAAAACAGCAAAAAAAGACAGTTGTACCATTATCTCTTGATGCATAAAAATAGACAAGGTAGTCAATTAACCAGCAGACATACATACACTACAATAAACATAAATTAGAGTCTACTTTAATTAAAAAAACAAAGGTGAGTAGTTTCAAGTTTTTGATACTTTGATTTCATGTTTTGTTATTTGCAATTAAGTACTATAAATATAGTTTTGATTAGTAAAATCTATAAGAAGTTTTCAAGTTTTTGATCCCATTGTTTATTTTGTTTCAATTAAATTTGGATGACGAAAAGTTTTAGGGGAGAAGATCGGAATGATACAAGATTTTCAATGTTTTAAAATACAAAATTTTAATTGAATAGGTATTTAGAAATTGATGTTTGTTTATAATTTTAGATCTAGTCTATGTTTATTTGTGTTTTAAATTGATTTTGTAAGTGTGAATTTAATTTTTTATCTTTGAATCTAATTTTTGTTTTGTTAAACTTTAACGATATTAACGTTTTAAAGTAATTGAATATGTTGATTGAGAAATTATAAATTTTCTTTCCAATTAAATTAGAGAATCATGATTGAATTTAAATAAATTTGTTTGGTTGAATTTAGTTCTGAATTAAAATTAGACATGTATTTAAATTATTAAATGTACTAGTATTGCGTTTGTATACTTAGTATAATAAATGGTATGTATACATTGAGGAAATATTTTAATTGTTTATTTACTTTGCCACTAGTTGTAGTAGTGCGGAAATTTTTGACACTTGTATGGTTGCATGATTTGGGGTTGCCATTTGTTCATCGCCTATTGAGAAGAGCTCCACGTCTCATTTATTTTATTTTATTTTTCACCATTCCTTGCTTTTTAATTTTTTTTCATCGACTTTTTTAGCCCCCAATTCAAATTCAAATTCCATGGCCTCCTCCACAAATCAAACCATGTTTCTGATGCCATGATCTCCACCGTCGTCCTCACCATGCCTCCGCTTACCCTAGTTGTGGTGTCCCGAAATTCCAGTCCAATTTGAGCTGACTAAATAACACAAGTCCAACCAACATTACACTGGAAATCAGAAAACTAATAGAAAGAAAACAGAGGGTGAGAATAGATAAGATAGAAACTTAGAATAGAAGAAGAAGAAGAACATACAACATCAGAGTAAACACGAATCTCACAGCAGAACGAATAAAATATAACATAACTTCGAAACAAAAGATTGTACTTGAATATTTTTATCATGATCAAGTACAGCACTTACAACACAGCGGAATAACAATAGCTATATATAATCCTGAAGCCTCCTGCTCCAGCTCTTCAAGTATCTGTAAATCCCAACTACTTGACTGCCCGTACAAAATTGGGCACCCAAGAGTTTAGGGAAAACAAAACAAAATAAACTCCGGGTCAGTCATGGGACTGGTATGAGTAAAACAGCTTAAAACAGTTTGAGCCATTAAACGATATCTCATAAGACCATGCTGTATAACGAAACGGGTTTTTCCCTTATGAGAATCCAAAATAATCTTTATATCAAAACTCATTGTTATTATAATAATGTCTATCAACCACAATATAATAATCATCTAGCATAAACACTTTCATCTCACGTTCTACATATATAGTATACAATCAAAACCACGGGCACTTATTGGATAATGGATTTCCAGCTATGACAAGGTATGGAACCACCTTTCGCTAGTGTACCTCTAGAGAGGAATACACTGGTTTCAACAAGAACATCTTCCAACCCGGCCACACATGACCGACCACTCATTTCGCTTGAGTGTATCGAATGTATATCACCAACGGTTGGGATCAGCAACCGTTTCCCGAATGGGACAGCATCGAACAGATTAATAAATGAAATGAATATCTCTAGATAGGTGATTATACACCCTAATGGGAGCTACCCACATAGCCATGCTGCCTGCCCGATTTTTGTCATTTACCGGATGTGAGGCTAGAAGCTACGCTTATCTTTTACATGCCACATCTTCATTCACTTAGAATGTCACATCGTCATACCCTTTAAAATCACAAATTGATTTATCCAAAAATAACACGGGTATACAGCTAAGAGAAACGAATTCCTCCGCCACCAAACGTGAATACGTTTGAAGAGATCAACTTACGCGATCTATTAGATATACTTTATCATACCTTCTTCCATACAAGTTGTCCTGAGACTAGACAAACCGAAGGCACTATTCAGTACTTCCATCTTAGGCAATCTTTACCTAAGATTTATACAACAGCCCTTGCACTTTATTCTGTCTTCAATTATATTTGGCATATATGATTCGCAACGCTTATACCAATACGGAGTGGTTCTTCGGATAATAATCCAACCAGTCTCTCGATATTAACAACGTTAAAATGGTCAAAACTTTGATAGTCGGTGATTTAACTATCAAAGAAAAACACTTGTGCAAACAACGATATTATTTCCAGATGGAAATTATATCGATCAATCATCATTTAACATTTATCTCTTTAGTTCATTAATTTACTTATTTCCTATTTCCATATATTCTAAATTCTTATTTTCTATTATCAGAAAACATTTCTGATTCTTATTTGGAAAACATTTCCAAAACTCCTTCACTGAATTTAAACTGATGTTTAAATCAAAAATCGCATGCCAACCCAAACCATTTCACTCATTAACTAAATTCACTTAACCATCATTCACTATCAAACCTTACCATTCCTTAGTTAAGAAGGAAGTCAATCAAGTTGGGGTATAGTTACCTCTCAGACCTTAACTGAACAACGTTTAAACTTCGAAATAGTCAAAGTTTATCTTTTAAACCTTTAACAAACTTCTTTACGTCTCTCTCGGATTCAATTTACGAATCCATTTCTTTATTGAAAACATTGGTTATATCGATAACATTACAATCCCTACTTCCGAAATATCTAACTTCAATTATAACTTTTATTCTTTAATGTGAATAAATAAATAAACACCTAATTTATAAATAAATAAATCTTGATTTAAACACCGGAAAGTATAAGTATTTTCCCGAATTCGATATAATCGAATTCGCCGATTAACTCTCTTCGAGTAATCTCTATTTGATTAACTCTTCTTCGAATAACTTATATTCGATTAACTCACTCTTTGAATAATTTATATTCGATTAACTCACTCTTTTGAATAAACTATATTCGATCTCTTTCTTTCGAATACGCTATATTCGATAATCTTCTTTCGAATAACTACATTCGAAAATCTCACTTTCGAATGACTAAATTCGATTAACTCCTTTCGGATAACTACATTCAATTAACTCCTTTCGATTAAACTATAATCGATAACTCCTTTCGATTAAACTAACATCGATTAACTCCTTTCGATTAAACTAACATCGATTAACTCCTTTCGAATAACTAATATTCGATGAACTCTATTCGAATAACTAAATTCGATTAACTCCTCTCGAATAACTAAATTCAATTAACTCGACTAACTTGGTTCGACCAACTCGATTCGATTAACTAGACTCGACTAACTTGGTTTGACTAACCATACTCGATTAATTCAACTTGACTAACCTAAATTATTTAACTCAAATTGATTAACTTTACTTATTTAACTCAACCTGATTAACTCCTATCGAATAACTAATATTCGATTTAACTCCATTCGCTTGACTCTAGATCGCCGCGATCGTAATGGTAACACCTGATTCCCTCAGGAAACATCTGACCGCCGTAGGCTATCTACAGCCCTGCGAATTACGCTAGCAGTCGTACGAAATGGCAACTCATCCTGAATAACTATGTTTGACTAACTCTATCTCAAATAACTATATTCGATCAACTCTTATTGAATAACTAATATTCAATTTATCCTAATTCGATTAACTATCACTACTACAAAAGTGGGCATAATCGACACTAATTTGTTGTGGCATTAGATCAAAAAAGCGTTGTCATAGGCCCTTTTTTCAAATAGGCAACACCAGGGGGGCGTGGCATCCGCGGTCGTTGCATTAGCCATCTAAGGCAACGCTTTTGCCCATCTACGGCCACAGGCAGAAAGTGTTGCATTATATCCGTAATGCAACACTATTTGCACGTATTGCAACACTATTCAGCGTTGCCTTAAGCATTAGTTAGGGCCTGGCTTCCAGTGGGGCCACGTCAGCTGTTTACGTGTCACACGACACGTCATCTCTCCATGTCAGCACTCCACGTGTCACATGCCACACCAGCTATCCACGTCAGGTGTGGGGTCCACGTGCGACGGGTAAGCAATTGTATTTAATGTAATGCAACACCACTCCAATATGTAATGCAACACCGTTATCATGAAATGCAATATCAATAAAAGCTAACGCAACAGTAGAAGAAGGCAAATGCAACACTAATTTGATAGCAAATACAATGCTTTAATTAAATTTTTTGCAATATAGGTTTTGTACAAGAAACTCATCCAAAGCAATTGTTTTAATTATCCAAATATCAAAACTCAAAAATCAGCTACACCGTTTTCTTCATTGTGTACAATAAGCTCGAACTACTTCAAGAATAGGTGCACGGCATAAGGGACATTATCCTGATCCATTACTAGCCAATTCTTTAGCGCATTCTGAACATGTACACATGTGTCCACATCTGCAAAATGTATTACTCATTTATATATATGAATCACATATATGCAGCAATCTGATTGTAATAGGAAACATATATATATGTATGTACCTATACACGAGGGTGGCATCGAATATATATATGTGTGTCACATCTGCAAAATGTATCCCTCTGCCTTCCAGAATTAAATATGCACCTGATCAAATGATAACAAGTTACTATTTGATAAGTGGTGGCATCGAATGGCCATTAGCCTTCTTAATAAAATGTTATGAACACAATTATTACAATTGACTTACTGACCATTGGCGATTGGTCACTCATGCCAGCCAAGCCCAACAAATAAGCAATTTCAGTATGCTTCGTCTTCTGAGCAAAAAGTTTTCAGTTCACATATTACTGCCACGTGTACAGTGTCACTTCTTATCCTGTCAAGCTTCAGAAGCATATCGTCATCTCCATCTTCAACTCCTAAACAAAACTCCATCGTCAAAAGTTAAAAAAAAACAATGGAGGACTCTTCACTATGCATCACTGCCACTGTTCTTTCAGGACATTGGACTTACAAATTTGTGCATCTCACGCTTAGGCATACTCTGAATCATAATGAGGAGTGGACTATACGGGTTATACCCAAAAACTCTTTTCTAATAACATGCCCATCTTACAGTAAGCGTGATCATGCGCTAATGTTGAAACTTTTTACAAAATGTGGAGGTGCTTTTTATGTGCAACAATGGTCTGGTGAAGAATTTGAGCCTGCACCAGCGTTCGAGGCAGAATCATGGGCTAGAGTTGTTGGCTTTCCCGAGTTCCTGAAGAAAAATGTTTCTGCAATTAAAGAATTAATGACGCCAATGGGAAATGTGTGTGAAATTGACGACTGTCATTGGTCTCGAATTGACCATCGATCATTATACCTGAAAATGGAATTTTATGAAGGCATTGGCTTGGAGAATACTTTTGCTGCTCGATTCGACAACAAGGTTTACATCATTAGGGTTCAGCGCACCACACATGCTCATCCTGGGACAAGGCCTGAAATTCTGTTTGTGAGCAATAGGGAGGAACCGGTGGTACCATTTTTTTGTGATCATAGGTAAATTTTACTTCCATCCACAGTTTCTTTTAGTTAATCCACAATATGTTTGGCCAATCGAGGTAAATTTGCCAAATAACAAAATTACAAAGTGTTCATTCAGATATGCTCTATCCTTAACAGCCTTATAGTGAGACATAACCACACATGCACACACTCACATACATACATACAAGGTTATAATGCCCCACCCAAGATTCTGAAATAATAATACAAACTGGTGCTCTGTTAGTTGTACATAGATGTGGTTGTATGGCTTGAATTTCAGACACTGTTATTGTATGGCTTGAATTTGAGACACCGTTATTGTATGGCTTGACTATGCTCTATACTTAGCAGCCTTATAATGAGACACAACCACACATGCACACACTCACATACATACATACAAGGTTATAATAGCCTTATAATGAGACACAACCAGATGACCGACATTCAACTAGAAAGTAGCTATACCAACATTAGCATAAAACAACACATTATCACAAGTGGATTATCTTATCTAAAAGTTTCTTCGTAAAACTATGATCATTTGTATGAGGTGCTAATTGGAATATATCAATGATCATGTAATCCCCTTTCAGTCACTCTGACATAGACAATGACTCTGACATGGACAATCACTCTGACATGGACAATGACTCTGATATGGACACTGACTCCGAAGAAAAAGAAGAAGATGCTGGTGCTGGTGTGGATGCTGGTGATGACTGGTGATGTTTGTGGATGTTGGTTTTTTTCTAATCGACTGATTAACTCTATCTGGTTAACTCTAACTGATTAACTCTAATCGACTAACTCTATCGATTACAAATACTTCCTTTTCTATTTGTCTATATTTATTTCATATAAATATTTCCTTTATATAATTCGATTTATTTTCTCAAATAATTCCCCTTTTATCTTTATTTATTTTCTAAATAAATAATTCTTTTTTCAATTCTATTTGTAAATGTTTTACAAATGTTTCCCTTTCTATATTATTTGTAAATGTTTTACAAATCTTTCTCTTTCTATTTCAGTTGTAAATGGTTTACAAATATTTTCCTTTATATTTGTTTTTACAAATATTTCCCTTTATATTTGTTTTACAAATATTTCCCTTTATATTTGTTTTACAAATATTTTCCTTTTCATTTTCCTATTTATTTTCCAAATAGATATCCCTGATAATATCTTACTTATTTTCTAAATAAATATTCCTCTTTATAAAATCCTTGATTTTATAAATAATTCACTTCTTATAAAATCCCTTGATTTTATAAAAAAAATCTCTTTAAATTCTAATTCAATTTATAAACAAATATCCTTTTTATAAAATAATTTGATTTTACAAATAAATTTCTTTTTATAATATCATATTTATTTTCAATAAATATTTCCCGTTTATCTTTATTCTATTTTCTAAAGAAATATTCCTCTTTATAAATTCTATTTACTTTCTAAGTAAATATCTTTCTTTATACTTCTATTTACTTACTAAGTAAATAATCGTTTTACACTTCTATTTACTTTCTAAGTAGATAATCGTTTTATAAAATTCTTTGATTTTATAAATATTCTATTTCAATACACAGTTTGAAATCTCCCTTCAATATAAAATCTTTCGATTTTATATAATATTTTATTTCAATATTTCTATTGGTATTTGACATACCAAATAACAAGACCGTTGTCACTATAATCAATCTCAGATTATACATCACATCATATAACACAATATATGAATCAAAACCATATTATAAATATTGAGGAACCCAGTTAGGTCCCTCCAACCTGTTTCCCTGCATCACGGATGTTAAACAACACGAATATAAAATATTCTGATAAACAGAATCAATATTCGATTAACGATTTATATATATCGTTATCTATATTTCAACCAATAAATTAACAGTTAAATCCAAACAGTTAACACACATCAATCAACAGATAATTTTCAGTTCCAAGAATACGTTATAAAAATATAACTGTTCAGAGTTGGTGAGTTTTACTCACATTTCGCGTTAACCGTTAAATAACGATTTGCGTCTACTGATTCAGACAGACAATTTATTTCACGATAAATTGTAACGAGCTCGAATCCACTTCCAGTCAGTTCCATTGTGTTGCTCCCGTTCATACGATCCTAACAGATCTTGTTTCGTCAATTTTTGATCATGTATGATAAAGTTACACTCTATACAAGTTATAAATTGTTTTAAAATAAAACAAAACCAATTTAATTTATCGATGGGCCTTACCCCTTTATACCTAACAGGCCCATCAACCATAACAAAGCCCACCCGCTCCCTTACTTCATTCCTTCTTTCCAAACGCTTCAGAATTTCCGCTTCTCCTTCCTGTACTTGAAAACCCGTATCGCTCGTGCGTCCCCTACCAATGGTACGGAGCTTTGCTTCGCTAAACTGAAATCCGACAACGCAATCGAACTCCTTGCCTCGAACACCTCTTTCAATACATATCCACCACATTTATCACTTCATCGCACTCCTGTACATCATCCCCCCAATTTTCCAAAACCAGCAACTCAACTTGCCAAAACCATGTTATCACCCTTTGATTTCTCCCAGGCAATAACAACGAAACTAGACTTCCACCCTCTCCAAATGAACTCAACAGCCATACATCGAAGCATTCTCATCGCCTCTGTTCCCAAAATACCCTGAACAACCGATCATAACACCAACGTAATCCAACTCTCTTCCTCACCAACTAACTGCCAGTACATTCACATACCAATTTACTTCCTCCCACGTCCAGACTTCCGTTTTCTGCAAAAAGGAAACTTCCCAAAGCAATGGCCGATTTTCTTCCCTACCGTCCTCCTTCTCCAGTACTTTTAAATCCAATTAAAAATCTCCATTACACTCCTCTTCCCCTCCTCTTCAAATCCCTACCAACAATACACAAGTCGACGACCTCAACTCCAATGCGTCCTTTGCCCCTCCTAACGTCGATCGAACAAAATAACCACGAGAGCCTCCAAGATTCAGCGATAAGGTACCAAACCATCTCACCAACCCAAAACAGTTACTGGACTACAATCGATGCTTCCAATACCCCTAGAACTAGACCCTACTTCACGCTGTAAAGAGATACAGTGAACCGAAGCTCCATCGAATATGATGAAACACGCATGGGATTGAAGAGAAAATGACAAGGATTTTTCTTTGGTTTGCTTCATGTTTTTGAAGAGAATGTGGCGGCTTGATGTTGAGTTTACAGAGAAGGGAACGAGATTTTTGTGCGGTGTACAAAGGATGAGTGCATGGCCTATAATATAATGTGTGTTCACTGATTAACCACAGAAAGGTTGATATTTACATATCTTTTCTTTCGTAGCTTGGTGGCGTGTATCATTCATGTCCGCCCGTTCTTAGTCTTAGGTGGGATAGGCCTTCATACTTATTAAGGGTACTTCATTTCGTGAAATTTCGTTTGTTTACAAACTGCTATAGACAGAAATAAACATACCTTAGTCTCGAGCTCGGTATCACGATCCCAAAAATATAATAATATAGGTCCGTTAACTTATTCTTTTAAACCCCGAAATGTTGGTATAGGGTGTAAAATACTCCAAAATAAAAAGTGCTTATTTTACGAAGTAAAAATTATAGTAAAATTCTAAAAATTAAATTATCACTATGTCTCAAAGGGCTTGTCTAAATTCGAGGCCAATATTTAATTATAATTAAATATATCGTTATAGCTTATAAATGATTTCATAGCGACTATTCTAAAATTTGATTTGGACATAAATCAGAATCTACACGACAAAATCCCGATTTTTCTCTTCCATTAGAAAAATATACTTCACCAGCTCTGAACGTTTCTTGTTTCACAGTAATCCGACTTAAAACGGCTTCTGTATATTCGTTTAAAGTTCTAATCGCCAAATCGCGAACTGCCATGCCATTTCGAGCTCGATTATAATTATATTATAATTTATACGTTCAACCATCGTTAATTAAATATATTCGTTATCGCAATTCAATTTTAAACTGAATTATATATATTGAATTTGCCCAATTCCCACCATATCGCCATTTCAGCATATTCTGATTATTTCAGAATTAAATATATTATTTAATTATTATTTTAATTAAATATTCAAAGTTATTTAATTTAAACGACCATTTAAATTACCAAACCATATTCTAAATAATTAAATTAATTAATTATTCGACCGTAAAAATACGGGACGTTACATTCTTCCCTACTTAAAATAATTTCGTCCTCGAAATTGCTAAGGTAGAAAGAAAACGCTATCGACTGGTTAGAATTTATTTGTTCACTTCTTAACTTCAGTTTCAACTGAACCAATTTAATTTTAATTAAATATTAATTAATTCTTATCAACGAAAATTTTCAAAAATCCTGAAAATTTTCTAATGCCTTAACTTTCCAAAAAAATTCGCCAACATCTCCTTTGTACGGCTCAATCGGTACAACCACAACTCGCCTCTTTGAGCCATCTCCAACCCAAAAGAAAATCAAACAGCCAAGCGGCTTGCCAATTCGGCTCATCAAAATCTCAAACCATATGAAATATAAACTTGTACCTTTTTGTTGGGCATATCATTATATCACATTCACTTGCTACCAACTCAGCATATACCGATACATTTCCAACTTGATCTCAAATCAATTCAATCTCAAACCAAATCATCTGTTTATACCCCAAACCAAATCCATTTGAAACTCAAGATCCATTCTTGATTTCAACTCTTAACTTACCAATTCAATATACTTAACCAAGTTAAGTTATCATTCCACATTTCATTAACTAATTAATTCCCTCTAATCAGTTACCTTGATCTCATAACTGAAATTTGATTTTTAATTCAAAAAAATCAATCCATTTACTAACCTGGTCAAATTATATTCAAAATCCAATCTTACTCAGTATCGTTCTATTTTCAATTCAATTTCCACTTCACTAGCTTTAATCCAATTCCAAATTACTTCCACAATTTCTATTTAATTTGGTTTTATTTCAAACAATCTTTTCTTGGGAGTTTTAAACAGCTTTGCTTTTCTCAAAAATCAAACTTTCCTTTTCTGGATTCAAAACAACTTGTTTTTCTCAAAACAATTCAAAATGAATACCTTTGGTAGTAATCTCACTTAGAACTTGAAAAATAACACTGATGATGTGGCCATCATCATCAGAGTTATTTCCCAGCTATCAAAGTGAGTTCAATACTATATCACTTTTTAAAACTTGTTTTTAAACACCTCTATTTTGAAATTAATTCAAAATACCTGTTACAATACTTGTAAAACAATTTAAAATCTCCTAGGATTTTAAAATTCTAATATATTCAATTCAAATCCATTTACCAACACCTTTCCAATTTCCAGGGATTTTAATTTCAATTCTGATTTGAATTTCCGATTTAATTCATCTGCTTCCATATACTTCACTTATATGAATTCTGATTGGTTATTTACATAACCATTTAATTTATAATCTTACTTGATTTTAATAACAACCAATATATCCAATATATTATAATCATCCCAATACAAATCCTTTATATCAAGATATAATTTTGGGTAAAATTATTTCATTTACCCTCTTTTCAAAACATACCATGACGGTTCATCGTATTCGAGTGTTCAGAAACTCCTATCGATACAGTGGATCAAACCGATCGACCAAAACCCATAAACAACTCAATCAATAAATCTCTACAATATAAAACAATTTTATATTAAATAACAAATACGTTCACTCGTATATATACACTCCAACTCAATCTAGGCTATTGCTAACCCCATCTCTACCGAGTCACGCCACAGAGCCAAGGTAATTTCTTAACCTTAAGCTATGATACTAACTGTAGTGTCCCGAAACTCCGGTCTAATTTGAGCTGACTAAATTACACAAGTCCAACCCACATTATGCTGGAAATCAGAAAACTAATAGAAAGAAAACAGAGGGTGAGAATAGATAAGATAGAAACTTAGAATAGAAGAAGAAGAAGAACATACAACATCAAAGTAAACACGAATCTTACAGCGGAACGAACAAAATATAACATTACTTTGAAAATAAAAGATTGTACTTGGATATACATATCATGATCAAGTACAGAACTTACAACACAGCGGAATAACAATAGCTATATATAATCCTGAAGCCTCCTGCTCCAGCTCTTCAAGTATTTGTAAATCCCAACTACTTGACTGCCCGTACAAAATTGGGCACCCAAGAGTTTAGGGAAAACAAAACAAAATAAACTCCGGGTCAGTCATGGGACTAGTATGAGTAAAACAGTTTAAAACAGTTTGAGCCATTAAACGATATCTCATAAGACCACGCCGTATAACAGAACGAGTTTTCCCTTATGAGAATCCAAAATAATCTTTATATCAAAACTCATTGTTATTATAATAATGTCTATCAACCACAATATAATAATCATCTAGCATAAACGCTTTCATCTCATGTTCTACATATATAGTATACAATCAAAACCACGGCCACTTATTGGATAATGGATTTCCAACTATGACAAGGTATGGAACCACCTTTCGCTAGTGTACCTCTAGAGAGGAACACACTGGGTTCAACAAGAACATCTTGCAACCCGGCCACACATGACCGACCACTCATTTTGCTTGAGTGTATCGTATGTATATCACTAACGGTTGGGATCAGCAACTGTTTCCCGAATGGGACAACATCGAATAGATTAAAGAATGAAATGAATATCTCTAGATAGGTGATTATACATCCTAATGGGAGCTACCCACATAGCCATGCTACCTGCTCGATTTTCTTCATTTACCGGATGTGAGGCTAGAAGCTACGCTTATATTTTACATGACACATCTTCATTCACTTAGAATGTCACATCGTCAACCCTTTAAAATCACAAATTGATTTATCCAAAAATAACACGGGTATACAACTAAGAGAAACAAATTCGTCCACCACCAAACGTGAATACGTTTGAAGAGATCAACTTTCACAATCTATTAGATATATTTTGTCAGACCTTCTTCCATACAAGTTGTCCTGGGACTGGACAAACTAAAGGCACTATTCAATACATGCATCTTAGGCAATCTTTACCTAAGATTTATACAACAGCCCTTGCACTTTACTCCATCCTCAATTTACGAATCCACTTCATTATTGAAAACATTGGTTATAACGATAACGTTATAATCCCTACTTTCGAAATATCTAACTTCAATTATAACTTTTATTCTTTAATGTGAATAAATAAATAAACACCTAATTTATAAATAAATAAATCTTGATTTAAATATCGGAAAGTATAAGTACTTTCTCGAATTCGATATAATCGAATTCGCCGATTAACTCTCTTCGAGTAATCTCTATTTGATTAACTCTTCTTCGAATAACTTATATTCGATTAACTCACTCTTCGAATAACCCATATTCGATTAACACACTCTTTCGAATAAACTATATTCGATCGCTTTCTTTCGAATATGCCATATTCGATAATCTCCTTTCGAATAACTATATTCAAAAATCTCACTTTCTAATGACTAAATTCGATCAAATCCTTTCGAATAACTAAATTCGATTAACTCCTTTCGATTAAACTATAATCGATAACTCCTTTCGATTATACTAACATCGATTAACTCCTTTCGATTAAACTAACATTGATTAACTCCTTTCGAATAACTAATATTCGACGAACTCTATTCGAATAACTAAATTCGATTAACTCCTCTCGAATAACTAAATTCGATTAACTCGACTAACTTAACTCGACTCGTCTAACTCGACTAACTTGGTTCGACCAACTCGATTTGATTAACTAGGCTCGACTAACTTGGTTTGACTAACCATACTCGATTAATTCAACTTGACTAACTTAACTTATTTAACTCAACTTGATCAACTCGACTTATTTAACTTAACCTGATTAACTCCTATCGAATAACTAATATTCGATTTAACTCCATTCGCTTGACTCTAGATCGCAGCGATCACAATGGTTACGCCTGATTCCCTCAGGAAACATCCGACCGCCGTGGGCTATCTACAACCCTGCGAATTACGCTAGCAATCGTACGAAATGGTAACTCATCCTGAATAACTATGTTTGACTAACTCTATCTCAAATAACTATATTCGATCAATTCTTATTAAATAACTAATATTCAATTTATCCTAATTCGATTAACTATGTTCAATTAACTCTATCTGGTTAACTCTAACTGATTAACTCTAATCGACTAACTCTATCGATTACAAATACTTCCTTTTCTATTTGTCTATATTTATTTCATATAAATATTTCCTTTATATAATTCTATTTATTTTCTCAAATAATTCCCCTTTTATCTTTATTTATTTTCTAAATAAATAATTCTTTTTCCAATTCTATTTGTAAATGTTTTACAAATATTTCCTTTTCAATTTTATTTGCAAATGTTTTACAAATCTTTCTCCTTCTATTTCAGTTGTAAATGGTTTACAAATATTTTCCTTTATATTTGTTTTTACAAATATTTCCCTTTATACTTGTTTTACAAATATTTCCCTTTATATTTGTTTTACAAATATTTTCCTTTTCATTTTCCTATTTATTTTCCAAATAGATATCCCTGATAGTATCTTATTTATTTTCTAAATAAATATTCCTCTTTATAAAATCCTTGATTTTATAAATAATTCCCTTCTTATAAAATCCCTTGATTTTATAAATATTTTCTCTTTAAATTCTAATTCATTTTATAAACAAATATCCTTTTTATAAAATCCTTTGATTTTATAAATAAATTTCATTTTATAATATCATATTTATTTTCAATAAATATTTCCCGTTTGTCTTTATTCTATTTTCTAAAGAAATATTCCTCTTTATAAATTCTATTTACTTTCTAAGTAAATATCTTTCTTTATACTTCTATTTACTTGCTAAGTAAATAATTGTTTTACACTTCCATTTACTTTCTAAATAAATAATCGTTTGATAAAATTCTTTGATTTTATAAATATTCTATTTCAATACATAGTTTGAAATCTCCCTTCTATATAAAATCTTTCAATTTTATATAATATTTTATTTCAATATTTCTTTTGGTATTTGACAGTACCAAATAATAAGACCATTGTCACTATAATCGATCTCAGATTATACATCACATCATATAACACAATATATGAATCAAAACAGTATTATAAATATTGAGGAAGCCAGCTGGGTCCCTCCAACCTGTTTCCCTGCATCACAGATGTTAAACAACACGAATATAAAATATTCTGATAAACAGAATCAATATTCGATTAACGATATATATATATCGTTATCTATATTTCAACCAATAAATTAACAGTTAAATCCAAACAGTTAACACGCATCAATCAACAGATAATTATCAGTTCTAAGAATACGTTATAAAAATTTAACTGTTCAGAGTTGGTGAGTTTTACTCACATTTCGCGTTAACCATTAAATAACGATTTGCGTCTACTGATTCAGACGGACAATTTATTTCATGATAAATTGTAACGAGCTCGAATCCACTTCCAGTCAGTTCCATTGTGTTGCTCCCGTCCGTACGATCCTAATGGATCTTGTTTCGTCAATTTCTGATCATGTATGATAAAGTTACACTCTATACAAGTTATACATTGTTTTAAAGTAAAACAAAACCAGTTTAATTTATCGATGGGCCTTACCCCTTTGTACCTAACCGGCCCATCGACCATAACAAAGCCCACCCGCTCCCTTACTCCATTCCTTCTTCCCAAACGCTTCAGAATTTCTGCTCCTCCTACCTGTATTTGAAAACCCGTATCGCTCGTGCATCCCCTACCAATGATACAGAGCTTTGCTTCGCTAAACTGAAATCCGACAACGCAATCGAACTCCTTGCCTCGAACTCCTCTTTCAATACATATCCACCACGTTTATCACTTCATCGCACTCCTGTACATCATCCCCCCAATTTTCCAAAACCAGCAACTCAACTTGCCAAAACCATGTTATCACCCTTTGATTTCTCCCAGGCAATAACAACGAAACTAGACTTCCACCCTCTCTAAATGAACTCAACAACCATACATCGAAGCATTCTCATCGCCTTTGTTCCCAAAATACCCTGAACAACCGATCATAACACCAACATAATCCAACTCTCTTCCTCACCAACTAACTGCCAATACATTCACATACCAATTTACTTCCTCCCACGTCCAGAAATACTTCTGTTTTCTGAAAAAAGGAAACTTCCCAAAGCAATGGACGATCTTCTTCCTTACCATCCTCCTTCTCCAGTACTTTTAAATCCAATAAAAAATCTCCATTACACTCCTCTTCCCCTCCTCTTCAAATACCTACCAACAACATACAAGTCGACGTCCTCAACTCCAATGCGTCCTTTTCCCCTCTTGACATCGATCGAACAAAACAACCACGAGAGCCTCCAAGATTCATCGATAATTTGCCAAACCATCTCACCAACCCAAAACAGTTACTGGACCATAATCGATGCTTCCAATACCCCTAGAACTTAACTTTGCTTCACGCTGTAAAGAGATACAGTGAACCGAAGCTCCACCGAGTATGATGAAACACGCATGGGATTAAAGAGAAAATGACAAGGATTTTTCTTTGGTTTGCTTCACGTTTTTGAAGAGAATGTGGCAGCTTGATGTTGAGTTTACAGAGAAGGGAATGAGATTTTTGTGCGGTGTACAAAGGATGAGTGTGTGGCCTATAATATAATGTGTGTTCACTGATTAACAACGGAAAGGTTGATATTTACATATCTTTTCTTTCGTAGCTTGGTGGCGTGTATCATTCATGTCCGCACGTTCTTAGTCTTAGGTGGGATATGCCTTCATACTTATTAACGGTACTTCATTTCGTGAAATTTCATTTGTTTACGAACTGCTATAGACAGAAATAAACATACCGTTGTGTCGAGCTCGGTGTCATGATCCCAAAAATATAATAATATAGGTCCGTTAACTTATTCTTTGAAACCCCGAAATGTTGACATAGGGTGTAAAATACTCCAAAATAAAAAGTGCTTATTTTACGAAATAAAAATTACAGTAAAATTCTAAAAATTAAATTATCACTATGTCTCAAAGGGCTTGTCTAAATTCGAGGCCAATATTTAATTATAATTAAATATTTCGTTATGTCTTATAAATGATTTCATAGCGACTATTCCAAAATTTGATTTGGACAACAATCAAAATTTACACGACGAAATCCCGATTTTTCTCTTCCATTAGAAAAATATACTTCACCAGCTCTGAACGTTTCTTGTTTCACAGAAATCCGACTTAAAACGGCTTCTGTATATTCGTTTAAAGTTCGTATCGCCAAATTGCGAACTACCGCGCCATTGCGAGCTCGATTACAATTATATTATAATTTATACGTTCGACCATCGTTAATTAAATATATTCGTTATCGTAATTCAATTTTAAACTAAATTATATATATTGAATTTGCCCAATTCTCACCATATCGCCATTTCAGTATATTCTGATTATTTCAAAATTAAATATATTATTTAATTATTATTTTAATTAAATATTCAAAGTTATTTAATTTAAACGACCATTTAAATTACCAAACCATATTTTAAATAATTGAATAAATTAATTATTCGACCGTGAAAATACGGGACATTACACTAGTTGTGCCGCCTGCCTATGCGTTACCACCAACCTGGGTCCGCAATCTGGTAGGGTCACTACTGATGGGTATTGCCTTGATGCCTTGTCATATTTATTCAGATCGAGCCCCCTACGACTTTGAATATTTTCGTACCTATGGAGTGCCCTCTGGTAGCCACTAGTTTGCGTGGACTTTACGGTATCTATATAGACTATAGTATTATAAACAGTGTAAGGGTAAAAATGTAATACCTCTTACGGTATTTTAATATATTTTTTATTAAATTATAGACGCTATTGTAATAGCGTATTGTATTATATAGTATTTAGTTTGACGGATCCTTAGGAGATGGAAATTCCTATAACATCTCTTAAGTTACTGCACCCACGAACATGTTGGCTAGTAGATGTGAATTACGGTAAGAATCACTGACACCGTGACACTCATATTATTACGTAGTTTTGATTTGACTGTTATGAGAATATTTTAGTTTTGAGCCAGGTATTTTTGTCTTTTCATTTATGTTCGGGTCAGCCTGAGTTTTCAGTTATCGAAGACACCATTATGAAGAAGAAGATGGAGCACAACAGACGTATTTATTATTATTATTCTACAACAAATATTGGTATAACTCTGATAATTGTCATAAAATATAATCAAATGTATGTTTTAACAACTTAACGAATTGTTATTTATTTATTATATTTTCTCCTTCCGCTATGATAGTTGGTGATTGTTTTTTCTTTCTTCTTTTCTTATATTAATCCCAATAACTATATATATATTTGATTTGTTTGAATCGACATGTGTGAATCACTGTCGGCTTAAATGATCAAAAAACCAGGTTTTTATAGTTCAGCTCTATAATTAACAAAACATCAAGTAAACACATGCATGTAGAAAGAAGAAGAAAAAATATTAGCATCTAAGACACATCTCACAGTGCTACTAGATGTACATTCATTCTATTATTGACAAATTTTTAATATATACAAATCACATTTTCAGTTGAAAAAATAAAATCAAAACGTTGTCTCAATATGATGTTAGGAATTTATTTACCACGGCCTCACTCGGCTTCCAAATCTACCAGCAATAAATATCAAATATATGACTATGGCAAATTTGAACAATTTTAGTAAATTGGTTAAACTAGCTTTACACTACCTATTTCTAATGAACATGGAACTAACTATTTCATATGTATGATTCTTATACCAGGCTTTATAGTACTTATTTTAGTTGTGATTTAGGGAACGATCAAAAGGCTACTTCATTTGATTCAAGTTTTCTACCTACATGCAAAAAATATTAGTGTAAAACTGTATTGAAGGGAAAATTTCCAGTTCAAAAACCATTCAAGTATATCGAGAGTGCCTATATATCAAGAAAAAAACTATTCCTAACTATTATAATATTTACTATATGAATCTCAAGGACAATTCTAAAGCTTTACTACAATATAACAACAATACTGATGCATTTTAGCAATAGTTAAACCATCCAAAATGCTCATTAAACTAAGGATATGGCTAAACTGATTATTAGCTAACAGTGGTGCTTTCAACCTAAACCAAAAAATGGTATATTTTTGTAACACCCCGTAATTCCATAACGCTAAGATTCACAAATCAAGGCAGAATTAAAAGTTAAAATCAAAATCAAGGGAAATGGGCTGCCCCATTGCGTTTGTCTCGGAATTCTGCATGAAAACGAGTCCGAGTTTGCGTGAATCGGAGTCCGTATGAGGAAGATATGGCCTCCGGAAGTTTCAGCAAAGTTCAAATTTCAAAACAGATTCAGAAGCGGGCTGGGCGGGAAATTTCCCGCCCAGGACCCAGGTCGACTGGGGAGTCGATTGGGTAGTCGACCCCCCCCAGGTCGACTGGGGAATCGACTGGGTAGTCGACCCCCCCCAAGGTCGACTGGGGAGTCGACCTGGGTGTCGACCCCCCTGCTTTTTCCAGATTTCTGAACCTGGTTCGTTTCTTTGTATCTAGACGCCATTCTGACCAGATTCGTTGACTTCTACACTATATAAACAGCCCTAGTCTCCTTCTCTATTCACAATTCTTCTCTACCCTTATGCTGCAAAGATTCTTAGTGAACATGGCTTCTTCTCCTCCACTTAAAAGAAATAATAAATAATATATATAAAGACGAGGAGATGCTGCTCAAAGACTTTCAAGAAGAGATTCGAATCAAGATTAAAGCTTCAAGATAAGGATCAAAGGCTAATGTCGCACGAATCATAGCAACGCCATCTTTCTTTTCTAATCTAAATTTCTGTAAGTCAGTTACTTTTTAGATTTGAACGTCTTTCTCTGTTCGTGACATGAAATTAAAGGAATAAAAGAATATGCCAAGTCTCTCTCTCTCTCTATTCGAATCAGTGCCTATACTCTTGAACCTAATTAAGAACTGTTATGATTCGAGGACAAATAAGACCGTGACTATGAAACTATGGACCTTAAAACCATATGACTATGAACATTTGCCGATGACTATGAACATTTGCCTATGACTATGAACATTGCCTATGACTATGGACATTGCCTATGACTATGAACATTGCCTATGACTGTGACTATGACTATGAGGATTATTTCCTTGACTAAGTCTATGCCTTTGATTAGGAAATATAAACTATTGCCTATGACATAACAAGGACATCTGTGATTAAACACCTGTGATTCATGACTAGGAAAGTGTTGCTTAAGTTTCGTGACTATGAAATTGGGTCTAAAGCCGATCATCTATTCTGTCTATTCTTGGTTATCTTTGGTTTTAGACCTTGGGAATTTACCTATTAAGTTAGGTCTACCCATGTTCTTGAACCCACGTCCCTATTCTGTCTATTCTTGGTTTTCTTTGGTTTTAGACCTTGGGAATTTACCTATTAAGTTAGGTCTACCCATGTTCTTGAACCGACGTCGTTATTCAACCCTCTTTATGCCAGTTAGTATGTCTATCTTTTGCATAGCATCTTTGATTCATTACCTATTTTCTATGAACCTAGCTTTAATCTAGACTGAATCACGATTATACGAACGGTGGGAATGCGGTTTGGGCAAAACATGAAATTTACTAAAAACGTAGTTTAACTTGGAAATTGGCATAAATTGGAAACATGTATTATGGCATGTTCATAGAAATGCAAATTGGATAAATTTGACATGAATTATAAGATGTGTAATTTGAATCTAGTATTGACGTGTAAATCTAGCATTTACATGAATAGTGAACTAGAGTAATAAGTCTAGTTTGACGTGAATTAGAATGTTGAATCGAAATTGGATTAGCTAATTTGGCACGGTAAGTATATTGGCATAAATGTGAAATTGGCCATAATTGGGAATAACTGTCAGGTTTAGCAAAATCATGGTTAGTGACACTTAATTTGGTATAGTTTACATACCAAAAAGAATAAATATGATATAGAGGGGAAAATGGGCCATAGAAATAAATGTAGACAGATTACATTAAAAGAGTAATTGGGAAATAAGTAAATTAGGAATAATTTACTTATAGAATTTGTCCTAAATGAGAAATGTAAATTTAGACAAATTAAAGATTAATTAACGACATCTCTTTTAATGAAACACCAGAAAGTTCTAGGGTGACAGAGAGGATAGTGTCTAGGCTTGGGTTTGGAAAATACAAGTTTCCTGCTCTCCCTGGCTATCCCTAACTGATCCGACGGACGGGATGGTTACTATCAAAACCTGATTTGAAAATTTATCAAAACCCTTTGAACTTAGAAAACACGAATATGCCTAACCCGAGGTTAGACTGAGTTGCGATGTAAACCTGCCCGGAACCAACCGGCACATCCAGTATTCACAACAATATCTGTCTAATGTGAGTGGTCGCGGCTTTAATCTATTTAGTTAAAGCTAGAACAAGAATGGTAGGGTTAAGTTAACTAAGACACTTAGCCAAATTAACATGTTAACTAGACTAAGAAGGTAGGGTTAAGTAAAGTTAATACACTTAGCCAATTTGATATGTTAGCTGGGCTAGACCGTAGGGTTAAGTAAACTTGAACACTTAACCATCAGGTTGTGATAAAGGAATAAGGCTAAGTCTAAAACATGAAGGGACAATACTTAACCATTAATAATATGTTAGTGAAAACAGACGGGCAAGGTTAAGTTAAGAAGGAACACTTAACCAATACAGGATAATGGGTAGGGTTAAGTAATAAGGAATACTTAACCAATATAACTTGGTTTGTGCTCGGGTTAAGTCAACATGAATTACCGATAACACTTAACCAGTTTAACAGGATAAATGAAGGGGGTTAAGTTAGCTTGAATTGACTAATGACACTTAAGTAATCCAAATTGACGGGAAAGAGAACTAAATAGTAAACCTTAGTTAAGAGAACAACGATTCTGGAAACTAAGTGGTAAATCTTAGTTTGTCCGTCTGAATAATAAAGGAGGCTCCAACGAATTGGGTTACGAAGCCCGAGGCTTCGAGGGGACGGGAGGGTACTCTTGGTATCCCTCTGTGAGGCTGCAGATGATCCTCCTGGGCTCACAGAGGTTAAGGTATGCATAGAAGAACCAGGGGTATGCCTTGGTTGCCATATATGGCAACCTAAAGACTAGGATGGACCGACGTGATTCGGCAAGAAAACGGTAGCCCTATGATAGCAGCTCGTCGTCTACCATCCATCTTGAGTAAATCGAGATACGTGAAGCAGAAAGGCGGAGAACTCCAAAAGACCATATACTTGCTATCTAGTTATGGGTGAGGATGGCCATAGGATAGTGGGGCACCGGGGGCCGGCGTATAGTTCTCATTTTACAAGGTGTGCCTTTCATTAGTTGAGGGGGTGGTCTAGTGGGACCATAGCCACTGGAATAAAAACAGACCTTAGCATCTGCATCGGTAGATATCCGAAAGCTCCCGACCGAGTTCTGTATTCCTTGATTTGCCCTGACGCAGGACTCGGGTCGCACATTACAGGACATGTGCATCTAGACAAGCGATAACGATTCGCGATACATGCGTGGGGAAGTATAGGAACATATACCACTTCAGGTAGTGTATCCTAGACTTGAGGGCATCGTTCGACAAGTAGCATAATCCCTAGTTGAACTAGGTGGCATAAACCCTGAATCTGAAAAGCGTTCAGCAGATAGCGCAAACTCTAGTTGAATCTAGAAGGCACTTGGTAGAAAACCCTAGATTAAATCTAGGTAACAAATAATAGATGTTTGCCTGAAGGCAATGGAAACTACAGGGATTGGTATCACGTTATCGTTACTAGTTGGCACACTAGTTAGGCAGTGCAGAGATATAAAAAACAGTATAACAAGGAAATAGCGAAGCGGCGAAAGTATTAGAGCATATCCAGTTAATCTTATCTTAGCATATCTTGTGTTAATCTTGTCTAGTCTTGCCAACCCTATCATCATGGTGTTATCTTGTATTCAGTTAATTCATGTCGTTTTGTTGTTCCATGTTCACATGCTAGAAGTTACTGAACTTACTCAGGCTTTATGTCTGACTCTGTTTTTCTTTCGTCTTCTTTTCTTCCGTTCCCCCCCAGGTAGTAAAGGAGGGAATAGCATAGCTCAGGTTAAGTCGGACTGTCACTCTTTCCCAGCTTGAAGATTTGTCAAAGTTTGCTTGGATTCTCTTTTCAGATGCTATGGCTGGCTCTTGCTAAAATTGGGGAATATAAATGTTGTTTTATGCTTCTTTATTTTGTTAGACAAATGATACTCTGATATTGTAAAGAAATCATTGTACAAACTATTTTATCAATAAAGCAAAGTTTTATTTTCCGCTGTAATTTCTGTCTGTCTTGTAATTTATCTGCATCTTTTACCCTAAATGCTCCACAGAACTTAGTGCATTCCCTTTGTGAGTGGCGGACGTGGGGTGTTACACGTGGTATCAGAGCTGAAGGTTACCGGATCAGATAAAAGATTTGAAAAAATTATTTTCAAAACGGTTTTAAAAGAAGCATTTTTAAAAAGAAAAGATTTGTTTTAAAGGCATATTCCCCAAAGCCATACGCACTATCTTCTCTTCCTCTTTTTGAATCCTTCTTCCTTGAGTCTCTGGGGCTCCTGGCTATCTGGGAGGTAACCTCATCGAAGGGCAAAGTAGTGCCCGACTTCCATCCATAGCCGTAGTTGTTTCACCTACGGCCAGTTTTCTTTCAAGCTTAGTAAGGTTTTCTGTACGATGGAAGCAGCTTTCGAAAGATTTGTCAACATGACTACACACGGAAGAGGATGAGGAACTCATGAATGTAGATTTAGCTCACGAAGGAGGAATAATTATAAAACCTAAGACAGGAGGAAGTATCTTTACTTGGGTATGATAGGGCATATAATTAAAGACAAGGGCAGGAACGAGGAACAAGGTTTTCAGAAGGGCAAGAACCTACTTTCGCCACCAAGCATACCTAGGAGAAAGGTAGTAAAGTTCTGTTGGAAGAGTCTAGTTTTGCTGTTCATACTCTCTCCTTTGGTTTTATCGCTTCGCATTTGTTCATATCCACTTCCATAGTTGAGTCTCTGCACCATAGTACTTGTATAGTAGAAAGATCCCACTAGAGTCTCAAATCCAATTAGTGGTCCGACCAGTTTATTTTGGTTAGTAGGGATTTGAGAATAGCTATCGAGTTTGCTTATATCATCTCATGTAGATCGTTTAAATTCAAAGGAGATATTCCTTGGGTGCTTGTCTGATATTGGTTTAGGCCTTTGGGGCTTGTACTTGAGGAATGTCAAGTTCGACTAGGATGGTTTGCGTGAGAGAGGAATAGTTGTGGCAGGCACTCCAAAAAGCACGTAATGACCTTTCGACCCCTATAGTTATGGCATGGCGGATAAGAGGGAGACCTCTAATCATCTTAGTACATATACTTGGTACCGTGATTGACATCTGTTTATTTTGGAATTGGAGGTCAGAAACTTCACAATCGTGAAGTTAAATTAGTTAAGATACAGTGGAGTAAAGCTCAATAAGGCTAGATACTAGCGTCATACCCTTTTTCTTAAGGGTGCATCCTTGATTTCTTTGTGTAGGAGCTTTACGCATAATTGTTTCTCTCTTTCCGAAGTATATCACCTAGGTCGTATCTTCGATCCTTAGGTAGAAGCCAATGGATGTAAACATGTGTTTGAAACATGTTATGGTTGGTGGTTGCAAGTGATTGCTAATGGTTGCTCGTGGATGCATATGCATATGTATTAGGCGCTAGATCAGTTCGGACGCTTTCATATTGCATTTACAGATATGTATTTGTTTGTAAGTTGAGCCTGATATGTTATCATATGGATGTTGCATATGGATGAATGGTTGTGCACGCATGTAGTATTTACATAACTAGGGATGCTTGCATACATGATTGGACGCATGGCACTGACATGATTTGCATTTAAGGAGGTCAACTGAATCAGTAGACCGCCTGATTTTTCATTAGATAAAGACATATACACACACTATGCATATGAACATGAAAGCATTAGAAATCTTTTAAGGACAATGAATGCCTGTGATTGAATGGTTGAGTAGATGGGTGATTGGATGGTAGGACACATTCTTCCTAACTTGGAGATTTCGGGGACGAAATCCTTTTAAGTGGGGGAGAATGTAACACCCCGTAATTCCGTAACGCTAAGATTCACAAATCAAGGTAGAATTAAAAGTTAAAATCAAAATCAAGGGAAACGGGCTGCGTCATTGCGTTCATCTCGGGATTCTGCATGAAAACGAGTCCGAGTTTGCGTGAATCGGAGTCCGTATGAGGAAGATATGGCCTCCGGAAGTTTCAGCAAAGTTCAAATTTCAAAACAGACTCAGAAGCGGGCTGGGCGGGAAATTTCCCGCCCAGGACCCAGGTCGACTGAGGAGTCGACTGGGTAGTCGACCCCCCCCAGGTCGACTGGGGAGTCGACTGGGTAGTCGACCCCCCCTCCCCAGGTCGACTGGGGAGTCGATCTGGGTGTCGACCCCCCCTACTTTTTCCAGCTTTCTGAACCTGGTTCGTTTCTCTGTATCTAGACGCCATTCTGACCAGATTCGTTGACTTCTACACTATATAAACAGCCCTAGTCTCCTTTTCTATTCACAATTCTTCTCTACCCTTATGCTGCAAAGATTCTTAGTGAACATGGCTTCTTCTCCTCCACTTAAAAGAAATAATAAATAATATATATAAAGACGAGGAGATGCTGCTCAAAGACTTTCAAGAAGAGATTCGAATAAAGATTAAAGCTTCAAGATAAGGATCAAAGGCTAATGTCGCACGAATCATAGCAACGCCATCTTTCTTTTCTAATCTAAATTTCTGTAAGTCAGTTACTTTTTAGATTTGAACGTCTTTCTCTGTTCGTGACATGAAATTAAAGGAATAAAAGAATATGCCAAGTCTCTCTCTCTCTCTATTCGAATCAGTTCCTATACTCTTGAACCTAATTAAGAACTGTTATGATTCGAGGACAAATAAGACCATGACTATGAAACTATGGACCTTAAAACCATATGCCTATGAATATGAACATTTGCCGATGACTATGAACATTTGCCTATGACTATGAACATTGCCTATGACTATGGACATTGCCTATGACTATGAACATTCCCTATGACTGTGACTATGACTATGAGGATTATTTCTTTGACTAAGTCTATGCCTTTGATTAGGAAATATAAACTATTGCCTATGACATAACAAGGACATCTGTGATTAAACACATGTGATTCATGACTAGGAAAGTGTTGCATAAGTTTTGTGACTATGAAATTGGGTCTAAACCCGATCATCTATTCTGTCTATTCTTGGTTATCTTTGGTTTTAGACCTTGGGAATTTACCTATTAAGTTAGGTCTACCCATGTTCTTGAACCCACGTCCATATTCTGTCTATTCTTGGTTTTCTTTGGTTTTAGACCTTGGGAATTTACCTATTAAGTTAGGTCTACCCATGTTCTTGAACCGACGTCGTTATTCAACCCTCTTTATGCCAGTTAGTATGTCTATCTTTTGCATAGCATCTTTGGTTCATTCCTTATTTTCTACGAACCTAGCTTTAATCTAGACTGAATCACGATTATACGAACGGTGGGAATGCGGTATGGGCAAAACATGAAATTTACTAAAAACGTAGTTTAACTTAGAAATTGGCATAAATTGGAAACAAGTATTATGGCATGTTCATAGAAATGCAAATTGGATAAATTTGACATGAATTATAAGATGTGTAATTTGAATCTAGTATTGACGTGTAAATCTAGCATTTACATGAATAGTGAACTAGAGTAATAAGTCTAGTTTGACGTGAATTAGAATGTTGAATCGGAATTGGATTAGCTAATTTGGCACGGTAAGTATATTGGCATAAATGTGAAATTGGCCATAATTGGGAATAACTGTCAGGTTTAGCAAAATCATGGTTAGTGACACTTAATTTGGTATAGTTTACATACCAAAAAGCATAAATATGATATAGAGGGGAAAATGGGCCATGGAAATAAATGTAGACAGATTACATTAAAAGAGTAATTGGGAAATAAGTAAATTAGGAATAATTTACTTATAGAATTTGTCCTAAATGAGAAATGTAAATTTAGACAAATTAAAGATTTATTAACGACATCTCTTTTAATGAAACACCAGAAAGTTCTAGGGTGACAGAGAGGATAGTGTCTAGGCTTGGGTTTGGAAAATACAAGTTTCCTGCTCTCCCTGGCTATCCCTAACTGATCCGACGGACGGGATGGTTACTTTCAAAACCTGATTTGAAAATTTATCAAAGCCCTTTGAACTTAGAAAACACGAATATGCCTAACCCGAGGTTAGACTGAGTTGCGATGTAAACCTGCCCGGAACCAACCGGCACATCCAGTATTCGCAACAATATTTGTCTAATGTGAGTGGTCGCGGCTTTAATCTATTTAGTTAAAGCTAGAACAAGAATGGTAGGGTTAAGTTAACTAAGACACTTAGCCAAATTAACATGTTAACTAGACTAAGAAGGTGGGGTTAAGTAAAGTTAATACACTTAGCCAATTTGATATGTTAGCTGGGCTAGACCGTAGGGTTAAGTAAACTTGAACACTTAACCATCAGGTTGTGATAAAGGAATAAGGCTAAGTCTAAAACATGAAGGGACAATACTTAACCATTAATAACATGTTAGTGAAAACAGACGGGCAAGGTTAAGTTAAGAAGGAACACTTAACCAATACAGGATAATGGGTAGGGTCAAGTAATAAGGAATACTTAACCAATATAACTTGGTTTGTGCTCGGGTTAAGTCAACATGAATTACTGATAACACTTAACCAGTTTAACAGGATAAATGAAGGGGTAAAGTTAGCTTGAATTGACTAATGACACTTAACCAATCCAAATTGACGGGAAAGAGAACTAAATAGTAAACCTTAGTTAAGAGAACAACGATTCTGGAAACTAAGTGGTAAATCTTAGTTAGTAAAACTAAGTAGTAATTCTTAGTATAACACGGGAAGGAGCGAATGTCCGTCTGAATAATAAAGGAGGCTCCAACGAATTGGGTTACGAAGCCCGAGGCTTCGAGGGGACGGGAGGGTACTCTTGGTATCCCTCTGTGAGGCTGCAGATGATCCTCCTGGGCTCACAGAGGTTAAGGTCTACATAGAAGAACCAGGGGTATGCCTTGGTTGCCATATATGGCAACCTAAAGACTAGGATGGACCGGCGTGATTCGGCAAGAAAACGGTAGCCCTGTGATAACAGCTCGTCGTCTACCATCCATCTTGAGTCAATCGAGATACGTGAAGCAGAAAGGCGGAGAACTCCAAAAGACCATATACTTGCTATCTAGTTATGGGTGAGGATGGCCATAGGATAGTGGGGCACCGGGGGCCGGCGTATAGTTCTCATTTTACAAGGTGTGCCTTTCATTAGTTGAGGGAGGGGTCTAGTGGGACCATAGCCACTGGAATAAAAACAGACCTTAGCATCTGCATCGGCAGATATCCGAAAGCTCCCGACCGAGTTCTGTATTCCTTGATTTGCCCTGACGCAGGACTCGGGTCGCACATTATAGGACATGTGCATCTAGACAAGCGATAACGATTCGCGATACATGCATGGGGAAGTATAGGAACATATACCACTTCAGGTAGTGTATCCTAGACTTGGGGGCATCGTTCGACAAGTAGCATAATCCCTAGTTGAACTAGGTGGCATAAACCCTAAATCTGAAAAGCGTTCAGCAGATTGCGTAAACTCTAGTTGAATCTAGAAAGCACTTGGTAGAAAACCCTAGATTAAATCTAGGTAACAAATAATAGATGTATGCCTGAAGGCAATGGAAACTACAGGGATTGGTATCACGTTATCGTTACTAGTTGGCACACTAGTTAGGCGGTGCAGAGATATAGAAAACAGTATAACAAGGAAATAGCGAAGCGGCGAAAGTATTAGAGCATATCCAGTTAATCTTATCTTAGCATATCTTGTGTTAATCTTGTCTAGTCTTGCCAACCCTATCATCATGGTGTTATCTTGTATTCAGTTAATTCATGTCGTTTTGTTGTTCCATGTTCACATGCTAGAAGTTACTGAACTTACTCAGGCTTTATGTTTGACTCTGTTTTTCTTTCGTCTTCTTTTCTTCCGTTCCTCCCCCCAGGTAGTAAAGGAGGGAATAGCATAGCTCAGGTTAAGTCGGACTGTCACTCTTTCCCAACTTGAAGATTTGTCAAAGTTTGCTTGGATTCTCTTTTCAGATGCTATGGATGGCTCTTGCTAAAATTGGGGAATATAAATGTTTTTTTATGCTTCTTTATTTTGTAAGACAGATGATACTCTGATATTGTAAAGAAATCATTGTACAAACTATTTTATCAACAAAGCAAAGTTTTATTTTCCGCTGTTTAATTTCTGTCTGTCTTGTAATTTATCTGCATCTTTTACCCTAAATGCTCCACAGAACTTAGTGCATTCCCTTTGTGAGTGACACTAACGGACGTGGGGTGTTACAATTTGGGAATGGAAATAAAAAGAAAATCAATAAAGAGTATACTTTTAAATAAGCAGCTTTCGTTTGCTGCAAAGCTAAGGTGAAGACACGTGTTTTACTAATTCCCAAGTGCATGATTCCGTGAATTCAAAAGGGTATTTAATCAGGTGGAATACATTATATTGCTGCCTATACATACAATTCATATAAAATGCACTACAACATATAAAAATGATACTACTTGACTGGCTGCATCTTTTTGCGGCATTTATTAAAGTTTTAGCTTTTTTGATGGCATATAGTTGGTAAAATAGCTTGGCTTGGTTGTAACTACAACATAAGTAGTATTTTCTTGCTATATGTGAAAAATGTGGGAAATTTTTCTTAGCTAGTGCTTCTCTCGCATATCCTTTTACGTTTTCCTAATTGCTTGTCAGCTTCTATTTTATATAAACATTTATGTTTAAAATTTCTAGCACGGGCAACATTCCTTTTCCGAAGAATATCTCTTCCATATTTTCTTATCCTTTAATCTTCTAAAGTGACTCAATGGGAATTACTGTTGATCCAAATGACTACATCTCAAGATGCAGCTATGTAATTTGGGTTTAAAGATAATTATAGTAAAAAAAGAACATTTAAAAGTTTGACTGTTGCACTGACAAAGTTGAAACTTTTACATTAAAATAAGCGTAAATAGTGTAATTGCCCCCTTTTTTAACAGGGCTAAAAATAAATATATATTGATGACCAAAAATTCAAATGTCTAAATGAGATCATAAATTATGAATCTCAGTTCCAACAAAAATGTTTATGTTATTTTTCCATAGATTTTGTTTATTTTTATTCAAACTATGTAACAAATTTGAGCTTATGATTTGGGATCATGTCAAGTACAATAAAACTATATATAAAATTATATTTAATTTAGATTTTATCAATCCAAACCGAGAATAAAGATCAAATAACAACAGCAATCGACCTTTTGTTCATTTTTAATTATCATCTGAGCTGCCTCGATACATATTTATATATAGTTTTAAAAATTTGTTTGTAGCAATAAAAAATGTAGAGGGTGCGACTAAACATTTCAATTAACTTAAAAAGAGGCATTTTCACAATAAATTACTAAAATAGCATTGAATGAAAATGGATTTATATCACTGGCTTATAGAATAAGTTTCCAATTCTATGTAATATAATAATAACAATGATAATCCAATTCGAAAGCAAGAATAATCCATTATTTATCCAATTACATTACAATGTTTCAAACCAATAAACAGTTAACACCAAAAGCATTTTGTGGCGACCACTTAATTCATGATTGCAAAATTAACCAAAGAGTAGAACCACAAATACCATCAGTTAACACCAAACGAGCATATATACCAGGTATTGACTCACGGTAACAGAAATGCATAGACGAAGGTAGGGGCGAGGTAAGTGGTAGTAGATCTTGGGATGTTAATCAACGACAGTGCAAACACCGTGATGTTATCTTCAATGCTGATCGACGGAGTTTGATCTTCAATGTAATTTTTAGGGTTTAGTTCACTCTAATAGAAATGAAAGCGATGTAACGATTAGTTAGGGTTTCGGATGAGGTCGCATTTGCCTTGTTTACCATTATGTGCTACGGATGCGGATGAAATAGTCGCAAATAAGCCTCTCCGCATCAACGTCTGCTACGGTTGTAAATGAGAACAGTCACAAATTATTTTTTAATCTTTTCTACTACTTTTCATAAGACAATTGCAATGACCGTTAAGGAGAATTTGACGAAAGTTGCTTCTGTTTCTTACTCAACCCGTCGCAGATAAGGCAACGCAAAAGACCGATTACGTACTAGTGAATCGTATTGTAACAACCCGGAAATTCTGAGCCAATTTAAAAAAAAAATTGGCGATTTTAATGAATTTTGAATATTTAAAATGATTTATTTTAAATAATAACGATGATAAATTTATTTTTGACGAAGTTAAAATGAATAAATTTATTTTAATTATATAATGAGCCTGAAATGGCACGGCAATTCGAATTGAACGAAACAAGAAATATTTGAATCTGTTTGATCATATCTCTCTAACGGATGTAAAAAACTGAGATTTCACTTTAAGAGTTGAAAGATATGTCCAGTTTAAAATTCAAAAAAGTCGCTGTGGAATTTATATTTTTTTTAATATATATATACAAGGCCCTTAAAAATGGAAATTTTGCAAATGACCTTCGTTTTCGACGAAACCACTTTTGTTGGATCCTGGATGTCAAATTATTGCTAGATTCCAAAATTCATAATTTTCTGAATCAATATGTGAGCGTGGCAAAAGAAAAACGCGTTTGACCAGTTTCAGTTGAATTTAATCGACTGGAAAATGACCATTTTTCAAACGGTCTCAGAATTTGACGAAATTGGTTCTGTTAGGACCGTATCGTCAATACGAAGCTAGAAATAAGTTTTCTAGAATTTTTAGAGTCCATACATGGGCCTGGTAAATTAAAACGTGCGTTAAAATGAAGTTTGACTATTATATTAGTTTATATTTTGAATTTAACAAAAACTAATCGAAACAGTCGAATTGGCTTACGTGACATATCCCATTGCATTCGGAATAGGGGTAATTAGCTAGGAGCGACAGTCGGTGGGTTCGATTTAGAGTTCGAAATAAAAAGTTACTTTTTGGAATTTAATACAATTAAATATTTATATTATTATACTTGGTCAACTACCTCACCCCTCTCTCTCTCTCCTTCATACCTTGTTCAAACCCGATAAGATTAAAAAAGAAAAAAACGTTGTGCCCTAAACCCGTCGCTACCTCCCGTCGCGCTTCCCCCTCCTCCGGCTGTCGAGCGCCACCGTCCCCCTTCATCCTCCTCCTCCTCCTCATCGTCACTCTTCCCTCTTCAAACCCCTCCCCAAAAACCCAAAACGACCGCTGCCACTGTCTGGGCTACTGCCAGCCACCACTACCCCGCCACCGCTTGGCCGCCGGTCCCTTGGGCCGCCCAGCCTCCTGCGCCACCCCTCGGACCGCCAACCCCAACCCCGGGCTCCCCTCTCTCATTAAAGATCCATTTTTTTAACATAAAACCGCTCTTTCAAACCATAGCCGACGATCTCCGGCACCCCCTTCGACCGTGAGCAAAGCCCACTCCTCGATTCAACGTCGAACAACGCGGTGAGTTCTTATTTTATTTCTCTTTTAATTTTGATTTTTCGGTTTATAAAAATAAGATTTTAAATTAGAAAAGTTTAGGATTTTAAAACTAAAAGGATTAGATTTTTAAAACTAAAAAGACTTGATTTTTATATAAATCCCTTCATTGGAAAGATAGGCATACCAGTCCTTGTTGCTAGCACTGCGGAGCTAGGTACGCATGATAGGGGGTTCTCGCTTCGCGGTTTGGTGGCGAACGGGAGATTCTTACCCCTACATGTCCCTGTTGAGGGTTGGTTAGGCAGTGGCCGGGAGGCTTGAAAGGGTCACCGTAAAACAAGGTGTCTGGGGGACCAATGTAAGCCACGATGGGTTTTACCTGCTGATTTGGGGGATGAAGGGATGTGCAAAGCATACCAGATTTCATCGGGCCTTTTCAGGTGGTATCGGAGCCTTGGTTTACAAAGCTCGAGAACAAGACACATTAGAACCGAACTAAAGAATTCATCAGAGATTGGATTAGTAATACCCAATAAGAATGACTCGTTAGAGATGGGATCAGTAGCATCCTAGAATGTGTGTGAAGAGTATATTTTTAAAATGAAAACAAATTTGTTTTGAAAATTTAAACCTTATTTTACGTATTTTAATATTTATTTTATATTGATTTGGACAATCAAGTATATAATGATTTTGCGTATACGTCTGATCCATGTGTATTCGAAGTTTTAATATAATAGATAGATATAGAATCACACTCTAGTCGCCCGAAGATGTTCTGATGGTGGTTCGAAACATCATCAGCATTTATGTTCGAGCTTCGAAAGTGGGATATTTATATATTTCCAATTGACTGCTGTGAGAACCAAAACTAGATAGGGCTTATTGTTGTGAATTTGCATCAAAAATATGATTTTTGACTATATAAAATTATGAATTTGAAACGTTAACCAACTAATTGATTGATGGTTGTGTTGTAACAACCCGTATTTTTATAACATTTTAAAACAAGAAATCAAGGCAGAATTAAATTTTAAAGTCAGAATCAGGGGAAACGGGTTACGCCATTGCGTTCGTCTCAAAATTTTACATAAAATAGAGTCCGAGTTTTTGAAAATCGGAGTCCGGATGAAGAAGTTATGGCATGTACAAGTTTCAGCAGCTTTTAGGCAGCAATGGACCAGGGGGTCGACCATAGGGTCGACCTACCCCCCTAGGTCGACCATAGGGTCGACCATAGGGTCGACCTATCCCCCAGGTCGACCATAGTGTCGACCTCCCGCCCTTACAGGTCGACCTGTTTTGACCCAGAACTCATTTTTGAAGTCTGAGACGTGTTTTGATGGTCCGGATTGATTCTAGGGTTAATCTAAGGGCCTAAACTAGTTGCTACACCTATAAAAACACCCTTAGACCTAACCTAATTCATATCAAATCATTCTTACACCATTATGCTACTAAAATACCTCTTGAACCATGGTCGCCGCCTCCAAATCAAAGTACAAGCATTCAAACTCAAATCAATTCGAAGAACAAAGCTTCAACAATGGTCAAACAATAAATCAACACTACTACAACGTTCTATGACAATTTCAGTTCTTAATTCGTTAGCCATGCCCTGTAAGTTCTAGTTATTTTCAGACTAAAATATTTAAATATAATATGGGCATGTGATGAAGTGAAATTGGATTTAAGTATGTTTATCGATCTATTTCTGTTGCTTCTTGGATCTTGAGTTTTGAGACTTGTCTATCTTTATTCCCATGTCTAGTTTATGATCTATTCAACCTGTTGTAAATCAGTTTTCTTGATTCATTACCAAGTTGTAATCTTTATGCTTGCGATGATGTTTTTCTCTCTGATCTTATTTTTATGCAAAATTCTACCTTCCCCTATTTATTTTCTTTTGATGAACCTAGGTCAATTTCGGACCTAGGCCTAAACTACGATATGCGTGCGAGGGTATACGGGGGAAATATTGGAATATTGCCTAGTGGAATATATGTGTTTGGTGGAATCGAAGGCATAATATGAAAATTGGATGTTTGGGGATAATTTACCATTAACATGAAACTTGATATTTGGGTATTGTCATTATAATGGTAATTGCAAGAATGGGGATTGACATATATAATTTGACATGGATCTTGATATATATAATTTGATATGGATCTTGATATATATATATATATATATAATTTGGCATGGATCTTGATATATGTAATTTGGCTAGAACTTGTTATGAGTAAATTGGTGTAAACGTAGTATACATGTAATTTTGGGGATAAAACTTGATCTATGTAAATTGGGCATAGCTTTGTAAACATGTAAATCATGAATCTTGACATATGTAAAGCGACATGAAACTTGGTATATGTGTAAATTGGCATAAAGTTGGCATACATGCAAAACCGCATGAATTGAACATATGTAAATTTGGTAGGAATTGGGCATATGTAAAATTTACATATAAACTAGAACTTGGGCATATGTTAATTATGTAAAATTTGGAGTTGAAACATATATGATAATTTATGACTTAGTAGAGGTTTAATATGAACGCGCCTGAGTTGGGTTTTTGGTAATTGGCATGTATTGTAAATAATAGGCTATAACTTGGCATAACCTTATAGTGAATTATGATAATAATTTGGGAACACGTTTTGGGGCAAAAACGTGAATCATGAACATTTCTATATGTTAAACACATGAACTGATATTGGGGTTTTGGGTGGAATACGACCATTAATGAACCTTTGACACGATGTTAGACTCATTTTGTGGTGTAAATCTGCCCGGAACCGCCTGGCAAATCCAGTAGCCACAAAGTGTCAGTCAAATGTGAGAGGTCGAAGGCCAAATTGTTGGCGTAACGATTTATGACACGGGGTTAGACCCAGTTTGTGGTATAAATCTGCCTGGAACCGCCCGACAAATCCAGTGGCCACAAAATGCACGGTCTAATGTGAGAGGTCATGATTCATTTGTCATAATGAATGAATTAAGGAATACTAACCATAATAAGACGTGTGTATGGTTAGAGGGTTAGGTGGGATGACATGGAAATTTGACATGTAAATGTGGACCTAACCGGTATGAGTTAAGAAAATGTAAAACTCATAAATGTAGGCTCAACCAATATGATATGAATGGGTGGGTTAAGTAACGTGACTAGGCTAATGACACTTAACCGTTATAACATGACTAGCGGATGGGTTGGGCTAACTTTAATAGGTTGATAACACCCAATCGATATAACCTGAAACGTGGCAGGGTTAAGTCAACTTAAACATATAGATAATACTTAACCAACTTAGCATGATACGTGGGCGGGTTAAGCCATGAATTATTTGAATATACTTAACCAATTGAACACGATGATTTGATAGTGTTAAGTCATGACCTACTTGAATATACCTAACCAATTGGACACGATGATTTGATAGGGTTAAGGCATGAACCGCTTGAATATACTTAACCAATTTGACACGATGATTTGATAGGGTTAAGTCATGAACCACTTGAATATACTTAACCAATTTAACACGATGATTTGATAGGGTTAAGTCATGAACTGCTTGAATATACTTAACCAATTGGACACGATGATTTGGTAGGGTTAAGTCATGAACCGCTTGAACATACTTAACCAACTTGACACATGATTCGTAGGGCTAAGTTATGAACTTGAACGACAACACTTAGCCAATTTGACATGACACGTAGACGGGTTAAGTCATGAACTTGAATGACCACACTTGACTAACTTAACATGCTAGACTGATGGGGTTAAGTCTCGAATTTAAATGACAACACTTAACCTGCTGGACGGAAACCCTAGTTACGCGGTCCTTTTCAGCAGTAACCCACTAGATGTATCATGGTACCCTGGAACTAGGCAGGGTGGGGCACGATTACTGGGCTGATTGTAAGCGACCAGAAAGACGGCTGAGTTGGTGCGCCATTGTAGGTTCAGGCGGACTATGGTCGTGCACGTAGTCCGGAGTTGAAAAAGCAGGCATTGGGCACCGGTAGGTTTACACTGTGCGTGCTTGATTCGTGTCGGTGGTTGGCACCCTAGGGCTTGATACACCCTATGGTGGACCTAGCACATGTGACTACATTTCGTGATTGGGCCGTATGACACAGACACATGAACGAGCTAGGACTTGTAGGGAGCCGATCGATTAATAGATCGTTACGTGGAAAAAGGGTGTTGTTCGTTAGGTAGCATAATCCGTAGTGTTCCTAGGTGGCATAAACCCTAATTGAATCTAGGAAACGTTCAATAGGCAGCATAATCCCTAGTGGTCCTAGGTGGCATAAATCCTAGTTGAACACGCGATAGTTCATGATAAGGAAACCTAGCTAGAACAAGGGTGACAGTCCAAACGACTTCAAGAATGGTGGCACTATGTTGAAGTAGTATAGAAATACGTGATGAAACCAATACGATATACAGAAAGGGACTGTACATATACATGGAAAGGATGATACGGGTTGGGGTACTAGTACAGTTGGTGCAGAGAATTTAGGAAATCAGGGCAAATAGATATCATTTTAATGGTGAAGCAGAGAAATCTTGCGATGCTTGATAGAAATCTTGCGAAACTATACTTAGTTCATCTTGAATAGGAACCTTGCAATGTTATACATGACAGAAATCCTATGATGTTATTCTTAGTTATCGTGTCTGTAGCTTATCTTGTCATCATGCTTATGTTTACTTTCAGTTTATTCATGCCATGTTATCTTTACCTGTTTTTATGCTGAAAGTCACTAGGACTTACTCAATCTTTATGACTGACCCGTTTTGTTTTGCCCCTTTTTCTTCCGTTTCCCCCCCCCCTCCCCCAGGTTCACAGGGTGGGAATACAACTAAGTTCGGATCTTACCAAGCTCCAAGGCTCTTTCATGAAGGCTTGGATTGCTCTTGGCTATGGCTTGCTTTGCTTTAATGGGGATACTATAATTTATTTTTGTGCTTCTTTGTTTTTGAGCAAGACAGATATTTTAGCTATGTATTTGGGTATTGGAAGTTGATGGGCTTTTATTGTAAACAATTCTATTTAAAAAATGATTTGAAGTACTTCTACTTTACTTTCCGCTGTTTTATATATGTCTGTCTTGTAATATTTCTGTTCCAGTACCCATAATTCTCCATTGAAGTTAAGGCATTCCCTTTGTGAGTGACCTTAACGGATGTGGGGTGTTACATTTGGTATCAGAGCAGAAGGTTACCAGACTCGGCAAAAGTTTTTAAAACCTTTTGAAATTATTTTCAAAACCATTTACAAAGAAGTATTTTTCAAGAAAAGTTTTATTTTTAAAGGCTATTCCCCAATGGTCATTAGCATTATCCTTTGTTTCCTTGTTCGAATCCCTTTTCCTTTCTTTCCTCCATCTGTAGTCACATTGGTTCCATCTGCGACTAATCTTATTTCAAGCTTTGTAGGGTTGCCGTGCGATGGAGGTAGTTCTCGAGAGACCTATTAACACGTTATAAAAGAGGGGATACGAGTGGTTAAGGCGAATGAGGTTCAGAACAAGAAGGTAGAAATGTTTCTGTAGGAAAGTCTAGTTTATATTTCTATCCTGTTCGTACCCTTTTTGATTATAGTACATCACTTCCTTTTTATTTTTGCTTCGATAGTTGAGTCTCTGCACCTTAGTACTAGCATAGTAGAGGATCCCGTTTTTGCCTCAAATCCTATGGGGAATCGGCTCATTTATTCATGACTTGTTTGGATTTGAGAATGTCTATGCTAAGTGTTGAGTTTAGAAGTAATGCTTATGTTTTTGGGCAATGGGTTGATTTTCCAAAAATGATACCGTTCTCGAGTATGAAAAGAGGGTAGTTAGACTCTTGACTTGCCCCGGTAATGCCCTCGAAGTCTAGTGTAACCCTTAGGGTTCTGCCATGCTTAGTTACCGAGAATCTCTTGATACATCTATTGATCCCGAGTAGTGTTCGCCACTAAGGTGGATGGTTCATTTCGCTTATGCATGAGTTATAGGAAATCACCTTAGTAAGTACATTTGGCAACATGGTTGACATCTGTTTACTTGCAAGAGATAATCCTTCTGCATGGAATACCCTATAAATGAGATCCGAGATTCACTAGTGAATTTTGGAGAGCTTGCATGAAACCATGAGTACGCAGTTATGTTTGAGCCGAGTATACTAGAAAAAGAATAAATGAAAGTGGAACGAGAGGCGACAGTGAAATGAGTTCCAACTTATATTTTGGAAACAAGAATTAAGAAGCTACGAAATTGTAAAGTTAAAAACGGCCAAAGCACAATGGAGTTAAGCTCAAGGAAATGCGGCTTAGAAGATTGAAGGCTAGATACGCACATTATATCTCTTTATAAGAGTATATCCTTGATCCCTCTTTTCCTGTAGAGCTTACTTGCATGCTATCTTTTAAGTATATCCTCTCGGTCATATTCTCAATCCTATTTCTGTTTCAAACCCCATAGGGAGTATGACTTATCTGTTAGTAATACACGTTGGGGCTTGAGGGTGTCCGTTGGGTTGAGTAATTCTTTGGGTGTCGCCTGATGTTGATTTCGGTCTTCGGGGCTGGTGCTTAGGGAGTTCTTCTCCTAATCAGTATATATGTGACGTAGATTTCCAGCTTTGACATTGCCTAATGGGCACAAAGTTTTTACTTACTTCTATCATTCGGCTATATCTTTAGGTAGGAACAATTGGGTGAAACATATGTTTGAGACATGTTAAGATTGATGGTTGCAAGTGGTTGCTCGTGGTTGCATAACACATATTAGGCACTAGATCGGCTCAGACACATTTTCATATTGCATATGCATGAGTGTTTATACTTGTTTATGGATGAAATTGAATGTGTTATCATGTGAATGTTGCATATGGATGGATGTTTGAGCACACATATAGTGTTTATATGACTTGGACTATTTGCATACATGTTGGATTCATGGCACTAAACATATTTTGCATCTAAAAAGATCAATCAGGCCTGATCATTTGCATTAGATAAGGAACATATACACACACTTTATGCATATGTTCATACAGCATTAGAAATCTCTTAAGGACAATGGATGCCTGTGATTGATGATTGAGTAGATGGATGATTGGATGGTAGGACACATTCTTCTTAACTTGAAGATTTCGGGGATGAAATCCTTTAAGGAGGGGAGAATGTAACAACCCGTATTTTATAACATGTTAAAACAAGAAATCAAGGAAGAATAAAATTTTAAAGTCAGAATCAGGGGAAACGGGTTACGCCATTGCATTCGTCTCGAAATTTTACATAAAATAGAGTCTGAGTTTTCGAAAATCGGAGTCCGGATGAAGAAGTTATGGCCTGTACAAGTTTCAGCAGCTTTCAGGCAGCACTGGACCAGGGGGTCGACCATAGGGTCGACCTACCCCCCAGGTCGACCATAGTGTCGACCTCCCCCCTTACAGGTCGACTTGGTCGACCTGTTTTGACCCAGAACTCATTTTTGAAGCCTGAGACGTGTTTTGATGGTTCAGATTGATTCTAGGGTTAATCTAAGGGCCTAAACTAGTTGCTACACCTATAAAAACACCCATAGACCTAACATAATTCATATCAAATCATTCTTACACCATTATGCTGCTAAAATACCTCTTGAACCATGGCCGCCGCCTCCAAATCAAAGTACAAGCATTCAAACTCAAATCAATTCGAAGAACAAAGCTTCAACAATGGTTCAAACAATAAATCAACACTACTATAACATTCTATGACAATTTCAGTTCTTAATTCGTTAGTCATGCCCTGTAAGTTCTAGTTATTTTCAGATTAAAATATTTAAATATAATATGGGTATGTGATGAAGTGAAATTGGATTTAAGTATGTTTATCGATCTATTTCTGTTGCTTCTTGGATCTTGAGTTTTGAGACTTGTCTATCTTTATTCCCATGTCTAGTTTATGATCTATTCAGCCTGTTGTAAATCAGTTTTCGTGATTCATTACCAAGTTGTAATCTTCATGCCTGTGATGATGTTTTTCTCTCTGATCTTATTTTTATGCAAAATTCTACCTTCCCCTATTTATTTTCTTTTGATGAACCTAGGTCAATTTCGGACCTAGGCCTAAACTACGATATGCGTGCAAGGGTATACGGGGGAAATATTGGAATATTGCCTAGTGGAATATATGTGTTTGGTGTAATCGAAGGCATAATATGAAAATTGGATGTTTGAGGATAATTTACCATTAACATGAAACTTGATATTTGGGTATTATCATTATAATGGTAATTGCAAGAATGAGGATTGACATATATAATTTGACATGGATCTTGATATATACAATTTGATATGGATCTTGATATATATATATAATTTGGCTAAAACTTGTTATGAGTAAATTGGTGTAAACGTAGTATACATGTAATTTTGGGGATAAAACTTGATCTATGTAAATTGGGCATAGTTTTTTAAACATGTAAATCATGAATCTTGACATATGTAAAGCGGCATGAAACTTGGTATATGTGTAAATTGGCACAAAGTTGGCATACATGTAAAACGACATGAATTGAACATATGTAAATTTGGTAGGAATTGGGCATATGTAAAATTTACATGCAATCTAGAACTTGGGCATATGTTAATTATGTAAAATTTGGAGTTGAAACATATATGATAATTTATGACAACGCGCCTAAGTTGGGTTTTGGGTAATTGGCATGTATTGTAAATAAAAGGCTATAACTTGGCATAACCTTATAGTGAATTATGATAATAATTTGGGAACACGTTTTGGGGCAAAAACGTGAGTCATGAACATTTCTATATGTTAAACACATGAATTGATATTGGGGTTTTGGGTGGAAAACGACCATTAATGAACCTTTGACACGAGGTTAGACTCAGTTTGTGGTGTAAATCTGCCCGGAACCGCCCGACAAATCCAGTAGCCACAAAGTGTCAGTCTAATGTGAGAGGTCGAAGGCCAAATTGTAGGCGTAACGATTTTTGACACGAGGTTAGACCCAGTTTGTGGTATAAATCTGCCCGGAACCGCCCGGCAAATCCAGTGGCCACAAAATGCATGGTCTAATGTGAGAGGTCATGATTCGTTCGTCATAATGAATGAATTAAGGAATACTAACCATAATAAGACGTAGGTATGGTTAGAGGGTTAGGTGGGATGACATGGAAATTTGACATGTAAATGTAGACCTAACCAGTATGAGTTAAGAACATGTAAAACTCAAAAATGTAGGCTCAACCAATATGATATGAATGGGTGGGTTAAGTAACGTGGCTAGGCTAATGAAACTTAACCGTTATAACATGACTAGCGGATGGGTTGGGCTAACTTGAATAGGTTGATAACACCCAATCGATATAACCTGACACGTGGCAGGGTTAAGTCAACTTGAACATATAGATAATACTTAACCAACTTAGCATGATACGTGGGCGGGTTAAGCCACGAATTATTTGAATATACTTAACCAATTGGACACGATGATTTGATAGGGTTAAGTCATGAACCGCTTGAATATACTTAACCAATTGGACACGATGATTTGATAGGGTTAAGGCAGAACCGCTTGAATATACTTAACCAATTGGACACGATGATTTGATAGGGTTAAGTCATGAACCGCTTGAATATACTTAACCAATTTAACATGATGATTTGATAGGGTTAAGTCATGAACCGCTTGAATATACTTAACCAATTGGATATGATGATTTGGTAGGGTTAAGTCATGAACCGCTTGAACATACTTAACCAACTTGACACATGATTCGTAGGGCTAAGTCATGAACTTGAACGACAACACTTAGCCAATTTGACATGACACGTAGACGGGTTAAGTCACGAACTTGAATGACCACACTTGACCAACTTGACATGCTAGACTGATGGGGTTAAGTCTCGAATTTAAATGACAACACTTAACCTGCTGGACTGATGGGGTTTATTTCTATACTTAGGAAATATTCTTTATTATATTTCCAAGCTTACACTTATTTGGGTTAAAACGGATGTCGTGTAAAACATCGTTACGACAACCCAAATACTATATTCAACTAACTCTTATTCAACATTGATCTTCGAGCCTGAAATCTTACTATTTATTTGTTAATAATGAAATCAATCAAGTTGGGGTATAACTACCTCTCAGACCTTGACTGAATAACATTTGTAACATCAAAACAGATATGACTACTTACTCGAATAATCAATACCATACAACTACTTATTCACTTTTAAACACGTATACGCTTCCTCTTTCTGTTCTTACTAGATTTTATTCTTAGTCTTCCTTTATGATTTTACTATTCTTTTTCTAAGTTCGTTTCCTTATCGACTTATATATATATATATCGATACGTTGATTTCTAACTATCAAATTATCTTAAAAATATTCTAACTCCTTAAATTCCTGGAAAATTTTGCCATAACCTCCTTTGTACTAGGAGCATCGGGATATTTCAAATAGCCTCCCATGGCCCTCACCAATCCAAAGAAAAAGAAAAAGCCAAGCGGCTAGCCGATTCGGCGCATAAAATATCATATATGAATTAAATACATACCTTTTCGTCGAGCATTCTATTTATATACCTTCGTACCTTATCCATACCTATCTCATGTATATTTTTACGTGCCCAATCTATTTTAACTATACTTGATCGTTTTAACTCAATTCGTTAATTAATTTGTTAATTAACTCTTTAGTCTATTTCACTTTTATATTTGAACATGACATGTTCGAATATATTTTAACTTGCTTATTAACTAATTTGAATCCAAATTTCAAATTTAAGTTCTATATTCGATTTCGAATATCCATTTACAAATCCAATTCACCTTTCAAAGTTCAACTTCAAATTCAAAACTCGATTAACTAATTCCTCTTCGACTTAATTAATTCTATTCAATTTCTATTCAAATTTTATTCAAATTCTATATATTCAAATTTTATTATTCAAATTCTATATATTCAAATTTTATAGTTTAAATTCCATTTGAATTATATATTCAAATATCATTTGAATTTCTATATTCAAACTCTATTTCAATTCCATTGAATTTCATATATTCAAACTCCCTTTGAATTTCTATATTCAACTCTACTTGAATTCTCTTTATTCAAATTCTATATTCAAATCTATTTGAATTCCCTTTATTCAAATTCTATATTCAAATCTATTTGAATTCTCTTTATTCAAATTCTATATTCAAATCTATTTGAATTCTCTTTATTCAAATTCTATATTCAAATCCATTTGAATTCTCTTTATTCAAATTCTATATTCAAATCTATTTGAATTCTCTTTATTCAAATTCTATATTCAATTCTATATTATAAATCCCATTTTGAAATTCAACGCAACTTGTCTTTCCCAATTCAAAATAGTATCTCTGGAGTAATTCGTCACTTACAACTCGAAAATGAATACTGATGATGCAGCTGTCATCATCAGAATCTATTTTCTAGCGATCGAAGTGAGTTCAATACTATAAAACCATTTTTAAACATTTACACTTTGAAATTCATTTCAAAATATAATTCACACTACTTGTAAAACAATTTAAAATCTCCCAAGATCTTAAATTTTCGTTATTTTTAATCCAAATCCATTTACAAACACTTATCCAATTCGCCAGAGTTTTTAATTCAATTTCTGGTTTAAATTTCAGATTTAACTCATCTGATTTCACGTATTTCACTTATATGAATTCTGATTGGTTATTTACATAACCATTTAATTTATAATCTTACTCGATTACAATAACAACCAATATATCCAATATATTATAATTCTGATATATATATCTTCTCTATATCAAGATATACTTTGGTTAAACTTATTTTATTTACCCTCTTTTCAAAACATATCGTGCCGACCCATCGTATACGAGTGTTTATAAACTCCTACCGATACAGTGGATCAAACTGATCGACCAGAACTCATAAACTACTCAACCAATAAATCACCACAATGTAAAACAAATTTTTATATCAATAACAAATACGTTCACTCATATATATACACTCAACTCAATCTAGGGTAGTACTAACCCCATCTCTACTGAGTCACGCCACAGAGCCATGGTAATTCACTTAACTTAAGCTCTGATACCAACTGTAATGACCCTAGTTTTTGACGACTTTGGTTATCGACATAAACACGATGACGACTAACCAAACATCGAAAAATACCGGTCATTAATGAAAGAAATTAGAGGGTGAGGAAAGATAAGATAGAAACTTGGAATAGAAGAAGAACACAATATCAGAGTAACACGAATCTCACAGCGGAACGAATAACATATAATATATGTAATATAACTTTGAAATATACATTTGTATTTGAATATACATCATTATCAAAGTACAACACTTACAACACAGCGGAAATAAACTATAGCTATATGATCCTGAAGCCTCCTGCTCCAGCTCTTCCAGTATATCTGTAAATCCCGACTACTTGACTGCCCGTACAAATTTAGGCACCCAAGAGTTTTAGGGAAAACAACAAAATAAACTCCGGGTCAGTCATGGGACTGGTATGAGTAAAACAGTTTAAAACAGTTCGAACAGGTAAACGATATCTCATAAGACCACGCCGTATAACGGAACGGGTTTTTCCCTTATGAGAATCCAAATTATCTTTATATCAAAAACCTTTTGATATTATAATAATGTCTATCAACCACAATATAATAATCATCTAGTAGAAACGCTTTCATCTCACGTTCTACATATATAGTGTACAATCAAAACCGCAAGCACGTATTGGGTAATGGATTTCCAACTATGACAAGGTATGGAACCACCTTTCGCTAGTGTATCTCTAGAGAGGAATACACTGGGTTCAACAAGAACATCTTGCAACCCGGCCACACATGACCGACCACTCATTTCGCTTGAGTGTATCGAATGTATATCACCAACGGTTGGGATCAGCATACGTTTCCCGAATGGGAAAGCATCAACAATAGATTTTTAGAAGTAAATGAAACTCTAGATCAGGTGATTATACACCCTACTTCGGTGCGACCGACTTAGCCATGCTGCCTGCCCGATTTCTGTCATTTACCGGATGTGAGGCTAGAAGCTACGCTTTATCATCACACCAGATTCACTTTGAATGCCACATCGTTAAATCCATCAAATCACCAATTGACGTCCTCAACCATACATTATGTGTTAGCTAAAAGAAGTTTCCTTCTCCGCTTCCACTCTTGGTACGGTTGAAGAAATCAGTATACGTGATCGTCTGGAAATACTCTGTCGGACATCCGTCCATACAAGTCATCATGGAACAGGATGAACCGAAGGCACTATTCTGTAAACAGGATAGCCCTTGCATAACTCCGTCTTCAATTTCCTTTGGCATATATGATTCGCAATGCTTATGCCAATACAGAGTGGTTATTTGGATAATAATCCAACGGGTCTCTCCATATTAACAACGTTAAAATGGTCAAAACTTCGATAGTCTGTGATTTAACTATCGAAGAAAACAGGTGTGCAAACAACGATATTATTTCCAAATGGAAATTTATATCGATCAAACATTATTCAACATTTATCTCTTTATTTCATTAATTTACTTATCTCCTGTTTCCCTACATTCAATATTTCTTATTTTCTAAATTTGGAAAATATACGTTATTAACAATGGAAAACATTTCCATTTCTTGTTTTCTTTATTAGAAAACATTTCTGGTTTCTTATTTGGGAAACATTTCCAAAGCTTCTTCATTGGACTTAGACATATGTCTAAACAAACCATCGCGATGCGAACTCAAACCATTTCATTTTATTACTAAATTCACTTAACCATCCTTTACCATCGAACCTTAACCATTCCTTAGTCAAAAATGAATTCAATCAAGTTAGGGTAATATTACCTCTCAGACCTTAACTGAACAACGTTTCTAACCTTGAAATAGACAAAGTTCACCTTTTAATTCTTTAACAAACTACCTTACGTAACTCTCTTTCAAATCTTTTCTATTCGATAATTCTTCGATAAGGTATATTCGATAACTCTATTCAATTTATTCTATTCACTTAACTCTTTTGATTTAACTTTAACTCTATTAACTTAACTCCTATCGAATAAACTATATTCGGTAACTCTTTTAATTCTATTTGAATAAACTATATATTCGATTAACTTCTTTTACTCTATTCGAATAAACTATATTCGATTAACTCCTTTATTCTATTTGAATAAACTATATATTCGATTAACTCCTTTATTCTGTTTGAATAAACTATATATTCGATTAACTCCTTTATTTTATTTGAATAAACTATATATTCGATTAACTCCTTTATTCTATTTGAATAAACTATATATTCGATTAACTCATTTGCTTTAACTCTAATCGATTAAACTAACATCGATTAACTCCTTTTACTTTCTATTCATTTATAAAGATTTACTTTTAGTAACGGTTCTTCACTTTACAAATGATTTCCTTCTTATAACAGTTTCCATTTTATAACGTTTATTCATTTTCTAAATATCTCCTATTTATAAATATTCCAATTTATAAATATTTCTTATTTATAAATATTCCATTTATAAATATTTTATTTTCAAATATCACTTTGAAAATATTCCCTTATCAACATTTCGGTATGTTATGGTGTTCAACATATCAAATCACGAAGATCAGTATCGTCCAAACACACAAAATCAACAACAGATTATATACCACATCATATATCACAATATATGAATCACAGTAAAATAAATGTTTGAGGAATCCAGTTGGATACCTCCAGCCTGTTTCCCTGCATCACAGATGTTAAACGATATAGATAACATAACTTTTAGTTCCATATGATATATTCTGTTAAACAGAATCAATATAGAAATTCAACTAACTGACTAGCAGTTCAATCAAATAGTCAACACACAGTCAATCAGCCAATATTTAACAGTTCTAAAAATACAACATGAAATTTTAAACTGTTCAGAGTTAGTGAGATTTACTCACTTTGGACTGTCATTGTTAATAACGATAATTGTCGTTGATTCGGATTGGACAATTTAATTCGCCATAAATTGTAACGAGCTCAGATTCACTCCTAGTCAGTCTCATTGTGTTGCTCCTGTCCATACGATCCCAATGCAACTTACGGTTCGTCAATCTGATCTTGTATGATCAAGATATTCAATTTTAAAGTTTGAACAAATTTAAAATAAAACTCGATTTGATTAAATGGGCTTAACTTCTATTTCTTCTCCGGCCCATCTTAACACATACCCATATCAGCCCATATACCCAGCGCCCGCTTCAGATATTTTCCCTTTCTTCTTCACCGTTCGCTGCTCCTTTTCCACACAGACATCGCTGGAATTCAACCTTCCACCATACCCAAGATACTCCATGAAACTTCAAACCTAAGTTTCCCTTCAATCCCTCTCGGATTTCTTTACCGTAAGATCACCATCGTGAGCCACTCGAGTCTCCCTCCCAAAACGCGTCATCCAGCTCCAAACCCGACTGTACAGTAAAACAACGACAGTTTTTGTCATCATTAAACCCAAAAATACACACGCAAGAGCCATTCAGCCTTCTGAACTCCATTACGATTTCCAAATCATCGATTCATGCCTCAAATACCCGAAACACCAAGCCCCAAGTACACGCTGGTTTGAACGACAACAAATGAAAAAGCAACCGAACCAAACAAATTTTACATAGACTCGAAGCCCTTACGATGCTGAATCCATATATACTTATTTCTGAATTTATGGATTTTTATTTGGATTTATATTGAATTTCAACCCCTCGAGTTTTAATGTTGAAATTTATAATCGGTGATGGCTCATTTATGTTGACCAGGAAGAGGAAATAAGGTTAGGAGAAAGTTTTAAAGGGGTATTTATAGAAAGTTTAGATATTTTCTCTTCGAATATTATATTAAATTATAATCATCTACTATTTTTATTTGTCCTCTAAAATTCCTGTGACCACATACGATACCCAAAAATCACGAAAATTGACATGCAGCTACAGCTCGACATTATGGTCCCAACGAAACTGGTTTCGTCGAATTCCGGCTCCGTTTGCTCACACAGCGTATTTTTAACCATCAAAATACTGACTGTTTTTCACTCTAAAAATCCGTACGGCCACACAGTGACTCTAAAAATCGCGAAACTGGAAATCTAACAACTATTTGACTTCGTTTGCAAAACTGGTTATTTTTAAAGCTCTGGATGACCCATTTAAATATACAAATATATTTAAATATAATTAAATTAAATATTTGTAATTAAATATTATCGTATATATTCACAGTGGAATACCATACAGCTCTAGAATATTACTATATGAATTTCTAACTTGATATTTCAATCTGGGTCAACCCGATATTCGATTTATATTGAAATTCCTTTTTAAAATATAAAAAATTCCTTTATAAATTATAAAGGAATTCCACAGCGACTTTTCTGAAATTTGATTTGGACGTGAATCAAAATCTACACAATGAAATTCTGATTTTTCTCTTCCATTAGAAAGATATACTCCACCAGCTCCACACGTTCCTATTTCACAGAAATCCGGCTTAAAACGAACCCTATATATCCAGTTGAAGTTCAAATCGCCAAATATCGAACTACAACGCCATTTCGAGCTCGATTATAATTATATTATAATTCCACGTTCAAACTGTCGTCGTTTAAATATATTCGTTATTCTAATTCAATTCTAAACTGAATTAAATATCACAGATGATCCAGTTCACACCATATCGCCATTTCAGCCAATTCTAATTATTTCAGAATTAAATATATTATTTAATTTATTATTTTAATTAAATATTCATCATTATTTAATTTCACGACCATTTAATTCACTATATCACTATTAATATAATTAAATTAATTAATCATAATACCTCTGCCAATGCGGGTCATTACACACGGTCTAATGTGAGAGGTCATGATTCGTTCGTCATAACGAATGAATTAAGGAATACTAACCATAATGAGACGTGGGTATGGTTAGAGGGTTAGGTGGGATGACATGGAAATTTGACATGTAAATGTGGACCTAACCGGTATGAGTTAAGAACATTTAAAACTCATAAATGTAGGCTCAACCAATATGATATGAATGGGTGGGTTAAGTAACGTGGCTAGGCTAATGACACTTAACCGTTATAACATGACTAGCGGATGGGTTGGGCTAACTTGAATAGATTGATAACACCCAATCGATATAACCTGACATGTGGCAGGGTTAAGTCAACTTGAACATATAAATAATACTTAACCAACTTAGCATGATACATGGGCGGGTTAAGCCATGAATTATTTGAACATACTTAACCAATTGGACACGATGATTTGATAGGGTTAAGTCATAAACCGCTTGAATATGCTTAACCAATTGGACACGATGATTTGATACGGTTAAGGCATGAACCACTTGAATATACTTAACCAATTGGACACGATGATTTGATAGGGTTAAGTCATGAACCGCTTGAATGTACTTAACCAATATAGCACGATGATTTGATAGGGTTAAGTCATGAACCGCTTGAATATACTTAACCAATTGGACACGATGATTTGGTAGGGTTAAGTCATGAACCGCTTGAACATACTTAACCAACTTGACACATGATTCGTAGGGCTAAGTCATGAACTTGAACGACAACACTTAGCCAATTTGACATGACACGTAGACGGGTTAAGTCACGAACTTGAGTGACCACACTTAACCAACTTGACATGCTAGACTGATGGGGTTAAGTCTCGAATTTAAATAACAACACTTAACCTGCTGGACGGAAACCCTAGTTGCGCGGTCCTTTCAGCAGTAACCCACTAGATGTATCATGGTACCCTGGAACTAGGCAGGGTAGGGCATGATTACTGGGCTGACTGTAAGCGACCAGAACGATGGCTGAGTTGGTGCGCCATTGTAGGTTCTGGTGGAATATGGTCGTGCACGTAGTCCGGAGTTGAAAAAGAAGGCATTGGGCACCGGTAGGTTTACACTGTGCGTGCTTGATTCGTGTCGGTGGTTGGCACCCTAGGGCTTGATACACCCTATGGTGGACCTAGCACAGGTGACTACATTTCGTGATTGGGCCGTATGACACAGACACATGAACGAGCTAGGAATTGTAGGGAGCCGATCGATTAATAGATCGTTACGTGGAAAAAGGGTGTTGTTCGTTAGGTAGCATAATCCCTAGTGGTCCTAGGTGGCATAAACCCTAATCGAATCTAGGAAACGTTCAATAGGTAGCATAATCCCTAGTGGTCCTAGGTGGCATAAATCCTAGTTGAACACGCGATAGTTCATGATAAGGAAACCTAGCCAGAACAAGGGTGGCAACCCAAACGATTTCAAGAATGGTCGCACTACGTTGAAGTAGTATAGAAATACGTGATGAAACCCGTACGATATATGGAAAGGGACTGTACATATACATGGAAAGGGTGATACGGGTTGGGGTACTAGTACAGTTGGTGCAGATAATTTAGGAAATCAGAGCAAATAGATATCATTTTAATGGTGAAGCAGAGAAATCTTGCGATGCTTGATAGAAATCTTGCGAAACTATACTTAGTTCATCTTGAATGGGAACCTTGCAATGTTATACATGACAGAAATCCTATGATGTTATTCTTAGTTATCGTGCCTGTAGCTTATCTTGTCATCATGCTTATGTTTACTTTCAGTTTATTCATGCCATGTTATCTTTACCTATTTTTATGCTGAAAGTCACTAGGACTTACTCAGTCTTTATGACTGACCCGTTTTGTTTTGCCCCTTTTTCTTCCATTCCCCCCCTAGGTTCACAGGGTGGGAATACAGCTAAGTTCGGATCTTACCAAGCTCCAAGGCTCTTTCATGAAGGCTTGGATTGCTCTTGGCTATGGCTTGCTTTGCTTTAGTGGGGAATACTATAATTTATTTTTGTGCTTCTTTGTTTTTGAGCAAGACATATATTTTAGCTATGTATTTGGGTATTGGAAGTTGATGGGCTTTTATTGTAAACAATTCTATTTAATAAATGATTTGAAGTACTTCTACTTTACTTTCCGCTGTTTTATATATGTTTATCTTGTAATATTTCTGTTCCAGTACCATAATGCTCCATTGAAGTTTAGGCATTCCCTTTGTGAGTGACCTTAACGGATGTGGGGTGTTACATGTGTTGTTTGATTATTCGTTAACTAATTTGTACATGTAAGGTAATTAACCAAATTGTGTCGAATATTGAACTAAATTGAAAATTTATCGCATTTGCATATATGTACATGTATATACATTGAACGGGTCATTGCAAAGAGGCTAGAGAAGAGGAATAAAATTGTATGCCCTACAAATAGGTACATGTTTATTGTATTTCTTGGGGTTTTTGATGATTTTATGAGCCGCTTGGCTGTTTCTTTTCCTTTTTGAGATGAGAAGGCCTGTATGGCGATTTCGGGATTTTTCCGGTGCTCCCGTGCAGGGGAGGTTATGGCGAAATTTTTCGAAAATTTAGGGTGTTAGCCAAATTTTTGAAAAATTTGGAAAAAAATTAGAAACTGAAAAATTGAAAAACTTAAGCCATAATTAAAATAATGAAAGTTGAGTTGATTTGTAAACAACTTTCAGCTTTGTTCCTTTTCGAGGACGAAAAGATTTTAAGTGGGGGAGATTATAACAACCCGAAAATTCTAAGCCAATTTAAAATTGTTATTTTGGCGATTTTAATGAATTTTGAATATTTAAAATGATTTATTTTAAATAATAACAACGATAAATTTATTTTCGATGAAGTTAAAATGAATAAATTTATTTTAATTATATAACGAGCATGAAATGGCGCGGTAGTTCGAAAATTCGATTTCAAATTTCAAATGAATATACAGAATTCGTTTTAAGTCAGAATTGAACGAAACATGAAATATTTGAATCTGTTTGATCATATCTTTCTAACGGATGTAAGAAACTAAGATTTCACTTTAAGAGTTGAAAGATATGTCCAGTTTAAAATTCAGAAAAGTCGCTGTGGAATTTATATATTTTTTAATATATATATAAGGCCCTTAAAAATGGAAATTTTGCAAACGACCTTCGTTTTGGACGAAACCGCTTTTTTTGGATCCGGGATGTCAAATTATTGCTAGATTCCAAAATTCATAATTTTTTGAATCAATATGTGAGCGTGGCAAAAGAAAATGCGTTTGACCAGTTTTAGTTGAATTTAATCGACTGGAAAATGGCCATTTTTCAAACGGTCTCAAAATTTGATGAAATTGGTTTTGTTAGGACCGTATCGTCAATACGAAGCTAGAAATAATTTTTCTAGAATTTTTAGAGTCCATAAGTGGGCCTGGTAAATTAAAACGTGCGTTAAAGTGAAGTTTGACTATTATATTAATTTATATTTTGAATTTAACGAAAACTGATCAAAACGGTCGAATTTGCTTACATGACATATCCCATTGCGTTCGGAATAGGGGTAATTAGCTAGGGGCGACAGTCGGTGGGTTTGATTTAGAGTTCAAAATAAAAAGTTACTTTTTGGAATTTAATATAATTAAATATTTATATTATTATACTTGGTTAACTACCTCACCCCTCTCTCTCTTTCCTTCATACCTCGTTCAATCCCGATAAGATTAAAAAAGAAAAAAAAACGATGTGCCCTAAACCCGTCGCTACCTCCCGTCGCGCCTCCCCTCCTCCGGCCATCGAGCGCCACCGTCCCTTTTCCTCCCCCTCCTCGTCACTCTTCCCTCTTCAAACCCCTCCCCACAAACCCAAAACGACCGCTGCCACTGTTTGGCCCGCCGCCGACCACCACTACCCCGCCACCGTAGGTCGCCGGTCCCTTGAGTCGCCCAGCCCCCTACGCCACCCCTCAGACCGCCAACCCCGACCCCGGGCGCCCCCCTCTCATTAAAGAACCATTTTTTTCAACATAAAACCAGCCCTTCCAAACCATAGCCGACGATCTCCGGCACCCCCTTCGACTGCGAGCAAAGCCCCCTCCTCGATTCAACGTCGAACAACACGGTGAGTTTTTATTTTATTTCTCTTTTAATTTTGATTTTTCAGCTTATAAAAATAAGATTTAAAATTAAAAAAGTTTAGATTTTTAAAACTAAAAGGATTAGATTTTTAAAACTAAAAAGACTTGATTTTTATATCAATCCCTTCATAGGAAAGATAGGATTTTTATATAAATCGCTACATAATAAAGATATGATTTTTATTAAAGAAAAGACATGATTTTTCGAAATAAAAAGACATGATTTTTTATCATATAAAGATGAGATTTTTAGTTTAGAAAAATTCGATTCTTAGTTTAGAGAAAAATCCTATTTTTAGTTAAGAAAAATATAATTTTTATATGAAATGATTTAGAAAACAAATATGATTTTGATATAAATAATCTTAGAGTAAGGAATAGATTTTTATTTAGAAAAAAGAATAGACTTTTATTTAGATAAAAAGATATGATTTTTAGTTATGAAAAAGAAATGATTTTTATTTATAAAATTTGATTTATAAAAATGAGATTTTCATTTGTAAAGTAGCCAAATAAAAAGGTAATTTTTATTTATGTTGTAGCGAATTAAAAATATGATTTTTAATATAAACTTCGTGAAAACAGATCTCATTAGCCACACGACGAAAATTTTCTACATAAGAAGAGTCGCGGCGTTTGGTTAAGCTTATGGGTGAGAACTTCTCACTTTATTTTATTTTTTAGTTATAAATATATACTAGGATGCAGACGGTGCTTAGCAGCATCCGACACCCGTCGTCCACAAACCATGGACGACTTGTTTGTTTGGTTGTTTTTTTGTTGTGATTATTTGGTTGGTTTGGTTGAAATGAATTGATATGATTTGGTTTGTGTATGACGTGCGTAATTATGAGGCGAGGGATAAGGCTAGACCTTATCCCGTTTCTAGTATCGTGCCGTTATGCCGCCGAAATTTTCTAAAATATATTAGAAAAATAAAAATACAATTTTTACAGTGTAAATGAACCGAATAAATATTTTATCGTTAAAAATATAATTTTTAACGTGTATGTGAATAAAATAAATATTCATTTACAAATCAGACGATTTGTTTATGTACACTGATTTGACTGATATTGATTGGGACGATAAATTTTACACATGGCCCAACTGCACAAATAATATTCAGTATTTGTTGGTTGAAAGCCCACACGGGTGTTTGGATGATATTTGACGTACACTAATCCCAACTGTTTAGTGGTATGTCAATCGTTAGGTTGACAGACTATTGTAAGCGTTAAATATTTATATTTAATGCTTATAAAGTGTAGAACGCACGCTGGTTGATGGTTGATTGTTTATCATGGCTGTTGTATACATGTGTTGTATAAAATCCATATAATCACATTATATGGTGATTGACTGTGTCTGATTCCAGTTCAGAAAGAAGTAATATTTTAAAAATAACAAATATTTTTGAATAAGTAATATTTTGAAATAATATTCAGTAAAAGATTAAAATATAGAAATACGTGAAGTCGTATTGATTAGAGTTGCGCCATTTAGATGCGAACGATATTTATATCGATTTTATTCGTTTTTATAACGAATATCGAAAAGGAATAGATTTCAAAATCTGATATTTTGAAAATATAATCATTAAAATATTATAATGATGAAGATTATTCAATTTTGATATAAATTGAAGTAAAAGTGGGAATCGTTTTGAAACGAATTTATAAAATACGTTTTGAACGAAATATAATATATATATATATATTATGGTTTGAATAGAACGCCCCGCGCCACGGCCGTTCACGAATTTCGACCGTTGACTTCGAATGGATATTACGGGAGATTCGACCACCGGATTCTCCTAAAACCAGAACTGTTGGGTTCATATCGAAAAGAGCTTTCCAATGAATATAAGAAATTTGAAATCTAATGGTTGGATTTGGAATTATGTCCAAATCAAATTTGGAAAAGGTCACTATAAGTGTAGTTCGATGACCGTTTATGGAAATCAACTGAAAGGACCTTAATAAAATTATTAAAAATATTAATAATTTATGTAAAATCATAATTAATGATTTGGGAAGAATTAGGGTGAAAAACTCAATATCTGAAAAGATAAAAATAGATTTTTATCGAATTGAACTAGTTATTAACTATAATTATAATCCGATTATTTTTAAATAAATAAAGGGGATTGAGAATGGGTTTTAAAATAACCAGAATTTCGAATATATGAATTGGAGTGGATTTGAATGGAAATCATCTTCAGAATATTTCGATATTGGATTTCGTGATTATACGAATATTGTTATGGAAATTTGGAAGATATATTATATATCATTATTTCCAATACGATTTTTGTTGGTTTCAGAATTCGATATTGAATATAAGCCAATATAATTTCTATTCAGAGCCTTATATTTAATATCGAATTGGATTTTGGGTTTGTCGTGAACGGTGTCTTCACTAACACTGTTCTTAAACCCAATGGAGACAAGAAAATTAGGAACTAACTGGAGATTAGCTGAGTCGAATGGTTTCCAGGGTATCGATCTGATGTTGGTTTCGGCCTTCGGGATTAATACTTAGGGAATTGTTCTCTTACTAATTTACGGTTAGAGATTAATGGAATGGGATTTGGGTTTGTCGTGAACGGTTTCTTCACTAACACTGTTCTTAAACCCAATGAGGTTAAGAAAATTTGAAACTAACTGGAGATTAGTTAAGTCGAATGGTTTCCTGGGTATCGATCTGATGTTAGATTCGGCCTTCGGGATTAATACTTAGGGAATTGTTCTCTTACTAATTTACGGTTAGGGATAAATGGAATGTGATTTTGGGTTTATCATGAGCCGTGTTTTAAAGGTCATTAGCTCTTTAACCCAGTTACATATAAGATTAATTTCTTAACTTTGAAAAGTCATTAAGTAATGATTTTTGAGATTAAAACTGAAAACGAGTTTTAATGAATCTTTAATCAGATTGAAAAGAGAATGGATAATTTAAATTATCAAATTCGGGGAATGATCGAGAATGGAGTACCACCAGTTTTACTTCAGGCGAAAGATAAATCTTTAATTAGATTTGAATGTGAAATGGTAATTAAATTTACTGATGACACCGTGGTGTTACATATGGAGTATTACCAGTTTTGCTTCATGGGATGAATAGGTTGGGATTGGGAAATATAATAAAGAATTACTTCGGTAAGATTCGTTAATCCCAACTAGTTTGGAAAACCATTATATGGTTTGAAATGATATCCAAAGGAAGATTAAAGAATAAATTTTAAAGAATTTATCTTTGATAAAATTAATGGGAACCTATCCCAAAAGATAAGAATATTTGAATAAAAGAATATTCTGGATTGGAATGAGGCGTATGTTGTGTTTGTGAAACACTTGTTTATTATATACGCGAGTTATTCGGGAAGGCCTGGTTTATACCCATTCTGAATAACTGATTCGACGATAAGTCGACGATGAAGACGGTGGTTGAAGACCGTAGGTCTTCACATCGTTTGGATAATTACTGATGATCTTGATTGGGCTGTACACCCGAGAGGAGGGAATCAGTTGGAGATCGTCCAGACGTACTTGGAGATCGATGGATATGCGAGGAATAAGGTTCCTCCAGTTTCGTTCAGACCCAGAACAGACTTGTAATTGGACTGTGTGTCTGACATTGGATTTCATTCTGTGTGATTGAGTGATATCGGTTGCATAGCGTGAATTGCCTGTGTGGCATGCTAAGATGCAAATGATCAAGGCTTCTGTTGAAAAGCAGAGTCTTGTGGTTGATGATCAGGGCACGGCTTTGATAAAGCGTAGCTTTGTGTATGGCGTTAATTCGTGAGCCTCACACCCCGATGTGAATCAGAAACGGGAGAGGACCTCAGGGAGGACATGCGTTTTCTTCTAGCTAGAAGTGGTGTCGGTGTTTTTATATGGCCTGGCATTTACTTATGTGGATGATGGAATTTGAGGCGCCTCGGTTAGATCAGACGATCCGGGTCCGATGGAGTCATTTGGCTTATTTAAGCCCCATAGGGCGGGGAAACGCATGTTCAAGGTTTTTTAATCCACATTGCACTTTGATGGGCCATCCCTGACGATCCAAGGGCCCACCTGAGTCTGGGTCCTGAGACACGAACTAGAGCATCTCGAAGCGGTGAGGACTATCTTTTGCCTCGGTTCACAGATGGAAATCAAACTTCCAATACGAAATTTTTGCGGTTTTGATTGTATTCTATATATGGAGGCATAGTGGTATGGGACATTCATGTCGTCTATGATTGATACATTTATATTTGAAGTTGATTTCTTCATTTATAATAATAAAAAAAGACTAAATTTCGCGTACCAAGCATTATTTGGCTATTATAAGGTAAAACCCTATCCTCGGACTTGCGTTGCATTGTGTGATGGGACCTCAGTCTTATAATAGCTTCATTTTTCTTTATTTAGCATTGCGCTGTTTGTTATATGCACTGGTATCCTTGGTAGGAAACCCGTTCCGTGTTATACTGCGTGGTCCCTTGATTTACCTAACTTTAAAATAAAGATTAATAACTGTTTTAGTTCTCACACCAGTCACATGACTGATCTGGAGTTTATTGTTTTAACCTAAACTCTGGGTGCCCCTATTTTCCGCACGGGCAGCTAGTAGTTTTGGTTTTGCAGATTTATATTCACAGGTTCCTGATTTACAGCTGAAGCGATATTCGGAAAGCTCTGTATCCGTGTATTACTTTCAGTTGTGTTTTGTATTATTTTCCGCTGCAGTATAATTTGTAAATCTTTGATATTTATGAAATGTGTAATATTTGTTTATACTCTGTATATTCTTGTACTCTGATATAAATTGTTGTAATAAGCAATGAAATGTTCTTCTATTTGTGTTCTGATCTATCTTGTCCTCAAAGCAATCCGGGCTTTCCTTCACGGGGATGTTCGGGTTGTTTCACATAATTCTGTTCACTTTTAAAATTTAGGTTATTTCTTTGGTTCCTAGTAGTTACACTGCTATTTTGTTCATTTTTGATTATGTGACCCAAATTATGTTTTCCAAACATCTGTAATTATTTTTTTGTTATTGATAAGCTTTTTATTCAGATGTATTATGCAAGTGGAGAAGATCTAGAAGCATGTCTTGATATTATAAGAAACTAAATGAATGTTATTCTTTTACATGATGTCAATCATTACTAGAGTTAATTGCATTCAATAAATGCTTGATACACGACTATTTATTTCTTTCTTTTACATTTACTTTTATAGGTTCAGTAAAGACCCGGATTTCTGGTAGTCAGATATTTAATATATTTTTTTATTCAAAATATCGATTTAGAATTTTAGACGGATTTACAATACATAATTCGTTTATTAAATAATATATAGACGTATAATTTATATATAATTATAAATCGAGCCATAACGTCGCGGAAGTTCGTGAATTTCGTTTTGAACTCCAATTGAATTTACAGAATCTATTTCAAATCAGAATATTTCGAAAACAAAAAAAAATGTTTGAGTCGATTTGACTATAATTTTCTAATGGGAGAAGAAAATTTTAAATTCAGGCTATATATATATATATATATAGTTATGTCCAATTTTAGTTTTCACATAAATCGCTATGGAATCGGTTTAAAGTTTTAACGTTTTATTTATTTATATACAGGATATTTGTATGAACGGGATATCATTTTAAAACCAGAATATTTAAAATGTTGAATTTTGAACTCCGCATTAATTGAAAATTTAAGCGGTTTGTTGATACAAATTTCTTATCAATAAACGTCGCTGGTTGAATTTAATGTATAGTATATCGACATTTTTAAATGATCTATTAAAACTAACTTAAATTACGACAATATAGTAACAACCAAAGAACTGAAATTGCAACAATATGGAAGTAGGTTGCTTCATAAACATGAAACACGGAAATAGGCAGTATATGAATAAGAAATAATAAAACATAAACAAAAACTGGGAACACACATATTATGAAAGCTGAAAATGGTCAATACAAACAATAGACACAATATTCATCATCAGTATGCCACATGAACATAAAAAACTATACAATATAAGGCTGGAATTGTTAATACAAAGCAAAACCATATATATAATTTTGGCTGTACATTTCATAACCAAACATACATAATGATTCACTGTAAGTACAGGTTCAATATGACATGTTTCATTCAAGGAATAGCAAAACAAATCGCCCCCATAGTCATTGACCTAAAGAGAAAAAAAACAATACTTAATACATAATATTATCTATATAAGATGGACATAACAATTCATGAGAAAAAATCAATTTCGGCATGCCTCATTTTCCTTTCAGAAACAGTGAAACAATCAGAAACAGTAAACCGAAATGACTCCACAAGCTTTGACCTGGAAGAAAGAAAAAAGAAGAAGATCATGAAGAACACAAAAATTTATATTGTCAGATAAAGAAAATTAGAAATGTTCAACACAAAGGAAAAACAGTACGAATGCAAATGCAAACTAACCATACATGGTTGTCTGGACGAATGCAAACCACAAATAGTTAATTTTTTTCTTTCAAATATTCACGTCAGCATGAAATCGAGACAGGGTGCTTCCCATATTTTTCTTTTCACAAGGGTGCATACAATTAAAATGAGTGCAGGTATACATTTTCTGAGTAAAATTAATTTGTGCCATGTCTAAAAGTACATGGATTTTGAGCATGGAAAGGACACTCAGTATATAATCACCGCCTGAGTCTGCATAGGTTTAAAACACATAAATGGTATATGTGCCTAAAACATGTACATATATTCTAAATTTTAAATGAAGGAAAGTTACAGTGTGTGATTATAAAATGAAAACCCACACCCTACTTGAAGCAACCACTAGAGTTTAGAAACTTGTGGTAACGATTGATAATTTGATTATTCAGCTTCCTTGTACTCGTGTTTACGGAATGTAGGAGATCAAACATGAAGGCTTCAACATTACGGTATTGATATCAAATGTGTATACTTACTTTATATGCAATGTATAGATGATCAGTAAAACTTTAACCCAGCTAACTACGAATAAGTAACAAATATTACCAGTGTCGAATGAATCAGTCACTAGTAAGCAATCACGCTTATTACAACATATAGTATTTATTTTCGAAAATTCAATTTTTCAAAAAAATTAGTTAACAAAATAAAATCCACTGTGGTTTTATCCATGTTAATACATCCATTAGTATTCGTTTACTGTTAATCTTTTAAAGGAGTTTAACCTATTATGTTTTGTGACTCACATTTATCTTAATCATTCAAGAAAAGAGTAAAACCAAATGGCTCGAACAGCTATGAAAAATCAGACAATACGTAGCTGATGGAAAATAAATGTACACATCCAATCTTTATAGAAGGTGAACAGCAAAAGAAAACAGTACAAAAACATCTAAAGGATATAGACATTAAAATAAACAACAAATATATTTATACATCAAACTTTTACAAGCCAAAACGAACAGCTAATTCATATGCAAAAATCAATGTTTTCATGTATTTAAAAATGGGAGAAAATCTAACATACAGTTGCAAAATCTCTCGATAAAATTAACAACTTATAGTTTCACCATTCTACCTAATCTACACATGCACCATTCGATCGGATGTCACATTTAAGTAGTCCAACAGGGCTATAAAATCCTATACTAAAATCAATACAAATCCCCTGCTCAACCATAACGCAACGTCAAACAGCCATCACCCGTACGCAAATCTGAGAAGGGGATATGGCCTAAGAATTTTAGCTGCACCTATCTAGGATAAGATGTGAAAGACCTTGATTCTATCTTAATCAACCACTACCATAAATACATGTACCCATGCCATATGTTTCATCCATTTCAGAACATTCCAGTAAACAAGAAAAAAAATGGTTCGAACCACTTATACAAAATCAAAACAAAAATTGAATTAAAAATACTTATTTGCGTTGTAAATTTACGCGCTTCAGATCCACAGATTTTCTAATGGATTTCCTGGTGGTTTGATTCGAGACCGAAGACTAGGGTTTGGATCACCTTTGAATAACAGCTTCCTGTTGGCTGCTGAGTGTCTGTAGTGGCTCTGGGAAGGAACGGAGGGTGAACATCGAAGTGTGGTGACGAGGGGTTGTTGAGGAGTGGATTTGAGGTCCGGCAGATCAGGCGAACGGAGGGATCGGAGAAGGAGAGGCTGCGTAAAGGATTTTCGAGGCCACGAGTTTGATTTGCCGAAGAAAGAAGGGGCCGATGGAATCTAGGTTTCGGCCATGGATGAATTTTTGTGGAGGCGGTAATGTTTTGTGGTCTGGGAAACGTTGGTAGGGGTTTTGGTTAAGAGAAGCGGGTTGGGTTTACACGGGCCGAAGGAAAATGGTAAAGCCCAATTTTTTTAAAAAAAATCTAAACTTAAATAATAAAATTACTTTATAAATTTGCTTATACAATATTGTGCACATACGTTGACAGATTTAAACACGGTTAGTTTTGTTGGAACCGTAGAGACGAGAACTTCGAGATGGAGCAGTGTCAGTCAGGACTGGAAGCAAGGAGAATTTTTAATTAAATTAAACAACAGTTTAATTTAATTAAAAACCAGTGTTAATGACCAAACCAAATCAAAGTGAGTTAAACTCACTAAGTTCTTCCCATTTTTTTTATATATAAATTGGGTTTTTATTTTGTGTGCTCTGCTTGCCAATGGTTGACTGTTTGCTAATTATATATTTATTTGCTGATTTAACTGATGGAATTAAACCGTCATTTAATTTTCAGTGAAATACCAAATCGTTATTTTAACGATTGGTTCCAATAAAGGTAACTTACCTTATTGGTCACGTTTATCAATAAACGTGTTTAATGGTTTGAATTGTTTGACCTGTTTGAATTGTTTGATTTGTTTGAATTGTGTGGAGATAACCGTTTGTATACAGAGAAGAACAGGTTGGAGGGATCCAACCGGATTCCTCAAATATATTATTTATTTTCATATATGAACTGTCATGATTGGGTAATTGATTTTAGTAGTGATCATTGATTGAAAAGTCAACCTGTGTTGTGTTTTAACCAATGGGCTATATTGGTTGAGTAATCGGCAGTAAATGGCCTAAAAGTAAATTATTTTATTTATATCGATTTATAGTCAGATAAATCGATAGAACTGAAGTAATAAAATTTATTTTATAACTAAAAATAGATTTTGAAATATATATTTGAATAAAAACTTATTTTAAAGGAAATAAATATTTATGTTATAATTAAGTGTAAATTGATTTTATAAAGTCAAATCTGATGTTAATCAGATTTGTAAATGTGAGGATAAGGAAATTAACCTAACGATTAAATTTGGATAATTGTGTTGTTGAGAAACAATTTAATGAAATTATTTAAATGAATTAATTATATTATTAATTAATTTAAAGGGAATAATGAATTGGAATCGGTTAATAAGATAATCGTGTTTTGAGTGAATAAATCGACTCGTTAATTGGATGGATTGCTAAATTAGTATGTTCTGAATAGAAATAGTTTAATGAATATTGTTTGGATTATAATATGATTTTAAAAAGGGATTTACTGTTTATTTTAATCAATAAAGAAATTAACTACTAATGTAGTTAATGGTTGAAATAAATTATTAACGTAATAATAATAATTTAGAAAATTACTTTTTAATGGGAAATCATTTAAAAAGTAATCTAAGTTAAAATGGAATTCAATTGAATGACGAAAGGAGAGTGTGAACAGGTTTTGTTTAACACTTGAGTTTTATAACGAAGTTATGAAAGGAATGGTTAAGCAAATGTGATCATGTAAAATAAATGTTACTTAATTATTCGAATTAAGTAAAAGGAAAGTAAGATAAAGGGTTTGAGGATAAACCAGAGTTATATAAAAAGGGTGAAGTGGTAAATCGTTAATTTTATATTAACGTTACTTAATAATGGGATTAAGTAGAATTAGGAATTGAAATGAGATTTCAAAAGGAGGATATGGTTGAATGGATTTGAAACGAGATTGGTAAAAGTGAATTTGATAGGAGAAGTAAATCATAAGATTTGTAAACCAATCCGAATTATAAAGTGAATTTGTTTGAAAAGAGGAAGGTGTTAAAAGTGGCTTTTTTTATAAGAAGTTGCTTAATTATTAAATTAAGGAATAATGGTTATATCCGAGAAAGGGAATTTCAAATATATAAGAAGGGTTTTGAAACCGTATTTTGAATAAAATAGTTCAATGGTATTTGTATTGGGATTAAAATGAAATATTGGTTTTGAATTAAAACTTATATTTATTTTAGGGCATGAACGTTGTTGATCAAGGTCTGAAAGGTAACTAAAACACCCCAACTTGAACGACTTCGGGATTATCTTAGAATGATATGAGTTGTAATGGTAAATGTGGTTAATAAAATTTATTATTTCATTAGTGGAATGAAAACGGAGTATTTTTGGTATATATATATATATATATATGACGATTTCAAAAGAAAAGGGGGATAAAGGAGATTGCGTCAAATTATAACGATATTCGCAAGGTTAAAAAGGAAATGTAAAGTTGAGTATTGTAATAGGTTTACTCTATATTAATAAGCATTTGTTATCGTTGTCAAGTAATGAACGAAGATGTTTCATAAAATTATGGTATGAGTAATAAGTTGAGTTGATTTCCCAATATTATATGATAATGTGGTTAATGTTTTGAAAGTGGAAATAGAAAACTAAATATAATATAGGATTATCCTAAGTAATGAATTGGTTTTAAAGAAGAATCTCATGTCAAATAAAGAAGCGAGGAAACTATATTTTTAGTATTGAAAGATTTAAGAGTTTGAATTTACGTTTGTTTTTAATTAAAAGTCCAAGTGGTACTGAATTCTGAACCAGTGAACTCACTGGATTGTCATGATTGAAACACTATTTATTTTGATAGTTAAATCACCGACTATCAAATCTGTCCAATACGATTGTTGGTACGGAAAGACTGGGATCGAATTTATATTCGAAAACCATTCCGACTAAAGAATACGTTGAGATATCAAGAGATGATCGAGATGGGGCATTGAAGACCATGGGTCTTCATTAAACGGAAGAACCGCTAATAATCTTTTGTTAGCTCCTAGAGAAAATTTGTGGTTCTGTCGTGGTTGGAATCTACGGGTTGCAAGGACTACTCGCTACTGATCCCTGGGTGATTCCTATAAGAGATGCAGTAGGAGAGTGCCTTCGGTTCATCCTGTTCCTGGATGACTTGTATGGGCGGATGTCTGACAGAGTATTTCCAAAAGGAACGCATATGTTGATTTCTTCAAACGTGCCATAGTTGGTTAGCTCCCAACTAGAGTATTGTTGTGGACGTCAATTAGTGATATCTAGTGGATTTGACGATGTGGTATTCAAAGTGAATGGCGATCAGATGTTTCAAAGTAAATTTTGGCCTCGAGCCTCACAACCATGAAATGAAAAAAATCGGGTAGGCAGCATGGCTATGTGGGTCTCTCCCATTAGGGTGTACAATCACCTATCTAGATAAAATCCATTTCATTCTTTAATCTATTTCGATGCTCACCCTTTTCGGGAAACGGTGGGTCGCACCCAATCGTTGGTGATATACATTCGATACACTCAAGCGAAATGAGTGGTCGGTCATGTGAGGGTCGGGTTGCAAGACGTTCTTGTTGAACCCGGTGTATTTGCCTCTAGATATACACTATCGGCAGGTGGTCTCATACCTTGTCATAGTCGGAATCAAATCTCCAATAAGTGCCCGCGGTTTTGATTGTATACTATATATGTGGAGCGTGAGATGCAAGCGTTCTACTAGATTCTATTTACTTGTATTTAGACATTATTATAATATCAGACAAGATATTGGTTTTAAAAATGCTTTGGGTTATCGTAAGGTAAAAACCGTCTGTATTTATGTGTGGATTTGGTCTTACGATTATCCTTTTCTTTTGAAAAGATTTAAATTTAAAATCAGGTTGTGTGATACCATTAATAATGTGCGAGTTTTTCTCACTCTGGTTCACTAGACTGACCCAGTGTTTTGTAAATGCTCAGGTTAGCCCGGGGTGTACAGGCTCAGGTTATCGGATGCTGCGAAGTCTAGAGACGAGCTGAAGGTGTTCAGACGTATGATATTATATAACTACTATTCCGCTGTGTGATTGTATATGTGGATAGGTTATCATAACTATCCAGATGTATTATTGTACTCTGATATTGTAAGTTTTATTTGAAGCTCTTAGTAAAGTTATTTTGTATTATAATTTGTTTCGCTGCGATGTGAGACTCTGATTCTGTGTCGTGTTGTTTCTTCTTCTTCTATTCTAATATTTCTTTCTTTCTTATCTCATCCTCTAACTTCTTTCTTCTAGTAATCCATTTTTCGTGCACTTCGGGTTGGACATGTGTGGTTTGGTCAGCTCAAAAGGTACTGGAAATTTGGGTCGCTACATTTGGTATCAGAGCTATTGGTTTAGTAATAACCTTGGCTCTGTAGCGTAACTCAATAGAGATGGGGCTAGTAACACCCTAGATTGAGTTTGAGTGTATATATAGGAGAGCGTATTTGTAAATTCTATATAAAAATGTTTTATATTGTGTTATTTGACCAGTTCGATTTTGAACTAGCAACCGACACAATAATGTTTTATAAAAATGGTCAGATGAAATAATTTTGGCCATATTATATTTTTGTATAGGAAAGGAATAATTTTATGATTGATTTTGAGTTGCTTGATTTATTTGAATCGAATTCGAATTAGACTATGAATTGGAATGGTCTACAGGATTTTTCATATATGAAATTAGAAAGAGAAAATGGATAATATTTGAAATGGAAATCAAAATTTGAGTTTGAAATGGTGGTGTATAATTTAGAAAAGTAAATAGTTAATTGAATACGAGATTGGAACTTAACATGGTTAAGAGTTGGATATTGGAATTAAAATTTGGAGGTTGGAAATAAAAGTTGTTTGATTTGGTTGATTGGTTGTTTGTAAGGTGGACTGAATAAATTCATCCAATGATTTAATAAATAGGAGATAAATAAATTGAAAACCAAGGTAATAATCCGATATAATAAATTTGAATGAAATCAAATATGAAACAAAACTAGAAGAATTTAATCCTGTAATGGTTATTATATATCGAGCTAAGTACATGTTGAAAATAAAGAAAAACCGCTTGTTACTTTGGAATTTGAGTTTGGTGTCCCGACAAATAGTTAAATCTTAATATTGTTGATTAATGATTGCTTTTATACCCCTGAACCGAATAGCCATTTGGTTTCATTCTCTTTTGAGATGTATGAGGCCAGAGTGGCAGATGTAGTTGGTCTGATTGAGCAATGCTGTGGAGATACTGATGAACTTTTAGTAAATTTTATAACTTAGAATTTTGATAATAATTCCATAATAATTATTTTGAGAATAATTTGGATTGGTACATTCCACTTACTTAGCAATTTCGGGGACGAAATTCTTTTAAGGGGGAAGGAATGTAACGACCTGGATTTCTGGTAGTCAGATATTTAATATATTTTATTATTTAAAATATCGATTTAGAATTTTAGATGGATTTACAATATATAATTCGTTTATTAAATAATATATAGATGTATAATTTATATATAATTATAAATCGAGCCGTAACGTCGCGGCAGTTCGTGAATTTCGTTTTGAACTTCAATTGAATTTATAGAATCTATTTCAAATCAGAATTTTTCGAAAACAAAAATAACGTTTGAGTCGAAATGATTATAATTTTCTAATGGGAGAAGAAAATTTTAAATTTTAGTTTATATATATATATATATATATTTAGTTATGTCCAATTTAAGTTTTAAAATAAATCGCTATGGAATCGGTTTAAAGTTTTAACGTTTTATTTACTTATATACAGGATATTTGTATGAACGGGATATAATTTTAAAACTAGAATATTTAAAATGTTGAATTTTGAACTCCGCATTAATTGAAAATTTAAGCGGTTTGTTGACACAAATTTATTATCAATAAACGTCGTTGATTGAATTTAATGTACAGTATATCGACATTTTTAAATGATCTATTAAAAATAACTTAAATTACGACAATATAGTAACAACCAAAGAACTGAAATTGCAACAATATGGAAGTAGGTTGCTTCATAAACATGAAACACGGAAATAGGCAGTATATGAATAAGAAATAATAAAACATAAACAAAAACTGGGAACACACATATTATGAAAGCTGAAAATGGTCAATACAAACATTAGACACAATATTCATCATCAGTATGCCACATGAACATAAAGAAACTATACAATATAAGGCTGGAATTGTTAATACAAAGCAAAACCATATATATAATTTCGGCTGTACATTTCATAACCAAACATACATAATGATTCACTGTAAGTGCAGGTTCCAATATGACATGTTTCATTCAAGGAATAGCAAAACAAATCGCCCCCATAGTCATTGACCTAAAGAGAAAAAAAACAATATTTAATACATAATATTATCTGTATAAGATGGACATAACAATTCATGAGAAAAAAATCAATTTCGGCATGCCTCATTTTCCTTTCAGAAACAGTGAAACAAACAGAAATAGTAAACCGAAATGACTCCACAAGCTTTGACCTAGAAGAAAGAAAAAAGAAGATCATAAACAGCAAAAAAAATTTATACTGTCAGATAAAGAAAATTTGAAATGTTCAACACAAAGGAAAAACAGTACGAGTGCAAATGCAAACTAACCATACATGGTTGTCTGAACGAATGCAAACCATAAATAGTTAATTTTTTCCTTTCAAATATTCACGTCAGCATGAAATAAAGACAGGGTGCTTCCTATATTTTTCTTTTCACAAGGGTGCATACAATTAAAATGAGTGCAGGTATACATTTTCCAAGTAAAAGTAATTTGTGCCATGTCTAAAAGTACATGGATTTAGAGCATGGAAAGGACACTCAGTATATAATCACCGCCTGAGTCTGCATAGGTTTAAAACACATAAATGATATATGTGCCTAAAACATGTACAGATATTCTAAATTTTAAATGAAGGAAAGTTACAGTGTGTGATTATAAAATGAAAACACACACCCTGCTTGATGCAACCACTAGAGTTTAGAAACTTGTGGTAACGATTGATAATTTGATTATTCAGCTTCCTTGTACTCGTGTTTACGGAATGTAGGAGATCAAACATGCAGGCTTCAACATTATGGTATTGATATCAAATGTGTATACTTACTTTATACGCAATGTATAGATGATCAGTAAAACTTTAACCTAGCTAACTACGAATAAGTAGCAACTATTACCAGTGTTGAATGAATCAGTCACTAGTAAGCAATCATGCTTATTACAACATATAGTATTTATTTACGAAAATTCAATTTTTCAATAGAATTAGTTAACAAAATAAAATCCACTGTGGTTTTATCCATGTCAATATACATTCATTAATATTCGTTTACTGTTAATCTTTTAAAGGAGTTCAACCTATTATGTTGTGTGACTCACATTTATCTTAATCATTCAAGAAAACAGTAAAACCAAATGGCTTGAACAGCTTTGAAAAATCAGACAACACATAGCTGATGGAAAATAAATGTACACATCCAATCTTTACAGAAGGTGAACAGCAAAAGAAAACAGTACAAAAACAGCTAAAGGATATTGACATTAAAATAAACAACAAATATATTTATACATCAAACCTTTGCAAGCCAAAACGAACAGCTAATAAAAATGCAAAAATAACTGTTTTCATGTATTTAAAAATGGGAGAAAATCTAACGTACAGTTGCAAAATCTCTCGATGAAATTAACAACTTATAGCTTCACAGTTCTACCTAATCTATACATGCACCATTCGATCGGATGTCACATTCAAGTAGTCCAACAGGGCTATAAAATCCTATACTAAAATCAATACAAATCCCCTGCTCAACCATAACGCAACGTCAAACTGCCATCAACCGTACGCAAATCTGAGAAGGGGACATGGCCTAAGAATTTTAAGTGAACCTATCTAGGATAAGATGTGAAAGACCTTGATTCTATCTTAATCAACCACTACTATAAATACATGTACCCACGCCTTATGTTTCATCGATTTCAAAACAGTTTGAACATTCCATTAAACAAGAAGAAAAAATGGTTCGAACCACTTATAGAAAATCAAAACAAAAATTGAATTAAAAATACTTATCTACGTTGTAAATTTACGCGCTTCAGATCCGCAAATTTTCTAATGGATTTCCTGGTGGTTTGATTCAAGACAGAAGACTAGGGTTTGGATCACCTTTGAATAACAACTTCATGTTGGTTGTTGAGTGTCTGTAGTGGCTTTGGGAAGGCACGAAGGGTGAACAGCAAAGTGGTGGTGACGAGGGGTTGTTGAGGAGTGGATTTGGGGTTCGGCAGATCAGGGGAACGGAGGGATCGGAGAAGGAGAGGCTGTGAAGAGGATTTTCGAGGCCACGAGTTTGATTTGCTGAAGAAAGAAGGGGCCGATGGGATCTAGGTTTCGGCCATGGATGAATTTTTGTGGAGGCGGTATGTTTTGTGGTCTGGGAAACGTTGGGAGGGGTTTTGGTTAAGAGAAGCAGGTTGGGTTTGCACGGGCCGAAGGAAAATGGTAAAGCCCATATTTTTTTTAAATCTAAACTTAAATAATAAAATTACTTTATAAATTTGCTTATACGATATTGTGCGCATACGTTGACAGATTTAAACACGGTTAGTTTCGTTGGAACCGTAGAGACAAGAACTTCGAGATGGAGCAGTGTCAATCAGGACTGGAAGCAAGGAGAATTTTTAATTAAATTAAACAACGGTTTAATTTTATTAAATAATAGCGTTAATGACCAAACCAAATCAAAGTGAGTTAAACTCACTCAGTTCTTCCCATTTATATATTTTTATATAAATTATGTTTTTATTTCGTGTGCTCTGCTTGCCAATGGTTTACAGTTTGCTAATTATATATTTATTTGCTGATTTAACTGATGGAATTAAACCGTCGTTTGATTGGTTTGAATTGTGTGGAGATAACCGTTTGTATACAGAGAAGAACAGGTTGGAGAGATCCAACCGGATTCCTCAAATATATTATTTATTTTCATATATGAACTGTCATGATTGGGTAATTGATTTTAGTAGTGATCATTGATTGAAAAGTCAACCTGTTTTGTGTTTTAACCAATGGGCTATATTGGTTGAGTAATCGGCAGTAAATGGCTTAAAGGTAAATTATTTTATTTATATAGATTTACCGTCAAATAAATCGATAGAACTGAAGTTATAAAATTTATTTTGTAACTAAAAATAGATTTTGAAATATATATTTTGAATTAAAAATTATTTAAAAGGAAATAAATATTTATGTTATAATTAAGTGTAAATTGATTTTATAAAGTCAAATTTGATGTTAATCAAATTTGTAAATGTGAGGATAAGGAAATTAACCTAACGATTAAATTTGGATAATTGTGTTGTTAAGAAACAATTTAATGAAATTATTTAAATTATTTAATTATATTATTAATTAATTTAAAGGGAGGAACGTATTGGACTCGGTTAATAAGATAATCATGTTTTGAGTGAATAAATCGACTCATTAATTGGATGGATTGCTAAATTAGAATGTTTTGAATAGAAATAGTAATGAATATTGTTTAGATTATAATAAGATTTTAAAAAGGGATTTACTGTTTATTTTAATTAATAAAGAAATTAACTACTAATGTAGTTAATGGTTGAAATAAATTATTATCGTAATTAATAATAATTTGGAAAATTACTTTTTAATGGGAAAGCGTTTGAAAAGTAATCTAAGTTAAAATGTAATTCAATTGAATGACGAAAGGAGAGTGTGAACAGGTTTTGTTTAACACTTGAGTTTTATAACGAAGTTATGAAAGGAATGGTTAAGCAAATGTGATAGTGTAAAATAAATGCTACTTAATTATTCGAATTAAGTAAAAGGAAAGTAAGATAAAGAGTTTGAGGATAAACCAGAGTTATATAAAAAGGGTGAAGAGGTAAATCGTTAATGTTATATTAACGTTACTTAATAATGGGATTAAGTAGAATTGGGAATTGAAATGAGATTTCCAAAGCGGAATATGGTTGAATGGATTTGAAACGAGATTGGTAAAAGTGAATTTGATAGGAGAAGTAAATCATAAGATTTGTAAACCAATCTGAATTATAAAGTGAATTTGTTTGAAAAGAGGAAGGTGTTAAAAGTGGCATTTTTTATAAGAAGTTGCTTAATTATTAAATTAAGGAATAATGGTTATATCCGAGAAAGGGAATTTCAAATATATAAGAAGGGTTTTGAAACCGTATTTTGAATAAAATAGTTCAATGATATTTGTATTGGGATTAGAATGAAATATTGGTTTTGAATTACAACTTATATTTATTTTAGGGTATGAACGTTGTTGATCAAGGTCTGAAAGGTAACTAAAATACCCCAACTTGAACGACTTCGAGATTATCTTAGAATGATATGAGTTGTAATGGTAAATGTGGTTAATAAACTTTATTATTTCATTAGTGGAATGATAACGGAATATTTTTGGTATATATATATATATAAATAATGATTTCAAAAGAAAAGGGGGATAAAGGATATTGCGTCAAATTATAACGATATCCACAAGGTTAAAAAGGAAATGTAAAGTTGAGTATTGAAATAGTTTTACTCTATATTAATAAGCATTTGTTATCGTTGTCAAGTAATGAACGAAGATGTTTCGTAAAGTTATGGTATGAGTAATAAGTTGAGTTGGTTTCCCAATATTATGTGATAATGTGGTAAATGTTTTGAATGTGGAAATAGAAAACTAAATATGATATAGGAATATCCTAAGTAATGAATTGGTTTTAAAGAAGAATCTCATGTTAAATAAAGAAGCGAGGAAACTATATTTTTAGTATTGAAAGATTTAAGAGTTTGAATTTACGTTTGTTTTTAATTAAAAGGCCATGTGGTGTTGAATATTGAACCAGTGAACTCATTGGATTATCATGATTGAAACACAGTTTATTTTGATAGTTAAATCACTGACTATCAAATCTGTCCAATACGATTGTTGGTACGGATAGACCGGGATCGAATTTATATTCGAAATCCATTCTGACCAACGAATACGTGGAGATATCAAGAGATGATCGAGATGGGGCATTGAAGACCGTGGGTCTTCATTAAACGGAAGAACCGCTAATAATCTTTGGTTAGCTCCCAAAGATAAGCTGTGGTTCTGTCGTGGTTGGAATCTACGTGTTGCAAGGACTACTCGCTACTGATCCCTAGGGTGATTCCTATATGAGATGCAGTAGGAGAGTGCCTTCGGTTCATCCTGTTCCTGGATGACTTGTATGGACGGATGTCTGACAGAGTATTTCCAAAAGGATCATGTATGTTGATTTCTTCAAACGTGCCATAGTTGGTTAGCTCCCAACTAGAGTATTTTTGTGGACGTCAATTAGCGATATCTGGTGGATTTGACGATGTGGCATTCAAAGTGAATGGCGATCAGATGTTTCAAAGTAAATTCTGGCCTCGAGCCTCACAACCAGGAAATGAAAAAAATCGGGCATGCAGCATGGCTATGTGGGTCTCTCCCATTAGGGTGTATAATCACCTATCTAGAGAAAATCCATTTCATTCTTTATTCTATTTCGATGCTGTCCCTTTTCGGGAAACGGTGGGTCGCACCCAACCGTTGGTGATATACATTCGATACACTCAAGCGAAATGAGTGGTCGGTCATGTAAGGGTCGGGTTGCAAGACGTTCTTGTTGAACCCAGTGTATTTGCCTCTAGAGATACACTATCGGCAGGTGGTCCCATACCTTTTCATAGTTGGAATCCAATCTCCAATAAGCGCCCGCGATTTTGATTGTATACTATATAAGTGGAGCATGAGATGCAAGCGTTCTACTAGATTCTATTTACTTGTATTTAAACATTATTATAATATCAGACAAGATATTGGTTTTAAAAATGCTTTAGGTTATCGTAAGGTAAAAATCGTCCGTATTTACGTGTGGATTTGGTCTTACGATTATCCTTTTCTTTTGAAAAGATTTAACTTTAAAATCAGGTTGTGTGATACAATTAATATTGTGCGAGTTTTTCTCACTCCGGTTCACCAGACTGACCCGGTGTTTTGTAAATGCTCGGGTTAGCCCGGGGTGTACAGGCTCAAGTTATTGGATGCTGCGAAGTCTAGAGACGATCTCAAGGTGTTCAGACGTATGATATTATATAGCTACTATTCCGCTGTGTGATTGTATATGTGGATAGGTTATCATAACTGTCCAGATGATATTGTAAGTTTTATTTAAAGCTCTCAATAAAGTTATTTCTGTATTATAATTTGTTCCGCTGCGATGTGAGACTCTGATTTTGTGTCGTGTTGTTTCTTCTTCTTCTTATATTCTAATATTTCTTTCTTTCTTACCTCATCCTCTAACTTCTTTCTTCTAGTAATCCATTTTTCGTGCACTTTGGGTTGGACTAGTGCGGTTTGGTCAGCTCAAAAGGTATTGGAAATTTGGGTCGCTACAGGTTCATTATTATAGTCACAACTTTCCATATAAATTCGCTACCCTTTACTACAGTACAGTTACCTCCTGGAACATCATTATATTGAATGATAGAAAATATGGTTTTGATATGATAACTTATTTATCATTCGTGTTATGTAGCGTGAAATAGAGGTATTGATAGAGAAGAGCAAAGGAAACAACAAAGGCAACACTCTTAGGTATAGTTTTCGATTTTTTTTATATACCCATTTAAGTCTATATTGCTAGAAATTGATTTTAGAATAGCTCAATTATTCGGGCTAATGAGGTCATTTTCTTGGATTACATCTTTGTGCAGCTAATACGGTAAAAGTATATTTGAAAACTTCCCACAAACTTTTATCATATCTATTTTCTTAAAAGAACACATTTAAGTTTATAAGAAACGTGCAATAAGTTTAATCTATATATCGCATAGCAGAGAAAGTCAAATGATATATAATCTTATCATGTTATAATATTATAGTACAATAATTAGGACATCTAACACAATTTGTTTCCAAATGCCCAGTTACCGAATAATAGGTTGAATTATTATAAGTAACAGGATGTATGAACAATCACAATTATTTTCCTTTTCTCATCATACTATGAATTTATTTATTCGAATTAAAATTAAGCATATGTGGTAAATCTGCATTGACATTGGGCATCTATATACACACAACATAAATTATTTGTTTTTCAAGCTGAAGTTACTCAATTTGCATAATAGCCATTGAAATATTTAGGTAGAGTTTAGTTTAACAACAATTTTTGTGTTCTGCATTTGCAATGTGTAGTTTAAAATGCATAAGTGAGAAGGAGGCATAGAACATTTAATTTAAAAAATGATTTTGACATATCAAATTAAAAATGAAGTTTATTTATTTTTCGCCATTTGGGAAACATCAAAAAATATTTCTCCCTTTCTGCTTCTTCTTTATCATCGGAATGACTGATTTTTTTGAATTTTTCTTCTTTTCCATGTCAGATACATATATATTGAAAACGCAGAATACAATAATCATTTTCAAGATAAACACAACCTTATGCCTAATGTTTTATTCACATATGTCAATTTTGTATAAAATCATAGGCTAACTCAAGCAGTGTTAATAAGTGAATAAAACACTAGATAGGTTACACACACGCATGTTTATATATATCAGTTGATATTGTTGTTTTTGAAATAAACTACATTAATAGAATTTGGATGTTTTCCCTGAACCAATTAAGCGTGTGCTTTATAGATAATCAGCTACATGAGAAACAACTGAATTCCACACATTTCGAAAAATTATTTCTTTATTAGAATATGCATTGAATGTTCCTATCTTAATGCATAGAGCTTGGACAGTCGTCCCCGTGTGATTTTCATCTTGGCTCACCTTAAGAATATGCTTTTCAACACTCAAATGTTCTGCACATGACTAGGATCGGCTTTTGAACATAGAAAAGGTTGCTCGTTACATCACCATAACACCAATCGAATTGGTATGAAAGTTATTTCTGAACAGTATGAAACAAATATGGAAATATCACTTCAGTTTTGACCATGATCGAACTCCATATAACAATAATAATACGGTGGTGATGCAAATAACATGCATAAAATATGTCATTAGTATAAAAAATGCAGCTTAAATTGATATAATACATAACTTCACCAAGAAAAGATCAACATTAGGAGTGTAAATGGATCGGATTGGACTGGACGGAGGTGTGTCATAGTCCTGTTTATAAGGGATCCGGACGAACACGGATTGGACACCATATAGCCTAGGACCGGACCGAACAACGGACTGTCCAGTCCGATATAGCATTGGATAATAGAAAAGCATCAAACATTTTGGATCGAAACGGCCACTGGTGTGTCCTAGTCCTGTCCTATAGGAGAATCGTACGGACACAGACCGAACATCATATAGCATCGGACCGAGCCGGACAATGGACCATCGTGTCCGATATACAACCCTAATCAACACAAAAAAAAAACAATGAATTGGCCAAACGGTCGCAAGTGGTACCTTCCACTGAACTCTTTCTCAACAAAGAAAAAATATTGAAATTTCACAATAATATTCATTACTTGATACTACAAAGCATAAAAACGATGGAAAATTCTATTCGAGCCCAGAAATATGCTGAACAACCCCCAATTTTATCAAAAAATTACAAGGACGAAAATACCTTTTTTTTTTAAGTTTTCTGTACACCTCGTAGCAGCGCTACGTGGTTTCTTACTGTGCCTCGTAGTAGCCCTACGCGGTCTGTGAAGGAACCACGAAGAGCGTACTCTAAGTAACCACGTAGGGCTGCTACGAGGCACACTGAAAAACGAGGTAGAAACCCTACGTGAAAGCGTATTTTTGGATATTTTTTAATCAGCGGGAGACTACTCAACAAAATTGAGGGTTTACCGATTTGTTCAAGTTTGAAAAGACTACTCAACATATTCCTCGATTCGAATAGAATTTGCCAAAAACGATTATATCTTCTTCTTGTCCTAAGAGTTACATTGGTGTGCAACATCAAATACATATTTAATCAAATCGATTTTCGTTCAAGCTAAGCTAAAATTTGTGTTTAGACCATCCCTTTTTTTCACTTATCTCTTCAGTATATTCATTTATTCTTAATTTTAATGCTTTTATAAATGCAAATTAATAATATTAATATTTGGTATTTTATATAAAACTCTTGTTTGGAGACTGATGACAAATACAAGTTTTTCTTATCAGTTATTATTTCCATCAAATCCTCAATTATAACAACCTTCTCAAAGCAGTCAAATGTATGTTTTGCGATCATTATTCTTTTTCTCTTTTTTTTCCATTTTAGTTTTTTGGATGACTATGTTATTAGGTTTAATAAATTATTTCTCACAATTTAGTTCTTTTTTGGGTTCTATAGGACTGGTACCCATTTTCTGGAAATTTAATCTATTTCTCAAATAATTAAATGTATTTCCCAAACAATCTGTGTGTTTAAATTACTCATGAAATATTAAATTATAATTATTGAAATAATCTTAGAGAGTATTTAGTCCTTTTTCTAATGATTCTTAAAAATATACTCCAATTTAACTATATATATTCATATTAAAAAAGACAGTTTTCCATGCAACTATAAAGATGTATAAATAACATAACATGAACACTGTATATTAACAATAAAGCAAAGTTAATTTGTAAATTAGTTATGATTCATTTATATCAAGATTTTACCATATATTATATCATAAAATTGTTTTGAACTCAGTAATTCCATAACAAATTTAAACATTTTTTGCAAATTTCTTTTCAATTCTTCCTGCTATGCTATACAATTAAACTAACTTCGTAATTTACGATTAACTTATAAACACATTCTATTAAATAGTATTCGATAATTCATCGAATAAATTACTAAGATATATCAATTTAACATGTATATCTGTAACGACCCAGTTTTTAGACTAACTTTATAATCTATAATGTATAGATTATACTGATAATTTAATTTAATTTAATAAATTAAGATTAATATATATTAGGGAAAAAATATCGGGGAAATTCCAATTAAAAATAATTGTTGATGTTTTAAAATTCCGTAATTAATATATATGCATCTAACACAAGAAATCAATGTTTTATTCTTTTGCTTTAAAATCTTTTATTTCATGTGAATATAAGATTAATTAAGTAAAATAATAGATTATTTCACTTGGAAGGTAATTAAGATAAATTTGGATTTTTACTTGAAGTTAAAATAAGAATCTACTTATGCAATTTGTGATTTACTTCATAGGATAGATAACCAAAAGAAAATATTTATTTAAATATAAGGTATTCATTAAATTTGATAAGATGACATAAGATCAAGTTTATCTAAAACAATCATTTTACTATATCTATCTATATATTAACTTGTTATATGTAGATATCGACAAATGTTGGATGTATTAACAATTTTGTTCACATTAAACTTGCCGCTAATTTGAGTAACTAATATACATAAAGTAATATGGCATTCCTACTTCACATGTAAGTTATAGGTGATATGGCTAAACGAGAAAGGACATGATTTTGACTATGATGGAAAAAGGATAGATCTTCACATATATAGGCTGATTTGTTTTGGATGCTAAGTTTGATTTGCATATATATAGGTTGTACATATAATATAGGATAGGCACAGCAGGCAAATGGTTGTTTGCATTCTTGTTCAAATCAGCACATGTATATATGAGCACGTATGTACGAGGATCATAGATATGTTACTTAAGAATCAAGTTAGAAACATTTACTTGAATTATAATCAACATCACTTCACTTTCATGCTGATAAAAACTCAACATTTCCCTTCAAATGGCTGCAGCATACACATCACTTTCATAACTGCACATGTACCTATAAATCCAGTAGAACCCGCCTACACTGGTCTTGTTTACTTAGATACCAAGAGTAAATTTTGTTGATGAATGAAGTACACATATATATGTATACATAGGACAGCAGGCACATGCATGGTTGTGTGATTTGAGGCAAAGTTGAAACCAACTGTACAGAAGTTTAAATCACGCCTCACCCTCACTAGATAGCTGCTGCAAGCATACCCTCATACCCACATGCCTAGCCCTTAAGCCTAGAGTTTTTCATCTATAAATACACACCACAAACCCCCATAAACACACACACTAGTCCACTTGAATAACAAATGAGAATAAAGAGAAATGGCCGAAGAACAGAGACTAAAACTGGAAATAATTGGCAAGACTAGTATGTGGTGAGTAAATTTTCACTATTGCTCTTTCCAAACTGTGTTATCATTACGTTTCAACTTACATATAGGTGTATTTGGAATCTGAATATAAGTTGTTATTTATATAACAAACATATAGGTTGAAAATAAGGTCTCTGTAATACTGAAATAATAACAATGTATTGTGTGTAAACAATTTAATGTCTCCTTACTGTCTTATATATAACTTAGGTGAAGTTAAAACCTATGTGTGTTAATATGTGATGTTCAGTTCTAAGTAGATTCGAACCATTGGTAGGTTGATATGCTCGATTGGGATAATGATGTTATTTAGAAGTTAAGCTCCAAACTAGTTAAAATAGGACTGGAGTAATGGAAAATCTGAGAGGCATAAGCGAGAACAGTAAACCAAATGTTAGCAGCAGTGAACTTATTTGGTGAGCAGACACATAAATCTCTTCGCCATTTAATGTTAAATCCTAGAAGATGAAAACCCATATCTGTGTTAATATGAAATGTTGGATTTAAGCCCTTAAGTTAAGGTAGAGAACAACCAGAAACCTGAAACCTTAGGCTGAATAAAATAGCAGTAAGTAAAGAAAATATTTGAAAGACAGTAGTGTATATGTGTAGTAAAAGACTTTAACTTTAATCTTTCAAAATCTGTTTCCAAGGAATACATATATGTGTTGGATTCAAATCTGTATAGTTGCTAATAAATGGTTAACAGCATCTATATGTTGTCACTGCTAGAGTAAATCAGTGTAAACAAGTTTGGAAATTCTCTGTGTTTACAGTAGAGAATACATATATTCTCTAAACGCAAGGAAAAATCAACAAACCAAATTTCCAGTTTGATATATCAAGTTTGATAAACATTAAAGTTACTTGGTTATGGCTTGCGTATTAAGGGATGAAGAGGAGAGTTATTAGTGAGGAACAATTGCAATTTTTATTGATACAAAACATGATACAAAGAGCACATATATATAGTGCTATGAGCCCAACGGCTAGTACAAAATATACCAAATATGTATGAGCATAACGGCTAGTATTAAATATACCAAGTATGCATGAGCCTAACGGCTAGTAGATAATGACAAAGCATGCTAAATATGATAAAAACGTGTTCACACTCTAATGGCTCTATTGTAACGGCTCTATTGTCTTCGTTATGCCCCCTCAGTTCGAACTAGGGTTTCCTTACTCATTCTGGCTTCCGCCTGCACTGATAACGCGAAGTTCCTCTCTCATTCTGATAAAAATTTTGGTCGAAAGGGCCTTTGTGAGAGCATCTGCTCTCTGATAGTATGCGGGCACATGACATATTGCAAGTCTTCCTGATTGCGTTCTTTCTCTCACAAAGTGGAGATCAATGTCAAGATGTTTCGTCCTTGAATGTTGAATAGGGTTTAGAGATAAAGATACTATTCTCTTATTATCGCACCAAATGACCGGCTTTCGTCTTGGAGTGAAACCAAGCTCCTCCATCAGTGATTCTATCCACATGATTTCGGCTGTAGCGCTTGCCAGTGCACGGTACTCAGCCTCTGTGCTGGATCTTGATGTGGTCTGTTGTTTCTTCGTACACCAGGAAATGATATTGGAACCGAGGTAAACGCAGTATCCTGAGACAGACTTCCGATCGTCAATATCGTTGGCCCAATTGGCATCGCTAAAGCACTGTAAGTTAAGTTCCTTTTCTGAATTTAGGCATATACCGTAATGTTTTGTGCCTTGTAAGTATCGTAACACTCTCTTTAATGCCATCCAATGTTCTGATAAAGGGTTCTGCATGTATTGACTGAGTTTATTGAAGTTGTAGCATATGTCTGGTCGAGTAATAGTTGCGTATTGTAACGCTCCTATTATTCTTCTATATTGTTTGGCATTGTCGATAGCTTCTCCTTTATGCTTAGATAGTCTTAGGTTACTAATCATAGGCGTAGGTAATGAGTTTGCCTTGTGCATATTTGCCCTTTGCAGTATTTCAGTGATATAATTTTGTTGGGATAATATTAATTCACCATGGTTTTTCCTAATCACTTGTATTCCAAGAATTTTTTTTAGTTCCCCCAAGTCTTTAATGGCGAAATTTTGATCCAGCTTGTGAACGATTCTGTTTATTTCTTCGCTGTTGTCTCCTGTTATTAGCATGTCGTCAACGTATACTAGAATGAACACAGTTCCATGTATGCCCTTCTTCATATATAGAGAATTTTCTGATTTAACTTGTGAGAAACCCATGTTAGACAAAGTTGACTTTAGCTTTTCATACCAAGCTCTCGAAGCTTGTTTTAAGCCATATATTGCTTTGTTTAGTTTGCATACTTTATCACCAGTACCATATCCTTCAGGCTGTTGCATGTATACCTCTTCAGTCAATTCCCCATTCAAAAAAGCATTGTTGACGTCCAGTTGCCTCACATTCCATCCTTTATTTAGAGCAATGGTCAGTATAATTCTGATGGTTGTGGGTTTTATGACTGGGGAAAAAGTTTCGTCGAAATCAAAACCAAATTGTTGCGCATAACCTTTTGCAACCAGTCTGGCCTTGTATTTGTCAATAGATCCATCTTATTTTCTTTTTATTTTGTATGTCCACCTACAACCAATCACATTTTTGTGTTTTGGTTGAGTCACTAAGCTCCAAGTGTTGTTTTTTATGAGAGCTTTATATTCAGTGTCCATTGCCTCCTTCCATTTGTTTGATCTTATAGCCTGAGTGAAATTCAATGGTTCGATCTCACTGGCAGAAATATTATATACTTTGGGTTTGAAGATGCCTCTCTTTGACCTGGTGATCATGTGATGTCCAGTTGATTGTGGTGGTGTTTGCTGCTGTGTATCATTGTTGCTGGTATTGTCAACATGGTTGTTGTTTTCTGTATCTTCACTATGCTGCATGTTTTGATGTATGTTTGTATCTTCTGAGTCATTGTGTGTCTCATTGGTTTGCTCGTTTGTTTGATCCATAGTTTCTTCCTGGGTGTTTAAATTGCTTGTGCGTTGTTGCTCTTCATTTCTATCAATTGAAGGTGGTTCAGTAATGAATGGCTCGAACCGTATGTTATTGTTTATGCTTTGTTCCCCATCCTTTTTGCCGATTTGCTTTTCTGCATAAGGAAACTTGTTTTCATCAAATATCACATGCCTAGAAACATATATTTTTCCATTTTTGTCCATGCACTTATAACCTTTTTGGTTTTGTGCATACCCAATGAATGTGCATGGGCTTGATCTCATACTTAGTTTATGATTGTTATAGTCTCTCAAACATGGAAAACATAGACACCCATAGGCTTTCAGAAAACCATATTCTGGTCTAACACTGTATATCATTTCATGTGGGCTTTTATTGTTTAAGACTTTGGTTGGCAACTTGTTAATGAGGAATACAGATGTGTAGAAAGCTTCATTCCAATATTTCATGGGTAATGAGCTTTGTGATAACAAAGTTAGACCAGTCTCTACTATGTGTCGATGTTTTCTTTCGACTAAACCGTTTTGTTCAGACGTATGCAGGCAAGTTAATCTATGTTTGATCCCTCTTTTGAGAAAGTAATTAGTTAGAGGTTTAAACTCAGCTCCCCCATCTGTCTGAATAACCTTAACAGTACTGTTCATTTGTTTTTCGACATGAGTTATAAATTGCATAACTGTATTGCAAGCTTCTGATTTAGTTTTTAGCATGTATATCCAAGTATATCTAGAATAAGCATCCACAAAAGAAAGATAATACCTGTGTCCCTGATATGAATTTAGAGGCGCGGGTCCCCACAAGTCAGCGGCTATAAGTTCCAGTGGCTCATTATAGCTGGTTTCAGAATCACTAAAAGGGAGCTTGTGGCTCTTGCCGAGTTGGCAGTGCGTGCATGTGTGTTTGATAGGTACATTTTTATAATGAATGTTATTATTACGCAGAACAGTCTTAACAGTTTCCAGATTAGGATGTCCTAATTTTATATGCCAAGAATTAATCACGTTACATTCATTGCTATTATTGTCATAATCAACGTTATTGCAACTATTCCTAATACAGTCATTGTCACTACTAGCATCTACATTATTGTACCAGAATTCTCCACTTGAGTTTGCAGTCTTGAATTTGTATAAACCATCGTATAGGTTACCTCGAAGTAATATTTCATGATTTAGGGAATCTTTAACTAAACAAAACTTAGGATGAAATTCAAAGTAAACATTATTGTCGTTGGAAAATTTTGATACACTTAACAAATTTTTATTAATCGTAGGTACCCTAAGAAGATTGTTTAATTTGAGTTGTCTTTTCCCAAAGATAGTCCCTTTGCCTATGTGTGTGATACTAGCAGTACTACCATTACCCATACGCAATTTTCTCATATCTGATTAATTTCTGCTACCAATGTTTAAATTTTGAAGATTGCTAGTTATGTGGTGAGTCGCTCCTGAGTCAGGGTACCATTCTTCAAAGCCATTGTCTTCATTTTTTAGTTCATCATCATCCGCAGCATTATGTCTTCGGTTTGCGTTATTATTATTTTGAGTTGAATTCCCTGTTGTTGCCATATTTGCTTGTGCTCTTCTTTATGAAAAGTAATTTTGGCTTGCCTGTTGTCTACTTGTGTCTGAATTATACCTGAAGTAACATTTGTTCGCCATGTGACCAAACTTTTGGCATATTTGAGATTTCACACGATAGTTGTTGTTATCTCCTTGTATTTGCCTATTTCTGACTGTGGTATAATTGGTAGAGAACTTATTTTGTGCTGTTTTTCTTTGGTCAATTTTGCCTTCATGAGCAAGGAGTGCTGATCGAACGAACTATAAATCAGGTAAAGTTTGTTGTGTGGCTAGCACAGTTACTAGAGATTCATATTCTTCATCTAATCCACCAATAATAAATAGGATTTGCTCATTGTCGCTGATCTTATGACCAACAACATTTAGTTTGTCACACAGATTTTTAATTTTTCCTAAGTATTCTTTCATGCTTGCCTCCTTTTTTCTAGAATTATGTAATTCCCTTCTTTATTGCATGATTCTAGCAGCTGATTGTGAACTGAAAATTTGTTCAACTGTTTTCCATATTTCATAAGACGTGCTACATCCAACTATTTGTGATAATAAATTCGAACTTACTGACGATAGGAGCCATGAGGAGAGGAGGCTGTCTTGTTTTTGAAACTTTGTGTAGTCTGTGTTAGGCACAATTTCTCCTTCCGAATTGGTTATCGTCACTGGTGGGACTGTTATTATCCCATTAATGTACTGCAGTAAATCATACCCTCTTAAAGCGATCTCTTCTTGATATTTCCATAGAATATAATTGTCTTCGTCTAGAGATGTGGTGATAATTTGGCTTTTTGGTTTAATCAGGTTATGATGGTTAGGTGGAGCACTGTACCCCATACTTCCTGAAACAGCGGAGGTTACTTCATTGTTGTTGGCCATAAAACAAAAACAACTTTCTGCTTGATGATTAAGCCTTTCGGCAATTTGGCTCTGATACCATATTAAGGGATGAAGAGGAGAGTTATTAGAGAGGAACAATTGCAATTTTTATTTATACAAAACATGATACAAAGAGCACATATATATAGTGCTATGAGCCCAACGGCTAGTACAAAATATACCAAATATGCATGAGCATAACGGCTAGTATTAAATATACCAAGTATGCATGAGCCTAACGGCTAGTAGATAATGACAAAGCATGCTAAATATGATAAAAACATGTTCACACTCTAACGACTCTATTGTAACGGCTCTATTGTCTTCGTTATTGCGGATGAGCTAAAACCGGTTTCAAGTCAAGAAGTAATACATATCATAAGGAAAGTAGAACAAATATGTCAGTAAAAACCAATCTAAAAAAAAAGAGAAAAAAATGTTAACATATTTAATGAGTAGGCTACTTAATTTCCTTCCTAACCTAATTGATTAATGTCCTATCATATGTGCGAATATGCTTCGGGTCTGTGTATTCATCTTATGTGTTGGGATACCCTTACCTGGAAGTAATCACTACAGCAGGTTAAACTTTGCACAAGAACAAAAGAAAGAAAGATATATGCCCTCCTGTTGATTGAAAAATCAACAGCACTAATTCTAGTTGTCTATCTTGATTGAGTCCAACATAAAAGGTGTGTGTTGTGTCTCGAGCATACATTAGAATTTGTTTTAATTCAAACAAAATAATATATCATCAAAACTCATTAAAATACAGTAAAAAGGGTATTAATACTTGAATTCCCAAACATCGTTATTTTATAATTCAGGTAGGTGAATAAATTGGCATAGGAAAATGATGAATTTTAATAATGAAAGCTCGATTTTTAATGAACTAAGTAGTGAGAAATTTTGGTTTGATCATAAACATTGATCAAATTCCGATGTTTTGGTTGATGAGTAGTCATAGGGCTAGAGTTAGATGAGCGGAGTAGATCAGGGTTTATGGGAAAAATAGTATTTGGATTTTTAAATGAGTAAATTTTGTGAACTTGATTTAAAAAGAGGATAGACACTATTTTGTATGGGTTGAATTCAGCGGTGAACTGCACCTCCTCGGTGAGGTTACAAGCGATCGGTCGGAGGGTAAAACGATGGAGGGGTCGTCACCAACCCAGGGGCGAAGTTTGGGCATGACCGATGGCCGTTGGTGGTGGAGCGAGGCATTTTAGTGGAGGTTGTTTTCTCTTGAAGTCGGGTTGAACACAAGATTCTGACGTAGGGGATCGGTGAGATTTCTGGAGGCAGAGACGAGCTCAGAGATGGAACTGGAGTTTGTAGCGGCGATCAGTGCGAGGGTATGGCCGGGGAATCCATTATGCATGTGCACGGCTGAAGTAATGCACAGAAGGACGAGAAGGAACAGGAAGAAGAAGGATTGAAGGGGAAGGGTATTGGATCGGATCAGAAATTAGAAGAAGCAGAGAAAATGAGTAGTTCAATGTTTTATGTGTGCCAAATATATGTTTGGCCGAAAATTTGGACTTGCCTGTGAAGCGTGAAGAACGTAGAAAATAGGGAGATGGGCTTTCTGCACAGATGGGCCGAGTTGGGCTAGGAATTCAATATATATATATATATATATATTCATATTTATAATAAGGTGTTGTTAAATCTAAAAGTTAAAATGAGAACATTTTAAAAGAAGAGACCGGAAAGGAGTAGACTCGTATAAAGAAGTCAGCACAAAATATTTTGGATATTCGAGCTTAGGCCTTGGATCTTTGGGATATTTAATTAATATAATTAAATAGGATGAGAAGAAGAAATAGATCAAGAAACCTTGGAGTTATTTCAAATGACAAATTAAATTAAAGGTATCAGCATAAATAATTTGATAATAAGCCTGAGATATTTATGTTGTTAACCTAAACAATTGTTATAAAATTATTAATAAAAAAAGTAAAGAAAAAAGATATATAATAATAAAAGGAAGTATCAGGAAATCATCGAATTTGCAAAGTAAACATCATCTTGTAAATTAAGTTCGAATCTCCAAATATCTAATCTATTGAAATGAAATAATTGGTTAGATAAAATCGATGGAATTATTTCCAAATAAATAGAAATAAATTTAAGGTGAAATTTGTTGTTACCCAAAATCGTATATTTCAAACTGTTACTTAGTTTGGAATATAACGTTAAACTATTTTTTTTTATTTGTTAAAGTTATGGTTGTTAATCGTCGGTTATGCTATGAAGTAATCAAAAAAATCCAATTGATTAAAATTAAAATGTTGACATGTTTTACCAAATTTTAATTCCTTTATACTGTTACTTGTTCCGAAATTAGAAATGAGACTTATATAAGTTAATACAATCGAAGGGACATTTTATGAATATTTCATATGTTATGAAATAATTCGAGTAAATATTTCTAGTCATATGCACTGTTTATATTTGATGGTTCAAACACAAACTATCAAAATAATATACCTCACGTGTTAATTCGAAGAGAGCGGGATGGGAGCCGGACCCAAAACCACTTCGAACTATCTTTACGATTCTTGAACTAACCTGCAGAGACTATTATATGATTTAAAGAATGCGAAGACCGTAGATTCTCGTGACTGGAAGAATTACTTGTTTTAATTTCTCTGGTTTGGCCACTGGAGCTATTACAACATGTAAATCTATCGTGATTGAAATCTTCGGAATTTGCAAGGACTATTCGCTACTGTTCCATGGGGTGATTCCTATATTGGATGCAGTAGGAGTGTGCCTTCGGTTCATCCTGTTCCTGGATGACTTGTATGGATGAATATCTGACAGAGTATTTCCTAAAAACCACGTACGTTGATTTTTACAAATATACCAAGTTGATGGCAAAGAAAGGTCGTTCTTTTACATCCAGAGTATATTTGGGAACGTCAATCAGTGATTTGACGGATCTGACAATATGACATTCAAAGTTAATGATGACCAGATGTTCTAAAGGTAAATTCTAACCTCAAGCCTCATCAACCGGGAAATGAAAAAAATCGGGCAGGCAGCATGGCTATGTGGGTTGCTTCCATTAGGGTGTATAATCACCTATCTAGAGAAAATCCATTTCATTCTTTAATCTATTTTCGATGCTGTCCCTTTTCGGGAAACGGTGGGTTGCACCCAACCGTTAGTGATATACACTCGATACATTCAAGCGAAATGAGTGGTCGATCATGTGTGGGCCGGGTTGCAAGACGTTCTTGTTGAACCCAGTGTATTACCCTCCAGAGATACACTATCGGCAGGTGGTTCTGTGACGGCCCGCCCCGCACCAGCCGGCATTTCCTCCGAAAGTGCGTTGTACACATGCCCGATCGACTAACACGGAACGGTCGCCAAAGAAAGGAAAGAAGAGAATGAGCTAATCAAGAATCTGTAGAATGTCTCACAGCGCATGGAATAAAATATAATATAATAATAACATACTTGACATAAAACAGGTGAGACAGTGCATAAGCTGATAACTAAAACCAACATCAACATCAGAGCAGCGGAAATCCAAATACAGCTTATTACAACTTTCCAAATTTAATGTCTCTAAAACAAAAGAAAGCTAAAGTAGAAGGTGCACTACTAATGCCCAACCGGTGACCTTCAACAACACAGGGAGAATACTATATACATCATACGTGGAAGCCTCCTGCTCGTCTCCAGATCATCTACCCGTGCATCACCAGCTAACCTGTCTCTAGTCTGCTCGTGTGAGCACCCAGAGTAATAAGAAGAGACATAAAACTCTGGGTCAGACAAAAGTCTGGTATGAGCGATAAGCATCTAAACAGAACAATAACAGGTATACTAAACCATACCTGAACCTGGACCTGCAACCAAAGAGTTAGCACCACATACCGTACAATACTCTAAGGTGCCATAACAAATAGTGTAAAGAATACGGGGGTGGGGTGTGCATGTCATAATGATGGGAAACAAATCAAGCATGACAACTATCCTCACATCTCTCACTCAGTGCGTAAAGCATACGATGTCCACCACTGTCAATCACTAGACCCATCGAAGTAGTGACGGAGTTCAACTTGTACAACTACTGCTACTACCAAGCTTACCACATGGAGTCATGACCAAATCTTTACAAATGACCCCACTTCATTGGTCTATAGCCCTTTAGTCGTACCTAGGCCACTGTGGCCCTGAATCCGTTCACGTACCTCCCATACATAGTGATCCAAAGTCATAGACATCGACTGCCCCTTGGCACACGTCCCGCAGCAAAGCCCAAACATGAAGTGAACTCATCGGTTCCCAACTGGATCCTGAGCTCTAACTTCCCATATTGGACTACCTTTGCATCTCGGGTTATTGGTCAACACTGGGTCGGGTCGGGTTCCCCTTCTAGCCATCGGTTCGGGTCGGGTCCTCTACATTGAGTTGGTTCGGTTCGAAGACTTCTCCTGTAGCGGTTCGGTTCGGGTCCACAGCGTTGCATCGGTTCGGATCGGGGGTCTCACTTCGGGTCGGGTCGGGTTGCCATCTCCCATCCAGTCCGTGCTTCCGCTCCGATCAGCTCCCTCGTTCGTCACATGCTCCGATCCGATCTCTCCTCCTTTATCTGATCCGATCCCAGTTCAATTAGCGTGGCCTTCCTTTTTGCCAGTTTCCTCAAGTGTCAAGTTCCGATCCGATCGAATCCCTTGCCCAATTCAACTTATCCGATCCGAGCCCCCATATCCGATCCGATCCGGTCCAGAACCTGCACTTTTCCTGCAACTTTTCCAGCAAGTGTTTTACGCCATTCGACGACGTTTTCGACCATTCTAACTATTGAAATCAATCACAAGGCATATCATACAGTCATAGCAACATAGCAAACTAACCACAAACACCAAAACAATGAATTTACATGTCAAAATGGATCAAATATATCCAAAACCCCATATTTTCCCTTAAGCATATTTAGGAAAAACTAATGATATGATTAGTAAAACTTAACCAAATCAAACCCAATTTCTAACAGAGGTCTAAAACATTATTTTCGAATTTATAGATATTTTTCCAGAATTTATTAGTGTATAAATTCGCTAATCTTCACTAATTACCCTTAATTAACTGCAATTAGTGTCAAAACGATGCTAATCACTCACCTTGGCCACAAATAAAATTCTCAGAACTGAAACCTCGCTGATTTGGGTGAATACTGATGTCTAACAGCAGCTCTAACATTGCTTTCGTGTTTTCTCTCCTTAATTTGATGTAGATTAAGCCAAAACTTGATTAGAAAGTGATTAGAAGGTGATTTGGGTGTTGGAGGCCATTCCTAGGGTTCCAAGAACGAAAGTGGCGGTTGAAAGAAATGTTTTCTAACCCTAATCAGCCCCTATACATCTCCAATCCCGAAATCCCCTTTGGGCCTAGCTGCTAATTACCCGGTTAAGCCCAATTAAGCTGTTTTCACCATCTGAAACTTGTTTCAGCCATATCTCCCAAACGGTGAGTCCGTTTGGCTAATGTGACCACTCTACGGAATTGTAAACCATCATACGGAGCCAATGGAAGTGGTTTAAGATCAAAATTCCTTTCCAGTCAAAAGTTATGGACAAAACAGTACCAACTAGGGGTAAACTGGTCATTTAAAAATCGACAAAAATCATGAACATGGGAAATGACCCCAATAGTCGTCTCCCAAAGTTACATGACCATACGACTTCATATACATGAAAGAAATAAATATTCTACAATCCTATGATGCGTAGAATGCGGGTCGTTACACTCTCCCCCCTTAAGAAATTTCGTCCCCGAAATTCCCTAACATAAAACATACAAAGGATCCCGCATGCCTAACAGCCACATACAACAACCAAACATGCAAACAAGCAACAAGCCTACCCTAGCATGCGGAAAACTAAATTGAAGTTAAAATCTTACAAGGCAAAGAGTTCCGGATATGTCTTCCTAATGTTCTCCTCTGTCTCCCAAGTGCAATCATTCTCGTCCTCGCCCCACTGAACCTTGACTAGCCTCACCGCCTTCCTTCGAAGTTGCTTCGTATCGTGCTCGACAATACGGGTCGGCTTGCGGTTCCCAACCGCCTCGGGTTCTACTTCGAAGTCCTCTAACTGATCAGGTGAAATAGTCATATCTGGGTCGTGAACGAACTTCCTTAGTTGGGAAACATGAAATACGTTGTGAACTCCCGCCATCTTCTCTGGTAAGCCAACTCTATATGCCAAATTCCCGACTGGTTCAAGAACAGGGAATGGGCCAACAAATCTTGGTGCTAACTTGCCTCTCCTGCCAAATCGTATCACGCTCTTCAACAGAGAAATCTTGACAAACACCAAGTCACCAACGGAGAATTTTAGGTCTCTTCTCCTCTTATCAGCATAACTCTTCTGCCTATCTTGGGCAGCCTTCATTCGTTGTTGAATGATCTTAATTTTATCTGAAGTTTCCCTCACCACATCTGGTCCAAGCATAAACTTCTCGCCAGTCTCTATCCAACATGATAGTGAGTTGCACGGTCTTCCGTACAAAGCTTCATATGGAGCCATGCCGATACTGGATTGGTATCTATTATTATATGCAAACTCTACTAGATGCAAATGGTCATCCCATGATCCACCAAAATCCAATATAATGCTCTCAAGAGATCTTCCAAAATACGATTCACCCTCTCCGTCTGACCGTCGGTCTGAGGATGGTATGCGGTACTGAGATGTAACTCTGACCCTAGAGCCTCTTGTAAGCTCTTCCAAAACCCACTAGTGAACAACGGGTTTCGGTCACTCATAATGCTTTTAGGTACTCCATGAAATCTCACTACCCACTTCATATACAATTCTGCTAACTTAGTTGTCGTTCTGGTCGATTTGACTGGTATGAATCTTGCACTCTTAGTCAATCGATCCACAATTACCCAAATGCTATCATGTCCCGATCTAGTCCTTGGTAGCCCATCAATGAAATCCATTGACACTTGTTCCCATTTCCATTCTGGAATTTCCAATGGTTGCATCAAACCACTAGGCTTCTTTTGCTCAGCTTTGACTAGCTGGCAATTCATGCATTTGGATATAAACTTCCCAATGTCTCTTTTCATCCCTTCCCAGTAGTAGGTCTGCTTCATATCTCGATACATCTTATTACCACCGGGGTGTATAGTCAGTTTTGAGTGATGACATTCTCCAAGCACTTCATCTCTCAATCCATGGACATTGGGTACAACAAGCTTTCCATTCTTTTTAAGCCATCCATCTCGATCAAGCCCATACTTGTCCATCTCCTCATCGATACCCATCTCTAACTTGGAGATGATTTCCAATAGGTTAGGATCGTCCCTCTGACTAGAGCCGATCCGCTCAATCAAAGTGGGTCTGATCGTCAAACTTGCTAACATTTCTGGATCCAATTCGCACTTTGGTCTGAAATCATACCCAACAATGTACTCCAGTTGCTTCCATTCAAGAAACATAGCCCCCAAACTGGCATGTCTTCTACTCAACGCATCGGCTACCGCATTGCCCTTTCCTGGTGTATATGCGATGTCAAAATCATAGGAAGCCAAGAATTCTAACCACCTTTGTTGCCGGAGATTTAGATCCTTCTGGGAGAAGAGATACTTCAACGACTTATGATCTGTAAACAGCTCAAATCTTTCTCCCAAGAGATAGTCTCTCCACATCTTTAACGCAAACACGATCGCTGCCAATTCCAAATCATGGGTAGGGTATCTTCTCTCGTGCGGTTTCAATTGCCGACTTGCATAAGCTACAACCCTACCGCCTTGCATCAATACAGCACCCAGTCCGGTACCACAGGCATCCGTGTATACCTTCATCTCTTCATTCCCCTTAGGAATGACTAACAATTGTGCGCATGTCAACTTGTCCTTTAGACTGTTGAATGCATTCTCGCACCTTTAATCCCAGACAAAAGCTTGATTCTTCTTGGTCAACTGGGTCAATGGTGCTGCTATCTTGGAGAAACCTTGGATAAACTTACGATAATATCCAGCTAACCCCAAGAAACTTCTTACATCTGTTGCATTCTTGGGCGTAGGCCAATCCTGTACCGCAGCCACCTTCGCAGGGTCCACGGCAATACCATTCAAACAACATGACCCAAGAACCTCACTTCCCTCCTCTAGAAGTGACACTTAGAAAACTTTGCTTTCAATTGGTGTTTTCTCAACACCTCCATCACTATTCTTAAATGTTCCTTGTGTTCTTCCTCTGTCCTTGAATAGACCAAAATATCATCCACGAACACAAGGACAAACTTATTCAACTGATCTCTGAATATCCTATTCATAAGATCCACAAAATATGTTGGGGCATTGGTCAGCCCAAATGGCATGACCAACCACTCATAAAATCCAGACGGTGTCCGAAATGCCGTTTTAGCTATACTCTCAGCTGATGAAAACCTGTCGCGAGATCCAACTAAGAAAATACTCTCGCGCCACTCAACTGATCGAACAAATCATCTATCCGCGGTAGAGGATACTTGTTCTTCCTCGTCACTTTATTCAACTCGCGGTAGTCTACACACAAACGAAGGGAACCATCCGCCTTGGTAGCAAATACAACTGGTGCTCCCCATTCAGAAACACTCCTTCTGATAAATCCCTTCTTCAAAAGATCGCTGTCTTGCACCCTGAGCTCTCGCTGCTCCCTTGGTGCCATACGACGAAGTGGCATCACTATAGGTCTGGCATCTTTCACCAAATCAATACGGAACTCAATCTCTCGATGTGGTGGAAGCCCGGTCACTTCTTCGAAAACGTCCGGATACTGGCTAACCACGGGCATACCTGACAACTCACTATGCGGAATGTCGAGGGAGTTTAGAAAACTAGCCAATACCCCCTCACTGGGTAGACCACCAAACACTATCCTCCGCCCATCATCCGCTCTAGCTGTCACCAAAAAGCCCTCACAGTCTACCACCACCCCGTATCTTTGGAGCCAATCTACACCCAAAATAATGCCAAACCCAGTAAAGCCCAAAAAAAAGCAATCACAAACAAACATGCATCCATGACTCAATAAGACCACATTACGACAAATCATGTGTTAGATCAAAATTTGGACCTAACACCCAAATTGTTCTGATTCGTAGAGAATTATAACTGAAGAATGAAGAAAAGGCAGAAAACACACAGAATTTATAGTGGTTCGGCGTTAACGAGCCTACGTCCACTTTATATGTTATCGATTATACTTTGAATGCTAGTACAATCAATGATTTCTCTCAATCTCACTCTTACAATTATGATTTCTCTCAGTAATCTCGAAGTAAAACTGATAAGAAATAGTGGTATGACAGTAATGGTGGAATCAGTGCTCAATACTGCCAAAAGGATCCTGAAAAATGCCAGTCTCTGGGCTATTTATAGCTGATTCTGTCAGGCAGTTCGCGATCACACGTGGCGTAAATCCCGAGAATATCGGATCGGATCGAGCAATGAGGAAGAATTGGTCAATGTGACAGTTGTGGACATGTGTCGCTGGATCCATGTATTTCGGATCGCTGAAGACCAGTTCGTGATTGAACAAGTCAGGAGTTTCACCACGTAGCAGGGGATCGGATCAGAGTGAGGTGGTGGCATAGGTGCGGATCGGGTCGTGCTCCCATGGGCGAATCGGGTCGTGCTCCCATAGGCGGATCGGGTCATGTTCTGTGCTGGCGATCCGAGGAGTGCGATCCGCGTGTGCGATCCGCTGGTGCGGTCTGGCCTTTCATGAACTAGAGGAACAAAGCTTCATACTCTCTTCTTGTGTGTAAACCTTGGTGGCTTGGTCAAAAAGCTAGCCAACATTTTGCCCCCTCGAAGTATGTTTCATTGATGGAACATGCTTCGAAGTCGTTGAGGTATCTTTTCACGAGGTGACGTCATTTAATGGTCGTGCCTATCTGAAAAGTTTTGCTACTTCGAAAAAGTTGCATCTTTTGACAAGTATAAATACTAGTATAGTCTTCGATCATTTCTCGTTTGTTGAACAATTCTTTTCTGGAATTTTTTGGAGACTTCGTCGTTGAATTCACCAGGTAAATTTCTGAATTTCTTCACCTCGTTGCATTGGCTGATGGTTCAGATCGCACGAGAGAGAGGAGGAGGATGAAGGAAAAGGAAGAAGAGAGCATGTCGGTTCGACTCGTGGGATCGGAAGGTAGAGGGAGAAGATGAAGGAGGGCGAGATGTCAGATCGTGGTGATGTAAAAATCAGGGGGAAGCTATGGTGTGAAGTCTTGCATCGGATCGGGTCGTGTTTGAGGCAAGGGAGCGGTTCGTGGTGGAAGTGGTGAGGTGACGGATCGGGGGAAGAGCAAGGTAGCAGATCGTGGCGAGGGTTGCGAGTCATGGATCGTTAAGAGGTTATCACGATCCGTCCAGATATGAATCGATGCGTTGCGCGATCCGCGGCCCTTCCTTGAACTAGAACCTTTCCACGAACCGAATCCTTCGTCACGAGCTGACCATGTAGCGCGATCCGAACCCTTACCCACGATCCGAAGGATTATCACGAGCCATATAATGAACGATCCAATGAACTTGTAAAATAAGCAGTGCAACTTAACTCTATCATACCACTGGACAGTTAGGTTAGAGCCTCCGTGACGAACTTTCTGGACTGGACGACAACATAATTTAACTGCATATGACGACTAATATCTTGATGATCTTGATAACCTTTATGCTTTTTCTTTAAGACATGCACAGGCACACACTTGCACTCACACGCACAGGGGGGACGGGTAATTATAATCTTATTTCTCATGTTTACTCGCCTAAACAGTAATGTCGGATAATTGTTCCCCTTCAAGATCTGACACAGAGACGGATCCCGAGGTGTATGAGCATCTCAACCCCGAGGTTCTTCCAATTAATCCAGAGGGTGCAGATTCTGGATCCAAATATGAGGCATAAACAGAATCGAACCCGTCTGAGAGTACCTCGCTTGATGAAGAGTCAGAGGTAGACGGCCGAGCTCCTGACGAAGTTCCTGGTGCAATAGAAATAGAGAAATTTACAGACTCTTTAGCTTCCAAACTTGATGACATAAAGCTTAAGAGAATTTGCTTGAGACATGGGATCCCCTGGGATGATGTGAGGACACCCGGCAACGAAGATAAACCTCATTTGGCTCCGGAGGGGTATATGATAGTCAGCCGACTCATGTGCTGGGTAGGAGCTATTCCTCTGTTTCCTCCAATCGTCATTGAGACCCTAAAACGATTGGGTATTGCTCCAATGTAGCTTCATCCCAATGCCTATGCAGCTTTATACACTCTATATATCGCATACGCGGAAATCCTGCATACCGAGCTCACATTTAAAGATTTGAAATTCTTTTACCTTTTCAAGCATCGCTCCTTGGCAACCCCAAATTTCTCTTTCTTCGAATCGGTAGCAAATAGGAAGGTTCTGTCTGACGGACACAGCAACATAGGGGATCCCAAGGCCGATTGGTTATATATAAAGAGACAGGCTGGGTGTTCAAGAAGATGGCTTAAATCAAGTAATCTTTTAACTTTTGAATGAATAACTTGTTTAAGAAATTGAAGCATTAACATGCCCCCCTTTTTTTTCTCTAAGCAGATCACGCCTTTCCCAAGACGGAAGGCTCGGTATACAATAATCGACTGTCTCTTCTTCTACAAAGCAAATCCGATTTTCTAAAAATCAAGAAGTGCATTACTGACGAGAACCTTCACAAGCACCGCCTTCTGGATATAAGGTTTGGACTTGGTGCGGGCGGCAAACCCTACAAATATGTGCCCCCGACAGAGGGAGAAGGAACGTCCAGGCAGCAGAAACAATTAAGTTTCGTGAGAGTCCTTCGCCGATAGTCATTCAGGACGACGAAGACCTAAACATATATAGAGGAGATGAGGCCCGTGGTGATAAGTCTAAGGAAATCCCAATTTCTCCGGGGGGTTTCCCCTCAAGGGCCACTCTTCCGGTTGAACCTGCTGCTCCCGATGATTTAACAGAAGAGCAGCTATTTAAAGAGCTGAGCAAAATTCCTTTGCCTGATGATGTATACACACAGGGAGACTTCGAAGGGGAGCCATTTTTTCCTGTTTCTGAGGAAACAACCTCTCCAGTTGGGGAATGAGAAACTACTCAGATGAGCCTAACTTCGGGCCCTGGTCTGTTGGGGGAATTATATGGGATGCACAAATCACACGCACTGCCTGACCCCACACTTTTATATCAACAGTATTCAAGGTTTTAATATGCTCTTGTTTCTTTTGTAGGAAAGATGTCTCGCAGGCGGTCTTATTCTTATCGCTCTCTCCGTGAAGGCACATCTAGCCTTCATCCAATTCCTGAGCGTGCTCGCGGCCTTTCTCACAAGCCTACTTCTTCACAATCCCGGTCTCCATCAAAACCAACCTCTGGTAAGCTTCCCAGTTATTCGGTGCCACCTATAGAGGGAAAACAACTTCCCAAAGACTTAACCCCTCCGAAGAGTGCACCCTCTCACAGCAGGTTATCAAAAAGACACTACGAGCCCAAGGATAAAAGCAAGGATCCAATCAAGGATTCTGAGAAGGAGAAAATTGACATTGTCCCTTCCAGCCAACAAGGTTTGGTTGCCCCCGGGTCACGAGATTACATCCATGGTCCTGAGACTCAGGCTAAGCTGGAAAAGTTGCGAGAACAATTCCCCGACATCTTCTTCGAAAGGATGATGTTTGTTCCAGCCTTAGAACCAGTTCCTAGGAACTGGGATACTGAAGTTATCGGGCACATTCGCCATGTAGCCAGGCAGTATGAGGCGATGAAGAAACATGTTGTTAATCTTTCAGAGGTCATCCGAACGCTTGAGATGGAAGCACATAGATCCAAAGTGAAGATAGATAACAATGAAAGGGTCAGGGCAAAAATGGAGAAGGACTTAGAGGATGCACAATCTCTTCTTGCCTTGGCCCAACGAGACGCTAAAGCTTACAAAACAAAGCTGGAGGAGGCCAGGTAACGTTTCCATAACGAGCTTGATTCTAATAGCAAAGAGCGAGTGTTATTGAAGCAAGAGGTGGAAGATCTCAGGATGGCCAACTCCGAATTGAAAACAGCACAGGATCACTTCGAGGCCGAAAGAGCTGCTTGGGAGAAAGAAAAGGCAAGTTTGAAGGAGAGTTTAGCTTTGGCCGAAGGAGAGAAAGTAATTCTGAATGAGCAAGTCGCGGATGCAGAGAGGCGCGCGGCTCTCGCCGAAAAGAATGTAGAAAGTGCCATTGAAATGGCTACTGCTTCTAACGACAAGCTCCTCGAGAGAGAAAAGGATATCGAAGGATTTGAAGAAACGATATTTGACTTCCTCGGCCACGTCCTCAAAACCCGTAACATCTCATGGATCCCGGACTACCACGTCACTTTAGCCAACATATGGGATGCCATCGTCGAGGGTGAGAAGCAGAGATTAGGAGTTGAAGAGATTGACGCAGATGAGCTGATGAGGACCATTCTGAGGGATAACGAGCCCGAGGATTTGGCAGAAGGCCGACGCCTAATTCAAGAAGAGATGGAGAAGGAGAGGACTCTGGCTAAGGGCAAAAACAAGATTGATGAAGGTTCGAGCTCAGCTGTAGAGCCCAAGGCCTCCGGAGTTGAGGAATAAAATCCTGATGATCCATTAATTCCTTTGGGCCCGACTCCTTTGGTTGTCGGAGCTTCTGCAGCTAGCTTGGATGGAGGATCAGCGGAAGGTATCTCCATTTTTTCCCCGCAATTTGTCAAAGCAGTTGTGAGTTGTCGTCGTCTGGCGGAGCAACCAATCGAATTAATAACACGTGTTCCTCATAATATAGGTGGCGGGCCCGTCGATAAGGATGTCGAGAAGAAGACAGAGGCGGAGAAGATTGACGTCTCGCCTAGTGCCAGTGTTGATGCACCAAAGCAGGCTGGAGGTACAACAGCGGAGAAGGGTGTCCTGGCACCCAGTGCTGTTGCTCCCAAGGATGACGAAACCATTGATTCCTTGAAAGATATGGACGTGCGCCATGTAGATGATGAGGAGGATGTCATTATCACCAAAGAAGTCAAAGGCGATGACGACGAGACCTTGGCTAAAAGAAAGACTAGGCAGGAAAAGCAGCTGGCTTTAAAGAAGGAGGAAAAAGAGCCTTTGAACGTAGCTCCTGTCTCGGAGTTTGATCCCAAAACTGGGATGGTTCTGAAACCCCAGCCCAAATCGATCACTAAACAGCTTCATTTCGAGAATCCCGATGATTTCCCAGCTTCCCTTACTGATAAAAGAAAGAGAAAGAAGGAGGAGGAGTCTTCGGATGAACCTTCAGCTCCTCTTATAGACAAAAGGAAGAGAAAGAAGGATGATCAATCTGATATTAACAAGGCGGAGCTGGAAAAGCAGAAGAAGGAGAAAAAGTCCAAACGTAAATAGGATACTGCCGCTTGTCTATGTTTTGTCTTTAAGCTTCCCACTGGCCATGAAATGTAGTTGTGAGACTGGCCCTCACTTTTGTTTTAGGTTGCTTTTCACGTTGTAGGCTTGCAGTTTATGAATGAAAGTTTATTTCTTTTGCATCATCGTGTACCTGCATTTAATAAACTTTTCATGCTTAGTCATAAATTATTTGCTTATAACTACAAATCATTCAAGCAACAAAAAGACTTTAACAGTATTGTACTGCATCAAGATACATGTATGCATATATCTGCCCCAATTAATCGTTAAAGATTGATTTGAGTTGTATGCATGTTGCCCCCTGTTTCTGAACATGGGGGACTTGGAAATTTTTGTAGAATTAGGGTTCTTGCGGTGTCAGGCTTTTGACACTTCGATACTCTCCCGATCCATCTGCGGGTCAAAGTTCGAACTCGTGTCATAATCTACGCACCGATCCTTCAGCGGGGTAGAGATCCTGTGGGCGCTGAGTCTCCAGCACCGTTCTCATCGCTTAATCATAGACGCTTTTATACTCTCCTAGCGGTCGCCAAGGTTAGAGTGCGAGCTCAGCTGTTCTGTCGCTCCCCGATCCTTCAGCGGGGTAAGAGCTCTTTCTCAGCGCTCAGTCGGAGACGCTTTTATACTCTCTTGGCAGTCGCCGAGGTTAGAGTTCGAGCTCAGCTGTTCTGTCGCTCCTCGATCCTTCAGCGGGGTAAGAGCTCTTTCTCAGCGCTCAGTCGGAGACGCTTTTATACTCTCCCAGCGATTGCCGAGGTTAGAGTTCCGTCAAGGCGGTTCCGATCATGGTACACCGTCGTGACTTATGGACGTCGCCTTCATGTCCGTTACACCCTCTCTCGGCTCTGGAGAGTTAGAGTGCTATCAATAATGTGATTTACTTTATCGCTCCTTCTGAGCTTTGATTATTGATTGCTTTCCATTCTGATGGAAGGCACCTAGAGTTATATGTTCCTGATGTTGTTGTATGGTTCACAACAAATTTCATAAAGATAGAAAAACAGGTAAATAATGGTGCAATAAAGGTAAACGACACACAATATTTTTATAGTGGTTCGGTCGAATCATGACCTACGTCCACTTTATAATCTTTTGCTTAAGAAATCGGACTATTCTAGGCAAGTCGTGCCTTGTACATGGTCCTTAATAAAGCAAAAGAACAGATCTGACATCTTTACGTTAGATACGGCCGTAAATGTTGGGCATTCCACACTCTGGGGATTTCCTTTCCATCTACGGTTGCTAGCTTGAAGGTTCCATTATCAAGCTTGCACAGAATGGAGTACGGTCCTTCCCACTTCGCGCTCATATGAGTTGGAGGTGGAAAGACACGCTTCAGAACCAAGTCTCCAGGTTTAAAGGTTCGGGCTCGAACCTTTTTGTTGTAGTATCGGGCGACCTGTTGCTTGCATCTCAAGGCACGCAGGTCTGCTTCGTCCCTCTTTTCTTCGATCATATCCAAGGATTCAAGGATCAATTCGTTATTAGTCATCGGATCGTAATAAGTCACTCGGTGAGAAGGTACTTTTATCTCAACCGGGATGACTGCTTCTGCTCCAAAAGCAAGGGAGAAGGGGGTATGGCCCGTTGCCGATTTATACGTCGTCCTGTAGGCCCATAATGCTAGGGGTAATTCATCAACCCACATGGCTTTGGCCCGCTTCAGTCTCCTTTTCAGAATGGACTTAATTACTTTATTTGCTGCTTTGACCTGTCCGTTCGACTGCGGATGTGCCACAGAGGTATGCCGTTTCTCGATGTGGTATTTCTGGCAGAAGTCCCTGAATTCAGTGCTATCGAACTGAGTTCCATTGTCAGTTATAACGATCTTTTGAATCCCAAACCGACAGATGATGTTCCTAACGACGAAGTTGATCACTCATTTGGTTGTGATTGTAGTCAATGGCTCAGCCTCGACCCACTTAGTGAAGTAGTCTACAGCTACAATAGCGAACTTCGCTCCGCCCTTAGCTATGGGGAGACTTCCGATGATATCAATTCCCCACATAGCGAAAGGCCATGGGGTTGTCATCGTTTTTAACTGACTAGGAGGTGCCCTAGGTATCTTTGAAAATCTCTGGCATGCATCACACCGTCGCGCGTACTTCGCCGCATCTTTGTTTATGGTAGGCCAGAAATAACCATGCCGCAACACCTTTTTTGCCAATGTTTGCCCTCCAGTGTGATCGCCGCATTCGCCCTCATGTACCTCCTGCAGTTAACGCTTGATGTCGTCATGAGCTATACACCGGAGAAGGGGCATCGAAAATCCCTATCTGTAAAGGACACCGCCTTGCAGAACGTATCGGGAAGCTTTACGAATTACTTTACGCCTCTCGCTCTTCTTGGTCGGAAGCGTTCCATTCATCAAGAAATTCTTTAGAGGGGTCATCCATGACTCCCTTTCTGGTTCCGTCTCTAATACCGGATCAATTTCCATCTGATCTATACTAGGAGACCGAAGTACTTCAACTGGGGCTAGCTCGGTCTCTTCAGAATCGTCGGAACTAGCCATCTTCGCCAACTTATCCGCCTGTTGGTTCTCTGACTGCGGAATATGAGATATGCTGTAGTGATCGAAGCCGTTCAGCAACTCCTTCACTTTCTCCAAGTATAAAATCAATCTTGGGCTTTTGGCTTGGAATTTTCCAGTGACCTGGTTTACAACTAACTTGGAGTCGCAAAATATGTCCAGCTTTGTGATGTCCAACTCCTTTGCGATCCTCAGCCCGGCTATCAGGGCTTCATATTCGGAGTCGTTGTTAGTGGCGTGAAACTCCATCCGGATAGCATAGGATATCATTCGTTTCTCAGAAGTTTCAAGCACTACTCCAGCGCCGGATCTCTTGTCATTCCTAGCGCCATCAGTATACAATCTCCAGGCACTGCGATCGAGAAGTAACTTTGGGGGGTCAGCTTCTTCGTTCGCTATATCTTCCTCCGGGACAGTAAACTCTGCTATGAAATCGGCTATCACTTGCCCCCGTATTGACCGCCGGGGCTGAAAGTTCAGATCAAATTGACTCAACTCAATGTTCCATTTGAGTAGTCTTCCAGACGCTTCTGGTCTCTGTAGAACTTGCTTGAGTGGATGATCAGTGTACACGGTGATGGGATGAGCCTGAAAATAATGTCGAAGCTTTCTAGAGGCAATCAGCAAACTGTACGCCAACTTTTCTATCCTTGGATAATTACGCTCTGTTGCCGCCAATTTTTTGCTCACGTAATACACTGGTCTTTGAACTTTATCTTCTTCTCTCACCAATGCTGAGATGATCGCGTGGGACGACACTGCCAAGTACACGAATAAGTCCTCGTGATCCACCGGCTTAGATAATATCGGAGGTTTCTCCAGGTGACTCAGCAGGTTCTGAAACGCTTCTATGCAGTCAGGCGTCCATTTGAAGTGGCGTTTTCCTCGCTTTATCAATTCGAAGAATGGGATGCATTTGTCCGTAGCCCTGGAGATGAATCTGCTTAGTGCTGCTACTTCCCCTGCAAGGCTTTGCACATCTTTAATTTGCCTAGGCTCCTGAATGCCTCTGATTGTTGCGATCTGGTCTGGATTAATCTCAATCCCGCGAGAACTGACGATGAATCCCAAGAATTTTCCGGAGGCGACCCCGAATGAACATTTCGTTGGGTTGAGTTTCATCCCGTACTTTCGAAGAATGCCAAACATCTCTGCCAAGTCTGTAGTGTGGTTGGAGGATTGCCTGGACTTAACCAACATGTCGTCGACGTATACTTCCATTGTTTTCCCAATCTGGTTATAGAACATTCTGTTCAATAACCGTTGATATGTAGCGCCTGCGTTCTTCAAGCCAAAGGGCATTACCACGTAGCAGTATAATCCCAGATCCGTAATGAAGCTAGTGTGTTCTTGATCTGGAACATGCATTGGAATCTGGTTATATCCTGAATAAGCATCCATAAAGGAGAGAAGTTCATGACCCGCCGTTGAGTCCACCAACTGATCGATCCTGGGTAACGAAAAACTGTCTTTTGGGCAGGCTTTATTCAAATCCGAGAAATCGATACACGTTCGCCACTTCCTGTTGGCCTTCTTTACCAGAACTGGATTTGAAACCCAGTCTGGGTAGGTTGAGTCTCTGATAAATCCATTACTCTTTAGCTTTCCAACTTCTTCTTTCAAGGCACTGGACCTCTCTGGGCCCAGCATTCGTCTTTTTTGTTTTACCAGAGGATGCTTTGGGTTAATGCTTAATGAATGGCTCATGATTGATGGAGATATCCCACACATGTCTGCGTGGGTCCAAGCAAATACATCCAAGTTATCTTTCAAGAAATCCGTCAGTTCTTTAGCTAAATTCGTATTTAACTGGGATCCAGTCTTAAGGACCTTCTCTGGGTCACTATCATCGATCGGTACATCCACAGTTGTCTCGTTGGGAGTCGCCATTCTGCCCCCAGGTTCTTTGTCCTCTCTGGGATCTATATCCTCGGGCAACTCTCTGGGCGACTCACCTACGGTTATCCTCTTTAATTGCTATGAGGTCTCCGTCCTTACGGGGGGAGAAGCGCCCTTGGTTTCTATGTCTCCTCCGTTACGGAGTAGCTTTAGCTCTGCAATATAACATGCTCGTGCGGCAACCTGATCTCCTCTGACAATACCAACACCAGCTTTTGTAGGAAACTTCAATAACAAGCACCAGGGGGCTATACAGGCTCTGAACTTGGCTAGGGCTGGTCGGCCCAAGAAGGCATTATAGGGTGATTCAATACCCAAAACCACGAAGGGAAGAATTCTCACTCTCTGGCGTTCTCCTTCCCCAAGTGTAACTGGTAGCTCTACATATCCCATTGGAGCGGTGGATGCTCCGTTAAATCCACGGATCCATCCCTCACAGGGCTTCAAGTCCTTTTTCTCGAGATTCATCTGGTCGAATGTCTTTTTGAAAAGAATGTTGACAGAACTCCCGTTATCCACCAAAATTTTATGAACAGTGGCCGGGCCAATAGGAACTGTAATTACAAATGGATCTTCGGTTGGAGCATGGACTCCGATGCTTTCTCGTTCGCGGAAAACGACGTCGTCGGACATCATCTTTTGTTGCTTTACCGGGACATTGTCCTCAGGGTTGCTACACTCTCCTACCTCGAGGTCCTGCTTAGCCGCATTGACATATTGATCCAATGCCTTGGAACCGTGCCCGGCAAGATAAAGCCCTCCGATTATGGTATTGATAACAAGGTCCTTTCCCTTTTGCTGGACAGTTGGCCTAACAGCAGGTTGATTCTGGTTCTGATTTGGGGCCTGTACGGCTTGCCCCCTGTCTCTGGGTGTCACTCTGTATTCATCCAATTTTCCTTCTCGGAGAAGCTTCTCGACCACATCTCTTAGGTGACGGCATTCATTTGTCGAGTGGCCGTGAATCTGATGGAAGAGACAGAACTTCCCCGTCTCACGTTCTTTCTCCGTCGACTCTCTGGGAGGAGGCCTTTTATTTTGGAGGACGTTGTACGAATCCATGAAGATATTCTCCAAAGTATCTTTTATTGGCGTATAACTTTCAAAATATCTGGGACGAGTCCTTCTCTAGGAGTCGTTCCCTCGATTCCTCTTCCGGTTATTGCCATTACTGTTATTACCATTGTTTCCTGACTGGCGACCACCCTGGTTCCGGTTTTCGACATTAACTTCGACCTTCCCCGAGCTATCTCCTGTCTGCTTAATGGCGACATTGCTCTGGATTTCCTCCTTATCTGCCATTTTTGCCTTCCGGTTAGCATATACCTCCTCCCGGCGTAAGTGCACGTTAGCTTTTTCGTAGAATAACTCTCTAGTATGAGGTGGCTTGCCAGCCAGGTATCTCCCAAATTCGGTGTCTTTATCTACCCCATCAATCAGGGCTGCCACAACAGTTGGCTCATGAGGATCTTTGACTTCAGTAGCGGCTAGGTTGAAACGGTCTAGATACACCCTCAAACTCTCGCCTGGTTGTTGCTTGACAAGGAACAAGTCAATCACACTCTTCGTCCTTTGTGCATAGATGCGGAACTGTTCCACAAAACTTTCACTCAACTCCATGAAGTTGGAAATTGATCTTGCTGGTAAGCGAGTAAACCATAATAACGCTACATCCTCCAGGAATATAGGAAATGCTTTGCACTTAACAGCGTCGGAAGCTGCGGCAGCGGTCATTGACCAAGAATATCTCATCAGATGTTGGATGGGATCAGATCTACCCGCGTAACGGTTCATCTGCGGCATGTTGAAGCGCCTCGGGAACGTCGCATCTAAAATGTCATCAGTGAAAGGGGTGTGACTGCGGTCAATTCCCCAATCTTCATTCCGTTGTCCACGGCTACCTGCCAGAATTTGATGGATCATAGCTGCAACATTTGCACTGGTCAGCGGAGGCTCGGGATCAGCGCTTCTTGCTCGGTGGAACTCTCTGACCTCCCTTCCAGGGGCAGCCACGAAATCTGGGGCTCGGATTGGGCTTCGCTGCCCCCTGTTACCATGAGCATTTGTACGGCGAAGGGGCTGAGGTAGTCTATTCTCAACAGGGCTGTCCACACCTCGAGTTGTGGAAGTTGCGGCACGATTATTCATATTGCGGTTTGAGGGCCCTACACCCAGTACCTCTTCTTCTCGCGATGGCAGGGTTCCAAATCGAAGCTGCTCTATGTTTTCAGGCCTCTCATACGGTCGCCGCGGAGGTCTTGGCGATTCCTCTGACGAAGAAGAGTACTCTGGGGTGAGCGGATGAACTGGGGGCGTCCTTTGCCTTGCAAGATCATTGAGCCTTCTATCCATAGCAGTCAAGTTCTGTCGCAGCACGGAGCTCTCCTGCCTTTGGGCAGCCAATTCATCAAACAGCCTCTCCCACATTTCAGAAAAGCGAGAAAGATCTCCCTCAGTAACGGGAGCAGAAGGGTCATAATGATCATCAACATTTTCTCTTATGCGCAAAGAACTTGAACCAGGTCGAGCAGAGGTACCGGGACGGGAAGTGTGAGCTATAACCTCCTTTCCAGGTCGAGCTGTAGTCTGGTCATCATTTCGGATCGCGGTGGACCTGTGCCTGTGGCTCGTAGCGCCCCCCTGGGGTCGGATCGTGGTAGCATTACGAGGAGGGTTCGCGGCGTTGTCTCGGGATCGGGTGATGACTCCTTCTGCAGTTCGGATCATGTCGCCCTCAACGTTTCGGACCGCGGTGCCCCCTTCTGATTGGCTCGTGACGCCACGCTCGGATCGGATCGTGTCCACGTCTCCGCGATCCGCGAGGCCTTCCTCGACCAGTTCATGTACGCTTTCTTCAACTGCCTCATTCGCTTGCGAAGCTCGTACTTCCTTAGACTTCTTTCCAGCCATGATATCAGATGTCGCTGGAATCTTCAAAAATCCGAACAGTGAAGTTTTGGGACTGTTTTCTTCGGACTTTCAAATCCAAATAGTAGAATAGCAATCCGGTAGGCTGAGAATTGAGCTCTCAATGAAAGCACCAAAATGTTAGATCAAAATTTGGACATAACACCCAAATTGTTCTGATTCGTAGAGAATTATAACTGAAGAATGAAGAAAAGGCAGAAAACACACAGAATTTATAGTGGTTCGGCGTTAACGAGCCTACGTCCACTTTATATGTTATCGATTATACTTTGAGTGCTAGTACAATCAATGATTTCTCTCAATCTCACTCTTACAATTATGATTTCTCTCAGTAATCTCGAAGTAAAACTGATAAGAAATAGTGGTATGACAGTAATGGTGGAATCAGTGCTTAATACTGCCAAAAGGATCCTAAAAAATGCCAGTCTCTGGGCTATTTATATCTGATTCTGTCAGGCGGTTCGCGATCACACGTGGCACAAATCCCGAGAATATCGGATCAGATCGAGCAATGAGGAAGAATTGGTCAATGTGACAGTTGTGGACACGTGTCGCTGGATCCATGTATTTCGGATCGCTGAAGACCAGTTCGTGGTTGAACACGTCAGGAGTTTCGCCACGTAGCAGGGGATCGGATCGGAGTGAGGTGGTGGCATAGGTGCGGATCGGGTCGTGCTCCCATGGGCGGATCGGGTCGTGCTCCCATGGGCGGATCGGGTCGCGTTCTGTGCTGGAGATCCGAGGAGTGCGATCCGCTGGTGCGATCTGGCCTTTCATGAACTAGAGGAACAAAGCTTCATACTCTCTTTTTGTGTGTAAACCTTGGTGGCTTGCTCAAAAAGCTAGACAACATCATGCTAAGGCTAGTTGAACCACCAATCGGGTTCGTCACTACTAAAGGTCTATCGACAATCTCGGGCTCCAATCCCAACCTATCTACCAGGTCACTAGATATGAAAGAACTGGAAGCTCCGGTATAAAACAAAACTCCAACAGGAACATCATAAACAGAAAGCATACCTTGAATGACGACATTCTTTCCCTTCTCCGCTGCAGTTGGGGCATTTGACGAAGAAGGAATAGCATTAAGGGCATATGCTTTCACCATTTGCTTTTCTTTAGGGGGTTGCGGACACTTGTCCTTGTGATGTCCCACTTGGCCACAGTTGAAGCACTTCCTATCCGCTGGCTTGGCCCGACAATTACTAGCATAATGGCCCTTCTTACCACAGCTGAAGCACTCAACATCTTGCTTATTCCTTTTCTTCTGGCCATCCTTAGTCTGATTCTGCTTTCTCTTATTCTAGGAACCACCCTTTCCTCCACCACTTGCTTGTGGCTTTGGCTCCTCTGCAGATGCAACCTCAGTCTTCGGCTTAGGGTAGAGACTTTCTGATCTCAATGCTTTCCCCACAATCGATTCAAACGTCTCATCGATGTGGTTAATAAGCCTTTCCCCCAAGTACTGATCCAAACCACTTATGAATTTCTCATTCTTCTTCTCGGCAGTATCAATAAGAGATAACCCATACTTCGACAAAGTGTCGAATTCAGCAATATACTCCGAGACAGCTCTGCCATTCTGCTTGAGCTCCAAGAATTTCTTAAACAGCACTGACTTCTGAGCATCTAGAATGAACTTCTCGCTAAAGCGAACCTTAAACTGCTACCAAGTAATCTGATCTTCGGGATTAGCTTCCTTTATAGCATTCCACCAATTCATTGCCCGCCCTTGCAGCTGACGGGACGCTAGCTTTCTCTTCATCGCATCCTCGATACCCAAATCCTTGAAGATACGTTCGCAACTATCCAACCAATCCTGAACATCCGTAGCCGACTTCGTTCCGTGGAACGGCTTTCCACCAAGGCTAGTATAATCCTTATTCAGCTTGGCGAAGTCAACCCTCGGCGCCTGCACTATTGGACCACCACCATTTCCACCATTGGGAGCTGCCCTCTGCACATCCCTAAGCATCTCTCTCATGAGGTCAGTAAACATCGTCCTCATGTCAGCAGCATTCCCATTATTGGCCCCTCTACCGGTACCTCTAGCATATCGGCTCATCGTCAATCTGTAAAAGGAAACGATTAACGATCCCATAGTGGTGCCAGTGCAGTACGACTTCATTCTTAGACTACTAATAGTATATATATATAGCTTTTAAAAACCAAAGTAATCACAAATACGCTCTCTCGTATACGTATACTATCTCTCCCTGATAACTTCCCTAGGTTAACTACGCAATCTAGAGCTCTGATACCAAGTGTGACAGCCCGCACCAGCCGACATTTCCTCCGAAAGTGCGCTGTACACATGCCCGACTAACACGGAACGGTCGCCAAAGAAAGGAAAGAAGAGAATGAGCTAATCAAAAACCTGTAGAATGTCTCACAGCGCATGGAATATAATATAATATAATAATAACATACTTGACATAAAACAGGTGAGACAGTGCATAAGCTGATAACTAAAACCAACATCAACATCAGAGCAGCGGAAATCCAAATACAACTTATTACAACTTTCCAAATTTACTGTCTCTAAAACAAAAGAAAGCTAAAGTAGAAGGTGCACTACTAATGCCCAAGCGGTGACCTTCAACAACACAGGGAGAATACTATATACATCATACGTGGAAGCCTCCTGCTCGTCTCTGGATCATCTACCCGTGCATCACCAGCTAACCTGTCTCTAGTCTGCTCGTGTGAGCACCCAGAGTAATGAGAAGAGACATAAAACTCTGGGTCAGACAAAAGTCTGGTATAAGCGATAAGCATCTAAACAGAACAATAACAGGTATACTAAACCATACCTGAACCTGGACCTGCAACCAAAGAGTTAGCACCACATACCGTACAATACTCTAAGGTGCCATAACAAATAGTGTAAAGAATACGGGGGTGGGGTGTGCATGTCATAATGATGGCAAATAAATCAAGCATGACAACTATCCTCACATCTCTCACTCAGTGCGTAAAGCATACGATGTCCACCACTGTCAATCACTAGACCCATCGAAGTAGTGACGGAGTTCAACTTGTACAACTACTGCTACTACCAAGCTTACCACATGGAGTCATGACCAAATCTTTACAAATGACCCTACTTCATTGGTCTATAGCCCTTTAGTCGTACCTAGGCCACTATGGCCCTGAATCCGTTCACGTACCTCCCATACATAGTGATCCAAAGTCATAGACATCGACTGCCCCTTGGTACACATCCCGCAGCAAAGCCCAAACATGAAGTGAACTCATCGGTTCCCAACTGGATCCTGAGCTCTAACTTCCCATATTGGACTACCTTTTCATCTCGGGTTATTGGTCAACACTGGGTCGGGTCGGGTTCCCCTTCTAGCCATCGGTTCGGGTCGGGTCCTCTACTTTGAGTTGGTTCGGTTCGTAGTCTTCTCCTGTAGTTGTTCGGTTCGGGTCCACAACGTTGCATCGGTTCGGGTCAGGTGTCTCACTTCGGGTCGGGTCGGGTTGCCATCTCCCATCCAGTCCGTGCTTTCGCTCTGATCAGCTCCCTCGTTCTTCACATGCTCCGATCCGATCTCTCCTCCTTTATCCGATCCGATCCCAGTTCAATTAGCGTGGCCTTCATTTTTGCCAGTTTCCTCAAGTGTCAAGTTCCGATTCGATCGAATCCCTTGCCCAATTCAACTTATCCGATCCGAGCCCCCATATCTGATCCGATCCGGTCCAGAACCTGCACTTTTCCTGCAACTTTTCCAGCAAGTGTTTTACGCCATTCGACGACGTTTTCGACCATTCTAACTATTGAAATCAATCACAAGGTATATCATACAGTCATAGCAACATAGCAAACTAACCAAAAACACCAAAACAATGAATTTACATGTCAAAATGGATCAAATATACCCAAAACCCCATATTTTCCCTTAAGCATATTTAGGAAAAACTAATGATATGATTAGTAAAACTTAACCAAATCAAACCCAATTTCTAACAGAGGTCTAAAACATTATTTTCGAATTTATAGATATTTTTCCAGAATTTATTAGTGTATAAATTCGCTAATCTTCACTAATTACCCTTAATTAACTGTAATTAGTGTCAAAACGATGCTAATCACTCACCTTGGCCACAAATAAAATTCTCAGAACTGAAACCTCGCTGATTTGGGTGAATACTGATGTCTAACAGCAGCTCTAACCTTGCTTTCGTGTTTTCTCTCCTTAATTTGATGTAGATTAAGCCAAAACTTGATTAGAAAGTGATTAGAAGGTGATTTGGGTGTTGGAGGCCATTGCTAGGGTTCCAAGAATGAAAGTGGCGGCTGAAAGAAATGTTTTCTAACCCTAATCAACCACTATACATCTCCAATCACGAAATCTCCTTTGGGCCTAGCTGCTAATTACCCGGTTAAGCCCAATTAAGCTGTTTTTCACCATCTGAAACTTGTTTCAGCCATATCTCCCAAACGGTGAGTCCGTTTGGCTAATGTGACCACTCTACGAAATTGTAAACCATCATCCGGAGCCAATGGAAGTGGTTTCAGGTCAAAATTCCTTTCCAGTCAAAAGTTATGGCCAAAACAGTACCAACTAGGGGTAAAATGGTCATTTAAAAATCGACAAAAATCATGAACATGGGAAATGACCCCAATAGTCGTCTCCCAAAGTTACATTACCATACGACTTCATATACGTGAAAGAAATAAATATTCTACGATCCTATGATGCGTAGAATGCGGGTCGTTACAGGTTCCATACCTTGTCATAGTCGGAATCAAATTTCCAATAAGCGTCCGCGGTTTTGATTGTATATTATATACGTGGAGCGTGAGATGTAAGCGTTCCGCTAGATTGATATTTATTTGTATTTAGACATTGTTATAATATCAGAATAGTTTAATATCAAGAATGTTTTTGGTTATCGTAAGATAAAAACCATCTGTATTCATGTGTGGATCGGTCTTACGATTATCATTTATTTTAAAAGGATTTCTGAACGTAAATCAAGATCTTTTAAAATCGTTTACTCACACCAGTTCATGACTGACCCAGAATTTATTTTTCTGTGCTTTCCCTAAACTCTTGGGTGCCCAAATTTGTACGGGCAGTCCGGTGGTTTCAGGATTTTACAGATTTACTTGAAGGAGCTTGGAGCAGGAGACTTCAACATTGATATATAGAATTTATTTCCGTTGTGTTATGTATATGAGTCGTACTCTGATGATGTATGTAAGTAAATACAGTTTTTTTGCATTTTAATATGTTATATAATATATTTTATCCAGTTCCGCAGTGAGATTCGTTATACTCTGATTCTGTTATGTTCAGTTCTTCCTTTTCTTCTATTCTAACTTTCTTTCTTTCTATTTCTCACCCTCTAACTTCTTTCTATTAACGATTTGTTAATTTCTGATGGTTGATTAGTCGATATGTGAAACAGGAAACAAATTAGTATCGATAATCAGGATCGGAACTTTTTGGGTCGTTACAATATCTATTCTAAAAAAAATTAATACATATTGTTTGTGTATGCTATAGAACATAAGTTACACACAAAAATGATAATATATTTAATTAATAGTTTATGTATTTCACATCAAAATTTATCATGTATTGCATAAAAAATTCTCATTTTGACACTAAGATAATAAATACTATTTTTAATAACATTATCGTGTGTAACACACGGATTACACACTAGTTAAAAATAACAGGGAAAACATGTTGCCCACAGCCTTGAACTTGCGACCTTCAACAATCAACTTGCATCCCCAACAAACTACAGAAAGTTCTCTTCTATTTGAAAACAGACTATACAAACTTGTTTAAAAAATATTTTTCACTACTAATAACCTCCTCAAGGGGGGTTGCCTGAGGCGGCAGCCTGGTGGGCTTTGCCCTAGGGCCAGCACTGAACACACTGCATGAGTTTTCATTTTCTATTCCATTTAAGATTTACACCTTTCCTATTTGTTTTTCAAAGATGTATTTCTACCCTACTGTTTTCAATGTTGTTTTCGAGGAAAATTTGTCCAAAGACCTTCAACTTTGGCTTATTGAGTAAGTCGAGCACAATTCGAAGGATCGATTGATTTTGCTTTCTGTCTTTTCACTTAATATGTGGTTTGATTCATGTTTTATGTTCTACATGATTTCATTTAAAGTTGTGTCCAAAATGATGTTTCTTTTTTTCATTCCAGTTTGTATGATTATGAATTTGATTGCTTCGTAATTTACAGGGGATGCTGGATTTACAAAAACATGGATCCATATATCTTCGATAGTTTAGTGAGATCTATGACCAGTGCATTTGAACAATTATTTATACGAAACCCGTATCGGCATCAACATTCGTCTAATTTCTTTTCATTTGGCATGATTATGAGTTATCTTCCTTTCATTCATTTTGTAGGGCATAATTGGTTTACTGAAACATATATACATAATTAGTATTCAATTCTACATAATTGACTTGAAGGACGAAAAATATCATATTTTCTTCCTATTTTTGTTTCGATTCGTACAATTACAAAATTTGTTTCTATCCTATTTGCCGGAAGTTACTGGATTTCATATAAATATTAGCTCTTTTACAAATCTTATGAACGTAAAGTCAAGTTATATTTTGTTCATAAGTTTTGTATATGCGTTGATCTTCATTCGATTTCGTTTTGTTTAACACAATTATGAATTTCATTTTCTTTATTCATTTTATGGCGCATAAATGGCTCATTAACACATAGATGCAAAAGAATATTCAAAAAAAAACATTTTTAAACATAATACATTGAAATAAAGATAGGGGAAATGATATAAATATATAATGCAAAAGAATAATCAAATGATACTCTATATGAAAAGGTCAAATGGTAAGTAGTTAAGGGTGCAAATTTTCATCTATGCAATCAGTTTCCAAATCAATGTGAGGTTTAGCTTTAGAAATAAATGTTTTGTTTAAATATTTATTAAATTCTATACATAGTCCTTGAAAGTTCATAAATTTGGAAATTTTGAATTCATTTATTCAGCAATGAATAGAAATAATAACTTCCAAACTTAAATTGTAATTAAATCAAGGCGACATATATTAATATAGCAAATATATCAATGTACTTTCACTTTTAGTTGCATATAACAACAAATATACAGAACCGATCTACCCCTGTGAAATTTTACAGTAATAATTGCCTATGTACTTTTACACAAGCTTTAAAAGAAAGAATATCAACTAGTAAAATCATAGTTTATGTATACCTTCCATTTTAAGAATAATTTTATAGTTAAACCTTTTAATCCACAGATTTTTAATTTTATTTCTACTTCTAGCAAATTTTAGAGCTATCATAAAATAGATTTTTTAGCTTTCTAAATTACCTACATGTTTATTAGAGTATAAGGGCTTAAGCTAGTGTAGTTTAATTTGAAACTTTACATATATGTTTGTTTTTAGTTCATTATCGATATTAACAATGATTTCCCTATCTTGAGTATTTCGATTGATTCTCAAATTGCTGGTAACCAATTCATTTAACAAGAATTAAAGAGGATTGGGTAAAAATAAATGTCTAATAAATTCTCTAATCCGACTTGAAATGAAATACAACGTCAAAATTTATATTGCAATTAATACTCTAGCTAAGTTGCATTCATGCTTTGATTCATTCTCATGGTATTATTTTTTCCTTATATTTTTACTATTAATAAGGATAACTCAATCAACTAATTTATTTGTCTTTCTGAAATCCCTAAAATACTCTTTCGACGACGCTATTTTGTGTTCGTTCCACTGTTGTTAAGGCGGCAAGTCGAGTCGAGTCGATAGAGGTCCAACTAGTCGACTAGTCGGACTAATCATAGACTAGTTGTAGACAAATTGATATATATATATATATATATATTCATAGTTGCAGTATATAAATAAATAATTATATACATCTTTGTATTGTATTTATTGATAATAGCAGTTTATAATAAACAACTTCATATTCGACTTCGTAAACTGCAAATTTGTATAGTGCAGCTTCGTAAACTGGAGTCAAAATTCAAATTTCAGAATGGTTCGACTTCAACTTCGTGATTTAGGGTTCAAATTCGTGATTTCGGACTAATCATAGACTAGTTGTAGACTAACTGATATATATATATATATATATATATATATATAAATTCATAGTTGCAGTATATAAATAAATAATTATATACATCTTTGTAGTGTATTAATTGATAATAGCAGTTTATAATAAACAACTTCATATTCGACTTCGTAAAATGCAAATTTGTATGGTGCGGCTTCGTAAACTGGAGTCAAATTTAAATTTCATAATGGTTCGACTTCAACTTCGTGATTTAGGGTTCAAATTCGTGATTTCAACTTCGTGATTTAGGCGTCAAGTTCGACTTCGACTTCGTGATTTAAGGTTAGAGCTCGACTAATGGCAAGTCGAGTCTTCCAGTCGATGCTCCAATGTCGATTATTCGATGACTAGTCGCGACTAGTCGAGCGCCACAATAACAGTGGTTCATTCTACCTTAACCCTAAATCAAAAACTATTTCACTACAAAATTTAACCACTTTCGTTATCCCTCCCCCCTCCTTCACCAGAATCCTTGAAACCTTAGACATAATCTATGCAGTTCATCATCCGATCGGCTGAACAAATCGCCGACAGTTACCAATTACACTAGATTGAATAGGATCAGACGCTTTTCTACACTATTTCGGAAACCAGTGATCCAATCCATTCTAATAGATCCTCCATCAAGGATGTCGTCAGGAAACATCGCACAACGACGATTAGCACTTACCGACGATTACTCCCAACCAACATCGATCCGATGTCCACCGAACTTTGAACGCATGTACCGTTTGGTTTTCCTTTTCCCTTCCTCCATCGGATTTTAATTCCAATCAATTGAATTTGACTTCAGTAACAAATGAAGCCAAATTTGTGTGTATGTAGTTTCTATGCTAATTTTCTCGTCTAATCATTCATAATAATAATTGCCTAATTTTCCAGTTACATTAAGATGATCGGCACATCATTTAATTTTTGTTTTATTCAATCAAATTAAACGAATTAACATATAAAATCGACACAAAAGATTCTATATTTTAATGTTTTGCATATTTATTCAAAAAATTGACACTTAAGCTATGTTTTTCTATGTTGATTGATCATGCACATGTACTGTTTTTGCAAGCCACGTTGTATTTTTATCATTCTATACGTCATGTACATAAATATAAATACTGTTTATTATTCTGATAATGTTATACTTTGTGCTTTCGTTTTCAGTTGTCTGTCGTTGTGTCTCCGCTTCAAAGCATTGAAGAAGCTATATCTGCAATATCAACGAATTATTGTAGCAAGCATTTACTGCAGTTTAGAACCTTTTGTAGTGTTTTATGCGAAATTTTGATGAGGATCTAGTATTGTTTATTTAGATACCAATGGAGTATAAAAAAAAATTATGAAATCTCACGAAAAACAAAGAACAAAAAAGGACACAGAAGATTTAACGTGGTTCAAATATGAATATCCTACGTCCACGGAGACCCAACAACTTTTATTTCTCAATGAAGAAATGAGTACATAAGAGAGGAGGAAGATTACAATAGAGAGAAGATTTATGGTGGATTGCCTTCTTCATACAATAACATGACCTCTATTTATATAGAGGAATTTCTTGACCTCCAAGTAAACTTGGCACCCAAGTTTTCTTGACTTCCAAGTAAACTTGGCACCCAAGTTTTCTTGACCTCCAAGTAAACTTGACACCCAAGTTATTCCATATAGGAGCCAATTACATGATTGACAATTAATCTTTCCTTCTCTACAAATATTTGAATCATCAATTTCAACACTCCACCTTGATTCAAATATGACAGTCTTTCTTCATCATCTCATCTTCAACAATCAACATAGAAGTCGTTGGGCCCAACGCCCCATGGCGCTCAAGTAACAGGAAGCAAACTGATCAAGTTTGAGCAATGCTCAAACTTGTCCTTTGGAAGTGACTTGGTCATCATATCTGAAGGATTATCCAAAGTACCCACCTTCAATAATTTGATCTTGCTCCGTTCTTCCTCAAGCATAAGAAAGAAACCTCTAACACCAATGTGCTTTGTCCGTGAACTATAGGCTTGATTCTCAACAAGATGAATAGCACTCTGACTATCTGAAAATAGCTCCACTGTCCGCTGCACCATTGAAAGATCATCCAATAACTGAAGTAAGTACAATCCTTCCTTTGTTGCTTCCACAATCGATATCAACTCTGCTTCGGTAGTCGACAAAGCTACGATAGATTACAGCTTTGATCTCCATGAAATCGAGCCTATGCCAAGTGTAAAAACATAGCCCGACACTGACCTTCTAACATCTCTATCCCCAGCATAATCAGAATCACAGTATCCTCTAAGAAGGATGTCACCATCTACTCCACCATATATCAAACCCACCGAAGAAGTGCCTCGAAGATATCTAAGAATCCACTTCACTGCTTGCCAATGTTCTTTGCCCGGGTTAGACATATATCGACTGACAACACCAACTGCATGGGCCAAATCTGATCTCGTGCACACCATCGCATACATGAGACTACCAACAACACTAGAATAAGGTATATTAGCCATATACCTTTTATCTTCTTCCGATGTAGGAGAATGGTCTTTCGACAACTTAAAATGAGAGCCTAAAGGAGTGCCTACTGGTTTGGCTTTCTCCATCCCAAATCGAGCGAGGACTTTCTCGATGTATTGTGCCTGAGTGAGCCTTAACTCTCTCCGCTTCCTATCCCTGCTTATCTCCATACCCAATATTCTTTGTGCCTTTCCCAAATCCTTCATATCAAACTCTCTACTGAGCTCCGCTTTCAACTCCTTAATTTTGACCATACTCTGGGATGCAATCAACATATCATAAACATATAACAACAAATAAATCATGTCATCATCACATCTCCTAAAATAAACACACTGGTCTTTGAAGCTTCTGGAGTATCCCTGTGAAAGCATAAACTTATCAAATCTCTTGTACCATTGTCTAGGAGACTGCTTCAGTCCATAAAGAGATTTGTTAAGTTTACAAATATAGTCTGGCCTGCTGCTATCAGTGAACCCTTCCGGCTGCCGCAAATAAATCTCTTCATCCAGATCACCATGCAAGAAAGCAGTTTTGACATCTAGTTGCTCTAACTCTATGTCATAATGAGCAACTAATGCCAAGAGAATACGAATGGAAGTATGTCTAACAACTGGAGCAAAGATGTCATGATACTCTACCCCTTTCTTCTGAACATACCCCTTTGCTACTAGTCTTGCTTTATATCTAAAATCTCCACTGCCGCCGTCTTTTACTCTATAGATCCACTTACATCAAATAGCTCTCTTGTCGGCAGGAAGTGGCACCAAATCCCAAGTGTGATTTTTCCGTAAAGATTCGATCTCCTCTTCCATTGCTACTAACCAACTGGAACTGTCAACTGATGCAATAGCGTATCTATAATCTCTGGGCTCATCATGGACAACATTTAATGCATATGTTGCCATATCATCAAAGTCAATGTCTTTGATGCTCAAACCAACAAACTCATCAAGCCATCTGGGCTTTCTTCTTTCTCTAACAAGTCTGGTCTCTGTATGAGCTCCACCTTGAGTTTGATCTTCTGTGCCAGTATCCATACTATCCTCATCAACCACGGCGTCATCGGAAACGCCATTTGAATGTCTATGGAAAGAATTAACAGATCATTTGCTTTGTGTTTGGTATTCTTCACATGTCCTCTCATCATCATCCGATGAGGAAGGCTCCACCTTTAACATAGCCTTCTCATCAAAAGTTACATGCCTGCTTATAATAAGTTTCTTGCTAATAGGACACCACAACCTATATCCTTTTACTCCTCTTCTATAACCTAGAAAGATACACTTGCGAGCTCTAGGTTCCAGCTTTCCTCGACTCTCATGCACATAAGCTGGACAACCAAACACCTTGAGGAATGAATAGCTAACAGGCTCTCCTTTCCATACTTCTTCAGGGATCTTCATATCTATGGCAGTAGAAGGTGTGCGGTTGATGAGGAAAGCCGCCATAGATAAAGCTTCGGTCCAAAATCCCTTCTTTAACTTAGCAGTCAATCTGAGGCACCTAGTTCTCTCTAACAATGTCCGATTCATCCTTTCTGCAACTCCATTGGACTGGGGGTCGCCTGGTGTGGTGTAATGCCTCTTAATGCCTTCGGACTCACAATAATCGATGAATTCCTGTGATATGAATTCACCACCATTATCTGAACGGAGAACTTTCAACTTCTTCCCTGACTGCTTCTCCACCATGGATTTCCATTTATGAAATCTAGTAAAGGTTTCACTTTTGGACTTCAGAAAGTATACCCATACTTTACGAGAGAAATCGTCTATAAATGAAACAAAATAACTGGCTCCACCTAAGGATGGGCAAGGGGAAGGTCCCCAAACATCAGTGTGAACATAATCCAAAACAGCTTTTGCCTTATGCTCACCAACACCAAAAGAAATCTTCGTCAGCTTACCAAGAACACACTTTTCACAAAAACCAAGCTTTGAATGCCGAACTCTGTCAATCAAACCTCGCTTTCTTAGCTCATCCATGCTGCGCTCGCCAATGTGGCCCATCCGCAAGTGCCATAATCTGGAAGAATCTGAATCAACTGAAGTAACTGAAGCTGATTCACCAACTACAGTAGTGCCCTTTAGTAAATAGAGATTTCCTGCCCTTACTCCTTTCATAACGATCATGAAACCCTTAGATATTTTCATCTTCTCTTCTTCAACTACAATCTTTAGTCCAAGTCTACTCAACGCCCCAATAGAAATCAAGCTCATCCTTAAATCAGGTACATGCCTAACATCAGTAATGGTTCGAATAACACCGTCAAACATCCTGATCTTTACACTACCAACACCAACCATACGACAAGAAGCATCATTTCCCATGAGAACTTCTCCTCCATCAATCTCACGGTAAGTGGAAAAAGAGTTCCTATCAGGTGTCATATGATAGGATGCGCCAGAATCAATCAACCATAGGGTGCTCTTCCCAGAAAAACTAGAAGCTGTAAACACATCAGTGTCACTCTCTGTATCTGATTTCTCCGCTGTAGAGGCTAAAGCTTGCTTTGGGTCTTTTCTTTTTCCTTCAAGCTTGGGACATTGTGCAATAAAGTGCCCAGGCTTCTTACAATAATGGCAAGTCAATTTCTTAGGCCCCCTAGACTGGGACCTCGAAGAATTCCGTTCTTCAAATTTCTTTGACTTGCTTTGACTTCTACGTCTCTGAACAGATAAGCCTTCGGTATCACTATCAATGCTAGTGCTCGCCAATCTACCTCTTAACACTTCATTATGAAGGCCAGCCTTTACATCAAAAAGGCTAATTTTACTGCGGCCATAAATCATGGAATTGACAAAAGCAGTATATTCTTTAGGCAAGGAACAAAGGAGGATCACAGCTTGAGCCTCATCAGTAATATCAACATCTGCTGCCTTCAGATTCATAACTAAAGTGGTCAAGGCATCTACATGCTCCATAAGATCAGCTCCAGGCTTCATCTTAAACGAATAAAGTTGTTGTTGTAGAATAATCTGATTTGTGAGAGACTTGTCTTGATATGCATCTGATAATGCATCCCATAGTTCCTTCGCCATCTTCTTCTGAGAAAATTCTCTAAGGACTTCATCTGAAAGACTCAGCTGAATTGTTGTGAGAGCTTCGTCTTCCATTTCCTCCAATTCAGTTGCATCAACATCTTTCAATTTCTCAGGCGCATAAATAACTTTAAAAGTCTTCTCCTTTTTCAATACGGCCTCCATCTTTATCTTCTAAGTACCAAAATCTCCTTTTCCGTCAAAACGTGTTACTCCATAATTGATGCCAGATCTTCCAACAGACTTACTAGAAGTAGCCATTAATATCCAAATAGAAACAATAACACCAGCTCTGATACCAAACTGTAGTGTTTTATGCGGAATTTTGATGAGGATCTAGTATTGTTTATTTAGATACCAATGGAGTATAACAAAAATAATTATGAAATCTCACGAAAAACAAAGAACAAAAAAGGACACAGAAGATTTAACGTGGTTCGGATATGAATATCCTACGTCCACGGAGACCCAACAACTTTTATTTCTCAATGAAGAAATGAGTACATAAGAGAGGAGGAAGATTACAATAGAGAGAAGATTAATGGTGGATTGCCTTCTTCATACAATAACATGACCTCTATTTATATAGAGGGATTTCTTGACCTCCAAGTAAACTTGGCACCCAAGTTTTCTTGACTTCCAAGTAAACTTGGCACCCAAGTTTTCTTGACCTCCAAGTAAACTTGGCACCCAAGTTATTCCATATAGGAGCCAATTACATGATTGACAATTAATCTTTCCTTCTCTACAAATATTTGAATCATCAATTTCAACACCTTTGTCAAATATTTAACCGCAATATTTATCAAACTATATAATTCATCCATCTCACAACTGTTTGAAATGATCTGATTATATATATATATATATATGTATATATATAGGTGTTAATTTCCTTTTACAAGACCATACAGACTCATTGTTGTTACTACAGGTGAATTTTTCAATAACTTCAATAAACTCATTGTTTACCGTTCACTGACATATATATTAGATTATATAATGACCCATGAGATACTATATTTTGGTGTTTTGCATATTTATTTGCAACACTATTTTTGAAGTATATTCATTTATACCGTTAAACTGGAATTTAATAAGATTTTTACGATTCTTATGAATTTTTTTAGTTCATTATAGCATCTATGAATGCTTCTTATAATCTCGATGAAAAGACATGATGATATTGAAAAGATCTATATTGCCACATTTTAATAGATTTCTAATTGTAACTTATATGGTTATTTATTTATTACGTGCATTAAATGAAAAGTTTGGTTTTTAATATATTTGTATTTAATGCATTAGTAATGCAAACATATTACCAAATGAAAATATTTAAATAGTATTCGGGTTTGTTGTGCTTAAGCCATGCTTTACTGTGTTGATTGGCCATGCACGTATAATATTTGCAAACCACATTGTATTTTCCACCAATATATTTATCATTATATACTTCGTGTATATAAATATAGACGTTAAACTGATTAGTATTCTCATAATGTTATACTCTGTGCTTATGTTTTCAGTTGCCGACTGTTATGTCTATTGCTTCAAAGCATTGAAGGAGCCATATGCTCTGCAATATCAAGAATTCGCTACAGCAAGCATTTACTGCAATTTACAACATTTGTCAAATATTTAACCACGATATTTACCCATTTATATAATTCACCAATCTTACAACTTATTTAAACCACTTGATATGATTTATTTTTATATGTGTTGGTGTTATTTTTTTCTTCAAAATAGTAAACCCTCATTGTTATTACTACAAATGAGTTTTTCAATAATTTTACGAGACTCGTTGTTCACTACTCATCGAAATACAGCTAGATTACATAATTGTTCTCGAATCATGGGATTCTATATTTTGATGCTTTGCATATTTATTCGTAATACTATTTTGGAATGGATTCATCTATGTTGTTAAACTGAAATATAATCAGATTCACATGATTCTTATGACATTTAATTAAGTATCAATGGGTGCTTATTATATTCTCAATGAAAAGGCATGGTAACATCGAAACAGGAAAATACTCTGAAGGACAAAATAAACAAATAATTGTTCCAGCAGGACAAGGGCCTAAAATTTTGTCCATAAGGAAAAATTTTAGTGTAAAGGGAGGAATTATAGTGGGCCCCTGAATTCCTTCCATTACACTAAAATTTGTCCTTATGGATAAATTTTTGCCTCCTTGTCCTTATGGAACAATTTTTTGTTCATTTTGTTCTTGAGGCTAAAAACCCCATATTGAAAAGCCCTATTTTGCGACATTTTAATATATTTCTAATTGTAATGTTTGTGGTTGTTTATTTACTAGTGCATTAAGTGAAAATTTTGGTTTGCCATGTATATATATTTAATGCATTAGTATTGCAAACGTATTACAAAATGGATATGTTTTAGTAAGATTATTGATCATGCACATATACTACTTGCAAGCCACATTCTATTTGCCATCAATATACAATCATTATATGATCCATGTACATAAATATAAATGATAAACAATTTAACATTCTCATAATGTTATACTTTATGCTTTTGTTTCCAATTGTCAACCGTTGTTTCTACCTCAAAGCATCAAAGGAGCCATGTGCTCTGCAATATTAAGGATTTGCTAATGGTAATAGGGCGGGTTTCTTGTGTCCCAGACCCATCCCAGATTTTTTGAACGCCCTAGATCCGCTCTGTAGACCCGGTGTTGGTCTGGAATTATGCCTTGTATCCATAACCCGCCCGGGTCATAGTACACCCAATCTGACTCAATATCCCGTGAAATTGTGTACTACGCAAATTCATATACTTATATTTTCTATCACTAAACGATAAATTATATACAAATAATAATGTGTTTACAATGATAAGGGAATATAATAAAATATGTTGTAAGATAATAGTTTAAAAGTCATGAATTTCTTATTGTAAGATTATAATTGATGCAGCTTAATATTATGCAAACTTTATAGCTTGTTGATTGAAATAATACAATATTCATGTAATAACCATGTCTAAGAATATTAACACGTAATCTTAATAGTTATAAAGTGTTTTAACGATGTTTCAATAATGCGGTTCGATTGAGGATGGGTTGGTCGTGCCCTAGACCCGACCCTAGACCCGGACATTTCAATAGTGGGCCGCGGGTCTATCCGCCTGGAAGTCCCAATGGAACGGATCTAAACGGACATAAATAAGGGCGGATCAACCGGATTTGGACCCTAGATCCGTGCCATTGTCATCCCGATTTGCTATAGTAAGCATTTACTACAACTAAAAAAATTAACCCATCTCACAACTTATTTAAACCGCTTGACATGATTTGATTTTTTTTTAACATATGTGCAGGGGTTAATAATTTTTTCCAAGACAATAAACACACTTATTTTTATTACTATCGGTGAGTTTTCTAATAATTTTACAAGACTCGTCGTTCCCTACTTACGGACATATGATAGAATACTTAATCGTTCTATCAAAAATTTGCATTATTATCTTTTCAAAAAGTGATATTAACATGCTGATTGTAAAAATGCAAAATTAAAACTATTATTTTTTCCCTACTAACATGTTCTGCAAAATAACCATATCATATAAATTATAACGAAGGGAATAGAACAACAAGCCATTTGAAAATGATAAAACAGATGTAAGACATATAAAGTGACTAAATGCAAGCCCATATGGTTTATTGAATTTCAAATAAAATCCCAAAAGCCATGTTGAATTTATCAAATGTATGTGACAGAAGCAGAAAACTTTATCAATTTCTTTTTGTCTCATACCATTGTGTTTTTAAGTAATGCCTATAACTAAATGTGTTAGTTGCTTTATATTAGATAAAAAGGAATATGTTTTCAAAAAAGTTGTCACTGGTTTCTTTAATACATGACTTTGCGCTATATACTTAGTTTATCTTCTATGCTTTTTTTTTTAAGTGAAAAGCAAGAACGGTACGTTTCTTGGCATTATGCTTGGCGTAGTCTTAGTTTTAGTTACATGTAGAGGCTATCTTTGAGATTTATTTATGTTACTAAAATTTATATCATTTATTTTGCAGCCTCTGTTGAATATAGGTTTTTTTCCTGTTGTATTTAATTGCATTTCAATTCAAATACGTTCAAATCGCTGTTTTTGCATTCGATTTTGAGTTTATTTCCAATTCATGTTCAACCACCTCCTAACTCTAAAAGGTTCTAGAAAAATCAATGCTATTACAAAGTTATCTTTTTTTGGAATTTTGAACTATTTAAGCTAGATTTACAAGTTATTTTTTTCATACTTCTTTGTATTAAGTTTGATGTTTTTACCATAGATTTTGCGAAAATGTGATAAATAGGCAAAATATTTCTTATGCTTATTATTTCTGATATGCAAAAAGGGATTTGGTGGTTCCTGAGGAGTGGCACGACTCTCGACATTAGCATGTAGCAGGAAAATGGTTCTAGATCTTACTTATGAATGCACAGGTGATATGCACATAATCCTTAACATCCAACCCTTTCCAAGTTGGGTCAAAACTAATTAGCATTAAAAAAAATGTTACTTCAAAATGTGATTGTCTAAATTAAATCAACATGATTAATTAGATCAACACTACCATTTTAGCAGTTATAGTTTGAAGTGGTAGATTCTTTTTTTTTTCTATTGTTCGATTAGGAAGTTCCAACAATACACTTTTATACATTGTGTGCTGCGTAATATGATCAAGTAAACTTCACTAGCACATACACATTTTATGCAATATAAGTAATTATTATATATATGTATATAATTATACTGCTAAATCTAAAATTTGAAGCATCTACCTCATTTTATTTATTGACCTAAATCTTTTTTTTATGTCCTAGTTATACCTTACATAGATTTGATATAAAAAAAAATTATAATGAAAATCTTTTTATTTGTAGTAAACTTTACGATTAACTTTGATAACAAAACTAATAATTTTTCTATGATGACATAGATATGTGTAGCAGCGAAAAAAATGTAGGCTCAAAATGTAGGCTCATTTATTGTAGTGTGATGAATCTATAGCTAAAATATTTGCTGAAAATATAATACCTCCGATGATAGGTAAAAGGGTAGGCAAACTTACATGCTTTCTTTTTAGCTTTTAGTTCAGATTTTTTTTTCCTGATAAATTTGAGCTCAAGAACAGTTAAAATTCCTTAATGCTAATCCGAGTAAGAATGCATGTCAGACCACTGACAATGTACTATAGGTGTTTCTCTTAACTCCTACTGTGTAAGATCAACAATTGTAAATCTTCAATTACAGATTTATGTCTGAAATCAAAAACTATAGAAAAGAATATATTAGAACTGAAATGAAAACATTTTATTTTGAATATGCAAATGGATGTAGTTTAATGTACATTTCACCGATGGTTATACTAGAAAGAAAATTCACTTTGTAAAATCATAATTAGCCGTTGTGTATCAAACAACGACATCTTGGTATATTCGACATTATTTATGATTTTGTGTCATCTAACTTTTTTTGTAACTGAAACTATAATTTTGCTATTGTTTAAAATGAAAAATAGAAGAGCACTTTTCCCCTTAATCGGATTTTATGGAAATAGCTAAGATGGGAAACCAAAGGAGTTGGTTTATATGAATATGGACTGCATGATAACCTGGATACAAATGAACGTGTCTATCAATATGATGGTGATTGCACTTATATAACCAGCATTTTTTTTCCAAACTGTGGTTTTTTCCATACATGCACAAATTGACTGTTTTATGTAGGGGATAGCTTCAATACTTTTTCCCTTTGCATTTTACAATTGGTACTATGGACTTCTTTGTTTCTGTTATGAACTGTATTTTTGACAAATTAAGATATTAAACTATATAAGGGTTTTGAATTGAAAAAAAAACCTGTTTGAAATATAAACTTATGATTCCTTAACGATAATTTAAGCTTGGATATTTAAAATAAATTTGATGTTAGATTGAAATTAAATTATTACAACATTTCAATTAAAAGATATCAAAAGCTAATTGCAACTTCCGTTTTGCATCAATTTGAATTAGAATTTGTATGTAATTAAAGCATAATTTTTAGAAAAATAGAATATACTTTTTCACTTTTAAGTTAAGCATAATTTTATAAAAAGAGTAAAACTAACAACGAAACAATATTTTACAGTCATCAAAAAACAGCCGTCAATGAAACAGAAAGAATTTTGATGCTAAACTTTAAATTTGAGTTTGAATTTGGGTAGCATGTATCTAGTTAATTTGAAAAAAAAAATTGACCGTTTAAAATGAAAATTTATTCAATTACGTATCATTGACATTAAATCAATTGATAATAAAACGATGAAATATTCATTTTTGAAGTATAAATATTTTACATGAAATGATTCTAGAAAATTTATAAATAAAACATCGATGTTCGTTTCGTAGAATTTCGATTTCGCTAACTCCATTTAAATCGTTTTATTAATGATAACGTATACAATGCACTGAACATAATAGTATTTTATTTTGTGTGTTTGGACACCCGATGTGAGCTATAGAGTAGGTTAAATTCTGGGTTATGGGGTACTCGGTTATTTGCGCTCACTTGTTTCATACACAACCAATGTAAAATAATTTTGCAATTTAAAAGATGATTGTAAATGGGTAAAAGTTTCCCTAGTTTGCTGTAAATATTTACGAATCTAAAAACAAGGTAGCACGTGTTTTATATACGTTATATTAATAAAAATTTGCTTCTTTATATTGAAATCTAAACGCTGTGAATCACGCTTCACTGTTTCTCCCTCTTCTACTTCTTCTTATTCTAAAACTCGAGTTGCCTCTTCATGTACAAAAAAACAAGACCATTAGTTTATAGCCTCAACATCCCGCCTACGTCGCTTACCGACGGCCTGCATCATAACCACCATGCCGACCACTATTCCGCTCCATCTCGGTCGTCTCCACCCACCGCAAGCAACCATCGAACAATACCCAAGTTCCAAACCCAGCCCACTTCATTAAGAAATCCACAACTAGAACGAAACCACCCACTATCAACAAATCCACCACTAGAACCAAAACCACTTCCTTGCCAACCACCTACCCTTGCACCATATTCCACCACCATGAACACCGTCAGAACAACCAAAACCCGACCCCACACACGCTAGAACTCGACCACACCTGAAGCTCTGGCACACTCCACCATACCATCAGCCACTACCACACCATACACCATACACACAGTTACTTTATTAAGTGCAAATCATTATGACATGTGATTCCCACATGATCATAATATGTGAATTATGTTTTAAAAATTGTATATTTTTAACACATTCAGGAAAAAATGATTTGCGTCATGTGTAATTATTTTTATTTTTAAGTTGCAATATATAACTTTTTAGTTTTGACTTTTATGTTTATTTGTCTTATTAATTATTCAAGAATAATGACATAAAAATATCTATTTATTAGATTTTATTTTCGATAGATAATAATATCTTCAATTTCCTTACAAAATTAATGCTGAATATAAAATTTCACTAACAATAAACAAATATGAAGGTATGTGGTGAGCATGAATCTAATTAAACGTGGCCATTTTCGAGGTCATCATTTGACAACAATTGCGATAGAACAAACATCATAAATTATGGTATTTCATTCAAGCTCCCACCTATGATTAGTGACCACACTGTGTGTTGCTAAAACTATACATATTAGCGATACACAAGATGTTGGCAAAAATATGATTACTTGCAACGCAAAAATATGTGTAATAAATCAACAATTTATGGCGAAAATTTTCGTCGCAGCTAATACTATTTAGCGATATTATTGTTATGTTGCAAATATTAATAGAGAAGTTTTGTCCAATTTGCGACGCAATAAATTTGCAACGTCTAAGCACCTTTCGTGACATATAATATGTCGCAAATGATATGCTTTTTGCGATGCATTGTTGTGACGTAAAATTTTTTTTACCTCTGCATCATTTACGACGCTTGTGCGATGGAAAATTTTACGTCATTGAAGATTGTTATAGACAATAATTTACGTCCTTAATGGTCAAATTTGCAGTAGTGGTGTTATAACTAACGATTTATATTTTTGTAAATTTAATTATTTGAATTCATGACATATATTGTGATATGCAAGTAAAATTATCAAAGTGTCATTTAGTGATTTATATTAACAGTGACATGTTAGAATCCGACATTGTTATTGAATTGATTAGATATCAGTTAATTGGTTGTTGATATATTTCATAGTTAAATTAAATTTAAACTGAAATTTATTGTACTGAATTTAAAATGAATTAATGAAATATTATTTTCATTTAAATCAAAGTTGAAAACTTGAATTTGAATTGGATGTATTAGCATTCAATATGAAATTGGAACAAATTAAATTAAAATGGATTTGAGATTTACTGATTTAAAATTTAGTTTGATATTAAATTTTAAAATTTGATAATCGAACACATCGATATATGTTTTAGTGTGGTGCATATTGACTAGAGTTTTGATTGTATGCATAAATCTATTGATTGTTACAATAAATGATATTGTGTCGTTTGTTATGATATATCATTGTCAACATATTGTTGATTATCAAATGATATTGTTGTTGGATGGTTATATACCATGACCAGAATTGGAATCCCAAAATTGGTTGAAATGATATATACCTACGATATTGATTATGAGTCAAAATGATATATACTCGGTCATTTGAATTATCTAAATTGAAATATTTTAAATAAATTGAATTTAAGATTTATAATTGTTTAAAGGAACTTGTTAAAAGAGAAATTTGAAATTTAAATCCGATTTAACATAAATTTGGCATTTAAACTTATTTTTAAATTGAATTGAAAATTTAAATTAGTTTATACTAATTAAGACTAATTTAACTAAATTTGTTTAAATTAGATTTTAAATTACATTAGCTAAATTACTTTAATTTTAAATTTTATCTAAATAAGGTTAAATTTGAATTATAAATCATGTTTAAACTAGTACGAATTAAAAATTTGCTTTAAATGAATCTAAGATGTAAATTTGTTTAATTTAAAGTTTACACTGTTTTAAATTTGATTCAAGTTTGAGTATAAAAAAATTATCATTTGATAATACCTGAAGTTTAAATGAGTTTCAATTGATATTTGAAATTCAGATGTTTTAAACTAAATGGTTTAAATTGAAAAACGATATTTGATATTAATAGAGTATTTGAAATAAAATATTGAAGTCAGCCATATTATCGATATAACTAGTTTATAAAGATGTTTATAGACAAATGAGATTTGAAATGTTATTTAGAGAACATAAACTTTGTTAAATTTGAAAAAAAATTCAATGTTTTTGGAAAAAATTAACAATGATATGATTTACAAAGTACTTATGAATATTTTTTCAATCGTTTTGCAACTTCAGGTAACAAATGATTTAATATTTACCAACAATACAAAAAACACATATTAAAAAATGGGCTTTGATTCAAGGGTTCATTTAGAACCTAAGTATATTCCGTCAAGGAATGTATTTCGATTGTTTATTATTGCGATAAGTTATAATTCATTTGCCTTGTTATTGGGAGAAATCTCCAAATCTGATTTCATATCTTATGATATAATTATTCATAATAATTGAATTTTGAAATAACCACATTTTCAAAAGAATTTGTTTCAATCCAAATAAAAGTACGATTTGATATGAAAAATTAATACCTACTATTTCTTAGATTTTGAAATTAAAATAGTGAATTTAATTCAAAATGATTTTCTTTGAAATGACCATTAATTGGGAACAATTCAATAATTAAGTTTTACCCTATAATGATTTTGTAATTACCGTCCCTTTATTTCATGATTTGAATTAACTGACATAAGAATATATTGTCCTGGCTCGAGTGTTTTGTTTTTCATTACGCTGAAATATGGTTGATTCTAGAAGAGTACAAGTTAAAATTTGAACTTTAAAAGTATAAGTCATAAATTCCTTTCTAATGAATATATAATTGAGTATTATACCGTATGAACATGTAATTGAGTAATATACCATATGAACCTAAATTTAGAAATGAAATTGTGTATAACTAAATTTAGTGTTTTTGGAAATATTTATGATTTAGGTAATATTTGATGAATAATTTAAGTAATACTATTTTAATGTATATGAACCTTTGTTTAGATAGTAATTAAAATTTACATTAACGGAAACTTTAGGAGAACCCCATATTTTGAGTTTACTTAGATGGACAAAAAGCAAAGAAAGCAAGGCGTAGAGAATGAAGAAGGGTCTCACAAAAAGGCATAAGAGACACAAAAATAGAGCAAGAGAAGCGGATTAGGAAGAAACCAGGACCAGATCACAACATCTCTGATAGGTGTCACGAAAAACAACATTATGCAGCCATATGTAGCGAGAAGAGAAAGAGAAGGGAAATTGAAGATAAATGTTTTTACTCTAAGATTGTATGTTTTAAAACCCGAAAGAGGGACATTTTCTTAGTTATTGCCTTAAGATGAAAGAAAAACATGCCTTCCTTATATCGGAGGATGAGTTAATTACTTGCTTTCATTTCCAATGAGGGGACACAGCGCTAGGAGTTGTCCCAAAAGAAAAAAAACAGCAATGCATCATTCTCAAGAGGCATGCCCAAAAATTACTCAGGAAGATGAATTGTACTAAGGGAAGTTGAAGATAAATGTTTTTACTCTGATATTGTATGTTTTAAATACCCGAAAGAGGTACAATTTCTTAGTCATTGCCTTAAGAAAAGAAAAAAACATGCCTTCCTTGTATCGGAGGATGAGTTAATTACTTGCTTTCATTTCCAATTGAGGGAACACAGTGCTAGGAATTGTCCCAAAAGGAAAAAAAGGCAACACATCATTCTCAAGAGGCATGCCCAGAAATTACTAAGGAAGATGAATTGTACTAAATAGATATATCTACATATTTGGTAGTATTTTGGATATTAGTGTTTACTGTTTATTATACTACAAACTTCTTGCTAACTTTACTTTTAAATGTTAATATAGATTTTAAACATGATGCTTGTGTATTGGTAACATACTACGTCATTGTATTTTTTCATAGAAAAGTACTATTTTTGAAACCTGCATGCAACATACAAGTTCATTCTAGTATAAAATATACGTGTATGTATTGATAAGCATATCTGATGTACGTGTAACATAATGTTAAAAACTCCAATGAATGGAAAATGACCAACTTAGCGAGCAAACATAGAAGTAATTTGTTTATATAAGATAGAAAATGTTTGATCACCTTTCCACTCATTTCAACAATAGCATTATTGGCTTCTTCTTTAGACGAAAAAGTTACGAATCCAATCTTCCTTGATTTACCTATCCCACGATCCACAATAACTTTTGCTGTATGTAGATAATAAAAAGTATACAACCATCATTCCTTGGATTTTAATAAAACTTCGAATGTTGTAGAAAAATAAAAAAGAAGTTAAAGAAAATATCACACCACTAGTTACTTTCCCATAACAGGAGAATGCATCTCTCAAATTTTGGGCACTGGTCCTATCAGATAATCCTACATAGCACCACAAGAGGATTAACTCTTAAAGACATAGTTACACTTCAATATAGATTTGTATAAAGGATGAAACATAACAAACCTCGAACATAAACTTTTGAGGATGTCAAGCATCAGATGGACTTAAATAACCACGGAGTTGAATTACGAGCATGTTTTATGAGATTACCAAATTTATTGGAAAAAGCCATTTTTACCACCTGTTATACCAAGGTAAAAATTATTTGTTTAACAATGAAGTATTAAAAATGTGGCAAGATGTAAGGAAAAAACCCAGAATTAAGTTGTTGTAAATGAAGACGTAAAATTTACATAGATTCTCAACTATGTCACTCATTTGAATAAATAAATGATTATGGTTGTAAGACATGTCAAATCCAATAGATTTAGGCAAAAGTCATTCTGATCCAATTTATGTTTGAATTTAAAACTTTTGGTCCACATTTAGTCCTCTGGCCATTAAATTCTATATGATCCCAAAAATATGGAATGAATTAGGTGAATATTAACTACTACCAATCAAAAAAAATTCCAATTAATATATGTAAGGATTGTTTATATAAAAAACAATTAATGTTAAGTTTAGTTCAGCAAAGGCGACATTCAATTAATGTGTCTGTTAGAAACATTTGTTTTTATTATATAGTGTAAAAAAATTAGCTCTCGTTATTTGATTTTAATGTATTGCAAATTCCATCAGTAACAAAGATACTTGTTTGTGCCAATGAATAAATTTGTAGAGAAGACACCATGATTTGTTCTTCTAATATCATACCTTGAAAAAACCGCCAATTTTATGTATTAAAAAAAGGTATTTACCATCGCAACTTAGTTGTGAACAACATAAAAGAATTGGATGTTCTATTATCTTTTTTGTAAATTTATATTAGTTTTGATCAAATATGGTTTTGAGCGGAATACTAATTGCTTAGGACTACATCTATTTATTAATCGTTTAATACCTTTTGTCCAGCTTCTTACTTAGTGTTCAATCATTATCAATTAACTAACAACTTCTAGGATTATTGTTATTCGAGTAATTTTCATCTTTAATACATTATGCACAAACTAAGTACTAGAGGAAGAATGCCTAAAATATTTTGATTCATGCACCAAAACCATTCTTAGAAACGTTTACATCTAGGATTGTCAATTTCCTACACGATCCGAAACCCGTACGGAAATTAGCAGGTTAACCCGACCCATTTAAATGACTGGTCATTTTAGGATCAATTCGAAGTTCATATTAAACGGATGGGTATCGAGTTGAGCCGCTAACCCTATTTTGGCCTGCCAAAACCGTTTATCATATTATTATTATATTTGAAATTCTTAAATTTTTATTAGCCTAAGCCCAAGCCTAAGTTAAAATACGGTAGTTCATTTATTTGTAGGTTTAGCTGGTTAGGGTTTTGTTTTCACTTTTCCATTTTAATTTTCAATTCGTTTATTTATACGTTTCAACTTTCAAGTTGGTTGCTCAATCAATCTGTTCATCGTCCATCAATTTGCACTTACCCTGATGTAATATATTTTATCCTATTAGACTTTTGATTTACAAGTTCGTTCATGTGCATTTATCTGGGTATAGACAAGTTAGTTATTATAAAGAAATAGAAAACCATTCAGATCCAGATCTAGTAAAAAGCGAAAAGCAATATTTTATCGCTGATTAGTTTCAGCGGTTGACTTTGTAAATTGCTGAATTACTCTTTCGCACAAACAGTTTACATCTTTTTAACGCTGAAAAGATTTTGACTTAATTACTCGATGGTACATTGTAATTGGTAGAGTGGCCTTGTTGTCCCTATCGACTAAGACCCAGCTCTTAATTGCCAAGATTTAAAAAAAATACATCGCTGAAAAGATTTGGATTCAGCGCTTTATTTAGCAATTCTGAAACAAACATAGCAGATCTATATCAAGACATGAGCATCTTCTCACGTATTAGCACAGAGAACTCATATATCAGTTTCTGATACATTAATATGCTACTGATTGTAATTAGAGCCAATCCGGATATCAGAATCAGATCGAGGGTCGTAGGGAGCAAGGATGGAGGAAACTTACCAGAAAAAACAAACGAATGAAGCAACTAGGAATTTCTTTCCTCCCTTTTGCCGTTTCTGAACAAAGAGAAAATTGTCACGAAATAATAAGTAACAACGTATAATAAAAGGGAATATTAAAGAAGACATAAGAGACCTTTTATTTTTTATTGATGATACAAACATATAGTTTCTTTATATATAGGTTTGAAGTTGATGTTAAACATATTCTCATAATGTGGGACTAAACAGAATATTACAAAAACTTATTCACTTTGATTTATTAAATACCCCCTCTTGAATATGCGTCTTTAAAATCTTGAATGCTCTCCTAACTTAAATTGTCCCTTTTAAAATGTATATGATGATTGCTCCCCTTTATTATTATTTTGTTTGCATATATTCACACAGTTCACACAACTATTGTATGTTGCCTTCAAGACTCTGTTAGAAAAAAGTTAATGTGAAAAACCTTCAATGTAAAAAAAAATAAAGTACAATGTGTGATATAATTGATATGATATTATACCCTTTTTTCATGATTACAAACATTATATTAAAGGCGAAATACGCTAAATGGCTCTAATGTTTTGATTAAATACTAGGGGGGATTTTTAGGCATAAGGACAAAGTCCAACAAAAATTTATCCTTAAGGACAATTTTACACTAGGTAGTGGAATTCAGGGGCCCACTAGCATTTTATAGTTTACTCTAAACTTTGTCCTTTTGTCTAATATTTTTGCCTCTTATCCTTTTAACATAATTTTTTTTCTTTTTGTACTTCACACTATTTTCCTGCTTAAGGAATGTGTATGTAATCTTGATAATTGCGACCCTCATGCGAAGTCACAGTTCTGAGTACAACCTCAAATGATATATCCACCTCGCCTAGTACCTAAACATGTGTGTTTGCTTTATGTTATGCTACCATTTCTTAATTGGCTTATTTAGTATCTTTGATGACGTGCACTATTTAAACTGATCAATAAGTGCTTCATCACTTGCAAATACATTAAATGTGGATCAGTACCCATACTTAATTTCTTAACTTGGATAGTATTTTTAATAAATGTTCCTATTGTGTTTTTGTCAACAACGTTACTGTTTTTGGGGTTTCTGCAAATTCTATGCAGTGTTTCTATGATAAAAGAGGAAATAGTGTGCCACAATTACTATCCATACAAAGGCGCTTGTGTTTACAAGGAGGGTTTAAGGTAAGAGATTCACACATTCAATGTTTAGCAATATCAGTGCAGCAATAAAATGATGACTCCTTTTGTTTTTTTTGGCTGAAGGAATCTTTAGAGTCAATGCTGAAAATGGACATGATACCCGAGTTAGAGAGCAACTGAACACAGGACTTGTGCTTGATGATATTGATATACATTGTCTTGCTGGTTTGATTAAGGTCAGCATCACATTCGGTAATTACAAAAAGTACCAAAATTGTAGTCTGTTCACTTAATATACTTTTTAGAATACTGAACTAAATGGTAAACCGTAAAATCAGTAGTTAATCTAGAATGTAAGCTCTAGTAATTAATTGAATCTAGTAGTTGCATAAAGGTGCTTAGTTTCACCATGGTCTGATTGTTTCCCTTCAATTTACTGGCTTTGCCATGGCCGAGAATCCAGTTAATAAGATATGTGTATCAATTTGCTCGTCAAGGCTTGGATTAAATAATGGTTATCAAAGTTTTTGATGCATTCTTGGTTATACATTTCTTTTATTATATATTTTCCTTAAATCTGAAAATAATAATATTTTTTATGGCTATCCTGATAGGTGTGGTTTCGAGAACTGCCCACGGGGGTTTTGAATTCGCTCACACCAGATCAGGTTTTGCGTTGTAACAGCGAAGAAGAATGTTCTCAGCTAGTCAGGTTGCTTCCACCCGCTGAAGCAGCATTGCTTGATTGGGATATCAGTCTTATGGCCGATGTCATGGAACATGAACTGTACAACAAAATGAATGCATGGAACATTGGTATGGTTTTTGCGCCCAACATGACTAAGGTTATGTAACGACCTGGGGGTAACTCAACGCTCGAGTTTTCGACAACAATACATCAATCTGTATTACTTGTCAAAAACCCAAGTATCGAACCCCAGATTGTCAATAGAAAGAATTTAGAGGGTGAGAAAAGAAAGAAAGAATATTAGAATAGAAGAAAGAAGAAGAACACCACATCAGAATCTCACAGCAGAACAGATAAAATATAATATCAAATCTCTTTATATAAAAGAACTTTTTATACATACCAATCATCAGAGTATAACATATATCAATCATAGCGGAAAATAACTTTATATAACTAGCGGTGAAGCCGTCTGCTTCTAGCTCCTGAAACTCCAAGCGAACCTAATCTGGAACATACTCGGTCTGACCCAAGCACATTTGATTTAAAACAAAATACACCGGGTCAGTCTGGAATACTTTCAGTGATAAATTCACAGTACACACACTTGTTTAAATTTGGAAAATCTTTTCTGAAATCAAAGGATAATAGTAAGACCAGCCCACACATAAACACGGACGGTTTTTACCTTACTATAACCCAAACCATTTTGATATCAAAATCTGGTGATTTTATAATAATGTCTACATCAAATAAATAGAATCTAGCGGAACGCTTTCATCTCACGCTCCACATATATTGTATACAAACCAAAACCGCGGGCGCTTATTGGATATTGGATTCCAACCATGACAAGGTATGGGACCACCTTCTGCTTGTGTATCTCTAGAGGCGAATACACTAGGTTCAATAAGAACGTCTTGCAACCGGACCCTCACATGACCGACCACTCATTTCGCTTGAGTGTATCGAATGTATATCACCGCCGGTTGGGATCAGCAACCGCCTGCCCGAAAAGGGACAACATCGAATATAGATTAAAGAAGCAAATGGAATTTCTCTAGATAGGTGATCATACACCCTAATGGGAGCGACCCACATAGCCATGCTGCCTGCCCGATTTTTGTCATTTTCCGGTTGATGAGGCTTGAGGCTAGAATTTATCTTTATGATATCTGGTCATCATTCACTTTGAATGCCACATCGTCAGATCCGCCAGATATCACTAATTGACGTCCACAAAAATAATCTGCGGTTAGCTAAGTGAAGGTGTACGTCCTTCTCCGCCATCAACATAAATACGTTTGAAGAAATTAACGTACGTGACCCCTTTGGAAATACTCTGTCAGACACTCGTCCATACAGGTCATCTAGGAACAGGACGAACCGAAGGCACCCTCCTACCGCATCCATATAGGAATCACCCCAAGGATCAGTAGCGAGTAGTCCTTGCAAATCCGTAGATTCAACCATGACAGAATCACAAATCAAATAGCTCTGGTTGCAAGCCAGAGAAATTCGACCAGTAGTCCTTCCGCTTATGAAGATCAACGGTCTTCACTTGCTCCGTCTTCAATCGACGTCTTCACGTATTTGTTGGTCAGAATGGTTTTCGAATATAAATTCGATCCCGGTCTTTCCGTACCAACAATCGTATTGGTCAGGTTTGATAGTCGGTGATTTAACTATCAAATAACAAATGTGTGAATAAAATGAGTTTACCGATTCAGTACTTGGCATGACTTGGCCTCTTTAAAAATAATTAATAAATTGGTAAATAAACATTTTATTCAAAAACCTCATACTCCTTTCAATATTTCTCGTTTGGAATAATTAACCAATTCCAACACTTTGCAATTACCACAAACGAATATCATTCCTCGATAATAGTGAAGCCGTTCAAGTTGGGGTATTTTATTTACCTCTCAGACCTTGATCGACAACGTTCTTATCTCAAAATAATTTCAGTTTGTCACTTAACCATTTCACCAAAATCATTTCTTACACTTGAAATCCACTTCTTTCAATAAACCTTTTTACTTAATTCGTTTGATTAAGTAAGTCCTTATTCCAAACACAACCTTTTAACTTATCATTTTGGTTTTAAAACCCTTTTCAAAGCCTCGCTTGGATTTCTTCCTTGTAAAAATCCATTTACCATCTTTTCACTACTTCTTAGATTTTATTCTAAAGTCATCAGTATATTTCAGTTTATTATTAATCTATTTATCATCTCCCTTAACCATTTCATTCTTAGTTGAATTTACCTTACTTAATCTAAGGATTAAGTAAAATCTTACTCAAATCCTTGCATTTTCACTTACGAACCCTATTTACCCATCTTGTTTGAAAACTTGGTTTATAAAGTCCTATATTCTCTTACCAATTACATTTTCCAATCTCATTTGGAAATTTGGTTCATAATTCCTTTTATAAATTCTTATTCCCCTTTTTGAATTAATTAAACAACTTAATTAATTTAAAACACCGTTTAATTGTTATAAAAACAATTACTTCATTTTATGTAACACCCCACCTTCGTTAAGGACACTCACAAAGGGAATGCCTTATCTTTGGTGGAGCGTTTTAGTAGACAGAACAGAAATTTACAAGACAGATAAACAATAATTGAGAAATTATAACTTTATTATAGTGGAAAACAGAAATCAGTTTGGTTACATCTTTACCAAAAACTCAAGTAATCAGTCTTGTTCAGAAAATCATCAGAGTACAAAACTTTAAAATCATAATCCCCACAGAAGCTGCCATAAGGAGTCAAGCCATATTTTAAGCACTCTAAGTACTTCAAGCAGAAGAAGTCCGGATCAAGCTAAAGTGTTCCCTCCTTGGAAAACCTGGGGGGAAACGGAAGAAAAGGGGCGAAAACAAGCAAGGTCGGACATAAAGTCTGGCAAGTCCAGTGTCTTTCAGCATATGAACAGATAATAATAATCATGGCATGCAAATAAAACTGGATGAGATAACAGTACTAGGAGCAGCGGATGTACTTAGGTTAAACAGAAGGAACAGAATAATATTACTTTTCATTTCTCTGCACTAATACTAGTATAACAGGATTAGGTGTCACCCTAATGTCTAAACTGAAGCAGAAACAGGAACATAATAATTTCCACAGAAACAGTAAGCTAATAATGGGCCTTTACCACCCGAACAGAAACAGACAGAAGCAAAATGCTGATAATGGGCCTTTACCACCCGAACAGAAACAGACAGAAACAGAATGTTAATAATGGGCCTTTACCACCCGAATAGAAACAGACAGAAACATATTAATCCCTACGGAAACAGAATGTAGAATTAGGTGTACACTAGTAAATGGGCCTTTACCACCCGAATAGACGGTACCACGCAGACAGGTGTTGCCACCCAACAGAAACAGACAGAACTAAGTGTACCCTAAAACCCTACCCTAAGCGATCGGCTCCCTAATACATAAATACCCTGTGTCGGCTCCACAATAGGGTGTATCACTCCCCAAAGTGACAACCAATTGGCACAGGCCTATTTACAGATGTCACGGCGTCTTACATCCTCAGAGGCAGACCGGGATCCATGCACGCACATGACCCGGTTGGAATGCACCATCAACACCCCTCGCCATTATTAGAATGAACCACTTATAATTAGTTCAGTAAGCGTGCCCGGACCCTACCTACTGTTGGGTCAAGATTTTGATACCAGAAAGGGTTACTGACTAATATGAGTCCTAAACAACAGATGAAACAAGTAATTTCCCTCTTAACCTTGTGTCCCCAGACTAACAGATTTCAGATTAACTTATTTACAAGTTCTAACATACAGAGTTCAGATCAACTAGTTCACAAATCAGACAAGTTTTCAGACTAACGGATCAGATATACGGATTTAACAGATTTACAGATTTGTCTAACTTTGTAATTGGGCCTACAGATTCACGAAACGGGTTTGTTAAATTCATTAGTCCAATTGGTTTAACCCTATCCACCCAACACGTTTTAGACATCACATTTATCCCAGATTTCATTAATTAAATATTAATGCACAGACCTCTCACATTAGGTCGGTAGCTTGTGGCCGCTGGATATGCCGGGCGGTTCCGGGCAGACTTCTGCCACAAGCCAGACCTAACCTCGTGTCTAAGCATATTTTGGTTATGCCTACGACCTCTCACATTAGACTGGCAGTTTGCGGTCGCTGGTTAAGCCGGTTGGTTCCGGGCAGGCTTCTACCGCAAACAGAGTCTAACCTCGTGTCATAGCCAATTCATCCCAATATAGATTTTTCAGATATCAGACTAATTCTGTTTATTTAACAGATTAAACTTCTATACAAGTTACCGCAGATTATTCGAGGTTCTATTAACAAGTTTTGCTCAATTTTAAGTCGAGCCTACAGATTCACATACTTCAAATTTCAGCATTTCAGTTCCAACAGATTACGTCATTCAACAGATTAAACAGATAACAGATCTTGCAGATTAGGCTATTTAGCAGATAAGGAAATTTAACATAATTAGCAGATTAGGCAATTCAATCTATTTAGCAGTTTAGGCAATATAACAGAACTAGCAGATTAGGCAATATAACAGATTTAGCAGATAACAGATTTAGCAGATTATATATATATCTAAAACTCTATTTACATATCTTGCCCAATCATAAATTTAGCCTAAACTTACATGCCCAAATCAAGGTCATAATTCATAATACAATATATGCCCCAAATCTTAGCCTTAATATTCCCATTTACAGTTCATGTCAAAACTAGATTTAATATTCTAGTTCACCATTTATGTCCAAGACTAATGTACATGTTAATCATTCACTATTATAGCCAATTCATATTATGCCAACATATTTATTATGCCAAATTAACTTAATTAAGCTACGCCCAATCCCCGTATAACATGTTTCCACAAGTTCTCTAAGTACTCATAGGGGACAAGCACAAGCAAGAATAGGCATGCAATGATGAACCAAATACAATGATAATGGCCCTACTAGGCTCGATGTCCGTAACAGTGAATGGGAATAAACTAGCAAAGTTACATACAAAATATGAGATCTAACATCATTAAGGGAATAGGCATAAGAAACTAACTACAATAGTTATAGGCAACTAACCACAATAGTCATGGGCGACTAATTACAATAGTTTCTTATTCAATGTCATAGGCAATAGTCTCATAGGCGTAAATCATAGTCATAGGCAATAGTCTCATGGGCATGAATCATAGTCATAGGCAATAGTCTCATAGTCTTGAATCATAGTCATAGGCAATAGTCTCATAGTCAATGAATCATAGTTATGGGCAATAGTCTCATAGGCAACAGTTTCATGTCCAATTATGCATTATTATTTGTCCCATAATTTAGCGTTTGTGCGTTAATCTCTTATGAGATTCTACGCAGGCTCGTAGTAGCCTGGCTATAGAACAGAAAGAAGAAAGTGGTATAGAATAATCATAGAAAAACAGATCTGACAGATAAGAATATACATAACCTCAGATTCAGATTTATAATCATGTCACAATTATAATTACAGTTTATAGCGGAAAATAACTGTACTTGCCATTCATGGTTTTAAGAAAGGATAATAAACTGTTGTTGATGCAGAAATGCTGAATTATTCCTCTTTAATTGTTGTTGTAGCTCTAGACTTTGATTTGAGATTTGATTTAGCTTTTAATTCTATTCAGGTTGGAAGAAGATGCATCAGTCCAAGTTTTGATTCCAGCAGGGTAGCGACGCCATTTTAATTTTTAATTAGAACAGAGGCAGAATATAGACAGAATGAAATTGTGTAGAGAAGATGAGGCTAGGGGGATGTTTATATAGGATTAGGCGGACGAATCTAGACAGAAAATGAGTCTAAATACATCAGAATGCATCAGGTTCAGAAAGTGGGTTTCCGGAGCAGGTCGACCCCCAGGTCGACACTATGGTCGACCTGGTCCCCCCAGGTCGACACTATGGTCGACCTAGCCCTGGGAGGTCGACACTATGGTCGACCCCCAGGTCGACCTGGTCCATGGGCGGGAATTTTCCCGCCCAGCCTATTCTGGGATTTTGAATTCGAATTTTCGAGCTGTTTTCAATTCTGAAATTCTCTGAAACTTCGGAGGGCCATATCTCCCTCATACGGACTCCGTTTCTCGAAAACTCGGACTCGTTTCCAAGCAGAATATCGAGACGAACGCAATGGCGCAACCCGTTTCCCTTGATTCTTATTTTATAATTTAATTATTCTCTGATTTGTTACTTATACGATCATAGGAAATGCGGGGTGTTACCATTTACGAACTCGTAGTTAAATTCTCTAGCTTTCTGCTTTTAGAACTTGTATAAATCCCAAGATTCCCTTAACTAAACCTTTTAAATAATTCCTTTTTCAAAACTCGATTTAAAATATTGTAATAAACTTCTAATTTAATTATTAATAAAAATGACTGAAAACCTCAATTCAGTTATAAAATAATTTATAACTTTAAAACTAGCGTCTATTCACCGAACGGTAGAACGATGTCTAAAATAACACATTTTAGGCCATTCACTGCCAATTACCAAATCAACATTGTCGGTTGATTTTTAAACATAACCATGATGAATATCAAGTCAACCATTAAGATCAAACAGGTTTTGGTGTCAGTTAGGGTGAACAATTCATATATATGAATAATATGCACAACCAATAAAATACAGTTTATTTGAGGAATCCGGTCGGATCCCTCCAACCTGTCCTTCCCTGCACCACAGCTCGTTATACATTTCATAATAATATATGAAATAAATTTCAATAATCTAATATTTAAAACGATGAACTATAAATAACAGCAATCAACCAAACAATCAACAACCAATAGCTACCAATCAACCCATTTATACTTTTTAAGGTAAATTATATTTTAATATGAATTTACCACATCACAGGATTCCAGAAGGTGTGAGAATTAACTCACCAGTTCATTTTGGTTGGCGGTTGACGCGTTTGAACATTCGAAATTAGCTGAAATTTCAACTGAGTCCGATTAGAGCCTAGTCAGTGCCATCGTCTAGGTCTCGTTCATGCGATCCCAACGGATCCAGTTTCGTTAAATTTCGTTATGTTCGTTTAAAGTTTGAATAAGTTTACGATTATATAACTAACTAATTAATTAAATTAAAAACTTTAATTACCTTTATAATTGCTGACACGTCATCATAGGACTAACGAAATAACGCGTTTCTCTCCTTCCCTGTTGCCTGAACCCGATCTGTCTTCCTCTTTCAGCAACCATGTACGGAAAATGCCCACTGTCGCCGATAGCCACCACCTGGACGCCGCCCCGACCCACTGACACGACCGCTAGACCACCACGCCCCTTCTCCAGAAGTGCCCGGTCACCAACCCTCTCCGATCGCCGGAAAAACGCAGATGAATGGGAAATGGTCACGGTCCAATTTCTCCGACCACACAACGCTTGAGCTAATACCACCACACCTAATCGACCCATCTCACCTCCACGCTCTATTCCCCTTCGACCACTTCACCCCTCGACCGCCCAGACCGCTGGAATTTGGTGAAATCCGTCCACAGCTTTTTGAAAACAACCCAAAACACATGCCTCCGTTCATCTCAACATTCAGACCACCACACTCCATTTCAGAATCTCCGACCAGTGCCAAATCAAAGCCCTTTCTCTCCTCTACAAAACCCCCAAGGTCCCGTCTCCTCAAATCAACCCAATTCCTCAAATTTTAGCCAAAAACGAAAGTGGAAATTCATGGTTTTACCTCGATTCCGGCCACCACAATCAACGAAACTCACCCAACTTTTTACAGTAGGTAGATAACAACCCGATCTACAACTTTTGTTCAGGTTGCCCTCACAAATTCCTCTCGGATTGGAAGATATAAATGATTTTGTGTTTGAGGACTTGCAAAATGTGATGAAAGGAGGTGAATGCTTGGCTGGAAATGTTGATGGAGGGGTTTATATCAATGGGAAATATCTATTTTAAGTTAACGTGACGAGCGGCATTGACTAACGATATTTTATTTCATGCCTATCGTTATTTCGAACATCGCTTATTCACTGATGCGCTCACATACAAACCCCGTTCGAGACGCGAATGGACGACATAATATTTTTTGTCGATACGGTCCTAATGGAACTTGTTTCGTCGAATTCCGAGTTCGTTTGCTCGAATGACGCTCGTTCATGTTCAAATGGTCGTTTCTATTTGTATTTTATTTTGCCACGCTTACAAATTAACCCCGATTGACGCGCCACTTGAAACCTAGCAATAATTTACTGTTGCGGTCCCAATAAAATTTGTTTTGTCGAAAACTGATGTCATTTGAATAAAGGCCCTTTTATAACTGCCCAATTCAAATAAAATAAAACAATTTTAAAATACCTCAATATAATAATATTAAAATATTGAAATTGGTCATACACGACCAGAATATCGTATACTACCACAATAAAATAGCTCGGTTTGAGTTTGAAGCCAAATCGATATTATAAAAATTAAAAACCCCTTTATTTAATATAAATAACGTTATAATATATAACGAAATTCCACAGCGACCTTTTCAAAATTTTATTTGGACATAAAATAAAATCTACAACACGAAAACTCGAATTTTCTCTTTCATTATAAAAATATTGTCCAACAGATTCGGACGTTTCTTGTTTCGAGAATATCCGACTTATTTAGGGCCTTGTACGGTCGTTTAAAGTTCATAACGCCAAATTACGAACTGCCGCGCTGCTGCAGCTCATTTTATAATTAAATTATAAATTAAACGTTATAACGTCGTTTTAATAACGAAATCGCCACGATAATTTCTATATCAACGATATTAAACCATTTCAGATTGCCCGTTCACGTTGTACAGCAAAATCGACATTTTCCCAAATATGCCGAAAAATAAAATATTATTATATTATTAATATAATTTAAATATTCACGGCAAATGGTTAAAATCGATTATTTAAGCTCAAATCAAAATTTTAAATAATAAAATATTTCAAATAAATGGCCAAAAAAATACGGGACGTTACATTACTTCCCCCTTAAAATAATTTCGTCCTCGAAATTGCTAAGGTAGAAAGAACGTTACAATCCATTATCTTTATAATAATAATAAATTTAAAACTCGATTTTATTCCCAAAACTAAGTTAATTTCAAAATTTTCCCAAAAAAATTTCAAAAATTAATTCAAATAAAAGAATTTCCCAAAAATTTCAAAAATTTTCTAACAACTTAAATTCTGGAAAAATTTCGGTAGAGTCTCCTCTGTACGGAGGACATCTGCAATATCGCAGGTTCAAGAAATATATATACATCGACTCTCATGGTCGGAAAAATTCAAAATCCAAACTCAAAACCCAAACAAAAGCAAAAATTTCATATTTTTGTAGGCGTACCTTTTTGCGAGCATTATTATTCGATAAGCGATATATTATACACGAGCTTGCTTGATTATTTTGCAGCTCTATTCAAACTGGATTCAATTAACTCCATAATTTCTCTTGGATGGGTTTTAAAGCTGAATTTGCTCTTCATCCCTTGTTCTCAACTCAAATGGATTTCATTAGTCATCAAAACAAATGTCAGTTATGTTCAAAACATCCATATCATCCATACCATACACACAATTCAATCCCCACGAGATTTTAATTATATATAATCACTTCATTTATTTCTTTAATTATCCATTCAAATTTATTTATCTGGATTGATTTATTTGAATTATTTATTTCAGATTGGTTTTAACCAAGTCGATTTAGGTTCAGGTTCATATTCAAGCAATCAACAACACAATCCAAGCATATCATTCAATCCACATTAACAAATCAATTAATTTGCCCATACCACAATAATCTTTACTTTTATTATAAAATAAATTAGGCAAAAATAATTTCAAAAATAATTTTATATCAAATTTACAAATACGCAGTCTCGTATATATACACAAACTCAATCTAGAGTACTGCTGACCCCATCTCTATTGAGTCACACCACAGAGCCAAGGTTATCACTAAACCAATAGCTCTGATACCACTGTAACGACCCGGGGGAAACTCGACGCTCGAGTTTTCGACAACAATACATCAACCTGTATTACTTGTCAAAAACCCAAGTATCGAACCCCAGATTGTCAATAGAAAGAATTTAGAGGGTGAGAAAAGAAAGAAAGAATATTAGAATAAAAGAAAGAAGAAGAACACCACATCAGAATCTCACAGCGGAACAGATAAAATATAATATCAAATCTCTTTATACAAAAGAACTTTGTATACATACTAATCATCAGAGTATAATAGATATCAATCACAGCGGAAAATAACTTTATATAACTAGCGGTGTAGCTGCCTGCTTCTAGCTCCTGAAACTCCAAGCGAACCTAACCTGGAACATACTCGGTCTGACCCAAGCACATTTGATTTAAAACAAAATACACCAGGTCAGTCTGGAATACTTTCAGTGATAAATTCACAGTACACACACTTGTTTAACTTTGGAAAATATTTTCTGAAATCAAAGGATAATAGTAAGACCAGCCCACACATAAACACGGACGGTTTTTACCTTACTATAACCCAAACCATTTTGATATCAAAATCTGGTGATATTATAATAATGTCTACATCAAATAAAAAGAATCTGGCCGAACGCTTGCATCTCACGCTCCACATATATAGTATACAAACCAAAACCATGGGCGCTTATTGGATATTGGATTCCAACCATGACAAGCTATGGGACCACCTTCCGCTTGTGTATCTCTAGAGGCGAATACATTGGGTTCAACAAGAACGTCTTGCAACCCGGCCCTCACATGACCGACCACTCATTTCGCTTGAGTGTATCGAATGTATATCACCGACGGTTGGGATCAGCAACAGCCTGCCCGAAAAGGGACAGCATCGAATATAGATTAAAGAATCAAATGGAATTTCTCTAGATAGGTAATCATACACCCTAATGGGAGCGACCCACATAGCTATGCTGCCTGCCCGATTTTTTTCATTTTCCGGTTGATGAGGCTTGAGGCTAGAATTTATCTTTATGATATCTGGTCATCATTCACTTTGAATGCCACATCGTCAGATCCGCCTGATATCACTAATTGACGTCCACAAAAATAATATGCGGTTAGCTAAGAGAAGGTGTACGGCCTTCTCCGCCATCAACAGAAATACGTTTGAAGAAATCAACGTACGTGACCCCTTTGGAAATACTCTGTCAGACACTCGTCCATACAAGTCATCCAGGAACAGGATGAACCGAAGGCACCCTCCTACCGCATCCATATAGGAATCACCACAAGGATCAGTAGCGAGTAGTCCTTGCAAATCCGTAGATTCAACCACGACAGAATCACAAATCAAATATCTCTGGTTGCAAGCCAGAGAAATTCTACCAGTAGTCCTTCCGCTTATGAAGATCCACGGTCTTCACTTGCTCCATCTTCAATCGACGTCTTCATGTATTTGTTGGTCAGAATGGTTTTCGAATATAAATTCGATCCCGGTCTTTCCGTACCAACAATCGTATTGGTCAGGTTTGATAGTCGGTGATTTAACTATCAAATAACAAATGTGTGAATAAAATGAGTTTACCGATTCAGTACTTGGCATGACTTGGCCTTTTTAAAAATAATTAATAAATTGGTAAATAAACATTGTATTCAAAAACCTCGTACTCCTATCAATATTTCTCGTTTGGAATAATTAACCAATTCCAACACTATCCACTCACTACAAACGAATATCATTCCTCGATAATAGTGAAGCCGTTCAAGTTAGGGTATTTTATTTACCACTCAAACATTGATCGACAACGTTCTTATCTCAGAATAATATCAGTTTGTCACTTAACCATTTCACAAAAATCTTATTTACCATCTCGATTTCAACTGATTTTATAAATTGTTTCTTACACTTGAAATCCGCTTCTTTCAATAAACCTTTTTACTTCATTCGTTTGATTAAGTAAGTCCTTATTCCAAACACAACTTTTTAACTTATCATTTTGGTTTTAAAACCCTTTTCAAAGCCTTGCTTGGATTTCTACCTTGTAAAAATCCATTTACCATCTTTTCACTACTTCTTAGAATTTATTCTAAAGCCATCACTATATTTCAGTTTATTATTAATCTATTTATCATCCCCCTAATCCATTTCATTCTTAATTGAATTTACCGTACTTAATCTAACAATTAAGTAAAATCTTACTCAAATCCTTGCATTTCACTTACGAACCCCATTTACCCATCTTGTTTGAAAACTTGGTTTATAAAGTCCTATATTCTCTTACCAATTACATTTTCCAATCTCGTTTGGACATTTGGTTCATAATTCCTTTTATAAATTCTTATTCCCCTTTTTAAATTAATTAAACAACTTAATTAATTTAAAACACTGTTTAATTGTTATGAAAACAATTACTTCATTTTACGAACTCGTAGTTAAATTCTCTAGCTTTCTGCTTTTAGAACTTGTATAAATCCCAAGATTCCCTTAACTAAACCTTTTAAATAATTCCTTTTTCAAAACTCGATTTAAAATATTGTAATAAACTTTAATTTAATTATTAATAAAAATGACTGAAAATCTCAATTCAGTTATAAAATAATTTATGACTTTAAAACTAGCGTCGATTCACCGAAAGGTAGAACAATGTCTAAAATAACACATTTTAGGCCATTCACTGCCGATTACCAAATCAACACTGTCGGTTGATTTTTAAACATAACCATGATGAATGTGAACTCAACAGTTAAGATCAAACAGGTTTTGGTGTCAGTTAGGGTGAACAATTCATATATATGAATAATATGCACAACCAATAAAATACAGTTTATTTGAGGAATCCGGTCGGATCCTTCCAACCTGTCCTTTCCTGCACCACAGCTCGCTATACATTTCATAATAATATATGAAATAAATTTCAATAATCTAATATATAAAACGATGAATTATAAATAACAGCAATCAACCAAACAATCAACAACCAATAGCTACCAACCAACCCATTTATACTTTTAAAGGTAAATTATATTTTAATATAAATTTACCACATCACAGGATTCCAGAAGGTGTGAGAATTAACTCACCAGTTCATTTTGGTTGGCGGTTGACGCGTTTGAACGTTCGAAATTAGCTGAAATTTCAACTACGTCAGATCAGAGCCTAGTCAGCTCCATCGTCTAGGTCTCATTCCTGCGATCCCAAAGGATCCAGTTTCGTTAAATTTCGTTAACGTATGCAGAAGATACGTTCGTTTAGAGTTTGAATAAGTTTACGATTATATAACTAACTAATTAATTAAATTAAAAACTTTAATTACCTTTATAATTGCTAACACGTCATCATAGGACCAACGAAATAACGCGTTTCTCTTCTTCCCTATTGCCTGAACCCGATCTGTCTTCCTCTTTCAGCAACCATGAACGGAAAATGCCCACCGCCGCCGATAGCCACAACCTGGACGCCGCCCCGACCCACTGACACGACCGCCAAACCACCACGCCCCTTCGCCAGAAGTGCCCGGCCACCAACCCTCTCTGACCGCCGGAAAAACGCAGATGAACGCGAAATGGTCACGGTCCAATTTCTCTGACCACACAACACTTGAGCCAATACCACCACACCCAATCGACCCGTCTCACCTCCACGCTCCATTCCCCTTCGGCCACTTCACCCCTCGACCGCCCAGACCATCGGAATTTGGTGAAATCCGTCCACAGCATTTTGAAAACAACCCAAAACACATGCCTCTGTTCATCTCAACATTCCGACCACCACACTCCGTTTCAAAATCTCCGACCAGTGCCAAATCAAAGCCCTTTTGTAATGACCCGGGATTTTGGCGACCTTGGTTATCCGATATACAACACAAATCGAAAATCCAAGGGTCGTAAATACCGATCATAAATGAAGGAAATTAGAGGGTGTGGATAGATAAGTTAGAAACTTAGAATAGAAGAAGAAGAAGAACACAACATCAGAGTAACACGAACCTCACAGCGGAACGAATAACATATAATATATATAACATAACTTGAAATATACATCTGTACTTGAATATACATCATTTTCAGAGTACAACACTTACAACACAGCAGAAATAACTATAGCTATATGATCTTGAAGCCTCCTGCTCCAGCTCTTCGAGTGTATCTTTAAAATCCCGACTACTTGACTGCCCATACAAATTTAGGCACCCAAGAGTTTAGGGAAACAAACAAATAAACTCCGGGTCAGTCATGGGACTGGTATGAGTAAACAGTTTAAAACAGTTCAAGCAGGTAAATGATATCTCATAAGACCACGCCGTATAACGGAACAGGTTTTTCCCTTATGAGAATCCAAATTATCTTTATATCAAAACCTTTTGATATTAAAATAATGTCTATCAACCACAATATAATAATCATCTAGCAGAACCGCTTTCATCTCACGTTCTACATATATAGTACAATCAAAACCGCAAGCACGTATTGGGTAATGGATTTCCAACTATGACAAGGTATGGAACCAACTTTCACTAGTGTACCTCTAGAAAGGAATACACTGGGTTCAACAAGAACATCTTGCAACCCGGCCACACATGACCGACCACTCATTTCGCTTGAGTGTATCGAATGTATATCACCAACGGTTGCGATCAGCAACCGTTTCTCGAATGGGACAGTACCGACAATAGATTTTTAGAAATAAATGAAACTCTAGATCAGGTGATTATACACCCTACTTCGGTGCGACCGACTTAGCCATGCTGCCTGCCCGATTTCTGTCATTTACCGGTTGATGAGGCTTGAAGCTACGCTTTATCATCACACCAGATTCACTTTGAATGCCACATCATCAAATCCATCAAATCACTGATTGACGTCCTCATCAATACATTATGTGTTAGCTAAAAGAAGTTTCCTTCTCCGCTTCCACTCTTGGTACGGTTGGAGAAATCAATATACGTGATCGTCTGGAAATACTCTGTCAGACATCCGTCCATACAAGTCATCCAGGAACAGGATGAACCGAAGGTACTATTCAGCATATCCATCTTAGGCACTGTTATCTAAGATTTATACAACAGCCCTTGCACTTTACTCTGTCTTCAATTATCTTTGGCACATATGATTCGCAACGCTTATGCCAATACAGAGTGGTTCTTTGGATAATAATCCAACCGGTCTCTCCATATTAGCAACGTTAAAATGGTCAAAAACTTCGATAGTCGGTGAGTTAACTATCAAAGAAAAACAGGTGTGCAAACAACGATATTATTTCCAGATGGAAATTCTATCAATCAATCATCAATCATATATATATCTGTATATACATATATTCATATTTTCCTTGTTTCAATATTTGATTACGTTTCTGATTCTATTTGGAAAACATTTCCAAATCTTCTATACTTGGATTTAAACAGATGTTTAAATCAATATCGTGACGCCAACTCAAACCACTATACTTATTTACTAAATTCACTTAACCACTTTCACTCTCGAACCTTAACCATTTCTAAATTTAAAACGAAGTCAATCAAGTTGGGGTATAACTACCTCTCAGACCTTAACTGAACAACATTTTAAATCTTGAAATAGGGTAAGTTCATCTTTTTACTCTTTAACACCTCCTTACGTAACTCTCCTTCGAATCATCTCTATTCGATAATTATTTCCCTCGAATAAGGTATATTTGATAACTCTATTCAATTTAATCTATTCGATTAACCCTTATCAATTAACTCTATTGGACTAACGCGATTGGATTAACTCTATTGGACTAATGCTATTGGATTAGCTCTATTGGACTAATGCTATTGGATTAGCTCTATTCGATCTAACTCTAATCGATTTACTCGTTTCACCTAACTCCTTTCGAATAAACTAATATTCGATAACTCCTTTGATTAAAAATATTCGATAACTCCTTCGATTAAACTAATAATCGATAACTCCTTCAAACAACCAAATTCGATAATTCCTTTCGAATAAACTATATTCGATTACTCACTTCGATTAAACTAATAATCGATAACTCCTTTCCTTTAACTCTATTCGAATAAACTAATATTCGATAACTCTATTTAAATAACTCTAGTTCGATTCAACTCTATTGATTTAACTCTAACTGATTAACTCTTTTAACTCTATTTATTCTAACAAGTAAAAATCTCCTTTGTACTCTATTTATTTTGAACGAATAAATATCTCCTTTATACTCTATTTATTTTGAACAAATAAATATCTCCTTTATCTTCTCTATTTCCTAAATAAATAACCCCTTTTCTTTTATTTATTTCCTAAATAAATAAATCCTTTTACTTTTATTTATTCCCTAAATAAATAAATAATCCCATTAAATCTATTTGTAAATGTTCTACAAATATTTCCTTTTTAATTCTATTCTATTTGTAAATGGTTTACAAATATTTCTCTTCCTATATTGGTCTATTTATTTTCTAGATAAATAATTCTCTTATACTTCTATTTATTTTCTACATAAATATCCCATTTTAATCCTATTTATTTTCTAATTAAATTCTCCTTTGATTTAACCTTGTTTATCTTCCAAAGTAAATAATCCCTTTATAATATCTAATTTATTTACCAAATAAATAATCCATTTAATTTCTTATTTATTTATCTTAAGTAAATTATTCACTTTATAAGTATTCCACTTATAAATATCCTTTTTATAAATATTACCTATTTATAAATATTCCTGTTTATAAAATCTTCTTTGATTTTATAAATATTTTCCTTTTATAAAATCCTTTGATTTTATAAATAATTTATTTTCAAATATCACTTTGAAAATCCCCTTATCAACATTCCGGTATGTTATGGTATTTAACATGCCATACAACAATGATCAGTATCATTCACACATGTATAATCATCAACAGATTTCATATCACATTGTATAACACAATATATAAAACAAAACAGTATTTATATATTGAGGAACCCTGTTGGGTCCCTCCAACCTGTTTCCCTGCATCCACAGATGTTACACAGTAAAATCGACCTCACTTTCAGTTCGGTATGAAATATTCTGATACAGAATCAATATCTAAATATTTAATGATTTATATATATATATATATATATATATATATAATTTCCACTAACTGACTAGCAGTTCAATCAATCAGCCAACACACAGTAAATCAGACAATTTCTAACAATTCTAAAAGTACAACATGAAATTATAAACTGTTCAGAGTTAGTGAGATTTACTCACATTGGACGATCATCGTTGATAACGATAATCTTCGCTTGATTCAGACGGACAATTTATTTTGCTATAAATTGTGACGGACTCCAATTGACTCGCGGTCAGTTCCAGCGTGTAGTGTCCGTCCGTACGATCCCAATGGATCTTGTTTCGCCGAATTTTGATGTTGTACGACGAAGTTATTCAGTTTCGAAGTTCTTATACATTTTAAATTAAATAAAACTTGAAATTATTATACATCGGGCCTTACCCCCTTTGCAAACCGGCCCAACACCCTTCCTATTACCCAGACCCGCATCATCGTTCTTCCCCAATTACACTTGCGGGTTCCTGTACGTTTCACCGGCCATTTCCCCAATCTTTGAGCCCCTCTCTCCTCTCCTTCTTGCCACCGAACTCAATTTGAACTTCACCATTCTCTTCCTTATCGAAATCTCCATCGAACCCTACCCCTCATCCACAACTCGCAGTCCACCCCTGTTGCGGCTACAGTTGAACTCTACAGCACCCCACAGTCCAGGTGCGACATCCATTTTCATCATACTTCCCAAAAATCAGTATACAAGCTCATTTTTTCCATCTAAGCCCAAATCTAACACTCAATATTCAACTCGATGCTTCGATTTTCGATTAGCAAGAACCCTAGCTTGCTCTGTTGAGAACGCAGCCAACAATAATCCCACGAAAGCCAGAAACAAAAATACTAGAGTGAAGCTCTCTTCGAATTGAACACAGACATATCGGTTTTGGAATTAATAGGGTTTGATTGGAATTTATTTGGATTTTTGAAGAGGATCGACACCTTTATTTTTTTTCCTATGAAGAAACAGCGACGCCTGTTGACTTCGGTAGGTTCGAATTAGGTTTTAAGAGATTTTTTGTGGGGTATTTATAGAAATTTTAGATATTTTTATTTTGATTATTATATTAATTTATAATCCACTACAGTTTTATTTTGTCCTTTAAAATTCCTGTAATCACGCAGGATACCCAAAAATCATGGAAATTGACATACTGCTAGAGTTTGACATTACGATCCCAATGAAACTGGTTTCATCGAATTCCGACTTCGTATGCTCACACAACGTATTTTTAACCGTCAAAATACTGATTGTTTCTCACTCTAAAAATCCGTACGACAATACAGTGACTCTAAAAATCACGAAACTGGAAATGTAACAACTATTTAACATTGCGGATCCAACAAAATTAGTTTCGGCAAATTCCAACTCCGTTTGCAAAACTGGCTATTTTTAAAGCTCCGGATGACCCATTTAAATATATAAATATATTTAAATATAATTAAATTAAATATTTAAAAATAAATATTATCGTCTATATTCACAGTGGAATACCATACATCTCTACTGGGATTTATAACTCGATATTTTCAAATCTGGGTCAACCCGATATTCGTTTTATATTGAAATTCCTTTTTAAAAATATAAATAATTCCTTTATAAATTATAAAGGAATTCCACAACGACTTTTCTAAAATTTGATTTGGACATAAATCAAAATCTACACGATGAAATCCAGATTTTTTTCTCTTTTACTAGAAAGATATACTCCACCCGCTCCACACGTTTCTTGTTTCACAGAAATCCGGCTTAAAACGAATCATGTACATTCGATTGAAGCTCGAATCACCAATTTACGAATTGCAGTGCCATTTCAAGCTCGATTTTAATTATAATATAATTATGCGTTCAAACTGTCGTTCAAATAATATATTCGTTATTCTAATTCAAATTCTAAACTGAATTAAATATCACAGATGATCCAGTTCACACCATATCACCATTTCAGCCAATTCTGATTATTTCAGAATTAAATATATTATTTAATTTATTATTTTAATTAGATATTCACCATTATTTAATTCCACGACCATTTAATTCACTATATCACTATTTATATAATTAAATAAATTAATTATAATACCCTCTGTGAATGCGGGTCATTACATATTTCTCTCCTCTACCAAACCCCCAAGGTCCCGTCACCTCAAATCAACCCAATTCCTCAAATTTTAGCCAAAAAAGAAAGTGGAAATTCACGGTTTTACCTCGATTCCGGCCACCACAGTCGACGAAACTCCCCTAAATTTTTACAGTAGGTAGATGACAACCCGATCTACAACTTTTGTTCAGGTTGCCCTCACAAATTGCTCTCGGATTGGAAGATATAAATGATTTTGTGTTTGAGGACTTTTTTGCAAAATGTGATGAAAGGAGGTGAATGCTTGGCTGGAAATGTTGATGGAGGGGTTTATATAAGTGGGAAATATATATTTTAAGTTGACGTGACGAGCGACGTTGACTAACGATATTTTATTTCGTGTCTATCGCTATTTGGAACATCATTTATTCGATGTTGCGCTCACATACAAACCCTGTTCGAGACGCGAATGGACGGCATAATATATTTTGTCGATATGGTCCTAATGAAACTTTTTCGTCGAATTCCGAGTTCGTTTGCTCGAATGACGCTCGTTCACGTTCAAATGGTCGTTTTTATTTGTATTTTATTTTGCAACGCTTACAAATTAACCCCGAATGACGTGCCACTTGAAACCTAGCAATAATTTACTGTTGCGGTCCCAATAAAATTTGTTTCGTCGTAAAACTGAGGTCGTTTGAATAAAGGCCCTTTTATAACTGCCCAATTAAAATAAAATAAACCAATTTTAAAATACCTCAATATAATAATATTAAAGTATTGAAATTGGTCATACATGACCAGAATATTGTATACTACCACAATAAAATATCTTGGGTTGAGTTTGAAGCAAATCGATATTATAAAAATTTAAAAACCCCTTTATTTAATATAAATAACGTTATAATATATAACGAAATTCCACAGCGACCTTTTCAAAATTTGATTTGGACATAAAATAAAATCTACAACACGAAAACTCAATTTTTCTCTTTCATTAGAAAAATATTATCCAACAGATTCAGACGTTTCTTGTCTCGAGAAAATCCGACTTATTTTGGGCCTTGTACAGTCGTTTAAAGTTCAAAACGCCAAATTACGAACTGCCGCGCCGCTGCAGCTCGTTTTATAATTAAATTATAAATTAAACGTTATAACGTCATTTTAATAACGAAATCGCCATGATAATTTCTATATGAACGATATTAAACCATTTTAGATTGCCCGTTCACGTTATACAGCAAAATCGACATTTTCCCAAATATGCCGAAAAATAAAATATTATTGTATTATTATTATAATTTAAATATTCACAACAAATGGTTAAAATCGATTTTTTAAGCTCAAATCAATATTTTAAATAATAAAATATTTCAAATAAATGGCCAAAAAAATACGGGACGTTACAGGTTAGTTCCAATCTTCATTATAGCTAAAGGAACCAGATGTTCTACTTATCCAGTTTTATTATTCTGGGCATGATTACTTATCCTGAGGTGAGATCCTATTTCTTTGCGCCCCATGCACTCAAGTTAAGCCCATCTATTAATTCTTATGTTACTTAAGTCTTTTGAGAGATCGATATGAGGAGTGTTAAGCTTTGATACCATGTTAGAGAACCCCGAATTATCACAAAACCAATTGGCTGTTGTGAAGGGTGAACTCTTAATAGTTATACAAAAATTATTTTACAAATTCCCCAATGTGGGATTGTCTCAACACGCCCCCGCACGTGTGGCATATCATGAGCCTAACACATGGACCTTTATTGGGTGACGTGGATAAGTGTGGCATTGTGCACACGAATTAAACCCGCTCTGATACCATGAAAGAGTATGATCCGTGACCTTTTCATTAATCACCAACCCTTAAATAGGGAGATATTCGTACTACAAGGATAGTACAAATAACTACAAGGATAGTACAAGGATATTAGGCAAATAATTAAAGCCTAGCCTAATTGATCAATATGAATACTAATTATGCAAATAATTAAAGCCTAGCCTAATTAATCAATATGAATACTAATTAGGCAAATAATCAAAGCCTAGCCTAATTGATCAATATGAATACAAAAAGATATCTTTACATATATAGATATATTGACATATATAGTTTAACAAGGAGACAAGGTAAATGTAGAACAGTTCCACATTGCCTAAAATTGTTGCAATCACAATTTATATATATGATCCTTTGTTTGTTTTGTTAATTAGAAACTGTTGAAATTAACAAGGTAGCTTTTGCAATAGAGCACTTAGAATGCGTTAATGTGCTAGTAAATTTGATTTTTATAATTCTTTTAAGTGGATAAATAAAATAAAACTAGTAGAAACAGAACAGCTATGACTATAATCTTTTTTTTCCCTGAAAAGGCATTCTCCCTACCGTATATATAGTATAATGATTTGATCTGTATATTTTGTATTACTGGTTTAGTCAGACGATAAGGTATACAACAGTTCAGATGAACTTTTGTTAATGAACAGTACTGATATTTACTAACATTGTATTTATTTTACATAACCATGTTGCCAAAATATTTCTGAAATAATTTTTTATTTTAACTGTCTATGCAGGAATTCAAGTAGGGTATTAAATTGTTTGGTTAGCATCAATTCTTTAGACTGCCATGTTGAATTTGTTTCCAATAATACTATATTGCCAGAATATAGTGGGAAACATCAGGTAATCCTGTATTTATTGCCTCATAAAGTAACGTTATACTTTAATTAAAATATATGCCATAAATAATACATGTAATCAAAAATCCAAAGCTGACTGATAAATCAAGTAATTTCCCTGTAATTTTACTAATATAGGTGCCAAATGCCTTCCTATTTCATTACGAACATTGTTAGGTATATATATTCTTCCAGACTAGCCATCTGATATTTTCCATTTTGTTCATCTGTATTGCTTGAAGCTTTTATACCAGTTGACAATTTGAAAATTGGATATTTTAAACTACTGATAATATGAGTATTTGTCCATTGTTGAAATAGTTGGCAAAGAACTTATAAAAGAAACAGGTTGTATGCGTATTGCTATGTGATGCTGCTGCTTTTAATGTAATTATAAATCTATAAAATGACCTGAGACATAAATGAATGATGCAGATTTCAAGGTTTCATATATAGCTTCAAATATTATGCTACAAGTAAAACCATCTATATCAAAAGTCTGATTATTGTTAAACTACGATTTACATGAGTTTCTTCAAGCTATTTTATTTTTATTTTTGGTACTGCCTTTTTTCAAACATTGGACCATTTGTACAGCTTATAAATGAGAAAATGGATTTTCAAAAGAATTATTTGATTTTGATTATGTCCACTAATTTGTTTGCATGCTTATACATTATAGAATCAAATTATATGGTTTTAAGTGACAATTTTTAATCAATATTTGTCAACACTTTTTTTTGACACAGTAATTTCTTTACAAATAGTGGTTATATAACTATATGGTTCATTAAATAACCTATTCAAATTCGATATTGATCCGTATGTCAAATTATTTTCATTTATTCACTGTTATGAAAGCAAAATCAGCTAAACCATTTTTTCACTTGGTCCACCTGTCATTTTTGTCAATACTTGCATTCACATGTTTTGCTTGCAATTAAAAATTCCTTGAAGGATATAAAGTAAAAGGATTCGAGTTCTTACTTTATTACATTTTTTCTTCTGTAAATATCCATTAAACGTGTTTCCTCATAGAAGCATTATTAATGCCATGACATAGTTACTAAAACTGCTCTTAAATTTGAATTCATTTAATTCAATCGAGGCATTCAATTTGCTAAAAATAAGAAATGTTGCACAAATGTTATCAAAAATAAGCAATCTTGCATGATCAGGAATATGAAGTACACTTGGTTTATGGAGGAAAATGCTGGCAGTACATATCAGTTTACTGTAAATTTCTTAGCTCTTACATCAATGGTATGCCACTGGAAATAGTAATGGTTAGTATAAGTGATTGTATTTCTTTTTGATCTTACTTGTTGCCAGCATATGTAATGATTTTTTCTTTTTTAATGAACTTACAGTTATATTCGATGACAAGTCAACTGAGAGTGAACCGAAAATTTTGAATTTAGGACAAAATGTAAGTAGTCAGTCTTCTTTGAATGGAAACACACAGTATGGTGTGCCTATGAATAATAACAATGATGGAAATATCTCAGTATGGTGTGTCTATCTAGGTGCAAATTTGTTGGGATCAAGACAAAACATGTTTGTAGAGAGTCTTTGAGTCTTCTGATTTCCACACAAGCAGTTTGCCTTGCATTAATTAAGTTAATATTACTGGTCTGATACTAAATTCCTTTATTTTGTCCATCTTCTTAATGTTAATTTTTTTTAGCGCAATGCAGATATCAAACATTATATCAATAAGATACACAAGTTACTATTTACTAAGTAATTTGTTGATTTTATTAAGAGTTATGCTACAATACCCGAAATTTTTTTTGTCAAAAAGTAAGAAATAGGGGTAAAACCGGAATTCAGGGGTGGTATGCATTGAATTCAGAGGGGTGTTTGTGTAATTCAGGGGGTGGGCCTCCTATTTTCTTGTCTCTGGTGTATTTTTTGACAAAAACTGTTTTTGTCATGTTAGCATTTTCGTTTTATTAATACATTTTACTATTGGCATTATTTCCCATGACAAATTGATTCTAATTCATTGTCGCAGAGAAAAGGATTCTTCGTTAAACCTGAACTTTAGGAATCATATTCAGCCCCTTGCCTCAAGCAATAGTTTTTGCAAACTGGCATAGTCATCTAAAGTCTTTATGAAGGATATTCATGAATTGAAAAGTGTGCAAAACATAAAGAATTTGCTTTTATATTTGCGTGCTGCATGTTAGGTGTGATCTTTTTTGTGTTAATATATGCTGGCATAGAAATCACTGCGCAAGAATTTGCAATAGAGAGTAGATTTTAACGTCATTTAACAATTTCTACTTTGCACACAAGTACTCAAGGTTCATAACATATTTTAATATTTACGAAAGAATGCATGGTCATCTCGTAGCTATAATTTGTATGTTGCTATTCACAAGGCAGAGCATATCCTTATAAGTATCATCGCTGATAAGGTTTTAATGGGTATACATGTAGGAGTGGTATTTTGGCTATATATACCAAACGAAGATAGACAAATATATAAGCGTTCAATGCTTTCTGGATCATTTCTATATAATGGGTAAATGCTTTCAGCATCTTTCTTCCATTTTTAACATTCATCTCTAGCAGGCAATCATTTAACAGAGCAGAGAAAGCACAGTATAATATTTTTGGGCAATTTAACTTGTATCAAATTATTTTATGCCAATTAAATATAGTTCCATCCGCTTTGATAAATTCTCATACTTTTTCAGAAGGAAAATTTTCATTTGAGTCGAGTTTTCATTTCCATTCTCTTTTTCTTTTTGATATTTTTGGGATGAACATAAATTTAATTAACTGTTGAATCGAATACTGAGGCAGGTTTTTAGTTTTCCATATTTGATTTTGAACAATTCTTTGCACATTTATTTACATATAGACTCTTCTTCGTTGTTCACCTAATATCAGACCATCGAGGTGTGCAGTAATTTATTTACATACACGTGCAGCAATCATCTCAGTTGATCTGAAGCATTCTTATGCACATGTGCATGCTAATGTGTTGAGCATTTAATACTCATCTACTTGCTAAATTGTATCAGAAATTCAACCCTTCTGGTGCAGTTGGAATAAGCCTTACATTGGAGAAGATTCTTCTTCGTTGTTCACCTGATATCAGACCATTGAGTGGTGCAGTAATTTATTTAATTATCATTTACATTTTGCTTAAGCCTTTAGTTTCTTATCTTTGTTGTCACTACAACAAAATAATCATATTACAACTGTTCATTCGCAACTTGCATAAAATAGCAGTTGTGGTAGATACTTTGTAACAAAATAAACATATTAAAATACGTTTTTAACAACTGTATTTATGTAGCAGTTGTAATATAAATCTATAATAACTGCCACTTCGTACACAATTGTAAATATCCATTTATAATCACTGTTTTTTGGAGTTGTAATACTTAGGTTAGTATTCCTTGGTTTTCTAACTTAAAAAATTAGAAATAGGCTCCAAAACGTTTTCAGGCCGCACTTTCACGAAATTCTTAATATCAACCCTCATCGAATCGCTCCATGTTTCGTCCACGATTTAAACAAATCACCTTCCATCGACGTTATCCACCGATCTCCTTCATCGGCGTTATCCACCAATTTCCTTTATCCACCGATCTCCTTTATCCACCGATCTCCTTCAATGATCGTTCCTTTCACGAAACCCTAATTGAATCGCTTGATTGCCACCAGATCTCCTTCAACGACCGTCGCTTTCGCGAAGCCCTAATTGAATCACTTGATTGCCATCAGATCTCCTTTAACAACCAGTTGCTGCGATTGGAAACCTAAACAAGGACACGTTTTGGTTTCGTTGTGAGGAACTGCCGTAATTTTGAAGCTCGTTTCTGGGTAAGTATTTTAAATAGCATCTACTATTTTAATTTTTAAAAATCCGTCGGTTGTGTTGTTGATTAGCAGTTATATTTATCGATTCTATGTTAGTGCTTCCCTTATTTTCCAGTTCCTGTTTATACCCTTAGTAATCCATTTTGGTTAGAGTTTCACCGTAGATGATCGGATTTTCCCTTGGAACCTCTGTTGTCAATAAAGTGTTTGTTTTATTGTCTTCTTGTAAAACACAGCTGTTGGATGGATTGATTCGTGCACTAACATTCTAAGCTAGTAATTATTCTTTTTGCCGTGTCTTTTGGATCATTGGTCTCTTAATAACTATTTACTTGCTGCTATGTTTTTAAATTGTGTTTTCAGGTATTCAGGTACATGTCTTTCGGATCATTGGCCTTTTAATGTCTTTTGGATCATTTGCCTTGGAAAAGGCTGCTAGGGTAAGGTTTTGTTATAAAAAGCTTTAGTAAACATATATTTCGTTCCCTTTCGCCTTTCAGTCGGTCATAAAACAGGAGGATGGTCGTACTGGCAACATAGAAAATATTTAAATTCCAGTCATGGTACTAGACAGAAGTAAAACGGTAAGGCGAGGAGTTATTATTGAGATAGGTACCACCATGCTTTTTAAAGGTAGATAACCATTTGTTCAGCGCTTGCTCCATATGTACTGTCCTTTTGTTCTTCCTTTATATAATTGTGTATTTTTATGTGCCTGGCACTTATATTCCTTCCAAACTTCCACCAGCACCTCTTGAGATATCGGCATATGTGGTATCTGTCAAAGTTCTAATACCTGCTCAATAAATCATTCTTTTAGCTTCAGCATGCCATTTTTCAAATCTTGAAATCTTCTCCTTTTTTCTTCAGGGCTCAGTTGAATTGTCGTCATTCGATGTTCGTCTTCGACAATATGCTATAACACAATTGACTAAGGTGATTGACTCTAGCTGCTCATGCTAACATTCTTTAAGAATTTGGATTTCAAAAAAATTGTTACATTCTTTGCATGATATCAGCAATTATATGCATATATAATTTTACTAGCTGCGTCTTGTAAAATATCCAAGTCCTTTTTTAACCCGCAGATGATTTTTTCATTTTCCATTTTACTTTAGCTTTCTATTTCATTTTTTTGGTATTGACCGATTAGTATTTTTCGTTTTGATGTTGTTTCCAACTCTAAACTTCATCTCACATAAATAATCAATCAGTTGTCTGTTCTAGGTTGGTACATGGATGCAATCAAAGGCTTTCCTTTGGCAACAAAAGCATGAGACTGACCTTTGATATTGTTGTCTATCTATCATTGGATTTACTTTATATTGGCCATTGCTGTTGTTGTCAAAAGCATGAGACTCGCGCCTTTTCTATTATTGTCTCTCAATCATTGGGTCTACATATATATGCACATACATTTTCCCTTTCATACTCAAAAAGGCATATTTTTGTATTGTTGTTTAGAATAAGATTAGTTTACAATGTGTAGTTTTTCAAGGAAGCTTATTTGTAAAATGGGATGTTCTAAATGCAATATAATATTCATGTACTATATAACAAAGTTCATTATTCCATTTTCACCAACACCCATAAGCAAAAGCGTTGACTTCTTTTTAATTTTTATTTATTTTTTGGATGAAAATGTAATGCATGACTTCTGTACTATGTTCATGGTGTTGAAGTTATGGAATTCAATCATATGACATATTTTATTCTAGTTATTATTAATTGAGTGGTATGCACAGTTGTTATTAAAGATTTTTGCAATGGATAACGTATTAATAATCATGTGCAATTGTTTTTTTATTTGTTCCATGCTCTGAAGCTAGAAGAAAATTCAAAATGGGATGTGATTGGTCATGTATTTCCCTATTCTTTTTAATTATTCATGTTTTGAATTTAGAAACAAGCAAGAAACATATTTGTAGTGTGATGCAGCCAGAAGATTGTGCATGATTTTTGATCTCAAATTGCTCATTCTGTTACATAGGTAATTAGAAACTAAATGGAGGACAACTAGCGGGCATGAGCCGAGATGTAAATCTGAAGCTGCTCTAAAAGCAGAAAATATTTTAGTTGATTGGGCTGACCTAGTAATACAACACAGGTATTTCTTAAATTTTTTTGACTTTTTGTTATCTTCAAATTTTTGACAGTTTTGTTCACGTGGTAATATGCCACAGGTATTTCAAATGTTACCAGAACAGAACTAAAATCTATATTGTAAACTTGATTAGTCTATTTGATACAACCAGAGCAGGTCTTAGCCCAGTTTAGGTTTTTTATTTGATGTGCAACTCTTTCCATTTAGGTAGTGGTAAATTCTATTTGATGGGCGTTTACTTGAAAGAATATATTTTTATTTGAGTGCTTATTATTATAGTAAAAGCTCTGTTCTATACTATTATAAAGATTCAATGTTTTCAGGAATAACAGAGTTGATAAGGATTTTCACATTGCAAAACAATCACTTCAAGGAAACAAAGATACATACAAGCTTGCTAGGTTCAAGATACCCTAAAAATGGAAGAAGCAAGGAAACTCTTAGATTACTTTTTTCTCGATCTAGGCCCACATGGCTTGAATAAGCTTCAAGATATTTCCAGATCTTAGATATGTGCTTCTCTTTCTCTTTATTCATCTCTTCGGTGTTGAAACAACAACTACGGGATAGTTTGTGATTGTCTTTGAAATCATGTTTCCTAGAGTCATGAATCTCTCTTCTTTCTGTCTTGTTCTACGTAGATAAGTGATAAATCTTGCTATTAAGCTTGTTTACATAGTGATTAGCTATTATTTTTGGTCTCTGAGTATATCTTCATTTTGAACAACATCAGATCTTCATCAGGAACGCTGTTAAACTAGAAAGAGCTTTCCCGCTCAAGTCAGGATAAAGAGGAAGCCTCCAAGTAGGGAGTTTGGTGGATGTCTTGAGCTGTCATTGACTAGATATTCTCTCTGATTTGATAGGCGTGGCTGCTTTTACCTTGGGAAATTTCAAAAGGAAATTTTCTACTTTGTACGTATGATTCAGTCCTCTCTTCATAGTTATCCATTTCATATATGTTTTGATTTTTTTTCTTTGAAAATTCTGGTTGTTGAATTTTTTTAAGAGATTTTAGAAGCAGAATATTGCATTTTGTTTCCATATTTTTCCACACTTAAATACAATCAATTTCTTTTCCATTAAAAATAGATATATACAAGCTTTTGCTTCGCACTCCACTGTAGCTGTTATTTAGGAACAAAAGTAAAAATTTGGAGCCCTTTTTTAGTGGGAAAACTCTTACTAAAATCATGCTTTAAAGATGATCATATTTTTAGTTTCAGTAAAAATAATAATTTGTTTTTGTCGGAGGTTAAATCTGAATTTTAGTCTCAAGTTCGTACGAACAAAATAAGTTCTCTTGAATCTTTTCATGAAACTGCAAATATTTGCATTGAAATACAAAACAATTTGTTGATTTTACATAATTAGCGCATCATATTACTAAAGATGGAGACATGCTTTCTTCTCCTTAATTGAATACTAATAGTGAACTTGAAAATTGATTTTATCAATGCCATGATAATTGGTTATTTGATTGTGGATACACATCTATTTTTCATGAGTTTTGCTCTTAGTTTATCTTTGTTTTGAGAATATTTTCATTTGTTTGTAGATGACTGTGCGTCCACTAGCATAAGAATACACTGCAGGTAGTTAGTATAATAGTATTATTTTGAAAGATCATTGAAGATACTCATAAATCAACCATATTGTTTTATTTGGGACCAATGTATCAGTGAAAACTAAGTTTGCATTCTACTTTTACTACAAACGAAACGTGGGCATGTTAAAAATGGGCTTACTTGTTCATGTAATCTAGAAATATTAATTATATTCATATAAAATCCAAATGTAGCATCAAAATTATCTGGATTACTTCTGGGTGCGGATGGTTACTAGTTAGAACCTAGATGAACATGATCCACTATGAGTGTATGGAATCAAGCACCAGTTGTGACTATAGGAATTACTTATATGTGTGGATGATTACTACTAAGCAAGTGTTTTAGATTACTTTTTAGCATTTTTTTTGAGACGTGGTTTGTTTACTTTTAAATTGTTTTCAGTTTAGGATTTGTTGATACCATTTATTGATTACTTCTAAGCAAATATTAGGTTGTTTCCATTTATTGATTTGTGCATGCTGTTTGATAACTATATGTGCATTTAATTGTTTGTTATTCTTTTGCAGTCATATCGGAGTAGCAATAATGTCCCAACTGGTGGTAATACACAAGTCGAGAATCATTATAGAAAGTGCAAACTATTGGGTTGGCAAAAAAATGTTGTTTCAGAAGCAAAAATTGCATCGACTGACCCTGCTGTTTTAGTGCACCATGTACCATTAGGAACAAATGCTTGGAAGGTTTGGGTTGATACGGTAGTGGATCTCCAAGCTATTTTATACAGGCCTACTTCCGATATCTATACTATTGGGCAAGCGTTGGGACAACTGTTGCATGGCATAAGGAGTTCATCTCTTTTGATTAGTACGTATATGTACTTATATTGAATATGTTTTGGATTTGGCTATGTTATGTAATGAAGTTATAAATTCAAAAATGGTGTAACTTGAATTGTTTTCGCTATTATAACTGTGAATGGTTCGTGTTGTTTCAAGTAACTTAAAATTGCTGTAGTTATTATTGATGAAATATTTGTTTTAATTGTAATGCTGTAAAATTTTATGGTTAATGTCTGCTATAAAAGCATTGAGTGCAATTTTCAGTTGTAGTAGATTGTATTAAAACTCCTATAAACAGTTGTAAATTGCTAGCGCAACTGATGAAAATAGTTATAAGTGAGTCTTTTGCAACAGCTAACAGCTATTGTGAAGGGAACTTGTAACAACAGTTAGAGCTGTTGCAATAAACCTAACCACAATTAGTGAAAACGATTTTTACAATAGTTTAAAGCGGTTGCGAAAAGAATTTTTACGACTGCAATTGCTAGTTGTCAATAAGTCTGTTACAACTGTCAATGATTGTTGTAATAAATGATTTTTACAACTGTCTGAAACAGTTGTAAAATAGACCTGCTATTACAACTCCGGATATTAAGACTGCTGGACGCGAGTTGTAACAGATGTATTACAACTGTTTTTGGCAGTTGCAAAAGGGTATTTTTGTTGTAGTGTGTTTATTATGGTGAAATGGATGTCCTAGAACTTAGCCAGTGAGCACTACTGTATATATATGCTGAGAAAAAAGTATGAACATCAAGCACATCAACTTACCGAATATTACACATGTTGATCAGAGAATCTATACACAGCGGAAGTATACTTTGATAGTACATTTATTGTAACTATAAAGTAACAAAACAAAACTAAAAATGAAAGAACACACAAGATTTAACGAGGTTCGGCAAGAGCCTACGTCCTCGGGTAAGAGAGAATGATTTTTATTACTTACGGTAGAGAAGAAAAGGGAGAGAGAGAGATACATACAAAGCTTACACAAGATCTCTCATGGCAGCTGAAAATCCTCCATATTTTATTTCAGCTGCTCTCACTCTCTCACACTTTTGGTATGACAAAAAAAGTACATATATTTGGCATAATTGGGCTTAACTAGTATTCAGCCCACATAAGAAAACAATGCACCAAATAAATGTTCAGCTGCACATGCATTATGAGTGAGCCATAATCCACAATTCTCCACCTCATATCATGTTCTAAAACATGAGATGATCACATACATAATACTCCACTTGCCTCATAATCATCTGCACCAAAATAGTTGCCTACGTACCCATGTGGATCAAGCTGCCGTAGTTCATCTTCATGTCTCAAAATGAGACTTCATAATGTTCCGAAGAACCTCCACCCAACATGGGTATCATATATCAAACATCAAACACATTAATCAAGTCAAGACAATGCTTGAACTTGACACTTGGAACTACTTTAGTCAACATGTCAGCTGGGTTCTTTTTTGTATCAGTTTTCACTAACAAAATTCGATTTTCAGCTAACACTTCTCGAATGAAATGATAACGCACATCTATGTGCTTTGTTCTTGCATGATGAACTTGATTCTTTGCAAGATGAATGGCACTCATACTATCACAATGCAGAACAAGTTGATTTTGCACCACTCCCAAGTCACTCAACAAACCATGTAACCATATTGCCTCTTTAAAAGCTTTGGTTACATCCATATACTCCGCCTCGGTAGTAGACAGTGCTACCGTCGACTACAAAATCGATCTCCAACATATAGGACCACCTGCCAATGTAAACACATGTCCAGCAGTGGAACGTCTCTTATCCAAATCACCCGCATAATTCGAATCTACATATCCAACACATAAATGATTGTTGTTCATGTCTCTCACAAATTCCAAGCCCACATTAATAGTTCCCAAAAGATATCTCAAAATCCATTTGACCGCATTCCAATGCTCTACTCCAGGAGCATGCATGTAACGACTAACCATACTCACGGCATGTGAAATGTCAGGTCGTGTACACACCATCGCATACATAAGACTCCCCACGACATTAGCATACAGTACATTAGCCACAAAATTGAATTTCATCATTAGAAGAAGGACACATAGTTGCATTTAACTTAAAATGAGTAGCCAAAGGTGTACTCACTGTTTTGGTGCTCTCATTAATGCCAAACTTCTTTAATACCTTCTTCAAATATGCCTTTTGAGATAAACATACTTTGTCATTCATCTTATCTCTTCGAATTTCCATGCCAAGAATTTTCTTAGCATCTCCAAGATCCTTCGTTTCAAATTCAGCCGGCAACCTGCATTTCAATTTGTCAATTTCAGATTTGCAAGCCGATGCAATGAGCATATAATCTACATATAAAAACAAATAAATGAAAGAACCATCACTTAGATTTTTCAAATAAACACAATGGTCATGGTGGCTCTTACTGTATGCTTGATCTAACATAAAACGATCAAATCGTTTATACCATTGCCTCGGAGATTGTTTTAATCCATACAATGATCTCCTCAACTTACACACAAGTTCCTCTCCACCGGAAACCTTGAACCCACTTGGTTGAGACATATAAATTTCCTCCTCTAAGTCTCCATGTAAAAACGCTGTTTTTACATACATTTGAACAAGATTCAAATCATATTGTGCTACCAAGGCTAACAAAATGCGAATAGAGGAGTGTTTCACAACCGGAGAGAACACTTCATTATAGTCAATTCCCTCCTTTTGAGCATAGCCTTTTGCAGCTAGTCTAGCCTTGTAGCGGACCTCATTCTTCTTTGCTCCTTTCTTCACATATACCCACTTACATCCGATTGCTTTCTTGTCTTTTGGAAGTTTGGTGAGAACCCAAGTGTCATTCTTGTGAAGAGATGTCATTTCTTCACTCATAGCCTCTTTCCATTCCTCACATTCAACACTATGAATAGCTTGCATATATGTTTCAGGAATTCCTTCATCATTAACAGACAAAGCATAGGTTACACAATCTCGAAACCACCCTGGTTTCTTGATATCTCTTCTTGGTCTGCTAGTAGCAATCGATTCCTGAACATTCATCTCTGTTTCTGCTTCTGAATCATCAGCACTACTCGGATCAGCAGTGTTTTCATCAATTTCAGCATCAAATTCTGTCATTTCAGCAGTAGTTTTTGATGTTTCAGGAGCAGTTTTTGACAGTTCAGAAGCAGTTTTTGACATTTCAACAGCAGTTTTTGACATTTCAGCTGCAGTTTTTGATAGTTCAGCATAACCTGGAGTTTGCGATACAACATCAAACTTCACACGCTGCACATTTTTGGGACTGTTGGAGCTGTTGCGGCTGTTAGAGCTGCTGTTGCTAATTTCTGTCAGCTTTGCATCATTTGACTTCAACATAGCAGTTTCATTGAATGTAACATCTCTACTTATGATCATCTTCTTTTCAACAGGATTCCATAGTTTGAATCCTTTGACACCACTCTTCATGCCAACAAATATTGATTCAATGGCACGTACACCAAGCTTGTTGTCCTTCACATGATACCAAGTAGGACAACCAAATACATGAATCATATCATAGTCATAAGCAGGCTTACCATACCACACTTCCATAGGTGTTTTTCCTTTCAATGCGGATGAAGGCAACTAATTGATTATAAAACATGCATACGTAACAGTTTCAGCCAAAAATGCTTTACTCAAACCAGAATTTGATAACATACATCGTACTTTCTCTAGCAATGTACGATTCATTCTTTCTACGACTCCGTTTTGTTGTGGTGTTTCTCTAACAGTAAAGTGTCTTTTGATTCCCTCATCTTGACATACTTTGTGAAATGGATCACTCGTGTACTCTCTACCGTTGTCGGAACGAAGCACTTTGAGTTTTCTACCCGTTTGAGTCTCAACGGCTTTCTTCCATCTTACAAATATTTCCAGAACATCACTTTTCTTTTTCATAACATACACCCATACACGCCTGGAATAGTCATCAATGAAAGACACAAACCAATGCTTACCTCCCAAAGATGCATTTTTGGAAGGACCCCATACATCCAAGTGTACATAATCCAAAACATCACTAGATTTATGCATTCCTTTGCTGAAACGAGACCTGGTCTTCTTGCCTTTCACATAGTGTTCGCAGAAATCAAGCTTACTAGCAGCAGCCCCTTTCAACAAATTTTGTTGTATCAAAGTGTTTAATGACTTCTCACCTGGATGTGCAAGTCTCATATGCCATAGCATTGATATTTCTTTAGCCGCAACTTCACTTTGTTCAGCTGTAGCAACGTCTCCAATCACCGTACTTCCATTTAAGTAGTATAAGTTGTGACGACGTGTACCTTTCATAATGACCATAGCACCAGAAATCACCTTCATAACACCATTTCGACCGTCAAGTCTAAGCCCCTTTGATTCAAGCATTCCTAAAGAAATCAAATTCTTTTTCATAATTGGTACACATCTCACATTTTTCAACTCTCTAATCATCCCATCATGCAACTTTAGCCGAATGCTTCCAATACCCACAATGCTACAAGAATGACGGTTTCCCATCAATACTTCACCTTCAAATTTTGTAAAACTTGAGAATCATTCCCTATTTGGAGTCACATGAAAAGTTGCTCCCGAGTCTAGTACCCACTCATCATCTTCTACCAAAAGAATTGAGGGCATTTTGATGACGGAAAAATCTGATTCAGCCCCTACATCTTTGATGGACTGCACAATGTTTGCTGTGTTTTTCTTTTTCTTATCTCGCTCCTTCACTTTTGGACAATCTTTAGCCCAATGGTCTTTCTCATGACACCATGCACATTCATCTTTAGCTAAATGTCGTTTCCCTTTAGACGGTCCTCTACTTTTATCACGATTATGGCCGACATTTTTCTTGCGGTCATTTTTCCTACCGCTCACTACTAGAGTGTCACCACAATCTTCTCTAGAGATGTCATCTCTATGCATCTTACGAAATTCTTCACTACATAATGCGGTGACATCTTCATCATAAGTGAATTTGTCTTTTCCATGAATCAATGACTTGATTACGGGCTCATGTTTCTTCGAAAGAGAATTCACCAAACATATAGCCTTTTCTTCATCCGGAATGACCTCATCATAATTGACCAGCTCGGTTAAAAGCTTATTGAAGGAATCTGTGTGCTCCGTTAGAGTTGCACCCTTCTTCATATTAAACCGATGCAAATTTCTCCACATTTTTCACAAGGTATTTTGCTTCAAGCTTCTCCCACAGCACTTTTAGAGAGGTTTCATGTTGGTAGTTCACTCTAATATGGGCTTCTAGGCAACCCCTAATCGTAGCCAAGCAAAGCCGCCGATTCTTCTCCCACTGTTTGTCGGACCAGTTATCAGGCTTATCTATTCCCAAGCAAGCTTCTAGGTCCAAGTGTTCAAGAGCATCGGCCACATCAGTCCTCCATAAGCCAAATTTATTGGTACCATTGAACTTGTCTACCTGTAACCTTGCTCTATGATAAACCGTAATCTCTTCTTTTGGTGCTTGAACAGTTTCAACAGTCGCAGATGGACTAGATTCGTTCATATACGGCACAAGCACCTTTCAGAAATAAACACAAACACCTTCTGTGCACTCAAAAAAACACCACCACACCTCCAGAAACTGAAACCGGGTGCTCTGATACCAATTGTTGATCAGAGGATCTATACACAGCGGAAGTATACTTTGATAGTATTTGTATTGTAACTATAAAGTAATAAAACAAAATTGAAAATGAAAGAACACACAAGATTTAACGAGGTTCGGCAAGAGCCTGCATCCTCGGGCAAGAGAGAATGATTTTTATTACTTACGGTGGAGAAGCAAAGGGAGAGAGATACATATAAAGATTACACAGGATCTCTCATGGCAGCTGAAAACCCTCCATATTTTCTTTTAGCTGCTCTCACTCTCTCACACTTTTTGTGTGACAAAAACAGTACATATATTTGGCATAATTGGGCTTAACTAGTATTCAGCCCACATAATAAAACAATGCACCAAATAAATGTTCAGCTGCACACGCATTATGCGTGAGCCATAATCCACAACACATTGGTTTTTTATTATTTTACACTTGTCATGCTCATAAAAATGCGAGATTATTTTCTTTTGCTGAGAATACTATTTCTGAGAATACACTTGTTATGCTTATAGAAAAGTACAATTATTTGTTGTTAGTTTTTACCTTTGTTTACCGAATACCTTTAGCAATATATTAATGAAAGATTGCTGAATGGATCCTTTTTTTTAGCAACACATAACTAAGTAATTCAATTTTCATTTAGTGATGAACTGTCTATAGAACCTGGAGTACCATAAAAATGGATGCTACGCAGTGGGTTTAGAGGTCCCTTTGCAACAACTAATAAACAGGGACTGGAAGATTGTTGTAGCACTCTTCAGCGGAGAGTGTTGCCTAGGTTCTAATGATTTATTTCATTAGCATAGAGCTAGTTATTTAGTAAATTAATCTAATTGTTTCTCTCTTTCGATGCTTAATCCCAACTACATTTTCCAAATAACGTACCTATATTCTATGTTTTCACTCTGTGATCAAAACATTTATATAGAAAACTAATATTTTCCATGTTTTCAGGATAGACCCAAGCATCAATGTTCTAGTGTGTTCATAGGGAGGTGGAGGATTACTGCTGGAGCATTTGGATTTGGTTACTGAGTAATGGCAAGCTAATATCAGGGTCAGCATCCTTATTTACTTATTTTGAAATTTATGTATGAACGAATATTTCTGGTTTATATCTAATTAACGGATGTTATTTTCAAATAATTTACCTGTATTATTCAGTATTACTTACTTGTTTTAAAAGGCTGTTTGTTTTAATTAACCGACTGTATGCTAATATAAACAGATTGTTAAATGAATTATCTTTAGATTCTTAGCCCTTGTTTTTTTTTAAGTTTTATTATCATTAAAATCGGAAGCCCTGGGACAAAAAGAATCGTCAAAAAGCAAACCAGAGCGCAAGAATTAAATAGTTGCCACGAGCAAGAATACAATATCATATGTTACAACAAACAAAAGGAATAACTGTCAAATAAGTGTGTTTCGGTATAATTCTACAACACTCTGAAGTAATAAAATTGAATACAAAAAGCATCTTCAAGCAATATTCATGAGGTAAGCAAAAAAAGACGACAAATATGAAGATGATTTTTTATGGGATAAATTAAACATGTATACTAATCTATTTTGTAGGAATGCACTCAACAGTCATACTGATATGATACAACAGTGTTATGCAGTCTCTGTCATTGCGACTGTTATTTATCTTATGTTGCTTGCAGTTGCAATGAGCAACATATATGCCTTCATCATGATATCAAAGGCCACCTTATCCTGTATTTCATTGCATTTTTTTAGATAGATAAATGTGCCTTATGTTACAGTTCCTATTTTTATTTCAGAGAATGGTATAGCGAGCTGCAGTTGTGGTTCCGATCGTATCATCTACTTGAGGAGTAACATCTTCGAACTGGAAGCAGTTTCGCATGAATTTGAACAAGAAGATGGTATACTAGGTGAGGCAAATACCCGAAATCGTCGATGACGGGTATTATCCCTATTGTGATATCAAATTGGAACTGGGTCCTGAGTTTAAAGAGCAAGTTCTATGTGGAGCACAACCACTTATAATTGAATCATCTTCATCTTCTGGAGTATCTGAGAGCCATTTCGCCTGCCTAAATGTAAGAAAATGATTTTTGTCCCTATTCACAGTTTTATTCCTCTTTTGTACATATATGTCAGTGCTTGAGACTAGAATCTAGTTTTTTTTTTCTTGTTCTGCAGAAGTGTGAAAGTAGCACTGTTCGAGATAGATGTCCTATGTACGAAAGCTAGGATTCAAACTCCGAATGTTTTAAAGTTAAACGCAGGTCAAGCTCGACCATACAATAAAGAAGAGCTGCATATTTTGTGATCTCAAATGTATCCCTAAATAAGGTAAACTTCTCTTGCATTCCTATTTTTCTTTTTTTGTCTATATGACTATGTCCTAACAATCTATTTGTTATTCCAAGCAAACAGAAGAGCGAGGCATTCAAAATTTGAAAATTATGCTAGTAGTAAGGTATCTTCGAAATCCAACCATTTTCACAAAACTTCAAATTCAGAAGTTGAGAACAATTGTAGCCATTTAAATTCAGTTGAACCTAGGAGAAAGGAGGATAACGAACAGAATTTAAAACCAATTCGATTGAAGTTTAAGTCCCCCCCTTGCATAGTTCGAAATGAAAAGCAAAAAATAGTTAGTCTAACTCAACTCCAATAACTGAAGGCACAACCAAAAACTCCAATTGGCGCACAGAACACCTGACTCAGGCTGATATCCTCGCTCACATATAAATGATTTTTTTTCTACCAGGTATTTAGTCTTGTCTTTTAAAAAAAACTGCCACATGGCAAGGTTTCTTATAATGTTGGAAGTGAATATTGGTGGTTGTAGCTACAGTTGGTACAGTGCTTGGTTGATTGATTCGATTCTTTTATATTTGATCAAGTGCAACTGCATGTACACTTTTTTCTTTTATCATTGTTCCTTTATACCAATCGCTCTGAACATCAGATAATTCTTTTTCCCATGCCATTTCTTGTCTTTTTTTTATATAGATTTTCGTACTGGAAACAGTATAAGTGTAACAACCCGTAAAATGCGAGCCAGTTTGAAATTTTTATTTTGGCAATTTTAGCGATTTTTGAATATTTAAAATAAATTATTTTAAATAAAAACGACGAGAAATTTATTTTGAATTGAAATCGACGTATATATTATATACGTCGTCGTTAGAATATAAATAATTATTTATAATTATAAATAGAATTGAAAATGGCGCGGTAGTTCGATAATTCGATTTCAAACTTCAATTGAATGTACCGGGTGCAAAACAATCCGGATTTTAGTGAAACCAAAAATGTTAGGATCTAATTGATGATATCTTTCCAACGAAGTTGAGAAACTGAGATTTCACTTTATAAATGATGAGATATGTCCAGTTGAAAATTAGAAATAGTCGCTGTTGAATTTATATATATTTTAATATAATATATAGCCCTTAAAAATGGACATTTTGCAAACGACCTCGGATTTCGACGAAACCAGTTTTGTTGGATCCGCAGTGTCAAGTTATTGCTATGTTTCAAATTTCATAATTTTTCGAATCAAAATGTGAGCGTGGCAAAGGAAAATGCGTTTGACCATTTTCAGTGGATTTTAATCGACTGGAAATTGGTCATTTCTCAAACGGTCTCAGAATTCGACGAAACTAGTTTTGTTAGGACCGTATCGTCAATACGAAGCTAGAAAATATTTTTCGAGAATTTTTAGAGTTAGTATGTGACCTCAGTAATTAGAAATGCACGTTAAAAATTCAATATAATGATTTAAATGTAAATGCAACGGAAACTGATCGAAACGGTCGATTCAGCTTGCGGTTCATATCCCATTGTGTTCGGAATGGGGGTGAAACGCTATGGGCGACAGGCGGTGGACCTCGTTTAGAGGTTGTATGTGAAAGTCAACTTTTTAATAATTAAATAATAATAATAATAAATAAATATTTTCCTCTCCTCCCCCTTTTTAACAGATGCCCCCCCCCCCCGTTTTCCTTCAGAATCGATTTCAACGAAAAAAAAAAAGAGAGAGAGAAGGGAAAGGGGAAGGAGACCGCGACGCCTCCCTCCGCCCAGACCTGGCGATCACCGTCGCCGCCTATGGCGAGGACCCCCCCCCCTCCAGCACCCTCTCTCTATTCTCGTTCTTCTTCCGCTTTCCTCGAGAAACCCCCTCCCCCCTGTTTCCCGTTCTGCTCGAGAAAACCCACCGCACCTGTCGACTTCTCAGCCTGCGCCTCCGCCACTTGCCCTCCGACGAACCGCTCTGACCCCACGCCATCCTCCCCGACCGCCACCTCCGTTGTAGGCACCCCCCCTCTGTAAGTTTTGTTTTAATTTATTTATTTTTATTTTTATTTTATTTTGTTTAAGAAAAAAAAATAAAACTGAAAACTGATTTTTGTTGAAACTAAAATCTGATTTCTTTTAATTTATAAAACTGATTTTTTTAAAGTTATAAAACTGATTTTTATGAATTTTTAAAACTGATTTTTTTTAGGGATTTTAAAAAAAACAGAATTTTTGAAAAGAAAATAAAAACTGCATTTTTATAAAAGAAAGAAAAACTGATTTAAAAAGAATTTTTAAAACTGATTTTTAAAGAAATAAATAAAACTGATTTTATTTTAAAGGTTTAAACTTTGAAATAGAAAAGGTTTAATCTTTTAATAAGAAAAAGATTTGAGATTTTAAAAAAGGGGAAAGACGAGATTTTTAAAAAAAAAAAATTCGATTTTTATATATTGAACTTTGAAATAAAAATTCGTTTTTTATATATTGAACTTAAAAATAAAAATTCGATTTTTATATATTGAACTTTGAAATAAAAATTCGATTTTTATATATGGAATAGCAAACTAAAAATTCGATTTTTACATATGTAGTGGCTATGGGCAACGAAGACGACGAGGATGCGATAGCGATGAAGATTTCTATCAATGAAGAGCCGTGGAGCTAGGATAGCTATAGGTGAGAATTTCTCACCTTTCAATTTCTTTTCTAGTTATATATATATATACTAGGATGCAGACGGTGCTTAGTAGCACCCGACACAATCGTCCACAGACCATGGACTTGTTTGTTTGGTTGCATAGATTAGTTGAATTATTTGTTTGAATTGAATTGTTTGGTGAGATGAAATTGATTTGATTGATGTGTGAATGGCGTGGGCCTTCACTAGACCGGGGATAAGGCTAGGCCTCGTCCCGTTTCTAGTATCGTGCCGTTATGCCGCCGAAATTTTCTAAAATATGTTAGAAAAATGAAAATATCATTTTATTTAAATAATGAACTGAATAGAAATTCATATGTTAGAATAAAATGTTTCATAGTTAAAAATATAATTTTTAACGTGAATGTGAATAAATAAAATATTCATTTACAAACCGGACGGTTTGTTTATGTACACTTATTTGAATGACATTGATTGGGACGATAAATTTTACACATCGCCCAACTGCACAAATAAAATATGTGTTTGATTGTTTGAAACCCCACACGGGTGTTAGGATGAAATTTGAAGTTCACTCATCCTGATTGATTAAATATGTCGATCGATTGATTGACAGGCTGTTATAAGCGTCGAATATCTATATCTGATGCTTATACAGTGTAGTGCACTTTGGTTGATGGTTGATTATTTTTCAATGCTATTATATACATGGGTTGTATGAAAATCCATATAATTAACTTTATATGGTAATTGATTGGGCCTCATTCCAATTTGAAAAATAAAGAATATTATAAAATAAAAGTTCATGTGTTGACAATACTCATTCATTGAGATTGGTCATGTGTTGAACGAAATATTTTGATAATAAAATTTACATCTTTATCAATATAAAATAAACGTTCATGTGTTGACAGTACTCATTCATTGAGATTGGTCATGTGTTGAACGAAATATTTTGATAATAACAACTATTTTGAAAATAGAAATTTATGAAGCCGTGTTGATTAGATTGACGCCATTTTGACGTGAACGATATTTATATCGATTTTAAACGATTTCGAAATGAATTGAATTGAAAACGATTTCGAAATGAATTGAATATATAACGATTTCGAAATGAATTGAATTGAAAACGATTTCGAAATGAATTGAATTGAAAACGATTTCGAAATGAATTGAATTGAAAACGATTTCGAAATGAATTGAATTGAAAACGATTTCGAAATGAATTGAATTGAAAACGATTTCGAAATGAATTGAATATATAACGATTTCGAAATGAATTGAATTGAAAACGATTTCGAAATGAATTGAATATATAACGATTTCGAAATGAATTGAATTGAAAACGATTTCGAAATGAATTGAATTGAAAACGATTTCGAAATGAATTGAATTGAAAACGATTTCGAAATGAATTGAATTGAAAACGATTTCGAAATGAATTGAATTGAAAACGATTTCGAAATGAATTGAATTGAAAACGATTTCGAAATGAATTGAATTGAAAACGATTTCGAAATGAATTGAATTGAAAACGATTTCGAAATGAATTGAATTGAAAACGATTTCGAAATGAATTGAATTGAAAACGATTTCGAAATGAATTGAATTGAATAGAAATGAATTTTAAAACGAATTTATAAAGAAAAATTCGATTTTGATTTGAATTAAAATGGAAGTTGAAAATGTTTTTGAAACGAATTCAAAACTATTTATAAAATTCGTTTTTAAATAGAAATCGACGAAGTATATATTATATATATTATATATATAATATAATGGCCTGAATAGAACGCGCCGCGCCGCGGCAGTTCGTGAATTTCGACCATTTATTTCAAACGGACATTGCGGGAGATCCGGCCGTCGGATTCTCCTAAAACCAGAACCGTTGGGTTCGTATCAAAAAGAGATTTCTAAGGAATATTAGAAATTAGAAATCTAACGGTTGGATTTGGAGTTACGTCCAAATCAAATTCGAAAAAGGTCGCTGTAAGTGCAGTTCGATGGCCATTGATGGAAATCGACTGTACGGGCCTTGATAAAATTATTAAAAATAGTAATAATTTATGTAAAATCATAAGAAATGATTTAGAAAGAATTGGGATGAAAAACTTCCTATTTGAAAAGGTAAAAATAGATTTTTATCGAAATGAACTAGTTTTGAACTAGAATTAAAATTCTATTTATTTTTAAATAAATAAATTGAATTAGAAAAAGGGTTTTAAAAATAACCAGAATATCCAATGATTGCATTGGAGTGGATTTGAATCGAAATTGTCTTCGGAATATTTCGATGTTGGAATTCGTGATTATACAGGTGTTGTTATGGAAATTTGAAAGATATATTTGTATCGTTATTTCCAATACGACATTTGTTAATCGTAGAATTTGATATTGAATATAAGCCGATATATTTTCTATTTAGAGCCTTATATTGAATATCAAATGTGATTTGGGTTTGTCGTGAATGGTGTCTTCACTAACACTGTTCTTGAACCCAGTTGAGAAATGATTAAATCTTTTTATTTAGATTTAATGAAGTGTACCAATTAAATAATATTTAATTGGAATTGAATTGATATTGATTTTTGGGTTTATCGTGGACAGTGTTTTAAATAACACTCGTTCTTTAACCCGATCATTAATGAAATGTGATTTTGGGTTGTCGTGAACGGTATCTTCAATAATACAGTTCTTAGACCTAAAGGAGTTAAGAAAATCAGAAACTAACTGGAGATTAGTTAAGTTGAATAGTTTCCGAGGTATTGATCTGATGTTGGTTTCGCCCTTCGGGATTAATATTTAGGGAATTGCTCACTTGCTAATTTACAATTAGGGACTGATTGAAATGTGATGTGATTTTGGGTTTACCGTGAACCGTGTTTTAAATGACACTGATTCTTTAACCCAGTCACAGATTAAAACTAAGTGGAGTTTTAATGAATCTTTAATTAGATTGAAATAATCGAAATGGAGTATCACCAGTTTTGCTCCAGGCGATAGTTAAATCTTTAATTAGATTTGAACGTGAAATGGTAATTGAATTTACCGATAACACTGTGGTGTTAGATATGAAGTATTACCAGTTTTACTTCATGGGATGAATAGGTTGGGATTGGGAAATTAAAACAAATGATTACTTCGATAAGGTTCGCTAATCCCGACTAGTTCGAATTTAGATTCAAACATAAATTCAAGGAATTTATCTTGGATAAAATTAATGGGAACCTTTCCCTATGAATGTGAAATTTAGAAACTAACTGTCGGTTGGCCAAGCAGAATGGCTTTCTGGGTATTGATCTGATGTTGGTTTCGGCCTTCGGGGTTAATATTTGGGGAATTATTCTCTTGATTAATTTACGGTTAGTGACAAATGAATTGGAATGAGGCGTATGTTGTGTTTGTGTAACACTTATTTAAAATATACGCGAGTTATTCGGAAAGACCGGGTTTATCCCATTCTGAATAACTGATACGACGATAAGTCGAAGATGAAGACGATGGTCGAAGACCGGAGGTCTTCACGTCGTTTGGGTGATAACTGATGATCTTGATTGGGCTGTACACCCAAGAAGATGGAAACAGTTAGTGATCGTCCAGACGTACTTGGAGATCGATGGATATGCGGGGTACTAGGTGCCTCCGGTTTCGTTCAGACCCAGGACGGACTTGTAAATGGACTGTGTGTCTGACATCGGGTTTCATTCTGTGTGACTGATATCGGTTGCATAGGATGGTTTGCCTGTGTGGCATGCTAAGATGCAAATGATCAAGGCTTCTGTTGAAAAGCAAAGTCTTGTGGTGATGATCAAAGCACGGCCTTTGTGGCGTAGCTTTGTGTAACGTTTACCTCGCGTGTTTCACACCCGGTATGAACCAAAAACGGGAGACGGACCTCAGGGAGGGCATGCGTTTCTTTCTAGTTAGAAGTGGCGTCAGTGGTTTTACACGCCCTGACGAGTTTGACTTATGTGGTTGTTGCTGTTGCGAGGCGCCTCGGATTGATCGGTCGTTCTCGAACCGATGGAGTCATTTAGTTGGCTCGTTTACGCCCCAAAGGGCGGGGAAACGTAGTGTTCAGGCATTTTAATCCACATCGGTGGACCGGCCCTGACGATCCAAGGGTCGATGCGCTCTGACCCTGTGGCTCGGGCTAGAGAGTCACGAAGACGGTGAGGACTATCTTTTGCCTCGGTTCATAGACGGAAATCCAATTTCCAAATACGTGACTTTGCGGTTTTAATTGTAAACATATATATGGTGACATAGTGGGATGGGGCGCTCATGCCGCCTATGATTGATACTTATGATTTGAAGTTGTTTTATACACTATGCACTTATAATAGTATCAAACGATTTGTTTTCAACGTATCAAGCATTCTTTGGCTGTTATAAGGGAAAACCCTATCCTTGGCTGCGTCGCATTGTGTGATGGGACCTGGGTCTTATAACAGCTTCATTTTTCTTTATTTAGCATTGCGCTGTTTGTTTATGCACTGGTATTCTTGGGAGGAAACCCGTTCCGTGTTATACGGCGTGGTCCCTTGATTTACCTAACTCTTAAAAATAAAGATTAACTGTTTTAGTTCTCACACCAGTCACATGACTGACCTGGAGTTTATTGTTTTAACCTAAACTCTGGGTGCCCTTATTTTGACACGGGCAGCTAGTAGTTTCGGTTTTTGCAGATTTATATTCACAGGATCCTGGTTTACAGCTGGAACGATATCCGGAAAGCTTTGTATCCGTATATCTCTTCTAGTTGTGTATTGTATTATTTTCCGCTGCTATGTATTTAAATGTAATTTAAATCTCTGTTATCTCTGTGTGATATTCATTTATACTCTGTATATCCTTGTAATCTGATGCATTGTTGTAATATACAATGAAATGTTCTTTTGTATGCGTTCTGTTGTGGCTTGTTCTCGAACTATCCGACGCTTTCCTTTACGGGGAAGTTACGGGTTTTTACACGTGGTATCAGAGCTTTGGTTTACAAAGCTCAGAGAACAAGGCACATTAGAACCATACGAAAGAATTCATCAGATAATTGGATTAGTAATATCCAATGGGATGACTCGTTAGAGATAGGATCAGTAGTATCCTAGAACGAGTGTGAAGAGTATATTTTTTAAAGTGAAAACAAATTTTGTTTTGAAAATTTAAATCAATTATTCGTAGTTGGTTATTTATTTATATTGATTTGGACAGTCCAGTATATAAAGAATTTGCATATACGCCTTGCAAACGTATATTCGAAGTTTTAATATACCGGGTAGATATAGAACCGCACTCTAGTAGCCCGACAATGTTCTGATGGTGGTTCGAAACATCATCAGTATTTATTTTCGAGTGACGAAGGTGTGATTTCTATATATTTCCATTAGACTGGTGTGAGAACCAAAATTAGATAGGGCCTATTGTTGTGATTTGGTATCAAAAACATGATTTTTGTATATGTATCAAAGTTATGAATTTCAAATGATAATTCACAAATTGATTGATGTTTGTGTTGTTTGCCTATTTGTTTGCTAATTTTGAAACATTTAGCCTAATTGAACCAAATATTGAATTGTATTGAAAATTGGTCGCATCTGCTTGCATATACATGTATATCTTTGAACAGGTCATAGCAAGGAGGCTAGAGCAGAGAATAAAATTTGTTTGCCCGACAAATAGGTACATGTTTACTACATAATTTCCTGTTTTGTTTGGGTGATGATGATTTTGTGAGCCTATTGGCTAGCCGCTTGGCTTTTTCTTTTTTCTTTTTGAGATCTGAAGGATCGGGGAAGCTATTTGAAATTCCCCGATGCTCCCGGTGCAGGGGAGATTATGGCGAAATTTTTCGAAAATTTAGGGTGTTAGCCAAATTTTTGAAATTTTGAAAATTCTCAAAAACTGAAAAGTTGGAGAATGGAAGACAGATCGAGCGTAGAGTTAAATAATCAAACCACTTTCGACTTTGTTCCTTTTCGGGGACGAAAAGTTTTAAGTGGGGGAGATTGTAACAACCCGTAAAATGCGAGCCAGTTTGAAATTTTTATTTTGGCAATTTTAGCGAATTTTGAATATTTAAAATAAATTATTTTAAATAAAAACGACGAGAAATTTATTTTGAATTGAAATCGACGTATATATTATATACGTCGTCGTTAGAATATAAATAATTATTTATAATTATAAATAGAATTGAAAATGGCGCGGTAGTTCGATAATTCGATTTCAAACTTCAATTGAATGTACCGGGTGCAAAACAATCCGGATTTTAGTGAAACCAAAAATGTTAGGATCTAATTGATGATATCTTTCCAACGAAGTTGAGAAACTGAGATTTCACTTTATAAATGATGAGATATGTCCAGTTGAAAATTAGAAATAGTCGTTGTGGAATTTATATATATTTTAATATAATATATAGCCCTTAAAAATGGACATTTTGCAAACGACCTCGGATTTCGACGAAACCAGTTTTGTTGGATCCGCAGTGTCAAGTTATTGCTAGGTTTCAAATTTCATAATTTTTCGAATCAAAATGTGAGCGTGGCAAAGGAAAATGCGTTTGACCATTTTCAGTGGATTTTAATCGACTGGAAATTGGCCATTTCTCAAACGGTCTCAGAATTCGACGAAACTAGTTTTGTTAGGACCGTATCGTCAATACGAAGCTAGAAAATATTTTTCGAGAATTTTTAGAGTTAGTATGTGACCTCGGTAATTAGAAATGCACGTTAAAAATTAAATATAATGATTTAAATGTAAATGCAACGGAAACTGATCGAAACGGTCGATTCAGCTTGCGGTACATATCCCATTGTGTTCGGAATGGGGGTGAAATGCTATGGGCGACAGGCGGTGGACCTCGTTTAGAGGTTGTATGTGAAAGTCAACTTTTTAATAATTAAATAATAATAATAATAAATAAATATTTTCCTCTCCTCCCCCTTTTTAACAGATGCCCCCCCCGTTTTCCTTCAGAATCGATTTCAACGAAAAAAAAAAAAAAAAGAGAAGGGAAAGGGGAAGGAGACCGCGACGCCTCCCTCCGCCCAGACCTGGCGATCACCGTCGCCGCCTATGGCGAGGACCCCCCCTCCAGCACCCTCTCTCTATTCTCGTTCTTCTTCCGCTTTCCTCGAGAAACCCCCTCCCCCCTGTTTCCCGTTCTGCTCGAGAAAACCCACCGCACCTGTCGACTTCTCAGCCTGCGCCTCCGCCACTTGCCCTCCGACGAACCGCTCTGACCCCACGCCATCCTCCCCGACCGCCACCTCCGTTGTAGGCACCCCCCCTCTGTAAGTTTTGTTTTAATTTATTTATTTTTATTTTTATTTTATTTTGTTTAAGAAAAAAAATAAAACTGAAAACTGATTTTTGTTGAAACTAAAAACTGATTTCTTTTAATTTATAAAACTGATTTTTTTTAAGTTATAAAACTGATTTTTATGAATTTTTAAAACTGATTTTTTGTAGGGATTTTTAAAAAAACAGAATTTTTGAAAAGAAAATAAAAACTGCATTTTTATAAAAGAAAGAAAAACTGATTTAAAAAGAATTTTTAAAACTGATTTTTAAAGAAATAAATAAAACTGATTTTATTTTAAAGGTTTAAACTTTGAAATAGAAAAGGTTTAATCTTTTAATAAGAAAAAGATTTGAGATTTTAAAAAAGGGGAAAGACGAGATTTTTAAAAAAATAAAAATTCGATTTTTATATATTGAACTTTGAAATAAAAATTCGTTTTTTATATATTGAACTTAAAAATAAAAATTCGATTTTTATATATTGAACTTTGAAATAAAAATTCGATTTTTATATATGGAATAGCAAACTAAAAATTCGATTTTTACATATGTAGTGGCTATGGGCAACGAAGACGACGAGGATGCGATAGCGATGAAGATTTCTATCAATGAAGAGCCGTGGAGCTAGGATAGCTATAGGTGAGAATTTCTCACCTTTCAATTTCTTTTCTAGTTATATATATATATACTAGGATGCAGACGGTGCTTAGTAGCACCCGACACAATCGTCCACAGACCATGGACTTGTTTGTTTGGTTGCATAGATTAGTTGAATTATTTGTTTGAATTGAATTGTTTGGTGAGATGAAATTGATTTGATTGATGTGTGAATGGCGTGGGCCTTCACTAGACCGGGGATAAGGCTAGGCCTCGTCCCGTTTCTAGTATCGTGCCGTTATGCCGCCGAAATTTTCTAAAATATGTTAGAAAAATGAAAATATCATTTTATTTAAATAATGAACTGAATAGAAATTCATATGTTAGAATAAAATGTTTCATAGTTAAAAATATAATTTTTAACGTGAATGTGAATAAATAAAATATTCATTTACAAACCGGACGGTTTGTTTATGTACACTTATTTGAATGACATTGATTGGGACGATAAATTTTACACATCGCCCAACTGCACAAATAAAATATGTGTTTGATTGTTTGAAACCCCACACGGGTGTTAGGATGAAATTTGAAGTTCACTCATCCTGATTGATTAAATATGTCGATCGATTGATTGACAGGCTGTTATAAGCGTCGAATATCTATATCTGATGCTTATACAGTGTAGTGCACTTTGGTTGATAATTGATTATTTTTCAATGCTATTATATACATGGGTTGTATGAAAATCCATATAATTAACTTTATATGGTAATTGATTGGGCCTCATTCCAATTTGAAAAATAAAGAATATTATAAAATAAAAGTTCATGTGTTGACAATACTCATTCATTGAGATTGGTCATGTGTTAAACGAAATATTTTGATAATAAAATTTACATCTTTATCAATATAAAATAAACGTTCATGTGTTGACAGTACTCATTCATTGAGATTGGTCATGTGTTGAACGAAATATTTTGATAATAACAACTATTTTGAAAATAGAAATTTATGAAGCCGTGTTGATTAGATTGACGCCATTTTGACGTGAACGATATTTATATCGATTTTAAACGATTTCGAAATGAATTGAATTGAAAACGATTTCGAAATGAATTGAATATATAACGATTTCGAAATGAATTGAATTGAAAACGATTTCGAAATGAATTGAATTGAAAACGATTTCGAAATGAATTGAATTGAAAACGATTTCGAAATGAATTGAATTGAAAACGATTTCGAAATGAATTGAATATATAACGATTTCGAAATGAATTGAATTGAAAACGATTTCGAAATGAATTGAATATATAACGATTTCGAAATGAATTGAATTGAAAACGATTTCGAAATGAATTGAATTGAAAACGATTTCGAAATGAATTGAATTGAAAACGATTTCGAAATGAATTGAATTGAAAACGATTTCGAAATGAATTGAATTGAAAACGATTTCGAAATGAATTGAATTGAAAACGATTTCGAAATGAATTGAATTGAAAACGATTTCGAAATGAATTGAATTGAAAACGATTTCGAAATGAATTGAATTGAAAACGATTTCGAAATGAATTGAATTGAATAGAAATGAATTTTAAAACGAATTTATAAAGAAAAATTCAATTTTGATTTGAATTGAAATGGAAGTTGAAAATGTTTTTGAAACGAATTCAAAACTATTCATAAAATTCGTTTTTAAATAGAAATCGACGAAGTATATATTATATATATTATATATATAATATAATGGCCTGAATAGAACGCGCCGCGCCGCGGCAGTTCGTGAATTTCGACCATTTATTTCAAACGGACATTGCGGGAGATCCGGCCGTCGGATTCTCCTAAAACCGGAACCGTTGGGTTCGTATCGAAAAGAGCTTTCTAACGAATATTAGAAATTAGAAATCTAACGGTTGGATTTGGAGTTACGTCCAAATCAAATTCGAAAAAGGTCGCTGTAAGTGCAGTTCGATGGCCATTGATGGAAATCGACTATACGGGCCTTGATAAAATTATTAAAAATAGTAATAATTTATGTAAAATCATAAGAAATGATTTAGAAAGAATTGGGATGAAAAACTTCCTATTTGAAAAGGTAAAAATAGATTTTTATCGAAATGAACTAGTTTTGAACTAGAATTAAAATTCTATTTATTTTTAAATAAATAAATTGAATTAGAAAAAGGGTTTTAAAAATAACCAGAATATCCAATGATTGCATTGGAGTGGATTTGAATCGAAATTGTCTTCGGAATATTTCGATGTTGGAATTCGTGATTATACAGGTGTTGTTATGGAAATTTGAAAGATATATTTGTATCGTTATTTCCAATACGACATTTGTTAATCATAGAATTTGATATTGAATATAAGCCGATATATTTTCTATTCAGAGACTTATATTGAATATCAAATGTGATTTGGGTTTGTCGTGAATGGTGTCTTCACTAACACTGTTCTTGAACCCAGTTGAGAAATGATTAAATCTTTTTATTTAGATTTAATGAAGTGTACCAATTAAATAATATTTAATTGGAATTGAATTGATATTGATTTTTGGGTTTATCGTGGACAGTGTTTTAAATAACACTCGTTCTTTAACCCGATCATTAATGAAATGTGATTTTGGGTTGTCGTGAACGGTATCTTCAATAATACAGTTCTTAGACCTAAAGGAGTTAAGAAAATCAGAAACTAACTGGAGATTAGTTAAGTTGAATAGTTTCCGAGGTATTGATCTGATGTTGGTTTCGGCCTTCGGGATTAATATTTAGGGAATTGCTCACTTGCTAATTTACAATTAGGGACTGATTGAAATGTGATGTGATTTTGGGTTTACCGTGAACCGTGTTTTAAATGACACTGATTCTTTAACCCAGTCACAGATTAAAACTAAGTGGAGTTTTAATGAATCTTTAATTAGATTGAAATAATCGAAATGGAGTATCACCAGTTTTGCTCCAGGCGATAGTTAAATCTTTAATTAGATTTGAACGTGAAATGGTAATTGAATTTACCGATAACACTGTGGTGTTAGATATGAAGTATTACCAGTTTTACTTCATGGGATGAATAGGTTGGGATTGGGAAATTAAAACAAATGATTACTTCGGTAAGGTTCGCTAATCCCGACTAGTTCGAATTTAGATTCAAACATAAATTCAAGGAATTTATCTTGGATAAAATTAATGGGAACCTTTCCCTATGAATGTGAAATTTAGAAACTAACTATCGGTTGGCCAAGCAGAATGGCTTTCTGGGTATTGATCTGATGTTGGTTTCGGCCTTCGGGGTTAATATTTGGGGAATTATTCTCTTGATTAATTTACGGTTAGTGACAAATGAATTGGAATGAGGCTATGTTGTGTTTGTGTAACACTTATTTAAAATATACGCGAGTTATTCGGAAAGACCGGGTTTATCCCATTCTGAATAACTGATACGACGATAAGTCGAAGATGAAGACGATGGTCGAAGACCGGAGGTCTTCACGTCGTTTGGGTGATAACTGATGATCTTGATTGGGCTGTACACCCAAGAAGATGGAAACAGTTAGTGATCGTCCAGACGTACTTGGAGATCGATGGATATGCGGGGTACTAGGTGCCTCCGGTTTCGTTCAGACCCAGGACGGACTTGTAAATGGACTGTGTGTCTGACATCGGGTTTCATTCTGTGTGACTGATATCGGTTGCATAGGATGGTTTGCCTGTGTGGCATGCTAAGATGCAAATGATCAAGGCTTCTGTTGAAAAGCAAAGTCTTGTGGTGATGATCAAAGCACGGCCTTTGTGGCGTAGCTTTGTGTAACGTTTACCTCGCGTGTTTCACACCCGGTATGAACCAAAAACGGGAGACGGACCTCAGGGAGGGCATGCGTTTCTTTCTAGTTAGAAGTGGCGTCAGTGGTTTTACACGCCCTGACGAGTTTGACTTATGTGGTTGTTGCTGTTGCGAGGCGCCTCGGATTGATCGGTCGTTCTCGAACCAATGGAGTCATTTAGTTGGCTCGTTTACGCCCCAAAGGGCGGGGAAACGTAGTGTTCAGGCATTTTAATCCACATCGGTGGACCGGCCCTGACGATCCAAGGGTCGATGCGCTCTGACCCTGTGGCTCGGGCTAGAGAGTCACGAAGACGGTGAGGACTATCTTTTGCCTCGGTTCATAGACGGAAATCCAATTTCCAAATACGTGACTTTGCGGTTTTAATTGTAAACCTATATATGGTGACATAGTGGGATGGGGCGCTCATGCCGCCTATGATTGATACTTATGATTTGAAGTTGTTTTATACACTATGCACTTATAATAGTATCAAACGATTTGTTTTCAACGTATCAAGCATTCTTTGGCTGTTATAAGGGAAAACCCTATCCTCGGCTGCGTCGCATTGTGTGATGGGACCTGGGTCTTATAACAGCTTCATTTTTCTTTATTTAGCATTGCGCTGTTTGTTTATGCACTGGTATTCTTGGGAGGAAACCCGTTCCATGTTATACGGCGTGGTCCCTTGATTTACCTAACTCTTAAAAATAAAGATTAACTGTTTTAGTTCTCACACCAGTCACATGACTGACCTGGAGTTTATTGTTTTAACCTAAACTCTGGGTGCCCTTATTTTGACACGGGCAGCTAGTAGTTTCGGTTTTTGCAGATTTATATTCACAGGATCCTGGTTTACAGCTGGAACGATATCCGGAAAGCTTTGTATCCGTATATCTCTTCTAGTTGTGTATTGTATTATTTTCCGCTGCTATGTATTTAAATGTAATTTAAATCTCTGTTATCTCTGTGTGATATTCATTTATACTCTGTATATCCTTGTAATCTGATGCATTGTTGTAATATACAATGAAATGTTCTTTTGTATGCGTTCTGTTGTGGCTTGTTCTCGAACTATCCGACGCTTTCCTTTATGGGGAAGTTACGGGTTTTTACAATAAGCGATCTCCTTTGCTTTAACCGCTTTGTTCAAGAGAAAGTCTTGTCTCCGTTTGTGGTATGATCCTGTCTCTTTCACGTGGAAAGTCTATCATTTTTCGTAACGTTGAGTTGATGTGTAATATGGTTGCTAGGCTGATACTTCTGTGTTGTCAATTTAATATTGTAACTGATGCATCTTGTTTTTTGTTTTTTAGATTATAGAAGTGTAAAGCAAACATAGTAGAATTGAAGGCTTTGTACCACAGTAACAGCTACTAGTAGAGAAGCATGAACATTAGTATGGTTCCCAACCATAATATATTGTAGATGACTAATAAGTTTTGAAGTGTCCATAATATTTGATTGTAGTGTACTACTGCAACGCTTATATTTTGTATTTGATTGTGTTATGGATGGTTTTTATACTTTTATATTTTAAAATTATGTGCTATTTTATTTGATTGTATTCAAATTTGTGTTGTGGTAAGCCTAAAAGGCTATTTTTAAAAAAAAACAAATTTGCATCTATTGTAGTGACAAAACAGATGCAAATGTACTAAAGAGCAAAACTGCCATAAGCAATTTACATCTGGTGTAGTAACAAAGCAGACACAAATATGTAGAGTATTCGCGTCTGTTTCTAGTTAAAACGGACGGAAATATATCATATTTGCGTCAGCTGAAAATCTAAAGCATTTTTTTTATAATTTGCGTCCATCGCATTTGCATCTGCTGTGGAGCAGACGCAAATGGTGTAAAAAGACAGACGCAAATACTCTATTTTGTACTAGTGAGGGGTAAGCATAACTAACGGGAAGAGATAGAGTTATGTATTAAAGACACCTATAGGTAAGCATAACTGATAGGCAGATTAAGTGTTATGTATTAAAGACACCTATAGGTAAGCATAACTGATTGGGGGCTATGTAATTAAAGACACCTTAGGGTATACATAGTCAGTAGAAAACCTAGTGGGGATACAAGACATAGGGGAGAGATTGTATCACGTTGTGTGGGACCCATTTTAGTCAGTAACCCGGAGTGGTATCAAAGTAGAGAACTACTTCGTACTAAGCGGGGAAGGGGCACGCTTACTGATTGATTGTAAGAGATCCAAACGAGACGAATGGTAGGAGCGACACAAACCGATCAGGGACATGTGCGTGCATGGGCCGGGCAGAAGGGGTTAAGCCGACCGTGACACCAGTAGATAGGTCTGTGCAAATCTGGGGTTGCCACTTTAGGGAAGTGATACACCCTACTGTGGGGCCAGCACAGGACATCTACCAAGTAGGGAGCCGATCAATTAGGGTAGGAGTTAGGGTATACTCGGACGTATGCCCTAAGTCTACCAACTTGTAGCGGAAGGGATCATCTCATCTTGATTGTACTAGTAATAGTGCAGAGTAGTTTGTAGTGAAGCATGTATACACCTTATCTTATCTGCCTTGTCACACCTGCCATATGTACAGTGAACCCTCTTATCCACTTTATATGCTTGTCATGTTTACCTTTATTTATTTACTGGCTAAAAGTTACTAGACTCGCTAGACTTTATGTCTGACCCCTTTGTTTTTCCTTCTCTCTTCCGTCCCCCCCCCAAGGTTCTCAGGGAGGAAACACCCAGGCTTAGCCAGGATTTGGATACCATCTTGCTAGGAGCTACTGTTGAAGTATGGCTGAGTCCTTGTCTCTGCTATGGCTTACACTTTTATTTATTGGGGAATGATGTTTTTCTTTTAAGTAACTATGTACTCTGATAATGTAAGACAGAAGTATTTTGTTGTAATGGTTTATGACTCATAGTATTATGAAACAAGATATTTTGGTGATTCAATAAAGTTGTTTATTTCCGCTGCAAAATTTTTATATCTGTCTTGTGATATTCTGTGTCCGCTTACCTAAATACTCCACCAAAGTTAAGGCATTCCCTATGCGGGTGACCTTAATGGAGGTGGGTGCTACACAAATCTTCCAACTTTCCATCACTCCATCCAAATGATCGCCAATCAATGTAAGTTCATACTTAAGTCCCTGACTTTGGGTAGCCTGGTCACAAAGCAGGCTAACTTTCCCCTCCCAAAGTACGTCTTATCGCATATGAGATGTGTTTTGAATAAGCCAAGCTAAATCTTTCTAGAACGTCATCCATCCTTGAGAAAACTTTATCAAATTGTTGTGTCCATTTGAGTAGTTCAGATAACTCGACTCTTCGTTGTATAGACGGTTTGCAATATATCGCACTGCTTCAATGGGTGCTCGTTAGGCCAATTTCTATGGCTGGAATAGTCAAGATGACCAAGCAATCGTTTAAACCTCGTCGAATCAAGAGGTCGAATTCTTTCATCATAAGTCATGCAGGATCATTGGCATCATGTGTGATCATACATGCACAGGTCGTTACCAAATGATGTCCTCTTCCTACGCAGGTCAAGCGTATTGTTGAGACAGACTTTCTTTTACATTCAATCATTAGATGAAGTAGTTGTCCAAGTCATGGGATAGTATAAGAATCTTTGGGCTCTGAGCTAGTATCTGAACCATTGGGATAGAGCACATCAAATTTTTTATATGAATTGGACATTTGTACTTGGCCTTAGACTATCTTGATATCAGGATATTAATCTAGGACTCCACGATCACATCGGATCGAAACAATAAGGATCTGGATCATATAAATAGAAAATCAAAAATCCATGGTCATATAGGACCACATTAGAAGAAATCCTTGACCACTTCGGATCGTTTCATAGTCCTGTGATTATATACGGGTCAGCACGAGATGCTGTTGAAAACATGCAGGCCAGTGTTTTGTATAATCATCACAATTGTAAAGGCAAGAGAGAAGTTTATCACACTCTCCTTTCGATGTAGTTGAGTCTTTGAAGTCACATTTGACCCATAAGCTGGACCGCTTGAACGGGCAAGACAAATCATGTCATACTCCAAAGATATAGTGTATATGCTTAAAATCACGTACAAATTTAGGGTCGTCTCCAAAGTCAATCTGCAAGTCGATGGTCGTGCTCCCAACATCAGTAGAGAACAAGAGAAGTCGATGCTTATGCCCTCAGCGACGGTGGGGGTTGGACCAAGTCAATCGGACATCCGATCTTTAAGCATTTATACTTTCCGTCATTGCATCTGAGACTCAAGTCGTTCTCTACTCTTTCTAAAGTTAGTGAGAGTTGGAATTGTATACATGAATTGTCGAATCACATTCGCTTTAGTGCTACTACCCCTTCTCTTTAGTCGAAAAGTGAGGATTGCCTCATCGGGCTTCAGCGAACTTATTCACTCTCATCGGATCAGTCATGGAGTTAAGTGGTAACATCCGAAGATTTTGCGACAACTTGAAATATTAAATTTAATGTGATTTTGAACAATATCAGTTTAAATATTAAAATTAATGTTTTATGTTATAGAATTTTAAAATATGAACTTTACTTGATTTGTTGAGAATTGATCCTAAATGGCTATATATGATAATGACAGCTTTAGATATTCTATTTATAATAAAATTTGAATTTGTAAACAGTGAAATTTAAATTCACAATAAATGATTTTTCACTTATAAATTTATTAAATCCTAATTTTGATTTGGATAGAATTTATAAACTTTTGAATTTAATTTAAAAGTGAATAAATTAAAATTTATGAGTTTAATATATAATGAACCTGTTAAAATAGCCGTTTTGGCCACTATCTCAGAATTCGATGAAACCAGTTTCATCGGATCCGTAACAGTGAATTATTATAACATTCCAAATTTCGTAGCGATCAGACTTTCCGTTTGGTCGTACGACGCTAAAACGTACTGCAATTTGTTTAAGTAATTTAAATCGATTTAAACTGATTTTGAATAGTAACTTTTGAATACGATGAAATTAGGACTCGAGACCTGTTCCAATTAATTCAAAAATGTCAAAAACATTATTTTCAACATATAGATTGTTGGGTTTCCGGACGGAATAATGTATGCGCAAAATATGACCATCTTGACGATAAACGGTCTATTTTCGGGCAATCGAATATATGCATCTAAACCCATTTGATGAACATTATAAATTATCATTACCGGCCCTAGCGGTAGCCTCTATTTCAATTTCTCAGCCCTAATCCCGAAATTTAACTCTAACCTCGGTCTAATGAACACTATAGATCTAAAACAACGTCAAAAAATTCAAATCTTCCAAACCATATCTAATTATATATCGTTGGGAAGGTCTCGACGATATGAAATTTGTTTTGCGAAACAACACCTAAATCAACGTGAAATTGTAGTCAAAGCATGAATAATGTGGAATTAAGGTTCTTAATTAGGGATTTTGATTTCGGGCATCAACCGAGGAAACGATGATATGGGTTTGGTAGAGATCGTCGAGTGGACTCTAGAGGTGGCAGCCTCATCATTTAAAGATGCCTAGGTCGATGGGAATGGTCGAATTAGGGTCCCTTAACATTCTGATGGCAGCACGGGACACATGGTCGACCGGAGCGGGCCAGGTTTCTGGTGGTGCTATATCTTGTTATGGGCATTCGGATGGTGGTGGGCTTGAGTCATACGATGGTCGGAGTATGGATATTGGGGCGGTCAAAGATTGGGTCTGTCACTTTTTTTGGGTTTGTTTTCCTGTAATGCATGAAGAGGTGGAAGGTGATTAGCATTACTGACACGTGGCAAGTAATATTCTATGGCCAATTCTTGAATTTAATTTATTTAATTTTTACTGGCATTAACGCATATAACTTTTGCATATGAACTAAGATTGACGCACGGTTGGATCCATTGGGTTCGTATCAAAATTCCGAACAACATGGAGCTATTGCAGACTTATTATGAAACTGTCAAATTTTGGGTATTATTTGGAGTTCAAAAGCATTTGAAACAAAAGGTGACTGATTAAACCCACTCACACCTAACTAAAATATTTGATTGTTAGTTAAATTAAAATCATGTTATGATATGATTGTATTGCTTGCTCTTTGATAGCTTAAATTACTTATTTGTGTTAATCTGCATTGACAGTATAATTTCATTTAACTGCTAATATAAATTGAGCAGTTAGAATTTAATTACTAGTTTAAACCTTGTACCCGATGACTACTAAATTGATGTTATATTAAACTGTATGGATGCATTGATTTTGATGGATGCGTTGGATTGATATGTTTAATGTATTGATGTGTTATTCATCCTGTTATTCACCTTAACTATATATGACCATTGTTTTGTTGATTAATCCCAACCATTTACCTTAGATGTCACGGGCATAAAATAAACCCGGGATTAATCAATAAAATGAATTAAGAACGTAGGCTGAAGTGAAACCAGTTTCATCGGGTCCGTAACAGTGAATTATTGTAATGTTCCAAATTTCGTGGCGATCAGACTTACCGTTTGGTTGTACGATGCCGAAACGCACTGCAATTAAGTAATTTAAATCGATTTAAACTGATTTTGAATAGTAACTTTTGAATACGATGGAATTAGGACTCGAGACATATTCCAATTAATTCAAAAATATCGAAAACAATATTTTCAATATATAGATTGTTGGGTTTTCGGTCGGAATTATGTATGCGCAAAATATGACCGTCTTGACGATAAACGGTCTACTTTGGGCTAATCGGATATATGCATCTAAACCCATTTGATAACACTACACATTATCATTACCATCCCTTGCAGCAGCCTCTATTTCATTTTCTTAGCCCTAATCCCGAAATTCAACTCTAATCTTTGTTTAAAGGTCTCGGCGATACGAACTGACGGGAAATGTCTGTTTTGCGAAACAACACCCGTATCAACGGGAAATTGCAGTCAAAGCATGAAAAACGTGGAATTAGAGTTCTTAATTAGGGATTTTGATTTCGGGCATCAATCGAGTAAACAAAGATATTGGTTTGGTAGAGATCGTCGAGTGGAGTCTAGGGGTGGCCGCCACATCATTTGAAGAGGCCTAGGTCGATGGGAGTGGTCGAATTAGGGTTCTGAAAACCTTAACATTCCGGTTGCGGCGTGTGACCCCTGGTTGACCGAAGCATGCCAGGTTTCTGGTGGTGGTACATCTTGGCGTGGGCGTTCAGATGGAGGTGGGCTTGGGTCATATGGTGGTCGGAGTATGGAGATTGGGGCAGTCAAAGATTGGGTCTGTCACATTTATTTTGGGTTTGTTTTCCTGTAACTCATGAAGAGGTGGAAAGTGATTACCATTACTAACACGTGGCAAATAAGATTTTGTGGCCAATTCTTTTATTTAATTTATTTAATTTTTACTGGCATTAACGCGTATAACTTTTGCATACGAACTCAGATTGATTCACGGTTGGATCCATTGGGATTGTATCAAAATTTCGGACAATATGGAGCTGTCACGGACTTATTCTATTATTGTCAAATTTTGGGCCTATTTTGGAGTTCAAACGCGTTTGAAACAAAAGGCGAGTGATTAAACCGACTCACACCTAACAAAAATATTTGATTGTTAGTTAAATTAAAATCATATTGTGATATGATTGTATTGCTTTCTCTTCGACAATTTAAATTGCTTACTTGTGTTAATCTGTATTGACATTATAATATAATTTAACTGTTAATACAAATTGAACAGTTAGAATTTAATTGCTAGTTTAAACCTTATAGTTGATGACTAGTAAATTGATGTTATATTGAACTATATGGATGTATTAATTTTGATGGATGCGTTGGACTGATTTGTTTAATGTATTGATGTCATCCTGTTATTCACCTTGATTATATATGACCATTATTGTGTTGATTAATCCCAACCATTTACCATACGTTACGGACATCAAATAAACCCGGGATTGATCATTAAAATGAATTAAGAACATAGGTTGAAATGATAAATACCTACGACCCGGATTTGGATTGAAATGATATATATCCTTTCCGAAAATACTAAAAATTAAATTTTAAGTATCACTTGTCCATAGGATAGAAAATTATATACGGACACTGGTTGGTTAAACGAATTTTGTTTTAACCTTGAATCTTGAAATATATTTTTAAGACAATATAAATGTTGTTTTATAATCCAATCTCCATTGAATTTGAATATGAAATAAATCTATTGAAATTGAATTGTTTTATCCACCTTTGAAATTTATTTCAGTTAGCATTGATGTAAGATGATATCTGAAATTGTGAACTCAATATTTGTTATGAATAGAAATCATTGAAAATGAGAATCTGATTAGAACTTAACTATTTGAAATAAATTGATTGGATTGAAATGAATATAAAATGGAAACTTAGTCGATTCAAATATTGAAATTAAGTCGGTTTGATTTGAATTTGGAATATGACTTCAAGTCTAATTGAAATTTTGTCGAAACGATTCTAATTCCAACTATATTATTTTGAACTATTTTAGTAGTTAACTATTTTACTTTACAAACTGTTTTATTTTATAACTATTATTTTCTTATATATATTAATTATCTTTAGTAAACTACTTTAATATTTTTAAATATAGATTTTACTAAATTTTGATAATTTTATTTTATGTACAAACTATTTATTTCAATCTTTTCAAAAACATATACATATAAATTATTTTAATATACTTTTCAACTATTTTAAATATTCAAATTATTTTAAGATTGGAATTGTTTCAAGATTTTAAATTGGTTTAAATGGAGATTTTATTATGAATAATATTCTATCTTGAATATTCAAATGACTTTTAAGAAAATATGATATTCTGATATGAAGTACGAGCCTCTTTGAAATGTAAAAGAACTAACTGACGTGAAAAATGTAAACGTTTGGTTGTTAAAGAGACCGGGATAGGATATTGTCATACTCTCTGCCAATACCGAAAACCACTTTAACAACTGTGTACGCGGTGGAGTTTCAGAATGAAGTAGAATGATTTGGAGGCAATTACTAAATTTGAAGAAAGAGAACGATGATGGATAGCCTTGACCTTCGGGTCATAATTAAAATGACTAAAACAACAGCCATACCCAGGCTAATGTGAGTTAGCTCCTCTTAGCAGACATGCTTCTTTGATACCTTATCTCTTACTTTGTGATTGATTGGGCGCTCTTTCATTTTTAGGAGTATTGTCTAGGGTGGGCGGTAGCTGGAGGCTACGCGTTACCACCGACCTGGGTCCGCAATCCGGTAGAATCCCTACTGATGGGTATTTCCTCGATCCCTTGTCATATTTATCCTGACCAAGCCCACTAAGATTTTGATTTCATGTTTTCGTATAGCGGCGCATCCCTATCCACAGACCTTACTGGTGTTTTATATGCACTGTTTACGATAATGTATAAACGGTGTAAGGGTAATAATGGTGATCCCGCTTATACTATTTTGATACTTTACTTTACTAAATAGACACTAGTATAATAGCATATTATATTATATAGCATCTAGTTTGATAGATCCTTAGGAGATGGAAATTCCCATAACATCTCTTAAGTTATTGTACTTATATTATCACATGAATTTGATTTAACTTATATAAGAATATTTTAGTTCTGATCCGAGTATTTTTATATTTTTATTAGTGCTTGAGTGAGCCTGAATTTTTCAGTTAACGAAGACCACATTATATGAAGCTGAAGATGGAGCTCAACAGACGTATTTCTTATTATTATTCCACTGCATATATTGGTATGTGTTATAATAGTTAACTCTGATATATTGTGTAATGTGTAATCAAATGTATGTTTTAACAGCTTAACGAACTGTTATTTATTTATTATATTTTGTCCTTCCACTGTGAGATTCTGTGATTGTTTTTCTTCTTTTATCTTTTCTTTTATTAATCCCAAAAACTATCCGTATTTTTGGATTTGTTTAAGTTGACGTATGAGAATTTTTGTCGATTTGAATGGTCAAATTTGCGGGTTGTTACATGTTAAGCTCGTCAAAAGTAAGCTAATGAATGTCGTCATGGAGTTACTCGAGCCCCTTCGTTCTTGCTTCAGTATAATCCGAAATAACCATCATAGTCTTGTTGAGTCTATTTCTCATGCTCGGCTCCATTGAGCATAACAAATTAGATTGTAGACTTGATCAGTGAAATTGGTCTTTTCCAGAATTGCACGCCCCTGTCATTTTCTTTTGAGGATATTCCTTTTCTCTTATCGTTTTCAGGGTTGAATGGTCCTCACCCTTTGTCATAAAAACGTCAAGATCGTCCTTTTCGACATTAGCATCCTCTTGTTGCAAGAATCTATTTGTCTCCAAGTAAATTCACCAACATTATTGGAAAAATCTCATGGTAGAAAGATATTGAAGTCTGCTTTATCCAAGATGTTGGATGCGGTGGTTATGAGTGCCATAAGTGGTTCTGGTCAATCTACCAACGCCACCGCTAGACTAAATATGTCCAGAAATGAGTCCAAGTCCTTGCTGGATCTCTGCTTAATAGAAGTAAGGCGCATCATGCTTTTGGGCCGTGCTATGTTGACTCTGAATTTCTCAATGAGGCGGGTGATCAACACGTTCCAATTGTTAATCGATTTGGATTCCAACCGCTGAAACCACGTAGTAACAATGTCCATCAATAGTAGAGGAAAGTTTTTAGTCATGACGTTGTCCGATGCAGATTGGACTTCCATATGGTGTATGTCGCGCATCAAGTGCGTGATAGGATCAGTCCTGTTGTTGTAACATTCCAGGGATGGTAGTTTGAAGTCCGGGGGATTGTGGAAATAACTGATGTCTCATGTAAAAGGATGAGATGTGCTACCCCTGGTGAAGCATCGAATAATGTTGGAAATCTAACCTCCGCTTTTGAGAAGTTGTCGCCAATTGACCCATCTAGTGTTGGTGCCTCCAGCATGAAGTTTTGAAGTGGGAGGAAGCTGACCTCAGGCTTCTTGATTTCGCATATGCAATAGCTGTCAATCAGGCTTCCGTCATCTAATTTTGGGTGATGATCTATTGCTTAGATGTATGCGGGTTGATCTTGAGGAGTCATTCTTTTGGTTGTAATATGGGATCTTGAAGAACTCTGGGGATAGTAAATGTGCATGGGGTAATCGAGTAGTCGAATCATGCTGCTTGAAGCTTGCATCCCGTGCCTTCGGTCTTGCGGTTTTTTTCGAATGGTGAGCATCAAATCCATGTCTTCTTTGAATTCATACTCCCTAATTGGGTTGTGAGTTAGAGTTGGATGCATAGCAATCTGGTAGTACTCAGCCAATGCTATGCTCTTGTCTCATATCCAGGCTCTGAGGATCGGTATCAGGTAGCGAAGTGTAACAACCCGGAAATTTGCGACCTTGATTATCCGATATACAACACATATCGAACATCAAGAGTCGAAAATACCAGATGGTTAATGAAAGAAATTAGAAGGTGAGAATAGAAAAGATAGAAATTTAGAATAGAAGAAGAAGAAGAACACAACATCAGAGTAACACGAACCTCACAGCAGAACGAATAACATATAATATATATAACATAAATTGAAATATATATCCGTACTTGAATATACATCATTATCAAAGTACCACACTTACAACACAGCGGAATTAAACTATAGCTATATGATCCTGAAGCCTCCTGCTCCAGCTCTTCAAGTATCTGTAAATCCCGACTACTTGACTGCCCGTACAAAATTGGCACCCAAGAGTTTAGGGAGAACAAAACAAAATAAACTCCGGGTCAGTCATGGGACTGGTATGAGTAAAACAGTTTAAACAGTTTGAACAAGTAAACGATATCTCATAAGACCACGCCGTATAACGGAACGGGTTTTTCCCTTATGAGAATCCAAAATATCTTTATATCAAAAACCTTTTGATATTATAATAATGTCTATCAACCACAATATAATAATCATCTAGCAGAAACGCTTTCATCTCACGTTCTACATATATGGTATACAATCAAAACCGCAAGCACGTATTGGGTAACGGATTTCCAACTATGACAAGGTATGGAACCACCTTTCGCTAGTGTACCTCTAGAGAGGAATACACTGGGTTCAACAAGAACATCTTGCAACCTGGCCACACATGACCGACCACTCATTTCGCTTGAGTGTGTCGAATGTATATCACCAACAGTTGGGATCAACAACCGTTTCCCGAATGGGACAACATCAACAATAGATTTTTAGATGTAAATGAAACTCTAGATCAGGTGATTATACACCCTAATAGGTGCGACCTACATAGCCATGTTGCCTTCCCGATTTTTGTCATTTCCCGGTCGTTGAGGCTTGATGTTACGCTTTATCATCACATCAGATTCACTTCGAATGTCACATCGTCAGATCCATCGAAAATCACTAATTTGACGTCTACAACCATACATTACGTGTCAGCTAAAAGAAGTTTCCTTCTCTGCTTCCACTCTTGGTACGGTTGAAGAAATCAATATACGTGACCTTTCTGGAAATACTCTGTCAGACATTCACCCATGCAAGTCATCCAGGAACAGGATGAACCGAAGGCACTATTCAGTACATCCATCTTAGGCACTGATATCTAAGACTTATACAATAGCCCTTGCACTTTACTCCGTCTTCAATTATCTTTGGCATATACTATTCGCAATGCTTATGCCAATACAGAGCGTTTCTTTGGATAATAATCCAACCGGTCTCTCCATATTAACAACGTTAAAATGGTTAAAACTTTGATAGTCTGTGATTTAACTATCAAAGAAAACAGGTGTGCAAACAACGATTTTATTTCCAGATGGAAATTCTATCAATCAATCATCAATCATATATATATATCTATATATATGTATTCATAATTTCCTTATTTTCTATGTTTAGAAAATATACGTTAACGCTGGAAAACATTTCCATAACTTATTTACGTATCACTATTCTTCTACAACTATCAGTCTCTGATTGTAAATTAGTATAAGAACAATTCCCTAAGTACCAATCCCGAAGGTCGAAACTGTAATAACCCGGAAATATGAGCCAATTTAAAATTTTTATTTTGGCAATTTTAGCGAATTTTGATTATTTAAAATGAATTATTTTAAATAATAACGACGAGAAAATTATTTTGAATAGAATTCGAACGTATATATCTATTCGAATCGTCGTTAGAATATAAATATTTATTTTTAATTATAAAAGGAATTGAAAATGGAGCGGTAGTTCGATAATTCAATTTCAAATGAACATACCGGGTGTAAAATAAACCGGATTTTAGTGAAACCAAAAATATTAGAATCCGTTTGTGAATATCTTTCCAACGAATCCAAAAAATCAAAATTTCATAGCGGGGATAAAAAGATATGCCCAGTTGAAAATTCAGAATAGTCGCCATGAAATATCGGCCCTTGAAAATGGTCATTTTGCAAACAACCTCGGATTTCGACGAAACCACTTTTGTTGGATCTGCGATGTCAAATTATTACTATGTTTCAAATTTCATAATTTTTCGAATCGATATGTGGGTGTGACAAAGGAAAACGTGTTTGACCAGTTTTAGTTGATTTTAATCGACTGGAAAATGACCATTTTTCAAACGGTCTCAGAATTCGACGAAATTAGTTTTGTTAGGACCGTATCGTCAATTCGAAGCTAGAAAATATTTTTTAGAAATTTTCTAGTTGGTATGTGGCCCCGGTAAATTGAAATGCGTGTTCAAATTCAATATATAGAGTTATATTTTGATTTTGGCGAAAACTAATTGAAATAGTCGAATCAGCCTGCGATATATATCCCATTGTGTTCGGAATGAGGGTAATACGCTAGGGACGACAGTCGGTGGGTTTCGTTTAGAGGCCGAAATAAAAAGTTGCTTTATGGGTAATAAAATAAAATAAATATTAAATTGTTCCTATAGGTCTACCCCTTTTTCATATAAACCCCCCGTCCATTATTTCTTCAAGCAGAGAGCCCCTCAAATCAAGAAAATCGACTTCGCGGAAGGGAGAATGGCAGCCGCCTCGAGCCAGTCCTCCGTCGTGATCGATCTCCTCCTCCACAACTTCAGACCCATCGTCTCCTTCCGTCTTCGGTAACTCCGCCTCTTCGCACCCAAATCTATGTCGTGGAAACCCAGCGCCGTACTGCCCTTCGCCCTCCTCGACCCAGACCTCGCGTCGGACTGGAAGCAGCCACCGTCGCTCCGTTCTCCTCCTCTCTGCCGACCAGCAACAGCGTGGGCTGAAGGGCACGCGCGAAGGAACCCTAAATCGAACATCTGCTTCATGAAGACAATGTCGGATTGGAGTGTAACGAGGATGGGAGAAGGATTAGCCCCTTAGTGATGGTGATTAAGGTATTAATGAAATTAATTTACCAAATTATTTATTTATTTTCTTGGGTTAAGTAATTAAAAGTTTAAACTCGTATAACTCTTGCAAATGAATGTATGACCTGAAAATATTTCTATGAATATAAAGACGATATTTTTATGAAGTGAAAGACAAAAAATTTAGAGAAAAAGATTTGATTTTTATTTAGAAAAAGTTATGATTTTTTTAATAGGAAAATAATACATTTTTAGGAATATAAGGAAAGATTATATTTACGGAAATATTTGATTTCTAATCAAGAAAGAAAAGATTTTTAATCAAAGAAAGAAAAGATTTTTAATCCTTGAAAGATTAGATTTTTAACGATATAAAGAAGTGATTTTTAATCTATGAAAGACGATATTTTTATATAATGTAGAGAATAAAAATGTAACTTTTATATGATGTAAGGTATAAAAATATAATTTTTATATAAGTATGATAATAAAAATTTGATCTTTATGTATGAAGTAGAAATATAAAAATATAATTTTTATATAGAAATAAGCGTTGTAAAAATATATGAAATAAAAATATGATGTTTATTTATTAGAATGAAGCAATAAAAATAATATTTTTATATTTGAACAGCGTGAAAAGGACTGAATTGGAATTTCAAACCAATCCAGACGGTTCAGCAGTTCAGAAGCATAGCACGACGGAGTGGAACCCTCTGTGAGAACTCCTTACCTTTAATTTATTTTCTATTTAAAATATATACTAGGATGCAGACGGTGTTTAGTAGCACCCGACACCCGTCGTCCACAGACCATGGATGGCTTGTATGCTTGTTTGTTTGATTTTGATGTGTGGTTGATTGTGTGATGTGTTGTGAAATGAAATAAAATATTTATATAGTTAAAAATATTTTATAGTTGAAAATAGAATTTTTAACGTGTATATGAAATGAAATAAATTAATATAAACAAATCGAACGATTTGTTTATATACACACATTTGACTGATATTGATTGTGACGATTAATTTTACACATCGCCCAACTGCAAAAATAAAATCTGTGTTTGATTGTTTGAAAACCCCACACGGGTATTGGGATGATATATGACATACACTAGTCCCAATAATTAGCTGTATGTCGATTGAATGATGGACAGACTGTTATGAGCGTTAAATATTTATATTTGATGCTTATACAGTGTAGAATGCACTTTGGATGATGGTTGATTATTCATCGTTGTTATTGTATACATGTGTTGTAGAAAATCCATATAATTCACATTATATGGTAAGTGATTGGGCCTCATTCCAGTTTAGAAATAGAATATTTGAAATAGAATATTTGAAATAGAATATTTGAAATTAGAAATATTTGAAAGCCGTGTTGGTTAGATTGACGCCATTTTGACGTGAACGATATTTATATCGATTTTATTCATTTTATAACGAATATCGAAAGTGATTTCAAAATCTGATATTTTGAAAAGAATTGAAATTCGGATTAAATTGAATAGAAATGAATTCGAATTGAAATTGAATAGAAATGAATTCGAATAGAAATGAATTCGAATTGGAATTGAATTAGAACTGAAATTGAATTAGAAATCAATTTGAATTGAAATCGATTTGAAATAAATTTAAAACGAATTTATATTGGAAAAAATTCAATTTTGATTTGAATTTGAAAATGAAGTTGAAATCTTTTCGAAAACGAATTTAAAACGATTTATAAAATACGTTTTAAAAGGAAATCGATGAAGTATATATTATATATATTATATATATAATATAATGGCCTGAATAGAACGCGCCGCGCTGCGGTAGTTCGTGAATTTCGACCATTGACTTCGAATGGATATTGCGGGAGATCCGACCGTCGGATTCTCCTAAAACCGGAACCGTTGGGTTCGTATCGAAAAGAGCTTTCTAACGAATATTAGAAATTTGAAATCTAACGATTGGATTTGGAATTATGTCCAAAGCAAATTTGGAAAAGGTCGCTGTAAGTGCAGTTCGATGGCCGTTGATGGAAATCGACTGTACAGGCCTTGATAAAATTATTAAAAATATCAATAATTTGTGTGAAATCATAAGAAATGATTTGGAAGAATCGGGATGAAAAACTCTATATTTGAAAAGATAAAAATAGATTTTTATCGAAATGAACTAGTTTTGAACTAGAATTAAAATTCTATTTATTTTTAAATAAATAAATTGGATTTGAAAAGGGTTTTAAAAGTAACCAGAATTTCCAATAATTGAATTGGAATGGATTTGAATCGAAATTGTCTTCGGAATATTTCGATGTTGGATTTCGTGATGATACAGATATTGTTATGGGAATTTGAAAGATGTACATATATCGTTATTTCCAATACGATATTTGTTGGTCGTAGAATTTGATATTGAATATAAGTCGATATATTTTCTATTCAGAGCCTTGTATTTAATATCAAATGTGATTTGGGTTTATCATGAATGGTGTCTTTATTAACACTGTTCTTAAGCCCAGTTGAGAAAAAGATTAAATCTTTTTATTTAGATTTAATGAAGTGTACCAATTAAATAATATTTAATTGGAATTGAATTCGTATTGATTTTTGGGTTTATCGTGAATAGTGTTTTAAATAACACTTGTTCTTTAACCCGATAATTAATGGAACGTAATTTTGGGTTGTCGTGAACGATATCTTCAATAATACTGTTCTTAGACCCAAAGGAGTTAAGAAAATCAGAAACTAACTGGAGATTAGTTAAGTTGAATGGTTTCTGGGGTATTGATTTGATATTGGTTTCGGCCTTCAGGGTTAATACTTAGGGAACTGCTCACTTGCTAATTTACGGTTAGGGACTGATTGAAATGTGATGTGATTTTAGGTTTATCGTGAACCGTGTTTAAAATGACACTGATTCTTTAACCCAGTCAAAGATTAAAACTAAGTGGAGTTTTAATGAATCTTTAATTAGATTGAAAAGATCGAGAATGGAGTATCACCAGTTTTACTCCAGACGGTAGTTAAATCTTTAATTAGATTTGAATGTGAAATGGTAATCGAATTTACCGATAACACCGTGGTGTTAGATATGAAGTATAACCAGTTTTACTTCATGGGATGAATAGGTTGGGGTTGGGAAATTAAAACAAATGATTACTTTGGTAAGTTAATTAATCCCGACTAGTTTGAAGTGATATTCAAAGGAAGATTAAAGAATAAATTTAAAAGAATTTATCTTTGATAAAATTAATGTGAACCTTTCCCTATGAATGTGAAATTTAGAAACTAACGGTAGGTTTGCTAAGATGAATGGTTTCATGGGTATTGATCTGATGTTGGTTTCGGCCTTCGGGGTTAATATTTGGGGAATTGTTCTCTGGTAAATTTACGGTTAGTGACTGATGAATTGGAATGAGGTGTATGTTGTGTTTGTGTAACACTTGTTTATTATATACGCGAGTTATTCGGAAAGACCGGGTTTATCCCATTCTGAATAACTGATACGACGATAAGTCGAAAATGAAGACGGTGGTTGAAGACCGGAGGTCTTCACGTCGTTTGGATAATTACTGATGATCTTGATTGGGCCGTACACCCAAGAGGAGGGAATCTGTTGGTGATCGTCCAGACGTACTTGGAGATCGATGGATATGCGGGGTACTAGGTGCTTCCGGTTTCGTTCAGACCCAAAACGAACTTGTAAATGGACTGTGTGTCTAACATTGGATTTTAGTGTGTGTGATTGATTTCTATTAAATATATATCTGTTTGGCGGCGGAGAATTTATTCTCTTGCTTAACGCCCTTCTCTGAGACGTACGAGCTCAGGGGTTATATACTGATGGATATCAAACGCATAGAGTGATTTGCCTATGTGGCATGCCTAAGTGGCAAATGATCAAGGCTACTATTGAAAAGCAAAGTCTTGTGGTTTATGATCAAAGCACGACCTTTGTGGCATAGCTTTGTGTAACGTTTACCTCGCGAGTTTCACACCCGGTATGAACCAGAAACGGGAGAAGGACCTCAGGGAGGGCATGCGTTTCTTTCTAGTTAGAAGTGGCATCAGTGGTTTTACACACCCTGACGAGTTTGACTTATGTGGTTGTTGCTGTTGCGAGGCGCCTCGGATATATCGGTGACTATGTGAAGCCGATGGAGTCATTCGTTGGCTCATTTACGCCCCATAGGGCGGGGAGACGTATTGTTCAGGCATAATAATCCACTCCGTGTGGACCGGCCCTGACGATCTAAGGGGTTGATGCGTTCTGATCCTGAGGCTCGGGCTAGAGAGTCTCGAATCGGTAGAGGACGATCCCTAGCCTCGGTTCATACCATAAATGATAACCCAACTTCCAATACGACATTCTGCGGTTTTGATTGTATACCTATATATGGCGACATAGTGGTATGGGGCATTCATGCCGCCTATGATTGATATTTATGATTGTATATAAAATCAGAAACTAACTGGAAACGAGCTAAGATGGGTGGTTTCTTGAGTACTGATCTGATGTTGGTTTTGGCCTTCGGGGTTAATACTTAGGGAATCGTCCTCCGACTAATTTGCGATTGGAGTCTGATTAAGAATCAAAAGATGAAATATAGCGTATCAAGCATTCTTTGGCTATTATAAGGTAAAAACCCTATCCCCCGGCTTGCGTTGCATTGTGTGATAGGACCTGGGTCTTATAATAGCTTCATTTTTCTTTATTTAGCATTGCGCTGTTTGTTTTATGCACTAGTATTCTTGAAAGGAAACCCGTTCCGTGTTATACGGCGTGGTCCCTTGATTTACCTAACTTTAAAATAAAGATTAATAACTGTTTTAGTTCTCACACCAGTCCCATGACTGACCTGGAGTTTATTGTTTTAACCTAAACTCTGGGTGCCCATATTTTGACATGGGCAGCTAGTAGTTTAGGTTTTGCAGATTTATATTCACAGGATCCTGACTTACAACCGGAACGATATCCGGAAAGCTTTGTATCCGTATATCTCCTTCTAGTTGTGTTTTGCATTATTTCCGCTGCGATGTATTTAAATGTAATTTAAATCTCTGACATTTCTGTGTAATATTTATTTATTTATACTCTATATATTCTTGTAATCTGATGGAATTGTTGTAATATACAATGAAATGTTCTTCTGTCTGCGTTCTTTTGTGGCTTGTCCTCGACTCAATCCGGGCTTTCCTCACCGGGGAAGTTCGGGTCATTTCAGAAACCAACATCAGATAGACACTTAGGAAACCATTCAATTTAACCAGTCTCCAGTCAATTTATGATTTAGCTTAACTCCATTTATTAACTCCTTATACATGAACATTTCTTTTTCAAATTCATATTTCCAAATTTCAATATTTGATTTCGTTTCTGATTCTATTTGGAAAACATTTCCAAATCTTCTTTACTTGGATTTAACAGATGTTTAAATCAACATCGCGACGATAACTCAAACCACTATACTTCTTTACTAAATTCACTTAACCCTTTCACTCTCGAACCTTAACCATTTCTAAATTAAAAACGAAGTCAATCAAGTTGGGGTATAACTTCCTCTCAAACCTTAACTGAACAACATTTCAAATCTCGAAATAGGTAAGTTCATCTTTTAACTCTTTAACACTTCCTTACGTAAATTCCGGATATAATTTACGAGTCCAACTCCTTTACAGAATCATTTGATAATAACAGTGGTGTTATAATTTCCTACTTCTAAAATATAATAATTTTAATCTAACTCTTATTTCCTAACTCGAAGAAATAACGAACAACTAATTTATCAACTCCTATTCGGTTAACTCTAGTCTATAACTCTTATTTGAATAACTCCAACCTAATAACTCTTACTAGATTAACTCTTATTCGAATAACTTATATTCGATTTGCTTACCTTCGAATACTTATATTCGATAATCTCTTTCTTCGAATAAATCTTATTCGATTTAACTCCTGTCGAACAACTAGATTCGACCAACTCACTTCGAATATTTCTGATTCGATTATCTCACTTCGAATATCTACTATTCGATTATCTCACTTCGAATATTATTGATTCGATTATCTCACTTCGGATATTTACTATTCGATTATCACACTTCGAATATTTCTGATTCGATTCACTTCTTCGAATAACTAAATTCGATTAACTCATTTCAACTCTATTTGAATAAACTAAATTCGATTAACTCCAACTGGTTTAACTCTAACAGATTAACTCTAACTGGTTTAACTCTACGGTTTAACCTAACTGGTTAACCCTAATGGTTTTACTCTAGCTGGTTAACCCTAACTGATTAACTCTAACTGGTTTAACTCTAACAGATTAACTCTTTGTCCTTATTCAGTTTCAAACATCGATGTTGAAATCGATTTTTACTTCTTTATATAAGTCCTAACTTATATATTCTATTTATCCAAATGTTAAATAATTAACTTAATTTATAAATATCATTTATAAATCAATCTGCTCCTTTTATCCATTTACTTCTTCATATATAAGTTCAGACTTATATATATATATATCTATTTATCCAAAGATAAATATTTTCTTTATAATCTATTTGTTCCTAAGCAAATATTTCCTTTTTAAATTCTATTTGCAATTGGTTTGCAAATATCCCCTTTAAGGTTCTATTTCTAAGTATATCCTTTATTAACCCTATTTATTTATCCTAAGTATTTCCTTTAACAATCTCTTATTCCTTTTCTAAATAAATATGTCCTTATCTTACTATATTTTTTAATCAAATAAATATCTCATTATCTTATCCTATTTATTTATCAAATAAATATCTCCGTTGATATCTCCTATTTATTTCTAAGTGAATAATCCCTATTTAATCTTTTATTTATTTAACAAATAAATAATCCATTTTATAGTATCTTATCTATTTATTCTAAATAAATAATTCACCTTATAAATATTCCATTTATAAAGATTTCCCGTCATTTATAATTCCACTTAAACATATTTCCTATTTATAAATATTCCATTTATAAATATTTCTATTTTTAAAATTCTATTTATAAATATTCTCTTTTATAAAATGCTCTGATTTTATAAATATTCTCTTTTCAATATTCCGGTATGTTATAGTGTTTAACATATCAAGTTACGATGTCCAATATCGTCCATACACATAAAATCAACAACGGATTATAAATCACGTCATATATCACAATATATCAAAACAATAAAATAACTATTGAGGAATCCAGTCGTATTCCTCCAACCTATTTCCCTACATCCAAAGATGTTACACAATAAAATCAACATCACTTTCATTTCTATATGTTATATCCTGTTAAACAGAATCAATATAGAAATTCAACTAACTGCTAGCAGTTCAATCAAATGGTCAACACATAGTCAATCAGCAAATATTTAATAGTTCTAAAAATACAACGTGAAATTATAAACTGTTCAGAGTTGGTGAGATTTACTCACTTTGGCAGTTCATCGTTAAAGAACGATAAACTGTTGTTTGATTTGAATCAAACAATTTATTTCGCCATAAATTCAAACGAGCCCCAATCAAATCCCATTCAGTTCCATTGGGTAGTGTTCGTCCATACGATCCTGACGGATCTTGTTTCGTCAGATTCTGATAACATATGACAAAGATATCAGCTAAATAAGTTTACGTACACATTATATAATTTAAATTGACTGATTTAAATTATTTGGGCCCATTCTTTTCTTACCTGGCCCATTTACCAAACAGACCCGCACCTGTATGTACTCATCTTCCCCAATGACCACAACACAGCAAAACGTGAATACCAGCAAACTTCGAGCTCCATTTCCCCACTCCAACTCCAAATTGCACCCCTTTCTCCCACATGATTTCACAACCAAATCCCATCATTGACATTCTCTTTGATTCCTCTACCTGGTGATCATCACCCAAAAAGACTCCACGTCCTTCTGCCAATTCCATCGAACAGTAGGTTGACGCATTCAGAGAAAATCACCGAACTCCGTCGGCACAGATTTTGACCAAAAATTCACACAAGACTCTAAACTCTACAACAATCACCAATCCAAGCTTCGAATTGCAAAACAATCCTCATAGAACCAAAGAATCCGAACCCTAAATACCCCATAACTCATGATAAAGCTGTCGTGCTTCCCGAATTGGTACCGTACCCCCTCTATAGTCCATCGAAATGAAGAACAACCCTTAACCATTACAAAGAACCAAGCTTTGAGGTTTATGAGATTTAATTTGAATTGATTTGGATTTTTCTTTCTTGCGTTCATCATGTTCTTACCTTACTGAGTGGCGGCCAAATGAAATTGATTTTATAGGAGTATGAGATCTATTGTGTGGTTGAAAAGATGAGTGGGTGGCACCTTAAATGTTCACACATACTTAGATATTTTATTTTTATTTATATTTTTGCTTTCTAAAAATTCGTGCGATCACACACGATACCCAAAAATCACGAAACTGGACCTGTAGCTAGAGTTCGACATTACGGTCCCAACGAAACTGGTTTCGTTGAATTCCGACTCCGTATGCTCACACAGCGTATTTTTAACTGTCAGAATAACGACCGTTTTTCACTCTAAAAATCCGTACGGCCACATACTGACTTCAAAAATCACGGAAATTGAAATCTAACAATAATTTAACATTGCGGATCCAACAAAATTAGTTTCGTCGAATTCTGAGGTCATTTGCAAAACTGGCTATTTTTAAAGCTCTGAATGACCCATTTAAATATATAAATATATATTTAAATATAATTAAATTTATTATTTATAAATAAATATTATCGTAAATATTCATAGTGGAATACCATACAGCTCTACTGGGATTTATAACTTGATATTTCAAACCCCGATTAAATTGATATTCGATTTAAAATGAAATCCCTTTTTAAAAATATAAATAATTCCTTTATAAATTATAAAGGAATTCCACAGCGACTTTTCTAAAATTTGATTTGGACGTAAATCAAAATCTACACGACGAAATCCCGATTTTTCTCTTCCACTAGAAAGATATACTCCACCAGCTCCACAGGTTTCTTGTTTGAATGAAATCCGGCTTAAAACGAATCCTGTACATTCAGTTGAAGTTCGAATCGCCAATTTACGAACTACAGTGCCGTTTCGAGCTCGATTTCAATTATATTATAACTCTGCATTCAAGCTGTCGTTTATAAAAATATATTCGTTATTCAAATTCAGGTCCAAGCTGAATTAAATATCACAGATGATCCAGTTCACACCATATCGCCATTTCAGCCAATTCTGATTATTTCAAAATTAAATATATTATTTAATTTATTATTTTAATTAAATATTCACCATTATTTAATTCCACGACCATTAAATCATTTTAATCACCTTTTAAATAATTAAATAAATTAATTATTATACCGTTGAAAATGCGGGTCATTACATTCTTCCCCACTTAAAATAATTTCGTCCTCGAAATTGCTAAGGTAGGAAACAAACCCTATCGACCGGTTAGAACATATTTGTTCACTTCTTAACTTCAGTTTCAACTGAACCAATTTTAATTTCAATTAAAAATTTATTTAATTCTTATCAACGAAAATTTCCAAAAATCCTGAAAATTTACTAACGCCTTAACTCTTCAAATTTTTTTGCCAGCACCTCCTTTGTACTGGTCAATAGGTCAAACTCCAACTCGCCTCTCTGGGACATCTCCAACCCAAAAGAAAATCAAACAGCTAAGCGGCTTTCCCATTTGGCTCATCAAAATCCCATACCATATGAAATATGAACTTGTACCTTTTTGTCGGGCATATCATCTATATCACTTCCATATGCTATCAACTCAGCATATACCAATGTTATCCCAATCAAATTCTGAAATCACTTTTATCTCCAACACAACCATTCGCTTTTTACCAAGCCAAATTTTCATTTCAAACTCAAGTTTCGTTCTTGATCCCGAATCCTTAACTCATCAACACAACTTACTTGATATCATTCTAATCCAACTCAGTTACCCATTAACTGGCTTTTCTTTAATTCAAATTTGCTTTCACCAATTTCTGTTAAATTTGTTTTTAATTCAAACAGTCTTTCCCTGGGAGTTTTTAAACAGTTTACTCTTTTCGAAAATCAAATTTTCCTTTTTGAAATTCAACACAACTTGTCTTTCCCAAAACAAATTCAACACAACTTTTCTTTCCCAAAACAACTTGTCTAGTAGTAAATCGTCACTTAAAACACGAAAATGAATACTGATGATGCAGCTGTCATCATCAGAATCTATTTTCCAGCGATCGAAGTGAGTTCAATAATATAAAACCATTTCTAAACATTTCCACTTTGAAATTCATTTCAAAATATAATTCACACTGCTTGTAAAACAATTTAAAATCTCCTAGGATCTTAAATTTTCCTAATTTTTAATCCAAATCAATTTACAAAAACTTATCCAATTTTCCAGAATTTTAATTCAATTTCTGGTTTAAATTTCAGATTTAACTCATCTGATTTCACGTATTACACTTATATGAATTCTGATTGGTTATTTACATAACCATTTAATTTATAATCTTACTCGATTATAATAACAACCAATATATCCACTATATTATAATTTTGATATATATATATATCTTCTCTATATCAAAATATACCTTGGGTAAACTTATTTTAATTTACCCTTTTTTCAAAACATATCGTGTCGACTCATCGTATTCGAGTGTTTATAAACTCCTACCAATACAGTGGATCAAACTGATCGACCAGAACCCATAAACAACTCAACCAATGAATCTCCACAATATAAAACCACTTTATATCAAATTATAAATACGCACTCGTATATATACACTCAAACTCAATCTAGGGTATTAATAACCCTATCTCTACCGAGTCACGCCACAGAGCCAAGGTAAATCACTTAACTTAAGCTCTGATACCAACTGTAACGACTCGGAAATTTGCGACCTTGATTATTCGATATACAACACATATCGAACATCAAGAGTCGAAAATACCAGATGGTTAATGAAAGAAATTAGAGGGTGAGAATAGATAAGATAGAAACTTAGAATAGAAGAAGAAGAAGAACACAACATCAGAGTAACACGAACCTTACAGCGGGACGAATAACATATAATATATATAACATAACTTCAAATATATATCTGTACTTGAATATACATCATTATCAAAGTACAGCACTTACAACACAGCGGAAATAAACTATAGCTATATGATCCTGAAGCTTCCTGCTCCAGCTCTTCAAGTATCTGTAAATCCCGACTACTTGACTGCTCGTACAAAATTGGGCACCCAAGAGTTTAGGGAGAACAAAACAAAATAAACTCCGGGTCAGTCATGGGATTGGTATGAGTAAAACAGTTTGAACAAGTAAACGATAGCTCATAAGACCACGTCGTATAACGGAACGGGTTTTTCCCTTATGAGAATCCAAAATATCTTTATATCAAAAACCTTTTGATATTATAATAATGTCTATCAGCCACAATATAATAATTATCTAGCAGAAACGCTTTCATCTCACGTTCTACATATATGGTATACAATCAAAACCGCAAGCACGTATTGGGTAATGGATTTTCAACTATGATAAGGTATTGAACCACCTTTCTCTAGTGTACCTCTAGAGAGGAATACACTGGGTTCAATAAGAACATCTTGCAACCCGGCCACAAATGACTGACCACTCATTTCGCTTGAGTGTATCGAATGTATATCACCAACTGTTGGGATCAGCAACCGTTTCCCGAATGGGACAGCATCAACAATATATTTTTAGATGTAAACGAAACTCTAGACCAGGTGATTATACACCCTAATAGGTGCGACCTGCATAGCCATGTTGCCTGCCCGATTTTTACCATTTCCCGATTGATGAGGCTTGAGGTTACGCTTTATCATCATATCAGATTCACTTAGAATGTCACATCGTCAGATCCATCGAAAATCACTAATTTGACGTCTACAACCGTACATTACGTGTCAGCTAAAAGAAGTTTCCTTCTCCGCTTCCACTCTTGGTACGGTTGAAGAAATCAATGTACGTGAACTTTCTGGAAATACTCTGTCATACATTCACCCATACAAGTCATCCAGGAACAGGATGAAATGAAGGCACTATTCAGTACATCCATCTTAGGCACTATTATCTAAGACTTATACAATAGCCCTTGCACTTCACTCCGTCTTCAATTATCTTTGGCATATATGATTCGCAACGCTTATGCCAATACAGAGTGGTTCTTTGGATAATAATCCAACCGGTCTCTCCATATTAACAACGTTAAAATGGTCAAAACTTTGATAGTCTGTAATTTAACTATCAAAGAAAACAGGTGTGCAAACAACGATATTATTTCCAGATGGAAATTCTATCAATCAATCATCAATCATATATATATCTATATATATGTATTCATAATTTCCTTATTTTCTACGTTTAGAAAATATACGTTAACGCTGGAAAACATTTCCATAACTTATTTACTATCATTATTCTTCTACAACTATCAGTCTCTGATTGTAAACTAGTATAAGAACAATTCCCTAAGTACCAATCCCGAAGGTCGAAACCAACATCAGATAGAAACTTAGGAAACCATTCAACTTAACCAGTCTCCAGTCAATTTCTGATTTAGCTTAACTCCATTTCTTAACTCCTTATACATGAACATTTCCTTTTCAAATTCATATTTTCAAATTTCAGTATTTGATTTCGTTTCTGATTCTATTTGGAAAACATTTCCAAATCTTCTTTACTTGGATTTAACAGATGTTTAAATCAACATCGCGACGACAACTCAAACCACTACACTTCTTTACTAAATTCACTTAACCACTTTCACTCTCGAACCTTAACCATTTCAAAATTAAAAACGAAGTCAATCAAGTTGGGGTATAACTACCTGTCAGACCTTAACTGAACAACATTTCAAATCTCGAAATAGGGTAAGTTCATCTTTTAACTCTTTAACACTTCCTTACGTAACTTCCGGATATAATTTACGAGTCCAACTCCTTTACAGAATCATTTGATTATAACAGTGGTGTTATAATTTCCTGCTTCTGAAATATAATAACTTTAATCTAACTCTTATTTCCTAACTCGAAGAAATAACGAACAACTAATTTATCAACTCCTATTCGGTTAACTCTAATCTATAACTCTTATTTGAATAACTCCAACCTAATAACTCTTACTGGATTAACTCTTATTCGAATATCTTATATTCAATTTGCTTACCTTCGAATACTTATATTCAATAATCTCTTTCTTCGAATAAATCTTATCTGATTTAACTCCTGTCGAATAACTAGATTCGATCAACTCACTTCGAATATTTCTGATTCGATTATCTCACTTCGAATATCTACTATTCGATTATCTCACTTTGAATATTTCTGATTCGATGATCTCACTTCGGATATTTACTATTCGGTTATCTCACTTCGAATATTTCTGATTCGATTCACTTCTTCTAATAACTAAATTCGATTAACTCATTCCAACTCTATTCGAATAAACTAAATTCGATTAACTCCAACTGGTTTAACTCTAACTGATTAACTCTAACTGGTTTGACTCTATGGTTTAACCTAACTGGTTAACCCTAATGGTTTAACTCTAGCTGGTTAACCCTAACTGATTAACTCTAACTGGTTTAACTCTAACTGATTAACTCTTTGTCCTTATTCAGTTTCAAACATCGATGTTGAAATCGATTTTTACTTCTTTATATAAGTCCTGACTTATATATTCTATTTATCCAAATGATAAATAATTAACTTAATTTATAAATATCATTTATAAATCAGTCTGCTCCTTTTATCCGTTTACTTCTTTATATATAAGTTTAGACTTATATATATCTATTTATCCAAAGATAAATATTTTCTTTATAATCTATTTGTTTCCTAAACAAATATTTCCTTTTTAAATTCTATTTGCAATTGGTTTGCAAATATCCCCTTTAAGGTTCTATTTCTAAGTATATCCTTTATTAACCCTATTTATTTATTTATCCTAAGTATCTCCTTTAACAATCTCTTATTCGTTTTCTAAATAAATATGTCCTTATCTTACTCTATTTATCTAATCAAATAAATATCTCATTATCTTATCCTACTTATTTATTAAATAAATATCTCCATTAATATATCCTATTTATTTCTAAGTGAATAATCCCTAATCTTTTATTAATTTAACAAATAAATAATCCATTTTATAGTATCTTATCTATTTATTCTAAATAAATAATTCACCTTATAAATATTCCACTTATAAAGATTTCCCTTCATTTATAATTCCACTTAAATGTATTTCCTATTTTTAAATATTCCATTTATAAATATTTCTATTTATAAATATTCTATTTATAAATATTCTCTTTTATAAAATACTCTGATTTTATAAATATTCTCTTCTCAATATTCCGGTATGTTATGGTGTTTAACATATGAAGTTACGATGTCCAATATCGTCCATACACATAAAATCAACAACGGATTATAAATCACGTCATATATCACAATATATGAAAACAATAAAATAACTGTTGAGGAATCCAGTCGGATTCCTTCAACTTGTTTCCCTGCATCCATAGATGTTACGCAATAAAATCAACATCACTTTCAGTTCTATATGATATATTCTGTTAAACAGAATCAATATAGAAATTCGACTAACTAACTAGCAGTTCAATCAAACGGTCAACACATAGTCAATCAGCCAATATTTAACAATTCTAAAAATACAACATGAAATTATAAACTGTTCAGAGTTAGTGAGATTTACTCACTTTGGCAGTTCATCGTTAAAGAACGATAAACTATTGTTTGATTTGAGTCAAACAATTTATTTCGCCATAAATTCAATCGAGCCCCAATCCACTCCCAGTCAGTTCCATTGGGTAGTGTTCGTCCATTCGATCCTGAAGGATCTTGTTTCATCAGATTCCGATAACATATGACAAAGATATCAGCTAAATAAGTTTACGTACACATTATATAATTTAAATTGACTGATTTAAATTATTTGGGCCCATTCTTTTCTAACCTGGCCCATTTACCAAAAAAACCCGCACCCGTATGTACTCATCTTCCCCAATGACCACAACACAGCAAAACGTGAATACCAGTAAACTTCGAGCTCTATTTCCCCACACCAACTACAAATCGCACCCCTTTCTCCCATATGATTGCACAACCAAATCCCATCACTGGAATTCTCTTTGATTCCTCTACATGATGATCATCACCCAAAAAGACTCCACGTCCTTCTGCCAATTCCGTCGAACAGTAGCTCGATGCATTCATAGAAAATCACGAAACTCCGTCAGCACAGAATTTGACCAAAAATTAACATAAGACTCTAAACTCTACAACAATCACCAATCCAAGCTTCGAATTGCAAAACAATCCTCATAGAACCAAAGAATCCGAACCCTAAATACCCCATGACTCACGACAAAGCTGTCGTGCTTCCCAAATTGGTACCGTACCCCCTCTAGAGTCCATCGAAATGAAGAACAACCCTTAACCATTACAAAGAACCAAGCCTTGAGGTTTATGAGATTTAATTTGAATTGATTTTGATTTTTCTTTCTTGCGTTCATCATGTTTTTACCTTACTGAGTGGCGGCTAAATGAAATTGATTTTATAGGAGTATGAGATCTGTTGTGTGGTTGAAAAGATGAGTCGGTGGCACCTTAAATGTTCACACATACTTAGATATTGTATTTATATTTATATTTTTGCTTTCTAAAAATTCATGCGATCACACACGATACCCAAAAATCACGAGACTGGACCTGTAGCTATAGTTCGACAATACGGTCCCAACGAAACTGGTTTCGTCGAATTCCGACCCCGTATGTTCACACAGCGTATTTTAACTATCAGAATAACGACTATTTTTCACTCTAAAAATCCGTACGGCCAAATACAGACTTCAAAAATCACGGAAATTGAAATCTAATAATAATTTAACATTGCGGATCCAACAAAATTAGTTTCGTCGAATTCTGAGGTCGTTTGCAAAACTGGCTATTTTTAAAGCTCTGAATGACCCATTTAAATATATAAATATATATTTAAATATAATTAAATTTAATATTTATAAATAAATATTATTGTATAAATTCACTGTGGAATACCATACAGCTCTACTGGGATTTATAACTTGATATTTCAAACCCCGATTAAATCGATATTCGATTTAAAATTAAATCCCTTTTTAAAACTATAAATAATTCCTTGATAAATTATAAAGGAATTCCACAGCGACTTTTCTAAAATTTGATTTGGACATAAATCAAAATCTACACGACGAAATCCTGATTTTTCTCTTCCACTAGAAAGATATACTCCACCATCTCCACACGTTTCTTGTTTCACAGAAATCCGGCTTAAAACAAATCCTGTACATTTAGTTGAAGTTCGAATCGCCAATTTACGAACTGTAGTGCCATTTCGAGCTCGATTTTAATTATGTTATAACTCTACGTTCAAACTGTCATTTATAAAACTATATTCGTTATTCAAATTCAATTCCAAGATGAATTAAATATCACAGATGATCCAGTTCACACCATATCGCCATTTCAGCCAATTCTGATTATTTCAAAATTAAATATATTATTTAGTTTATTATTTTAATTAAATATTCACCATTATTTTATTCCACGACCATTAAATCCTTTTAATCACCTTTTAAATAATTAAATAAATAAATTATTATACCGCTGAAAATGCGGGTCATTACACGAAGGGTCAGGTCGTATTCCCCTCGAGTCCCTCGCTTGCTTCCGCATTAAGGGGAAAGGTCATTGACAAAGTGGTTGCGTCAAACCAAGTTGTTGTATAGGATAGAATAGTAGATTCATGTCCAGCCTAATCTGAGTCTTTTAGTCTATAAGTAGGTTAGGACCAGTAGTGGATGGTCATTTTGCATCTGTCTCATAGTCCTCATGCAGCCTGTCAAGATCAAAGCATAAGTTAAATTTAATATTTATTCCCCCAACCCTGCGGTAACGGCAAAAGGCAGGTGGTTGGATCACATCCCTTTCGAATTTAGACATGTATGCATGAAAAGGAGACACTGCTTTGGGAACTTAAGCGATCGTGTTATCCAAGTGCTCGAGACTTTGCATTTTCAATTCAATGTACTTGCAAGGTGATGCTCATCGTTGCACTTGGGTTATGGTCATTCGCATGTGGGTATGTATGTTGGCTTGATATATCACTCTTAAGGCCTCCTTTCGGTTGTCCCCTTAAGTCGTGTGACATGTCATTGAAGAATCCACTCTCAAGGCATCCTTTCGGTCGTCGCCTTGAGTTACATTAGGAAGTTTACCATTAGGCGTCAACGTCAACCTTCTAGACGCTACCATTTGTTTGTTTTCCACTGGTATGTTGTTGTTGTAGCGAGCGTGACCTTCACATTTCTGTCCTGTTACATTGTGTAAGTCTGCGTTCAGTAAATAAAGTAGTATTCTTGCAATATCATAAGTATGCAAGTTTATTGCATATTTCAATCAAATGTACTCGTAAACTAACTGTTACTGAACTAACTAATATATAATAAATCACATCACAATTAAAAAAGGATTGCAACCCTGTATCCCTGCAAATCAAATTTTCTGCGATCAAAAAATATTACTAAACTAAGTAATAAACAACATATCACATTGCAACTACCATAGGGTGTGATGTGTATGTGTATGCCCACAATCAACCTTGAATAAAGTGTCTGGCCAGGGCTTGTTCGGGATTGTTTAGGATCGACATTATATTTCCTTTAATCTTTTTTTTGGGGAATGCGGGCTCAACTTTCAATTTTACCCCCAATCCTTCAGTGGGTTTATTTCCTTCGGCTTTTGGTCTCATCGCCTTTATACTCTCCTATCGTATGCCCAAGTTAGAGTGTGTTTAAGGTGGTCTCTAATCGTGGTGCACCAATCACGCCTATGTTTATACTCCCTCTCGAATCATTTGTCACGGCGTTCCTTCTACACTCAAATTCAAAGAGCGGGACTCTGTTGTCTCGAGTGTTGTTCTCGAAATCTTTCTTATCCATATTACATGCTTCACTCTGGAGGATGGAGTTTGTCGGGCAAGTGGTCGAGTCACACATGCCAAGGCATTACCTCTTAATCTCCGATTCATCGATAGAGGTGGCCACCTACGCCAATCTAGTCTCTCTTATCCCGTCGAAGCATAGGATGGAGTCTATGTGATGGACTTCATTGTTTGTCCTTTATACTCTCCCTTCGTAAGTCAGGGTTAGAGTTAGGATTGATTGGTCTTAAACTTGGCGCGCCTATCACGCTCGTCTAGTGTTTACGCTCCTATCCAGGTTCTGAGGATTAGAGTTAATCGGGCAAACAGTCGGGTTACATTTGGCTTGGCATCATTCCCTTTGCCTCCATGTCAAAGGCAAAGAGTAAGCAGGTAAACAATTGGATCACGTTCACCAAAGCTTTACGTTCCTCTGATCAATCTAGGAGAGGACTAATTGGCACCAAACTTCAGGTACGTGCATCATTCATACCGCATAAGCTAGTCATGTTAATAACTCAGGAAGCATGTTAAAGTAAAATGCATGATTGGAAAGTAAGGATATCAAGGGGCAGTGCTACCTCTATTATTTGGATTCATGTAATCTAGTGGCATCGAGTATAGGATCGAGCCATATAGACGATCAAACTACATCCATCTGGAGTCAGATTTCGACCTTGCAATGCAAAGATCATGCAAAGATCAATGCAAAATTATCTTGAGGTCTGTCCTGTGTGGGACAAGGAGTGGATGATCATATCAAATCCACCTTGTGCTATACAACTTTCCTCAGACAACGAACAGTTCCATCGGGCTCGTTATTGCAGTTCTCCATAATTCTACATGCGGGTGTTAGAAGTCTGATCGGTACCAAATCTGGGGTACCTACACTATCCACATATAAATTCATTAGAGTTAATTAGATCAATAACTCATAAAGCATTCAAATATAAGAGTTATGGTTAAAGAATAATTTTGTTAAAGGAATGAATATCATTCTATGTGAAAATGTCATTACATGCTCTTTGCAGGTCTATTTTGCCTCATCCTGTCTCTACCAGGGGAGACTGCAAAAGTCCTTAGCCCGACGAAGGATATCTTTTCTAATAATCTTGGGGGCGGCATTCCAAATAATAAATAGACCTTGATCGGGGTCTTGGAAAGATAAAAGCAGTTAAGCGGACTCAGGTGAATGAATGACGAGATCGCATCTCCTTTGAATCTCTTCTTGCCCCTACGTCAAGGGAAAGGAATTAGGATCAGGAAATCAGATCAGAACGGTTAATGGTAGCATCTCATCTTGTCGATGCTATAATGAAAATCGACAGGGGAGTAAGGACCCCATGCTTATAGAAACTTCGCACTTTCCATGGTATGGAGTAGGATATGGCAAAAAATGAATCCATGCTTGTAGAAGCTTTGCCCTTTCCATATCAAGAAGTGAATGCGAGGTCTATGAAGATAGACGTGCCTTGTCCATCCGCATTTATCTTTGATCCCACGTCAGGAATAAGATTTGATGTGTGAACAATCAATCAACATTCAAGCCTAAGTGTTCCAAGCCTTTAACTAGACAATCTTTGGGCAAGACTGAGGCAATTGATCATGTAAGGTAATGTTGCATCAGCTTTGGACTGGATAGTGGAATCATGAGCAATAATCCATGCTAAGATTTCCAAGTTTCCCCCTGCGTTTGAGGCATGAGTCAACCAACAATGGTTAATGAAGGGAGCGAATCTTCACATTCTAATACGAGAATGTTGACTGTTAGAAATCTCGTTCGTGTACATCTTCCATCAAGTGGGAAGTCGGCAAGTTTTTGTTGAATCATTCAAGGCAGTGAATGCAGCAACAAGATTCGTTGACGTTTATCTCGGGATGACCTTCCAAGAGAAACAAGCAATGTCACCTTGCCTGTTGTATCTTGAGGCTTTACGAACGATGGTACGCCTTTCACTTTTTCTTACCGGAAGCATTCCATGCTATATGAAGTTCTTTGTGGGGATCATCTATGATTCTCTCACGTGTTTGGTCTCCAACACTGGGTCAAATTCCATCTGATCAATGTTCGGAGCTTCTAGTGCCTTAATCAGGACCAATTCTATTTTTTCCAGATTGTTAGAGCTTGCAAACTTGGCCAACTTGTTTGTTCGCCTTATGATTTTCTATTCGCGGAATATGGGCTATTCTATAATGTCGTAGGTCATTTAACAGTTCTTCAACTGTAACGCCCTGCCTCTATACCCACTATCGTCTAGAGAAATGTCGTAGACCATAACGGAGAATGAGGTTTGTAAAGGGCGACCAATTGTATGATTGCTCCATGTGGGGAATGCACATCGAATTCTGATACCGATTAAAATTTCGACACGACCATTCGGCACATGGGGCAACTACACAACGGCTATGTGCAATCCGGAAAGCAGTATAAAATAGCCAACAACAATAATATAAATATGGTATATCTCAAAGCCAGACACAGAATAATCATATCACAAAGGCGGAATAGATATGAATAACCCAAGAATGTGTACAACAAGCTAGTGGTCAACAAAGATCCACTAATACATGTATCAAGATCTACATAAAAGAATATGTACACTACGATAGATAATGTCAAAGGTACAAAAGTACATAAAACTACAGAGACAAAGTAGCAAGCTAAAAGCGGAAGATCATTCCTGCAATGAGTCCCAAAGGAGTACCTAAAATGACTCGGCCTGACCCGAGTATTATTTATAAGGAAATAAACAATAAACGGATCAGTCTAGCTGTACTCATCAAATAAACTGAGATAATAAGAGATATAACGCAGGATGACATGATTCTACTAATAACATCTAATCATAACTAAATATGAAACATGACCTCTAAATAATCTCCTAGGTGATGTGGAATGCAACATTACAATAATCATAAATCATCAAGTAATCATAAATCATCAAGGTAATCATAAATCATCAAGTAATCATAAATCGTCAAGATAGTCATAAGTCATAACTCATAAAGGGGGCAGGTCTTTTCATAGATGAGACGAGATCTCCAGGTAGCAAATCCATCCACAGTGCCGGGAGCCGAAGCTCCCCACGGTGCCCGGATTGTGACCGCGGAGAGAGGAAAGCATAAATCCACATTGCTGGGAGCCGAAGCTCCCCACGGTGCTCGGGTTGTGACCCCGGAGAGGAAATCATAAATCATAGAGAATCATAAAAGGTTGGACCGAAGCCCCATAGATGAAGGTCACAAATCGTATATTCCCACTCGGGCGATCGAGGACCACAAAATACTAGTCATAAAGGATCACATCGATCCGAATGAATAGAAATTACTCCGAGCTAGTTAATATAAGGAAATAGAAATATGTCCCATAACCACATGCTATTCTCAAATATTTACACACTCGTAATTGGTTCCTATTCAAAACAAAGAAAGTCATTGAAGGAGCATTGCCACGGTTTTCGATCGGACGAGTCCAAGAATTAACCATCGAAGAAAAAGCAAGGGTTCATAGTCCTTGATTTTACTAAGACGTTTAATTAGATTTCTTATACGAACGAGAAAAAGGTTTATAAAATATATACTAGTAGATTTGAAGAAGGTTCATAGAACGATTTTGTAAATTATCTTCGTATAATGAAGTAAGATTGGAAATCAGTTTAGTACAAGAATTTGATATCTACTAAATTACATAAAACCTCTTTATATAATTTCAAAGTGGCAATAAACAATAGTACGGTTGCCGAGGCAAATCGATCAAGGGGATTCACGTCACAATGACATGAATTCAAATCATAAATCATAAACTCACATCACAACAACATACATGAAATCAAGAGATAACGGTAGTAATTTCGATCAACGAACGAATCGAAATCCCAAACAAGCATCGGAAGGTTTTCAACTACATCGGAATAGGCTCGAAGAATATCGAGTAGATAATCCACGCTTTAATGGTGTGAATCGTCTTAACGAGAGTATCGAATAAATTCGATATACCGAAAGGAGCGCACGGCTTTACGATGATCTCCGGTGAATTCGAAGACCATCGACCTGCACGGAAGAGCCGAGGAGGAGTTCGGAAACAAACGGGATCATGCGCGGGAGCGCACGATCGAAATAGAGTCGGGCCTGGGAAAAATTGCCCAGGTTCTGCCCGCCGGTTTATAACCGGCCGACCGCCGGTTTATAACCGGCCGACCGCCGGTTTATAACCGGTCAACTCGCAAAGCTCGAACACAAAGATTTTGATTATAGGTTCTAAACGAACCTAATTTCAAACGAAAACGAATAAACGCAGTATAAGCGAATCGTGAAGTCTTTGAACTTGCCGGTGCGGCAATGGTACTCCACAACACTACTTAATCGATTCAAATCATGTGTATTGATCATGTGAATAACACATATTCATAAGATTGCGATTATTCGGTTTATAAATTCAAGTATGAACTAAATTCCAAACCAAAGCACACCAAAACGATTCAAGCGACTTGTGAAGACTTAGAACTTTGTCGGGGGAAAACGGGGTTTAACAACATCACCAAATCAACTCTTAGCCTATGCATTAGGTCGTATAAATAACATATACACATAATTTATACTTCAAATGAAAGTCAAACTAATAAACCGGGATGTGTAGATTATCCTAACCAATTCAACAGGCAAATGCAACATGAAATGGTCCTAAATTACACTTTACAAGCACATAGGCTTGAGGCATAGATGCGAGTTCATCAAAGAACTCACCTTTGGCTCTTGAATGACAAGAACAAGCTCCAACAAAGAAGAACAAGCACAAATCCAAGCACAGAACCTTTCTTTCTTCAATCACTCCTGTCTAATCACCTCATGAACACATATGAAGACTCATGGATGTTAGAACATCATAAGAGAGGAGAGAAAGGTAGAGAACGAGTAGAGAGAGCTTACCCATGTCATAGAATTGGGTTTGCACAAGAATTGAGCTCTAGGTTGGAAGCCTTAGCCTTAGAGTTTCTATTTACATTTCCCTTTCCCCATTTCTGTTTCTCTAAGTGTTTGGAGAATGAATGAAGAAAAGGAGGATGATTTGGGGTTTATATGGTGAGCTAGGTTAGCTCAACCAAGCCCTAGCCAAGGTGCCCAAATTCCGAATCTCGGAACATATCGAACCTTATAGTTTTCGAACACCTAAACGACGTTTCGAAATCGATGGAAGTGGTTTCGAGTCCAAATTCATTCGTATGTGAAAAGTGATATTTTGGTCATACATTCTAATGAGAAACAACCAAATTTCACTAACTCAAAAGGTATCGATACTTAGAGTCAAAAAGGTCGTAAACGATGATCCAAACATAATGGAAGTGGTCCCAAATCCTAATTTTATCGTTTGTGAGAAATGACATTTTGAGTGACACATGAGATAAGACGATTTATTTAAATAAAATATTTAAATCTAAAATCGTCAAATGTGCGGGTTGTTACAGACTTCCCACCTTAAAAGAATCGTGTCCCCGCATATCCTTAAGAATGAAGTAATAAGTAATAACCAAAATAATACCACGGAGTGGTACTACAAGAACCGACACGAAACGAAAAGGTCACACAAACGGCTAGGTGAGATCCCCATTTCGTCTCGCAAGATCATAAAAACTAGAGTTCAATCTCGAACTCCATTACCCATGAAGGTAGTCATCCCAAACGGATAAAATAATTCCAGAAAAATTCATAAGCGCTATGAATTCAAATAGACTTGCTTTTCTTCGTATGATTCTCAAAGGAATGAGAATCAATAGAATGCACAAAAACCAAGCGAATCTAATTTGGAATTTCAAGGAGTAACGGGACTGCGTCCGTAGGATGCGAGATATCAATAGTAGATATTTCTCTTAGGATATGAAATGGGAAATTCCAGTGGTTGACTACTCCATTCCCAAAACTCAATCAGGACGATGTAGTGAACATCGAACCTAAGCACTTTAGTCTTGCGACAAGGTGGCTGACACCAACAAAAGCACAACATAGAGATTCCAACGAATTTAGCTAAGGAAAGCAATTTTCGAAGGAATAATCAATTTTAATATCAATGATTCAAGGTTGGTAACGGAATACCAACCAGCTAGAAACTGATAAACAAACATTGGTAACAGAATACCAATGAACTACAAGTCGATAATCAAATATTGGTATCGAAATCCCAATGAACTAGAAATCGATAACAAATATTGGTAACGGAATACCAAAGAACTAGAAATCGATAACAAATATTGGTAATGGAATACCAATGAACTACTCGGGGAAATCGATTTCTAACTAGGTACTAAATCTCATTTAGTAACCATAAGGACGAATCATTAGGAATTATACGAAATTCCCAATATTCAGAAACTCGAGTATCAGTTCTAGAAAATCAAAAAATTGAGAAGATGATGAATAAGTAGTGCACAACTTACCACTTCAGAACAATAGGATTTAAGAAAATTTTCGACCAAAAATCTCAAATCACAAAAACATTAGCAACTAATCAAAGAAACAATAGAAAATTTCTCTAATAAGATGAGATTAAACCAAAGAGGTCATAATCCCGAAAAATTTTGATTCACAAGGGTTAACAAACGTGCGGAGACAATTGTCAACCCAAAATGATTCAAACAAATAAGGGATAAATATCAAAAGAGCTCATCCTTTCGATATTCATTTCTAAGAACAACGCAAGGCTAAGTCCATAAATGAATTGACTATAGCACTTCTGGATGATCGACTAGATCATAGATTCGAAGTAAGGAATTATTGAGTTTGCCGTGGATCGCAAAAATTCAAATTTTCCCACCCCAATGGGAAACTCCCATTCTCTCGAGTGATCGTTCACTAGAGAAAATAAGGAGACCCATGGAATCACAGGAATACTAAACTCTCTTTAGCAAATCGAAACAAGGATTAAGAATTAGGTGAGATTCTTAATCATTAAGAATTCTCGAAAATCAAAGATCTGAAATCCAACAACAAGAGACATAAATGAATAACTCTTTGGGCTATTCCTGGAGTTATTTAATTTACTCAAAGAAAAGATTCAAGATAATTTCTAATTAAAAATCTTGAACCACTCAAATTCTTGGAATTACTCCAAGGAAATCTAGAAATAAATTATCTAGAAAAATAACAAACGATTATGAAAAATTGCAAAAATCCAAAATATTATTATTTTGATTAACTTATTAATGGTTAATTTAATTTCAGGGATCATTTCAAATGTCGGATTGTCACATAATGGTGTTTAGGTCCACATCTCGTTCGAGATCCTTAACGCACCCGATGGACAAGTTAATACAAGAAAGTCCTCACAATTTCTAACGTTCACGCGAACCTCGTGAAAATCTAAAAATTCAATAAACCATTCGGGATGACATAAAGGAAATAAAATTTCCTTTATCAACTTACGGATAAAACACAATTGATATCTTTTTTAAAACAAAGAACACGGTCAACGTATATCAAAAGAACATAAATAAAATAATCTCTGAACAAGGTAATTGACATTAAGGAATTAATGACGCATACCTTGATCCAAGAAGAGGGATCACAACAAGCGAAATGCTTTCCCTCATTCTTGATCTTAAGTTTGGAACGCAACGAGGTAACACAAATGTATCGTTGCGCATTTGTTGAGTTAATTTAGCATAAATGCTTGGTGACTCACCGGCACAACGAGGTAACAAATGAGTTGTTTTATCCCGAAGGCTTGGTGATCTCACACCAAACTAAAACTATATAGCTGACAACAAGGGAGTAGGTTTAGTCACAAGGACATGGTATCTCCATACCGAAAGACAAGTGATCAATAGACCATGCTAGGTACGTAACGACATACGAAACAATCTCAGCTAGAAATCAAGAAATACCAGGATCAGAGGCGCTTATGACATGCGTAACGACGCACGGGCAAGATATCCAATGATTAATCAACCACAAGGATCATAAATGATCAGCAAGATAAGTGTGATGCACAATAGGCTAGTTAATAAGAAAATTCAGCCGAACGTCCCATACCACCAGCTTAACTCAAGAATTAACGAACGAATTGTTTAATACCACTCGAATATTCAAAATGGTTATTATCATATTTTTCAAATGCACAAGTCCTGTAATTATCCGTCAAAGCAACCACAATGGTCCATAGTCCTCATGTTTACTAAGGCGTGTAATTAAATTTCTCGTACAATTGAAGTAGTCATGACAATGTCAAAATACGATCACCGAAGCGATCAACAACCTGAAATTTACATTTTAATAACGTAATTTATATAAAGACAGACATCGATTAGCAACTCGAGTCAAAGAATGAAACAGAAGCACCACTAGAGCACACGGGCCCTAGATGGACTATAGAAATCAACCCGAAAGAGAAAGAGTCGATAACTATTCTAAAGGACCAAAAATAGGTCACTAGATACTCAACCACTCCTCCGTGGGAGGTACACTGGGTGAACTGTCACTTACACGGTTACAACCAACTATTTCGCTTCTTTAAGGGAAAAGAAGGAGGAAAAAGTTAGTCTCAAGTTGAATTCAAACGATGCGAATTCAATCAAAGTGGAATCATATAGAAAGATAAGCTATGACGGGTCTTAAGACTCTAACTAAATTCCTAAAACACGATTCTCGAGAGAGGCTAAAGACAATACCATCGTCATACTATCTTACACTGTTCCGGAAAGTCGCTCTGATACCTACTGTAACGCCCCGCCTCTATACCCACTATCATCCAATTCATTTCAGAGAAATGTCGTAGACCATAACGAAGAAAGAGGTTTGTGAAGGGCGACCGATTGTATGATTGCTCCATGTGAGGAATGCACATCGAATTCTGATACCGACTAAAAATTCGACATGACCATTCAGCTCATGGGGAAACTACACAACGGCTATACGTAATCCGGAGAGCAGTATAAAATAACCAACAACAACAATATAAATATGGTATATCTCAAAGCCAACCACAGAATAATCATATCACAAAGGCGGAATAGATATGAATAACCCAAGAATGTGTACAATAAGCTAGTGGTCAACAAAAATCCACTAATACATGTATTGTAACACCCCACCTCCGCTAGGGTCACTCACAAAGGGAATGCACTAGTTTTGGAGGGGTATTATCTAGTAAACAGGCATAGAGATAACACAAGACAAAACATAAATTAAACAGAGTATATAAAGCAGCGGATGTAAATTTAACCAAATCTCATTACGCGGAAAAAAGAGTCAAAACCTCTTACATCAAAATACCAAGTCATTATTTCGTTACATCAAGTTCTAAAGAAACAAAGTACTTAAAACAACATAAGTCCAATATTATTCCCCAAAAAGAGCATGAGTGCAGCCATAGCATAGCCCAAGACCAAACCGTACAAGATCTGTCAGAAAGCAAGCAAAGTCCAAGCTAAGAGCTAGAGTTTCCTCCCTGAGAACCTAGGGGGGGAACGAAAGAAAAAGAGGTGGAAGAAAACGGGTCAGTCAAAAAGACTGGTAGGCCCTAGTGACTATCAGCATAAAAACTAATAAAGTTAACTGGACATGAGAAACTGAGATTAAACATAAAGATAATAACTGGACTGGCATGATAATAAAAGGTGACAGGATAAGAGTGGCATCGCATATACAAGGTTTACTGCACTAACTGTACTACTGTCCAAATCCATGTCAAGTATAAATCCAAAATTGATCCCTAAACCCAATAACATGAAATGACCCAATACGGGGTCCAACAGTCCATCCTAATCGATCGGCCTTACTTGTCGTGTATCGGTGTCATACGACCCAATCGCGGAATGCAGCCACATGTGCTAGGTCCACCCTAGGGTGTATCAGGTCCTAGGGTGTCAACCACTGACACAATTCAAGCACGCACAATGTAGTACTATGGGTGCCCATTCCTACTTTTTCAACTCCGGACTAAGTGCACGACCCTAGTCCGCCAGAACCTACACTGGCGCACCTTACTCAGCCGTTATTCTTGGTCGCTTACAATCAGCCCAGTAATCGTGCCCCACCCTGCCTAGTCCCCAGGGTATCGTGATACTTCTAAGTGGGTTACTGCTAAAAGGGACCACGTGGCTAGGATTTCTAATGGGTTAAGTATTTTCATTAAAAAGGTCATGACTTAACCCTATCCAAAAATGTATCTAGTTGGTTAAGTATATAAAAGAGCAGTTCAAGACTTAACCCTATCAAATCAACGTGTCAAATTGGTTAAGTATATTCAAGGGATCCTTGACTTAACCCTACCATGTGGCATTAATTCACTTAACGCACCCCAACCTCTCACATTAGACTTGGTTACGGTTACTGGATGTGCCGGACGGTTCCGGGCAGATTTACACCATAACCTAGTCTAACCTCGGGTTTAAAGTGCTATATGACCAACTACTCACATTGGGTCCTATTATTTGCAACTACTGGATTTGCCGGGCGGTTCCGGGCAGATTTACGTTGCAAATTCAACCCAAACTCGAGTTGGCCACTTTCAAGTTATCTAATTATCATGTCCCAAATTCATGTTTTCAAGCTTATTCTCATGTCAAGTTTTCATGTCATATTTTCATGTCATATCATGTCAATTCCATAGCCAATTTTCAAGTTTGCCTAATCTACCCAGAACGTATCCCCAACGTACGTGAATTCGCATTAATACAACGTGTCAAAATAGGGAATAACACAAACAGGATAGTCACAGAATGGCAAAGGTGTTCACAAGTTAAGCATGATGATTATAACATTACAGGCATATGAAATAGGGTCTTAACATCAACTTGGCAAAATATGGTGATAGACATGGTAAAGGATTGACATAAGATAGTAACCCCAATAATAGTTTCAACATCACAGGCATGGCAAGATAAAGATCGTAAAGGGGTTTTAGATTAAACATGAATATATCCAAATTAAGTTCATACTGATATTCCACAAGTCAACATTTAAGATGAATAGATCTGGGGTGTACAAAACTAGATTCAAAATAACAGATTTAAAAGTGATAGTCATAGATCCAAGATATACAAGAGTAGATCCAACTTAGTTATCATGTTTAGGCATAATTTCAGTTTACATCATGTTCAGGTTAAATTTACAGTTTAAATCTAAGAGTGACAAAGGGCTTACAGATCGTAGTCTAGAGAATGAGAAAGCAAAAAGAGTAGAAGCAGAATCTCTAACAAATCCCCAAACCAACGTAGCACTAACAAAGTCCTGAATAGCCTCCTTGTTTTCTATCTTCCAGTCAAAACTTCAGCAGCATATGGTTGGACAAGAATGTGATAGAAAGTCTAGGGTCAGGGGCTGTTTATATAGTGTTTAGAGAGTGAATCTGGACAAGCAACGAGACCAGATACATCTGGCTCAAAAACAGGCTAGGCGACCAGGTCGACTACCAATTCTACTGCGCAGTCGACCTGGTCCTGGGGGTGTCGACTGCCCAGTCGACTCCCCGTCGACCTGGGTCTGGGCGGGAAATTTCCCGCCCAGTCTGTTCTGCGTTTGAAATTCGAATTTTGAATTCAAATTCGAGCTGTTTTGAACTCTAAATATTTCTGAAACTTTGGGGAGTCATAACTTGGTCATACGGACTCCGATTTTCGAAAACTCGGACTCGATTTCATGTAGAATTCCGAGACGAACGCAATGGGGCAACCCGTTTCCCTTGGTTCTTATTTTAAAATTTAATTCTGCCTAGATTTATGGTTATAACACGTTATCAAAATACGGGTTGTTACATTCTCCCCTCCTTAAAGGATTTCGTCCCCGAAATCTCTAAGTTAGGAAGAACGCATCCTACCATCCACATCCATCTACTCACAACATCATTCACGAGTAACCATTGTCCTTAAAAAGATTTCTAATGCTGTATGAACATATGCAGCATGTGTGTGTATGTGTACTTATCTAATGCAAAAGATCAGGCGGTTACTGATTCAGTAAACCTCCTTAATGCAAGATATGTTAGTGTAATGAGTCCAACATGTATGCAAATTCCTAACATAACTTAAAATTTCTACATGAGTGCACAAACATCATCCATATGCAACATCCACATGATAGCATAACAAGTTCATCCATGTACAAGTATAAGCACCCATGCAAATGCAACATGAAAAGGTGTCTGAGCCGATCTAGTGCCTAATGTGTGTCATGCATCCACTAGAAATCACTTGCAAACACTTGCAACCATTGTCAAACATCAACCATAACATGTTTCAAATACATGTTTACATTCAAAGTGGGTTCTAAGGTTCTCAAGACAAACATAGGTAGCATGATACGAAAGATTTACAAGCTCAAAGGAAAAAGAGATCGAGAAAGTACCCTCAAAAAGAAATGGGTAAAGCGTGCGTATCTTCTCCTCGGTTTCCCAAGTTGCGTCTTCTTGGGCTTCACTCCACTGTACTTTGACTAGCTTGACTTCGCGATTCCTTAGCTCCTTGATCTCCGTCCCTAAGATACGAATAGGAACTCGCCTCAGCGTTGCTTCTTTCTCCACTTCTACGCCTTCGAGGATGCTTGGCTCAACCACCTCAGCTGATTCATGTAGGCACTTTCGGAGATGCGAGACGTGAAAGACATTGTGTACTCCGGCCAGCCTCTCAGGTAACTCTACCTTATAGGCCATCTGCCCAATCCTCTCAGTGATAGGGAACGGTCCTACGAATCTCGGTGCTAGCTTTCCAATTGCTCCAAAACGAACCACATTGCGCAAAGGAGAGACTTTTATGAAAACCATATCTCCGACTTCGAACTCTAGGTATGTCCTTCTCTTGTCTGCATAAGATTTATGTCTATCTTGGGCCGCTTTCATTCGTCTTCGTATCAACTCCACCTTCTCAAAAGTGTCTCGTATCATGTCGGGCCCAAGTATAAGTCTGTCAGTCGTCTCCCACCAACAAGTTGGTGACTTGCACGGTCTTCCATACAGGTCTTCGAACGGTGCCATCCCTATGCTAGCTTGGTAGCTATTATTATAAGAAAACTCCACGAGAGGGAGATGGTCTTCCCCAGTACCACCAAAATCAAGAATGCATAGCCTCAAAAGATCCTCTAGTACTCTATTTACCCTTTCGGTCTGCCCATCCGTATGAGGGTGATAGGATGTACTTAAATTAAGTTGCGTACCCATTTCTTCTTGCAGACTATTCCAAAACTGGCTAGTGAAAATTGGGTCACGGTCACTGACTATGCTAGAAGGAACCCCGTGCAACCGTACTATCTCTCGAAGGTAAATAGACGCTAGCCATGATGCAGTCCTTTTGCTTTTCACCGGAATGAAGTGAGTACTCTTCGTGAGTCTATCAACAATGACCCATATGCTAGTATTCCCCTTCCTCGACCTAGGCAATCAATCCACGAAATCCATCGAGATACTTTCCCACTTCCATTGCGGGACCTCCAAAGGATGTAATAGCCCACCGGGCTTCTTAGATTCGGCCTTGACTTGTTGGCACACCATGCACTTTGAGACGAATTCTGCCACATCCTTTTTCATTCCGGCCCAAAAGAAAATGCGCTTCATATCCCGGTACATCTTATCCCCTCCGGGATGTATAGTCATCTTCGAGTGATGTGCCTCTTCGAGAACTTTATTTACTAAGTCTCCCACTAGTGGAACACATAGCCTTCCATCGCGCCTTAGCCATCCTTTATCATCAATGGCATACCTACCAAGGTGACTTGACATCTCACCACTGATTAACTTGTCCATGATTTCGACTATCTGTGGGTCTTCTTTCTGCGAAGTCCCTACTTGATCTAGCAGCGTAGGTCTCAGCTCAAGAGATGCTAACGTACCCGTCAATGACTCAACAGCATGGGTAAAATAAAAGGTCGCTATAAACTCTAGACTTTTTCTTTCAACAAATAAGGGGCTCAAAGTCAACCTTTTTCTACTTAGCGCATCCGCCACCACGTTACCCTTGCCAGGGGTATAAGTTATATCGAAGTCATATGAGGCCAAGAATTCCATCCACCGCTGCTGTCTCAGATTCAAATCTTTTTGCGAAAAGAGATACTTAAGCGATTTGTGGTCGGTATACAGCTCGAATTTCTCCCCTAGGAGATAATGGCGCCAAGTTTTAAGTGCAAAAACAATCGCGGCTAACTCCAAGTCATGTGTGGGATAGTTCTTCTCATGAACTTTAAGTTGTCTACCCCCATAGCATATCACTCTTCCTTCTTGCATTAGGACAGCGCCTAATCCCGTGCCGCACGCATCTTTGTACACCGTAAACATTTTTCCTCCATCGGGTAATGCTAAAACTGGAGCTGTGGTGAGGGCTCTCTTGAGTCTCTGGAAAGCAGTCTCACATTCTATGTCCCATGCAAACGCTAGGTTTTTCATCGTTAACTTAGTAAGAGGGGCTGAAATCTTAGCGAAGTCCTTAATGAACTTCCTATAAAAGCCCGCCAAACCAAGAAAGCTTCTCACCTCCGTTGCATTCTTAGGAATTTTCCAGTCTTGCACCGCAACTACCTTTGCGGGGTCCACGGCTAAACCTTGCTTAGAAACTACGTGCCCAAGAAACCGAACTTCTTCCCTCCAAAAATGGCATTTGGAGAACTTAGCCTTTAACTGGTGTGCTCTAAGCGTATCCATGACTTCCTTGAGGTGTCTAGCATGCTCTTCTTCATCCTTTGAGAAGATTAGAATATCGTCCACAAAAACCACCACGAACTTGTTAAGGAACTCCCGAAACACCCTACTCATCAGGTCTACAAAGTTCGCGGGTGCATTCGTTAAACCGAACGGCATAACGAGCCATTCAAAGAATCCATCTGGAGTCCTAAACGCAGTTTTGTCAATGCTATCCTCAGCCACTCTAAGTTGATGGAATCCTGTGGCTAGATCGAGTTGAGAGAAAACAGAAGCACCTACAAGCTGGTCAAAAAGATCATCAATCCTCGGTAACAGGTGCCTATTCTTCTTTGTCAGCTTGTTTAACTCACGATAATCAACACATAGACGAAGCGAACCATCCGCCTTAGTGGCGAATACCACAGGAGCACCCCATTCAGAAATGCTTCGCCTAATGAAATTTTTCTCAAGCAACTCCTTGATTTGTTTGCTAAGCTCTCTTCTTTCTCGCGGGGCCATGTGCCTAACAGGCAATGAAACTGGCTTGGCATTATCAACAAGATAAATACGGAAGTCTATCTCGCGTTTAGGGGGTAATCCCTTCACCACATCAAAAACATCAGGATATTCTCGGACCACCCTCACAGATTGAAGATTGTCGACGGGCGAGTCGAGAGATTCAAGATAACATAACATGACCGGACCCTTCAGGTTACAAGAAAGTTCAAGGGTATTACCAAGGCGTGCCATGAGCCTCACTACCCTTCGTTCACAATCAAGGATAGCTCCATAATTGGACAGCCAATCCATGCCCAGAATTAAACCATATCCCATGAATCCGAGAACATAAGCATTACACGTGAATTCTACGCTTAAGATGGAAATCCTCAAATCAACACAAATCATAGATAAATGGGCGGAGCCCCCAATCGGATTTGAAACACTAACGGGATCATCAACTAGACTAGTACTTAAGTGCAGATTTTCAACAATATCAGAAGAGATAAAAGTATGCGATGCGCCAGAGTCAAATAAGGTTCGAACAGGAAATTCAGAAATGTAAACAAGGCTTTCTACAGAAATATTACTACCTCGGTCAAGAGCTGGAGTGGTGTTGAGAGCCTGCAACTGCCCTCCAGAAGGTCCTGCTCGCTGTGTCTGCCCTAGCCCCTGTCTTTGCTTCTTAGGGCAATCCTTACTGATGTGTCCAGTATCCCCGCAGTGAAAGCATTCACCCAACTTTCTTTTCTTCCTCCTACAGTCTTTAGCTATGTGTCCCGTGATACCACAAAAGTTGCACTTCCTCGTCTCACGTGGCTTGTTAGCATTGTTGTTGTTGCCCTTGTTATTCTTGTTATTCTTGTTACCTCCCTTCTTGAAGTCAACCTTCTTGTTCTGAGTCTCATTAGGCTTAACCTCCTTTTTGTCACCCTTGTCTTCCTCATGAAGTAGGGCCATATTCACCAAGATTTCAAAGGTCGCCCCCATGGTCACATGAGTCATGGCCATAGTGTGGAGTGGCTCGCTCAATCCTCGAGCAAATCGTAGAGCCTTCTTCTCAGCCGTGTTGACTAAGTCCAAACCAAACCGAGCAAGCTGATTAAACTTATTCACGTACTCCCTAACAGACATGTCCCCTTGCTTGAGTGCCAGGAACCTCTCCATTTGAAGGTTCGCTTCTGCTGACGATAAGAATTTAAACCCAAACCTCTCTCTAAAGTCTGCCCAGGTCTCAATTGGTCTGGTAGCATTGGTGACTTCCCACCAAAATGCAGCTTCCTCTTTCAACAACCATGCTGCCAACTAAACTTTCCTATGATCCTCCATATCGAAGATAAAGAACATGTCTTCAGTCTCCTTTAACCAGTTTCGTGCCTCAGTGAAGGTCTCAGTTCCAAGGAAGCTCTTGCCGCCCATTCCTATAAAGTCTTTGCATATTTTGGCGAAGGCGGTGCCGGGAGGAGGAGGAGGAACCACGGCTACTGGAGGAGGAGGAGGAGGGATGTCTGCCGGGCCCGCATCGTTGGCCCTAGCTTCCAAGTACCTTCGGAACCATCCGGGTATGGGTACTCCCTCGGGAAGGTTAAGATCGACCATGCTGAAAAACGAAAAGAAAAAGATTCAAACGAGGAAACAAGGAAAGTGCTAATGGCTTTTGGGGAATAGCCTTTTCTTAAAAATAGAACTTTTCTTGAAAAATGCTTCTTTATAAATGGTTTTGAAAATAATTTTCAGGAAGCTTTTAAAACTTTTGCCTAGTCTGGTAATCTTCCGCTCTGATACCAAATGTAACACCCCACCTCCGCTAGGGTCACTCACAAAGGGAATGCACTAGTTTTGGAGGGGTATTATCTAGTAAACAGGAACAGAGATAACACAAGACAGAACATAAATTAAACAGAGTATATAAAGCAGCGGATATAAATTTAACCAAATCTCATTACGTGGAAAATAGAGTCAAAACCTCTTACATCAAAATACCAAGTCATTATTTCGTTACATCAAGTTCTAAAGAAGCAAAGTACTTAAAACAACATAAGTCCAATATTATTCCCCAAAAAGAGCATGAGTGCAGCCATAGCATAGCTCAAGACCAAACCGTACATGAGCTGTCAGAAAGCAAGCAAAGTCCAATCTAAGAGCTAGAGTTTCCTCCCTGAGAACCTGGGGGGGAAACGAAAGAAAAGGAGGTGGAAGAAAACGGGTCAGTCAAAAAGACTGGTAAGCCCTAGTGACTATCAACATAAAAACTAATAAAGTTAACTGGACATGAGAAACTGAGATCAAACATAAAGATAATAACTGGACTGGCATGATAATAAAAGGTGACAGGATAAGAGTGGCATCACATATACAAGGTTTACTGCACTAACTGTACTAGTGTCCAAATCCATGTCAAGTATAAATCCAGAATTGATCCCTAAACCCAATAACATGAAATGACCCAATACGGGGTCCAACAGTCCATCCTAATCAATCGGCTTTATTCGTCGTGTATCGGTGTCATACGGCCCAATCGCGGAATGTAGTCACATGTGCTAGGTCCACCCTAGGGTGTATCAGGTCATAGGGTGTCAACCACTGACACAATTCAAGCACGCACAATGTAGTACTACGGGTGCCCATGCCTACTTTTTCAACTCCGGAATAAGTGCACGACCCTAGTCCGCCTGAACCTACACTAGCGCACCTTACTCAGCCGTTATTCTTGGTCGCTTACAATCAGCCCAGTAATCGTGCCCCACCCTGCCTAGTCCCCAGGGTATCGTGATACTTCTAAGTGGGTTACTGCTAAAAGGGACCACGTGGCTAGGATTTCTAATGGGTTAAGTATTTTCATTAAAAAGGTCATGACTTAACCCTATCCAAAAATGTATCTAGTTGGTTAAGTATATAAAAGAGCAGTTCAAGACTTAACCCTATCAAATCAACGTGTCAAATTGGTTAAGTATATTCAAGGGATCCTTGACTTAACCCTACCATGTGGCATTAATTCACTTAACGCACCCCAACCTCTCACATTAGACTTGGTTACGGTTACTGGATGTGCCGGACGGTTCCGGGCAGATTTACACCATAACCTAGTCTAACCTCGGGTTTAAAGTGCTATATGACCAACTACTCACATTGGGTCCTATTATTTGCAACTACTGGATTTGCCGGGCGGTTCCGGGCAGATTTACGTTGCAAATTCAACCCAAACTCGAGTTGGCCACTTTCAAGTTATCTAATTATCATGTCCCAAATTCATGTTTTCAAGCTTATTCTCATGTCAAGTTTTCATGTCATATTTTCATGTCATATCATGTCAATTCCATAGCCAATTTTCAAGTTTGCCTAATCTACCCAGAACGTATCCCCAACGTACGTGAATTCGCATTAATACAACGTGTCAAAATAGGGAATAACACAAACAGGATAGTCACAGAATGGCAAAGGTGTTCACAAGTTAAGCATGATGATTATAACATTACAGGCATATGAAATAGGGTCTTAACATCAACTTGGCAAAATATGGTGATAGACATGGTAAAGGATTGACATAAGATAGTAACCCCAATAATAGTTTCAACATCACAGGCATGGCAAGATAAAGATCGTAAAGGGGTTTTAGATTAAACATGAATATATCCAAATTAAGTTCATACTGATATTCCACAAGTCAACATTTAAGATGAATAGATCTGGGGTGTACAAAACTAGATTCAAAATAACAGATTTAAAAGTGATAGTCATAGATCCAAGATATACAAGAGTAGATCCAACTTAGTTATCATGTTTAGGCATAATTTCAGTTTACATCATGTTCAGGTTAAATTTACAGTTTAAATCTAAGAGTGACAAAGGGCTTACAGATCGTAGTCTAGAGAATGAGAAAGCAAAAAGAGTAGAAGCAGAATCTCTAACAAATCCCCAAACCAACGTAGCACTAACAAAGTCCTGAATAGCCTCCTTGTTTTCTATCTTCCAGTCAAAACTTCAGCAGCATATGGTTGGACAAGAATGTGATAGAAAGTCTAGGGTCAGGGGCTGTTTATATAGTGTTTAGAGAGTGAATCTGGACAAGCAACGAGACCAGATACATCTGGCTCAAAAACAGGCTAGGCGACCAGGTCGACTACCAATTCTACTGCGCAGTCGACCTGGTCCTGGGGGTGTCGACTGCCCAGTCGACTCCCCGTCGACCTGGGTCTGGGCGGGAAATTTCCCGCCCAGTCTGTTCTGCGTTTGAAATTCGAATTTTGAATTCAAATTCGAGCTGTTTTGAACTCTAAATATTTCTGAAACTTTGGGGAGTCATAACTTGGTCATACGGACTCCGATTTTCGAAAACTCGGACTCGATTTCATGTAGAATTCCGAGACGAACGCAATGGGGCAACCCGTTTCCCTTGGTTCTTATTTTAAAATTTAATTCTGCCTAGATTTATGGTTATAACACGTTATCAAAATACGGGTTGTTACATTCTCCCCTCCTTAAAGGATTTCGTCCCCGAAATCTCTAAGTTAGGAAGAACGCATCCTACCATCCACATCCATCTACTCACAACATCATTCACGAGTAACCATTGTCCTTAAAAAGATTTCTAATGCTGTATGAACATATGCAGCATGTGTGTGTATGTGTACTTATCTAATGCAAAAGATCAGGCGGTTACTGATTCAGTAAACCTCCTTAATGCAAGATATGTTAGTGTAATGAGTCCAACATGTATGCAAATTCCTAACATAACTTAAAATTTCTACATGAGTGCACAAACATCATCCATATGCAACATCCACATGATAGCATAACAAGTTCATCCATGTACAAGTATAAGCACCCATGCAAATGCAACATGAAAAGGTGTCTGAGCCGATCTAGTGCCTAATGTGTGTCATGCATCCACTAGAAATCACTTGCAAACACTTGCAACCATTGTCAAACATCAACCATAACATGTTTCAAATACATGTTTACATTCAAAGTGGGTTCTAAGGTTCTCAAGACAAACATAGGTAGCATGATACGAAAGATTTACAAGCTCAAAGGAAAAAGAGATCGAGAAAGTACCCTCAAAAAGAAATGGGTAAAGCGTGCGTATCTTCTCCTCGGTTTCCCAAGTTGCGTCTTCTTGGGCTTCACTCCACTGTACTTTGACTAGCTTGACTTCGCGATTCCTTAGCTCCTTGATCTCCGTCCCTAAGATACGAATAGGAACTCGCCTCAGCGTTGCTTCTTTCTCCACTTCTACGCCTTCGAGGATGCTTGGCTCAACCACCTCAGCTGATTCATGTAGGCACTTTCGGAGATGCGAGACGTGAAAGACATTGTGTACTCCGGCCAGCCTCTCAGGTAACTCTACCTTATAGGCCATCTGCCCAATCCTCTCAGTGATAGGGAACGGTCCTACGAATCTCGGTGCTAGCTTTCCAATTGCTCCAAAACGAACCACATTGCGCAAAGGAGAGACTTTTATGAAAACCATATCTCCGACTTCGAACTCTAGGTATGTCCTTCTCTTGTCTGCATAAGATTTCTGTCTATCTTGGGCCACTTTCATTCGTCTTCGTATCAACTCCACCTTCTCAAAAGTGTCTCGTATCATGTCGGGCCCAAGTATAAGTCTGTCAGTCGTCTCCCACCAACAAGTTGGTGACTTGCACGGTCTTCCATACAGGTCTTCGAATGGTGCCATCCCTATGCTAGCTTGGTAGCTATTATTATAAGAAAACTCCACGAGAGGGAGATGGTCTTCCCCAGTACCACCAAAATCAAGAATGCATAGCCTCAAAAGATCCTCTAGTACTCTATTTACCCTTTCGGTCTGCCCATCCGTATGAGGGTGATAGGATGTACTTAAATTAAGTTGCGTACCCATTTCTTCTTGCAGACTATTCCAAAACTGGCTAGTGAAAATTGGGTCACGGTCACTGACTATGCTAGAAGGAACCCCGTGCAACCGTACTATCTCTCGAAGGTAAATAGACGCTAGCCATGATGCAGTCCTTTTGCTTTTCACCGGAATGAAGTGAGTACTCTTCGTGAGTCTATCAACAATGACCCATATGCTAGTATTCCCCTTCCTCGACCTAGGCAATCAATCCACGAAATCCATCGAGATACTTTCCCACTTCCATTGCGGGACCTCCAAAGGATGTAATAGCCCACCGGGCTTCTTAGATTTGGCCTTGACTTATTGGCACACCATGCACTTTGAGACGAATTCTGCCACATCCTTTTTCATTCCGGCCCAAAAGAAAATGCGCTTCATATCCCGGTACATCTTATCCCCTCCGGGATGTATAGTCATCTTCGAGTGATGTGCCTCTTCGAGAACTTTATTTACTAAGTCTCCCACTAGTGGAACACATAGCCTTCCATCGCGCCTTAGCCATCCTTTATCATCAATGGCATACCTACCAAGGTGACTTGACATCTCACCACTGATTAACTTGTCCATGATTTCGACTATCTGTGGGTCTTCTTTCTGCGAAGTCCCTACTTGATCTAGCAGCGTAGGTCTCAGCTCAAGAGATGCTAACGTACCCGTCAATGACTCAACAGCATGGGTAAAATAAAAGGTCGCTATAAACTCTAGACTTTTTCTTTCAACAAATAAGGGGCTCAAAGTCAACCTTTTTCTACTTAGCGCATCCGCCACCACGTTACCCTTGCCAGGGGTATAAGTTATATCGAAGTCATATGAGGCCAAGAATTCCATCCACCGCTGCTGTCTCAGATTCAAATCTTTTTGCGAAAAGAGATACTTAAGCGATTTGTGGTCGGTATACAGCTCGAATTTCTCCCCTAGGAGATAATGGCGCCAAGTTTTAAGTGCAAAAACAATCGCGGCTAACTCCAAGTCATGTGTGGGATAGTTCTTCTCATGAACTTTAAGTTGTCTACCCCCATAGCATATCACTCTTCCTTCTTGCATTAGGACAGCGCCTAATCCCGTGCCGCACGCATCTTTGTACACCGTAAACATTTTTCCTCCATCGGGTAATGCTAAAACTGGAGCTGTGGTGAGGGCTCTCTTGAGTCTCTGGAAAGCAGTCTCACATTCTATGTCCCATGCAAACGCTAGGTTTTTCATCGTTAACTTAGTAAGAGGGGCTGAAATCTTAGCGAAGTCCTTAATGAACTTCCTATAAAAGCCCGCCAAACCAAGAAAGCTTCTCACCTCCGTTGCATTCTTAGGAATTTTCCAGTCTTGCACCGCAACTACCTTTGCGGGGTCCACGGCTAAACCTTGCTTAGAAACTACGTGCCCAAGAAACCGAACTTCTTCCCTCCAAAAATGGCATTTGGAGAACTTAGCCTTTAACTGGTGTGCTCTAAGCGTATCCATGACTTCCTTGAGGTGTCTAGCATGCTCTTCTTCATCCTTTGAGAAGATTAGAATATCGTCCACAAAAACCACCACGAACTTGTTAAGGAACTCCCGAAACACCCTACTCATCAGGTCTACAAAGTTCGCGGGTGCATTCGTTAAACCGAACGGCATAACGAGCCATTCAAAGAATCCATCTGGAGTCCTAAACGCAGTTTTGTCAATGCTATCCTCAGCCACTCTAAGTTGATGGAATCCTGTGGCTAGATCGAGTTGAGAGAAAACAGAAGCACCTACAAGCTGGTCAAAAAGATCATCAATCCTCGGTAACAGGTGCCTATTCTTCTTTGTCAGCTTGTTTAACTCACGATAATCAACACATAGACGAAGCGAACCATCCGCCTTAGTGGCGAATACCACAGGAGCACCCCATTCAGAAATGCTTCGCCTAATGAAATTTTTCTCAAGCAACTCCTTGATTTGTTTGCTAAGCTCTCTTCTTTCTCGCGGGGCCATGTGCCTAACAGGCAATGAAACTGGCTTGGCATTATCAACAAGATAAATACGGAAGTCTATCTCGCGTTTAGGGGGTAATCCCTTCACCACATCAAAAACATCAGGATATTCTCGGACCACCCTCACAGATTGAAGATTGTCGACGGGCGAGTCGAGAGATTCAAGATAACATAACATGACCGGACCCTTCAGGTTACAAGAAAGTTCAAGGGTATTACCAAGGCGTGCCATGAGCCTCACTACCCTTCGTTCACAATCAAGGATAACTCCATAATTGGACAGCCAATCCATGCCCAGAATTAAACCATATCCCATGAATCCGAGAACATAAGCATTACACGTGAATTCTACGCTTAAGATGGAAATCCTCAAATCAACACAAATCATAGATAAATGGGCGGAGCCCCCAATCGGATTTGAAACACTAACGGGATCATCAACTAGACTAGTACTTAAGTGCAGATTTTCAACAATATCAGAAGAGATAAAAGTATGCGATGCGCCAGAGTCAAATAAGGTTCGAACAGGAAATTCAGAAATGTAAACAAGGCTTTCTACAGAAATATTACTACCTCGGTCAAGAGCTGGAGTGGTGTTGAGAGCCTGCAACTGCCCTCCAGAAGGTCCTGCTCGCTGTGTCTGCCCTAGCCCCTGTCCTTGCTTCTTAGGGCAATCCTTACTGATGTGTCCAGTATCCCCGCAGTGAAAGCATTCACCCAACTTTCTTTTCTTCCTCCTACAGTCTTTAGCTATGTGTCCCGTGATACCACAAAAGTTGCACTTCCTCGTCTCACGTGGCTTGTTAGCATTGTTGTTGTTGCCCTTGTTATTCTTGTTATTCTTGTTACCTCCCTTCTTGAAGTCAACCTTCTTGTTCTGAGTCTCATTAGGCTTAACCTCCTTTTTGTCACCCTTGTCTTCCTCATGAAGTAGGGCCATATTCACCAAGCTTTCAAAGGTCGCCCCCATGGTCACATGAGTCATGGCCATAGTGTGGAGTGGCTCGCTCAATCCTCGAGCAAATCGTAGAGCCTTCTTCTCAGCCGTGTTGACTAAGTCCAAACCAAACCGAGCAAGCTGATTAAACTTATTCACGTACTCCCTAACAGACATGTCCCCTTGCTTGAGTGCCAGGAACCTCTCCATTTGAAGGTTCACTTCTGCTGACGATAAGAATTTAAACCCAAACCTCTCTCTAAAGTCTGCCCAGGTCTCAATTGGTCTGGTAGCATTGGTGACTTCCCACCAAAATGCAGCTTCCTCTTTCAACAACCATGCTGCCAACTAAACTTTCCTATGATCCTCCATATCGAAGATAAAGAACATGTCTTCAGTCTCCTTTAACCAGTTTCGTGCCTCAGTGAAGGTCTCAATTCCAAGGAAGCTCTTGCCGCCCATTCCTATAAAGTCTTTGCATATTTTGGCGAAGGCGGTGCCGGGAGGAGGAGGAGGAACCACGGCTACTGGAGGAGGAGGAGGAGGGATGTCTGCCGGGCCCGCATCGTTGGCCCTAGCTTCCAAGTACCTTCGGAACCATCCGGGTATGGGTACTCCCTCGGGAAGGTTAAGATCGACCATGCTGAAAAACGAAAAGAAAAAGATTCAAACGAGGAAACAAGGAAAGTGCTAATGGCTTTTGGGGAATAGCCTTTTCTTAAAAATAGAACTTTTCTTGAAAAATGCTTCTTTATAAATGGTTTTGAAAATAATTTTCAGGAAGCTTTTAAAACTTTTGCCTAGTCTGGTAACCTTCCGCTCTAATACCAAATGTAACACCCCACCTCCGCTAGGGTCACTCACAAAGGGAATGCACTAGTTTTGGAGGGGTATTATCTAGTAAACAGGCACAGAGATAACACAAGACAGAACATAAATTAAACAGAGTATATAAAGCAGCGGATATAAATTTAACCAAATCTCATTACGCGGAAAATAGAGTCAAAACCTCTTACATCAAAATACAAAGTCATTATTTCGTTACATCAAGTTCTAAAGAAGCAAAGTACTTAAAACAACATAAGTCCAATATTATTCCCCAAAAAGAGCATGAGTGCAGCCATAGCATAGCTCAAGACCAAACCGTACATGAGCTGTCAGAAAGCAAGCAAAGTCCAAGCTAAGAGCTAGAGTTTCCTCCCTGAGAACCTGGGGGGAAACGAAAGAAAAGGAGGTGGAAGAAAACGGGTCAGTCAAAAAGATTGGTAAGCCCTAGTGACTATCAACATAAAAACTAATAAAGTTAACTGGACATGAGAAACTGAGATTAAACATAAAGATAATAACTGGACTGGCATGATAATAAAAGGTGACAGGATAAGAGTGGCATCACATATACAAGGTTTACTGCACTAACTGTACTAGTGTCCAAATCCATGTCAAGTATAAATCCAGAATTGATCCCTAAACCCTAACATGAAATGACCCAATACGGGGTCCAACAGTCCATCCTAATCGATCGGCTTTATTCGTCGTGTATCGGTGTCATACGGCCCAATCGCGGAATGTAGTCACATGTGCTAGGTCCACCCTAGGGTGTATCAGGTCATAGGGTGTCAACCACTGACATAATTCAAGCACGCACAATGTAGTACTACGGGTGCCCATGCCTACTTTTTCAACTCCGAAATAAGTGCGCGACCCTAGTCCGCCTGAACCTACACTGGCGCACCTTACTCAGCCGTTATTCTTGGTCGCTTACAATCAGCCCAGTAATCGTGCCCCACCCTGCCTAGTCCCCAGGGTATCGTGATACTTCTAAGTGGGTTACTGCTGAAAGGGAACACGTGGCTAGGATTTCTAACGGGTTAAGTATTTTCATTAAAAAGGTCATGACTTAACCCTATCCAAACATGTATCTAGTTGGTTAAGTATATATACAAGCAGTTCAAGACTAAACCCTATCAAATCGACGTGTCAAATTGGTTATGTATATTCAAGGGATCCATGACTTAACCCTACCATGTGGCATTAATTCACTTAACGCACCCCAACCTCTCACATTAGACTTGGTTACGGTTACTGGATGTGCCGGGCGGTTCCGGGCAGATTTACACCATAACCTAGTCTAACTTCGGGTTTAAAGTGCTATATGACCAGCTACACACATTGGGTCCTATTATTTGCAACTACTGGATTTGCCGGGCGGTTCCGGGCAGATTTACGTTGCAAATTCAACCCAAACTCGAGTTGGCCACTTTCAAGTTATCTAATTATCATGTCCCAAATTCATGTTTTCAAGCTTATTCTCATGTCAAGTTTTCATGTCATATTTTCATGTCATATCATGTCAATTCCATAGCCAATTTTCAAGTTTGCCTAATCTACCCAGAACGTATCCCCAACGTACGTGAATTCGCATTAATACAACGTGTCAAAACAGGGAATAACACAAACAGGATAGTCACAGAATGGCAAAGGTATTCACAAGTTAAGCATGATGATTATAACATTACAGGCATATGAAATAGGGTCTTAACATCAACTTGGCAAAATATGGTGATAGACATGGTAAAGGATTGACATAAGATAGTAACCCCAATAATAGTTTCAACATCACAGGCATGGCAAGATAAAGATCGTAAAGGGGTTTTAGATTAAACATGAATATATCCAAATTAAGTTCGTACTGATATTCCACAAGTCAACATTTAAGATGAATAGATCTGGGGTGTACAAAACTAGATTCAAAATAACAGATTTAAAAGTGATAGTCATAGATCCAAGATATACAAGAGTAGATCCAACTTAGTTATCATGTTTAGGCATAATTTCAGTTTACATCATGTTCAGGTTAAATTTACAGTTTAAATCTAAGAGCGACAAAGGGCTTACTGATCGTAGTCTAGAGAATGAGAAAGCAAAAAGAGTAGATGCAGAATCTCTAACAAATCCCCAAACCAACGTAGCACTAACAAAGTCCTGAATAGCCTCCTTGTTTTCTATCTTCCAGTCAGAACTTCAGTAGCATATGGTCAGACAAGAATGTGATAGAAAGTCTAGGGTCAGGGGCTTTTTATATAGTGTTTAGAGAGTGAATCTGGACAAGCAACGAGACCAGATACATCTGGCTCAAAAACAGGCTAGGTGACCAGGTCGACTACTAAGTCGACTGCACAGTCGACCTGGTCCTGGGGGTGTCGACTGCCCAGTCGACCTGGGTCTGGGCGGGAAATTTCCTGCCCAGTCTGTTCTGCGTTTTAAATTCGAATTTTGAATTCGAATTCGAGCTGTTTTGAACTCTGAATATTTCTGAAACTTTGGGGAGTCATAACTTGGTCATACGTACTCCGATTTTCGAAAACTCGGACTCGATTTCATGCAGAATTCCGAGACGAACGCAATGGCGCAACCCATTTCCCTTGGTTCTTATTTTAAAATTTAATTCTGCCTAGATTTATGGTTATAACACGTTATCAAAATACGGGTTGTTACATGTATCAAGATCTACATAAAAGAATATGTACACTACGATAGGTAATGTCATAGGTACAAAAGTATATAAAACTGCAGAGACAAAGTAGCAAGCTGAAAGTGGAAGATCAATCCTGCAATGAATGCCAAAGGAGTACCTAAAATGACTCGGCCTGACCCGAGTATTATTTATAAGGAAATAAACAATAAACGGATCAGTCTAGCTGTACTCATCAAATAAACTGAGATAATAAGAGATATAACGCAGGATGAGATGATTCTACTAATAACATCTAATCATAACTAAATATGAAACTTGTCAAATCAACATAACTACCTCTAAATAATCTCCTAGCTGATGTGGAATGCAACATTCCAATAATCATAAATCATCAAGTAATCATAAATCATCAAGGTAATCATAAATCATCAAGTAATCATAAATCGTCAAGATAGTCATAAATCATAAGTCATAATTCATAAAGGGGGCAGGCCTATCCATAGATGAGATGAGATCTCAAGGTAGCGAACCCATCCACAGTGCCGGGAGCCGAAGCTCCCCACGGTGCCCGGGTTGTGACCATGGAGAGAGGAAAGCATAAATACACAATGCCGGGAGCCGAAGCTCCCCACGGTGCCCGGTTGTGGCCCCGATGAGGAAATCATAAATCATAGAGAATCATAAAAGGTTGGACCGAAGTCCCATACATGAAGGTCACAAATCGTATATTCCCACTCGGGCGATCGAGGACCACAAAACACAAGTCATAAAGAATCACATCGATCCGGGTGAATAGAAATTACTCTGAGCTAGTTAATATAAGGAAATAACAACATGTCCCATAACCACATGCTATTATCGAATATTTACATGCTCGTAATTGGTTCCTATTCAAAACAACGAAAGTCATAGAAGGAGCATTGCCACGGTTTTCGATCGGACGAGTCCAAGAATTAACTATCGAAGCAAAAGCAAGGGTTCATAGTCCTTGATTTTACTAAGATGTTCAATTAGATTTCTCATACAAACAAGAAAAAGGTTTATAAAATATATACTAGTAGATTTGAAGAAGGTTCATAGAATGATTTCGTAAATTAGCTTCGTATAATGAAGTAAGATTGGAAATCATTTTAGTACAAGAATTTGATATCTACTAAATAACATAAAACCGCTTTATATAATTTCAAAGTGGCAATAAACAATAGTATGGTTGCCGAGGAAAATCGATCAAGGGGATTAACGTCAGAATGACATGAATTCAAATTATAAATCATAAACTCACATCACAACAACATACATGAAATCAAGAGATAACGGTTGTAATTTCGATCAACAAATGAATCGAAATCCCAAACCAGCACCTGAAGGTTTTAAACTACATCGGAATAGGCTCGAAGAATATCGAGTAGATAATCCACGTTTTAATGGCGTGAATCGTCTTAACGAGAGTATCAAATAAATTCGATATACCAAAAGGAGCGCGCGACTTTATGTTGATCTCCGGTGAATTCGAAGACCATCGACCTGCATGGAAGAGCCAAGGAGGAGTTCGGAAACAAGCAGGACCGTGCGCGGGAGCGCAAGATCGAAATAGAGTCGGGCATGGGAAAAATTGCCTAGTTTCAGCCAAACTGGTCGACCAGTTCTGGCCTGGGCAATTGCCCAGGCTGAACCGAGACCGGTCGACCGGCCAAAGAGGGGCGGGCGACCGTTTTCAAATAGAAAGAAAACTGGTCGACCACCCTGTTTTGGACCGGTCGACCGGTTTAGGCCTGGGCTGTTGCCCAGGCCAAAACCAGGGGGATTCGTCCCCTGCGAGTGTCCGACGCCGATCGTCGAGGCTCGGGACTTCTTCGGGACATCAATGGGAGCTCTTTGATCCACCGTGTCAACTCGCAAAGCTCGAACACAAAGATTTTAATTATAGGTTCTAAACGAACCTAATTTCGAACGAAAACGAATAAACGCGTTATAAGCGAATCGTGAAGTCTTAGAACTTGCCGGTGCGGCAATGGTACTCCACAACACTACTTAATCGATTCAAATCATGTGTATTGATCGTGTGAATAACACAGGTTCATAAGATTGCGATGATTCGGTTTATAAATTCAAGTATGAACTAAATTCCAAACCAAAGCACACCAAAACGATTCAAGCGGCTTGTGAAGACTTAGAACTTTGTTGGGAGACAACGGAGTTTCACAACATCACCGAATCAACTCTTAGCCTGTGCATTAGGTCGTATGAATAACATATACACATAATTTATACTTCAAATGAAATTCAAACTAATAAACCGGGAAGTGTAGATTATCCTAACCAATTCAACAAGCAAACGCAACATGAAGTGGTCCTAAATTACACTTTACAAGCACATAGGCTTGAGGCATAGATGGGAGTTCATCAAAGAACTCACCTTTCGCTCTTGAACGACAAGAACAAGCTCTAACAAGGAAGAACAAGCAAAAATCCAAGCAAAGAACCTTTCTTTCTTCAATCACTCCTCTCTAATCACCTCATGAACACATATGAAGACTCATGGATATTAGAACGTCATAAAAATCCAAAATTGAGTGGAGAGAAAGGTAGAGAACGAGTAGAGAGAGCTTACCATGTCATAGAATTGGATTTGCACAAGAATTGAGCTCTAGATTGGAAGCCCTAGCCTTGGAGTTTCTATTTCCCATTCCCTTTCCCCATTTCTATTTCTCTATGCGTTTGGAGAATGAATGAAGAGAAGGAGGATGATTTGGGATTTATATGGTGAGCTGGGTTAGCTCAACTAAGCCCTAGCCAAGGTGCCCAAATTCCGAATCTCGGAACATATCGAACCTTATAGTTTTCGAACACCTAAATGGCGTTTCGAACTCGATGGAAGTGGTTTCGAGTCTAAATTCATTCGTATGTGAAAAGTGATATTTTGGTCATACATTCTAATGAGAAACGATCAAATTTCACTAACTCAAAAGGTATCGATGCTTATAGTCAAAAAGGTCGTAAACGATGATCCAGACACAATGGAAGTGGTCTCGAATCCTAATTTTATCGTTCGTGAGAAACAACATTTTGTGTGACACATGAGATACGACGATATATTTAAATAAAATATTTAAATCTAAAATCGTCGAATGAGCGGGTTGTTACATCAACCCTCTTTAGGTAAATTGAGAGTCGTGGTCCTTTTGCTTAGATTTCCTTCCGACCCTAGCAGACAACAATCTGAGAGTCATAAAAGATGTTCAACTCCTCTATTCCTAACTGCTTAGCAACTTTCAACCTGACAATTAAGGCCTCATACTCGAAATTCTTGTTAGTAGCGGGCAAATCAAGTCACAAGAATAGTAATTGACCATCCCTCGGGAGTTATCAACATGACTCCAACGCCAAACCATTTCAAGCATTATCTGTGTACAGCTTCCAGGTGCTCAATTCCATATTCGTTCTAAGGGGCCATCTTCTTTATTTAACACATTCTGTTCGGGAGTAGTGAATTCAACAATGAAGTTGGCTAATGTTTGCCCTCGTATAGACTTCCTTAGAAGGAAGTTGAGATCAATTTGACTTAGCTCAATGTTCCATTTGAGCAATCTTCTAAATGCCCCAGGTTGCTACAGGACTTGTCGTAGTGGTTGATCAGTGTATATCACAATCAAATGAGCTTCATGGCGTAGTTTCCTTGAAGCGATCGGTAAGTTGTAAACGAGCTTCTCAATCTTTGGGTAGTCGCCACCGCTAACTTCTTGCTCACATAATAGACTGGTATCTGGATTCTATCCTCCTAACGAAACGAGTGTCGAACTGACTGTGTACGATGATACTGCTAAGTATATGAATAAATCTTCGTAAGCCATTGGCTTAGACAATATCAGGGGCCTCTTTAGGTGATTCAGCAACATCTGTAAGGCTTCAATGAATCCGGGGTCCATTCAAAGTTTCGTTTTTATTGTTTTATCAGGTCGAAGAAAGGGATGGATTTTTTTGGTAGCTCTAGAAATAAGTCTACTCAGTGCTGCCACCTTTCCTGCTAAGCTCTGCACTTCTTTGATCCTTAGCAGCTCACTTATATTCCTAATCGCTGCAATCTGGTAAGGGTTGATTTCAATTTCGCATGAGCTAACCGTGAAGCCAATAAATTTCCCTGACGCAATGCCAAATGAGAATTTCAAAGGGTTTTAGCTATTTTCCATAGTGTCAGAGGATATCGAACATCTCTACCAAATCTGATATGTCGTCGGTCGGTCAATTGCTTGAACTACACAAGCATATCATCTACATAGTCTTCAATGGACTTTCCAATCCAGTTGTGGAACATTCTATTTAATAAGCGTTGGTATGTTGCTCTGGCATTCTTCAGTCCGAGAGGAATTACCACATAACAACATAGTCCAAGGTATGTGATAAATCTTGTATGTTCTTGATTATACATGTGCATAGAAATCTTGTTATAACCGAAGTACACGTCCATAAAAGAAAGAAATTCACGTGCAGTCGTTGAATCCATTAGGTGATCAATCCTTGGTAACGGGCAGCTTTCTTTTGAGCAGGCTTTGTTCAGATCTGAAAAATCGATGCTTGTACACCATTCTTCAGTGGCCTTCTTAACAAGGACGGGGTTTGATATCCAGTCAGCATATGTAGGATCTCGTATGACATTATTACCTCTCAACTTCTCAACTTCTTCCTTTAAGGAAGTTGGCATCTTGGGGTCTATCATACGTCTCCTTTGCTTGACAGGAGAATATTTTGGGTTTATGTTCAGTGCGTGACTCATAATCGACGAGATCCTACACATATCAGTGTGGCTCCATACGAGTACTTCTAGATTTGCTCGTGGAAGGTCTGTCAACCTTGTTCGGAGGGGATGCAAATGAGATCCGATTTTCAAGACCTTCGTCAAGTCGTCGTCATCAATTGGAATATCCATGGTTACTTCATTAGGGTTCGCCCTTCTGCATCCCGAATCTTCATCTTCTCTGTGATCTATATCCTTGGGAAGATCATCGGTTGACTCCTTCTGCAATGTTTCCTTTATTTGCTATGTCGACGCCTCCTTTGTAGGAGGGGATGCATTCTTGGGTTCTGCACTATCTCCGTTGCGTAGCATCTTCCATTCAGCCAAAAAAACAGGTTCTTCTAGTAACATGGTAACCACGGACCATTCCCACTCCAGCTTTGGTTGTGAACTTCAGTAATAGGATCAAAGATGGATGCAAGCTCTGGATTCTACTATAGCCGGTCGACCCAAGAAGGCATTGTATGGCGAATCAATATTCACAATAAGAAATGAGAGGATCTGTACTCTTCGATGACCTCCATCCCCAAGTTCTTCAAATAAATCTGGTACTCCTATTGATGTTGTCGCCGAACCATTAAAGCCGCGAATCTATCTAGTGCATGTCTTCAAGTAATGTTCAAGCGTTCTTGTCACAACAGAAGTATAAAGTAGAGGGCGAGCGGTTGATTCATATTTGCCTTGGTCTTGAGCTCTCATCTTTATGCCGAGGTCACATGGTGGCTGATGAGTTGTTATTATCTGTGTAAGGATCCATAGGTCCGATCATGGCCTGCGGTGGTTCAATTGGTACTTGGCTTTGGGCACCAAAGTATGCTGATTTAACCCCTAACTGACGAAAATCAATCATCATCGATGCGGTTGATAGCATATGTGTATTGCAAAGATTAGCTAAATTCTTCAGGGAGTGAACCACATGACATAAGTCTTTCACCACATCATACAAATGAAGTGTAGCTTTGCGGTGTTAGGATCCTTAGTCACTTTCTAGTATCCTGTCATTGAGCTTCATCATCGCCAAGATCATCTAAGTCATCTTTGGAATAGTGCCTAGATTGCTCCATATTAATATCATTCGAGACTCGGCCGGTTGGACAGGTTTGAGTCATGTAAAGGTAGGTCATCACTACTCATTCAAGCATCAGTTGCATCTGTGAAGCCAATACACTATCTGAACCTTAGAAAAGGAGGCTGATAGGAAACAATCTTTTCCTTGTGTGCTGTCGTAATTAGCATGTTGAATCTGCTCAATAGCTTCTCACATTAAATAACATCAGTACATAAGAGTCACAACTCTTGGAAGAATCTCAGTCATCGCCGTTTTGCTGTTAATATTCTCGGACTACCCACCGAATCACGATTGATAAGCGTAGATGATGATTGTTGGCTAAAATGTAAGGCGAGCTGAGTTCCAAGCCGAAGGCAAGTCGAGAAGCGGGTCCGAACGCAATGTCGGTATGGGTCCGGAGCCCCACAGTCTCGGTTGCGATCACATATAAAAATATCATGAATCACGACCAACTGTTTCTTCTAAAGTTAATGGAATCATTTATAGCATTTTTGCATTGGTTTATCGACTGTAAAAACTTTCTTTCAAATTTTATATAAGATTTAAGGCAACTTTAAAATAATGATGATTCAGAGTTTGCATGTAAGAGCTATACTAAGAATCTTTGGACTTTTTTTGGGTTTAACGTATTAGTTTAGGATTTCCTCAACACATTATATAAAAGAAATGCTACAAATTACCTGATTATGTAATGATGGGTAATGGATGTTACCAGATTAGGTGGATTAATCTACAGCTATTACAAAAAGGCTTATCAATCATATCATATGAACTTTTTCACTTAAATAAGTGGACGACTTGAGGAAATCTAGGAACAGTATACATATGCAATTCACTTGTCTTTGTATACATGCTTACTATCAGTTTAATAAATTTCCATTCACATCATTGTTGGATTTCATCAATTACGTGGCATTGTCGTCTATATTGGAGGCGTATTCAATTGATGTTATCTTTCTTATTCTTCGATATCTTTCCTATTCTACAGATGATGCCCTATGCTGAATGAATGGTGTGCCTGTTAAACCCTACAAAAGATCTTACTACCAGGCATAGAGGGTAAAAGTTTAATTCATTTTGGTAATTTTCTTTTACATAGTTTTTTCAATACATAGTAACTGTACTTTCTGCCACACATTTCCAAAAAACAATCCAAAATTTTATGCTAACGATGGTTAGATCCAATAAATGTACTTTTGAACGAGAGTAATAATATTCTTATTTGAATTTATACTGCAATTGTATACAAAGCATTGACTTAAAATGGTATGCACATTTGTCTTCTTTCCTAAAATATAAAATTGGAATAAACACACGATCAAAACTGTTCAAAGCAAATACAACTACCAAAAAGATCATAATTTACAAAGAACAAGTACACATGCCATTTTCTTAATTAAACAAAAGATTTTGTCGTTTCATATAATAAGCAACCTAAACAATCTTTTTTTATTTGGAAAATCAAAATAAAATATCTTTTCATATAATGTGGCATATGTTATTAGTAGATTGTAATACAATACCAAAGTATTAAGATTTCAACAAAAAAAAGATAAGTGAGTTTATCCTCTTGAGTTACTACATTGTTATTAAAATATAATGTCTTTATTTATTTATTTTATTTCAAATTTTACTTAATGCAAAAATCAATGTCAATAAGTCTTTTTCTTCGTTAGCCATACCAAGATTACTCTACAAAGCATTGTCACCTCTCCTTTTTAAATGGATATGTGTTTGTGATTATTGGTTAAATTGTTATTTGACATAAAATAAGGATTTTCCTTTTTTGAAAATATATGATAATAATGTTTAAATTTGCTAATTTATTTTCATGTAGGCAATCCTTCATTTTAACTATTGAATTCGTACTGGCACATACTATCACATATATAAAAGATTGATTTATCTTTTTACCATTAAGGCTAAATTCATTTATAATTTTTCACTGCCTATTTATTATGTTTAGATCAATATGTATTTAATCAAATGCCGACACAATATTACCAAATGAACCATAACAAAGAAAGCGAATAGTATACCAACTTCTTTTTGTAAAAAGATGCTAATGTTTATCTTCCAATGAAAAGAAAAATGAACTAATATTTTTATAAAGAACAGAGAAAAAAAAACATATTTATGATGATATTTGATTTTTATGGTTAAGTTTACAAAGTTATTTATAGGTCAGTACAAAAGCTTTTAAATCATATTTGGAGAAAAACCCTTTTTCCCCCCTAAAGTCCAATTAGTTTTCTTCACATCTACGCTTTGTCTCCTTCCCTTGGATTTATTCTATAGAGATGTGTTATAAATATATTAGATAGGTTGTCTAGCAGGAAAATCTATGGAATAAAACGTCTATTGGATGCATATGTTTCACTTGATTTTCAAAGTTCAAGTTCCATGTGCGTTTCATAGTTTTTTTAGGGCCATTTTTGCAAGATAATAAAATGATATTGCAACTGCATATTTCATGCTGATTAATTCTATAGTATAATTTTCAACTGCTATGCGAATGGAATATAACACATTAATCATTTCTTAAAAATAATGGCGGAACGCTCTTCTTCATTCTTCTTGAATGGATCTCGGTCGTATCTCTCTTCTGTTTCTTACCCAAATAATTCTAAGTCGAATATTCTGCACGAGAAGAGGAAAAAAACGAAATTTACATCTCGTCCAGACTTGGTTTCCATTAGATTCCAGAAACGTTGTTTTGGGTGTGGAGAGAGCGGCCATCTCGTGAGGTACTGTGGGTCATCGGAGTATAGAAGGAGTCTTCTATCGAATTCGGACAGTGATTTGGGGTTAAATCGGTTAAAGATTCAAGACGCACAGATTCTAAGTTCTGGGTTGATCCTTTTAAAGAATTTTATCAGTCTTGATGAGCAAGTTCAGATTGTTAAAAGAATTCAAGAACTGGGTATAGGAGATGGTGGTTTCTACAGACCGGTCTTCGAAAACGGCTCCATGATGAATCTGTTCTTGATGTGCTTGGGAAAAAATTGGAATCCTCAAACCAGAATATATGAAGATAGGAGGAACAACGATGGATCAATTCCCCCAAAAATCCCTGTTGAATTCAACAAATTGGTCTGTGATTCTTTGATTTTTGCACATAAGATTCTAGTTGAAAAAGGACGACAGCTTGACGAAATTCCACCCATGACCCCTGATGTTTGTATCATTAATTACTACAATAGTGATGGGAAATTGGGAATGCACCAGGATAATGATGAAAGTAAGGAAAGTCTGTCTCTTGGCCTTCCAGTTGTTTCAATCTCGATAGGAGATTCAACGGAGTTTGTGTATAGAGAGGGAAGAAACTCTGTCAGGAACATTCTGCTGGAATCAGGTGACGTATTGATTTTCGGTGGCAAATCAAGAGGAATCCACCATGGCATATCTGGTATTATCAATAATTCGGCTCCGGTTTTAATCAAAAATATGACTAACATGAATGGGGGGAGGCTCAATCTGACCTTTAGACAGTGTGAGGCATCGCATATTTCTCCTGAAAGCCTTCCGCAGCAATCTGTAAGTATACCACAGCAATTATTCTCTTCTCTTAATCGCTCTTATGCTGATATTGTAAGGAAACCCATGCTTAATATGCCAAACTGGAATTCGTTTAAGGCTAACCAATTTCAATATAGTAAAAACGTGGGATCTAATGTTTGTTTTCGCTGTGGTGAATCGAATCACAGAGCAAGGGATTGTAGAAATAGCCTGAGATGCTTTAAATGTGGCAGAATAGGTCATAGAAAGTCTAGTTGTTCATTGAGTTTTACTGGAAAATCATTATTAGAACTGATGCATATGAACTGCTTGAGAATATGTCATATTATAATTGAGCTTCTAGACTTGCTTTCTCTGGACTCTCCTAGTTGTTTAAATGAAAGTGCCTACCTCTTGTTGTTGTTGGGATGGAGTTTAGAAGGGATGGTGGATGGAATCTTGTGGGAAAAGAGGGGTGATGAAGACAGGGTCTATCCCCAATTGCCAGCACCTTTAAACAGTAAAGAACACGCCTTTGCATTTAGTTTAAACTTGGTTAAGCTACGAAGATTGCTCTCTGATCAGTTTCCGAATAAAATCATGAAGGCGGTTAGGTTGCTAGACAGAATTCTGGATCACTTCGATGCCCTGCATTCTGCAATTATTAGTGAATTCAGAGATAAGGAGTATCATAATGCTACTGCTTCTAATTTCTTGAAACTTGACGGCTTAATGTACAACTCCAAGGCAGAGGAGGTTAAGGTAAAGAGTGCAAATATAGCTGAGTGTGAGGTAAACTGTTTTGAAGAGGATAGACTGAATATTGTTGAATTGCGGTGGCCTCACTGTTGTGATCCATTGATGTTGGACCCTGCAGTAATAAAATGCATGGGTCTGGTTGACGATTCTGCGTCTGTTGATGTGAGTAATGGGTATAAGCTCGACAAGAGTATTAATGTGACGTTAGAGGGGGATGAACTAGAAATGGAAGAGGTAAGTCATGAGGTGATGTTGAAGAGGGAGGCTGCTCTCACTAAAGATCAGTCAAAAGTGATTTCATGGACAGTGGCAAATGATGTTGCTCTTTCGAATAGTTTTGATGCATTGACAGTGAATGTAGATGAGGAGGGGCTGGTATCAACGAATGAAGATTCAGTAGACTCTGGCAGTGGGGTTGGTATGAAGTTGGAGTACTCGAGAAGGAGAGGATTTCGGGTTAATAGATTAAAAGTTAATTTGTTACATCATAAGAAGGACTTGAATCGTATTAGAATGGGAAGTGGCAAGGTGGATAAAAAATGTGAATTTGATACAGAAGATAACGTAGAAGGGGTTTGTGAGGTGACTGGTGGTGACCGGGTTAGCTTTGAGGTGGTAGTTCCGAATAGATGGGATGATCAGTTGGGTTTGGAAGGGAAGAGGTTGGATGGTACAATAACACTCTCGGCTGGCAATTTGGTTAGGGTCTGTCATTTGAGCAGCGAGATCATGGTGGCTATCGGCACAGGTGGAATGATGTTGTGGTCTTTGACATTGAGGCCGAGTTATGATATTTTTAATTGGGAGGACAATTTGTTTAGACTGATTTGCTGTGTTGGCAATGGCCATTCCTCAACAGTGGGTGAACAGGATACTGCTAGTTACTTGCGCGGTGATGATTTGTTGATGCCAAATGAGGTCGTACAGGTGATTTCAGATCGTTCATCCTCTGCGTCTAGAAGGGGGAGGCACAGAAAAGCTATTTCTTGTTCTGGATTGGTACGGCGTAGTGCTAGAATCAGATCTAGCACCTCTCCATATAGAGGTAGGTCCCCGGCTTCGGATGCTAGTAGTAGCAGTTCGACACGGGGCTCAGGTATGACTTCTGTTTACGGCAGTACTTATTCTCCATATGCGCTAAATAGTATGACAACTAGCCAACTTTTTCAGCTTGCCAGTGATACAGCATTTATATTTACTGATATTGAATTGGACGCTGATTATATTAGGAGTAGAGAATTAGAGAGGGTTACTTCCTTGAATAGATGAGGATAGTTAGTTGGAATGTTAGAGGACTAAATGAACCTAAAAAATGTGCTAAAGTTAGATCTTTCTTTAGAGATAACCATATTAATATTATCTTATTGCAAGAAACAGAAATCGAACGTCCGGATTTTAGATTTTATCTTAGATTAGGTGGGTCCACCTTCCGTAAATGGGTGTGTCTACCGGCAGTAGGTACTGCTGGTGGACTCATGATTGGTTGGAAAGAGAGTCAATATAGACTCGTTCAAGAGTCTATAAAGATACATTCTTTACACGTTATATTAGCTTCCCTTTGCGATGATTCTACTTTGTGCATATCCAATGTGTATGGACCTCATTCTAAGATAGAGAGGAGAATTTTGTGGGATGAAATATCTAATTTCAGAAATCACCCCCCCAATCTTTGGATTGTTGGGGGTGATTTCAACGTTACTAGATTCCTAGGGGAGAGGTTACCCCGTGAAGGTGATTTCTCCGATATGGAGGAATTCAATGAATTTATTTTAGATAATAATTTGATAGAAATTCATATGGATAATAGATTGTTCACTTGGTCGAACGTTCGTGATAGTCCCTCCTTTGCATTATTAGACAGGTTTTTCATTAATTCGGAGATAGAAGATAGATTTTCGAATTGTAGAGTCAAGGGACTTCCATTCTTACTCTCTGATCATTGTCCAATCATCCTTACTTGTGATTCGAACTTAACTATTAGCAATAATTTCAAATTTGAGAAAATGTGGTTACTTGATCCTAGTTTCATAAATCTAGTTTTGGTAAAATGGAGATCTTTATTCTACTTTAATGATTTATATTGTGGTAATAGTGCTAAGATTTTTGTTGCTAAGTTAGGTAAATTGAGATTCTTTTTAAAGCGTTGGAATAAATTTGTATTTGGTAATGTGAGAATTAAAAAGAATAAGATTATGTGTGGTTTATTGGATTTGGATAAAATTAGTGAGTCAAGGCTTCTTAATCTAGCTGAAAAGGATAAATACTGTAATCTTAAAAAAGATCTCAAACTAATTTTAGAAAAAGAAGAGGTAATGTGGAGGCAAAGATCGCGAATACAATGGATTAAGGAAGGGGATAATAACACTAAATTTTTCCATAGTGTAGCGAACAAGAGGAGACGGGATAATATGATTCATTCTATAATTGTGGATAATGTAGAATTGAATATACAAAAAGATTTAAATGAAGCTTTCACTAGTTACTATAGGCAGATTTTTGGTACTAAGATTAAGAGGAGAACTAACGTTTGATGGAGTGAGTTATACCCATATGAAGGTAGGACAAATCTTGATAGTTTAGACGAACCTTTTACTGAGCAGGAGATTTGGAAGGCAATATGTGATATGCCTAGTGACAAAGCTCCCGGACCAGATGGATTTTCTGTTAATTTTTATAAGCAATTTTGGGAAGTCTTAAAGCCAAACATAATAAATTTATTTAATGAATTTTATAATGGTGAACTACGTTTAGGTAGTTTCAACTGTGCAAACGTCATCCTTATTCATAAGAGAGAGGGAGCAAATTCTCTAAAGGATTTTAGGCCAATCTCTCTTATTAATGTTTCCGTTAAGATTATATCTAAACTATTAGCTAACAGGCTTAGTACTAGGATGAACGATCTTATCGATTGTTCTCAAACCGCATTCATTAAAGGTAGAAATATAGTTGATGGTGTGGCAGCAGTACAGGAATACATCAATGTCTGTTGTAAGAATAACATTACTTGTGCCATTTTAAAGTTAGATTTTGAGAAGGCTTTTGACTCTATAGACTGGGATTTCTTATGTGAACTATTTCTTGCTAGAGGTTTTAGTGTAAGATGGACAAACTGGATCTTATTATTGTTAAGATCTGGTTGTTCTAACATAGTTGTTAACGGGATAGTGGGAAAGAAGATTCAATCTAAGAGGGATCTTAGACAAGGAGACCCCCTTATCGCCTTTTCTGTTCAATTTAGCGGTGGATGTCTTCTCTAGAATCATTAAAAGAGCAAGTAGACTAGGGATACTTGGTAGTGTTGGGAATGAGGAATTTAATAATGAATTATCTATTCTCCAATTTGCTGATGATACATTATTATTCTCTTCCCACTTACCAAAGCACATAATTACTCTTAAATTTATACTTTACTGTTTTGAAATGTTATCCGGTCTTAGGATTAATTTTGATAAAAGTGCGGTTATGGTTTTTAATGATGTTAATAAGGTGGAGACTTTGGTAGCTGACACCTTAAACTGCTCCATTATGAAATTCCCTTTTGATTATCTAGGGTTTAAGATTAGACCTTCGAAACTTAAAAAAGAAGATTGGTTAGTGATCATTGATAAGATTAATAATAGATTACTTAGTTGGAATAACAGATTCCTATCGAGAGCAGGTAGATTAGTTTTAGTCAATTCGGTACTTTCGGCTATTCCATCATATTGGATGACTGTACATCGATTTCCATTATAGGTCATAGAGAAGATTGATAGGATTAGACGTAACTTTCTTTGGAATGGTGCTACCTTAGGTCAAGTTCACAAATGTTTAGTAAACTGGGACACGTGTTGTAAGTCTAAAAACGAAGGGGGTTTGGGTATTTTAAATTTATACAATTTTAATTCGTCTATGCTTGCTAAATGGTTATGGAAATTTAGAAGCCCTGACATTAACGCATCGTGGAAGTCCATTGTAGTTAAATCCTATTACTCTAGAGGGGATTTCATCGTGGGGAATAGCAGTGTATGGGAAAATAGACTATCACACTTTTGGAAATCTGTTCTGAATTGTTTTCCTTTTTTCAAAATAGGTTATAAAGTAATAGTTCACTCAGGGGATATTACTTACTTTTGGCATGATCCTTGGATCTCTAGGGTGCCATTAAAAATTGAATTCAATGAGCTTTATGATAATTGTAATTTTAAGGATGCACGTATTATAGATGTTTATAGGGTGGATGTTCACCCACCGTGGGTGTTTTCCTTCGATAACATTTTAGAAGAAGTCTTGTTAAGACAGTTAGCTCTACTTAAAGCGAAGTTAGAAATGTATAATTTAGATGAGCATGAGGATTCTCTGAGTTGGAGTTTAGATAAGAAATCAGTCTACACAGTTAATTCAATGTATAATTTTATTAATTTTTCTGGAGTTTCTACTTATCCTTTTAAATTTCTATGGAAGTCAAATGCTCCCCCCAAAGCGAAGTTTCTTATGTGGTTGATCATCCATAAGAAACTTAATACGATTGAGCTATTGAAAAGAAAGAATATCATATTTGATAGCAAATGTGGTTTTTGTCATATTTGTGAGGAGCACGTCGATCATCTATTCTTTTCTTGTAAATTCACACTTTATATTTTTAACATGATTCTAAATATTTTTACATTTGTCGGCTTCAATGTTTTAAATGATTGCACTGAGTATTGGAATTGTATTAGATTAAGGTTTAATACTAGGCAGAGATATATATTGGATTCCTTAATAGTAATCTCGGGGTGGTTTATTTGGTTAGAAAGAAATCAGAGATTATTTAATTTTAAGTCTGAATCTTCTGATAATTTAATAATTAGTATTGTGAAATTTAGTCTAGATTGGATGTCGAACTCACATTATAAGTTTTTTGGTTATTTAAGCTTTGGCTGTTTTCTGCTTAAGGTCAGATCAAATCTGAGTTTGTTTATTAGATTTTCTAGATATTTTAGATTTAATAGATTTCGTCTCTGTTGACCTTTGATTAGTTATTAGCACTTACCCTACATGTTTTTATTTCGCTTTCTCTTTCTTTCTATGGTATATATGATTATACATATATATACATGTTAATATACACATAAGTATAATTTTTATACTATTATGTATATTTACACATACATATATAGGTATAAGCATATAATCATAAATACTTGTTTGTTACTGATAATTTTTCTTAGTATTTCAGGGTACTGATTATGGACTTACCCCGGGAACTTACGTGGCTATGAGAGTGCTGACTGGATTGGAATTTTTGCTTGCTTGTCTAGTTTTTATGTATTTAGTGTTGATGTGTTGTGGTTATAGGGGTATGATTAGCCCCATTGTCTATTATTTAGATTGCCATTTTGTAAGGAAATAGATATACTCAATACTGGGTGGTGGCCTTGCCGGAACTCGGTATTGTGGTATGATGGGTGGTGGCCTTGCCGGAACTCATCTATCTATTATTCCTTACTTTCTTTTGGCATTCTTGTCTGGGTCTGTATTTGGATATTGTACCCTGTTCTTTTCATTTATATATATATATATGTGTGCTCTCTTCCTATAGGAAGATCACACATTATTGTGTTTTCAAAAAAAAATTCAACTGCTATGCGATGTGGTTTTGCAACTAATTTTATTTTATTTTAAAACATCTTACGATAAGACTGCTCATATATCTACATGTAATCAACTATCATTTTCATAATTTGCATTTGCGAACTGCTAAATTATAGTATTTCAAAATATCAGTTATGTGTTGGCTGGGAACAAAGTTAATACTTGCTTCCCATGTTCATACACGTTTCCATTATGTTGACAACTGTTCTCTGGTGCTTTAGTTATATATGAATTTGTGGTAGCATTTGGTCATGCAACTTATGGCATGAATACACAACCCTACTGTTGATTTCCTCATCTACAAGCAAATATGAGATGTATTTTCTTGGTTATCATGTTTATCCTAATTTTATGCTTTGGCAATCCAAAATCATTTGTTTAATATGAATGTTATTGGGTTCTAAACCATTACTGGGAAATTACTCAGATAGTTCCATACCAATCCTTTATGACTTACGGAAACGCTAACAGTACTGTACCAATCCTTTATAACTTACGGAATCGCTAACAGAATTATTTCATATATGATGATCAGTTGTGTGTCATCTTCAACTGATCATACAAGGCAACTTGGTACACCAGACATGGTTTGCGTATACTTTTTTTTTTTAAATCATAACACTATACTAACTTATCAGTCTATGGCATTTTTTGCAGGGCTATCATACTTAAGAACAATGACTATGTGAGATTTGTTCACAGCTAATTATTAACATATAAATTGAATTATCAATTCGAGGAACTGTTGGACTTCTGAAAGTTCGATTGATTCGCCAGCTACAATCCCCTCCCATTGTTTCATCGTTGATGCTGGAAAAGGTCCTGTTTTTATGTATGCTTACCTTATACCAGCCGCTGTAAGTTCCTTATATATCTATATAATAAAATACCTTGGAAGGACAAACCAAGAAACAAAAAGCGTCCCACAATTATTGCTTTCCACGATGCTCTCCCATTGTTTCCACGATGCTATTCACAGTTTTCTCTCTCTCGGTTTTCCCTCATCCAAGTGCATGAGTTTTTTTGTAGTTTTTTCTGACAAAAAGCATAATTCTTTTCCCAGATCTAAATGGCAATTATGGTTTTAATGCTTGGAGTGAGGAAGTGTAGCCATCCAAGACGATCTGTACCCCTTTTCCTCTTGCTAGCAATATGATGAAGGTCAGATTTTCTTTTTTAACACTAATTATTTTCAGTTTATTATTTGAAATCACGGGGACTAAGATAAAACATATAGATCTGGAAAAGGATATAGTGATGAAAGGAAGGAAAGCAAAAGCAGCATACGCCTTTGAGGAAGAAGTGGTGGACGGTGTAAAAAGGATTACAGAGGAAATGATCAGTGCAGTGCTGGACATGGCAAAGGGTTTTCTGAAGAGGAACTGCGATGGAAAAGTGTATGCATCGATTAGGATATGGGTGTTTTGACGGAATCTGTAATGCGGTTTGGTTGGAAAAAGAGAGTCAGGAGGATAGATATAAGCTTCTGATTTCAAAGCTTTGAATCATGAAAAATAGGTATGAATGTTAACTCTAATTTAACGTTATAGTGTCTACTTATGCTTCTTCGAACCGTATAGTGTCTACTTATGCTTCTTCAAACAGTTAAAGCATTAACTAAAGCTGTATCATGGAAAAGATACCATAGACAATTTTCTATCGTAATATTCAGTTTATTTTGTAAGATACTATGCTTCTTCCATGTTTCTTCATTGATACACTTCATTTGATTTACATAATATAAAAAATGGCTGATTTGCAAATGCATTGTCGTGTTCTGTTACATGTATCTTGTTGCTTTGCACACACATATGTACATATATGAATGATTTATAGTTATGCAAGTACACCACTGCTCAACGACAACCATTGAATTTGTTGTAGATTTCATTCCTTCATGTTTAGCTTACTTTGTCTTTCTCAAAGCTTCATTGGAAATGCCAGTTCGGTTTGACACTGAGGTTGTTACCTTTGTTATAAAATTCACTAACAAATATAGAAGATACATATTGTGGTTTTAATCGATAAAAATGATGTTTGTTTGACTAATATGATAATTGTTAGTTTCTTTCTGCTTTCTTCTGATTAGTTTTAATGGCTACAAATTGATTTGTGATGCAAACTCGGGATATCAGATTACTATTTTTAATGCATCTGAATGTCAATATGTTTTGCAGTCGTAACACTTTTAAAGTTTTTTTTCTTCCTCTCTAGCCCGAAAAAGAAAAGAACCAATGGCATCTTCATAAATTTTTATAAGGCTAATTGGTATTTGCCTCAGACTACTTAGATTATAAAGTAATAATTTCATTTGTCATACACAAATCTTCATTTATTTGTTTGGTTACTTTTGTTTACAAAATAAGTCCCCCTTTTGTAAAATAGTTAGTTCATTTATTTTGATTTTTCTGTAAGCATGTGATAATGGTATCTATATATATAAACCATGTGCTCTTTTATAAGTAACATGTATTTGTTAAGATGATTTTTTAATTATAAATATTTCACACAAATAGAATTCTTAGATGTTGCTATGTAACCCCATAAGTAACCTTAGTTGTTAGTTTAATATAAAAGATTTGTGTTTTAAAATAGATGTATTGTCATATCTTTTCCTGCCTTCTCTTTAGCGCTTATACTTCGTAACTACTTACATATAATAGTATCATAATGTACAATAATAAAGTACCTATGAGCTACAGGTAAATGGACGGGACTAATTCTTTGGTCAACAAGGGTGAGTTGTGCATAAATGGAAAGCCTAATTTATAGCAATGTTATATTGTATGACAATAGGATACTTCTAAATTGGCTATGAGAAGATCAACAAAGTTCCATGACTGTCGTTTGCAATACTAATGTCCCTTTTTATTTTTGCACAGCTAACCATACCATTCGTAGTTAATATGATTGATGTAAACCTTTTCCCATGTAACGAATCAGAATAATATGCATGTATGTATGTATGTTTCACTATTGAAGTTTAATATTTTAAGTAAGGTATAAATTTGGAACTTCAGGTTTAACTTTGAATTCAAACTATACTTTTAGCCATCTAAATTTAAAATATAAAAATTTGGTGTTGCTAAAAACGGCAATTAAAAAGCTTTGAATTTTGAATAAAAAATTATTGGAATAATAATTTTACATTTAGAATTGTCAGAATTTATAGCAAATTAGTCATATGTTTTAATGAAAAATTAATTGTGTATGTAGGGAAATTTATGGTGCACAAATATAATTTGAAATATAAATATATAGGTTTCTTATCTCTATATTCTCGCTTCAGTTCAAATTTCCATTTACGTCTTTTCTAATTCACATTGGTCAGAAACAAATTTACCCTTACTAAAATATTTATCTAGCACGAAATTATCTTCTATATCATAGCTGTATTCAATTGACACTATATTCATGCTAATGCATTTTACTCATTTTTTTGATATCTTTCCTACTATGCAGAAGATGCTCTATATTGAATGAGTGTTATGTCTACATCTTATTTTAGTTCTTACTTCCAGGCATAGAAGTAAAGGGTTAATTCATTAGGAAAGTTTGTTTACACAAACCATTATAATACACTTATATTGTACTGTTTTTTTTCCTTTATTTCATATTTTAATGCTGCTGAAATCACATTTTATTTTCTGCCTCTTTTTACTAAGTTCTAATTTGTTAACATTAAAGCTGTTATTTTACATTAGTTCTGAATAGTTCTATTATGGGGATTGTTAAAGGGACTCCACATTTGGTTAAGGGGAGGACCAATTTTTATTTATTGTATAATTGTTATGGGGAGGACAAAATAAATCAGCCTCCCCTTAAACATATAAATTAAAATTCCGATATTAACCCCCTATAATCCTCATTAAATAAACCATGTAACTTAAACCTTAATTAATGCTAACAATTTAATAATGCACATAAAAACAAAAAGGCTAATTCTATTTGTACACCAAAAATTGCTACACATAAACAAAAAAAATATAATAAACTACTATACACCATATATTATTCTACATACACCGTTTCTTTTACTAAATTATCAATGTTCTCATCTTATTTTTCTTTCCTCTTTCAAACTTAAAACACAATTACCCAAAATTAGAAATTCTGCATCAAATTGAGTAAAATTTAATAAAATGAAATTTATTTCTTTTACTAATACTGTAATTTTTATAAACTTTTTGAAAAAAATTCAAATTCAACAAAATTACTGTAATTTTACAAATAAATCAACACTTCTAAATTAGACATTATTTCTGAATGTTTTCTTAATTGAAATTTTAGATTTCATGATTAAATAATTCATTAACATCTTTGTTAACATATATTGTTTGCATCAAGTTTTAATACTTTTAAGAATAATTTGACTTTTTATATGCAAAAGTTTTAAAAAAGCAACTATGAGAAAAGAGTAATTTAGTAATATAATTTATAGAAAAATAATGGTGTATGTTAAGTGGTTTTCGGTGTATAAATAGAATTTGCCAAATAAAAAATAGATATATTTAATGTAATGGAGACACAAGAAAGCTTCATGGTGATCAGAAGGCATCAGATTAGGTAATTAATTTTAATTTCATATTAGAATTGGTATGGTTAATTTAAAATAAATGCAAAAACAAAAAATTTAATCTAATATGTTGTATCTAATTTGAGTAATTGATATGTTTAGTAATTTCCAAGTTTGTTATTTGCGTTGAATTTAGTAAGCTAGAGTTTAACATAAGTGACAAGTCTTGGGTAGTTTGGTCTCGTTTTCTTTTCTTTTTCAAATAAACTAAACCCCCCCTTAACAACAAAAAAATAAGCTGGAGTCCCCTTAAAATTATATTCCCCTTAACCAAATGTGGAGTCCCTTTAACAATCCCCTTCTATTATATATATACGAGATATGTTGTCTGAAAGGCTAATGCATGAAATAAAAAATGACTGAAAATAGATTTGCCCCTCGATTTATGGATTTCAAGTTCCATGTATGTTTTACATTTGTAAAAATAGGAAAATGATATTACAACTATATGTTTCATGCTAATTAGTTCAATCATATATTTTACACCTATTATTTTTTTGTGATGTCGCAGTTACTTTTGTTTCTTACTTAACACATCTACCATAACTCACCTTTTGTATCTACATGTAATCAAGTGGCGTTTTCATGTTTTAGGATCCAAAACAGTCAGCTTTTATAATTTCAAAATATTAATTATGTGTCGTAGATATTTGATTTAGATAACACATAACACAAGTAAAGGTATTTTTTATTAATAATGGTCTTATCTCATTTATCCGTGTATTTTTCCTAAATTTTCTATTATGCAACATTATGCTTTAAGATCGTCTGTTATAAGATTCTTATAGATTGATAATTTATTTTCTACCTTTTGGAAATTAGGGGCAATATTTTGCAACATTAGGCTCAATTTTATTATTTATTCACCTCAATTTAATATTCATGTCTCTAATGAGAGTTCTTTAACAGCCTCTTTTTTGTCTTTAACTTAATTATACTGCGTTAGTTGTGCATTTGTTTCTAGGTTGATTTGTTAAATTCATTATTTTCTATGTGATATAAAGTGCTCAAGATACTGGATTAACAGTTTTAATACGCCATATTCGAATGAAACAGTACATTATATAAGACATATTATTATCAAAACATTTACCAGTTTACTCTTATTTACAAACAGTTTACTATGCAGGATCTGGAAGCTATTTTGTAACGTTCCGCCTTTTTGACCGCTTCAAATCAGTAATTAAACCAATTTAAAACGTCCAAATCGACGGATCATTATTTAGCTTGTAGAGTTTAAAGACAGAACCGACACAGATATTGGAATAAATCAATAATACCGATCGAACAGCAAAATAAAACTTTTATTTATAAATTAGAATTTTGATACAACATTTTTCTATACAGCGGGATTTGAAAATACACTTTGAAATACAATGGAAAAATGTTTACTGTTTTAAAATCTTCAGAGTGCGCCGTCTTCAGAATCCCCAACCTTGCAAATCTTCGAATCGTAAGCTGAAATCTTTAAATCTGCAATGCTCGGGTATGACCCGAGCATTTCATGTAAACACAAAATACTCGAGTCAGGATTAAATCATAGTTCAAATAAATTAAGTTCGATATAAACCGGAACATGATGGTGAATACTTTAAGTGGATTTCGATATTTTAGGTATACACAAATCCGAACTAATCAGACAGGATAAGGATAAGATAGTGATCCATTATACGTACATAGTTCGAATGTTCTGATAGGAAACAACTTGCAGTGACCCGAAAATCCGGTAGAATTTGAGCTGACCAAAAACACAAGTCCAACCCCAAATTGCACTGGAAATTCAAGAAACTAATAGAAAGAAGATAGAGGGTGAGGATAGATAAGATAGAAACTTAGAAAAGAAGAAGAAGAAGAAGAACACAACATCAGAGTAACACGAATCTCACAGCGGAACGAATAACATATAATATATAACGTAACTTTGAAATATAAATCTGTACTTGTATACAATAGCATATCAGATTACAACACTTACAACACAGCGGAAATAAACTATAACTATATGATCCTGAAGCCTCCTGCTCCAGCTCTTCAAGTATCTGTAAATCCCGACTACTTGACTTCCCGTACAAAATTGGGCACCCAAGAGTTTAGGGAAACAAAACAAAATAAACACCGGGTCAGTCATGGGACTGGTGTGAGTAAAACAGTTTACAACAGTTCGAACAAGTAAACGATATCTCATAAGACCACGCCGTATAACGGAACGGGTTTTTCCCTTATGAGAATCCAAAATATCTTTATATCAAAAACCTTTTGATATTATAATAATGTCTATCGCCCACAATATAATAATCATATAGTAGAAACGTTTTCATCTCACGTTCTACATATAAAGTATATAAGCAAAACCACTAGCACGTATTGGGTAATGGATTTCCAACTATGACAAGGTATGGAACCAACTTTCGCTAGTGTACCTCTAGAGAGGAATACACTGGGTTCAACAAGAACTTCTTGCTACCCGGCCACACATGACCGACCACTCATTTCGCTTGAGTGTATCGAGTGTTATATCACCAATGGTTGGGATCAGCAACCGTTTCCCGAATGGGACAATATCGACAATAGATTTTTGGAAGTAAATGAAACTCTAGATCATGTGATTATACACCCTAATAGGTGCGACCTACATAGCCATGCTACCTGCCCGAGTTCTGTCATTTACCGGATGATGAGGCTTAAGGTTACGCTTTATCATCACATCAGATTCACTTCGAATGTCACATCATCAAATCCATCAAATCACCGATTGATGTCCTCAACAATACATTATGTGTTATCTAAAAGGAGTTTCCTTCTCCGCTTCCACTCTTGGTACGGTTGGAGAAATCAATATATGTGATCGTCTGGAAATACTCTGTCAAACATCCGTCCATACAAGTTATCCAGGAACAGGATGAACCGAAGGCACTATTCAGTACATCCATCTTAGGCGCTGTTATCTAAGACTTATACAATATCCCTTGCACTTTACTCCGTCTTCAATTTTCTTTGGCATATATGATTCGCAACGCTTATGCCAATACAGAGTGGTTCTTTGGATAATAATCCAACCGGTCTCTCCATATTAACAACGTTAAAATGGTCAATACTTCGATAGTCTGTGATTTAACCATCAAAGAAAAACATGTGTGCAAACAACGATATTATTTCCAAATGGAAATTATATCAAATCAATCATCATTCAACATATATATATATATATATATATATATATTCACATTTCCTTATTTTCTATGTTTAGAAAATATATGTGATTAACACTGGAAAACATTTCCATTGTTTTTTACATATCACTATCATTCCACAACTATCAGTCCCTGACTGTAAAGTAGTATGAGAACAATTCCCTAAGTATTAATCCCGAAGGCCGAAACCAACATCAGAGAGACACTTAGAAAACCATTCAATTTACTAATCTCTGGTCAGTTTCTAATTTTGCTTAACTCTATTTGATTTACTCTGTTCGATTAACTCCTTTCGATTAACTCGATTCGATTTACTCCTCTATTTATTTTCCAAAGAATTAATCCTTTATTCTATTTATTTTCTAAATAGATAATCCCTTATTCTATTTATTTTCTAAATAAATAATTCTTTTTAAATTCTATTTGTAATTGATTTATAAATATTTCCTTTCTATTCTTGTTTATTTTCTAAATGAATAATCCCTTTATAATATCTAATTTATTTACCAAATAAATAATCCATTAAATGTCTTATTTATTTATCTTAAATAAATAATTCATTTTATAAGTATTCCACTTATAAATATCCTTTTTATAAATAATTCCTATTTATAAATATTCCTGTTTATAAAATCTTCTTTGATTTTATAAATAATTTCCTTTTTATAAAATCCTTTGATTTTATAAATAATTTATTTTCAAATATCACTTTGAAACTTCCCTTATCAACATTCCGGTATGTTATGGTATTTAACATACCATAAATAATGATCAGTATCATTCACACATATAAAATCATCAACAGATTTCATATCACATCGTATAACACAATATATAAAACAAAACAGTATTTATATATATTGAGGAACCCTGTTGGGTCCCTCCAACCTGTTTCCCTGCATCCACAGATGTTACACAATAAAATCGACATCACTTTCAGTCTGGTATGGAATATTCTGATAGCAGAATCAATATCTAATTATTTAATGGTTTTTATATATATATATATATATTTATATATATATATAATTTCCACTAACTGACTAGCAGTTCAATCAATCAGTCAACAAACAGTCAATCAGACAATTTATAATAGTTCTAAAAATACAACATGAAAATATAAACTGTTCAGAGTTAGTGAGATTTACTCACATTACGCGTTAACCGTTAAGTAACGATTTGCGTTAGTCGATTCTGATCAGACAATTTATTTCGCTATAAATTGTAACGAGTTCGGATTCACTCTCAGTCAGTTCCATGGTGTAGTACTCGTCCATACGGTCCCAACGGATCCGACGATTTGAATTTCTGATAAAGTATGAGTAAGATATAAAGGTTACAAGTTATACACTCATTTTTAAATTAAATAAACTAAATTCCTACTTCTAATTGGGCTCACCCTTTCTATAAGGCCCAAACCCATTTCAAAAGAACCAGACCCGCACTCTACCCAAAAGTCCAACCAAAATATCTCTTCTTACCCAAATCATCAGGTCGCGACCTACTCCTTTTCAATGAGCCATTACGGCAATTTCCACCGCTCTTTAACACCACAACTCATCACCGAAATTAAAACAAGTTTCACCACTCTACTCTCCTTCGCATCCTCTACCTCCCTATTCCATCACCTTCGAGTTCGAACTCTTCCTCCTTGTTGCATTCGCCCACCTATCTCGACGGCTACAGTGGTCATCGCGACCTCTTTTTCTTCCAGACTTCACCAAAAATTCACACACCACTCTACTCGACGCCATAAACCCAAATACCACGTTCGAATTAGTCACCAATACTTGTATAACCCGAAAACCAAAACCCTAGATACACTGTTGATTTTCGCAAGTCCAGAAATTTGCATCGAACAACATAAGAGTCCCACTGAAACGAAGAGGAACTCGCCAGGATCATTAATATACAACTCTTAAGATTTATGGGAATTGATTTGAATTCTTTTTTATTTTGAGGAACTCGAGTTTTTTCACGTTTTTCTTTGTTCTGTATGGCGTCTTGGAGAATTCCTTTATGGGGGGGACGGGTTTATGTGTGGATGAAAATGATGTGTACGTGGCCTCTGTTTTGACCTTTAATTGAGTTTAGATATTTTCTTTTATTTTTTTATATTTGTTTTAACCTTCTAAAATCCAGTGTGATCAGACACGATATCTAAAAATCACGAAACTGGACACGTAGCTAGAGTTCGACATTACGGTCCCAACAAAACTGGTTTCGTCGAATTCCGACTCTGTTTGCTCACACAGCGTATTTTTAACTGTCGAAATATCGACTTTTTTTCGCTCTAAAAATCCGTACGGCCACATACTGACTTCAAAAACACGGAAATTGAAATCTAGCAATAATTTAATATTGCGGACCCAACAAAATTGGTTTTGTCAAATTCTGAGGTCGTTTGCAAAACTAGCTATTTTAAAGCTCTGAATGACCCATTTAAATATATAAATATATTTAAATATAATTAAATTAGATATTAATAAATTAATATTATCGTATATATTCACAGTGGAATACCATACCGCTCTAGAATATTCCTATATGAATTTCTAACTTGATATTTCAAATCTGGGTCAACCCGATATTCGATTTATATCGAAATTCCTTTTTAAAATATAAATAATTCCCTTATAAATTATAAAGGAATTCCACAGTGACTTTTCTAAAATTTGATTTGGACATAAATCAAAATTTACACGACGAAATCCCGATTTATCTCTTCCACTAGAAAGATATACTCCACCAGCTCCACACGTTTCTTGTTTCACAGAAATCCGGCTTAAAACGAATCATGTACATTCAGTTGAAGTTCGAATTGCCAACTTACGAACTACAGCACGATTTCGAGCTCGATTTTAATTATATTATAACTCTACGTTTAAACTGTCGTTTATATAATATATTCGTTATTCAAATTCAAATTCAATTTCAAGCTAAATTACATATCACAGATGATCCAGTTCACACCATATCGCCATTTCAGCCAATTCTGATTATTTAAGAAATTAAATATATTATTTAATTATTATATTTATTTAAATATTCACCATTATTTAATTCCACGACCATTAAATCCTTTAATCACCTTTCAAATAATTAAATTAATTAATTATTATACCGCTGAAAATGCGGGTCATTACATTCTTCCCCACTTAAAATAATTTCGTCCTCGTAATTGCTAAGGTAGGAAACAAACCCTATCGACCGGTTTAAACTTATTGGTTCACTTCTTAGCTCTGGTTTCACTAAACCAATTTATTTTAATTAAATTATTATTTAATTCTTACCAACGAAAATTTTCAAAAATCCTGAAAATTTTCTAACGCCTTAACCTTTCGAAAAATTTCGCCATAACCTCATTTGTACAGCCCTATCGATAAAACCACAACTCGCCTCTCTAGGCCTTCTCCAACCCAAAAGAAAATCAAACAGCCAAGCGGCTTGCCAATTCGGCTCATAAATCCCATGCTTATATCAAATATAAACTTGTACCTTTTTGTCGGCACATCACTAGATCCTTTCCACTTGTTATCAATTCAGCAGATACAAGGGTCATGCCAATCAAATTCCAATTTGTTTTTATCCACAAATACAATCATTCACTTATACCTAAGTTGAATTCAATTTCAAATCAAAGTTCCATTTTTGATTTTTAAATTCTTAAACTCATCAATCAAATATCATTTCAGATTCTATCTCACGATTCAAAATCCGATTCTACTTGATATATCGTATCCAATTCAATTCCCAGTTAATTGGTTTCGATTCAGTTCCAACTTGGTTTCACACATTTCTATTTAAATTTGTTTTTACTTCAAACAGTCTCTTCCTGGGGATTTAAAACAGCTTTGCTTTTCTAAAACCAAGTATTCCTTTTCAGATTTCAAACAACTTGCTTTTCTCAAAATAATTCAAAAACAAAATCTTTTCGGTAGTAATCTATCACTTACAACTCGAAAATGAATACTGATGATGCAGCTGTCATCATCAGAATCTATTTTCCAGCGTCGAAGTGAGTTCAATACTATAAAACCATTTCTAAACATTTCCACTTTGAAATTCATTTCAAAATATAATTCACACTGCTTGAAAAACAATTTAAAATCTCCCAGGATCTTAAATTTTCCTTGTTTTTAATCCAAATCCATTTACAAACACTTATCCAATTTTCCAGAATTTTAGTTCAATTTTTGGTTTAAATTTCAGATTTAACTCATATGATTTCACGTATTCCACTTATATGAATTCTGATTGGTTATTTACATAACCATTTAATTTATAATCTTACTCGATTATAATAACAACCAATATATCCACTATATTATAATTTTGATATATATATATATCTTCCCTATATCAAGATATACCTTGGGTAAACTTATTTTAATTTACCCTCCTTTCAAAACATATCGTGTCGACCCATCGTATTCAAGTGTTTAGAAACTCCTACCGATACAGTGGATCAAACTGATCGACTAGAATTCACAAACAACTCAACCAATAAATCTACACAATATAAAATTATTTTTTATATCAAATAACAAATACGTTTACTCGTATATATACACTCAACTCAATCTAGGGCATTACTAACCCCATCTCTACTGAGTCACGCCACAGAGCCAAGGTAATTCACTTAACTTAAGCTCTGATACCAACTGTAGTGACCCGAAAATCCGGTAGAATTTGAACTGACCAAAAACACAAGTCCAACCCCAACTTGCACTGGAAATTCAAGAAACTAATAGAAAGAAGATAGAGGGTGAGGATATATAAGATAGAAACTTAGAAAAGAAGAAGAAGAAGAACACAACATCGGAGTAACATGAATCTCACAGCGGAACGAATAACATATAATATATAACATAATTTTGAAATATAAATCTGTACTTGTATACAATAACAATATCAGAGTACAACACTTACAACACAGCAGAAATAAACTATAGCTATATGATCTTGAAGCCTACTGCTCCAGCTCTTCAAGTATCTGTAAATCCAGACTACTTGACTGCCCGTACAAAATTGGGCACCCAAGAGTTTAGGGAAACAAAACAAAATAAACTCCGGGTCAGTCATGGGACTGGTGTGAGTAAAACAGTTTAAAACAGCTCGAACAAGTAAACGATATCTCATAAGACCACGCCGTATAACAGAACGGGTTTTCCCTTATGAGAATCCAAAATATCATTATATCAAAAACCTTTTGATATTATAATAATGTCTATCAACCAAAATATAATAATCATCTAGTAGAAACTCTTTCATCTCACGTTCTACATATATAGTATACAAGAAAAACCGCAAGCACGTATTCGGTAATGGATTTCCAATTATGACAAGGTATGGAACCACCTTTCGCTAGTGTACCTCTAGAGAGGAATACACTGGGTTCAACAAGAACATCTTGCAACCCGGCCACACATGACCGACCACTCATTTCGCTTGAGTGTATCGAGTGTATATCACCAACGGTTGGGATCAGCAACTATTTCCCGAATGGGACAATATCGACAATAGATTTTTGGAAGTAAATGAAACTCTAGATCAGGTGATTATACACCCCAATAGGTGCGACCTACATAGCCATGCTACCTACCCGATTTCTGTCATTTACCGGATGATGAGACTTGAGGTTACGCTTTATCATCACATCAGATTCACTTCGAATGTCACATCATCAAATCCATCAAATCACCGATTGACGTCCTCAACAATACATTATGTGTTAGCGAAAAGAAGTTTCCTTCACCGCTTCCACTCTTGGTACGGTTGGAGAAATCAATATACGTGATCGTCTGGAAATACTCTGTCAGACCTCCATCCATACAAGTCATCCAGGAACAGGATGAACCGAAGGCACTATTGAGTACATCCATCTTAGGCGCTGTTATCTAAGACTTATACAATAGCCCTTGCACTTTACTCCGTCTTCAATTTTCTTTGGCATATATGATTCGCAACGCTTACGCCAATACAGAGTGGTTCTTTGGATAATAATCCAACCGGTCTCTCCATATTAACAACGTTAAAATGGTCAAAACTTCGATAGTCTGTGATTTAACCATCAAAGAAAAACAGGTCTGAAAACAACGATATAATTTCCAAATGGAAATTCTATCAAATCAATCATCATTCAACATATATATATATATATATATATTCACATTTCCTTATTTTCTATGTTTAGAAAATATATGTGATTAACACTGGAAAACATTTCCATTGTTTATTTACATATCACTATCATTCCACAACTATCAGTCCCTGACTGTAAACTAGTATGAGAACAATTCCCTAAGTATTAATCCCGAAGGCCGAAACCAACATCAGATAGATACTTAGAAAACCATTCAATTTACTAATCTCTAGTCAGTTTCTAATTTTGCTTAACTCTATTTGATTTACTCTGTTCGATTACCTCCTTTCGATTAACTCGATTCGATTTACTCCTCTATTTATTTTCCAAATAAATAATCCTTTATTCTATTTATTTTCTAAATAGATAATCCTTTATTCTATTTATTTTCTAAATAAATAATTCTTTTTAAATTCTATTTGTAATTGATTAACAAATATTTCCTTTCTATTCCTATTTATTTTCAAAATGAATAATCCCTTTATAATATCTAATTTATTTACCAAATAAATAATCCATTAAATGTCTTATTTATTTATCTTAAATAAATAATTCACTTTATAAGTATTCCACTTATAAATATCCTTTTTATAAATAACTCCTATTTATAAATATCCCTGTTTATAAAATCTTCTTTGATTTTATAAATATTTTCCTTTTTATAAAATTCTATGATTTTATAAAAATATATTTTCATATATCACTTTGAAACTTCCCTTATCAACATTCCGGTATGTTATGGTATTTAACATACCATACAACAATGATCAGTATCATTCACATATATAAAATCATCAACAGATTTCATATCACATCGTATAACACAATATATAAAACAAAACAGTATTTATAAATATTGAGGAACCCTGTTGGGTCCCTCCAAACTGTTTCCCTGCATCCACAGATGTTACACAATAAAATCGACATCACTTTCAGTCCGGTATGGAATATTCTGATAGCAGAATCAATATCTAAATATTTAACGGTTTATATACATATATATATATATATAATTTCCACTAAATAACTAGCAGTTCAATCAATCAGTCAACACACAGTCAATCATACAGTTTCTAACAGTTCTAAAAATACAATATGAAAAATAAACTCTTCAGAGTTAGTGAGATTTACTCACATTACGCGTTAACCGTTATGTAACGATTTGCGTTAGTCGATTCTGATCAGACAATTTATTTCGCCATAAATTGTAACGAGTTCAGATTCACTCTCAATTAGCTCCATGGTGTAGTGCTCGTCCATACGGTCCCAACGGATCCGACGGTTTGAATTTCTGATAAGGTATGAGTAAGATATAAGGGTTACAAGTTATACACTCATTTTTAAATTAAATAAACTAAATTCCTACTTCTAATTGGGCTCACCCTTTCTATAAGGCCCAAACCCATTTCAAAAGAACCAGACCCGCACTCTACCCAAAAGCCCAACTGAAATATCTCTTCTTCCCCAAATCATCAGGTCGCGACCTGCTCCTTTTCAGTGAGCCATTACGGCCATTTCCACCGCTCTTTAACACCACAACTCATCACCAAAATCAAAACAAGTTTCACCACTCTACTTTCCTTCGCATCCTCTACCTCCCTATACCATCACCTTCGAGTTCGAACTCTTCCTCCTTGTTGCGTTCGCCCACCTGTCTTGACGGCTACAGTGGTCATCGCGACCACTTTTTCTTCCAAACTTCACCAAAAATTCACACACCACTCTACTCGATGCCATAAACCCAAATACCACATTCGAATTACTCATCAATACTTGTATAACCCGAAAATCAAAACCCTAGATACACTGTTGATTTTCGCAAGTCCAGAAATTTGCATCGAACAACACAAGAGTCCTACTGAAACGAAGAGGAACTCGCCAGGATCATTAATGTACAACTCTTAAGATTTATGGGAATTGATTTGAATTCTTTTTTATTTTGAGGAACTCGAGTTTTTTCACGTTTTTCTTTGTTCTGTGTGGCGGCTTGGAGAATTCCTTTATAGGGGGGACGGGTTTATGTGTGGATGAAAATGATGTGTACGTGGCCTCTGTTTTGACCTTTAATTGACTTTAGATATTTTCTTTTATTGTTTTATATTTGTTTTAACTTTATAAAATCCCGTTTGATCACACACGATATCTAAAAATCACGAAACTGGACACGTAGCTAGAGTTCGACATTACTGTCCCAACGAAATTGGTTTCGTCGAATTCCGACTCCGTTTGCTCACACAGCGTACTTTTAACTGTCGAAATATCAACTGTTTTTCACTCTAAAAATCTATACGGCCACATACTGACTTCAAAAATCACGGAAATTGAAATCTAGCAATAATTTTATATTGCGGACCCAACAAAATTGGTTTCGTCAAATTCTGAGGTCATTTGCAAAACTGACTATTTTTAAAGCTCTGAATGACCCAATTAAATATATAAATATATTTAAATATAATTAAATTAGATATTAATAAATTAATATTATCGTATATATTCACAGTGGAATACCATACCGCTCTAGAATATTCCTATATGAATTTCTAACTTGATATTTCAAATCTGGGTCAACCCGATATTCGATTTATATTGAAATTCCTTTTTAAAATATAAATAATTCCTTTATAAATTATAAAGGAATTCCATGGCGACTTTTCTAAAATTTGATTTGGACATAAATCAAAATCTACAAGACGAAATCCCGATTTTTCTCTTCCACTAGAAAGATATACTCCACCAGCTCCACACGTTTCTTGTTTCACAGAAATCCGACTTAAAACGAATCCTCTACATTCAGTTGAAGTTCGAATTGCCAATTTATGAACTGCAGCGCCATTTCGAGCTCGATTTTAATTATATTATAACTCTACGTTCAAACTGTCGTTTATATAATATATTCGTTATTCAAATTCAATTCCAAGATGAATTACATATCACAGATGATCCAGTTCACACCATATCGCCATTTCAGCCAATTCTGTTTATTTCAGAAATTAAATATATTATTTAATTATTATATTTAATTAAATATTCACCATTATTTAATTCCACGACCATTAAATCCTTTAATCACCTTTCAAATAATTAAATAAATTAATTATTATACCGTTGAAAATGCGGGTCATTACACAACTGGTTTAAAATAAATTGAATGACCAGGTAATAATACGGACGTATATAACATGCCGTGTTGGGTGAGATTAAGATCAATAATGCCAGAAAAATAAAAAATAAAAAAGTGCGAGGGATAGTTGTTGTTCACTTATCTAACACCTTTGTTTCATATAGCAAATATGTAATACTTATGACATGGCTGGTATACATGACAACCATGATAATTGCCTCAGTAGTATGTGACCAAAGATATCTTCTGAACTGACCTTGAACTAGTTAACTTAATAGTAAAATAAATTTAAAACAACATGTTTAAAAGAACTGACTAATAAGAAGATAAAAGATATACCATATATAAATGGGAACAAGGACCATGGACTCCAAGATAAATAATTCTAAATTTTCATAACTTGCAAGTAGACAAGTAGACTGGCAGCAGGTAATTAAGTGTTCATTCATACCAAAGCTCATTTCTTCCTAAATATTACCATCCTACGACTTAAACTCAGTTAACCGCTTTTCCTGTGAACGTACTACTATTTTTTTTATTTTACAAGGCGTAGGTAAATTTTCGGACGTTCAATTCAAAATAGTTGTTCAAAACATAAGAAATCCAAAACTAGCAACTACACTGAGTTCAAAATATATCCCCGAAAAGGACCAAAAAGAAATATTTCTTGTTTCTGTGTTCATTAATGACTGGACCAAACTATTTCCATGTCACCCTGAATGTTTAAAAGGCCTGAATATTTGATTTTAATCCTACTGCATTGTATAAATCAAACACTATTTGTACAACATATCTCAATGGATTGAAAGGTGCGGTTCTATAAAATTCTGAAATTTAAGGGGATGGTTTGGTAATCAAACTACAGATTCCTGCTGCATTTAAGTTTTCTGCCATAAAATTCATTATCTTTATAGTTACGCACTAGTGCAGACATATATCATCACACTATTACCCTTTCCAACAGCCATTTATAAAAGAAAGATCTGCAGTCAAGGTTTCTTTTGATGATATGAACAAATTAAAGAACTTGAGTGAATGATATGTATTCAAACAAACATAAACCCAATCTTCTTCTTGAAAGTGTGTGCGTGTACTTGTCAAGTATAATATAGTACACTCGGACCGTGTAATATGGAATAACACACAATTACTTGTCTAATAAAATAGTTATGCAAATAAATATAAAATAGAATAAGATATCACTGATGCAATATCACAGATAAGTAAATGCAGTAAAAGGAAAAATCACACCAGAGATTTTTATACTGGTTCGGAGCACCGTCCTACGTCCAGTCCCAGACTTCTATCTGGAATTTCACTAATCAACAACCTCACTTAACCCAAAGGAAACAGGTTCACAACACCCGAGCAGCCGAACGGGATTTCACGCCTCTATCAACACGAGGACTTCACAACTTGCCTCTTACAACACAGTGGACTTCAAACAAGACGAGTAGACTTGTAATTTGACAATTTGTGTTCTTAATAACACGAATTTGTCAATTCTTGTACAATCTTCCTATAATCTTATCCTCAAATAGAATTTGTGTTTGTGAAGATTTGGAAGATGATATCGTGTTTGAATCAAAAGAATAATATATATAAATTCTAGGATTCAAGAACGATATTATGAAGAATATGAGCGTTTGAGTGCTTTGAAAGATCAAGAATGAAATCAACAATGTAGAGAATAGATAGAAGGAATTGGTGATTAGAATTGATGATTTCAAAGTGTATATATAGGAGATAAATAGTTGTAACCTGTGGTAAAGAGTTACAATCAATAGAAATGATTATTGATGAAAGGAAGTAGAAGCAACTCTTAGAGGAATGGAAGTGACTTTTCAAATAGTTGCTTCTGTTTAAAAATGGTCGATAGGTCAAAAAGGACCATTAGACAGGAATTTATATATATATATATGTTATATGTATATTTGTGCACGTTTATTGTGCAAACTGGGTAAAAAGGTCGACCGGTTTGTTCTGGGCGGTCGACCGGTATTGCCCAGTTTGCACAATTTATGTGCATATATATATACATAAATATATATATATATATATATCTAAACATCGATTATTTGAGGATAGATTTTAACAATTATGAACACTATTATCATACCAAATAATCAATTCCTAATGGTTAATACCATATGAAGCTCCTTATCTCCTTTGAGCAAAGTACGTTGCCTTTTTGTCGATCATTGCACATTAATTTGGCATAAATCAAAATTTCTTGATTCAACACTTCTAACTTAAATGCAGTTATAATATGCTTAGTGACAACCTAGTGTGTCAGTTATAATATTTTTGAAACGAGTCAGAGTAAATTAGATGTTCCAGAAATTATAGATCAATTTATTTTCAGTTTTTCCCAAACTCGAGCAAGGGTCACTTAGACCAAACATGCGTTCTATTTTAACATAGTCACCAGGAATACAAATATCTATAGTCATACACGATGGAGCACTAAATAAAATATGTCCGCAACAGGCAACTTTGAGCATTCATGTTTATGAAAAAGTAGGAATCAATGGTTTTACAACATAGCAACTATAATGGCCCTCATGCAACTAAAATAATAATTTCATACAGATGGTTTTACAACATCTGGTGTGATCTAATTTACAACATAGCAGACTAAAGCATTAATTCAATTAAACTAATAATTCAATCCAAATAATTTTATATATATTCTAGGTCCAAACAATATAGCAGTGTGACTAGTGAAAAATGAAATGGGCGAAAGGGCATGGGTATGTTCAAATACAGTGGTTCCAAAAGGGGACTGCATGAAATAGACTTATGTGGGTAAATAAATGTGTATAATCCGGTCTTCCTGGAAATGGAATATGCAAATAAATCAAACAATATGTGTTCAGAAATGTGCTTCCAGTTCAAACATACAAAGTAGGGTAAGATTCATGGTTTTAAAAAAAAACAAAATAACAAAATGCCAAGTAATATAAATTGCCTATGTCAAGTTATTCTCGATTTATAATACACCAATACAGTAGGATAAAAACAGATCTTTAGGATTTAATAAATATGTGCTAACCAAAAGCTTTTTTGGTCCAAATAACTGGAAGAGCTTCCATATATACAAAAGAAAAGTTTAACAGTCAACGGCCGAAATGATGTAGCCATGACAAAGTATACAACCATATCAACATAATGCAATCTGCATTCGAAATGAAAGGTGAAGGCAAATTATATAGTTCAAAATAAATTCCATAAGGGTTGAATTTTTTTTAAAACCCAATTTAGTGTCAAAATAACACAACACGATTTGGTATTTCTGATACGTCTCTACATTTTACAAATGGACTGACGAATTCCCATTTGTTTATAACATTTGAACTACAGGTATCAAATTATCTTTGGTTTATAGACGAATCTGGGATCTGAAATCCGACTTGCAAATGGAAAAAGATAAAGGATCATGCCAAAACAATTATAGGATAGAACAGGAAACATTAATTCTCAGAATGACACAGCCCACAGATATCATGAACAAAAATCAAGTGGAAATTAACAAGGCCACAATAATAGTTCAACATCAAGCCATCACTATTATAATTTATATTTTAAATCAGAAATTAATTTACTTGAAACAAGATTTAATCATGAGTGAATTACTCACCTTGCACAACAAGGAGGCGGCATAGGCTATGGCTGTCATGCAAATGGTTTAGACAACGGCGATTAATTTGGTGATTGGCGCGATGGAACTTCGTTTCGCTGAGCGACTCCAGCAGCGATAGAGACCAAGGCGTAGCTAATAGAAGAAGCCAAACTGGATAGCTAACGACCCGAACTTCCCCGTGAAGGAAAGAATGGATTGCTTTGAAGACAAGACAGATCAGAACACAAACAGAAGAACATTTCATTGCTTATTACAAAAATTCCATCAGAATACAAGAATATACAGAGTATGAATAAATATTACACATCATAAAATATCATAGATTTAAATACATTACTACAGTAGAAAAATAATACAAAACACAACTGAAGGAGATATACAGACACAAATCTTTCCGAATATCATTCCAGCTGTAAACTAGGATCCTGAGAATATAAATCTGCAAAACCAAAACTACTAGCTGCCTGCATGGAAAATAAGGGCACCCAGAGTTTAGATTAAAACAATAAACTCCAGGTCAGTCATGTGACTGGTGTGAGAACTAAAATAGTTATTATTCTTTATTTTTAAAGTTAGGTAAATCAAGGGACCACGCCGTATAACACGGAACGGGTTTCCTCCCAAGAATACCAGTGCATAAAACAAACAGCGCAATGCTAAATAAAGAACAATGAAGCTATTATAAGACCCAAGTTCCATCACACAATGCCACGCAAACCGGAGGATAGGTTTTTACCTTATAATATCCAAATAATGCTTGATACGTGAAATTTAATCTTTTATTATTACTATAAGTGAAGTAAACAACTTCAAATATAAATGTATCAATTATAGGCGGCATAGCATCCCATGCTACTATGTCCCCATATTAGGCTCTACAAATGAAACCGAAATGTCGTATTGGAAATTTGATTTCCGTCATGAGTCAAGGCCAGGGATGGCTCCTCTCTGTTCGAGACACTCTAGCAAATGCCTCAGGATCCCCCGTAGTGAACCTTTGGATCTTCAAAGCCGGTCCTCTCTTACATTTGAGAATTAGTATTCCTGAACACACGTTTCCCGGTCCTATCGGACCTATATCCATCGGCTCCATAGAGACCGATATAACCAAGGCGCATCGCTATCCAACATCCACATAAGTCAAACTTGTCAGGGCTTGTAAAACCACTGACACCACTCATAGCTAGAAAGAAATGTCGTGCACTCCCTGCAGTCACAATCCCGTTTTTGACTCATACCGAGGTGTGATGTAACGTCCCGTATTTTTATGGTATAATAATTAATTTATTTAATTATAAAATATCGATTTGGCAATATCGATAACTTGAGTTAAATAATATTTATATTTAATTAAAACAAATAACGGAATAATATATTTAATTCTGAAATAATCAGAATTAGTAGAATTCACAATACTATGTGGATTGGATTATTTATAATATTTAATCCAGTTTAGAATTGAATTATAATAACGAATCTATTATTCAAATGTAGTTTGAACGTATAATTTATATTATAATTATAATCGAGCTCGAAATGGTGTGGCAGTTCGTAATTTGGCAATTCGAACTTTAAACGAATATACGAAATCCATTTTAAGCCGGATTTCTGTGAAACTAGAAACGTTTGAAGCTGGTGAAGTATATTTTTCTAATGGAAGAGAAAAATATGGATTTCGTCGTGTAGATTTTGATTTATGTCCAAATCAAATTTTAGAAAAGTCGCTGTGGAATTCCTTTATAATTTATAGCGATTTAATAATATTATAAATGGATTTTTCAAGATAAATTGAATATCGATTGAACCGGGAATTGAATATCGAGTTATAAATCAAATTGGAGTTGTATGATATTCTATTGTGAATACATACGATAATATTTATTTATAAATATTAAATTTAAATGTTTTTAAATATATTTATATATTTAAAAGGGTTTATTTAGAGCTTTAAAAATAGCTTTTTTACAAACGACTTCCAAATTCGATGGAACCAATTTTGTTGGATTCGTAATGTTAAATTATTGTTAGATTTCAATTTCTGTGATTTTTGAAGTCAGTATGTGGCCGTACGGGAATTTAATGTGAAATACAGTCGATATTTTGACGGTTAAAAACACGCTGTGTGAGCAAACGAAGTCGGAATTCGACGAAACCAGTTTTGTTGGGTTCGTAATGTCAAACTGTAGCTACATGACCATTTTCAGGATTTTTAGATATCATGTGTGATTACCGGAATTTTAAAGGACAAATAAAAATAGTAGTTGATTATAATTTAATATAATATTCGAAAAAATAATAATCTAAATTCCCTATAAATAAACCACATCCCTTTCTAAACCTTATTCACATTTTCCTTTGGTCAATTCTTCAGCCGCCACCATTTCTTCAGAAACGTGAGTAAAGGCATCTTCAAAATTCGTAAACTAATGATATAAATTCCTATAAATTACATCCTTATTTTAATTTTTTAATGGCAGCATCTCTTGCCTTGTCCCATCACCAAAACCTAAACCCATTCGCTACCTCATCCTCTCCTTTACCACCGCCGTTAACCCATGACCCTATTCGGCCACCAGTACGTCCCTCTCCCAGATCAACCACCTCTAATCCCTAAACCTAATCCACCACCATTTCGTCCACCTGACCCTTCCGCCTCAAATAACACAGCATCAACCTCAAACCCAGTTCTAAACCCAACCTTCATTCCGTCCCCCTCCATAGCATCTTCATCTTTCACCAAGCCCCTAAATCCAGAGATTAACAAATAAAATCCACAAATTGACCAAGTTTGGACTTCCTTACTTTTCCAAAACCTTCCCCGTAACGCGGGGAAGTACAAACCTATTCAATTTGAGATAATACTTAAAGAAGATAAAATGGTGCCTTCTGTGGATGTTATTGCGGCAGGAGAACCTATATGGAAAAATTATGTGGTGGGGTTTTTCCTTGATCGTCCGATGCCTTACACAATGGTCATTGAAACTCTAAAAGTGAGACGGAAGCTTCGTGGCAATGTGAAGGTAAAGTCAGATGAAACTTTATTCCTCTTTCTCTTCTCAGACGAAAGTGACAAGGAGAGAGTGATCCATTGAGAACCGGTCATAATGAGAAACAAGATCTTCATAACAAAACAATGGGACCCCAATGTAAGTAACGTTTGCGGTTCTATTAAAGCTGTACCGGTTTGGGTGTACCTGTCGAACATACCTATTTGCATGTGGTCTCACCCTGGCCTGAATTGGTTATCGAATAGGTTAGGCAGATTAATATGCCTAGACAGTGCAACTGAATCTTTGGATAGAATTCAAATTGCAAAGTGTTTAATAGTGATTGGACCAGACAAAGAATTGCTAGAAAAATTTTATGTACAAAATCCTGATGGATCAATACAGCAAATCCGTGCCAAATACGTTTGGAAACCAGAAATATGCGTAATATGTATAGTATTCGGTCATAAAACTGGAGTACGTGAGAATAAGATCAGAGAGCAAGGAAATGAAAATGAAATTGAAAAACAGAGAAAGGAAAAAGGGAAAATGGTTGGGGATACGATGGAAGATCATGTGAAACAAGGACAAGTTCCGAAACGACAGAATTCGTCATGGACAAGAGTAGCATACAATAAAAGAAAAGCAAAATCGGATGAAAAAGAGAACAGAGAAACAGGATATTCAAGAAATAATGAAGGAAAAGGAAATGAGCAAAGAGAAAGGAGAACCATGCTTGAAAATAAAGAAAAGGTAATGAATGATAAGAACAAATCTAGAACAAATCAAGTGATGCACAACAGTTTCTCTGCATTGACAAATAATGAAGATATTGGAAGAAATGAGAAAAACGTTGAAGTGAGACAAGAATATAATGTACATAAAAGATATGAAACAAGAATGAAAGACCAAAAAATGATGAAGAAAGGTGACAGGAATAACACATTTGTTTTCACGGCTGTGCGTGGCAAATTGAATGCACCACTTTATGTCAAACCAACCAACCCCTTCAAAGCACCAATTTCACAAAAACCACTGCCCCAAGCCTCCTCTCTTCAATCTGGAATCCAAATTAATGTGGTTGCTACCAAACCATTACCCATTTCCAATTTACCACCAATATTACCAAACCCAGAAGATACCACGTTCATTGCTGAATTAGACAGTGAAGCCTCTTTCATCCCTCTACTACATTCAACCACGCCCACCATTATGCCTTATCATGCCCAATATTCTTCTTACTCCACTTTAACTCAACCCAAACCTCCAGATCCGCAAGCGATATCTCTTCAACCCATTGAACCATCCTCTCCTCTAAAAAACAACTACCAAACCTCTGATCCCACAACTCCAGCACCATCCAATCAAACCTCCTCAGCTAAATCGCCATCCCTCATCGATCTTTGCAGAAAACAGTATGACAAAATGACAAAAAGAAATAACAAGAAGGAAGCAGCAACAAACAAAATGAATGGAAAAAGGAACAATAAAAAAAACTGAAGAAATCCAAACCTCCAGATATAACACCACCATTGTCACCGATTGACAGCGAGGAAGAGTCCGACACTGTCAACATCAGTGAAACTTAAAACACCTCTTCGAAAAGAAGAACTAGAAGCTCTATAAAATCCTCCCTGATAGTTTAATAATGCTGAACAAAATCGCAGCATGGGATATTAGGGGAGCGCACAAACAATCCAAACTTGATCAAGTAAAATCTCTCATCAATCATCATGATCTTTCACTTGTAGCATTATCTGAAACAAAACTTTCTCCCACTCAATCTTTCTCGGCCTCTGCATATGTTAATCCCAACTGGAAATATTGTACCAAACATTCTCACTCAGAATATGGCAGGCTTCTTATCTTGTATGACCCCGCTCTATATATCTTATCACCTATCCTTGCGGACTTCCAATTTATCCATGCAAAGCTAATACATATTACTTCCTCTAAATCTTTCTACTCAACCTTTGTATACGCTAGCAATAGCTATAATGAAAGGAAAAAACTCCATAACTACCTCCCTCACTTTTCTCAAACCTCCCACCCTTGGATTGTGATTGGCGATTTCAACTGCTCTTTCCTATTATCGCATAGACAAGGTGGTATCCCTCTTTCCATTTCTGCCATTATCTCGATGAACCTAGCCGTGCAAAATGCTTCTCTTATTGAAATTACTTATACAGGTTCCTCATTCACTTGGTCAAATAAGAGTTTAACTGCTCCTAGAACTCTGTGTAATGACCCGCATTTTCCGCGGTATAATAATTAATTTATTTAATTATTTAAAAGGTGAATTAAAGGATTTAATGGTCATGGAATTTAATAATGGTGAATATTTAATTAAAATAATAAATTAAATAATACATTTAATTCAGAAATAATCAGAAATATTGGAAATCACAATATTCTGTGAACTGGGTCGTCCCTAAGATTTAATTCAGCTTAGAGTTGAATTATATTGACGAATATATTCAATCGACGACAATTTGAATGTATAATTATATTATAATTAAAAAAACGAGCTTGAAATGGCGTTGCAGTTCACGATTTGGCGATTTGAACTTCAACTGAATGTATAGGATTCGTTTTAAGCCGGATTTCAGTGAAACAAGAAACGTGTGGAGCTGGTGGAGTATATCTTTCTAGTGGAAGAGAAAAATCGGGATTTCGTCGTGTAGATTTTGATTTACGTCCAAATCAAATTTCATAAAAGTCGCTGTGGAATTCCTTTATAATTCGTAACGCTTTATATACGTTATAAAAAGGATTTTTCAATGTAAATTGAATATCGATTCAATCTGGATTCGGAATAGCGAGTGTATATTTTTCCTGGAGCTGTATGATATTCCTCGGTAATTATATACGATAATATAAATTTATTTATATTTAGTTTAATTATATTTAAATATATTTAGATATTTAAATGGGTCATCCAGAGCTTTAAAAATAGCAAGTTTTGCAAACGACCTCAGAATTCAACGAAACTAATTTTGTTGGATCCGCAATGTCAAATAGATGTTAGATTCTCAATTTCGTGATTTTTAGAGTCACTGTGTGGCCGTACGGATTTTTAGAGTGAAAAACAGTCAGTATTTTAACAGTTAAAAATACGCTGTGTGAGCATACGAAGTTGAAATTCGACGAAACCAGTTTCGTTGGGACCGTGATGTCGAACTATAGCTACATGCCAGTTTTCGTGTTTTTTGGGTATCGTATATGAGCACAGGAATTTTTAGAAAAGCAAAATGAATATAGAAATGAGAATATACCGGGAATATACCATTTTACAAAATATCTAAAAATGTCTTCCCTATAAATAGGCCTTACCTACTTTTCCTTAAAACCTCCTCAAATTTCTTCCATCTGCTGTAACTCGAAACAAAAGGGGCCGCCACTTTCAAAAACTTCAACAAATTAAATCTAGTTCAATTCTTAATGAAATCATGGGATTTTGGATCCGTTAGGATCACCATACCGAGAGCTTCAAGTTCGTATGCCCAGATTTGGGTGCGACGCAGTCTCACTGACCTCAAAAACTGAACAGCGTGATTAGGGTTCAACAAAATCTGGAGATGGAAGGCGTGAAGGAAGAAATGGAGTTTAGAAATGAATTTGTGGAGGAAAATTGCACTTGCTTACGAAGATTGGTGGGGTTCGGTTCGTTTTGCTGTCGATGGTATTACTGTATATCGACTGGGAGGCTACGACGCAAACAGGAAGGAGGAACTCGAGTTCCTCAACGACGGTACGGGATTGAAGAGGGGATGAAGTGGAGGATTTTGGTGGTAGTCTTGAGAAGTTCGGTGGAGGGACGATCGAGTAAGAGGTGGTTGAAATCACGGGAGTGAAGGAGGAATGAAACTGGAGTTCATGATTTCAATTTGGGGAAGAAAGAGGGGTTTTACAGGCTTGGGAAATTTATAAAGGTAATGGGCCAGGAGAGGAAGTAAAGCCCAGTAGAAATAGTTTATTTTATTTAAATTTAAATATAGTGTATTAACTTGTAAACTCGATAATTTGATCATACGAGGTCAGAATCGAGAACCGTAAGTTGCGTTGGGATCGTGTGGACGGTGGCTACAGCATGGAGCTAACTAGGAGTGAATCCGATCTCGTTACAATTTATGGAGAAATAAATTGTCCGACTGAATCAAATAACGCAAACCGTTATTTAACGGCTAACGCGCAAATGTGAGTAAATCTCACTAACTCTGAACAGTTTGTAATTTCATGTTGTAATTTTAGAACTGTTAGAAATTGTCTGATTGACTGTGTAATGACTGTTGATTGAACTGCTAGTCAGTTAATGAAATATTATATATATATATATATATATAAATATATATATAATATATAAACAGTTAGATAGTTATATATATTGATTCTGTTTATAAGAATAATTCATATTGAACTGAAAGTGATGACAATCGTGTTGTGTAACATCTGTGGATGCAGGGAAAACAGGTTGGAGGAATCCGACTGGATTCCTCAACAATTATTTTATTGTTTTTCATATATTTTAATATATGCTGTGAATTATAACCTGTTGTTGATTGTGTGTGTATGGACGATATTGGACATCGAAATTTGATATGTGAAACACCATAACATACCGGAAGGTTGATAAGGGAATTTTCAAATTGATAGTGAAAATAAAATATTATAAATGGAATATTTATAAATAAGAGATATTTATAAATTTGAATATTTATAAATAAGGAATATTTATAAATTGGAATATTTATAAATACGAGATATTCAGAAAGGAAATAATTTCAAAACATTTTTCTTTTTGAATAGAAAGGCCTGTGTGGCGGGTTTGGGGATTTTCCCGATGCTCCCGGTACAAAGGAGGTTATGGCGAATTTTCCCGGGGATATAAGGAGTTAGAATATTTTTCAGAAATCAAAATGAAATAGAAATGTTTGTAAAACCTTTACAAATGAAATTGAAAAGGAATATATTTGAAATCAAATATAAAGGAAATATATTTGAAAGCAAATATAAAGGGATATATTGGTAGAGCATAAATAAAGAGTTAAAAGAATTTATTTATTTAGGAAATAAATAAAGATTAAAGGAGATATTTATTTATTAAATAAATAGGATTTAAAAGAAATATTTATTTAGAAATATATAAATAGAATTATATAAAAGGGAATGTATTTATAAAATCAAAAGATTTCATAAAGGAAATGTTTATTGGAAAATAAATAAGGAGTTAATCAAATTGAATTAGTCGAGTAATCAAAACGAATTGGTTAGGTCAAACCAAAGTGACTTAGTCGAGTAATCAAAACGAATTGGTTAAGTCAAACCAAGTGAACAAGTCGAGTTAATAAGAGGGAATTTGTTAAGTTAAACCAAAGTGAATTGGTCGAGTTAAAACAAAGTGAATTGGTCGAGTTAAAACAAAGTGAATTAGTCAAGTTAAAACAAAGTGAATTAGTCAAGTTAAAACATAGTGAACGAGTCGAGTTAATCAAGTGGGTTAGCCGAGTCGAATTAGTCAAGTGAGTTAATCGAGTCGAATTAGGCAAGTTAAGTTAATCAAAATTGAGTTAGCAAGTTAGGTTAAACAATTTGAGTTATCAAGTAAGATTATCAAATTGAGTTATCAGGTTAAGTTAATCAATTTGAGTTATCAGGTAAAGTTAACCAAATTGAGTTATCGAGTTAAGATTTTCGAGTTAAGATTTATCGAGATAAGATAATCGAATAAGTTATTCGAAAGGAGTTAAATCGAATATGGTATTCGAAAGGAGTTAAATCGAATATGGTATTCGAAAGGAGTTAAATCGAATATAAGTTATTCGAGGGAGTTAATCGAATATGCTATTCGAAAGTTAGTAAATCGAATATGTTATTCGAAAAGGGTTAGTCGAGTCGAGTTGGTTGAATAGAATTAATCAGTTAGAATTAACCAGTTAGAATTAATCAGTTAGAGTAAACCAGTTAGAGTTAATCGATAGAGTTAAAAACAATGGAGTTATCGATTATAGTTAAATCGAAGGAGTTATCGATTTTTAATTTAATCGAAGTAAGTTATCGAATATAGTTTATTCGAAGGAGTTATCGAATTTAGTTATTCGATGGGGTTAATCGATATTAGTTAAATCAAATGAGTAAATCGGATATAGTTTATTCGAATAGAATTAAGGGGAGTTATCGAATATTAGTTATTCGAATCGAGTTAAAATGAGTTGATCAAATTTAGTTTATTCAAAAAAAAAAGAATTAAAAGAGTAAATCGATTAGAGTTAAACAAGTAGAGTTTAAAGGATTTTCGAATATAGTTTATTCGAAAGGAGTTACGTAAGGAAGTGTTAAGAAGTTAAAAGATGAACTTACCCTATTTCGAGATTTGAAATGTTGTTCAGTTAAGGTCTGAGAGGTAGCAATACCCCAACTTGATTGACTGCGTTTTTAATTTAGAAATGGTTAAGGTTCGAGAGTGAAATGGTTAAGTGAATTTAGTAAATAAGTATAGTGCTGAGTGGTCATCGCGATGTTGATTTAAACACCTGTTTAAATCCAAGTAAAGAAGATTTGGAAATGTTTTCCAAATAGAATCAGAGACGAATCAATAATATTGAAATATGACATATGAATATATATATATATATATATATATATATATGATTGATGATTGATTGATAGAATTTCCATCTGGAAATAATATCGTTGTTTGCACACCTGGTTTTCTTTGATGGTTAAATCACAGACCATCGAAGTTTTGACCATTTTAACGTTGTTAATATGGAGAGACCGGTTGGATTATTATCCAAAGAACCACTCTGTATTGGCATAAGCGTTGCGAATCATATATGCCAAAGATAATTGAAGACGGAGTAAAGTGCAAGGGCTATTGTATAAGTCTTAGATAACAGTGCCTAAGATGGATGTACTGAATAGTGCCTTCGGTTCATCCTGTTCCTGGATGACTTGTATGGATGGATGTCTGACAGAGTATTTCCAGATGATCACGTATATTGATTTCTCCAACCGTACCAAGAGTGGAAGCGAAGAAGGAAACTTCTTTTAGCTAACACATAATGTATTGTTGAGGACGTCAATCGGTGATTGGATGGATTTGATGATGTGGCATTCAAAGTGAATCTGATGTGATGATAAGCGTAGCTTCTAGCCTCATCATCCGGTAAATGACAGAAATCGGGCAGGCAGCATGGCTAAGTCGGTCGCACCGAAGTAGGGTGTATAATCACCTATCTAGAGAATATTCATTTGCTTCTTTAATCTATCAATGCTGTCTCATATATATACAGGAAACGGTTGCTGATCCCAACCGTTGGTGATATGCATTCGATACACTCAAGCAAAATGAGTGGTCGGTCATGTGTGGCTGAGTTACAAGATGTTCTTGTTGAACTCCAGTGTATCGTTCCTAGAGTACACTGATCGGAAGGTGGTTCCATACCTTGTCATAGTTGGAAATCCATTACCCAATACGTGTTTGCGGTTTTGATTGTATACTATATATGTAGAATGTGAGATGAAAGCGTTTCTGCTAGATGGTTATTATTATTATTGTGGTTGATAGACATTATTATAATATCAAAAGGTTTTTGATATAAAGATATTTTGGATTCTCATAAGGGAAAAACCCGTTCCGTTATGCGGTGTGGTCTTATGAGATATCGTTTACTTGTTCGAACTGTTTTAAACTATTTTACTCACACCAGTCCCATGACTGACCCGGAGTTTATTTTGTTTTGTTTTCCCTAAACTCTTGGGTGCCCAATTTTGTACGGGCAGTCAAGTAGTCAGGAATTTACAGATATACTTGGAGAGCTTGGAGCAGGAGGCTTCAAGATCATATAGCTATAGTTATTTCCGCTGCATTGTAAGTGCTGTACTGTGATAAGTGCTATTGTATACATAACTGTTATATTCCAAAGTTATGTTATCTATTATATGTTATTCGTTCCGCTGTGAGGTTCGTGTTACTCTGATGTTGTGTTCTTCTTCTTCTTCTATTCTAAGTTTCTATCTTATCTATTCTCACCCTCTAATTTCTTTCATTAACTATTAGGTTATTTTCGACTCTTGATGTTCGATATGTGTTGTATATCGGATAATCAAGGTCGCATTTTTCCGGGTCATTACACTCTGACTAAGATTGATCTTGGTTTGATGAACTTGCAAGCAATTCAAACCTAGCCAACCATTAATATTCACATTCCCATGCCAAACCTCTCCGACCATTGCCCCCTCATTTTAACCCTGGGATTTGTTGCCATTAACAAATAGGTTAATTTCAAAAAAATTAACGAATGGACAAAACATGATACATTTTTGCAGGTTGTTAATGAAGCATGGAACAAACACACATTCGGGAATCCGATGCTCAAACTACAAAGGAAGCTTAAGAATACAAAAGAAGCGCTCAAAAACTGGTCTAAAGAAATATATGGAGTAGGGGAAAAACAATCTATTGCAATAGCGAGAAAACTTGAACAAGTGCAACTTCTGAATTTCACACAAAACAATGATCCCGGAAACTTCTTATTGGAGAAAGAATTATGCATTCAACTAGAAAAGACTCTCGAAATAGAAGGCAACATGGTAAGACAGAAAATAAAGCAGCAATGGTCTATATATGGTGACAGGAATTCGAAGTTATTTCATACTTCCTTAAAGATCAGACAAACCAAGTCTTTTATACATCAAATTCAAGATGTACATGGTTATACACAAATTACCCATCAGTTAATTGACAACGCCTTCTTAGCCTTTTACACTGATCTCCTGGGAAAGCAACCTATTGAGCCCGACATATCTTTCCTCAATAACTTGCCCATTCCTACCCTTTCAACCTAAATGCAAAATGCTTTAACAGCAAATGTATCAGACGACGAAATAAAGTCCTCATTCTTCAGTTTGAGGAAAGATGCTTCACCCGGCCCGGATGGGTTCTCTGCATGTTTTTACATCCATTGTTGGAACATTATCGCTCCTCTTGTCCTAGAAGCTGTTCGTAGTTTTTTCAATAAAAGCAAAATCCTTGGATCCATAAACTCTACATATCTTGCCTTAATCCCAAAGACTGAAAATCCTCAAAATGTGACTCAATTTCGTCCGATAGCATGCTGCAATGTGATATACGAAGCTATAGCTAAAATTCTGGCTTATAGACTCATATCTTCTCTTACCACTTTAATATCCCCGAATCAAGCAGCCTTCCTACCTACTAGAAATATACTGGACAATGTTCTTCTAACGCATGAACTACTGAATGGCTACAATAGGAAAAATATGTCCCCTAGAGCAATGATGAAAATAAATATCATGAAGGCTTTTGAATCAATCAACTGGGAAGCTCTTATTATTATAATGGAGAAAATGCTCTTTCCCGGAAAATTCATCAAGTGGATATATCTGTGTATATGCACAGTTAGATATTCTCTTGTCTTCAATGCTCACTCTATTGGCTACTTCAAAGGCCAGAACGGATTAAGACAAGGATGTCCCCTCTCTGCGTACTTATTCATCCTCTCCATTGAAACCCTAACACTTCAACTCGAGAGACAAGTTCAATTGAAGAATTTCATACTACACCCGAAATGCAAAAACCCCCTAATAACATCCCTTTCATTCGCTGACGATCTCATCATCTTCACAAAACCGACCACTAAATCCCTCACCTCAATCATGAACACCCTTGTGTTGTTTCATGCATTCTCAGGCCTTCAATTAAACCAATCCAAATCTCAAATAATGATAGCTGGGCTACCTCCCGAGAAGATAGCGGAATGCCAAATGATAACTAACATGAACTTGATGAACAATAGCATGACATACCTGGGTATCCCTTTGGCTACAAAGCGCATATCTATGTCTCAGTGCATCCCTCTGTACGAAAAGATCACATCAGTATTTAATAGACGGGAGAACAGATTTCTCTCCCAACCTGGCAGACTAATAGTACTCAATGCATTAATCTTCTCAATGACAGTGTACTGGTGCAGGACATTCATACTACCAACCAAACTTTTAAAAATGGTACGAGCTGCAATGCGGAACTTCCTCTGGACCGGTTCCATACACTTGAAGAAAATTCCACCGATTGCCTTCAGCAAACTTGAAAAGCCAAAATGAAACGGAGGACTGGGAATAAAAAATATCAATGTTTGGAATTATGCTGCGCTATACAGACACTATCAAAATCTAATAATAAGATCGAACACCTTGTGGGTGCAATGGGCGATGAAACACAATCTCAAAAATGAGGACATCTGGATTGTGAAGGCTAAACCAGAAAGTAGCTGGGTGTGGAAAACCATGCTGAAAGTCAGAGACATGACCCTCCCTCACTCCAAAATTCAACTAGCTGAAGACATAAAGCTAATTTTTGGTCTTGCCCGTGGATCAAGACAGGGTTGATCTTGATGAATTCGCTTAATCACGAAGAAATTTCAATAAGTGGGATCCCTATCAATGGCAAAGCTATAACATACGTAAGAGATGGTAAACTAACTCTACCCGCTGCAACTAACAGTACTCTCAATAGAATTCGGAACGATTACTATGGTATGAATTACAATCTGGTATCACATGATAATTATGTTTGGACCGAGGACAATAAAACCCACAGCACTAGAGTTGTTTATTCTGCATTAATGAGAGAAAAGGAGATGCCAAAATTTAAGTGGTACAAAAGAGTATGGAACCAAACAACTGAATTTCTATCTTTGGAAGGTAAGCCAAAATGCATTGCATACTATGTCCAATCTAGTGGAAAAGGGTATAAATGTGATCAACACATGTAGACTTTATAATGGGATGAATGAGGACATTGAGCATCTATATTTCAACTGTCCCTATAGCGGTTTTGTATGGGACAAAATCAAGAACAAAGCAGGCATTCACGTAGTGAGAAGTAGTAGTCAACAGGAGTGGTATACCATTTTTAAAGCGACAAGGTGGAAAACTGAAGGAACCTACATGCTTCTCCTCTTGTTAAAATGCATGTTAAGGGAAGTGTGGGCTGAACGAAATGAGAGAATTTTCAACAACAAATCAAGAACCAGATTGCAGTTATATAAAGACACTTGCAGCAACATTAAAAGATCGATCCTTCTTTCTGGATTTGATTTTAGTTTGGCTGTTGTCGAGAGATGGTGCTAGTTTCTTCTATATTTCTTTTCTTTACTTTTGTCTTTTTCTTCTTTCCGTATTTATATTGTAAGACCTCCTTTTGATATAAATATAATGGTAGGGGCCAATCAACCCCGCTGGCTTTGCCAAAATTCATATAAATTGTATAGCATATATATATGTGAGTTGGTTTAAGTATGAGCTTCAATCTCGTACACATTATTATGTGTTCGACGTCAGTTTTAATTCGTTGAAAATAGCAAGGCGAACTAGGGTTTGAATATTTGGTATTTTTGAGTTTTGTTGGAGGTATTCGATATTGTTTTAGGGATTATCACATCGAGCAGCACTTGAGTAGTGATTTTGGGTAGGATCGATGGTGGATAAAGTCGGTACTGTTAGGCACCTATACAAGGTCGCAAATGACCTAGATGGTGCGAGATGGAAGATGTTAGATGGAGTAGAAAGATGACCGGAAGGAGAATGAAATGGTGATTTTTATTTTGATTTTGGTGAACGAAATGAAGGTCAGCGAGGCGGTTAAAGGATCGTTAATGGCCATGTTTTGGCATCGGGATATTTACTGGAGGAAGTGGTTGCGGGAGAGAAGGAGTAGAGTGGGTCTGGGCTTGCAAGTGAAAGTGGGCCGACGTTTGAAGGGTAAAGGCCCATTTCGGATTTTAAATCTAAGTGTTTGTTTTTTATAAAGTACTAACTTGTAATATTCATAACTTCTCCATACAATATCAGAATCAGACGAAACAAAATCTGTTAGGATCGTCGGGACGACGACTACACAATGGAACAGACTGGGAGTGAATCGAAACTCGTTACAATTTATAGCGAAATAAATTGTCCGTCTGAATCAAAAGACGCAAATCATTATTTAACGGTTAACGCGAAATGTGAGTAAAACTCACTAACTCTATCAGTTTATATTTTTATAAATATAATCTAATAATGTTGGTTGACTGTTGTGTGATGATTGTTTGGTTGAATTGCTTATGTATTGGTTGAAATTATAGATAACAATATATATAATCGATAATCAAATATTGATTCTGTTTATCAGAATATTTCATATCAAAATAAAATCCATGTTATTATATTATTTAACATTTGTGAATGTAGGGAAACAGGTTGGAGGGATCCAACTGGATTCCTCAATATTTAAAATACTATTTTGTTTCATATATTGCGATATATGATGTGATATATAATCTGTTGTTGAATATGTGTGTTTGGATGATATTGATCATGGTTATATGGTATGTTAATTACCATAAGAAATACTGGAATGTATAAAGGGAATTTTCAAAGTATATATTGGAAAGAAATTATTTATAAAATCAAAGGATTTTATAAAAGGAATTATTTATAAAATCAAAGGATTTTATAATTATAAAAGGGATGTTCATTTGGAAAATAAATAAGATATTATAAGGGATATTTATTTGGAAATTAAATAGAATTTTATAAAAGGGATATTTATTTGGAAAATAAATAAGATATTATAAGGGATATTTATTTGGAAAATAAATAGAATTTTCTAAAAGGAATATTTATTTAGAATATAAGTACGATATTATAAAAGGAATATTTATTTAGAATATAAATACGATACTATAAGAGGAATATTTATTTAGAATATAAATACCATATTATAAGAGGAATATTTATTTAGAATATAAATACGATATTATAAGAGGAATATTTATTTGGAAAATAAATAAGATATTATAAAGGATATTTATTTGGAAAATAAATAGGATTAAAAAAGGAAATATTTATAAAACAAATATAAAAGGAAATATTTGGGAAACAAATAGAAAAGGAAATATTTATAAAACGAATAGAATTTTATAAAAAGAGAATTTTACATTAAGAAAGTTTAGACCCGTGCTTCGCACACGGTTATAATGTGATAAGGATTTAAAGTAAATATTTAATAGAAATCTGTTTTAATAGATAAATGAAGAAGATTAATTTATAAATAATGTTTTATAAATTAAATAAAACATGTATCATGTGATAAATGGAATACATAAGTCAGAACTTATATAGAGAAGCAGAATCAGTTGCAACACCAATATTTGAAATGGAATGTGAACTCAGCATTTATAAAGGGAATTATAAATGAGATTTAAGTGTTAGAAATAAAAAGGGGATTTCGTATGAATAATTCTATAATTAGAAGTATAAATAGAATTTGGAAATATATAATATTTTGAAGTACGAAATCAAACTTAATGGGTTATATAAAGGAAATATTATTCACATTCAATGTGAATAATGGATTTAAGTAAATATTTTGCAAATGAAAACATTTGTAAAGGAAACTGGGTTTTGAAATAGGAATTTCAATACGAGTTATCGAATAAGAGTTAATCGATTAGAGGTAAATCAAAAAAAGTTATTCGAAGTGAGTTAATCGATTTGGGTTAAATCGAATTAGAGTTATCGAATATTAGTTAATCGAATAAGAGTTAATCAAGTTAGAGTTAGTCGAGTGTTAGTTAATCAAATAGAGTTCGTCGAGTATTGGTTAAACGAAGATAAGAATTTATCAAATAGAGTTATTCGAAAGAGAATTAATCGAATAGAGTTAATTGAATAGAGTAAATCGAATATAGTTTATCCGAAGTGAGATTATCGAATATAAGTTATTCGAAGTGAGATTATTGAATATAAGTTATTCGAAGTGAGATTATCGAATATAATTTATTCGAAGAGAGATTATTGAATATAAGTTATTCGAAGTGAGATTATCGAATATAAGTTATTCGAAGAGAGATTATCGAATATAAGTTATTCGAAGTGAGATTATCGAATATAAGTTATTTGTAGGGAGGTTATCGAATATAAGTTATTCCAAGTGAGATTATCGAATATAAGTTATTCGAAGAGGAGTTAATCGAATAAGAGTTTATTTGAAAGAGTGATTATCGAATATGAGTTTATTCGAAAAAAAGAGTTATTGAATATAGTTTATTCGAAAGGAGTTATCGAATATAGTTTATTCGAAAGGAGTTATCGAATATAGTTATTCGAGAGGAGTTAATCGAATATAGTTTATTTGAAAATGAGTTATCAAATAGATATTACTCGAAAGAGAGTTATACGTCGAATTCAATTATATCGAATTCGAGAAAGTACTATTTACTTTCCGATTCTTGATCAAGATTTATTTAAATATAAATAAATTTTTTATTTAGTTATTTATTCAAATTAAAGAATAAAAGTTATATTCGAAGTTAGGTATTTCAGAAGTAGGGATTATAATGTTATCATTATAACCAATGTTTTTCATAAGGAATTAGATTCGTAAACTGAATCCGAGAGTTATGTAAGGAAGTTTGTTAAAGATTTAGAAGGTGAACTTTGTTTATTTCGAAGTTAGAAATGTTGTTCAGTTAAGGTCTGAGAGGTAGTTATACCCCAACTTGATTGACTTCGTTTTTAACTAAGTAATGGTTAAGGTTCGATAGTGAAGGTTGGTTAAGTGAATTTAGTTAACGAGCGTAATGTTTTGAGTTGGCATGGCGATGTTTTATTAAACATCTATTTAAATCCAAAGAAGGAGTTTTGGAAATGTTTTCCAAATAAGAATCATAAATGTTTTCTAATATAGAAAATAAGAAATGAGAGGAATATGGAAATGTTTTCCAATGATTAATAACGTATATTTTCTAAATTAGAAAATAAGAATTTCTGTATATATATGGAAATAGGAGATGAAATGTGAATAAATTTATGATAAATTAATTCAAGAGATAAATGATGATTGGTAATTGATCGATAGAATTTCCATCTGGAAATAATATCGTTGTTTGTACACATATTTTTCTTTGATAGTTAACTCACCGACTATCGAAGCTTTTGACCATTTTTCCATCGTCAATACGGAGAGACCGGGATCAGATTCATGACCTGAAAACCAATCTGTATAGGCGTTAACGTTGCGAATCAAATATGATGAAGAAAATTGAAAACATAGTTATGCAAGGGCTGTTCTGATGATCTTAGGTAGCAATTGCCTAAGATGGATTTAAAGAATAATGCTTTCGGTTTGTCCAGCCCCAGGACGACCTGTATGGAAGAATCTCTGACAGAGTATATTTAATAGATCGCATAAGTTGATCACTTCAAACGTATTTATGTTTGGTGGTAGAGGAATTCGTTTCTCTTAGATATATACCCATTGTATTTTTTGGGAAATCAATTTGTGATTTGGCGGGTATGACGATGTGACATTCAAAGTGAATAAATGTGTGAACTGTCAGAGATAAGCATGGCCTCTAGCCTCACAACTGGGAATGACAAAAATCGGACAGGCAGCATGGCTATGTGGGTTGCTTCCATTAGGGTGTATTATCACCTATCTAGAGATATTCATTTCATTCTTTAATATATTTGATGTTGTCCCATTCGGGAAACGGTTGCTGATCCCAACTGTTGGTGATATACATTCGATACACTTAAGCGAAATGAGTGGTCTGTCATGTGTGGCTGGGTTGCAAGATGTTCTTGTTGAATCCAGTGTATTACTCTCTAGAGGTACACTATCAGAAGGTGGTTCCATACCTTGTCTTAGTTGGAAATCCATTATCCAATAAGTGCTCGCGGTTTTGATTGTATACTATGTATGTAGAACGTGAGATGAAAGCGTTTCTGTTAGATGATTATTATATTGTGGTTGATAGACACTATTATAGTATCAAAAGGATTTTGATATAAAGATTATTTTGGATTCTCATAAGGGGAAAACCCGTTCCGTTATACGGCGTGGTCTTATGGGATATCGTTTAATCGCTCAACTGTTTTAAATTGTTTTACTCACACCAGTCCCATGAGTGACCCAGAGTTTATTTTGTTTTGTTTTCCCTAAACTCTAGCATGCCCAATTTTGTACGGGCAGTCAAGTAGTCAGGATTTTACAGATATACTTGAAGAGCTGGAACAGGAGGCTTCAGGACTTTATATAGCTATTGTTTATTTCTACTGTGTTGTAAGTGCCGTACTTTGATAATGATATGTATATTCATGTACAATCTTTTATTTCAAAGTCATGTTTTATTTTATTTGTTCCACTGTGAGATTCGTGTTTACTCTGATGTTGTGTGTTCTTCTTCTTCTTTTATTCTAAGTATATGTCTTATATATTCTCACCCTCTAATTTCTTTCATGGACTATCCGGTGTTTTCGATGCTTGAATAGTCGACATTGGGTTATATGTCGAGTATCAAGGATCGAAAATTTCCTGGGTCGTTACAGTGGTATCAGAGCATAAGGCTAAGTAATTACTTTGGCTCTGTGGCATGACTCGATAGAGATAGGGTTAGTTGTAACGTTCCAGTAATTCGGGCAATTTGAAATGAAATCAATTAAAGATTTAACTATGAACGATCAATTTTATATTGGCACTTGCATTCGATAATTTAAAATCAAATATATTGTTTGTATAGGAATTGAACTCAACATTAATTAAAAATTGTTGTTTGGGGGTAAAATGTTCGTTGTTGAATATTTGAAATGAAACTGGCTGAATATTCGAATTTGATTTGGAACTCGACTGATAAATTTAAATGGTGGAATTAAAAATAAGCGTAATTGACGTTAAATATATCAAAGATTTTATTTGTTGAAATATATGGAAATTTGGCTTGGATATGTGTGTATTTACATATGTAGAAAAAAATAGAATTTTACGATTTAAAATCGAATGGGTTGTTGGTGAACAAACGAGATGAACAAACGAGATAATATCGGTGAACTGATAAATAGAAAATAAAAATAAAATAACATTGTATACAAACAGGGTAAGATTACAATTAAATTTATTTTATTGGATGCAAAACGCGAAGGCAAAAATGTACGTATGATTTTTATCGTGTTTGAAGATTTTATTGTCGATACAAATGTAGAACGCTATGCGGTAATTCATGGTAAGATTTAATTTTAATCTAAAACAAATATTACCTTCCTTAGTAATATATTAAGCCGACCTACCCACTGTAATCACCGCTACCCTAAACCCTAGCGATTTAACATCATTCTTATCTTCAAACGTTTCCTCTATAAAACATCAGCATTCCTCCCCAATTTCTTCAGCATAATTAATTTCTCCCTTGTACAATTATTAATGGCCGGAGCCAAGAAGATTTCTTTCTCCTCGAAATCAGAAACTGATTTTCCCTAAATCAAAGAAATGACCACCGTTCCTTCAAAATCAGTTCGCCAGTACCTCCTCCTGAAAGCTGGGCCGCCGCCGACGTTCACCAACGCCAATCCAAACACGCTCCGACTACCTTCAAATCGCAAATCTTGAACTAAATCTGAGTCGCCTGGAGCCATTGTCATCGCTGCTTCTTCCTTCAACGTCGCGTCTAAGCCGCTCGCTCCCTCACATTGCCGTCTTGTGAGTATTTATACTCACGATTGATTAATCACTGTTTCAAGTAACTTAATTTCAACACATACTGAATATTATAGTTTTCCTTTGTTTTTGGCTGTTGAAATTTTGTTTTGGTTTTTGATATACTTTGCCTGATAAAAATTGGTAACCACCCATGTGGATAAACTGATAACCTGACGAGATACTTGATTTTTTCACCTTGATTTAGTCGAGACACTTGGGTTGTTCAGCTGGGTTGCATCTTGAAATACATTAAGCTGTTGCATTGATATATTTAGTTATATAATATGTAGTAATATTTGGGTTAACACATGTGTATGCATATTCATATTTATATACAGGCATACCCAGGTATACATGCTGCCTTAGTATGGTTACGACTAGTATTTGGATATCATCATGTCTTGTTTTGTTACATATGTATTGCTGGCCAATTATTTTGATATATATATATACACACACACTTGGTTGTTGACAGAACTAAGAAAAAAAATTTTAAATAATTAAAATATGGAAGGAAACACTTGTTTCACGTTATATAAAACTGAAGACAACAGTTTGAGTTTGGCCATGTGTTATTTGAGTCAACATTTGGATAAATACGTGAATAGTTGTTTTGATTAGTTGCCACTACTATATGTTCATGTACCAGCAAAAAGATTTAGAATATGTGAATATCTTATTGACTTGTTGGGAGTAGTGAACCCCTGCCTTACATGAACCTGGATTGAACATAGGAAGTAAGACATATTAATTGTCCACTTGATCTCGTTGTCTGTGCACTGTTGTGTATACATGTAAAGGTTCAGCTCATTCATGCATTCCTTTTTGCCAAAATCTAAACTGCCTGGTTGCATGTGCATTTGTATATACTTATGCAAACATTATAGTCGTACGTATCCACATGTATAATTCTGTTGAAAATCTGAACTGCTTACGTATATATACATTTGATGATGAATAAAGCTGGAATTGCACAAATATTAGTGAATTCATAGTGTTTGGACACAAAACCAAATGTATGTTTGAAAAAAAAAATTGGGATCTGTTGGCTTAAAATTTTCAATATCTACTAATGGATTCAGCAACCAAAAATGGCCATGATGAACTATTTCTGCTAGACATGTCTTATATAATTGTTGTTGCCTTGAGGCACTAAAAATTCCTGCTGTATTTTTAGTTCTAATCTCTATCGCAGGGTGTTCTACAAGATTTTGGTTTCTTTAAGACATCAAACTTTAGTTGGTATAAAATTTCTAATCTTTAATTAATGTGTTTTAACATGTCTTTAACATACTAACAAGGACAAATACTATGTGTGTCGATATCTATAAACTAATGATATACTGGATCTTTACAAGGTATAAGTACTAAAACTATACTTGGTTTTGGCAAATATATACAAGCAACTGGGTATTTCCATGGGTTTGCCCTGTCATGCATTCACTGGCCTTGTTTTGGTGGCACTAGTATGTGTACTCATTCATTTGGATAAGCCCATGATCAGGTTGTTGTTTTGATGATGCACAAATTTCCTTTAAATGACGTGAAATTTTCTTTTTGTTCACTAAGGTGAAATCGCTGAAACCCTTTTCATTCACTAAAGTGAAATATCTGAAATCCATTTTCTGAAATTCGAAGTAGTATTGCCTTACGGGATGCATGCATTGGTATATAGTTGTACTGTCCCAATAAAATCATTTAGAAGTACTTTGTCATTCAAGTACTTCTAGTTCTAGTCAGTAGGCAATTTCATAGCAATGGAAACTTTTGGGTTCATTAGCTTATTCATATATCTTTGAAAAAAAATATACTCTCTGCCTTTCACTTTGAATAGACGATGCAGATGTATACTGCCCTCACATATGTACACCATGCTGACAGTATATTCATATATTTCTGATAAGAACATAAACTTGCATGACATTCTGCCATTCACTGTGAATAGATGTTGCATATCATTTTATCTGACTCTGGTTGTTGCACATGTACATACTGCGGCCATGTTGGATTAGAAAGAACACTGCTGTAGTGTTTTTGACTTGAAATATATGTGAAACCTTAAGGTATAAACCCAGGGTTTTTGTTATACAACCTGAAACTGTTGGATCATTATTATGATGCTTGTTTAGTCAAAGTAACATGGTTGCACCCTTGTCACATTTGTTTAAGCCATTTGAGAACCTGAATGAACACTTAATTACCTAAATCAGCCGATGCACGGTTCGGCTATGCTGCCATGTTTGTTGCAAATTTACGCACTCCTCACGATCATCATTGCACTTGTTTATTGTAATGACCCGGAAAATCTGAGCCAATTTAAAAATTTTATTTTGGCGATTTTAATGAATTTTGAATATTTAAAATGGATTATTTTAAATAATAACGACGAAAAATTTATTTTCGACGAAGTTAAAACGAATAATTTTATTTTAATTATATAACGAGCCTGAAATGGCGCTGCAGTTTGAAATTCGATTTCGAATTTCAAATGAATATATAGAATTCAATATAAGTCGGAATTGAACGAAACAAGAAATATCTAAATCTGTTTGACGATATCTTTCTAGCGGATGTAAGAAACTGAGATTTCATTTTAGAAGTTAAAAGATACGTCCAGTTTAAAATTCAGAAAAGTCGCTGTGGAATTTATATATATTTTAATATATATAAAGGCCCTTAAAAATGGAAATTTTGCAAACGACCTCGGTTTTTGACGAAACCACTTTTGTTGGATCCGGGATGTCAACTTATTGCTAAGTTTCAAAATTCATAATTTTCTGAATCAATATGTGAGTGTGGCGGAGTTAAATGTGTTTTGACAGTTTTAGTCAATTTGGGTCGACCAGAAAATGACTATTTTTCAAACGGTCTCAGAATTTGACGAAATTAGTTTGGTTAGGACCGTATCGTCAATACAAAGCTAGAAATATTTTTTTCTGGAATTTCTCGAGTTAGTGTGTGGCCCCAGTAATTTGAAATGTGCATTTAAATTGAATATATAAAGATTTATATTTTGAATTTAGCGAAAGCTGGTCAAAACAGCTGAATTGGCTTATGTGACATATCCCATTATGTCCGGAATGAGGGTGATTAGCTAGGGGCGACAGTCGTTGGGTTTGATTTCGTGTTAGAATGAAAAAGTCAACCATTTAGAAAATAAAATAATATAAAATAAAAATATATATATTCCCCCCTCTCACGTTTCTCTCTCTCCTCCTTCATGCCAGATCGATATTTCAGATCTAAATAAAAAAAATCGCGTTTCTCATTCTCACGACGCCAGGCATCAACCACCGCTGGTGGCCGCTCCTCCCACCCCTCCACCTGCTCCGCCCCCCTCTCTACCTCGCAAGATCCGATCGCTCTTCTCCAAGTACACCGGCGCTCGTTGTTTCCCCCTCCCCTTTTCAATTGAAGACCCGACACCCAAAGAAGCCACCACCTCTTTGGCTCCGGCGCCCGCGTCCAACAGCCCCCTCTCGCCGTTCAACAGCGAATCCCCTCCCCTCTGAAAGAAGACAGTAAGTTTTAACTTTTAATTTAGTTTAAAAACTGATTTTTGGTTTAATTTAAAAACTGAATTTTGTTAACTTTAACAACTGATTTTTGTATAGTTAAAAACTAAATTTTTTTTTTGATTAGAATTGATTTTTAAAACAAACGAAAAGATTAGAATTTTTATAAACAAAAAGGTTAGCTTTTTAATTGTGAAAAGATACGATGTTATTTATATAAAATATAGTTCTTATCATATGAAAGATGATGTTTTTATCGTGTGGAAGATAAGATTTTTGATAACCAAAAGATTTGACTTTTATAAAGATAAGATTTGATTTTTCTACTTTAAAAGGATGTGATTTTTATCTATGTGAACAATAAATAAAGATGAGATTTTTATTGTATGAATAGCAAAAGAAAGAGGGGATTTTTATATATATGATAGCGGCATAAAGGTTTGATTTTTATTTATATAGTAGCGAAAAAAATGAAATCTTTGTTTGAATAAAAAGGAAATCTTTGTTTGAATAAAAATGTAATCTTTGTTTAGATAAAACTATCATCTTTGTTTAGATAAAAATACCATCTTTGTTTATTTAAAAATCTAATTTTTATATATGTAGAGATATAAAAATAGAATTTTTATATGTGAAGTAGCGATAAAAATGTGATCTTTATATTGTAGAGACGATAAAAAATATGGTTTTTATATAGTTGAGATTATAAAAATATGATTTTTATAAGATGGAGAAAATAAAAATACGATTTTTATATATGATGTAGCGAATTAAAAATATGATTTTTATAAACTAGAGAATCTAAAAATGTCATTTTTGTATATGTAGTGAATACGGTCGACGGAAGTGACGAAAGGAAACACAGTGAAGATTTCCTACATATGAAGAGTCGTGGCGTTTGGCTTAGCTCTTGGTGAGAATTTCTCACTTTAAATTTCTTTTTCTAGTTAAAAATATATACTAGGATGCAGACGGTGCTTAGTAGCACCCGACACCATCGTCCACAGATCATGGACTTGTTTGTTTGGATGTGTAGTTGATTAGATTATTGTTTTGAAATTGGTTGTTTGGGTGAAATAAAATTTATTTGATTGATATGTGTATGGCGTGGGCCATTATTAGACCGGTCCCATTTCTAGTATCGTGCCGTTATGCCGCCGAAATTTTCTAAAATAAGTTAGAAAAATAAAAATATCATTTTATTGAATAAATGAACTGAGTAGAAATTCATATGTTGAAATAAAATATTTTATTTAAAAATATAATTTTTAACGTGTGTGTGAATAAAATAAAATATTCATTTACAAATCGAACGATTTGTTTATGTACACTGATTTGGACGATAAATTTTACACGTCGCCCAACTACACAAATAAAATTTGTGTTTGTTGATGTGAAACCCCACATGGGTATTGCGATGATATCTAACGTACACTAGTCCCAATAATTAGTTGTGTATCGATCGATAGGTTGATAGACAATTGTGTTGTGCACTTTGGATGATGGTTGATTATTTATCGTTGCTGTTATAGACAGGCGTTGTATGGAATCCATATAATTAAACATTATATGGTAATTGATTGGGCCTCATTCCAATTTGGAAAATGTAGAATATAATAAAAAAACATATTCATGTGTTGAAATAAAATATATATTCATGTGTTGAAATAAAATATATATTCATGTGTTGAAATGAAATATATATTCATGTGTTGAAAGGAATATATATATTCATGTGTTGAAGAAAATATTCATTTGTTGAATAGAATAACGAAGTTATTGAAATATATAAAGCCGTGTTGATTAGATTTGCGCCATTTTGACGTGAATGATTTTTATATCGATTTTATTCGAATATAGAAAAAGAAGTGATTTCAAAATATAACGTTTTGAAAATATTATCATTTATATATATATCGATGATATGGAATACTCAATTTTGATTTAAAATTTAATATGAAGTTGAAATCATTTTGAAAACGAAGTTAAAACGATTTATAAAATAAGTTTTGAATTGAAATCGACGAAATATATATAATATAAATATTATATATATTTAATGGCTTGAATAGAACGCGCCGCGCCGCGGCAGTTCGTGAATTTCGACCATTGACTTCAAATTGACGTTACGGGAGATCCGTCCGTCGGATTCTCCTGAAACCGGGACCGTTAGGTTCGTACCGAAAAGAGATTTCCAATGAATATTAGAAATTTGAAATCTAACGGTTGGATTTGGAGATACGTCCAATGCAAATTTAGAAAAGGTCGCTGTAAGTGCAGTTCGACGACCGTTATTGGAAATCGACTGTACGGGCCTTGATAATTTTTTTTTAAATATCTATAATTTGTGTAAAATCATATTATATGAATTGGAAAGAACTGGGATGAAAAATCCCTTATTTAAAAGGATAAAAATATATTTTTATCGAAATGAACTAGTTATGAACTAGAATTAAAATCCAATATTTTTAAATAAATAAACTGGATTTGAAGTGGTTTTAAAAATAATCAAAATTTCCAATAAACGTATTGGAATGGATTTGAATCGAAATTATCTCCGGAATATTTCGATGTTGGATTTCGTGATTATACAGATGTGGTTGTGGAAATTTGAAAGATATATTTATATCGTTATTTCCAATACGATATTTGTTGATTTCAGAAATCGATATTGAATATAAGCTGATATATTTTCTATTCAGAGCCTTGTATTTAATATCGAATGTGATTTGGGTTTGTCGTGAGTGGTGTCTTTATTAACACTGTTCTTGAACCCAGTTGAGAAAAGATTAAATCTTTTTATTTAGATTTAATGAAGTAAACCAATTAATTTATATTTAATTGGAATTGAATTGAAATTGATTTTTGGGTTTGTCGTGAACAGTGTTTTAAACAACACTTGTTCTTTAACCCGATTAACAATGGAATGAGATTTTGGGTTGTCGTGAATGGTATCTTTAATAATACTGTTCTTAGACCCAATGGAGTTAAGAAAATTAGAAACTAACTGGGGATCAGTTAAGTTGAATGGTTACCTGGGTATTGATCTGATGTTGGTTTTGGCCTTCGGGGTTAATATTTGGGAAATTATTCTCTTACTAATTTACGGTTAGTGACTGATGAATTGGAATGAGGCGTATGTTGTGTTTGTGTAACATTTGTTTATCATATACGTAAGTTATTCAGAAAGACCGGGTTTATCCCAATCTGAATAACTAATACGACGATAAGTCGAAGATGAAGACGGTGGTCGAAGACCGAAGGTCTTCACATCATTTGGATAATTACTGATAATCTTGATTGGGCTGTACACCCAAGAGGAGGGAATCAGTTGGTGATCGTCCAGACGTATTTGGAGATCGATGGATATGCGAGGTACAAGGTGCCTTCGGTTTCGTTCAGACCAGAACGGACTTATAAATGGATTGTGGTCTGACATTGGATTTCATTCTGTGTGACTAATATCGGTTGCATAGAGTGGTTTTCCTATGTGGCATGCTGAGATGCAGTGATCAAGGTTTCTGTTGAAAAGCAAAGTCTTGTGGTTGATGATCAAAGCACGACCTTTGTGGCATCGCTTTGTGTAGCATTATTTCGCGAGCCTCGCACCCCGGTGTGAACCAAAAACTGGAGAGGACCTCAGGGAGGACATGCGTTTCTTTCTAGCTAGGATTGGCGTCAGTGCTTGAACTGGCTGACGAGTTTGACTCATGTGGTTGTTGGAATTGGAGGCGCCTCTGATATATCGGTCGTTCTCGAACCGATGGAGTCAGTGGGCTCATTTACACCCCATAGGGCGGGGAAACGCATGTTCAGGGTTTAAGTTTAATTCACTCCATGTGGACCGGCCATGACGATCCAAGGCTTGACTGAGTACTTGCCTGAGACATGGTAGGATAGATTGTCTCGAAACGGTAGAGGACTATCTTTTGCCTCAGTTCACAGATGGAAATCCAATTTCCAATACGACATTTTGCGGTTTTATTTGTAGAGCCTAGTATGGCAACATGATATATGGTACCCATGCCGCCTATGATTGATATTTATGATTGAAATTGATTTCTTCACTTGTAGCAATAATATAAGATGAAATTTAGTGTATCAAGCATTCTTTGGCTATTATAAGGGAAAACCCTATCCTCCGGCTTGCGTTGCATTATGTGATGGGACCTGGGTCTTATAATAGCTTCATTGTTCTTTATTTAGCGTTGTGCTGTTTGTTTTATGCACTGGTATTCTTGGGAGGAAACCCGTTCCGTGTTATATGGCGTGGTCCCTTGAATTACCTAACTTTAAAATAAATATTTATAACTGTTTTAGTTCTCACACCAATCACATGACTGACCTGGAGTTTATTATTTTAACCTAAACTCTGGGTGCCCGTATTTTCCGCACGGGCGGCTAGTAGTTGGGTTTTGCAGATTTATATTCACAGGATCTTGGTTTATAGCTGAAGTGATACTCGGAAGGTTCTGTATCCGCGTATTCCTTTCAGTTATGTTTTGTATTATTTTTCCGCTGCAGTAATGTATTTAAATCTCTGGTGTTTTATAATGTGTAATATTTGTTTATATTCTGTATATTCTTGTATTCTGATGAAATTGCTGTAATATACAATGAAATGTTCTTCTGTTTGTGTTACATTGTGTGTTGTTCTCAAAGAAATCCGTGCTTTCCTTACCGGGGAAGTTTCAGGTCGTTTCATTTATTATTGGTTATGGGATGTTAAGGCAGTGCACACGTGTACCTGTACACGTGTGTACGCGCAGACTTCTGTAAATGCTTGTCATTGAATTGAAAATGATATGCACAGATATTTATGTACTCCGTTGTACACATGTATATATATACCTTTGTATGTGTGTGTGTATATGGCATCAGCACATGCATATATAAAAATCCATATGTTGTTCCAACTTGTTCGTTCCAGTTAATAATTTGTAGGATGAACTATTTATTTCAGTTTCTATTGAAATTAATTTACTTGAACTATGATTAATCCTGACTCGAGTATTTTATGTTTTTGCATGGAATGCTCAGGTCAGACCCGAGCAGTACAGATTTAAAGAATACAGCTTAGGATTCGAAGACTGTCAAAGCCGGGGATTCCAAAACTTATGATTTATAAATAAAAGATTATTCTGCTATTTCAGTATTGTGTTATTTAATTATTGTGTTTTCTGTGTTGATTCTGTATTTTAAACTCTGTAAGCTAAATAACGATCCATCAATTTGAACGTTTTAAGTTGGTTAAATTACCAATTGGGGCGGTCAAAAATGCGGGACGTTACAGTTGGTATCAGAGATTTGGTTTATTCAAGGCTTAGCTTATCGAATTTGAAATGAATCGACACTAGAAAAGCGGAGCTTGAAAATAATAAGAGTTTTGAAAAATAAATTTTGAAAGGTAAATATATTTTGAAACTTAGTATTTTGAAAACCAATACAGCGAAAAAAATTATTTTAAGATATAAAATTTTCCGGAATCCCCAGTCTTCGGAAGTCTTTGAATCCTGGTTTGCGAGAGCTAATATTTGGTAAGTTCCTTTTAGATTTGAAATTAGAATCCATCATCGAATGGTATCAAAGGAAGATGAGTATAATTGAATTGATGAATTAATTTCTTTAACCGTGTATTGTAGAAATCAAAGAGAACTGAAATTTAAAGGAAATCAAGGCTAAATTGATGTGACGAGTTCAGATCTCGATAGAAGGAATCATATTTACTTTTTAGAAGTAAATAACATTAATGTTGCAAATAAAATTAGAGATAAATAAAATGGGGTTGATCAGTACGATACGATCATTCTGAAGTGCAGAATGAAAATTGAATGAGACTTTCGAAGTTCGGAATATATTAGTGAATGAGAGATTATTCGGAGGAGGTTATTTATGGAAGACAATTATGGTGAGGAAAATATTATTTACTTTTTGTTTTAATAAAAACTTAAAATACTAGTAATTAATTGTTGATGTATATAGAAAAATAAAGTATATTTTAAAGTTAAATGTCTTGAAGGTGTGAATTATTGTAAAAGAAATATATTCTTAATTTGAAATCGTAAATTACGAGAATGAAAGTTTTGTTGGTGTTCAAAATTGTGAATTTTATCTATTTCAAAGTTAATGATGTTGTTCAGTTAAGATCTAAGAGATAAATATACCCTAACTTGACAGACTTCATTGTTGACTAAGGAATGGTTAAGGTTCGAGAGCAAGAGTGGTTAAATGAAGTAAACGAGCGTCAGCAGTTAAGTGAAAATAGCGGTGTTTTATTTAATATCTGTTTGATCCAACTAATGAATTTAGAAATATTTCCCAGGATGAATAAAATATATTTTCTATGGAGAATAAAGATTTGTGAATATATGGAAATGTTTTTCGATAAGAATTATAGGAAATAAATATGATAATTGGAAATGTTTTTCAAAAGACCGGAGAGGCTAACGGGTTTTGAATAAATCAGGATGGCGAGAACTGAAGAATAAAAAGCTACACGTCGAGTATGAAGGGCGGCAGAATGTATGAGAAGTGGACTCGTAAATTTAATTCGAGAATTGCATAAGAAATGTTTTGATGAGAAATTAAGAAGTGAAGTTAAGGAAATTAAAAATTGACTGGAGATTAGTTAAGTTGAATAATTTCCTGAGTGTTGATCTGATGTTGGTTCGGCCTTCGGGGTTGATGGTTAGGGAGTTGTTCGCTTGCTGATTGATGGTCGAGGAGTGTGAATATGGAGCAGTAATGCGTGAATGAGGAGTTTGTTATAAGAATGAAAAATTCTAAAAATTGAGAGCATAAAGATTTGAATTAAGTGATGAACTTAATAATCAGCAAATTGGAGGAATTTTTTTTATAGCCAATAGATTCGTAAATTTGTGTTTGAAAAGATATCAAATATCTAAATTGATGATGAGATAAAAAGTAAGTTTTTGAAATTTGAATGGAAACATGAGAATATTCGATTTTGGATATTGGATATAGAAGTTCTGGGACTTATATGAAAAATATATAAGAATTTAGTGAATTTGAAAACTACTGAATTGGAAGGTAATTGAATTGAGATGAAATCTTATATACAATAGAATTTATATAAGAATGAGATGTTTGAAATTATTATTTGTAAGGAAAATTGTAAATACGATTTATGAGGAAGTACTATATTTATATAGTATTATATGTTTCAAAGCAAAATAAGGAAAGTACCTTCCTTCTCCTTGAATTTCGAGCTTTGTCGAGATATGCTGCTGGTGGCAGTAGGTTGTCCGGACATAAAACTCATGAGTAGCCGTTGAGCACGACTGCTAGCGTAATTCATAGGGCTGCAGATAGCCTACGGTGGTTGGATGTTTCCTGAGGGAATTAGGCGTAACCATTGTGATCGCTGCGATCTAGAGTCGTTGGAATTCGACAGTGTAGCGAAATTCGCAGGGCTGCAGATAGCCTATGGCGGTCGAATGTTTCCTGAGGGAATCAGGCGTAACCATTGTGACTGCTGCGATCTACAGTCCAATTATGAGGGCGTAATCCGCAGAGCTGTGAAAGCTTACGGGTATGGATGTTTCCTAGGGGACCCAGGCGTAACCATTGTGTACCTGCGGTCCATTAAGATATCTTAGTATTTGAGCCACCTGTTTAATGCAGGAGTTGGTCTTCGTTACTTGATTGGTCTTCGTGACCTGATTTGTCTTTGTGACTTGATTTGTCCTCATAACTTGATGTATCTTCACAATTCCATGATTTGTTTTTGTGATCCTGAGATAGGGTTGTATCCGCTCATAACCTCGGATCGTCTCTTGATTCTTAAATATCATCTGTTGATCTGTCCATGTCGAAATTCGCAGGGAAGTGAATTCCTATGGATGCAGATGCTTTCTGGGGGATCCAGACGTAACCATTGTGTATCTGCGATTCATGAACAATCAACATATCAATATCACATTAGTACTTTCCGTATCTGTTTTTATAAGGAAATTTTGAAATATTTTTCATTGGGAGTTGAAACGAGGATATTTAGTACTTGGAGATTTTAGTCGTGCGCCTGGCCAGCGAATGCCTAACATCTGTGAGAACGACTGTAGACTTGTTAGACTCTAACCTATGAAATGTTTTCAAATCAATAATTTGGGATTAAAATATAACTGATGTAATAACTAAGAAAAAGAATTTCGAAGTATTTTCGAGTCCATAGCTTTGTAATAATGCAGATATTTTTGCACAAATTTCGTGCTATGTAAAAGATTTCAAATTTTGGAAAATTTCAAGTTGACAATTTGTGACTTGAAAAGAAAATAATAATTACACTCTTTAATGAGTGTTGGAGAAGATTTAATGGATTGAATATATGAAGATGTGGATGAACTTGTGGAACGATGGGTAAATAAATACCGACAGAAGAGATTAATTCTGAAAGGAAATGTGATTTTCCGAGTAAATTGAATATGATAGTAAACAAAGGAGATCGATGATTTTAATATCGATATTTAAATCAGTTGTGGAAAAATTTCACAAAGATAGGAAAATGTGAAGTATACAGTGGTTTAATTTTAACGATCTTGCCTTTTCGAGGACGAAAAGTTTAAAAGGGGGGAAGATTGTAACGTCACAGCAATTTGGGCAATTTGAAATGAAATCAATTAAAGATTTAACTACGAACGATCAATTTTATATTGGCATTGGCATTCGATAAGTAAAATAAAATATATTATTTGTATAGGAATTGAACTCAACATTAATTCAAAATTGTTGTTTGGGGGTAAAATGTTCGTTGTTGAATATTTGAAATGAAACTGGCTGAATATTCGAATTTGATTTAGAACTCGACTGATAAATTTAAATGTGGAATTAAAAATAAGTGTAATTGGCATTAAATATATCAAAGATTTTATTTGTTGAAATATATGAAAATTTGGCTTGGATATGTGTGTATTTACATATATAGAAAAAATTGAATTTAACGATTTAAAATCGAACGGGTTGTTGGTGAACAAACGAGATGAACAAACGAGATAATATCGGCGAACTGATAAATAGAAAATAAAAATAAAATAACATTGTATACAAACAAGGTCAGATTACAACTAAATTTATCTTATTGGATGCAAAACGCGAAGGCAAAAATGTACGTATGATTTTTATCGTGTTTGAAGATTTTATTGTCGATACAAATATAGTACGCTACACGGTAATTCACGGTAAGATTTAATTTTAATCTAAAACAAATGTTACCTTCCTCAGTAATATATTAAGCCGACCAACCCACTGTAATCACCGCTACCCTAAACCCTAGCGATTTAAAATCGTTCTTATCTTCAAACATTTCCTCTATAAAACATCAGCATTCCGCCTCAATTTCTTCAGCATAATTCATTTCTCCCTTGTACAATTATTAATGGCCGGAGCCAAGAAGATTTCCTTCTCCTTGAAATCAGAAATTGATTTTCCCCAAATCAAAGAAATGACCACCGTTCATTCAAAATCAGTTCGCCAGTACCTACTCCTGAATGCTGGGTCGCCGCCGACGTTCACCAACGCCAATCGAAACACGCTCCAGCTACCTTCAAATCGCAAGTCTTGAACTAAATCTGAGTCGCCTGGAGCCATTGTCATCGCTGCTTCTTCCTTCAACGTCGCGTCTAAGCCGCTCGCTCTCTCACATGGCAGTCTGGTGAGTATTTATACTCACGATTGATTAATCACTATTTCAAGTAACTTAATTTCAACACATACTGAACTTGATAGTTTTCCTTTGTTTTTGGCTGTTGAAATTGCGTTTTGGTTTTTGATATACTTTGCCTGATAAAAACTGGTAACCACCCGTGTGGATAAACTGATAACCTGATGAGATACTTGATTTGTTCACCTTGATTTAGTCGAGACACTTGGGTTGTTCGGCCGAGTTGCATCTTGAAATACACCAAGCTGTGGCACTGATATATTTAGTTATATAATATGTAGTAATATTTGGGCTAACACATGTGTATGCATATTCATATTTATATACAGGCATACCCAAGTATACCTATTGCCTTAGTATGGTTACTACTAGTACTTGGATATCATCATGTCTTGTTTTGTTACATATGTACTACTGGCCAATTATTTTGATATATATATATATATATATATATACACACTTGGTAGTTGACAGATCAAAGAAAAAAAAATATGGAAGGAAACACTTGTTTCACGTTATATAAAACTGAAGACAACAGTTTGAGTTTGGCCATGTGTTATTTGAGTCAACATTTGGATAAATACCTGAATAGCTATTTTGATTAGTTGCCACTACTATATATTCATGTACCAGCAAAACGAATTAGAATACGTGAATATCTTATTGACTTGTTGGGAGGAGTGAACCCCTGCCTTACATGAACCTGGATTGAACATAGGAAGTAAGACATACTGATTGTCCACTTGATCCCGTCGTCTATGAACTGTTGTGTATACATGTAAAGGTTCAGCTCGTTCATGCATTCCTTTTTGCCAAAATCTAAACTGCCTGGTTGCATGTGCATTTGTATATACTTATGCATACATTATAGTCGTACGTATCCGCATGTACAATTCTAATGAAAATCTGGATTGCTTACGTATATATACGTTTGATGGTGAATAAAGCTGGAATTGCAGAAATATTAGTGAAGTCATAGTGTTTGGACACAAAACCTAATGTATGTTTGAAAAAAAAGGGATAGCTTCTGTTGGCTTAAAATTTTCAATATCTACTAATGGATTCAGTGACAAAAATGGCCATGATGAACTATTTCTGCTAGACATGTCTTATATAATTGTTGTTGCCTTGAGGCACTAAAAATTCCTGCTGTATTTTTAGTTCTAATCTCTATCGCAGGGTATTCTAAAAGATTTTGGTTTCTTTAAGACATCAAACTTTAGTTGGTATAAAATTTCTAATCTTTAATTAATGTGTTTTAACATGTCTTTAGCAAACTAACAAGGACAGATACTTTTTGTATTGATATCTATAAACTAATGATATACTAGATCTTTACAAGGTATAAGAACTAAAACTATACTTGGTTTTGGAAAATATATACAAGCAACTGGGTATTTCCATGGGTTTGGCCTATCATGCATTCACTGGCCTTGTTTTGGTGGCACTAGTATGTGTACTCATTCATTTGGATATGCCCATGATCATATTGTTATTTTGATGATGCACAAATTTCCTATAATTGACCTGAATTTTTTTTTTCACTAAGGTGAAATCGCTGAAACCCTTTTCATTCACTAAAGTGAAATATCTGAAATCCATTTTCTGAAATTCGAAGTAGTATTGCCTTAAGGGATGCATGCATTGGTATATAGTTGTACTGTCCCAATAAAATCATTTAGAAGTACTTTGACGTTCAAGTACTTCTAGTTCTGGTCAGTAGGCAGTTTCATAGCAATGGAAACTTTTGGGTTGATTAGCTTATTCATACATCTTTCAAAAAAAAATATACTCTCTGCCTTTCACTTTGAATAGACGATGCAGATGTATACTGCCCTCACATATGTACACCATGCTAACAGTATATTCATATATTTCTGATAAAAACATAAACTTGCATGACATTCTGCCATTCACTGTGAATAGATGTTGCATGTCATTTTATCTGACTCTGGCTGTTGCACATGTACATACTGCGACCATGTTGGATTAGAAAGAACACTGCTGTAATGTTTTGGACTTGAAATATATGTGAAACCTTAAGGTATAAATCTCGGGTTTTTTTTATACAACCTGAAACTTTTGGATCATTATTATGATACTTGTTTAGTCGAAGTAACATGGTTCCACCCTTGTCACATTTGTTTATGCCATTTGAGAACCTGAATGAACTCTTAATTATCTATATTAGCCGATGCACTGTTCGGCTATGCTTCCATGTTTGTTGTAAATTTACGCACTCCTCACGATCATCATTGCACTTGTTTATTATTGGTTATGCGATGTTGAGGTAGCGCACACGTGTACTTTTACACGTGTGTACGTGCAGACTTCCGTAAATGCTTGTCATTGAATTGAAAGTGATATGCATAGATATTTATGTACTTCGTTGTACACATGTATATATATACCGCTGTATGTGTGTGTGTGTGTGTGTATGGCATCAGCACACGTATATATAAAAATCCATATATTGTTCTAACTTGTTCGTTCCAGTTAATAATTTGTAGGATGAACTATTTATTTCAGTTTCTATTGAAATTAATTTACTTGAACTATGATTAATCCTGACTCGAGTATTTTATGTTTTTGCATGGAATGCTCGGGTCAGACCTGAGCAGTACAGATTTAAAGAATACAACTTATGATTCGAAGACTGTCAAAGCCGGGGATACCAACGACGACGTACTCTGAAGATTTAAAAACAGTAAATATTTTCTATTGTATTCAACTGTATTTTTTTAAAATTCCACTATATAGAAAATCTTGTATCAAAACTTATGATTTATAAATAAAAGATTATTTTGCTATTTCAATATTGTGTTATTTAATTATTGTGTTTTCTGTGTTGATTCTGTATTTTAAACTCTGTAAGCTAAATAACGATCTATCAATTTGAGCGTTTTAAGTTGGTTAAATTACCAATTTGGGCGGTCAAAAATGCAGGATGTTACAGTTGGTATCAGAGCTTTGGTTTATTCAAGGCTTAGTTTATCGAGTTTGAAATGAATCGACACTAGAAAAGCGGATCTTGAAAATAAAAAGAGTTTTGAAAAATAAATTTTGAAAGGTAAAATATATTTTGAAACTTAGTATTTTGAAAACCAATACAGCGGAAAAAATTATTTTAAGATATAAAATTTTCCGGAATCCCCAGTCTTCGGATGTCTTTCAATCCTAGTTTGCGAGAGCTAATATTCGGTAAGGTCCTTTTAGATTTGAAATTAGAATCCATCATTGAATGGTATCAAAGGAAGATGAGTATAATTGAATCGATGAATTAATTTCTTTAACCATGTATTGTAGAAATCAAAGAGAACTAAAATTTAAAGGAAATCAAGGCTAAATTGATGTGACGAGTTCAGATCTCGATAGAAGGAATCATATTTACCCTTTAGAAGGAAATAACATTAACGTTGCAAATAAAATTAGAGATAAATAAAATGGGGTTGATCAGTACGATACGATCATTCTGAAGTGCAGAATGAAAATTGAATTAGACTTTCCGAAGTTCGGAATATATTAGTGAATGAGAGATTATTCGGAGGAGGTTATTTTTGGAAGATAATTATGTTGAGGAAAACATTATTTACTTTTCGTTTTAATAAAAACTTAAAATATTAGTAATTAATTGTTGATGTATACAGAAAAATAAAGTATATTTTAAAGTTAAATGTCTTGAAGGTGTGAATTATTGTAAAAGAAATATATTCTTAATTTGAAATCGTAAATTACTTGAATGAAAGTTTTGTTGGTGTTCGAAGTTGTGAATTTTAACTATTTCAAATTTAATGATGTTGTTCAGTTAAGATCTGAGAGATAAATATACCCCAACTTAACAGACTTCATTGTTGACTAAGGGATGGTTAAGGTTCGAGAGCAAGAGTGGTTAAATGAAGTAAACGAGCGTCAATAGTTAAGTGAAAATAGCGGTGTTTTATTTAATATCTGTTTGATCCAACTAATGAATTTAGAAATATTTCCTAGGTTGAATAAAATATATTTTCTATGGAGAATAAAGATTTGTGAATATATGGAAATGTTTTTCAATAAGAATTATAGGAAATAAATATGATAATTGGAAATGTTTTTCAAAAGACCGGAGAGGCTAACGGGTTTTGAATAAATCAGGATGGCGAGTAATGAAGAATAAAAAGCCACACGTCGAGTATGAAGGGCGGCAGAACGTATGAGAAGTGGATTCGTAAATTTAATTCGAGAATTGCATAAGAAATGTTTTGATAAGAAATTAAGAAGTGAAGTTAAGGAAATTAAAAATTGACTGGAGATTAGCTAAGTTGAATAATTTCCTGAGTGTTGATCTGATGTTGGTTCGGCCTTCGGGGTTGACGCTTAGGGAGTTGTTCGCTTGCTGATTGACGGTCGAAGGGTGTGAATATGGAGTAGTAATGCGTGAATGAGGAGTTTGTTATAAGAATGAAAAATTCTAAAAATTGAGAGCATAAAGATTTGAATTAAGTGATGAACTTAATAATTAGCAAATTGGAGGAATTTTTTTTATAGCCAATAGATTCGTAAATTTGTATTTGAAAAGATATCAAATATCTAAATTGATGAAGAGATAAAAACTAAGTTTTTGAAATTTGAATGGAAACATGAGAATATTCGATTTCGGATATTGGATATAGAAGTTCCGAGACTTATATGAAAAATATATAAGAATTTAGTGAATTTGAAAACTACTGAATTGGAAGGTAATTGAATTGAGATGAAATCTTATAAATAATAAAATTTATATAAGAATGAGTTGTTTGAAATTATTATTTGTAAGGAAAATTGTAAATACGATTTATGAGGAAGTACTATATGTATATAATATTATATGTTTCAAAGCAAAATAAGGAAAGTACCTTCCTTCTCCTTGAATTTCGAGCTTTGTCGAGATATGCTGCTGGTGGCAGTAGGTTGTCCGGACATAAAACTCATGAGTTGCCGTTGAGCACGACTGCTAGCGTAATTCGCAGGGATGCAGATAGCCTACGGCGGTTGGATGTTTCCTGAGGGAATCAGGCGTAACCATTATGATCGCTGCGATCTAGAGTCGTTGGAATTCGACAGTGTAGCGAAATTCGCAGGGCTGTAGATAGCTTACGGCGGTCGAATGTTTCCTGAGGGAATCAGGCGTAACCATTTTGACTGCTGCGATCTACAGTCGAATTATGAGGGCGTAATCCACAGAGTTGAACTCGTCACATCAATTTAGCCTTGATTTCCTTTAAATTTCAGTTCTCCTTGATTTCTACAATACATGGTTAAAGAAATTAATTCATCAATTCAATCTGCGCTTTCCTTACCGGGGAAGTTCAGGTCGTTTCATCTGGTATCAGAGCTCTGGTTTACAGAGCTCGAGAACAAGACACATTAGAACCAAACGAAAGAATTCATCAGAGATTGTATTTGTAATATCCAATGAGAATGACTCATTAGAGATAGGATCAGTAGTATCCTAGAACGAGTGTGAAGAGTATGTTTTTCAAACAAAGTTGAAAACAAAATTTGTTTTGAAAATTCAAACCGTTTTAATTCGTATTTGAATATTTATTTTATATTGATTTGGACAATTCAGTATATAAAGATTTTGCATATACGCGTCATGAACGTATATTCGAAGTTTTAATATACTGGATCAATATAGAATCACACTCTAGTCGTTCGGAGATGATTCTGATGATAGCAGCTGCATCATCAGAATTTGTGTTCAAGTTTCGAAAGTGGGATTTTCTATATATTTCCATTAGACTGGTGTGAGAACCGAAACTAGATACGGTTTATTGTTGTGATTTGGCATCAAAAACATGATTTTCTTTGTATATACCAAAGTTATATGATTGAAAAATTAACCAACTAATTGATTGATGGTTGTGTTGTTTGATTATTGGTTTGAAATTTTGAACCATTATGCCAAATTGAACCGAATGTTGAACTGTATTGAAAAATGATTACAATTGCATGCATATACATGTATATCTATTGAATAGGTCATAGCAAGAGGCTAGAAAAGAGGAATAAAATTGTTTGCCCGACAAATAGGTACATGTTTATTGTATTTCTTGGGGTTTTTGATGATTTTACGAGCCGATTGGCTAGCCGCTTGGCCTGTTTCTTTTTCTTTTTGATTGGAGATGCCTGGTTGGTGGTTTGGGGATTTTCCCGATGCTCCCGGTGCAGGGGAGGTTATGGCGAAATTTTTCGAAAATTTAGGGTGTTAGCCAAATTTTGAAAATTTTGAAAAGTTTTTAGAAACTGAAAAGTTGAAAAACTTAAGCCATAATTAAAATAATAAAAGTTGAGTTGATTAGAAAACAACTTTCACCATCGTTCCTTTTCGAGGACGAAAAGATTTTAAGTTGGGGAGATTGTTACAACCAGGAAATTCTGAGCCAATTTAAAATTTTTATTTTGGCAATTTTTAGGAAATTTGAATATTTAAAATGAATTATTTTAAATAATAACGACGGAAAATTTATTTTCGACGAAGTTAAAATGAATAATTTTATTTAAATTATATAACGAGCCTGAAATGGCGCTGCAGTTCGAAAATTCAATTTCGAATTTCAAATGAATGTACAGGATTTAAAATAAATCGGATTTCAGCGAAACAAGAAATATTTGAATCTGTTTGATCATATATTTCTAACGGATGTAAGAAACTGAGATTTCACTTCAGAAGTTGAAAGATATGTCCAGTTTAAAATTCAGAAAAGTCGATGTGGAATTTATATATATTTTAATATATATAAAGGCCCTTAAAAATGGAAATTTTGCAAACGACCTCCGTTTTCAATGAAACAACTTTTGTTGGATCCGGGAAGTCAAATTATTACAAGGTTTCAAAATTCATAATTTTCTGAATTAATATGTGAGCGTGGCAAAGTTAAACGTGTTTTGACAGTTTCAGTCAATTTTGATCAACCAGAAAATGGCACTTTTCAAACGATCTCGGAATTTGATGAAATTAGTTTTGTTAGGACCGTATCGTCAATACGAAGCTAAGAATAATTTTTCTGGAATTTTTAGAGGCTGTATGTGGCCCCGGTAAATTGAAATGTACGTTTAAAATTGAATATATATAGTAATATTGGGATTTGAACGAAAACTGATTGTAACGATCAAATTGGCCTACGTAACATATCCCATTGTGTTCGGAATGGGGGTGATTAGCTAGGGACGACACTCGTTGGGTCTTGTTTAGAGTTCAAAAGAAAGGTCAACATTTGTGAAAATAATTAAAATAAAATATATAAAAACACTTTGCCCCTTCTCTCTTCATAAACCCGTTACTCTTCAGATCCACCCCCCCTTCTTCCCCAAACCAATCTCGCCGCCGCCCAAATCCACCCCCGCCCAACCACCTGGCACCGCCGCGCCACAGCCTCAGCCATCTCCACCTCCGACGGCCCCCCTTGCCCCTCGACGCCTTTACCTCCCTCCTCCCCTTAATTCGAGCACACAACCCCATAAACCCACGCCCCGACCACCACCGCCTGACCGCAATAACTCCGACCACCAACGACACCCCCTGCGCCCCCCTCCGACTGTGACTCCGACTAGTGGGCCCCTCTACAGTAAAGACCCAATTTCTTTGACTTTCCTCTTCGCACTGACCACCTGGGGAGCCACCGTGCAATAGTAACGCCACCGCCACTTGGCCGACCATCCCCCTGGCCAACGGTCCTCCGACGAACCGCCTCCGACGCTGGGTCCCCTTCGTTTGTAAAACCGAACACAGTGAGTGTGTTTTTCTCTTTTATTTTGGTTAAATTTAGTTTAATATACATATTTTATTGTCTTAAAAATCTAAAATACATATAACACGACATTAAAAATGTAATTTTTATGGGTTAGCATTGTAAAAATAAAATACGATTCTTATGTATATATATTGTGATGAAAAATTGGATTTTTACATATAGAAGTGGCGGTATAAAAATATGGTTTCTATAATGAAGGTATGATTTTTATATAGATGAAGTTTAGAACTTTATTTGTATAAAGTATATATTTTTATTTGAATAAAGTATATATTTTTATTCATACAAGGATTAGCTTTTTAACATCGCAAAGATGTGATTTTTACAATGAAGAGAAAGAATAAAAATATGATTTTTGTATTATAGAAAGAATAAAAATATGATTTTTATATAGTAGAGATTTTAAAAATATGATTTTTATTAGATAGAGAATATAAAGACACGATTTTTATATGTGTAGCGAATTAAAAATATAATTTTTATTATGAACAGAGTGGTAAGGACTGCATTGGAATTTCGAACAAATCCAGACCGTTAATAAATAAAGGATGGCGGAGTGGAACCCTCAGTGAGAACTTCTCACTTTAAAATTTCCTTTCTAGTTATAAATATATACTAGGATGCAGACGGTGCTTAGTAGCACCCGACACCACCGTCCATAGACCATGGACATGTTTGTTTGGTTGTGTAGTTAGTTAGATTATTTGATTTAAATTTGGTTGTTTGGTGAAATGGAATTGATTTGATTGATATGTGTATGGCGTGGGCCATTATTAGACCGGAGATAAGGCTAGGCCTTGTCCCGTTTCTAGTATCGTGTCGTTATGCCGCCGAAATTTTTCTAAAATAAGTTAGAAAAATAAAAAGATCATTTTATCGAATAAAGGAAAGGAATAGAAATTCATGTGTCGAAATAAAATATTTTATCGTTAAAAATATATTTTTTAACATGTGCGTGAATAAAATAAAATATTCACTTACAAATCAGACGATTTGTTTATGTACACTGATTTGACTGATATTGATTGGGACGATAAATTTTACACGTCGCCCAACTGCACAAATAAAATCTGTGTTTGTTGATGTGAAACCCCACACGGGTATTGGGATGATATTCGACGTACACTAGTCCCAATAATTAGTTGTATGTCGATCGATAGGTTGACAGAAAGTTGTGTTGTGCACTTTGGATGATGGTTGATTATTTATCGTTGCTGTTATATACATGTGTTATATGGAATCCATAGATTTAACATTATATGGTAATTGATTGGGCCTCATTCCAATTTAGAAAATAAAGAATATTTTAAAATATATATTCATGTGTTGCAATAAAACATATATTCATGTGTTGAAATCAAATAAATATTCATGTGTTGAAATAAAATATATATTCATGTGTTGAAGAAAATATTCATTTGTTGAATAGAATAACGAATTTATTGAAATATATAAAGCCGTGTTGATTAGATCTGCGCCATTTTGACGCGAACGATATTTATATCGATTTTATTCGAATATCGAAAAAGAAGTGATTTCAGAATATAGCGTTTTGAAAATATTATCATTTATATATATTGATGATATGGAATATTCAATTTTGATTTGAAATTGAATATGAAGTTGAAACCGTTTTGAAAACGAATTTAAAACGATTTATAAAATACGTTTTGAATTGAAATCAATGAAATATATAATATATATATTATATATATTAATGGCCTGAATAGAACGCGCCGCACCGCGGCAGTTCGCGAATTTCGACCATTGACTTTGAATTGACATTACGGGAGATCTGACCGTCGGATTCTCATGAAACTGGGACCATTGGGTTCGTATCGAAAAGAGCTTTTCAATGAATATTAGCAATTTGAAATCTAACGGTCGGATTTGGAGATACGTCCAAATCAAATTTAGAAAAGGTCGTTGTAAGTGCAGTTCGATGACTGTTATTGGAAATCGACTGTACGGGCCTTGATAAAATTATTAAAAATATCTATAATTTGTGTATAATCAAAATATATGATTTAGAAACAAATGGGATTAAAAATTCCCTATTTGAAAGGATAAAAATTGTATTTTTATCGAATGAACTAGTTATGAACTAGAATTATAATCCAATATTTTTAAATAAATAAATTGGACTTGAAGTGGTTTTAAAAATAATCAGAATTTCCAATATACATATTGGAATGGATTTGAATCGAAATTATCTTCGGAATATTTCGATGTTGGATTTCGTGATTATACAGATATGGTTGTGGAAATTTGAAAGATATGTTTATATCGTTATTTCCAATACGATATTTGTTGGTTTCAGAATTTGGTATTGAATATAAGCCGATATATTTTCTATTCAGAGCCTTGTATTTAATATCGAATGTGATTTGGGTTTGTCGTGAATGGTGTCTTCATTAACACTGTTCTTGAACCTAGTGGAGAAAAGATTAAATCTTTTTATTTAGATTTAATGGAGTAAACCAATTAATTTATATTTAATTAGAATTGAATTGAAATTGATTTTTGGGTTTATCGTGAACAGTGTTTAAAATAACACTTGTTCTTTAACCCGATTAACAATGGAATGAGATTTTGGGTTGTCGTGAATGGTATCTTTAATAATACTGTTCTTAGACCCAATGGGGTTAAGAAAATTAGAAACTAACTAGAGATTAGTTAAGTTGAATGGTTTCCTAGGTATTGATCTGATGTTGGTTTCGGCCTTCGGGGTTAATACTTAGGGAATTGTTCTCTTATTAATTTACGGTTAGAGACAGACGGGAAGATTAAAGAATAAATTTAAAAGAATTTATCTTTGATAAAATTAATGGGAACCTTTCCCTAGTGATGTGTATATTTGAATAAAAGAATATTCTGAATTGGAAGGAGGCGTATGTTGTGTTTGTGTAACATTTGTTTATCATATACGCGATGTATTCAGAAAGACCGGGTTTATCCCATTCTGAATAATTGTTACGACGATAAGACGAAGATGAAGACGGTGGTCGAAGACCGGAGGTCTTCACATCATTTGGATAATTACTGATGATCTTGATTGGGCTATACACCCAGGAGGAAGGAATCAGTTGGTGATCGTCCATACATATTTGGAGATCGATGGATATGCGAGGTACAAGGTGCCTCCGGTTTCGTTCAGACCCAGAACGGAGTTGTAAAATGGATTGTGTGTCTGACATTGGATTTCATTCTGTGTGACTAATATCGGTTGCATAGAGTGGTTTGCCTGTGTGGCATGCTGAGATGCAGTGATCAAGGCTTCTGTTGAAAAGTAAAGTCTTGTGGTTGATGATCAAAGCACGGCCTTTGTGGCATCGCTTTGTGTAACGTTAATTCGCGAGCCTCACACCCCAGTGTGAACCAAAAACTGAAGAGGACATCAGGGAGGGCATGCGTTTCTTTCTAGCTAGGAGTGGCGTCAGTGCTTTAACTGGCTGACGAGTTTGACTCATTTGGTTGTTGGAATTGGAGGCGCCTCGGAAATATCGGTCGTTCTCGAACCGATGGAGTCAGTGGACTCATTTACTCCCCATAGGGCGGGGAAACGCAGTTTTCAGGCATTATAATCCACTCCGTGTAGACCGGCCTTGACGATCCAAGGGGCAGTTGCGGCTGTTCCGGAGACATGGGCTAGATTGTCTCGAATCGGTAGAGGACTATCTTTTGCCTCGGTTCACAGATGGAAATCCAATTTCCAATACGACATTTTGCGGTTTTATTTGTAGAGCCTAGTATGGCGACATGATATATGGTACCCATGTCGCCTATGATTGATATTTATGATTGAAATTGATTTCTTCACTTATAGTAATAATAAAAGATGAAATTTAGCGTATCAAGCATTCTTTGGCTATTATAAGGGAAAACCCTATCCTCCGGCTTGCGTTGCATTGTGTGATGGGACCTGGGTCTTATAACAGCTTCATTGTTCTTTATTTAGCATTGCGCTGTTTGTTTTATGCACTGGTATTCTTGGGAGGAAACCCGTTTCGTGTTATACGGCGTGGTCCCTTGATTTACCTAACTTTAAAAATAAAGATTTATAACTGTTTTAAGTTCTCACACCAGTCACATGACTGACCTGGAGTTTATTGTTTTAACTTAAACTCTGAGTGCCTTTATTTTCCGCACGGGCAGCTAATAGTTGGGTTTTGCAGATTTATATTCACAGGATCTTGGTTTATAGCTGAAGTGATATTCGGAAAGCTCTGTATCCGCGTATTCCTTTCAGTTATGTTTAGTATTATTTTTCCGCTGCAGTAATGTATTTAAATCTCTGATGTTTATCAAATGTATAATATTTGTTCATACTCTGTAGTATTCTTGTATTCTGATGGAATTGTTGTAATATACAATGAAATGTTCCTCTGTCTGTGTTCCGATGTCTGTTGTTCTCAATTCAATCCGTGCTTTCCTTACCGGGGAAGTTCGGGTCGTTTCACCTGGTATCAGAGCTCTGGTTTACAGAGCTCGAGAACAAGACACATTAGAACCAAACGAAAGAATTCATCAGAGATTGGATTAGTAATATCCAATGAGAATGACTTGTTAGAGATAGGATCAGTAGTATCCTTGAACGAGTGTGAAGAGTATGTTTTTCAAATAAAGTTGAAAACAAAATTTGTTTTGAAAATTCAAACCGTTTTGATACGTATTTGAATATTTATTTTATATTGATTTGGACAATTCAGTATATAAAGATTTTGCATATACACGTCATGAACGTATATTCGAAGTTTTAATATACTGGATCGATATAGAATCACACTCTAGTTGCTCGGAGATGATTCTGATGATAGCAGTTGCATCATCAGAATTTGTATTCGAGTTTTGAAAGTGGGATTTTCTATATATTTCCATTAGACTGGTGTGAGAACCGAAACTAGATACGGTTTATTGTTGTGATTTGGCATCAAAAACATGATTTTCTGTGTATATACCAAAGTTATATGATTGAAAAATTAACCAACTAATTGATTGATGGTTGTGTTGTTTGATTATTGGTTTAAAATTTTGAACCATTATGCCAAATTGAACCGAATGTTGAACTGTATTGAACAATGATTACAATTGCATGCATATACATGTATATCTATTGAACAGGTCATAGCAAGAGGCTAGAGAAGAGGAATAAATTTGCTTGCCCGACAAATAGGTACATGTTTATTGTATTTCTTGGGGTTTTTGATGATTTTATGAGCCGATTGGCTAGCCGCTTGGCTGTTTCTTTTTTATTGGAGAAGCCTGGGTGGCGGTTTGGGGATTTTCCCGATGCTCCCGGTGCAGGGGATGTTATGGCGAAATTTTTCGAAAATTTAGGGTGTTAGCCAAATTTTTGAAAAATTTGAAAAGTTTTTAGAAACTGAAAAGTTGAAAAACCTAAGCCATAATTAAAATAATGAAAGTTGAGTTGATTAGAAAACAACTTTCACCTTCGTTCCATTTCGAGGACGAAAAGATTTTAAGTTGGGGAGATTGTAACAACCCGGAAATTCTGAGCCAATTAAAAAATTTTATTTTGGCAATTTTTAGGAATTTTGAATATTTAAAATGAATTATTTTAAATAATAGTGACAGAAAATTTATTTTCGACGAAGTTAAAACGAATAATTTTATTTTAATTATATAACGAGCCTGAAATGGCGCTGCAGTTCGAAAATTCAATTTCGAATTTCAAATGAATGTGCATGATTTAAAATAAATCGGATTTCAGCGAAACAAGAAATATTTGAATCTGTTTGATCATATCTTTCTAACGGATGTAAGAAACTGAGATTTCACTTCAGAAGTTGAAAGATGTGTCCAGTTTAAAATTCAGAAAAGTCGCTGTGGAATTTATATATATTTTAATATATATAAAGGCCCTTAAAAATGAAAATTTTGCAAACGACCTCCGTTTTACCTTCGTTTTCGACGAAACCACTTTTGTTGGATCCGGGAAGTCAAATTATTGCTAGTTTTCAAAATTCATAATTTTTTGAATTAGTATGTGAGCATGGCGAAGTTAAACGTGTTTTGACAGTTTCAGTCAATTTTGATCGACCAGAAAATGGCCATTTTTCAAGCAATCTCAGAATTTGACGAAATTAGTTTTGTTAGGACTATATCGTAAATACGAAGCTAAGAATAATTTTTCTGGAATTTTTAGAGGCTGTATGTGGCCCCGGTAATTTGAAATGTACGTTTAAAATTGAATATATAGAGTTATATTTGGATTTGAATGAAAACTGATCGTAACGATCGAATTGGCCTATGAAACATATCCAATTGTGTTCGGAATGGGGGTAATTAGCTAGGGATGACACTCGTTGGGTCTTGTTTAGAGTTCAAAAGAAAGGTCAACATTTGTGAAAAATTAAATAAAATTTATAAAAACACTTGACCCTTCTCTCTTCATAAACCCGTTACTCTTCAGATCCACCCCCTTCTTCCCCAAACCAATCCCGCCGCCGCCCAAATCCACCCCCGCCCAACCCCCGGCGCCACCGCGCCACAGCCCCAGCCATCTCCACCTCTAACGGGCCCCCCTTGCCCCTCCGACGCCTTTACCTCCCTCCTCCCCTTAATTCGAGCACACAGCCCCATAAACCCACTCCCCGACCACAACCTCCTGACCGCACTAACTCCGACCACTAACGACACCCTCTACGCCCCCCTCCGACTGTGACTCCGACCAGTGGGCCCTCTACAGTAAAGACCCAATTTGTTTGACTTTCCTCTTCGCACTGACCACCCGGGGAGCCACCGTGCAGTAGTAACGCCACCGCCGCTTGGCCGACCATTCCCCTGGCCAACGGTCCTCCGACGAGCCGCCTCCGACGCTGGGTCCCCTTCCGTGAGTGTGTTTTTACCTTTTATTTTGGTTAAATTTAGTTTATTATACATATTTTATTGTCTTAAAAATCTGAAATATATATAACACGACATTAAAAATGTAATTCTTATGGGTTAGCGTTGTAAAAATAAAATACGAATCTTATGTATATATATTATGATGAAAAATTGGATTTTTACATATAGAAGTGGCGGTATAAAAATATGGTTTCTATAATGAAGGTATGATTTTTAAATAGATGAAGTTTAGAACTTTATTTGTATAAAGTATATATTTTTATTTGAATAAAGTATATATTTTTATTCATACAAGGATTAGCTTTTTAACACCGCAAAGATGTGATTTTTACAATGAAGAGAAAGAATAAAAATATGATTTTTATATTATAGAAAGAATAAAAATATGATTTTTATATAGTAGAGATTTTTAAAATATGATTTTTATTAGATAGAGAATATAAAGATACGATTTTTATATGTGTAGCGAATTAAAAAATATAATTTTTATTATGAACAGAGTGGTAAGGACTACATTGGAATTTTGAACAAATCCAGACCGTCCAGAAATAATGGATGGCGGAGTGGAACCCTCACTGAGAACTTCTCACTTTAAAATCTCCTTTCTAGTTATAAATATATACTAGGATGCAGACGGTGCTTAGTAGCACTCGACACCACCGTCCACAGACCATGAACTTGTTTGTTTGGTTGTGTAGTTAGTTAGATTATTTGATTTGAATTTGGTTGTTTGGTGAAATGGAATTGATTTGGTTGATATGTGTATGGCGTGGGCCATTATTAAACCGGGGATAAGGCTAGGCCTTGTCCCGTTTCTAGTATCGTGTCGTTATGCCACCAAATTTTTTCTAAAATAAGTTAGAAAAATAAAAAGATCATTTTATCGAATAAAGGAAAGGAATAGAAATTCATGTGTTGAAATAAAATATTTTATCGTTAAAAATATAATTTTTAACGTGTGTGAATAAAATAAAATATTCATTTACAAATCAGACGATTTGTTTATGTACACTGATTTGACTGATATTGATTGGGACGATAAATTTTACACGTCGCCCAACTGCACAAATAAAATCTGTGTTTGTTGATGTGAAACCCCACACGGGTATTGGGATGATATTCGACGTACACTAGTCCCAATAATTAGTTGTATGTCTATCGATAGGTTGACAGACAGTTGTGTTGTGCACTTTGGATGATGGTTGATTATTTATCGTTGTTGTTATATACATGTGTTGTATGGAATCCATATAATTAACATTATATGGTAATTGATTGAGCCTCATTCCAATTTAGAAAATAAAGAATATTTTAAAATATATATTCATGTGTTGAAATAAAATATATATTCATGTGCTGAAATCAAATATATATTCATGTGTTGAAATAAAATATATATTCACGTGTTAAAGAAAATATTCATTTGTTGAATAGAACAACGAATTTATTGAAAAATATAAAGCCGTATTGATTAGATCTATGCCATTTTGACGCGAACGATATTTATATCGATTTTATTCGAATATTGAAAAAGAAGTGATTTCAAAATATAACGTTTTGAAAATAGTATCATTTATATATATTAATGATATGGAATATTCAATTTTGATTTGAAATTGAATATGAAGTTGAAACCGTTTTGAAAACGAATTTAAAACGATTTATAAAATACGTTTTGAATTGAAATCGATGAAATATATATAATATATATATTATATATATTAATGGCCTGAATAGAACGCGCTGTGCCGCGGCAGTTCGCGAATTTCGACCATTGACTTTGAATTGACATTACGGGAGATCCGACCGTCGGATTCTCCTGAAACCGGGACCGTTAGGTTCATATCAAAAAGAGCTTTTCAAAGAATATTAGAAATTTGAAATCTAATGGTTGGATTTGGAGATATGTCCAAATCAAATTTATAAAAGGTCGTTGTAAGTGTAGTTTGACGACGCCTGTACGGGCATTGATAAAATTATTAAAAATACCTATAATTTATGTAAAATCAAAATATATGATTTAGAAAGAACTGGGATGAAAAATTCCCTATTTGAAAGGATAAAAATTGTATTTTTATCGAATGAACTAGTTATGAACTAGAATTATAATCCAATATTTTTAAATAAATAAATTGGACTTGAAGTGGTTTTAAAAATAATCAGAATTTCCAATATATGTATTGGAATGGATTTGAATCGAAATTATCTTCGGAATATTTCGATGTTGGATTTCGTGATTATACAGATATGGTTGTGGAAATTTGAAAGATATATTTATATCGTTATTTCCAATACGATATTTGTTGGTTTCAGAATTTGATATTGAATATAAGTCGATATATTTTCTATTCAGAGCCTTGTATTTAATATCTAATGTGATTTGGTTTTGTCGTAAATGGTGTCTTCATCAACACTATTCTTGAACCCAGTGGAGAAAATATTAAATCTTTTTATTTAGATTTAATGAAGTAAACCAATTAATTTATATTTAATTGGAATTGAATTGAAATTGATTTTTGGGTTTATCGTGAACAGTGTTTTAAATAACACTTATTCTTTAACCCGATTAACAATGGAATGAGATTTTGGGTTGTCGTGAATGGTATCTTTAATAATATTGTTCTTAGACCCAATGGAGTTAAGAAAATTAGAAACTAACTGGAGATTAGTTAAGTTGAATGGTTTCCTGGGTATTGATCTGATGTTGGTTTCGGCCTTCGGGGTTAATACTTTGGGAATTGTTCTCTTACTAATTTACGGTTAGAGACTAATGGGAAGATTAAAGAATAAATTTAAAAGAATTTATCTTTGATAAAATTAATGGGTACCTTTCCCTAGTGATGTGAATATTTGAATAAAAGAATATTCTGAATTGGAATGAGGCGTATATTGTGTTTGTGTAACATTTGTTTATCATATATGCGAGTTATTCAGAAAGACCGAGTTTATCCCATTCTGAATAACTGTTACGACGATAAGTCGAAGATGAAGACGGTGGTCGAAGACCGGAGGTCTTCACATCGTTTGGATAATTACTGATGATCTTGATTGGGCTGTACACCCAAGAGGAAGGAATCAGTTGGTGATCGTCCAGACGTATTTGGAGATCGATGGATATGCGAAGTACAAGGTGCCTCCTGTTTCGTTCAGACCCAGAACTGACTTGTAAATGGATTGTGTGTCTGACATTGGATTTCATTCTATGTGACTAATATCGGTTGCATAGAGTGGTTTGCCTGTGTGGCATGCTGAGATGCAGTGATCAAGGCTTCTGTTGAAAAGCAAAGTCTTGTGGTTGATGATCAAAGCACGGCCTTTGTGGCATCACTTTGTGTAACGTTAATTCGCGAGCCTCACACCCCAGTGTGAACCAAAAACTGGAGAGGACATCAGGGAGGGCATGCGTTTCTTTCTAGCTAGGAGTGGCGTCAGTGCTTAAACTGGCTGACGAGTTTGACTCATGTGGTTGTTGGAATTGGAGGCGCCTCGGATATATCGGTCGTTCTCGAACCAATGGAGTCAGTGGACTCATTTACGCCCCATAGGGCGGGGAAACGCAGTGTTCAGGCATTATAATCCACTCTGTATGGACCGGCCCTGACGATCCAAGGGTCAATTGCGGCTGTTCCGGAGACATGGGCTAGATTGTCTCGAATCGGTAGAGGACTATCTTTTGCCTCGGTCCACAGATGGAAATCCAATTTCCAATACGACATTTTGCGGTTTTATTTGCAGAGCCTAGTATGGCGACTTGATATATGGTACCCATGCCGCCTATGATTGATATTTATGATTGAAATCGATTTCTTCACTTATAATAATAATAAAAGATGAAATTTAGCGTATCAAGCATTCTTTGGCTATTATAAGGGAAAACCCTATCCTCCGGCTTGCGTTGCATTGTGTGATGGGACTTGGGTCTTATAACAGCTTCATTGTTCTTTATTTAGCATTGCGCTGTTTGTTTTATGCACTGGTATTCTTGAGAGGAAACTCGTTCCGTGTTATACGGCGTGGTCCCTTGATTTACCTAACTTTAAAAATAAAGATTTATAACTGTTTTTAGTTCTCACACCAGTCACATGACTGACCTGGAGTTTATTGTTTTAACCTAAACTCTGGGTGCCCTTATTTTCCACACGGACAGCTAGTAGTTGGGTTTTGCAGATTTATATTCACAGGATCTTGGTTTATAGCTGAAGTGTTATTCGGAAAGCTCTGTATCCGCGTATTCCTTTCAGTTATGTTTAGTATTATTTTTTCGCTGCAGTAATGTATTTAAATCTCTGATGTTTATCAAATGTATAATATTTGTTCATACTCTATGATATTCTTTTATTCTGGTGGAATTGTTGTAATATACAATAAAATGTTCTTCTGTCTGTGTTCCGATGTGTGTTGTTCTCAATTCAATCCGTGCTTTCCTTACCGGGGAAGTTCGGGTCGTTTCCAATACCCTAGATTGAGTTTGAGTGTATATATACGAGTTAACGTATTTGTAGATTCTATAAGAATAATATTTTATATTGTGGAGTTATATTGGTTGAGTAGTTTAGGAATTCTGGTCGATCAGTTTGATCCACTGTATCGATAGGGGTTACTAAACACTTGAATACGATAAACCGACACAGTATGTTTTGAAAAGAGGGTAAATGAAATAATTTTACCCAAATTATATTCTGATATAAACAAAGTATTAGTATTTTAAGTATTATAGTATATTGGATGTGTTGGTTGTTATTATAATCGAATAAGATTATAAATGTGAAATGGTTATGTAAATAGCCAATCAGAATTCCCATATGTGAAATCAGATGAATTAAATCTGAATTTAAATCAGAATTGAAATTAAAACCCTAGAGATTTGGAAAGGTGTTTGTAAATGTATTTGGAATTAGTGTATGAGAATTTTAAAATCCTGGGAGATTTTAAATTTTTTACAAGCATTGTAAAGGATATTTTGAAAGTGATTTCAAAATGAAGGTGTTTAAATAAGTTTTGAAATTGTTATAGTATTGAACTCACTTCGATAGCTGGGAAATAGCCCTGATGATGAATCACGACATCATTAGTATTCATTTTTGAGTGGTAAGTGACGGATTACTACCAAAGGGTATGTTTTGGAAATGATTTGCGAAAACAAGTTGTTTGAATTTTGAAAAGGGTTGTTTGATTTTTGATGAAAGCGAAGCTGTTTAAAAACTCCCAAGCAGAGATTGATGAATTAAAAACAATTTAAATAATACTTGTGAAAGCAAATTTGGATTAAAGTAAAGCCAGTTAAGTGGTAACTGAAATTGAATTGAAATCGAGTAAGATTGGATTTGTGAAATTTGAATTTGAAATGTGATTGGATAATCGAGTTAAGAGTTTGGAATCAAGAATGGATTTGAGATTGAGAATGAGATTTGATTTGGGTATAAACGAATGGTTGGGTTTGAGGATAAAAACTGATTGGAGATTTATTGGGATGATATTAGTATATGATGAATTGGCAGCAGATGGAAATGATATAATGATATGCCCGACAAAAAGGTACAAGTTTATATTTATATGAGTATGAGATTTATGAGCCGATTTGGTAAGCCGCTAGGCTGTTTGATTTTCTTTTGGGTTGGAGAAGGCCTAGAGAGGCGAGTTGTAGTTGTACCGATTGAGCCGTACAAAGGAGGTGCTGGCGAAACTTTTCGAAAATTTCGGATGTTAGAAAATTTTCAGAAATTTTGAAAATTTTCATTTATAGAAATGAATTAATATTTTAATTGAAATTAATTGGTTCAGTTGAATCTGAAGTTAAGAAGTAAACAAATAAACTTTTAACCCAGTTAATAGGGTTTGTTTTCTACCTTAGCAATTTCGAGGACAAAATTATTTTAAGGGGGGAAGAATGTAATGTCCCGTATTTTTACGGTATAATAATTAATTTATTAAATTATAAAACTTCGATTTGGCGATATCGATAACTTGAGTTAAATAATATTTATATTTAATTAATACAAATAACGGAATAATATATTTAATTCTGAAATAATCAGAATTAGTAGAATTCACAATACTGTGTGGACTGGATTATTTATAATATTTAATTCAGTTTAGAATTGAATTATAATAACGAATATATTATTTAAATGAAGTTTAAACGTATAATTTGTATTATAATTATAATCGAGCTCGAAATGGCGCGCCAGTTCTTAATTTGGCCATTCGAACTTTAAACGAATACACAGAATCCGTTTTAAGCTGGATTTCTGTGAAACAAGAAAGTTCGAAGCTGGTGAAGTATATTTTTTTAATGGAAGAGAAAAATCTGGATTTCGTCGTGTAGATTTTGATTTATGTACAAATCAAATTTTAGAAAAGTCGCTGCGGAATTCAAGTATAATTTATAACGATTTAATAATATTATAAATGGATTTTTCAAGATAAATTGAATATCGATTCAACGAGGAATTCAATATTGAGTTATAAATCCAATTGGAGCTGTATGATATTCTATTGTGAATATATACGATAATATTTATTTATAAATATTAGATTTAAATGTTTTTAAATATATTTATATATTTAAAAGGGTTTATTTAGAGCTTTAAAAATAGCCGTTTTTACAAACGACCTCCAAATTCGACGAAACCAATTTTGTTGGATTCGTAATGTTAAATTATTGTTTGATTTCCATTTCCGCGATTTTTGAAGTCAGTATGTGGCCGTACGGGATTTTAATGTGAAATACAGTCGATATTTTGACGGTTAAAATACACTGTGTGAGCAAACGGAGTCGGAATTCGATGAAATTAGTTTCATTGGGTTCGTAATGTCAAACTATAGCTACATGACCATTTTCAGGATTTTTAGATATCATGTGTGATTACAGGAATTTTAAAGGACAAATAATAATAGCAGTTGATTATAATTTAATATAATATTCGGAAAAAAATATCTAAATCCTCTATAAATAAACCACATCCCTTTCTAAACCTAATTCACATTTTCCTTCTGTCAATTTCTTCAGCCGCCACCATTTCTTCAGAAACGTGAAAGGCATCTTCAAAATTCATAAACTAATGACATAAATTCCTATAAATTGTGTAGCATATATATGTGAGTTGGTTTTAGTATGAGCTTCAATCTTGTACACATTATTATGTGTTCGACATCAGTTTTCATTCGCTGAAAATAGCAAGGCGAACTAGGGTTTGAATATTTTGGATTTTTGAGCATTGTTGGAGGTATTCGATGTTGTTTTAGGGATTATCACGTCGAGCAGCACTTGTGTAGTGATTTTGGGTAGGATCGATGGTGGATAAAGTCGGTACTGCTAGGCACCTGTACGAGGTCGCGAATGACCTAGATGGTGCGAGCCGGAAGATGTAGGTGGAGTAGAAAGTGGATCGGAAGGAGAATGAAATGGTGATTTTTATTTTTATTTCGGTGAAGGACATGAAGAGCAGCGAGGCGGTTGAAGGATCGTTAATGGCCATGTTTTGGCATCGGGATATTTACAGGTGGAAGTGGTTTCAGGAGAGAAGGAGTAGGGCGGGTCTGGGCTTGCAAGTGAAAGTGGGCCGACGTTTGAAGGGTAAAGGCCCAATTCGGATTTTAAATCTAAATGTTTTTTTTATAAAGTACTAACTTGTAATATTCATAACTTCTCCATACAATATCAGAATCAGACGAAACAAGATCCGTTAGGATCGTAGGGACGACGGCTACGCAATGGAACTGACTGGGAGTGAATCGAAACTCATTACAATTTATAGCAAAATAAATTGTCTGTCTGAATCAACAGACGCAAATCGTTATTTAACGGTTAACGCGAAATGTGAGTAAAACTCACTAACTCTATCAGTTTATATTTTTATAAATATAATCTAGTAATGCTGATTGACCGCTGTGTGATGATTGTTTGATTGAATTGCTTATGTATTGGTTGAAATTATAGATAACAATATATATAAATCGTAAATCAAATATTGATTCTATTTATCAGAATATTTCATATCGAAATGAAATCGATGTTATTATATTGTTTAACATATGTGAATGCAGGGAAATAGGTTGTAGGGATCCAACTGGATTCCTCAATACTGTTTTGTTTTATATATTGTGATATATGATGTGATATATAATCTGTTGTTCAGTACGTGTGTTTGGATGATATTGATCTTGGTTATATGGTATTTTAATTACCATAAGAAATACTGGAATGTATAAAGGGAATTTTCAAAGTATATATTGGAAAGAAATTATTTATAAAATCAAAGGATTTTATAAAAGGAATTATTTATAAAATCAAAGGATTTTATAAAAGGGATATTCATTTGGAAAATAAATAAGATATTATAAGGGATATTTATTTGGAAAATAAATAGAATTTTATAAAAGGGATATTTATTTGGAAAATAAATAAGATATTATAAGCGATATTTATTTTAAAAATAAATAGAAATTTATAAAAAGAATATTTATTTAGAATATAAATACGATATTATAAGAGGAATATTTATTTAGAATATAAATATGATATTGTAAGAGGGATATTTATTTAGAATATAAATACGATATTATAAAAGGAATATTTATTTGGAAAATAAATAAGATATTATAAAGAATATTTATTTGGAAAATAAATAGGATTAAAAAAGGAAATATTTATAAAACAAATATAAAAGTAAATATTTGTGAAACAAATAGAAAAGGAAATATTTATAAAACGAATAGAATTTTATAAAAAGAGAATTTTACATTAAGAAAGTTTAGACCCGTGCTTCGCACACGGTTATAACGTGATAAGGATTTAAAGTAAATATTTAATAGAAATCTGTTTTAACAGATCAACGAAGAAGACTAATTTATAAATAATGTTCTATAAATTAAATAAAACATGTATCATGTGATAAATGGAATATATAAGTCAGAACTTATATAGAGAAGCGGAATCGGTTTCAACACCGATATTTGAAATGGAATGTGAACTCAGCATTTATAAAGAGAATCATAAATGAGATTTAAGTGTTAGAAATAAAAAGGGGATTTCGTATGAATAATTCTATAATTAGAAGTATAGATAGAATTTGGAAATGGATAATATTTTAAAGTACGAAATCAAACTAAACGGGTTATATAAAGGAAATATTATTCACATTCAATGTGAGTAATGGATTTAAGTAAATAATTTGCAAATGAAAAATTTTATAAAGGAAACTGGGTTTTGAAATAGGAATTTCAATACGAGTTATCGAATTAGAGTTAAATCGAAAAAAGTTATTCGGAGTGAGTTAATCGATTTGAGTTAAATCTAATTAGAGTTATTGAATATTAGTTAATCGAATAAGAGTTAATCAAGTTAGAGTTAGTCGAGTGTTAGTTAATCAAATAGAGTTCGTCGAGTATTGGTTAATCGAAGATAAGAATTTATCAAATAGAGTTATTCGAAAGAGAATTAATCGAATAGAGTTATTGAATAGAGTAAATCAAATATAGTTTATTCGAAGTGAGATTATCGAATATAAGTTATTCGAAGTGAGATTATCAAATATAAGTTATTCGAAGAGAGATTATCGAATATAAGTTATTCGAAGTGAGATTATCAAATATAAGTTATTCGAAGTGAGATTATCTAATATAAGTTATTCGAAGAGAGATTATCCAATATAAGTTATTCGAAGTGAGATTATCGAATATAAGTTATTTGAAGAGGAGTTAATCAAATAAGAGTTTATGTTATTCGAAGTGAGATTATCAAATATAAGTTATTCGAAGTGAGATTATCTAATATAAGTTATTCGAAGAGAGATTATCCAATATAAGTTATTCGAAGTGAGATTATCGAATATAAGTTATTTGAAGAGGAGTTAATCAAATAAGAGTTTATTCGAATAAGAGATTATCGAATAAGAGTTTATTCGAAAAAAAGAGTTATTGAATATAGTTTATTCAAAAGGAGTTATCGAATATAGTTTATTCGAAAGGAGTTATCGAATATAGTTATTCAAGAGGAGTTAATCGAATATAGTTTATTTGAAAAGGAGTTATCAAATAGAGATTACTCGAAAGAGAGTTATACGTCGAATTCAATTATATTGAATTCGGGAAAGTATTATTTACTTTCCGATTCCTAATCAAGATTTATTTATTTATAAATAAATTATTTATTTATTTATTCAAATTAAAGAATAAAAGTTATATTCGAAGTTAGGTATTTCAGAAGTAGGGATTATAATGTTATCATTATAACCAATGTTTTTCATAAAGAATTAGATTCGTAAACTGAATCCGAGAGTTACGTAAGGAAGTTTGTTAAAGATTTAGAAGGTGAACTTTGTTTATTTCGAAGTTAGAAATGTTGTTCAGTTAAGGTCTGAGAGGTAGTTATACCCCAACTTGGTTGACTTCGTTTTAAACTAAGGAATGGTTAAGGTTCGACAGTGAAGGTTGGTTAAGTGAATTTAGTTAACGAGCGTAATGTTTTGAGTTGGCATAGCGATGTTTTATTAACATCTGTTTAAATCTAATGAAGGTGTTTTGGAAATGTTTTCCAAATAAGAATCAGAAATGTTTTCTAATATAGAAAATAAGAAATGAGAGGAATATGGAAATGTTTTCCAATGATTAATAACGTATATTTTCTAAATTAGAAAATAAGAATTTCTGTATGTATATGGAAGTAGGAGATGAAAAATGAATAAATTTATGATAAATTAATGATAAATTAATTCAAGAGATAAATGATGATTGGTAATTGATCGATAGAATTTCCATCTGGAAATAATATCGTTGTTTGTACACATATTTTTCTTTGATAGTTAACTCACCGACTATCGAAGTTTTTGACCATTTTTCCGTCGTCAATACGGAAAGATCGGGTCAGATTCATGACCTGAAAACCACTCTGTATGGGCGTTAGCGTTGCGAATCAAATATGATGAGGAAAATTGAAAATAGAGTTATGCAAGGGTTGTTCTGACGATCCTAGGTAGAATTGCCCAAGATGGATTTAAAGAATAGTGCCTTCGGTTTGTCCAGTCCCAAGACAACCTGTATGGAAGAATGTCTGACATAGTATATTTAATAGATCGCGTAAGTTGATCTCTTCAAACGTATTTACGTTTTGTGGTAGAGGAATTCGTTTCTCTTAGCTGTATACCCATTGTATTTGTAGGGAATTCAATTTGTGATTTGGCGGGTATGACGATGTGACATTCAAAGTGAATAAATGTGTGATCTGTCAGAGATAAGCGTGGCCTCTATCCTCACGACCGGGAAATGACAAAAATCGTGCAGGCAGCATGGCTTTGTGGGTTTCTTACATTAGGTTGTATTATCACCTGTCTAGAGATATTCATTTCATTCTTTAATCTATTTGATGCTGTCCCATTCGGGAAACGTTTGCTGATCCCAACCGTTGGTGATATACATTCAATACACTCAAGCGAAATGAGTGGTCGGTCATCTGTGGCCGGGTTGCAAGATGTTCTTGTTAAACCCAGTGTATTCCTCTCTAGAGGTACGCTATAAGTGCTCGCGGTTTTGATTGTATACCATGTATGTAGAACATGAGATGAAAGCGTTTCTGCTAGATGATTACTATATTGTGGTTGATAGACACTATTATAATATCAAAAGGATTTGATATAAAGATTATTTTGGATTCTCATAAGGGAAAAATCTGTTCCGTTATACGACGTGGTCTTATGAGATATCGTTTAATTGCTCAACTATTTTAAATTGTTTTACTCACACTAGTCCCATGGCTGACCCAAAGTTTATTTTATTTTGTTTTCCCTAAACTCTTGGGTGCCAAATTTTGTATGGGAAGCCAAGTAGTCAGGATTTTACAGATATACTTGAAGAGCTGGAGCAGGAGGCTTCCGGACTTTATATAGCTATTTTTTATTTCCGCTGTGTTGTAAGTGTTGTACTTTGATAATGATATGTATATTCAAGTACAACCTTTTATTTCAAAGTTATGTTTTATTTTATTCGTTCCGCTGTGAGAGTTGTGTTTACTCTGATGTTGTGTGTTCTTCTTCTTTTTCTTCTATTCTAAGTTTCTATCTTATCTGTTCTCACCCTCTAATTTCTTTCATGGACTATCCGATGTTTTCCATGCTTGAATAGTCGACTTTGGGTTATAGTTGAGTATCAAGGATCGCAAATTCCCCGGGTCGTTACATGTGAGGCCCGCGAATTAACGCTATACACAAAGCGGCACTATATTAAAGCTTTGCTATGATCATCAACCACAAGACTCTGCTTTTAAAAAATGCCTTGATTACTGCATCTCAGCATGCCACACAGGCAATTCATACCATGCGACTGATATCTATCGATATATAACCTCTGAGCTCGTATGTCTCAGAGAAGGGCGTTAAGCAAGAGAATAAATTCTCCGCCGCCAAACTGATATATAATTAATAGAAATCAATCAACATGGAATAAAATCCAATGTCAGACACACAATCCATTTACAAGTTCGTTTTGGGTCTGAGCGAAATCGGCGGCACCTTATTCCTCTCCCGTATGTCCAATACAGGAGAGAGGTCCTCGCATATCCGTCGATCTCCAAGTACGTCTGGACGATCACCACTTATTACCTCGTCTTGGGTGTACAGCCCAATCAAGACATCGGTAATCATCCAAACGATGTGAAGACCTCTGGTCTTCAACCACCGTCTTCATCGTCGACTTATCATCGAATCAGTTATTCATAATAGGTATAAACCCGGCCTTTCTAAATAATCCGCGTATATAATAAACGAGTACTACACAAACACAACATACACCTCATTCCCATTCAGAATATTCTTTTATTCAAATATTCACATCTTTAGGGAAAGGTTCCCATTAATTTTATCAAAGATAAATTCTTTTAAATTTATTCTTTAATCTTCCTTTGAATATCAATTCAAACCATACTAAGGTTTTCCAAACTAGTAGGGAATAGCGAACCACACCGAAGTAATCATTTATTTAATTTCCCAATCCCAACCTATTCATCCCACGGAGCAAAACTGGTAATACTCCATATCTAACACCACGGTGTTATCGGTAAAATTAATTACCATTTTACGTTCGAATCTAATTAAAGATTTAACTATCGCTTGGAGAAAAACTGGTGATACTCCATTCTCGATTATTTCAATCTAATTAAAGATTCATTAAATGTAACACCCCGCATTTTTGATGAAATTAAGAATGTGGAAATATGTAATAGAAGGAATGAGAAAATAAAGATTACTTAATTTAATTATCAGGAATTAAGTAAAACGGACATCACCATTACGTTCGTCTCGGAATTCTGCCGGAATAGAGTCCAAGTTTGCGTAAATCAAATTTCGTATGAATGGGTTATGGCCTTTAGAAGATTCATCAAAAATTCAAAATATGTTCGAAATTCGACCCAGACAGCTAGGCGGGAAATTTCCCGCCATTAACTGGGCAGGTCGACCTACCCAGGGAGGTCGACCTTGGGGTCGACCTATCCCCAAATCTGGGCGATTTTAGCTCCTATGACGTAATTTTTATGTGCTGGACGTATCTGATGGCTTCTGAGTCAATCTAAGGGCTCTAAAACACCCTCTACACCTATAAATACATAGCAAGACCTAACCCTAATTCATAACAATTTTTTAAGACGTCTTCATGCTGCCGAACTTCAACCAAACATAGCCTCCGCCCCAAGACTCTAAATTAAATTGCAAGTTCGACATCAACTTTGGAGTTCAATCAAATCAAGTAGCAAGGTTCTTCATCAACAATTCATGCTCTTCACCAATAATCAAATCATAAGATTAAATCAGCGTTCTACATCAACAACAAATCGTTTATTTCTCTGATCCAACCAATGTGAGTGGATTTGAACTATATTTGTTGTATAATGTTGCTTCTAACGTTTACCATTCCCCATAATGAATATGATGTTAATTTAATAAGATCTGTTATTTTATTTATGCCTACGTTTGAGTTCTCTCCTTTTATCCTTCCCCCATTTTATTTTTATAGCTAGGCTATCTTGAGCCCATGTCTATCATGGATTTATACGTTGTAAACTAGAACGAGAAATTTAAAGGGAAAAAGGGATGTTTGGACATAATATGGATTGGTGAAATTTATTTGTAACTTGGAAAATAGGCCCAAAGGGTGAACTGAATTACATGTATAATTGTGGGAAAGGTTGGCATATATATATATATATGGGGAAAATATTGATTATATAAAATTAGGTAAAAATGGATATTGGAAATCACCATGGTTGGGTATGAATAACAGGAAATTGGTGAATTTGGCTATAATTGGGTAATTTGGTTTGACTAACTATTATGTAATTTGGTATAGTTAATGACAAATTTGAAGATAGGCATAAAAATATGAATTGGGATTAAGTTGAATTTGTAATAAATGGCATAAATTTGGGGTTTGGGTGAAAGACGATTTTTAATGAACGCCTACGACATGAGGTTAGGCGTGCTTGTGATGTAAGACTGCCCGGAACCGCCCGGCAACAGCAACCATGAACGGACGTCTAATGTGAGAGGTCAACGGTAAGAACTAGAGGCGTAACGTTTTGTGACACAAGGTTAGAAGCGTTGTGGTATAAGCCTTCCCGGAACCGGCCGGCAAGTCCAACAGCCACGAACGAACGTCTAATGTGAGGGGTCATGCGGCGTTACAGCTTGATAAATAAATTAAGAAATACTAACCACAATAAGACATGTGGGTGACATGGGTATGGTTATAGGATTAAGTGGGTAATATAAATGACATGTAAAGCATGACTAATGTGGACTTAACCATTATAGGACATGGGACGTGAAACATGACTGAAGTAGACTTAACCGTAGTAAAACATGTGTAAGACATGGAAACTATAATAAAAAGGGGTTAAGTGGTACACTTCTGGCATGTGAAACAAATTTAGATATGCTTAACCAAATTGAACCCGAAACGGTATAATAAGTTAATTGAATTGGGTAACGGGTTAAGTAAATAGGAAGGGTTAAGTCAAATCTAAACTTTATGACAAGAAATGGGGAATGATGATAATAACCTATTGTTAATGAACTTAAGAAATGGGAACGATAATAGGTAGGCTTGTCCTAGGGACAAGTGGGGATCAAAACTTATGGAATGAGGTAAGTTACAAGGAACGATAAGGGAAGATGAAATAACTTATGTAATAAGGAAAGTTGTACTTAATTGAAGATTTAGTGATCTGTAAAGGCAAGAATAAATCTTCGAATGAAGATAACATAAGTTATATGAATGACACAACATAAGATTGGTTGTGTTGAGTAATTCTCTGGGTGTCAATCTGATGTTGATTTCGGTCTTCGGGGTTGATACTTAGGGAGTTATTCTCTTAACCAATGTATATGTGAATTAAGATGTACTTAATTATAAATTAAGTAGAACATGTTATTATAACCATAAGAGAGATAATCATTAGATTATGAGAATAACATGTCGTAGGCTTACTAATGAACTTAAATGGATTAAGTTATAAATGGAATTAATAAGCAAGGATAACTTGGTAAACTTGAAAAGGAAGAAAATGTGAATAACTAAGTTAAATGAGAAAACTGACGAGGTGGCGCAAGCGCGTAATTAACGATTAGACGTAGGGTCTAATGACAGATAAAACTAAGGCGCTTGAAGCAGTCTGTACATTATAGGATGAATAGCCCAACGAGGAAGATCATCGCGGTGTCATAAGGCACGAGTGGAGCGCACGTTAATTATTTTGGTGGCTCCAACGGACTGGAAGGGGAGGCAAGCGGCTTCCTGAGACGTTAAAGGTGCTCCTGGTAGTCCTCTGTGATGGTTTAGCTTCGGGCTAGGATTACAGAGGTTGGGTCTGCGTGGAACAACCAGGTGCGTGGGCCTTGACTGCACAAATAGGTGGTAGTCAGAATGTTGTACGCGGTGGCATTAAGGGTTGTTCGGCGGTTTCCTCAGGCGGAGGTGGAGGGTCAAGACCAAATGATAACAAGATCGTCGAACGCCTGCCACCAGCAGCCTTAGTAATGTGAAAAGACAAGAGCTAACCCCTATAGATCGTTAACCTTTGCTATCAAGGGACGGGTGCGGGGAGACCCCACATGGATGTTTAGATTGTTTGCTTGTTAGGGGTGGTCGCTTAGCTCATGTGGTCTTTACTAGTTGAGGGAGGGGCTGAGGTGGGGCCAAAGCCACCATAGAAAAACCAGACCCAAGGGATATCTGTACATTGGACACTCTTAGAGGAGGCCCCATACGGATATAGAAAGCTCCCGACCGAGTTTCTGTTTCTGGTGTAGCCCTGCCATGGAACTCGGGTGCACAAGTAGAGGTTATCTATAGTAGAAACATCGAGTACGATTGATGATACGTACGTAGGAAAGTCTAGGTACCACCATGTCTACTCTGGGTGGTGTATCGTAGACTAAAGGGCATTATTCGATGATGGAACCAAATTCAATCGAATAGTTCGAGGATAACAGTCGGTACGCTTACGTAGTACAACAATAGAGGTCCTATGCGGATGTAGCATTTTTATATATAGAGTGATATGTACCTTACTATGGCATAGGATGAGGGACTGCGTATATTACTGTGGTGTTACAGAGGAGACCGTGCAAGTGGGGTACCACGTGGTGTACCTCAGTTTGGGGGTAGCTACATATACATTATATTAGGTTAATCTACTAGGGAGTAGATGAGTGTGACGTGTGTGTGAAAGCCTTGAGTGCTAATAACACAGATAACCTAATAAGTGACAAAATGTAATTGAACGGTATATGTAGGATTATTCAAGAGGTGTAGTTTAAATTCATTCACACAGAACTTATGTTCTGACCCCCTCCTTATAACATTCGCAGGTTAGGTTCTTGACAGAGACTGTATAGCTTTGGGTACGGGTTTAGCAGTATCGTTATTAAGGTAAAGCTATGTTTTAATTATACTATATTTTGTTCCTTCCGCTGTGAGATGTTTTCCAAACTCTGACATGTTTTATGTCTCTGTATTTTCTACAGGATACCAGAGCAAACCAACTCAGGTTTCGATGGATTGGTTTTTTGAAAAAAATCGGTCCGTCGGAATTTTGGTTGTGACATCAAAACTCCACTTAGTTTTAATCTCCCCAAAAATCAATATTAATTATTATATAACTTGGGAAATCATATCTTGTTTTTAACTGGGTTAAAGAACCAATGTCCTTTAAAACACGGTTCACGATAAACCCAAAATCACATTCCACTCTATCAGTCTGTAACCGTAAATTAGCAAGTGAACAATTCCCTAAGTATTAACCCCGAAGGCCGAAACCAACATCAGATCAATACCTAGGAAACCATTCAACTTAACTAATCTCCGGTTAGTTTCTAATTTTCTTAACTCCATTGGATCTAAGAACAATATTATTAAAGATACCATTCATGACAACCCAGAATCTCATTCCATTGTTAATCGGGTTAAAGAATAGGTGTTATTTAAAACACCGTTCACGATAAACCCAAAAATTAATTTCAATTCAGTTCCAATTAAATATCAATTAATTGGTATACTTCATTAAATCTAAATAAAAAGATTTAATCTTTTGTAATGACCCGACGAAAACTCGACACTCGAATTTTCGACAACAATACATCAACATGTATTACTTGCCAAAAATCCAAGTATCGAACCCCAGATTGTCATTAGAAAGAATTTAGAGGGTGAGAAAAGAAAGAAAGAAGTATTAGAATAGAAGAAAGAAAAAGAACACATCATAATCTCACAGCGGAACGAATAAAATATAATATAACAAATCTCTTTATACAAAAGAACCTTGTATACATACCAATCATCAGAGTACAACAGATATCAGTCACAGCGGAAAAAAACTTTATATAACTAACGGTGAAGCCGCCGGCTTCTAGCACCTGAAACTCCAAGCGAACCTATCCTGGAAACATACTTGGTCTGACCCGAGCACATTTGAGGAAACGCAAATGACACCGGGTCAGTCTGGAATACTATCAGTGATAAATTCACAGAACACACAACTTGTTTAACTTTGGAAAATCTTTTTTGAAATCAAAGGATAATAGTAAGACCAGCGCACACATAAACACAGATGGTTTTTACCTTACTATAACCCAAAACATTTTTGAAATCATACCTTGATCTGATATTACCATAATGCCTAGATACAAATAAATAACAATCTAGAGGAACGCTTGCATCTCACGCTCCCCATATATAGTATACAATCAAGACCGCGGGCGCTTATTGGATATTGGATTCCAACTTGACAAGGTATGGGTCCACCTTCCGAATGTGTATCTCTAGAGGCGAATACACTGGGATCAACAAGAACGTCTTGCAACCCGGCCCACACATGACCGACCACTCATTTCGCTTAAGTGTATCGAATGTATATCACCGACGGTTGGGATCAGCATCCGCCTCCCGAAAAGGGACAGCATCCAATATAGATTTAAGAAGCAAATGGAATTTATCTAGATAGGTGATTATACACCCTAATGGGAGCGACCCACATAGCCATGCTACCTGCCTGATTTTTGTCATTTCCCGGTTGATGAGGCCTGAGGCTAGAATTCATCTTCGAACATCTGGCCACCATTCATTTTGAATGCCACATCGTCAAATCCTCTGGATATCACTAATTGACGCCCACAAAAATATTCTGGTCGTTAAGCTAGAGAGGTGCCCCTCTCCGCCACAAACAGAAATACGTTTGGAGAAATCAACGTACGTGACCCCTTTGGAAATACACTGTCAGACACTCGTCCATACAAGTCATCCAAGAACAGGATAAACCGAAGGCACCCTCCTACCGCATCCTTATAGGAATCACCCCAAGGATCAGTAGCGAGTAGTCCTTGCAATCCGTGGATTCAACCACGACAAAATCACAAATCAAATAACTCTGGTTTCAAGCCAGAGAAATTCGACCAGTAGTCCTTCCGCTTATGAAGATCCATGGTCTTCAATTTCTCCACCTTCAATTACAATCTTCACGTATTTGTTGGTCAGAATGTTTTTTGAATATAAATTCGATCCCGGTCTTTCCATACCAACAATCGTATTGGTCTGGTTTGATAGTCGGTGATTTAACTATCAAAGAACAAATGTGTGGATGAAATGAGTTTGCTGATTCAGTACTTGGCATGACTTGGCCTTTTTAAAATAATTGGTAAATCAACCTTAAATTCTTATTTACATTGTAACCAACCTTTATATTCAAAGATCTCGTACTCATTTCGATATTTCTCGAATGGAACAATCTGAACTCACCACAAACGAATATCATTCCTCGAAAATAGTGAAGCCGTTCAAGTTGGGGTATTTTAATTACCTCTCAGACCTTGATCGACAATGTTCTTAACTCAGAAGAATATCTGTTTGTCGCTTAGCCACTGATAATAAAATCTCCTTTACCACTTTGATTTCAAATCTAGTTTTATAAACCGTTTCATATATTTGAAATCTCGTTCGATAATCTTTTTACTTAATTCCTTTGATTAAGTCGATATTCACTAAAACACCATCTTTAACTTAAATCATTATTTAGCTTATAACATTTTGATTTATCACTCGCCGAATAATCTATTCCCCTTTTATACGAGCATTCCAATACTCAACCTTTATCTTGGATTTTATAATTAAAATCCGCTTAACACCTTCTTTAAATAGAACTCATTAATTTGGATTTTTATTTCAAAAACCCATTACCAATATTTAACACAAACTACTACATGTATTTCCCTTTGCATTTGAAATCTTTATTTTAATTACCTTATTTTGCTTATTGAAATTCTTTAACATTTAAGTCATCGTTTGGTTTTAACCTCATTTTAAAACCTAGCTTAGGTTCTTTATAATAATCAATTCATCATCCTTTCGCAACTTGGCTTAGAATTCATATTTAGACCATTAACACTTTTCTACTTTTATTCAGTTAAATTCACTTTATTTAATTAAGCGATTAAGTAAAAATCTTATTTAAATCTTTATATTCACTACACATCCCATTTTAAAATCTCGTCTTGGAACTTGGGTTATTTTTTCTAAAACTCTTATTTCTCCTTTAAATTATTTAAATAACTTAATTAATTCAAAAACAACATTTAATTATTAAAAAACAATTATCCCATCTTTACCAACATATAGGTAATTTTCTTTGGCTTTCTAGCTTTTAAAACCTGTTTAAACCACTTATATAATTTCTTTTATAAACTCGATTAAAATATTTATTTATAAACTTCTTATTTAATTACTTAAATAAAATAACTGAAAAGCCTCAATTTAGTTATAAAATAATTTATAACTTTGAAACTGCGTCGTTTCACCGAACGGTCGAACGACGTCTAAAACAACACATTTTAGACCATTCACTGCCAATTACACAATCAACACTGTGGTTGATTTTAAACACAACACAGGTGAATATTTATTCAACCATCACAGTCAAACAGGTTTTTCTACCATACGGGGTTCAAATAGTTCAAATATCAACTATATAAAACAAACAAACAACATATATAATATTTGAGGAATCCGGTCGGATCCCTCCAACCTGTTCTTCCCGGCACCGCAGCTCGTTATACATTTCATAATAATATATGAAATAAATTTTAATAATATAACGCATTTAAATGACAAAAACATCAACCAATCAAACAACCAATAACGTCCATAGCAACCAATCAACCAATTTATACTTTTAGAGGTATATTATATTTTAATATGAATGCACCACATCACAGGATTTCAGAAGGTGTGAGAATTAACTCACTAGGTTATTTAGTCGACGGTTGACGCGTTTGAACATTCAAAATTAGCAGAGTTTTCAACTACGTCAGATCAAAGCCTAGTCAGTGCCATCACCTAGGTCTCGTTCCTGCGATCCCGACGGATCCAGTTTCGCTGAAATCCGTTAAAGTATGTGGAAGTTACGCGAATTCAAAATTTGATATAATATACGATTTTAACTTAACTAATTAATATTTAAATAAAAAAAACCATCATTACCTTAATCATTTACCCCAATTAACGTTAATGGTTTGCCACGTCATCCTCAGTTGGAACGAACAACGCGTTTTCCTGGGACTAAAAATTCAAACCCGACATTGTCTTCCTCAACACCACGGTCTTACCCAAATCCGACTCCCTCCTTCCATTGCCACCGTCGACCCGTCGCACTGGGACCCCCTCCAATCATCCCATCCGATGCGCCGTCCCACCAGCTCCACTCGCCAGAGATGTCGGTCGCCAAGACTCCTCCGACCACCGTGAATCCCAAGCTGAACGGAAAACAAAAACTAGCCAAAATACCACGCCTCCGATCACCTGAGATGCTCCAACCACCTCTGTTGTGACCGCCGCCTACCCCTCTACGACAACCTTCAGGTACCCATCGCTAGTAACCACCCACGGCGCCGGATTTTGCCTAAATCCGACCATCACCCCCAAAACCAACCCAGAATTTGACACCTCCGTTCATCCCCCAATTTCTCCGACCATCGGCCACTGTAAGACGTGAGACCGGTGCCAAATCGAAGCTGAAACTTCCCTCTACAAAACCCCCAATGTCCTGTCTCCTTAAATCAACCCAATCTCCTCAATTTTGGCCAAAAACGAAACTGGAAATTCATGGTTTTACCTCGATTCCGGCCACCACAGTCGACGAAACTCACCCATCTTTTTACAGTAGGTAGATAACAACCCGATCTGCAACTTTTGTTCAGGTTGCCCTCACAAATTCCCCTCGGATTGGAGGATATAAATTGATTTGTAAAACTGGACTTTTCTGCAAATTTACATGAGAATTTTCTGATTTGGGGATTTAGGGTTGGGGTGTTGGGTTTATATAGGCTAGGGAAAATGTTATTTTAACGTCGAGGTGACTAACGATTTTTATTTCGTACCTATCGCTATTTTAAACATCGTTTATTCGCTGCTGCGCTCACAAACAAACCCCGTTCGAGACGCGAATGGATGGCATAGTATAATTTGACGATACGGTCCTAATGAAACTTGTTTCGTCGAATTCCCAGTTCGTTTGCTCGATTGGCGCTCGTTCACGTTCAAATGGTCGTTTTTATTTGTATTTTATTTTGCCACGCTCACTAATTAACCCCGATTGACGCGCCACTTGAAATCTAGCAATAATTTACCATTGCGGTCCCAATAAAATTTGTTTCATCAAAAACAAAGGTCGTTTGAATAAAGGCCCTTTTATAACTGTCCAATTCGAATAAAATCAACCAATTTTGAAATACCTCAATATAATAATATTAAAATATTGAAATTGGCCATACACGACCAGAATATCGTATACTACCACAACAAAATATCTCGGGTTGAATTTGAAGCCAAATCGATATTATAAAAATTTAAAAACCCCTTTATTTAATATAAATAACGTTATAATATATAACGAAATTCCACAACGACCTTTTCAAAATTTGATTTGGACATAAAACAAATCTACAACATGAAAACTCGATTTTTCTCTTTCATTAGAAAAATATTACCCAACAGATTCGGACGTTTTTTGTTTCGAGAAAATCCGACTCGTTTTGGGCCCTGTACGGCCGTTTAAAATTCAAAACACCAAATTACGAACTGTCGCGCCGCTGCAGCTGGTTTTATAATTAAATTATAAATTAAACATTATAACATTGTTTTCTAAATGAAATCGCCACGATAATTTCAATACCAACGATATTAAACCATTTAAAATCGCCCGATCACGTTATACTGCAAAATCAACATTTTCCCCAATATTCCGAAAATAAAATATTATTATATTATTAATATAATTTAAATATTCACATTAAAATGGTCGAAATCGATTATTTAAGCTTAAATCAATATTTTAAATAAATAAAATATTTCAAATAAATGGTCAGAAAATACGGGACGTTACATTCCTTCCCCCTTAAAATAATTTCGTCCTCGAAATTGCTAAGGTAGATAAGAACGTCACAACCCATTATCTTAATAATAATAATAAATTTAAAACTCGATTTTATTTCCAAAACAAATCTAATTGGTCGTAAAACCAAATTAATTCAAACAAAAGACTTTCCCAAAAATCTTCAAAAAATTTCTAACACCTTAAATTTTGGAAAATTTTTGTCAGAGTCTCCCCTGTACGGAGGACATCTACAATACCGCAGGTTCAAGAAATATATATGCATCGACTCTCATGGTCGGAAAAATTCAAAATCCAAACTCAAAGCCCAAATAAAAACCAAAATTTCATATTTGCGTAGGCGTACCTTTTTGCGAGCGTTATTACGCGATAAGCGATACATAATACACGAGCTTGCTTAGTTATTACGCAACTCTATTTAAATTGGGTTCAATTAACTCCAGAGTTTCCCTCTTGGATGGATTTTAAAGCTGAATTGGCACTTCAGCACCTGTCCTCAACTCAGATGAATTTCATTAGTCATCACAACAATACCAGTTATGTTCAAAACATCCATACCATTCGTATCAACCCATTTTACACACAATTCAATCCATACAAGGTTATAATTATTTATAATCACTTCATTGATTTCTTTAATTATCCATTCAAATTTATTTATCTGGATTGATTTATTCGAATTATTTATTTCAGATTGGTTTTAAACCAAATCAATTCATGTTAAGGCTTACACCCATGAGATCAAGCAAACCATCCAAACATATCACACAATCAACATTAACAAATCAATCGATATGCCCATGTTATAATAATTTATAAAACCTTACCTTTATTATTTTATAAAATAAACTGGGCAAAAATAGTTTTCAAAAATAAATTTATATCAAATTACAAATACGCGCCCTCGTATATATACACAAACTCAATCTAGGGTATTACTAACCCCATCTCTATTGAGTCACGCCACAGAGCCAATGTTATCTCTAAACCAATAGCTCTGATATCACTGTAACGACCCCGGGAAAACTCGACACTCGGATTTCCGACAACAATACACCAACCCGTATTACTTGCCAAAAACCAAAGTATCGAACCCCAGATTGTCATTAGAAAGAATTTAGAGGGTAAGAAAAGAAAGAAAGAAGTATTAGAATAGAAGAAGAACACATTAGAATCTCATAGCGGAACGAATAAAATATAATATAACAAATCTCTTTATACAAAAGAACTTTGCATACATACCAATAATCAAGATACAACAGATATCAGTTACAGCGGAAAATAACTTTATATAACTAACGGTGAAGCCGCCTGCTTCTAGCTTCTAAAACTCCAAGCGAACCTAACCTGGAAACATATTCAGTCTGACCCAAGCACATTTGAGGAAAAGCAAATTACACCGGGTCAGTCTGGAATACTATCAGTGATAAATTCACAGAACACACAACTTGTTTAACTTTGGAAAATCTTTTCTGAAATCAAAGGATAATAGTAAGACCAGCCCACACATAAACACGGACAGTTTTTACCTTACTATAACCCAAAACGTTTTTGAAATCATACCTTGATCTGATATTACCATAATGTCTAGATACAAATAAATAACAATCTAGAGGAACGCTTGCATCTCACGCTCCCCATATATAGTATACAATCAAGACCGCGAGCTCTTATTGGATATTGGATTCCAACTTGACAAGGTATGGGTCCACCTTCCGAATGTGTATCTCTAGAGGCGAATACACTGGGTTCAACAAGAACGTCTTGCAACCCGGCCCATACATGACTGACCACTCATTTCGCTTGAGTGTATCGAATGTATATCACCGACGGTTGGGATCAGCAACCGCCTCCCGAAAAGGGATAGCACCGAATATAGATTTAAGAAGCAAATGGAATTTCTCTAGATAGGTGATTATACACCCTAATGGGAGCGACCCACATAGCCATGCTGCCTGCCCGATTTTTTTCATTTCCCGGTTGATGAGGCCTGAGGCTAGAATTCCTCTTCGAACATCTGGCCACCATTCACTTTGAATGCCACATCGTCAGATCCTCTGGATATCACTAATTGACGTCCACAAATATATTCTGGTCGTTAAGCTAGAGAGGTGCCCCTCTCCGCCACTAACAGAAATACGTTTGGAGAAATCAATGTATGTGACCCCTTTGGAAATACTCTGTCAGACACTCGTCCATACAAGTCATCCAGGAACAGGATGAACCGAAGGCACCCTCCTAACGCATCCTTATAGGAATCACCCGAAGGATCAGTAGCGAGTAGTCCTTGCAATCCGTGAATTCAACCACGACAGAATCACAAATCAAATAACTCTGGTTGCAAGCTAGAGAAATTCGAGCAGTAGTCCTTCCGCTTATGAAGATCCATGATCTTCAATTTCTCCATCTTCAATTACCCTCTTCATGTATTTGTTGGTCAGAATGGTTTTCGAAAAAAATTTGATCCCGGTCTTTCCATACCAACAATCGTATTGGTCTAGTTTGATAGTCAGTGATTTAACTATCAAAGAACAAATGTGTGGATGAAATGAGTTTGCTGATTCAGTACTTGGCATGACTTGGCCTTTTTAAAATAATTGGTAAATCAACCTTTAATTCTTATTTACATTGTAACCAACCTTTATATTCAAAGATCTTGTACTCATTTCGATATTTCTCGAATGGAACACTCTGCACTCACCACAAACGAATATTATTCCTCGATAATAGTGAAGCCGTTCATGTAACACCCCACCTCCGCCAGGGTGACTCTTGCAAGCACTCTGACTTTGGAGGGGCGTTTGAATCAGGTAAACATGCATAATGATATATCAAGGCAGAACAAGAACATATGTATATATGTAAACAAAGTAAATAACATAGATAAAACAGCGGAAGATTTTCAAACCATTTCAAAACAAGTCTGGTACAACATAATGTTAACTTTCCAAATACACAAGTCTAGATAAAAACAACATTACTTAAAAACTGAAATACATAAGTACTATCCCCAAAATAAGTGATAACCATAGCTAGCTTCATGTCAAGACCGTACATGAGCTAAAATCCCACAAGCAAGCGATCATAAATCCAGCTAAGCTCCAATATTCCCTCCCTGAGAACCTGGGGGGGGGGGAGACGGAAGAAAAGAGGCGAAAGAAAACAGGTCAGTTAAAAAGACTGAGTAAGCCCTACTACAATCAATGTAAACTGATAAAGTTAACTGTCATGAGCAGCAGGGATGAACATAAGGATAACAACATACTAGCATGATGATTAACTAACAAGGTAGATAAAGGTGTCATCGCATAATCAGGTTTAAGGTTTTGCACCATAGGTGTACTAGCAAACTAACATGACTGGAATAAACAAGTATTGATCCCTTGGCCCAAGCTTTGGCCCAATAACATGAAGTGACCCTAATACAAGGTCCAACCAAACGGTCTAGTCGATCGGCTCCCTATAAGCCTAACTCGTCACGTGTTGGTGTCCATACGGCCCAAACATAATTGTAGTCAGACTGTGCCGGGTCTCCCGTCGGGTGTATCAAGCCCTAGGGTGTCAACCACTGGACACCATAAACATGCGTGCACAGTCTCGATCTACTGGTACCCGTGCATGATTTCCCCGGCTCCGGACTACGTGCACGACCATAGTCCGTCCGGAACTACACCGGCGTACCACTCTGCCATCGCTTTTGGTCGCTTACCTCCAGTTCAGTAATCGTGCCCCCACCCTAGCCTAGTCCCTAGGGTCATGATGATACAAACTAGGGATTACTGCTGGAGTGGACCCCCATTGCTAGGATTTTTCTAGTGGGTTAAGTATGGTTTAACCCCTTTACTAATCATGGATTAACTTGGTTAAGTGTAACGATGAGTTCACGACTTAACCCCGATTAATCTACCAAGCCCAAATTGGTTAAGTATTAAGTGGACCATGACTTAACCCTAATCACGAGGCATTAATTAATTAATGCGCCTTAACCTCTCACATTAGACTTTGTTGTGGTTACTAGTTAAGCCGGCCGGGTCCGGGTAGCTTTACACCACAACTTGGTCTAACCTCGGGTTCAAGGTACAACATGGCCAACTTCTCACATTGGGTCCTATTGTTTGTAGCAACTAGTTAAGCCGGTCGGTTCCGGGTAGGTTTACGCTACAAACTCAACCCAACCTCGAGTTGGTCACACTCATATTTTCTAAGTGTCATGCCCATCATGTTTCCAAAACACATTACAAATTTTCAAGCAATTGGGTAGACCTAACTTAATAGGTAAATTCCCAATGGGTAGACCTAGGTTAATAGGTAAATTCCCAAGCTTATGTTTTTATGTCTTTTAAGTTTACCCAACCCCAAACGTAATCCCATCGCTTACATATCGCAATAGCGCATAAAGGATAGAAAGAGGGAACTTGGCATAATCATGACATAAAGGTGTTGAAGCCACAAGTTCAACATGGTGGCATATGAAATGTACATATGTTCATATACTTGCATTAGGCCTCAAAAGCATGCATAAAACCAAACTTATCATATTGGTGATACATGGTGATAAATGACATGTAAAAATGGCCACAAGTTCGCATCTAGCCTCACATGCAAGTTATCACAAGAGATATGATAACTTACATGTTGCCAAAATGCAACCTTTGGCATAAAGCTTGAAGCTTTATGTTCACATACTCAAGATAAGCTTGCATAACATGATAACATGAACAAAATGATCATCCCAAACTTGCATAACATACTTGCTTATCATAACATGGCAAACTTGCATAACATAACTTTGCAAACTTGCATATAAACTTGCATAACATAACTTGCATATCATATGACAACTTGCATATCAAACTTGCATAACATAACTTAGCAAACTTGCATATAAACTTGCATAACATAACTTGCATATCATATGACAACTTGCATATCAAACTTGCATAACATAACTTAGCAAACTTGCATATAAACTTGCATAACATAACTTGCATATCATATGACAACTTGCATATCAAACTTGCATAACATAACTTGCATATCATATGACAACTTGCATATCAAACTTGCATAACATAACTTGATGAACTTGCATAACACATCATAGTAAACTTGCATAACACATCATAGAAAACTTGCATATAAACTCGCATATCATACATTTAACTTTAAAGTTTAAGTATGAAAGTAGAATAGGGCTTACTATGCTTATGCGGACTCAAATGAGTATAGCAAATATAAGAAAGCCCTTATGCAACCAATTAAACCCCAAAATGCAAGCTTTAAATCACTAAAAACCCTTGCTTTATGATGCAAATATAGAAACTTGACTTGAATGCAAGCTAATGATGATCATAAAAGTCTAAAAACACTTGTATGCATGGAAAATCTCATAGAAATTTATTTAGGAATTTATGAAGAGAGTGGAGGCCATGAGAGGATTGATTTTGCCATAGTTTAGTTGCTAGAATGAATAATGATGATTTAGGGCTAGCTTAGGGTCTTATTTATAGATTAGGCAAGTGTTTTAGGCCATAGGATTAAACCCTAGTTGCAATCTCAGCCCTTAAAACCGAATCTGGCCCTCAAGCTCAACACAAACCCAAGATGGTGCACCAGGCTAAACAGCCCGTCTGAGCCAAGTCGACTGCCCAGTCGACAGGGCTGTCGACTTGGTCTAACCAAGTCGACTCCCAAGTCGACAGGGCTGTCGACTTGGGTGTTCTGGCGGGAATTTTCCCGCCTAGCCCAATAACCCCAATTTCCAAATTCAGATTTGAATTTGAAATCTGTTTTTACTTTGGAATTTTCTGAAAACTTCGTTGGGCCTTAATCGGGTCATACGGACTCCGATTTTCGAAAACTCGGACTCTATTTTGCGTATTTTTCCGAGACGAACGCAATGGCATAGCCCGTTTCCCTTGATTCAGATTTTAGAATTAAATTCTGCCTCGATTTACATTATAACTGGTTATTGAAAATACGGTTTGTTACAGTTCAAGTAGGGGTATTTTAATTACCTCTCAGACCTTGATCGACAACATTCTTACCTCAGAATAATATCAGTTCGTCACTTAGCCACTGATAATAAAATCTACTTTACCACTTTGATTTCAAATCTGGTTTTATAAACCGTTTCATATATTTTAAATCTCGTTTGATAATCTTTTTACTTAATTCCTTTGATTAAATCGATATTCACTAAAACACCGTCTTTAACTTAAATCATTATTTCTCTTACAACATTTTGATTTATCACTCGCCAAATAATCTATTCCCCTTTTATACGAGCATTCCTATACTCAACCTTTATCTTGGATTTTATAATTAAAATCCGCTTAACACCTTCTTTAAATAGAACTCGTTAATTTGGATTTTTATTTCAAAAACACATTACCAATATTTAACACAAACTACTACATGTATTTCCCTTTGCATTTGAAATCTTTATTTTAATTACCTTATTTTGCTTATTGAAATTCTTTAACATTTAAGTCATCGTTTGGTTTTAACCTCATTTTAAAACCTAGCTTAGGTTCTTTATAATAATCAATTCATCATCCTTTCGCAACTTGGCATAGAATTCATAATAAAACCATTAACACTTTTCTACTTTTATTCAGTTAAATTCACTTTACTTAATTAAGCGATTAAGTAAAAATCTTATTTAAATCTTTATATTCACTACACATCCCATTTTAAAATCTCGTCTTGGAACTTGGGTTATTTTTTTATAAAACTCTTATTTCTCCTTTAAATTAATTAAATAACTTAATTAATTTAAAAACACCATTTAATTGTTTAAAAACAATTATCCCATCTTTACCAACACATAGGTAATTTTCTTTGGCTTTCTAGCTTTTAAAACCTGTATAAACCACTTATATAATTTCTTTTATAAACTCGATTAAAATATTTATTTATAAACTTCTTATTTAATTACTTAAATAAAATAACTGAAAAGCCTCAATTTAGTTATAAAATAATTTATAACTTTGAAACTGTGTCGTTTCACCGAACGGTCGAACGACGTCTAAAACAACACATTTTAGGCCATTCACTGCCAATTATACAATCAAGACTGTCGGTTGATTTTAAACACAACACAGGTGAATATTTATTCAACCATCACACTCAAACAGGTTTTTCTACCATATGGGGTTCAAACAGTTCAAATATCAACAATATAAAACAAACAAACAACATATATAATATTTGAGGAATTCGGTCGGATCCCTCCAACATGTTCTTCTCTGCACCACAGCTCGTTATACATTTCATAATAATATATGAAATAAATTTTAATAATATAACGCATTTAAATGACGAAAACAACAACCAATCAAACAACTAATAACGTCCGTAGCAACAAATCAACCAATTTATACTTTTAGAGGTAAATTATATTTTAATATGAATTTACCACATCACAGGATTTCAGAAGGTGTGAGAATTAGTTCACCAGGTTATTTAGTCGATGGTTGACGCATTTGAACGTTCAAAATTAGCTGAATTTTCAACTGCGTCAGATCACAGCCTAGTCAGTGCCATCACCTAGGTCTCTTTCTTGTGATCCCGACGGATCCAGTTTCGCTGAAATCCGTTGAAGTATGTGGAAGTTACGCGAATTCAAAGTTTGATATAATATACGATTTTAACTTAACTAATTAATATTTAAATAAATAAAAAACCATCATTACCTTAATCATTTACCTCAATTAACGTTAATGGTTTGCAACGTCATCCTCAGCTGGAACGAACAACGCGTTTTCCTGGGACTAAAAATTTAAACCCGACATTGTCTTCCTCAACACCACGGTCTTACCCAAATCCAACTCCCTCCTTACATTGCCACCGTCGACCCGTCGCACTGGGACCCCTCGATCACCCCATCCGATGTACCGTCCCACCAGCTCCACTCGCCAGAGCTGCCGGTCGCCAAGACTCCTCCGACCACCGTGAATCCCAAGCTGAACGGAAAACAAAAACTAGCCAAAATACGACGCCTCGGATCACCTGAGATGCTCCAACCACCTCTGTTGTGACCGCCGCCTACCCCTCTACGGCAACCTTCAGGCACCCATCGCCAATAACCACCCACGGCACCGGATTTTGCCTAAATCCGACCATCACCCCCAAAACCAACCCAGAATTTGACACCTCCGTTCATCCCCCAATTTCTCCGACCACCGGCCACTGTAAGACCTGAGACCGGTGCCAAATCGAAGCTGAAACTCCCCTCTACAAAACCCCCCAGGTCCTGTCTCCTTAAATCAACCCGATCTCCTCAAATTTTTCCAAAAACGAAACTGGAAATTCACGGTTTTACCACGATTCCGACCACCATAGTTGACGAAAATCACTCAACTTTTTACAGTAGGTAGATAACAACCCGATCTACAACTTTTGTTCAGGTTGCCCTCACAAATTCCCCTTGGATTGGAAGATATAAATTGATTTGTAAAAGTGGACTTTTCTGCAAATTTACATGAGAATTTTCTGATTTGGGGATTTAGGGTTGGGGTGATGGGTTTATATAGGCTAGGGAAAATGTTATTTTAACGTCGAGGTGACTAACGATATGACTAACGATTTTTATTTCGTGCCTATCGCTATTTTAAACATCATTTATTTGCTGTTGCGCTCACATACAAACCTCGTTCGAGATGCGAATGGACGGCATAGTATAATTTGATGATACGGTCCTAATGAAACTTGTTTCATCGAATTCTGAGTTCTTTTACTCGAATGGCGCTCGTTCACGTTCAAATGTTCGTTTTTATTTGTATTTTATTTTGCCATGCTCACAAGTTAACCCCGATTGACGCGCCACTTGAAATCTAGCAATAATTTACCGTTGCGGTCCCAATAAAATTTGTTTTGTCGAAAACAGAGGTCGTTTGAATAAAGACCATTTTATAACTGGCCAATTCGAATAAAATCAACCAATTTTAAAATACCTCAATATAATAATATTAAAATATTGAAATTGGCCATACACGACTAGAATATCATATTCTACCACAATAAAATATCTCGGGTTGAGTTTGGAGCCAAATTGATATTATAAAAATTTAAAAACCCCTTTATTTAATATAAATAACGTTATAATATATAACTAAATTCCACAGCGCCTTTTCAAAATTTGATTTGGACATAAAACAAAATCTACAACACTAAAACTCGATTTTTCTCTTTCATTAGAAAAATATTACCCAACAGATTCGGACGTTTCTTGTTTCGAGAAATCCGACTCGTTTTGGGCCCTGTACGGCCGTTTAATGTTCAAAACGCCAAATTACGAACCGTCGTGCCGCTGCAGCTTATTTTTGTAATGACCCAGCGTGTTCGACGCCCGGACTTCGGCAATAATACATAAAACTCGTATTACCTGCCAAATCCAAGTATCAAAAAAACACCAGGTAGTTATTAGAAAGAAAATAGAGGGTGAGATAAGAAAGAAAGAAATATTAGAATAGAAAAAAAATGAAGAAGAAACACCACAGCACAGAGTCTCACATCGCAGCGGAACAAAATATAATATAGAAATAATCTTTATGGAGAGCTTGAAAATACTTACAAACATCATAGTACAGCTTACAGCCAACACATGGACAGCTATAATAATTTGTCCCCGGATACAACACACAGTGGAATAATATAACATCATACGTCTGAACTTTTCCAGCTCGTCTCTTCACAGTATCTGATAACCTATACCTGCACATCAAGGGCTAACCCGAGCATCACAAACATAGGCTCAGTTTGGTGAACCAGAGTGAGAACAACTCGCAAAGTTTAAGGTGATCATCCAACTTGATTTTAAAGTTCAAAATCCTTTTGAAATAAAAGGAAATCGTAAGACCAAATCCACACATGAACACGGATGGTTTTTACCTTACTATAACCCAAACCATTTTTGAAATCCTATCTTGTCTGATATTATGATAGTGTCTGCATACAAATAAATATCAATCTAGTAGAACGCTTGCATCTCACGCTCTACATATATAGATACAATCAAAACCACGGGCGCTTATTGGAGATTGGATTCCAACTATGACAAGGTATGGGACCACCTGCCGATAGTGCATCTCAAGAGACAAATACACTGGGTTCAACAAGAACGTCTTGCAACCCAGCCCACACATGACCGACCACTCATTTCGCTTGGGTGTATCGAATGTATATCACCAACGGTTAGGATCACCAACCGTTTCCCAAAAAGGGACAACATCGATAGATACAGATGGAAAGGAATTTCTCTAGATAGGTGATTATACACCCTAATGGGAGCGACCCACATAGCCATGCTGCCTGCCCGATTTTTGTCATTTCCCGGTTGTGAGGCTTGAGGTCATAACGTATCTTTTGGAACACCTGTCCACCATTCACTTTGAATGCCACATCGTCAAGTCCACTAGAAATCACTAATTGATTTCCACAAAAATAATCGGGTTGTTAAATTTAGAGAAGGTGTCTTCTCCGCCGCCACAGAAATACGTTTGAGGAAATCAACGTACGTAATTCCTTTGGAAATACTCTGTCAGACATCCATCCATACATTTTGTCCTGGGCTGGACAAACCGAAGGCACTCTCCTACTGCATCCTTGAATTACCCTATGGATCAGTAGCGAGTAGTCCTTGCAATCCGCAAAATCTCAACCACGACCGAAACACGTCAGAAAACCTCTGGTTGCAAGTCAGAGAAATTCGACAGCAATCCTTCTGCTTATGAAGATCCACGATCTTCGATTGCTCCATCTCGCTCAGCATCTGATATCTTCAACGTTTACGTATTCATTGGTCAGAATGGTTTTCGGATATAAATTCAATCCCGGTCTTTCCGTACCAACAATCGCATTGGCCAGATTTGATAGTCGGTTATTTAACTACCAAATAAACAACCATTCAATCATGAAAATGAAATGAATTCATTGATTCAGTACTCAACAACATTTGGCCCTTTTAATTATAAATAATTATCAAATGATTTATTCAACTTCTGAATCTTTTAAATAATTTAAAACACGACATCTACTTCTTAGTAATATTCTCAAAAACCATTTTATTTCAATATCTGAGAAAACATCTTATAACTATATTCAATTATTATTTGAAAACACTTTTCATAACATTACTCTTTATCTGAAACTGCAGAATCGATTCACTTAACATCGTAAAATAATCGTTACGAAATCTCTCTTTTTGTTTCCGTTACTTGAACACCAAAACCGCCACTTATTCTTTTAGAAATAACCAATTCTAAAACATAATCATCTCGTTAACCAATTCAAGTTATTCATTCTTTTAAATTAATTAATAACATAATTAATTTAAATAAATTCCATTTAATTGTTTCTTGAAATAATAAATTTGACTCTTAACTGTTGCATTAGTTTCTTCTCGTCTCTTTATAAATCTCATTAACATAGACTTTGATTTGCAAACTATAAAATAAATAATAAACCTTAATTTCCTTTATTGAACTTTTATTTAAATATATAGATTAAAAATCTACCTTTGATTATAAAATAAATTTCATAACTTTATTACCGTCAATTCAACCGACGGTAAATCAATATTTGTAACACCATTTATTTTTAGGCCAACTGTTACCAACTACCCGACCAATACTGTTTATTGGTTGAAACAAAATAAACGTTGAACTTAGGTTCAACGATCAGTAATTAAGTCAGTCAACCAATCATATCAGTTAAACAGTTCATATAATCGTAATATGAAAATAAATAATAAATGTGAGGAATCCTGTTGGATCCCTCCAGCCTGTTTTCCCTGCATCCAAATATGTCATCTCAACAGTATCATTTCAATGAACAGATATAATATTAACCATCAAACAGTAACAGCAATTCAAACATCCATCAACCAATTAACGACCATAGCACATAAATATTTAAACCCAGCTTATATAAAATATAAGTGGGATAAAACTGAGTGAGTTGAACTCACCTTAATTCCATCCGTCGCCGAAACAGTTTGTTCTAATTACTCTCAGCTGCGCTCAATTCTGTCCTCATCAGCTTTAAAATGGTACGCTCGTTGTTACAGTCATGACGTCATTCTATCCTCATTCCGATGTTGTATGACAATGACATAACATTTACACATTATTTCTTATTTAAAATTAATATATTAAAACCTTAATAATTTATTTATTTTAAATCTTGCTTATGTTCACAAACTTGGTTTAGGCATTTCGAATGGTCACTTAAGCACAAAGACTCTGGCACGTTCTACTAACATACATAGATGCTATTATATTGGTTTAAAACATTATTGGACATGTACATACCGAATAAATGGCCACGAAAACAATATATAGATTTCCGGACCAAATTATTACATTCTTTACTAAATCTAGGTTAGGCAGATTAATCTATTACTTAGGCATAGGGAACTTTCCAGGTCATTAACACTATTAACAACATTATATTCATTATTTAAAGGCACGCTATTATTTAAATGTTTGATCATGCTATATTTTACATTACACTATAAATTTGGACCATGTAATAACTGATTAGATTAGGTCCACTTTAAATTATAATTTGGCACCCTAAATAAATGGTTTAGGCATTATGTACGATCTACTGTTCTATTCACGATCTCAGCCCATTTATACTGACCGCTTTGCATTGCTTAGCATAAATTACATTAGCTTAACCCTTGCTTACAATAGTTAAATATGATTAACCAAGTTAAAATTTCGTTTAGGCACAAATAAAACATCTACTACTATACGTTACTGGTATGTTACCATCAGCCTATTTAATCAGCACGTTTTTTGTATATATGTCATTAGGCACTTATAAATTGTACTTAAGATCTGGTTAAGCAACTTGACTTAGAAATTTGGTACATTTAACCCGTTATTTAGGCATATTATCTTATTAGTTATTTTCAAACTCACCTTCTACTTCTGAAACCTGATAGCTTTTCTTCAAAGATATGCTTATTCCCATCGTCTCTGTTGCTGTTCGAAGCAACCAACCAACGAAAGCTTCCTCATTGATCCAGCTTTGTGCCCTTTCCCCTTTCCAGAACATCCCAACGTCCCTCATGCAATAGTGTACACTACTTCCCCATTTCCCTCACCACTGTCCTTCACTCACACGCACGTTTCTCGCCTCCACCCTGCATGCCTTCATAGTTTGTACAACCTCTCCCCATCTGACTACCAAACTGAGCCTTACGCATGGTCTTTCCCTCTCCTCACCACTTCATCCCTGTTACGTCCCCACGCTCCAGCTCTAGAGCCAACGTCCAACATTCACCAACCCACCTCATTTCTACTCCACAGTTCCCAGTCGCAAGTCAATGTGTATTGCTTCATTTATCTTTTTTTTTATAAATATATATATATATATTCCTGAAGCCATTGTTTTCTTTTTATTGATGAGAGGAAACTGAAGTTCTTGGTTGGTGGAAGAAAGATGTCGATGGCGTATTTATATGGGGGGATTCAAAGGGATAGGAATGGTGTTAAATCCTAGTATGGGTAGATGCGAGACATAGCTGAAAGGATGGGATGGCTTTTCCTGCAGCGTATGGTCTTCGTGAGGTTAGCAGTGTGTTCTTGCTTTCAAATAAGGGTAGCCTTTTATGTGTATTCAATTCAAGAACCTAGGCTAGCTGAGTTGAACTGTCACTGCGTAGTATGGTGTCTGTGATGATAGAGGTGATGGTGAAATTACAATACGGTGTGAGGGTGATGGTGAAAATATAGGAAAGTAGGATGGCCGTACTGTGCGCATACTGTTTGCACTGCATTTTTAAGCATGAAGTGGGATGTAATCAGACTGGTATGAGTTTTCTGGTCTTACAGGGTTGAGTTGAAACGCCTAGCAGGAGTAGGTTACGTGTAGTGTACAGTAGATGTATATATGGGGTGGGTTATTATGAGATAGGTTTGTACATGTATAATATGCGTGAATTATACATTGCCTAAACATGAAGATATAGGCCGTATGATGTGAATATGAAGGCTGTGGCATCAAGTTTCATTTCAAATCGGTTTGAGTTGAAATGCCTATGTGGTTTTATGTAGGCCTGCATAATTTATTAAGGGTATCCGTTTCGTAAAATTTCGACTGTTTACAGACCGCTAACGACAAAAATAAAAATACTGTCGTGTCAAGCAGCTGCCACGGTCCCAAAAATATAATAATATCAGTAGTTTAACTCATATTATGAAACCCCAAAATATTAATATAGGGTGCCAAATACCCCAAATAAAAAGTTGCGTATTTAATTAATTAAAATTTACAGTAAAATTCTAAAAATTAAATTATCACTAGGTCTCAAAAGAATCTTGTCTAAATTCAAAACCGTTTTCTAGTTATATCAAATAAACTGTTACGGTCGATAAACGATTCTATAGCGACTTTATGAATATTTGACTTGGGCATATCTTGCAATCTATAAGACGAAATCTTGATTTTTCACTTCAGTTAGAAAGATATAGTTTAACGAATTCCAGCGTTTCTAGTTTCAAAGATATCCGACTAATAACGGATCTTGTACACTCGATTGAAGTTCAAAACGTTAAATTACGAACTGCCGCGATATTACGGGCTCGATTATACTTAATATATATTTTTATACGTTCAAATTCGTTATAAATTCACTTATATTACGAATTCAATATTTAAACTGATTTAAGTATTCAAAATACAACCCAATAAAAATGCGGGACGTTACAGTTTTATAATTAAATTATAAATTAAACGCTATAACTCCGTTTTCTAAAAGAAATCGCCACCATAATTTCAATACGAACGATATTAAACCATTTAAAATCGCCCGATTACGTTATACTGCAAAATCAACATTTTCCCCAATATTCCGAAAATAAAATATTATTAATATAATTTAAATATTCACATTTAAATGGTCGAAATCGATTATTTAAGCTTAAATCAATATTTTAAATAAATAAAATATTTCAAATAAATGATCAGAAAATACGGGACGTTACATCTTTTCTCAACTGGGTTTAAGAACAGTGTTATTGAAGACACCGTTCACGACAAACCCACAATCCTATTTGATATTAAATACAAGGCTCTGAATAGAAAATATATCGGCTTATATTCAATATCAAATTCTGAAAACAACAAAAATCGTATTGGAATAACGATATATATATATATATCTTCCAAATTCCTCCACAATGTCCATATAACCATGAAATCCAATATCGAAATATTTCGAAGATAATTTCAATTCATATATTTGAAATTTTGTTTATTTTTAAAACCATTTCAAATCCAATTTATTTATTTAAAAATATTGGATTATAATTCTAGTTCATAACTAGTTCATTTTGATAAAAATACATTTTTATCTTTTCAAATATGGAATTTTTCACCCTAATTCTTTATAAATCATTTATTGTGATTTTACATAAATTATTAATATTTTTAATAATTTTATCAAGGCCCGTACAGTCGATTTCCATATACGGTCATCGATCTGCACTTACAACGACCTTTTCCAATTTTGATTTGGACATAATTCCAAATCCAACCATTAGACCTCAAATCTCTAATATTCATTGGAAAGCTCTTTTCGATACGAACCCAACGGTCCCGGTTTTAGAAGAATCCGACGGTCGGATTTCCTGTAACATCAATTCGAAGTCATTGGTCGAAATTCGCAAACTGCCGCGGTGCGGCGCGTTCTATTCAGGCCATTAAATATATATTATATATATTTCGTTGATTTCCTTTCAAAACATATTTTATAAAAAAATTTAAATTCGTTTTCAAAACGATTTCAACTTCATATTCAATTTCAAATAAAAATTGAATATTCCATATCATTAATATATATAAATGATAATATTTTCAAAATATTACATTTTGAAATCACTTCATTTTCAATATTCATTATAAAAATGAATAAAATCGATATAAATATCATTCACGTCAGAATGGCGTTAATCTAATCAACACGACTTTATATATTTTAATATTTTCGTGTCCATCCCAAATCGGACATCAAAATCAGATTTTGATTCTTTTCTGAATATTATTTTAAAATATTCGTTATTTTAAAATATTCATTCTTTCTGAATTGGAATCAGACACAGTCAATTACCATATAATGTTATTTATATGGATTTCATACAACACATGTGTATAACAACAATAATAAACAATCAACCATCATCCAGAGTGCATTTTACACTTTGTAAGCATTAAATATAAAATTTAATGCTTACAACAGTCTGTCAACCAATCGATCGACATACAACTAAAAAATTGGGATTTGTGTACGTCAAATATCCTCCCAACACCCGTGCGGGGTTTCAATCAACAAACATTGAATATTATTTGTGCAGTTGGGCGATGTGTAAAATTTATCGTCCCAATCAATATCAGTCAAATCAGTGTGCATAACCAAATCGTTTGATTTGTAAATGAATATTTATTTTATTCACATACACGTTAAAAATTATATTTTTAACGATAAAATATTTATTCGGTTCATTTACATATTAAAAATGATATTTTTATTTTTCTAATATATTTAAGAAAATTTCGGCGGCATAACGGCGCGATACTAGAAATGGGATAAGGCCTAGCCTTATCCCCGGTCTAATAATGGTATGCGCCATACACATACAATCTAATCAATTCCATCTCACTTTCCACACCAAATTCAACCAAACAATCCAATCAACCAAACTAAACAATCACACAAGTCGTCCATGGTCTGTGGACGACGGGGAACAGTTTCATATATGCAGTTATAAAATAAATAACTGTATAGAAAAATTATAGTGAGGAGTTCTCACCTTGGGTTTCCACTCCGCCATTCTTTAACGGGCGATGGTTTGGATTTTACCCAACATTCCAACTCCATCTTTCCACGCTGTTCATAAATAAAAATCACATTTTTATTTCACCGCTACATGGATAAAAATCACATTTTTATTACTTTGCTATATTTATAAAAATCAAATTTTTATAGCGCTAAAAATCTAATTTTTATATAACTAAAAATCAAATCTTTTCGCTACAACATATTTTAACATCGCTATCCAAGTAATAAAAATTTCATTTTTGTCACAATGCTAAATTATAAAAATCATACTTTTAAACCACTGCTTCTATGAATAAAAATCATATTTTTATTCTAAAACCATTCAAATAAAAATGAAATCTTTATTTTAAAACCATTCAAATAAAAATGAAATCTTTATTCTAAAACCATTCAAATAAAAATGAAATCTTTATTTTAAAACCATTCAAATAAAAAATGAAATATTTATTCTAAGGTTGTACATAATAAAAAGAACATTTTTATTTAAACATTATCTTTATAAAAATCATATTTTTATAACTCTTTACTTATATAAAAATTATAATTTTTATATAATTAAAAATCTTACCTTTGTTTAGTTAAAAACAACATCTTTTGTTAATCAAAAATCACATCATTTCTTATTCAAAAATCAAACCTTTCGCTAATTAAAAATCATGTCTTATATGAAGATTACCACATAAAGAAAAACTGAAATAAAATAAATAAATAAACTTATAGTTAAACAACGAAGGGGGGGGGGAAGAACGTTGCGTCAGAGGGGCGGAGGTGGAGCGCCGGAGCGGCGGCCTGGGGATGTGGTCAACGGGGGGGAGGGGGTAGCGGTGGCGTTAGAGGGTGGTTTAGTGTCCCGGGGCTGAGGGATTTTCGGGGATTGTGCATTGATGGGAGGGAGGAAGTGAGAGAGAGGCGCGCGAGGGGAAGAAGGGGAGGGGGTGGTCTCGCCAGCGTTCGCCGGAAGGGGGGCCGCGGTCGCGCCTGGTAGCGGTGGGAGGCTGAGCGTGGTCTTCCGCGATCGATTTTTTTTTCTTTTTTTTTCTTAACTGATGGGTAGATGATGGGTAGAAGGAGATAAAAAAGAGGGGCCTATATGTAAATATATATATATCATATTCTTATTTAATTCTTTTAAATGTTGACTTTTCATTCGAACTTCAAACGAGACCCAACGACTGTCGTCCCTAGCTAATTACCCCCATTCCGAACACAATGGGATATGTCCGGTTAGCCAATTCTAAAGTTTTGATCAGTTTTCGTCAAAATCAAAATATAAATCTATATATTGGATTTGAACGTACATTTCAATTTACCGTGGCCACATACTGACTCTAAAAATTCTAGAAAAAATATTTCTAGCTTCGTATTGATGATACAGTCTTAACCAAACTAATTTCGTCTAATTTGAAGACCATTTGAAAAATGGCCATTTTCTGGTCGATCCAAATTGACAAAAACTATTAAAACACGTTTTCTTTTGCCACGCTCACATATTGATTTAGAAAATTATGAATTTTTAAATCTAGCAATAACTTGACATCTCGGATCCAACAAAAGTGGTTTCGTCGAAAACGGAGATCGTTTGCAAAATGGCTATTTTTAATGCCTTTATATATAATATATATATATATATATTCCACACCGACTATTCTGAATTTTCAACTGGATGTATCTTATCATTTATAAAGTGAAATCTCAGTTTCTTAACTTTGTTAGAAAGATATTGTTAAACAGATTCAAATATTTCTTGTTTCGTCCAATTCTGACTTATAATGAATTCTGTATATTCATTTGAAATTAGAAATCGAATTTTCGAACTACCGCGCCATTTCAGACTCGTTGTATAATTAAAACAAAATTATTCTTTTTAACTTCATCAAAATTAAATTTTTCGTCGTTATTATTTAAAATAAATTATTTTAAATATTCAAAATCCATTAAAATTGCCAAAATAAAAATTTTAAATTGGTTCTTATTTTCTGGGTTGTTACAACGCTCGTGATGATCTGTGGTTTAGAATAGAAGATGGAGAGAACGGGCAAAAGCCATTGAAAATCGAAAAAGGAAAATAATTGATTTGGGGGAAAAGTTATTTCTGTGGAAGAAAAAGGGAACGAGGCATGCTATTTTATAGAAGTGAACATTAGGATAAGAACACAGTAATGTCAAATAAGTATAGGGTAGCGGTATGTTTTCCTCCTTTAGGTTTGCGTGTTCAAACGATGGGGTCAGCGTAGTTTTAACTAAGGTAGGTGGTATTTAGTTTAGTTTATATTTTACCGCGAATACCACATACTTCTTAAATTTCGTACTGGTAACACAATATCCGAAAGTAACGAAAATTATATGTATCCCTATATTTCAGCGTTCTGAATCCAATAAAATTACTTCGATTCTAATCCGACTTCGTTTGTCTACGACGTTAATTTATATTTGAATTATTTATTGGCTCATCGATTTTCAGTTTGTTCACCAATAACTCTGTTCGTTTCCAAATTTTTGAACGTTACATTTCAATTTCTTAATATACACTTATACACACATATCCAAGCCCATTTCCATATAATAAATAAAATTCTTAACGTCAATAATACTTATTTTTAAATTTGACCATTTATATTTGTAACGACCCGAAATTCTGAGCCAATTTAAAATTTTTATTTTGGCAATTTTATTGAATTTTGAATATTTAAAATGAATTATTTTGAATAAAAATGACAAGAAATTAATTTTGAATAGAATCATAACGTATATATTTATATAGGTCGTCGTTAGAATATAAATATTTATTTTAAATTATAAAAGGAATTGGAAATGGCGCGGTAGTTCGATAATTCGATTTCAAACATCAAATGGATGTACATGATTCAAAATAAACTGGATTTTATCGAAACCAAAAATAATAGAATCTAATTGAGAATATCTTTCCTACGAATCCGAAAAATCAAAATTTCATAGCGGGAATCAAAAGATACGTCCAGTTGAATTTTCAGAATAGTCGCTATGGAATTCTGGCCCTTAAAAATTGAAATCTACCTCCGATTTCGACGAAACCACTTTTTTTGAATCCATGATGTCGATTTATTGCTAGATTCCAAAATTCATAATTTTTCGAATCAATATGTGAGCGTGGCAAAGGAAAATGCGTTTGACTAGTTTCGGTTGATTTTAATCGACTGGAAAATGGCCATTTTTCAAACGGTCTCAGAATTTGACGAAATTAGGTTTGTTAGGACTGTATCGTCAATACGAAGCTAGAAAATATTTTTCTGGAATTTTTCGAGTTAGTATGTGACCCTAGTAAATTGAAATGCGCGTTCAAATTCAATATATAGAGTTATATGTTGATTTTGATGAAAACTGATCGAAACGATCGAATCAGCCTACGATACATATCCCATTGTGTTCGGAATAGGGGTAATTAGCTATGGACGACAGTCGGTGGGTCTCGTTTGGAGGTCAAAGTAAAAAAGTTGCTTTTTGAGAATTTAAAAGAATTAAAATTATATTTTATATAAAACCCTCAGGCCTTTTATCTCTCCCCGACAGTTCATTAAATAAAATAAAAAAAGAGAAACCCCCACTCGTTGACCCCGATCCAACCCAAATCCCCATCGCCAGTGGCGATCCGCGCCATCGCACCCCCCATTGGTCGCTGCTCTGCCCTCCTAGCCGCCACCGTGGGTCAGCCTCGTCCCTTCAACGTCGCCCACTGCTCCGGCGCCGCCACCACTTTGATTTGACTGCCGCTCTCCCCCTCGACTCTCCCTCCTTCGTCGTTCAACCCAAGCGAAACCCGAAGCCCCCCTTTCCAGATCACGTAGCCCCAATCCGCCACCCCAGGTTGGTCGTCGGCCACCCTACGCCCCACTGTGCGCCACTAAGCACCCGCCCATCCACCGTGCGCCATCTCAGACCTCGTCCGCCCCTTCCCTCCACCTCCGGCGAAGCAATCCACCCCCTTCCTCACGTTTTTCTGTAAGTTCTTTTTATTTTAACTGCCCCTTCGATTTTGTTCTGTTTTGATTATAAAAATATGGATTTAAACATTATAAAAATATGTTTTCTTTTTTATATATTTCAAACCAAAAAAATAGGATTTTTCAAACCAAAAAGATTTGATTTTTAACAACAAAAGATTTGATTTTTAATTTATATAAAGAAGAATAAAAATATGATTTTATATAGTAGACATAATAAAAATATAATTCTTATATATGCAGTGAATTAAAAATATGATTTTTATAAAAACTAGATAATAAAAATATAATCTTTTATATATGTATCGAAATAAAAATTCGATTTATATATATATAAAGTAGCGATGAAAAGATCATATTTTTATAAGTGGAAAATTTAGATTTTTTTTTTGTTTTGAAAATGAAGTACAAATAAAAATAGAATTTTCATTTTTTGAAATGAAATAATAAAAATATAATTTTTATATATGAACAGCGGGAAAAGGACTGCATTGGAAATTTCAATCAAATCCAGACGGTTCAGCAGTTCAACAGTAAAGCACGGCGGAGTGGAACCCTCTGTGAGAACTTCTCACCTTTAATTTTCTTTTTCTAGTTAATAATATATGCTAGGATGCAGACGGTGTTTAGTAGCACCTGACACCCGTCGTCCACAGACCATGGACGGCTTGTATGCTTGTTTGTTTGATTTTGATGTGAAAATTGATTGTGTGATGGAATAGATATTTTATAGTTAAAAATATAATTTTTAACGTGTATATAAAATGAAATAAATATTAATAAACAAATCGAAGGATTTGTTTATATACACACATTTAACTGATATTGATTGGGACGATAAATTTTACACATCGCCCAACTGCACAAATAAAAACTGTGTTTGATTGGTTGAAACCCCACACGGGTATTGGGATGATATATGACATACACTAATCCCAATAATTAGCTGTATGTCGATCGATTGATTGACAGGTTGTTATAAGCGTTAAATATTTATATTTGATGCTTATACAGTGTAGAACGCACTTTGGATGATGGTTGATTGTTTATCTTTGTTGTTGTATATATGAATTTGATGAAATCCATATAACTGAAATTATATGGTGATTGACTGTGTTTGATTCCAGTTCAGAATTATCAAATATTTTAAAAATAATATTCATTGAATATTGAAATGTGAAGCCGTGTTAATTAGTTAAACGCCATTTCAAAGCGAACGGGAATTTTTTCGATTTTATAATGAATATTGAAAAGAGATTTCAAAATCGAATATTTTGAAAATATAATTCGAATCGAAATTTCATTAAAATTGAATTGAATTGAAATGAATTCAAGTTGAAATTAAATAGAAAATGAATTCAATTGAATTGAAATTAATTAAAATTGAAATTAAATAGAAAATGAATTCGATTGAATTGAAATAGAAAATGAATTCAATTCGAATTGAATAGAAAGTGAATTTGAATTCGAATTGAATAGAAATGAAAATGAATTCAAATTGAACTGAATTTAAATTGAATTGAAACTGAATTAAAAATGAATGGAAATCGTTTTGAATGGAATTTAAAATGAACTGAAATTGAATTGAAATCGATTTGAATTGAAAATCAGTTTGAAATGAATTTAAAAAGAATTTATAAGGAAAAATTCACTTTTGACTTGAAATTGAATAAGAAGTTGAAACCGTTTTGAAAACAAATTTAAAACAATTTGTAAAATTCGTTTTAAATAGAAATGGATGAAATATATATTATATATATTATATATAATATAATGGCCTGAATAGAACGCGTCGCACTGCGGCAGTTCGTGAATTTCGACCATTGACTTCGAATGGACATTACGGGAGATCCGACCGTCGGATTCTCCTATAACCGGAACCGTTAGGTTCGTATAGAAAAGAGCTTTCTAATGAATATTAGAAATATATTGAAAATCTAATGGTTGGATTTGGAATTATTCCCAAATCAAATTTGGAAAAGGTCGTTGTAAGTGCAGTTCGATGACCGTTGATGGAAATCCACTGTACCGGCCTTGGTAAAATTATTAAAAATATTAATAATTAAGGTAAAATCATAAGAAATGATTTGGAAAGAATTGGGATGAAAAACTCCATATTTGAATGGATAAAAATAGATTTTTATCGAAATGAACTAGTTTTGAACTAGAAATATAATTCATTTTTTAAAAAATAAAAAAATAAATTGGATTTGAAATGGTTTTAAAAATAACCAGAGTTTCCAATAAATGATTGGAAATGGATTTGAATCGAAATTGTCATCGGAATATTTCGATGTGGGATTTTGTGATTATACCGATGTTGTTACAGAAATTTGAAAGAAATATTTATATCGTTATTTCCAATACGATATTTGTTGGTCGTAGAATTTGATATTGAATATAAGCCGATATATTTTCTATTCAGAGCCTTGTATTTAATATCAAATGGGATTTTGGTTTGTCGTGAATGGCGTCTTCATTAATGCTGTTCTTAAACCCAGTAGAGAAAAAGATTAAATCTTTTTATTTAGATTTAATGAAGTGTACCAATTAAATAATATTTAATTGGAATTGAATTTGAATTAATTTTTGGGTTTATCGTGAACGGTGTTTTAAATAACATTTTTCTTCAACCCGACAACTAATGGAATATGATTTTGGGTTATAGTGAACGGTATCTTTAATAATACTGTTCTTAGACCCAATGGAGTTAAGAAAATCAGAAATTAACTAAAGATTAGTTAAGTTGAATGGTTTCTTTGGTATTGATCTGATGTTGGTTTCGGCCTTCGGGGTTATTACCTAGGGAATTGTTCACTTGCTAATCTACGGTTAAAGGCTGGTGAAAATGAAATGCGATTTTGGGTTTATCGTGAACCGTGATTTAAATGACATTGGTTCTTTAACCCAATTAAAGATTAAAACTAAGTGGAGTTTTAATGAATCTTTAAATAGACTGAAAAGTGAATTTGATAATTAAAATTATCAAATTCAAGAAATGATCGAGAATGGAGTACCACCAGTTTTACTCCAGACGGTTGTTAAATCTTTAATTAGATTTAAACGTGAAATGGTAATTGAATTTACCGATAACACTGTGGTGTTAGATATGAAGTATTACCAGTTTTACTTCATGGGGTGAATAGGTTGGGATTGGGAAATTTAACAATTGATTACTTCGGTAAGGTTCGTTAATCCCGACTAGTTTGGATAAACCATAATTTGGTTTGAATTGATATCCAAAAGAAGATTAAAGAATAAATTTAAATAATTTATCTTTGATAAAATTAATGGGAACCTTTCCCTAAGAATGTGAAATTTAGCAACTAACTGAAGATTAGTTAAGATGAACGGTTTCCTGGGTATTGATCTGATGTTGGTTTCGGCCTTCGGGGTTAATGTTTAGGGAATTGTTCTCTTACTAATTTACGGTTAGTGACAGATGAATTGGAATGAGGCGTATGTTGTGTTTGTGTAACACTTGTTTATTATATACACGAGTTATTCGGAAAGGCCAGGTTTATCCCATTCTGAATAATTAATACGACGATAAGTCGAAGATAAAGACGGTGGTCGAAGACCGGAGGTCTTCACGTCGTTTGGATAATTATTAGTGATCCTGATTGGGCTGTACACCCAAGAGGAGGGAAATAGTTGGTGGTCGTCCAGACATATTTGGAGATCAATGGATATGCGAGGTACAAGGTGCCTCCGGTTTTGTTCAGACCCAGAGCGAACTTGTATGGACTGTGTGTCTGACATCGGATTTCATTCTGTGTGATTGATATCGGTTGCATAGCGTGAATTGCCTATGTGGCATGCTGAGATGCAAATGATCAAGGCTTCTGTTGAAAAGAAAAGTCTTGTGGTTGATAATCAAAGCACGGCCTTTGTGGCGTAGCTTTGTGTAACGTTTAATTCGCGAGTTTCACACCCGACGTGAACCAAAAACGGGAGAAGGACCTCAGGGAGGGCATGCGTTTCTTTCTAGTTAGGAGTGGCATCAGTGCTTGAACTGGCTGACGAGTTTGACTCATGTGGTTGTTGGAATTGGAGGCGCCTCAGATTTATCGGTCGTTCTCGAACCGATGGAGCCATTCGTTGGCTCATTTACGCCCCAAAGGGCGGGGAAACGCAGTGTTCAGGCATTATAATCCACTCCGTGTGGACCGGCCCTGACGATCCAAGGCTTGCCTGTGCGCTTGCCTGAGACTCAGACTAGACAGTCTCGAATCGGTGAGGACGATCCCTAGCCTCGGTTCACAGATGGAAATCCAACTTCCAAATACGACATTTTGCGGTTTTAATTGTAGAACTAGTATGGCGACATGATATATGGTACCCATGTCGTCTATGATTGATACTTATGATTGAAATTGTTTTAAACACTATACATTTGTTATAGTATCAAATGATTTGTTTTGAACGTATCAAGCATGCTTTGGCTATTATAAGGTAAAACCCTATCCTCCGGTTTGTGTTGCATTGTGTGATAGGACCTGGGTCTTATAATAGCTTCATTGTTCTTTATTTAGCATTGTGCTGTTGTTTTATGCACTGGTATTCTTAGAAGGAAACTCGTTCCGTGTTATACGGTGTGGTCCTTTGATATACCTAACTTTAAAATAAAGATTAATAATTGTTATAGTTCTCACACCAGTCACATGACTGACCTCGAGTTTATTGTTTTAACCTAAACTCTAGGTGCCCTTATTTTGACACGGGCAGCTAGTAGTTTTGGTTTTGCAGATTTATCTTCACAGGACCCTGGTTTACAGCTGGAATGATATCCGGAAAGCTTTGTATCCGTATATCTCCTTCAGTTGTGTTTTGTATTATTTTCCGCTGCTATGTAATGTATTATAACCTCTGATATTTGTCGATGTATAATATTTGTTAATACTCTGTATATTCTTATATTCTGATGAATTGTTGTAATATACAATGAAATGTTCTTCCGTCTGTGTTCTTTTTTGTGTTGTTCTGAAAGTATCCGTGCTTTCCTTCACGGGGAAGTTACGGGTCCTTACAATATTTTTAGACGAAATCCAAATCAAATATCCAATCCAATCCCATTCAAATATTCAACAAATATTTGATTCTCAACCCATCATTCCGAATAAAATATTAAGTTTTAATCCATATTCAAAACCATATTTGACTTTAAGTCTCTAAACCGAATATCCAATTGATTGTTAATTTTTTAATCTTCAACAAATTTTATTTTCAACTCATCGAAATTTCTGGGAAGTTACAGTCTTCCCCCCTTTTAAAACTTTTCATCCTCAAAAAGGAGAGATCGTTAGAGTTATACCAATATATATTTCAAATTATCTTATTAATGTGACATTCTTCCACAACTAAATTAAATATCGATATTTGCGTTACAGATTCTCTTTGTTTATCCTTCATATCCAATTAACTCAAAAAATGAATTTTCCTTCCTTATGAACCCGATTTCTTTTATCTTCCGAATCTGGTTTTATTTATTCTCATGTTTTTCAAACTATATTCAATTCTCTTAGACCAATTTATATCTCAAACTATTTTGAGATATCTCCCAAATTCTCATTCTATCTAACCTTCTAACAAATGTAAAATCATAACCAATCTCGTTTAAATTTCAATTCCTACACATATTGAATTTATGCATCCCACACTATTATCAATTTCTTTATAAACCACATTCGTCAATATTCACTTATCCATTGTTCTACTTAATTCCTTACAATTTCAGTTCAATCAAATCTCCTTACATTTAACCCGTTTAATCTTTCCAACCACTCACTTAAGAACGTAAATAACATCTCTTCAAGTTATAATTCGTCGACTTGAAAATACTTTGGAATCCTTTAATTTATCAAATTACGTATATCTTAATTTCAAATGATTTATTTTAACAATACTTGATAACTAGAATTTGACAAGTCTATCGTTGTTCTCACAGATGTTAGACATACGCTGGCCAGACACATGACTAAAATCTCTAAGTGTTAAATATCCTTGCTTCAACTCCCAGTGAAAATATTTCAAAAATTATTTTTAAGAAAATGATACGGAAAGTACCAATGTGACGTTGATATTGATTGTCCATGAATCGCAGATACACAATAGTACCGTTTGGATCCCCCAAAAAACATCTATATCCGTAGTAATTCACTTCCCTGCGAATTTCGTCATGAACAGATCAATGAAAGATATTTAAGAATCAAAGGAAAATCTATGGTCATTGAGCGTTGGTTGCTCTCTCTCAGGGTCACGAAATCAAATCATTAAATGAAATTAACTCAAGTCATGAAGACAACTGCTGCATTAAATAAGTGGCTCAATGTAACGACCCGCATTTTTCAACGATATAATAATTAATTTATTTAATTATTTAAATAGTGAATTAGAGAATTTAATAGTTGTTTAATTTAATAACTTTGAATATTTAATTAAAATAATAATTAAATAATATATTTAATTCTGAAATAATCAGAATTGGCGGAAATGGCGATATGGTGTGAATTGGGCAATTCAAAATATATAATTCAGTTTAAAAATTGAATTACGATAACGAATATATTTAATTAACAATGGTTGAACGTATAAATTATAATATAATTATAATCGAGCTCGAAATGGCGCGGTAGTTCGTGATTTGAACTTTAAACGAATATACAGAAGCCGTTTTAAATCGGATTTCTGTGAAACAAGAAACGTTAGGAGCTGGTGAAGTATATTTTTCTAATGAAAGAGAAAAATCAAGATTTCGTCATGTAGATTTTTATTTATGTCCAAAATCAAATTTTAGAAAAGTCGTTGTGGAATTCTTTATAATTTTTAATGCTTTATTTATATTTTAAAGAGGAATTTCATTATAAATCGAATATCGATATAACTGGGAATTTTGAAATATCGAGTTGTAAATCCCATAGGAGCTGTATGGTATTCCACTCTGAATATATAAGATAATATTTATTTTTAAATATTAAATTTAATTATTTTTAAATATATTTATATATTTAAAAGGGTTATTTAGAGCTTTAAAAATAGCCAGTTTTGCAAATGACCTCAGAATTCGACGAAACTAATTTTGTTAGATCCACAATATTTATTTATTGTTAGATGTGAAGTTTCGTGATTTTTGAAGTCAGTATATGGCCGTACCGATTTTTAATGTGAAAAACAGTTGATATTTTAACGGTTAAAAATACGCTGTGTGAGCAAACAAAATCGGAATTCGATAAAACCGGTTTCGTTGGGACCGTAATGTCGAGCTGTAGCTGCATGTCCATTTCCATGATTTTTGAATATCGTGTGTGATCACACGGATTTTTAAAAGAGAAGAAATGAATATAAAATAACAAGCAAAATACCTAAAATCCTTTCTAAGGCCTACAAACATGCCACATCCTCACCTCTCCAACCACACAAAAATCACGACCTTCCTATAAGATCAAAATTTAGGCCGACGGGATATTTCTTTCTCTCAACAAATATATGAACTTCTAAAAATCCAAATCCATTCAAACAAAAAGCTATAAATCGAAAGAGAAATATATTTGGATTTCTGTGTGCTTTCTCTTCACAACAGTACGCGATTTGCTGAGTTCGATGCTGATTTTTGGGTACTGGATTTTGACAGCGAAGGCTAGGGATGGATTGAGGGTGATTTTGACAGCGAAGGCTAGGTGTTGTGGGAGGATTGAGGGTGATTCGACGGTGTGGGGTTGTTCACGGTGAAGTGGCGCTCCAATTGGCAAATTCCGGTTGAATTCGATGATGAAAGTGGTCGGTACCTACTGTGTTTTGGGGTTCGACGGAAACTTCCTGGGTGTAGCGAATGAGGGATTGAGGGTATGAGGCAATAGAGATTTGGTGGGGGAGCATTATGGTTATTTTTATCTGAATTTAAAAGTGATGGAGATGGAGTTAATGGTTGAGGAGGAGCGTCAATGGTTTGTTGAAGAGGGAGTTGCGACCAGGAGGTTTGGGGGAAGAAGGATTTTCGGGTCTGGGTTTAAATGAATAGAGATGGGCCGAGTTTGTTGGTAAGGCCCGTTATTAATTAAAAATCTAAGTTATATTTAATTTAAATAAGGTATTTACACTGTAAAATTCATAACTTGCTTGTACGATATCAGAATTAGACGAAACAAGATCCAATAGGATCGTATGGACGGTGGCTTGTCACAACCCGAAAATCAGGGCCAGTTTTAAAAAATTTATTTTGGCAATTTTAGCGAATTTTGATTATTTAAAATGAATTATTTTAAGTAATAACGACGAGAAATTTAATTTGAATAGAATTCGAACGTATATATTTATATAGTTCGTTGTTAGAATATAAATAATTATTTATATTTATAAAAGGAATTAAAAATGACGCGGTAGTTCGATAATTCGATTTCAAACTTCAAATGAATGTACCGGGTGCAAAATAAACCGGATTTTAGTGAAACCAAAAATAATGGAATCTAATTGTGAATATCTTTCCAACGAATCCAAAAAATCAAAATTTCATAGCGGGAATCAAAAGATATGTCCAGTTGAAGATTCTGAATAGTCGCTATGGAATTCAGGCCCTTAAAAATGGAGATTTGCAAACGACCTCGGATTTCGACGAAACCACTTTTGTTGGATCCGTGATGTAAAGTTATTGCTAGGTTTCAAATTTCGTAATTTTTCGAATCAATATGTGAGCGTGGCAAAGGAAAACGCGTTTGACCAGTTTTAGTTGATTTTAATCGACTGGAAAATGGCCATTTTTCAGTCGGTCTCAGAATTCGACGTAATTAGTTTTGATAGGACCGTATCGTCAATAAGAAGCTAGAAAATATTTTTCTGGGATTTATAGAGTTCGTATGTGACCCCAGTAAATTGAAATGCGCGTTCAAATTCAATATATAGAGTTATATGTCGATTTTAACGGAAACTGATCGAAACAGTTGAATCAGCTTACGATACATATCTCATTGTGTTCGGAATGGGGGTAATTAGATATGGACGACTGGCGGTGGGCCTCGTTTAGAGGTCGTATGAAAAAGTCAACTTTTTATAAATTAAAAAAAAATCTCTTTCCTCCTCTCCTTTATTTCCTCAGGACCACCCCCCCCCCCCCCGTTCGATTTAAATCAGAAGAAGAAAAAAAATCAAATCAAATCGCGTCGCCCCCCATCGGCCAGACCGCCGCCGCCGCTGCCACTAGGGCCGCCGCGCCCTGGCGCCGTCCACCAGAACCCCCCCTCCTCGTTTCCGCTGCCCTCTCCTCCCCTGCACCTCACCGCGAGGTTGAAGACCCCCCCAGTACCCCAAAACGTCTACAACCCCCTCTGCGCCACCGTACTCCTCAGATCCCCTTCCTCCTCCCTCGTCAGCAAGCCGCCTCCCCCCTCCCTCCTCCTTTCAACACCCCGAGCGCATAGCACCTCCATCCCCTTCTTCGCTGAAAAACAGTAAGCCTCCTTTCATTTCAATTTGGTTTATTTACTTCTTTTCTATAGGATTAGCTTAAAGAAAATAGAATTCTTATAGAAGGCAAAATAGAATTATTATAGAAAGAGAAAATAGAATTTTGCTAGAAAGAAAAGATTGGATTTTTAAATAGGAAGTAGCGTGTTAAGAAAATATGATTTTTATATATTGAATAGCGAAGTAAAAATTTGATTTTTATATATTGAATAGCGAAGTAAAAATTCGATTTTTATATATTGAATAGCGAAGTAAAAATTCGATTTTTATATATTGAATAGCAAAGTAAAAATTCGATTTTTATATATTGAATAGCGAAGTAAAAATTCGATTTTTATATATTGAATAGCGAAGTAAAAATTCGATATTTATATATTGAATAGCGAAGTAAAAATTCGATTTTTCTATATTGAATAGCGAAGTAAAAATTAGATTTTTCTATATTGAATAACAAGGAAAAAATTAGATTTTTCTATATTGAATAGCGAAGTAAAAATTAGATTTTTCTATATTGAATAACAAGGAAAAAAATTAGATTTTTCTATATTGAATAACAAGGAAAAAATTAGATTTTTCTATATTGAATTACGAAGAAAAAATTCGATTTTTATATATTGAATAGCATAGTAAAAATTCGATTTTTATATATTGAATAGCATAGTAAAAATTCGATTTTTATATATTGAATAGCATAGTAAAAATTCGATTTTTATATATTGAGTAGCAAAGTAAAAATGTGATTTTTACATATGTAGTGGCTACGGGCGACGAAAGTGATAAGAGACGAGAACGGCGAAGATTTCTACAAAGAAGTGTCGTGGAGTTGGGATAGCTATCGGTGAGAATATCTCACTCTTTAATTTAATTTTCTAGTTATATATATAATATATACTAGGATGCAGACGGTGTTTAGTAGCACCCGACACCCGTCGTCCACAGGCCATGGACGGCTTGTATGCTTGAATGTTTGATTTTGATGTGTAGTTGATTGTGTGATGTGATGTGAAATGAAATAAAATATTTATATAGTTAAAAATATTTTATAGTTAAAAATATAATTTTTAACGTGTATATGAAATGAAATAAAAATAAACAAATCGGACGATTTGTTTATGTACGCACATTTGACTGATATTGATTGGGACGATAAATTTTACACATCGCCCAACTGCACAAATAAAATCTATGTTTGATTGTTTGAAACCCCACACGGGTATTGGGATGATATTTGACGTACACTAATCCCAATAGTTAGTTGTATGTCGATCGATTGATTGACAGACTGTTATGAGCGTTGAATATTTATATTTGATGCTTATACAGTGTAGAATGCACTTTGGATGATGGTTGATTATTCATCGTTGTTATTGTATACATGTGTTGTAGAAAATCCATATAATTAACATTATATGGTAATTGATTGGGCCTCATTCCATATTTGAAAAAGAAATATTTGAAATTGAAATATTTGAAATAGAAATATTTGAAAAAGAAATATTTGAAAAAGAAATATTTGAAATAGAAATATTTGAAAGAGAATATTTGAAAATAAAAATATATGAAGCCGTGTTGATTAGATTGACGTCATTTTGACGTGAACGATATTTATATCGATTTTATCCATTTTAAAATGAATATCGAAAGTGATTTCAAAATCTGTTCTTTTGAAAAGAATTGAGATTCGAATTATTTTGAAAAGGATTGGAATTTGAATTGAAATTGAAAATAAATGAATTCGAATTTAAATTGAATATAAATGAATTCGAATTGAAATTGAATATAAATGAATTCGAATTAAAATTGAATATATATGAATTCGAATTGAATTCAAAACGAATTGAAATCGAATTAGAAATCAATTTTAATTGAAATCGATTTGAAATGAATTTAAAACGAATTTATATTGGAATATTCAATTTTGATTTGAAATTGAATATGAAGTTGAAACCGTTTTGAAAACGAATTTAAAACGATTTATAAAGCACGTTTTGAATTGTAATCGACGAAGTATATATTATATATAATATATATATAATATAATGGCCTGAATAGAACGCGCCGTGCCGCGGCAGTTCGCGAATTTCGACCATTGACTTCGAACGGATATTGCGGGAGATCCGACTATCAGATTCTCCTAAAACCTGAACCGTTGGGTTCGTATCGAAAAGAGTTTTCTAACGAATATTAGAAATTTGAAATCTAACGGTTGGATTTGTAATTATGTCCAAATCAAATTTGGAAAAGGTCGCTATAAGTGCAGTTCGATGGCCGTTGATGGAAATCGACTGTACGGGCCTTGATAAAATTATTAAAAATTGAAATAATTTGTGTAAAATCATAAGTAATGATTTAGAAAGAATTGGGATGAAAAACTCCATATTTGAAAAGATAAAAATAGATTTTTATCGAAATGAACTAGTTTTGAACTAGAATTATAATTCTATTTATTTTTAAATAAATAAATTGAATTTAAAATGGTTTTGAAAATAACCAGTATTTCCAATAATTGCATTGGAATGGATTTGAATCGAAATTGTCTTCGGAATATTTCGATGTTGGATTTCGTGATTATACAGATGTTGTTATGGAAATTTGAAAGATATTTATATATCGTTATTTCCAATACGATATCTGTGGGTCGTAGAATTTGATATTGAATATAAGCCGATATATTTTCTATTCAGAGCTTTGTGTTTAATATCAAATGTGATTTGGGTTTGTCATGAATGGTGTCTTCATTAACACTGTTCTTAAGCCCAATTGAGAAAAGATTAAATCTTTTAATTCAGATTTAATGAAGTGTACCAGTTAAATAATATTTAATTGGAATTGAATTCGAATTGATTCTTGGGTTTATCGTGAATGGTGTTTTAAATAACACTCGTTCTTTAACCCGATAATTATTAGAATGCGATTTTGGGTTTATCGTGAACCGTGTTTTAAATGACACTGATTCTTTAACCCAGTCACAGATTAAGACTAAGTGGAGTTAATGAATCTTTAATTAGATTGAAATAAACGAGAAAGGAGTATCACCAGTTTTGCTCCAGGCGATAGTTAAATCTTTAATTAGATTTGAACGTGAAATGGTAATTGAATTTACCGATAACACTGTGGTGTTAGATATGAAGTATTACCAGTTTTGCTTCATGGGATGAATAGGTTGGGATTGGGAAATTAAAACAAATAATTACTTCGGTAAGGTTCATTAATCCCGACTAGTTGAATCGAAATTCAAAAGAAGATTAAAGAATAAATTCAAGGGATTTATCTTTGATAAAATTAGTGGGAACCTTTCCCTATGAATGTGAAATTTAGAAACTAACTGTCGGTTAGCTAAGCAGAATGGTTTTCTGGATATTGATCTGATGTTGGTTTCGGCCTTCGGGGTTAATATTTGGGGAATTATTCTCTTGATTAATTTACGGTTAGTGACTGATGAATTGGAATGAGGCGTATGTTGTGTTTGTGTAACACTTATTTTAAATATACGCGAGTTATTCGGAAAGACCGGGTTTATCCCATTCTGAGTAACTGATACGATGATAAGTCGAAGATGAAGACGGTGGTCGAAGACCGAAGGTCTTCACGTCGTTTGGGTGATTACTGATGATCTTGATTGGGCTGTACACCCAAGAAGATGGAAATAGTTGGTGATCGTCCAGACGTACTTGAAGATCGATGGATATGCGGGGTACTAGGTGCCTCCGGTTTCGTTCAGACCCAGAACGGACTTGTAAATGGACTGTGTGTCTGACATTGGATTTTAGTCTGTGTGATTGATTTCTATTAAATATATATCTGTTTGGCGGCGGAGAAATTATTCTCTTGCTTAACGCCCTTCTCTGAGATGTACGAGCTCAGAGGTTATATACTGATGGATATCAAACGCATGGAGTGAATTGCCTGTGTGGCATGCCTAAGTGGCAATTGGTCAAGGCTTCTGTTGAAAAGCAAAGTCTTGTGGTTGAAGATCGAAGCACGGCCTTTGTGGCGTAGCTTTGTGTAACGTTTACCTCGCGAGTTTCACACCCGGTATGAACCAAAAACGGGAGAAGGACCTCAGGGAGGGCATGCGTTTCTTTCTAGTTAGAAGTGGCGTCAGTGGTTTTACACGCCCTGACGAGTTTGACTTATGTGGTTGTTGTTGTTGCGAGGCACCTCGGTTTGATCGGACGATCCAGGTCCGATGGAGTCATTCGTTGGCTCATTTACGCCCCAAAGGGCGGGGAAACGCAGTGTTCAGGCATTTTAATCCACATCGGTGGACCGGCCCTGACGATCCAAAGGCTTGACTGAGTACTTGCCTGAGGCTCGGGCTAGAGAGTCTCGAATCGGTTGAGGACTATCTTTTGCCTCGGTTCATAGACGGAAATCCAATTTCCAAATACGTGACATTTGCGGTTTTATTTGTAGAGCCCAGTATGGCGACATAGTGGGATGGGGCGTTTATGCCGTCTATGATTGATACTTATGATTTGAAGTTGTTTTATACACTATGCACTTATAATAGTATCAAATGATCTTTTTTAAACATATCAAGCATTCTTGGCTATTATAAGGTAAAAACCCTATCCTCCGGCTTGCGTTGCATTGTGTGATGGGAACTGGGTCTTATAATAGCTTCATTGTTCTTTATTTAGCATTGCGCTGTTGTTTTATGCACTGGTATTCTTGGGAGGAAACCCGTTCCGTGTTATACGGCGTGGTCCCTTGATTTACCTAACCTTAAAAATAAAGATTAATAACTGTTTTAGTTCTCACACCAGTCCCATGACTGACCTGGAGTTTATTGTTTTAACCTAAACTCTGGGTGCCCTTATTTTGACACGGGCAGTTAGTAGTTTTGGTTTTGCAGATTTATATTCATAGGATCCTGGTTTACAGCTGGAACGATATCCGGAAAGCTTTGTATCCGTATATCTCCTTCTAGTTGTGTATTGTATTATTTTCCGCTGCGATGTATTTAAATGTAATTTAAATCTCTGATATTTCTGTGTAATATTTATTCTTACTCTGTATATTCTTGTAATCTGATGCATTGTTGTGATATACAATGAAATGTTCTTCCGTCTGCGTTCTGTTGTGGCTTGTTCTCAAAACAATTCGTTCTTTCTCTTCTCTTCGGAGACCGGGGAAGTTCGGGTCGTTTCATCGTGGTATCACAGCTTTGGTTTACAAAGCTCAGAGAACAAGGCACATTAGAACCATACGAAAGAATTCATCAGATATTGGATTAGTAATATCCAATGGGAATGACTCGTTAGAGATGGGATCAGTAGTATCCTAGAACGAGTGTGAAGAGTATATTTTTAAAATGAAACCAATTTTTTTTTGAAATTTAAATCACTTATTCGTATTTGATTATTTGTTGTATAATTGATTTAGACAATCCGATATATAAAGATTTTGCATATGCGTCTTGCAAACGTGTATTCGAAGTTTTAATATACTGGATGGTTATAGAATCATACTCTAGTTTCCCGGGGATAATTCTGGTGATGGGGCAATGTCGCCAGTATTTATTTTCGAGTTACGAAAGTGAGATTTCTATATTTCCATTAGACAGGTGTGAGAACCGAAACTAGATAGGGCTTATTGTTATGATTTGGCATAAAAAATCTGATTTTTGACTATGTATCAAAGTTATGCATTTGAAAAGCTAAACAACTAATTGATTGATGTTTGTGTTGTTTGTTTATTTGTTTGCTAATTTTGAACCATTACGCCTAATTGAATCAAATATTGAATTGCATTGAAAATTGGTCACATTTGCTTGCATATACAAGTACTTACTTTGAACAGGTCATAGCAAGGAGGCTAGAGCAGAGAATAAAATTTGTTTGCCCGACAAATAGGTACATATTTACTATAATTTACTGTTTTGTTTGGGTGATGATGATTTTATGAGCCTATTGGCTAGCCGCTTGGCTTTTTCTTTTTCTTTTTGAGATCAGAAGGCCTATATGGCAATTTCGGGATTTTCCCGTGGCTCCCGGTGCAGGGGAGGTTATGGCGAAATTTTTCGAAAATTTAGGGTGTTAGCCAAATTTTTGAAGAATTTGGAAATTCTCAGAAACTGAAAAGTTGGAGAATGGAAGCCAGATCGAACGTAGAGTTGATTAATCAAACCACTTTCGACTTTGTTCCTTTTCGGGGACGAAAAGTTTTAAGTGGGGGAGATTGTAACAACCCGAAAATCTAGGCCAGTTTAAAATTTTTATTTTGGCAATTTTAGCGAATTTTGATTATTTAAAATGAATTATTTTAAGTAATAACGACGAGAAATTTAATTTGAATAGAATTCGAACGTATATATTTATATAGTTCGTCGTTAGAATATAAATAATTATTTATATTTATAAAAGGAATTAAAAATGGCGCGGTAGTTCGATAATTCGATTTCAAACTTCAAATGAATGTACCGGGTGCAAAATAAACCGGATTTTAGTGAAACCGAAAATAATGGAATCTAATTGTGAATATCTTTCCAACGAATCCGAAAAATCAAAATTTCATAGCGGGAATCAAAAGATATGTCCAGTTGAATATTCTGAATAGTCGCTATGGAATTCAGGCCCTTAAAAATGGAGATTTTGCAAACGACCTCGGATTTCGAAGAAACCACTTTTGTGGGATCCGTGATGTAATGTTATTACTAGGTCTCAAATTTCGTAATTTTTCGAATCAATATGTGAGCGTGGCAAAGGAAAACGCGTTTGACCAGTTTTAGTTGATTTTAATCGACTGGAAAATGGCCATTTTTCAAACGGTCTCAGAATTCGACGTAATTAGTTTTGTTAGGACCGTATCGTCAATACGAAGCTAGAAAATATTTTTCTGGGATTTATAGAGTTCGTATGTGACCCCTGTAAATTGAAATGCGCGTTCAAATTCAATATATAGAGTTATATGTCGATTTTAACGGAAACTGATCGAAACAGTCGAATCAGCTTACGATACATATCTCATTGTGTTCGGAATGGGGGTAATTGGCTATGGACGACAGGCGGTGGGCCTCGTTTAGAGGTCGTATGAAAAAGTCAACTTTTTATAAATTAAAAAAAATCTCTCCTCCTCTCCTTTATTTCCTCAGGACCTCCCCCCCCCCCCCGTTCGATTTAAATCAGAAGAAGAAAAAAAAATCAAATCGAATCGCGTCGCCCCCCATCAGCCAGACCGCCGCCGCCGCTGCCACAAGGGCCGCCGCGCCCTGGCGCCATCCACTAGAACCCCCCCTCTCCTCGCTTCCGCTGCCCTCTCCTCCCCTGCACCTCACCGCGAGGTTGAAGACCCCCCCCCCCCCCCCCAGTACCCCGAAACGCCTACAACCCCCACAGCGTCACCGTACTCCTCAGATCCCCTTCCTCCTCCCTCGTCAGCAAGCCCCCCCCTCCTTTCAACACCCCGAGCGCATAGCAGCTCCATCCCCCTTCTTCGCTGAAAAACAGTAAGCCTCCTTTCATTTCAATTTGGTTTATTTACTTCTTTTCTATAGGATTAGCTTAAAGAAAATATAATTCTTATAGAAGGCAAAATAGAATTATTATAGAAAGGGAAAATAGAATTTTGCTAGAAAGAAAAGATTGGATTTTTAAATAGGAAGTAGCGTGTTAAGAAAATATGATTTTTATATATTGAATAGCGAAGTAAAAATTCGATTTTTATATATTGAATAGCGAAGTAAAAATTCGATTTTTATATGTTGAATAGCGAAGTAAAAATTTGATTTTTATATATTGAATAGCGAAGTAAAAATTCGATTTTTATATATTGAATAGCGAAGTAAAAATTTGATTTTTCTATATTGAATAGCGAAGTAAAAAATTAGATTTTTCTATATTGAATAACAAGGAAAAAATTAGATTTTTCTATATTGAATAACAAGGAAAAAATTAGATTTTTCTATATTGAATAACAAAGAAAAAATTCGATTTTTATATATTGAATAGCATAGTAAAAATTCGATTTTTATATATTGAATAGCATAGTAAAAATTCGATTTTTATATATTGAATAGCATAGTAAAAATTCGATTTTTATATATTGAGTAGCAAAGTAAAAATGTGATTTTTACATATGTAGTGGCTACGGGCGACGAAAGTGATAAGAGACGAGAACGGCGAAGATTTCTACAAAGAAGTGTCGTGGAGTTGGGATAGCTATCGGTGAGAATTTCTCACTCTTTAATTTAATTTTCTAGTTATATATATAATATATACTAGGATGCAGACGGTGTTTAGTAGCACCCGACACCCGTCGTCCACAGACCATGGACGGCTTGTATGCTTGATTGTTTGATTTTGATGTGTAGTTGATTGTGTGATGTGATGTGAAATGAAATAAAATATTTATATAGTTAAAAATATTTTATAGTTAAAAATATATTTTTTAACTTGTATATGAAATGAAATAAAAATAAACAAATCGGACGATTTGTTTATATACGCACATTTGACTGATATTGATTGGGACGATAAATTTTACACATCGCCCAACTGCACAAATAAAATCTGTGTTTGATTGTTTGAAACCCCACACGGGTATTGGGATGATATTTGATGTACACTAATCCCAATAGTTAGTTGTATGTCGATCGATTGATTGACAAACTGTTATGAGCGTTGAATATTTATATTTGATGCTTATACAGTGTAGAATGCACTTTGGATGATGGTTGATTATTCATCGTTGTTATTGTATACATGTGTTGTAGAAAATCCATATAATTAACATTATATGGTAATTGATTGGGCCTCATTCCATACTTGAAAAAGAAATATTTGAAATAGAAATATTTGAAATAGAAATATTTGAAAAAGAAATATTTGAAAAAGAAATATTTGAAATAGAAATATTTGAAAGAGAATATTTGAAAATAAAAATATATGAAGCCGTGTTGATAAGATTGACGTCATTTTGACGTGAACGATATTTATATCGATTTTATCCATTTTAAAATGAATATCGAAAGTGATTTCAAAATCTGTTCTTTTGAAAAGAATTGAAATTCGAATTATTTTGAAAAGGATTGGAATTTGAATTGAAATTGAAAATAAATGAATTCGAATTTAAATTGAATATAAATGAATTCGAATTGAAATTGAATATAAATGAATTCGAATTAAAATTGAATATATATGAATTCGAATTGAATTCGAATTGAATTCAAAACGAATTGAAATCGAATTAGAAATCAATTTGAATTGAAATCGATTTGAAATGAATTTAAAACGAATTTACATTGGAATATTCAATTTTGATTTGAAATTGAATATGAAGTTGAAACCGTTTTGAAAACGAATTTAAAACGATTTATAAAGCACGTTTTGAATTGAAATCGACGAAGTATATATTATATATAATATATATATAATATAATGGCCTGAATAGAACGCGCCGCGCCGCGGCAGTTCGCGAATTTCGACCATTGACTTCGAACGGATATTGCAGGAGATCCGACCGTCAGATTCTCCTAAAACCGGAACCGTTGGGTTCGTATCGAAAAGAGTTTTCTAACGAATATTAGAAATTTGAAATCTAACGGTTGGATTTGGAATTATGTCCAAATCAAATTTGGAAAAGGTCGCTATAAGTGCAGTTCGATGGCCGTTGATGGAAATCGACTGTATGGGCGTTGATAAAATTATTAAAAATAGTAATAATTTGTGTAAAATCATAAGTAATGATTTAGAAAGAATTGGGATGAAAAACTCCATATTTGAAAAGATAAAAATAGATTTTTATCGAAATGACCTAGATTTGAACTAGAATTATAATTCTATTTATTTTTAAATAAATAAATTGAATTTGAAATGGTTTTGAAAATAACCAGTATTTCCAATAATTGCATTGGAATGGATTTGAATCGAAATTGTCTTCGGAATATTTCGATGTTGGATTTCGTGATTATACAGATGTTGTTATGGAAATTTGAAAGATATTTATATATCGTTATTTCCAATACGATATCTGTGGGTCGTAGAATTTGATATTGAATATAAGCCGATATATTTTCTATTCAGAGCTTTGTGTTTAATATCAAATGTGATTTGGGTTTGTCGTGAATGGTGTCTTCATTAACACTGTTCTTAAGCCCAGTTGAGAAAAGATTAAATCTTTTTATTCAGATTTGATGAAGTGTACCAATTAAATAATATTTAATTGGAATTGAATTCGAATTGATTCTTCGGTTTATCGTGAATGGTGTTTTAAATAACACTCGTTCTTTAACCCGATAATTAATAGAATGCGATTTTGGGTTTATCGTGAACCGTGTTTTAAATGACACTGATTCTTTAACCCAGTCACAGATTAAGACTAAGTGGAGTTAATGAATCTTTAATTAGATTGAAATAAACGAGAAAGGAGTATCACCAGTTTTTCTCCAGGCGATAGTTAAATCTTTAATTAGATTTGAACGTGAAATGGTAATTGAATTTACCGATAACACCTTGGTGTTAGATATGAAGTATTACCAGTTTTGCTTCATGGGATGAATAGGTTGGGATTGGGAAATTAAAACAAATAATTACTTCGGTAAGGTTCATTAATCCCGACTAGTTGAATCGAAATTCAAAAGAAGATTAAAGAATAAATTCAAGGGATTTATCTTTGATAAAATTAATGGGAACCTTTCCCTATGAATGTGAAATTTAGAAACTAACTGTCGGTTAGCTAAGCAGAATGGTTTTCTGGATATTGATCTGATGTTGGTTTAGGCCTTCGAGGTTAATATTTGGGGAATTATTCTCTTGATTAATTTACGGTTAGTGACTGATGAATTGGAATGAGGCATATGTTGTGTTTGTGTAACACTTATTTTAAATATACGCGAGTTATTCGGAAAGACCGGGTTTATCCCATTCTGAGTAACTGATACGACGATAAGTCGAAGATGAAGACGGTGGTCGAAGACCGGAGGTCTTTACGTCGTTTGGGTGATTACTGATGATCTTGATTGGGCTGTACACCCAAGAAGAAGGAAATAGTTGGTGATCGTCCAGACATACTTGAAGATCGATGGATATGCGGGGTACTAGGTGCCTCCGGTTTCGTTCAGACCCAGAACGGACTTGTAAATGGACTGTGTGTCTGACATTGGATTTTAGTCTGTGTGATTGATTTCTATTAAATATATTTCTGTTTGGCAGAGGAGAATTTATTCTCTTGCTTAACGCCCTTCTCTGAGACATACGAGCTCAGAGGTTATATACTGATGGATATCGAACGCATGGAGTGAATTGCCTGTGTGGCATGCCTAAGTGGCAATTGGTCAAGGCTTCTGTTGAAAAGCAAAGTCTTGTGGTTGATGATCGAAGCACGACCTTTGTGGCGTAGCTTTGTGTAACGTTTACCTCGCGAGTTTCACACCCGGTATGAACCAAAAACGGGAGAAGGACCTCAGGGAGGGCATGCGTTTCTTTCTAGTTAGAAGTGGCGTCAGTGGTTTTACACGCCTTGACGAGTTTGACTTAAGTGGTTGTTGCTGTTGCGAGGCGCCTCGGTTTGATCGGACGATCCGTGTCCGATGGAGTCATTCGTTGGCTCATTTACGCCCCAAAGAGCGGGGAAACGCAGTGTTCAGGCATTTTAATCCACATCGGTGGACCGGCCCTGACTGTAACAACCCATAAAATGCGGATCAGTTTAAAATTTTTATTTTGGCAATTTTAGCGAATTTTGCACATTTAAAATGAATTATTTAAAATAATATCGACGAGAAATTTATTTTGAATATAATTCGAACGTATATATTATATACGCCGTCGTTAGAATATAAATAATTATATATAATTATAAAAGAATTGAAAATGGCGCGGTAGTTCGATAATTCAATTTCAAACTTCAATTGAATGTACCGGGTGCAAAACAATCCGGATTTTAGCAAAACCGAAAACATTAGGATCTATTTGATAATATCTTTCCAACGAATCCGAAAAATCGAGATTTCATGCGGGAATCAAAAGATATGTCCAGTTGAAAATTCTGAATAGTCGCTATGGAATTCAGGCCCTTAAAAATGGGAATTTTGCAAACGACCTCGGATTTCGACGAAACCACTTTTGTTGGGTCCGCAGTGTCAAATTATTGCTAGATTCCAAATTTCATAATTTTTCGAATCAATATGTGAGCGTAGCAAAGGAAAACGCGTTTGACCAGTTTTAGTTGATTTTAATCGACTGGAAAATGGCCATTTTTCCAACGGTCTCAGAATTCGACGAAACTAGTTTTGTTAGGACCGTATCGTCAATACGAAGCTAGAAAATATTTTTTTAGAATTTTTTGAGTTAGTATGTGACCCCAATAAATTGAAATGCGCGTTCAAATTTAATATATAGAGTTATATGTTGATTTTGACGAAAACTGATCGAAACGATCGAATCAGCTTGCGATACATATCCCATTGTGTTCGAAATGGGGGTAATTAGCTATGGACGACAGGCGGTGGGCCTCGTTTAGAGGTCGAAAATAAAAGTTTATTTTTAGTGAAAAATAAAATAATTAAATAATTAACTTACCTCCTTTCCTCTTCAAACCAGGCCCCCCCCGTTCTATTTCATTCCCGATCGAATAAAAAAACCTAGCTAAACGGAGCCGCCGCTCCTCGAGATCACCGCGCCGAGGGCCCACCTACGCCATTGCCTGGCGCGCACACCCCTCGCCGACCTGCGACCCCCCCTCTCCTCCTCCCTCCACAGCTTCTATTATCTCTCCCACTCTATTGAGCCGAAAACCGCACCTCATGCCCCCAACCCTCCGCCGCCCTCCTTGAATCGCGCACCACCAGCCCCTCCCCCATCCACTGACGAGCGCGCAGCCCACCCCTCCCCCAAGCCCATTGTAAGTTTTTGTTTGAATTTATTTAGTTATTTGTGTTGATTTATATGGTAATTGATATTAGAAGATCAAAATCAATTTTTATTTATAGTATTGCTGAAAAAGAATTGATTTTTATTTATATTTATATATTTAAACGTAAAAGAATGATTTTTAATATGAAAGTAATGATTTTTACCTTATGAAAGTGATGATCTTTATCCTATGAAAGTAATGGTTTTTATCATGGGAAAGTAGTGATTTTGAAACATTAAAAAGATATAATTTTTAATGATAAAAATAAAAATAAAAATACGATTTACATGTGAAGTAAAATGAGACTTTTCATTGTAGGAAAATTGGATTTTTCATAGTAGAAAAGTTAGCTTTTCATTTTGAAAGTAGCGGTATTTTTATAAAGAAGAAAGGCGATATTTTTATAAAGTAGAGGATATAAAAATACTATTTTTATATAAGTAGTGTATTGAAAATAAAATTTCTATATAATAGAGAATATAAAAATATAATCTTTATATAGAGGATAGCGTGAAAAAAAATATAACCTTTATTATATTGAATAGCGAAGTAAAAAGTCAATTTTTATATATTGAATAGCGAAGTAAAAATTCGATTTTTATATATTGAATAGCGAAGTAAAAATTCGATTTTTATATATTGGATAGCAAAATAAAAATTCGATTTTTACATATGTAGAGAATACGGGCAACGAAGATGACAAAAAGGCGAGAACGTTGAAGATTTCTATAAATGAAGAGTCGTGGTATTGGATAGCTTTCGGTGAGAATTTCTCACTCTTCAATTTCTTTTTCTAGTTATATATATATACTAGGATGCAGACGGTGTTTAGTAGCACCCGACACCCATCATCCACAGACCATGGATGGCTTGTTTGTTTAATTGTTTGGTTGTGTAATTGGTTAGATTATTTGGTTTGAATTGAATTGTTTGTTGAAATGGAATGGATTTGATTGATGTGTGAATGGCGTGGGCCTTCACTAGACCGGGGATAAGGCTAGGCCTCGTCCCGTTTCTAGTATCGTGCCGTTATGCCGCCGAAATTTTCTAAAATATGTTAGAAAAATAAAAAATATCATTTTTATTGTGTAAATGAAATGAATAGAAATTCATATGTTAAAATAAAATGTTTTATTGTTAAAAATATAATTTTTAACGTGAATGTGAATAAAATAAAATATTCATTTACAAACCGAACGGTTTGTTTATGTACACTGATTTGACTGACATTGATTGGGTCGATAAATTTTACACATCGCCCAACTGCACAAATAAAATATGCGTTTGATTGTTTGAAACCCCACACGGGTGTTGGGATGAAATTTGAAGTTCACTCATCCTGATTGATTAAATATGTCGATCGATTGATTGACAGGCTGTTATAAGCGTTAGATATCTATATTTGATGCTTATACAGTGTAGTGCACTTTGGTTGATGGTTGATTATTTTTCGTTGCTATTATATGCATGTGTGGTATGGAAGCAATATAATTAACTTTATATGGTAATTGATTGGGCCTCATTCCAATTTAGAAGATAAAGAATAATATAATATAAAGGTTCATGTGTTGACTGTACTCATCCGTTGAGATTAGTCATGTGTTGAACGAAATATTTTTATAATAAAATTTACATCTTTATCAATATAATATAAAGGTTCATGTGTTGACTGTACTCATCCGTTGAGATTAGTCATGTGTTGAACGAAATATTTTTATAATAAAATTTACATCTTTATCAATATAATATAAAGGTTCACGTGTTGACTGTACTCATCCGTTGAGATTAGTCATGTGTTGAACGAAATATTTTTATAATAAAATTTACCTCTTTATCAATATAATATAAAGGTTCATGTGTTGACTGCACTCATCCGTTGAGATTAGTCATGTGTTGAATGAAATATTTTTATAATAAAATTTACATCTTTATCAATATAATATAAAGGTTCATGTGTTGACTGTACTCATCCGTTGAGATTAGTCATGTGTTGAACGATATATTTGAAATAGGAACATTTGAAATAAAAATATTTGAATAGGAAATATTTGAAAAAGAAATATTTGAAATAGAATATTTGAAAATAGAATATATGAAGCCGTGTTGATTAGAGATGCGCTATTTTGACGTGAACGATATTTTTATCGATTTTATTCATTTAAAAATGAATATTGAAAAGTGGTTTCGAAATCGAATGTTTTGAAATGGAATTTGAATTGAATATATAACGAATTTAATTTGATTTGAATAGAAAACGAATTTGATTTCAATTGAATATATAACGAATTTGATTTGAATAGAAAACGAATTTGATTTCAATTGAATATATAACGAATTTCAATTGAATAAAAAATGAATTTGATTTCAATTGAATATAAAACGAATTCGAATTGAAATTAAAACTAAGTGAAATGAATTCAAATTGAATTGAAACTTGAATTGAATAGAAATGAATTTTAAAACGAATTTATAAGGAAAGATTCAATTTTGATTTGAATTGAGATGGAAGTCGAAATTGTTCTTGAAACGAATTCAAAACTATTTATAAAATTCGTTTTAAATAGTAATCGACGAAATATATATTATATATATAATATAATGGCCTGAATAGAACGCGCCGCGCCGCGGCAGTTCGTGAATTTCGACCATTTATTTCAAACAGACATTACGGGAGATCCGACCGTCGGATTCTCCTAAAACCGGAACCGTTGGGTTCGTATCGAAAAGAGCTTTCTAACGAATATTAGAAATTTGAAATCTAACGGTTGGATTTGGAGATACGTCCAAATCAAATTCAGAAAAAGTCGATGTAAGTGCAGTTCGATGGCCATTGTTGGAAATCGACTGTACGGGCCTTGATAAAATTATTAAAAACAGCAATAATTTGTGTAAAATCATAAGAAATGATTTGGGAAAAATTGGGGTGAAAAACTCCATATTTGAAAAGATAAAAATAGATTTTTATCGAAATGAACTAGTTTTGAACTAAATTTAAAACCCAATTATTTTTTTAATAAATAAATTAGATTTAAAAAGGGGTTTTAAATAATCGGAATTTCTAATATATTTGATTGGATTTGAAATGGGTTTATCGTGAACGGTGTTTTAAATAACACTAGTTCTTTAACCCGATAATAAATAGAATGTTATTTGGGTTTGTCGTGAACTGTGTTTTAAATAACACCTAGTTCTTTAACCCAGTAAAAGGAGTTTTAACGAATCTGCAATTAGGTTGAAATGTGAATCTATAATCTAAATTATCAAATTTAGAAATGAACGAGAATGGAGTATCGCCAGTTTTGCTCCAAATCGATAGTTAAATCTTTAATTAGATTTGAACGTGAAATGGTAATTAATTTTACCGATAATACCATGGTGTTAGATATGGAGTATCACCAATTTTGCTTCATGGGATGAATAGGTTGGGATTGGGAAATAAAATAAATAATTACTTCGGTGTGGTTCGCTAATCTCGACTAGTTTAGAAAACCATAATTTGGTTTGAAATAACATCCAAAGGAAGATTAAAGGATAAATTCTAAAGAATTTATCTTGGATAAAATTAATGGGAACCTTTCCCTAAGAATGTGGTTTCGTGAATAAAAGGATATTCTGCATTGGAATGAGGCGTATGTTGTGTTTGTGTAACATTTGTTTTTAATATACGCGGATTGTTCGGAAAGACCGGGTTTATACCCATTCTGAATAACCGATTCAACGATAAGTCGAAGATGAAGACGGTGGTCGAAGACCGGAAGTCTTCACATCGTTTGGATTATTACTGACGATCCTGATTGGGCTGTACACCCAAGAGGATGGAAATAGTTGGTGGTCGTCCAGACGTACTTGGAGATGGATGGATATGCGAGGAAAGTGCCTCCGGTTTCGTTCAGACCCAGAACAGACTTGTAAATGGATTGTGTGTCTGACATTGGATTTTATTCTGTGTTGATTGATTTCTGTTAAATATATATCTGTTTGGCGGTGGAGAATTTATTCTCTTGCTTAACGCCCTTCTCTGAGACGTATGAGCTCAGAGGTTATATATCGATAGATATCAATCGCATGGCATGAATTGCCTGTGTGGCACGCTAAGTTGCATGATCAAGGCTTTTGTTGAAAAGCAGAGTCTTGGGGTTGATGATCAAAGCACGCCTACATGGCGTAGCTTTGTGTATAGCGTGGATTCGCGAGCCTCACACCTCGGTATGAGTTAAAAACGGGATACGGACTGCAGGGAGAGCACGACATTTCTTTCTAGCTTTGGTGGTGTCTGTGACTTACCAGCCCTGACATTTATATACTTTTCACCTATGTGGTTGTTGGAATGCGAGGCGCCTCGATTATAGGTCTGTAAGGACCGGGAAACATGTGTTCAGGAATAAATAATCCTCTAACGTAAGTGAGGACCGGCCCTGAAGCATCCAAGGGTTGCCCAGAGTGCGTAACCCTGGGACATTTGCTAGAGTGTCTCGAACGCGGAGAGGAGCTTGCCCCTTGCCTCGACTCATGACGGAAATCCAATTTCCAATACGTGTATTGCGATTTTATTTGTAGAGCCTAGTATGGCGACATGATAGATGGTACCCATGCCGCCTAGGATTGATATTTATGATTGAAATTGTTTTGACACTATACACTTATTATAGTATCAAATGATTTGTTTTAAACGTACCAAGCATGTTTGGCTATTATAAGGGAAAACCCTATCCTCCGGCTTGCGTTGCATTGTGTGATGGGACCTGGGTCTTATAATAGCTTCATTTTTCGAAAAAGCATTGCGATATTTATTCTATGCACTGGTATTCTTGGGAGGAAACCCGTTCCGTGTTATACGGCGTGGTCCCTTGATTTACCAAACTTTAAAACCAATATTAATAACTGTTTTAGTTCTCACACCAGTCACATGACTGACCTGGAGTTTATTGTTTTAACCTAAACTCTGGGTGCCCCTATTTTCCGCACGGGCAGCTAGTAGTTTTGGTTTTGCAGATTTATATTCACAGGATCCTGGTTTACAACTGGAATGATATCTGGAAAGCTTTGTATCCGTATATCACCTTCAGTTGTGCTTTGTATTATTTTTCCGCTGCTATGTAATTTATTGTAATCTCTAATATTTATCGAATGTAATTTATTCCTTATACTCTATATATTCTTGTATCTGATGGAATTGTTGTAATATACAATGAAATGTTCTTCCGTCTGCGTTCTGATTTGTCGTGTTCTCAAACGATCAGGGGTTTCGAACGGTCTAGATCGGTTTAACGACTGATTCGGATCGAGCGAAATTCCCGGCCGTCACATTTGGTAACAGAGCTTTGGTTTACAGAGCTCGAGAACAAGACACATTAGAACCATACGAAAGAATTCATCGGATATTGGATTAGTAATATCCAATTAGAATGACTCGTTAGAGATAGGAGCAGTAGTATCCTAGAACGAGTGTGAAGAGTATATTTTTTTCAAATGAAAACAATTTTGTTTTGAAAATTTAAACCATTTTAAACGTATTTGATTATTTATTTATTTTGAATATGGACAATCGAGTATATAAAGGTTTTGCATATACGCGTCATGAACGTATATTCGAAGTTTTAATATACTGGATAGATATGGAATCACATTCTAGACACCTGGAGATGATTCTGATGATTGATATATCATCATCAGAATTTGTGTTCGTGTTTCGAAGGTATGATTCTATATGTTTCCATTAGACTGGTGTGATAACCAAAACTTATATAGTTAGAACACATTGTTGTGAATTGGCATCAAAAACAAGATTTTCTGTATAAATATTAATTTATGAATTTGAAACGTTAATCCACTAATTGATTGATGTTTGTGTTGATTGTTTATTTGTTTGCTAATTTTGAACCATTTAGCCTAATTATATCAAATATTGAACTGTATTGAAATTTGGTTGCATTTGCTTGCATATGCATATACTTACATTGAACAGGTCATAGCAAGGAGGCTAGAGCCGAAGAATAAAATTTGTTTGCCCGACAAATAGGTACATGTTTACTACAATTTACTGTTTTGTTTGGATGATGATGATTTTATGAGCCTATTGGCTAGCCGCTTGGCTTTTTCTTTTTCTTTTTGAGATCAGAAGGCCTATAAGGCAATTTCGGGATTTTCCCGTGGCTCCCGGTGCAGGGGAGGTTATGGCGAAATTTTTCGAAAATTTAGGGTGTTAGCCAAATTTTTGAAAATTTGAAAATTCTCAGAAACTGAAAAGTTGGAGAATAGAAGCCAGATCGAACGTAGTGTTGATTGATCAAACCACTTCCGACTTTGTTCCTTTTCGGGGACGAAAAGTTTTAAGTGGGGGAGATTGTAACAACCCATAAAATGCGGATCAGTTTAAAATTTTTATTTTGGCAATTTTAGCGAATTTTGCACATTTAAAATGAATTATTTTAAATAATATCGACGAGAAATTTATTTTGAATATAATTCGAACGTATATATTATATACGTCGTCGTTAGAATATAAATAATTATATATAATTACAAAAGAATTGAAAATGGCGCGGTAGTTCGATAATTCGATTTCAAACTTCAATTGAATGTACCGGGTGCAAAACAATCCGGATTTTAGCGAAACCAAAAACATTAGGATCTATTTGATAATATCTTTCCAACGAATCCGAAAAATCGAGATTTCATAGCGGGAATCAAAAGATATGTCCGGTTGAAAATTCTGAATAGTCGCTATGGAATTCAGGCCCTTAAAAATGGGAATTTTGCAAACGACCTCGGATTTCGACGAAACCACTTTTGTTGGGTCCGCAGTGTCAAATTATTGCTAGATTCCAAATTTCATAATTTTTCGAATCAATATGTGAGCGTAGCAAAGGAAAATGCGTTTGACCAGTTTCAGTTGATTTTAATCGACTGGAAAATGGCCATTTTTCCAACGGTCTCAGAATTCGACGAAACTAGTTTTGTTAGGACCGTATCGTCAATACGAAGCTAGAAAATATTTTTTTAGAATTTTTTGTGTTAGTATGTGACCCCAGTAAATTGAAATGCGCGTTCAAATTTAATATATAGAGTTATATGTTGATTTTGACGAAAACTGATCGAAACGATCGAATCAGCTTGCGATACATATACCATTGTGTTCGAAATGGGGATAATTAGCTATGGACGACAGGCGGTGGGCCTCGTTTAGAGGTGGAAAATAAAAGTTTATTTTTGGTGGAAAATAAAATAATTAAATAATTAACTTACCTCCTTTCCTCTTCAAACCAGGCCCCCCCGTTCTATTTCATTCCCGATCGAATAAAAAAAACCTAGCTAAACGGAGCCGCCGCTCCTCGAGATCACCGCGCCGAGGGCCCACCTCCGCCATTGCCTGGCGCGCACACCCCTCGCCGACCTGCGACCCCCCCTCTCCTCCTCCCTCCGCCGCTTCTATTATCTCTCCCCCTCTATTGAGCCCAAAACCGCACCTCAGGCCCCCAACCCTCCGCCGCCCTCCTTGAATCGCGCGCCACCAGCCCCTCCCCCATCCACTGACGAGCGCGCAGCACGCCCCTCCCCCAAGCCCATTGTAAGTTTTTGTTTGAATTTATTTAGTTATTTGTGTTGATTTATATGGTAATTGATATTAGAAGATCAAAATCAATTTTTATTTATAGTATTGCTGAAAAAGAATTGATTTTTATTTATATTTATATATTTAAACGTAAAAGAATGATTTTTAATATGAAAGTAATGATTTTTACCTTATGAAAGTGATGATCTTTTTCCTATGAAAGTAATGGTTTTTATCATGGGAAAGTAGTGATTTTGAAACATTAAAAAGATATAATTTTTAATGATAAAAATAAAAATAAAAATACGATTTACATGTGAAGTAAAATGAGACTTTTCATTGTAGGAAAATTGGATTTTTCATAGTAGAAAAGTTAGCTTTTCATTTTGAAAGTAGCGGTATTTTTATAAAGAAGAAAGGCGATATTTTTATAAAGTAGAGGATATAAAAATACTATTTTTATATAAGTAGTGTATTGAAAATAAAATTTCTATATAATAGAGAATATAAAAATATAATCTTTATATAGAGGATAGCGTGAAAAAAATATATAACCTTTATTATATTGAATAGCGAAGTAAAAAGACAATTTTTATATATTGAATAGCGAAGTAAAAATTCGATTTTTATATATTGAATAGCGAAGTAAAAATTCGATTTTTATATATTGGATAGCAAAATAAAAATTCGATTTTTACATATGTAGAGAATACGGGCAACGAAGATGACAAAAAGGCGAGAACGTTGAAGATTTCTATAAATGAAGAGTCGTGGTATTGGATAGCTTTCGGTGAGAATTTCTCACTCTTCAATTTCTTTTTCTAGTTATATATATATACTAGGATGCAGACGGTGTTTAGTAGCACCCGACACCCGTCATCCACAGACCATGGATGGCTTGTTTGTTTAATTGTTTGGTTGTGTAATTGGTTAGATTATTTGGTTTGAATTGAATTTTTTGTTGAAATGGAATGGATTTGATTGATGTGTGAATGGCGTGGGCCTTCACTAGACCGGGGATAAGGCTAGGCCTCGTCCCGTTTCTAGTATCGTGCCGTTATGCCGCCGAAATTTTCTAAAAATATGTTAGAAAAATAAAAAATATCATTTTTATTGTGTAAATGAACTGAATAGAAATTCATATGTTAAAATAAAATGTTTTATCGTTAAAAATATAATTTTTAACGTGAATGTGAATAAAATAAAATATTCATTTACAAACCGGACGGTTTGTTTATGTACACTGATTTGACTGATATTGATTGGGTCGATAAATTTTACACATCGCCCAACTGCACAAATAAAATATGCGTTTGATTGTTTGAAACCCCACACGGGTGTTGGGATGAAATTTGAAGTTCACTCATCCTGATTGATTAAATATGTCGATCGATTGATTGACAGGCTGTTATAAGCGTTAGATATCTATATTTGATGCTTATACAGTGTAGTGCACTTTGGTTGATGGTTGATTATTTTTCGTTGCTATTATATGCATGTGTGGTATGGAAGCAATATAATTAACTTTATATGGTAATTGATTGGGCCTCATTCCAATTTAGAAGATAAAGAATAATATAATATAAAGGTTCATGTGTTGACTGTACTCATCCGTTGAGATTAGTCATGTGTTGAACGAAATATTTTTATAATAAAATTTACATCTTTATCAATATAATATAAAGGTTCATGTGTTGACTGTACTCATCCGTTGAGATTAGTCATGTGTTGAACGAAATATTTTTATAATAAAATTTACATCTTTATCAATATAATATAAAGGTTCATGTGTTGACTGTACTCATCCGTTGAGATTAGTCATGTGTTGAACGAAATATTTTTATAATAAAATTTACATCTTTATCAATATAATATAAAGGTTCATGTGTTGACTGCACTCATCCGTTGAGATTAGTCATGTGTTGAACGAAATATTTTTATAATAAAATTTACATCTTTATCAATATAATATAAAGGTTCATGTGTTGACTGTACTCATCCGTTGAGATTAGTCATGTGTTGAACGATATATTTGAAATAGGAACATTTGAAATAAAAATATTTGAATAGGAAATATTTGAAATAGAATATTTGAAAATAGAATATATGAAGCCGTGTTGATTAGAGATGCGCTATTTTGACGTGAACGATATTTATATCGATTTTATTCATTTAAAAATGAATATTGAAAAGTGGTTTCGAAATCGAATGTTTTGAAATGGAATTTGAATTGAATATATAACGAATTTAATTTGATTTGAATAGAAAACGAATTTGATTTCAATTGAATATATAACGAATTTGATTTGAATAGAAAACGAATTTGATTTCAATTGAATATATAACGAATTTCAATTGAATAAAAAATGAATTTGATTTCAATTGAATATAAAACGAATTCGAATTGAAATTAAAACGAAGTGAAATGAATTCAAATTGAATTGAAACTTGAATTGAATAGAAATGAATTTTAAAACGAATTTATAAGGAAAGATTCAATTTTGATTTGAATTGAGATGGAAGTCGAAATTGTTCTTGAAACGAATTCAAAACTATTTATAAAATTCGTTTTAAATAGTAATCGACGAAATATATATAATATATATAATATAATGGCCTGAATAGAACGCGCCGCGCCGCGGTAGTTCGTGAATTTCGACATTTATTTCAAACAGACATTACGGGAGATCCGACCGTCGGATTCTCCTAAAACCGGAACCGTTGGGTTCGTATCGAAAAGAGCTTTCTAACGAATATAAGAAATTTGAAATCTAACGGTTGGATTTGGAGATACGTCCAAATCAAATTCAGAAAAAGTCGCTGTAAGTGCAGTTCGATGGCCATTGTTGGAAATCGACTGTACGGGCCTTGATAAAATTATTAAAAACAGCAATAATTTGTGTAAAATCATAAGAAATGATTTGGGAAAAATTGGGGTGAAAAACTCCATATTTGAAAAGATAAAAATAGATTTTTATCGAAATGAACTAGTTTTGAACTAAATTTAAAACCCAATTATTTTTTAATAAATAAATTAGATTTAAAAAGGGGTTTTAAATAATCGGAATTTCTAATATATTTGATTGGATTTGAAATGGGTTTATCGTGAACGGTGTTTTAAATAACACTAGTTCTTTAACCCGATAATAAATAGAATGTGATTTGGGTTTGTCGTGAACTGTGTTTTAAATAACACCTAGTTCTTTAACCCAGTAAAAGGAGTTTTAACGAATCTGCAATTAGGTTGAAATGTGAATCTATAATCTAAATTATCAAATTTAGAAATGAACGAGAATGGAGTATCGCCAGTTTTGCTCCAAATCGATAGTTAAATCTTTAATTAGATTTGAACGTGAAATGGTAATTAATTTTACCGATAATACCATGGTGTTAGATATGGAGTATCACCAGTTTTGCTTCATGGGATGAATAGGTTGGGATTGGGAAATAAAATAAATAATTACTTCGGTGTGGTTCGCTAATCTCGACTAGTTTAGAAAACCATAATTTGGTTTGAAATAACATCCAAAGGAAGATTAAAGGATAAATTCTAAAGAATTTATCTTGGATAAAATTAATGGGAACCTTTCCCTAAGAATGTGGTTTCGTGAATAAAATGATATTCTGCATTGGAATGAGGCGTATGTTGTGTTTGTGTAACATTTTTTTTTAATATACGCGGATTGTTCGGAAAGACCGGGTTTATACCCATTCTGAATAACCGATTCAACGATAAGTCGAAGATGAAGACGGTGGTCGAAGACCGGAAGTCTTCACATCGTTTGGATTATTACTGACGATCCTGATTGGGCTGTACACCCAAGAGGATGGAAATAGTTGGTGGTCGTCCAGACGTACTTGGAGATGGATGGATATGCGAGGAAAGTGCCTCCGGTTTCGTTCAGACCCAGAACAGACTTGTAAATGGATTGTGTGTCTGACATTGGATTTTATTCTGTGTTGATTGATTTCTGTTAAATATATATCTGTTTGGCGGTGGAGAATTTATTCTCTTGCTTAACGCCCTTCTCTGAGACGTATGAGCTCAGAGGTTATATATCAATAGATATCAATCGCATGGCATGAATTGCCTGTGTGGCACGCTAAGTTGCATGATCAAGGCTTTTGTTGAAAAGCAGAGTCTTGGGGTTGATGATCAAAGCACGCCTACGTGGCGTAGCTTTGTGTATAGCGTGGATTCGCGAGCCTCACACCTCGGTATGAGTTAAAAACGGGATACGGACTGCAGGGAGAGCACGACATTTCTTTCTAGCTTTGGTGGTGTCAGTGACTTACCAGCCCTGACATTTATATACTTTTCACCTATGTGGTTGTTGGAATGCGAGGCGCCTCGATTATAGGTCTGTAAGGACCGGGAAACGTGTGTTCAGGAATAAATAATCCTCTAACGTAAGTGAGGACCGGCCCTGAAGCATCCAAGGGTTGCCCAGAGTGCGTAACCCTGGGACATTTGCCAGAGTGTCTCAAACGCGAAGAGGAGCTTGCCCCTTGCCTCGACTCATGACGGAAATCCAATTTCCAATACGTGTATTGCGATTTTATTTGTAGAGCCTAGTATGGCGACATGATAGATGGTACCCATGCCGCCTAGGATTGATATTTATGATTGAAATTGTTTTGACACTATACACTTATTATAGTATCAAATGATTTGTTTTAAACGTACCAAGCATGTTTGGCTATTATAAGGGAAAACCCTATCCTCCGGCTTGCGTTGCATTGTGTGATGGGACCTGGGTCTTATAATAGCTTCATTTTTCGAAAAAGCATTGCGATATTTATTCTATGCACTGGTATTCTTGGGAGGAAACCCGTTCCGTGTTATACGGCGTGGTCCCTTGATTTACCTAACTTTAAAACCAATATTAATAACTGTTTTAGTTCTCACACCAGTCACATGACTGACCTGGAGTTTATTGTTTTAACCTAAACTCTGGGTGCCCCTATTTTCCGCACAGGCAGCTAGTAGTTTTGGTTTTGCAGATTTATATTCACAGGATCCTGGTTTACAACTGGAATGATATCCGGAAAGCTCTGTATCCGTATATCACCTTCAGTTGTGCTTTGTATTATTTTTCCGCTGCTATGTAATTTATTGTAATCTCTGATATTTATCGAATGTAATTTATTCCTTATACTCTATATATTCTTGTATCTGATGGAATTGTTGTAATATACAATGAAATGTTCTTCCGTCTGCGTTCTGATTTGTCGTGTTCTCAAACGATCAGGGGTTTCGAACGGTCTAGATCGGTTTAACGACTGATTCGGATCGAGCGAAATTCCCGGCCGTCACACTGACGATCCAAAGGCTTGACTGAGTACTTGCCTGAGGCTCGGGCTAGAGAGTCTCGAATCGGTTGAGGACTATCTTTTTCCTCGGTTCATAGACGGAAATCCAATTTCCAAATACGTGACATTTGCGGTTTTATTTGTAGAGCCTAGTATGGCGATATAGTGGGATGGGGCGCTTATGCCGTCTATGATTGATACTTATGATTTGAAGTTGTTTTATACACTATGCACTTATAATAGTATCAAATGATCTGTTTTAAACGTATCAAGCATTCTTGGCTATTAGAAGGTAAAAACCCTATCCTCCGGCTTGCGTTGCATTGTGTGATGGGAACTGGGTCTTATAATAGCTTCATTGTTCTTTATTTAGCATTGCGTTGTTGTTTTATGCACTGGTATTCTTGGGAGGAAACCCGTTCCGTGTTATACGGTGTGGTCCCTTGATTTACCTAACCTTAAAAATAAAGATTAATAACTGTTTTAGTTCTCACACCAGTCCCATGACTGACCTGGAGTTTATTGTTTTAACCTAAACTTTGGGTGCCCTTATTTTGACACGGGCAGTTAGTAGTTTTGGTTTTGCAGATTTATATTCACAGGATCCTGGTTTACAGCTGGAACGATATCCGGAAAGCTTTGTATCCGTATATCTCCTTCTAGTTGTGTATTGTATTATTTTCCGCTGCGATGTATTTAAATATAATTTAAATCTCTGATATTTCTGTGTAATATTTATTCTTACTCTGTATATTCTTGTAATCTGATTCATTGTTGTGATATACAATGAAATGTTCTTCCGTCTGCGTTCTGTTGTGGCTTGTTCTCAAAACAATTCGTTCTTTCTCTTCTCTTCGGAGACCGGGGAAGTTCGGGTCGTTTCATGGCTACGCCATGGAACTGATTGGGAGCGAATCAAAACTTGTTACTATTTATAGAAAAATAAATTGTCCGGTCTGAATCGACAACGTTTATCGATATTTAACGATAAACCGCCAGTGTGAGTAAAACTCACCAACTCTGAACAGTTATATTTTTATAACGTATATTTAGAACTGTTAATTATCTGTTGATTGTTGTGTGTTCTCTGTTTGGTTGAATTGCTTATGTATTGGTTGAATTTATAGATAACGATATATATACAAAGTTAATCGAATACTAATTCTATTTATCAGGATATTTTATATTCGTGTTATTGGTGTTGTTTAACATCTGTGATGCAGGGAAACAGGTTGGAGGTTTCCAACTAGATCCCTCAACATTTATTTTACTGTTTTTCATATATTATGATATATGATGTGATATATAATCTGTTGTTGATTATGTGTGTTTGAATGATATCGATCATTGTAGTTGGTATTTTAAATACCGTAAGAAATACTGGTATGTAAAAAAGGGGATTTTCAAAGTATATTTTGAAAATAAATTATTTATATAAAATCGATGGATTTTATATATAAAAGGAAAAAGGATTTTATAAAAGAAATTGATTATAAAATAAAAGGGAATCGAAAAGGAGATATGTGTAAAACATTTACAAATTAAATCGAAAGGAGATATTTGTAAATCACTTACAAATGGAAAAGATAAAGGAAATATTTATTTGTTAAATAAATAGATTATAAAGGGATATTATTTATAAATGAATTAGAATTTATAAAAGAGAAATTACTTGTAAAATCAATAGGATTTTATAAAGAGGAATATTTATTTAGAAATAAATAGAATTGAAAAGGGAATATTTATTTGTTAAACAAATAAAATAGAAAAATGAATATTTGTAAAACATTTACAAATAAGATCAAAAGAGTAAGATTTGTAAAACATTTACAAATAAAATAGAAAGAGAAATATTTGTAAAACATTTACAAATAGAATTGAAAAAGAATTTATTTATTTAGAAAATTAATAAAGATAAAAAAGGGAATTATTTAATAAATAAGGGTGTATTAGGAAATATTTATTTAAAAATAAATAGAATAAAGGAATATCTATTGAGAAAATAAATAGAGTTAATGAAAAGGAGTTAATCGAATTTAGTATTCGAAGGAGTTAATCGAATATAGTTAATCAAAATGGAGTTAAACAAAAATTACAAATTGACTAGAGATTAATAAGTTGAATGGTTTCCTGAGTATCGATCTGATGTTGGTTTCGGCCTTCGGGGTTTATACTTAGGAAGTTGTTCTCTTGTTAGTTTATAGTTAGAGGCTGATAGATGTGGAAGAATAGTGATACGTAATTAAGCCATGGAAATGTTTTCCAGTGTTAATAACATATATTTTCTAAACATAGAAATGAGGAAATATATATATATATGTTTGATGATTGGATCGATAATTCCATTTGGAAATAAGATCGTTGTGTGTAAACAGACATGTTTTCATTTGATAGTTAAATCACCGACCATCAAAGTTTTGACCATTTTAACGTTGTTAATATGGAGAGACCGGTTGGATTATTATCCGAAGAACCACTCCGTATTGGCATAAGCGTTGTGAATCAAGTATGTTGAATATATTGAAGACAGAGTAAAGTGCAAGGGCTGTTGTATAAATCTTAGATAATAATTACCTAAGATGGATGTACTGAATAGTGCCTCCGATTTGTCCAGTCCCAGGACAACTTGTATGGAAGAAGGTCTGACAGAGTATATCTAATAGATCGCGTAAGTTTATCTCTTCAAACGTATTCACGTTTGGTGGCGGAGGAATTCGTTTCTCTTAGCTGTATACCCGTGTTATTTTTGGATAAATCAATTATTGATTTGGCGGGTATGACGATGTGACATTCTAAATGAATGAAGATGTAGCATGTAAAAGATAAGCGTAGCTTCTAGCCTCACATCCGATAAATGGAAAAAATCGGGCAGGCAGCATGGTTATGTGGGTAGCTCCCATTAGGATGTATAATCACCTATCTAGAGATATTCATTTCATTCTTTAATCTGTTTGATGCTGTCCCATTCGGGAAACAGTTGCTGATCCCAACCGTTGGTGATATACATTCGATACACTCAAGCGAAATAAGTGGTCGGTCATGTGTGGCCGGGTTGCAAGATGTTCTTGTTGAACCCAGTGTATTCCTCTCTAGAGGTACACTAGCGAAAGGTGGTTCCATACCTTGTCATAGTTGGTAATCCATTATCCAAAACGTGCTTGCATGATTATACTATGTATGTAGAACATGAGATGAAAGCGTTTCTGCTAGATGATTATTATATTGTGGTTGATAGACATTATTATAATATCAAAAGAGTTTTGATATTAAGATTATTTTGGATTCTTATAAGGGGAAAACCCATTCCATTATACGGCATGGTCTTATGAGATATCGTTTAATGGCTCAAACTGTTTTAAACTGTTTTACTCATACCAGTCCCATGACTGACCCAGAGTTTATTTTGTTTTGTTTTCCCTAAACTCTTGGGTGCCCAATTTTGTATGGGCAGTCAAGTAGTCGGGATTTACAGATACTTGAAGAGCTAGAGCAGGAGGCTTCAGGATCATATAGCTATTGTTTATTTCCGCTGTGTTGTAAGTGTTGTACTTTGATAATGATATATATTCAAGTATAGATTTATATTTCAAAGTTATGTTATATATATTATATGTTATTCGTTCCACTGTGAGATTTGTGTTACTCTGATGTTATGTTTTTCTTCTTCTTCTATTCTAAGTTTCTATCTTATATATTCTCACCCTCTAACTTCTTTCATTAACTACCGGTATTTTTCGATGTTTAGTTAGTCGTCATTGAGTTTATGTCGATAACCAAAGTCACTAAAAACCGGGACTTTACACTCAATCACTAAGATATCTAAATGGACCGCAGGTACACAATGGTTACGCCTAGGTCCCCCAGGAAACATCCATACCCGTAAGCTTTCACAGCTCTACGGATTACGCCCTTATAATTCGACTGTAGATCGCAGCAGTCACAATGGTTACGCTTGGTTCCACCAAGAACCATCCGTCCGCTGTAGGCCATCTGCAGCCCTGCGAATTTCGCTACATGGTCGAATACAAACGAATCTAGATCGCAGCGATCACAATGGTTATGCCTGATTCCCTCAGGAAACATCCGTCCGCCTTAGGCTATCTGCGGCCCTGCGAATTACGCTAGCAGTCGTGCTCAATAGCAACTCATGGGTTTTATGTCCGGACAACCTACTACCACCAGCAGCATATTTTAGCTAAGCTTGAAATTCAAAGGAGAAGGATGATACTTCCCTTATTTTGCATTGAAAACATATAATACAATATACATATAGTGCTTCATTTCCAAATCCTCATAAATCATACTTATGTCAACTTACATAAGATTTACTTTCCAAATCATATTTCAAAACATCTCATTCTTATATAAATTCCGGTATATAAGTTTTATTTCAATCCATTATCTACCCAATAGTTCTCGGATTTACTATTTAATTTTCTTGTAAGTTTTCGTTACTCGTATATCCAATATCTGAAATCGTATATCCTCAAATTTCCATTAAAATTTCAAATTTTTAGTTTTGATCACTTCATTAATCCAGATACTTGATGTTCTTACGACTCAGATTTACGACACTATTGGTTATAAACCAATTTTCTTTCAAATTCCAATTACTAAGTACATCACTTAATTCAAATCTTTATACTCTCCAAAATCTCAGAATTTTTCTTCTTATCGCAAATTTCTCTTTTATGTATTATCATTCCTTCACATTCACATCCTTCGACCGTAAATTAGCAAGCGAATAATTTCCTAAGTATCAACCCCAAAGGCCGAAACCAACATCAGATCAACACTCTAGAAATTATTCAACTTAACTAACATCCAGTCAATTCCTAAATTCCTTAACTCCACTTCTTAATTTCTTATCGAATCATTTCTTACGCAACTTTCGGGTTCAATTTACAAATCCATTCCTCTTACGTTCTACCGCCCTTTATTTTCGACGTGTGGCTCTTTGTTTTTCAGTTCTTGTCGTTCTGATTTATGTAAGCCTCTCACGATCCTTTACGAAAATCGTTGATCAAAATAATAATTCATGTCGTTAAAATATTTTAACCTTTAAAAATATACTTTATTATTTATTCTAAATACATAAAAAATTAATATATAAATTTATAATTAACAACGGAAAGTAAATAGCACTTCCGACAAAATTCGACATGGTTGATTCTCCATGAAAAGATTTCTTTCTAATAATCTCTTACTCGATAATACATTCCGAACTTCGGAAAAATTCTCACCATAGTGGTTAACTCCATTTCCTTTACATCAAATCAGCTTTGATTCCATTTAAAATAGGTTCATATCTCTTTAAAATCATCACTCATATTTCACTTCATTTATAACTCTTGTTTATAATTCATTTCTGGTAAAATTAAATTTTACAAGTTCACAACTTACTATCAAATTCATATATTCGACTGAACCTAATTATAAATCATTTTGCTGAATTCGGAATAAATTAATCGAATTTAACATGGACGTATTCCAATTATAACCTTTTCTGATTTTATTTTCATTTATTTCTATCCTGAATATCAAAATAAAATCCATTGTTTCGTTTTTGAAACAATTCCAAATTTTCCTTTTTCCATTTAAATTTTCATCGAAATTCTCATTACCAATCAATTTCGGTTATCTTTGATTTCTAAAATACACAATCACATAAATCTATTTATTGATTCTCTTATATTTATCTTTGTTTGATATCATTCGATGATGGAACTAGGTTCAAATCTAAGGGAATATTATTAGAAGAAAAAATTTCACAAACCTGAATTCGAAGACTTCTGAAGGCTGGGGATTCCGAACAAGATTTTAAATTTCAAAAATAATTTTATACTTCCGCCGTATTAGTTTTAAACTACTAATTTTCAAAATACTGATATTTCCAGAAATAATTTATCTTTCATCTTTTATTTAAAGAGAATATTTTCAAAGAAAAATATATTTCAAAATCTTTTTATTTTCAAACCGTTTTAAACTCAATAAGCTAAGCTTTGAATAAACTAAAGTTGTGATACTACTTGTAATGTCCCGCCTTTTTTACCGCTTCAAATCAGTAATTAAACCAATTTAAAACGTCCAAATCGATGGATTGTTATTTAGATTATAGAGTTTAAAGACAGAACCGACATAGAAATATGGAATAAATCAATAACACCGATCGAACAGCAAAACAAAACTTTTATTTAGAAATTAGAATTTTGATACAACATTTTTCTGTACAGCGGGATTTGAGAATACACTTTGAAATACAAAGGAAAAATGTTTACTGTTTTAAAATCTTCAGAGTGCGTTGTCTTCGGAATCCCCAACCTTGCAAATCTTCGAATCGTAAGCTGAAATCTTTAAATCTGCACTACTCGGGTCTGACCCGAGCATTTCATGTAAACACAAAATACTCGAGTCAGGATTAAATCATAGTTCAAGTAAATTAACTTCGATATAAACCACAACATGATGGTGAATACTTTAAGTGGATTTCGATATTTCAGGTGTACACATATCCAAACTAATCAGACAGGATAGGGATAATACAGTGGTCCATTATACTTACATAGTTCGAATGTTCAGACATGAAACAACTGTATAAAATAAATTGAATGACCAGGTAGCAATATGGATGTATATAACATGCTGTGTTGGGTGAGATTAAGATCAATAATACCAGAAAAATAAAAAATAAAAAATTACTGCGAGGGATAGATGTTGTTCACTTATCTAACACATTTGTTTCATATAGCAAATATGTAATACATATGACATGGCTGGTATACATGACAACCATGATAATTGCCTCAGTAGTATGTGATCAAAGATATCTTCTGAACTGACCTTGAACTAGTTAACTTAACAGTAAAATAAATTTAAAACAGCATGTTTAAAAGAACTGACTAACAAGAGGATAAAAGATATAACATATATAAATGGGAACAGGGACCATGGAATCCAAGATAAATAATTCTAAATTGTCATAACTTGCAAGTAGACAAGTAGACTGGCAGCAGGTAATTAAGTGTTCATTCATACCAAAGCTCATCTCTTCCTAAATATTGCCATCCTACGACTTAAACTCGGTTAACTGCTTTTTCTGTGAACGTACTAGAATTTTTTATTTTATTTTACAAGGCCTAGGTAAATTTTCAGACGTTCAATTCAAAATAGTTGTTCAAAACATAAGAAATCCAAAACTAGCAACTACACTGAGTTCAGAATATATCCCCGAAAAGGACCAAAAAGAAACATTTCTTGTTTCTATGTTCATCAATGACAGGACCAAACTATTTCCATGTCACCCTGAATGTTTAAAAGGCCTGAATATTGGATTTTGATCCTATTGCATTGTATAAATCAAACACTATTTGTACAACAAGAAACACTATGCCATAGATGACATACCGCAACGAAAATACTTGGTGTTGCTGGCTGCAATGTTACCATTGCTATGTTGTTTTTTGTCTATTGCAACGCACACTTCAAGATGTTAGCATAGAATCAGCAAGATGTTGTAGTAGATCTAGATATATTCTAATTAAAAAAATTAAAAAAAGTTTTACACCTCAGCGATCCGCATCATTTGTTAAAATAAAATCTCAACTGTCCATCCACATCATCGATCCATACCTCACCAATTTTCATTTTCCCTCTTTTATTTTCATTCGGCGCTTCCCTTTTCATTTCATTCAAATTTCCAAAATCAATCCAAAAACCTAAATTTCCAAAATCATTCCCACTCAAAACCCTAAATCTTCCCGAGCCCGAATTCCCTCATATTCCGTATTATTCATACGATTACAATCCAGCCCCTACCCCTCCTCCACCCTATGACAACCGCGCTCAATTCGATCAAGGAAGCGGCGGTGGGTATTTTGGCAGTTTTGGAGGTGATGAGCTTGGCGATGGAAGTGGTATAAACGCTTATAATGGGGGTAAGGGGGAGCCATATGGTGCTAGAGGCACTGGAGAATTTGGTGGTTGTTCCAAGAATTCGAGTTTTGAGCTGAAATTTAATGACTTTGGGAGGCCGATAAGCTCTAGTGGGTTTTGTGTGAAGGAGCAGACTAAGATTGTGAGGGATGTTCCGAAGATGGAAAACGAGCAGGATGTGTCGGTTTATATAACGCATACGAGGTATAATATTTGTAAATGATTGGTTGTTCTACCATCTCTATTATGAACTAAACAGGTGTTTCTCATTTGCCGTTATGCTAGCGTTTTTGTTTGTTCCAGTGGAAAAATTAAAGTTTGATTAGGTCAATTACACTTGAGTTTTGAAAAGAAAAAAGCAGCAAGAATACACTTATTTGGTCAAAACCAATGAGTCCAAACATCAATATAGAGAAATTAGTTTATTTTACCGAAAATTACATTGTAGAATTTAATATATAAATTTGGAACGCTCTCTTAAATTTGTTTACTTCAATACGTGTTATAACTGCCATGGTGGTTGTTATACCCCTTGATTGATTGCATAGGAAAAAGGTAAGGTGAAAAACTGCCAAAGCAAACTTTTATTCAAATACCAAAATGAATAAATCTCTGTTGATGATGTTTTCGAGTGCACTCTTCTCAGATTTTGGCCCTTCTACAAATGATTTTATGAATTATTCAAGTACGCTTTGAACAAAAAAATCATACAGTTGCATTATACACTTAATTAAACTTTCATACACATTATAAGCAGATAAACTTGAATACGCATTATAAGCAGAGGCTAGTTAGTTAGTTTCTTAATAGGAGTGAATGATTCTTCATTTATGTTAATAATTTGATTGGTCTGCAGCATATTCCCTGAAGTAATGGTGAACTTCTCAGCTTCACTGCCTTATGAATATTAAGCTGGTTAAGGTTAGTTTTTCAGCTAACATATGTTATAGGTTGTGTATTTTCTTTCCTAGCATACTTGAGCTTAATTTTATTTGCTTGAAAAGTCTATTTTATTCAGGCTGAAGGCTCCCAGATGGCTATCCTTTGTATGCCCCGAATAATGTAGAACTGCTTAAGTATGACATATATGATGTAGATGTGCTTCAGTATTTGGTCATTTTAGTTCAGTTCATGATATGTGCACATGAGCCTGTGTAGTGGAGACTCCTCTACAGGTACATCTTTTCTTGGTCGAACAATCTTTATGTTTGTACTTTGGATTCTTGTTCATAGAAGTTTCTCTTGCATATGAGTGAATCAATGCCAATGATCCAAATCATGTTGACAAACTTGTTCAGCTTCCCTTGTGACTGAGATTGAGTCAATTCAAGCTATTCAATGCAATGCAAACAGTCAGCATCTATCTATAGGTAATTTTCTAACCCACCTATTTGTTGCCTTAAACATTTCTTCCCGTTAAGTTGAGAATTTAGAATCGGCAGTTAACTTGGACTTGGCTATTGTGTGTGTTTCTTCTCCTGCTGTTGTTGTTTTGGTAAATACTAAAAGTAACTTACCTCTTATGAATGTGAAAGGTAGTTGGTTTGGCCAAACAAGTTGAGAAAACCCCTATGAATATTGTAGAACTAGATGGCAATGGTTCTGCTCTTGGTGTTGCTGCAATGCATGACTACGATGCCTCTGTACAGGTTGTGCTTTGCTGTATGCTTGCGACAGAGGCACCAAAATGGACTTCCATATTCGAAAACTACCCAAAAAATATGGGTGTCTTCAAACTTCGTGAATTTGATAATGTAATACAAAATGGGATTAACCTTGAGAATCACTGTAAATTTACTGGATGATTTGTTTCATGCTTAATTACCATCAATACTTACTTCTTTCTATTTGCTTGAAACTGTGACATTAAGCCTGTCCCAGACTACACTTTCGTTGCTTGTCCGTACCTTGAGTTGCATCAAGTTTGGTGTTACTTGTGTACTATACTACCTAAAACTGCAAATATAAAATTGCATATGCACACATAATACAAATATAAAAGTTGCAGATGAAGATAATGAGAAGTTTTTGTATAAACTCAAGGATCAGATTGATAGGTCACCCATAACACAAAACTATGGGAGCATAAATGTCAGATACTCATAACGTTTTCTTTTATTGTATTTATCTATTTTAATTTTTGTAGGGTTGGGATCGAAATGCTTACAAATGAGGTAAGGTTCGACGATATATGGGTAGAAGCAGAGGTTTATATTGGCGATAGCGGATTACCAACTAATTTGAACTCTTTACTAAATGTGTTTGAGGTAACTTAATTTTTACAATTTTACAACATCCTAAAATCTAGCTAATCTGAATACTTACACATCAAATACTCATGATATTATAGTTTAATGCTTGTAGGCAGCTTTAACTACTACTGCTTTGGCCAAAAGATATGGAGTAGACATAACAGTTATTGGTATATCCTCTATTTTTTTGTATATGAGTGAATCGAGTGACAATATAGTGAGAAATGTATATAAATTTAATGATTGTGTAATATACCAGTGAATGAACGTAGTGGAGTCAAGAAATTTGTACCATTTGAAATGTTGAAATAAAATATTTATTCGAATAAAATATTGTGTTATAATAATATTTGTTATAATGTTATGAAATCTTTTATTAATAGCAGTTGAGGTGTAATTACTTTTAGCAGTTGTAAAACAAAATTTAACAACTGCTAGAAACAATTATAAAAAAAGGTTGACTTTATTATGATTGTCAGCTGTACTAGACATATTACAACTGTTTTATGCAGTTGTGAAAGGGTATTTTTTGTTGTAGTGGTACCTGTGGCAACATCTGTACCGATATTGCCATAGAGTCGCAAAGGCGTTGCCTTTGACTCTATGGAATGCGGCAAAAGGCAACCCCAAAAAAGTGTTGCCATAGATCATTTTTTGCCTATAGCAACACTTTTTGGCACCTACTGCGTCACTTCTCTGGGGTTGCCGTAGTCCATCTATGGCGTAGTGAAACTAACATATCTCAAAGGATTGAAAGGTGCGGTTCCATAAAATTCTGAAATTTAAGGGGACGGTTTGGTAATCAAACTACAGATTCCTGCTGCATTTAAGTTTTTTGCCATCAAATTCATTATCTTTATAGTTACGCACTAGTGCAGACATATATCATCACACTATTACTGCAGTGTCCCGAAATTCCGGTACAATTTGAGCTGACCAAATAATACAAGTCCAACCCAAATTGCACTGGAAGCCAGAAAACTAATAGAAAGAAAACAGAGGGTGAGAATTGATAAGATAGAAACTTAGAATAGAAGAAGGAGAAGAACTACAACATCAGAGTAAACACGAATCTCACAGCGGAACGAACAATATATAATAGATACATATCTTTGAAATAAAATCAGTATATGTATAAAGTAACATTATTAGAGTATAGCACTTACAAGAAGCCTCCAACTCCAGCTCTTCAAGTATATCTGTAAAATCCTGACTACTTGACTGCCCATACAAAATTGGGCACCCAAGAGTTTAGGGAAAACAAAACAGTATCCCATTTACAAATTCTATTTATACTTCTATTTAGAATTATTCATACGAAATCTCCTTTTTATTTCTAACACTTATATCGCATTTATAATTCACTTTTATAACTCTATTTATTTCATAAATAAATATTTCCATTTATAATCTATTTGTAAATGTTTTACAAATATTTCCTTTTGAACTTTATTTGTAAATGTTTTACAAATATTTCCTTTTTATCCTTATGTATTTCCTAAATAAATATTTCCTTTATCTCTATTTATTTCCTCAATAAATATTTCTTTATTCTTTCTATTTATTTCCCAAATAAATATTTCCTTTTATCCTTCTATTTGTTTCACAAATATTTCCTTTATAATATCATATTTACTTACCAAATAAATAATCTCTTTATACTTCTATTTATTTTCTAAATAAATAATTCATTTTATACTTCTAATTATTATCCCAATAAATATTCCTCTTTATAAAATCCTTTGATTATATAAATAATTCCCTTTTTATAAAATCCCTTGAATTTATAAATATTTTGTCTTTAATAAATTCTAATTCATTTTGTAAACAAATATCCTTTTTATAAAATCCTTTGATTTTATAAATAAATTTCCATTTTATAAAACCCCTTTGACTTTATAAATATTTTATTTTCAATAAACACTTTGAAAATTCACTTTTTACATTCCAGTATTTCTTATGGCATTTTAACAAATCAAATAACAATACCAGTGTCATCACAATCAATCACCGATTATATATTACGTCATATCACAGTATATGAAATCAAACAGTATTAAACATTGAGGAATCCAGTTGGATCCCTCCAACCTGTTTCCTTACATCCACAGATGTTACACAATATAATTATCATCAATTTCAGTTCAATATGAAATATTCTGATAACAGAATCAATATATATTTAACGATTTATATATATTTATATATATAATTTCAACCAACTGACTAGTAGTTCATCCAAAAAGTCAACACACATCAATCAACCAATATTTATCAGTTCTAAAAATACTTTATAAGAATATAAACTTTTCAGAGTTAGTGAGATTTACTCACATTTCGTGTTAACCGTTAAATAAAAATTTGCGTCTGTTGATTCAGACGGACAATTTATTTCGCTATAAATTGTAATGAGCTCCAATCCACTCCCAGTCAGTTCCATGTTGTAGTGTCCGTCCCTACGATCCCAATGGATCCAACCGTTCGAAATTCTGATTCAGTATGTAGGAGTTATACAGTTTATAAGTATCATACAATTTAAATTAAAAATAAACAAAAATTTATTTAATTTTTATTTGGGCTTAACCTTTTTCCCGGCCCATCTTTCCCTTTCAGCCTGTTTCCTCCACAAGCATCCAGACCCGCATTCGTTGATCTCCTTCTTCCACGATGCTTACATCCCGCTCCTCCTACAGTGCCATTGCCGATACTTCCGAAGGATCAAGCTCCTTCTTCGACTCAGGAAAAATCAAAAGGAAAATACCAATAGCTTTCTCATCTCTCTCTCTCTCTCTCTCGACCTACACTAACAGCATACAACTCGACGTCCTCCAAATGGGATCCGTTACCTTCTACTCCTCACGCCACCGAGAGAAACACCGAACTCCAACATCACTAAATCCCCTCAAAACTTCACATAGGGTGCCTTTTTCTACTGTGAACTCAAATCAATACTCCAATTTACACATCGACGCCTTAATCCTCCTCTAATCCAGACCCTAGTTGCCGCTGTGAAAAAGGCAGCGTCGGAAATGAACTTCAAACACCCCAAGCAACACAGAAATAAAGAGCAGGTGGCCAGGAATTCATATACATATGTTTTACAATTTATAGGAATTTATTTCTATTTGATTTGATTTTTAAACTTCCATTTTTTTAACTGTAAAATGAAAAAGGAGAGCGGCGGATTTCGTTTGACCCAAGGAAGAGTTGAATTAGGTTTAGGATGTTGGGTAGGTATTTATAGAAGGATTTTATTATTATTTTATTCATTTTTATATTTTACATTAGTCAAACGCTCATTTTCATATTCTATAAATCTCTATGATCACATAAAATATCCAAAAATCATGGAAATCGACATACAACTAGAGTTTGACATTACGGACACAACGAAACTTGTTTCGTTGAATTCCGAGTCGGTTTGCTCACACAGCGTACTTTTTAAAGTCGATTTATCGACTGTTCTTCACATTAAAATCCAGTACGGCTACACACTGACTCCAAATATTACGAAAATTGAAATCTAACAATAATTTAATATTCTGGATCTAACAAAATTGGTTTCGTCGAATTCGAAGGTCGTTTGCAAAACTGGTTATTTTTAAAACTCTAAATAACCTATTTAAATTTATAAATATATTTAAATATAATTAAATATAATATTTATAAATAAATATTATCGTATATATTCACACAGAATATCATACAGCTTCAGAATAAATATATATGGATTTACAACTCGATATTTCATCATCACAGTTATCGATATTCGATTTATATTTAAATCCTTTTATAAATCGTTATAAATTATAAAGGAATTCCATAGTGACTTTTCTGAAATTTGATTTGAACCTAAATCAAAATCAACACAACGAAATCCCGATTTTTCTCTTCCCTTGGAAAATTATTCTTTACTCGCTCTGAACGTTTCTTGTTTCACAGAAATCCGGCTTAAAACAGATTATGTATACTCGTTTAAAGTTCGAATCGCCAAATTACGAACAGCGGCACCATTTCGAGCTCGATTATAATTATAATATAATTATACATTCAACTGTCGTTCAAATAATATATTTGTTATTCTAATTCAATTCTAAACTGAATTAAATACCATAAATGATCCAATCCACATAATATTGTGAATTCCACTAATTATGATTATTTCAAAATTAAATATATTATTCTACTATTTATATTAATTAAATATTCAATATTATTTAATTAAACGACCATTTAATTCTCTAAATCATTATTTAAATAATTAAATAAATTAATTAAAATACCATTAAAATACGGGACATTACAATTACCCTTTCCAACAGCCATTTATAAAAGAAAGATCTGCAGTCAAGGTTTCTTTTAATGATATGAACAAATTAAAGAACTTGAGTGAATGATATGTATTCAAACAAACATAAATCCAATCTTCTTCTAACTTAAATGCAGTTATAATATGCTTAGCGGCAACCTAGTATGTCAGTTATAGTATGTTTGAAACGAGTCGAGTAAATTAAATGTTCCAGAAATTATAGATCAATTTATTTTCAGTTTTTCCCAAAATCGAGCAAGGGTCACTTAGACCAAACATGCGTTCTATTTTAACATAGTCACTAGGAATATGAATATCTATAGTCATACACGATGGAGGACTAAATAAAATATGGCTGCAACAGGCAACTTTGAGCATTCATGTTTAAGCAAAAGAAGGAATCAATGGTTTTACAACATAGCAACTGTAGTGGCCCTCATGCAACTAAAATAATAATTTCATATTGATGGTTTTACAACATCCGATGTGATCTAATTTACAACATAGCAGACTAAAGCATTAATTCAATTAAACTAATAATTCAATCCAAGTAGTTTTTTATATATATTCTAGGTTCAAACAATATAGCAGTGTGACTAGTGAAAAATGAAATGGGCGAAAGGGTATGGGTATGTTCAAATACAGTGGTCCCAAAAGGGGACTGCATGAAATAGACTCGTGTGGGTAAATAAATGTGAACAATCTTGTCTTCCTGGAAATGGAATATGCAAATAAATCAAACAGCATGTGTTCAGAAATGTGCTTCCAGTTCAAACATACAAAACAGGGTAAGATTCATGGTTTAAAAAAATAAAAAATTGCCAAGTAATATAAATAGCCTATGTCAAGTTATTCTCGATTTATAATACACCAATACAATAGGATAAAAACAGATCTTTAGGATTTAATAAATATGTGCTAACTAAAAGCATTTTTGGTCCAAATAACTGGAAGAGCCTCCATATATACAAAAGACAAAGTTTAATAGTCAACGGCCGAAATGATGTAGCCATGACAAAGTATACAACCACATCAACATAATGCAATCTGCATTCGAAATGAAAGGTAAAGGCAAATTATATAATTCAAAATAAATTCAATAAGGGTTGAATTTTTTTTTAAAACCTAATTTAGTGTCAAAATGACACAACACAATTTGGTATTTCTGATACGTCTCTACATTTTACAAATGGACTGACGAATTCCCATTTGTTTATAACGTTTGAACTACAGGTCTCAAATTATTTTTGGTTTATATACGAATCTAGGATCTGAAATCTGACTTGCAAATGGAAAAAGATACAGGATCGTGCCAAAACAGTTATAGGATAGAACAGGAAACGTTAATTCTCAGAATGACACAGCCCCCAGATATCATGGAAAAAATCAAGTGGAAATTAACAAGGCCACGATAATAGTTCAACATCAAGCCATCAATATTATAATTTCTATTTTAAATCAGAAATTAATTTACTTTAAACAAGATTTAATCATGAGTGAATTACTCACCTTGCACAGCAAGGAGGCGGCATAGGCTATGGCTGTCATGCGAATGGTGTAGACAACGACGATTAATTTGGTTTCTGACGCGACGGAACTTCGTTTCACTGAGCGACTCCAGCAGCGACAAAGACCAAGGCGTAGCAAACAGAAGAAGCCAAGCTGGATAGGCTCGTGGTGATTTGTGGTTTAGAATAGAAGATGGAGAGAATGGGCAAAAGCCATTGAAAATCATAAAAGGAAAATAATTGATTTGGGGGAAAAGTTATTTCTGTGTAAGAAAAAGGGAACGAGGCATGCTATTTTATAGAAGTGAACATCAGGATAAGAACGCAGTAATGTCAAATAGGTATAGGGCAGCGGTATGTTTTCCTCCTTTAGGTCTGCGTGTTCAAACGATGGGGTCAACGTAGTTTTAACTAAGGTAGGTGGTATTTAGTTTAGTTTATATTTTACCGCGAATACCACATACCGCTTAAATTTCATACTGGTAACACCATATTCGAAAGTAACGAAAATTATATGTATCCCTATATTTCAGCGTTCTGAATCCAATAAAATTATTTTGATTCTAATCCGACTTCGTTTGTCTACGACGTTAATTTAAATTTAAATTATTTATTGGCTCATCGATTTTCAGTTTGTTCACCAATAACTCTGTTCGTTTCCAAATTTTTTAACGTTACATTTCAATTTCTTAATATACGCAAATACACACATATCCAAGCCCATTTCCATATAATAAATAAAATTCTTAACGTCAATAATATTTATTTTTAAATTTGACCATTTATATTTTTAGGCGAAATCCAAATCAAATATCCAATCCAATCCCCTTCAAATATTCAACAAATGTTTGATTTTCAACCCATCATTCCGAATTAAATATTAAGTTTTAATCCATATTCAAAACCATGTTTGACTTTAATTCTCTAAACCGAATATCCAATTGATTGTTAATGTTTTAATCTTCAACAAAATTTATTTTCAACTCATCGAAATTTGTGGGACGTTAAATATTTGCAAACTATCGATCAGCTGAGTGCATATGTTCGATTTTTCCATTCAAATATAAGTTTGAAGCATAGTGATGGAATTCTTGATCATGCAAATGGTTATCTAAACAAACCTATATAACAACTTGATGATGACTTAGAAACAGCTTCTTTCAACTTATACGTTAGTCCAGCAAGATGCTTGCCTTTTTCCCTCTTCTTTTGTATCGCATATCTTTTTAGCAGTGTATACCTTACAAAATAAAGTATCCTACAATTGTCCACGGAGTGTTTTTTTTTATATATTTTTTAACCGCTGCTTTTAGTTGAAACTATTGTACATAATAAAATTATGGATATCATAGTTTTTCGTCTGCTTATCATCAGGACATGCCCTTATATGATGGAGAATTGTGCGTTGGGTTTCATTTTGAGCATTGGGTCTTGTTAGAAAATTATATAGATCAACATCTGGAATTGTCACATGTTTTATTACCAAGCATAATGATGGGTAACCGTGGGAACTTAACTCCATTTTCTATACTGGAGAATTTTGTTTACTATTTTTGTTTGTTGTTAAACCGCTTATTAAGACAATTTCATCGTTTATCTTCAACCTTTACCCGGTCTTTATGGAGTAACTGAAAACTAATTACGGACCATGGATCAAGAATAGTAGAGGTTAGGATACGATATTGTAAAATTTTGAAATCAACTAATGATCATCAAATAATTACAACCATATCTATTTCATATTACACACTTCAAAATAGACTTATAAAATAGGTGCAACCTAAGTAATTATCATAATTAATCAACAGGAGTTGCAACAAAAAATTTAACTGCAACCGTATGGATAGCATGTGTTCGCACTTGTGTACAAAAAATTACATAGAATACAATATTCAGCTTAATAGTGAATTAGATATGAGAATTCTAAGAGTGCTATGTTCACTTTTTTATATAATGATAATTGAATAGACTGGGGGTTTTTAGGCACAAGGACAAACTTAACAAAAAAATTATCCATAAGGACAAGAGCCTAAAATTTTAACAAGGACACTTTTTAGTGTAAAGGGAGAAATTCAGGGGCCCACTATCATTTCATACTTTACACTAAAGTCTGTCTATATGGTTAAATTTTTTGCTCTATGTCCTTATGGATAAATTTTATGTTAATTTTGTCCTTCACAATATTTTCCTGTTTGTTGGTTGGTTTAGGGAAAATGGAAAGATTTGAATGCAAAATGAATGTTTGGAGAGGAAAATTCATAAGGCGTAATTAACTACAATTTATTACGTAGGAAATGGTCAGGAAATATTATTTTTATTGTATAATAGAATAGACATAATATAAACATAATAGGAAGATTATCAACAAAATATTCAAGAGTTCATTAGACTCTTTTAAGGAATATCTGCAATAAGAAAAATTAATAAAAAAATTAAGATAATTAAAATTCGTTTATATAATAGATTTAATAGATGTATGATATGGAGATAATCAATAAAGCATTCATGAGTTCATTAGAATTCTATCAAGAAATACCTGCAATGAGCAACATAATGACAAATTTAAGATGATTAAACTTTCATGACACATGAGAATACGTTAGATTTTCAAGAAAACTGGCATTGAAAAGCCTCTAGATGAATATTGTGCTTTCATACAATTTAATAAATAATATATAATAATAATAAATATAATAAGTATATATGATATCTAGATAATCAACGAACATTTATGAGTCTATTAAAATTCTTTTAAAAAAATACATGCAATAAGCAAAAACAATGACATATTTAAGACGATTAAACATTGATGACACATGACGCCATATGAGATTTTTGAGAAATTTTGAACCAAAAATTCTCTAGATGAACATTGTGGTTTCGTATAATATAATAGATAGATTATTGCGTAAAATGTAAATAAATTTAAATTTTAAAATATCGACCATAATGAATATTTAGTATAACGGTAATTATTCATAAATTGTTTTAAAATGGATATAAAGAAATAATTAAGAATGATGTAATAAACGTGTTTGGTATAAATACAAGTAGAAAGAGAAAATCTAATGATTTAAAATAACGCACAATTTTATATATTATAGTTAATAGTGAATTTTACGTAAAAACTAGCAATCAAATTTAATTACGAAATTCAATATTTGGAATACGTCTAATTAAATTTAATAGTGGTAAAAAAAATTTGTGAAACTGTATTATTAGTCTATTTGTTGCTTGATTATCAAATTTTATGCTAGATAGGATTTTGATTTAGTGATAGCGTTCTAGATAGAGCTTTATTACTAATATTGTGTGTCATATATGATATAACCTTTTTCATTTGGTGGTGATGGGCGGCAAATCTTGGATGTGAAGGTTTTTTTTAATTCTAGTCAATGGCTCAGTGGGTACACACTTTGAAAAATATATGTGCATTGTTCCATTTGTGAATACTGATTCTTAGAAATTTTTATTATATTTTGGATGTGGAAATAAAGGGATAAGCTTAACATTCATGACTTCCACAAATCATATTGGAACAGATAGTGCATTTCTCATTTTAGAACTTCCATAATCCTTTATCTTGTTTAATCTGTTCGAATGACCGACATTTTTATTTTGTAATATATATAAGTTTTATCCATGTATTACACTTCATAGACGTGAAGAATAATTATTAAACTATTTATTGTTGATTCAAAAAATGTCCTTGAGAAATTTAAACAGTGATTGTCGTGATAAGGAGAATGTTAAATGCGTTCCTAGTGTTGTTTGATGAATCTCTTAAAAAGATGTTTTCATAATACAAATTATGGACGTTAAGAACAGACATTTTTCACTTTCACTTTTAGATATTTGTTTTATTCCATCGGTAGTTTATCATTTTTTCGATCTGGCATAAAATAATTCTTGTGTATACAAACATTATATTTCAGCTCATTTATCTCATGATTATAATGTTTTTCCCCCTAGGTTGATGGTTTAGAGTGATGATTGCATAAAGATTTGATGTTCAATTAGAGGTCTTGTAACACCCCGCATTTTTAATACAATTAAAATATATATGTATATATATATATATACATAAATAATGGTGATGCACAATTTAATACATTGTGTTTGCGTCGAAAATGGCACAAACACCAAGTGTACATGGAGTACTTCTCTAAATGCTTAACAATGTAAAATGTGGAACCGATCAATAGAGTAAAGTAAGAAAAGAGACACAAAATTTGAAGTGGTTCGATCAATCGTGATCTACGTCCACTTTTAACTTTAATTCTATTATCACATGTAGAGTTACAAGATAAGCATATCTCTCAATTACATTCATCCTCCACTCTCTTAGAAATTGGTTAAGGAGAAAATGATGAGAAGTCTTCAATTGAGCATGATGATGGATCAAATCTAGAATTCCATAAGAACTATGATAGATTTGGGATTGAATCTACCCCTTTTTGATGATTGGAGATGAAGATTTTGCTAAGTATAGGCTGGAAATGTAGTTCGGCAGCCCTTCGAGGTCCCAAAAAACTCTCCTCCATTAATGGGGCCTTGGACCTCTATTTATAGGAGTGGAGAAATGGTGTGATATAGCTCTCTGGACCACCGGTCGGTCGTCCTCTATTTACGGAATTGCCACTGGCCAGCCTGGCAACAGTTGTTCGGAAGCCAACCTGCTGACAGCTGTCTGGGGAACCGATCGGATGGGAGTGGATTTAACCAGTCAGTGTAATCCCCGCGCACTCTTTATCTTCTGGTCGACCAGACATTCCCCAATGCATGATCAATATCCTGGACAAAATATGGTGACCGGTTTCCTCAAATATTAGCCGGCCGATGGGTACGCCTTGGTTTCCTTTTGGACAGATGAACTGGTTATGAATTGCACGTTACGGCCAGTCGTTCATCATCCTTCGGACCGATCGCTGTCGTCATATTTGGACGAAGCTCATTATATAGAAGAGGTCGGTCGGTACTTATGGATATTAACCGTTCGGTCAACAAGGTTTTCTTTCTCTATACATGGACTTGTCCTACTTTGGACTTGTAGTCGTTCGTCCGTTGTGTTAGGGATCAATCCGACCAGTACATCACTGACGAACATATTGGCATACCCATGCCTTAGCCGACCGGTGTCCTGTTACTGGATTACTCTTTGTGGCAATCCGTCTGACCGATCAGTCTTCTTCTTTTTCAAACCGACCGAGTGTGCTTTCTCATATTTCGTGGATAACATTTGCCCCTCGAGGTTCTCAATTTTTATTTTTGTAAAATTGTGGACCTCGACATAAAAGCTTTCATCGTGAGTTGATGGATTCCGGTCGCTCCTTTCACAAATGGATAGTGTAAACTAACGCAACAAACTAGGTCAGGCCGATCGGTCCTTCGGCACAAGTGGAACGGATGGTAGCGGGCTCCTTGACCGGTTAGCTCATTACCATTGGTATTCCTAGATTTGACTTGTGATTCGACCAAAGTGACTTTTGGCTCTTGGACTTCCCAACATTTTCTTACATTATAACCCCTTACCAAATCATTATTCCTCCTTTTATTTCGTCCATTCTAAGAAAATCAATGGCCGCCGATTCTTAAATGAAGAAAAAGAAAATTAAAGGTGGAGTTCTCCTTTTCTTTCAAGCTTCTCACTGATCCTTCTCCCTCCTTCGAGTTTCGGGTTGCTCTCTTAGTCGCTAGGTTTGTCTCTTTCCTCATTCTCTTTACTTAAATCAAAACGTTTCCTTGCTTGGGGTTGATACTACTCGGTTGAAATCTGATTGTTGGGTAACCTTTTGATTGTGCCTTTAGTTCAGCCATAAACTTGTTCTGATTTAGCTTTTGCACCCGCACGTTTTTTACTTTTAAGAACAATGCTGTTTGGGTTTGATTTGAGACAAAGGCGATGATTTTAATGAACTTAAACCCTTGGTTTAGATGCTATGATGCTGAAATACTTTGAAATGTGATCATGCATTATCATTTTGACATCATGACTGTAATTCACACCTTCACCATAAAATTAGGCTTTCATGGTTCTAATTTTGTTCAATGTCCATGAGTTGCTCGGTGATATGCTAGGCTTTAGAACTCTTTGAGTTTGTAGATTTTCTACCAATGGGTTTGTTAAGGTGTGTGTTTGAAGTTGCGAATAGTTTAGGAATTGGACGCGAACTTCTTAATTTCACAATTTTGACTAGAAGTCGATCATACTGCTTGGTTGACTATGGGTACTGATCGGCCTACGTTAGGATTCCCATGAAGTGTAAGCGCCGATCAGTTCTCATTGAGCACCGGCCGGTTGGTTTTACATTCCTGAGAGGTTAACGACGCCGATCGGCTTGTTCATGGTGCCGGTCGGCCCCGTGGTTCCTGGATTTATGTTTAATTTGATCGATCGATCATTGACATATTCCTGTACAATCTCTCGGATGTACCGATCGGTATACCTCGAGATTACCACTGGCCGGTTGTTTTTTCTATACTCGTTCATCATGTTTGATAACAATGTATGATCATTTCCTTTCTTTTACGCAGGATGGACCCAAACTCCAGCAAGCACGAGGTAAAGAAGTACTTCGACTTGGAGGAAGAAACTACTGGTCAGCCCTTAGTGACCTTTCCTGTGCTCGCTGGTCCCACCTATTCGGAGATACAATCGATTATAAACAGGCCTCCCTATGCACTCAGAGCTTGCAACTCCAAGCTTGCCAAACGACTTCCTGATTGGTATTTTCATGGAATCTCCTCCAACTATGAGGTTTCGCATGGCGATCGGTAGATGGCATCCTGTGATATCATGGTGGCTAAATCCAGATTGCTCGGGCGCATGGAAGATACTCTACGCCAATTCGAGAAGTAGATGGAGTTGCTTAGGGATCATACTGCGAGAAAATTCCAAGGCTGACACGGCTTGACTGGGGACCTTCAGAGAATTCACCGAGCAAGCCTCGAACGCATTGCTACTCTGGAGGCTGATAAAGTAAAGTTGATTCGCACTTTAAGGACTCGAGACGCTCTCATTGCTGCTCTTCCAAAGGGGGATGTCGAGTTGGTAGGGTCGTCCGGTAAGAAGCCTGTTGCTGATGCTTCCACTTCTGGGTCTGCCCCAGCAAAGAAGAAGGTAGGACGCCCCAGGAAGTACCCGAGGGCCTAGGGATTTTCTTTTTGATGTTTGATGACTTTTTGGTTTGGTGGGCTTTATGTTTAGACCGGTTGTATTAAGCGAGTCACGGTCCTCGCGTTTAACTTCTATGTTTGTTTGTTGGTACAATCTGATCACTGTGACTGTCTATGGATGATGGCTTGTTGGGTTGGTCGAACTATTTAGCCCACAACTTATTTTGCTTCAAATGTTTTTACTCATCATGGCCTTTGTATTTGTTGTTAGTGCATGTTCGTTTCTTGGGCGATTGGTTCACGGTCGACCGGTCGCTGGAGGTTTTGACTGATCGGTCAACCTTCGTTTGAAGCCAGTCGGAGTCCTGGCTTCAACCTGAATCACCATAGTCTTTTCCGAAATATTCAAAGTGCTGCATGATTCTGAGTTAGTTATTTTGATATTGATTGCCCAACAAATCAATCGTTTATGCACGTGAATCTCAAACGCGAATCAAATGAGGTATTTCATAAACTTTTTCTATTTGACGGTTTTAAAACCTATCGACCCTCGTTTACAAACATATACCATTGTGGTTTAAAATTGCTTTGACACTTTGATGATTAACTAATTGTCATAACCTGAATTGTTTAATATTATACGTTGTTTTGTACTTGAGAAACGTGTATCTACTTTTTGTTTCTCTTCGTACTTTTCAACACAGATTTCTAATACCGTGTATAAAGATGTACCCCTACTCTTATGCCTCCGTCCGAGAGGTAAAATTGGTACACTCTTTACCTATCGCGAGCGAAGGGATTAGTTATTCGTAGAATCTGTAGGGTGTCTTTAAGAAAGATTTTGGATCTGTCATTAACCGCATTTAGGAGACTCGGTGTATGAATGGACATCCCAATAAAGGTTTGCATAATTAACTGAGTTTTGGGAAACCCAGATTTTCCGTTAGTAATTGGATTTGAAGAGCCAGAATCAATAGTTGGATTTGAAGGATCCAACATTTGATCGAGTGCCCTCGAAAGGGTCTTTAAGGGGTGGTGTTGGCGTCGTATTCCGGCCATGTATTAATGACGTCGACAACTTATCGAAACCCGGCCTTTGTATCACATTCTGACCATACGTCAATGGCGTCGATGATCAACCGAGCACCTCTTGGGGAGGTTTTTGCTTTAGTAACCCATCCTTTGTGTCGTAATCCGGCCATGTTTTAATGGCGTCGCCGATTAACTAAGCACCCCCGGGAAGGTTTTCAGCCTTTGTATCGTAATCCGGCCATGTATCAATGGTGTCGACGATTAATCAAGTACCCCCTGGGAAGGTTTTTTCCTTGGAATTAGAGTTTAGTTTACTTACCGGGCTATGCCGCAATTAGGGCTAGATGTCTTGAAATTAAGACAGTGCCCCACATCTTCATGTTTGCCACGAATGCGGTTTTTAGCATTAATCGATAGGCATTTGAGTTATCTGACTTGAACATACTACAACAATTACCAAGATTGGTTAGATCATAATAATGTCACCATATTTTTCATGGGACATTCAACTAAAATCTAAGAGAAAAACTTGCAATCGTAAAATCTATACATGTACGGCAATTCCCTTCATTCATACTTGTATGATATTGACAAGTTATATGAAAAGAACATTAAAATAAATAGCGATGAAGGTGTATTGCATTCCATGCCCTTGGAAGCTGGATCCCATCCGTCGTCTTTAATGCAAAAGTACCATCCATAAATTTCTGGCTTATCACATATGGCCCCTCCCAATTGGGTCCGAGCACCCCGGTTCCTGTTATAATCTTTTTAAGGACGAGATCCCCCACTTGGAAGGTCCTTCGTCTCACTTGTGCAATAAAACGGCGAGTTCTTCTCCTTTGATATGCCATGACTCTGAGTTTGGACTCTTTCCTTCTTTCTTCTAGTAAATCAAGTGCTTCGAGTTGAAGTCTTTCATTCTCCGCTTGGTTGAAGTAGATCCTTCTATGAGTCAGAACTTCCAATTCAACTGGGATCATTGCTTCAGATCAAAATGCTAATGAGAACGGAGTATGCCCTGTTGCAGTCTTAGGAGTAGTGCGGTATGCCCATAGTGCAAGCGTAAGCTCATCAACCCATCCACCTTTGGCTTTCTCTAGTCACTTTTTGATGGTTGATTTTAGGATCTTCTTAATCGCTTCAACTTGCCCGTTGGCCTGCGGGTGGGCAACGGCTGAAAAACTTTCCTTGATCTTGTATTTGGCACAAAAGTTTAAGAACTCGGTGCTTTCAAACTGCATCCCATTATCATTGACTATCATTTATGGTATGCTGAATCTGCAAATGATGTTCTTCAAGACAAAGTTAATCACCTTCTTCGAAGTGATAGTGGCTATCGGTTCTGCTTCGGCCCATTTAGTAAAATAGTCGACTGCTACTATCGCATATTTCATACTTGACTTTGCAGTGGGTAGCGCTCCAATTAGATCTATGCCCCAAACAGCGAATGGCCATGGGCTGATCATTTGAGTTAGCTCAGTCAGTGGTGCCCTTAGGATTTTTGCAAATCTTTGGCATTATCACATCTTTTGGCATAAGTCATTGCGTCCAAGTTCACGCTGGGCCAAAAATAGCCGTATCGCAGAACTTTCTTGGCTAAGGTCTGGCCACCAGTGTGCCCCCCGCAATCTCCTTCATGTAACTCTGCCAAGATTGCTTTTGACTCTTTCTCAGACACACATCGCAGTAATGGCATAGAAAATCCCCATCGATACAACCTCCCATCCTGGACAATATATAACGAAGCCTTGCGTAGTATTTCTTTCGCTTTTTTGGTTCATCCGGAAGTGTCCCGTTAAGGATATATTCTTTAATTGGCATCATCCAGGATATGGGCTCTTCAACAACTTCCATGATCCAGTCAATATCTGCCTCTTCGATAGCTGGGGTTGTGAGAACCTCAATAGGTATTAACCCTAGTAAATGTGCATCGGAAGAACTAGCATATTTAGCGAGAGAATCCGCCTTTGTATTTTCTTCCCTGGGAATGTGAGATATAGTGTAGTGATCGAGGTTGTTGAGGAGTTCCATAGCTCTAACAAGATAGGAAGGAAGATTTCCAACATTGGTCTGGAATTCCCCAAGAACCTGGCCCACTACCAATTGAGAATCGCTCAAAATTTGTATGGTTTTTAGATTCAATTCTTTTGCTGGTTTCAACCCGTTTATCAATGCTTCATACTCGACCTCATTATTGGTTGACGGGAATTCCAATCTCAATGCATAACATAAAGAATGGCCTTCTGGAGTTTCCAAAACAATTCCTGCCCTTGAACAGTAATTATTTCTTGAACCGTCGATGAATAGCTTCCAACCGGTGGTTGCTTTCACTGGTTCTTCAACTTCTTCTCCTTTGTCTATGAATTCGGCGATGAAATCCGCTAAGGCTTGCCCATTTATAGCTCTTCGTGGATGATAGGTGATGTCATATTGGCTGAGCTCGATATTCCACTTTAGTAGCCTTCCGGAGGTCTCGGGGCGGAATAGAATCTGCCTTAGCGGTTGGTCAGTGAGGATCTTTAAAGAGTGGGACTGGAAATATGGTCTTAGCTTCTTTGAAGCGACAAATAGGCAATATGCAAGTTTCTCCAGCGTTGGATAATTCAATTCAGCACCAGCAAGTCACTTGCTAACTTAGTAGACTGGCCATTGAATTTTAGCATCTTCTCGGACAAGCGCAGCACTTAGAGCATGTGGTGGCACGGCCAAGTATAAGAACAGTTCCTCCCCATTTCTGGATTTGGAAAGCATCGGTGGTGATTCCAAGTGCTGGATTAAATGCTCAAAGGCCACTTGACATTCTGGAGTCCACTGAAAGTTCTTCTTCCCTTTCCTTAAGGCGTCGAAGAATGGGATACATCGGTCCGTCGCCTTAGAAATAAAACGGTTAAGAGCAGCAATCTTCCCGTTCAAACTCTGAAGCTCCTTTATTGTTTTTGGTGCTTGTACTTCCCGTAATGCCACGACCTGGGAAGGATTTGCTTCGATGCCCCTGGCATTGACTATGAATCCGAGAAACTTGCCTGAAGAGTCTCCAAAAGAACACTTTAAAGGATTTAGCTTCATGCCGAACTTCCTAAGGATATTGAACATTTCTGCCAGAACCTCTAGATGATCTTCTGCCCTCTTTAACTTTACTAGCATATCGTCGACGTAAACTTCCATAGTGTTCCCAATTTGGGAATTGAACATGGAGTTGACGAGACGCTGGTATGTTGTTCCTGCATTCTTTAATCTGAATGGCATAACTTTATAATAATACAAGCCTCTGTCAGTTATGAAACTTGTGTTCTCCTCATCCGGTTCATGCATCATAATCTGATTATATCCAGAATATGCATCCATGAAGGATAATGGTGCACGCCCAGCGGTTGCATCAACAAGTTGGTCGATTCTAGGCAAAGGGAAGCTGTCCTTAGGACATGCCTTGTTCAGATCTGAGTAGTCTATGCACACCCTCCACTTGCCATTAGACTTTTTGACGAGAACTAGATTTGAGACCCAATCGGGATATTGTGAGACTCATATGAAGTTATTCTTGAGAAGTCTATCTACTTCTTCTTGCAATGTCGTTGATCTTTCGGGTCCTTGAGTATGTCGCTTTTGTTTTACCGGGGCTAGACTGGGATTTATGTTCAGCTTATGAACAATCACGTCTGTTGATATTCCACACATGTGTGAGTGCGTCCAAGCGAAGACATCCAAGTTTGCTTTCAGAAACAATGTCAAGTCCCTTTTTAGCTTTTGGCCCAACTGAGAACCTATCTTTAAAACTCGATTAAGATCTTTATCGTGTACTGAAACAGAAATGGTATCCTCAGTTGGAACCGCTCGGTCTTCCTCCATACTGGCTCTTCTCGGATCAATCTCCTTTTGAGCCCCACTATGCTCGCCAGTATGGGGGCCTTGCTTTAATTGCTATAAAGGGGGGTTTTGGATGCGGAGCAGAGAGTCCACATCCTTCTTCACTTCTCTTTTCCTTAACTCAGAAAGCTCGGCTAGATAGCACTCTCTTGCTGTTTGCTGGTCACCCTTGACTATTCCTAGCCCATTCTCAGTGGGGAACTTCATTATTAGGCACCATGGAGCCATCGTAATTCGGAATGCCGCCAGAGTTGGTCTTCCCAAGAAAGCGTTGTAAGCGGATAGCTCATTTACTATGACAAAGTCTTGTTCTTGCGTGACCTTTTGCTCTCCCTCTCCTAGCTCTACTGGCAAAGTGATGATTCCAATCGGTTGAACGGCCTGTCCGGTGAACCCATGAATTTTGTTCTGATAAGCCTTCACATCTCCCATGGAAAGTTTCATCCTATGGAAGGCGCTGATGAACAGAACATTGATGGAAGCCCCACTGTCGACCAGAACTCTTCTAACAATGGCCGGGCCCAAACCTATGGTTACCACCGTGGGATCTTCGGTAGGTGTTATCAACCCTTCTGAATCTCGCTCTTTGAATACAATATCATCCCAAGAGAACCTTGGCATCTTTTCCGGGAAAACCTCATTCATGACCATGAGTTCTCCTTCCCCCGGGAGGTTCTTTACTTGGCTAGCGTATTTCACAAGGTCCCCCCAACTCCTTCCGGAAGGGTGTGTGCCTCTCGAAATGGTATTGATGATCAATCTTGGCATAATGGCGTTCGCGGTGTACTCGTTTTGACTTGGTTGCCCATTGGAAGTCCCTTGGCCTTGAGGTGCTTGGGCGTTCTGCGGGTTCTTGGTGTATTGTTGAAGCCTATTTTTCCTAATCAGTTCCCCGATTAGGTTCTTCAGATGTCGGCATTCATTCGTATTGTGTCCCGGCTGGTTATGAAATCTACAAAACCCTCCAGATTTGGCGGCAGCATCGCTAACCCTGATTGGCTTTGGCAATGGATATTCTTCAGTCTCTTTTGTGGCCATGAAAATGTTCTCCACCGTCTCATTCAATGGTGTTAGCTCCGAGTTCTTAAAGTAGCTGAATCTTTTATTGGCTCAGTTATCTCTTCCATCATTGCCCCTTTTCTGACCTCCAAAGTTTCTTTGATTGTTGTCAGCCTCGCCATTCTTCTTTTCAAGTTGCGTGTTATTTTCCGGGACGTCCATGGCGTAGGCAGGATCCTCATCCACGCCTATATATTCTTCAGCTTTTTCGAATAATTCTTCAAGGGTACCGGGTTTCTTTTTGATCCAGCGCCCGAGTTTAGTCTTCTTGTTCACGGCTCCCTTTAAGGCCATCAAGGCTAGTCGAGGCTCGTAGTTTCCCACTTCGGCTGCCGCGATATTGAATCGGGTAAGAAAAGTTCTAATTGGTTCTCGCGATTTTTGATCTAGCTCATTCAACTCCATAACGTCTCGCACTTTTGTGGTCTGAAGTCTGAATTGCTCCCGGAACAGTTTTGCCAACGTGGAGAAATCATCTACTGATCTAGGTGGCAACTTAGTGAACCAAAGTGAGGCTATTCCTTCAAGGTAGGTCGGAAAATATAAGCACTTCAACTCATCAGTGGCGCGCGCACTGTCCATATGCTGATCATACTTAAACAAGAACAAATTAGGATCTGTTGTTCCGTTGTAAGCTTGGATTGCCGGTGGTTTGAATTTACTTGGATATGGTGTCATCTTTATTCTTTTGGTTAATGCAGTCTTTGTCCGCGCAAACCCCCATTCTTTCTCATCGGTCTGCTTTTTCAACCCCTTCTCTATGATTCGGTTGACCATCTCTGATATACGTTCTTCCTCATTGTGTCGATCCGCGGGGCGGACGCCGTCCTCCTAACCGGATGCCTGCCTAAGCGAACGTTCACGGTTTGAGTTTCGGGGTCCTGACCCTCCCGCTTGGAGAGTAGCCCCTTTGGCGGAGTCAAGCACTTGTTGGGAAGTTGCTTTGTCAGAAGGATTACTTGCAGGCAATTTGGTTTGCTTACGGTTGAGATTCATCATATCTTGAATAGAATCTTCTTGGTTCGGACTTGAAGAAGAGGATCCAACATTCTCCATTCGTGGGAGCTGAATGGTTTTTCCTTGAGCGGATTTTGTGGTGGCTTTGGTCGTGGCGGTTTGCGTGGCGAGCATTGCTTCAATCCTTTTCATCATGATTTTATTTGCATCGCCCATCCGGTTCGCTTAGCTGGCCGCCACCTCATCAAGTTCCCTTCTCGTAATAGCTTCCCCGGCATTTGAAGTTTCTCCACGTTCAAAACGACTGGTCGGAGAACGGGTCGGAAGACTGGCCGGAGGATTGTTTGGAGGATTGGCCGGAGGATTGATCGGAGGACTGGCCGGAGGATTAGTCTCATGCTCGTTATGAGCGGCACCGTAATTATTTTCGGCATTTCAGTTGGCGACCTTCTTCAGTGGTCTTCCCGGTTTAGCCATTACTTTAGCGACAAATCCAGTCGGATGGTGATGGAATCGACTTGGCAACTTTCAAAACAAAGTATTGGACCTTATGAGAGAGGGTGAGAGAACGGTTGATTGAATCAGCCCTACGGTGGGCGCCAAATGTTTGCGTCAAAAATGGCACAAACACCAAGTGTACACGGAGTACTTTTCTAAATGCTTAACAATGTAAAATGTGGAACCGATCAATAGAGTAAAGTAAGAAAAGAGACACGAAATTTGAAGTGGTTCGATCAATCGTGATCTACGTCCACTTTTAACATTAATTCTATTAACACATGTAGAATTACAAGATAAGCATATCTCTCAATTATATTCATCCTCCACTCTCTTAGAAATTGGTTAAGGAGAAAATGATGAGAAGTCTTCAATTGAGCATGATTATGGATCGAATCTAGAATTCCATATGCACTATGATAGTTTTGGGATTGAATCTACCCCTTTTTGATGATTGGAGATGAAGATTTTGCTAAGTATAGGTTGGAAATGTAGTTCGGCAGCCCTTCGGGGTCCCAAAAAACTCTCCTCCATTAATGGGGCCTTGGACGTCTATTTATAGGAGTGGAGAAATGGTGTGATATAGCTTTCTGGACCACCGGTCGGTCGTCCTCTATTTACGAAATTTCCACCGGTCAGCCTGGCAATAGTTGTTCGGAAGCCAACCTGCTGATAGCTGCCCGGGGAACCGATCGACTGGCAGTGGATTCAACCAGTCAGTGTAATCCCCGCGCACTCTTTATCTTATGGTCGACCGGACATTCTCCAATGCATGATCAATATCCTGGACAAAGAATGGCCGACCCTTTTCCTTAGATAGTGGCCAGCCGATGGATACGCCTTGGTTTCCTTTTGGACAGATGAACTGGTTATGAATTGCACGTTATGGCCGGTCGGTCATCACCCTTCGGACCGATCGTAGCCCTCATATTTGGATGAAGCTCATTATATAGAAGAGGCCGGTCGGTACTTATCGATATGAACCGTCCGGTCAACAAGATTTTCTTTCTCTTTACATGGGGTTGTCCTACTTTGGACTTGTAGCCGTTCGTCCGGTGTGTTTGGGCTCAATACGACTAGTATCATCCTTGACGAACATATTGGCGTACCCATGCCTTAGCCGACCGGTGTCCTGTTACTGGATTACTCTTCGTGGCAATCCGTCTAACCGATTGGTCTTCATCTTCATCAAACCGACCGAATGTGCTTTCTCATATTTCGTGGATAACACATTGAAGAGAAGGAAAATTTATGCGATAACAATGTATGTAACAAAAGAGACAATAAAATAAAGATTCTAAATTTAAATATTAGGAATTAAGTAAAATGGACATCACCATTACGTTCTCCTCGAAATTCTGGTCAATATAGACACCTGGTTTGCGTAAATCGGACACCGTATGAAGAAGTTATAAAGGATCGAAGTTTGTATAAGCGCAGGAAGAATATATATATATATATAATAGGTCCATAAATTCGAAATCATTTGAATTCAGTGACCGGGAAAAATCCCGCACAGAATGTGTCGACCCCCCTTAAGGGGTGTCGACATAGTTGTCGACCCCCCTTAAGGGGTGTCGACATAGTTGTCGACCCCGCTAGAGGGGTGTTCACATAGGGGTCGACCCCCCCTCTAGATCAAAAGTATTGTCTTCACCTAAAACTATGGCAATGCTATGGTGCTGCTCCAACCTATTATTCTTCTTCTTCTTCCTCAAGAAATTCCCTTCTCCTCTAAATCTATTCAAAAACAATGGATCTAAGGAATAATTTATTCTTCTTCAACAAAAGATAGACGAAATCAAAGATCAGTAATTCAACATCTACAACCACTTCTTAGATTCAATCAAAGCAAGGTTTTGGATCCAAATAAGAGGAAATAAAGGAATTATAAACCAGATCCAGAATAAGGGAAAGCAAATTAAAGTGAGTGGGTTTAAATTATCGTTGTGAATAATAGTATGCATATCGTTTAGCAATTCCCCAAATTAAAATGTTTAATTCAATTAAAATGTTGCAGCTTTTATTTTATGCCTATTCTGTTCTTCTTCCCCTTTCCTTTTTATTTTTAAAACTAGGCTAACTTCGAGCCTAGTCCAAATCTCGTTGAAAAGCATGCGTACGAACAACATGGAAATAGTGGAAAAATGTTTGGGAATTTGGGTATAATCTATGATTGGGAAATTGAAACAATTTGTATGATGGATTTTGGGCATAACATATGATTGGGGAATTCCAGCGGACTGGAGATATAACTAGAAATTGGGGAATTGTAATATAATTTATAAAGCACTTGAAATTCGGAATGTTGGTAATTTGGCACATAAATGTAAATATTAATATGGGACATTAATGAAAATATATGCAATTTGAGTTGGAGCAATTAGGTACGTTTAGAATAAAGATTATGAAAAAGGGGATATGCGAAGAAGTTATTTATTAAGGATCTAAGATCATAAATTTGAGTTATATGTACATGGATAAAAGTTAAATTAAGAAGGTTAAGTCACATTTGGATGGATAATACTTGGATGTAAAATAAAATACTTGAAATGGGAAAATTGAGACATAACCATTGTTTGTGATTTTAGGCATAACCTATAGTGGGAATTTTAGGGGTAATTGGCATATTAAACCTTAATCTAGGCATGAACAGTAAATAACTATTTAAAGATGAACATGCCTAGACCCAAGGTTAGAATGAGTTTGTGGTAGACGTCTGCCCGGAACCACCCGGCATAACCAACAACCACAAACAACAGGTCTTATGTAGGAGGTCGTAGGTATAACTACGGGATGCCTAGATCCGAGGTTAGAATGAGCTTGTGGTAGAAGTCTGTCGAGAACCGCCCGACATAACCAGCAACCATAAGCAATAGGTCTAATGTGAGAGGTCTGCGCATTAATAAATAATTAATGTTGATTAAGATGAACTCTATGTAATGCACAAACATGCTAAGTGGGGTGGGGTTAAGTTAACCTATGTAAGAAGACAATACTTAACCAGTATAACGTGTTGATTGAATAAGTGGATGGGGTCAAGTTAGCTTGGGAGGATAGGAAAACTTAACCAATATAACAAAAATGAAGTAAAATATACAGAGAACGATAACAACCTATTATAAATTAAACTGCGGTAATGGAAAGATTGTATAATAGGTAGACTTGTCCTAGGGACAAGGGAAGATTATAACTTTGGTTATAATATAAGACAAGAAGTGTGGGACAACTTATACCATAAAATAAGTTGAATATAGATTGCAAATTTAGAAAGCGATAGTGTGTGATCTGTTGATAAAGATAACATAAGTTATGTCTGTAGAAAAGAGAACTTATTAGTAAACCTTAGTTAAGAGGATTAAGTTAATAAGTAAACAACGATAAATTGTGGCGACATCAACAGATGGAATTATAATTGAATAAGGAGATTTGGGGAAAGAAATATGAAAGAAATAAGTTAAGATGCGTAACATATTATATAAGAAACATGTTAATTGGAAAGTACTTAATTATAAATTAAGTGAGACATGTTATAAGACAATTAATAGCGCAAAAGATGTGGTAGAAAATAACATGTTGTATGCTTAGTAATGGGTTAAGATATAAATGAAATTAATAAGCGGAAGAGACTTGGCAACTTGAATTAAAGGCTAATGCGAATGAGGATAACCAAGTAAAAAAGGAAATCTGACAAGATAGAGCAAGCGCGTAACTGGAAGATTAGACATAGGGTCTAATAATGCATTAAACAGAGGCGCTTGAACCAGTTCATACGTTAAAAAGGATGAATAACCGAACGGGGTAGATCATCAAGTTGTCATAAGACATGAGGGGAGCGCATGTCCATCTGATTATTTTGTAGGCTCCGAAGGACTGGAAGGGGAAGCATGCGACTTCTTGGGACATTGAGGGTACTCCTTGCATTCCTCTGTGCTGCGAAAAGATCCGGTCTGTGCTCGAAGAGGGTAGTCTGCACGTACATGCCAGTGGGTATGCCTTGATTGCAATATTATGAGCAATCAAAAGACTGTAGGGTGACTAGGTGATTCGGCGATCGGAGTGCCTTGGATTAGGCTAGGTTACGACTAACTTCGAGTGCCCTGACAGGTTTAACCTAAACGATAGCGAGTTGTCGTCTACCTACCATCTGCAGTCAGTGCGTGATGCGGAAAGGCGGAAGAACTACCAACAGACCGTAGACCTTTTGCTATCAAGGCTATGGGTGAGGAGGCCAATAGGATTTGCATAGGGAATAGAGGGGCCTGTTGCTGTTCTCATTATAGGATGCCTTTCATTAGTTGAGGGAGGGGGCGGGTGGCACCATAGCCACTGAAATGCAGACCTGAGCATCTATGTAAACAGATATCTGAAAAGCTCCCGACTGAGTTTCGTGTTTCTTGTGTAGCCCTGCCACGGGACTTGGGTGCACATTTAGAGGACATGTGTGAGTAGACATCAAGTACGATTGATGATACGTATGTGGGGAAAGTCTAGATACATCCATGTTTGCTTTGGGTGGTGTATCATAGGCTAGGGGGCATTATTCGATGATGGAACCTAATTCGATCGAGGGGTTCGAAGATGGCAGTCCGAACGCTTACATAATATAGTATTAGTGGTTCTTTGCAGACGTAGCGTTGTTATATACGGAAATCCGTACGACATTCGTGCGTAGGATAAGGGACTGCGGACATTCCTGCAATGACACGGTGGAGACCGTGCGAGTGGGGTACTATGGGGTGTACCTTAGTTGGGGTTAGCTACATATACACTATTTTAGGTTAATCTACTAGTGGGTAGGTGGGTGCGACGTGTGTGTAAGCCTTGAATGCTAATAACACAGATAACCTAATAAATAAGAAAATGTAATTGAACGGTATATGTAGGATTATCCAGAAGTATAATTTAAATCCAGTCGCACAGAACTTATGTTTTGACCCCCTCCTCACACCATTCGCAGGTTAGGTTCATGAAAGAGATGGTATAGCTTTGGACACTGGTTTAGTAGTATTATTTTTAAGTTAAAGCTATGTTTTGATTACATTATATTTTGTTCCTTCCGATGTGAGATGTTTTTCGAACTCTGACATGTTTTATGTCTCTGTCTTTTCCGCAGGACACCAGAGCACCCAACTCGGGATTCGATCGATCTGGTTTTTGAAAAAAAATTGTCTATCAAAATTCGGGTTGTCACATCTGGTATCAGAGCTTCGGTTTAGGATCCTTATATAGATAATGAGAGAGCGTATTTCTATTTTCAAAAATATATAAATAAATTATATATAAACCTGGATCCATAAAGGAGCCCACTAAATAGAAAGAGTAAAATATAGAAGGAGTTGGGATATCGGTTTTTGTACACTAAAGGAATGAGTATGGAAATTTGAGACCCTTAGGTATGTTGGGTGGAAAGTGTACAAAGTGATTGGTAATGGAAAAGGATGTATCCCATATGATAATAACTGAGATTAGTGGGTTTAGTAGTGAAACCTTGTAAATTAGAAAAAGGTTAATAAGTGAAAAATGGATTAGGGATATATATATAGTTGATGGAAATGATTTCGTGGATGTGTCTAGGAAAGCCTTGGTAATTTGGAAACCCGATTAAGAGATAGTTGTTCTTGTCTACTCCGGTTTTGAGATTTGAAAAAAAATGTTTTGCATTTTTGTTGTGACATATTTTATGGTTTGGCAAAAGTAAGATTTGGCGAAGAAAATAAAAATTTTAACACTTTTAATTTTTGAAAAAAAAGGTCAAACCATGTTTTGAAAAAGAATGGAGTAGGTAAGGATTAGTGCCTAGAGAGAATGGAGAAAGTTGAGGCTATAACAAAGATTATCATAAAATAATATGGGATGATAAAGGGTTGAGATAAGAAATTAAATAACTAGAGCCTAACTAGAGATTGGTTGAGTTGAGTGATTCTCTGAGTGTCAATCTGATGTTGATTTCGGTCTTCGAGGTTGATACTTAGGGTGTTATTCTCTTACCAATTTACGGTCAGGGATTAGCTAATGTTAAACTAATGGAAAATTATTTCCCGTTGAATGCATAAGCATTAGAAAGTCTAGATTTGTTGCTTAAAAGAAAAAGTATAGGCCAGTAATACACAGCAAGGACTAGTAATAACTACTAGATAGAGAAGGGCAAGTGAACGTTGAAGGTTTGTGGTTGGACTTTTCATTAGTGAAATAGTCTTATGATTCTTGGCCCTTAGTAGTAGCTGTGTAGGATAATGGAAAGGCTTATTTAAAAATAAACTTAAATAACTGGACTAAGTAAAATAAGCTAAGAAAGAAAAATAGCCTAACTAAAAAGTAAACAATAAATTCAGAAAAGCAACCAACATGACGGGAAAAAGAGAAAATGAAAATCTTAAGAGAAGATGAATAAAAATGAAATTTTTCTAAGATAAGTTGAAAAAGAAAGTTTTCTTATGTGGGTTGTGCTTGGATAGAAAAATAAGGGATTTTTATTGAATAGTTATGTAAAATCCAAGTACAATTAGAAAAGGTACATGGAAGAAAAACGGAAGATGTGAATTTTTCCATTTTATACCTTTTTGTAACATAACAAATCGAATTTAGAAAATTAGTTTTTTCTAAAATTCGAAATTTAATGATGGTTGGTAGGGATTTGGATGCAACAATTGGGTGAATTATGCTCTTACTCTGTAAGAGTATGGGAAAACTTGGGTGAAAAATGTTTTGATTTTTCAAAAATATTGCATTCATATAGAACTGCAAGTATATTTAGGATGTGAGCATCATGTTTTGAAAGACTTTTTGAAAAATTCGCATACATATAGGTGGTACCATTAGGCATACATGCATTACTATGATGTATTTCACTTTGCACATGCGCACAATGTTTGCAAAATTGGATGCACACATGATGGATGGATATTATGCGAGGGATTATCAATTTTACCCTTACCGAATTTCGGGGACGAAATTCCCCAAGGGTGGGAGACTGTAACACCCCGCATTTTTAATACAATTGAAATATATATGTATATATATATATAAATAAATAATGGTGATGCACCATTTAAATCAATTCATACATTGAAGAGAAGGAAAATTTATGCGATAACAATGTATGTAACAGAAGAGACAATAAAATAAAGAAACTTAATTTAAATATCAGGAATTAAGTAAAACGGAAATCACCATTACGTTAGCCTTGAAATTCTGGTAAAGATAGACACTTGGTTTGCGTAAATCGGACACCGTATGAAGAAGTTATTAAGGTTCGAAGTTTGTATACGCGCAGGAAGAATTTATATATATAATAGGTCCAGAAATTCAAAATCGTTTGAATTCAGTGAGCGGGAAAAACCTCGCCCAAAGGGTGTCGACCCCCCTTAAGGGGTGTCGACATAGGTGTCGACTCCCCTAGAGGGGTGTCGACATAGGGATCGACCCCCCCACCCCCCCCCCCCTCTCCAGATCCGAAATATTGTTTTCTGTATGTGGACATGCGTTTGGATCTGATACGTTGACTTAAGGCTATAAATAAGACCCTATTCTCCTTCATTTCTTCACCTAAAACTATGGAGATGCCATGGCACTGCTCCAACCTATTCTTCTTCTTCTTCCTCAAGAAATTCCCTTCTCCTCTAAATCTATTCAAAAACAATGGATCTAAGGAACAATTTATTCTTCTTCAACAAAAGATAGACGAAATCAAAGATCAGTAATTCAACATCTACAACCACTTCTTAGGTTCAATCAAAGTATGGTTTTGGATCCAAATAAGAGGAAATCAAGGTATTATAAACCAAATCCAGAATAAGGGAAAGAAAATTAAGATGAGTGGGTTTAAATTATACTTGTGAATAATAGTATGCATATCGTTTAGCAATTCCCCAAATTAAAATGTTCAATTCAGTTAAAATGTTACATCTTTTATTTTATGCCTATTCTGTTCTTCTCCCCCTTTCCTTTTTGTTTTTAAGACTAGACTAACTTCGAGCCTAGTCCAAATCTCGTTGAAAAGCATGCGTACGAACAACATGGAAATAGTGGAAAAATGTTTGGGAATTTGGGTATAATCTATGAATGGGAAATAGAAACAATTTGTATGATGGATTTTGGGCATAATATATGATTGGGGAATTGTAGCGGACTAGAGATATAACTAGAAATTGGGGAATTGTAATATAACTTATAAAGCACTAGAAATTCGGAATGTTGGTAATTTGGCACATAACTGTAAATATTAATCTGGGGCATTAATGAAAATATGTGCAATTTGAGTTGGAGCGATTAGGTATGTTTGGAATAAAGATTATGAAAAGGGGGATATGCGAAGAAGTTACTTATTGCGGATCTAATATCATAAATTTGAGTTATATGTACATGGATAAAAGTTAAATTAAGAAGGTTAAGTCACGTTTGGATGGATAATACTTGGAAGTAAAATAAAATACTTGAAATGGGAAAATTGAGACCTAACCGATGTTTGTGATTTTAGGCATAACCTATAGTGGGGATTTTTGGGGTAATTGGCATATTAAACCTTAATTTGGGCATGAACAGTAAATAACTATTTAAAGATGAACATGCCTAGACCCGAGGTTTGAATGAGTTTGTGGTAGAAGTCTGCCCGTAACCGCCCGGCATAACCAGCAACCACAAACAACATGCCTAATGTGGGAGGTCGTAGGTATAACTACGGGATGCCTAGATCCGAGGTTAGAATGAGCTTGTGGTAGAAGTCTGCCCGGAACAGACCGGCATAACCAGCAACCATAAGCAACAGATCAAATGTGAGAGGTCTGTGCATTAATAATTAATTAATGTTGATTTGGATGAACGGTGTGTAATGCACAAACATGCTAAGTGGGGTGGGGTTAAGTTGACCTATGTAAGAAGACAATACTTAACCAATATATCGTGTTGATTGAATAAGTGGATGGGGTTAAGTCAGCTTGGGAGGATAGACAAAATTAACCAATATAACAAAAATGAAGTAAAGTATACAGAGAACGATAACAACCTATTATAAATTAAACTGCGATAATGGAAAGATTGTATAATAGGTAGACTTGTCCTAGCGACAAGGGAAGATTATAACTTAGGTTATAATATAAGACAAGAAGAGTGGGACAACTTATACCATAAAATAAGTTGAATATAAATTGCAAATTTAGAAAGCAATAGTATGCGATTTGTTGATAAAAATAACATAAGTTATGTCTGTAGAAAAGAGAACTTATTAGTAAACCTTAGTTAAGAGGACTAAGTTAATAAGTGAACAACGATATATTGTGGCGACATCAACAGGTGGAATTATAATTGAATAAGGAGATTTGGGGAAATACTTATCCGAGAAATAAGTTAAGATGGGTAACATGTTATATAAGAAACATGTGAATTGGAAAGTGCTTAATTATAAATTAAGTGAGACATGTTATAAGACAATTAATAGTGCAAAAGATGTGGTAGAAAATAACATGTTCTATGCTTATTAATGGGTTAAAATATAAATGAAATTAATAAGCGGAAGAGACTTGGTAACTTAAATTAAAGGCTAATGCGAATGAGGATAACCAAGATAAAAAGGAAATCTGATAAGATAGAGCAAGCGCGTAACTGGAAGATTAGACATAGGGTCTAATAATGCATTAAACTGAGGCGCTTGAACCAGTCCATATATTAAAAAGGATGAATAACCGAACGGGGTAGATCATCGAGGTGTCGTAAGACATGAGGGGAGCGCACATCCATCTGATTATTTTGTAGGCTCCGAAGGACCGGAAGGGGAAGCACGCGGCTTCTTGGGACGTGGAGGGTACTCCTGGCATCCCTCTGTGCTGTGACAAGATCCGGTCTGTGCTCGTAGAGGGTAGGTCTGCACGTACATGCCAGTGGGTATGCCTTGATTGCAATATTATGAGCAATCAAAAGACTGTAGAGTGACTAGGTGATTCGGCGATCAGAGTGCCTTGGATTAGGCTAGGTTACGACCAACTTCGAGTGCCCTGACAGGTCTAACCTAAAAGATAGTGAGTCGTCGTCTATCTACTATCTGCAATCAGTTCATTATGTAGTGCGTGATGCAGAAAGGCGGAAGAACTACCAACAGACCATAGACCTTTTTCTATCAAGGCAATGGGTAAGGAGGCCAATAAGATTTGCGTAGGGCATAGAGGGGCATGTTTCTGTTCTCATTATAGGATGCCTTTCATTAGTTGAGGGAGGGGTCGGGTGGGACCATAGCCACTGAAATGCAGACCCGAGCATCTATGTAAACAGATATCTGAAAAGCTCCCGACCGAGTTCCGTGTTTCTTGTGTAGTCCTGCCACGGGACTCAGGTGCACATTTAGAGGACATGTGCAAGTAGACATCGAGTACGATTGACGATACGTACGTGGGGAAGGTCTAGATACATCCATGTCTTCTCTAGGTGGTGTATCGTAGGGTGGGGGCATTATTCGATGATGGAACCTAATTCGATCGAGGGGTTCAAAGATGGAAGTCCGAAGACTTACGTAATATAGTATGAGTGGTTCTTTGCAAACGTAGCATTGTTATTTACAGAAATCCGTATGACATTCGGGCATAGGATAAGGGACTGCAGACATTCCTGCGATGATACGGTGGAGACCATGCGAGTGGGGTACCATGGGGTGTAGCTTAGTTGGGGGTAGCTACATATACACTATATTAGGTTAATCTACTAGGGAGTAGATGGGTGCGACATGTGTGTAAGCCTTGAATGCTAATAACACAGATAACCTAATAAATAAGAAAATGTAATTGAACGGTATATGTAGGATTATCCAGAAGTATAATTTAAACCCAGTCACACAGAACTTATGTTCTGACCCTCCCCCCATCCTCACACCATTCGCAGGTTAGGTTCATGACCGAGATGGTATAGCTTTGGACACTCGTTTAGCAGTATTATTATTAAGGTAAAGCTATGTTTTGATTACATTATATTTTGTTCCTTTCGCTGTGAGATGTTTTCCAATCTCTGATATGTTTTATGTCTCTGTCTTTTCTACAGGATACCAGAGAACCCAACTTGGGTTTTGTAACAACCCGTATTTTCAATAACCTGTAATAATGTAAATTGAGGCAGAATTTAATTCTAAAATCTGAATCAAGGGAAACGGGCTATGCCATTGCGTTCGTCTCGGAAAAATACGCGAAATAGAGTCCGAGTTTTCGAAAATCGGAATCCGTATGACCCAGTTAAGGCCCATGGAAGTTTTCAGAAATTTCCATAATTAAAACAGATTTAAATTTAAATTAAAAACAAGGTTTTGGGCCAGCTGGGCCAAGGCGGGAAAAATTCCCGCCAAGGACCCCATGTCGACAGGCCTGTCGACAGGGGTCTATACATGTCGACTACCCTGTCGACAGCCCTGTCGACAGGGTGTGGCCAGGCTAACTGGCCTGGCGCACCATTTTGATCTTGGCTTGATTGGGGGGCTTGTTTCTAGAGAGTTCCAGGATCTGAGGGCCCTAATTGAATCTAGGGTTAATCCTATGGTTCAAATCACTAACCTAATCTATAAATAAGACCCTAACCTACCCTAAATCATTCATTATTCATCCTAGTAACTAAACTATGCCAAAATCCAAACTCTCATGGCCTCCACCCTCTTCATACAATTCCCAATTTGATTCCTAAGTAATTTTCCATGCATACAAGCATATTTAGGCTTGTATGATCCTCCTTAGCTTGCATTAAAGGCTTGTTTTTCTATTGCCATCATAAAGGAGGAGTCTTGATCAAGTTGCTTGCATTTGGGGGCTTTAATTAGTTGCATAAGGGGTTCTTTGCATTTGTTATACTCATTTGAGTCCGCATAAGCATTGTAAGCCCTCTTACCTTCACTTTACAAACTCTAAAGTTAATATGTGGTGAAAGTTGAGATTTATGTGAGTTTAGTTGATTATGCATGCTTATGCGAACTCACTATGTCATGTTTTATATGTTTCATAAGTTATGCATGCATATGTGAGTTTACTAAGCCATGATTTGCAAATCTATTGAGTTATGCATGTATACTAAGCCATGATTTGCAAGATTAATAAGTTATGCATGTTCATGCAAGTTTGCTAAGTCATGATTTGCATGTTTTGACAAGTTGTGCATGTTTTGACAAGTTGTGCATGTTTATGCAAGTTTAAAATGACAAGTTGTGCATGTTTTGACAAGTTGTGCATGTTTTGACAAGTTGTGCATGTTTATGCAAGTTTAAAATGACAAGTTGTGCATGTTTTGACAAGTTGTGCATGTTTTGACAAGTTGTGCATGTTTATGCAAGTTTAAAATGACAAGTTGTGCGTGTTTTGACAAGTTGTGCATGTTTTGACAAGTTGTGCATGTTTGACAAGTTATGCATACTTATGCAAGTTTAAAATGACAAGTTGTGCATGTTTTGACAAGTTGTGAAAGTTTGACAAGTTATGCATACTTATGCAAGTTTAAGATGACAAGTTGTGCATGTTTTGACAAGTTGTGCATATTTTATGGTAATATGCAAGATCACTATGCCAAGTTGTGCAAGTCTAATATGTTATGCATGATTGTTGTGCAAGTTTATCATGTATGTCGTGCCAAGTTCCCTCTTCCTATCCTTTATGCGTTACTACGAATATGTAAGCGATAGAATGACGTTGGGGGTTTTGGGGTAAACTTAAAATACATGAAAATATAAGATTGGGAATTTACCTATTAAGTTAGGTCTACCCCTTGCGAATTTACCTATTAAGTTAGGTCTACCCAAGTATTTGTTGACTTGTAATTATGTTTTGAAATAAAGTGGACATGACACTTAGAAAACATAAGTGTGGCCAACTCGAGGTTGGGTTGAGTTTGTAGCGTAATCCTACCCGGAACCGACCGGCTTAACTAGTGGCTACAAACAATAGGACCCAATGTGAGAAGTTGGTCATGTGGTGCCAAAACCCGAGGTTAGACTAAGTTGTGGTGTAAACCTACCCGGACCCGCCCGGCCTAACTAGTAACCACAACAAGGTCTAATGTGAGAGGTTAAGGTGCATTAAAGTAATTAATGCCTCATGATTAGGGTTAAGTCAGGGTCCACTAATACTTAACCAATTTGGGGATTCAAGGGATGAAAATGGGGTTAAGTTACACTTAACCAATTTAATCAATTTGGGGATGCAAGGGATTAGATGGGGTTAAGTGGTGAACCGTTGATTACACTTAACTAATTTAATCCATGATTAGTGAGGGGTTAAACCACACTTAACCCTCTTAGAAAACCCTGGCAACGTGGTCTGTTCCAACAGTAATCCCAGTTTGGTATCATTCACAACCCTAGAAGCTAGGCTAGGGCGGGGCACGATTACTGGACGGATGTAAGCGACCAAAAGGCGATGGCTGAGTGGTACAGCGGTGCGGGTCCGGCGGGCTACGGACGTGCACGTAGTCCGATTTTGGACAAACTCGAGGCACGGGTACCAGTAGATTAGGGCTGTGCATTATTGCTTAAGTGTCCGGGGTTAACACCCGAGGGCTTGATACACCCAAAGGTGGACCCAGCACAGACTAACTACAACCATATGTGGGCCATATGGACACCAACACTTGACGTGTTAGGTTTATAGGGAGCCGATCGACTAGACCGTTGGGCTGGACCTTATATTAAGGTCACTTCATGTTATTGGGCCAAAGTTTGGGCTAAGGGGATCAATACCTGTTATGTTGGTTTGCTAGTACACCGTGGTGCAAAACTTAACCTTGTTTTATGCGATGACACCTCTAACTATCTTGTAGTTAATTTACCATGCCAGTATGTTGTTGTCTATGATCATCTCAGTATCCATCATGTTGTTAACTTTATTAGTTTATAGACTGATCGTAGCAGGGCTTACTCAGTCTTTTTGACTGACCTGTTTTCTTTCGCCTCTTTTCTTCCATTTCCCCCCCCCCCCCCCAGGTTCTCAGGGAGGGAATACTGGAGCCTAGCTTGGATTTTAGCTGCTTCCTTGGATAGCTCAAGTATGCTTTGGACTTGAGCCGCTATGGTTTATCACTCTTATTTGGGGATAGTACTTATGTATTTTCAGTTTATCAGATGATGTATCTATCTAGACTTGTAATTTTGGGAAATTGACATTTTGATGTACCAGACTTGTGTTTTGAAATGGTTTATAAATCTTCCGCTGTTTTATTTACTTACTCTGTTTATTTACACATATATATATATATATGTCATGTCCTGCCTTGCTATATCATTATGCATGTTTACCAATAATGCCCCTCCAAAGCTAGTGCATTCCCTTGCGAGTGACCCTAGTGGAGGTGGGGTGTTACATTTGGTATCAGAGCATATGGTTTACGAGAAGGGATAAAAAGGTTTTTAAAACTCTTTGAAAAACTATTTTCAAAACCAAGTATAAAGTATTTTCCAAAGAAAGTCTAGTTATTTTTAAAAGGCTATTCCCCAAAAGCCATTAGCACTATCCTTCGATCTCTCGTTTGAACTCTTTTTCTTTTCGTTTCCAGCATGTCTGATAATCTCGTCTTACCCTATTGGTTTCGTCGGTACTTGGAAGTCACGGCACCGGTCCCGGATGTCTCTAATGTTGTCCTTCCAGTCAAGGCCGCTGTTTCTCCTCCTCTTTCCGTAGCTGATATTCCTCTTCTCCCTCAGCCTCCACAAGCGGATTTTGCGGAAACTTGTAAGAACTTTAAGATGATGGGTGGCAAGAATTTCAATGGAACAGAGACTTTTGTAGAGGCAAGGAATTGGTTGAAAGAGACCGAAGATCTTTTAGCCACCTTTGATATAAGTGACCGCAGGAAGGTTTTATTGGCAGTATGGTTGCTAAAGGAAGAAGCTGCACGTTGGTGGGTAGTCACCACCACTACTAGGCCAATTGAGACTTGGGATGACTTTAGAGGAAGGTTTGGACTAAGGTTCTTATCACTTAAGCAAGGGGACATGACTATTAGGGAATACATAGATAAGTTTAATCAACTGGCTCGGGTCGATTTAGACTTGGAAGAAGGCCCTACACTTTGCTCTAGGATTAAACGAGCCATTACATGGTTTGGCCATGTCTCATATACCCTTGGGGGCGACTTTCGAGAGTTTGGTGAATATGGCCCTACTTCAAGAAGAAGATAGCAATGACAAGGAAGAGGTCAAGGCGAATGAGTCTCAAGACAAGAGAGTAAATTCCGGGAAACGGGGCAAGAATATGAAATGCAACTTCTGTGGTAAAGTTGGACATATAGCCAGGGAATGTTGGAAGAAGAAGAGGATGCGGGGCGAATGCTTTGATTATGGTGAATTTGGACATTTCAGCAAGGATTGCCCGAGGAAACAAGGGCAAGGCCAGACTCAGTGTGCAGGATTATCTGGAGGGCGAATTCATCCCCTCAACCCCGTTCTTCCAGCTTATGATAGAGGTAGTGTTTCTGTTGAAAATCTTGTTTGCATTTTCTGATTTTTCCTGTTCGAACTTTGTTTGATTCTGGCACATCGCATAGTTTTATTTCATCCGATCTAGTTGAAAGTTTTGCACCTAAGTACTAGTCTGGTTGATGATCCCGTATGTGTTTCAAATCCAATTGGGGGTTCTGCCCGTTCGTCTGTGGTCTGAGTGGATTTGGAAATTTCTATCTTGAGTATAGAATTCTCATGGGATGTGTATAGATTCTCGGTTTCGGGGGATATGGGTTGGTTTTGGGCATGGAATGGTTGTCCTGTTTTGAAGCCATTCTTGGTTTTTGTATATAGGGTGTGGGGCTCATGACTCGCCTCGGTAATACCCTAGAAATCTCTAGTAACCCTATGGGTCCCGTCATGTTATGTTATCTTGAATCCCTCAACTCGTCTATCGATAGTTTGCAATCTATGAGGGTGGTCCGAGAATATCCTGATATCTTGGGTGAAGTGAAGGGGTTACCCTAGACGTGGGATAGGTTTCCGTATTATCTGGTTGGTAATGCCAAGCCAGTTTCGTGGCCGGTTAGGCACGTGACCTCACGAGATGAGAGTCAAGGAAGCAAGTCAAGGAGTTGCTTGAGAAGAACTTCCTGAGATGAGGTATTTTCGAGTAGGGTGCTCCAGTAGTATTCGTTACTGATGTGGACGGTTTGTTTCGCTTATATGTTGATTATCGTGAGATAACCGTTACCATGGATCAATGATTGTTTGACCAGCCTGTAGGAGCATCTGTTTTCTTTTGATCTAGCTACCGGATTCCATCAGCTTAGGATGGCTGAGGATGGAATTGACAAGACTGCGTTTAGGACTCTAGATGGGTTTTAGAATGACTAGTCATACTATTTGGTTTGACTAATACACCCGCATATTTCGTGAACTTGATGGGTAGGGTGTTTAGCGAGTCCTTGAACAAGTTTGTCATGGTCGTCTTAAGACGATATTTTGATCTCCTCAAGAACGAGGAAGAGCATGCTATGCATCCCAAGAAGGAGATGGATACGCTTAGAGCCACCCGTTGAAGGTCAAGTTCTCCAGATGTCACTTTGGAGAAAAGAGGTTGGATTTCTTGGGCACATGGTTCCTAAGTAAGGCTTAGCGGTGGATTCCGCTAAAGAGGTTGCGGTTTAAGACCGAAAAACTCTGAGGAGGGCAATTGAAGTAAGAAGCCTCCTCAGTTTGGCTAGTTAGTTAGCATTCCCGGAGCGTAGACTTACTCTTCTGGATCAAGAAGGGGGTTTCGCAGGAAGAAGATCCGCAATTAGTCAAGAGCATGGACCAGTTGATTCGAGGCGAGATGTTAAGTCACCTCGTTAGATATATTATAGATGACAAGGGATGACTAAGGCGCGATGAGAGATTATGTGTTCCCCGAGTGGAAGACTCGGTAAAGAAGGTTCTTACAGATGCGCATCACTCGAGGAGGTGGCCGAGTGGTCTACGGATGCATGTTGTGCCACCAGGTTAAGGCCAAGTCATAGAAGCCCAGTGGGCCATTACCTCTATTGGGGGTTCCGCAAGGGAAGTGTGAAAACATCCCGATTGATTATGTGGATGGACTACCTAGATCAAAGAAAGGGAACACGGGTATGAGGGTCATAATAGGTAGACTCACGAAGAGTGCTCATTTCAGTCCGATAAAGAGCGAGAGGACTGCATCATGGTTAGCAACAAAAAGTTGGCCAGTTTTGAAATAGCCTACAGGAAGCCATGGGTAGGCAACTGAATCTAGGTATGATCTATCACTCATAGGCGGATGGTTCATTTCGATTGAGCATGAGTTATAGGAAAATCGCGTTTATAAGGGGCAATTGGCAACGCGGATTGGTATTTTCAAGAAAAGTTCTGTTGCATGGAATACTTTATAGTAAGTAGACGAGATCCAGGATTCACTAGTGAATTTTGGAGAGCTTGTATGAAATCATAAGGTTACAGTTATGTTTAAGCCAAGTATACAAGAATAAGTGGGAAAGGAAGACGAGAGGCAATAATGAAATAAGTTCCAACTCGAATTTGGGAAATAGGGGTTAGGAAGCCAAGAAATCATAAAGTAAGGGACAGTCAAAGCACAGTGGAGCTAAGCTCAAGGAAACGTGACTAAGAAGAGTGAAGACTAGATACGCGCATCATATCTCTTTTTAAGAGTGCATCTTTGATCCTTGTTTTCCTGTGGGACTTGCTTGCAAGTTATCTTTTGTATATATCCTCTCGGTCCCATTCTCGATCTTATTTCTGTGGTAAACTCCATAAGGGGGTTAAGACTCATCGGTTAGTTCTGAATGTCAGAGTTTGAATGGATTTCTTGTAATCCAAAAAGGAGTTTATCTAGTTATCTAGTTTATCGTGTCTATCTTGTCATGAGAACCTTAGGTAGAAACCCTTTGGTTGAAACATGTGTTTGAAACATGTTATGTTTGATGGTTGCAAGTGGTTGCAAGTGTTTGCAAGTGGTTGCTCGTGGATGCATTATACACGATTAGGCACTAGATCGGCTCACACACTCCTCATATTGCATGTGCATGAGTGTTTATGCTTATTCTTGGATGAAATTCGTATGCTATCACATGGATGTTGCATATGGATGTATGATTGAGCACGCATGTAGATATTATACATTATGTTAGGAATTTGCATACATATGGATTCATTTCACTGACATACATGTGCATTAAGGAGGTTTACTGTATCAGTAACCGCCTGATTTACATACATATGCATTAAGGAGGTTTACTGTATCAGTAACCGCCTGATTTACATACATATGCATTAAGGAGGTTTACTGTATCAGTAACCGCCTGATTTTCGCATTAGGTAAGTACATATACACACACTTTTGCATATGTTCATCCAGCATTTAGAATCTTGTAAGGACAATGATTGCTCGTGGATGATGCTTTGAGTAGATGGATGATTGGATGGTAGGATACGTTCTTCCTAACTTGAAGATTTCGGGGACGAAATCCTTTAAGGAGGGGAGAATGTAACAACCCGTATTTTCAATAACCTGTAATAATGTAAATTGAGGCAGAATTTAATTCTAAAATCTGAATCAAGGGAAACGGGCTATGCCATTGCGTTCGTCTCGGAAAAATACGCGAAATAGAGTCCGAGTTTTCGAAAATCGGAATCCGTATGACCCAGTTAAGGCCCATGGAAGTTTTCAGAAATTTCCATAATTAAAACAGATTTAAATTTAAATTAAAAACAAGGTTTTGGGCCAGCTGGGCCAAGGCGGGAAAAATTCCCGCCAAGGACCCCATGTCGACAGGCCTGTCGACAGGGGTCTATACATGTCGACTACCCTGTCGACAGCCCTGTCGACAGGGTGTGGCCAGGCTAACTGGCCTGGCGCACCATTTTGATCTTGGCTTGATTGGGGGGCTTGTTTCTAGAGAGTTCCGGGATCTGAGGGCCCTAATTGAATCTAGGGTTAATCCTATGGTTCAAATCACTAACCTAATCTATAAATAAGACCCTAACCTACCCTAAATCATTCATTATTCATCCTAGTAACTAAACTATGCCAAAATCCAAACTCTCATGGCCTCCACCCTCTTCATACAATTCCCAATTTGATTCCTAAGTAATTTTCCATGCATACAAGCATATTTAGGCTTGTATGATCCTCCTTAGCTTGCATTAAAGGCTTGTTTTTCTATTGCCATCATAAAGGAGGAGTCTTGATCAAGTTGCTTGCATTTGGGGGCTTTAATTAGTTGCATAAGGGGTTCTTTGCATTTGTTATACTCATTTGAGTCCGCATAAGCATTGTAAGCCCTCTTACCTTCACTTTACAAACTCTAAAGTTAATATGTGGTGAAAGTTGAGATTTATGTGAGTTTAGTTGATTATGCATGCTTATGCGAACTCACTATGTCATGTTTTATATGTTTCATAAGTTATGCATGCATATGTGAGTTTACTAAGCCATGATTTGCAAATCTATTGAGTTATGCATGTATACTAAGCCATGATTTGCAAGATTAATAAGTTATGCATGTTCATGCAAGTTTGCTAAGTCATGATTTGCATGTTTTGACAAGTTGTGCATGTTTTGACAAGTTGTGCATGTTTATGCAAGTTTAAAATGATAAGTTGTGCATGTTTTGACAAGTTGTGCATGTTTATGCAAGTTTAAAATGACAAGTTGTGCATGTTTTGACAAGTTGTGCATGTTTTGACAAGTTGTGCATGTTTATGCAAGTTTAAAATGACAAGTTGTGCATGTTTTGACAAGTTGTGCATGTTTTGACAAGTTGTGCATGTTTTGACAAGTTGTGCATGTTTGACAAGTTATGCATACTTATGCAAGTTTAAAATGACAAGTTGTGCATGTTTTGACAAGTTGTGCAAGTTTGACAAGTTATGCATACTTATGCAAGTTTAAGATGACAAGTTGTGCATGTTTTGACAAGTTGTGCATATTTTATGGTAATATGCAAGATCACTATGCCAAGTTGTGCAAGTCTAATATGTTATGCATGATTGTTGTGCAAGTTTATCATGTATGTCGTGCCAAGTTCCCTCTTCCTATCCTTTATGCGTTACTACGAATATGTAAGCGATAGAATGACGTTGGGGGTTTTGGGGTAAACTTAAAATACATGAAAATATAAGATTGGGAATTTACCTATTAAGTTAGGTCTACCCCTTGGGAATTTACCTATTAAGTTAGGTCTACCCAAGTATTTGTTGACTTGTAATTATGTTTTGAAATAAAGTGGACATGACACTTAGAAAACATAAGTGTGGCCAACTCGAGGTTGGGTTGAGTTTGTAGCGTAATCCTACCCGGAACCGACCGGCTTAACTAGTGGCTACAAACAATAGGACCCAATGTGAGAAGTTGGTCATGTGGTGCCAAAACCCGAGGTTAGACTAAGTTGTGGTGTAAACCTACCCGGACCCGCCCGGCCTAACTAGTAACCACAACAAGGTCTAATGTGAGAGGTTAAGGTGCATTAAAGTAATTAATGCCTCATGATTAGGGTTAAGTCAGGGTCCACTAATACTTAACCAATTTGGGGATTCAAGGGATGAAAATGGGGTTAAGTTACACTTAACTAATTTAATCAATTTGGGGATGCAAGGGATTAGATGGGGTTAAGTGGTGAACCGTTGATTACACTTAACTAATTTAATCCATGATTAGTGAGGGGTTAAACCACACTTAACCCTCTTAGAAAACCCTGGCAACGTGGTCTGTTCCAACAGTAATCCCAGTTTGGTATCATTCACAACCCTAGAAGCTAGGCTAGGGCGGGGCACGATTACTGGACGGATGTAAGCGACCAAAAGGCAATGGCTGAGTGGTACAGCGGTGCGGGTCCGGCGGGCTACGGACGTGCACGTAGTCCGATTTTGGACAAACTCGAGGCACGGGTACCAGTAGATTAGGGCTGTGCATTATTGCTTAAGTGTCCGGGGTTAACACCCGAGGGCTTGATACACCCAAAGGTGGACCCAGCACAGACTAACTACAACCATATGTGGGCCATATGGACACCAACACTTGACGTGTTAGGTTTATAGGGAGCCGATCGACTAGACCGTTGGGCTGGACCTTATATTAAGGTCACTTCATGTTATTGGGCCAAAGTTTGGGCTAAGGGGATCAATACCTGTTATGTTGGTTTGCTAGTACACCGTGGTGCAAAACTTAACCTTGTTTTATGCGATGACACCTCTAACTATCTTGTAGTTAATTTACCATGCCAGTATGTTGTTGTCTATGATCATCTCAGTATCCATCATGTTGTTAACTTTATTAGTTTATAGACTGATCGTAGCAGGGCTTACTCAGTCTTTTTGACTGACCTGTTTTCTTTCGCCTCTTTTCTTCCGTTCCCCCCCCCCCAGGTTCTCAGGGAGGGAATACTGGAGCCTAGCTTGGATTTTAGCTGCTTCCTTGGATAGCTCAAGTATGCTTTGGACTTGAGCCGCTATGGTTTATCACTCTTATTTGGGGATAGTACTTATGTATTTTCAGTTTATCAGATGATGTATCTATCTAGACTTGTAATTTTGGGAAATTGACATTTTGATGTACCAGACTTGTGTTTTGAAATGGTTTATAAATCTTCCGCTGTTTTATTTACTTACTCTGTTTATTTACACATATATATATATATATGTCATGTCCTGCCTTGCTATATCATTATGCATGTTTACCAATAATGCCCCTCCAAAGCTAGTGCATTCCCTTGCGAGTGACCCTAGTGGAGGTGGGGTGTTACAGGTTTCGATGGATCGGGTTTTTGACAAAAAATCGGTCTGTCAAAATCCAGTTGCCACAGGTCTGCGATTGAAACTTCAATTTATGTGGTTCTAATACGTTGTCCGTTTAAATGTATCTAAACAAGCTATGTACGGGGTAGTGGCTATGTTTAATATATTTGGTTTTGCAATGCTGTTGTTAATGCTAATTTATTCTCTATATGATTTGAATTCTGTTACAGTTCTTTACTGCTAATGTTATATAATCGCCGGACATATTAAAATTAAGTAATCCATTTTATTGGAATACATTAGTGGTTCATTATTTGCATATTATACGGATAAACTAAATTAATGCTTAGGGAAATGGCCACTGGCCTTGTTATACAGTACTAATAACTACTAGTCAGTATAGTAAGTCAGGCTCTTATTTTTGTCACTTGATCCCGCTGCTGATTCTCTGTTGAACTCCCTGGACTTCTCTTGGTCTCTGCATTCATCATAGCTCAATTTGTAAGTACTACAAAATAATATATTATTAGTGACGCAAAATTAAGTACAAATAATTTTTAACCCTTAATTACAATTAATTAGGGGCAATAATTGTGTCAGTCCCTGTTAATGGATACAGGGTACCAAAATATCCTCCTCTACAGCTAATTGAGGCAAAAATTGAATCTATCCCTAATTTTCACCGAACAGTAGGGCTGGACACTTTTACCACATAACCACTTACCAACCATTTCCAACTGCTCCAAACAAAAGTGATACCGAACAAATGGTAGCCAATTATGTTGATACGGTATGCCAAACCATATGAAAATATGCGGTACGGTAATGGTAATTAAGCATTAACAATAGTAATTACCATACCTACCACAAACCTTAAATAATATATATGTGTATTCTTATATTTTATCATATATATTTTTTAAAAAACATCCAACTACTAATATATAATGATTTAATAAAACACCTAGGGCTGTTACGGTAACGGTAAATTTACCATTACCATACCATTACCAGTCGATCGGTAACCATTTTTGATTGAAATCGGTATACCAGTTAAAACGGTATGGTAATGGTAAATTTACCATTTTTAACGGTAAATTATCGGTAACGTTTCTTCAATACCAGCGGTAACGTTAATTTACCAGTTAATTCAAAACCCAAGCATACTCATCTGATATGCTTTATAACATGCACGTAGAACCAAATAAATGATTGTATTTAGTTCAATAATCAAATGAAATAATTCCAGATACACTTATTTTCTTTTTCATTTATGTTTTTTTATAAACTAACACTACATATAGTATAATAAAGATGCACCATGTACAAAAAATATGTTAAGATATAAACTTTGTTGGACAAACGGTAATTTACCATTACTAGTGTAACGGTTACCAGATTATCGGTATACCAATCATCGATATACCAGTCGATCGGTAACGGTAACGGTAAGAAATTCTGGCTTACCAGTAAAAACGGTACGGTAACGGTATTTGCCAAACGGTAACGGTAACCGTTACCATAACAGCCCTAAAAACACCTACCAAAATACTATTACGATACAAAATTAAATGCAATTTTTTATCATATACTTAAGAAACAATATAATTTATATGATATTTTTAGCTTCATCCATGATGTTTTCTTGCATACTTGACCACATAAATAAGATATATAACAATAATATAATAACAAAAAATCAATTTTAATATTTAATCTTTTAACATGAAATATTGTAAATAGAAATATCTCATACTAGTAAATGGTAAAAACTTATTACCAACCTCTACCAACCGTTACCAATCATGAACTGTACTGCTGGTAATTGATTTATTTGGCTGGTAATGGTATGATTTTTTATTACCATATAAGTTGGTATGGTAATGGTTTTGAGTAGAAAGTTCCAGCATCGAGCCGAATTCACACCTACCCATCAGTGCAAACCGAAACGCCCCTATTCCCCCATCCCCCCTTCCTCCACCTAAATTTTTTTCATTTTTTTCCCAGTCGCCAAAATTTTGAGAAAGCCAAGTTCACGTAATTCTCCACTTATCTTCTCCAATCAAAAAATAGGTCGTTTACCGATTCCTTCCAACTAATCCGCAAATCGGCCTTCAATATTTCAGTTGGGAAATTTTCAAGCATTCAGGTGTATTTTAATTTAATTTATGCTGAGGATCCAACTTTACGTTAAAATTCAATTCCAAGTCCGTGTTGATCAGAAGTTCTATTATATTAATTTGAATGCAAAATTGATCTCACAAAAATGTGGAATGCAATTTTGATTGTTTATTTTAATTAAAAAACTTTCTATTTGTGGATTGCTGTTTTGATTTTCATTTTATTTTAAGAATTTTAACTTTCTGCGCATTGCTTCCTTGTAAGTTTTTAACACATATTGATTGTAGGCATACTTGTGTTTATCACTTGATTCGCTTCTCTTCTCATGACTTTTATTCTTTCCTATTCTGTTTGTAACTGAGCAGTAATTTTTAACCTATTATAACTCTTTAGTTTTTGAGATGTTGATGGACACTTTAATTTATGTGTTGAAGTTGTTTGTGTTAATGTTGATAACACTGTAAGTTTATTTTTACTAATAACAAGTATCATAGGTGCTGCAATAAACAAACAGCAAAGAAAAATATATCATTATATAAAGTTGAATCAGAATATGTACAGATAGTAATAAATTGTTCTGAAGATTTATATGGTTAGTGTAGTTGAAACAAAGTATGTTATACTGCGTAAACTACAGTCCAAATTATTCTGAAGATCCATTCTATTCTCATTTTCCTATATTTAAGTTTTCTTTAATCCATGATACTGCTACTTAAAGTCTAAAATCTCCAATAAATTTTATAAGAAAAGTTCGAAGCAATCAATTAATCTAATAAGTAATTAGTTGTGATATAAGAAAGTAAACTTTATATATAATGTAATAAAAGAAATTACATGTTTAACTCCGTATAAGTAGCCTAGCAGCTAAGGACTTTGCGCCATGGTAATAGTGGCGTGAGTTCGAAATCCGAAATGGTGTGCTAAGAGCTTACCATGTGCATATGCTAAGGTCAGACACTTATGTGGTGCTCGGGGACCAGGCTAGGTACACTAGGAAGGGTTTTACGACTCCGGTCGATTTCCCTCCTGAACAAATTCATAAAGATTTTTTTTACATGTTTACAAGTAAAAACATATTCAGTCGCTGCCAGTCCATCCAGTTAATTAGCATTAGCTTTTAATCCACACAGGCTTATTGATTTTGATTTGTGATAGATTTACTTAAGAGTTTCTTCTTTGTTATTTTCTGGTTATTAGAGAACAAATGAAATTCTCTATATTTTCAACATTCAGACGAGCAATATATATTGAATAAATTACATGGCACTGTGCTTTGTATCTCTGCTATTGGAAACTCTAAGTAAATTACATTCATTCACATGCCTGATAATTTCTTTACAACATGCCACCTACCGATGTTTATCACACACTGATCACTAACTTCAAAATTATGAAAAAATGTCAAAGTCCATAAGCAAAGTTGCAAGATCTTTAAAGTCTGACCCAGTTGTTTCTAGCTCGAGGTCCTTAGATAGAAATTACAAGTTTTTTCAAAAGACAAAGGTAAGCTAAATGTATGCGAAAAGTACAAATATAAATGCAAAAAATGGATATGGATATTCAGCCAAAAATGTTTATTCGATTTTTATTAAAATAACGGCATATGTTGGTAATATAATAAAATGAATGAGAGGTTAGTACTATTTCAAAAAAAAATTATATTGTCAAACACTCTTTTTATTATCATATTGTTAATTTTATGTATTCCAAAGGATTGACATAAAAAGATTCCCAATAGAGTCATGTTTGCCTGTTTATTTTTCTAAATCCACCAGTTGTTAGCTTAAAGCCAAAAATTCGATATTTGATCGATACCCACAGATACACAGTTTTCCAAATTCAATGTTAGATAAGGACATTGATATCTCACTACTCACATTCCAAAATCGGATACATGTGCACACACAAAAAATACATACGGAAAAGATTCCTTCCCTTTTATTAATGCCCTTCGTCTTTTCATGTAAAAAATATTCAAATACAAGTAATTTTTTGTTGACATGTCATATTCTGTTACCATGATAAGACACTTATGCAAAAAATTGACTTTTTCTGAAATTTATACCTTTTTTAAATTACATTTTAATTGACATGTAATATAAGTATTTTGATGATTTATATTGATTTATGATTTTGAACAAGTTAAATTTTTGAAAATAATCTGATTTTTACATAAATGATTTTGCTACAAATAGAACATATCTATAAAAATTCACTTCGATCCCAAATGAAGAATGGAAAGATGGAGGAAAAGAAAGGGGGATTTAATTTGAGAACCGTATCCAATATGTGTTGTGTATGCATTTATGTGTTTTCTAGATATTCTCATATTTGAAGTTTCTTCAATTAAGATGGTCTATGTGCATGCACATATATGTATGTATATGTTTTCTAGGTATCTTTAAATCTGAACTTTCTTTAATAAAGATGTAAGATGGGGCCTGTAACCAGAGCTTCAAATGTTATTTTGCAAATTATTATGCCATTATTTTAGGTGGTGTACTACATAGTGGAAATAACACAACTTGTTAATTAAAACTCATGGTTATTATATTAATAAAATTATTTCATATTGGAAAAAACATTATAGAAGAACATTTAAAAAATTGCAATAATGATTAACTTGGCAATTAATAATCATGTTTGTAATAGACTAGTGTATTTGTAAATATTGACATTTAATAATTTTTTATGAAATGTTGACGTTGTGCTAATTTTCATGACTAATTTTGCATTCATTTTATTATGTGGTTAAAACAGAAATATCATTGCCGAACATCCAAACTACTAGGTTAGAATCATGTAAGGGAGTAGATATAATATAATTTGGATGTTCAACTTCACAATAGATCCATTTATTTTACATTTTTTTCATTAATGTGTGACAATATAAAGTATTAATTATCACGTATACCCAAAAACACATGATAAATTGATTCTATTATTGATAAACAATGTTGCACCATATTTTATTCATGCATATACTAAAAATATGTAACCGACAAACTGTTCCAGCACATCATAAATTTCTAATTACTCAAGTTCTAACTAAAATAGCCCAAACTATAATTACACTTTTTATATATTATCAGTTGTCATGGATATTCTTGCAAATTTACTGGGGAAACATATACTTATAGCAAACCTTGTTACGTGTACTTTATCCCATTATTTTTATAACAAGCTAGTATTTTTGTGAAAGCCACTTGAAAAGTAAATCTATTATGGATTTATTGGGTGTTATTCTCTTTTTGCTTCAAATGTATCTTTTGTTTTGACATATTTATTGAAAAGTATTTGTTTTTGCTTTGCTTATATATTTTCAATGTGGCAATGATATCATTTTATGCTTTTCTAATTTATTCTCTTGTACCTTCTATTGCCACAAAGAGCTTTTTTTATTCATAGACTTCCATTAGATGTGAAAATTTTCATGTGATGTTAACCTTTCTATAATGAACTATTACAAGTTTTGCTATGTCCTTGAGAAATTATATTGTGTTTTCAAGTAATTAAGATATAAACTAATTATTTCCTTTCTATGAAAATAATATGTACATATATATATATACATAAACATATATATATATACATATTAACACGTACATGTCATACACACACACATACAAGGGCTTGTATGTTTTGTTTTTTGCACATGAGCATTCATGTAACCAATTAAAAAAACAATAATTCTACTGTATTTCACTCTTTTTTTGGAACTATTAAATTTTGGATAGTTTTTCACTTATGTAATGACTTATAAGTGTGTCGAACATTATTCTCGTAAAATTGATAAATATGAAATTGTACTAACAAAGCATATGGCTATATAGGTAAAGCTAGATCAATGGATACAAGTTGGGTCGACAAAAGTATATTGACTATTAGATGTATGTGCATTATACTTTGATGGTTGCTTATAATTTTGAGCTCTTGAATTAAAGTTCATCTAAAATTTTCTTAATTTTTATTACCTACCTGACCTACACACATACCTTCTTATAACATCTCTTGTTTCTGTTAATAACATTATAATTTAAGTATTGTGACTATGTAATTTACTGAATAGTCAACACTTAAATATACATATCACTCCTACCATAGCATGAAAACAACAGTTACTTACGAAATTAAATACAAAATTAAATTAATCTGACAACTAAATCTCAAGCATGTGATAAAATGATAAAATTAAATTAATCAAGTTTTAAGCTCCTCCCACTTAACCTTTGTAAAATAGCTTATATAGAGATGGGCTAATTACCAAAATTGCCCCCAAGCCTTCACAAATCAACTTACAAGGTATTTAGCCTGAAACAGCCCATAACACCCATCAGACGTCTGTCGTGGTAGGTGACAGGCGTCTGTCGCCTTCCAGGAAATTAATTGGGCTCCAGCTTTCAGCTCAGACATCTGTCGCATCCTTGACAGACGTCTGTCCCCCTCTCAGACGTCTGTTGTGGGAATGACAGACGTCTGTGGGAACTCTCAGGAAAATCCCCCTGTAGTGTCAGACGTCTGTCGTATCCCACGACAGACGTCTGTCGCCCTGTACACTGAACATCTTGCACCATTCAGCATATAACTTCCGCGCGCGAACTCCGATTTGCGAACAGTTTCCTCCTATGCGAAGCTATCTTCATCCACTTCAATCTACCATATAGTATCGCAAATTACAACACTCCACCTCGATACTATAACCATCTCAACTCCAAACTTCAATGCACCTAAGAATTTCCTTCTACCTTCAACCAAGCAACATGAATACTTTCCCAATGAGTTCCGGCAAAGCCACTACCCATTGCACTCCGTTAACGAGCTTCGGCAAGGCTACAGCCCGCCAATGAAGAGTTGAAAGTATTCTAACCTATAACCATCTCACCAAAAGACAATGTACTCGGGAGCGTAACGCGTACTTACCATGAAGATAGACTTCCAATCTCTCACAGCTATTCCTTCCCATCATCTACAAACAAAATCACTCTCTCCAACCTTGTGCCACCCCGTGGCACCTAGCAACTCAACAAGCGAATTAAATTCAAGCAATGCTCGAACTTCCCATACGGCAATGCTTTCGTGAACATATCGGCTGCATTATCCTTTGTGTGCACTTTCCGAATATATACTAGTTTATCCTCATCCATGGCCACAAGAAATGACTCCCTCGCTTCAATGTGCTTCGTCCGTGAGCTAAACGCCAAATTCTCCGCCAAATGGATAGCACTTTGGCTATTACATCGAACATCAACACTTTCATGTTCGAGCCCCAAGTCACACAACAATCGCTTCAAGTAGAGTGCTTCTTGGCCGCTTCCACAGCGGCAATCAACTCTGCCTCCGTAGTGGATAAAGCAACTACGGTTTGCAATCGCGATCTCAAACTAATGGTCGTCCCGCCAAGTGTGAAGACATACGCGGAAGTTGATTTCCTCCGATCTCTATCACTGGCGTAGTCCGAGTCACAATAACCAACCAACTTGCAACTCCTTTCATCACTACCGCCAAAGACAAGCCCATGAGATGTTGTACCTTTCAAGTATCTCATTATAGCCTTCACGGCTTCCCAATGCGATTTCCCCGGATTAGCCATATATTGACTAACCACCCCGATGGCATTTGCAATATCGGGCCGTATACACACCATTGTGTACATCAAACTACCAACCGCACTTGCATATGGCACCTTAGCCATATACGCCTTGTCTTTATCCCCGATAGGCGATCCCTTATCCGACAGCTTCATATGCAAAGGTAAAGGTGTATTTAACGCCTTTGCATTCCCCATGCTAAACCGGCAAAGCACTTTCTTTATGTATTCCTTTTGAGTCAATCTTAAGTCAAAACGCTTCCGGTCCATTCCAATGTCCATGCCCAAGATTTTCCTTGCTTCTCCAAGATCCTTCATCTCGAATTCCGATTTCAAAAGCATCTTCAACTTGTTGATTTCATTTTGATCCTTGGAAGCAATGAGCATATCATCAACATACAAGAGTAAATACACCCAATAATCATTTTCCAAAATTTACGCAAGCATCCTTGATGCTTCGATGGAAGACACTTTAAAGCATGAAATGATTGAATCTCTGTACCATTGTCTAGGCGATTGCTTTAACCCATAAGTGATTTCTTTAACTTGCAAACCAATTTAGACTTACCATCTATAACAAACCCATCCAGTTGCTCCATGTAGATGTCTTCATCCAAGTCTCCATGCAAGAAGGCGGTTTTCACATCAAGTTGCTCCAACTCCAAGTTATGGATAGCAACTATGGCTAGTAATACCCGGATAGATGTATGACGAACCACCGGTGCAAAAATTTCATCATACTCCTTTCCTTTCCTTTGTGCAAACCCCTTTGCCACTAAGCTTGCTTTGTACCTTCCATCATCCTTCACCTTGTAAATCCATTTGCACCTTATAGCACAGTTTCCTTGAGGAAGTGGAACCAACTCCCAAGTTCGGTTCTTCATAAGCGATTGCATCTCTTCCTCCATGGCGCAAGTCCACTTCGAGCTCCCTCTCGACTCCATGACGTCATCAAGGTCCATCGGCTCATCTTGGACTACATTGAGAGCATAGTCCAAATGATCACAAAAGCTAAGGTGGTTCCAATCACCATATCTTTCAGGAGGCCTTATTGCACGTCGACCAACCCGAGTAGCAATACTTTCACCCAAACCCCTTTCGGCTCCACCTTGAGTCGAAACTTCTCTAGTATCATGTACATCACCAACATCATCACTAGAGGAACCACGTGGACTATGTGATGTTTCATCAACCGCTTCAACCCCACGAGCTTCTTAAACTCTACTACCACTTGGATGGAATGTGGGAATGACTTCCTTCTCCTTTGATTCACCATGAACCAAATCTGGAACATCCGATGAGCTCTCATTCTCCTTGAATAAAGCCGACTCATCAAAAGTGACATGATGAGAATTAACAACCTTCTTCGTATCCGGATTTCAAATCCGGTAATCTTTCATGCCATTCGTGAAACCTAGTAGGATTCCCTTGAACTCCCTAGTTTCAAGCTTATCATTCCCCGGATCATGCATATAAACCGGGCTGCCAAACACACGAAGATATCTCAAGTCTACACTCTTCCCTTTCCATACTTTCTCCGAAATTTTGTTATCAATGGCCGAGCACGGAATTCGATTCACAATATGCACCGCGGTTGACAAAGCTTCGGCCCAAAATCCATTAGACAAACCCGATGTCAATCTCAAGCATGAAGCTTTCTCAAGTAGAGTTCGGTTCATTCTCTCCGCTACTCCATTAGATTGCGGATCTCCCGGTGTAGTAAAATGTCTCCAGATTCCGTGATGCTTACAATACTCCAAGAATTCACGCGAGACATATTCGCCGCCATTGTCGGTTGTCAACACCTTCAAAGTCTTACCACTCTCATTCTCAACAAGAGCTTTCCACACTTTGAACTTAACAAATGCCTCCGACTTGGCCCCCATTACATACACCCATACCTTTCGAGACAAATCATCAATGAGAGAAATGTAATACCTTGCTCCTCCCAAAGAAGCTACCGGTGCCGGTCCCCAAACATCCGAATGAACATACTCAAGAACTTCCTTTGAGTCATGTTTCCTAACATCGAATGATACCTTTGTTTGCTTCCCCATGACACATTCCTCGCAAAACTCCAGTTTGTTGAAACTCTCACCCTTGATCATCTCCCGCTTCCGAAGAATAACCAAACTCCTCTCCGAGACATGACCAATCTCAAATGCCACAACCGTGTCGCATCCAAGTCACGAGAACTATCAACACCCACACAAGTCTCACCTTCTACGGTCACACCTTGAAGCAGATATATACTATGGTTCTTAGCACCTTTCATAACCACAAGCGCCCCATTCGAAACTCTCAAGCAATTCTTCTCGATAGTGATCTTGCATCCTAGAGAATCCAATTGCCCCAAAGATATAAGCGACTTCCTAAGTCCCGGAACATAGCGAACATTTGTGATCATGCGAACTACTCCATCAAACATCCTTATTTGCACAGAGCCAATACCGATTGACTTGCAAATAGCACCATTTCCCATAGCAATTGCATTTCCCTCTTTGTCCTCAAAGCATGAAAAACAATTTCTATTTGGCGTCATATGATACAACGCACCCGAATCGAGAACCCATTCGCTACTCGAGAGACCCGATGCCACCGCCGTCAACACATTCTTATCTACCTCACCATTCCAACTCTCCACCGTGACGGATGAAGACGCTACTTCCTTCTTATCTTTGTCCGGACAGTCATTCTTCCAATGTCTCGGTTTCTTACAAATAAAGCACTTTCCATTTCTTTCCCTTGATTTACCTCTTCGACCGGCCTTTCTTGATTTAGAACGGCCCCGGTTTCCTTTCTTCACATTCTTATCTTTCTCCGCAAACAACCCGTGACCACTGCTAGCTCCAGTACTTCCCTCACTTAATTCCTTCATTTGATCTCTCAACTCCTCACTAAGAAGACCCGTCTTGACATCATCTAGAGTCAAGTTATCCCGACCATAGATCAAATTATTTGAGAAACCCGTGTAGCGATCCGGCAACGAACACAATAATATCATTGCCTTTTTCTCTTCCTCAATCTTCAAATCAACGGCCTTCATCTTCATGAGCAAGTCATCAAAGGCATTCAAATGTGCCTTAAGCGTATTACCCTCCTTCATCTTGAAGGTGAAAAACGTACGCAATAAGATCAAACGATTAGTGAGTGACTTCTTCATATAAAGTTCTTCTAACTTGTCCCATATGTCTTTAGCGGTAGTCTCACCACTAATTTCGAAGATCACATTCTCCCCCATAGCAAGTTGAAGAGTAGTGTAAGCCCATTCCTCCATCTCCTCTCTCTCCGCATCCGAGATATCACTTGGCAATAAGTGAGTATCAAATACTACTCGGTGCACCCAATTCCGCCTAAGAACCGCTTTCATTTTCCATTGCCACTTCACAAATTCATTATCCCCGTTCCACTTGTCAATAACCAATTGAGAACCTGACGCCGCATACGAAACCCGTACATAAGGCGCCGCATTATTCGGACTTCCGGTTGAAGGACTTACCAAGCTATTATCCGTCTCCGACATTTTCACAAACACCTAACAAGCACCACAATTGCTCTGATACCAACTGTTGGAACCAAAACCCTATGTGATTAATCCGATTCAATACCACTCGAATCCGATATCTAAATCACAATGCGCTAGCGGAAGACTATATCGTTGTTAGACTCGCAAAAACAACCAAAGCAATAACTCTAGCACAAAAGTAATATCAACCGATCACGAACAATCCAATCTCAATCACAAGCAAGAAACTAATGACAATAAGTAGCAAAACTAAACCACACAAGGATTTATAGTGGTTCCACTAAATTCTTGTTAGTGTACATCCACTTTGGAGAGAGTATTTTATTACCACGATGAAAGAAATACACGAGATTGATCCAATGATCACTATATTTCAATATAGAAAGAGTTTGAGGAGAATAGAATTACAGAATTTAGATTAGGTTATAAACCCAAATCACCCTTGAGGATAAACCCTTGATCCCAAATCAAGTTTTAAGCTCCTCCCACTTAACCTTTGTAAAATAGCTTATATAGGGATGAGCTAATTACCAAAATTGCCCCCAAGCCTTCACAAATCAACTTACAATGTATTTAGCCCGAAACAGCCCATAACACCCATCAGACGTCTGTCGTGGGAGGTGACAGACGTCTGTCGCCTTCCAGGAAATTAATTGGGCTCCAGCTTTCAGCTCAGACGTCTGTCGCATCCTCGACAGACGTCTGTTGTGGGAATGACAGACGTTTGTGGGAACTCTCGAGAAAATCCCCCTGTAGTGTCAGACGTCTGTCGTATCCCACGACAGACGTCTATCGCCCTGTACACTGAACATCTTGGACCATTCAGCATATAACTTCCGTGTGCGAACTCCGATTTGCGAACGATTTCCTCCTATGCGAAGCTATATTCATCCACTTCAATCTACCATATAGTATCGCATATTACAACATTTTACATGTCGAACTGATTAGAATATCAACCATATTTCAATTTCAGCTATTCAGAATTTTCTCCATAATGGATTCATCGGATACAAAACGAACTTATATATAAACACGGAACGGTATAAAATGTTTTCGACAAGGTTTAGAGGTTTAACGAAACGTACAACACCCACAATTTTAACTTATAGTTTCTATTTTTTTGTTACTTTAAATACAAGTTACTATGAAAAATACAACAGTAGCTGACAGTCAAGATCTCAGGCTATACCAGTTTAGTAAAACTTGACTATTATTTAATTATCATAACAAAACTGAACGATTGGGGAACATATAAAAAGTCAACATTTATGGAGGAAACGAATAATTAATGTACATTTACACTTGGGATGTAGTCTATGTGTTCATCTTTTCATTAGGTAAATAATATATTAACAGTTTTAACAAATAGTTGAGTGCATGAGCTTGATTAGTCGGGTACACCCAATAATTTGCCAATGATGATATCAGCATAAGTCAGTAAAGGACATCTTAGGTAGATCTTATTTGTTGCTTTGTTGGAACGATTATTTTATATTTTAAGTACTCAAACTGCTTGTAAGTTAAGAATGTATTGGAGCTGAAATTCGCTATAATATTTAGAAGAATGACAGTTGACATATGCATAACGAATCCCTCTGCTAACGTATTCGGTGAGCTCTGGAGATTGGAACCATTGGCTACACAAAAGAAGTTGATGTGGTGTCGTGAGATGAAGTGGTTGTTATGTGTTAATGATTCTATTATAGAATTCTTCCATTAGTCCAAAATTTTCCTGGTTGTGGAAAATTTGAAGTAATGGTCTCCCGACCTTGCTCTGATCTCCATATGAATTTGCCTGCACTAAAAAGCTTGATGCAATGCTTATCGACATGTTGAATGGTTTTCAAGAAACATAATTTTGGTATGTTGATAGAGGTATTGTGGATGACCCGGCAAGAAATCATCCAGCTGAAGAACCGCACTCTCTGTTCAACTGAGAAGGATCTAGAGGGCTTCCCGTAGAAAAGAGTACGTCAACCAGTCTATTCTCCATTAAGCACAGTCCCTATGCATCTCTATTTGTGACTCCAGCGTTTTGCTCTTCCCGTCTTGTTACTAGAATTCCGAATCAATTGCTGCCTTCTTTGAGCAAAGATGGCTTCTGTCAAAATGTAAAGGTTGATAGGCATATTTGGTCTTATGCTGGTAATTTGAGAGATGTTAAAGCAGCAGGTCATGCTTTTGAAAGAGATTAACTTATAGAAAATTGAAAACAAAACATAATATATTTTGATATATATTTGAATAGGGTATAGGAGACGAGTGAGTTTTGTAGTTGTGTACAGTATTGTTTTTATCATTCAAGTTTTGTCTCTAGCTCTTCAATTTAAATGAAAATCTTGCCTTATAGTTGTGTAAGAAATCAGTGGTTTTACCGTTACTGTTGAAAAAAAAAATCAGTAACATGTTGATGACATGAATATTGTTGATGACATGGATGATTAATATCCATTTTGAACTTTTGCAAAAAAATAATCATGCGTCAGAGTTGGAAGATTCTGTGCAAATGATGGTATAAAATATTGTACAAGTCAAATTTCTAACATATGGGATGAGTAATGGTAGATCATGCAAACTTGGCATCTTTGTGTGTACATATGAAAGCAAGTGGAGTTATTTTGCTTTTAGCATTCCCTGTACGCATGGTTAATTATGTCAAAGCCTGCACTTGGAGAATCGTAAGATGTAGTTATTTTAATTTTGGTATTACATGTACATATACTTAATTTATGTCAGAGTTTGTACATGGAATACATTTCTGTATGTTTCTTAAACAGTGTATGTTGCTTTATTCTTGTTACAGTCGTATGAAATGAAAAAGATTGGTGCACAGTTTGATTATTTCCTTGCTACAATTAGAAAATCTTTGGCTTTATCCTTGTGTGTGTGTATATATATATGAGGCGGGTTCAATGACACCTCAAACAATGAAGCACTCCAATACTCCTCCTCTTTTCCACAACATATTCTGCATCTCTCTCCTTCCACTCATTCTCTCACCTCCCATCAACTTAAACTAATATAAATGAAAGGTGGAATTCAAATGATGTCCAACCCGCTTGGCACGGCTTGAGATTTGGCAGATCAAGTGCGCGCATCAGGCTTGGCACGACTTGAGATTTGGCAGATCAAGTATTCGAAATTTGGCAAATGTCAAGGTAAGGATCGCATATATTTACCTATATGTTTTCATTATGGAAAGTTACTTAACCAAGAGCAAAGCATATTGATATACTTCATCGCCTTTGTGTATAGGTTCTTTTTGAAGTTAATACTGTCTTTGTTCTAAGTTTAGCATATTTGGGTTTCATTATGGTCAAATGAACATATGTCTTCGAACAAATACTCAAATGTGCCATATACTACCTTAAGCACCATAATTATGTATTATGTGGGTGTATTTGGTACGTAAGCACCTTATTTTAAGCTATTTGTTATATTTTGTCAATAACACCATGTTTGGATGATAAATTTATGTTTACTTAATGCGCTTTTTTTTTCAACGGTTCAGTGGTTACTTTCGAGCACTAAGCTCAATACAAATAACTTTTTTTTCTAAGGCCGAGCTAATGTTTAAAAAAAAAAAAAAGGATTTATACATGTGAACGAAGTAGCGCACAGTACAATAATAATAGCATATCCAACATACCATCCAGATATTGATGCATTTCACGTGATCACTAATATAAATGGATTCCTCCTATTGTGACTATTCCGGTCTCATTGCAAGCATTTATCCTTAAGTCAAAGAATGGGTTTTGGATGGTAATAGAAAAGATTAAAAGATAAGTGCATTCTTCATGAGTAACATATATATGAGCGCACATTTGAGAATTAGTAAAATATGTAGTTCTTTTTTCCAAACTTGAATTTCAATGTATCCAAAAATTGCTTGACGCATTATAAAAGTGCAAATATCTTAAAATTATGTGATACCCAAGATATTGCTGTCGATGTAAAAACAAAAATTCACTAATATTTTTACTATTTTTGCATTGGTACGTTCTCTTTTTGAGATGGAAGAATAACTTTTTCAACTCATATTGTTAATAATGTTTGTGGCATTTTGTAACAACCCGGAATTTCAGAACCAATTTAAAATTTTATTTTAAGCAATTTTTATGGATATTGAATATTTAAAATGATTTATTTTAAATAATAACGACTATAAATTTATTTTAATTGAAGTTAGAACTTATAAATTTAAAATTTATATATTACGAGCCTGAAATGGCGTGGTAGTTTGAAAATTCAATTTTAAACTTTGAATGAATGTACATGATTCAATATAAATCAGAATTTGATGAAACTAGAAACACTAGGATCGAATTAATCATATCTTTCTAAAGAATGTAAGAAATTGAGATTTTACTTTAGAAACAGTCAGTTGTGTCTAAATTAAAATTTAGAATTAGCGCTGTAGAATTTATATATATTTTAATAATATATAAGCCCTTAAAAATGAAAATTTGGCAAACGACCTCCGAATTTGGCGAAACCAATTTTAATGGATCCAGAATATCAAATTATTGTTACGTTTCAATTTTCATAATTTTTGGAACTAATATGTGAGCGTGGCAAATTTAAAGGCATCTTCAGTTTCAATTGTAAATTTAATCGACTGGAAAAAGATTATTTTGCAAACTGACTCGGAATTTGACGAAACCAGTTCCTATGGGACCGTATCGTCAAAACATAGCTAGATTCCAAAATTCATAATTTTTGAAGTCAGTATGTGGCCCCGGTAAATTAAAACATATGTTGAAATCTATTTTGAACTTTATATTATTTTATATTTTAATTTTGATAAAAGCCTATCGAAATAGCCGAATTAGCTTACGAAACATATCCCGTTGTGTTCGAAATGGGGGTATTTAATTGGGGCCGACAGTCATTGGGTTCGATTTCGAGTTAGTAGCAATAAACAAGTAATTTCGGAATTAAAGTATTATTAAATTTAACATAATGTATATATAATTCACGGTCAAAACCCTCCTTTCCTCCATACGCGGTAAACGCCTATTCATTCCGCCAGAAATGCGATGAACGACAGAAATCGCTCCCATCTTCTTTCCCTTCGTTTTCAAAATCCGCACAATGAAATTCAGAAATTACAAAACAAAAATAGAAGAGCTCAGTGAGCTCTTGGAGATAGACGGTTGTAACGTCCCGCATTATTATCGGTTTGTATTTGAATATTTAAATGAGTTTAAATAATGAATTTGTAGTATAAGTGGATTTATATATATAAATTAAAATGAAGTTGAACGTATAAAAATATATATTATATATAATCGAGCCTGTAATATCGCGGTAGTTCGTAATTTAACGTTTTGAACTTCAACTGATTGTACAAGATCCGTTATTAATAAGATTTCTTTGAAACGAGAAACGTTCGAATCCATTGAATTGTATTTTTCTAATAGAAGTGAAAAATCAAGATTTCGCGTTATAGATTGTGAATTATATCCAAATCAAAATTTCAAATAGTCACTATAAAATCGTTCATCGACCGTACTAGATTCGAATTTATACAAGATTATTTTGAGACGTAGTGATAATTTAATTTTTAGAAATTTTCTGTAATTTTTAATTAATTAAATACGCAACTTTTTATTTAGAGTATTGTGCACCCTATATCAATATTTTGGGGTTTCACAATATAAGTTAAGCTACGGATATTATTATATTTTTGGAATCGTGGCACATTGCTCGCCACAAGGGTATTTTCATTTTTGTCGATAACAATCGTAAACGGACGGGATTTTATGGAACTAGTACGCTAAACTTAAGTGCTGAATATATCGTAATATCATGACACTCTCCTAACGCTATATCCTTTACGTACGTTCATCATAAATCAACTATACCAACATATTTCTTTTCACGTACCTTCATCATTAATCAGCTATACCAACATATTTCTTTTCACGAATGGTACCTCAGCTACAAACAAAAACTTCCGCAAACCCATGAAGAAAATCTCGTAGCCATACATCTATATATTCTTTTAGACATAGCAGGTTAAGTCTGTATCACATTAAGTGTAAGCCATGCTTAAAGCCATTCCACCCAACATGACCTAAGCTAAGCTAGACCATAACATCGCACAGCTCTATAGATGGAGACATTTACCTAATCTTTACTTTCCTGGGTATATAATAGCATGCCATTCCCTTCCTCAACAAGGAAAAAGAAATAAAAAGCATCTGCTAAAAAACGAAAAAAATGGAGAAACGCAGGCTTTAAAAATCTACCAAAATTCAAATGGCTTCTAAAATTTAAACAGTATAAGGGAAGTTAGAAGCAATCAATATAAAATCTTTTTTTTTTCTATACTCTTCTCGGAAAATATATATATCGTGTATATATTTGGGGTACGTAAGTCATAAGTTTCCACTCTATGGAAGTTAACTTGCCATGACTGTTGGGGTAAGAGCCTGGAGCCTGTGTCCTCATTGGGGCAGCAAATGGAAGAGACGGTTTTAACATGAAGTGAGGTCTGAAGCAACGTATGGGGTACTGTTGCGCATGAAGACAAGCGGTGCTACATTTTGGAGGAGGCGGGGCTGATGAGTACGGTGGCCTTGGTTTGAAATCTAATGGAGTATGGAGTTTCATGGTGTATGGATGGAGAACGTGGAGGAGAAGTTGGGTCAGGAAATTTTGGAGCAGGGAGCGTTCACAGAGGAGGATGGTTAAGCGTACAGTGTTCACGCAAGGGAAAGGTACATGAATTCCTGTACGTGGGAGAGAAACACGTGACATATGTGAAGAGAAGGCAAAACGCACCCGCACGTTCAGGAAGTAAGGGCAGTGCGTGCACATAATAGATCTGAGCCTTGTTTGATGTAAATGGGAAAAGCAGGATATGAAGAGTGAGAGGGAGCTAAAGTTTTAAATGGTGATAGTTGTGAAAGAGTAACAGATGCGGCAGTAGAGTGTTTTACAAGGGGGAATGGGATGCGCAAGTATGGGGAAAGACTACCCTGTAGAACGAAGCATGAAAAACGTTAGGCTCAAGAGCGATTTTTGTTTTAGTTTCGGGAAGAAGAAGAATACAGGCAGTTGCGGTTATGATCAAATGATGGGCTGGTTTGAATATTTAAAGCCCAGTAAAATAAGGTTAAAAAAAAATAGAAATAATAAGGAAGAGAGTTCGAATATGAGAGGAGTAGCATGGAATGAGGGTGGCTACTGTTCAAGGGCGTCTGATTGTTGCTGCATAGACAAATAGTGTTGCAGAAGCTATGTATTGGGTAAAGAAATAAAAGCTGTGAACACGTGAGGAATAGTGCTGGGGACGCATTTATAATGGGGATGGAGGAAAGCGTTTGAAGCTGGTAAATAGTGAAAGACGGGCGTGGGATTGTGGGGTGGCATTGGGCCGAGTTAACAACGGTGAAGCCCAAGTAAAATAAAAACAGGAAAAGGGACGTAAAGGGAGGGAATAAAGAACGAAAGACAAGGGAATTCAAAGGTGCTGGCGGGCTTAAAATTGAATTGGGAAATAAAGCTTTGTTGTTCAAAATGTTTGGCGAACGGACTGTCTCGTTGGAACCGTAAAATCGCAGGCTACACGACGAATCTGATTTGGAGCCATCTGAAGCTCGTTTGAATTTCAGAGAATTGAACGTCGGGTTAAATCGACTGATGCAAATTGTTATTTAACGGTTAACGCGCGAACATGAGTAAATTCACTAACTCCGTTTTACTTAAAATAATATAATTATATTTTAAATAATGGTTGAATGCTGCATGATGGTTGCTTAGGTAAACTACAAATAAATTGGTTGAAATATATACATATATATCGTCGTATATATACACATCATTGGTTGGATACTGATTCCACCGATTATAATATTCCCTAGTATATAGTTAGTGTTAATTGTGTTGACTAACGTCTGTGGATGAAGGAAACCGATTGGAGGAATCCAACCAGATTCCACAATATTATCTATACTGTTTGTTTTATATTATTTATATGAGCACTGTTTGAACCCAAATGACATTTAAACCCTGTGTGGATATTGATGTTGAATGGAAATTCAGTATTTTTGATTTGATAAATAGACGATATCGATTAAGAGAGTGGCAACAGTCGACCATAAAACCCATCTTCTATTAAGAAGTTGATTGGCCGTCAGGTAAATCAACGAAGTTGGTTATAAGAATTTATTTTTATAATTAACGCGAAGTTCAAATTAAAATAGAAGTTCTATTATAAACTGGTATTTTATAAAGTAAATATAAACGATTATTTGACATTTAAATAATTTATTAAGCTGTAATTGTCCTACGAGTGAATAATTTGGATAATTATTTTAAAGCGAAGAGTTAAGAAATATTATTAGATTAATTATATTAATTTAATGGTAAGAGGTGATTAAAATCAGTTAATGAATTTACTGATGTAATGAAGTTGATTAAATCAACTGTTTATTTGGAAAATGATTATTAGATTAATTGGTCTTTAGTTAATCTAATGAAAATAACTTAGCGGTAAACTGATCAAAAAATTAAGAAGATTCCTTATTAATTATCCTTTTTAGTTAATGAGGTATTAAATAATTATTTAACCAATATAATTAGTTATTATTTATATACAGTAAGAAACCAATCTATTTTAGATTAACGATGAAGTAAATTGTTTACTTCAGAAATGATGAAGTAAAATATTACTTAAATATTTTTTAATTAAATAATTGTTTCTTAAATGGACCTCATTTAAGATGTTATGGAATTGGTAATGAGAGGTTACTTGCACTAAGTAAAACGACTCAAATAAAAGTAAAATTTTAAGAGACAAAGAACGTAAATGGATTTTGGGTAAAAGAAGTTATAAATAGAATTGTATAACGAAGATGCAGCAAAGAGTTAATATTTAAATAAATATTGGTAAACAACTGAGTTTTCAAATTAGGGATATGGCGTCATAAAACCATATTTAAAATAAAGTAGGAAATACGATTTGACGGAGTATAAATAATAGGGAGTTAGCGTTACGGACTTATATCTATTCTAAGATAAGAACGTTGTCGATCAAGGCTGAGAGGTAATTAAAATACCCCAACTTGAACGGCTTCACTATTATCGAGGGATGGTATTAGTTTGTAATGGAAAGAGATGTCAAGATTAGTTATAAAGAGAATATTACAGCGTATGACAAGTTTTGAACTATAACAATAAAATAACGTTGTTGACTAGGCTTAAGTGTGACTGTTATGTCAAGATTAGTTATAAAGAGAATATTACAGCGTATGACAACTTTTTGAACTGTAACGATAAATTAACGTTGTTAAGCAACCTTAAGCGTGATATTTATATATAACTCTATCTCTAGGGAATGAAAACAGTTGGTTTGAAATCCACTTATTCTAAAGTAATAAGTAACGATGTTTGTTCAAAGAAATATAAGAATGGGTTTATAAAGAGAAATTGGAGAATCGTTTCAGAAAACGATGACATCATTTCGATGTCTGGAATATGATTAGAACTCAATAACACTATTAGAAATTAGAATTAAAATTCGACGATGTCGAATGTATTAAAGTAAATTATTTTAGGAATTATAATCTGATAGTGTAGTTAATATTTAAACCAACAAATTATAATAGGGTATGTAATCAAGATTTAGTTATAAAATTGATATTGATTTAACAAGAGGTTGACTTAGAAACTAAGTTTATAAAGTGGAATGGGAATATATATTATGAAAGAGATTTCGGTAAATAGGATAAGGGTATTTATTTAAATAAAGAGTATTTGATAAAAGCGTTCAGATTTCTATAATAAGGATGATATTCACATTTAAGGTGAATAATGTTTTAAAAGTGAACGTTTGGCAGATTAAAATGTTTATAATGAAATTTGAAATATTTTTCCAACATAGATAGGGTATATTATCCAAGTGTAGAAAATAAAGAATATGAAAAGAATGGAAATGTTTTTGAACATTAATAATGTATATTTTTTGGAACATGGGGGAATAAGAGTTTATAATAACTAGGAATGTTTTCCAAGAAATGTGAAAGGGCTAAAACGGGGTTTGAGTAATATCTGGTAAGATATGGGAATTGGAATAATAAAAATGAATGTTAAAAAGCGCTCGGGGTTGTGGATGTTTAGTTGTACATTTGAATGAATGTTTTTTTACTTCGATTGTTAAATAACCGACTATCGAAGTGTTTTGACCATCGGTGTCAATACGGAGAGACCGGTTGGATATATTATCCGAAAACCACTCCGTGTAGGCATAAGCGCTGCGAATTAGATTATGCTGAAGATAATTGAAGACAGAGTGAAATGCAAGGGTCGTTTTGTTCCAAAATGGTGTTCTCTGTTTGTCCAGTCCCAGGACAACTTGTATGGACGAGTATCTGACAGATTATACCTAGCAAATCACATACAGTTGATATTTTAAAGGTATTACGTCTGGTGGCGAAGGAATTCGTTCCTCTTAGCTTTTTATACCCATAATATTTTTGGGAATCGATTAGTGAATTGATGGGTTTGACGATGTGGCATTCAAAGTGAATGGTGATCAGATGTTCTGAAGATAGACGTAGCCTCTAGCCTCACAACCAGGAAGTAACAAAAGTTGGGCTAGGCAGTATGGCTAGTTGGGTCATCCCCAAGCAGGGTGTATTGTCACCGATCTACAGAAAGTTCATATTTGTTCTTCTTTTTCGATTCTGTATCTTCGGATTACGGTTGGATGGCCAACAACCGTGGGTGGCAATATATTCGATAAAATCAAGCTAAATGAGTGGTCAGTCATGTGTGGCCGGATTGCAAGATGTTCTTGTTGAACCCCAGTGTATACCCTCTAGAGTACACTGATCAGAAGGTGCTCCCATACCTTGTTTGTTGGAATCCATTCTCCAATAAGCGCCCTGCGGTTTATGATTTTATACTATATATATATATGTGGAGCGTGAGATGCAAGCGTTCTGCTATTTGGTTATTTACTTGATTAGACGTTATTGTAATATCACTGGAGTTTGATATCAAAATATTTTGGGTTATAGAAAGGTAAAAACCATCGATGTTTATGTGTGGGTTGGTCTTACTATTATCCTTTTGTTTAAAAAGGATTTTCAAAGTTAAAACGTATGTTTGGAATTTACTCACACCAATCCCATGACTGACCCAGAGTTTATTTTGTTTGTTTTCCCTAAACTCTTGGGTGCCCAAATTTGTACGGGCAGTCAAGTGTTTCAGGCCTTTACAGATACACTTGGAGGAGCTCAAAGCAAAAGGCTTCACCGTTAGTATTTAGAGATTATTTCTGCTGTGATATGATGTATTGTACTCTAATAATGGTATGTATATACAATACAGTTTTGTATTTCAAAGTTATGTTATATAATACATTTTATTCATTCCGCTGTGAGATTCGTGTTTACTCTGATTATGTTCGGTTGTGTTCTTCTTCTTCTTCTTTTATTCTATTAGTTCTATCTTTTCTATCTCATCCTCTTATTTCTTTCTATTAATGATCTGAACTTTCATGCACTTTGAGTTGGATGTGTAGGATATTAGTCAGCTCAAATTGGTACGGATTTTCTGGCCACTACAATGGTGGTGATGGAGTTTAAGATCGTGGATAGTGAGAATTTGGCACATGAATGGGGCGCGTTCGAATGGATTTTCTGGCTCCGAGAGAAGCGCGAGTTGGCCAACGTTCTTGGCGTAGGGAGGAGGGAAGAAGGCCTTTGACGTGAGCTACTCAGATGTGGATCCGATCAAGGCATGGCGAGGTGCGGTGGAGATCTTCAAAACGATGATGGGTTTGGGGTTTCCAGAATTTCAAAAGAGGACGACCACGTTTTTTTAAATGTTATTAAAAGGTAATTAATTAAATTAATAACGTAATAATTCGTGTAAATTTCGTAATGACATATCTTTTATATATGGCAATGAAACTCGATGATTTCAGGTGCGTTAGGATCATGGAGTCAAGACCTTCGAGCGAGCACCAAATTTGTCAAATTTGGAGCAAGTTAGAAGTGAAGGTAAAATTAACAATTTAATTAATTATTTAAATTGTTTTTTTAAATTTCGCAAGTTAAAAACTTTTTGCTATAAACTCGAAATCGCGTGAAACAGGATCCGTTGCGATCGTGGAGTCGAGAGATTCGAGCGAGCACCAAATTGGCCAAATTTGGAGCAAGTCAGAATTTAGGCAGATTTAAATCCGAACTGTCAAATAAAAGATTACGGAGTGGAAACCAAAGTGAGAACTCTTTCTCACTCAATTATTTTTATGTAAATTATATACTAGGTTGTAAATGGTGCTTAGTAGCTCTTGTCACTGTTGTTTGAGACCCTGGATGATTTGTTGATTTGTATGTCATGTATTATGTGATTGAGTGTTAGAAATATTTAACATATTAGAAATAAAATGTTATTATATTTAAGATAGTTGAAATATAATTACACTTCCATTTACAAGTCGGTCGACTTGTTTATGTGTTCACTTATTTGAGTGATATCGATTGGGACAATAATTTTTACACGTCACCCAAGTGCACAAATAATAATCAGTATTTGTTGGTTGAAACCCCGCACAGGTCTTGGGACGATATTCTGATCATACGTCTCCCTTGTGATTAGTTGTATGTCGATCGATAGATTGACAGACTGTTATAAGCATTATTTATTTATTTAATGCTTATAAAGTTGTAGAAAGCACTCTGGTTGTTATTTGGATGTCTAATGATTATTTACCATTATTGTTGAATACATGCGATGTATGAAATCCATATAAATAGGATTATATGGTAATTGATTGGGTCTTGTTCCAATTCGGAAATAAATGAATGTTTTAAGACAATATTCAATAAAGGATAAAAAATATGGTTTTGATGTCCGATTTTGGACGGATACGAAAATATTTGAATATATGAAGCCGAGTTAAGTAGATTTGCGCCATTTTAACTCGAATGGATTTTTATATCGATTTTATTCAATTTATAATGAATATGGAAAAGAAATGGATTTCAAAATAAAATATTTTGAAAAGACTATTACTATGACATTATAATAATATGGAAAATTCAATTTTGGTTTTAAAATTAAAATGGAAGTGAGAATCATTTTCAAACGAATTTATAAACGTTTATAAAATACGTTTTGAATGTAAAATCGATGAAATATATTATATATATTATAATGGCTTGAATAGAACGCGTTGTGCAGCGACCGTCCACAAATTTTGAACATTAACTTCGATTTGACGTAATGGAAAGATCCGACCGTCGGATTCTTCTGAAACAGGAACCTATGGGTTCGTATCGAAAAGAGCTTTCAAATGAGTATATGAGATTTGAAATCTAGCGGTTGGATTTTAAGAAATGTCAAAATTCAAATTTGAATTAAAACATCGCTAGTGTAGTTAAATGATCTGAAACGTCATTTAACTGAAAATAGTCTATTTTTAAATGATTAAAACTAGGGAAAATTATGTAAAATCATAATAAATGATTTGAAATGGTTTTTGGATGAAATATTCCAAGTTATGAAGATAAAAGATATTTTTATCGGAATAAGTTGTTTTGCCATTTAAGTAAAGAACTGAAAGGAATTGAAATTGTTTTAATATAACCAAAGTTTTCCAATATATAAATTGGAATGGATTTGAATAGAAATTATCCTTGGATATTTCTATATTGGATTTCGTGATTATACAGATATTGTTATGGGAATTTGGAAGATATCGATATCGTTATTCCCGATATGATATCTGTTGGTTTCAGAATTTGATATTGAATATAATTCGACGTGAATTCTATTCAAAACCTTATATTTAATATCAAATTGGATTTTGGGTTTGTCGTGAATGGTATCTTAAATAACACTGTTCTTAAACCCAATTGAGAAAGAATAATTTTTTAATTTAGATTTAATGAGATTTTCCAATTAATAAATATAATTGGAAGTAAATGGAATATGATTTTAGGTTTATCGTGAACTGTGTTTTAAACGACATTAGTTCTTTAACCCAATTAACAGTAAAATTATGGTTGGAATTTGTAAATCTTTCAACTAAGATTTGAGGGAATTTTCCCAAGTAAGGTTTTCCAATTTAATACATTAAATTGGAATTGAGTGAGATTCGATTTATTAATTATCGAGATGAGACTCTATGAAGGAAGACCGTTAATATATATGGAATTTAAAAGGCTTCGCACTTATTCCATATATATTATTATTCTAACATGGACATTCATATTGATTACGACTAATCGTATTTCTATGAAGATTCCACTTTGATGGAATATGATTTTGGGTTTATCGTGAACTGTGTTTTAAATTACATTTGTTCTTTAACCCAGTTAATGACGGAATTAATTTCCTAATATTGAATAATCATTAGGTAATGATTTTAGAAGATTAAAACTAAATGGAGTTTTAATGAATCTTTAACTAGATTTAAAGGGGAATAAGGTAATTAAACTTACCGAATTCATGAAATGATCGAAAATGGAGTACCACTAGTATTGCTCCATGCGACAGATAAATCTTTAATTAGATTTGAAACGTCAAATGGTAATTAGATTTACCGGCAACACATTGGGTGTTAAATATGGTGCACCACCAGTTTTGCTCCATGGGATGAATAGGTTGGGATTGGGATAATAAAATAAATGATTACTTCGGTAAGGCGATAATCCCAACTAGTTTGATAAACCTTAATTTGGTTTAGATTGCGAAAAGATATAATAAAATCTTTTGAAATGATTTCCGAGGAAGATCAAAGAATAATTTTAGATGAATTATCTTTGATAAAATTAATGGGAACGTTTCCCAAGAATATTCGGAATTGGAATGCGGCGTATGTTGTGTTTTTATAGCACTTGATTATAAGATACGCGAGTTATTCGGAAAGACCGGGTTTATCCTGTAACACCCCTAAGTCCCACATCGTGGAAGCCTGTGTGAAGTGTGTACTTATATAGTAGAACCCATCTCTTACTAATGCCGAGGCCTTTTGAGGAACAAAACCCCACACCTATACGGTGGCTAAGTTGGGGACAATATCTTGCGTGAACGGAGGTGCGGGTTGTCTAGTGGTATCGGTGTCAATACCCAGCCAGAATTGTGGCTCCTGTGTGGACCACAGCACCTGGGTGAGGTGTTTGTGAGCCAACGGGGACGTTGGGCTCTGTAGGAGGGGAGAATGTAACACCCCTAAGTCCCACATCGTGGAAGCCTGTGTGAAGTGGGTACTTATATAGTAAAACCCATCCCTTACTAATGCCAAGGCCTTTTGAGGAACAAAACCCCATACCTTTATGGTGGCTAAGTTGAGAACAATATCTTGCGTGAACGGAGGTGCAGGTTTTTACATATCCCATTCTTTATAACTGATATAACGACAACTAAAAGTCGACGATGAAGACGGTGGTTGAATACCGGAGATCTTCACATCGAATGGATGATTACTGATGCCCCGATTGGACGGTACGCCCAAGACAGGGTTATAGTGGTGGTCGTCTAGACATACTTGGAGATCGACCGGATATGCGAGGACCGCTCTCCTATATTGGACGTATGGGACGAGGAATAAGGTGCCTCCGGTTTCATTCAGACCCAAAACAGACTTGTAAATGGATTGTATGTCTGACATTGTATTTCACGCTGTATAATTTGATCTTGGCTAAATATATTTATCTGTTTGGTGGTAGAGAATTTATTCTCTTTCTTAACGCCCTTCTCTGAGACATACGATCTCTGAGGTTATATATATTGGTGGATGATCAATTATATGGCATGAATTGATAATGTGGCTGCCAAGTTGCATGGATCAAGGCTTTTGTTGAAAAGCAGGGCCTTGTGGATGATGATCAAAGCACGGCTTTAATTAGCATAGCTATGTGTTGTAGCGTTAATTCGCGAGCCTCACACCTCGGTATGAGTCAAAAACGGGATAAGGGACCGTAGGGAGAACATGACGTTTCTTTCTAGCTAGAAGTGGTGTCATGGTATGAAGCCCAGACATTTTTCGTATGTGGATGATGGAATGAGGCGCCTAGGATATTGGTCCCTAGTGGCCATTTTATAGGTTCGATAGGACCGGGAAATATGTGTTCATGAATAACTAATCCTCAAAAGTAAGAGAGGTCCATTTATTTTTTCCTAATCCATTTATCACGAATTTACTTACTAAAATATCCCTCTCCTTTTACTTCTTTAAACCATACATTTCGTTGCTCGAATTTTTGTCAATCCAAAACATGAGTACCTCATTAACCAATTCCCAATAATTATTTATTTAAATTAATTAAGAATATAATTAACTAAAATAATTTCTTCTTAATTATCTCTCGCAACGAATATTCAAAACTATAACATTAAGTTAATTTCTACTTATTCACTCACAAATCTGATAAATATCAGAAATTCCCTTTATAAAATCAATTATAACTCGATTAATAAATAATAAATATTTTTCCTTTTTACAAACTTTAATTCAAAATAATAGATTTAAAAATCTATTTCCAGTTATAAAATAAATTTTATAACTTTATCACGTCGATTTACCTGATGGTATCGATATTCATAAAACGGTTAATTCATAGGCCACGTACTGCCAATCACTCAACCAATAGTACCCGTTGGTTTAAACCGAACAAATGGTGAATTTCATATCAATATTCAATAACCAAATCAACCATCTAATCAAAACAATTCAATTCAAATAAATAATGGTCTCATAACAGTCTATAACGACAATTCAATATTAACCCCAACAGTCAATCAAAACAATCCATTTATTAAAACACGTTTAATTTATAAACATGACCAATAAGGTAACTTACCTCAATTGGGACCAATCATTAAAAATAACGATTGGGGTTTCACTGAAATTAAATGACGTTTAATTTCATCAGTTCAAACGATATGTGAATATATATGAACAACCAGTCAAAACATTAACAACCATAGCACACAAAAATAAAAAACCAACTTATAAAATATAAGTGGGAAGAACTGAGTGTGTTTAACTCACCTTTGATTTGAATTCGTCGATAAATCGGCTCTGAAAAAATCTAGTTGTTGTCTGCCCTGCTCAGTTCTTATCCATCGCGTAGTACTCGTCTTCACGGTTCCGATGTTTTTCGTTTCGTCGAATTCTGACCATGTACGCACTTGGAATTAATATTTGAAATTTATAAAGCCTTTAAACTAAGAAAACTTTAAAAAAGTAAAAATAAAATATAATGGGCCTTACTTAGATTCTTTCCAGCCCATCACCAATTAGCCCAAACCCGCCCTTCTTCTATACCCTAAAACCATCGGCTTCCTTTCATTCCTCAAACAAACCCGCCGCCTCCCAAAAGAAAAAGAACGAAAACCCTCCACCCATGAAAATCCGCTCCTCTTCCATCGCTTCCATCCTTCGTGCTTCAGTCGCTTCATCCTCCTTCCACTCGATTCAGCCAGACTGAGGCCTCCTTCCCAAAAAGCTAAGTATTTTGTGATAAAATTTCAGTTTTTATTTTCCTGCTTTGTTTTCTTTGCGGATTGAATTCGGTTTTACTTCAAAACTGTATTGATCTCGTTTAGAACCCACCGTGTATTTATACTAGAAAGGATTACTGTGATTTTCGAATTGTTACATCCTAGTTATAGACTTAGTTGTGCCTAGAATCTAGGTGATATTTCGGTTCTGCTATGATTTTTGTGATGGAAATTGGTTTGTGAGTGATGTTTAACAGTGAAGGCTATGGATTTTGTGATGGATTTTGATCAGAGATTTTATGTTCTACCCTTAGATATAGTGCAGAATTTCTTGGATATATAAACACATGCACAAGCTGTCTTGCATAGGTTTTTAGTTGTAACTATATCTGTTAGCTATGTACTGTCTGGTTTTCCTTAACTGTTTTCGACTTGTGTAAAGGTTTGGTGGTATAGTTTTCTCTGTTTTCACTTACCTGGGAATTGATGATGCACATGTATTGCTTACTTGGTTATTTGGCTTTGTGGATTCGATGCAGAATATATTAGTTTTCTTTTGAACAGTTTGTGTACTGTTCTTATTTAATTGAGTTGTGTACTTTACAGTTTTCATGTGGTATTTTCTGATTGGAAATCTTTCATCTTTAAACATAACTATACCTATTTTCTAGCTACTCATAGCTCTCTTTTTTCTTTCTTCTTTCTCAGGTTGATTTGGTGGTGATGGAAGACTGATGCTGTGAGGAGATTTTGTTGTAGACTTTCTTATGTATGAAAATATATTGTCAGATTCAAATCTATAAAATTTGATGGTGTATATATTTTGTTTTCTTTAGCTGTTCAAGGTGAATATATTCAACTGTTCATTAGGTGTTTTCTTCAGTTGTCTAGCTGTGTTCATTCATATAGTTGTTTAGCTATTTCAATTGTTTATTTTGAAGACTTAGAAATTTTGATATATACACCTTGTATCTGAGATAGGCTGAACTGTCCTTGTGGACTTATACATGATATTTGACTATATATAAACAGTTGGCTTGTATGTTTGTCTGTATGTAAAATCTGAGTTTTCATGTTTAAGTTTTGTATGTAAAATCTGAATATTGGTGTATTGGTGTCCTTTTGAATGTTGATGTAGTTATTTAACAAATAAAGGATATGAATTGTACGTTGTTTTTCTTTTCACATATCTGTCAGCGTGATTTGAATAAACAAGGCTACAAGTTCCTTTGGTGCAAATAATTAGGCTGTGTGGTACCATTATAGTACGCATGTACGGTTTTCCACTTGTTTAAGGCCAAAGCAATGTTTTGGTAGGATATGTACTTTAATTTTCCACAAATAAACTTAGTTTTAATCGGTATTTAAATTATACTCTTATATCTTTGTTTATCATTAACCAATATTTTTGTATCGAAACCCACGCACTAAAACCGAAATGAAAATTAGTATATCATTATGTTGTTATGAATCCAATGAAGTAAATTCCATCAAAACTAATGTCGTTTGAAAGGAAAATTATTTTTAATACATATATAATACCGAATAAATATAAATAAATTCCCAAACAATTCAATTAACTAAAAATAAATTATTATAATCGTAAATGCTCAAATAAGATATACCTACCGCTTCACATATAAACTATATGGATTATACTATTTGGTAGCAATTTCAAGTTAAAACGGGATTCATGTTAAAATAAACCTTTTAAATTTATAAAATAAATGTTATGGTTTATAAACGATTTCCATAGAGACTATTCAAATATTTGAACTGGACATAACTAACAAATTATAACACGAAATCTCGATTTTTCTCTTTCATATGAAAAATATAATCAAATCGATTCCAACGTTTCTGGTTTCACAGAATTTCGACTTAAAACAAATTCTGTATACTTAGTTGAAGTTCAGAACGAAATTTACGAACTACCACACCATTTCTAGTTCGATTATAATATAATTATAAATTAGACATTCCAACATCGTTTAATAACGAATATATTTATATAATTAAATATAAACAATATTTAAACCACTTTAAATCGCTTGTTCACATTATACAGCAAATTCAACATTTTCCCAATATCCTGAAAATAAAATATTATTATATTATTAATATAATTTAAATATTCAATTTAAAATGGCCAAATCCCATTATTTAAACTCAAATCAATATTTTAAATAAATAAAATATTTCAAATAAATGGTCAGAAAATACGGGACATTACATTCTTCCCCCCTTAAAATAATTTCGTCCTCGAAATTGCTAAGGTAAGAAAAATGCTGCAAATCCCATAAATTTTAAAAATATATTTTATTTCAAAGAAAAACCAATTTATTATGGTAAACATAATTTTCAAAAATTATCGAAAATATTCTAACACATTAAATTCTCAGAAAATTTAGCAGAGTCTCCTCTGCACGGAGGAATTTCTGCGATATCGCAGGAACAAATACTATCGACCCACACGGTTGGAAAACAAGAATTAAAACCCCAAAATTTATATTTTCGCATAGGCGTACCTTTTCGAGCGCTGTTGTGTCTACTACTCAATTTACGTGCAATCTACGCCATCAAACTCAATCCACATAGTCATCTGGCACCTGTACTTAACTCAATCCATCATATAAGTAACAGATATATGAAATACTTCATTTTTCTGGGTTTCAGTTTATTTAACTCTTTTTATCAATTCATGGATGAATTATATTCAACCAATTTAACAAGCAGGCAACAATCAATCAACAATCAAGGCACAACAACTCAATCAAATCAACTAAATTCACATTCAATATTACTATTTAATTTAATTCAACATATTCAAATATCAACCAATTAATATTCAATTGATTTCTATTTAATTATTATTCATTAAATTTCCAAATTCAGATCAATTTTATTTAATTTCAACATTATTTCTTAATTTAATTCCAATATCATTATTAATTATTTAATTCGATTCCACTTAACCCAGTTAAGTTTCAAATTCAAAATTTTAACCAAATTTTGAATTCCATTCACACAATATCCCAATAATTTCATAAAATTATTTCTTTTCTATACAAAAATATATTTTGGGTAAAATTATTTCATTTACCCTCTTTTCAAAACAATATTGTATCGATTACCAGTTCAACGCTTTTCAACACTTGAACCGATCAAACAACACAATAAAAAATGTTTGTATATAAAGTTTACAAATACACTCTCATATATATAAACTCAAACTCAATCTAGGGTGTTACTAACCCCATCTCTATCGAGTTACGCCACAGAACCAAGGTTATTACTAAACCAATAGCTCTGATACCACTGTAACGACCCAAGGTTTTCAGCCCCGAAAATCGACATAAATACTTTTACCGTATGTCATGTCGACTTTTCATACACCGAATGCACCGGATTGTTAATGAAAGAAATTAGAGGGCGAGATAAGAAAGAAAGAAATATTAGAATAGAAGAAGAAGAAGAACCAACACAACTCAGAGTCTCACATCGCAACGGGACAAAATATAATATAGAAATAAATCTTTACTGAGAGCTTTTGAAAAACACTTACAATATCAGAGTATATCAACACATCTGGACAGTTATAATAATCTGCCCTTACATACAATACAGTGGAATAACACTAAATATGTCTGGACTTTTCTAGCACGCCTTTCGTTGTGTCCAATAACCTGAACCTGCAAACGAGGCTAACCCGAGCATTACAAATACCGGGTCAGTCTGGTGAACAAGAGTGAGATAAACACGCGCAATAATAAGGGTAAATCATATAATCATGATTTTACAGTTCAAAGTTTTTCAAAAGAAAAGGATAATCGTAAGACCAAATCCACACATAAACACGGACGGTTTTTACCTTACGATAACCCAAAACAGTTTTGAAACCAATATCTTTTCTAATATTATAATAATGTCTAAATACAAGTAAATAACAATCTAGTGGAACGCTGGCATCTCACGCTCCACATATATAGTATACAATCAAAACTGCAGGCGCTTATTGGAGATTGGATTCCGACTATGACAAGGTATGGGACCTGTAACACCCCACCTCCATTAAGGTCACTCACAAAGGGAATGCCTTAACTTCAGTGGAGCATTTTAGGTAAACAAACACAGAATATCACAAGACATATATTAAAATTTTTGCAGCGGAAATAAATAACTTAATTTAATCACCAACATACTTTGTTACATAATATCATGAGTCATAAAACCCTTACAACAAAACACTTCTGTCTTACATCATCAGAGTACATAGGTATTTTAAAAGAAAAACATCATTCCCCAAATTAAAGGGCAAGCCACATAAGAGACAGAGATTTGAGCCATACTTCAGAAGTAGCTCCTAGAAGATGATATCCAAATCCTGACTAAACCTATGTGTTTCCTCCCTGAGAACCTGGGGGGACAGAAGAAAAGAGGCGAAACAAACTAGGTCAGACATACGTCTGGTGAGTGCGATAACTTTAACAATATAATTACCAAAATAACTAGGCTAAGGCATAAGCTGGAAAATCAGGAAATGACTGTGAATAATTGGGTATGACAGAATAAACAAGGAACTAAGATGATCCAAATTATTCACTATAGGATAATTACTATACTGCACTACCACTAGTATAACAGGATTAGGTGTTCCCTAATGTTTAAACTGAAATAGAATCGAAATAGAATAATCTATACAGAAACAGAATGCTAGTAATGGGCCTTCACCACCCCAACATACAGAAGGTACAGAAGTAGAATACTAATAATGGGCCTTTACCACCCAACTAATGGGCCTTTACCACCCCAACAGACAGAAGGTACAGAAACATAATCGGAAACGGAATCAAAGATGGAAACAGAATAATCCATACAGAAACAGAATGATAGTAATGGGCCTTAACCACCCCAACATACAGAAGGTACAGAAGTAGAATACTAATAATGGGCCTTTACCACACAACTAATGGGCCTTTACCACCACAACAGACAGAAGGTACAGAAACAGAATCAGAAACAAAATAATCCCTACAGAAACAGAATGTAGAATTAGGTGTACACTAGTAATGGGCCTTTACCACCCCAACAGACGGTACCACGTAGAAACAGACAGGTGTTACCACCAACAGAAACAGACGGTACCAACAGAACTAAGTGTACCCTAAGTCCTACCCCAAGCGATCGGCTCCCTAACTCGTAGATACCCGTGCTGGTTTCATAGTGGGGTGTATCACTCCCCAAAGTGGCAACCCGATAATACCAGAGATGCACGGCTTATACCTACACGATGCAACAACGTCTTACCTACCAGCCCGGGCCCACACACGCATATGAACCCATTGGACTTGCGTTGCCACCGCTCACCCGTTTTGGCCTCTTACGGTCAAGCCCAGTACGCGTGTCCCATCCTCGACTTAGGTCGAGCCCACAGACATACTTATGGGTTCCTGGTTGAAACGGACCCCCATGACTTGACACAAGCTAAACACCTAAGCTTGGTCCCCTTTAGTACATCCCACTTAACCCTTTTCTTATTCATGTTCGCTTTCATGTTTCACATTTTGGTTAAGTGTTTCTAATCGTATTTCAAATGCCACCCAAGGCACCCACTAGATTCCACATGCCACCCAAGGCACCCACTTAACTCCCTCATGTCCCACTACATGTTTATCTGGTTAAGTGTTTCTTAATTCATTAAGACCGTAACCTCATAAAGACCTCTCACATTAGACTTGCATTTGTGGCAGCTGGATTTGCCGGGCGGGTCCGGGCAGTCTTACACCACAAAAGAGCCTAACCTCGTGTCTTTACAATTGTTACGTATTTAGTTTATGCCTAAGACTTCTCACATCGGACTGGCATTTGTGGCAGCTGGATTTGCCGGGCGGGTCCGGGCAGTCTTACGCCACAAAAGAGCCTAACCTCGTGTCTTAGACGATTAATTACACCTAATTAATCATCCCCCAATTTGAATTACTTTCCCTATTCGAATTATCAATCAATTCCAAATTTAACTATGGCCATAATTGACTCGGTTATGTCCATCTGTTTATGGTATGCAAAATCATACCAATTATCATCACAAATTTATTCCATGCCTTTTAAGGCATTTATGCCAATTCTCAATATTACATCTTTTAATATCCTCCCATTATCCCATGTTGTGCGTTCGTTCGTTTAACGTAAAATATACGTTAGACTCGAATAGTCTAACTTATGGAATTAAGAGAAACCATCACAACATACACAGAAATAGAACTAGATCTAAACATAGGGGTGAACATTGCATGTGCGAATGATGTTCTACATCTAAAACTTGCATAGGCCAAAGTTACAACTTGCATAAACAACATATGTCATGGATTCAAATCTAAAGGTATGAACTTTGATGAGATAACGGCCACAAACTTGCATAAACAATCATATGTCATGGATCCAAATCTAAAGGTGTGAACTTTGATGAGATAATGGCCACAAACTTGCATAAACAATCATATGTCATGGATCCAAATCAAAAGGTGTGAACTTGATGAGAAAATGGCTACAAACTTGCATAAATCATGTATGTCATAGATCTATATCTAAAGGAATAAACTTGCATAGGTAATAACCCTAAACTTGCATAATATGATTCATATCCAACTCATAAACTTACATATGTGATTTATACATCGCAACAAAGGTGTAAACGAGTATCTAACATGTAAAGTATCATGTAGAATTTAGCATATAACTCACACATGTCATAGCCTAACATTTAATCAAATTTTCACATGAACTACGTGTCATAACCATGTAAGGTCACATATAATTCTACCCAACTTGTATATGATTTATGTTTAAATCAAAATCTAAACTTGCCTACATATGATTTATCATATGAATCAACATAACCAAACTAGGATATGAAACATGATGATTTGATTGTATATAAAATTACAACATGGATGATAGCAACATAACTTTACATCATAAATGATAGCATCACAACATAACATCATAGAGATTTCAATCACAATCCTACAACATAATTACAATATGCAATCAATACTTCATATCACATCCATACAATCCGCATTATAACTTAATCTAATTAAATTACTAATTATCTTGTTAAAACTATCGAACTCACAACTCAAAAGCGGTCTTGAATTCTGAATTCTTATTTCTGAAGTTGTATTAGCTCTCCTTTGAAGAAGATTCGTTGTTAGGGTTGAATAGAACCGATTTGATTTGTTGTTCTTCCTCTTAAATTTGTGGTGGCTACTCTAGGGTTCAAGATGACAGCATGACGGCCATAGTTTCAGTTTTAATTCTGATTTAGGGTTTGAGTCTATGGGTCTTTTTATAGAGTTTTGATTTAATTCTAGCCGTCGGATGATCTTAGGGTTAATAAAAATCACTCATTCAAGATAGGGTGACAAGTCAGCCCTAATGACTCAGCAAGGAGTCAGAAAGGACTCAGCAATGAGTCATAACACTGATCGGACTGAGCCAGAAAGCTGCGCAGGTTTTCTTTCGGCCTGGGCGCAGTTGGGAAGTGCACCAAGGTAAAAATGTACTGGTGCACTTCCCAAGTGCGCCAGTATATTTTTTTTCTTTCTCTCTTCTGACTTTGTTCGTCCATAACTCCTTCATCTGGTACCTGTTTCCCGCAAAGTCGGACTCTATTTCAACCAGAATTCCGAGACGAACACAATGGCGCAACCCCATTCCCTTAATTCTCACGTATGAGATTGATTATTCTTTAATTTAGTTAATTCGATTATTCAAAAATCTGGGGTGTTACATTCTCCCCTCCTTAAAGGATTTCTCCCCCGAAATCTCCAAGTTAAGGAGAATGCATATCCTACCATCCAAACAACCATCTACTCAACCACCAAACACAGGCATCCATTGTCCTTATAAATTCCTAATGTTGTATGAACATATGCAAGAAGTGTGTGTATATGTTCCTTATCTAATGCAAAATCAGGCGGTCTACTAATTCAGTTGACCTCCTTAATGCAAACCATGATAGTGCCATGCGTCCATTATGTATGCGAAAGAACCTTATCGATACATATCATTTCTACATGTGTGCATAACCATTCACCAAAATGCAACATCCATATGATGGTACAACCATTATACATCCATTACTTAAATATCTACACACATTTATATGCAATATGCGATATGAAGTGACTGAGCCGATCTAGTGCCTAATGTGTGTGTATATGCGTCCATAGGCAACCACTAGCAAACACTTGCATCCACTTGCAACCATCAAACATAACATGTCTCAAACACATGTTTACATCCATGGATTTCCTATCTAAAGGTCTAAGATCCGGTCGATGGGATACAAACAAATGATACAACTAGAACAAAAGCTCTATTCCCATTTTACATAGGTCAAGAGAATAATTCCCTAAGTCCTAACCCCGAAGACCGAAATCAACATCAGACTGACATTCGGAGAATTACCCCCATTAAATAATGTCAAAACTGGAAATCTACTTCATGCTTTGAGTAGAAACCCCTATCCTTCAGAAATATTCAGATACTTACAGACTACTGGTACGGATTAGATTACAGAATGATTCTCAGAAAGATATGCATAACACACCCTTGCAGGTTACAAGAACTTTGGGGGTCTTCCCATGACAAGTTAGAAACTTAACGACCCTCCACTCAAAATCTTGAACGACCCTCTACATAGAAAGCTGGTCCATTTAGACCCAACCCATAGCCCATAAACTTGAGCACACAAATGTCACATTCAAATTTTTGACGCCTAACACAGATAATTTCAAACCCCTGCAAATCACTAACAATTGAGCCGAAACACAAATGGGGTTTGAAACAACTACGGGATCAGAAACAAGACTAGTATTAAAGTGCAGAGTCTCAATTACAGAATCAAAAAGAGTCTTAACTTCATAACCGGATTAGGAAATTAAACCTTCTATATAAATTTCCCTACCCCTATCCTATCCATCAGCCGCGAGAGCATTCTCCTATCCTATCATAGGAAGAGATTTTAGACAAAGGACCGAAGGATACTACATATGGCTTTTCGGGGAATGTTTTTTCAAAACAGGCTTTCCTTTTTGAAAATACTTTCTTTTAAAACCTTTTTGAAAATAGTTTTCAAAACTTTTATGTAATCTGGTAACCTTCAGCTCTGATACCAAGTGTAACGCCCCACCGCCATTAAGGTCACTCACAAAGGGAATGCCTTAACTTTAATGAAGCATTTTAGTTAAACAGGCACAGAATATCACAAGACAGATATTAAAAATTTTGCAGCGGAAATAAATAACTTTATTTAATCACCAAAATACTTTGTTACATAATATCATGAGTCATAAAACCCTTACAACAAAACACTTCTTTCTTACATTATCAGAGTACATAGGTATTTTAAAAGAAAAACATCATTCCCCAAATTAAAGAGCAAGCCACATAAGAGACAGAGATTCGAGCCATACTGCAGAAGTAGCTCCTAGAAGAAGATATCCAAATCCTGACTAAACCTGTGTGTTTCCTCCCTGAGAACCTGGGGGGAACGGAAGAAAAGAGGCAAAAAAAACTAGGTCGGACATACGTCTAGTGAGTGCGATAACTTTAACAATATAATTACCAAAATAACTAGGCTAAGGCATAAGCTGGAAAATCAGAAAATGACTGTGAATAATTGGGTATTACAGAATAAACAAGGAACTAAGATGAACCAAATTATTCACTATAGGATAATTACTATACTGCACTACCAATAGTATAATAGGATTAGGTGTTACCCTAATGTTTAAACTGAAATAGAATCGAAACAGAATAATCTATACAGAAACAGAATGCTAGTAATGGGCCTTCATGACTCCAACATACAGAAGGTACAGAAGTAGAATACTAATAATGGGCCTTTACCACCCAACAGACAGAAGGTACAGAAACAGAATCAGAAACGGAATCAGAGACGAAAACAGAATAATCCATACAGAAACAGAATGCTAGTAATAGGCCTTAACCATCCCAACATACAGAAGGTACATAAGTAGAATACTAATAATGGGCCTTTACCACCCAACTAATGGGCCTTTACCACCCCAACAGACAGAAGGTACAGAAACAGAATCGGAAACGGAATCAGAGACGGAAACAGAATAATCCCTACGGAAACAGAATGTAGAATTAGTTGTACACTAGTAATGGGCCTTTACCACCCCAACAGACGGTACCACGCAGAAACAGACAGGTGTTACCACCCAACAGAAACAGACGGTACCAACAGAAACAAACAGAACTAAGTGTACCCAAAGTCCTACCCCAAGCGATCGGCTCCCTAACTCGTAGAAACCCGTGCTGGTTCCACAGTGGGGTGTATCAATCCATAAAGTGGCAACCCGATAATACCAGAGATGCACGGCTTATACCTACACGGTGCAACAACGTCTTACCTATCAGCCCGGGCCCACACACGCATATGAACCTGTTGGACTTGCGTTGCCACCGCTCACCCGTTTTGGCCTCTTACAGTCAAGCCCAGTACGCGTGTCCCGTCCTCGACTTAGGTCGAGCCCACAGAGATACTTATGGGTTATTGGTTGAAACGGACCCCCATGACTTGAAATAAGCTATCCACCTAAGCTTGGTCCCCACTAGTACATCCCACTTAACCCTTTTCTTATTCATGTTCACTTTCATGTTTCACATTTTGGTTAAGTGTTTCTAATCGTATTTCAAATGCCACCCAAGGCACCCACTAGATTCCACAAGCCACCCAAGGCACCCACTTAACCCCCTCATGTCCCACTACATGTTTATCTGGTTAAGTGTTTCTTAATTCATTAAGACCGTAACCTCATAAAGACATCTCACATTAGACTTGCATTTGCGGCAGCTGGATTTGCCAGGCGGGTCCGGGCAGTCTTACACCACAAAAGAGCCTAACCTCGTGTCTTTACAATTGTTACGTATTTAGTTTATGCCTAAGACTTCTCACATTAGACTGGCATTTGTGGCAGCTGGATTTGTCGGGCGGGTCCGGGCAGTCTTACGCCACAAAAGAGCCTAACCTCGTGTCTTAGACGATTAATTACACCTAATTAATCATCCCCTAATTTGAATTACTTTCCCTATTCAAATTATCAATCAATTCCAAATTTAACTATGGCCACAATTGACTCAATTATGTCCATCTATTTATGGTATGCAAAATCATACCAATTATCATCACAAATTTATTCTATGCCTTTTAAGGCATTTATGCCAATTCTCAATATTACATCTTTTAATATCCTCCCATTATCCCACGTTGTACGTTCGTTCGTTTAACGTAAAATATACGTTAGACTCGAATAGTCTAACTTATGGAATAAAGAGAAACCATCACAACATACACAGAAATAAAACTAGATCTAAACATAGGGGTGAACATTGCATGTGTGAATGATGTTCTACATCTAAAACTTGCATAGGCACAAGTTAAAACTTGCATAAACAACATATGTCATGGATCCAAATCTAAAGGTGTGAACTTTGATGAGATGATGGCCACAAACTTGCATAAACAATCATATGTCATGGATCCAAATCTAAAGGTGTGAACTTTGAGGAGATAATGGCCACAAACTTGCATAAACAATCATATATCATGGATATAAATCTAAACGTGTGAACTTGATGAGAAAATGGCCACAAACTTGCATAAAACATGTATGTCATAGATCTATATCTAAAGGAATAAACTTGCATAGGTAATAACCCTAAACTTGCATAACATGATTCATATCCAACTCATAAACTTACATATGTCATTTATACATCGCAACAAAGGTGTAAACTAGTATCTAACATGTAAAGTATCATGTAGAATTTAGCATATAACTCACACATGTCATAGCCTAACTTTTAATCAAATTTTCGCATGAACTAGGTGTCATAACCATGTAAGGTCACATATAATTCTACCCAACTTGTATATGATTCATGTTTGAATCAAAATCTAAACTTGCCTACATATGATTTATCATATGAATCAACATAACCAAACTAGCATATGAAACATGATGATTTGATTGTATATAAAATTACAACATAGATGATAGCAACATAACTTTATATCATAAAAGATAGCATCACAACATAACTTCATAGAGATTTCAATCACAATCCTACAACATAATTACAATATGCAATCAATACTTCATATCACATCCATACAATCCGCATTATAACTTAATCTAATTAAATTACTCATTATCATGTTAAAACTATCGGACTCACAACTCAAAAGCGGTTTTGAGTTCTGAATTCTGATTTCTGAAGTTGTATTAGCTCTCCTTTGAAGAAGATTCTTTGTTAGGGTTGAATAGAATTGATTTGATTTGCTGTTCTTCCTCTTAAATTTGTGGCGGCTACTCTAGGTTTCAAGATGACAACATGACAGCCATAGTTTTAGTTTTAATTCTGATTTAGGGTTTGAGTCTATGAGTCTTTTTATAGAGTTTTGATTTAATTCTAGTCGTCGGATGTTCTTAGGGTTAATAAAAACCACTCATTCAAGATAGGGAGACAAGTCAGCCCTAATGACTCAGTAAGGAGTCAGAAAGGACTCAGCAATGAGTCATAACAATGATCGGACTGAACCAGAAAGCTGTGCAGGTATATTTTTTTTTCTTCCTCTCTTCTGACTTTGTTCGTCCATAACTCCTTCATCCGGTACCCGTTTCCCGCAAACTCGGACTCTATTTCAACCAGAATTTTGAGACGAACACAATGGCGCAACCCCATTCCCTTAATTCTCACGTCTGAGATTGATTATTCTTTAATTTAGTTAATTCGATTATTCAAAAATCCGGGGTGTTACAGGACCACCTGCCGATAGTGTATCTCTAGAGGCGAATACATTGGGTTCAAAAAGAAGGTCTTGCAACACGGCCCACACATGACCGACCACTCATTTCGCTTGAGTGTTTCGAATGTATATCACCAACGGTTGGGATCAGCAACCGTCTCCCGAAAAGGGACAGCATCGGAATATAGATTAAAGAAGCAAATGGAATTTCTCTAGATAGGTGATTATACACCCTAATGGTAGAGACCCACATAGCCATGCTGCCTGCCCGATTTTTGTCATTTCCCGGTTGTGAGGTTTGAGGCTAGAATTTTCTTTGAGAACATCTGGTCATCATTCACTTTGAATGCCACATCGTCAGATCCGCCAGATATCACTAATTGACGTCCACAAAAATACTCTAGTTGTTAAGCTAAGAGAACCGTCGTCCTCCGCCACCAACTATGGTACGTTTGAAGAAATCAACGTACGTAATTACTTTGGGAATATTCTGTCAGACACTCGTCCATACAAGTCATCCAGGAACAGGATGAACCGAAGGCACCCTCCTACTACATCTTAGGAATCGCCCTATAGATCAGTAGCGAGTAGTCCTTGCAATCCGTAGATTCCAATCACGACAGAGTCACTATTGAAATATCTCCGGCCGCTAATCCAAAGAAATTCAAATCAGTTGTTCTTCCGCTCATGAAGATCAACGGTCTTCTATTGCTCCATCTCTAATAATCTCCTTCCACGTATTTGCTGGTCGGAATGGTTTTCGAATATAAAATTCGATCACGGTCTTTCCGTACAAACGATCGTATGGGTCAGGTTTGATAGTCGGTGATTTAACTATCAAATAAATAATTGTGTGAATAACATGAGTTTACCAGTTCAGTACCAGCACTACATCGCTTTTCTAATTAAAAACGATTAACGATAGTTAATCTTAAACTCTTTAACATTTCAATATTTCAAATATAACATATTTGATGTAAAGTTATTATTTCAAATTATTTCACTTTCATATTTAAGAAAATATTCTATAATCATATTCAAGTCTTTATTCTATTATCGTTTCAAAACCATTACTAATTTATTTCCATATTGGAAAAAAGACTCATCTGATTTCAAGTAAAACAACGTTATGAAATCTGCTTATTTTATCACTCGAATATAATAACCAACTATTTTTCACTTAGTATAAACCATTCCCAAAACTTAACTTTTCAATTTCTTTTATCTTGAAAATACCATTTTAACTTTCCACCATTCCCTTTTTATTTCTTTTACTTTGGACATTTTATATATAAATGCCAAATCCTTTCCACTTCCGTTACTTGGAAAAAAGAAATCTCATTTTATATTCTCGACTCTTTGTTGACATTTCGTTATTATTTCTCCGATGGAAACAAATTATTTTAACCCACCTTCTCATTACAAACTAATATCACCCTCAGATAATCCTGAAGTCGTTCAAGCTGGGGTATTTATTTACCTCTCAGACCTTGATCAACAACGTTCCTATCTTTAGATGGACATTAGTTGTGATTCAAAAACGGAACTTTATTCTAATACCAAACACACCTCATTTAACTATTTATTTTACTCTATACACTTGTTACCTTTGAAATTCTTGTTCTCGATTATAAATATTATTTCCTAATCCCTTTATCATGAATTTGCTTACTAAAATATCCCTCTCCTTTTACTTCTTTAAACCATACATTTCTTTGCTCGGATTTTTGTCAATCCAAAACATGACTACCTCATTATATACCCCGGTTATGTAGTCATGCATTACGATAGGAACTCCCAATTCACTGGCAAATACAGCCCTTTTGATCATTTCTTCACATGTACCCGCAGTTGCATTCAAGTAATGCCCTTTGATTTCGCCTGTTTCAGCTTGCGCTTTATAAATAGCTTCAGCACAAAATAAGAAACGGTCTCTCCAACGCATAAAAGGCTGGGAGTTCACATTTTCATAAACCAATTACCAATAATTCTTTATTTAAATTAATTAAGAATATAATTAATTTAAATAATTTCTTCTTAATTATGTCTCACAACGAATATTCAAAACTATAACATTAAGTTAATTTCTACTTATTCGCTCATAAATCTGATAAATATCAGAAATTCCCTTTATAAAATCAATTATAACTCGATTAATAAATAATAAATACTTTTCCTTTTTACAAACTTTAATTCAAAATAATAGATTTAAAAATCTATTTCTAGTTATAAAATAAATTTTATAACTTTATCACGTCGATTTACCTGACGGTAAATCGATATTCATAAAATGGTTAATTCATAGGCTATGTACTGCCAATCACTCAACCAATAGTACCCATTGGTTTAAACCGAACAAATGGTGAATTTCAGATCAATATTCAATAACTAAATCAACCATCTAATCAAAACAATTCAATTCAAATATATAATGGTCTCATAACAGTCTATAACGACAATTCAATATTAATTCAATATTAACTAAATAAATTAAAGCCGCAACCACTCACATTAGACAGATATTGTTGCGACTACTGGATGTGCCGGTTGGTTCCGGGCAGGTTTACATCGCAACTCAGTCTAACCTCGGGTTAGGCATATTCGTGTTTTCTAAGTTCAAAGGGTTTTGATTAATTTTCAAATCAGGTTTTGAAAGTAACCATCCCGTCCGTCGGATCAATTAGGGATAGCCAGGGAGAGCAGGAAACTTGTATTTTCCAAACCCAAACCTAGACACTATCCTCTCTGTCACCCTAGAACTTTCTGGTGTATTATTAAAAGAGATGTCGTTAATAAACCTTTAATTTGTCTAAATTTACATTTTCTCATTTAGGACAAATTCTATAAGTAAATTATTCCTAATTTACTTATTTCCTAATTACTCTTTTAATGTAAATTGTCCACATTTATTCTTATGGCCCATTTTCCCCTCTATATCATATTTATGCTTTTTGGTATGTAAGCTATACCAAATTAAGTGTCACTAACCATGATTTTTGTCAAACATGACAATTACTCACAATTATGGCCAATTTCAAATTTATGCCAATATGCCAAATTAGCTAATCCAATTCTGATTTAACATTCTAATTACAGTTCAAACTAGACTTATTATTCTAGTTCACAGTTCATGCAAATGCTAGATTTAAATTACACATCCTATAATTCATGTCAAATTTATCCAAGTTGCACTTCTATGAACATGCCATAATACATGTTCCCAATTTACGCCAATTTCCAAGTTTATAACTACGTTCTTAGTAAATTTCATATTTTTGCCCAAATCGTATTCCCACCGTTCGTATAATCGTGATTCAATCTAGATTATAGATAAATCTAGATTCGTAGAAAATAGGGAATGAACCAAAGATGCTATGAAAAAGATAGACATAACAACTGGCATAAAATGATAATTTACTAATTACAGACCTAACGATTTTCACTGAAATTGATCTAAAACATCGAAGGCCTATAGGTCTGAAAATCTTATGACATAAAAAGGGTTGAATAACGACGTAGGTTCAAGAGCATGGGTAGACCTAACTTAATAGGTAAATTCCCAAGATCTAAAACCAAAGAAAACCAAGAATAGACAGAATAGATAATCAGGTTTAGACCCAATTTCATAGTCACAAAACTTAAGCAACACTTTCCTAGTCATGAATCATAGGTGTTTAATCACAGTTGTCCTTGTTATGTCATAGGCAATAGTTTTATGTTTCCTAATCAAAGGCATAGGCTTGTGTTCATAGTCAAGGAAATAATTCTCATAGTCACAGTCACAGTCATAGGCAATGCTCATAGTCATAGGCAATGCTCATAGTCATGGGCAATGTTCATAGTCATAGGCAATGTTCATAGTCATAGGCAATGTTCATAGTCATAGGCAAGGCATAATTGGTCATCGAATCATAACAGTTCTTAATTAGGTCCAAAGATATAGGCACAGATTCGAATAGAAAGATTTGGCATATTCTTTTATTCCTTTTATTTCATGTCACGAATAGAGAAAACGTTCAAATATAAAAATAACTGACTTATAGAGATTAGATTAGATTAGATTAGAATAGAAAGATGGAATTGCTATGATTCGTGCGACGTTGCTCGAAACCGTTTGAGGTAGCCTTTGATTCTTATCTTGAAGCTTTAATCTTGATTCGAATCTCCTCTTGAAAGTCTTGAGCAGCATTTCCTCGTCTTGATTTATTTTATATATTATTTTATTTATACAATTTCTCAGAGGCAGCATAAGGATAGAAAAGAATTGTGAATAGAGAAGGAGACTAAGGCTGTTTATATAGGATTAGGAGGACGAACCTAGGCAGAAAACGTGACCAAATACATCAGGATGAACCAGTTTCAGAAAACTGAAAAAAAAAGCGGAGGGGGGGGGGGTCGACCCCCAGGTCGACTACCCAGTCGACCTGGGTCCTGGGCGGGAATTTTCCCGCCCAGCCCAATCTGGGTCTGTTTTTCGAATTTTGAACTCGTTTCTGACCTGTTCGAATTTTAAATCGAATTCTGAAACTTCGGAGGGTCATATCTCCTTCATACGGACTCCGATTCTTTCAAACTCGGACTCGTTTTTATGAAGAATTTCGAGACGAACGCAATGGCGCAACCCGTTTCCATTGATTTTGACTTTAAAATTTAATTCTGCCTTGATTTGTGAATCCTAGTGTTGCAGAATTACGGGGTGTTACACCAAATTAACTTAATTAAGCTACGCCCAAATTCACGCGCCGTAATCGTATGTATAACATGATTTCACAAGTTTCTAAGTACTCATGAAATGAAACTAACCAAAGGAATAGGGGATAAGCACGAGAATTGACATGAAAGAATAGACATGCAAAAATGAACCAAATACAAAAATAATGGTTCCAATAGGCTAAATGTACATAACAGTGAATAGGAATAAACTAGATAAGTTACATCCTTAATATGAGATCCAGCAAAATTAAGGGAATAGGCATAGGTGATTTGATTCAACATAATGTCAGTTCGAAGTACAACATAATAAGTCAAAGGTGAATAGGCATAAATAACTAACTACAATAGTTATAGGTAGTTAACCACAATAGTCATGTATGACAAACCACGATAGTTTCTCAATCATAGTCATAAGTAGTAGTCTCTTAGTCATGAATCATAGGCAATAGTATCAAAATTATGAATCATAGTCATAGTCATAGGCAACAGTCTTATAGTCATAGTCATAGGCGATAGTTTCATAGGCCACAGTTTCATAGTCATAGTCTTAGGCCATAATCGAGAATCAGATTCATAGGCATATACAAGCACAGATTCAAATGGAAGGATTAGGCATTTTCTCATATTCATTTAATTTCATGTCACGAATAGAAACAGGCGATCAAATCTACAAAGTAACTGACTTACATCAAACGACGATCTTGATTTCTAGGTTCTGAGTTCTGGCTTTGAAATGCTCGCCTTTGGGTAGATAATCGTTGTTTGAATTTAGTCTTTACTTTAGTTTTGTTCGTGTCTAAGCTTTCTCCAAGCGGCGGCTACTCTTGTTTATCTCCTGGCAGCATGACGACTCAAGTTCTATTTTTTTGTGTGAATTTAGGTTGAGTGTTAGGTTGTATTTATAGAATTTCATATTAATTTGAGCCGTCGGATGATCACAGAATGAATATAGACCATACACATCAAGAGGAGCCAACCAGGAGGCGACAAGTCAGCCCTAATGACACAAGGGACTCAGAAATTCACTTAGAACCCGACCAGGCTGGCCAAGACCTGACCAGGTCGACTGGGTAGGTCGACCCCCTGGTCGACCTGGGTACCCAGGTCGACCTCCAGGTCGACCTGGGTCCTGGGCAGGAATTTATCTGCCCAGCCCGTTTCTGGTCCAGTTTTTCAAATTTTGAATTTGTTTTCGGGCCGTTTGATTTTTAAATAAATTCTGAAACTTTTGAAGGTCATATCTCCTTCATACGGAGTCCGATTTACGCAAACTCGGACTCTATCTCAAGCAGAATTTCGAGACAAATACAATGGCGTAATCCGTTTCCCTTAATTCCTATGTTTTGAATTAAGTATATTCTGATTTCTTAATTTACTGTTAACCGAAAAATTTGGGGTGTTACACCTCTCTTACTTTTGAGGATTAATTATTCCTGAACACACGTTTCCCGGTCCTATCGGAGCTAACAAATGGCCACTAGGGACCAATATCCGAGGCGCCTCATTCCATCACCCACATAAGTAAAAATGTCTGGGCTCCATACCATGATACCACTTCTAGCTAGAAAGAAACATCATGTTCTCCCTACGGTCCCTTATCCCGTTTTTGACTCATACCGAGGTCTGAGGCTCGCGAATTAACGCTACAACACAAAGCTATGCTAATTAAAGTAGTGATTTTAACATCATCCACAAGGCCCTGCTTTTCAACAAAAGCCTTGATCCATGCAACTTAGCATGTCACATTATCAATTCATGCTATATAATTGATCATCCCCCAATATATACAACCTCTGAGCTCGTACGTCTCAGAGAAGGGCGTTAAGCAAGAGAATAAATTATCCGTTACCAAACAGATATATATGTATATAGCAGAGATCAAAGAATACAACACGAAATACAATGTCAAACATACAATCCATTTACAAGTCCGTTCTGGGTCTGAATAAAACCGAAGGCACCTTATTCCTCGTTCCATATGTCCAATATGAGAGATGTCCTCGCATATCCGGTCGATCTTCAAGTATGTCTAGACAACCACCACTATAACTCCGACTTGCGTGTACCACCCAATCGAGGCATCTGTAATCATCCATTCAATGTGAAGATCTCCAATCTTCAACCACTATGTTCATCGTCGACTTAGTCGTCGTCGCATCAGTTATTCAGAATGGGATAAACTCGGTCTTTCCAAACAACTTGCGTAACTTATAATCAAGTGCTATAAAAACACAACATACGCCTCATTCCAATTCTGAATATTCTTTGGAAAGGTTCCCATTAATTTTATCAAAGGTAAGTTCATTTAAACTTATTCTTTAATCTTCCTCACAAATCATTTTAAAAGATTTTTATATATCTTTTCACAATTTAAACCAAATCAAGGTTTATCAAACTAGTCTGGATTATCACCTTACCAAAGTAATCATTTATTTTACTATCCCAATCACAACCTATTCATCCCATGGAGCAAAACTGGTGGTGCTCCATATCTAACACCCAATGTGTTGCCGGTAAATCTAATTACCATTTGACGTTTCAAATCTAATTAAAGATTTATCTATCGCATGGAGCAAAACTGGTGGTACTCCATTCTCGATCATTTCATGAATTTGATAAATTTACTTACCTTATTCCCCTTTCAATCTAATTAAAGATTCATTAAAACTCCATTTAGTTTTAACCTTCTAAAATCATTATTTAATGATTATTCAATCTTAGGAAATTAATTCCGTCATTAATTAGGTTAAAGAACAAATGTCATTTAAAACACAGTTCACGATAAATCCAAAATCATATTCCATCAAAGTGGAATCTTCATAGAAATCCGATCAGTCGTAATCAATATGAATCTCCATGTCAGACTAAAATATATATGGAATAACGGCAAAGCCTTTTAAATTCCATATATATTAACAGTCTTCCTTCATAGAATCTCATCTCGATTATTAATAAATCGAATCCCACTCAATTCCAATTTAATGTATTAAATTGGAAAACTTTACTTTGGAAAATTCCCTTAAATCTTAGTTGAAAGATTTATAAATTTCAAACCATAATTTTCTGTTAATTGGGTTAAAGAACTAATGTCGTTTAAAGCACAATTCACGATAAACTCAAAATCATATTCCATTTACTTCCAATTATATTTATTAATTGGAAAATCTCATTAAATCTTAATTAAAAGATTTATTCTTTCTCAATTGTGTTTAAGAACAGTGTTATTTAAGACACCATTCACGACAAACCCAAGATCCAATTTGATATTAAATATAAGGCTTTGAATAGAATTCACGTCGAATTATATTCAATATAAAATTCCGAAACTAACAAATATCATATCGGTAATAATGATATTGATATCTTCCAAATTCCCATAACAATATCTGTATAATCACAGAATCCAATATAGATATATCTGAGGATAATTTTCATTCAAATCCATTCCAATTTATATATTGGAAAACTCTGGTTATATTAAAACCATTTCAATTCCTTTAAGTTCTTTACTTAAGTTGCAAAACAACTTATTCCGATGAAAATATCTTTTATCTTCATAACTTGGAATATTTCATCCAAAAACCATTTCAAATCATTTATTATTATTTTACATAATTTTCCCTATTTTTAATCATTTAAAAATAGGTCCTTTTCAGTTAAATGACATTTCAAATAATTTAACTGCACTGGCGCTATTTTAATTCAAATTTAAATTTTGACATTTCTCAAAATCCAACCGTTAGATTTCAAATCTCATGTACTCATTTCGAAAGCTCTTTTCGATATGAACCCATAGGTTCCGGTTTCAGAAGAATCCGACGATCGGATCTTCTGTTACGTCAAACCAAAGTTAAAGGTCGAAATTCGCAGACGGTTGCTACGCAACACGTTCTATTCAAGCCATTATAATATGTATAATATATTTCATCGATTTTCCATTCAAAACGTATTTTTATATTCGTTTATAAAATTGGTTGAAAATGATTCTCACTTCCACTTCAATTTTAAAACCAAAATTGAATTTTCCATATTATTATAATGTCATAATAATAGTATTTTTAAAATATTTTATTTTCAAATCCTTTTATTTTCCATATTCATTATAAAATGAATAAAATCGATATAAAAATCCGTTCGAGTTAAAATGGCGCAAATCTACTTAACTCGGCTTCATATATTTAAATATTTTCATGTCCATCCAAAATCGGACATCAAAAACATATTTTTAATCCTTTATTGAATATTGTCTTAAAACATTCATTTATTTCCGAATTGGAACAAGGCCCAATCAATTACCATTTAATCTTAGTTAAACAGATTTCATACACACATGTATTCAACAATAATGATAAATAATCATTAGACATCCAAATAACAACCAGAGTGCTTTTTACAACTGTATAAGCATTAAATAAATAAATAATGCTTATAATAGCCTGTCAATCTATCGATCGACATACAACTAATCACAAGGGAGACGTCTGATCAGAATATCATCCCAAGACCATGCGCGGTTTCAACCAATAAATACTGATTATTATTTGTGTACTTGGGCGATGTGTAAAAATTATCGTCCCAATCGATATCACTCAAATAAGCGAGCACATAAACAAGTCAGCCGATTGCAAATGGAAGTGTAATTTTATTTCAACTATCTTAAATATAATAACATTTTATTTCTAACATGTTAAATATTTCTAGCACTCAATCACATCATACATGACATACAAATCAACAAATCATCCATGGTGTCAAACAACAGTGACAGGAGCTACTATGCACCATTTACAACCTAGGATATAATTTACATAAAAATAGTTGAGTGAGAAAGAGTTCTCACATTGGTTTCCACTCCGTCATTCTTTATTTGGAAATTCGGATTTAAATCTGCCCTATATTCTGATTTGCTCCAAATTTGGCCAATTTGGTGCTCGCTCGAAGCTCTCGGCTTCACGATCACAGCGGATCCTGTTTCGCGCAATTTCGAGTTCATAGCAAAAAGTTGTTAACTTGCGAAGTTTAAACAAATAATTTAAATAATTAATTAAAATTTTAATTTTACCTTAACTTCTAACTTGCTCCAAATTCGACGAATTTGGCTCCACGATCCTAACGCACCTGAAATCATCGAGTTTTGTTTCCATATGTAAAAGATATGGCAATACGAAGTTTATGCAAATTAATACATTATTAATTTAATTAGTTACCTTTTAATAACATTTAAAAAAACGTGGTCGTCCCCTTTTGAAATTCTGGAAACCCCAAACCCGTCATCGTTTTGAAAATCTCCACCGTGCCTCGCCATGCCTTGATCAGATCCACATCTCAGTAGCTCACGTCAAAGGCTTTCGCCCCTCCTCCATGTGCCAAGAACGTTGGCCAACTTGCGCTTCTCCCGGAGCCAGAAAATCCATTCGAACACGCCCCATTCATGTGCCAAAATCTCACCATCCATGATCTTAAACTCCATCACCACCATCTATCTCCAAGAGCTCACCGCGCTCTTCTATTATTATTTTTTGGTAATTTCTAAATTTCATTGTGCGGATTTCGAAAACGAAGGGAAAGAAGATGGGAGCGATTTCTGTCGTTCATCGCGTTTCTGGTGGCGTGGATAGGCATTGACCGCGTATGGAGGAAAGGAGGGTTTTGACCGTGAATTATACATATATTTATATTTTATTATATTTAATAGTACTTTAATTCTGAAATTACTTGTTTATTGCTACTAACTCGAAATCGAACCCAATGACTGTCTCCCTTAACTAAATACCCTTATTCCGAAAACCATGAGATATGTTTCGTAAGCCAATTTTGTTGTTTCAATAGGTTTTTATCAAAACAAAAATATAAATTAATATAAAGTTCAAAATAGATTTCAATGTATGTTTTACTTTTTCGGGGCCACGTACTGACTCCAAAAATTATGAATTTTGGAAACAAGCTATGTTTTGACGATACGGTCCCATAGGAACTGGTTTCATCAAATTCCGAGTCCGTTTGCAAAATGGTCTTTTTCCAGTCGATTAAATTTACAACTAAAACTTAAGGTGCCTTTAAATTTGCCACGCTCACATATTAGTTCCAAAAATTATGAATTGAAACCTAACAATAATTTGACATTCCGGATTCATTAAAAGTAGTTTCGCCGAATTCGAAGGTCGTTTGCCAAATTTTCATTTTTAAGGGCTTATGTATTATTAAAATATATATAAATTCTACAGTGCTAATTCTAAATTTTAATTTAGACATAACTTACTGTTTATAAAGTAAAATCTCAATTTCTTTAATTCTTTAGAAAGATATGGTTAATTCGATCCTAGCGTTTCTAGTTTCATCTGATTTATATTGAATCCTATACATTCATTCAAAGTTTAAAATCGAATTTTCAAACTACCGCGCCATTTTAGGCTCGTAATATATAAATTTTAAATTTATAAGTTCTAAATTCGATTAAATTAAATTTCTACTTGTTATTATTTAAAATAAATCATTTTAAATATTTAAAGTCCATTAAAATGGCTTAAATTAAATTTTAAATTAGTTCTGAAATTCCGGGTTGTTACAATCTCCCCCACTTAAATTCTTTTCGTCCTCGAAAAGGAACGTAGCTGAAAGTTGTTTTACAAACCAATTCAACTTTCATTCTGGCTCAATTTCTTCAACTTTTCAGTTTCTAAGAACTTTATAATTATTCAAAAATTTGGCTAGTGCCCTAAATTTTCGATTTTTTTTGCCATAACCTCCTTTGTATGGGGTCATCGGAAAAACCGCAACTTGCCTCACAAGACCCTCATTAATCAAAAAGAAAAAGAAAAGAAAAAGCCAAGCGGCTTATAAAATCATCAAGACCCAATCAATATAGTAAACATGTACCTATTTATTGCGCATACAATTTTATTCCTCTTCTCTAGCCTCCTTGCTTTGACCTGTTCAATATACATGCATGTACATGTATGCAATTTCAATAAATTTTCAATTCAGTTCAATATTGGATTTGATTTGGCTAAATTTACCTTTCGTTCTCATATTGATTTCAATAACTTATCATTCCAATATTTTTATTAGTTAACAAATAATCAAACAACTCAACCAGCAATCAATTTGTTAATTAGCTTTTCAAACATATATTTTCTATATATACTCAAAAATGTATTTTTAATGCCAAATCACAACTATAAACTCTAACTAAGTTTTGGTTCTCACACCAGTCAGTTGGAAATATATAGATATCCCACTTTCGAAACTCGAACATGGAAGCTGATGAGGCGGCCGCATCCCCAGAATCATCCTTGGGCGACCAGATTGTGATTCTATATCTTGCCTAGTATATTTGAGGCTTCATATACACGTGGATCAGACATATATGCAAAATCTCCTTATACTCGATAGTCCAAATTCAATTTAAATAAAATACTCAGATACATATAATAAGTTATAAATTTTCAAAAACTAAATTTGCTTTTAATAAATAGCACTCTTTAAACTCATTCTAGGGTATTACTAACCCTATCTCTAACGAGTCATTCTTATATGATGTTATTAATCCTATCTCTGATGAATTCTTTCGTTTGATTCTAATGTGTCTTGTTCTCGAGCTTTGTAAACCAAAGCTCTAATTCCAAGCTGAAACGACCCGAAATCCCGCCCGGCCTAGACCGAACTGGAACGCGGATTGCTTTGAGAACACGACACATCAGAACACATAACATGAGAACATTTCATTGTTATTACAACAATTTATATCAGAGTACAAGAATAAGAGTACAAAGTATGAATGAATTTAATACATCAGAAAATACCAGAGATCTAAAATACATAGCAGCGGAAAAATAATAAATAAGTATAATGTGCAGCGGAAAATACAACAACTGACACAACTGAAAGAAATACACGGATACAAAGCTTTCCGAATATAGCTCCAGTTATAATCCAGGATGTAATGTCTCGTATTTTCTGACCATTTATTTGATATATTTTATTTATTTAAAATATTGATTGGTGTTTAAATAATGGGATTTGACCATTTTAAATTGAATATTTAAATTATATTAATAATATAATAATATTTTATTTTTGGGATATTGGGAAAATGTGGATTTTGCTGTATAATGTGAACGAGCGATTTAAAGTGGTTTAAATATTGTTTATATTTAAGTATATAAATATAATTGTTATTAAAACGATGTCGGAACGTTTAATTTATAATTATATTATAAACGAACTAGAAATGGTGCGGTAGTTCGTAAATTTCGTTCTGAACTTCAACTGAGTATACAGAATTCGTTTTAAGCCAAAATTCTGTGAAACCAGAAACGTTGGAATCAATTTGATTATATTTTTCATATGAAAGAGAAAAATCGAGATTTCGTATTATAATTTGTTAGTTATGTCCAGTTCAAATCTTTGAATAATCGCTATGGAAGTCGTTTATAAACGATAATGTTTATTTTATAAATTTAAAAGGTTTATTCAAATCTTTGTAGTTGCTGATACCAAATAGTATAATCCATATAGTTTATATGTGAAGCGGTAGGTATATCTTATTTGGACATTTACGATTATAATAATTTATTTTTAGTTAATTGAATTGTTTGGGAATTTATTTATATTTATTCAATATTATATATGCATTAAAAATAATTTTCCTTTCAAACGACGTTAGTTTTGATGGAATTTACTTCATTGGATTCGTAACAACATAATGATATACCAATTTTCATTTCGGTTTTAGTGCGTGGGTTTCGATACAAAAATATTGGTTAATGATAAACAACGATATAAGAGTATAATTTAAATTCCAATTAAAACTAAGTTTATTTGTGGAAAATTAAAGTACATATCCTACCAAAACATTGCTTTGGCCTTAAACAAGTGGGAAACCGTACATGCCGACTATAATGGTACCACACAGCCTAATTGTTTGCACCAAAGGAACTTGTAGCCTTGTTTATTCAAATCACGCTGACAGATATGTGAAAAGAAAAACAACGTACAATTCATATCCTTCATTTGTTAAATAACTACATCAACATTCAAAAGGACACCAATACGCCAATATTCAGATTTTACATACAAAACTTAACATGAAAACTCAGATTTTAGAAACAGACAAACGTACAAGCCAACTGTTTATATACAGTCAAATATCATGTATAAGTCCATAAGGACAGTTCGGCCTATCTCAGATACAAGGTGTATATATCACAATTTCTAAGTCTTCAAAATAAACAATTGAAATAGCTAAACAGCTATATGAATGAACACAGCTAGACAACCGAAGAAAACACCTAATGAACAGTTGAATATATTCACCTTGAATAGCTAAAGAAAACAAAATATATACACCATCAAATTTTACAGATTCGAATCTGACAATATATTTTCATACATAGGAAAATTTACAACAAAATCTCCTCACAGCATCAGTCTTCCATCACCACCAAATCAACTTGAGAAAGAAGAAAGAAAAAAGAGAGCTATGAGTAGCTAGAAAATAGGTATAGTTATGTTTAAAGATGAAATATTTCCAATCAGAAAATACCACATGAAAACTATAAAGTACACAACTCAATCAAATAAGAACAATACACAAACTGTTCAAAAGAAAACTAATATATTCTGCATCGAATCCACAAAGCCGAATAACCAAGTAAGCAATACATGTGCATCATCAATTCCCAGATAAACGAAAACAGAGAAAAATATACCACCAAATATTTAGACAAGTCGAAAAAAGCTAAGGAAAACCAGACAATACATAGCTAACAGATATAGTTACAGCTAAAAACCTATGCAAGACAACTTGTAAATGTGTTTATATATCCAAGAAATTCTGCACTATATCTAAGGGTAGAACGGAAAATCTCTGATCAAAATCCACCACAAAATCCATAGCCTTCACTTTTAAACATCACTCACAAACCATGTTCCATCACAAAGATCATAGCAAAACCGAAATATCACCAAGAATCTAGGCACAACTAAGTCTATAACTAGGATGTAACAATTCGAAAATCACAGCAATCCTTTCTAGTATAAATACACGGTGGGTTCTAAACGAGATCAACACAGTTTTGAACTAAAACCGAATTCAATCCACAAAGAAAACAGAGCAGGAAAATAAAAACTGAAGTTTTATCACAAAATACTTAGCTTTTTTGGGAAGGAGGCCTCAGTCTGGCTGAATCGAGTGGAAGGAGGATGGAGCGACTGAAGCACGAAGGATGGAAGCAATGGAAGAGGAGCGGATTTCATGGGTGGAGGGTTCTCGTTCTTTTTCTTTTGGGAGGAGGCGGGTTTGTTTGAGGAATGAAAGGAAGCCGATGGTTTTAAGGTATAGAAGAGGGGCAGGTTTGGGCTAATTGGTGATGGGCTGGAAAGAATCTAAGTAAGGCCCATTATATTTTTTTTAAGTTATCTTAGTTTATAGGCTTTATAAATTTCAAATATTAATTCCAAGTGAGTACTTGGTCAGAATTCGACGAAACGAAAAACATCGGAACCGTGAAGATGAGTACTACGCGATGGATAAGAACTGAGCAAGGCAGACAGCAACTGGATTTTTTTCCAATTAAATTAAACGCCATTTAATTTAATTGAAACGAGCTGATTTATCGATGAATTCAAATCAAAGGTGAGTTAAACTCACTCAATTCTTCCCACTTATATTTTATATGTTGGGTTTTTATTTTTGTGTGCTATGGTTGTTAATGTTTTGACTGGTGGTTGATATATATTCACATATCGTTTGAACTAATGAAATTAAACGTCGTTTAATTTCAGTGAAACCCCAATCGTTATTTTTAACGATTGGTCCCAATTGAGGTAAGTTACCTTATTGGTCACGTTTATAAATTAAACGTGTTTTAATAAATGGATTGTTTTAATTTATTTAGTTAAGGCTAGAACAAGAATGGTAGGGTGAAGTTAACTAAGACACTTAACCAATTCAACATGATAACCAGACTGGTGGGTGGGGTTAGGTTCATACAGTTAAGCTAGAATGCTAGGGTTAAGTCCATAGGAACACTTAACCAACTTAGCACAGTTAAGCTAGAATTGGAGGGCTAAGTCCATAGGGACACTTAACCAAACTCATGGTAACAAGACAAGATTTGTAGGGGTTAAGTAACTAAGAAAACACTTAGCCAAATTAACTAGACTAGAAGGCGGGGTTAAGTAAAGTTAATACACTTCGCCAAATTAACATGTTAACTAGACTAGAGGTTGGGGTTAAGTAAAATCTAATACACTTAGCCAATTTGATATGTTAGCTGGGCTAGACCGTAGGGTTAAGTAAACTTGAACACTTAACCATCAGATTGTGATAAAGGAATGGGGTTAAGTCTAAAACATGAAGGGATAATACTTAACCATTAATAACAGGTTAGTTAAAACAGACGGGCAAGGTTAAGTTAAAAAAGAACACTTAACCAGTACCGGATGAATAGGGTTAAGTAATAAGAAATACTTAACCAATATAACTTGGTTTGTGGTAGGGTAAAGTCAACATGAGTTATTGAATACACTTAACCAGTTTATCAGGATAAATGGAGAGGGTTAAGTTAGCTTGAATTGACTAAGGACACTTAACCAATCCAAATTGGCGAGAAAGAGAACTAAGTAGTAAACCTTAGTTAAAAGGAGCTAAGTAGTAAACCTTAGTTAAGAAAACAACGATTCTGGAAACTAAGTGGTAAACCTTAGTTAGCAGAACTAAATAGTAATTCTTAGTATAACACGGGAAGGAGCGAACGTCGGTCTGATTAAAACGAAGGCTCCAACGAATTGGGTTACGAAGCCCGAGGCTTCGAGGGGATGTGAGGTTACTCTTGGTATCCCTCTGTGAGGCTGCAGATGATCCTCCTGGGCTCACAGAGGTTAAGGTCTGCGTTAGAAGAACCAGGGGTATGCCTTGGTTGCAATATATGGCAACCTAAAGACTGGGATGGACCGGCGTGATTCGGTGAGAAATCGGTAGCCCTGTGATAGCAACTCGTCGTCTACCATCCATCTTGAGTCAATCGAGATACGTGAAGCGGAAAGGCGGAGAACTCCAAAAGACCATATACTTGCTATCTAGTTATGGGTGAGGATGGCCATAGGATAGTGGGGCACCGGGGGCCTGCGTATAGTTCTCATTTTTCAAGGTGTGCCTTTCATTAGTTGAGGGAGGGGTCAAGTGGGACCATAGCCACCAGAACAAAAACAGACCTTTGCATCTGCATCAGCAGATATCTGAAAGCTCCCGACCGAGTTCTGTATTTCTTGATTTGCCCTGCCACAGGACTCGGGCCGCACATTACAGGACATGTGCATCTAGACAAGCGATAACGATTCGCGATACATGCGTGGGGAAGTATAGGAACATATACGACTCTAGGTAGTGTGTCCTAGACTTGGGGGCATCGTTCGACAGGTAGCATAATCTCTAGTTGGACTAGGTGGCATAAACCCTGAATCCGAGAAGCGTTCAGCAGATAGCGTAAACTCTTGTTGAATCTAGAAAGCACTTGATAGAAAACCCAGGATTAGATCTAGGTAATAAATAATAAATGTATGCCTGAAGGCAATGGAGACTACAGGGATTGGGATCACGTTATCGTTACTAGTTGGAACACTAGTTAGGTGGTGCAGAGATATAGAAAACAGTATAACAAGGAAATAGCGAAGCGGCGAAAGTATTAGAGCATATCCAGTTTGTCTTATCTTAGCATATCTTGTGATTATCTTGTCTAATCTTGCTGACCGTATCATCATGGCGTTATCTTGTATTCAGTTAATTCATGTCGTTTTGTTTTTCCATGTTCACATGCTAGAAGTTACTGAACTTACTCAGGCTTTATGTCTGACTCTGTTTTCCTTTCGTCTTCTTTTCTTCCGTTCCCCCCCCCCCAAGGTAGTAAAGGAGGGAATAGTATAGCTCCGGTTAAGTTGGACTGTCACTCTTTCCCGGCTTGAAGATTTGTCGAAGTTTTCTTGGATTCTCTTTTCAGATGCTATGGCTGGCTCTTGCTAAAATTGGGGAATATAAATGTTGTTTTATGCTTCTTTATTTTGTAAGACAAATGATACTATGATATTGTAAAGAAATCGTTGTACAAACTATTTTATCAATAAAGCAAAGTTTTATTTTTCGCTGTTTAATTTCTGTCTGTCTTGTAATTTATCTGCATCTTTTACCCTAAATGCTCCACAGAACTTAGTGCATTCCCTTTGTGAGTGACACTAATGGATGTGGGGTGTTACATTTGGCATAATAAATATGTTTGTATAATCTGAATTGGCCATAATAGTAAATAATTTACATGCATATTAGACTTGAGTGTAAATGGTAAATTGTTGATTGGCCGCAAAACATGTAATTGGCATGTAAATTGGCATAAACTATAACTAGGAACATTAAGTCTAGATTAGGCTTAACTACTGATTTGGAATGCCAAAATATGACATAGTGATTTTGGGAATGATTATTATTGCGAGTTTGGGGAGGCGAGGTATAGCCTATTCTGATTAATAACTTGAAATTACATGTAATTTTCAGGTTTAGCATAATCATGATTAGTGACACATAATTGGTATAATTTACATACCAAAAATTATAAACATGATTTAGAGGGAAAGTGGGCCATAATAATAAATGTTGATAATGTACATTAAAAGAGTAATTATGGAACAATTAAATTGGGAATAATTTACATATAGAATTTGTCATAAATGAGAAATATGTAAATTGTAGAAAATATGAATATGCCTAACCCGAGGTTAGATTGAGTTGTGGTGTAAAACTACCTGTACCCGCCTGGCTATCCAGTAACCACAACAATACCTATCTAATGTGATAGGTTAAGGCATTGAGCCCAATAAGAACCCGAGGTTAGACTGAGTTGTGGTGTAAAGCTTCCCAGAACCGACCGGCACATCCAGTGACCACAACAATACCTGTCTAACGTGAGTAGTTGGTGCTTTAATTAATGAATTAAAGCTAAGACAAGATTTGTGGGGGGTTAATTAACTAAGCAAACACTTAACCATTATAACAGGTTGACTAGACAGGTGGGTAAGGTTAAGTAAATATCTAACCGTTATAACATGTTAACTGGACAAGGTGGTAGGGTTAAGCAAAACTAGAACCCTTAACCATCATAACCAGTTAACTAGACTAGGAGGTGGGGTTAAGTACATTTAGGACACTTAACCGATCTAACATGTTAACCAAACCAGAAGATGGGGTTAAGTACACTTAGAACACTTAACCGTTATAGCATGAATAGGGTTAAGTTAATGAGAAACACTTAACCAATTTGACTTGATATATGGGTGGGTTAAGTCAACGTGAACCGCTAGATAACACTTAACCAATTTGACTTGATATATGGGTGGGTTAAGTCAGCGTGAACCGCTAGATAACACTTAACCAATTTGACTTGATACATGGGTGGGTTAAGTCAATGTGAACTGCTGGATAACACTTAACCAATCCAACATAACGAGAAAGAGAACTAAGTAGTAAACCTTAGTTAAGAGGGCTAAGTAGTAAACCTTAGTTCAGAAAACGAACAATTCAGGAAACTAAGTGGTAAACGTTAGTTTAGAGAACTAAGTAGTAAACCTTAGTCAAGAAAGTCAAACACGAGAAGGAGCGAACGTCCGTCTGATCATGAAGAGGGCTCCAACGAACTGGGTTACGAAGCACGCAGCTTCGAGGGGACGTGAGGATACTCTTGGTATCCCTCTGTGAGGCTGCAGATGATCCTCCTGGGCTCACAAAGGTTAAGGTCTGTGTTAGAAGAACCAAGGGTATGCCTTGGTTGCAATAAAAGGAAACCTAAAGACTAGGGTGGACCAGCGTGATTCGGCGAGACCAGTTTTCCCTGTGATAGCAACTCGTCGTCTACCTACCATCTTGATTCAGCCGAGATACGTAAAGCGGAAAGGCGGAGAACTCCAAAAGACCATATACTTGCTATCTAGTTGTGGGTGAGGATGGCCATAGGATAGTGGGGCATAGGGGGGCTGCGTATAGTTCTCATTCTAGTTTTTCAAGGGTGCCTTTCATTAGTCGAGGGAGGGGTCAGGTGGGACCATAGCCACTGCAAAAACAGACCTTAGCATCAGCATCGGCAGATATCTGAAAGCTCCGGACCGAGTTTCGTGTTTCTTGATTTGCCCTGCCACGGGACTCGGGTCGCACATATAGAGGACATGTGCATCTAGACAGCGATAACGATTCGCGACACATACGTGGGTAAAGTCTAGGAACATATACCGCTCTAGGTAGTGTGTCCTAGACTAGGGGGCATCGTTCGACAGGTAGGATAATCCCTAGTTGGACCTAGGTCGCATAAACACAGAATACCGAGAAACATTCAATACTTAGCATAAACCCTAGTTGGACCTAGGTTGCGTAAACCCGGTTGAATCTAGGAAGCGCTCGGTAGAAAAGCCTAGATTAGATCGAGGTAATAAATGATAGATGTACACTTGAAAGCAACCACAATTTCGGGGATTGGGATCACGTTATCATTTTATCATTTAATACAGATTACTAGTTGGGACACTAGTTAGATGGTGCAGAGATATAGAAACCAGAATAACAGGGTAGTTGCGAGGCAGAGAAAGAGTAGAAGTGTATCCAGTTTATCTTGCCTTATCATATCTTATGCTTATCCTTTGTTATCTTGTTATCCTTATTATTATGGTTATGTCTTGTATCCAGTTAATTCATGTCATGTTGTTTTACCTGTTCACATGCTGAAAGTAACTGAACTTACCAGGCTTTATGTATGACTCTGTTTTCTTTCGTCTTCTTTTCTTCCGTTTCCCCTCCCTCCCTAGGTAGTTAGGGAGGGAATAGCGCAGCTTAGTTTGGACCGTTACTCTTTCCAGGCTTGAAGGCTCCTTGACGTATTGCTTTGAATTCTCTTTTCCGTAGCTATGGCTGGCTCATGCTTCATTGGGGATTATTATTGTCATTTATGCTTCTTTATTTTGTTAAACAAGATAGATACTTTGGTATTGTAAACAATCTTTGTACAAGCTGTTTTATAAATAAAGTAAAGTTTCATTTTCCGCTGCTTTATCAGTCTGTCTTGTGATTTATCTGCATCTTTTACCTATAGCGCTCCACCGAACTTAGTGCATTCCCCTTGTGAGTGACACTAAAGGATGCGGGGTGTTTCAAGAGGATCGACCTTACCGCTCCCAGCGGCGCACCTGAGTACGCGTCCAATACATCTTGCTGGCGATGCTCCGAATCAGGGAGGAGACATCCCTTGCCTCGACTCATAGATGGAATCCAATTTCCAATATGACACTTTGACGGTTTTAGTTATAAACCTATATGGTGACATAGTAGGGTGGGGTACTATGCCGTCTATGATTGATACATTTATATTTGAAGTTGATTTCTTCACTTATAGCAATAATAAAAGATGAATTTCGCGTACCAAGCATATTTAGCCGTTATAAGGTAAAGCTCTATCCTCTGGTTTGTGTTTGCATTGTGCGATGGGACCTGAGTCTTATAATGGCTTCATTTTTCCTTTTAGCGTTGCGCAGTTGGCTTTATGCACTGGTATTCTTGGAAAGAAACCCGTTCCATGTTGTACGGCGTGGTCCCTTGGTTTACTCAACTTTAAAATAAGTTAGTAATTGTGTTTAGTTCTCACACCAGTCCCATGACTGACTCATAGTTTATTGTTTTAACCTAAACTCTGGGTGCCCAGATTTTCCATGCGGGAAGCTAGTAGTTTTGGTTTTCATAGATATTATTTCACAGGATCCTGGATTACAGCTGGAGTTATATTCGGAAAGCTTTGTATTCATGTATTTCCTTCAGTTGTGTCAATTGTTGTATTTTCCGGTGCACATTATACTTATGCATTATTTTTCCACTGCTATGTATTTTAGATCTCTGATATTTTCTGATAAATAATATTCATTCATACTTGGTACTCTTCTTCTTGTATTCTGATGTAAATTGTTATAATAACAATGAAATGTTCTCATGTTATGTGTTCTGACGTGTCGTGTTCTCAAAGCAATCCACGTTCCAGTTCGGTCTAGGTCGGGCGGGTTTTGGGGTCGTTTCATATTTTCTATTTGAACAGTGCTCCCGTTTTCTCAAGAAACTTATGAGCAATCATAAATATTTGATTTCATAAAATAATTTGAATTATTGTACTAATATTAATATACCTATTAGTTTAAATTTTAATACAAATTTGCGGATTTTCAAGAAACTTATTCTCATTTTTAAGTTTTATCTATACTTTGCTATTTCCATTGAATCAATTGAAATCAAAATGGACATCTCATTTAGAAACCTATAATCATTACCTTGCAATTACTGTTCTCAAAGTTTATGTTTGACACAAATGAAGACCCATTGTGAAAAAGTCAAAAAAGCATGGTTCTTCATCTACACCTCCAACTTTCCAAAACAATCTGTCTTATTACTCAATTTTCAATAGAGGAATCGATTACTCTTTGGACATGTTTGTTTTTCTTTTAAATATCAACAAAAAAAATTATTACCCTTTGTCAATAGTACAAAGTATTAGTTGTTTGTCAAATAAAAAGGAATAAATGAGCTATTATTACTTGCTTGCCATGATTCACAGTTGTATAAACCAGTTTTTTTTTAATATATTTTGTAATTTTCAGGTAAATTAAAAACTTCATTATGTATTTTGCACAAAACACACTTAAATTTTATATGTTCCTTTGGTAAATGAATAGTCATCTTTCTACCAAAATGAACATGGAACAAGAAGAGTAAAGATGTACAAGGATTTTTTGGATTTAAGGGCAACTTATATTTGTTTTGAATATCACAGTGATTAAATTATTCATATGATGATGATCATATGGATGCTTAATTTCTTATCTTAAAGTTACATACCTTAATGTTATTCCAGTATTATTTTTGTTATAAATTTGTGAGGTAATATGGTTGTGGTGTTCCTTTGTATGGAGATGTGGGCATTCAGATGGTGGTGGGCTTGGGTCATACAGTGGTCGGAGTATGGAGATTGGGGCAGTCAAAGATTGGGTCTGCACATTTTTTTAGTTTGTTTTCCTGTAAGGCATGAAGAGATGGAAGGCGATTAGCATTACTTACATGTAGCAAGTAAGATTTTGTGGCCAATTCTTTTATTTAATTTATTTATTTTTTATTGGCATTAACACGTATAACTTTTGCATACGAACTCAGATTGACGCACGGTTGGATCCATTGGGATCGATCGAAATTTCTGACAACATGGAGTTGTCGCGGACTTATTCTGAGAGAGCCAAATTTTGGGTCTATTTTGTAGTTCAAACATGTTTAAAACAAAATGTGAGTGATTAAACCCACTCACTCCTAACTAAAATATTTAATTGTTAGTTAAATTAAAATCATGTTATGATATGATTGTATTGCCTTCTCTTTGATAGTTTAAATTGCTTACTTGTGTTAATCTGCATTGACAGTATAATTTAATTTAACTGTTAATATAAACTGAACAGTTAGAATTTAATTACTAGTTTAAACCTTATACCTAATGACTAGTAAATTGATGTTATATTGAACCGTATGGATGTATTGATTTGATGGATGCTGAAATGACCCGCAAACCCCGACCGGCCTAAACCGAACTGGAAGGCGGATTGCTTTGAGAACACGACATGTCAGAATACAAACACTAGAACATTTCATTGCTATTACAACAATTTACATCAAAGTACAATAATGTAATAGAGTATTGATGAATATTACATAGCAGGAAATACCAGAGATTGAAAATACATAGCAACGGTAATATAATGTATAAATACAATGCGTAGAGGAAATACAACAACGAACAGAACTGAAAGAAATACACGGATACTAAGCTTTCCGAATATAGGTCCAGATGTAATCTAGGATCCTGTGAAAAGAAGTATCTACGAAAACCAAAACTACTAGCTGCTCGTGTGAAAAATAGGGGCACCCAGAATTTAGGTTAAAGCAATAAACTCCGAGTCGGTCATGGAACTGGTGTGAGAACTAAAACAGCTATTAGCTTTTATTTTATAGTTCGGTAAATCACGGGACCATGCCGTATAACACGGAACGGGTTTATCCCCCATGAATACTAGTGCATAAAAATAAACAGCGCAACGCTAAATAGAAAAATGAAGCCAAACTAAGACTCAGGTCCCATCACACAATGCAAACACAAACCAAAGGATAGAGTTTTATCTTATAATGGCCAAATAAGCTTGATATGCGAAATTCATATTTTATTATTACTGTAAGTGAAGAAATCAACTTCAAATATAAATGTATCAATCATAGACATCATGGGTACTATATATCATGTCGCCATATAACTAAAACCGCAAAGTCGCGTATTGGAAATTGGATTCCATCTATGAGTCGAGGCAAGGGATCATTCCTCACCAGTTTCAAGACACTCTAGCACATGTCTCGGGATCGTTCCCTTAGCGATCCTGGGATGCGGTAGGGGTGGTCCTCTCTTACTTTTGCGGATCAAATATTCCTGAACACAAGTTTCTCGGTCCTATCGGACCTACCATTTGGCCAGTAGCGACCAGTATCCGAGGCGCCTCGCGCCTATCATCTACATAAGTAAAAATGTCTGGACTCCGTACCATGACACCACTCCTAGCTAGAAAGAAATGTCATGTCCTCCCTACGGTCCCTCATCCCCTTTTTGACTCATACCAAGGTGTGACGCTCGCGAATTAACGCTACAACACAAAGCTATGCTAATTAAAGCTGTTCTTTGATCATCATCTACAAGGCCCTAATTTTCAACAAAAGCCTTGATCCATGCATCTCAGCATTCTTCATTGTAAATCCATACCATATCATTGATCATCTACCAATATTTAACCTCTGAGCTCGTATGTTTCAGAGAACGGTGTTAATTAAGAGAATAAATTCTCCGCCACCAAATAAATATATATTTAGCAGAGATCAACAAATATCGCATAAAAGACTACAATGTCAAACATACAATCCATTTACAAGTCCGTTCCGGGTCTGAACGAAACCGAAGGCCCCTTATTCCTCATCCTATATGTCCAATACAGGGAGAGGCCCTCGCATATCCGGTCGATCTCCAAGTATGTCTGGACGACCACCACTATAACCTTGTCTTGGGTGTACTGCCCAATCAAGGCATCAGAAATCATCCATTCGATGTGAAGATCTCCGTTTTTCAACCACCTTCTTTATCGTCGATTTTAGTCATCGTAACAGTCATTCAGAATGGGTTAAACCCGGTCTTTCCGAATAACTCGCGTAACTTATAATCATGTGAAATATAAACACATCATACGCCTCATTCCAATCTAGAATATTCTTTTATTCGTATTTACACATTATGAGGGAAAGGTTCCCATTAATTTTATCAAAGATAAATTCTCTTAAACTTATCGTTTAATCTTCCTCGGAAATCATTTCAACAGATTTTGCAATATCATTTTACAATTTAAACCAAATCCAGGTTTACTAACTAGTCAGAATTAACGAGCCTTACCGAAGTACCTATTTATTTTATTATCCCAGCCCCATCCTATTCATCCCATGGAGCAAAGTTGGTGGTACTCCATATCTAACACCCGGTGTGTTATCGGTAAAATTAATTACCATTCAATGCTTCAAATCTAATTAAAGATTTGACTATCGCATGGAGCAAAACTGGCGATACTCCATCTCGAAAATTTCTTGAATTTGGTAAGTTTAATTACCTTATTCATATTTCAATCTAATTAAAGATTCATTAAAACTCCATTTAGTTTTCATATCAAAAATCATTACTCAGTGATTATTTAACTTAGGAAATTAATCCTGTCTTTTTAACTGGGTTAAAGAACAAATGTCGTTTAAAACACAGTTCACGATAAACCCACAATCATCTTCCATTTAATTCCAATTATATTTATTAACTGGAAAATTTCAATAATTCTTAATTAAAAGATTTATTCTTTCTCAACTGGGTTTAAGAACAGTATCACTAAGGATACCACGAAAAAACAAAAATCCAATTTGATATTAAATACAAGGTTCGAAATAGAAATCATATCGACTTATATTCAGTATCAAAATCTCAAACTAACAGATATCATATTAGGAATAACAATATCTATATCTTCCAAATTCCTCAATGATATCCATATAATCAGGGAATCCAGTATTGAAATATCCGAAGATAATTTCCATTCAAATCCATTCCAATTCATATATTGGAAAAATTCTGGTTATAATAAAACCATTTCTAATCCCTTCAATTCTTTAGTTAAATTGATAAACAACTTACTCTAATAAAAATATCTTTTATCTTCATAACTTGGAATATTTCATCCAAAAACCTTTTCAAATCTTTCATTATGATTAAACATAATTTTTCCCTATTTTTAGTTATTTAAAAATTGGCCCATCCAGTTAAATGATGTTTCAGGTCATTTAGCTGTACTAGCGCTGTTTTTATTCAAATTTGGATTTAACATTTCTCAAAATCCAACCGTTAGATTTTAAATCTCATATACATTTTAAAGCTCTTTTCGATACGAACCTCACTGGTTCTAGTTTCGGAAAAATCCGATGGTCGGATCTCCCATTACGTCAAATTGAAGCCAATGATCGAAATTTGCGAACGGTCGCTGCGTGAAACGTTCTATTCAAACCATTATAATATATATGTAATATATTTCGTCGATTTTATTTAAAACGTATTTGATAAAACGTTTATAAATTCATTTGAAAACGATTCCAACTTACATTTTCAATTTTAGATCAAAATTGAATATTGCATATCATTATAATATTAAAATGATAATATTTTCAAAATATCTAATTTTGAAATCCATTTCCTTTTCGTATTCATTATAAAATGGATAAAATCGATATATAAATCCGTTCGAGTTAAAATGGCATAAATTTACTTAACTCGGCTTCGTATATTTCAATATTTTGTGTCCATCCAAAATCGGACATCAAAACCATATTTTACTTCTTCACTGGATATTCTTTAAAAATATTCATTATTTCCAAATTGGAATGAGACCCAATCAATTATATAATTTTAGTTATATGGATTTTGTAACGACCCGAAAATTTTCGACTTTGAACATCGACATATAACGCTATGTCGACCATTCAAGAGTCGAAAATTCCAGATTGTTAATGAAAGAAAATAGAGGATGAGGAATAGAAAGAAAGAAATATTAGAATAGAAGAAAACGAAGATCACCAACTCACAGCGGAACGAATAAAATATATTGTATAACATAAGCTTTGAAATACAAAATCTTACATCATATATAGATATCACCATCAGAGTACAATACAGCATTTGGTACAGCGGAAGTAACTCTACATAACTAACGTTGAAGCCTCCTGCTTCAAGCTCCTCCAAGTGTATCTGTAAAAGCCTGAAACACTTGCCTGCCCGTACAAATTTGGGCACCCAAGAGTTTAGGGAAAACAAAACAAAATAAACTCTGGGTCAGTCATGGGACTGGTGTGAGTAAACTCCAACCACTTGTTTAACTTTCAAAACCCTTTTCGAAAGAAAAGATAATAGTAAGACCAGCCCACACATAAACATGGACGGTTTTTACCTTACTATAACCCAAAACACTTTGATACAAAAATCCAGTGATATTATAATAATGTCTACATCAAGTAAGTAACCAAATAGTAGAACGCTTGCATCTCACGCTCCACATATATAGTATATAATCAAAAGCCGCATGGCGCTTATTGGAGATTGGATTTCCAACATGACAAGGTATGGGACCACCTTCCGATGATGTATCTCTAGAGGCGAATACACCTGGGTTCAACAAGAACATCTTGCAACCCGGCCCACACATGACCGACCACTCATTTCGCTTGAGTGTATCGAATGTATATCACCAACGGTTGGACTCAAACCACCGTTTCCCGAATGGGCAGAATCGATAGATTTAGAAACAAAAGGAATTTCTCTAGATAGGTGATTATACACCCTAATGGGTGCGACCCACATAGCCATGCTGCCTGCCCGATTTTTGTCCTTTCCCGGTTGTTGAGGCCTGAGGCTACGAACACTTACCATTCATTGATAGCACAATCACTTTGAATGCCACATCGTCAGATCCGTTAATCACTAGTTGAGTTTGCACAAATATTCTGGATATTATGCTAAGGGATAAATCCGTTGCAACCATATATATTCATTCAGACCAACCCATTTGATCATTGGAAATACTTTGTCAGACATTCGTCCATTTACGTTCGTTCTGGGAATGAACGAAACCGAAGGCACTATTTCTATAAATAGAAAAGCCCTTGCACTTCACTCCGTCTTCAATATACTCAGCATACTTGGTTCGCAACGCTTATGCCGATACGGAGTGGTTCTTTGGATAATAATCCAACCGGTCTCTCCATATTGACAACGATGGTCAAAAACTTCGATAGTCTGTGATTTAACTATCGAATAAAAACAAGTGTTCATCCAAACATATCAAACAAATCACTGGGCTCTTTAATTAATATTCATTAATTAAACCACTTCTCTATTTTCTCTATCAATATTTGTTAACCAAATATTTTCAATAATCATCTTGCCTCTTATGCCATTTGGAAAACGTTTCCAAATATTAACTTCTTTTATTTTCTATATATTAGAAAATATCTCTATTTGCAATTGGGAACAATTCAAATCCCTTATCTCTATCCCCTTTTGTTTACAACATTCGATTTTTATATTCACTTTACTATCGAATTCAATACGTCGATATAATGATTTCAGATTATCAAAAACTCTTAAAAATATTCTAACTCCTTAAATTTCCGGAAAATTTCGCCATAACCTCCCCTGTATCGGGAGCATCGGGAAATTTCAAATAGCATCCCGGTATCTTCCTCAATCAAAAAGAAAAAGGAAAAGCCAAGCGGCTTGCCGATACGGCGCATAAAACCCATATATGAATTTAAACATGTACCTTTTTGTCGGGCATTACATTTATAAACTTCATATACCTCATCCCATACTTGTCTAAACCTGTTCACCTGTTTCCATTCAATTCAACTCAATCCATTCGTTTGAATTCAATTTTGAATCATTTGAATTCAGTTTCGCTCAATTATTCTTTAATTAGCCTTTTTGCCTCTTTCACTTCTTTGTTGAACATAACACGTTCAAAGAAAACGTTTAACTTGCTCACGACCAAATTGAATTTCAATTTCAATTCTAGTTTCCCTTTTGATTTCGAATATAAATTTTCAAATCGAATTTGCTTATTCAAACCCCAATATTCATTCGAAATCTTATTAACTAATTTCTATTCAATTTAGTTAATTCTATTCAATAAACCAAAATCTGGTTTCTGTTTCAAAATCATATTCATTTTCACAACTTGAATTCACATATATTTTACAACTCAACTCTGAAATTTTCTAAATAAAAACTTCGGATTTTATTTGCTTAAAAATCCTTTTATAATCTTAAATAAACCATTTTGGTTTTAAAATGATTCTGGCGCTGTTTTTCTGAAAATTTGATTTTGACATAACTCAAAATCTATACGACGAAATCCAGATTTTTCTTCTTCATTAGAAAACTATTATCAAACCGGTCCGTACGTTTCTTGTTTCGAAGAATTCCGACTTCAATTGCGTTCTATATATTCAATTGAAGTTCGAATCGCCAATTTACGAACTGCAGCGCTGCGGCGAGTTCGTTTTAATTATAATTATATATATAAACTTTAAACTTCTTTAAACGAATTCAACTTCATTTAACTCTATTTGAATTCCTTGATTCAAATTCCAATCTCACTTTTGAATTCTATATTTCAAATCCAATTCCTTTTCTATTTGATATTCAAATTAAATACTTGAATTTCTATTCCAATTCCATATTCAAATTCAATACTTGAATTCATTTGAATTCTCTTATTCAAACTCTATATCTAAATTCCATTGGAACTTCTATATTCCAATTCCTATATTTGAATTCTATTGAAATTCAAATATTCAAACCCTTTTTTTTTAAATTTTATCATTCAAATTCTATTTAAATCCTTTTATTTGAATTCTATTTCAAATCTAGTTTCAAAACTTCATTTTGAATTTTTATATTCAAATCTATTTTCAAAACTTCATTTGAATTTCTACATGCAAATCCCATAGATTAAATCCCATTTGAATTCAATTTGAATCTCTTATATTCAAATTTCATTTTCCATTTCCATTTGAATTCTAATATTCAAATTCATCTCCAACCCATTTGAATTCTAATATTCAAACTCATTATTAACATCATTTGAATTTCTTCACTCAAATCCATTGAATTCCCTTGAATTCAAATTCCAATTCAAAATCATTTGGATTTCCTATTTTGAAATCCTATTTGAAATTCTATTTCCAATTCTACTTCGAAAATCCTATTTTCAAAGTTTATTTCAAATTCTATTTTGAAATTCCATATTCAAATTTCTACTTGAATTTCTATATTCAATCCCACGTTCAAATTCAACACTTGAATTTCTATTTCAAATCTCAATTCGAATTTCATATTTAAATTCCATTCAAATCTCTATTCACATTTCACATTTGAATTCTTCCTTGAAATACTATATTTCAAATTCAATTCAACTCCTCTTTGAAATTCCATATTTCAAATCCAATTCAATTTTTCTTTGAAATTCTATATTTCAAATTTCATTACGATTCTACCTTGCAATTCTATTTTTGAAATTCTATTTTCAAAGTCTATTTCAAATTCTCTTTTGAAAATTCTATTTTTAAGTTCTATTTCAAATTCTATTTGGAAATTCTATTTCAAACTCTCTATATTCAAACACCATTTGAAAGTTCTATATCCAAATCTCTATTTGAATTTTCTTTATTTGAATTCCTTCGAATTCAAATTATATTTTAATTCCTTGAATTCAAATTCTACTTTTCATTCTAATCTCGTCTATTCAAATTCTATTTGAACTTCTTATTTGAATTTCTAATATTCAATCCCCTTTTAAAATTCAAATATTTAAACTCTTTTTCTAATTCTACTATTCAAATTGTTATACTCAAATTTCATTTGAGTCATATATTTAAAAATTTCATTTCACATCTTATTTTGAAATTTCATTTCAAATTCCAATTTCACACTTGTATTTCTATTTCTGAATTATCAAATGATAATTCTTTTCACTTCATTTATAACTTCGTTATAAAAGAACTATTTATAAACTTCGTTTATAAAGGAACTACTTGTTTTATTTTTCAAAACAAGTTTATATTTTCATTTCCATTTAAAATTCAAATTCTATTTAAAAATAGAATTTCCCTTTTTAAATTTCCAATATCCTTTCATGATATTTTAAATATCATTACTTAAGCCCAGTGATATTTAAACACACAAAGCAACGAATTATTTATTTTTCTAACACATCATATATAACAATATATATGCAAACAAATAAACAAACAGATAATATATTTTTGAGGAATCCAGTTGGATTCCTCCAACCTGTTTTCCTGCATCCACAGATGTTAGCACATAAATAATACCAATTCTGCTTCGTGGCAGAATATCGCGGTATAGAAGGTCATCCACTAATCATAGCGTGGGGCGTATAGGGTAATCATCCGCTATGAAACTGCGGGCATCCGCTAATGAGACTGCGGGAATTCAACCAATCAATCAACCCAATATATATATATATATAGCCTAAATAACTAATATATATAAAACAACCATAAAACATTCACACAAGCAGCAGACAATTATTTTTGATGAAATAAAAATAATTCTAAAGGTGAGTGAGATTTACTCACCTGATTTGCCGCATATTCATTTAAATTCCAAATCGTCTCAGCTATGAATTTTCTCGAGTCGACTATCTTGCACCTCACTATCTTGATCAACCATGAATAGAATTCACTGATCAACTTCGCTGAAATCTTAATTCATGGGAATACCGCTTCTTCCTCAAATTCCTATTTGAACTTGCCTTGCATCCATCGTCTGTTGCCAACCTCAAACAACCCTGCATTGCCATTGAAATGTCCCACAGCCCTCCACGAGTCTTCCTAGTTCATTACTGCTGAGCCTACAGTCCTTAATCCTAACCCTCTCAAGCACCACAACCGAATTTGATCCAAATAGAATTGTAAGATTTTTGGTCCCTTAATCTTGTTTAACTTCTCCTTTTGCCTGCTGCCGAAATCCCCTTAGTCACGCACCTTCCTTCCCAAATTTCAGACAACCCATCGAACCCCAATGTCGTATTCCAGAAATCCACAAAATTAACAAACAAAATCCCTATTTTCCAATTGTCGAAACATCAGTGCGAACTCCCCCACAACGCGCCCAATACCAGCCTCGCCCTTCAAGAATCGAAACCCCCTACTCGCGAACGCTCCAGGTCAACATCGAGCTTCAGGTTCTTGCACGGTTTCAAGTCGCTATGCCTCTTATATCTCCTCCCAAAACCGCAAGCACCTCCACTGGGTTCGAACCATCTGCGCGATAACAGATGAAATCGCGATTTGTATTTTGATTTCTTTTTTTTTTTTTTTTTTTTTTTGAACGGTGATCGATTTTGAATGATGAGGAAAAAGAAATAAAGGCAGGTGATTTTGCTGGTTTGGGAAAATAAGAAGGTCGAGGGTTCCATTTATAGAGTGAGCGGGGGAACAGTAAGGACATGGCCATCCAATTTGTGTTTCTTTGATAACGAAAATGGAAGACATAAAATTTGGCTCGAGAGAACAATAGGTCTGTGAAATGAAATGCTTAGGGTGGCTGCTGTACTTCGGTTGGCTTGATATCCAACATTTGGTCGGCCTAAATTTTTATTTTTATTTAATTTTAATTTTAATCAATATGAATTTATTTGATTTAAAATACCAATTGATTTCGAACTTTGTTTTCAGCGTAGTGACCGACACCCCTAGGGTTATACCACTATTCTGAAAACACTAGAACAGATTCCATGACCTAATTTGAACGTCTAGAAAAGATATCAATTTAAACTGACTTTCTAAATTAAATTCAATTGCTTTAAAAATATAAATAGATTTCAACATTTAATTTCATCGATAATAAATTATTATTATCGTTTTAATTCAACATAGAATTTATATTAATTGACCGAAGTGTTTCGATTCAGTTTTACATTCTGAATTTAATTATATTACGTTTTTGTATAACAACTATTCAATATATTCGAATTAGATTGCATGATTATTTAATCGATAACCCAATAAAATACCATTTATATTATGAATTCAATATTTAAAACTATACTAAATATTTAAAATAAACTGTTTAAAAATCTGGGTCGTTACATTCTTCCCCCCTTAAAATAATTTCGTCCTCGAAATTGCTAAGGTAGGAAAAATGGTACAAATCTATTACCTTTCAAAAATTCACTTATGTTGACGCTCAACTCCTCATATTTCAACAAATTTAATTCCACCAAAACTTTTGGTCTTCCTTCATTTAATTTGAATGATCTACGATCAATCCATTTATATCCAATCTATATTCCAATAAACCTATTCAAATTGATTCTAGTTAATTGATTCACTTCGACCCATTTAACTAGCTTAAGTTAAATTTTAATTCCCAGAATCCAAATCCCTGGATTTTATTTCAAATTCTTCTGAAGTCACATAAATATATATACATATATTTATTTCTATTTGAAATTCAAAAGATTTGAATTTTTCCCCATAACTTGTTTTCTTTCAAACAAATTTCCATCAGAACTTTTCTAAGTTAGCAATTCATCACTTAGAAACTCGGAAATGAACACTGATGATGTTGCAATCATCATCAGAATAATTTCCCAGCCACTGAAGTGAGTTCAGTGCTTTATTATTTCAAAATTCATCTAAAATGATTTTCGTTCAAATCCTTCTAAAACCAATCTATATTATTTTAATATACTTTGAAAAATATTTTTCAACTTCCCAGGATTTTGAATTCTTAATTCTGGTTTGAATTTAATTCTAATTTATCTCATTTGTATATTCAATTTCTATACAAATTCTATTTTGGTTATAAATAACCATTCTAAATTTATAATCTCATTTGATTATAATCTTAACAATCAACACATCCATATAATAATAATAATTTCAAAAATTATTCTTTCTATATCAAAAATAGAAATTTGGGTAAAATTATTTCATTTACCCTCTTGAAAACAATATCATGTTCAATCTTCTGTTCAAGTGTTTAGAAATCCCTATCGACTTCGTGGCGTCCCACGATTCGACCAGAATTCATAAACCACTCACAGACTAGCCAACACAATATAAAACAACTTTTATATCAACTAACAAATACGCTCTCTCGTATATATACTCAACTCATTCTAGGGTACTACTGACCCTATCTCTAATGAGCACATGCCACACAAGCCTTGGTATTCGCTCAACCTAAGCTCTGATACCACCTGTAACGACCCGAAAATTTTCGACTTTGAACATCGACATATAACGCTATGTCGACCATTCAAGAGTCGAAAATTCCAGATTGTTAATGAAAGAAAATAGAGGATGAGGAATAGAAAGAAAGAAATATTAGAATAGAAGAAAACGAAGATCACCAACTCACAGCGGAACGAATAAAATATATTGTATAACATAAGCTTTGAAATACAAAATCTTACATCATACATAGATATCACCATCAGAGTACAATACAGCATTTGGTACAGCGGAAGTAACTCTACATAACTAACGTTGAAGCCTCCTGCTTCAAGCTCCTCCAAGTGTATCTGTAAAAGCCTGAAACACTTGCCTGCCCGTACAAATTTGGGCACCCAAGAGTTTAGGGAAAACAAAACAAAATAAACTCTGGGTCAGTCATGGGACTGGTGTGAGTAAACTCCAACCACTTGTTTAACTTTCAAAACCCTTTTCGAAAGAAAAGATAATAGTAAGACCAGCCCACACATAAACATGGACGGTTTTTACCTTACTATAACCCAAAACACTTTGATACAAAAATCCAGTGATATTATAATAATGTCTACATCAAGTAAGTAACCAAATAGTAGAACGCTTGCATCTCACACTCCACATATATAGTATATAATCAAAAGCCGCATGGCGCTTATTGGAGATTGGATTTCCAACATGACAAGGTATGGGACCACCTTCCGATGATGTATCTCTAGAGGCGAATACACCTGGGTTCAACAAGAACATCTTGCAACCCGGCCCACACATGACCGACCACTCATTTCGCTTGAGTGTATCGAATGTATATCACCAATGGTTGGACTCAAACCACCGTTTCCCGAATGGGCAGAGTCGATAGATTTAGAAACAAAAGGAATTTCTCTAGATAGGTGATTATACACCCTAATGGGTGCGACCCACATAGCCATGCTGCCTGCCCGATTTTTGTCCTTTCCCGGTTGTTGAGGCCTGAGGCTACGAACACTTACCATTCATTGATAGCACAATCACTTTGAATGCCACATCGTCAGATCCGTTAATCACTAGTTGAGTTTGCACAAATATTCTGGATATTATGCTAAGGGATAAATCCGTTGCAACCATATATATTCATTCAGACCAACCCATTTGATCATTGGAAATACTTTGTCAGACATTCGTCCATTTACGTTCGTTCTGGGATTGAACGAAACCGAAGGCACTATTTCTATAAATAGAAAAGCCCTTGCACTTCACTCCGTCTTCAATATATTCAGCATACTTGGTTCGCAACGCTTATGCCGATACGGAGTGGTTCTTTGGATAATAATCCAACCGGTCTCTCCATATTGACAACGATGGTCAAAAACTTCGATAGTCTGTGATTTAACTATCGAATAAAAACAAGTGTTCATCCAAACATATCAAACAAATCACTGGGCTCTTTAATTAATATTCGTTAATTAAACCACTTCTCTATTTTCTCTATCAATATTTGTTAACCAAATATTTTCAATAATCATCTTGCCTCTTATGCCATTTGGAAAACGTTTCCAAATATTAACTTCTTTTATTTTCTATATATTAGAAAATATCTCTATTTGCAATTGGGAACAATTCAAATCCCTTATCTCTATCCCCTTTTGTTTACAACATTCGATTTTTATATTCACTTTACTATCGAATTCAATACGTCGATATAATGATTTCAGATTATCAAAAACTCTTAAAAATATTCTAACTCCTTAAATTTCCGGAAAATTTCGCCATAACCTCCCCTGTATCGGGAGCATCGAGAAATTTCAAATAGCATCCCGGTATCTTCCTCAATCAAAAAGAAAAAGGAAAAGCCAAGCGGCTTGCCGATACGGCGCATAAAACCCATATATGAATTTAAACATGTACCTTTTTGTCGGGCATTACATTTATAAACTTCATATACCTCATCCCATACTTGTCTAAACCTGTTCACCTGTTTCCATTCAATTCAACTCAATCCATTCGTTTGAATTCAATTTTGAATCATTTGAATTCAGTTTCGCTCAATTATTCTTTAATTAGCCTTTTTGCCTCTTTCACTTCTTTGTTGAACATAACACGTTCAAAGAAAACGTTTAACTTGCTCACGACCAAATTGAATTTCAATTTCAATTCTAGTTTCCCTTTTGATTTCGAATATAAATTTTCAAATCGAATTTGCTTATTCAAACCCCAATATTCATTCGAAATCTTATTAACCAATTTCTATTCAATTTAGTTAATTCTATTCAATAAACCAAAATCTGGTTTCTGTTTCAAAATCATATTCATTTTCACAACTTGAATTCACATATATTTTACAACTCAACTCTGAAATTTTCTAAATAAAAACTTCGGATTTTATTTGCTTAAAAATCCTTTTATAATCTTAAATAAACCATTTTGGTTTTAAAATGATTCTGGCGCTGTTTTTCTGAAAATTTGATTTTGACATAACTCAAAATCTATACGACGAAATCCAGATTTTTCTTCTTCATTAGAAAACTATTATCAAACCGGTCCGTACGTTTCTTGTTTCGAAGAATTCCGACTTCAATTGCGTTCTATATATTCAATTGAAGTTCGAATCGCCAATTTACGAACTGCAGCGCTGCGGCGAGTTCGTTTTAATTATAATTATATATATAAACTTTAAACTTCTTTAAACGAATTCAACTTCATTTAACTCTATTTGAATTCCTTGATTCAAATTCCAATCTCACTTTTGAATTCTATATTTCAAATCCAATTCCTTTTCTATTTGATATTCAAATTAAATACTTGAATTTCTATTCCAATTCCATATTCAAATTCAATACTTGAATTCATTTGAATTCTCTTATTCAAACTCTATATCTAAATTCCATTGGAACTTCTATATTCCAATTCCTATATTTGAATTCTATTGAAATTCAAATATTCAAACCCCTTTTTTTTAAATTTTATCATTCAAATTCTATTTAAATCCTTTTATTTGAATTCTATTTCAAATCTAGTTTCAAAACTTCATTTTGAATTTTTATATTCAAATCTATTTTCAAAACTTCATTTGAATTTCTACATGCAAATCCCATAGATTAAATCCCATTTGAATTCAATTTGAATCTCTTATATTCAAATTTCATTTTCCATTTCCATTTGAATTCTAATATTCAAATTCATCTCCAACCCATTTGAATTCTAATATTCAAACTCATTATTAACATCATTTGAATTTCTTCACTCAAATCCATTGAATTCCCTTGAATTCAAATTCCATTTCAAAATCATTTGGATTTCCTATTTTGAAATCCTATTTGAAATTCTATTTCCAATTCTACTTCGAAAATCCTATTTTCAAAGTTTATTTCAAATTCTATTTTGAAATTCCATATTCAAATTTCTACTTGAATTTCTATATTCAATCCCACGTTCAAATTCAACACTTGAATTTCTATTTCAAATCTCAATTCGAATTTCATATTTAAATTCCATTCAAATCTCTATTCACATTTCACATTTGAATTCTTCCTTGAAATACTATATTTCAAATTCAATTCAACTCCTCTTTGAAATTCCATATTTCAAATCCAATTCAATTTTTCTTTGAAATTCTATATTTCAAATTTCATTACGTTTCTACCTTGCAATTCTATTTTTGAAATTCTATTTTCAAAGTCTATTTCAAATTCTCTTTTGAAAATTCTATTTTTAAGTTCTATTTCAAATTCTATTTGGAAATTCTATTTCAAACTCTCTATATTCAAACACCATTTGAAAGTTCTATATCCAAATCTCTATTTGAATTTTCTTTATTTGAATTCCTTCGAATTCAAATTATATTTTAATTCCTTGAATTCAAATTCTACTTTTCATTCTAATCTCGTCTATTCAAATTCTATTTGAACTTCTTATTTGAATTTCTAATATTCAATCCCCTTTTAAAATTCAAATATTTAAACTCTTTTTCTAATTCTACTATTCAAATTGTTATACTCAAATTTCATTTGAGTCATATATTTAAAAATTTCATTTCACATCTTATTTTGAAATTTCATTTCAAATTCCAATTTCACACTTGTATTTCTATTTCTGAATTATCAAATGATAATTCTTTTCACTTCATTTATAACTTCGTTATAAAAGAACTATTTATAAACTTCGTTTATAAAGGAACTACTTGTTTTATTTTTCAAAACAAGTTTATATTTTCATTTCCATTTAAAATTCAAATTCTATTTAAAAATAGAATTTCCCTTTTTAAATTTCCAATATCCTTTCATGATATTTTAAATATCATTACTTAAGCCCAGTGATATTTAAACACACAAAGCAACGAATTATTTATTTTTCTAACACATCATATATAACAATATATATGCAAACAAATAAACAAACAGATAATATATTTTTGAGGAATCCAGTTGGATTCCTCCAACCTGTTTTCCTGCATCCACAGATGTTAGCACATAAATAATACCAATTCTGCTTCGTGGCAGAATATCGCGGTATAGAAGGTCATCCACTAATCATAGCGTGGGGCGTATAGGGTAATCATCCGCTATGAAACTGCGGGCATCCGCTAATAAGACTGCGGGAATTCAACCAATCAATCAACCCAATATATATATATATATATAGCCTAAATAACTAATATATATAAAACAACCATAAAACATTCACACAAGCAGCAGACAATTATTTTTGATGAAATAAAAATAATTCTAAAGGTGAGTGAGATTTACTCACCTGATTTGCCGCATATTCATTTAAATTCCAAATCGTCTCAGCTATGAATTTTCTCGAGTCGACTATCTTGCACCTCACTATCTTGATCAACCATGAATAGAATTCACTGATCAACTTCGCTGAAATCTTAATTCATGGGAATACCGCTTCTTCCTCAAATTCCTATTTGAACTTGCCTTGCATCCATCGTCTGTTGCCAACCTCAAACAGCCCTGCATTGCCATTGAAATGTCCCACAGCCCTCCACGAGTCTTCCTAGTTCATTACTGCTGAGCCTACAGTCCTTAATCCTAACCCTCTCAAGCACCACAACCGAATTTGATCCAAATAGAATTGTAAGATTTTTGGTCCCTTAATCTTGTTTAACTTCTCCTTTTGCCTGCTGCCGAAATCCCCTTAGTCACGCACCTTCCTTCCCAAATTTCAGACAACCCATCGAACCCCAATGTCGTATTCCAGAAATCCACAAAATTAACAAACAAAATCCCTATTTTCCAATTGTCGAAACATCAGTGCGAACTCCCCCACAACGCGCCCAATACCAGCCTCGCCCTTCAAGAATCGAAACCCCCTACTCGCGAACGCTCCAGGTCAACATCGAGCTTCAGGTTCTTGCACGGTTTCAAGTCGCTATGCCTCTTATATCTCCTCCCAAAACCGCAAGCACCTCCACTGGGTTCGAACCATCTGCGCGATAACAGATGAAATTGCGATTTGTATTTTGATTTCTTTTTTTTTTTTTTTTTTTTGAACGGTGATCGATTTTGAATGATGAGGAAAAAGAAATAAAGGCAGGTGATTTTGCTGGTTTGGGAAAATAAGAAGGTCGAGGGTTCCATTTATAGAGTGAGTGGGGGAACAGTAAGGACATGGCCATCCAATTTGTGTTTCTTTGATAACGAAAATGGAAGACATAAAATTTGGCTCGAGAGAACAATAGGTCTGTGAAATGAAATGCTTAGGGTGGCTGCTGTACTTCGGTTGGCTTGATATCCAACATTTGGTCGGCCTAAATTTTTATTTTTATTTAATTTTAATCAATATGAATTTATTTGATTTAAAATACCAATTGATTTCGAACTTTGTTTTCAGCGTAGTGACCGACACCCCTAGGGTTATACCACTATTCTGAAAACACTAGAACAGATTCCATGACCTAATTTGAACGTCTAGAAAAGATATCAATTTAAACTGACTTTCTAAATTAAATTCAATTGCTTTAAAAATATAAATAGATTTCAACATTTAATTTCATCGATAATAAATTATTATTATCGTTTTAATTCAACATAGAATTTATATTAATTGACCGAAGTATTTCGATTCAGTTTTACATTCTGAATTTAATTATATTACGTTTTTGTATAACAACTATTCAATATATTCGAATTAGATTGCATGATTATTTAATCGATAACCCAATAAAATACCATTTATATTATGAATTCAATATTTAAAACTATACTAAATATTTAAAATAAACTGTTTAAAAATCTGGGTCGTTACAGATTTTATACATCACATGTATTTAATTATAATGATAACTAATCATTAAACATCCAAATAACAACTAGAGTGCATTCTACAACTGTATAAGCATTAAATAATCAAATAACGCTTATAATAATCTGTCAATCAATCGGTTGACATACACCTAATCACAAGGGAGAACTGTGATCACAATATCATCCCAAGGCCCATGCGGGGTTTTCAACCAACAAATACTGATTATTATTTGTGCACTTAGGCGATGTGTAAAAATTATCATCCCAATCGATATCACATTAATAGGAGAACATAAACAAATCGTCCAACTTGTAAATGGATGTGTAATTTTATTTCGAATAACATAAATATATTAATATTTTTTTAATATATTTCAGAAAATTTCGGTATTATAACGGCGCTATATTGTAGCACCGGAATAATGTCTAGCCTTATCCCTCTCCTAATACTGGCTCGCTCCATACACAAACAATTTCAATCATCAACCATCAATACACATCCAAATAATACCAAAAGTCAACAAATCATCCATTGTTACAAATAATAGTGACAGGAGGTACTAAGCACCATATACAACCTAGGATATAATAAAATAATACCAGAGCTGAGTGAGAAAGAGTTCTCACTTTGGTTTCCACTCCGTCATTCTTTTATTGACGAATCCATTATCGTTTGTATTTGAATTAGCCTCAAATTATAATTTGCTCATTTTCCGTTCTGGTCAGTTCCAGGTTGTAGTGCTCGATTCCACGATTCCAAAGTGACCGAGTTTGCAATTTTTTGCGCTCGTATGGAAAAGATATGACATTACAAACTTTAATTACATTATTATAATCAACTAAGATAATTAAAATAATTAATTAACCTAATCATATTATTAATCCATCTCCTTCGTTCTTGGAACAGGAACAAAAATCGACCCGTCAGCTCGGACAAAAAATTCGACCATGCAGACACCTACAAGCCGCCGGAATCTGATCGCCACCCACACCAACACGCGCCGAGGCGCCGCCGACCTCCCCTCCAAGTCACGTCGAACTTGGTGCCCTCCGACGCCGGAAAACCCAATTCGAACGGCGGACCATCGAGCCACAAATTCACATGATATACAATGTTAAATCCGATCTTGACCGTTGGAAATGCAGATCTCTCTAAGACGAAGATTTTGTAGTTGAAATCATTCGAAAATATTGAGTGGATTCGGAGATTTTTGTGAAGAAAGAATGGAGCGATTTAGATCGCTGGTTTCGTTTGGAGCGCCTGCCTGTTTTGTGAATTTAGGGTTTAATAAAACGGTTTTTATATATATATATATAATATTATTTAATTCGTAAAAAGGGGTTTTGCATCCGAACTCCAAATCAAACCCAACGACTTTCGCCCCTAGCTAAATACTCCCATTCCAGACATAATGGGATATATTTCATAAGCCAACTTAGCTGTTTCGAATAGTTTTTATCAAAATTAAAATATAAACTAATATAACATTACATATTGATTTCAAGATACATTTTAATTTACCAGGGTCACATACTGACTCCAAAAATCATGAAAATTGAAATCTAGCTATGTTTTGATGATACGGTCCTATAGAAACTGGTTTCATCAAATTCCGAGCCCATTTGAAAAATGACCCTTCTCTACCTTCTTAAATTTTTCAAAACGATTCTAATACCAACTATATTATTTTAAACCATTTTAGAAATTATTTTAGTAGTTAACTATTTTACTTTACAAACTGTTTTACTTTATAACTATTATTTTCTTATATACATTAATTATCTTTAATAAACTATTTTAATAAACAACTATTTATTTTATAAACTACTTTAATATTTTTAACTATAGATTTTACTAAATATTGATAATTTTATTTTATATACAAACTATTTATTTCAAACTTTTTAAAAGCATATACATATAAATTTTTTTAATATAGTTTTCAACTATTTTAAATATCCAAATTATTTAAGATTGGAATTGTTTCAAGATTTTAAATTGGTTTAAATGGAGATTCTATTATGAATAATATTCTATCTTGAATATTAAATGATTTTTAAGAAAATCTAATATTTTGATATGAAGTACAAACCCCTTTGAAATGTGAAAGAACTGACTGGTGTGAAAATGTAAACAATTGGTTGTTAAAGAGACCAGAATCGGATATTGGCATACTCCCTGCCAATACCGAAAACCACTTTAACAACTGTTTACGCGGTGGAGTTCCAGAATGAAGTAGGATGATTTGGAGGCAATTACTAGATTTGAAGAAAGAGAATGATGATCGATAGCCTTGACCTTTGGGTCATAATTAAAATGACTAAAACACTAGCTATACCCAGGTTAATGTGAGTTAGCTCCTTTCAGAAAACATGCTTCTTCGATACCTTATCTCTTGCTTTGTGATTGATTGGGCGCCCTTTGATTTTTGGGAGTATTGTCTGGGGTGGGCAGTAGCTGGAGGCTATGCGTTACCACCAACCTAGTTCCACAATCCGGTAGAATCACTATTGATGAGTATTACCTCGATGCCTTGTCATATTTATTTGGATCAAGTTCCCTACGATTTTGATTTAACGTTGTCGTATAGTGGCGCATCCCTATCCACCGACCTGACTGGTGTTTTATATGCAATGTTTACGATAATGTATAAACAGTGTAAGGGTAATAATGGTAATCCCGCTGGCGCTATTTTGGTACTTTACTTTATTGAATAGACGCTAGTATAATAGCCTATTATATTATATAGTATCCAGTTTGATGAATCCTTAGGAGATGGAAATTCCCGTAACATCTCTTAAGTTATTGCACTTATATTATCACATGAATTTGATTTATCTGATATGAGAATATTTTAGTCCTGATCTGTGTATTTTTATATTTTCAATGGTGCTCGGGTCAACCTGGGTTTTTCATTAGATAAGACCACATTATATGAAGATGAAGATGGAGCCAAACAGACGTATTTATTATTATTCCGCTGCATATATTGTTATGTTTTATAAAAGTTAACTCTGATATATTGTGTAAATGTAATCAAATGTTTGTTTTAATGGCTTCATGAACTGTTATTATTTATTGTATTTTGTCCTTCCGCTATGAGATTCTGTGATTGTTTTTCTTCTTTCTTCTTTTCTTATATTAATCCTAGTAACTATCTGTATTTTTGGATTTGATATAGTCGACGTATGAGAATTTTTTCTTTTTGATTTGAACGGTGAAAAATGCGAGTTGTTACATCGGATATTAGAGCTTTGGTTTAGTGATAACCTTGGCTCTACTTTGGATTAACTCATTAGAGATAGGGTAGTAAAACCCTAGAATGAGTTTGAGTGCATATGAGAGAGCGTGCTTGTAATTTTGATATAAAAATGAATTTGTATTGTGATGGTTTGTTCTGTTGAGTATTTATGAATTCTGGTCAGTACTTGGGACATCAATGCGTCGATAGGGATTTCTAAACACTCGAATAAGACTAATCGACAAAATATTGTTTTTTTTATACTTTGTGTATACGAAATTATTTTGAAAACCTATTAATTTGGTTTAATTAGTTAATATAACTAAACAATTGACCATTGAATGATCTTAATTACGAAAAATGAAATATGGAAAATAAATTGATAATCAAACAAGATGAACTTGAATATAGAATTGAGAATTTAAATTCAGGTGCTTTTGAAATAATGATTTGCAAATGGTTTGAAATAATATATTTATATTTTAAAAGTTGTTTCATATAGAAATTGTTTTCAAATGAATTTTTGAAATAAGTGTATACTCTCCTCTTGTCTTTGGAAATGATTTCGGTGATGAGTGCATGCATTACGACGATTATTTTCGAGAGACTGAGTGGGGGAGACAATTTAGAACTTTTATAATTTGCTTGGGAAAATTTAATTTCATTTAAATCTTTTATAGTTTGGTTTGATATAAAAGATATAATATATGAAATATTTTGAAAGATGATTTAGAAATGAACCCTAAGTTGAATTCTTAAGTTCTGGAATGATTGAAGTACTGAATTAAACTTAAAATTTTAAACTTTGAATTGTGAAAGAAATAAAATGAATCTAAGAGAAATAGAAAAAAAAAGTAATATTTTTGGAATGTGAAATGGTAAAATCGAAGGAAATTGGATAATATTGGATTTATATAATATTAAACGTTTTCCATAACATATATAACTTACCATAGTATATAAGAAGTGAAAATGTTATAGGAATTGACAATTACATAATATATCAGTATGGTTATGAAAAATAAAAGCAGAATTATATTGATGGGTTATGAAATTAAAGAAGCCTTAATCATGGACCATAACAACATACACTTGGATTGTTATGGAAATTGAATTCAACTAAGAAAATAAAATTGGACTAAAGAAATAAATTAGTTAAATGAGTCTATGGCCATAAAATGTTGTAATCTTAGTTTGTGTACTATGAATAAAAAAGAAATATTTAAAGAAATTTGCATCAAAGGCATAATGCAACTGAATATGAATGGAGGTAAGAAACTTACGTAAATTCGTTTTACTCATGAATAGTGATGCCCAAATAGAAAACCAGTTATATAAATAAATGAAAATGACAGGGAAGTGTATGAAAATGCACTTAAATTGTTGAACATGTAATACTAATTGAAATGGACATATTGAATGATGCTATATTACATTCTATTGCATAATAAAACTTACCAAAATGTCAAGAAGTTAAAGGTATTAATATAAAATTGTACTTGTATACTATAACAATCAATGAAACTTGAGTAATGAAGGTAAATGAGAATAAACATTCGAACGTAAGTAGATTTTGGTTATATGAATGTAATATTAAAAGTTATTATTGTTTGTTTTTCAAATAAGTATGAGTTAATAAAAAATCCTATGCAACTAGTCATCTTTAGCCGAACATAACGTCGCATAGCAGTCAATTTCAAAAGTTTATGGAACGTAATATTAAATTTCAAATGTCACCGAATCGGTCTCCACTAAAAGTAATAATGCGTTTGTTTTTAAACACTTATGTTGCATGGAACTTTTCGATCTAAACTTTCCTCTCTTTCCACTTCTTAACCCTAGGCTGCGAACCCACGTTTCCTCCATCTTCAACCGTTCAATCGATCCGCCGCCGTTCAACATCTCATTCAGTCAATCCATCCAGGAGCCCTCAGTTCATGCCGACGTTCAATCTCCACTGTCTCAAAATCGATTCGCTTCGTGCCGGAGTTCTGGTATCAGGTAAAATTCAAACCCTATGTTTCCTTTGTTGTAATTGTTTGCTCGATTTCGATCAATCCCCATCATGTTCGAATCTGTTATGAAACGAATTTAAGATTTAATTGTGTGATAATGTAGAAGCTATTCTCAAATTTGTATGAAACTATTATGAATGAAACTATTTTTTTTTTAATGTAGAAGGTGTTCTCAATTTTGTTCTCAAATCAGAATTTCCACGTTTATATGTTGTAGGCAACCTAAAAAGCTCAGACATAAATGCATCAATAACTTCAAATGCCCAAATTTAATTGTTTTTTTATTTATGTTTTTTAGTCCTAGTTATTCCAAGTATAGTGCTGCAATGTTCTACTTGCCATCATCAAGTGCAGCAGCTGTATGATGCCCAAACCTTTTTCTAATCCACTATAACAAATCAATATTAATTCAGTGATGCAAAATCTGTTATGCCTCTTCTATTGGAGTGAATTAAAACTCCTTGTCTACCTTCATTAATATATCATGTTTATAGATTCTAGTCATTTGGAATGCAACTCAGTATTCTAGTTTAACCATTAAAAAAATCATTTCAATGTTTTATTTAGCACAATTTATTGATAATATACAATCAGTTGACAATGATTACTGACTAAAAAGATAAAACCGTATGGCACTATGCTATGAAAACCTAATGGGTAAAGTCAAATACATTGTTTCGATAAGTAATGCTCCATTGCATTAAATTTTGTTAAGATCGAAAGCAGGAGCCATTACATAACCTAACAACTTTTCAGATGTGTATTTCTTCATGATCGAATGACAGTAGTGCTTTTGTTAGGTGTCACTCCATGTTTAACTTAACCAATTTTCAATCGATTTTCTTTTTAACACCTTTTACATAAAATCAGTTTGCATTAATGCATTGTATGTTAAAGGTTAATTAATTCAACTCATGTCTAAGAAACATTTAATTGACTATGTTTTTGAATCAGTTCGGTACTCGAATATAAAAACAAAATTGCTAACTGAATCATTTGCATGAAGTAGTTGCCAATTACCGAAAATATAATTCCAACATCTTTCCGTTGGCATAGCATGGGTTACATATTATTTTCATGGATTTTGAATACCATTTTAAAATCTTGAAGTTATATGCATGTATAACGTACTAAATTTCAGTTAAAAGGTAAGTTTTCATGGCATTAAATAGTTTTAACGTAATTTGTATCATAAATTCATAAAGTCTGCATGTTAGGAAAGTATATCAATTTAGATAATGGTGAGTTGAATTAGAAGAAAAAAATTATAAGAAGTTGAGAAATTTTAAGATCGAGGATGTTACATGTCTTCTAACCTGTGCAGTTAAAGCGCTCTACGGATCCAATGCGGTGGAGGTGCAAAAAGTTGTAGTGGAGATAAAGCGAGGAAATAGCAGGATATAGCGGACGAGTCTAAAATAGCATGTAGACTCATATTTAATACTTTTATGAATATACAAATGATAATATTAAGGGATGAGGAGGAGAGTTATTAGAGAGGAACAATTTCAATTTTTTATTGATGCAAAACATGATACAAAGAGCACATATATATAGTGCTATGAGCCCAACGGCTAGTACAAAATATACCAAATATGTATGAGCCTAACGGCTAGTATTAAATATACCAAGTATGCATGAGCCTAACGGTGTAACGGCGGGATTTTCGACCCAGAAAATCAACATAAAAACACACTGTTGACTATTCAAGCATCGAAAACACCAGGACATTAATAGAAGAATTTAGAGGGTGAGAAAGAAAAGATAGAACTAATAGAATAGAGGAAGAAGAAGATCACAACTGAACAGAATCAGAGTAACACGAAACTCGCAGCGGAACAAAATAAGATGTATTATATAACATAACTTTGAATACAAAACTGTATTGTATATACATACCATTATCAGAGTACAATACATCATATCACAGCGGAAATAACTCTACATAACTAATGGTGAAGCTTCCTGCTTTTGAGCTCCTCCAAGTGAATCTGCAAAGCCTGAAACACTTGACTGCCCGTACAAATTTGGGCACCCAAGAGTTTAGAGAAAACAAACAAAATAAACTCTGGGTTAGTCATGGGACTGGTGTGAGTAAATTCCAATCATACTGTTTTACTTTGAAAATCCTTTTCAAAACAAGAAGATAATAGTAAGACCAGCCCACACATAAACATGGACGGTTTTTACCTTACTATAACCCGAAATATTCTTGATATCAAAACCAGTGATATTATGATACTGTCTAACCAAATAATTATACCAGTAGTAGAACGCTTGCATCTCACGCTCCACATATATATATAGTATAAAATCATAAACCGCAGGGCGCTTATCGGAGAATGGTTTTCAACAGACAAGGTATGGGAGCACCTTCTGAATAGTGTACTCTAGAGGAGATACACTCAGGGTTCAACAAGAACGTCTTGCAACCCGGCCACACATGACCGCTCACTCATTTAGCTTGAGTGTCGCGAATATATTGCCACCACGGTTGTAGGCCATCCAACCGTCATCCGAAGATACAGAATCGAAAAGAAGTATAAATATGAATTTTCTCTAGATCGGTGTAACAACCCGTAAAATCTGGGCCAGTTTAAAATTTTTATTTTGGCAATTTTAGCGAATTTAGATTATTTAAAATGAATTATTTTAAATAATATCGACGAGAAATTTATTTTAAATATAAATCGAACGTATATATTTTACGCGACGTCGTTAGAATATATAAATATTTATATATAATTATAAATAGAATTGAAAATGGCGCGGTAGTTCGATAATTCGATTTCAAACTTCAATTGAATGTACCGGGTGCAAAACAATCCGGATTTTAGTGAAACCAGAAATCATAGGATCTATTTGATAATATCTTTCCAACGAATCCGAATAATCAAAATTTCATAGCGGGAATCAAAAGATATGTCCAGTTGAAAATTCTGAATAGTCGCTATGGAATTCAAGCCCTTAAAAATGGAAATTTTGCAAACGACCTCGGATTTCGTCGAAACTACTTTTGTTGGATCCGGGATGTAAAGTTATTGCTAGATTTCAAATTTCATAATTTTCTGAATCAATATGTGAGCGTGGCGAAGTAAAACGCGTTTGACCAGTTTCAGTTGATTTTAATCGACTGGAAAATGGCCAATTTTATAACGGTCTCAGAATTCGACGAAACTAGTTTTGTTAGGACCGTATCGTCAGTACGAAGCTAGAAAATATTTTTCTGGAATTTTTCTAGTTAGTATGTGACCCCGGTAATTTGAAATGTACGTTTAAAATTCAATATAGTAATTTAAATGTAAATATTAACGGAAACTGATTCAAACAGTCGAATCAACCTACGATACATATCCCATTGTGTTCGGAATGGGGGTGAAACGCTAGGGGCGACAGTCGGTGGGCTTGATTTCGCGTTCAAACGAAAAGTCAACTTTAAAAGGAATTAAATAATTAAAATAATAATAAAAAAAAAAACCTTCTCCTTCTATAACTTCTGGCCCCCCCCTTCTCATTTTCATTTCGATCCAGATAAAAAAAAAAAAAAAAAAAAAAAAACCGCTTCCAATCGATGCCGCCCCCAGCCGCCACGACGCGACCGCCTGCCCCCGAGCTGCCGTCGGTGATCGAGACCTCTTCCCCCCCTTTTTTCCCTCTCCTCCCTCTCTCCAGTATCCAACCTCCTCCTCGATTTCCCGCCCTCGCACGGATCGAGATCCGAACCCACGTCCGACGCCCTGGCTTGGCCGACGACCGCCTGCCACCCTGCCAACGCCTCCCTCCGACGATTTTGAGCCACCCTCCGACGCTGGCGCACAGAAGACCCCCCCCCCTCTCGCTGTGAGTCTGTTTTATTTATTTATTATCTATTTTATTTTTATTTTATAAAAACAGAGTTTAAAAACTGTACATTTTAAAAAGTTTAAAACTGTAAATTTTAAAAAGTTTAAAACTGTAAATTTTAAAAAGTTTAAAACTGTAAATTTTAAAAAAGTTTAAAACTGTAAATTTTAAAAAAAGTATAAAACTGAAACTTTAAAGAGTATTAAAACTGATGTGCTTTTAAAGTAAAAACTGATTTTTATATAAAGTTAAAAACTAATTTTTATATAAAGTTAACACTGAATTATGTAAAAGTTAAAACTGATTTTTTTTAGTTAAGTAAAAACTGATTTTTAAGTTAAATAAAAACTGAATTTTATAAAAGTATAGAAAAACTGAATTTTTAAAGTATATAAAACTGATTTTATCTTAAGGTTGGAAATAAGTAGAAGGTTTTAACTTGAAATAAGAAAAAGGTTTTAACTTTGAAATAAAAATTCGATTTTTTATATATTGAACTTCGAACTGAAAATTCGATTTTTATATATTGAACTTCGAACTAAAAATTCGATTTTTATATATTGAACTTTGAACTAAAAATTCGATTTTTATATATTGAACTTTGAACTAAAAATTCGATTTTTATATATTGAACTTTGAACTAAAAATTCGATTTTTATATATTGAACTTTGAACTAAAAATTCGATTTTTATATATTGAATAGCGTAGTAAAAAATGTGATTTTTACGTGTGTAGTGAAAGCAGCAACGAAGGTGACAAAAAGGCGAAACGACGAAGACTTCTGCAAAAGAAGTGCCGTGGAGCTAGGATAGCTATAGGTGAGAATTTCTCACCTTTCAATTTATTTTTCTAGTTATATATATATATACTAGGATGCAGACGGTGCTTAGTAGCACCCGACACAATCGTCCACAGACCATGGACTTGTTTGTTTGGCTGTGTTGTTAGTTAGATTGTTTGGGTTGATTTGAATAGTTTGGTGAAATGAAATTGATATGATTGATGTGTGAATGGCGTGGGCCTTCACTAGACCGGGGATAAGGCTAGGCCTTGTCCCGTTTCTAGTATCGTGTCGTTATGCCGCCGAAATTTTCTAAAATATGTTAGAAAAATAAAAATATCATTTTATTGAATAAATGAATTGAATAGAAATTCATAGGTTGAAATAAAATGTTTTATCGTTAAAAATATAATTTTTAACGTGAATATGAAAATAGTGAAGTGAATAAATAAATATTCATTTACAAACCAGATGGTTTGTTTATGTACACTTATTTGAATGACATTGATTGGGACGATAAATTTTACACATCGCCCAACTGCACAACTAAAATCTGTGTTTGATTGTTTGAAACCCCACACGGGTGTTGGGATGAAATATGAATTTCACTCATCCTGATTGATTAAATATGTCGATCGATTGATTGACAGGCTGTTATGAGCGTTGAATATCTATATTTGATGCTTATACAGTGTAGTGCACTTTGGTTGATGGTTGATTATTTTCAATGTTATTATATACATGTGTTGTATGAAAATCCATATAATTAATTTTATATGGTAATTGATTGGGCCTCATTCCAATCGTGAAAATAAAGAATATTTTGATAATAACAAATATTTTAATAATAGGAAATATTTGAAATAGAATATTTGAAAATAGAAATTTATGAAGCCGTGTTGATTAGATTGACGCCATTTTGACGTAAACGATATTTATATCGATTTTATTCATTTTAAAATGAATATTGAAAAGTAATCTCGAAATCGAAGATTTCGAAATGAATTGAATTGAAAACGATTTCGAAATGAATTGAATTGAAAACGATTTCGAAATGAATTGAATTGAAAACGATTTCGAAATGAATTGAATTGAAAACGATTTCGAAATGAATTGAATTGAAAACGATTTCGAAATGAATTGAATTGAAAACGATTTCGAAATGAATTGAATTGAAAACGATTTCGAAATGAATTGAATTGAAAACGATTTCGAAATGAATTGAATTGAAAACGATTTCGAAATGAATTGAATTGAAAACGATTTCGAAATGAATTGAATTGAAAACGATTTCGAAATGAATTGAATTGAAAACGAATTCGAAATGAATTGAATTGAATATGAATTCAAATTGAATTGAAATTTGAATTGAATAGAAATGAATTTTAAAACGAATTTATAAAGAAGAATTCAATTTTGCTTTGAATTGAAATGGAAGTTGAAATAGTTTTTTTAACAAATTTTAAAACTATTTATATAATTCGTTTTAAATAGAAATCGACGAAGTATATATTATATATATTATATATATAATATAATGGCCTGAATAGAACGCGCCGCGCCGCGGCAGTTCGTGAATTTCGACCATTTATTTCAAACGGACATTGCGGGAGATCCGACCGTCGGATTCTCCTAAAACCGGAACCGTTGGGTTCGTATCGAAAAGAGCTTTCTAATGAATGTTAGAAATTTGAAATCTAACGGTTGGATTTGGAGATACGTCCAAATCAAATTCGAAAAAGGTCGCTGTAAGTGCAGTTCGATGGCCGTTAATGGAAATCGACTGTACGGGCCTTGATAAAATTATTAAAAATAGCAATAATTTGTGTAAAATCATAAGAAATGATTTAGAAAGAATTGGGATGAAAAACTCCATATTTGAAAAGATAAAAATGGATTTTTATCGAAATGAACTAGTTTTGAACTAGAAATATAATTCTATTTATTTTTAAATAAATAAATTGAATTTAAAAAGGGTTTTTAAAATAACCAAAATTTCCAATGATTGCATTGGAGTGGATTTGAATCGAAATTGTCTTCGGAATATTTCGATGTTGGAATTCGTGATTATACAGGTGTTGTTATGGAAATTTGAAAGATATATATATTTATATCGTTATTTCCAATACGACATTTGTTAGTCGTAGAATTTGATATTGAATATAAGCCGATATATTTTCTATTCAGAGCCTTGTATTGAATATCGAATGTGATTTGGGTTTGTCGTGAATGGTGTCTTCACTAACACTGTTCTTGAACCCTGTTGAGAAAAGATTAAATCTTTTTATTTAGATTTAATGAAGTGCACCAATTAAATAATATTTAATTGGAATTGAATCGATATTGATTTTTGGGTTTATCGTGGACAGTGTTTTAAATAACACTCGTTCTTTAACCCGATGATTAATGAATGTGATTTTGGGTTTATCGCGAACCGTGTTTTTAAATGACACTGATTCTTTAACCCAGTCAAAGATTAAAACTAAGTGGAGTTTTAATGAATCTTTAATTAGATTGAAATAATCGAAATGGAGTATCACCAGTTTTGCTCCAGGCGATAGTTAAATCTTTAATTAGATTTAAACGTGAAATGGTAATTGAATTTACCGATAACACTGTGGTGTTAGATATGAAGTATTACCAGTTTTACTTCATGGGATAAATAGGTTGGGATTGGGAAATTAAAACCAATGATTACTTCGGTAAGGTTCGTTAATCTCGACTAGTTGAATCGAAATTCAAAAGAAGAATAAATTCAAGGAGTTTATCTTGGATAAAATTAATGGGAATATTTCCCTATGAATGTGAAATTTAGAAACTAACTGTCGGTTGGCCAAGCAGAATGGTTTTCTGGATATTGATCTGATGTTGGTTTCGGCCTTCGGGGTTAATATTTGGGGAATTATTCTCTTGATTAATTTACGGTTAGTGACTAATGAATTGGAATGAGGCGTATGTTGTGTTTGTGTAACACTTATTTAAATATACGCGAGTTATTCGGAAAGACCGGGTTTATCCCATTCTGAATAACTGATACGACGATAAGTCGAAGATGAAGACGATGGTCGAAGACCGGAGGTCTTCACGTCGTTTGGGTGATAACTGATGATCTTGATTGGGCTGTACACCCAAGAAGATGGAAACAGTTAGTGATCGTCCAGACGTACTTGGAGATCGATGGATATGCGGGGTACTAGGTGCCTCCGGTTTCGTTCAGACCCAGAACGGACTTGTAAATGGACTGTGTGTCTGACATCGGATTTCATTCTGTGTGACTGATATCGGTTGCATAGGATGGCTTGCCTGTGTGGCATGCTAAGATGCAAATGATCAAGGCTTCTGTTGAAAAGCAAAGTCTTGTGGTTGATGATCAAAGCACGGCCTTTGTGGCGTAGCTTTGTGTAACGTTTACCTCGCGTGTTTCACACCCGGTATGAACCAAAAACGGGAGACGGACCTCAGGGAGGACTTGCGTTTCTTTCTAGTTAGAAGTGGCGTCAGTGGTTTTACACGCCCTGACGAGTTTGACTTATGTGGTTGTTGCTGTTGCGAGGCGCCTCGGATTGATCGGTCGTTCTCGAACCGATGGAGTCATTTAGTTGGCTCATTTACGCCCCAAAGGGCGGGGAAACGTAGTGTTCAGGCATTTTAATCCACATCGGTGGACCGGCCCTGACGATCCAAGGGTCACTCGAGCTCTGATCCTGAGACATGGGCTAGATTGTCTCGAATCGGTTGAGGACTATCTTTTGCCTCGGTTCATAGATGGAAATCCAATTTCCAAATACGTGACATTTGCGGTTTTAGTTGTAATCCTATATATGGCGACATGATATATGGTACCCATGCCGCCTATGATTGATACTTATGATTTGAAGTTGTTTTTTACACTATGCACTTATGATAGTATCAAATGATTTGTTTTAAACGTATCAAGCATTCTTTGGCTGTTATAAGGGAAAACCCTATCCCCCGGCTTGCGTTTGCATTGTGTGATAGGACCTGGGTCTTATAACAGCTTCATTTTTCTTTACTTAGCATTGCGCTGTTTGTTTTATGCACTGGTATTCTTGGGAGGAAACCCGTTCCGTGTTATACGGCGTGGTCCCTTGATTTACCTAACTTTGAAAATAAAGATTAATAACTGTTTTAGTTCTCACACCAGTCACATGACTGACCTGGAGTTTATTGTTTTAACCTAAACTCTGGGTGCCCTTATTTTGACACGGGCAGCTAGTAGTTTTGGTTTTGCAGATTTTTATTCACAGGATCCTGGTTTACAGCTGGAACGATATCCGGAAAGCTTTGTATCCGTATATCTCTTTCTAGTTGTGTATTGTATTATTTTCCGCTGCTATGTATTTAAATGTAATTTAAATCTCTGATATTTCTGTGCAATATTCATTTATACTCTGTATATTCTTGTAATCTGATGCGTTGTTGTAATATACAATGAAATGTTCTTCTGTATGCGTTCTGGTTTGTCGTGTTCTCAAACGATAGGGCGTTTCGAACGGCCTGGATCGGTTTAGCGACTGGTTCGGACCGAGCGAAATTCCTTGCCGTCACAGTTGGTATCAGAGCTTTGGTTTACAAAGCAGAGAACAAGGCACATTAGAACCGTACGAAAGAATTCATCAGAAATTGGATTAGTAATATCCAACGAGAATGACTCGTTAGAGATGGGATCAGTAGTATCCTAGAACGAGTGTGAAGAGTATATTTTTAAAAATGAAAACAAAATTTGTTTTGAAAATTTAAATCAATTATTCGTATTTGATTATCTAATTATATTGAGTTGGACAGTCCAGTATATATAGATTTTGCGTATACGTCTGATCCGCGTGTATTCGAAATTTTAATATACTGGATAGATATAGAATTACACTCTAATCGCTCGGAGATGATTTTGATGATGGAGCTCCATCATTAGAATTTATGTTCGAGTGACGAAAGTGGGTTTTCTATATATTTCCTATTGACTGGTGTGAGAACCAAAATTAGATAGGGCCTATTGTTGTGATTTGGCATCAAAAATCTGATTTTTGACTATATATCAAAATTATGAATTTGAAAACTCTAATTCACTAATTGATTGATGTTTGTGTTGTTTGTTTAATTGTTTGCTAATTTTGAACCATTTAGCCTAATTGAATCAAACATTGAACTGTATTGAAAATTGGTCGCATCTGCTTGCATATACATGTATATCATTGAACAGGTCATAGCAAGGAGGCTAGAGCCAGAGAATAAAATTTGTTTGCCCGACAAATAGGTACATGTTTATTACATAATTTACTGTTTTGTTTGGGTGATGATGATTTTGTGAGCCTATTGGCTAGCCGCTTGGCTTTTTCTTTTTCTTTTTGAGATCTGAAGGACCGGGGAAGCTATTTGAAATTCCCCGATGCTCCCGGTGCAGGGGAGGTTATGGCGAAATTTTTCAAAAATTTAGGGTGTTAGCCAAATTTTTTAGATTTTGAAAATTCTCAAAAACTGAAAAGTTGGAGAATGGAAGCCAAATCGAGCGTGGGGCTGAATAATCAAACCACTTTCGACTTTGTTCCTTTTCGGGGACGAAAAGTTTTAAGTGGGGGAGATTGTAACAACCCGTAAAATCTGGGCCAGTTTAAAATTTTTATTTTGGCAATTTTAGCGAATTTAGATTATTTAAAATGAATTATTTTAAATAATATCGACGAGAAATTTATTTTAAATATAAATCGAACGTATATATTTTACGCGACGTCGTTAGAATATATAAATATTTATATATAATTATAAATAGAATTGAAAATGGCGCGGTAGTTCGATAATTCGATTTCAAACTTCAATTGAATGTACCGGGTGCAAAACAATCCGGATTTTAGTGAAACCAGAAATCATAGGATCTATTTGATAATATCTTTCCAACGAATCCGAATAATCAAAATTTCATAGCGGGAATCAAAAGATATGTCCAGTTGAAAATTCTGAATAGTCGCTATGGAATTCAAGCCCTTAAAAATGGAAATTTTGCAAACGACCTCGGATTTCGTCGAAACCACTTTTGTTGGATCCGGGATGTAAAGTTATTGCTAGATTTCAAATTTCATAATTTTCTGAATCAATATGTGAGCGTGGCGAAGTAAAACGCGTTTGACCAGTTTCAGTTGATTTTAATCGACTGGAAAATGGCCATTTTTCTAACGGTCTCAGAATTCGACGAAACTACTTTTGTTAGGACCGTATCGTCAGTACGAAGCTAGAAAATATTTTTCTGGAATTTTTCTAGTTAGTATGTGACCCCGGTAATTTGAAATGTACGTTTAAAATTCAATATAGTAATTTAAATGTAAATATTAACGGAAACTGATTCAAACAGTCGAATCAACCTACGATACATATCCCATTGTGTTCGGAATGGGGGTGAAACGCTAGGGGCGACAGTCGGTGGGCTTGATTTCGCGTTCAAACGAAAAGTCAACTTTAAAAGGAATTAAATAATTAAAATAAAATTAAAAAAAAAACCTTCTCCTTCTATAACTTCTGCCCCCCCCCTTCTCATTTTCATTTCGATCCAGATAAAAAAAAAAAAAAAAAAAAAATTGCTTCCAATCGATGCCGCCACGACGCGACCGCCTGCCCCCGAGCTGCCGTCGGTGATCGAGACCTCTTCCCCCCCTTTTTTCCCTCTCCTCCCTCTCTCCAGTATCCAACCTCCTCCTCGATTTCCCGCCCTCGCACGGATCGAGATCCGAACCCACGTCCGACGCCCTGGCTTGGCCGACGACCGCCTGCCACCCTGCCAACGCCTCCCTCCGACGATTTTGAGCCACCCTCCGACGCTGGCGCACAGAAGACCCCCCCCCCCCTCTCGCTGTGAGTCTGTTTTATTTATTTATTATCTATTTTATTTTTATTTTATAAAAACAGAGTTTAAAAACTGTACATTTTAAAAAGTTTAAAACTGTAAATTTTAAAAAGTTTAAAACTGTAAATTTTAAAAAAGTTTAAAACTGTAAATTTTAAAAAAAGTATAAAACTGAAACTTTAAAGAGTATTAAAACTGATGTGCTTTTAAAGTAAAAACTGATTTTTATATAAAGTTAAAAACTAATTTTTATATAAAGTTAACACTGAATTATGTAAAAGTTAAAACTGATTTTTTTTAGTTAAGTAAAAACTGATTTTTAAGTTAAATAAAAACTGAATTTTATAAAAGTATAGAAAAACTGAATTTTTAAAGTATATAAAACTGATTTTATCTTAAGGTTGGAAATAAGTAGAAGGTTTTAACTTGAAATAAGAAAAAGGTTTTAACTTTGAAATAAAAATTCGATTTTTTATATATTGAACTTCGAACTGAAAATTCGATTTTTATATATTGAACTTCGAACTAAAAATTCGATTTTTATATATTGAACTTTGAACTAAAAATTCGATTTTTATATATTGAACTTTGAACTAAAAATTCGATTTTTATATATTGAACTTTGAACTAAAAATTCGATTTTTATATATTGAACTTTGAACTAAAAATTCGATTTTTATATATTGAATAGCGTAGTAAAAAATGTGATTTTTACGTGTGTAGTGAAAGCAGCAACGAAGGTGACAAAAAGGCGAAACGACGAAGACTTCTGCAAAAGAAGTGCCGTGGAGCTAGGATAGCTATAGGTGAGAATTTCTCACCTTTCAATTTATTTTTCTAGTTATATATATATATACTAGGATGCAGACGGTGCTTAGTAGCACCCGACACAATCGTCCACAGACCATGGACTTGTTTGTTTGGCTGTGTTGTTAGTTAGATTGTTTGGGTTGATTTGAATAGTTTGGTGAAATGAAATTGATATGATTGATGTGTGAATGGCGTGGGCCTTCACTAGACCGGGGATAAGGCTAGGCCTTGTCCCGTTTCTAGTATCGTGTCGTTATGCCGCCGAAATTTTCTAAAATATGTTAGAAAAATAAAAATATCATTTTATTGAATAAATGAATTGAATAGAAATTCATAGGTTGAAATAAAATGTTTTATCGTTAAAAATATAATTTTTAACGTGAATATGAAAATAGTGAAGTGAATAAATAAATATTCATTTACAAACCAGATGGTTTGTTTATGTACACTTATTTGAATGACATTGATTGGGACGATAAATTTTACACATCGCCCAACTGCACAACTAAAATCTGTGTTTGATTGTTTGAAACCCCACACGGGTGTTGGGATGAAATATGAATTTCACTCATCCTGATTGATTAAATATGTCGATCGATTGATTGACAGGCTGTTATGAGCGTTGAATATCTATATTTGATGCTTATACAGTGTAGTGCACTTTGGTTGATGGTTGATTATTTTCAATGTTATTATATACATGTGTTGTATGAAAATCCATATAATTAATTTTATATGGTAATTGATTGGGCCTCATTCCAATCGTGAAAATAAAGAATATTTTGATAATAACAAATATTTTAATAATAGGAAATATTTGAAATAGAATATTTGAAAATAGAAATTTATGAAGCCGTGTTGATTAGATTGACGCCATTTTGACGTAAACGATATTTATATCGATTTTATTCATTTTAAAATGAATATTGAAAAGTAATCTCGAAATCGAAGATTTCGAAATGAATTGAATTGAAAACGATTTCGAAATGAATTGAATTGAAAACGATTTCGAAATGAATTGAATTGAAAACGATTTCGAAATGAATTGAATTGAAAACGATTTCGAAATGAATTGAATTGAAAACGATTTCGAAATGAATTGAATTGAAAACGATTTCGAAATGAATTGAATTGAAAACGATTTCGAAATGAATTGAATTGAAAACGATTTCGAAATGAATTGAATTGAAAACGATTTCGAAATGAATTGAATTGAAAACGATTTCGAAATGAATTGAATTGAAAACGATTTCGAAATGAATTGAATTGAAAACGATTTCGAAATGAATTGAATTGAAAACGAATTCGAAATGAATTGAATTGAATATGAATTCAAATTGAATTGAAATTTGAATTGAATAGAAATGAATTTTAAAACGAATTTATAAAGAAGAATTCAATTTTGCTTTGAATTGAAATGGAAGTTGAAATAGTTTTTTTAACAAATTTTAAAACTATTTATATAATTCGTTTTAAATAGAAATCGACGAAGTATATATTATATATATTATATATATAATATAATGGCCTGAATAGAACGCGCCGCGCCGCGGCAGTTCGTGAATTTCGACCATTTATTTCAAACGGACATTGCGGGAGATCCGACCGTCGGATTCTCCTAAAACCGGAACCGTTGGGTTCGTATCGAAAAGAGCTTTCTAATGAATGTTAGAAATTTGAAATCTAATGGTTGGATTTGGAGATACGTCCAAATCAAATTCGAAAAAGGTCGCTGTAAGTGCAGTTCGATGGCCGTTAATGGAAATCGACTGTACGGGCCTTGATAAAATTATTAAAAATAGCAATAATTTGTGTAAAATCATAAGAAATGATTTAGAAAGAATTGGGATGAAAAACTCCATATTTGAAAAGATAAAAATGGATTTTTATCGAAATGAACTAGTTTTGAACTAGAAATATAATTCTATTTATTTTTAAATAAATAAATTGAATTTAAAAAGGGTTTTTAAAATAACCAAAATTTCCAATGATTGCATTGGAGTGGATTTGAATCGAAATTGTCTTCGGAATATTTCGATGTTGGAATTCGTGATTATACAGGTGTTGTTATGGAAATTTGAAAGATATATATATTTATATCGTTATTTCCAATACGACATTTGTTAGTCGTAGAATTTGATATTGAATATAAGCCGATATATTTTCTATTCAGAGCCTTGTATTGAATATCGAATGTGATTTGGGTTTGTCGTGAATGGTGTCTTCACTAACACTGTTCTTGAACCCTGTTGAGAAAAGATTAAATCTTTTTATTTAGATTTAATGAAGTGCACCAATTAAATAATATTTAATTGGAATTGAATCGATATTGATTTTTGGGTTTATCGTGGACAGTGTTTTAAATAACACTCGTTCTTTAACCCGATGATTAATGAATGTGATTTTGGGTTTATCGCGAACCGTGTTTTTAAATGACACTGATTCTTTAACCCAGTCAAAGATTAAAACTAAGTGGAGTTTTAATGAATCTTTAATTAGATTGAAATAATCGAAATGGAGTATCACCAGTTTTGCTCCAGGCGATAGTTAAATCTTTAATTAGATTTAAACGTGAAATGGTAATTGAATTTACCGATAACACTGTGGTGTTAGATATGAAGTATTACCAGTTTTACTTCATGGGATAAATAGGTTGGGATTGGGAAATTAAAACCAATGATTACTTCGGTAAGGTTCGTTAATCTCGACTAGTTGAATCGAAATTCAAAAGAAGAATAAATTCAAGGAGTTTATCTTGGATAAAATTAATGGGAATATTTCCCTATGAATGTGAAATTTAGAAACTAACTGTCGGTTGGCCAAGCAGAATGGTTTTCTGGATATTGATCTGATGTTGGTTTCGGCCTTCGGGGTTAATATTTGGGGAATTATTCTCTTGATTAATTTACGGTTAGTGACTAATGAATTGGAATGAGGCGTATGTTGTGTTTGTGTAACACTTATTTAAATATACGCGAGTTATTCGGAAAGACCGGGTTTATCCCATTCTGAATAACTGATACGACGATAAGTCGAAGATGAAGACGATGGTCGAAGACCGGAGGTCTTCACGTCGTTTGGGTGATAACTGATGATCTTGATTGGGCTGTACACCCAAGAAGATGGAAACAGTTAGTGATCGTCCAGACGTACTTGGAGATCGATGGATATGCGGGGTACTAGGTGCCTCCGGTTTCGTTCAGACCCAGAACGGACTTGTAAATGGACTGTGTGTCTGACATCGGATTTCATTCTGTGTGACTGATATCGGTTGCATAGGATGGCTTGCCTGTGTGGCATGCTAAGATGCAAATGATCAAGGCTTCTGTTGAAAAGCAAAGTCTTGTGGTTGATGATCAAAGCACGGCCTTTGTGGCGTAGCTTTGTGTAACGTTTACCTCGCGTGTTTCACACCCGGTATGAACCAAAAACGGGAGACGGACCTCAGGGAGGACTTGCGTTTCTTTCTAGTTAGAAGTGGCGTCAGTGGTTTTACACGCCCTGACGAGTTTGACTTATGTGGTTGTTGCTGTTGCGAGGCGCCTCGGATTGATCGGTCGTTCTCGAACCGATGGAGTCATTTAGTTGGCTCATTTACGCCCCAAAGGGCGGGGAAACGTAGTGTTCAGGCATTTTAATCCACATCGGTGGACCGGCCCTGACGATCCAAGGGTCACTCGAGCTCTGATCCTGAGACATGGGCTAGATTGTCTCGAATCGGTTGAGGACTATCTTTTGCCTCGGTTCATAGATGGAAATCCAATTTCCAAATACGTGACATTTGCGGTTTTAGTTGTAATCCTATATATGGCGACATGATATATGGTACCCATGCCGCCTATGATTGATACTTATGATTTGAAGTTGTTTTATACACTATGCACTTATGATAGTATCAAATGATTTGTTTTAAACGTATCAAGCATTCTTTGGCTGTTATAAGGGAAAACCCTATCCCCCGGCTTGCGTTTGCATTGTGTGATAGGACCTGGGTCTTATAACAGCTTCATTTTTCTTTACTTAGCATTGCGCTGTTTGTTTTATGCACTGGTATTCTTGGGAGGAAACCCGTTCCGTGTTATACGGCGTGGTCCCTTGATTTACCTAACTTTGAAAATAAAGATTAATAACTGTTTTAGTTCTCACACCAGTCACATGACTGATCTGGAGTTTATTGTTTTAACCTAAACTCTGGGTGCCCTTATTTTGACACGGGCAGCTAGTAGTTTTGGTTTTGCAGATTTTTATTCACAGGATCCTGGTTTACAGCTGGAACGATATCCGGAAAGCTTTGTATCCGTATATCTCTTTCTAGTTGTGTATTGTATTATTTTCCGCTGCTATGTATTTAAATGTAATTTAAATCTCTGATATTTCTGTGCAATATTCATTTATACTCTGTATATTCTTGTAATCTGATGCGTTGTTGTAATATACAATGAAATGTTCTTCTGTATGCGTTCTGGTTTGTCGTGTTCTCAAACGATAGGGCGTTTCGAACGGCCTGGATCGGTTTAGCGACTGGTTCGGACCGAGCGAAATTCCTTGCCGTCACAATCGGTGACAATACACACTGCTTGGGGATGACCCAACTAGCCATGTTGCCTAGCCCAACTTTTGTTACTTCCTGGTTGTGAGGCTAGAGGTTACGTCTATCTTCAGAACATCTGATCACCATTCACTTTGAATACCACATCGTCAAATCCGTAATCACATATTGATTACACAAATGCACACTGGGTGTAAAATAAAGAGAAGTTATCTTCTCCCCACCAACTTGGTATATTCGTAAAATCAACGGCATGACCGTTGGAAATACTCTGTCAGACACTCGTCCATACAAGTTGTCCTGGGACTGGACAAACAAATAGACATCATTCTAGAACTGGACGACCCTTGCATTTAACTCTGTCTTCAATTATCTTCAGCATATCTAATCGCACGCTTATGCCTATACGGAGTGGTTTCGGATAACGTATCCAACCGGTCTCTCCATATCGAAAACGATGGTCAAACACTTTGATAGTCGGTTATTTAACTATCGAAGTAAAAACAACATTCATTCTAATGTATAATTAACATCGCACAACCACGGGTATTTTTAATTTTAACACTCGACTTTATTATTCGAATTCTCATATCTTACCAGATATTTCTCAAATCCCGTTTTAGCCTTTCCATACTTCTTGGAAAACATTTCCAGTTATTATAAACTCTTATTCTTTCATGTTCCAGAAAACATACGTTATTAACGTTCGAACTATTTTCATTAATTTCACATTCTTTATTTTCTACCCTTGGACAATCTACCCTATTTGCAATGGAAAATACTTCCAATTTCATTTTAACCTTTTAATCGGCCCAACGTTCACTTTTAAAACATTATTCACTTTGAAATGTGAATATAATTTCTATTATAGAAATCTGAACATCTTTATCAAATAAATCAATACCATGATCCCGTTTATCGAAATCTCTTTCATACTTTATATATTCCTATTTCACTTTGTAAACTCTGTTTCTAAGTCAACTTCTTATCAAATCGATATCAAGTTTAAACTAAGTACTGACTCCTATCCTCTTTAACATTTATTTGTTTACAACTAAATGTTAATTATTATATCAGATTATAATCCCTAAAAATAGTTTACTTTTAATACATTCGACATTGTCGAATTCTAGTTACAAATCCTAATGGTTTAATTCTAATCACATTTCGAACATCGAAATGCTGTCATCAGTTTCTAATACGATTCCCCAATTCTTTTTCTAAACTCTTTCTTATATTTCTTTGAACAAACGTCGTTACTTATTACTCTAGAATAATTGGATTTCAAACCAAACTGTTACATTTCCTAGGAAGTGCCGCTATATATAAAAGTCATGCTTAAGTCAAATCAACAGCAGTTAATTTGTCGCTATAGTTCTAAACTTGTCATACGCTGTAATATTCTCCTTATAACTAATTACAGTCACACTTACCTTATCAACAGCGTTATTTTATTGCTATAGTTCAACTTGTCATACGCTGTAATATTCTTTGTTATAACTAATCTTGACATAACAGTCACACTTATCTTATCAACAGTGTTATTTTATCGCTATAATTCTAAGACTTGCATACGCTGCCATATTCCTTTTATACAAAAATCTTGACATCTCTTTCCGTTACAAAAATCTTGACATCTCTTTCTGTTACAAAAATCTTGACATCTCTTTCTGTTACAAAAATCTTGACATCTCTTTCTGTTACCAAAAAACTTGACATCTCTTTCCGTTACAAACTGATATCGTTCCTCGGTAATAGCGAAGCCGTTCAAGTTGGGGTATTTTATTTACCTCTCAGACCTTGATCGACAACGTTCTTACCTTAGAACCGATACAAGTCTGTATTCAAATTCCTTATTACTTAATATATTTATTAAATCGTATTTCCTTGTTGTATTTTGGAATATGGTTTTACAACACCATATTCTTACTTTGGAATCTCTGTGGTTTATGAATATTTAATTTAAACCTTAACTCTTTGCTTTCTCCATTTCCCAGTTCTTATCTATAATTTCTTAAATGGTAATTAACTCTCATTAATTTCGATAAACTTATTTCTAACCTGTTTTCATTAGATTAATTAAAGACCAATTAATCTAATAATCATGTTCCCAAATAACAGTTGATTAAATCAACTTATTTCCATCAGTAAATTCGTTAACTGATTTTAATTACTTCTTAACATTAGATTAATCTAATTAATCTAATGATATCTCTAAATTATTTATCTTAAATATAATTATCCAAATATTTAATCGTCGGATAGTTTTTACTTTATAAACTTGTTTAAATATCAACAATCGCTTTTATTTGCTTTATAAAAACGAACTCTAAAATACTGGTTTATAATAGAACTTCTATTATAATTTAAAACTTCACTTTAATTATAAAAATATAATTTCTATGATTAACTTCATTGATTTGCCTAACGGTAAATCAGTTTCTTAACAAAACGATGGTTTTACGGTCGACTGTTAACACTTTCTAAATCGATATCGTTTATTTATTTAATCTAAACAAATGTTGAATTTCCGTTCAACATCAATATTCACATGGGGTTTTAAATATAATTCAGGTTCATACAAAACAAACAGTACATATAATTATCAAGGAATCCGGTCGGATTCCTCCAACCGGTTTCCGCATCCACAGATGTCAGTCAACACAATTTACACTAACTTTATATCAGGGGATATCCTAATCGATGGAATCAGTATCTAACCGGTGATGTGTACATATGTAACGGTATATAATATTCAACCAATTTAATTGTAATTTACCTAATCGACCATCATACAGCATTCAAACAACATTAAAATATAATTAAAATATTTTAAAAAGATCAGAGTGAGTGAATTTACTCACCTTGGCGCGTTAATCGTTAGATATCGATTTGCGTCGGTTGATTAAAACCCGGTGTTCCATTATGCCATAAATTCAACCGTGCTTCAAATTGCTTTAAACTGTCTTCATCGCATAGTCTACTTTCGTACAGGTCCACAAATCTGAGCATTCGCACTTCTTCTACTGCACCGGCCTCGTTCATGTTGTTCTTCCGGTTTCTGCTTCACCCACTTGCAACTACAACCATCCATGGCCACGACCTATGCTTCTTGCATCCGAACATCCTTTCTTTTACCAAAATGGTATCCGCACACTCCATCTTTAAACCGGTTCACTTTATCTCAAACCCAGCGGTAGTCATGTATGAGTAGAACAAGCACGGTCCCTGCTACCAGCACTTAACAATCCCGAACAAACCCTTCACTACCATACTAGTCTGCTTTCACCATTTTGTTCATAAATATATTATATACTTAGGCAAATGTATGAGTTCGAAAGCATAAAAACCCTACTACCCTTTTCTTTTTATTCTTCTTTTATACTCAAGGACCCAAGAGCCTCTTCTACAACACGTGAAGCCTTCCTTTTTCAAACATGCATGTTGTGCCACCGCTCCTCTTCATATGTATAAAAGAGCCTCCCAATCCATGCAAACTCAACTGATAGTTCACTCCATGCAAAACGTCCATACTCTACTTAAAGAACACACAATCATTTCCTGGCAACTTGCGTTTCTTTAATGAATAGAACCCACTTCTTCTATTCTTACTTCCTTCTTCTTTGATACTTCTGCTGTCTCATCGTTTTAGACATGCATGAGAAGTCCTCCTGTAGCTGTTCCATGTTATATCCTTCTTCACGCCACCATTGTTTCACACTTACCTCCTCGATATCACCGTGCTGCTCACGTATTTCAAGTCCTTCCACTGTTTGCACCCACAGACCGTTTCACTCCAGTAAAATGCAATCCCACGTTCTCCACCGTATACTTCCACCACTAACAACAAATAACACGATCGCCAAAGCCTCCGACTGCCGTCATTTCTGGCAACCGAACCCCACACCCTCGGCACCCCGGCGACGCTTGACCTCCGTCCTCAATAATTTTAGCTTCTTCTTGCTCTGCTTCCACTACACCGCCTAAATGTACTCACGTTAAAACTGAAAGCACAACTCCTATACGAGCCTCTCTTCTCATGCGCAAGGACTCTCCAAAAACTCCACTTCAAGCACAGTACACACGCATTGCCACTTCATTGAACATGTCCCCTCCTTTTGCACAGCAACTCCCTCTCTTCGACAGTCCCTCCTATGGCCTGCGAGCTGACCTTGCACCGAACCCGCTCCTGAGCTTCAGCACCATTCTTCACAGTACCCTCTCTCCAAACGAACACCGCGCTCCAACATATACATTCAACCCGTCTGTACTCCTCCCCTGTCCATTTCGGTTTCCAGATCTCCTCACGTACACTTCACATATGCACTCCAGTAATGCCTCAGTCTCAGTTTGGCCTTAAACCCCCCCTACTGTTCTACATACGAAAATGAGTATATACCCTTATCTCATGCCATTTTCCAAATAACAAATCCACTTCATGTGATATATTTATTAATTTTGTTTTAGTTTTCTCGCTGCGGAAAACCCAAGGCAGAAATGAATGAAGCTCCTTCCTTTATATAGCACGAGTGAAGATGGATGAGGATAACTTTGTTTTCAACTAGCGATGTGCCTTCAATTAGCTAGGGTATGGGCTGCCTTAGCAGTGATTAGGACGTATGGTATAATTTAATACATGCCTTCATTTTCAGTGTCCAAAAGTATGGTAAGATATTATTATTATTTTGTTTCTTCCTTGTTAAGGTATAGGGTTGTAGGTTAAGGCATTGGAATTAAATGCATAGGGGGGTTGTCTACGTGAAATAGGAACTGTACTTTTGTAATGGGAAAGTATGGTCAGTTCTCACTAGGAGTATGCATGCCTTGTCTCAAGCTACGAAATGTTGATTTCCAACAAATTTTGTCTGTACATTAAAACATGGGCGCACTGAAATCTATATTATATATGATATATTATATATGTATACTTTAGGCTTAAGGCTTACAGAATGAATAGGAAGGACAAGCAGGGTTAAAGAAACAGTAGCCGAGATTGTTTTTATTTTAAGGTCCGCTGATGTGCTACAGTTGATAGATTTTACTTTGAGGATAGAAGCAGTGCAATTACTTAATGGGGAAGCTATCATAGTATATATATATACGAACTTTTGTGCTCACAAATATCTAAAGGTTTGAAAGCTTTCATATGAATTCTTAGGTAGGTTACGTTTCATTTAATGAGGGGCATGGGATTCATTTAAAATAAGTGTACGGGTGTACCTTAAGTAGGACAGTAGGCTTAATCTAAGGTGAAAATAGGTTGGTGAAAGAGACAAAATATGTTGGCAACGCACCTTATATGTTAGTTTTACCATGCGTACTCTAAGTTGCCATTTATAGTTTTGAAAGCTAACGACAACAGTGAAGGGATGCCATCACGATTTCACGTATGTTGTGTATATCTTTTATAGTTTAAAATTTTAGATTTCGTTCATATTCGAGTTACTATAGACAGAAATAAATATACAGTCGCGTTCAGTGAGGTGCTGTGATCCAATAAATATAATAATATCGGTAGGTTGACTCATATTTTGAAATCCCAAAATACCGATACAGGGTGCAAAATACTCCAAATAAAAAGTTGCGTATTTAATTTATTAAAAATTACAGTAAAATTCTAAAAATTAATTTATCACTATGTCCCAAAAGAACCTTATCCCGATTTGCCACCGATGTCAAGTTATATTCAAATAACCGTTACGGTCGATATACGATTTTACAGCGACTTTCTGAATATTTGATTTGGACATATCCTGCAGTCTGTACGACGAAATATCCATTTTCCACTTCCGTTGGAAAGATACAGTTCAATAGATTCCAACGTTTCTCGTTTCGAAGAAATCCAATTCAAAACGAGTCCGGTATACTCAGTTGAAGTTCAGAACGTTAAATTACGAACTGCAGGGTCGTTCTGAGCTCGATTATAATTAATATATATTTATACACGTTCAACTTCATTTTAATTAATATATAAATCCATTTATATTCTGAACTCAATATTTAAACTGATTTAAATATTCAAATACCAACCGACAAAAATGCGAGACGTTACAGACCTTCCCCCTTAAAATAATTTCGTCCTCGAAATTGCTAAGATAGGGAAAATGCTACAATCTATGTTATAACCTAGTTAAAAATCTTTTTGGTTTACTTCATAATTCCAGTTTCCACTGAACTGATTATTTCCAATTAAAATATTAATTCCTTATTATTTCGAATATTTTCAAAATTTTTGAAAATTTCCTAACAACTTAAATTTTCAGAGAATCTCGTCAGCATCTCCTCTGGACGACTCACTCGGTACTACAGCAACTTGCCACTCCGGGCCTTCTCCAATCCAAAAGAAAATCAAACAGCCAACAGCTTGTCCAAACTGACTCATAAAAAATCTCATACTCGTATATAAACGTGTACCTTCTCTGTTGGGCATTCAACTCTATCTCTGCCATCTGCTATCAAATCAGCATATCCAAGCATCCTTGTTTGATCTCCCATTAATCCGTTCTCAAACCAGTCTTTCGCTTTTACTAAGCCAAATTTCTATTTCAACTCCGATTCCACTCTCAGTTCTTAACCTTGTTAAGTTTTATTACGACATTCCACTTACTGATTTATTTCTCAAATCGGTTATCTCCATCTCTAATTCAAAATTCGATTCTTAGTCTCCAAGAATCAATTCATTTTTAATAACTCGAATCTTCAATATTTTTCTTTTATAATTTTCATTCTGGATCTTTCCAAATTCAGTCCAGTTTTGTTATCTTTGTTTAAATTTCATTTTTACCATTTTAACTCCATAAGTTAAATTTTTATTTCAGAATTCAAATTCCTGGGATTTATTTCAAATCAGTTTGAAATCATATATAATTCAAAACATTTGAATTTCTGATAACTTGTTTCTCAAACAATACAAAACAAAATCCTTGGTAGTAATCCATCACTAACTAGCTCGAAAATGAACACCGATAATGTCGCGATCATCATCGGAATTTATTTTCCAACCATCGAAGTGAGTTCAATACTTTATTGCTTTAAAAACTCATTTATAATCACTCTATTTTTGAAATTACTTCAAAATATCTTTCATAGCACTTGGAAAACAAATTTTCAAATCTCCCAGGATTTTAAAATTCCCTTATATTTAATTCAAATTCAATTTCAATTCTTTTCCAAGTTTCTAGAGTTTTATTTCAATTCTGGTTTTTAATTCAGATTCAGCTCATCTGATTTTGCATATAATATTTCGATTGGTTATTTATATAACCAATTCCATTATACATCTTATTTGATCATAATAATGATCACATATCCAAGATATTATAATAATCTCAAGATATATATTTCTTTTATATCAAAATACATTTTGGGTAAAATTATTTCATTTACCCTCTTTTCAAAACATACTGTGTCGAATTACTCTGTTCAAGAGTTTACAAACACCTATCGACGCAGTTTGCATTACTGTTTCGACCAGAATTCATAAACTACTCGACTGACCAGTCAACACAATATAAAACAATTTTTATATTCATTTTCAAATACGCTCTCGTATATATACACTCATACTCAATCAAAGGTACTACTGACCTCATCTCTATTGAGTCACGCCACAGAGCCAAGGTAATCACTTAACCTTCAGCTCTGATACCATCTGTAACGGCGGGATTTTCGACCCAGAAAATCAACATAAAAACACACTGTTGACTATTCAAGCATCGAAAACACCAGGACATTAATAGAAGAATTTAGAGGGTGAGAAAGAAAAGATAGAACTAATAGAATAGAGGAAGAAGAAGATCACAACTGAACAGAATCAGAGTAACACTAAACTCGCAGCGGAACAAAATAAGATGTATTATATAACATAACTTTGAATACAAAACTGTATTGTATATACATACCATTATCAGAGTACAATACATCATATCACAGCGGAAATAACTCTACATAACTAATGGTGAAGCTTCCTGCTTTTGAGCTCCTCCAAGTGAATCTGCAAAGCCTGAAACACTTGACTGCCCGTACAAATTTGGGCACCCAAGAGTTTAGGGAAAACAAACAAAATAAACTCTGGGTCAGTCATGGGACTGGTGTGAGTAAATTCCAATCATACTGTTTTACTTTGAAAATCCTTTTCAAAACAAGAAGATAATAGTAAGACCAGCCCACACATAAACATGGACGGTTTTTACCTTACTATAACCCGAAATATTCTTGATATCAAAACCAGTGATATTATGATAATGTCTAACCAAATAATTATACCAGTAGTAGAACGCTTGCATCTCACGCTCCACATATATATATAGTATAAAATCATAAACCGCAGGGCGCTTATCGGAGAATGGTTTTCAACAGACAAGGTATGGGAGCACCTTCTGAATAGTGTACTCTAGAGGAGATACACTCAGGGTTCAACAAGAACGTCTTGCAACCCGGCCACACATGACCGCTCACTCATTTAGCTTGAGTGTCGCGAATATATTGCCACCACGGTTGTAGGCCATCCAACCGTCATCCGAAGATACAGAATCGAAAAGAAGTATAAATATGAATTTTCTCTAGATCGGTGACAATACACCCTGCTTGGGGATGACCCAACTAGCCATGCTGCCTAGCCCAACTTTTGTTACTTCCTGGTTGTGAGGCTAGAGGTTACGTCTATCTTCAGAACATCTGATCACCATTCACTTTGAATACCACATCGTCAAATCCGTAATCACATATTGATTACACAAATGCACACTGGGTGTAAAATAAAGAGAAGTTATCTTCTCCCCACCAACTTGGTACATTCGTAAAATCAACGGCATGACCGTTGGAAATACTCTGTCAGACACTCGTCCATACAAGTTGTCCTGGGACTGGACAAACAAATAGACATCATTCTAGAACTGGACGACCCTTGCATTTAACTCTGTCTTCAATTATCTTCAGCATATCTAATCGCACGCTTATGCCTATACGGAGTGGTTTCGGATAACGTATCCAACCGGTCTCTCCATATCGAAAACGATGGTCAAACACTTTGATCGTCGGTTATTTAACTATCGAAGTAAAAACAACATTCATTCTAATGTATAATTAACATCGCACAACCACGGGTATTTTTAATTTTAACACTCGACTTTATTATTCAAATTCTCATATCTTACCAGATATTTCTCAAATCCCGTTTTAGCCTTTCCATACTTCTTGGAAAACATTTCCAGTTATTATAAACTCTTATTCTTTCATGTTCCAGAAAACATACGTTATTAACGTTCGAACTATTTTCATTAATTTCACATTCTTTATTTTCTACCCTTGGACAATCTACCCTATTTGCAATGGAAAATACTTCCAATTTCATTTTAACCTTTTAATCGGCCCAACGTTCACTTTTAAAACATTATTCACTTTGAAATGTGAATATCATTTCTATTATAGAAATCTGAACATCTTTATCAAATAAATCAATACCATGATCCCGTTTATCGAAATCTCTTTCATACTTTATATATTCCTATTTCACTTTGTAAACTCTGTTTCTAAGTCAACTTCTTATCAAATCGATATCAAGTTTAAACTAAGTACTGACTCCTATCCTCTTTAACATTTATTTGTTTACAACTAAATGTTAATTATTATATCAGATTATAATCCCTAAAAATAGTTTACTTTTAATACATTCGACATTGTCGAATTCTAGTTACAAATCCTAATGGTTTAATTCTAATCACATTTCGAACATCGAAATGCTGTCATCAGTTTCTAATACGATTCCCCAATTCTTTTTCTAAACTCTTTCTTATATTTCTTTGAACAAACGTCGTTACTTATTACTCTAGAATAATTGGATTTCAAACCAAACTGTTACATTTCCTAGGAAGTGCCGCTATATATAAAAGTCATGCTTAAGTCAAATCAACAGCAGTTAATTTGTCGCTATAGTTCTAAACTTGTCATACGCTGTAATATTCTCCTTATAACTAATTACAGTCACACTTACCTTATCAACAGCGTTATTTTATTGCTATAGTTCAACTTGTCATACGCTGTAATATTCTTTGTTATAACTAATCTTGACATAACAGTCACACTTATCTTATCAACAGCGTTATTTTATCGCTATAATTCTAAGACTTGCATACGCTGCCATATTCCTTTTATACAAAAATCTTGACATCTCTTTCCGTTACAAAAATCTTGACATCTCTTTCTGTTACAAAAATCTTGACATCTCTTTCTGTTACAAAAATCTTGACATCTCTTTCTGTTACCAAAAATCTTGACATCTCTTTCCGTTACAAACTGATATCGTTCCTCGGTAATAGCGAAGCCGTTCAAGTTGGGGTATTTTATTTACCTCTCAGACCTTGATCGACAACGTTCTTACCTTAGAACCGATACAAGTCTGTATTCAAATTCCTTATTACTTAATATATTTATTAAATCGTATTTCCTTGTTGTATTTTGGAATATGGTTTTACAACACCATATTCTTACTTTGGAATCTCTGTGGTTTATGAATATTTAATTTAAACCTTAACTCTTTGCTTTCTCCATTTCCCAGTTCTTATCTATAATTTCTTAAATGGTAATTAACTCTCATTAATTTCGATAAACTTATTTCTAACCTGTTTTCATTAGATTAATTAAAGACCAATTAATCTAATAATCATGTTCCCAAATAACAGTTGATTAAATCAACTTATTTCCATCAGTAAATTCGTTAACTGAATTTAATTACTTCTTAACATTAGATTAATCTAATTAATCTAATGATATCTCTAAATTATTTATCTTAAATATAATTATCCAAATATTTAATCGTCGGATAGTTTTTACTTTATAAACTTGTTTAAATATCAACAATCGCTTTTATTTGCTTTATAAAAACGAACTCTAAAATACTGGTTTATAATAGAACTTCTATTATAATTTAAAACTTCACTTTAATTATAAAAATATAATTTCTATGATTAACTTCATTGATTTGCCTAACGGTAAATCAGTTTCTTAACAAAACGACGGTTTTACGGTCGACTGTTAACACTTTCTAAATCGATATCGTTTATTTATTTAATCTAAACAAATGTTGAATTTCCGTTCAACATCAATATTCACATGGGGTTTTAAATATAATTCAGGTTCATACAAAACAAACAGTACATATAATTATCAAGGAATCCGGTCGGATTCCTCCAACCGGTTTCCGCATCCACAGATGTCAGTCAACACAATTTACACTAACTTTATATCAGGGGATATCCTAATCGATGGAATCAGTATCTAACCGGTGATGTGTACATATGTAACGGTATATAATATTCAACCAATTTAATTGTAATTTACCTAATTGACCATCATACAGCATTCAAACAACATTAAAATATAATTAAAATATTTTAAAAAGATCAGAGTGAGTGAATTTACTCACCTTGGCGCGTTAATCGTTAGATATCGATTTGCGTCGGTTGATTAAAACCCGGTGTTGCATTCTGCCATAAATTCAACCGTGCTTCAAATTGCTTTAAACTGTCTTCATCGCATAGTCTACTTTCGTACAGGTCCACAAATCTGAGCATTCGCACTTCTTCTACTGCACCGGCCTTGTTCATGTTGTTCTTCCGGTTTCTGCTTCACCCACTTGCAACTACAACCATCCATGGCCACGACCTATGCTTCTTGCATCCGAACATCCTTTCTTTTACCAAAAATGGTAGCCGCACACTCCATCTTTAAACCGGTTCACTTTATCTCAAACCCAGCGGTAGTCATGTATGAGTAGAACAAGCACGGTCCCTGCTACCAGCACTTAACAATCCCGAACAAACCCTTCACCACCATACTAGTCTGCTTTCACCATTTTGTTCATAAATATATTATATACTTAGGCAAATGTATGAGTTCGAAAGCATAAAAACCCTGCTACCCTTTTCTTTTTATTCTTCTTTTATACTCAAGGACCCAAGAGCCTCTTCTACAACAAGTGAAGCCTTCCTTTTTCAAACATGCATGCTGTGCCACCGCTCCTCTTCATATGTATAAAAGAGCCTCCCAATCCATGCAAACTCAACTGATAGTTCACTCCATGCAAAACGTCCATACTCTACTTAAAGAACACACAATCATTTCCTGGCAACTTGCGTTTCTTTAATGAATAGAACCCACTTCTTCTATTCTTACTTCCTTCTTCTTTGATACTTCTGCTGTCTCATCGTTTTAGACATGCATGAGAAGTCCTCCTGTAGCTGTTCCATGTTATATCCTTCTTCACGCCACCATTGTTTCACACTTACCTCCTCGATATCACCGTGCTGCTCACGTATTTCAAGTCCTTCCACTGTTTGCACCCACAGACCGTTTCACTCCAGTAAAATGCAATCCCACGTTCTCCACCGTATACTTCCACCACTAACAACAAATAACACGATCGCCAAAGCCTCCGACTGCCGTCATTTCTGGCAACCGAACCCCACACCCTCGGCACCCCGGCGACGCTTGACCTCCGTCCTCAATAATTTTAGCTTCTTCTTGCTCTGCTTCCACTACACCGCCTAAATGTACTCACGTTAAAACTGAAAGCACAGCTCCTATACGAGCCTCTCTTCTCATGCGCAAGGACTCTCCAAAAACTCCACTTCAAGCACAGTACACACGCATTGCCACTTCATTGAACATGTCCCCTCCTTTTGCACAGCAACTCCCTCTCTTCGACAGTCCCTCCTATGGCCTGCGAGCTGACCTTGCACCGAACCCGCTCCTGAGCTTCAGCACCATTCTTCACAGTACCCTCTCTCCAAACGAACACCGCGCTCCAACATATACATTCAACCCGTCTGTACTCCTCCCCTGTCCATTTCGGTTTCCAGATCTCCTCACGTACACTTCACATATGCACTCCAGTAATGCCTCAGTCTCAGTTTGGCCTTAAACCCCCCCTACTGTTCTACATACGAAAATGAGTATATACCCTTATCTCATGCCATTTTCCAAATAACAAATCCACTACATGTGATATATTTATTAATTTTGTTTTAGTTTTCTCGCTGCGGAAAACCCAAGGCAGAAATGAATGAAGCTCCTTCCTTTATATAGCACGAGTGAAGATGGATGAGGATAACTTTGTTTTCAACTAGCGATGTACCTTCAATTAGCTAGGGTATGGGCTGCCTTAACAGTGATTAGGACGTATGGTATAATTTAATACATGCCTTCATTTTCAGTGTCCAAAAGTATGGTAAGATATTATTATTATTTTGTTTCTTCCTTGTTAAGGTATAGGGTTGTAGGTTAAGGCATTGGAATTAAATGCATAGGGGGGTTGTCTACGTGAAATAGGAACTGTACTTTTGTAATGGGAAAGTATGGTCAGTTCTCACTAGGAGTATGCATGCCTTGTCTCAAGCTACGAAATGTTGATTTCCAACAAATTTTGTCTGTACATTAAAACATGGGCGCACTGAAATCTATATTATATATGATATATTATATATGTATACTTTAGGCTTAAGGCTTACAGAATGAATAGGAAGGACAAGCAGGGTTAAAGAAACAGTAGCCGAGATTGTTTTTATTTTAAGGTCCGCTGATGTGCTACAGTTGATAGATTTTACTTTGAGGATAGAAGCAGTGCAATTACTTAATGGGGAAGCTATCATAGTATATATATATATATACGAACTTTTGTGCTCACAAATATCTAAAGGTTTGAAAGCTTTCATATGAATTCTTAGGTAGGTTACGTTTCATTTAATGAGGGGCATGGGATTCATTTAAAATAAGTGTACGGGTGTACCTTAAGTAGGACAGTAGGCTTAATCTAAGGTGAAAATAGGTTGGTGAAAGAGACAAAATATGTTGGCAACGCACCTTATATGTTAGTTTTACCATGCGTACTCTAAGTTGCCCTTTATAGTTTTGAAAGCTAACGACAACAGTGAAGGGATGCCATCACGATTTCACGTATGTTGTGTATATCTTTTATAGTTTAAAATTTTAGATTTCGTTCATATTCGAGTTACTATAGACAGAAATAAATATACAGTCGCGTTCAGTGAGGTGCTGTGATCCAATAAATATAATAATATCGGTAGGTTGACTCATATTTTGAAATCCCAAAATACCGATACAGGGTGCAAAATACTCCAAATAAAAAGTTGCGTATTTAATTTATTAAAAATTACAGTAAAATTCTAAAAATTAATTTATCACTATGTCCCAAAAGAACCTTATCCCGATTTGCCACCGATGTCAAGTTATATTCAAATAACCGTTACGGTCGATATACGATTTTACAGCGACTTTCTGAATATTTGATTTGGACATATCCTGCAGTCTGTACGACGAAATATCCATTTTCCACTTCCGTTGGAAAGATACAGTTCAACAGATTCCAACGTTTCTCGTTTCGAAGAAATCCGATTCAAAACGAGTCCGGTATACTCAGTTGAAGTTCAGAACGTTAAATTACGAACTGCAGGGTCGTTCTGAGCTCGATTATAATTAATATATATTTATACACGTTCAACTTCGTTTTAATAAATATATAAATCCATTTATATTATGAACTCAATATTTAAACTGATTTAAATATTCAAATACCAACCGACAAAAATGCGAGACGTTACAAACGGCTAGTAGATAATGACAAAGCATGCTAAATATGATAAAAACGTGTTCATACTCTAACGGCTCTATTGTCTTCGTTATGCCCCCTCAGTTCGAACTAGGGTTTCCTTGCTCATTCTGGCTTCCGCCTGCACTGATAACGCGAAGTTCCTCTCTCATTCTGATAAAAATTTTGGTCGAAAGGGCCTTTGTGAGAGCATCTGCTCTCTGATAGTATGCGGGCACATGACATATTGCAAGTCTTCCTGATTACGTTCTTTCTCTCACAAAGTGGAGATCAATTTCAAGATGTTTCGTCCTTGAATGTTGAATAGGGTTTAGAGATAAAGATACTGTGCTCTTATTATCGCACCAAATGACCGGCTTCCGTCTTGGAGTGAAACCAAGCTCCTCCATCAGTGATTTTATCCACATTATTTCGGCTATAGCGCTTGCCAGTGCACGGTACTCAGCCTCTGTGCTAGATCTTGATGTGGTCTGTTGTTTCTTCGTACACCAGGAAATGATATTGGAACCGAGGTAAACGCAGTATCCTGAGACAGACTTTCGATCGTCAATAACGTTGGCCCAATCGGCATCGCTAAAGCACTGTAAGTTAAGTTCCTTTTCTGAATTTAGACGTATGCCGTAATGTTTTGTGCCTTGTAAGTATCGTAACACTCTCTTTAATGTCATCCAATGTTCTGATAAAGGGTTCTGCATGTATTGACTGAGTTTATTGACGCTGTAGCATATGTCTGGTCGAGTAATAGTTGCATATTGTAACGCTCCTATTATGCTTCTATATTGTTTGGCATTGTCAATAGCTTCTCCTTTATGCTTAGATAGTCTTAGGTTACTAATCATAGGCGTAGGTAATGGGTTTGCCTTGTGCATATTTGCTCTTTGTAGTATTTCAGTGATATAATTTTGTTGGGATAATATTAATTCACCATTGTTTTTCCTAATCACTTGTATTCCAAGAATTTTTTTTAGTTCCCCCAAGTCTTTAATGGAGAAATTTTGATCCAGCTTGTGTACGATTCTGTTTATTTCCTCGCTGTTGTCTCTTGTTATTAGCATGTCCTCAACGTATACTAGAATGAACACAGTTCTATGTATGCCCTTCTTCATATATAGAGAATTGTCCGATTTAACTTGTGAGAAACCCATGTTAGACAAAGTTGACTTTAGCTTTTCATACCAAGCTCTCGAAGCTTGTTTTAAGCCATATATTGCTTTGTGTAGTTTGCATACTTTATCACCAGTACCATATCCTTCAGGCTGTTGCATGTATACCTCTTCAGTCAATTCCCCATTCAAAAAAGCATTGTTGACGTCCAGTTGCCTCACATTCCATCCTTTGTTTAGAGCAATGGTCAGTATAATTCTGATGGTTGTGGGTTTTATGACTGGGAAAAAAGTTTCATTGAAATCAAAACCAAATTGTTGCGCGTAACCTTTTGCAACCAGTCTGGCCTTGTATTTGTCAATAGATCCATCTTCTTTTCTTTTTATTTTGTATGTCCACCTACAACCAATCACATTTTTGCGTTTTGGTTGAGTCACTAAGCTCCAAGTGTTGTTTTTTATGAGAGCTTTATATTCAGTGTCCATTGCCTCCTTCCATTTGTTTGATCTTATAGCCTGAGTGAAATTCAATGTTTCGATCTCACTGGCAGAAATATTATATACTTTGGGTTTGAAGATGCCTCTCTTTGACCTGGTGATCATGTGATGTCCAGTTGATTGTGGTGGTATTTGCTACTGTGTATCATTATTGCTGGTAGTGTCAACATGGTTGTTGTTTTCTGTATCTTCACTATACTGCATGTTTTGATGTATGTTTGTATCTTCTGAGTCATTGTATGTCTCATTGGTTTGCTCATTTGTTCGATCCATAGTTTCTTCCTGGGTGTTTAAATTGCTTGTGCGTTGTTGCTCTTCATTTTTATCAATTGAAGGTGGTTCAGTAATGAATGGCTCGAACCGTATGTTATTGTTTATGCTTTATTCCCCATCCTTTTTGCCGATTTGCTTTTCTGCATAAGGAAACTTGTTTTCATCAAATATCACATGTCTAGAAACATATATTTTTCCATTTTTGTCCATGCACTTATAACCTTTTTGGTTTTGTGCATACCCGATGAATGTGCATGGGCTTGATCTCATACTTAGTTTATGATTGTTATAGTCTCTCAAACATGGAAAACATAGACACCCATAGGCTTTCAGAAAACCATATTCTGGTCTAACACTGTATATCATTTCATGAGGGCTTTTATTGTTTAAGACTTTGGTTGGCAACTTGTTAATGAGGAGTACAGATGTGTAGAAAGCTTCATTCCAATATTTCATGGGTAATGAGCTTTGTGATAACAAAGTTAGACCAGTCTTTACTATGTGTCGATGTTTTCTTTCGACTAAACCGTTTTGTTCGGACGTATGCGGGCAAGTTAATCTATGTTTGATCCCTCTTTTGAGAAAGTAATCAGTTAGAGGTTTAAACTCAGCTCCCCCATCTGTCTGAACAACCTTAACAGTACTGTTCATTTGTTTTTCAACATGAGTTATAAATTGCATAACTGTATTGCAAGCTTCTGATTTAGTTTTCAGCATGTATATCCAAGTATATCTAGAATAAGCATCCACAAAAGAAAGATAATACCTGTGTCCCTGATATGAATTTAGAAGCGCGGGTCCCCACAAGTCAGCGGCTATAAGTTCCAGTGGCTCATTATAGCTGGTTTCAGAATCACTAAAAGGGAGCTTGTGGCTCTTGCCGAGTTGGCAGTGCGTGCATGTGTGTTTGATAGGTACATTTTTATAATGAATGTTATTATTACGCAGAACAGTCTTAACAGTTTCCGGATTAGGATGTCCTAATTTTACATGCCAAGAATTAATCACGTTACATTCACTGATATTATTGTCATAATCAACGTTATTGCAACTATTCCTAATACAGTCATTGTCACTACTAGCATCTACATTATTGTACCAGAATTCTCCACTTGAGTTTGCAGTCTTGAATTTGTATAAACCATCGTATAGGTTACCTCGAAGTAATATTTCATGATTTAGGGAATCTTTAACTAAACAAAACTTAGGATGAAATTCAAAGTAAACATTATTGTCGTTGGCAAATTTTGATACACTTAACAAATTTTTATTAATCGTAGGTACCATAAGAAGATTGTTTAATTTGAGTTGTCTTTTCCCAAAGATAGTCCCTTTGCCTATGTGTGTGATACTAGCAGTACTACCATTACCCATATGCAAATTTCTCATACCTGAGTAATATCTGCTCCCAATGTTTAAATTTTGAAGATTGCTGGTTATGTAGTGAGTCGCTCCTGAGTCAGAGTACCATTCTTCGAAGCCATTGTCTTCATTTTTTACTTCATCATCATCTGCAGCATTATGTCTTCGGTTTGCGTTATTATTATTTTGAGTTGAATTCCCTGTTGTTGCCATATTTGCTTGTGCTCTTCTTTGTGAAGAGTAATTTTGGCTTGCCTGTTGTCTACCTGTGTCTGAATTATACCTGAAGTAACATTTGTTCGCCATGTGACCAAACTTTTGGCATATTTGACATTTCACACGATAGTTGTTGTTATCTCCTTGTATCCGCTTATTTCTGACTGTGGTATATTTGGCAGAGAACTTATTTTGTGCTGTTTTTCTTTGGTCGATTCTGCCTTCATGAGCAAGGAGTGCCGATCGAACGAACTGTAAATCAGGTAAGGTTTGTTGTGTGGCTAGCACAGTTACTAGAGATTTGTATTCTTCATCTAATCCACCAATAATAAATAGGATTTGCTCATTGTCGCTGATCTTATGGCCAACAACATTTAGTTTGTCACACAGATTTTTAATTTTTTCTAAGTATTCTTTCATGCTTTCCTCCTTTTTTCTAGAATTTTGTAATTCCCTTCTATATTGCATGATTCTAGCAGCTGATTGTGAACTGAAAATTTGTTCAACTGTTTTCCATATTTCATAAGACGTGCTACATCCAACTATTTATGATAATAAATTCGAACTTACTAACGATAGGAGCCATGATGAGAGGAGGCTGTCTTGTTTTTGAAACTTTGTGTAGTCTGTGTTAGGCACAATTTCTCCTTCTGAATTGGTTATCGTCACTAGTGGGACTGTTATTGTCCCATTAATGTACTGCAGTAAATCATACCCTCTTAAAGCGATCTCTACTTGATATTTCCATAGAATGTAATTGTCTTCGTCTAGAGATGTGGTGATAATTTGGCTTTTTGGTTTAATCTGGTCCTGATGGTTAGGTGGAGCGCTGTACCCCATACTTCCTGAAACAGCGGAGGTTACTTCATTGTTGTTGGCCATAAAAAAAAAACTTTCTGCTTGATGATTAAGCCTTTCGGCAATTTGGCTCCGATACCATATTAAGGGATGAGGAGGAGTGTTATTAGAGATGAACAATTGCAATTTTTTATTGATGCAAAACATGATACAAAGAGCACATATATATAGTGCTATGAGCCCAACGGCTAATACAAAATATACCAAATATGTATGAGCCTAACGGCTAGTATTAAATATACCAAGTATGCATGAGCCTAACGGCTAGTAGATAATGACAAAGCATGCTAAATATGATAAAAACGTGTTCATACTCTAACGGCTCTATTGTCTTCGTTAGATAAATAAGTGGAAAATTAACATACAATTTGATTATAGTTAGTACATTATTAATTTTAAATAAAAGCATGTGCAAATATATGTAAACTTTTATTTAGTATGATTAAATTTAATAGAATATTATAGTATTTTCTATCTTGAAAAATATATGTTAATTTTTTTATTAAAATACTAATTTTATAAATTTTATAATGTGAAAATGTCCATTTCCAATTCATTTCTTTTATAGAAGATATAGCGGAAATAGCAGAATATAGCTGAAATAATGGGACATATCGGGAATATTGGAATATAGCGGGGCTTAAAGCGCAAAGGCTATATTAGAGGCTATTTGGAAATAGCGTAGCGATGAAAATCCGCTACACGATATAGCGGGGATATTGCGGGGTAATAACGGGGCATAAGCTGCACAGCTTCTGACCATTCTTACATTGTGAAAAGTATAAAATCAGATCTACGATGTTAAAGAGGAAGTGTACGAAAAATTAGAGGGCAATGTTAGGAACAGTATGAGAAACAACAAAAATACATCAAATTAATGAGCTCCAATGACTACCTTATTTTTATATCACTGTGTCTTTCTTATATGTAGTTTACACAAAGTAATAGAAATTTTCTGATTTAGTGAATAAACAAATTTCTTTTTCATGGTTTGTTCTTTAATTTCATTAACATTGTTACCTTCGTTTTGGAGATGGCAATAACCAAATTGGTTGGAGTCAATCTCAGTGTTCCACTGAACTTCAAAACATGGTTGAAATAATGAATCAGTTGTTAGTACTATATTTCACCACAAATGATGTTGCACATTCTACTTTTCTACATTTGCAACAATTTTGGTATTGCAGTAGGAATGGAGCAGAAAGAGTGAAGAATTCGATGCTTATGACTTAGAAAACTAGAGTGGGTGAAGGTACGCAAACAAAACAGAATATATATATATATATATATATATATATATATAGTACCTACTCATTAACTTTGAATCAACGGTGTGCCTCTATATATCTCACATATAAATATATAAGATATTGTAAGCATCTATGACAATTTCAGTGAAATACGCCTAGCAAACTATCCTCGCCCTCCTCCACCATTCCAGCCACCTTTTACCCTCCTCCATGTCTGCCGTCGCTAACCCTGCATCCCCCAAAACCTCTTTATCTCATATCCTAACCCGCAGCCATGATATTAGCAATAATAGTTCAGGAATTCAGAGCATTTTATTGGATGATGTGTTGTTGGAATTAGCCTGTTATAAAATATGTTATAACCGAATTCTGATTGCATATGGCTCAAAATATTTTGCTGGTTGTCACATTGATGATTGATTGTTAAAGAATTATAGGTTTTATTTTTTTAAAGCACACGAGAAAATTTTGTGTTGCACACACTTATTTATTAATTCTTTTTGTTGCATCAACTAAACATATTCACTTTAGCTAAGCCCATTTGTTGTATGCTAATTTCAGAGCTCAATTGCAACACTAAGACGATCAAAAAGGCAGAGTTTAGCTGCACTTATAGCTTCGCGTGCATTCGAAGATAATAAAGTTAAGAATAGTGGTGCAAAAAATAAAAGAAAAGGGTGATATTGCACTTGAATTTTTTGTATTCAACCCAGTTCAGATTCCCACTAATTTCCATTTGTCCAGGTTACATTCAATATTTTCATTTGGGTATCTGAATAATTGGATGGAATTTAGAATTTTGGTGCCTAATTCCCATCTCCATGAATCTTTTTTCCTTCCGCCCTTTTCTTGTATGTACACTGGCATCATTTGCCTATATAAGCGGTTGTCTTTCCTTTTCTTTTTTTTTCCTCCTGAAGCCAGTTTTTTTTTCTCTGAAGATTTTTCTTTTTAGAGGACAGCGAGCTTGCAACCGGTTGTTCCTGTGGGTGATTATGCACTAGAACAATAGAATGATAAACTTTCTAAGATTAAACCGAATCTTTTCCTATCTTGAGTCTGTCATTTATATTCTTTCTCTTTCCAGATTATTGCAATTCAACGGGTGAATCAGTAGTCTAGTGGATATTTTTATAACTATAAGATATGATAATTTTATGATCATGTCTCAGTGGTAGGATGCTTGGTTGTTCCAAATTTGAATCATGCATAGAGTTATTGAAAACATTTGACATATTTAGACCACGGTTACTGTGAGCTAACAGAGTGCTGTTAGGATTTCAATATATATTAACAGCAGACAATCATGAAACCCTAGATCCAAATATGTAATCCATATTGATTTAATTGAGAACAAATCAGAAAATAGATAACTTGATTAGCGGAAGCGTACCTGAATCTGTATTTAATCAGTGCAATACCTGAATCCATAGTCAGTTGTTAAACGAGAAGATGAATTAGGTTTGGTTTTCCAAATTGACACAAAACCTAGATCTGAAATCAGCTCTCCGTAGAAGAGGTTAGAGAGTTGCTAAGGCTTGTGTAATTCGAGGACCATAACCCTTTATTTATAAAGTTGGCATTTTGTAATTCGGCCCTTCAACAAATTATAAAATGCCCTGGTATCTACACATTAGGCCCATGATAACTTAAACTTTAAGCCTATTAATTCTAATCAAAAATTAGATCACTTTAATTAGGCTTTACACCAAAATAGCACAACACATTTTATTTTACATATGTGGCCCAATTGTCGAAATATTCCAACAATCTCCCCCTGGGTCACATATGAAATAACCTTAAAATGTGTTTGACTTTATGAGCTCCAAAATTTGCTATTTATAACATATGGTGTATCTGAAACAATCTCGTCCATTAATTGGGTTGACAAAGGATCAAAGCGGCATTCGTTACATTTATCGTAACTATACCCATCAATGGTCACATATATCAATACAATCAAACGACATAGAACAATCATGGATGCGTAGCATGGAAATTACATGAAATGTGATCTATACATGTCTATTTCCAACTGGTCCTTCTTTAGTGAGATCAAAACGTTTAATATTTAAACAATCTGAGTGCAAAGAAAACTTCATTACTTTATTTCTGATCAGAAAAAGAACTTGATATGCATATATCTGTAATTGAAGTATAGAGCAATGAGTCATATGACAATACCAAATACAAACTCCCCCTGAACCAAAATATCCTTACATAAAAGTTACACCAATTGAGCTACATGCTCATGAAAGACCTTAGGTGATAACCTTTTGGTAAGCGGATCCGCCATAATGGAGTTTGTCTAAATATGCTCTATGATTTACAATATATTTTGCACTCTTCCCTTATTGGAAAATAATATATACTTTACTATCACAATATTACTTGGTCTTTCAATTCTTTATCAATAACTGGAGTCTTGTGACAAAATTTCATTATTATTTTCCATATTTGGATGTCTTATAATTAACCAAAGACGATATTTTCAAAATGGCGAAAACTATAAGTGCCTAAATGACACTTTTCCCTTATATAGTTTCACCCATAAAATATATTATCATTGCTAGAAGTGGATCTTTTACAGTAATGACATCCAAAATATCCGGATCGTAATTCTTTATGATCTCCACCCGATCCGATCTTTTGTCTATGAGCATATAATCTTTTATTTTGTCTTTTAAAGATATATCATATATATCATAACCATTTTGGCTACTAAATCATTGATCCACTTTTAATATCAGTAAAGTATCTGCCATATAATACACGTGTATCCATATGTGTATATACATTAGTATGCATTAGAATTCACACTGCAAATGCATGAGAAATCTTTTGCATTTCTTTAATTTCAAGGATGGTAGCATTTATCTGTTTGGTAAAAGAAAAACAACTGAATCGCAGTTTACATACTTAACCTTTGAAGCATTTATCTTCCTAATTCTTTTGTAATAATCCAAAATATCACCCCATGAACAATAATGGTGAATTTGAATCCCAAATACAAAAGACTAATCCATAAATGAGTTTCTTAAGTAGTTTCACAATGTCTCCATTGAGAAATATAACTTTAATCTCCATCAGATAATGCTCAAAAGTACAAACTATAGTAAGCTTCAAAGTGATCGATTCAGAATCGTTTACCAAGTCCAAAATGAAACATTCTTAAAAGAACATAAAATTTCCTTTTAATAATAGTGCTTTCGATAAAGTGCCTTATAAAATTCAATATTACCCACTTGATCCCTTTTGGTTTTTGAATAGTTATTCATAACCAATGATCTTATCACTTAAGTTAGAGGGAAATTTCAGACTTTATTATCCATATAGATTTATACTATATGTTCATTTCTTAAATCCACATTTTAAATTAGTAGCTTACATGGATTGATGTAAGTCCGTAGTAACATCTTTATCAATCCATTATTTATCTTTATGAAAAAATACTGTACAATAATCTGAAATAGTATTTCTTCCCATTTAGGTGGATTTCCTTAGTGATCTTGTATCTTTAAGGTTGTTGAGTTTGTTTTCTTGAAGCAGTATCCTTAGCTTAAATAAAAATTATCTTCAACATCGTCTTATTATGGTTCTTAATTTACTTCTTCTTAATAAAAGAAAACAAATCTTAAACTTTAAGCGAAGAAGCAACCGCAGTTGAATCAAAGATAATGATTCTCTTTAAAGACAATGGTATTACTTTATTTCTCCCCCCAAACTCAACATCCTCAAAAAACTATTGCATTTCCCGCTTTAAAACTTTTCCTTAGTGTGGGTTCATAAAAAATTATAAACTTTAAATCGCTTAGAATATCAATAAGGTATTTTCTATCTTTATGATATCTCAATCTATAACTCCTTAGTAAACTGAAACAAAAATTATATTAGTCACCAAAACAAAATTTGAGATATCATTACATAAGTTATTTAGCATAAGTAGCCATAACTTATATGAGCTTCAATTACATAAGATTTTGAATTTATTCATAAATTAACATTACTATTTCTTGATGAACAATAATAACCTAATATGTTCACATTAGAAATATAAAACCGAAATCTATCTAAATGACAGCATAAAAAATATACCAAATAAATCCAAAATTTGGCTTAAATCTCAATAATAACTTTAAAATATCAAGTATATTTTACTTTATATGTCTGTATATCTCATTAAAGAAACAACTAAAAAAAAATATCCGTATGTTATTTCTTTTCTTTGAGATCCTTAGCGACTTCTTAATCCTTATTCATACATTTATTTACAATGTATATCAAATGAGTACTTTTCAATCATAAAAACTTCAATCTCTATTTTAGTTACCAAAGCGCTAAATTAGCCCAATAAGATAACATATTATTCTTAAAATAATTTTAATCTTTAAATGAATATACTGAAGATAGCACCAAAAATAACGATAACTTGAGCGTCTTTAACTTTTGAAGAAATATCTTTTTCCGTATAGTACTCATTTATATTTCTTTTACTTTGACTTTATGTAATCAAGCACCACAAAGAGTGCTTGATTTTCCTTATTGTTTTCACAAAAACCGTTTCCATTCTCAGTAGTTAACTCATACAAAATTAGTTATTGTTACCTATAGCACATCCTTGAAAACTTCTGAAGTATTTACTTAATGATCATTTAACTCTTGCCTTTGAATTCTATCACCTTTCAATATTCTTCATAACATTATAAGAATATTTAACCGTAGTAGGGTTGGCTGTAACTCTCTTAGTTACAAGAGTTAAATCTATAAAGTCAAGAACAAATAACATGCTCTCATACAAATCCTTATATTTATCCCATAACAAGATGGAAATATTCTTTAAATTGACAGATAATCCAGTTAAATTAGCTGAAAATGAACAAAAAATAAAATGAAGATTGACCGTATATGCTCATAGCCAAATATCAACCATAGTAAATTCAAATAATTGGTAAGTCTCTTCTCAAGATACCTAGTACACATTAATATCAAGTCTTTGGACAGTAATATTAACTGTAAGTGGTACTCTTGTTGTAATGATCAAACACTGACGATAAATTCAAGTCAAATAACAACCTTCCTTTGGACCGATTAATTATTCACTCGAAAAAACCTTATAATTGTCACGTATTTATCATCACACATGTGTAAGTGATTCGGCCAAACATTAGCCTTCCTTTGGGCCGACTGATATTCGCATGAATAACTACACACAAATATTAAACATTTTCATGAACCACCAAAATATAGAGGTCACTTTGGTGATATATTATTTTAAAGTTAATTCACTACTAATGTAAAATATTTACAGCTGTAAAGAGATGCCAAAATTATATTTGAATTTATCCTTAATATATGTGCAATATATTTTGAGTGTTATAAAACACACTCAAAAAATGCTTTAGGTATATATGACATCTGAAAAACTCAAAATTATAATAATAGCATAACGAGTTTTAGTCATAATTGTCATAATCTGTTGCTTTAGGTATGTAGTTACATTCATGACATTTCTTTAATAAATATGATATAAGACATCCTAAATAAATCACGATATCATAGATGAATGTCATGATCAATTACCACATAAAATTATGTGTAAATAACATAATAAATATCATACTGAATAACCTGAATGACTGAAGTAATCATGATGTATATCCGAAGCATAATATAACATGTGCCCTTTTATACTGTCAACCGAACTAAACAAAAAAAAAATCTTTTTTTTTTTTAAACCGTAGAAGTTACTGTAGTTTGACCATAATAAAGTAACCTACTAATCATCATCCTAAAACGTAGGTGAAATGGTCAAAGATTCAAACATGATAGCTAATTAGATTAAGCAACACAAATGCAAAATATTATATACCAAACCCAAAAGGCATAAAATAAAAGCATCATGACAGGTTACCGAAACATCATACACATGCCATGAAACATTATTTGCATATGACAAACAAGTTAATGTGGCATGTCCTACATCCATACAATAAGCAATAATTGTTCCAAACAGTACACATGGAATATAAAAAAAAAACTTTTTTTTTTTTTTTTTTTTTTTTGAAAGCCTGTAAGGATAGCATGAGATTCGCTCAGTAGAGCTTCCGAAACTTTATACATAAAACGGGTTCAAGACTTGGTCAAAACAAATAATATAGTATAATATATGACATCAGAAGTAACAATAGGCCGGCGGCTGCAGAATGCAACTTACAACTAGACGTAATAAACATATATTTTTAAACAAAAAAAACAAAATTTTCCCAATAGAATCAATAATGGTTGGCTCTGATACCACTTGTTAGGATTTCAATATATATTAACAGCAGACAATCATGAAACCCTAGATCCAAATATGTAATCCATATTGATTTAATTGAGAACAAATCAGAAAATAGATAACTTGATTAGCGGAAGCGTACCTGAATCTGTATTTAATCAGTGCAATACCTGAATCCATAGTCAGTTGTTAAACGAGAAGATGAATTAGGTTTGGTTTTCCAAATTGACACAAAACCTAGATCTGAAATCAGCTCTCCGTAGAAGAGGTTAGAGAGTTGCTAAGGCTTGTGTAATTCGAGGACCATAACCCTTTATTTATAAAGTTGGCATTTTGTAATTCGGCCCTTCAACAAATTATAAAATGCCCTGGTATCTACACATTAGGCCCATGATAACTTAAACTTTAAGCCTATTAATTCTAATCAAAAATTAGATCACTTTAATTAGGCTTTACACCAAAATAGCACATAACATTTTATTTTACATATGTGGCCCAATTGTCGAAATATTCCAACAAGTGCATAAGCAATTTCTGTTTGGTTTAGACATAGGTTCCTTTTCCCGTGCTTGGGAAGAAAACGCCATGTGATATCTAGTATAGAAGAATACCTTAGATATAGAATTATCTTGTTAACTGCAAACTTTATCTTATTAACAGGGAAGAAAATGCCATGCGTCACTTGGCTACTGCTATGCTTTATAATATGCTTCAGTCTTTTATAATATGCTTTTGCAATTTATTAATGTTGGACCTTTTTTTTTTTTACAAAAATCTGCAGGCTAAGATAAAACAGCTTACAGTGGCACTCATAGATCTCAAGGAATGACATCGATAGGTGAAGATGGAATGTCGAAGGTTTTTGGCACATAGGGTAAGGGAAGAGTGAGAGGACTAGGCTTTGGCATTGTACCATCTCGAATTGGTATTCGTGTAAGCAATTCAAAAAAGGTGTCTGCATTGGAAAATCAAGTTGCTAGCTTGACGGCTAAAGTAGAAAAGCTAACTAAATTGGTCATTACAGTAAGTTATAGATAGTTAGCCCTAGTTATGAATATATGATATATGCAAATGGATTATTAGGTGCGTATCTAACATTATACATTTTTCAGAACGCGAATGAAAAGAGGATCGGTAATGCACCAGATCCGGAGACTCCTCGTACTCATAAGCCACAGGTACTATACACGTGCTCACAGTTCTCATGAGACACACATCGATACATCGTGGGTTTCATATGATTTGATACAAAATTATATTCGATTTGTGATTTGATACAAACTTTTATTATGATTGCTTGCTTAACCCCTGTAAGTGGTTAACTTGTAATTGATTCATTTTAGTACTATTCTGCTAAAACTTCCCATCACTTGAAAAAATAACTAGTAGGGTCACGGATATGAATATGTTTACAATATTTAATAAGTGCGTACGTTTTGAAGAAGATACTTAAGTTAGCTAGAAGACATCAAATTTATTCAGCGAGAGTGCTATGCATTTCACTTGGCCACGTCATTATTGTTCTTTTATACAATGAACAGTCTACATCTTTAGCCTTTAGGCATGTCAACCAAATTATTGGCTTGAGTTTTCAGTTAGAGTTTCGTGCTCAAATCAGATTTTTGTGTTTATTCTGGGAGAGAGTTCAATAAAATTTTGGAAGAAAGCATTTGTGTAATGTTTTTCTTATATCTTTGTCTTTTCTAGTAACTTCAATAAAGTTGTATGGATTAACTTACGGGTTGAAGGTGAAGGTTGGTGGAGGATGTTAGTTGTTGTTGGATTTGAAATGGCAGCGGGGAGTAGTAAAATGTTGTTGAGGATCTAGTGAAGGTTAGATTTCTTTTGGGTTGATGAGATGGTTGTGGTAGTTTAGTGAAGTCATTATGAAATTTTATGTTTGGGCTGGGAATAGGCGATTTAGTTGTGGCCGGTGATGGTAGTTTTTTATTTAGTGGCTGATGAATAGCTATTTATTTGTGTATGTCTACAACAATGTTTTATTAAGTGACTTGCTTCATTTGGTAGCTATACGATGCTTTGTTTCAAATTCAGCTATATGCATGTCTAATCCACTTTTTTTCATAGTATGTTGGTTCTTACAATGTTTGCGATAAAATTAAAAGTTTAATGTGCACTGTTTTCATAAGTATGGGTTGACATAGCTGTGGATCATGAAGCTTTTCTACTGAGACCAAATTCAGAGATGAACAACCATTCAAGAGGCCATCGGAACAACCGTGTCTTGGCATATAGACTTCATTTCACTACAGTAGTATGTACTTTTTAGCTTTTAGGTGTTATGTTGAACTACATTTTGGAATTGTTGGTACGGTAGGCGTTTATATTTTGTATGAATCACGTTTGTTAGTATTCTAAATTTTGAATGTAATTTTAATATCACGTATGGATCACGTTTGTATAATGTATGAATCTATTGTTTTGTCAATGCCTTTTGGAATGTATGTTTTTTTCGTAATATATCTTATCGTTATTACGGTAAATTAGTGAATGTAGATATTGGTGAATTGCATGTAACATCTGCAATTGTTACTTGCAGTAGAGTCATTTGCAACAGGAAATAACTGTTGTAGTATTACTACCTGTTATAAATTTACAACTGGCTTTTGTTGTAGCAAAATGACCTGTTGCAACAACTTAAGACCGTTGCAAAAGATTTTGCAACTGTCAAAAATAGTTGTAGTATCTTGTTTGTCGAATGTCTATTATAGGTTTACAACTGTTATTTGTTGTTGCAAAATGATCTGTTGCAACAACAAACGCCAGCTGCAAAAAAGTATATTGCAACATCTTATTGCAACAGGCCGAAAATGTTGCGAGACTTTTTAGAACTCCAGATATACCAACAGGAGCGGGCCTGTTGCAAGTGGTCTACTGCAAGAGATATGGTCTGTTGCGAAAAGTGTTTTTTGTTGTAGTGAGTGTAAATGATATTTGAAGAAAAAAAATTCAATTTGAAATGAAAAGAAAAAAATCGAACGTAAATAGGAATTTGGATATAATAATGAAAATATGAATGTTTAAAAGTGAAATGAACCAATGAAATCATACAAATAAAATGTTGGCATTGCAAATTTTGTTATGGTGTTTGTTTGGATGAATATAATTAATTAGATATTATTTATTCTTTTAGTGCATTGGCTACTTCACTTATGTTTATTGTAAAAATACAGTTTTATTTCTTTTATATGTAGGTTCTTATTTGTTGTTGAGTGCTTTAGTAGGTATGGATGGCATATGCTTTCTTCTAGAGCTGCTTGCGCATAAAACATTGTTTACTTACTTTAAAATAAGCTAAATCGCTAATAACGCAAATGAAAGGTACGTATATTGAGTTATATATCGTATTTGGCATTATATATTGTTTCCTCATTTTTGGGATGCCTCATCACTGAGATGAGATGTATATTTGTGATTATATTTATATTGTTGTTTTCGGACCTAACGGCACAAAGGAGACTTTGCCGAATTTTTTTGTGAATTTATGACTTAGAAATTTTTGTGAAAATTTGAGTTTTCAAACCTATATTAAACTTTTGTATAGGTAATTGTTTCTAAGTTGAACAAGAAATTATAGGATTAAATATATAAATTACCAACTTCCTTACTACGCCTTTTCGAGGACCAAAAGTCTTAAGTGGAGCAGAGTGTAGTATCCTGAGATTTTAGGACAATATGAAATATTAAATTTAATGTGATTTTGAACAATATTGGTTTAAATATTAAAATTAATGTCTTATATCGTAGATTGTTAAAATATGAACTTAACTTGATTTATTGAGAATTGATTCTCAATGGCTATATATGATAATGACAACATTTAATAATCTATATATAATAAAATTTGAATTTGTAAATAGTGAAATTTGAATTCATAATAAATGATGTTCGAATTATAAATTTATATGAATTCTAATTTTGATTTGGATAGAATTTATAAACATTTGAATTTAATTTAAAAGTGAATGAATGAAAATTGATTATTTTAATATGTTATGAAACTGTTAAAATAGCCATTTTGACCGTTATCTCGGAATTCGATGAAACCAGTTTCATCGGATCCGTAACAGTGAATTACTGTAAAGTTCCAAATTTCGTAGCGATCAGACTTACCATTCGGTCGTACGACCCGCACTGCAATTTGTTTAAGCAATTTAAATCGATTTAAACTGATTTTGAATAGTAACTTTTTAATATGACGTAATTAGGACTCGAAACTTGTTCCAATTAATTCAAAAATATCTAAAACATCATTTTCAATATATAAATTGTCGGGTTTCCGGTCAGAATAATAATGCACAAAATATGACCGTCTTGACGATAAACCTGTCTATTTTAGGCCAATCGGATATATCCATCTAAACCCATTTGATTAACACTATAAATTATCATTACCAGCCCTGACAGCAGCCTCTATTTCATTTTCTCAGCCATAATCCCAAAATTCAACTCTAACCTCTGTCTGAAGGCTACTAAAGATAGGAAACAACGTCAAAAATACAAATCTTTCAAACCATATCGAATAATATATCGTTGGAAAGGTCTGACAATACGAACTGACGGAAAATGTCCATTTTGCGAAACAACACCCAAATCAACGGGAAATTGTAGTCAAAGCATAAAAAACGTGGAATTAGGGTTCTTAATTAGGGATTTTGATTTCGAGCATCAATCGAGGAAACAATGATATGGGTTTGGTGGAGATCTTCGAATGGAGTCTAGGGGTGGCATTCACATCATTTGAAGATGCCTAGGTCGATGGGAATGGTCAAATTAGGGTTCTGAAACCTTAACATCCTGGTGGTGGCGCGGGACCCATGGTTGACCGGAGCGGGCCAGGTATCTTGTGGTGGTACATCTTGGCGTGGGCGTTCAGATGGTGGTGGGCTTGGGTCATATGGTGGTCGGAGTATGGAGATTGGGGGCGGTCAAAGATTGGGTCTGTCACATTTTTTTGGGTTTGTTCTCCTGTTTGGCATGAAGAGGTAGAACGTGATTATCATTACTGACACGTGGCAAGTTAGATTTTGTGGCTAATTCTTTTATTTAATTTATTTAATTTTTACTGGCATTAACGCGTTTAAGTTTTGCATACGAACTCAGATTGACACACGTTGGATCCATTGGGATCGTATCAAAATTTCGAACAACATGGAGCAATCGCGGACTTATTCTAAGTCTATCAAATTTTGGGTCTATTTTGGAGTTCAAACGCGTTTGAACAAAAGGTCAGTGATTAAACCCACTCATACCTAACGAAAGTATTTGATTGTTAGTTAAATTAAAATCATGTTATGATATGATTGTATTGCTTGCTCTTTGATTGTTTAAATTGCTTATTTGTGTTAATCTGCATTGATAGTATAATTTAATTTAACTATTAATATAAACTAAATAGTTAGAATTTAATTACTAGTTTAAACCTTATACCTGATGTGAAACACCCCACCTTCGTTAGGGTCACTCTCAAAGGGAATGCCCTAATTTTGGTGGAGGTTTATAAGTATAAGTCACAGATACACAAGACAGATATAAATACACATATTTTTGAACAGCGGAAACAAAAACAACTTTTATTTCATCAAAAATACGTGTTACACAAACCCTGCCACAATTGTCTTACAATATTTTCAAAAATATTACATTTCCATAACTGTCTTGATTTCATAATTTAAAGAAGCATAAAAACAAAAGTAAACTGCATAAGTCCCCATAGTTGCTATCCAAAGCCATAGCCCAAAATGAAAGAGATCCAAGCAATACATTCTTTCTCTTCAAGCTGGATGTGAAAACTGGTCAAGCTGCGGTATTCCCTCCCTGTGGACCTGGGGGGGGGAAACGAAAGGAAAGAAGACGAAAGAGAAGTAGAGTCAGACATAAAGCCTGAGTAAGTCTAGGACTATTCAGTCTATGAATAAAGAATTGGGCATGATAAGTATAAACTGGAAATGGGAAAGCACTATAAACTAAGTTAAGTTGTCTAGAGTCGAATATACTATCGTACCCCATATTAATCTCTGCATCCATATAAACTAGTTCCCAACAGGCACCCCATAATCAGGGTGAAGTGATCCATTTCTAATGATCGACTCCTACTCGCATAGTTACATGTGTCTTACGGCCCCCGATGTTGTAGTTACCTATGCTGGTCCCACCATGGGGTGTATCAAGTCCCATGGTGGCGGCCTGACACAATTCTAGAATGCACAGGTATACTACTGGTGCCCAGTGCCTAATTTTTCTGCGCTGGAGTGTGTGCACGCCTGCACCCCGTTAGAACCTACACTGCTGCACCACCGCCGTCGATTTGACTTCTTACAGTCAGCCCAGTAATCGTGCCCCACCCTGCCTGGTTCAGGGTATCCTGATACACCTTGTAGGGTTACTGATGAAAAGGGTCCCCCGCTACTAGGTTTTCTATTTCTAGCCAACATGCTAAGTTGGTTAAGTGTTTTGTAAACCTAACCCCCAATCAGTCTGTATAGTTTAAGCATGTTCCATTTTGATTAAGTATTAATTCAATTTACTTAATCCTATCAATCCTGACTCAGCCTTAATTGTCTTATTAAAGCCTCGACCTCTCACATTAGACAGGTATTGTTGTGACAGCCTGTTGCCGGTTGGTTCTGGGCAGTCTTACGTCACAACTCAGTCTAACCTCGGGTCTTTATTGGGCTCAATGTTTAACCACCCACATTGGATAGGTATTGTTGTGACTACTGGACAGCCGGGCGGTTCCGGGCAGGTTTATGTCACAACGCAATCCAACCTTGGGTTAAACACATCGTATTTTCTAAAATTACATATTTTGTCTCTTTTCTTTTTATATGTAAATATTTGCGGCCCATTATTCAAATTCATCTTTATTGGGTAAAATTAATTTATATCGCTTAATTGTTTTCAAGGTCGTTGACATGCGTCAAACATGCCAACACATATGTTTTATATTTTAACCCAAACGTCATTACCCCCGTTTTATACGTTCGCTACAATATAACATATGTTGGGTTTAACATTTAAACCCAACTTAGCCACATGAAAAAGGGGAGGCTTAAAACATGGTGTTTATATATTCTAAGTAACATCAAAAGGGGAGTGTGAACGCATGAACTTGCAACATAACGATCTAATTAACATGAATTAGGCACTTGTGAACTTGCATTGTAATAACATATAATCATGGCATAAACATACCTAAACATGAATCATGGTTTTTAATCTATTCATGTAAACTTGCAATTGGAATGTAAATCTAACTTAATTATGTGTCGTATATATTATCATGTGATTTTGATAACAGCATATGCCTAAAACATATTTTGTTTGGGCATAAAGTCAAACATAAACTAGCCATGTTCATAAAGTCAACACAAGTTCACAAGGGTGCTTACTTTTGTCACTAACACAAAAGTATGGTTTTACACTTGAATCATGATGCCAATTCCAACATAAATTCATATGAGTCATAATACCCAAATGAATCCAACTACACTAAAAGTGATTATAAAAAAATATACATCATGTTGGCATAATAGTGAACCATATACTTGCATGAATCTCAAATAAACTACCACAAACATATAGTCGTTAACTTTCAACATGAATCATATACTTGCAATTATCCAATAGGTGTTGTGATAAACTACCACAAACATATAGTTGTTAACTTTCAACATGAATCACATACTTGCAAATATCCAATAGGTCTAACATCGTTATACCACAACATCCCAAATCGATTAGAATCATAGCAACATACAATTATGAATTATTATCACCACAAATTAAGTACAATTCCATTTCTCATTTTACACAAATCAAAACACAATTATTCATTCACATCGGAATAGCACTCTACTTACAACGTATGACGAATCTTCAATTCAGGAATCTGAATTCTGAATTGGAGATGCTATCCTTTGTTGTAGGCGTTGTTTTGATTTAGTTGTCATTGCTTTAAGCTTTTGAATTGTCTCCTAATAGTCTCTCAATTTTGACGGCTACTCCTAGTCTTTCCTCAGCAGCATGACGGTCTCATTCTCATTTTTATTTGTATGAATTAGGTGGAGTCTTAGGTCCTTTTTATAGAGTTTGTGAATTGATTAGAACCGTCGATGGAGCTTGGATTAATAATAGCCGTTCGTTTGAAGGAGAGACCAATCAGGAGCTGACACCTAGCCCTAGTGACAAGGAAAGGCTCAGAAATTCGGCCAAGCACAGACCAGGCCAGCCAGGGGGGCTGGGTTCGACCTGGCTCAGGGGCCAGGTCGACTCCCCTGTCGACCCCCAGGTCGACTACCCAGTCGACCTGGGTGCCTTGGGCGGGAAAATTCCCGCCCAGCGTATTCTGGTCCGATCTTTTTTTTTTGAAATTTGAATTTGTTCTGAGCTGTTTCTGTCTGTTTGAATTTTAAACTGAATTCTGAAACTTCCGGAGGCCATATCTTCTTCATACGGAGTCCGTTTTATGCAAACTCGGACTCTATCTCAAGCAGAATTCTGAGACGAACGCAATGGCGTATCCCGTTTCCCTTAATTTTTTGATTTGATGTTAATTATACTTTAATTTTTGAATTTCACTGTTATAGAATACACGGGGTGTTACATTCTCCCCCACTTAAAAGGATTTCATCCCCGAAATCTTCAAGTTCAGGAAGAATGTATATCCTAACATCCAAACACCCATCTACTCATCCATCAAACACGAGCGTCCATTGTCCTTAAAAGACTTCTAATGCTTCATGATCACATGCGAAGTGTGTGTACATGTACTTATCTAATGCAAAATCAGTCGGTCTACTGATTCAGTTGACCTCCTTAATGCAAATTATGTAAGTGTCATGAATCCATTATGTATGCAAATTTTCCTATTCATGATTCTATATGAGTGCACAATCATTCATATAAATGCAACATCCATATGACAACACATTAAACTTCAACCATATACAAATGCAAACATATATATGCATATGCAATATGAGGTGACTGAGCCGATCTAATACCTAGATTGTGTGTGTACATGCAACCACGAGCAATCACTAGCAATCACTTGCAACCACTTGCAACCATCATCCATAACATGTTTCAATTACATGTTTTCATCCAAAGGTTTCTACCTAAAAGATAAGGTCGAGGAGATATACCTAAAAAGATAGATAAAAGCGCAACTTAAGGAAAAAGAAAGATCAAAGATGTACCCTCGAAAAGAAAAGGGTATGCTGCGCGTATTCTAGCCTCAGTTTCCCAAGTCGCGTCTTCCTCGGCGTCGCTCCACTGAACTTTGACGAGCTTGACTTCGCGGTTGCGTAGCTTTTTCACTTCAGTTCCTAAGATGCGTGTTGGAACTTTCCTCACGGTTGCTTCGCGTTTCACTTCAGCTTCTTCTAGGATGTTTGGCTCTACCACTGCAGCAGATTCATGTAGAAATTTTCGGAGGTGCGAAACATGAAAAACGTTGTGAACTCCGGCTAGTTTTTCAGGTAGCTCTAATCTATAGGCCATTTTCCCAATTTTCTCAATAATAGGAAACGGCCCTACGAATCTTGGTGCTAGCTTCCCTGAGGTTCCAAAACGAACAACGTTCCTCAGCGGAGATACCTTAAGAAAAACCCTGTCTCCAACCTCAAATTCAAGGTCGGTCCTCCTCTTGTCGGCGTAGGATTTTTGTCTATCTTGGGCTGTCTTCATTCTTCTCCGTATTAAGTCTACTTTCTCTGAAGTCTCTCGGATCATATCTGGTCCAAGTATGAGCTTGTCAGTAGACTCCCACCAACAAGTGGGCGATCGGCACGGTCTTCCATATAAAGCTTCGAAGGGCGCCATTCCGATGGTGGCTTGGTAGCTGTTGTTGTAGGAAAATTCCACCAAAGGAAGATGGTCTTCCCACGTCCCTCCGAAATCAAGGACGCACAGTCTTAAAAGGTCCTCCAAAACTGTGTTCACTCTTTCTGTCTGGCCGTCGGTTTGGGGATGATAGGTTGTGCTCAAGCATAACTGTGTGCCTACCGCTTCTTGCAGACTCCGCCAAAACTCACTTGTGAAGATAGGGTCTCGGTCACTAACAATGCTGGAGGGTATTCCATGGAGTCGAACAATTTCCTTGAGATAAAGAGATGCTAGGGATGAGGCAGTTCTTTTACTCTTGACAAGTAAAAAGTGGGCCCTTTTAGTAAGCTTATCCACTATTACCCAAATGCTAGTGTTGCCTCTTCTAGACCTAGGCAGCCCATCAATAAAGTCCATTGAGATGCTTTCCCACTTCCACTGTGGGACCTCTAGAGGTGGAGCAAACCGCCAGGTTTCTTCTGTTCCGCCTTAACCTGTTGGCAAACCATACACTTTGAAATGAATTCTGCCACGTCTTTCTTTATGCCGCTCCAAAAGTAAGTTCTCTTTATGTCCTTGTACATTTTATCTCCGCCTGGATGTATCGTCATCTTGGAGTGATGTGCTTCCTCGAGGACCTTCTTTACTAAATCCCTTGTCTGTGGGACGCATAGTCTTCCGTCTCGCTTTAGCTAACCCTTATCGTCGATGGAGTATCTGTTGAGGTGACTTGAAGTCTCACCCCTAATTAGCCTATCAATCGTTTCCACAAGCTGAGGGTCTTCGCGTTGTGCTGTCCCTATTGAGTCCACTAAAGTCGGGCGTACTTCGAGAGATGCTAGCAAGCCCGGTACAAAATCGGAGGAGGGCCTAAAGTCAAAGCTGGCTATAAACTCTAGGCTTTGCCTTTCAACAAACAGCGGGCTTAGGGTCAGTTTCTTTCGGCTCAACGCGTCTGCCACTACGTTGCCTTTGCCCAGAGTGTAGGAGATCTCGAAATCGTACGAGGCAAGAAACTCCATCCATCTCTGTTGCCTCAAGTTAAGATCTTTCTACGAGAAAAGATATTTCAACGATTTATGGTCAGTGTAAAGTTCGAACTTCTCACCTAGGAGATAGTGTCGCCAAGACTTGAGTGCAAAGACAATGGCGGCTAACTCAAGATCGTGGGTCGGGTAGTTCTTTTCATGAACTTTCAACTGCCTTCCACCATATGCTACTACCTTTCCTTCTTGCATTAAGAAAGCGCCTAGTCCTGTCCCACATGCATCTGTATAAACTGTGAACATCTTGCTTCCATCTGGCAACGTCAGAACTGGGGCTGTTGTAAGAGCCCTTTTTAGTCGTTGGAAAGCAAACTCGCAATCCAAGTCCCAATTGAACACTAGATTCTTCTTTGTCAGCCTTGTGAGTGGAGCTGAGATTTTCGCAAAATCCCTTATGAATTTTCGATAGAAACCTGCTAGCCCTAGAAAACTTCGGACCTCCGTTGCATTCCTTGGTGTCTTCCAATCCTGCACCGCTACTACTTTAGCAGGGTCCACAGCTAACCCTTCTTTGGATACTATGGGCCCAAGGAACCTTACTTCCTCTCTCCAAAAGTGGCACTTGGAGAATTTGGATTTTAGCCGATGGACTCGCAGAGTTTCCATGATTGCCCTTAGGTGCTGAGCATGTTCCTCTTCACTCTTTGAGAAGATAAGGATATCGTCTACGAAGACCACTACGAACTTGTTGAGGAATTCTCTGAACACCCTACTCATCAGGTCTACGAAGTAAGCGGGTGCGTTTGTCAAGCCGAAGGGCATGACAAGCCATTCAAAGAAGCCGTCTGGGGTTCTGAATGCTGTCTTATCGATGCTATCTTCAGCCACCCTTAGCTGATGAAATCCGGTCGCTAAATCGAGTTGGGAGAAAACAGACGCTCCTACAAGCTGATCAAACAGATCGTCAATTCTGGGGAGAGGTTGCCTATTCTTTTTCGTTAGTTTGTTGAGCTCCCTACAGTCAACACATAGACGGAGTGAACCATCCGCCTTTGTAGCGAACACCACTGGAGCGCCCCATTCTGAAATGCTCCTTCTAATGAACCCCTTCTCTAGAAGCTCTTTAACCTGTTTACTGAGTTCTTTCCTTTCCCGTGGAGCCATGTGTCTAACGGGCAACGCAACGGGCTTTGCATTATCTACAAGATATATGCGGAAGTCTATCTCCCGCTTCAGAGGTAAGCCCTTCACCTCTTCGAAGACATCTGGATATTCCCGGAGCACTCTAACCGATTGCAAACTTTCAACAGAAGCATCTAGCGATTCAAGATAACTAAGCATAACCGCATACGAGGGATTACAAGTAATTTCCAGAGTGTTACCGAGTTGGGTCAGAAGCCTAACCACCCTTTTCTCACAATCAAGGATGGCACCATTACTGGATAGCCAATCCATGCCCAAAATCAAACCATATCCCGAGAAGCCCACAACAAAGGCACTACATCTAAATTCTATGCTTAGAATAGAAATTTTCAATCCCACACAGATCATAGACAAATGAGCCGGGCCCCCGATTGGATTTGAAACGATTAAGGGGTCCTCTACCATACTAGTTTCTAGGTGCAGAGATTCTACTAAAGCAGATGAGATAAAGGAGTGTGATGCGCCAGAATCAAATAAAGTGCGAACTGGGTGATCATAAAGATAAACTACACTTTCTACAGAAGTATTTATACCTCGCTGTTGCAGAGGTGGCGCTTCTATCACATGAACCTGTGCCCCTGAGGTGGATCCAGCCCTCTGCCCCTGCCCTCGCTTCTTTGGGCAATCCTTAGCCATGTGGCCTGTCTCACTGCAAGAAAAGCACCCACCATTCATCTTGGCCTTCTTTTTCCGGCAATCTTTCACTAAGTGCCCCACTTTGCCACAGAAATTACACTTCCTCTTCTCTTTGTTGTCGTTCCCGCCCTTCTTAAAGTCTGTCTTCTTAGGCTGTAAACCCTCTTTCTTCTCTTGAGAGCTTTCTGCCTTTGTCTCCTTCTTGCCCTTATCCTCTTCGTTCAGCAATGCCATCTGCACCAACCTTTCATACGTAGCTCCCATGGGTATATGGGTCATGGCCAAACTGTGTAATGGCTCATTCAATCCTTTGACAAAGCGAAGAGCCTTCTTGTGCGGAGTGTTGACTAGATCCAGTCCGAACCTAGCCAGCTGATCGAACTGATTAACATACTCTTTGACTGTCATATTCCCTTGCTTAAGAAATAAGAATTTTTCCAACTGAAGACTCCTTTCAGCTTCTGAGAGAAATTTAGCCTCAAATCTTTGCCCTAAAGTCCTCCCATGTTTCCACTGGTCTTTCTGCATTGGTGACTTCCCACTAGTAGGAAGCCTCACCTTTAAGTAGCCATACTGCCAGTTGTACCTTCTGCCTATCTTCTACCTCAAAAATGACGAATAAGTCCTCGATTTCCTTCAGCCAATTCCTGGCTGCCACGAAGGACTCGGTTCCATGAAAGTCCTTTCCTCCCATAGCTTTAAAATCTTTACACATCTTAGCAAAAGTATTACCCCGCGGAGGAGGTGGAGGAAGAGGTGCTGCTGCAGCTGGATGATTTCCTGCAGCTGGGGGAGGAGGAACGGTAGGACCTGGCTGAGTGGCCATTGCTTCTAAGAATCATCTAAACCAACCAGGTATTGGTATAACCTCTAGCAAGTTAAGTTCTTCGGACATGCTGAAACAAAAAGGATAGATTCAAAATGAAGGATAAAAGATAGTACCTATGGCTTTGGGGGACTATGCCTTTTTAAAATAAAATAATATTTTATCTTTAAAAATGCTTCTTTAAATTTTCTTTTTGGAAATGAATTTTTAAAACTTTTTATCTTATCTGGTAAACCTATGCTCTGATACCAAGTGAAACACCCCACCTCCGTTAGGGTCACTCTCAAAGGGAATGCCCTAATTTTGGTGGAGATTTATAAGTATAAGTCACAGATACACAAGACAGATATAAATACACATATTTTTGAACAGCGGAAACAACAACAACTTTTATTTCATCAAAAATACGTGTTACACAAACCCTGCCATAATTGTCTTACAATATTTTCAAAAATATTACATTTCCATAACTGTCTTGATTTCATAATTTAAAGAAGCATAAAAACAAAAGTAAACTGCATAAGTCCCCATAGTTGCTATCCAAAGCCATAGCCCAAAATGAAAGAGATCCAAGCAATACATTCTTTCTCTCCAAGCTGGATGTGAAAACTGGTCAAGCTGCGGTATTCCCTCCCTGTGGACCAGGGGGGAAACGAAAGGAAAGAAGACGAAAGAGAAGTAGAGTCAGACATAAAGCCTGAGTAAGTTTAGGACTATTCAGTCTATGAATAAAGAATTGGGCATGATAAGTATAAACTGGAAATGGGAAAGCACTATAAACTAAGTTAAGTTGTCTAGAGTCGAATATACTATCGTACCCCATATTAATCTCTGCATCCATATAAACTAGTTCCCAACAGGCACCCCATAATCAATGTGAAGTGATCCATTTCTAATGATCGGCTCCTACTCGCATAGTTACATGTGTCTTACGGCCCCCGATGTTATAGTTACCTATGCTGGTCCCACCATGGGGTGTATCAAGTCCCATGGTGGCGGCCGGACACAATTCTAGAATGCACAGGTATACTACTGGTGCCCAATGCCTAATTTTTCTGCGCCGGAGTGTGTGCACGCCCGCACCCCGTTAGAACCTACACTGCTGCACCACCGCCGTCGATTTGACTTCTTACAGTCAGCCCAGTAATCTTGCCCCACCCTGCCTAGTTCAGGGTATCCTGATACACCTTGTAGGGTTACTGCTGAAAAGGGTCCCCCGCTACTAGGTTTTCTATTTCTAGCCAACATGCTAAGTTGGTTAAGTGTTTTGTAAACCTAACCCCTAATCAGTCTGTATAGTTTAGCATGTTCCATTTTGATTAAGTATTAATTCAATTTACTTAATCCTATCAATTCTGACTCAGCCTTAATTGTCTTATTAAAGCCTCGACCTCTCACATTAGACAGGTATTGTTGTGACTGCCTGTTGCCGGTTGGTTCCGGGCAGTCTTACGTCACAACTCAGTCTAACCTTGGGTCTTTATTGGGCTCAATGTTTAACCACCCACATTGGATAGGTATTGTTGTGACTACTGGACAGCCGGGCGGTTCCGAGCAGGTTTATGTCACAACGCAATCCAACCTCGGGTTAAACACATCGTATTTTCTAAATTTACATATTTTGTCTCTTTTCTTTTTATATGTAAATATTTGCGGCCCATTATTCAAATTCATCTTTATTGGGTAAAATTAATTTATACCACTTAATTGTTTTCAAGGTCGTTGGCATGCGTCAAACATGCCAACACATATGTTTTATATTTTAACCCAAACGTCATTACCCCCGTTTTATACGTTCGCTACAATATAACATATGTTGGGTTTAACATTTAAACCCAACTTAGCCACATGAAAAAGGGGAGGCTTAGAACATGGTGTTTATATATATTCTAAGTAACATCAAAAGGGGAGTGTGAACGCATGAACTTGCAACATAACGATCTAATTAACATGAATTAGGCACTTGTGAACTTGCATTGTAATAGCATATAATCATGGCATAAACATACCTAAACATGAATCATGGTTTTTAATCTATTCATGTAAGCTTGCAATTGGAATGTAAATCTAACTTAATTATGTGTCGTATATATTATCATGTGATTTTGATAACAGCATAGGCCTAAAACATATTTTGTTTGGGCATAAAGTCAAACTTAAACTAGCCATGTTCATAAAGTCAACACAAGTTCACAAGGGTGCTTACTTTTGTCACTAACACAAAAGTATGGTTTTACACTTGAATCATGATGCCAATTCCAACATAAATTCATATGAGTCATAATACCCAAATGGATCCAACTACACTAAAAGTGATTATAAAAAAATATACATCATGTTGGCATAATAGTGAACCATATACTTGCATGAATCTCAAATAAACTACCACAAACATATAGTCGTTAACTTTCAACATGAATCATATACTTGCAATTATCCGATAGGTGTTGTGATAAACTACCACAAACATATAGTTGTTAACTTTCAACATGAATCGCATACTTGCAAATATCCAATAGGTCTAACATCGTTATACCACAACATCCCAAATCGATTAGAATCATAGCAACATACAATTATGAATTATTATCACCACAAATTAAGTACAATTCCATTTCTCATTTTACACAAATCAAAACACAATTATTCATTCACATCGGAATAGCACTCTACTTACAACGTATGACGAATCTTCAATTCAGGAATCTGAATTCTGAATTTGGAGATGCTATCCTTTGTTGTAGGCGTTGTTTTGATTTAGTTGTCGTTGCTTTAAGCTTTTGAATTGTCTCCTAATCGTCTCTCAATTTTGACGGCTACTCCTAGTCTTTCCTCAACAGCATAACAGTCTCATTCTCATTTTTATTTGTATGAATTAGGTGGAGTCTTAGGTCCTTTTTATAGAGTTTGTGAATTGATTAGAACCGTCGATGGAGCTTGGATTAATAATAGCCGTTCGTTTGAAGGAGAGACCAATCAGGAGCTGACACCTAGCCCTAGTGACAAGGCAAGGCTCAGAAATTCGGCCAAGCACAGACCAGGCCAGCCAGGGGGCTGGGTTCGACCTGGCTCAGGGGCCAGGTCGACTCCCCAGTCGACCCCCAGGTCGACTACCCAGTCGACCTGGGTGGCCCAGGTCGACTACCCAGTCGACCTGGGTGCCTTAGGCGGGAAAATTCCCGCCCAGCGTATTCTGGTCCGATTTTTTTTTTTGAAATTTGAATTTGTTCTGAGAAGTTTCTATCTGTTTGAATTTTAAACTGAATTCTGAAACTTCCGGAGGTCATATCTTCTTCATACGGAGTCCGTTTTATGCAAACTCGGACTCTATCTCAAGCAGAATTCCGAGACGAACGCAATGGCGTATCCTGTTTCCCTTAATTCTTTGATTTGAAATTAATTATACTTTAAATTGTGAATTTCACTGTTATAGAATACACGGGGTGTTACATGATGACTAGTAAATTGATGTTATATTAAACTGTATGAATGTATTGATTTTGATGAACGCGTTGGATTGATAAGTTTAATGTATTATTGTGTTATTCATCCTATTATTCACCTTGATTATATATGGCCATTGTTGTGTTGATTAATCTCAACCATTTACCTTAGATGTTATAGGCATCAAATAAACCTGGGTTAATCATTTAAATGAATTAAGAACGTAGGTTGAAATGATAAATACCCATGACTCGGATTTGATTGAAATGATATATATCCTTTCCGAAAATACTAAAAATTAAATTTTAAGTATCACTTGGCCATAGGATAGAAAATTATGTAAGGACACCTGTTGGTTAAATGAAATTTGTTTTAACCTTAAATCTTGAAATATTATTTTAAGGCAATATAAATGTTGTTTTATAAGTCGATCTCCATTGAATTTGAATATGAATTAAATCTATTGAGATTAAATTGTTTTATCCATCTTTGAAAGTTATTTCAATTAGCATTGATGTAAGAAGATATCTGAAATTATGAACTCAATATTTGTTATGAATAGAAATCATCGAAAATGAGAACCTAATTGGAACTTAACTTTTTGAACTAAATTGATTGGATTGAAATGAATGTAAAATGGAAATTTAATCTATTGAAATATTGAAATTGAGTTGGTTTGATTTGAAATTGGAATATGACTTCAAGTCTAATACCAACAATGGTCAATGAAGGGAGCGGAGCTGTGAATCTTCACATTCTAATACCAGAACGTTGACCATTAGAATTCTCGTTCATGTACATCTTCCATCAAGTGGGAAGTCGACAAGTGCTTTTGTCGAATCAAATGGCAGTGAATTCAGCAACGAGATTCGTTGACGTTTATCTTGGGATAACCTTCCAAGAGAAACAAGCAATGTCGCATTGCATATTGTACCTTGAGGCTTTACAAATGATGGTACGCCTTTCATTTTTTCCTGCCGGAAGCATTCATGTTGTAGGAAGTTTTATGGGGGTCATCCATGATTCTCTCTCGGGTTTGGTCTCCAACACTGGATCAAATTCCATCTGATCAATGTTCAGAGCTTCTAGTGCCTTGATCGGGACCAGTTCTATTTCTTCTAGATTGTCGGAGCTTGCTAACTTGGCCAGCTTGTTTTCTGCCTTTTGATTTTCTATTCGCAGAATATGGGCTATGCTGTAATGTCATAGGCCATCTAACAGTTCTTCAACCATCTTTAGGTAAATTGCAAGTCATGGTCCTTCCGCTTGGAATTCATTCTGAACCTGGCAAACAACACTCTGAGAGTCACAAAAATGGTTCAACGCCTCTATTCCCAAATCCTTTGCGAGTTTCAACCCGGCAATCAATGCCTCGTACTCGATATCGTTGTTAGTAGCGGGGAAATCAAGTTGCAGACATAGTAAATTGACCGTCACTCAGGAGTTATCAGCACGACTCCGGCGTAGGACTGTTGACCATTTCGAACACTATCTGTGTACAGCTGCAAGGTGCTCGATTCCATATTTCGTTTTTAGGGGACATCTTTTTTATCTAAACATTCTCTTTGGGAGTATTGAATTCATCAGTGAAGTCAGCTAATGTTTGCCCTCGTATAGACTTCCTTGGAAGGAAGTTGAGATCAAATTGACTTAGCTCGATGTTCCATTTGAGCAACTTTACAAATGCCCCAGGTCGCTATAGGACCTGTCATAGTGGTTGATCAGTGTTTATCACAATCAGATGAGCTTGGAAATAATGGCGGAGTTTCCCTAAAGCGATCGGTAAGTTGTAAGCGAGCTTCTCAATTTTTGGGTAGTTGCGCTTCGCCACCGCTAACTTCTTGCTCACATAATACACTGGTCTCTGGATTCTATCCTCCTCATGAAACGAGTGCCAAACTGATTGTGTGTGATGATACTGCTAAGTATATGAATAAATCTTCATTAGCCATTGGCTTGGACAATTTTGGGGGCTTCTCAAAGTGATTCATAAAGTTCTGTAAGGCTTCAATGAATCCGGGGTCTATTCAAAGTTTCGTTTTCATTGTTTTATCAGGTCGAAGAAAGGGATGCATTTATCAATAGCTCTGGAATTAAGTCTACTCAGTGCTGCCACCTTCCCTGCTAAGCTCTACACATCTTTGATCCTTCACAGCTCACTTATATTCCTGATCACTGCAATCTGGTAAGGGTTGATTTGAATTTCGTGTGAGCTAACCGTGAAGCGAAGAAACTTCCCTAACGCAATGCCAAATGAGCATTTCAATGGGTTTTAGCTTTGTTCCATAGTATCGGAGGATATCGAATATCTCTGCCAAATCTGATATGTGTTTGGTCGGTCGATTGCTTGAACTTAATAAGCATATCATCTACATAGACTTCAATCGACTTCCCAATCTGACTGTGGAACATTCTATTTACTAAGCGTTGGTATGTCACTTCGGCGTTGTTCAGTCTGAAAGGCATTACCACGTAACTACATAGTCCAGGGTCCGTGATAAATCTTGTATGTTCTTGATCAGACAGGTGCATAGGAATCTGGTTATAACCGTAGTACACATCCATAAAAGAAAGAAATTCATGTGTAGCCGTTGAATCCACCAGCTGATCAATCCTTGGTAACAGGCAGCTTTCTTTTGAGTAGGCCTTGTTCAAATATGAAAATTCGATGCTCGTACACCAATCTTCATTGGCCTTATTAACAAGGACGGGGTTTGATACCCAGTCAGGATATGTAGCATCTCGTATAACATTATTGCCTCTCAACTTCTCAACTTCTTCCTTTAAGGAAGCTGACATTTCTGGGTCTATCATACGTCTCCTTTGCTTGACAGGAGAATACTTCGGTTTTATGTTCGGTGCATGACTCATAATCGGCGAGATCCCACACATGTAAGCGTGGCTCCATGCGAGCATTTCCATATTTGCTCGTGGAAGGTCTGTCAACTCCCTCGTTCAGAGGGGATCCAAATGAGATCCGATTTTCAAGACCTTCGTCAAGTCGTTGTCATCAATTGGAATATCCATGGTTACTTCATTAGGTGTCTCCCTTCTTCATCCCGAATCTTTATTTTCTCTAGGATCTATATCCTCGGGCAGATCATCGGGTGACTCCTTCTGCAATGTTTCCTTTATTTTCTTTGTCGACGCCTCCTTTGCAGGAGGGGAGGTATTCTTCAGTTCTACGTTGTCTCCGTTGCGTTGCATTTTCCATTCAGTCAAAGAGCAGTTTCTTCCAATAACATGGTAACCATGGACCATTCCTACTCCAGCTTTGGTTGTGAACTTCAGTAATAGGCACAAAGGTGCGATGCAAGCTATGGATTCTGCTATAGCCGGTCGACCCAAGAAGGCATTGTATGGTGAATCAATATTCACGACAAAAAATGGGAGGATCTGTACTCTTTGACGACCTCCATCCCTAAGTTCCTCAGATAAATCTGGTCCTCCCATTGGTGTTGTCATCGAACCATTGAAGTCGCGAATCTATCTAGTGCACGTCTTTAAGTAATGTTCATGTGTTCTTGTCACAACAAAAGTATGAAGTAGAGAGCGAACAGTTGATTCATATTTACTTTGGTCTGGAGATCTCATATTTATACCAGGTCATATGGTGGCTGATGAGCAATAAGGTTGCTATTATCTGGGTAAGGATCCATAGGTCCGATCATGGCCTGCGGTGGTCGACTGGTACTTGACTCTGGGCACCAAAGTATACTGATTTAACCCCGATCTGATGGAAATCAATTTTCATCGGTGCGTTTGATATCATATATGTATTGCAAAGATTAGCTAATTTCTTCAGAGAGTGAACAACATGACATATGCCTTTCACCACATCATACAAATGAAGTGTAGCTTTTTAGTGTTAGGATCCTTAGTCACTTTCTAGTACCCTGTCATTGAGCTTCATCACCGCAAAGATCATCCAAGTCATCTCTGAAATAGTGTCCGGACTGCTCTATATCAATATCATTCGAGACTCGGCAAGTTGGACAGGTTTGAGTCATGTAAAGGCAGGTGATCAGTACTCGTTCAAGCATCAGTTGGATCGGTGAAGCCTATACACTATCTGAACCTTGGAAAAGGAGGCTGCTAGGAAACAATCTTTTCCTCATATGCTATCGTAGTTAGCATGCTGAATCTGATCAGTAGCTTCTGACATTGAATAACATCAGTACATATAGGTCATGGCTCTTGAAAGAATCTCAATCATCGCCGTTTTGCTGTTGATGTTCTCGGACAACCCACCGAATCACGATTGATAAGCCTTGATGACGATTGTTGGCCAAAATGTATAGTGAGCTGAGTTTCGAGCCAAAGGCGTGCCGAGAAGTGGATTCGGACGCAGCGCACGTGGGGGTCCGGGGCCCTACAGTCTTGATGGCGATCACATATAAAAATATCATGAATCACGACCAACTGTTTCTTCTAAAGTTAATGGAATCATTTATAGCATTTTGGCATTGGTTTATCGGTTGTAAAAACTTTCGTGGAAATTTTATACAAGATTTAAGACAATTTTAAAATAATGATGATTCAGAGTTTGCATGTAATAGCTATACTAAGCATCTTAGGACTTTTTTGGGGTTAACATATTAGTTTAGGATTTCCTCAACACATTGTATAAAAGAAATGCTACAATTACCTGATTATGTAATGATGGATAATGGATGTTACCATATTAAATGGATTAATCTACAGCTATTACAAAAAGGCTTATCAGTCATGTCATATGAACTTTTTCACTTAATTAAATAGACGACCCGAGGAAATTTAGGAACAGTATACATATACAATTCACTTATCTTTGTATACATTCCTGCTATCAGTTTAATAAATTTCATTTACATCGTTGTTGGATTATATTAATTACATTGCATTGTTTTCTATATTGGAGGCATATTCGGTTGATGCTATCTTTCTTATTCTTTGATATCTTTCTTATTCTACAGATGATGCCCTACGCTGAATGAATGGTGTGTCTGTTAAACCCCACAATAGATCTTACTACCAAGCATAGAGGGAAAAGTTTAATTCATTTTGGTAATTTTCTTTTACATAGTTTTTCAATACATAGTAACTGTACTTTCCACCACACATTTCCAAAAAACAATCTAAAATTTTACGCTAACGATGGTTAGATCCAGTAAATGTACTTTTGAACTTGAGTACTTATTTTCTTATTCGAATTTATATTGCAATTGTATACAAAACATTGACTTAAAATGATCTGCACATTTGTTTTCTTTCCTAATTTTTTTTTTGAATAAACACATGATCAAAATTGTTCAAAGCATATATAACTACCAAAAAGATCATAATTTACAAAGAAAAACACACATGCCATTTTCTTAATTGAACAAAAGATTATGTAGTTTCATATAATAAGTAACCTAAATAATCTTTTTTATTTAAAAATTCAAAATAAAATATCTTTTCATATAATGTGGCATATGCTATTAGTAGATTGTAATACAATACCAAAGTATTCAGATTTCGACAACAAAAGATAAGTGAGTTTATCTTCTTGAGTTACTATTTTGTTATTAAAATATAATGTCTTTATTTATTTTTTTATTTCAAATTTAACTTAATGCAAAAATCAATGTCAATAAGTCTTTTGCTTAGTTAGCCATACCAAAATTACTCTGGAAAGCATTGTCACCTCTCCTTTTTAAATGGATATGTGTTTGTAATCATTAGTTAAATTGTTATTAGACATAAAATAAGGATTTTACTTTTTTGGAAAACATATGATAATAATGATTAAATTTACTAATTTATTTTCATGTAGGCAATCCTTCATTTTAACTATTGAATTCATATTGACAGATACTATCACATATATACAATGATTTAAAATGAGGCACGATTTTATATATTATAGTTAATAGTGAATTTTACGTAAAAACTAGCAATTAATTTTAATTACGAAATTCAATATTTGGAATACGTCTAATTAAATGTAATAGTGGTAAAAAAATTATAGTAAAATATGCAACTTTCATTCATTCATGCAATTTTAGTTAAAATCCATAAATTCGTTGAAAATAATTTTTGTTTGAAATTTAAATATTTCTTTTTATAGCAAAATACTAGAAATTTTTTGATGTGTACTTCATAATTAATTTTGTAAAAATCGGGCATCTTTAGTTCTGTATATTCGATTTTGCTATAAAACGCGCAAAATAAACTATATATTTTATGTATATCTACACGTATTCTCTCTAGCCTCTTTCCATCTTATTTGTGAACTGTTTGTTGAAATTTTAGGAAAGAAATAATTATTTCTTTTTGTTTTTGAATTAGAAATAAATACATGATTAGTCCATCTTTTCAATTAGAAATAATTATTCCTTTTGATCTGCACTAATTTATTTGAATTTGTCTCCCAGCCAATAACCTGCCATCTCATTTTTTATTTATCCTTCCTGTTTTAACAAATATAGCTGGATACAATAGGCGAATTAAATACAGGAAAGATAGATTTAATGGTCGTTATCAGACTTTCCTAATTTTCTTATACCAGATAATATAAATTTGTGGTCATATGTCAAAACTCAAAAGTCTGTCTTTCACTTTTTCCATACTCCTTTATCGTCTCAAACAAATTTCTCCCGTTAATCAAAATGAATTTCGTTGCAGCATTGTCTACTCCAATTCGTTATATGATGAGTAAATCACCTGCGAACAGCAGCTTTCATATAATGACTAAATCTCCAGCGATCGTTATCTTCCCCCATGGTCATATGACCCAATCATATTTCAGCACTTTCTCCATGAAGTATTCTTATAAAGATTTAATGAAAGCATGCGATGAAACTTCTGATCTTTCTAAAGCAGAAGCTATACACGGCTATATGATTCGTTCTGGGGTTAATTTAACTTCTTTGTGTATTCGGCAAAAGATGATAGAAACTTACTCGAGGTGTGGATCATTCAAACGTGCAGAGTTGGTATTTCAATCTGTGGAAAAGACAAACATTCAAATATACAATTCGATGATCCATGTTTCTGGGATGCATGGACGACGAAGGGACGCAATTCGAGTTTTTTGCAACATGATCATGAAAAGCGATATACCAGATCAATGGATTTTTTTGAATTTAATATCAGCCTGCAACCATAGCGGGCTGATTACGGAAGGGATATTATTTTTAGTTACCAACTAATTCTTTTGAATATGAATTAGAAATCAATATTAATGTACTTGTAATGCGGATTGTTGAAATATGGTACATTTTAATATCATAGTTTAAATTAAAAAATGCAATAACAAATATGAAAAGAAAATCTATGAAAATATGATACGTTAGACTAATAAGAAAACGATGATTAAGAATAATTCAAAGTTTTATGTTTCGTGTTGTCGTATTCTATGATCATAAATTCCTGTTTATTTGTAAGGAATTATTTTCTTTTTGTTTACACCAATAGCTCATTTCGACCAAGTATTTGTATTATTAATATCAGATTATTCAGCAATAATTTTATACTATAAAAGTACGCTATTTAGTTGTTTGTCATATCATAAATTGTTTAAATTTCTTAGGATCAAATCATAAATTCTTAGAGCATTTCATAGCAGGAGGCGCACTTATAATGTTAATAAAGCATAGAGAAATCATGAATATATCATGCATTTTGTTTGTTAATTCACATAGTATTTTAATATAAAAATAAACTCAAAATCTCATATAACTAAGATATGGGTATGCTTTCATTTTATTTTTTAAACTGGTAATGGTAAAAAAACGGTTAATCAAACTTTATAATGTATTACCCCAATGAGTTGTATTTGTAGTTAAATATAGCCAGTAACTAGTTAAAATCTAGCAGGTAAAAGGCATATATTAAGTTTACCATATGTTAATTAGAGTTGGTTTCGCTTGTTCACACCAGACTAGTTATATGGATGCTCTTCTTACGCATATTATAAAAATGTGAAATAATCCCTTAAAGTACCAATTTCCCAGGGATCATAGAATTGTAAAAACATGCTCTCAAAGTTACCAGTAAACGAAGACATGGAGCAAGAGTGGATGGTAGAGGTAGGGGAAGAACAAGTGGAGTTTTCCGAGGCAGAGGAAGAAGTCAAGGAAGACTCAACAAATCCACCGTTGAATGCTACAACACAAATCGGGACATTTTCAATATGAATGTCCGGAATGGGATAAAGCTACTATCCTTCCTGAGTCGGACGAAAGTGATGAGATGCTACTCATGGCCCATTCTGAAATGCAAGACACAAGAAGAGATCATGTATGGTTTTTAGATTTAGGCTGCAGTGATCATTTGACTGGAGATAGAGTTAGTTTTTCCGACTTGGATGAATGTTTCAGACAATCGGTAAAGCTAGGGAACAGTACTAGAATGAATGTGACGGAGAAAGGTACTGTTAAGTTGAGCATTGAAGGCATTGTTCAAGTAGTTAGTGAGGTGTTCTATAATCCAGAATTAAAAAATAACTTTTTGAGTTTGGGGCAGCTACAAGAAAAAAGTCTTACAATTCTCATTCAAGACTATACATGTAAGATGTTTCATCCGTCAAGAGGGTTAATTACGAAGTCTTCAATGACTGCAAACCGCATGTTTGTGATGCATAGCCGTGACACAAAGATTTACCAACCTATTTCCAGGCAATCGTTAAGGACGAAACTCAGTTGTGACCAGGGTTTTAAATCTCGAATATCAGTCGCGTTTCGTCTCGGGGATTTTATAGACTTGATCTCGTATCGGGGGAGATCTCGCACGAGATGAGTCTAACTCAGAAGTTCATCCCGGATTTCCATCTCGGGTCTGAAAGTTGATACCGGAACAATCTCGGGGTACATGATATGTTAAAAAATGTTATTTTTACAAAATGATTTTTATGAATGTCATTAAAAATATAGTAACCTAAATTTGAATTGCAAAATAACTTTATTATTCTTTATTTTGCAAAAGATCATTCATACTCTAAATCGTAGTATGCTTACAACACAAATATTGTTAGATATAAAACATTAAAAGGGTCCAAAACATTAAAAAATTCAGTATAAATAGACCATAAAATACATAATTTCATTGGTAACATGTATGTAAAAAAGACGAATATGAAAATCATAAGCATTGTAGAACATATATGAACATACAATATGATCATTTAACATACAATATGATCATTTAACATAATTTCATTGGTAACATTGTAGAACATATATGAACATACAATATGAAAATCATAAGCATTGGAGAGCAACAAAGAAACTACAGCTAGTCCATGCAGATTTATGTGGCCCTTTGAATCCGAAATCAAATAGTGGAAAGAGGTATTTAATTCCTTTTATTGATGATTTCAGTAGGAAGTGTTGGGTTTATTTTTATTTGAAAAAACGGAGGCTTTAAATATGTTTAAGAAATTTAAAAGTTGAAAAGGAGCTTGGGTGCTTTGATATGTTCTTTAAGAACAGACAGGAGAGGAGAGTTTACTTCAAAAGAATTCAATGAGTTTTGTATTACAAATGGGATCAAAAGACAACTTACTGCAGTTTACACTCCACAACAAAATCGAGTTGCTAAGAATTGGACCATCATGAACTTAGTACGAAGCATGTTGTCTGAAAAGAAAGTTCCTAATGAATTCGGGCCAGAGACAATAAATTAGTGTGTGCATGTTCTCAATAGATGTCCTACTTCTGCAGTAAAAGATCACACCCCTGAAGAGATTTGGAGCTGCATCAAACAATCTGTAGAGTATTACAGAGTATTTGGATGCATTGCAAATGCCCATATTTCAAAGGAGAAAAAAAAAAAGAAGCTAGATCCGAAGAGTTTCAAGTGTGTTTTACTTGGTGTAAGCGAAGAGACGAAGGGCTATAGATTATACAATCCAATTACAAAGAAAATAGTTGTGAGCCGTGATGTTGTCTTCCAAGAAAATGAAGGCTGGAGTTGAAGTGCAGAAGAATCAAAATCTATGCTGCTAGAGTGGGGTGATGATGGTGAAATAATTAACAGCGGTGAAGAAAGACAAATGAAGAGCAGGGTGACTAGGAGAAGAGGCTATGGTGCCGTTTTGTGAAGATGATGAACCTGAATTACTAAATGAGAGCTCAAGTAGTCAACAAATTCAACAGCCTCGCCTTCTAAAACAGCCTCCCATGAATTGATTCATGCTAGAAATAGAAGAATCCCATATTAGATGAAGGATTATGTCACAAGTGACGAATTATTTCAGAATGAAGAAGTTTCCAACATGGTTCTTTATGCATCAGGTATAGATCCGATCGCATTTGAAGAAGCAAACAAAAGTTTGAAGTGGAGAGTTGCGATGGACAATGAGATTGGTGCTATTGAGAAAAATGACACTTGGAAGCTTGTACATTCAAGGGAGCAAAACGGATAGTGGTGAAATGGATTTTCAAAACAAAGTTGTATGAACGAGGAAAAGTTGACAAGTTCAAAGCTCGCTTAATAGCAAAAGGTTACGCGCAGCAGCATGGGGCGGACTATGGTAAAAATTTTGCTCTGGTCGCAAGATGGGATACAATAAGAATGATATTGGCTTTGGCAGCACAAAGAAAGTGGTGCGTGTACCAACTAGATGTGAAGGGTGCATTTTTGCATGGCAAATTAGACCAAGACGTGTTTGTAGAGAAACCTCAAGGGTACGAGAATATTGGAGAAGAGCATAGGGTCTACAAACTGAAGAAAGCACTCTATGGGCTAAAACAAGCACCCGGAGCGTGGTTTAGTAGGATCGAGACATATTTTATTGAGGAAGGTTTTGAACAGTGTCCAAATGAGCATACTTTGTTCGTGAAGTCACAAGGGGATGGGAAGATGTTAATAATAAGTGTGTATGTTGATGATTTGACATTTACCGGAAGTGACGCAAAAATGTTTGAAGGATTTAAAGCATCAACGATGTCAAATTTTGAAATGATGAATTTGGGAAAGATGAAGTACTTCTAAGTCATGGAGGTGGTGCAAAACAATGAAGGAATCTATTTGTGTCAAAGAAAGTACGCTCTGGAAATTCTAGAAAGGTTCGATATGAAATTTTCCAACTCAGTTCTAATTCTCATTGTTCCGGGCTGTAAACTTTCAAAAGATGAAGAAGGGGTGTGCGTGAATGCTACGCGATACAAACAAATAGTTGGCAGTTTGATGTATCTGACTGTGACAAGACCAGAAATCATGTTTGTTGCAAGCTTAGTAAGTAGATATATGGAAAAACCAACTGAGCTTCATATGCAGGCCATCAAAAGGATATTGAGGTACCTTAAAGGCACAATGGATCTAGGTATTTGCTACAATTTTGCTGTAGACTGTGAAGAATTGGTGGCGTTTCAGATAGTGATTATGCTGGCGATATTGATGACTGTAAAAGCACTACATCTGGTTATGTTTTTATTATGAGCAATTGTGCAATGGCATGGTCATCCAAAAAGTAACCAGTGGTCACACTGTCTACTACGGAAGCTGAATTCATAGCAGCAGCTTGTTGTGCCTGTCAATGCATAAGGATGAGGAGAGTTCTTGAAAAGCTTGGTTGCAACCAAGCTAAATCCACACTGATTTTTTTTTGACAACAGTTCATCTATAAAGTTGCCAAAAAAAACCCTATCATGCACCGAAGAATCGAACATGCAAACAAATAGATACATATAGATATCCGTTATCATTTTCTTCATGACCAATGCAAGGATGATGTGGTGGAGTTAGTTTACTGCAGATCAAAGGATCAAGCGATTCAGATGTTATAACGAAACCGTTAAAATTTGATGACTTTCAGAAATTCAGAAAGTTGCTTGGGCCATGTAGAATGCTAGGAGAATAAACAGATTGCATGGTACAATGCAGTTTAAGGAAGGAAACGTTGAGTTTGTTTTTCAATTTACTGTTTCCCTCTATAAGTCCTAGTTTATAGTTTCTTTAATTTAGCCTTTTCAAATAACCACGTTTTTAGTGTTCAACGGGATCTACAATCTACTGAATTCAAGTTGTATCAGGTATATTTATATGCCAAAGTTCAGTTTAATAAAAGTGTGGATTTTTTCTTTCTCATTTTTGTTTCTGTTTGCTGGTTCAAACAAATTTGTAATGGAAATGGTTAACCACGGTGGCACTATACCTTGACACCTTGTTAAAATGTTCTTTATAATGCACCAAACTTAAAAACTATGACAAGGGTTCTTCGACTTTAATGCTTCTATATGGTAAATTTCCCAGTAAGATCATTCGTAAAAAAAGTACAATTACATGACATGGGTATCAAGGTCTAAAGGGATCACAAAACTTCTATATATATGATTGTACCCAACTAAGTCAGCTGAAAAGGAATAAAATGGAAAAATCCTACCGACAATAAAATAATACTAACCCGAGCAGGTCCTTTTTTATGAGCATGATAAGTTTCACCATCTTTATTTTCTCCGTACCAATAGTAAGTGTCACTTTTCTCGTCAAACATAATCCCACCCCTAGAGCTTGGATGGCATTTCCATCTGTATCTAGCCACAATCTACCAGGATAAAAATACATGCTATCACTCCTATTTTCGGTGGGTCCAATTGCACTTCTCCTGTCAGGGAAAAAAATAAGATTGAAGCTTGGACGATTCATCCAAGAATTCACTGACAGCAGAGGGTTGCTTACTACGACCGCCCTTTTTTGAAATAGCATGTGTTGACCTCTTCTTGGATTTATGAGGTGTAATCTGAAAGATTTCTTCTTCAACTTTTTCCAATTCTTGAGTGATTGTTATGTTACTTACTTCTTGCTCACGTTCTTTACGATCTTCTTTTCCGAAAATGTTTGAGTAGAAATGAAATATGATTATGCATCCAACTAAGCTCCAAATCAATGTATGCAGAGAGCATCTGCCTCCTGCATTTGAATAGTAAGAGCATACCCAGCAGCATGTGGATTCGGGCGTGAGTAGTGGAGAATTGGAGCGTGGATTCGCGTTGGCCTTCCAGCAGTGAAGTAGCGGATTTGCATTTTTTTTTATATATATTTAAAAATCGGGTACAAAACGGAGAACAGAAAACCGTTTAGGCCTAATCGGTTTTCTGTTCTCCCTTTAGTACTCGGATTTTTTTTTTTTTTAATATGTACTGGAATCGAACCGAGCCATTTACCCTACATTATCTTCAGTGAAAAAAAATGGCGGCCAGGGTAAAAACCCTACTTTCCTAAAATTCAAAGAATTCATACTCAAATTCAAACAATCCTATCTACTTTCTATCCCCACACAACTCCACCAAACATTTCTATCACTTCCTATCCTCACACGATTTCAAATCAAATCAAACAAAACAAAGAAGTGTTCAAGAGGTAATTGGGTTTGCTAAAGCTAATATTTTGTTGAAGATGGAGGAACCTAACATCGTAGGGGATACCTCAGTAGTTCGTAGACGGAAAATTGGGAGGAGGAATCGAAAATCCTTCGTAGGCGATGAGGGTGGAAGTGGTGTTGGTGTAGACGACATGATTTCACCTAATTTTCCATTTAGGTCCGTCACACGGCTACAAGAAGGTATCCACCACATTTACAACGAAGGGAAAGAGATAACGGTAATTGATTTATACTATTAAACTACATGTTGAATCTTCATATTATGATAACGTTTAACTAATTTACATAAATTCGGATTTATTAATAGAATCATGATAGAATGAGATGTCATGGTGCTTTCACAACGATATTGAAATGGTGGAAAAAAATTAATGTTCATCCTCAAATTAGAGACCCCGTACTTCAAATTTTTGGTAGATTCATGGATGTTGAGTTGAAAAACTCCGACAATAGATGTATTCATGCTATAGTCGAGTGATGGTGGCCGACAACGCATACTTTTTTATTTCCAAATGCTGAAATTTGTTTGACGCCATTGGATTTTACTATGTTAACATCCATATCCATTGGAATGAATACACGGAGTATACCATATAGCGAGAATTGGAGTGTGTTCGCTAATGCAATCCAACTTTTACCGTTTCTTGTGGAGAAAGATATTAAAAGGGGCAATGTTGCTATATCTCATCTGGCGAAATATTTTGATGTCGCTTACATTGCCGCCAATTTGAATAATCTTGATCATGTTGCTCGTATATTTGTGTTGTATATGATGGGATCTTTGTTTCTAACGAATACCGATGATACTATAAGCCTTGGCTACTTGGAAGCTGTACAAGATTTGGAGCTTGCTCAACAATATGATTGGGGTTCCGCCATTTTGGGATACTTATACCAAAGTTTAGATTTGGCCGTGTTGAGTGGGGGGCATCTAACCGGATTTATCGAGCTCTTGCAGGTATATTAACTCATTGTGCAATTCATTAGTATATTTTAATTGCTTGCTTTTTCAATTGTATAATGATATAATGTTTAAATTTGCAGTATTGGGTTTTTGAATATACGACCGTTTGTGGCTATATCGTTAAAGAATCTGTGAAGCAGGCTGCTTACGCCAGATTGAAAGCGTGGGAGAAAAGAAATAGAGTCAAGACCCATGACACATCAGGGCATCTCTTCTCTAGCACCCGTTATCATATAGATCATCGACAAGCATGTCACAAAAATTGGAATCCATGGAACAACTCAGTTGCACTTGCCTTTGATGAAGTTATACATGCACGTAACTTGTCTATGAAACGTTTTCCACTTCTTGTCCCTTCAGGAGAAATTTATGAGTTGTTTCTAGGTGACAGGTGCTTACGACAGTTGTCTGGTATTGAGGTTATCCCTTTAGATCCTCCTCTACAGATGACTGTAAGAAAGACTCATGGTTCATATGAGGAAATGCAACAAGATCTATATCAAAATGATTGCCAACAATATATCTATCAAGGGCAGGATATAGACTACAAAACGTATTGGAAGGGAATTTCTAAAGATGTCGGTCCTTTACTAGATGCCACAGTTCATGTCGGTAATGTCGACTACTTTGGGCTATCAGCATTGAAGATGGGTATTCAAGCCCCCGTTGTTCTTTCCTCAGAATTCAACTATGCTTCACGGTATTTTCCACCCCCTCAACAAGGCGATTGGGCTGATGATCCTGGAAGGCATATGCATTGGACCGGTAAGGAACCGGTACTAATCCCGCATTTACCTGACCTACTTCATGTTCCGTCTCACTACTTTGTCGATAGTCGATGGGAGATGAATATGGGTATGCGACATTTGGCTCTGGAACAATCAAAGTACTACGAAGAAGGATTGAATAGAATAAATTCGGCTGTGGAGACTTTCGTAAGTTCTCGGTTCATTATTCAATACCTTTTTTACATGGAAAGTATATTAAAGTTAATTTATTTTAATTTTGTTATTGTAAAGAATATGGAGATTTTTCGGGAACCAGTGTTTGGACTGCATTCCAAAAAAACAGGTCGATCAAAATCATACAAAAAACAGAAAACAATAACCCAATTGCAGAATGAAGACGAAGACCAGAATGAAGACGAAGACGAAGAAGATGGCGAAGACGAAGACGAGGACGAGGACGAAGAAGAGGAAGAGGAGCATGATGTAGATGATGAAGAAGAAGATGAAGGGGATGAGGAGGATGATGGCGACAATGAAGACGATGATAGCTCCGATGGAGACCGAGGGGATACTAGAGAAGTGATTAGAAATAAATATGGGGTTAGATTTAAAGTACCAACGGGTTCTTCTTCTACTCCAGGTGTGCCTTAACACTTATGAATGTTAACACATCTAAACTATCATCACTAGTCGTACGATAAACGTGTGAAGTAAATTAAACATGATTTGAAATATTTATGGGTTAATATGGTTGAAGTTGAAATCAATTGAAATATATATGGTTGAAGTTTGAACTTGTACTTAAACTCATTGTAACACCCCGTATTTTCTGTGAACGTATAAGTAACAAATCAAAGGATAATTAATTTTTAAAATAAGAAGCAAGGGAAACGGGTTGCGCCATTGCGTTCGTCTCGGAATTATGCTTGAAAACGAGTCCGAGTTTGCGCAAATCGGAGTCCATATGAAGAAGTTATGGCCTTCCAAAGTTTCAGAAATTTTCAGAATTAAAAACAGCACGAATTCAAATTCAAAATTCGAATTTCGAACCCAGAACAGACTGGGCGGGAATTTTCCCGCCCAGACCCAGGTCGACTGGGGAGTCGACTGGGCAGTCGACCCCCTGGCCAGGTCGACTGGGCAGTCGACCTGGGTGTCGACCTGGTCCCCGAGCCCATTTTTTACTCAGAATTCACTCTGATGTTTCTGGTCCGACTTCTGTCTAGATTCATTGACTTGACCCTATTTAAACAGCCCCAAACCTAGCCTTCTCTACACACAATTCTATCTGCTTCTACTCTGCCTCTGTTCTAAATAAAAATAAAAATGGCGTCGCTACTCTGCTGGAATCAAAACTAGAAGCTAATCAACATCAACCTAAGCAATTCCATTCAAACTAGAGATTAAAGCTTCTGCAACGATTCTACAACAATTAAAGTTCTTTCTTTAATCCAACCAAGGCAAGTGCGGTTATTTTCCGATATAAACTTTAATCATAACTGTGACATGATTGTAAATCTGAATTTGAGATTGTGTATGTTCTATTCTGATCTATTTTATTCTGTATCTCTTCTTCTTTTGGTTCTATAGCCAGGCTACTACGAGCCTGCGCCAATCTCCTAAGAGATTAACGCACGAACGCTAAAATGTTTGGGACAAATAATGAATGGGGCATAATTGGACATGGCTAATCTGTGACTGATTTAAGAAAAAAGACATAGGTTGTAAACTAGATTTAGATCTATGCATATTCTGTGAATTGGAAGAAGAGGAACCACAGTATGTTTACATGTGACTTGAGACATTGGACATAACGCATATTTTGAATTAAGATCTGTTATAACTAGATCGTTGGGCATATTGTTTATATAACAATTCATGATTTGAAAGAGAATATGACTTAGGTGTGAAGATCTATATTAAGATTTGATAACTATCAAATGTGAATAACACCTAAGTAGGAGATTTTTGAATATATGACATGCATTGAAATCGATGGCTATATTTGGTATAATTTATATGTGAATCTTTTGTACTAGGCAAGTTGAACTAAATTGGGACATGTAAATTATGACCATAATCTGTGACATGTAAATTCAATGCAAACGTGAGGTATATGATCATAGTGTGAATCATGACAACTATTTAGGCATGCAAACTTAGGCCAAATTTATAATTAGGCAAGATATGTTTGTGAAACTTTAAGGAATGATTAAATCTGTTATATTTGCCTAATTTGCTAGTTCTGCTATATTTGCCTAATCTGCTAGTTCTGTTATATTGCCTAATCTGCTAGTTCTGTTATATTGCTTAATCTGCTAGTTCTGCTCTACTGCCTAGTCTGCTAGATCTGTTCATCTTCCAAATCTGTCATCTGCTAAGTCTGCTGAAAATGCCAAATCTGTTATATGCTAAATCTGCTAAACTAAATATGTTGAGATGCCTAAACTGCTAAATCTGTTGAGATGCCTAAACTGCTAAATCTGTTGAGATGCCTAATCTGTTATCTGCTAAATCTGCTAGTTTGCTTAATCTGCTAAATCCGTTAAGTCGCCTAATCTGCAAAATCTGTTATCTGCTATATCTGTTGAGTTGATATAATTAGTCTGTTATTGACATAATCTGAATTGGCTATAGTTATGAATAATTGACATGTATATTAGGCGTGGGCATAAACGGTAAATTATTAATTAATTGGCCGCAAAGATGAACATGGCTAACTCGAGGTTAGAATGAGTTTGCGGCGTAATTCTGCCCGGAACCGCCCGGCATATCCAGTGGCCGCAAACAATAGGTTCAAATGTGAGAAGTTAGTCATAACGTGCTTGAAACCCGAGGTTAGACTCAGTTTGCGGTAGAAATCTGCCCGGAACCAACCGGCCTAACCAGTAGCCGCAAACTGTCAGTCTAATGTGAGAGGTCTGGGCATTAATATTTAATTAATGAAAATCTGAGATAAATATGATGTCTAAAACGTGTTGGGTGGATAGGGTTAAACCCACTAGACTGATGAATTTAATAAATCTGTTCCGTGAATCTGTAGGCCCAATTACAAAGTTAGACAAATCTGTAAGTCTGTTAATCTGTAACTGGTTAATCGGTAAGTCTGTTAAATCTGTATATCTGATCCGTTAGTCTGAAAACTTGTCTGTGAACTAGTTGATCTGAATTCTGTATGTCTGAACTTGTAAACAAGTTAATCTGAAATCTGTTAGTCTGGGGACACAAGGATAGGAAGGGAATTACATGTGTCATCTGTTGTTTGGGACCCATATTAGTCAGTAACCCTTTCTGGTATCAAAACTTTGACCCAACAGTAGGTAGGGTCCGGGCACGCTTACTGAACTAATTATAAGCGGTTCATTCTGATAATGGCGTGGGGTGTTGATGGTGCGTTCCAACCGGGTCATGTGCGTGCATGGATCCCGGTCTGCCTTTGAGGATGTAAGACGCCGTGACATCTGTAAATAGGTCTGTGCCAATTGGTTGTCACTTTAGGGAGTGATACACCCTACTGTGGGACCAACACAGGATATTTATGTATTAGGGAGTCGATCGCTTGGGGTAGGGTTTTAGGGTACACTTAGTTCTGTCTGTTTCTGTTGGGTGGTAACACCTGTCTGTTTCTGCGTGGTACCATCTGTTGGGGTGGTAAAGGCCCATTACTAGTGTACACCTAATTCTACATTCTGTTTCCGTAGGGATTAATCTGTTTCTGCTTCTGTCCGTTTCTGTTCGGGTGGTAAAGGCCCATTACTAGCACTCTCTTCTGTGGAAATTATTCTGTACCCGTTTCTGTTTCAGTTTAGACATTAGGGTGACACCTAATTCTGTTATACTAGTATTAGTGCAGAGAAGTGTAAAGAAATAGCTTATGTCATTCTGTTCTTCTGTAATATCCGCTACACCTGTTACTGTTATCTCTCATCCAGTTTTATTTTCATGTCATGTTATTATTATCTGTTCCTAACTGAAAATCACTGGACTTGCCAGACTTTTTGTCTGACCCTTGTTGTTTCGCCTCTTTTCTTCCGTTTCCCCCCAGGTTTTGTAGAAGGGAATACTCTAGCTTGATCCAGATTTCTTCTGCTTGAAGTGCTTAAAGTATGGCTTGTCTTCTTCTGTGGGGATTATGATTTTAAACTATGCATTCTGAAGGCTTTTGTACAAGACTGATATTTTGTACTTGAATTCTGATATTATGATTTGAAAGGATGTAACCAAGTTTATTTCGGTTTCTGTTGTAATAAAGTTATAAAATTTTCAAGTACTGTTTTATCTGTCTTGTAAGTTTCTGTTCTATTTACTAAAATGCTCCACCAAAGTTAAGGCATTCCCTTTGTGAGTGTCCTTAATGGAAGTGGGTTGTTACACTCATGGTTTAAACTTGCACTTAAATATATATGGTTGAAGTTTAAACTTGCACTTAAACCCATGGTTTAAACCTGAGTTTAAACTTGCACTTAAATATATATGGTTGAAGTTTAAACTTGCACTTAAACTTCAACTCATGGTTCATACAAGTTTAGACTTGCGCATTAGTTTAGACTTGCAAGTTTAGATGCGCATTAGTGCAAGTAAACTAAAGTAACATGAAATTACAAGTTTAGACTTGCAAGTTTAGATGCGCATTAATTTAGACTTGCAATTTTAGATGCACATTAGTTTAGACTTGCAAGTTTAGATGCGCATTAGTGCACTAATGCGCATTAGTTTAAATATATTTTAGTGCTGAAATTAGCGATACAAATGTATAAGATACATGTTCATACAAGTTTAGACTTGCACATTAGTGCATCTAAACTTGCACTTAAACTTGCACTTATAATTTCATCATTTAAAATTAAACTAAACTAACATGAAATTACATCACCTATAATTACATCACTTAAATTTGCGCATTAGTGTTGAAAGTAGTGATACAAATGGATCTTATAAGTGATACATTTACTAGGATTATACATTAGTGCAAGTTTGTGATAAATTATTAGTATTATACTTTTTCATAAGACATGTTTTAACAAAATGCATTTTCATGTATACCTATAGGTTTGGACAGCGGAAAGGGCAATGTTGAAACCAAAAAAAAGAGTTCGGGGTTTGTAAGCAAGATGAAGTCCCTACTTACCGGCAAAGGGAAACAGAAAAAGGTAGTAAAGGGTACATTCCGGGCTTGGAGGTGTGAAAACAGAAAATAGAATTGAATTTCTTTTAATTTCTTGATTACATAATTACATATTTATAGATGGGACAGAGCATTCTAGAATAGAATATTCTAGAGCATATTTGAATCTATACCAAACATGGACCAAATTAATACAATCCTAATATAACTCATAATAAATGCAATCCTAATATAACTCATAAATAATACAATCCTAATATAACTCATAAATAAAAGGAAACATATTTGATGATTATCTCTAACATAGCTCACGTTGTCTAACACCCCCCCCGGTTAAGTTGGAGCCGGGAGAGAAATGTCGAGCACGCCCAACTTGCTAAGCAATCGGTTGAAATTATCAGCACCTAGTGGTTTTGTGAAAATATCCGCTAGTTGGTTGCAAGAACGAATATAGAAAGGAGTAATAATACCGGAGAGAATCTTTTCACGAACGAAATGACAATCTATTTCGATGTGCTTAGTTCGTTCATGGAAGACGGGATTTAATGCAATATGAATTGCAGCTTGGCTATCGCAATGTATTGATATAGGAACAGATGGTGGAAAACCAAGTTCGGATAAGATTGAATGTAACCATTGGACTTCAGCGGTAATAACAGCTAGAGACCAATACTCAGCTTCAGCAGATGATCGATAAAAAGTCGGTTGTTTCTTTGATTTCCAGGAGATGGGACTAGAACCAAACATTGTAAAATAACCGATAGTAGAACGACGAGTGACGGGGCAACCTTCCCAGTCAGAATCGGCAAAACCGACCAGAGAAAAAGAACTCGTTGCCGACAGGAATAAACCTTTACCAATAGAACCTTTGAGATATCGAAGGACTTTATTTGCAGCATCAAGATGTGTGGAACGAGGGCTTTGCATAAATTGGCTAAGTTTGTTGACAGCATAATGAATGTCAGGACGAGTAATTGTAAGATATAAGAGACGACCGATGAGTCGTCGATAAAGAGATGGATCAGGCAAGGGATTGCCGTCATCTGGAAGAAGTCGACAATGTTGTTCCATAGGAATTGGAGTTGTACGAGAACCAAGCATACCTGAATCCTTTAATATGTCAAGTGTGTACTTACGTTGACACAAAAATAATCCCTTTTTGGAAAGAGAAACTTCAATACCAAGAAAATAACTTAGACGCCCAAGATCTTTAATTGAGAAAGAATTAGCGAGAAATTGTTTTGTCATGGAAATAAAGGATTCATTGTTTCCTGTAATGATAATATCATCTACGTAAACAAGAATAAATACTGAAATATGATCACGAATATACGTAAAGAGATAGTCATCGAAATTAGATTGACGAAAACCACGTTAAATTAAAGTAGAAGAAAACTTAGAGAACCATTGACGCGAAGCTTGTTTAAGTCCATATATAGATTTATGGAGCTTACAAACTTGATTGTCACCAGGACGAGGAAAACCACGAGGAAGTTTCATATAAACTTCCTCATTTAGATCACCTTGGAGGAAAGCATTATTTACGTCTAATTGATCAAGAGACCAATTTTTAATTGTAGCGATAGAAAGAAGTAGACGAACGGTGACCAATTTTGCTACCGGAGCAAAAGTATCATGGTAATCAATTCCTTCAACTTGGGTGTAACCTTTGGCTACTAAACGTGCTTTATATCATTCAATAGAACCATCAGAGCAATATTTAATTTTATATACCCATTTGCAACCAATTAGTGTTTTATTTGGTGGTAGTGAGCAAACAGACCATGTTATGTTTTCTTCGAGAGCACGAATTTCAACAGACATTGCATCACGCCAAGCAGAAGATTGAGCTGCTTGAGAATAAGTTTGAGGTTCATCATGATTAATAATTTTGGACAAAAAAACATGATGAGAATGACTAAACTTTTCCAAAGAGAAATATTTGGATAAAGGAAAAGAAGTACATGAAGGAGAGATGTTGCATGCATAATCATTGAGATGTAATGGCCTTCGTCGAATTCGCTGAGGACGATTTAAATCAGCAGTATTCGTGGGAATTATAATTGAATAATTATTATTAGTTTGCTGAGACTGATTTGAATCAGCGATTTCTGTTGGAATCAGATTTGGAGAATGATTTTGAAGTGAATTTTCACCATTTTCAGTTGTATTGGATGAAGAAATATTAGTTGGTACTGATGAATCATTTTGAAATGGTGTGAAATTTGTAGGTGAATCATCATCTAGTGGAGTGATGGAAATGTCGTTAGATCTATGATCTGAAATGTTTTTATACGGAAAAGCCGATTCATGAAAAATAACGTCACGCGAGACTATTATGCGATGAGAATAAGGATCATAAAGTCGATATCCTTTTTGACCATAAGGGTAACCAAAAAAAATGTGTGGCTTACCTCGTGTATCAAATTTATTTTTAATATGCATATTTTTCGCAAAACACAGGCAGCCAAACACACGTAAAGATGAATAAGACGGAACCTTTCCAAATAAAACTTCATGAGGAGATTTGAAATTAAGAGTACGTGTGGGTAATTTATTTATGAGAAATGCAGCGGTGAGAACACATTCGCCCCAAAATGAGAGGGGAAGATTAGCTTGAAATCGTAGTGAACGAGCAACATCAAGTAAATGTCGATGTTTACGTTCCACAATCCCGTTTTGTTGAGGAGTGGCTACACAACTTCGTTGATGGATTATACCATGAGAATGAAACCTATTTTGAAACTCTAATGAAAGAAGCTCAGTTCCATTGTCAGATCGAAGAGCTTGAAGTTATGGAATAAAAATACCACCATCTACATATTGTATAGTGGAGATTGACAGTCCAAATTGTCTGTTAACTTGATTAAAAAAATGTTTTATCATGTAAAAGGTAAGAAAAAAACGTGAACCATTTTTAGATGGAACATTAAATGGTCCCCAAACATCAACATGTAATAATTCAAAACATACAGAAGAACAAGATACACTTTGCGGAAATGAACCACGACATTGCTTAGCTTGTGGGCAAACATCATAAATAAATTTATTATTCGCGGATATATCCGGAAAATTATTAACAAGAAATTCAAAACGAGAACTACTAGGATGACTAAGGCGAGAGTACCAAAGATCAAAATTATTTGAATGCTGAAATGAAAATACTGAATACAAATGGGAAACATCCTCCAAGTAGTAAAGGCCACAATGAACTCTACCCCGACCAATCATCCTGTTCGTCAACTGGTTCTGAAAATGACATTGAAATTTAGAAAAAATTACTTCACAATTAAGTTGTTTTGCTAATTGTAAGACAGATAATAAATTGAATTTGAATGATGGGATAAAAAATACATCCTTAAGAATAAGGGATTTTGAATGTTTAACAATCCCAATGTGAGTCACTGATGCAAAAGTGCCATCAGGTAATTGAACAGACTTATGTTTTTGCAATGGAACATATGAAGAAAAAATTGATAGTGATGTGCATATATGATTTGATGCACCTGAATCTATAATCCAACAAGAAGACATATAAGACAGAATTGTACCTGCTAAGTGTAATAACCCGGAAATCCGAGCCAATTTAAATTTTTTATTTTGGCAATTTTAGTGAGTTTTGAATATTTAAAATGAAATATTTTAAATAATAACGACGAGAAATTTATTTTGAATAGAATTCAAACGTATATATTATATACGTCGTCGTTAAAATATAAATAATTATATATAATTATAAAAGATATTGAAAATGGCGCGGTAGTTCGATAATTCGATTTCAAACTTCAATTGAACATACCGGGTGCAAAATAAACCGTATTTTAGTGAAACCAAAAATGTTAGAATCTATTTGTGAATATCTTTCCAAAGAATCCGAAAAATCAAAATTTCATAGCGGGGATCAAAAGATATGTCCAGTTGAAAATTCTGAATAGTCGCTATGGAATTCAGGCCCTTAAAAATGGAAATTTTGCAAACGGTCTCGGATTTCGACGAAACCACTTTTGTTGGGTCCGTGATGTCAAATTATTGCTAGGTTTCAAATTTCATAATTTATCGAATCAATATGTGAGCGTGGCAAAGGAAAACGCGTTTGGCCAGTTTCGGTTGATTTTAATCGACTGGAAAATGGCCATTTTTCAAACGGTCTCAGAATTCGATGAAACTAGTTTTGTTAAGACCGTATCGTCAATACGAAGCTAGAAAATATTTTTCGGGAATTTTTCTAGTTAGTATTTGGGCCCAGTAAATTGAAATGCGCGTTCAAATTCAATATATAGAGTTAAATTTTGATTTAAACGAAAACTGACCGAAACGATCGAATCAGCTTATTGTACATATCCCATTGTGTTCGGAATGGGGGTAATTAGCTGTGGACGACAGGTGGTGGGCCTTGTTTCGAGGTCGAAAATAAAAGTACCATTTTGAAATTAAAAAAAACCCTCTCTCCTCCCTTCCTTAATTCCTCACAGCCCCCCCCCCCGATTTCCATTTCCTCAGAAATCAAAACAGAAAAAATAAAAATGCAGCCGATCGCGACCCCCCCTCCTGCAGCCGACCGCGACCCCCCCTCTCTCTTGCCACGCGACGCGCTAACCCCCTACCTCGAACGACGTGCGTGACCCCCCTCCTCCTGCTGCTGCGGCCGCTACTTCTTCTTCTTCCACCCTATTCCGACGCCAAGAAACCCCCTCCAATTCAGAACCACCTGCTTCGCCTCCGATCCCCCATTCACCAACGATTAAAGGTATGTTTTTATGATTTTATTTATTTATTTACTTAGTTATAAAAAAAAACTGATTTTTTTTCATATATGATTAGCTTTGAAAATTTAGGCGAAATTTTTATATTATAGAAAGAAGTTAAAAGTATATTTTTCATGTGATGTAGAGGATAAAAATAGGATTTTTATATTTTAGAAAGAATAAAAATTCGATTTTTAAATTATAGAAGATATAAAGATATGATTTTTATCTAATGTAGATAGTAAAAATATAATCATTATTAAGCGAAGAGAAATATAAAAATATAATTTTTATAATGAAGTGAAGTAAAAATTCGATTTTTATATATTGAATAGCAAAGTAAAAATTCGACTTTTATATAGTGAATAGCAAAGTAAAAATTCGATTTTTATATATTGAATAGCATAGTAAAAATAGGTTTTTTGTATATTGAATAACATAGTAAAAATTCGATTTTTGTATATTGAATAACAAAGTAAAAATTCGATTTTTACATATGTAGAGAATACGGACAAAGAAAGTGACAAGAGGCAAGAACGACGAAGATTTCTACAAAGAAGAGTAGTGGGATTGGATTAGCTAATCGGTGAGAACTTCTTACCTTTAATTTAATTTTTCTAGTTAAAATATATACTAGGATGCAGACGGTGTTTAGTAGCACCTGACACCCGTCGTCCACAGACCATGGACGGCTTGTATGCTTGTTTGTTTGATTTTGATGTGTAGTTGATTGTGTGATGTGAAATGAAATAAAATATTTATATAGTTAAAAATAGAATTTTTAACGTGTATATAAAATGAAATAAAAATAAACAAATCGGACGATTTGTTTATATACACACATTTGACTGATATTGATTGGGACGATAAATTTTACACATCGCCCAACTGCACAAATAAAATCTGTGTTTCATTGTTTGAAACCCCACACGGGTATTGGGATGATATATGACATACACTAATCCCAATAATTAGTTGTATGTCGATCGATTGATTGACAGACTGTTATAAGCGTTAAATATTTATATTCGATGCTTATACAGTGTAGAATGCACTTTGGATGATGGTTGATTATTCATCGTTGTTATTGCATACATGTGTTGTAGAAAATCCATATAATTAACATTATATGGTAATTGATTGGGCCTCATTCCAGTTTTGAAAAGGAAACATTTGAAATCGAAATATTTGAGAAAGAAATATTTGAAAAAGGAATATTTGAAATAGAATATTTGAGAATAGAAATATATGAAGACGTATTGATTAGATTGACGCCATTTTGACGTGAATGATATTTATATCGATTTTATTCATTTTATAATGAATATCGAAAGTGATTTCAAAATCTGATATTTTGAAAAGAAATGAATTCGAATTGAAATTGAATAGAAATGAATTCGAATTGAAATTGAATAGAAATGAATTCGAATTGAAATTGAATAGAAATGAATTAGAATTGAAATTGAATATAAATGAATTCGAATTGAAATTGAATAGAAATGAATTCGAATTGAAATTGAATAGAAATGAATTCGAATTGAAATTGAATTGAATTGAAAACGAACTGAAATTGAATTGAATTGAAAACGAACTGAAATTGAATTAGAAATCAATTTGAATTGAAATCAATTTGAAAGGAATTTAAAACGAATTTATAAGGAAAAATTCAGTTTTGATTTGAATTAGAAAAGAAGTTGAAATCGTTTTGAAAACGAATTTAAAACGATTTATAAAATACGTTTTAAAAGGAAATCGATGAAGTATTTATATTATATATATAATATATATAATATAATGGCCTGAATAGAACGCGCCGCACTGCGGCAGTTCGCGAATTTCGACCATTGACTTCGAACGGACATTGCGGGAGATCCGACCGTCGGATTCTCCTAAAACCAGAACCGTTGGGTTCGTATCGAAAAGAGCTTTCTAACGAATATTAGAAATTAGAAATCTAACGGTTGGATTTGGAATTATGTCCAGATCAAATTTGGAAAAGATCGCTATAAGTGCAGTTCGATGGCCGTTGATGGAAATCGACTGTACGGGCCTTGATAAAATTATTAAAAATACCAATAATTTGTGTAAAATCATAAGAAATGATTTGGGAAAAATTGGGATGAAAAACTCCATATTTGAAAAGATAAAAATAGATTTTTATCGAAATGAACTAGTTTTGAACTAGAATTATAATTCTATTTATTTTTAAATAAATAAATTGAATTTGAAAAGGGTTTTAAAAGTAACCAGAATTTCCAATAATTGAATTGGAATGGATTTGAATCGAAATTGTCTTTGGATTATTTCGATGTTGGATTTCGTGATTACACAGATATTGTTATGGAAATTTGAAAGATATATTTATATCGTTATTTCCAATACGATATTTGTTAGTCGTAGAGTTTGATATTGAATATAAGCCGATATAATTCCTATTCAGAGCCTTGTATTTAATATCAAATGTGATTTGGGTTTGTCGTGAATGGTGTCTTCACTAACACTGTTCTTAATCCCAGTTGAGAAAATGATTAAATCTTTTTGTTTAGATTTAATGAAGTGTACCAATTAAATAATATTTAATTGAAATTGAATTGATATTGATTTTTGGGTTTATCGTGGACAGTGTTTCAAATAACACTTGTTCTTTAACCCGATAATTAATGGAATGTGATTTTGGGTTTATCGTGAACCGTGTTTTAAATGACACTGATTCTTTAACCCAGTTAACGATTAAAACTAAGTGGAGTTTTAATGAATCTTTGATTAGATTGAAATGATCGAGAATGGAGTATCACCAGTTTTGCTCCAGGCGATAGTTAAATCTTTAATTAGATTTGAACGTGAAATGGTAATTGAATTTACCAATAACACCATGGTGTTAGATATGAAGTATTACCAGTTTTACTTCATGGGATGAATAGGTTGGGATTGGGGAATAAAATAAATGATTACTCCGGTGTGGTTCGCTAATCCCGACTAGTTTGAATTGATATTCAAAAAGGAGATTAAAGAATAAATTTAAAGAATTTATCTTTGATAAAATTAATGGGAGCCTTTCCCAAAGTATATGAATATTTGAATAAAAGAATATTCTGAATTGGAATGAGGCGAATGTTGTGTTTGGGTAACACTTATTCAAAATATACGCGAGTTATTCGGGAAGACCGGGTTTATCCCATTCTGAATAACTGATTCGACGTGGTGTCGAAGATGAAGACGGTGGTTGAAGACCGAGGTCTTCACGTCGTTTGGGTGATTGCTGATGATCTTGATTGGGTCGTACACCCAAGAGGAGGGAATCAGTTGGTGATCGTCCAGACGTACTTGGAGATCGATGGATATGCGGGGTACTAGGTGCCTCCGGTTTCGTTCAGACCCAGAACGAACTTGTAAATGGACTGTGTGTCTGACATTGGATTTTATTCTGTGTGATTGATTTCTACTAAATATATATCTGTTTGGCGGCGGAGAATTTATTCTCTTGCTTAACGCCCTTCTTTGAGACGTACGAGCTCAGGGGTTATATATTGATGGATAGCAAACGCATGGAGTGAATTGCCTGTGTGGCATGCCTAAGTGGCAATTGATCAAGGCTTCTGTTGAAAAGCAAAGTTTTGTGGTGATGATCAAAGCACAACCTGTGTGGCATAGCTTTGTGTAACGTGAATTCGCAAGCCTTACACCCCGGTTGTGAACCAGAAACGGGAGAGGACCTCAGGGAGGGCATGCGTTTCCTTCTAGCTAGAAGTGGCGTCAGTGGTTTTACACGCCCTGACGAGTTTGACTTATGTGGTTGTTGCTGTTGCGAGGCGCCTCGGTTTGATCGGACGATCCGGGTCCGATGGAGTCATTCGTTGGCTCATTGACGCCCCATAGGGCGGGGAGACGTAGTATTCAGGCATAATAATTGACATCGGTGGACCGGCCCTGACGATCCAAGGGGAAGTTGCGGCTGTTCTTGAGACACGGGCTAGAGCATCTCGAATCGGTAGAGGACGATCCCTGGCCTCGGTTCATAGATGGAAATCCAATTTCCAAATACGTGACTTTGCGGTTTTAATTGTAGAACCTAGTATGGCGACATAGTGGGATGGGGCGCTTATGCCGTCTATGATTGATACTTATGATTTGAAATTGTTTTGTCACTATACACTTATAATAGTATCAAATGATTTGTTTTAAACGTACTAAGCATGTTTGGCTATTATAAGGGAAAATCCTATCCCCCGGCTTGCGTTGCATTGTGTGATAGGACCTGGGTCTTATAATAGCTTCATTTTTCTTTATTTAGCATTGCGCTGTTGTTTTATGCACTGGTATTCTTGGGAGGAAACCCGTTCCGTGTTATACAGCGTGGTCCCTTGATTTACCTAACTTAAAAAATAAAGATTAATAACTGTTTTAGTTCTCACACCAGTCCCATGACTGACCTGGAGTTTATTGTTTTAACCTAAACTCTGGGTGCCCTTATTTCGACACGGGCAGCTAGTAGTTTTGGTTTTGCAGATTTATATTCACAGGATCCTGGTTTACAGCTGGAACGATATCCGGAAAGCTTTGTATCCGTATATCTCCTTAAGTTGTGTATTGTATTATTTTCCGCTGCTATGTAATGTATTGTAATCTCTGATATTTATCAAATGTATTTTATTCATTTATACTCTGTATATTCTTGTATTCTGATGAGTTGTTGTAATATACAATGAAATGTTCTTCCGTCTGCGTTCTTTTGTGTGTTGTTCTCGAACTATCCGCACTTTCCTCACCGGGGAAGTTACGGGTTTTTACACTAAGTTAGCCGAGAGTTCACCAACTTCGTCTTTGGCCAAGAGAGCAAGCAACTTGTTGTACTGTTGAGTTGTCAGATGATTATTTGGCACGGCATGAGAGGTTGATCCATGTTCAGCTGCGCGCTTTTCTTGCTTGCTTGGGAAGCCATGCAGTTGATAGCATTTATCTCGAATATGTCCATATCGGTTGCAGTGATCACAGAATGGACGTTGCCTCTTTGACAACCCATGATATGGTGGCTTTGAAGCTTGGAAGGCAGCAAACTCAATAGCTGGGGTTGATCGAACATTCAACTCTTGTTGCTTCTCTTCTTGATGGACAAGATTGTAAATCCGTTGAATCGACGGAAATGGCTCCATAAGGAGAATCTGACTACGCACAGCAGAGAAACTATCATGCAGTCCTTGAAGGAACTCCATGACTCGATCCTGATTTTGCTGTTCAATAAGACACTTTCCATTTCCGCAAGTACACGGATCAATTGAAATAATGCTACTAAACTCATCCCACAAAGATTTAATTTGGGTGAAGTACAATGAAACACTCTTACCTTCTTGTTTGAGTAAGGAGATAAAGAGTTTTAACTGATATATCTTCGGCGCATTAGACTGAGAGAAGCACTCTTTGAGATCCATCCATATCTGGGCAGCACTGTCGGCATAGAGAATACTTGGCCTGATTCCCGGAGATACGAAATTGAGTATCCAGCTGCCAACAAGATCGTTGCAGCGGCGCCAATTGACAATGTCAGTTTCCACCGTTGGGATAGGTAAGGAACCGTCGACGAAACCAAATTTGCTCTTAGCTCGTAATGCCATTGTAATGGCACGACTCCAAGAGCCATAATTATCACCAGTTAAGAGAGGTGTGACAAGAACATTAGAGGGACTATCAGAGTGATGGATAGCATAAGGATCAGCTCTGATAGAAACAACATGAGGATTGTTATCATTAGCCATGATAAGAGATTGAGAAAGACAAGAGTGTAATTTTATTTAATGGTGCTCTAATACCATGTGAAAACAGAAAATAGAATTGAATTTCTTTTAATTTCTTGATTACATAATTACATATTTATAGATGGGAGAGAGCATTCTAGAATAGAATATTCTAGAGCATATTTGAATCTATACCAAATATAGACCAAATTAATACAATCCTAATATAACTCATAATAAATGCAATCCTAATATAACTCATAAATAATACAATCCTAATATAACTCATAAATAAAAGGAAACATATTTGATGATTATCTCTAACATAGCTCACGTTGTCTAACAGGAGGATATGTAGTGGTAGTGTGAGCAAGACTTCATATATCCGAGTGTGCCGTGTATTTAATCTTTGAAAAATGTAGTATGCTTGTATGTATTAACTATGGATAATGATGCAACAATGAAGGTATGTATTAACTATGGATAATGTAGTATGCTTCTATGCGTTAACTATGGATAATGTAGTATGCTTGTATGTATTAACTATGGATAATGAGCAAGACTTCATGAACTTGTTTTATGTAGTTCATTTGAATTGTTTGAAAACCTGTAGTAGAAACTGCGTAGGTGTTTTTGAGTTCTGTCCATGAATTGGTTTAAAAAAAATACTAAACGGCAAAATGTTTGGCGTTTACGCAAAAGGGATTTTTAAATCTCGTTTAGTTTATAAAAAATAAATAAATTTAAACTGCACTAACAAGTCATGGATGAACTAAACTACACTGACAAGTCATGGATGAACTAACTAAGATAATCTAACATAAAGTAATAAATATAAACTAACATAAAATAGTTAATACAATATTAGAGTTAATTGAATATGTTAACCATTAATTTATGTTAGATCATACTTAATTTATGTTGTGCCTAGCCAATTTAGATGAACTAACATAATTAAAGTACGATGAACTAAACTAAGTTGTTTATAATGGCTATAATATAACGACTATAGTTTATAATGTCCATAATATAACGACTATATTTTATAACGACCATATTTATAACGGCTATAATTAACAGCTATATTTACAATTGCTTCCTCTACAAGACAGGTTATCGTTAATGATACAAGCCGTTACCATTCATCATTCATGTGTCAGAAAACTAGCAATGGAAGGTTCTTCGAATGATACTCGTGGTGGTAGTGTATTTGGCCGAGTAGACAAAAGGAAGATGCGTGACCATCAAGGAGGAACGACTAGGTTATTAAAAGACTATTTCAACACACTAAGCACCTATGGTCCTGAAGATTTTCGCCGACGATTCCGAATGAGTAAGAATATGTTTTTACTTATTTTTAACGGTGTTGTTAATCATGATAATTATTTTGTTCAAAAGCGAAATAGCGCTGGAACCTTGGGATGTTCTCCTTATCAAAAAATTATAGGAGCTTTACGTGTTTTAGCGTATGGGATTGCACCCGATGCATTCGATGAAGTAGTCCGAATGGGTTCGAGTATAATTAGTTTAAGTCTAGAACATTTTTGCGTGGCTATCATTGAATTATATGGGGAAGAATATTTGAGAGCACCCACACAGAGCGACGTGAATAAACTGAAAGTTTAGGGGACAAAAGAGGTTTTCCTGGAATGTTGGGTAGTCTCGACTGTATGCACTGGGAGTGGAAAAATTGTCCAACGGCCTGGCATGGACAATTTATCGGCCATTATCCCAAAGCGACCATGATACTTGAGGCAGTTGCCTCACATGATCTCTGGTTTTGGCATGCTTTCTTCGGCTGTCCTGGTTCTATGAACGATATAAATGTGTTACACCAATCACATTTGTTTAAAAATCTCGCACATGGAAAGGCATCAGCGTGTAATTTTACAGTTAGAGGAAAAACATATGACATGTGGTATTACTTAGCAGATGGTATATATCCGTCTTGCGGTACCCTAGTCCAAACAATTTCAGATCCAAAAATAGAGAAAGAAAAATATTTTGCAAAAAGACAATAGGCAGCAAGAAAGGATGTCGAGCGTGCTTTCGGGGTGCTACAAGCCAGGTTTTCCATTGTAAAAAAACCCATTAAACGGTTTAAACCCCAAGTATTAAGTAATGTGATGCGAGCATGTATTATATTACACAATATGATCACTGAAGAAGAACGGGATTCTTTTCCATCTTATTTAGTGTATGATCCGGATAATGCTGCCACAGTTGTTGCTGATAGAAATCCAACAACTATTGAGTTTTTTCTTGAGTAGGTTGCGGAATATAAGATCCAGCGAGATATATCAAAATCTACATGACGACCTGGTTGATCATTTATGGCATTTGAAGGGCAATCAATGATGTATTCCACCGTTGTGTTTTAATTATGGTAGTTCCTTTTGTGTACGTTGTTTTGTTGTCGAGTAGCGTTGGGTTGCCTTGTGAAGTGTGTATCACTGTATCCTGCTTGTCACTGTACCCTACTGTTCACTGTAGGTTACAGTGCACTCTGTTCCTTCTTAAAAGGTGTTATGTACTGTCGTATCAGTTGGTAATGATGTGTTTGTATTTGTTGTTTGTGTAGTACTCGGCTATTGTCTATATAAAGTAATCTGCTTTCACTTTTTATTTACACCATCTTAAATATATATATATACACTCTCAAGCAACTATACAGCTCATCCAACAATGGAGTATCACAGTCATCTTTCACTTTCATCATCCTTTGACAATGAAATTCCAATGGATCACCCTAGGCCTTCCAACCCACCTTCACCTGAAACTGATATAGATTTCTATATTGAAATGCAAGAAAGGCACTACGAGGATCTGAGAGAGCATGAACGAGAACAAGAAGAACTTCAAAGAAAAGAGAGGGTACAAAGAAGATGTGCAGAAAGGAATAGTAGACATCGTAGACGTGTTCCAGAACGCCAACACAACGTAAGTATTGAACAAGAATTTGAACAGGAAGTAAATTCACCAATTAAAATATGTGAGTGCGGATATGCAACTGATGAAGATGTTATAATAAGAGGAAATCATATTGGTCAGCGTTATTTCTGATGCCATGCCCACCCTAGTAAGTGTCCCTATTGGGAGTGGATTGATGAACCTTTTTCACAAAGAGCGGCTAACTACGCAAATGAATTGCATACCAGTTAACAACCTTGCAAAATCAATCTGTTGGTTGGCAAACTGAAGTTAGTAAACTGCAAAATCAACTTAATGGATTGAATTTTGGCAGACCAAACTTGGATTATTATATCTCCTTGCATTTGGATTTCCCTTTTTATTTTGGTACGAGTTAATGTTATATGCTATTGTATCAGTTGTGCCTTTAGATTTGGTAGATGTTCATTTGTATGCACTCGTAATGGTTTTTATAAATGCTGCGTGGTTTCCATATTCCAGAACATTAATTCCTTGCATAGATTCAAACAAACACTACAGAATAAAAAGAAGGAGATAAACAAACACTATCTTATACTGCTTACTCAAATTGAAGCATATAGTTGTACCATAAATCGAAAGCTTCATGCCCTTTGAAATTTGAATGGTACTCGTGGACGTACCGGGAGTCATACGTTGCTCGTGTCAACATGAAAATGTCCTCCACCTTCGAAGCGTCCATTATTTTACGATATCTCTTGCAATCTCCAATGAATAAGGTGAATGCACTTCTCGTTGCTAGTACACTTTGCCTTACTCTGCAGTCTGAATGATTGTTGTACGCTTCATTGAGAGTCACCCACATATCTTGCTCAATTTCTTCTTCCATGTGAAGTGTATCTTTCTTAATGTAAGCTTTGATCAGTACAAGGAAATCCGACGATGTCCATGTTTCATAAGTCATCTAGAAATAAATAGCTCAGAAAATATATATGAGGTTATATAAGCCTAATAAAAGTTAATACACACATCATCTAAATCAGAAAATGTTTGTTGCACCAATAAAGGGAAGAATATTTTCACACTTATCGATAAAGTTGTGTCAGGCCTTCACATGGACCGATAAAACTGTATCATTGAATCACAAGAACCGATTAAGTTGTGTCTTGATTTCACAAAACCCGATAAAGCCGTGTCTTGCTTTCACAAAAACTGATATAGTTGTGTCATGCATTCAGAAAAACTGATAAAGCTTTGTCATTCCATGCCTACACTATCACAACAATCAATAAATGAGTCAACTATTTCTCATTAGTTGAAAAAGCTGTGCCATGCCTAGACTAGCCAACTATTTCTCGAAAGTCATTAAAGTGGGCAACTGTTTTCACGTAAATCAATGACCAAGCCAGATGTTTACAAGCATGACTACACTAGACCATTCCACCACATTCGAGATAAAACCATTCAACAATTTCTGGGAAGTTGACAAGCCTAGACTAGACTAGACAATACAGTCATAGCATAAGACTGCTCAGTTTCCGAAATAAAAATGCGCAACAAGATTGTTTATATATATCATGTATAGTATATGCATCATTCATCACTTACGAAAAACTATTTACACTAAATACAAAAACAACTTCTAATGGGAGACTCAAGCAATAACAATAATGTTGGCTTGTATGACGATAGTCTTAAAAACTTTACAAATTTGCTATCACAATCTGAAGCTCAACAGTCAAACCCAATGCAATTTACTCCACAATCAAATCCAATGCAGTTTCTCACTCCACAGCAAATCCAATTCCTTAACCAAATGAATTTCGCACAACAGTTTGGTAACATGTGCAACCCAAATCAATTTCCTTCAACCGCTAACATGTTTAATTCGCAAGCAACGCTTCCTACTGAAACAACACAAAATACAAATCCAATTTCAAACGAGAGAATTAGAGGAAGACAAAAAAGGTATACAGCAAATGAAAGCATATAGATTCTCAAACTGGGGATTCTGTGGATGCAAGCTCACATGGTGGCAAGACGTAGAAAGCCCATGACTATAAGGTGTTAGCAAATGCGTATGTAACAGCATCCGTTATTCCATCGGGTCGGTCCACTAGGAAGTTCTTCTTCAATCGAGTTAACGAGCTATACAATGGGGACCCTGAATGCATCACCAAATGATCATTTGATAGCACAAAGACGGCATGGTATAATGTGAATACTATGTGCACTAAGTACAAAGGTATAATAGCACAAAGAGGAGACAGCCTGAGGAGTGGGAAAACCCACAGAGATTGGACAGAAGATTACAATAAAATTTATCGTGATACATTTAATACAGAATTTATTGCTCATGAAGCTTTTCAGGCTCTTTCCTTACTGCCTCGATGGGCAAATCTATCCGAACCAAGTGAGGTTGACCAGGAAGAAACTGAAGCATCAAACTTGAGAAACGTAGCTTCAAGACTATGCATGGATTCATCCCCAGCCAATTCAACCGGATCTCCCATTTCGGTAGAAGGTGATGGAAATAATACTAGTCCACTGTCTCAAAATTCAGGGATGATGTACGGAGGAGTTGATAGCCGTCCCGAAGGAATAAAAGCCAGTAAGCGTTCATTGTTGAAAAACAAGGAAGTAACCGATTTGATTGTCCAAGGTGAAAGGATAACTTCACTACTTAGTGATTTTTCATTGGCATCCACATCAAGAAAAGATGAAAAAATGAGGCTGAAGGAGCACAAAATAAGAGTCTTAGAATTACAAGTTCAGCAAGATGCAGAAAGAACGCAAGCTCTTCAAAAGAGATCTGAATTGAAACTTCAACAGGATGCAGAAAGAATACAAGCTCTCTGAGAGAGAAATGAATTGAAAAAGGCACGTGAAAGACGTTTACGTGAAAAAGAAGATAACGAGTTTCTAGTGAGAGATGTTTCTCATCTTTCTGGAGAGGTTTTGGAGTATGTTTTAGCCCAAAAACATACCATTATGAGAGCTCACACCAAAGGTATCAAGACGAAGAGGGAAGTTCTGGAATATAGAACAATTCATCGGGTTCCTTTATGAAGTATTTGTTTCGAACTTTAATTTCCTACGTTGTTTTCAGTTTGCATGATTATGTGTGTTTTCTAATTTGTTTTAAATTCCGTTTGTAGGCATGTTTTTATTTTCGAAGTTGAAGCAACGTATTTTGTTTTTCATTTCTACTTGATGTATACCTAAAGTAAGCAACTTAATTAACTGGTTTGTAGATGTCTAAATGGTCAACTAAGAAAGTTTTGAAATGAAGCCTAATATAATAAAAGCCTAAATTAATACAAAAAAAATTCGTACAACTTTAACAAATCGAATATAAACTTTTTACCTACCTGTAAACATATTTAATGTTTTTAATTTCCAAACCGTGTATTGTATTTAATTTCAAGAGAATATCACGTAATTAATTTAATAAAAATATAACGTATTTAAAGACCATATAATCTAACGCATTAAATTCCCATAAAAGTAATCGTTTTTGTTTTCCATAGAATTTGACATACTAAAATTTCTTACATTTTCCAAGAATAAAAAAAAAATCTTTAGATTTTTTCTTGTTTTCCTAATTCAAGAAGTACTTTTCTATGAAGTACACTTAATTCTTGAAGTAAATATCTATGAAATCCATTTACTTCAAGAATATAAATTTCTTTACATTTATACTTGTTTTCCAAATTCAAGAAAATAAATTTCTTTACATTTATACTTGTTTTCTAAATTCAATAATATAAATTTCTTTACTTTTTTACTTGTTTTCCAAAGCAATTAGGAGAAAAAAAATTAAAATTAAACCCACAAAATAAGCAACTATACTCAATCAAACACAGTCTCAACAAAACAAGAAATTCAGTTCCAATTTATGGTAAAAGAAAAAAAAAGAAAATTCAATGGTGAACAGAAATCACCTTTGTTAAATGGAGAACAGAAAGTCGTTTTGGCCTTAAACGGCAATCTGTTCTCCGATTTAAACTCGCCACTTAAAAAAAAAGTGGGGAGGATCCCCACATTAGCGTTTAACTCGCGCTCGAACTCATACTACTGGAGCGCGAGTTCAACGATTCCAGTGGGGATCCTCCCCAAAAACAAGAGCATTCCCACTGCTGGGAATGCTCTAAGCAGTTGATTTTCGATGTTTGTTCTTCAACCTCATTTTCTTTATTTTTTATCTTCAAGAAAAAGCCAGCCTATATATAGAAACTTCATTTAAATGCCTGTATTGTTGTGTTTTGTGGCATCAGTGGCATTGTCTAACTGTGTTGACTAGTTTTCTAATGGAAATGAAAAACCAAGATCGATATGCATATGCTTATAATTGTCTTCATAGTGGAATAAAATGTGAAAGTACATCACATATGATAATTGCATGATCTTTTCTAACGAATAAGACATTTCCCAATAATTAAAGCTCAATGTGGTATTGATAATCTCAAGACCAAGTCAAACTAAGTCGATTACGAAACTTGATGCAATTTTCAACAATAGAACTGAAATCAAATCAAGACTGTTTCGCAAATCAAATCAGGCATTAATCAATACAATATATCAAACAAGAAGAGTGCGTTTTGAAATACCCCAAAAAAACATTTTCTGAATTTAGTAGGAACAGTTAAACAGGAGTAAATTACAGTAAATCTAACAAGAAGAAATATCAAGGTCAAGTTTACACTGAGTTTAGGAAGTTGAAGATAAAACGTCAGTTTGATAATTTGAGTGCAGGAACCGAAAAAGGGGTAGCTTACCTGCTGAAAATAAATTCATAGGACGAAGACTAGAAGAGCTAGATCTTCTTGCTTCACGCATGTTTAGAAGAAGATGATGAAGTCGAGAGCCACTTAATTTATTATTTAGGGTGCTACTATTCACATCCCGATTTACACTTCTGACCATCAAAACTAAAAGCACCGCAAATATTTCAAATTTCCTCTACTGGCCACCGTCTAAATTAATGACCTAAAATGGAGAGGTCACCAACACCTTCCTCTACACGAACGCTTCCTTGCTCACTTACATCATGCATTTATGTCTTTTGAGTCATTTAATCGAACATCTTGCATCATATTATCTGAACCATCTTGTTTGTTGTCCAATTTATCATCATTTAAATACTTTATCTATCAAACGACAAAAAAAGTTAATGTATCAATTTGTAAAAGAAGATACTAAGTTATACGGATAAAAACCCTACAAGTCAAAACTTACATTGTCATTCTCTATTACAACGTTGTCAACTTTAATGTCCTCTAAGCTTGAAATATCCAACGGAGCGGAAAAAAATCCTAAAACGCAATGGAAAACCCCAATCATTAAAAAGTACCTAACAACATGTTCTATAGCATAATAGAAAACAATAAAAATCAAACAATTCTGACCTCTTTTTATTTCATCTTCCATCTCTGTTGGGAACAAAAGAATACCTGCTTTTGTTAGGGTTTGAAATTATCGAGAAGTATGTGTTTTTTTAGGAGAAGTATGATGGCGAATAACTGAGTGAAAGAATAATATAGCATGGCCAGAAGAATATAAAAAGAGTGCTGCTAAAAGCACCCAAATTTCTTCTTCTTAATACCATGTGTGGTATTAGGAAGTGTAAACCTGGGTGCTTTTAGCATCACATGGTGGTATCGTGCTAAAAGTACCTAGTTTTACACTTCCTGATACCACTCATGGTATTAGGAAGAAGAAATTTGGGTGCTTTTAGCAACACACAATAAAAAATAATTATTTGTATTAAATTTAGAAAGGTGACCGGAAGTGTAAACCGGGGTATGAGCAGTAGCACCCATTATTTATGAGTATTGTAATTGTCACTCCAAAAACGAATAAGGGGGGTCATATTTTATTTTCACTCCATAAAAAATTAAATTGTTAAGGGGAGGCAAAACACAATGGAAAAATAAATAAATAAACCCAATTTTGCCCTCCATTCAAATACACAAAACAATGTAAAAATAGACAAGAACATATTGAAATTTAGTACAAAGTTTGGAAATAACATGTCGAAAATAGATGATCGAAAACGTGTCTCCGTTTTTTCCAGTAAAATGTTACATTTTCGGTGATTTCTTTATAAAATTCAACATGTAGTTCATTTTTTTGAGTAAAAATCATGTTTTTTTTCGAAGTTAGAAATTTCGTTAGAAATTGGTTGCTCCATGAAAAAAGTGATTAACTGTTTACTTTGAGAAGAAGACGATGATTAGGATTTAACGAACAGTACAATGTAATTTGGATAAAATAATAAAAGGGCATTTTAGTCTATATTTTATAGATTGTTAAGAGAGGGCTGTGTTAAATGATCCTCCCCTTAGTAAAAAATTTAAAAAACAAAAAGTGACCCCTCCCTAAACCGTTTTTGGAGTGGCATTAACAATTCTCTTATTTATTTTATTGCAATTTGGTAGAGTTTAAGTTATACGCCAGAGTCCGCATCTGCTAGGGCTGGCAATGAATACCCGAAAAATACGATATCCATCCGAATGTGTATCCGAAATATCCGTTATCCGACATTATCCGAAAAGCGGATACGGATATCCGATATCCGAAAAGCTTTGCGGATACAGATATGTATAGTGGTATCCGTATCCGTAAAATATCCGTCTGACTAATTGATGTAATATATATAATTCAAACCAGATAAATAGAGTTAATAATTATTTTGTAATTGTTGGATGTTACTATGATATAAATTTTTGTCCATTTTTAGTGAAAAATGGTAATTTAAGTATTTAATTTTGGAATATTTTTTATATGCTTATGGATATTAGTATAAAATAATGTTTCATCATCACATTTCTTTATTTCCTAGTTTTTTTATAAACGTTAGTATAAAAATTATTTTATGTTAATCTAAACTTTTTTATTTATACTCTTAAATTTATTAATTATTAGCGGAGCGGATAAATATCTGATATCCGTCCGTATTTGAAAATTAAGCGGATATGGATATCCAATATCCGAAAATTAAACGCATATGGATATCCGATATCCGAAAATAATTTCGGATACGGATACAGATATGACACTATTCGTATCCGAAAGCATCCGTTGACAGTCCTAGCATCTGCCTCCTTGATGATTTTGATAGGTTAAAAATTAACTTATTAGCAGTTAAGTAGTTTAAATACGTTTTGAGCAGGTCTGATACAGGTTTCAGTTTTAACCTGATCTAAAGCCAATTATATATGCGTTCAACTTCCCTATAGTTTTATTTATTTACTAGGTTAGTTTAGGGCTGTCAACGGATACTTTCGGATGCAGATAGTGCCATACCCGCATCCGCATCCGAAATGATGTTCGGACGGATATCGGATAATCAATAAATCACTGAACATAAATGAATTTTTTTAGTTTAATATTAAACTTTTTCAACTCAATTAATTACTAAAGTGCTAAAAATAAATAAATACGATGATAATATATAATTTTGAGCAATTAACATGCATTTAGTAAACTTTTAATTTTGCAAATGAATAAATTAGTGTATTTAATTATGTTAAAATACACATAATTTAAGCTATAATTGTGAAAAGAAGCAAACGGATAATTTAGTAAACTTTTAATTTTCCAAATGAATAAATTAGCGTATTTAATTATGTTAAAATACACATAATTTAAGCTATAATCGTGAAAAGAAGCGGACGGATAATTTTCGAATGCGGATATGCATATATCCGCATTCGTATCCGCTTTTCCGGATATCAGATATTTATTCGTTTTTCAGATGCGGACGGATTTCGGATTTTTCGGGTATTCATTGACAGCCCTAGGTTAGTCCCCGTGCAGATGCACGGCTGAAAAAATAATAATTTTATGTTAATATTTTAGAAATATAGATGCTAAAATTTATTCATGCGGTTATCAGAAATAGAAATGTAAGTTTTAAAGAAATAATTTTTTTCACTGACGCGTACTAAGTAGGTCAGATAGTCACGTAGGCATGGAAGAATCAAAATGATTGGTGCAGGATATCAAATCCAAAAAGAATTGAGATGTGCATTTTTTTGAGGTTCGGAATTTAGACAAAATATGAATGCCTTCACGGAATCACAATTATAACAGAACTTTCAGTAAGCTTATTTTGCATTTCATGAACCAAATATCAGTGGCTAGCAAATGTTAAAACACAACAAACACAGCAACCCCATTAATATAATTGTGCATCAATCAATAAATTGTCAGCAACATTTACACATATTTCAGAAAATATGATTAATACATACAAATTAGGTGATACACTTAATAATTAAGTGACCAAGAAAATAACTATACAAATCAAATCCTATCCACTTCATTTTAATCAGCTTCAACAGTTGACTTTCAACTTCTTCTCCATACCAAATCCATTAACTTTTTTTCTTTCAAAGTGAGCCAACCCAGATGTGCTAGCTAACCCTGCATGGGACTCATTTGTAACTCATATTAAAGATTAATAAAAAGGTTTAAAAAAATAAAAAATAAATCAGGGTGGTAACAGCTGGTCTCCTCCATCTAGGGGTGTAAATCGGTCGGACTGGACCGGACGGAAGTGTGTTCAGTTTCTGTCCTAAAAAAAATCGGACCGAACCAAATTTTTTCTCGGACAAATTTCGTTGTCCTAAATAAAATCGATCAGACACAGACACGACCGGACTATGTCGGACTCGGTCGTACATGGCTATTTATATCACATTTTGTACATTTTACTAGATTTTCTCTCAACTATACGACGAATTTCTAGTAATTCGGACGAATTCGGACGAGCCCGGACCAGATATGATTTTTTCTTGTACAAATCTTGTTTTCCTAACCCGTTTCCTAAATGAAAATCGAATAGACTTGGACGGACGTATATCGGTCATGGACACGAACGAACGTCAGACATTTAGACAAAATTTACAGCCCTACCTCCATCTGACATTTAATGGAGTCCCTTATTTGGAGCGTTAAGGGGATGAACAACCCTACCAAATAGTTGGAAATTCATAGCCTTTTCTTTTTACCTTGTGGGCTTAACTGAAAACAAGTTTTCAGACAGAAGCATACAGAATGTTATGTTGACTGGATAATAAATCGAATTTTATCCATAATGCTGAAAATTATTAAAAAAAAAAGTAGAACTTTATGTTGAGGATGAACAATTCATCATTTGTATTCGACATAACATGAACGGTCTTGGTATGATTTGCATAGTAATTATTTACGTTCATAAGTCGGCTGCTGACCAAATGAGTTTATATGGCAATACATTCGCATCTAAAATATTTCTGCTATGGATTAATTTTTGGGGACTTCAACTTATTCTTTACAGCACTGATAAACTTAACATTCAAAAATGTGGGAAAAAAAATGAATGTATAACATTCAAAACCTAGTTTACTGGATTCATACAAATTTTATTTTTGGTTCATAATGCCCACTATACATGACAGCTAGAATAATGAGTTAAAACACGCATTTGTTTACATGATAAGAATGACCCGTTATGCAACATGTCAGTAAGCGTGGAAAGAAATACATAACCCCATATGCATTTAGTTATGCATGCATACTTGTCTTCTCCATATGGAACCAAAATATCACGAAAACAGGCTACCTGAACCATAGCATCTACAGTTAAGGTACTACTAAAAGCTTTTTTCCTTCAAATTCAACTCATCCAAATGAATGTCCAGATATAAGTTTTCCTTCCTTCTGGTTACACTGGTAAGTCTATGAAATTTCATAGTAGAACTATGTTATTATTTGGTTTGCAAACTAAAATAAATAACAATGCATTTGGAAATATCAAGACAGTAAAGTAAAATTTTTAAGGATATTTATGTAAACAGTGCATACTTTGTCCACCAAAAATGAGTTCATTAAAAACTTTTAGCATTTCAAATGTCAAGTCCATATCAGGAAATAAAATGTTTACTTTAACCAAATATTTAAATATGGTTTATGCCTAATACAGGGAATCAAAAATAAATAAGTTATTTAATTAATGGTCATTACCTTTCTTAATCACTGTTATTAGTGCATAGCGTCTATTGATGGGAGATTACTCGATGCTTATTTCACACTTTTTTACAAATCTTAAATTGCAAGCAATTATTACAGCAAAACAGAGGAAGGCATGAAAAAGCTAAAAAAACATATTAACATATGAATGCACACCTTTTTTTATGTAAAATACAACAAAACACAAGGATTCAAAAAAGATTGTAATATGAATGCTCACTTTTTTTTTCCTTTTTTCCCTGTAGGCATGGAAGAGTTGTCGTAAAATCTTTCACTATAACAGCCTGATCTGCCACCCACTTCAAAAGGCCTTTTCACCTTGTTACTGTCAACATCTTAACTTGCGGGCTTCTTTTCATTTTGATCTCCAAACTTTGGTGCAAACTCGTTGTGTGCTTTAGACCTGAATTTGGCTTTGTCCATGAAGATGGCTTGCGTTGTGAATTCTTCGTAGCACGTTGCCGTTTAACCTTTCTTTTCGTGCCAAGGATACTTGTAGAGATGCCTACGTTGAAGCTCAGTAGTAGTCAACCTGCTACTTGCGATTTTATTTGGTCTCTTCATTTCAGCTGTAGAGACACACAAGCTCAATGCATCGTTGAAATCTATACAGCATGCACGCCTCTGCCCAATATCAACTAAAGGCCATCATACCATCACTTTAACATGCACAAACCAGCTTCTTGCAGTTTTAACTCATTCACACACATTGCAGCATCGTTGTACACTTTATTCACTTCAACCCTTTCAGGCCTGCAATTGTAGTAATCTTGTCACAGCCCATCCATTCTATGCTTCAACGCAATTGTAGTAAACTTATTTTGCATTTGAATAGTAAGCAGTTGATTTTCGATGTTTGTTCTTCAACCTCATTCTCTTTATTTTTTATCTTTAAGAAAATACCAGTTTATATATGGAAACTTCATTTAATTGCCTGTATTGTTGTGTTTTGTTGCACCAATGACATTGACTAACTGTGTTGACTAGTTTTCTAAAGGAAATGGAAAACCAAGATCAATATGCATATGCTTATAATTGTCTTCATAATGGATTTGTGATGACCCCAAACTCCCGTAGTACGAAAGCAAGGATAATCACTGGAATATAACACATAACAATAAGAGCAGAACATAAATAGGGAATTACAGCAGATAATGTTCATTCAATTATACTGGAAATAATACATCATCAGAGTTACACAGCATAATAGGATCATACTTAGCATAGAATACAGTTTTCAGCTTAATATAAAATGTCTGCAGCGGAATAAAAACATAATACACTAAGTGAAGTCTGAACAACAAAATAGGAATGGTAATATCCATCTTCAGCTCCATAGCTGTCCAGAATGAATCTGCTAAACATGTATACAAGGCTGCCCATGTGGAAAAGAGGGCACCCGAGTTTGCAAAGTGAAAAAAACTACGAGTCAGTAATGGGACTGGTATGAGAAATTTTATTTAACCTATTTGATAATAAGGCTAATCACATTACCATGCCGCTAACGCGGAACGGGTTTACTCCATTGGATTGTCAGTGCATATATAAATTAAATCGTTAAACAACGCAATGCTTTTAACAAAAATGAAACCATTATAAGACTCAAGTCCCATCACACAATGCAATGCAAACGGGAGGATAGAGTTTTACCATATAATGGTCAAAATATGCTTGATACGATAAAACGAGTTTGATATTATATTAGTGTATATATGTTTTAAAAACATTTCAATCATAATATCAATCATAGACGGCATAGCTACCATATACTATGTCGCCGTACTAGTTATACAATCAAAACCGCATGGGTCGTATTGGAAGTTGGATTTCTATCATGAACCAAGGTAAAAGATAGTCCTTACAAAATTCGAGACAATCTAGCCCATGTCTCAGGATCAGCCGCAACTGACCCTTGGATCTTCAGGGTCGGTCAACAAATATGTTAGTGGATTAGTTATGTCTGAACAATACATTTCCCCACCCTATGGGGGCGTAAATAGAGTCACTAGGGACTCAAATAACCGAGGCGCCTCATTCCATCATCCACATAAGTAAAAATGTCCGGGCTGGTAAGTACCTGACACCACTTCTAGCTAGAAAGAAACGTATGTCCTTCCTGCAGTCCTTACTCCCATTTCTGGTTCATACCAGGGGGTGAGGCTCGCGAAGTAACGCTATACACAAAGCTATGCCTAAAATGAGTTGTGCTTTGATCATTAACCACAAGACTATGCTTTTCAACAATAAGCCTTGATCATTTGCATCTTGGCATGCCAAACTGACAATTCACGCCATGCGACTGATGTCTACTAATATATAACCTCTGAGCCCGTACGTCTCAAGAAAGGGTGTTAAGCAAGAGAATAAATTCTCCGTCACCCACGGATAAATATTAAATAGAAATCAATCAGCACAGAGTAAAATCCAATGTCAGACATACATCCATTTACAAGTCCGTTCTGGGTCTGAACGAAACTGGAGACAACGAGCATATCCGGACAATCAACAAGTACGGCTGGACAACTACCACTGTAACCCTTCCTGGGAGCTAACCGATCCAGGTCATAAGTAGTCATTCATTCGATGTGAAGATCGCTGATCTTCAATCACCGTCTTCAAATCTTCGACTTCCAATCGTCGTATAATTATTTGAAATGAGATTTAACTCGGACTTTTCAAATAATTCTCAAATATTTATAATTTAAATCAATCCTTTTCATTCCATATCATTTATAATATTTTATAATGATTTATCGCTATTTTTATTTATTTAAAAATCGCCATTTATAATTAAACGACGCTTCGGGTCATTACATGGCCCTGGCGCTGTTTTCATCAAAATTTGATTTACACATTTCTCAAAATCTAACCGTTGGATCTTAGCAAATTTTATATCGTAGGAACGATCTTTCCAAAATGAACCCAACGGTTCCAGTTTTGGGAAAATCCGACAGTCGGATCTCTCGGTATAATCGTTTGAAGTTACGATTTCAAAACGCGAACCACAGCAGCGCGATTCATTTTATTTTAATTTATATTTATATAAAAATATAAATCATCAAATGATTTCAAACCATTTCAAATTAACATTGATTTCTTTTATGTGAAATCATATATTACATTAAGATGTAAATTTTATGTCATACACATTTTCATTAAATCATAGCCTTTTTATATGAATCCTCATTACATTAAAATGTAAATTTTTAATGTTTAACCTTTCATTAAAATATATACTTTTAATCAATCCCCTTTACATTAAAAATGTAAAATTTTAATGTTTAACTCTTTCATTTCAAAAATGAATATTGTTAATGATTCATACTTTACATTAAAAATGTGATTTTTAATGTAATCATGTTTTTATTTGTTAAACATGACATTTTCCCTATTTCATTTCTTTACATTAAAATGTGCATAAGAATATAATCCTTTTTATATTGCATATAAATATAGTCTTTTTATATTACATAAAAATGTAACCTTTTTCTATTTCATAAAAGAATGTAAACTATTTTATTACATAAAAATGTAAATTTTTTACATTACATAAAAAAAATGTAAAACTTTTCTATTCTTTTATTACATTATATAAAAATGTAATCTTTTCTTTTCTTATATTTCATTATAAAAATGAAACCTTTTTCCTTTCTTATATTACATTATGAGAAATGTAATCTTTTTCTTTTCTTATATTACATTATGAGAAATGTAATCTTTTTCTTTCTTATATTACATTATGAGAAATGTAATCTTTTTCTTTCTTATATTACATTATGAGAAATGTAATCTTTTTCTTTATCCTTTCATTACATTATATAAAAATGTAATCTTTTCTATTCTATTATTACATTATATAAAAATGTAACTTTTATCCTATTATTACATTATATAAAAATGTAACTTTTAGCCTATTATTACATTATATAAAAAATGTAACTTTTATCCTATTATTAAATAATGTAATCTTTTTATCCTTTTACTAATGATTCATTTACATCGAAAATATGAATTCCAATGTAAAAACATTTTTATATAACAATGATTCTTTTTAATGTTTCAGTAACATTAAAAAATGTAAATTGCAATGCAAACATGTTTTTATTTCTAAAACATGAATATTTTCCTAGTTTTCTACATTTACATTAAAAATGAAATTTTTAATGTCAACTTGTTTTTATTTGAAGACAATGAACATTTTTTCTAGTTTTCTATTTTTCATTTAAAATGAAAATTTTAATGTAAACATATTTCCATTTTCAAAATATGTACATTTTTCTTACACAATAAAAATGTGATTTTTATTGTTAATCATATTTCTATTTTCAGAAAATGGTCATTTTTATAATTTATATATTCACAATAAAAATGTTAATTTCTAATATTCAAACATTTTTCATTTCATATATGAATATTTTCTAACACATGAATATTTCAGAAAATTCCGGCAGCATAACAGCAGGGTAATTAAAACCAGCACCGTCCCGATGTACGGCTCCTCACTCTGCCTTAAAGCCTCGCAACTTTTGACAAGGGTGGATTTCAATAATCTATTTCATACGCATACGAATTTTTCCACAAACTAATCCTATTTGGTTTCAACCAAAATCACAATCAACCATTCATAATATTCACCAAATTTCAAATCACAATCCAAACAAGTCGTCCATGGTTTGTGGACGACGGGTGTCGGGAGTTTCTAAACTCCGTCTGCATCCTAATATATTTTTATTTATTTTAATTCTGAATTCAGATATCTCACATTGATTTGACGACGCCAAAAATTGTAATAAGCCCCAAAAATTCTCCGGTCTCTTTTAAAATGTTGTGTACGATGCCACGAGTCCAATGTCTCCTGTTTCATTGAATTTCGTTATCGTATGATAAAGATACGAATTTTTAAAGGCTAATGATGGTTTTGAAATTAATTAAGGAATTAAATAAATTAAAAATCAACCTTTCTTCCACCCAGAAACTAAGGCCGACAGTATTCCCAAATGGTTCGAACTTAGGTTTTAACTTCGCGAACACAACACTGATCGAGACGACGATCTGAAGGCACCACGAGCTCGGGCTCTCAGAGGCGCACCAGGGGACCCCGACCACCCCTAACTCGATCGCACACTGGGGGGGATTTCGTGCGATGCGATGGTGGTTCTCGGGGTTGGTGCGAGCAAACTACGGGTCTCCAGATGATCTCGCCATACGGATGTGAAGAGCACTCCTCCTTCTTCAATATTGCCTCAAGAATCGTTGAAATTGATAGAACGAATCAAAAGATTTTAGTGGGTAAAGTTTTGAATGTTCATCGCCATTGGTTTTATGGGATACGGCGGCTGTGAGAATACGATAGTATAAGGTTTGTATATTATACGGTATACGTATTTCTATTTATTTTATTTTTATTTAATTCTATTTAAATTTCTGTATCACTTCTAACTCCAAATCAAACCTAGCGAGTGACGCCCCTAGCTAAATACCCCTATTCCGGATACATTGGGATATGTTTCGTAGGCCCATTCGACTGTTTCAGTCGGTTATTCTTAAATTTAATAATAAAACATTTAATTATTTAATTTGATCGAACATTTTAATTTACCGGGGCCACATACTGACTCTAAAAATTCCCGAAAAATAAATTAGCTATGTTTTGACGATACAGTCTCAACAAAACTGATTTCGTCGAATTTGGAGACCATTTGAAAAATGGCCATTTTCTGGTCGATCGAAATTGACTAAAATTGACGAAACACATTTTCTTTTTCCACGCTCACATATTAATCCCGAAAATTATGATAATTGAAATCTAGCAATAATTTGACATTCCGGTTCCAACGAAAGTGGTTTCGTCGAAAACGGAGGTCATTTGCAAAATGGCTATTTATACGGGCTATATATTAAATTCCATAGCGACTATTCTGAAAATTTAACAGACCATAACTTTTGATTCCCGCTATGAAATTTCAATTTTTAGGATTCATTGGAAAGATATTCTTAAATAGATTTGGATATTTTTGGTTTCAATAAAATCCGACTTATTTTGCATCCTATACAGTCGGTCAAAGTTTGAATTCAAATTTTCAAACTGCGGCGCTATTTCTAGCTCCTTTTGAAATGAAAATAAATATATTCGTTCAAACTTCGATTTAAATAAATTTTTAATCGTTATTATTTAAAATAAATTATTTCATCTATTCAAAATTCAATAAAATAGTCAAAATATAAATTTTAAATTGGCTCTGATTATCCGGGTTGTTATAGGATTAAACTGTGAAAGTACACCACATATGATAATTGCATGATCCTTTCGCACGAAAAATACATTTCCTAATAAGTAAAGCTGATATGGTATTGATAATCTCAAGACCAAGTTAAGCTAAGCCGACTATGAAACTTGATGCAATTTTCAACAATAGAACTGAAATTAAATCAAGACTGTTTTGCAAATAAATTCAGACATTAATCAAAACAATATGTCAAACAAGAAGAGTGCATTTTGCAATACCCCAAAAAACATTTTCTGAATTTAGTAGGTGTTAAATTTGGTGATGCTAAATCAATGGAAGAAAATTTTTGGGAGGAAGATAGATATTTCTTTCTCAAATTAAGGGGATTTGTGTAGATATGCATTCTCAAATTAATGGAATTTGGGTAGTTATTGCATTCCCAAATTAATCGGATTTGGGTAGATAAGCATTCCCAAATTAATGGGATTTGGGTAGATATTGTTTCCCAAAATAATGGGACGTTACTTTTTCTCATTAGGTGGCATGATTGATAAGATTTTTTCTTCATATATTCAAAAGCTTGGGTATGAAGAAATTAGTCTTATAAAAGGGGCCTAAAGGGGTGAGGGAAAGGTACGCAATTCATTCATTCTAACTCTCAGTCAAGGTTTAGGGATTTCTAATCTAAACCTATTATTTTTCAATTCTTTATCTCCGCATATAAAATTCTTGAGTGAATTGTGAGTGGCCAATGTAATCAATCTCTTGTACTCTTCATTGGTATAAATAAAAAGCTTTCTCTTTCACGTGGATGTACACTAACAATTTGTTAGTGGAACCACTATAAATCCCTGTGTGATTTATTTTTCGTTATTGCCCTTATTTCTCTTTTGTGATAGGCTTTTGGATTTGGTTGAGATTGTCTTTGATATCGATTGGTTGTTTTTGCACTTTTACCACGATCTCATCTTCCGTTGATTTGGGGGTTTTTGATTTGAGCGGTCTTGAATTAAAATTTCTCCACAACATTTGGTATCAGAGCATTGGTGTTGGTAGATAGTTATAAAAATGCCGGAATCAGATTCAATTAGTGCCTCAACAGTTAGTCCAAGTGGTGTAGCTCCTTATGTACGTGGTTCGTATGCAGCTTCTGGATCACAATTGGTTATTGACAAATGGAATGGCGATAATGATTTTGAAAAGTGGCAATGGAAGATGAAAGCAGTTCTTAGGCAGAATCGGGTACATCGAGTAGTGTTTGATACACATTTATTACTAGCGGACATCTCAGATGTGGAGAGAGAAGAAATGGACGAGTGGGCATTCACAACACTTCAGCTTGCTATGGGGGAGAATGTTATCTCTGAAATTAGTGGTGAAACGACTGCTAAAGGTATTTGGAACAAGTTAGAGGATTTGGATATGAAGAAGTCACTTACAAATCGACTGATCTTGTTGCGGATTTTTTTACCAACAAGATGAAGGAAGGAACTTCGCTAAAGGCGCAGTTAAATGTGTTTGATGATTTGCTAATGAAGATGAAGGCGGTAGATTTTAAGATTGAGGAGGAGCAGAAGGCGATGATATTGTTATGTTCATTGCCTGAACGCTATACTTGGTTCTCAAATAGTTTGATCTATGGCCGAGATACATTGACTCTTGATGATGTCAAGACGGGTCTTCTTAGTGAGGAGTTGCGAGATCAGATGAAGGAGCTGAGTGATGGAAGTAGTGGTGCAAGCAATTGTAACACCCCACCTCCGCTAGGGTCACTCACAAAGGGAATGCACTAGTTTTGGTGGAGTATTATCTAGGTAAACATGCACATATATATCACAAGGCAGAAAATAAATAAAGCAGCGGTTGAAATTAAAAACCAACTTTTTATTACTTTCAAGAAAGAGTCAAAAACCTCATATATCCAAGATACAAATTATTCCATTACATCAAGTTCCAAAGAAGCATAAACTTAAGATAACCAAAAGTAAAATATTCCCCATAAATAGCAGAAGCAGCCATAGCATAGCTCAAGACCAAACCGTACATGAGCTATCAGAAAGCAAGCCAAATCCAAGCTAAGAGCTTGTGTTTCCTCCCTGAGAACCTGAGGGAGGGGGGGGGGGGGGAAACGAAAGAAAAAGAGGAGAAAGAAAAAGGGTCAGTCATGAAGACTGGTAAGCCCTAGTTACTTTCAGTATGAAAACTAGTAAAGGTAACATGATATGTGAAAACTGGAATTAAACATAAGGGTGATAACAGAACTGGTAGGATAACTAAGATAACAAGATAAGTCAAGTCTAGCATCGCATGTTCAAGGTTCGCTGCACCATCTGTACTAATGTTCTAACCCATGTCAAGTATTAATCTTGAAATGATCCCTTGGCCCAGTATCATGAAGTGACCCATTACGGGGTCCTACGGTACGATCTACTAATCGATCGGCTCCCTACAAGTCCTAGCTCGTCATGTGTCTGTGTCATACGGCCCTATCCTGAAATGTAGTTACCTGTGCTAGGTCCACCATAGGGTGTATCAAGTCCTATGGTGCCAACCACCGACACGAATCAAGCACGCACAGTGTCAATCTACGGATGCCCAATGCCTGCTTTTTCAACTCCGGACTACGTGCACGACCATAGTCCGCCTGAACCTACAATGGCGCACCCAACTCAGTCGTCGTTCTGGTCGCTTACAATCAGCCCAGTAATCGTGCCCCACCCTGCCTAGTCCCAGGGTATCGTGATACATCTAAGTGGGTTACTGCTGAAAAGGACCGCGTAACTAGGGTTTCTAATGGGTTAAGTGTTGTCATTCAAATTCGTGACTTAATCCTATCCAAATCATGTATCAAGTTGGTTAAGTGTGTTCAAGCGGTTCATGACTTAACCCTATCAAATCCTCGTGTCAAGTTGGTTAAGTATATTCAAGTGGTTCATGACTTAACCCTATCATGTGGCCTTAATTCATTAGTGCACGCCAACCTCTCACATTAGACTAACTGTTGTGGTCACTGGATTTGCCGGGCGGTTCCGGGCAGATTTACACCACAACATAGTCTAAACTCGGGTTTTACGTGCGATATGACCAACTACCCACATTGGATCCTATTGTTTGCAGCCATTAGATTTGCTGGGCGGTTCTGGGCCGATTTACACTTCAAACTCAACCCAACCTCGAGTTGGCCATTTTCAAGTTATCTAATTGTCATGCCCACGTTCAAGTTTTCATGTCTAGATTCATGTCAAGTTTTCAGGTCATGACTTGAAATAAAAGATTAAAACATTACTGGCATATGGAATATAGGTGTAACACCCCACACCCGCTATGGTCACTCTCTAAGGGAATGCCATAGCATCGGTGGAGTATTTTAAGTGAATATAGAACAGAAAAATTACAACAAGACAGATATAAGTAATACTTGAAAATGTAAAACATCATTTCATTGCAACGGAGAGTAAAACATGTTTGGTTACATCACAAAAACCATAACAAGAGTCAAGTACAAAATATCCATCCTGATAAATAAAAATACATAATCCCAATACATGAACTGCTAGCCATAAAAGAAAAGGATAAGCTGAGCTTTACTCCAACGGCCCAAGCTCCTAAAGAGAATAAAGCAGCCTGATCAAAGCCCACTCGTACTGGGCCCACTCTGAGAACCTGAGGATTGGGAAAAAGATAAAAACAACGGGGTCAGACATAAGTCTGAGCGAGTCCTATAACTTTAACAATACAATCATTAAAGTAACCAGAGAGGACATAAGCTTGATATACGGTAACGTCTGGGGATGAATGGCTACACTAAGCAGCTTGGTAGACTTAGGATAAACTAAGATAACCGTAAAGACGCATCTACCCACCCAAGGATAATTACTACACTGCACCACACCAGTCATTCCCAATTTAAAGGTTGATCCCACTAAGTATACTTAGTAATCTATAATTAGTAGTTTCGTGTACCCCTAACTGACCACATAGGTGCCGTCTGCCCCTATTTCCACTAGGTGTACCCTCTACTCCCATTTGATCGGCTCCCTAACGTAGATATCCGTGCTGGTCCCACAGTGGGGTGTATCATTCCCCAAAGTGGCAACCTGATAACAACACTGATGCACGGTTTATACCTACACGATGCAACAACGTCTTAGCTACCTGCCCGGGCCCACACACGCATATGAAACCCGTTGGACTTGCGTTGCCACCGCTAACCCGTTTTGGCCTCTTATAGTCAAGCCCAATATGCGTGTCCCGTCCCCGACTTGAGTCGAGCCCACTAAGATACGTTTGGGATATTGGTTGAAATGGACCCCCCACAAGCTATCCACCTAAGCTTGTCATTTCTAGTGAATCCCACTTAACCCTTTAACCATGTCCACTTACATGTTATAAATTTTGGTTAAGTCATTAATATATTTTAATTGCCACTCAAGGCACCCACTAGATTTCCACATGCCACCCAAAGCACTTACTTAACCCTTTAACCATGTTTTAATTACATGTTCCACTTTGGTTAAGTATTCTAATCGTATTTTCTATTGCCACCCAAGGCAACCCACTAGTTTCCTCATGCCACCCAAGGCACCCACTTAACCCCTCATGTCCATCTACATGCTAATATGGTTAAGTGTTTCTTAATTAATTAAGACCGTGATCCTCATAAAGACCTCTCACATTAGACTATCTTTTATGACCGCTGGTTAAGCCGGTTGGGTCCGGGCAGCCTTATGTCATAACCGAGTCTAACCTCGTGTCTTTACATTAATCACGTATTTAGTTTGTGCCTAAGACCTCTCACATTGGGCTAACATTTGTAGCAACTGGTTAAGCCGGTTGGGTCCGGGCAATTTTACGCTACAACTGAGTCCAACCTCGTGTCTTAGTCGATTAATTACACCTAATTAATCACCCTCATAATTTATATTAATTATCCCTAATTAATTAATCATGTTTTCAAGACTATGGGTAGACCTAACTCAATAGGTAAATTCCCAACTCCATAGTATGGGTAGACCTAACTCAATAGGTAAATTCCCAACTCCATAATATGGGTAGACCTAACTCAATAGGTAAATTCCCAATTATGTCCATTTAATTTATGTTATGCTTAAGCATACCCATTTCACATCATTTTATTAACATGCATATTAACCCCATCGTTCCCCACGTAATTCGTTCTCATAACATGACATAATAAAGGGAAGATTCATCACAAATGTCATGGGTTTAACCAACATAGCATATAACTTTATCATGGGTTCAAAAGGTGTCAACTTGCGTATATGAGCATACATTAAGCCCAACTAGCATTTAACCCAAGATTGCATATACATATATGTCATATAAAGAGGCAAACTTGCACATTAACTTGCATATGAGCTTACATATGAACTTGCACATAAACTTGCATATGAACTTGCATATGAAATTGCACATAAACTTGCATATGAACTTGCACATAAACTTGCATATGAACTTGCACAATAACTTGCATATGAACTTGCATATGAACTTGCACATAAACTTGCATATGAACTTGCATAACATGTCATACATAGGGGCAAACTTGCATATGTTATGCATATCATAAAAAGAGACAAACTTGCATATGTATGCATCTTATTTAAAAAGGGTAAACTTGCATGTCATAATGTATGCATAAAACCAAACACTTAGCATGCATAAAATCAAATACTTAGCATGCATAAAACCAAACACTTAGCATGCATAAAACCAAATACTTAGCATGCATAAAACCAAACACTTAGCATGCATAAACTCAAATACTTAGCATGCATAAAATCAAACACTTAGCATGCATAAAATCAAATACTTAGCATGCATAAAACCCAATACTTAGCATGCATAAACCCACATACTTAACTTGCATAAACCCACATACTTAACTTGCATAAACATAGGGTTATTATAAATCAATGTTAAACATAGATTAGCAAACTAACATCATATCATATGACTTAAAACCCACTAATCCGCATACAAAACCGCATGATCTCATCATATCTCATCTACTTAATTTAGCAATTGGTTATTAAAGTGATAGAAACTCACCAAAACCAAGATTAGCAAACTTATGAAGTAGAACTAGTTGCAATATTTGAGGAAGATGATGATTAGAGGTTGATTAGCTTGCAACTTTCTTCATAACTAGTGGAGGCTCCTCCTAAGTTTGATTTTGGCGGCATGATGGCATCAATTCTATTTTTAGTATGGATTAGGCTTGCATTAGGGTGTATTTATAGGATTAGGGTGTGTTTTAGACCATAGGATTAGCCCTAGGTTAGATTAGGTCCGTCAGATTTAGGAAAGTTCCAGAACACAGCCCAGCCCTAGCCAGAAAACCAGACCTGGTGCACCCAGGCCAACTGGCTCGACACCCTGTGTCGACAGGCAAGTCGAATTGGCTGTCGACAGGCCTGTCGACAGCTCTGTCGACATGGCTAGGGCGGGAAATTTCCCGCCTGCCCCGCTGGTTCCAATTTCTAAATCTGGATTTGAATTTTTAAATCTGTTTTTAACTTTGTATTTTCTGCAAACTTCATTGGGCCATAACTGGACCATAAGGACTCCGATTTACAAAATTTCGGACTCTATTCTGCGTATTTTTCCGAGACGAACGAAATGACGCAGCCCGTTTCCCCCAATTCTCACATCTGAGATTATTTATTCTGCAATTAGTGAATTTTAGCATTAACTGAAATACGGGGTGTTACAATAGGCCTCAAACATAAAGATTCCAAATCTAGCAAAATAAGGTACAAGTCAAGATAACAGTTGTCATAAGGTGATAGTATGGTCATGGTAACGATTGACATAAAGTGATAGTCATAAACTTGTGACTAATAGCAGATTCAACATGATAATATGAGGGGTTTCTCTTTTTGATTTACAACATGAATAGGCCCCAAATCAATGTCATAGTAATATCCAAGAGTCAAGATCCAAGATGAACGAGAATGGATGTAAAACAGTTATCATACATAGGTCCAATTTCAATTTACAACATATTCATATTACATTTATAGTTTAAATCTGAAAATAACCGGGGCTTACAGATCGTGGTTCGAGAATTAGAAAAAGAGAGTCGATGTTGAATCTTTATATGCTTAGTCAAGTCCTAATAGAAATCCCCAAATCAGCAGCGTAGCTTCGACGTAGAAGAAGTAGTCTCTCTAACTTTTCAACCAAAATTAGAGCAGCATAAGGTCAGAAAGAATTTTTTGTAGGGAGACTAGTGTTAGGGGCTGTATTTATAGGGTCAGGTCAACGAATGTGGACAGAAACGAGGCCAAATACATCAAAGTGAATCCAGCTTCAAAAATGGGCTCGGGCACCAGGTCGACCCCCAGGTCGACACTATGGTCGACCTGGTCCTGGGTAGGTCGACTACATAGTCGACCCCCGGTCAACCTGGTCCTGAGCGGGAAATTTCCAGCCCAGTCCATTCTGAGGTTTGAATTTCGAATTTTGAATTCGAATTGAACTGTTTTGAACTTGAAAACTTCTGAAAACTTCGAAAAGTCATAACTTGGTTATACGGACTCCGATTTTCGAAAACTCGAACTCGTTTCCAAGCAGAATTTTGAGATGAACGCAACGGCGTAACCCGTTTCCCTTGATTCTTATTTTAAAAATTAATTCTGCCTTGATTTATGGTTATTACACGTTATAAAAACACGAGTTGTTACATTATCCCCCCTTAAAGGATTTCGTCCCCGAAATCTCTAAGTTAGGGAGGATGTGTCCTACTATCCAATCATCCATCTACTCAAAGCATCATCCACAGGCAACCATTGTCCTTAAGAGATTTCTAGTGCTGTATGAACATATGCAGAAAGTGTGTGTATATGTACCTATCTAATGCAAAAGATCAGGCGGTTACTGATTCAGTAAACCTCCTTAATGCAAAATATGTTAGTGTCATGAATCCAACATGTATGCAAATTCCTAGCATAGTTTCTAATCTCTACATGAGTGCATAAACATTCATCCATATGCAACATCCAAGTGATAGCATAACAAGTTCCATCCATGTGCAAGTATAAGCACTCATGCATATGCAACATGAAAATGTGACTGAGCCGATCTAGTGCCTAATGTGTGTCATGCATCCACTAGCAACCACTTGCAACCATTTGCAAACATCAACCATAACATGTTTCAATCACATGTTTACATCCATATGGTTCTACCTAAGGTTATCAAGATTAGATCGAGAAGATAACAAGACAAACGTAGATATTAGTAGCCAGATACGAAAAGGTTTTCAAGTTTATAGGAAAAAGAGATCGAGAATGTACCCTCAAAAAGAAATGGGTAAAGCGCGCATTTCTTCTTTTCGGTGTCCCAAGTTGCGTCTTCTTGGGCCTCACTCCACTGCACTTTAACTAGCTTGACATCTCGATTCCTTAGCTTCTTAATCTCCGTTCCTAAGATACGAATCAGAACTCGCCTCAATGTTGCTTCTTTTTCCACTTCTACATCTTCAAGGATGCTTGGCTCAACCACTTCGGCTGACTCATGCAAGCACTTCCGGAGATGTGAGACGTGAAAGACATTATGTACTCCAGATAACTTCTTGGGTAAATCTACCTTATAGGCCATCCTTCCAATCCTCTCAGTGATGGGGAATGGTCCTATGAACCTTGGTGCTAACTTTCCAACTGCCCCAAAATGAACTACATTGCGTAACGGAGAAACCTTTATAAAGACCATATCTTCGACTTCGAACTCTAGGTCTATCCTTCTCTGGTCCGCATAAGATTTCTGTCTATCTTGGGCTGTTTTCATCCGTCTTCGTACTAACTCAATCTTCTCAGAAGTGTCTCTTATCATATCTGGGCCAAGTATAAGCTTTTTTGTCGTCTCCCACCGACAAGTTGGCGACTTGCACGGTGTTCCATACAGGGCTTCGAACTGTGCCATTCCGATGCTAGCTTGGTAACTGTTATTATATGCAAACTCCACGAGAGGAAGATGGTCTTCCCAAGTACCACCAAAGTCAAGAATGCATAGCCTTAGGAGATCTTCTAGTACCCTATTTACCCTTCCGGTTTGTCCATCCGTCTGTGGGTGATAGGTCGTGCTCAAGTTCAGTCGTGTTCCCATAGCTTCTTGCAGACTATTCCAAAACTGGCTAGTGAAAATCGGGTCACGATCACTAACTATACTAGAAGGAACTCCATGCAACCGTACTATCTTTCGAAGGTAAATAGACGCTAGCCCTGATGCGGTCCTCTTGCTTTTCACCGGAATGAAGTGAGCACTTTTCGTGAGTCTATCAACTAGGACCCATATGCTAGTATTTCCCTTCCTTGACCTAGGCAGTCTATCCACGAAATCCATCGAGATACTCTCCCATTTCCATTGCGGAACCTCCAAAGGATGCAATAGCCCACCGCGCTTATTCAACTCGGCCTTTACTTGTTGGCACACCATGCACTTCGAAACGAACTCTGCTACGTCCTTTTTCATTCCAGCCCAAAAGAACATGCGTTTCATATCCCTATACATCTTATCCCCTCCCGGATGTATAGTCATCTTCGAGTGGTGCGCTTCTTCGAGAACTTTCCTTACTAGGTCCCCCATTTGTGGGACACATAGCCTTCCATCGCACCTTAGCCATCCCTTGTCATCTATAGTGTACCTACTGAGGTGACTTGATGTCTCACCCCTGATCAGCTTGTCCATGATTTCGACTATCTGTGGTCTTCCTTCTGTGAAGTCCCTACTTGATCTAGAAGTGTAGGTCTTAACTCAAGAGATGCTTACGTAGCAGTCAATGACTCAACAACAAGTGTAAAATCAAAGGTTGCTATAAACTCAAGGCTTTTCCTTTCAACAAACAAGGGGCTCAAAGTCAACCTTTTTCTACTTAGCGCGTCCACCACCACATTACCCTTGCCAGGGGTATAAGCTATATCGAAGTCATATGATGCCAAGAATTCCACCCACCGCTGTTGTCTCAGATTCAAATCTTTCTGTGAGAAGAGGTACCTGAGCGATTTGTGGTCGGTATACAACTCGAACCTCTCCCCTAGAAGATAATGGCGCCAAGCTTTAAGTGCAAAAACAATCGCGGCCAACTCCAAGTCATGCATGGGATAGTTTTTCTCATGAACTTTAAGTTGTCTACCCCCGTAGCATATTACTCTTCCTTCTTGCATTAGGACAGCGCCTAACCCCGTGCCGCACACATCTGTGTACACGGTAAACATCTCACCTTCATCGGGTAATGCCAAAACTGGAGCTGTGGTGAGGGCCCTCTTAAGTCTCTGAAAAGCAACGTCACACTCTATATCCCATGCAAAAGCTAGGTTCTTCTTTGTTAACTTAGTAAGAGGGGCTGAAATCTTAGCGAAGTCCTTAACGAACTTCCTGTAGTAGCCCACCAAATCGAGAAAGCTCCTCACCTCCGTTACATTCTTAGGAATTTTCCAATCCTGTACCGCAACTACCTTTGCGGAGTCCACGGCTATGCCTTGCTTAGAAACTACATGCCCAAAGGAACCGAACTTCCTGCCTCCAAAAATGGCATTTGGAGAACTTAGCCTTTAATTGGTGTGCTCTAAGCGTTTCCATGACTTCCTTGAGATGTCTAGCATGCTCTTCTTCATCTTTTGATAAGATCAAAATATCATCCACGAAAACTACCACAAACTTGTTAAGGAACTCCCGAAACACCCTACTCATCAAATCTACAAAGTACGCGGGTGCATTCGTTAACCCAAACGGCATGATGAGCCATTCGAAGAACCCATCTGGAGTGCTAAACGCAGTTTTGTCAATGCTATCCTCAGCCACTCTAAGCTGATGGAATCCTGTGGCTAAATCGAGTTGAGAGAAAACAGATGCTCCCATAAGCTGGTCAAACAAATCGTCGATTCTTGGCAGTGGATGCCTATTCTTCTTTGTCAGTTTGTTTAACTCACGATAATCTACGCATAGACGAAGCGATCCATCCGCCTTAGTAGCGAATACCACCGGAGCACCCCATTCAGAAATGCTTCATCTTATGAAATTTTTCTCAAGCAACTCGTTAATTTGTTTACTGAGCTCTCTTCTTTCTCGCGGGACTATGTGCCTAACGGGCAATGAAACTGGCTTGGCATTATCAACAAGATAAATTCGGAAGTCTATCTCGCATTTAGGAGGTAACCCCCTCACTTCATCAAAGACATCTGGATATTCTCGGACCACTCTTACAGATTGCAAATTATTGTCGGACGAGTCAAGAGATTCAAGATAACACAACATGACCAGACCCTTAGGGTTGCAAGAGATTTCAAGGGTATTGCCGAGGCGAGTCATGAGCCTCACTACCCTTCGTTCACAATCAAGAATGGCTCCATAATCGGACAGCCAATCCATCCCTAGGATCAAACCGTATCCCATGAATCTGAGAACATAAGCATTACACGTTAATTCTACGCTTAAGATAGAGATCCTCAAATCCGCACACATCATAAATAAATGGGCGGAGCCCCCAATTGGATTTGAAACAATAACGGGATCCTCAACCAGACTAGTACTTAGGTGCAGATTTTCAACAATATCAGAAGAAATAAAAGTATGTGATGCGCCAGAGTCAAATAAGGTTCGAACAGGAAAGTCAGAAATGTAAACAAGGCTTTCTACAGAAATATTACTACCTCTGTCAAGAGTTGGAGTGGTGTTGAGAGCATGCAACTGCCCTCCAGAAGGTCCTGCTCGCTGGGTCTGCCCTTGCCCCTGCCCCTGCCCTTGCTTCTTAGGGCAATCCTTACTGTTATGTCCAGTATCTCCACAATGAAAGCATTCACCCAACTTTCTCTTCTTCTTTCTGCAGTCTTTAGCTAGATGTCCCGTAATACCACAAAAGTTGCACTTCCTCGTCTCATGTGTTTTGTTGTTGCTCTTGTTATTCTTGTAGTTCCCCTTCTTGAAGTCATCTTTCTTATTCTGAGTCACGTTAGGCTTAACCTCCTTCTTGCTATTCTTGTCTTCCTCATGAAGTAGGGCCATATCCACCAAGCTTTCAATGGCCGCCCCCATGGGTATATGAGTTAGGGCCAAGCTGTGTAGTGGCTCGTTCAATCCTCGAGCCAAGCGTACAGCCTTTTTCTGGACTGTGTTGACCAAATCCAAACCGAACCGATCAAGCTGATTAAACTTATTCACGTACTCCCTCACAGACATATCCCCTTGCTTGAGTGTTAGGAACCTCTCCATCTGAAGGTTCTCCTCTGCTGACGATAAGAATTTAATCCCAAACCTCTCTCTAAAGTCTGCCCAAGTCTCAACTGGCCTGGTAGCGTTGGTGACTTCCCACCAAAATGCAGCTTCCTCTTTCAACAACCATGTTGCTAACTGAACTTTCCTATGGTCCTCCATATCAAAGATAATGAACAAGTCTTTAGTCTCCTTTAGCCAGTTCTGTGCCTCAACAAAGGTTTCAGTTCCAACGAAGTTCTTGCCGCCCATTGCTTTAAAGTCTTTGCATATTTTGGCAAAGGCGGTACCAGGAGGAGGAGGAACCCCGACCACTAGGGGAGGAGGAGGAGGGATGTCTGCCGTGCCCGCGTCATTGGCCCTGGCTTCTAAGTACCTTCGGAACCATCCAGGCACGGGTATTCCTTTAGGCAGGTTAAGATCAGCCATGCTGAAAAACGAAAAGAAAAAGATTCAAACGGGGAAACAAAGGGAAGTGCTAATGGCTTTTTGGGGAATAGCCTTTTTAAACATAGAACTTTTCTTGAAAAATGCTTCTTTATAAATGGTTTTGAAAATAGTTTCAGAAGGTTTTTAAAACTTTTGCCCAACCTGGTAACCTTCTGCTCTGATACCAAATGTAACAACCCACCTCCGCTAGGGTCACTCACAAAGGGAATGCACTAGTTTTGGTGGAGTATTATCTAGGTAAACATGCACAGAGATATCACAAGGCAGAACATAAATAAAGCAGCGGTTGAAATTAAAAACCAACTTTTTATTACTTTCAAGAAAGAGTCAAAAACCTCATATATCCAAGATACAAATTATTCCATTACATCAAGTTCCAAAGAAGCATAAACTTAAGATAACCAAAACTAAAATATTCCCCATAAATAGCAGAAGCAGCCATAGCATAGCTCAAGACCAAACCGTACATGAGCTGTCAGAAAGCAAGCCAAATCCAAGCTAAGAGCTAGTGTTTCCTCCCTGGGAACCTGAGGGGGGGGAACGAAAGAAAAAGAGGCGAAAGAAAAAAGGTTAGTCATAAAGACTGGTAAGCCCTAGTGACTTTCAGTATGAAAAATAGTAAAGGTAACATGATATGTGAAAACTGGAATTAAACATAAGGGTGATAACAGAACTGGTAGGATAACTAAGATAACAAGATAAGTCAAGTCTAGCATCGCATGTTCAAGGTTCGCTGCACCATCTGTACTAGTGTTCTAACCCATGTCAAGTATTAATAATGAAATGATCCCTTGGCCCAGTATCATGAAGTGACCCATTACGGGGTCCTAAGGTATGATCTACTAATCGATCGGCTCCCTACAAGTCCTAGCTCGTCATGTGTCTGTGTCATACGGCCCTATCCTGAAATGTAGTTACCTGTGCTAGGTCCACTATAAGGTGTATCAAGTCCTATGGTGCCAACCACCGACACGAATCAAGCACGCACAGTGTAAATCTACGAATGCCCAATGCCTGCTTTTTCTACTCCGGACTACGTGCACGACCATAGTCCGCCTGAACCTACAATGGCACACCCAACTCAGCCGTCATTCTGGTCGCTTACAATCAGCCCAGTAATCGTGCCCCACTCTGCCTAGTCCCAGGGTATCGTGATACATCTAAGTGGGTTACTGCTGAAAAGGACCGTGTAACTAGGGTTTCTAATGGGTTAAGTGTTGTCATTCAAATTCGTGACTTAACCCTATCCAAATCATGAATCAAGTTGGTTAAGTGTGTTCAAGCGGTTCATGACTTAACCCTATCAAATCCTCGTGTCAAGTTGGTTAAGTATATTCAAGTGGTTCATGACTTAACCCTATCATGTGGCCTTAATTCATTAGTGCACGCCAACCTCTCACATTAGACTAACTGTTGTGGTTACTGGATTTGTCGGGCGGTTCCGGGCAGATTTACACCACAACATAGTCTAACCTCGGGTTTCACGTGCGATATAACCAACTACCCACATTGGATCCTATTGTTTGCAGCCACTGGATTTTCCGGGCGGTTCCGGGCAGATTTACACTGCAAACTCAACCCAACCTCGAGTTGGCCATTTTCAAGTTATCTAATTGTCATGCCCATGTTCAAGTTTTCATGTCTAGATTCATGTCAAGTTTTCAGGTCATGTTTCATGTCAAATCGTGTCAAGTTCATGTCCATATTCAGGTTCAAGTCATAACAATGTTCATGTTCAAGTTTAAAGCTAATTTATGTTTTACCTAGTCTACCCAAATCGTATTCCCATCGCACGTAAGCTCGAATCGATACAAATAAATCTAATTAGGGAATAACATAAAAAGGAATGGGTATAAGGTGGCAAAAGTTATTACTAGCATAGCATGGTATGACTTGAAATAAAAGATTAAAACATTACTGGCATATGGAATATTGACCTCAAACATAAAGATTCCAAATCTAGCAAAATAAGTTACTAGTCAAGATAACAATTGTCATAAGGTGATAGTATAGTCATGGTAACGATTGACATAAAGTGATAGTCATAAACTTGTGACTAATAGCAGATTCAACATGATAATATGAGGGGTTTCTCTTTTTGATTTACAACATGAATAGGCCCCAAATCAATGTCATAGTAATATCCAAGAGTCAAGATCCAAGATGAACGAGAATGGATGTAAAACAGTCATCATACATAGGTCCAATTTCAATTTACAACATATTCATATTACATTTACAGTTTAAATCTGAAAATAACTGGGGCTTACAGATCGTGGTTCGAGAATTAGAAAAAGAGAGTCGATGTTGAATCTTTATATACTTAGTCAAGTCCTAATAGAAATCCCCAAATCAGCAGCGTAGCTTCGACGTAGAAGAAGTAGTCTCTCTAACTTTTCAACCAGAATTAGAGCAGCATAAGGTCAGAAAGAATTTTGTGTAGCGAGACTAGTGTTAGGGGATGTATTTATAGGGTCAGGTCAACGACTGTGGACAGAAATTAGGCCAAATACATCAAAGTGAATCCAGCTTCAAAAATGGGCTCGGGCACCAGGTCGACCCCCAGGTCGACACTATGGTCGACCTGGTCCTCGGTAGGTCGACTACATAGTCGACCCCCAGGTCGACCTGGTCCTGGGCGAGAAATTTCCCGTCCAGTCCATTCTGAGGTTTGAATTTCGAATTTTGAATTCGAATTGAACTGTTTTGAACTTGAAAACTTCTGAAAACTTCGAAAGGTCATAACTTGGTCATACGGACTCCGATTTTCAAAAACTCGGACTTGTTTCCAAGCAGAATTTCTAGACGAACGCAATGGCGTAGCCCGTTTCCCTTGATTCTTATTTTAAAAATTAATTCTGCCATGATTTATGGTTACTACACGTTATAAAAACACGGGTTGTTACAGCAATGGTCACGGTTTATTTGTGGAGAAGGAAAAGTCTGAGAAGAAGGGAAACCAGGGGCATTCTATGTCTAGAAAGCCCGGTGGGAGAGAAAAGTCAAAGGAAAGAAATGACAAGTGCTTTATATGTAAGAAAACTGATCATTGGAGGAATGAATGTCCAAACAAGGAGAAGAAGGAAGTAACATCTTCATCAGTTGCGGTGGAGAGAGATGTTGGTGAGGGAGATGTAGATGTTTTGTCGGCTGTAGCATTGGATGTTTCGGGCAACGCATGGATGCTTGATTCCGGGCTTCATATCACATGACGCTAAATGAGAATTGTTTTTCTTTTTATGTAGATCGAGAAGGAAATTCAATTGTTATGGGAAATGGTGCAGTTTGCAAGTCGAAGAGCATTGGATCTGTGCAAATTCGAATGTTTGACGGAGTTGTTCATACTCTCACTAATGTGCGCTATGTTCTGGGACTACGGAAGTCACTTATCTCTTTGGGATAGTTGGATTCTTTAGGTTGCAAGATCACCATTGAGAGTGATAGCTTGAGGGTTTCGGAGGGTGCGCTTGTAGTTATGAAGGGTGATAGAACTCAAGGTATTTATTTGCTTCAAGGGGTGACCATGGAAGGCGAAACTTGTATCAGTGTTGATAGTTCTCGTGGCTTAGATGCGACACGGTTGTGGCATTTGAGATTGGGTCATGTCTCAGAGAAGAGTTTAGATGTTATTCGTCGAAGGAAGATGATTGATGGTGAGAGTTTCAGCAAGTTGGAGTTTTGCGAGGAATGTGTCATGGGGAAGCAAACTAGAGTGTCATTCGGTGAAGGAAAACATGATTCAAGAGGGATTCTTGAGTATGTGCACACGGATGTTTGGGGACTAGCGCCAGTAGCTTCTTTGGGAGGAGCAAGATATTATATTTCCTTCATTGATGATTTTTCTCGGAAGGTTTGGGTGTATGTAATGAAGGCCAAATCGGAGGCATTTGCGAAGTTCAAGGAATGGAAGGCTCTTATTGAAAATGAGAGTAGAAAGTCTTTGAAGTTTCTTAGGTCTGATAATGGTGGAGAATATGTTTCTGGAGATTTTCAGAAATTTTGCAAGCATCATGGTATCCAGAGGCATTTTACTACACCTAAGGATCCGCAATCAAATGGAGTAGCGGAGAGAATGGGTCAAACTCTACTGGAGAAGGCTCGATGCTTGAGATTGACATCGGGTTTGTCTAAGGGATTTTGGGCCGAAGCCTTGTCAACTGCGGTGCATATTATTAATCGAATTCCATGCTCGGATATTGATAACAAAATTCCGGAGGATGTGTGGAAGGGGAAGAGCATTGACTTGAGTTATCTTCGTGTATTTGGCAGTCCTGTGTATGCGCATGATCCGGGGAATGATAAGCTCTCACCTAGAGTTTTCAAAGGGATTTTTCTCGGTTATATAGATGGCGTCAAAGGCAATCAGATTTGGAATCCGAAAACGAGGAAGGCTTCAGTTTCTCGTCATGTTACTTTTGATGAGTCGGCTATGTTCAAGAAGAATGAAGGCTCATCGGATGTTCCGGATTTGGTTCATGGTGAATCAAAGGAAAAGGAAGTTAATCCCACTTTCAGGCCTATAGAGAGTAAAGTTGTTGAAGATGCTTGTGAGGAGGTAGCGGTTGATGTTACGTCACATAATCCACAAGGTTCCTCTAGTAGTGTTGGTGATGTGCACGAGCCTAGAGAAGATTTAGTTCAAGGTGAAGCTGAAGGAAGACCGGGTGACGGTATTGCTACTCGGGTTGATCGTCGTGCTATAAGGCCACCTGAAAGATATGGTGATTGGAACAATCTTAGTTTGAGTGAGAATTTGGACTATGCTCTTCATGTAGTCCAAGATGAGCCTATGGACCTTGATGATGTCATGAGTTTGACTGATAGCTCGAAATGGGTTTGTGCCATGGAGGAAGAGATGCAACCATTAATAAAGAACCAGACTTGGGAGTTGGTTCCACTTCCTAAAAAAAACCATGCTATTGGGTGCAAATGGATATACAAGGTGAAGGACGACAGAAGATACAAAGCTAAGCTAGTGGCTAAGGGGTTTGCACAGAGGAAGGGAAAGGAGTATGATGAGATCTTCGCACCAGTTGTGAGACATACTTCTATCTAAATATTACTTGCATTGGTTGCTATCCACGACTTGGAGTTGGAGCAACTTGATGTGAAAACCGCCTTCTTGCATGGTGACTTGGATGAATACATTTACATGGAGTAACCAGAAGGGTTTGTTGTAGATGGTAAGTCAAAACTGGTTTGCAAGTTGAAGAAATCACTATATGGTTTAAAGCAATCACCTAGGCAACGGTATAAGAGATTTGATCATTTCATGCTTGAAAGTGGCTTCCATCGAAGCATTAAGGATGCTTGTGTTTATTTCAAGAAGTTGGGAAATGATTGTTAGGTGTACTTACTCTTGTATGTGGATGATATGCTCATTGCTTGTAAGGACAAGGAAGAAATCAACAAGCTGAAATTGAAATTAAAGGCGAAGTTCGAGATGAAAGACCTTGGAGAAGCAAAGAAGATTTTGGGCATGGAGATTGAAAGAGATCGAAAGCATTTTGAGTTGAAATTAACTCAAAAGGAATACATTAGAAAAGTGCTTTGCCATTTAGCATGGATAACGCAACGGCATCAAATACACCTTTACCTTTGCATATAAAGCTTTCGAGTAAGGGATCACCTATCGAGGAGAAAGACAAGGCTTATATGGCAAAGGTTTTATATGCGAGTGCGGTTGGAAGTCTGATGTATGCCATGGTGTGTACAAGACCCGATATTGCAAATGCCATCGGGATGGTTGGTCGGTTCAAGGCTAATCCGGGGAAATCGCATTGGTACGCAGTAAAGTTTATCTTGAGATACTTGAAAGGAACAACATCAAATGGTCTTGTTTTTGGGGGTAGTAAAGAGAAGAACTGCATGTTGGTTGGTTACTGTGATTCAGACTACGCTGGTGATAAGGATCGAAGAAAATCAACTTTCGGATATTTCTTCACTCTTGGTGGTACAGCCATAAGTCGGAGATCGAGATTGCAGACCGTAGTTGCTTTATCCACTACGAAGGCGGAGTTGATAGTTGCAGTAGAGGCAACAAAGGAAGCACTCTATCTGAAGCGATTGTTTTGTGACTTGGGGTTTGAACATGACATTGTTGATGTTCAATGTGATAGCCAAAGTGCTATCCACTTGGCCGAGAATTTGGCATTTAGCTCACGGACGAAGCATATTGAAGTGAGGAAGAGTCATTTCTAGTAGCCATGGATGAAGACAAGCAAGTATGCCTTCGGAAAGTGCACACAAAGGATAATGTGGCGGATATGTTCACTAAGGCATTGCCGATTGGGAAGTTCGAGCATTGCTCGAACTTAATTTGCGTGGAGAGGTGCTAGTGGCCACAGGGTGGCATGGTTGATAGAGAAGCTTGAACATGGATGAAGAAGAGTATCGGTGAGAGGTTGAAGTTCTATCTTCTTGATATGTTTGTCTTTTGGTGAGACTAGTTTTGGAGTTGGGTGTTTTCAACACTTTATTAACGAGTGGGGGCTTTGCCTGAACTCGTTGATGGAGTGCAATGGGGAGTGGCTTTGCCAGAACTCATTGGGAAAGCATTCAAGCTTGGCGAAGGTAAATATGGTGATAGTTGGAGCTATCAGTTACAAGTGATGGTACAGATACCATTAGGTCATGGAGTTGGAGATAGGTGATTTTGCATCAAGGTGAAGTGTTAAATTTGGTGATGCTAAATCAATGGAAGAATTTTTTTGGGAGGAAGGTAGATATTGCTTTCCCAAATTAACGGGATTTGGGTAGATAAGCATTCCCAAATTAACGAGATTTGGGTAGATATTGCATTCCCAAATTAATGGGATTTGGGTAGATAAGCATTCCCAAATTAATGGGAATTGGGTAGATATTGTTTTCCAAATTAATGGACATTACTTTTTCTCATTAGGTGGCATGATTGATAAGATTTTTTCCATATATTCAAAAGCTCGGGTATGAAGAAATTAGTCTTATAAAAGGGGCCTAAAGGGGTGAGGAAAAGGTATACAATTCATTCATTCATTCTATCTCTCAGTCAAAGTTTAGGGATTTCTAATCTAAACCTATTTTTCTTCAATTCTTTATCTCCACATAAAAAATTATTGAGTGAATTGTGAGTAGCCATTGTAATCAATCTCTTGTACTCTTCATTGGTATAAATAAAAAGCTTTCTCTCTTTAGTGGACGTACACTAACAATTTGTTAGTGGAACCACTATAAGTCCCTGTGTGATTTATTTTTTGTTATTTCCCTTGTTTCTCTTTTGTGATTGGCTTTTGGATTGGGTTGAGATTGTCTTTGATATCGATTGGTTATTTTTGTACTTTTACCACGATCTCGTCTTCCGCTGATTTAAGGGTTTTTTATTTGAGCGGCCTTGAATTAAAATTTCTCCACAACAGTAGGAACAGTTGAACAAGAGTAAATTACAGTAAATCTAACAAGAAGAAATATCAAGGTCAAGTTTACACTGAGTTTAGGAAGTTGAAGATAATAATGTCAGTTTGAAAATTTGAGTGCACGAATCAAAAAAGACGTAGCTTACCTGCTAAAAATAAATTCATTGGACGAAGACTAGAAGAGCTAGATCTTCTTGCTTCAAGCATGTTTAGAAGAAGATGATGAAGTCGAGAGCCACTTAATTTATCATTTATTTTTATTGCAATTTGGTAAAGTTTAAGTTATACGGCAGAGTCCGCATCTGCCTCCTTGATGATTTGGTTAGGTTAAAAATTAGCTTATAAGCAGTAAGTAGTTCAAATACGTTTGAGCAGGTCTGATACAGGTTTCAATTCTAACCTGGTCCAAAACCAGTTATATCTATATTCAACTTCGGTAGTTTTATTTATTTATTTAAATATTTCTTTAATCTAAACGGTTGTGTAGTGCAGAACTACACATCCTATTAATATTAACATATAAAGTAGGTAAAGTCGGTGAACAGATCTGGATCATAGCCACAAAATAGAAGTAGTTTGCTAGTCGTCTTATGAGAAGCCTACAAAATTGAAGTTGTGTAGTTTTATTTATTTCTATTTTTTGTTTCCAGTGAGAAATAGGAAGTCCAACTCCTTATCTTATTCATCCACAACCTCTAAAAAACCTTGAAAACCTCTCTTCTTCTTTCCAAGAACAAAACTTATATCAAAATTGGATTGTAAATGAATACCCAAAATTTTTAAAATATGTCTGCATCTGCATTCGAAAAGCGTTCGAATGCGAATAAATACTTGATATGCGGATGAACGGATGCAGATATAGCAACATCCGCATTCGACAATCATTCTCCCGTTATTTTACATTATTATGGTTTATATAATTTGCATTTTAGTATAACGAAATATCATAATTTATTATTTTATCAGGTTGAAAGTTTATATTATGCATACTAAACACATATTAATCGCTCAAAACTATTATTATCATCATTTTGTTTAATTTTAGCACTTTAATAATCAACAAATTGTAGAAGACTTTATCGTAAACTTAGATTTTTCATTTATGTTCCTTGATTTATCAATCATTGACCGATCGGATAAGTGTTATATCTGTATGTATCCGCAAATGCGGATATCCGAAAATTATTTTGGATTTGAATGCAAATGCGGATATGACACTATCTGCATTCGAAAGAATCCAGTTACAGTCATACATCAAAGTTCACAATCTAATATATTAATGATTTTCCAGATAAATCTAATAGTCTTGCTACTTATTATTTTCTAAATTCTTTCTTGTTAACTTTAAATTATACCTTTTTGTAGAAATCTTCCTAAAATTTGTACATACGCTCTAACATCCACATCGAGACACAAAAAATTATGCTGATGATACTGCAGTCACCGCTGTAATTATTTTCAAATGACAAAGGTTTATAATTTTTTTCCAAACCATTAAAAAACATAGCAACTAAATAACTTCATTACGTCAAATAGTCTTTACCCAAATGTCCTTACATGTTCATTAATCCAACATGTTCTTGTGCAAGGCAAAATATAATAAAAATATAATAGTATTGTTCTTGACGTCTGAAGATGCTGACATGAACAATTAATTTGTTATAACACTACACTAAAACAGGTGATTCCCAACGAGTATAACCCTCGCAAACAATTTCAGCAATGCTTATTGGTGTTGCTATAACGGCGTGCCAATTTATTTTCAATGCATATAAGCGTTGGTTAGATTTTCTTTTCCAATGCTTATAAGCCTTGGTACATTTTCATTCTCAATGGTTATAAGCGTTGGTAGATTTTTGTTCTCAACAGTTATGACACTACGCCATAAATGGCCTTCTGCAACATAAAAAAAATGTTGGGTCAAGCCCAAAAAATGTTGTCATAGGTCTTTGACAACACTTTTCCTGTGTTGTAATTTTTGTCGTTGTCTTAGACTTCAAAGGCAACATTTTAACTATCTAAGGCAACATAAGAAATATTGTTTCAATAGAACCCTATTTTGGGTTTATAGCAACGTCCATAGATGTCTGTAGCAATATTCCAAAAATGTTGCAATATATATTAACTTTCTGAATTTGTTTGGGTCCACATCTTGTAGGTCCCAAGATGTAGAGCATATTTCTTATGTGTTTGTATACTATACTATATTACATCTCATATAATAATATATATTGATATTGAATAATAATACTATTGCACAAAATTTAAATGATTCAAACAATATTTTATTTAATATAATATTTCAACATTTAAATAGTACAGTATTTTTTATCTCTCTATAATACAAGTTACATTCACACCTCACTACATACGCTCAAACAATCAATACATTTCTTGTCTTTGTATTTGTTTCACACTTCTGGTCCAGCTCCTGCTTTCACTCTGTCTCTTGTTTACCTGTATAATAAAGAACTACAGTTGTAATCTAAAAATAAACAAATTTAAATTTGCAAAAAAATAAATTTATTTGTGTGTTTATCTGCCTCAGGTATTCCGGTCGTTTGTCATCATATTTTGATTATGCGGTATTTGTTTCTTTATCAGTACTCATAGGGACAAACGAATCTCAGGAGCATGAACCTATACACGTGTATGTGTACACATGTACACTACCACAACATCTCAGATTCATTTTCAGGGTAGTGCAAAAAACTGAGGAGCGACCATGTAACAACTTGGGGAATTTGCGACCTTGGTTATCGACATAAGCTCAATATCGACTATCCAAACATCAGAAATACCATATAGTTAATGAAAGAAGTTATAGGGTGAGAATAGATAAGATAGAAACTTAGAATAGAAGAAGAAGTACAACACAACATAATCAGAGTAAACACGAACCTCACAGCGGAACGAATAAAATATAACATAACTTTGAAATAAAACTTGTGTATGTAAACCACAACATTATCAAGGTACAACACTTACAACACAGTGGAAATAAACAATAGCTTTAAAATCATGAAGCCTCGTGCTTCAAGCTCTCCAAGTATATCTGTAAAATCCAGACTACTTGACTGCACATACAAAATTGGGCACCCAAGAGTTTAGGGAAAACAAAACAAAATAAACTCTGGGTCAGTCATGGGACTGGTGTGAGTAAAACAACTTAAAACAGTTTGAGCAATAACACGATATCTCATAAGACCACGCCGTATAACGGAATGGGTTTTCCCTTATGAGAATCCAAACTAATCTTTTTATCAAAACTCTTTTGACATTATAATAGTGTCTATCAACCACAATATAATAATCATCTAGTAGAAACGCTTTCATCTCACGTTCTACATACATAGTATACAATCAAAATCGCGAGCACTTATGGGATAATGGATTTCCAACTATGACAAGGTATGGATCCACCTTCCGATTAGTGTACTCTTGAAGCGATACACTGGAGTTCAGCAAGAACATCTTGCAACTCGGCCACACATGACCGGCCCCTCATTTCGCTTTAGAGTACCGAATATATTGCCACCCCTCGGTTAGTATTCCAATATAACCTGTAATGACCCGCATTTTCAGCGGTATAATAATTAACTTATTTAATTATTTAAATGGTGATTTAGAATTCAAATGGTCGTCGAATTAAATAATGGTGAATATTTAATTAAAATAATATATTAAATAACATATTTAATTCTGAAATAATCAGAATTGGCTGAAATGGCGATATGGTGTGAACTGGATCATCTGTGATATTTAATTCAGCTTGGAATTGAATTTGAATAACGAATATATTATATAAACGACAGTTTGAACGTAGAGTTATAATATAATTAAAATCGAGCTTGAAATGGTGCTGCAGTTCGTAAATTGGCGATTCGAACTTCAAACGAATATACAGAAGCCGTTTTAAGCTGGATTTCTGTGAAACAAGAAACGTACGGAGCTGGTGGAGTATATCTTTCTAGTGGAAGAGACAAATTGAGATTTCGTCGTGTAGATTCTGATTTATATCCAAATCAAATTTTAGAAAAGTCGTTGTGGAATTCCTTTATAATTTATAAAGGAATTATTTATATTTTAAAAAGGAATTTCAATATAAATCGAATATTGGGTTGACCCAGAAGTGAATATCAAGCTAGAAATTTATATAGGAATATTCTAGAGCTGTATGGTATTCCACTGTGAATATATACGATAATATTTATTTTTAAATATTAAATTTAATTTTATTTAATTATATTTATATATTTAAATGGGTCATTCAGAGCTTCAAAAATAGCCAATTTTGCAAATGACCTCAAATTCGACAAAACTAATTTTGTTGGGTTCGCAATATCAAATTATTGCTAGATTTCAATTTCCGTGATTTTTGAAGTCAGTGCGTGGCCGTACGGATTTTTAGAGTGAAAAACAATCAGTATTTCGATGATTAAAAATACGCTGTGTAGGCATACGGAGTCGGAATTCGATGAAACCAGTTTCGTTGGGTCCGTGATGTCAAACTGTAGCTACATGACCATTTTCATGATTTTTGAATACTGTGTGTGACCACACGGATTTTTAGAAGGGCAAAAACGGATAATATAAACAAAATAAAAAAATCCTAATAAAATATCTAGATATTTTGGCACCCTATAAATAACCCCCACTATTTCTAAACCTAATTTACTTCCTCCTTTTAGTCAAACAATTCCGCCGTAACATTTTGTTCCAGGAAAATTTGTTCGATCTTTCTAAAATCCAAAATAAATCAAAGTAAAATCCACAAATCAAGACACTTATATAGATGGGTTCTTTATGTGATTCCCTTCGTTTTCGTATCACACTTGAGTCATGCAATTCACGTTTGGAGGGATCGACATTTTCAATGTCACGTCCAGGGTTCGGGTTTATGGAGTTTCGAGGAATCGATGCAAGGTTTCCATGTTGATTTTGGGTTTGTGGAGTAATTTTGTTGCTGCATGAGGAGTTTTGAGGGATTCCGCACAAAAAGCTGTCGAACTGCTACTGTTTACTGGCGAAATTTCCTCGATGTCGTGACGGACCATGTGAGTGTGAGGTGAACGAGAGTGGTATGGAGAGGGAGAGAATGAGATGAGGTGATTTGTGGTAGTTTCTGTTTGATTTTAAAGGGGAAGATGGAGGTGCGGTGGAGGCAAAAAGGATCGAAAATGGTGAATGAAAGAACAACACGGGTTCGCTGTGTATTTTTGGGGAAGAAGCACTTATGCGGGTTTGGGCTTTAAAAGGGTTATGGTCCGGTGTGATTAAAAAGGGGTAAAGCCCACTTAAAATGTTTTATTTAGTTTTGTTTTAATTTAAAGTGTTTAATAACTTGCAAATGGTATAACTTCATCATACGGTATAAGAATTGGACAAAACTGGATCCGTTAGGATCGTATGGACGAGCGCTACACAACAGAACTGACTAAGAGTGAACCCGAGATCGTTACAATTTATTGCAAAATAAATTGTCCGCCTGAATCAAAGACAGTTAATCGTTTTTAATGATAACAGTCCAATGTGAGCAAATCTCACTAACTCTGAACACTTTATATTTTCATATTGTATTTTAAGAACTGTTACAAATTGTCTGATTGATTGTGTGTTGACTGTTGATTGAACTGCTAGTCCGATTGTGAAAATTATATATATATAAACCGTTAATTATATATATGTTGATTCTGTTAATAGAATATTTCATATTGAACTGAAAGTGATGTTGATTATATGGTGTAACATCTATGGATGCAGGGAAATAGGTTGGAGGGACCCAACTGGGTTCCTCAATATATAAATACTGTTTTGTTTTATATATTGTGTTATACGATGTGATATGAAATCTGTTGATGATTTTATATGTGTGAATGATACTGATCATTTTTGTATGGTATGTTAAATACCATGACATACCGGAATGTTGATAAGGGAATTTTCAAAGTGATATTTGAAAATAAATTATTTATAAAATCAAAGGATTTTATAAAAGGAAAATATTTATAAAATCAAAGAAGATTTTATAAACAAGAGTATTTATAAATAGGGAATATTTATAAAAAGGATATTTATAAGTGGAATACTTATAAAGTGAATTATTTATTTAAGATAAATAAATAAGACATTAAATGGATTATTTATTTGGTAAATAATTTAGATATTATAAAGGGATTATTTACGTTGGAAGATAAGCAGGATTAAATCAAAGGAGAATTTAATTAGAAAATAAATAGGATTAAAATGGAATATGTATTAACAAAATAAATAGAAGTATAAGAGAATTATTTATTTAGAAAATAAATAGACAAATATAGAAAGAGAAATATTTGTAAACCATTTACAAATAGAATAGAATTAAAAAGGAAATATTGGTAGAACATTTACAAATAGATTTAATGGGATTTTTTATTTATTTAGTAAATAAATAAAAGTAAAAGGATTTATTTATTTAGGAAATAAATAAAAGTAAAAGGATTTATTTACTTAGGAAATAAATAAAAGTAAAAGGATTTATTTACTTAGGAAATAAATAAAAGTAAAACGATTTATTTACTTAGGAAATAAATAAAAGTAAAAGGATTTATTTTTTTAGGGAATAACTAAAGGAAAAAGATTTATTTATTTGGGAAATAAATAAAAGAAAAGGGGTTATTTATTTAGGAAATAAATGGAAAGAGATAAAAGGAGATATTTATTTGTAAAATAAATAGAATTGAAAAGAAATATTTTATTTGCTAAATAAATAGAGTTAACTAGTTAGAGATAATCGATTAGAGTTAGAGTTAACCAATTAGAATTAACCAACTAGAGTTAATCAAATAGAGTTAATCAAAGGAGTAAATCGAATATTAGTTATTCAAGTAAAGTAAATCAAATAGGAATTTTTCGAATAGGAGTAAATCGAATGAGAGTAAATCAATTTGAGCTAATCAAATATTAGTTATTCGAATAGGAGTTAATCAAGTTAAGTTAAGATTGGATAAGAGAGTTAACCAGTTTGAATTAACCAGTTAGAGTTAACCAGTTAGAGTTAAACAGTTAGAGTTAACCAGTTAGAGTTAAACAGTTAAAGTTAATCAGTTAGAGTTAATCGATAGAGTTAAATCGAATTAGAGTTATTGAATAGAGTTAAATCAAACTAGAGTTATTCAAATGGAGTTAATCGAATTTAGTTTATTCGATTAGAGTTGAAATGAGTTAATCGAATTTAGTTATTCGAAGTGAGATAATCGAATAGTAGATATTCGAAGTGAGATAATCGAATCAGAGATATTTGAAGTGAGATAATCGAATAGTAGATATTCGAAGAGAGATAATCGAATCAGAGATATTCGAAGTGAGATAATCGAATCAGAGATATTCGAAGTGAGATAAACGAATCAGAAATATTCGACGTGAGTTGATCGAATCTAGTTATTCGACAGGAGTTAAATCGAATAAGATTTATTCAAAGAAAGAGATTATCGAATATAAGTATTCGAAAATAAGCAAATCGAATATAAGTTATTCGAATAAGAGTTAACCCAGTAGGAGTTATTAGGTTGGAATTATTCAAATAAGAGTTATAGATTAGAGTTAACCAAATAGAAGTAAATAAATTAGTTGTCGTTATATTATTCGAGTTAGGAAATAAAAGTCATATTAAAGATAATATAATTCAGATGCGGGAGATTTTAACACCATTGTTATAATCACGTAAACTTGTAAAAGAAGGGGGTTCGTAAATAGAATCTGAGGGTTCGTAAGGAAGTGTTAAAGAGTTAAAAAGGTGAATCTTATCTATTTCGAGATTTGAAAGGTGGTTCAGTTAAGGTCTGAGAGGTAGCTATACCCCAACTTGATTGACTGCGTTTTTAATTAAGAAATGGTTACAGTTCGAGTGTGAAGTGGTTAAGTGGATTTAGTATAGTGGTTTGAGTCGTCATCGCAATATAGTTTTAAACATCTATTTAAATCCCAATTAAGAAGTTTTGGAAATGTTTTCCAAACGAGAATCAGAAATGTTTTCTGATAATAGAAAATAAGAATTTAGAATATATGGAAACAGGAGATAAGTAAATTTATGAAATAAAGAGATGAATGTTGAATGATGGTTGATCGAGGAAATAATATCGTTGTTTGCACACCTTTTTTTCTTTGATGGTTAAATCACAGACTATCGAAGTTTTGACCATTTTAACGTTGTTAATATGGAGAGACCGGTTGGATTATTATCCAAAGAACCACTTTGTATTGGCATAAGCATTGCGAATCATATATGCTAAAGAAAATTGAAGACAGAGTAAAGTGCAAGGGCTATTGTATAAGTCTTAGATAACAGTGCCTAAGATGGATGTACTGAATTATGCCTTCTGTTCATCCTGTTCCTGGATGACTTGTATAGAAGAATGTCTGACAGAGTATTTCCAGAAAGGTCATGTACATTGATCTCTTCAACCGTACCAAGAGTGGAAGCGGAGAAGGAAACTTCTTTAGCTAACACGTAATGTATTGTTGTAGACGTCAATTAGTGATTTTCGATGGATCTGACAATGTGGCATTCGAATTGAATCTGATGTGATGATAAAGCGTAACTTCTAGCCTTACATCCGGTAAATGACAGAAATCGGGCAGGCAACATGGCTATGTAGGTTGCACCTATTAGGGTGTATAATCACCTGATCTAGAGTTTCATTTACTTCTAAAAATCTATTGTTACTGCTGTCCCATTCGGGAAACGGTTGCTGATCCCAACCGTTGGTGATATACATTCGATACACTCAAGCGAAATGAGTGGTCGGTCATGTGTGGCCTGGTTGCAATATGTTCTTGTTGAACCCAGTGTATTCCTCTCTAGAGTTACACTAGCGAAAGGTGGTTCCATACCTTGTCATAGTTGGAAATCCATTACCCAATATGTGCTTGCGGTTTTGATTGTATACTATATATGTAGAACGTGAGATGAAAGCGTTTCTGCTAGATGATTATTATATTGTGGTTGATAGACACTATTATAATATCAAAAGGTTTTTGATATAAATATATTTTGGATTCTCATAAGGGAAAAACCCGTTCCGTTATACAGCGTGGTCTTATGAGATATCGTTTACTTGTTCAAACTGTTTTTAAACTGTTTACTCATACCAGTCCCATGACTGACCCGGAGTTTATTTTGTTTTGTTTTCCCTAAACTCTTGGGTGCCCAATTTTGTACGAGCAGTCAAGTAGTCGGGATTTACAGATACTTGAGAAGCTGGAGCAGGAGGCTTCAGGATCATATAGCTATAGTTTATTTCCACTGTGTTGTAAGTGTTGTACTTGATGATGATATGTATATTCAAGTACAATCTTTTATTTCAAAGATATGTTATCTATTATATGTTATTCGTTCCGCTGTGAGGTTCATGTTACTCTGATGTTGTGTTCTTCTTCTTCTATTCTAAGTTTCTATCTTATCTATCCTCACCCTCTAATTTCTTTCATTAACCATCCGGTATTTTCGACTCTTGATGTTCGATATATGTTGTATATCGGATAACCAAGATCGCAAAAATCCGGGTCGTTACAGTTGGTATCAGAGCTTAAGGTTAAGTTATTACCTTGGCTCTGTGGCATGACTCGGTAGAGATAGGGTTAGTAATACCCTAGATTGAGTTTGAGTGTATATATACGAGTGAACGTATTTGTAGATGATATAAAAATAATTTTATATTGTGACGATTGATTGGTTGAGTAGTTTATGAGTTCTGGTCGATCAGTTTGATCCACTGTATAGGTAGGAGTTTATAAACACTCAAATACGATGGGTCGGCACGATATGTTTTGAAAAGAGGGTAAATGAAAATAATTTTACCCAAAGTATATTTTGATATATATTGGATATATTGGTTGATATTATAATCGAATAAGATTATAAAAATGTGAAATGGTTATGTAAATAACCAATCAGAATTCAGATAAGTAGAATGAATTGAATTAAATCTGAAATTTAAATCAGAATTGAAATTGAAACCCTGGAAATTTGGAACAAAGTTGTAAATAGACTTGGGTTAAATATATGTAAATTTTAAGATCGTGGGAGATTTTAAATTGTATTCCAAGAAATTATGAATGATATTTTGAACTGATTTCAAAATAAAAGTGTTTAAGAATGATTTTGAAAATGATATAGTATTGAACTCACTTCGATAGCTGGGAAATAACCCTGATGATGAGCTAGACATCATCGGTGTTCATTTTCGAGTTGCTGGGTGACAGATTACTACCAAAGGAGTTTGTTTTTGAATTGTTTTGAGAAAAACAAAGCTGTTTAGAACTCCTAGAATTTGATTTGTTTAACTTAAGACAAATTAAATAGGAATTTGTAAAAGCAAATTGGAATTAAAGTAAAGCCAGTTAAGTGGTAATAGAAATTGATTTGAAATGATATCGTGTTGATGAGTTAAGGATTCGGGATCAAGGACGAAACTTGAATTTGAAATGAAAATTTGGCTTGGTAAAAAGCGAATGGTTGTGTTGGAGATAAAAGTGATTTCAGAGTTTGATTGGGATAATATTGGTATATGCTGAGTTGATAGCATATCGAAGTGATAGAGTTGATATGCCCGACAAAAAGGTACAAGTTCATATTTCTATTGGATATAAGATTTATGAGCCAAATTGGCAAGCCGCTTGGCTGTTTGATTTTCTTTTGGGTTGGATATGGCCCAGAGAGGCGAGTTGGAGTTTGAGATATTGACCAGTACAAAGGAGGTGCTGGCGAAATTTTTCGAAAAATTAAGGTGTTAGAAAATTTTCCTAAAAATTTTCATTGGTAAGAATTAATTAAATATTTAATTGAAATTAAATTGGTTCAGTTGAGACTGAAGTTAAGAAGTGAACAAATAAGTTCAAACCAGTCGATAGGGTTGTCCTCTACCTTAGCAATTTCGAGGACGAAATTATTTTAAATGGGGAAGAATGTAATGACCCGCATTTTCAGCGGTATAATAATCAATTTATTTAATTATTTAAATGGTGATTTAGAATTCAAATGGTCGTCGAATTAAATAATGGTGAATATTTAGTTAAAATAATATATTTAATTCCGAAATAATCAGAATTGGCGGAAATGGCGATATGGTGTGAACTGGATCATCTGTGATATTTAATTCAGGTTGGAATTGAATTTGAATAACGAATATATTATATAAACGACAGTTTGAACGTAGAGCTATAATATAATTAAAATCGAGCTTGAAATGGCGCTGCAGTTCGTAAATTGGCGATTCGAACTTCAAACAAATATACAGAAGCCATTTTAAGCCGGATTTCTGTGAAACAAGAAACGTACGGAGCTGGTGGAGTATATCTTTCTAGTGGAAGAGAAAAATCGAGATTTCGTCATGTAGATTCTGATTTATGTCCAAATCAAATTTAGAAAAGTCGCTGTGGAATTCCTTTATAATTTATAATGGAATTATTTATATTTTAAAAAGGAATTTCAATATAAATCGAATATTGGGTTGACCCAGAAGTGAATATCAAGCTAGAAATTTATATAGGAATATTATAGAGATGTATGGTATTCCACTGTGAATATATACGATAATATTTATTTTTAAATATTAAATTTAATTTTATTTAATTATATTTATATATTTAAATGGGTCATTCAGAGCTTTAAAAATAGCCAATTTTGCAAACGGCCTCAGAATTCGACAAAACTAATTTTGTTGGGTCCGCAATATCAAATTATTGCTAGATTTCAATTTCTGTTATTTTTGAAGTTAGTGCGTGGCCGTACGGATTTTTAGAGTGAAAAATAATCAGTATTTCGATGATTAAAAATACGCTGTGTAGGCATACGGAGTCGGAATTCGACGAAACCAGTTTCGTTGGGTCCGTGATGTCAAATTGTACCTACATGACCATTTTCATGATTTTTAAATACTGTGTGTGACCACACGGATTTTTAGAAGGGCAAAAACGGATAATATAAACAAAATAAAAATATCCTAATAAAATATCTAGATATTTTGGCAACCTATAAATAACCCCCATTATTTCTAGACCTAATTTACTTCCTCCTTTTAGTCAAACAATTCCACCGTAACATTTTGTTCTTGGAAAATCTGTTCGATCTTTCTAAAATCCAAAATAAATCAAAGTAAAATCCACAAATCAAGACACTTATATAGATAGGTTCTCTATGTGGTTCCCTTCGTTTTGGTATCACATTTGAGTCGTGCGATTCACGTTTGAAGGGATCGACATTTTCACTATCATGTCTAGGGTTTGTGGAGTTTCGAGGAATCGATGCAAGGTTTCCATGTTGATTTTGGGTTTGTGGAGTGATTCAGTTGCTGCGTGAGGAGTTTTGAGGGATTCCGCACAAAAAGCTGTCGAACTGCTACGGTTTACTGGCGAAAGTTCCTCGATGTTGCGATGGACCATGTGAGTGCGAGGTGAACGAGAGTGATATGGAGAGGGAGAGAATGAGATGAGGTGATTTGTGGTAGTTTCTGTTTGATTTTAAAGGGGAAGATGGAGGTGCGGTGGAAGCAAAAAGGATCGAAAATGGTTAATGAAGGAACAGCACGGGTTCGCTGTGTATTTTTGGGGAAGAAGCACTTATGCGGGTTTGGGCTTTAGAAGGGGTATGGGCCAGTGTGATTAAAAAGGGGTAAAGCCCACTTAAAATGTTTTATTTAGTTTTGTTTTAATTTAAAGTGTTTACTAACTTGAAAATGGTATAACTTCATCATACGGTATTGGAATTGGACAAAACTGGATCCGTTAGGATCGTAAGGACGAGCGCTACACAACAGAACTGACTGGGAGTGAATCCGAGATTGTTACAATTTATTGCAAAATAAATTGTCCATCTGAATCAAAGATAGTTAATTGTTTTTAACGATAACAGTCCAATGTGAATAAATCTCACTAACTCTGAACAGTTTATATTTCCATATTGTATTTTTAGAACTGTTAAAAATTGTCTAATTGATTGTGTGTTGACTGTTGATTGAACTGCTAGTCAGTTAGTGGAAATTATATATATATATATAAATATATATATATATAAACCGTTAAATCTATATATGTTGATTCTGTTAACAGAATATTTCATATTGAACTGAAAGTGATGTTGATTATATTGTGTAACATCTGTGGATGCAGGGAAACAGGTTCGAGGGACCCAACTGGGTTCCTCAATATATAAATATTGTTTTGTTTTATATATTGTGTTATACGATGTGATATGAAATATGTTGATGATATTATATGTGTGAATGATATGATCATTTTTTTATGGTATGTTAAATACCATGACATACCGGAATGTTGATAAGTGAATTTTCAAAGTGATATTTGAAAATAAATTATTTATAAAATCAAAGGATTTTATAAAAGGAAAATATTTATAAAATCAAAAAAGATTTTATAAACAGGAATATTTATAAATATGGAATATTTATAAAAAGGATACTTATAAGTAGAATACTTATAAAGTGAATTATTTATTTAAGATAAATAAATAAGACATTAAATGGATTATTTATTTGGTAAATAATTTAGATATTATAAAGGGATTATTTACGTTGGAAGATAAGCAGGATTAAATCAAAGGAGAATTTAATTAGAAAATAAATAGGATTAAAATGGAATATGTATTTAGAAAATAAATAGAAGTATAAGAGAATTATTTATTTAGAAAATAAATAGACAAATATATAAAGAGAAATATTTGTAAACCATTTACAAATAGAATAGAATTAAAAAGGAATTATTGGTAGAACATTTACAAATATATTTAATGGGATTATTTATTTATTTAGGAAATAAATAAAAGTAAAAGGATTTATTTATTTAGGAAATAAATAAAAGTATAAGGATTTATTTACTTAGGAAATAAATAAAAGTAAAAGGATTTATTTACTTTGGAAATAAATAAAAGTAAAAGGATTTATTTATTTAGGGAATAAATAAAGGAAAAAGGATTTATTTATTTGGGAAATAAATAAAAGAAAAGGGGTTATTTATTTAGGAAATAAATAGAAAGAGATAAAAGGAGATATTTATTTGTAAAATAAATAGAATTGAAAGGAAATATTTTATTTGCTAAATAAATTGAGTTAACCAGTTAGAGATAATCGATTAGAGTTAGAGTTAACCAATTAGAATTAACCAACTAGAGTTAATCAGATAGAGTTAATCAAAGGAGTAAATCGAATATTAGTTATTCGAGTAAAGTAAATCAAATAGGAATTTTTCGAATAGGAGTAAATCGAATGAGAGTAAATCAATTTGAGCTAATCGAATATTAGTTATTAGAATAGGAGTTAATCAAGTTAAGTTAAGACTGGATAATAGAGTTAACCAGTTTGAATTAACCAGTTAGAGTTAACTAGTTAGAGTTAACCAGTTAGAGTTAAACAGTTAGAGTTAATCAGTTAGAGTTAATCAATAGAGTTAAATCGAACTAGAGTTATTGAATAGAGTTAAATTGAACTAGAGTTATTCAAATGGAGTTAATCGAATTTAGTTTATTCGAATAGAGTTGAAATGAGTTAATCGAATTTAGTTATTCGAAGTGAGATAATCGATTAGTAGATATTCGAAGTGAGATAATCGAATCAGAGATATTCGAAGTGAGATAATCGAATAGTAGATATTCGAAGTGAGATAATCGAATCAGAGATATTCGAAGCGAGATAATCGAATTAGAGATATTCGAAGTAAGATAAACGAATCAGAAATTTTTGAAGTGAGTTGATCGAATCTAGTTATACGACAGGAGTTAAATCAAATAAGATTTATTCGAAGAAAGAGATTATCGAATATAAGTATTCGAAAGTAAGCAAATAGAATATAAGTTATTCGAATAAGTTATTCGAATAAGAGTTAATCCAGTAAGAGTTATTAGGTTGGAGTTATTCAAATAAGAGTTATAGATTAGAGTTAACCGAATAGAAGTAAATAAATTAGTTGTCGTTATATTATTCAAGTTAGGAAATAAAAGTCATATTAAAGATAATATAATTCGGATGCAGGAGATTTTAACACCATTGTTATAATCACGTAAACTTGTAAAAGAAGGGGGTTCGTAAATAGAATCAGAGGGTTCGTAAGGAAGTGTTAAAGAGTTAAAAAAGTGAATCTTATCTATTTCAAGATTTGAAAGGTGGTTCAGTTAAGGTCTGAGAGGCAGCTATACCCCAACTTGATTGACTGCGTTTTTAATTAAGAAATGGTTATGGTTCGAGTGTGAAGTGGTTAAGTGGATTTAGTAATTTAGTATAGTGGTTTGAGTCGTCATCGCAAAATAGTTTTAAACATCTATTTAAATCCCAATTAAGAAGTTTTGGAAATGTTTTCCAAACGAGAATCAGAAATGTTTTCTGATAATAGAAAATAAGAATTTAGAATATATGGAAACAGGATATAAGTAAATTAATGAAATAAAGAGATAAATGTTGAATGAATTGATCGATATAATTTCCTCTTGGAAATAATATCGATGTTTGCACACCTATTTTTCTTTGATGGTTAAATCATAAACTATCGAAGTTTTGACCATTTTAACGTTGTTAATATGGAGAGACCGGTTGGATTATTATCCAAAGAACCACTCTGTATTGGCATAAGCATTGCGAATCATATATGCCAAAGAAAATTGAAGACGGAGTAAAGTGCAAGGGCTATTGTATAAGTCTTAGATGACAGTGCCTAAGATGGATGTACTGAATAGTGCCTTCGGTTCATCCTGTTCTTGGATGACTTGTATGGATGAATGTCTGACAGAGTATTTCCAGAAAGGTCATGTACATTGATCTCTTCAACCGTACCAAGGGTGGAAGCGGAGAAGGAGACTTATTTAGCTAACACGTAATGTACTGTTGTAGACATCAATTAGTGATTTTCGATGGATCTGACAATGTGGCATTCGAAGTGAATCTGATGTGATGATAAAGCGCAACTTCTAGCCCCACATCCGGTAAATGACAGAAATCGAGCAGGCAACATGGCTATGTAGGTCGCACCTATTAGGATGTATAATCACCTGATCTAGAGTTTCATTTACTTCTAAAAATCTATTATTAATGCTGTCCCATTCGGGAAACGGTTGCTGATCCCAACCATTGGTGATATACATTCGATACACTCAAGCGAAATGAGTGGTCGGTCATGTGTGGCCGGGTTGCAAGATGTTCTTGTTGAACCCAGTGTATTCCTCTCTAGAGGTACACTAGCGAAAGGTGGTTCCATACCTTATCATAGTTGGAAATCCATTACCCAGTACGTGCTTGCGGTTTTGATTGTATACTATATATGTAGAACGTGAGATGAAAGCATTTTTGCTAGATGATTATTATATTGTGATTGATAGACATTATTACAATATCAAAAGGTTTTTGATATAAAGATATTTTGGATTCTCATAAGGGAAAAACCGGTTCCGTTATACGACGTGGTCTTATGAGATATCGTTTACTTGTTCAAACTATTTTTAAACTGTTTTACTCATACCAGTCCCATGACTGACCCGGAGTTTATTTTGTTTTGTTTTCCCTAAACTCTAGGGTGCCCAATTTTGTACGGGTAGTCAAGTAGTCGGGATTAACAAATACTTGAGGAGCTGGAGCAGGAGGGTTCAGGATCATATAGCTATAGTTTATTTCCGCTATGTTGTAAGTGCTGTACTTGATGATGATATGTATATTCAAGTACAATCTTTTATTTCAAAGATATGTCATCTACTATATGTTATTTGTTCCGCTGTGAGGTTCGTGTTACTCTGATGTTGTGTTCTTCTTCTTCTTCTTCTATTCTAAGTTTCTATCTTATCTATCCTCACCCTCAAATTTCTTTCATTAACCATCTGGTATTTTCGACTCTTGATGTTCGATATGTGTTGTATATCGGATAACCAAGATCGCAAAAATCCGGGTCGTTACATAACCGTTCCCGGGAGATACAGAATTGAAAGAAGTACAAATATGATTATTCTCTGGATGGTGACAATATACCCTAATTGGGTGCTGCCCACTTAGCCATGCTGTCTGCCCGATTTCTGTCGTTTCCCAGTTGATGAGACTTGAGGTCATAACGTACTATTATACAGATCACATCTATATTTACTTTGACTGCCACATCGTCATACCCGTCAAATCACAAATTGATTTCGTCAAAAATACCACGGGCATAAAGCTAAGAGAAATGAATTCCTCTGCCACCAACGTAAATACGTTTGAAATGATCAACTTACGCAATCTACCAGATATACTCTGTCAGACACTCGTCCACTCAAGTTGTCCTGGGACTGGACAAACCGAAGGAATTATTCTGTAAATCCATCTTAGGCAATTTCTACCTAGGATCGCTAGAATAACCCTTGTATAAACTCCGTCTTCAATTCGTCTTCGTTCAATTTGATTTGAACGGTAATGCCCATACGGAGTGGTTTTCAGATAATAAATCTAATCCCGGTCTCTCCGTATTGAGAACGGAAATGGTCAAAAACTTTGATAGTCGGTGATTTAACTATCAAAGGAAAACATATGTACACACAACGGTCGTATTTCCAAATGGAAATCTTAACGATCAATCATCATTTCATTGACCCCCTTTAATTAAATTTGTTATTTAATTATTCATTTCCCTATTCCTGTTTCCATATATTCGTAAATTCTTATTTTCTAAATTTAGAAAATATACGTTATTAATCATTGGATAAAATTTCCAGACTTACTCTCGCTTCTTATTTTCTATATTAGAAAATATTTTTGATTCCTATTTGGAAAACACTTCAAAAACTCCTTCATTGGATTTAACAAATGTTTAAATAAAACATCGCTATGCCCACTCAAACCATTAAACTCATTAACTAAATTCACTTTACCAACCTTCACCATCAAACCATAACCATTTCTTAGTTAAAAACGAAGTCAATCAAGTTGGGGTATAGCTACCTCTCAGACCTTAACTGAACAAAATTCCTAACCTCGAAATAGATCAAGTTCATCCTTTTAATCTTTAACAAACTCCCTTGCGATACTCACGGATTCTATTTACGAATCCACTTCATTTATAAAAACATTTGTTATAACGATAACGTTATAATCCCTATTTTCGAAATATCTAACTTCAAATATAACTTTTATTCTTTAATTGGAATAAATAAATAAACATCTAATTTGTAAATAAATAAATCTTGATTGAAAAACAGGAAAGTATAAGTACTTTCCCGAATTCGATATAATCGAATTCGACGATTAACTCTCTTCGAATAACTAATACTCGATTAACTCACTTCGAGTAACTTATATTCGATTAACTCTCTTAGAATAACTTATATTCGATTAACTCTCTTCGAATAACTAATATTCGATTATCTCTCTTCGAATAACTAATATTCGATTATCTCTCTTCGAATAACTTATATTCGATTATCTCTCTTCGAATAACTTATATTCGATTATCTCTCTTCGAATAACTTATATTCGATTATCTCATTTCGAATAATTAATATTCGATTAACTCCTTTCGAATAACTAATTCGATTAACTCTAATCGATAAACTCTAATTTTCTTTCTAAATATTCTTATCTGAAAAAATTATTTATTTAAATCCCTTATTCACATTAAATGTGAATAATATTCCTTTTAAACCAACTGAACAGTTCGATTTCGCAATTTAAAATAATATCCCATTTCAAATTCTATTCATACTTCTATTTAGAATTATTTACAAAAATCTCCTTTTAACTTCTAACATTTAAAAATCTCGTTTAAATTCCCTTTATAAATGCTGAGTTCGCATTCTAATTCAAATATCAGTGTTGAAACCAATTTCTACTTCTCTATATAAGTTATGACTTATATATTCTATTTATCAAATGATAAATATTTTATTTAATTTATAAAACATTATTTATAAATTAGCCTACTCCATTTATCTGTTAAAAACAGATTTCTATTAAATATTTACTTTAAACCCTTTCATGTTATACCCGTGTGCGAAGCGCGGGTCTATATCTTCTAAATGTAAAATTCTCTTTTTATAAAATTCTTTTTGTTTTATAAGTATTTCCTTTTCTGTTTGGTTTACAAATATTTCATTTTCTATATCCTATTTATTTCTCAAATAAATATTCCATATAATATCGTATTTATTTCATATAAATATTCCCTTTATCAATTCTATTTATTTACAAATAAATATCCCTTTTATAAAATTCTATGATTTTATAAATATCTTCTTTTATAAAATATTCTGCTTTTATAAATAATTCCTTTTATAAAATCTTTTGATTTTATAAATATTTCATTTTATAAAATCCTTTGATTTTATAAATATCTTAGTTTCAATATCACTTTGAAAATTCTCTTTCCACATTCCGGTATTTCTTATGGTATTTAACATACCAGATAACAATGACCCATATCATCCAAACACACATAATCGACAACAGATTATATATCACATCATATATTTCAATATATGAAACAAAACAGTATTTTAAATATTGAGGAATCCAGTTGGATCCCTCCAACCTGTTTCCCTGCATCCACAGATATTAAACAACACAAATAACACGAATATAAAATATTCTGAAAAATAGAATCGATATTCGATTAACGATTTATATATATCGTTATCTATACTTTCAACCAATAATTTAGCAGTTCATTCAACCAGTCAACACACAGCAATCAACCAATATTTATCAGTTCTAAAAATACATTATAAAAATATGAACGAATCAGAGTTAGTGAGTTTTACACACTTTGGCAATTCATCGTTAAATAATGATAAACTGTTGTTTGAATCGGATCAAACAATTTATTTTGCCATAAATTCAGACGAGCTCCAATCCACTCCCAGTAAGTTCTATTGAATAGCCCCAGTCCATACGATCCCAATGGATCTTGTTTCGCTGAATTCTGATTACGTATAATCGAGATATTTAATTTACAAGTTGATGTACTAATTTAAATTTGAATTAAACTTAAATTTATTAAATGGGCTTAACCTTTATTTTTCCGGCCCAATGCCACTTCAAAACCACACACCGGAAACCCGACCTGCTTCCTGCGCATATCATCTTCCCAAAACATCCCGTCCTCCAGCTCCATTTCACTCAAAAGGCCAATCTTCCTTTCATCGTTCCTCCTTCCACAATACACTACAAATCACTCAAAAATCATCACAAATCATTTCTTCACGTCCTCCTTCTCCTCATATACTTAATGTCGAACTCGATCTAGCTATTTCAGATGCGTTGTGAGGCTTCTAGCACAGGCAACGAACCATTTGGAGTTCAAACATCCTCAAAATAAACACACAGACTCCGTTTGATGCTCTCAACCCATTACAAATCACAAAAAATTGGATCGTTGCTTTCATTTGCCCCATTTTCTAACCCTAAATCGCCGAATAAAAACAACAGCTATGGATAGCTGCGACGAACCCAAAACATGTACTACCAGATTGAACAGTTCCACTTCCAGAACTAAACAACACTCGTTTTGGACTTTACTATTTTTCTTTGAATTGTTGCAAATTTTTGAAGTGGAGTTCATCACATTTTGGTGTTTGTAAAAGAATAGTGACGGCGGAAATTTTGTTTGACTGGAGAAAGATGTTTTTAGGGTTAGAGAAAATGGGTAGTGTATTTATAGGAATTTTATATATTTTAATATTCAGTTTTAAGCGATCGTTATATGTGTTTGTCCTTTAAAAATCCGTATGACTACATATAGTACCCAAATTCAATGAAACTGGACCTGTAGCTACAGTTTGACATAACAGACCCAACGAAACTGGTTTCGTCGAATTTCGACTCCGTTTGCTCACACAGCGTATTTTTAAAGTCAAATTATTGACTGTATTTTACATTAAAATCTCGTACGGCCACAAACTGACTCTAAAAATCAAGAAAATTGAAATCTAACAATAATTTAATATTGTGGATCCAACAAAATTAGTTTCGTCGAAAACGGAGGTCGTTTGCAAAACTGGTTATTTTTAAAGCTCTAATTAAACCCTTTTTAATATTAATATATTTAAAAATAATTAAATTTAATATTTATAAATAAATATTATCGTATATATTCACATACGATATCATACATCTCCAAAATAATTATATTTGGATTTATAACTTGATATTCCAGAATTCCAGATTATATCGATATTCAATTTATATTAAAAATCCTTTTATAATATAAATAAATCATTATAAATTATAAAGGAATTCCATAGCGACTTTTCTAAAATTTGATTTGATCATAAATCAAAATTTACACGACGAAATCTTGATTTTTCTCTTCCATTAGAAAAATATACTTCACCAGCTCAGAACGTTTCTTGTTTCACAGAAATCCGACTTAAAACAGATTTTGTATATTCGTTTAAAGTTCGAATCGCCAAATTACGAACTTTAGCGCCATTTCGAGCTCGATTATAATTATAATATAATTATACGTTCAACTGTCATTCAAATAATATATTCGTTATTCTAATTCAATCCTAAACTGAATTAAATACCATAAATGATCCAATTCACACGATATTGTGAATTCAGTTATTTTGGACTAACTCGGAATTATAATCTATTTTTCTATTATTTATATTAATTAAATATAAATATTATTTAACTCAAGTTATCGATATCGCCAAATCGGTATTTTATAATTAAATAAATTAATTATTATACCGTAAAAATACGGGACGTTACAGACCAAGCTCAACTCAGTGTTTCTTTTCAGAAGCAAGTTCAAAGAGTAAGAAAATATGTTCAAGTCAGATTTCAGCTAATGCAAAAAAAGTACATAAGTAGGATCAACATGGACACAAGTTCAAAAGTGCACAAATTCAATTCAAGATTTTCAAATCAGGTTGCAGTCCAAAACAAAATGGTCCCATGCAGGCAAGAAAATGAAATCACAAGTGGTTCAAGTCAGCTATGTGAAAGGTGCAGCCAATATACAAAGTGTCTCAGCATGTACACAATGAACTCAGCATGTACATGATGATTTTAGTATGCCAAATCAGGTCAGCAATTAACAAAAGGTTGCAAACAATTCTAGTTATTATGCATGTTTCACTAAAATAATGACGCATTCACACATAAGCAAAGTTATCAAAATCTTCCAGTCAGCAGTGGATGCAGTTTCAAAGCAAAGAATGCAAGTGTAGTTTTATGGTTAAGCTGAATTGAACAAGTCATGGTCACATACAAGCGCCAAGGTTAGAGCATGAATAAAGAGAGAAACGAGTCAAAAACAAGTTCAAGTGAAGCATGACTCAAATGAGAGAATCCCCACTATATTATAACTCATATTGTACATAAATGAAAACATAAATGTATTTATATTGTATGCATTTTAATATTAGAAAAGATTCTTGCTGATCATGTCATGAATGAATCTGACATCGATGAAATTTGTACATATCTAAAACATTATAATTAGGTTATGTCAAAAAAAACTTTAATCTGTGCCATCAGCATGGGCCGCATACTAGTATATATATATATATGTATATACACATATATATAAGTGTATGTTTCAGAGATATAATGTAACAACCCGTAAAATGCGAGCCAATTTGAAATTTTTATTTTGGCAATTTTGGCGAAGTATGGATATTTAAAATGAATTATTTTAAATAATATCGTCGAGAAATTTATTTTGAATGGAATTCAAACGTATATATTATATACGTCGTCGTTAGAACATAAATTATTTATTTATATTTATAAATGGAATTGAAAATGGCGCGGTAGTTCGATAATTCGATTTCAAATTTCAGTTGAATGTACCGGGTGCAAAACATTCCGGATTTTAGTGAAACCAAAAACATTAGGATCTAATTGATAATATCTTTCCAACGATTTCGAAAAAATCGAAATTTCATAGCGGGAATCAAAAGATATGTCCAGTTGAAAATTCTGAATAGTCGCTATGGAATTCAGGCCCTTAAAAATGGACATTTTGCAGACGACCTCGAATTTCGACGAAACCAGTTTTGTTGGGTCCGTGATGTTAAGTTATTGCTAGGTTTCAGATTTCATAATTTTTCGAATCAATATGTGAGCGTGGCAAAGGAAAACGCGTTTGACCAGTTTCAGTTGATTTTAATCGACTGGAAATTGGCCATTTTTCCAACGGTCTCAGAATTCGACGAAACTAGTTTTGTTAGGACCGTATCGTCGATACGAAGCTAGAAAATATTTTTCTGGAATTTTTCTAGTTAGTATGTGGCCCCGGTAATTTGAAATGTACGTTTAAAATTCAATATAGTGATTTAAATGTAAATTCAAAAGGAAACTGACTGTAACGATCAAATCAGCTTGCGATACATATCCCATTGTGTTCGGAATGGGGGTTAAACGCTATGGACGACAGGCGGTGGGCCTCGTTTCGAGGTCGTATGTAAAAGTCAACCCTTTTGGCAAAATTAAATAATTAAATAATAAAAAAAAATATATATATTATTTCCCTCCTTCTTCTTGGCCCCCCCGATTCACAATCCAGTTAAACAGGAAAAAAAAACCCTAAGCCTATCAAGCAGCCGCCCCCCCTGAAGCGAACGACGCCGCCGCCCTCCTCCGTCCTGCTTCCCTCCTCCCAGGGCGAAATCCCCGAAGACCCCTCCTCCCCAGGTCGCACGAGCGCGACGAAGACCGAGCCCAGAAGCATCGCGACCCCCCCGAAGCCGTTCGAAGCCCTAGCGCCGCCGCCTCAAAGCCAGAAGCCCTCCGACGATCTGCAGAAACCCCCCCTATCTGTAAGTATTTTTATTTTTATTTTTAAATTCTTAAAAACTGAATTTTTATAAAGTATAAAAACTGAATTTTTATAAAGTATAAAAACTGAATTTTTAAAAGTATAAAACTGAAATTTTTAAAAAGCATTAAAACTGATTTTAAAAAGTATTAAAAACTGATTTTTAAAATGATTTATAAACTAATTTATTTTAAGATTTAAAATAGAAGGAGATTAGAAATTTAAAAAAGAAAGGAAAATCAGATTTTTATATATTGAACATCGAAGTAAAAATGTGATTTTTATATATTGAACTTCGAAGTAAAAATGTGATTTTTATATATTGAACTTCGAATTAAAAATGTGATTTTTTATATATTGAACATCGAAGTAAAAATGTGATTTTTTTTATATTGAACATCGAAATAAAAATGTGATTTTTATATATTGAACATCGAAATAAAAATGTGATTTTTTTTTTATTTATTGAACATCGAAATAAAAATGTGATTTTTATATATTGAACTTCGAAATAAAAATATGATCTTTATATATTGAACTTCGAAATAAAAATATGATTTTTATATATTGAATAGCGAAGTAAAAATGTGATTTTTACATATGTAGTGAAAGCGGACAACGAGGTGTGACAAAAAGGCGAAACGACGAAGACTTCTACAAATGAAGTACCGTGAAGTTGGATAGCTATCTGTGAGAATTTCTCACCTTTCAATTTAATTTTTCTAGTTATATATATATATACTAGGATGCAGACGGTGCTTAGTAGCACCCGACACAATCGTCCACAGACCATGGACTTGTTTGTTTGGTTGCATAGATTAGTTGGATTATTTGTTTGAATTGAATTGTTTGGTGAGATGAAATTGATTTGATTGATGTGTGAATGGCGTGGGCCTTCACTAGACCGGGGATAAGGCTAGGCCTCGTCCCGTTTCTAGTATCGTGCCGTTATGCTGCCGAAATTTTCTAAAATAAGTTAGAAAAAGAAAAATATCATTTTATAGAATAAATGAATTGAATAGAAATTCATATGTCGAAATAAATGTTTTGTCGTTAAAAATATAATTTTTAACGTGAATGTAAATAAATAAATATTCATTTACAAACCAGACGGTTTGTTTATGTACACTTATTTGAAGGACATTGATTGGGTCGATAAATTTTACACATCGCCCAACTGCACGAATAAGATATTGGTTTGATTGTTTGAAACCCCACACGGGTGTTGGGATGAAATTTGAAGTTCACTCATCCTGATTGATTAAACATGTCGATCGATTGATTGACAGGCTGTTATAAGCGTTAGATATTTATATTTGATGCTTATACAGTGTAGTGCACTTTGGTTGATGGTTGATTATTTTTCAATGCTATTATATACATGTGATGTATGAAAATCCATATAATTAACTTTATATGGTAATTGATTGGGCCTCATTCCAGTTTAGAAAATAAAGATTATTATGAAATAAAAGTTCATGTGTTGACAGTACTCATCCATTGAGATTGGTCATGTGTTGAACGAAATATTTTAGTAATAAAATTTACATCTTTATCAATATAAAATAAAAGTTCATGTGTTGACAGTACTCATTCATTGAGATTGGTCATGTGTTGAACGAAATATTTTGATAATAACAACTATTTTGAAAAAGAAATATTTGAAATAGAATATTTGAAAATAGAAATTTATGAAGTCGTGTTGATTAGATTGACGCCATTTTGACGTGAACGATATTTATATCGATTTTAAAACGATTTCGAAATGAATTGAATTGAAAACGATTTCGAAATGAATTGAATTGAAAACGATTTCGAAATGAAATGAATTGAAAACGATTTCGAAAGGAATTGAATTGAAAACGATTTCGAAATGAATTGAATTCAAAACGATTTCGAAATGAAATGAATTGAAAATGATTTCGAAATGAATTGAATTGAAAACGATTTCGAAATGGATTGAATTGAAAACGATTTCGAAATGGATTGAATTGAAAACGATTTCGAAATGAAATGAATTGAAAACGATTTCGAAATGAAATGAATTGAAAACGATTTCGAAAGGAATTGAATTGAAAACGATTTCGAAATGAATTGAAAACGAATTCAAATTGAATTGAAAACGAATTGAAATGAATTCAAATTTAATTGAAATTTGAATTGAATAGAAATGAATTTTGAAACGAATTTATATAGAAGAACTCAATTTTGATTTGAATTGAAATGGAAGTTGAAATTGCTTTTGAAACGAATTTAAAACTATTTATATAATTCGTTTTAAATAGAAATCGACGAAATATATATTATATATATTATATATATAATATAATGGCCTGAATAGAACGCGCCGCGCCGCGGCAGTTCGTGAATTTCGACAATTTATTTCAAACGGACATTATTTATATCGATTTTAAAACGATTTCGAAATGAATTGAATTGAAAACGATTTCGAAATGAATTGAATTGAAAACGATTTCGAAATGAAATGAATTGAAAACGATTTCGAAAGGAATTGAATTGAAAACGATTTCGAAATGAATTGAATTCAAAACGATTTCGAAATGAAATGAATTGAAAATGATTTCGAAATGAATTGAATTGAAAACGATTTCGAAATGGATTGAATTGAAAACGATTTCGAAATGAAATGAATTGAAAACGATTTCGAAATGAAATGAATTGAAAACGATTTCGAAAGGAATTGAATTGAAAACGATTTCGAAATGAATTGAAAACGAATTCAAATTGAATTGAAAACGAATTGAAATGAATTCAAATTTAATTGAAATTTGAATTGAATAGAAATGAATTTTGAAACGAATTTATATAGAAGAACTCAATTTTGATTTGAATTGAAATGGAAGTTGAAATTGCTTTTGAAACGAATTTAAAACTATTTATATAATTCGTTTTAAATAGAAATCGACGAAATATATATTATATATATTATATATATAATATAATGGCCTGAATAGAACGCGCCGCGCCGCGGCAGTTCGTGAATTTCGACAATTTATTTCAAACGGACATTACGGGAGATCCGACCGTCGGATTCTCCTCAAACCGGAACCGTTGGGTTCGTATCGAAAAGAGCTTTCTAATGAATATTTGAAATTAGAAATCTAACGGTTGGATTTGGAATTACGTCCAAATCAAATTAGAAAAAGGTCGCTGTAAGTGCAGTTCGATGGCCGTTGATGGAAATCGACTGTACGGGCCTTGATAAAATTATTAAAAATAGCAATAATTTGTGTAAAATCATAAGAAATGATTTGTGAAGATTTGGGATGAAAAACTCCATATTTGAGAAGATAAAAATAGATTTTTATCGAAATGAACTAGTTTTGAACTAGAAATATAATTCTATTTATTTTTAAATAAATAAATTGAATTTGAAAAGGGTTTTAAAAATAACCAGAATTTCCAATGATTGCATTGGAATGGATTTGAATCGAAATTGTCTTCGGAATATTTCGATGTGGGATTTCGTGATTATACGGATGTTGTTATGGAAATTTGAAAGATATAGATATATATATCGTTATTTCCAATACGACAATTGTTAATCGTAGAATTTGATATTGAATATAAGCCGATATATTTTCTATTCAGAGCCTTATATTGAATATGCAAATGTGATTTGGGTTTGTCGTGAATGGTGTCTTCACTAACACTGTTCTTGAACCCAGTTGAGAAAAGATTAAATCTTTTTATATAGATTTAACGAAGTGTACCAATTAAATGATATTTAATTGGAATTGAATTGGTATTGATTTTTGGGTTTATCGTGAACAGTGTTTTAAATAACACTTGTTCTTTAACCCGATAATTAATGGAATGTGATTTTGGGTCTATCGTGAACCGTGTTTTAAATGACACGGATTCTTTAACCCAGTTAACGATTAAAACTAAGTGGAGTTTTAATGAATCTTTAATTAGATTGAAATGATCGAAAATGGAGTATCACCAGTTTTGCTCCAGGCGATAGTTAAATCTTTAATTAGATTTGAACGTGAAATGGTAATTGAATTTACCGATAACACTGTGGTGTTAGATATGAAGTATAACCAGTTTTACTTCATGGGATGAATAGGTTGGGATTGGGGAAAATTAAAACAAATGATTACTTCGGTAAGTTTCGTTAATCCCGACTAATTTGAATCGAAATTCAAAGGAAGATTAGAGAATAAATTCAAGAAATTATCTTGGATAAAATTAATGGGAACCTTTCCCTATGAATGTGAAATTTAGAAACTAACTGTCGGTTAGCTAAGCAGAGTGGTTTTCTGGATATTGATCTGATGTTGGTTTCGGCCTTCGGGGTTAATATTTGGGGAATTATTCTCTTGATTAATTTACGGTTAGTGACTAATGAATTGGAATGAGGCGTATGTTGTGTTTGTGTAACACTTATTTAAAATATACGCGAGTTATTCGGAAAGACCGGGTTTATCCCATTCTGAATAACTGATACGACGATAAGTCGAAGATGAAGACGATGGTCGAAGACCGGAGGTCTTCACGTCGTTTGGGTAATTACTGATGATCTTGATTGGGCTGTACACCCAAGAAGATGGAAACAGTTAGTGATCGTCCAGACGTACTTGGAGATCGATGGATATGCGGGGTACTAGGTGCCTCCGGTTTCGTTCGGACCCAGAACGGACTTGTAAATGGACTGTGTGTCTGACATTGGATTTCAGTCCGTGTGATTGATCTCTATTAAATATATATCTGTTTGGCGGCGGAGAATTTATTCTCTTGCTTAACGCCCTTCTCTGAGACGTATGAGCTCAGGGGTTATATATTGATGGATATCAAACGCATGGAGTGAATTGCCTGTGTGGCATGCCTAAGTGGCAATTGATCGAGGCTTCTGTTGAAAAGCAAAGTCGTGTGGTGATGATCAAAGCACGGCCTTTGTGGCGTAGCTTTGTGTAACGTTTACTTCGCGTGTTTCACACCCGGTATGAACCAAAAACGGGAGACGGACCTCAGGGAGGGCATGCGTTTCCTTCTAGCTAAAAAGTGGCGTCAGTGGTTTTACACGCCCTGACGAGTTTGACTTATGTGGTTTTTGCTGTTGCGAGGCGCCTCGGATTGATCGGTCGTTCTCGAACCGATGGAGTCATTTAGTTGGCTCATTTACGCCCCAAAGGGCGGGGAAACGTAGTGTTCAAGCATTTTAATCCACATCGGTGGACCGGCCCTGTCGCTCCAAGGGTCACTCGAGCTCTGATCCTGAGACATGGGCTAGATTGTCTCGAATCGGTTGAGGACTATCTTTTGCCTCGGTTCATAGACGGAAATCCAATTTCCAAATACGTGACTTTGCGGTTTTATTTGTAAACCTATATATGGCGACATAGTGGCATGGGACGCTCATGCCGCCTATGATTGATACTTATGATTTGAAGTTGTTTTATACACTATGCACTTATTATAGTATCAAATGATTTGTTTTAAACGTATCAAGCATTCTTTGGCTGTTATAAGGGAAAACCCTATCCTCGGCTGCGTTGCATTGTGTGATAGGACCTGGGTCTTATAACAGCTTCATTTTTCTTTATTTAGCATTGCGCTGTTGTTTCATGCACTGGTATTCTTGGGAGGAAACCCGTTCCGTGTTATACGGCGTGGTCCCTTGATTTACCTAGCTTTAAAAAAAAAGATTTATAACTGTTTTAGTTCTCACACCAGTCACATGACTGGCCTGGAGTTTATTGTTTTAACCTAAACTCTGGGTGCCCCTATTTTGACACAGGCAGCTAGTAGTTTTGGTTTTGCAGATTTATATTCACAGGATCCTGGTTTACAGCTGGAACGATATCCGGAAAGCTTTGTATCCGTATATCTCTTTCTAGTTGTGTATTGTATTATTTTCCGCTGCGATGTATTTAAATGTAATTTAAATCTCTGATATTTCTGTGTAATATTCATTTACTCTGTATATTCTTGTATTCTGATGCATTGTTGTAATATACAATGGAACGTTCTTTTGTATGCGTTCTGTTTTGTCCTGTTCTAAAACGATAGGGCGTTTCGAACGGTCTGGGTCGGTTTAGCGACTGGTTCGGACCGAGCGAAATTCCTTGCCGTCACAGTTGGTATCAGAGCTTTGGTTTACAAAGCAGAGAACAAGACACATTAGAACCGTACGAAAGAATTCATCAGAAACTGGATTAGTAATATCCAACGGGGATGACTCGTTAGAGATGGGATCAGTGGTATCCTAGAACGAGTGTGAAGAGTATATTTTTAAAATGAAAACAATTTTTGTTTTGAAAATTTAAATCAATTATTCGTATTTGATTATTTATTTATATTGATGTGGACAATCCAGTATATATAGATTTTGCGTATACGTCTGATCCGCGGGTATTCGAAATTTTAATATACTGGATAGATATAGAATTACACTCTAATCGCCCGGAGATGATTTTGATGATGGAGCTCCATCATTAGAATTTATGTTCGAGTGACGAAAGTGGGCTTTCTATATATTTCCTATTGACTGGTGTGAGAACCAAAACTTATATAGTTAGAACACATTGTTGTGATTTGGCATCAAAACATGATTTTCTCTATATATATCAAATTTATGAATTTGAAAACTCTAATGCACTAATTGATTGATGTTTGAGTTGTTTGTTTATTTGTTTGCTAATTTTGAACCATTATGCCTGATAGCATCAAATATTGAATTGTATTGAAAATTGGTCGCATTTGCTTGCATATACATATACTTACATTGAACAGGTCATAGCAAGGAGGCTAGAGCCAGAGAATAAAATTTGTTTGCCCGACAAATAGGTACATGTTTACTACATAATTTACTGTTTTGTTTGGGTGATGATGATTTTATGAGCCTATTGGCTAGCCGCTTGGCTTTTTCTTTTTCTTTTTGAGATCTGAAGGACCGGGGAAGCTATTTGAAATTCCCCGATGCTCCCGGTGCAGGGGAGGTTATGGCGAAATTTTTCGAAAATTTAGGGTGTTAGCCAAATTTTTGAAATTTTGAAAATTCTCAGAAACTAAAGAGTTGGAGAATGGAAGCCAGATCGAACGTAGAGCTGAATGATCAAACCACTTTCGACTTTGTTCCTTTTCGGGGACGAAAAGTTTTAAGTGGGGGAGATTGTAACAACCCGTAAAATGCGAGCCAGTTTGAAATTTTTAGTTTGGCAATTTTGGCGAAGTATGGATATTTAAAATGAATTATTTTAAATAATATCGTCGAGAAATTTATTTTGAATGGAATTCAAACGTATATATTATATACGTCGTCGTTAGAACATAAATTATTTATTTATATTTATAAATGGAATTGAAAATGGCGCGGTAGTTCGATAATTCGATTTCAAATTTCAGTTGAATGTACCGGGTGCAAAACATTCCGGATTTTAGTGAAACCAAAAACATTAGGATCTAATTGATAATATCTTTCCAACGATTTCGAAAAAATCGAAATTTCATAGCGGGAATCAAAAGATATGTCCAGTTGAAAATTCTGAATAGTCGCTATGGAATTCAGGCCCTTAAAAATGGACATTTTGCAGACGACCTCGGATTTCGACGAAACCAGTTTTGTTGGGTCCGTGATGTTAAGTTATTGCTAGGTTTCAGATTTCATAATTTTTCGAATCAATATGTGAGCGTGGCAAATGAAAACGCGTTTGACCAGTTTCAGTTGATTTTAATCGACTGGAAATTGGCCATTTTTCCAACGGTCTCAGAATTAGACGAAACTAGTTTTGTTAGGACCGTATCGTCGATACGAAGCTAGAAAATATTTTTCTGGAATTTTTCTAGTTAGTATGTGGCCCCGGTAATTTGAAATGTACGTTTAAAATTCAATATAGTGATTTAAATGTAAATTCAAAAGGAAACTGACTGTAACGATCAAATCAGCTTGCGATACATATCCCATTGTGTTCGGAATGGGGGTTAAACGCTATGGACGACAGGCGGTGGGCCTCGTTTCGAGGTCGTATGTAAAAGTCAACCCTTTTGGCAAAATTAAATAATTAAATAATAAAAATATATATATATATATATATTATTTCCCCCCTTCTTCTTGGCCCCTCCCCGATTCACAATCCAGTTAAACAGAAAAAAAAAAACCCTAAGCCTATCGAGCAGCCGCCCCCCACCCCCCTGAAGCGAACGACGCCGCCGCCCTCCTCCGTCCTGCTTCCCTCCTCCCAGGGCGAAATCCCCGAAGACCCCTCCTCCCCAGGTCGCACGAGCGCGACGAAGACCGAGCCCAGAAGCATCGCGACCCCCCCGAAGCCGTTCGAAGCCCTAGCGCCGCCGCCTCAAAGCCAGAAGCCCTCCGACGATCTGCAGAAACCCCCCCTATCTGTAAGTATTTTTATTTTTATTTTTAAATTCTTAAAAACTGAATTTTTATAAAGTATAAAAACTGAATTTTTATAAAGTATAAAAACTGAATTTTTATAAAGTATAAAAACTGAATTTTTAAAAGTATAAAACTGAAATTTTTAAAAAGCATTAAAACTGATTTTAAAAAGTATTAAAAACTGATTTTTAAAATGATTTATAAACTAATTTATTTTAAGATTTAAAATAGAAGGAGATTAGAAATTTAAAAAAGAAAGGAAAATCAGATTTTTATATATTGAACATCGAAGTAAAAATGTGATTTTTATATATTGAACTTCGAAGTAAAAATGTGATTTTTATATATTGAACTTCGAATTAAAAATGTGATTTTTTATATATTGAACATCGAAGTAAAAATGTGATTTTTTTTATATTGAACATCGAAATAAAAATGTGATTTTTATATATTGAACATCGAAATAAAAATGTGATTTTTTTTTTATTTATTGAACATCGAAATAAAAATGTGATTTTTATATATTGAACTTCGAAATAAAAATATGATCTTTATATATTGAACTTCGAAATAAAAATATGATTTTTATATATTGAATAGCGAAGTAAAAATGTGATTTTTACATATGTAGTGAAAGCGGACAACGAGGTGTGACAAAAAGGCGAAACGACGAAGACTTCTACAAATGAAGTACCGTGAAGTTGGATAGCTATCTGTGAGAATTTCTCACCTTTCAATTTAATTTTTCTAGTTATATATATATATACTAGGATGCAGACGGTGCTTAGTAGCACCCGACACAATCGTCCACAGACCATGGACTTGTTTGTTTGGTTGCATAGATTAGTTGGATTATTTGTTTGAATTGAATTGTTTGGTGAGATGAAATTGATTTGATTGATGTGTGAATGGCGTGGGCCTTCACTAGACCGGGGATAAGGCTAGGCCTCGTCCCGTTTCTAGTATCGTGCCGTTATGCTGCCGAAATTTTCTAAAATAAGTTAGAAAAAGAAAAATATCATTTTATAGAATAAATGAATTGAATAGAAATTCATATGTCGAAATAAATGTTTTGTCGTTAAAAATATAATTTTTAACGTGAATGTAAATAAATAAATATTCATTTACAAACCAGACGGTTTGTTTATGTACACTTATTTGAAGGACATTGATTGGGTCGATAAATTTTACACATCGCCCAACTGCACGAATAAGATATTGGTTTGATTGTTTGAAACCCCACACGGGTGTTGGGATGAAATTTGAAGTTCACTCATCCTGATTGATTAAACATGTCGATCGATTGATTGACAGGCTGTTATAAGCGTTAGATATTTATATTTGATGCTTATACAGTGTAGTGCACTTTGGTTGATGGTTGATTATTTTTCAATGCTATTATATACATGTGATGTATGAAAATCCATATAATTAACTTTATATGGTAATTGATTGGGCCTCATTCCAGTTTAGAAAATAAAGATTATTATGAAATAAAAGTTCATGTGTTGACAGTACTCATCCATTGAGATTGGTCATGTGTTGGACGAAATATTTTAGTAATAAAATTTACATCTTTATCAATATAAAATAAAAGTTCATGTGTTGACAGTACTCATTCATTGAGATTGGTCATGTGTTGAACGAAATATTTTGATAATAACAACTATTTTGAAAAAGAAATATTTGAAATAGAATATTTGAAAATAGAAATTTATGAAGTCGTGTTGATTAGATTGACGCCATTTTGACGTGAACGATATTTATATCGATTTTAAAACGATTTCGAAATGAATTGAATTGAAAACGATTTCGAAATGAATTGAATTGAAAACGATTTCGAAATGAAATGAATTGAAAACGATTTCGAAAGGAATTGAATTGAAAACGATTTCGAAATGAATTGAATTCAAAACGATTTCGAAATGAAATGAATTGAAAATGATTTCGAAATGAATTGAATTGAAAACGATTTCGAAATGGATTGAATTGAAAACGATTTCGAAATGGATTGAATTGAAAACGATTTCGAAATGAAATGAATTGAAAACGATTTCGAAATGAAATGAATTGAAAACGATTTCGAAAGGAATTGAATTGAAAACGATTTCGAAATGAATTGAAAACGAATTCAAATTGAATTGAAAACGAATTGAAATGAATTCAAATTTAATTGAAATTTGAATTGAATAGAAATGAATTTTGAAACGAATTTATATAGAAGAACTCAATTTTGATTTGAATTGAAATGGAAGTTGAAATTGCTTTTGAAACGAATTTAAAACTATTTATATAATTCGTTTTAAATAGAAATCGACGAAATATATATTATATATATTATATATATAATATAATGGCCTGAATAGAACGCGCCGCGCCGCGGCAGTTCGTGAATTTCGACAATTTATTTCAAACGGACATTACGGGAGATCCGACCGTCGGATTCTCCTCAAACCGGAACCGTTGGGTTCGTATCGAAAAGAGCTTTCTAATGAATATTTGAAATTAGAAATCTAACGGTTGGATTTGGAATTACGTCCAAATCAAATTAGAAAAAGGTCGCTGTAAGTGCAGTTCGATGGCCGTTGATGGAAATCGACTGTACGGGCCTTGATAAAATTATTAAAAATAGCAATAATTTGTGTAAAATCATAAGAAATGATTTGTGAAGATTTGGGATGAAAAACTCCATATTTGAGAAGATAAAAATAGATTTTTATCGAAATGAACTAGTTTTGAACTAGAAATATAATTCTATTTATTTTTAAATAAATAAATTGAATTTGAAAAGGGTTTTAAAAATAACCAGAATTTCCAATGATTGCATTGGAATGGATTTGAATCGAAATTGTCTTCGGAATGTTTCGATGTGGGATTTCGTGATTATACGGATGTTGTTATGGAAATTTGAAAGATACAGATATATATATCGTTATTTCCAATACGACATTTGTTAATCGTAGAATTTGATATTGAATATAAGCCGATATATTTTCTATTCAGAGCCTTATATTGAATATGCAAATGTGATTTGGGTTTGTCGTGAATGGTGTCTTCACTAACACTGTTCTTGAACCCAGTTGAGAAAAGATTAAATCTTTTTATATAGATTTAACGAAGTGTACCAATTAAATGATATTTAATTGGAATTGAATTGGTATTGATTTTTGGGTTTATCGTGAACAGTGTTTTAAATAACACTTGTTCTTTAACCCGATAATTAATGGAATGTGATTTTGGGTCTATCGTGAACCGTGTTTTAAATGACACGGATTCTTTAACCCAGTTAACGATTAAAACTAAGTGAAGTTTTAATGAATCTTTAATTAGATTGAAATGATCGAAAATGGAGTATCACCAGTTTTGCTCCAGGCGATAGTTAAATCTTTAATTAGATTTGAACGTGAAATGGTAATTGAATTTACCGATAACACTGTGGTGTTAGATATGAAGTATAACCAGTTTTACTTCATGGGATGAATAGGTTGGGATTGGGGAAAATTAAAACAAATGATTACTTCGGTAAGTTTCGTTAATCCCGACTAATTTGAATCGAAATTCAAAGGAAGATTAGAGAATAAATTCAAGAAATTATCTTGGATAAAATTAATGGGAACCTTTCCCTATGAATGTGAAATTTAGAAACTAACTGTCGGTTAGCTAAGCAGAGTGGTTTTCTGGATATTGATCTGATGTTGGTTTCGGCCTTCGGGGTTAATATTTGGGGAATTATTCTCTTGATTAATTTACGGTTAGTGACTAATGAATTGGAATGAGGCGTATGTTGTGTTTGTGTAACACTTATTTAAAATATACGCGAGTTATTCGGAAAGACCGGGTTTATCCCATTCTGAATAACTGATACGACGATAAGTCGAAGATGAAGACGATGGTCGAAGACCGGAGGTCTTCACGTCGTTTGGGTAATTACTGATGATCTTGATTGGGCTGTACACCCAAGAAGATGGAAACAGTTAGTGATCGTCCAGACGTACTTGGAGATCGATGGATATGCGGGGTACTAGGTGCCTCCGGTTTCGTTCGGACCCAGAACGGACTTGTAAATGGACTGTGTGTCTGACATTGGATTTTAGTCCGTGTGATTGATCTCTATTAAATATATATCTGTTTGGCGGCGGAGAATTTATTCTCTTGCTTAACGCCCTTCTCTAAGACGTACGAGCTCAGGGGTTATATATTGATGGATATCAAACGCATGGAGTGAATTGCCTGTGTGGCATGCCTAAGTGGCAATTGATCGAGGCTTCTGTTGAAAAGCAAAGTCTTGTGGTGATGATCAAAGCACGGCCTTTGTGGCGTAGCTTTGTGTAACGTTTACTTCGCGTGTTTCACACCCGGTATGAACCAAAAACGGGAGACGGACCTCAGGGAGGGCATGCGTTTCCTTCTAGCTAAAAAGTGGCGTCAGTGGTTTTACACGCCCTGACGAGTTTGACTTATGTGGTTGTTGCTGTTGCGAGGCGCCTCGGATTGATCGGTCGTTCTCGAACCGATGGAGTCATTTAGTTGGCTCATTTACGCCCCAAAGGGCGCGGAAACGTAGTGTTCAGGCATTTTAATCCACATCGGTGGACCGGCCCTGTCGCTCCAAGGGTCACTCGAGCTCTGATCCTGAGACATGGGCTAGATTGTCTCGAATCGGTTGAGGACTATCTTTTGCCTCGGTTCATAGACGGAAATCCAATTTCCAAATACGTGACTTTGCGGTTTTATTTGTAAACCTATATATGGCGACATAGTGGCATGGGACGCTCATGCCGCCTATGATTGATACTTATGATTTGAAGTTGTTTTATACACTATGCACTTATTATAGTATCAAATGATTTGTTTTAAACGTATCAAGCATTCTTTGGCTGTTATAAGGGAAAACCCTATCCTCGGCTGCGTTGCATTGTGTGATAGGACCTGGGTCTTATAACAGCTTCATTTTTCTTTATTTAGCATTGCGCTGTTGTTTCATGCACTGGTATTCTTGGGAGGAAACCCGTTCCGTGTTATACGGCGTGGTCCCTTGATTTACCTAGCTTTAAAAAAAAAGATTTATAACTGTTTTAGTTCTCACACCAGTCACATGACTGACCTGGAGTTTATTGTTTTAACCTAAACTCTGGGTGCCCCTATTTTGACACGGGCAGCTAGTAGTTTTGGTTTTGCAGATTTATAATCACAGGATCCTGGTTTACAGCTGGAACGATATCCGGAAAGCTTTGTATTCGTATATCTCTTTCTAGTTGTGTATTGTATTATTTTCCGCTGCGATGTATTTAAATGTAATTTAAATCTCTGATATTTCTGTGTAATATTCATTTACTCTGTATATTCTTGTATTCTGATGCATTGTTGTAATATACAATGAAACGTTCTTTTGTATGCGTTCTGTTTTGTCCTGTTCTCAAACGATAGGGCGTTTCGAACGGTCTGGGTTGGTTTAGCGACTGGTTCGGACCGAGCGAAATTCCTTGCCGTCACATATAAAATCAACCACTTATGCATAAACTTAAAACTAGACAACAATTGTTTTTAAGGCATTACATTATATATATATATATATATATATATATATATCTGTGTGTGTGTGTGTGTGTGTGCACATGTAATTACATGTATATGTATAAATATATATAAACATAAAGAAGCTGTCAATATTTTATAAAAGATGAATTTTTCAACAGAGAAATCAAAGCAATCCCAGATATATACATATATATGTATATGCTTATTGTCAGGAAAATAACCAAGTGCCCAAGCTCAAAAAAAAGTTCTAATTTAATGACAACACCTAAAATATAAAGTAATCAATTTTGTCAAGATGCTTTTATATGACACCTGACATATCAAGTAAATTGAAGAATTTCTAATATGGCCATGAATTCATACTGCCAATTTTGTCAAGATGCTTTTATATGACAAGTTCTAAAATCAAAGCCTATCAAGGAATCAAAACGAGCAACGAAAAGTTCTCAAATCAAAGCCTATCAAGGAATCAAAAAAAGTAACGAAAAGTTCTCAAATCGTTCACAAATCAAAACCAAATTTATTCAGTAACAAAATCCAAAGCAAGGAACAATTTTTGCCAACCAAAATCAGACAAAAGGATTCTAAGTCCTATAAAGAGACCCATTTTCCATCATAGGCAATACAACAAAAATAGAAGTTGAGATAAGAGAAAAAAATCATATAGATCACGTACTAAATATCTCGAATAAGTGGAGCAGGATTCAATCTGAGAAGGAGCTTGAACCAGAGAAGTTTTATCAAGCAATCGGCTCCAATTTTAATTCCCCAAAGAACCCTAAAAGCTTTGAAACGTGATGGTCGTAAAATTGAAAGCCTAGATCTAGAATTGCCGATTTGGGGGGAGAACAAAATGAAAGGGAAGCACGTGAATGAAAATGTTAGTGGGAAATAGAGGAAGCGTAGTCGATATTGGATGGAGGGTTTAGATTTTGTATTAACTAATGGTGTGGATCGCCGGTGTGTAATTTTTTTTAAATTTGTTAATTAGAATATATCTATAGGTACTGAAACATCGTGCTGATATTTATGCTAACACCTTGAAGCGAATGTTATAATAAACAAAAATCAGCATAGCTATCGTTACATTGTGGCTAGCAACATCATGTAATTTCATTGCAGTAGGTCATCTACAGCGTAGTGTAATGTTAGAATTTTTTTGTTTACAATGCTTATACATGTTGCAATATTTTTGTTTTGCAACGCTTATACATGTTGCAAGATTTTAATTCACAACGAATACAAATGTTAATAGTAACAGAAATATGTATTAGTAATTCCCGTATTCTAACATTGATAGTCAATTAATAACTAACATGATTATAATATAGACGATATTTAATATGAATCCAAAACTAGTATTATTTTAAATTTAAGAAGTATAACTCAATGCATACTAATGGACAACATTCATAATCAAGTAACGACATAGAATATCAGTTAATAACAGGCAAGTACAATACATAATTAAGTTGCTAAATTTAATACATAATTAGGTTACCAAATTCAATGCATAATTAGGTTGCCAAATTCAATATATAAATGAAATTCTACAAATACCGAATACGAAACACCGTCCATATAACGAAACCTCCATTTGAAAATTCACATAACTTGTTCATTCCATTTTGAGGACCAGCATAAATTGGTGCATCCGGTTCAAGAACATCAACCACCCAAATTACTTTCTCTACATTCGGTATCACCTTCCTAAAATGACAAATTGTTTGTGTTCCAACATGACATTTAGCTACTTCCTTCTCTAAATCATGTGACAATACCATTACTTATTTCTTTTCCATTGTAGATAAATGAAGATCATTACGTGACACGGTTGGAGTAACAGTTCCATTATTATTTACATGAGGATCCTAAATTAGAAGCACCTTCCGTAAGTGGAGTCATAGGACTTGCAACAAGTTTTTCTTGCAAATTAGGTATAAATTTCATAAAATTTGAAGTAATCGAGTTGATGGCGTTATGCCTGCAGCATCAACCCAGCGGACAAGGACTTTGTGCCATGGTAACAGTGGTGTGGGTTCGAAATCCGGAATGGCATGCTGTAACGACCCAACTTTTTTGCCCGGTTTTCGCCGGTAATTAAACCAACTTAAACCGTTCATAAAGATGGATTGTTATGGGTATTTACATATTTGCACAAAAATAACAAAACTTTTTCATTATATCATAATCACTTACATCAGAGTTACATGAAAAATCAGAGTACAACGTATGCTCTGCGATGGAAGAAGAAAAATCCAAAATATAACTCTAGCTCCGACCGGACTCCAACTCTAAAAGTTAAACCTGCGAGCTAAACTACTGACTGCCGGTGCAAAAATATGGGCACCCAGAGTTTAGATAAACTCCAGGTCAGTCGTGGGACAGGTGTGCGAACTCAAAACAATTATTCTTTATAATTCATTTTAAAGTTGGATAATTCAACGGACCACGCCGCTAACGCGGAACGGGTTTACTCCATATGAATACGCGTGCATAGAAATTCATAATGATTTTTGGAAAATGAAACTACCATAAGGCCCCGCGGCACACACACAACGCAAATGCACACATGGGCAAGATTTCTCCTTATGATAGTCAAACATGCTTGATACGCGAAACTCCTCTTTCAATACTATAATATAGTGTGAAAAACCATTTCGAACGTAAATTTATTAATCCTAGCCAGCATAATGCCCCATCCCATTATACTGACAATCCTGCCCATGACCAGCAGGTTATACAATACAAATCATACAGGCTCGTAGTGGAGATTTGGGTTTCCAACAATGACCAGGCAAAGGAACTTCCTAACCAAACCGATGGGTACACCTCTAGAGGGACGCCCCGAGAACCAAATCGGGCTCTCTGCCAACACGAGGCTGGGTTACCCCTTAACAGGGTAACTTAGAGCACGCCTGAGTATGTCACTTCCCGGTCGTAACCAACCTTTAAACCGAGCGCTCGCAACATCAACATCCACAAAGTAGAAGTTATCCACATAAGTTAATAACTGGGATCCATACCATGGTACACCTTTTATCTAGAAGGAAATGACTACCCTTATCCTCGCCGCATCTTTCCTGTTTTGACCATTTACCTGGGTGTGAGGCTTGCCGAAGTCACGATACACAAAGCTACGCTTAAATAAGGCGTGCTTGATCATCCATAGCTTATCACATAACTCAAGTATGCCACATTGTCCATTAACAACTGTAACACAGAATTCTGTTAATATATAATCTTTGAGCTCATACGTCTCGGAGAAGGGTGTTAAGCTAAGAGAATAAATTCTCCATCACCAATCAGATATATATCAACAGATCAGTGCCACGCAGTCAATTACAATGTCAGACACACAATCCATATATGTCTGTTCTGGGTTTAAACGAATCATCATCCGAAAATCTCCAAATACATCCAAATCTCATGCCACTTATAACCTCGTTTTGGTTGTGCACACCAATCCGAGACATCAGCAGTCAATCTAAATGATTCGAAAATTCCCAGGCTTCATTCGTCGAGTTTCAAATCTTCAATTGCTTTTATAATGTCATATCATTACTTGGAATGGTTTTCGGACATAAATCCGATCCTGGACTTCCCAAGTAATAAGCGTGATTTAAAACAATAGCTACGGATTATACAAGCTTCTCAATTCAAATCTCCTTCCCAAACTTTATCAATTCATTTCAAATTAAAGTTGGATTCATTCAATTCCCTTCAAACCCGTTATCATCTTAAGCTTTTCCTTGAAATTCATTTCCAACATTATATTTTCAAAACCAAATCCATTTATTCGTCGTTATCCCTTTCCTTAAGTTTTCAAAACTTAACTTGGTCATTCCATGGTAATTTAAACCTTTGATATTTCAAATATAAGTTTAAATAGAATTCCATCGACTTATATTCGAAATCGACTCACAACTCGGGCAAACACCATCAGAATTTAATATGAATATGTTTTAATGTTTCTGATAGTATTCGTCCAATCCTGGAATTCCATATCGAATATCCGAAGATTAACTTTGTCCAAACTTCTTTCCTTTCAAATTCCAAACTTCCAATATTTACTTAAAAATCGATAATATTAAATAAATTTCATACAGAATAAATTTAACTCTTTAAAATCTTTAAAAACATTTATCAAAACCTCTTTCTATAATAGTTCATATTTTATAATCTTCAAATTTTCATCATTTCAAAGAAATGGTTAAATAACGTTTAAAAACGTTACGGAAGGCGTTGAGACATGGTTATTTAACCGAATAGATCAAGAATCATTCCAAATTCATATATTTTAACTCAAATCACTTTAAATTAATAAAATATGATTTATCATATTTTTTCCCAATCTTTTTAAATAATTTTTGTAAACCCATTTTATTCGATTTTCCGTTACGGTCGCCGAACTGCACGTATAGCGACCTTTTCAAATTTTGTTTTACCCATAACTTGAAAACCATACGTTGGAATTTGAAAATTTCTCTTCTATTCAAAAACCCTTATTAATAGAAACCCGTCATTTTTTGTTTCAAGTCAATCCGATTCAATTCGTTCAAATTATAACCATTTGAAATCTAAATTCAATAATAACGAACTATCGCTATGCGATGCGTTTGATTCAAGCCATATAACGATTAATATAAATCATTTAAATCTTTCTAAAAATAATTTTATATTTCCAAACCTTCATTTCAAATGAAATAGAGAAATTAATAATTTTCAAACCTCGCTCCATCTTACTAATAATCAGTAAAATTGTTTGCATCAAAACTTGTATTGAATACATATTTGAATCATTTTCCGATTAAATTTCAAAACTTAATTTAAATTTAAATAATCCATGGGAAATCGGAGTTATTTCCAAAACCCTTTTATTTGAAATTGATATTCGCGACGTTTATCCAATTTATTTATAAATTTAAAGAATTTCAAATTTAACTTTCAAATTATGTTTTTGAATTAACCATTCCGTCTGTCGGATCAGTTAGGGATAGCCAGGAAGAGAAGGAAACTACATTTCTATACCCAAGCCTATACACTATCCTCTCTGTCATCCTAGAACGTTCTGGTATATATATATATATATATATATATATTATTGTCGATAAATCGTCTGATCCTTCTATATTTTAATCTAAAATAAATTTCTCAACCAAAATCTTCATTTAAATGGAAGGAGAATTTAAATCGATCACCCGTATAATTCCACAACTAAGGTGTGTGTAATTTCATGCAATCAAAATCAACCATATACATTAGCATGAATTCATCCATTAAAACACAACCATTAAATAAACATTTCAATGTAAACAAGCGTCACAGTTAATAACGCTTATCAGTGTTCAGTGTGGTTTCTAACAACATGAACATCCATTCAAACATTAACATCCATATCCAGCCAATAACCAATTATAATTAATCTCAGCTAATTATTACTATTCAATTACTACAAATTTAAATAAATAATTAAATTAGAAGTTCTCACCATCCAAGCTCCAAAATTTCCACTGTCAGTGTTTCCAACGAACAAGCGATTTGTAATGACCCGGATATTTGACGGTGTAATTATTAACTTATTTAATTATTTAAATAACGAATATATTAATAAATCGACAACGTTAGAACATATAATTATATTATAATTAAAATTGAGCTTGAAATGGCGCTGCAGTTCGTAATTTGGAGATTCGAACTTCAACTGAATGTACAGAGTTCGTTTTAAATCGGATTTCTGTGAAACAAGAAACGTGTGGAGCTGGTGGAGTATATCTTCCTAGTGGAAGAGAAAAATCAGGATTTCGTCGTGTAGATTTTGAGATATGTCCAAATCAAATTTTAAAATAGTCGCTATAGAATCGGTTATTGACCGTAACGGTTTATTCGATAAAACTAGAGATCGGATTTGAACTTAGACAAGGTTCTTTTGGGAAGTAGTGATAATTTAATTTTTAGAAATTTATGGTAATTTTTAATTAATTAAATAAGCAACTTTTATTTGAAGTGTTTTGCACCCTGTATTTATATTTTTGGGGTTTCACAATATGAGTTAATCTACCGGTATTTTTATATTTTTGAAATCATGGTACCTTACTCATTACGATGGTGATTTCATTTCTGTCCTTAGCTGCCGTACGTAAGCAGAATTGTACGTAACTGGTATGAAAAACTTTAATTTAAAAATATCAATACAAATTGATATTTCCATTCCTTTTCTCTGATAAACTAGAGGCCACGTCCTTGTTAATTACAACCACATGATTCTTCTACATCGTGGAACAAACTAGTCCACATAAACTCAAAAAGGTTCGATGCTATAAATACCCTCAACACCCCTTTCTAAACCTAAATAAAAAATCCACGGGCTTTATACTTTGAGCCGCCGATTTATCTCCTTCCTCAAATGAAAATCGGAGCAAATAAATTCAAAGGAAATCCAAATAAAATCGATAAATCATTATATATGTATACTGAGAATCCTTGGATCATCCTCTACGATCTGGGAAGCTGATAGAAGGGTGCGACGCCATCATCTGTTGCTCGACGCTTTTACAGCAAAGCTAGTTTTGAGGGGTTTGAGCACTGTGGTCCTCGATTTCAGAATTTGGTGAGATATTGGAAGTTTCAGTGGGATTTAACTTCGGTGTAGCTAGTTTTGAGGGCCTCGAACAAGTTTCAGGTCGTGTCTTCCTCGATGGGTGCCGAGTTCGATGTTGACAAAGGGGGTGCGAGCTGGTTTAATTTGGTATGATGGTGAGGCTTTTGCGAAGAGGAGTAGAATGGTGATGTCCGTTTGGAGATGCGTGGAGTAATAATGAAGTCGATGGAAGAAGGAGCTCACGGGTTCTATTCCTTGTTCGGGGATGAGGACGTGAATATCTGTGAAGGGTCTGGAGTGGGATGTATGTAGTTTGAAGAAGGATGTTGTTAAAGTGGTAAGGAAGATTTGTATATTTACTATGTTTTAGTTAGTGTTAATGAGAACAACGTTGGGTGGGTGGAGAACAAGTGAAAAAAATGGTCGGTTGATTTCTGTAGAGGAGCAATCCGTGTTTGTAGAAGATGAAGGGGGCGGTAGTGGAGTTTTAAGAGTGTTTCAGTAAAGTGAGGTGGTCTTGGTTCCTGGAACAACAAGTTTTAATATATGAGGAGTTGAAAATAGAGCAGCATTCAAGTTGTGTTGAGAAGTTGGGCACCTGAATTTGGGTTGATGACAAATAATGTGGATGTTGTACTATGGCCAAGTTTGAGTTGGTTTACTGGAGCGGAACTATCTGCATAGAAGAAAGGAGAAGGGACAGTAGAAGGGGATGGGCTTAAAGAAATCAAAAGCGGGTATGTGCTTGTGAACTTGGACGGGCCGAAGATGTTGAGTGGAATCCAACGAAGTCGACAACATTGGAATCGTAACGACGATATATATACGTTATAAAACTGATTTGGAATGGATTGGAGCTCGTCACAATTTATTGCAAAATAAATTTGTATGATCAGAATCAACGACCGTAACGCGTTATTTAACGATTACGGACAATGTGAGTAAAACTCACTAACTCTCCTCAATTTATATTTTTATATAAATTGTACTTTATTTTGTTGACTGCTGTATATTGATTGTTAAACTGGACTGTTAAATAGATTTGATTGAAAACGTAGTTACAGTTAATCTATGTACTGTTAATCAAATATGGTTCTGTACAGCAGGATATTTCATTTCAAAATGAAATATGATATATATTATACTGTGTAACATCTGTGGATGCAGGGAGACAGGTTGGAGGAATCCGACTGGGTTCCTCAACAATTATTTTACTGTTTTCATATATTGTGTTATATGATGTGTTATATAATCTATTCTGGATTATGTGTGTTAGAATGATATTAATCATTGCTATTCGATATTTTGAATATCATAAGAAACCCTGAGTTGTGAAAAGGAATATTTCAATGTATATTGAAATAAAGGAGTTTTATAAAATCAACCGATTTTATAAAAGGAAACAATTTGAAAATATAGTATTTATAAAACGAACACGGTTTTATAAAAGGAAGTATTTATAAAACAAATAGAGTTTTATAAAAGTGATATTTATTTAGAAAATAAATAGAAATAAGGGATATTTATTTAGAAGATAAATAAACAGTTGTAAATAGGAAATATTTGTAACGGTAAATAGAAGTTGTAAATAGGAAATATTTGTAACGGTAAATAGAAGTTATAAATAGGAAATATTTGTAACGGTAATTAGAAGTTATAATTAAGAGAATATTTGTAATGGTAAGTAAACGTTATAAAAAGGAAATAGTTGTAACGGAAAACGTAGTTTATCAAAAGGAGTTAATCAAACGTAGTTAATCAAACATAGTTTATCAAAAGGAGTTAATCAAATGTAGTTTATCAAAAGGGGTTAATCGAATATAGAAATTAAGAAGTAGAGTTAAACAATATTAGAAACTGACTAGAGATTGGTAAGTTGAATATTATTCTGAGTGTTGATCTGATGTTGGTTTCGGCCTTCGGGGTTTATACTCAGAGAATTGTTCTCTTACTAGTTTACAGTTAGGGACTAATAGTTGTGGAATGATAGTGATGCGTAAATGAGGATTGGAAATGTTTTCCAATGTTGAAAATGTATATTTTCTAGTTTTAGAAAATAAGGAAATATGAATATATATATATATATATATATATATATGATTGATGATTGGATCGATAATTCCATTGGGAATTAAGATCGTTGTTTGTACACCGACATATTTTCATTTGATAGTTAAATCACAGACTATCGAAGTTTTGACCATTTTACGTTGTTAATATGGAGAGACCGGTTGGATTATTATCCGAAGAACCACTCCGTATCGACATAAGCGTTGTGATCAAATACGATGAAGAAATTGAAGACGGAGTAAAGTGCAAGGGCTGTCCTGTTTACAGAATAGTGCCTTCGGTTTCGTTCAGTCCCAGAACGAACGTATATGGACGAATGTCTGACAGAATAGTTCCAATGATCGAAAGAGTTGGACTGTACAAATATATATGGTGGCCAACGGATTTATTCCCTTCGCATAATATCCAAAATCTATTTGTGCAGATCCAACTAATGATTAACGGATCTGATAATGTGGCATTCAAAGTGATCGTGTTATAAATGAATGGAAAGTAAGCGTAGCTTCTAGCCTCATCAACCGGTAAATGACAGAAATCGGGCAGGCAACATGGCTATGTCGGTCGCACCTATTAGGGTGTATAATCACCTATCTAGAGAATATTCATTTGCTTCTTAAATCTATCAATGCTGCCCATATATATTTACGGGAACGGTTGCTGATCCCAACCGTTGGTGATGTACATTCGATACACTCAAGCGAAATGAGTGGTCGGTCATGTGTGGCTGAGTTGCAAGATGTTCTTGTTGAACTCCAGTGTATCGTTCCTAGAGTACACTGATCGGAAGGTGGATCCATACCTTGTCATAGTTGGAAATCCATTACCCAATACGTGCTTGCGGTTTTGATTGTATCTTATATATGTGGAACGGAGATGCAAGCGTTTCCACTAGATTGTTATTTATGTGATTTAGACACTATTATAATATCAAAGGAGTTGATATAAAGATTATTTTGGATTCTCATAAGGGAAAAACCCGTTCCGTTATACGGCGTGGTCTTATGAGATATCGTTACTTGTTCAACCTATTTTTAAATTGTTTTACTCATACCAGTCCCATGACTGACCCGGAGTTTATTTTGTGTTGTTTTCCCTAAACTCTTGGGTGCCTAATTTGTACGGGCAGTCAAGTAGTCGGGATTTTACAGATACACTTGAAGAGCTGGAGCAGGAGGCTTCAGGATTCTATAGCTATTATTATTTCCGCTGTTGTTGTAAGTGTTGTACTCTGATAAGTGCTATTGTATACATATACTGTTTGTATTTCAAAAGTTATGTTATATTTTCCGCTGTGAGATTCGTGTTACTCTGATGATGATGTTCTTCTTCTTCTTCTATTCTACTAGTTCTATCTTATCTATCCTCACCCTCTATCTTGTTTCTATAAATTTCTTGAATTTCCAGTGCAATTTGGGGTTGGACTTGTGTTATTTAGTCAGCTCAAATTGGACCGGATTTTCGGGTCATTACACAATTGCTACTGGTACTGCTTCCAATCCAATTAGCAGCTGTTGATTTTTTCTGCTAATTTTATATTGGAATTATACTAATAACGTTGTTCGTTATATATTGTTATATACATATAAGGACATTTTATTCTATTATAAATTTATACTTAACTAAAATGACCAAAATTATATATCAATGGGTTCTATTTTTTGATACGATTCAAACGAACCCAACAGCGAGTTAATCAGATTAAAAATGAACGAGATATAAGTGTTTAAAGTTTAAACTAATTTAAATTTAATTAAAACAATACCTTAAATAAAATTGGGCCAAAGCCCATATGCTCAGACCTAAAACCCGCGTACCATCCTTCTTCTTCCTCTCCTCCTATTTCCTGTATACTCGAACCCATGAAATTCGTGCACGGTGGTGCACGTGCACCAACGTTTTACTCCACCATACTTCAATCCGAGGCCACCCGCGAGCTTCTCCTTGCCTCCTTAGTTGACTGTACACCACCACCCAAAGCCTAACGCCTCCATTCTAAATCCAACTGCCAATGTCGAGACCTGGAACAAACAAAATCTCGCGTGAACCCATTACGTCGCACACCCGAAACATCCACCGTACTCCACCAAATTACACCACATCGAAGCCCTCTCATCCCTCATCATCACGACAAGCTTCATGCCTTCTATTGTCGTCCGATGCTCCGACGATCTTCAACCCTAGATCTGAACTTTTCCGATCATCGACACAGAATCGCTCCAAATTCGCACCAAAAATACTACGTTTCTTTCTGATCTCAACGGTGCTGACGGCGTTGATCAATTCGAAGAGGATTGAGAGATTTTATTTTTTGAAGTTTTCTATATTAATTTTCCATTCTTTGTAATTTTGAGATTTCTCCTCCGATATTCGATGAAATCTGGATCCGTCAATTTCTAAAAATCATAAACGACGATCCGGACAACTTCTGCGTAGATCATTTCAGCTAAAAATCAATGGATTGAGAGAAATTGATTTTTGAATGGATAGAAATGTGATTTTCTATTTACAGGAGATGAAAACAGAGGAGTAAGAAGAACAAGTTGGCGTGAGATCCAAATTTTTTGACTGTGGTATGATTTCCATGGAGGATGTTTGTTTATATAAGCTCTTGGAGGGGTATTTTAGTCATTAAATCAAGGGTTACTTGGCATTTTTCCTGAAGATTAACGCATGCATGAGGACAACTAACCGAACACCTCATCTAATCCTTATCCTTAAAGCATAATTAATTAATTTACATTAGCAACACTTTTGTAACACTTATAAATGTAGCCAAACTTTGCCATACTTATTAATGTAGTATTGTATAGGTCTTAACTATCAAATTATGGATTATCTATATTAAATAAATAATACTTCAATAACTTATCATTTTACCAGATTCATATTATATATTGATATCATATATTATCAAAATTAAATAATACCATTACATATTAATATTGGAATGTTTATAAAATAAACAAGGTACTAATCAAAAATTAAATTATTCATTAAAACCTTAAAAATTCAATTTATATTCACAAAATTCCCAAACTTTAATTTTAAACTTCATAAAAAATTCCGGAATATCACATTCATCCCCCCTTAAGATTTTTCGTCCTCGAAAAAGAAATAGTTAGTTTTACACTTCTATATGAATTTTAAATTAACTACTTCTATAATTTTTGAACCAGAATTCATAATATTAGACTCAAATTATCTCATAAAACACTAATCGTAGTCAACCTATAATGTCATCCTAGTCAACATGCAAAAAGTATCCCTGCCTAAGTACGTACCACATTCTTATGGTATTACAAAATGTATACTCACAAAAATATACCTATCTAGGTACTTTTCTCAAAAACTGTCCTAGCCCAAAACTTCTAAGTGCATCTAAACATTAAAGATAAACATTCATATACTATCCACAAGGTCCGAACTTATCACCAACAAATCATCTGACATATCTGATCCATCGTCTGATGGACCGGATAAGCTGAGCTCCTCCATAATCTCATCGACCTTATCGTCTCCTACCTGGGTTGTCCTCGATTATAAATCTTGGATGCTCTAACTATTTAATGATACCATTAACCTCATTATCTATCTCAGAGGCTAGGTCATTACCTATCACATAACCCAGATGCTTAAAACCATGTATCATCATGTCTATCTCCTCAACTATCATTTGGTCTATACCTAAATCAAGGTCATTTACTGCTGGAATCTATCCTATCCATCGCTGGTCCCTCTTGCCTATGATCTGCTGCCATAATGCTTCTAAAGTATTATCTATTATTGGGAAAATCGTAATCCCAAAATAGGCTGTTACTTTAGCCCTTGTCATCTAGTGAATAATCAAAAGTCCTGGGACATACTTATATATCATCACGAGGTTATCCTGCTGTGGGTTTGGGTTTATTCCTAACATATCAGGATAATAATCAAAACTAAAGTAACTGTCGCTATAAGGGTACTTGGCCTGATCTCAGTCTGGTGGAGTTTGATGAAATTTCAATAATCTTATGGTCACTCGAGTCATTGGGAATAACTATGATTGAATTATCTGCTACTGGTACGACTAGGACGAAACTAAGCAAGATATTATCTTACACTTACTCATTTCCTGCCCTACAAGTAAAAAATTAAGGGTCATCCAAATCTACTAAAATATATAAAACTCATCATTTACTTACTTAACCAAAACGATTCAAGTTAAATATATATTAAGCGTTTATACCCCAAATTTCTTTTTCAAAGTATCCAAAATTGTTAAGGGATTTTATAATTAAGTGATTTACTCATGACATGAATACAAGATTTCAAATACTTATCCCTACCAATTTCCATTATAAAAACGCTCTCTCAAACGTAATATTTCCAGATCTCATTCTAGGGTATTTCTAGCCCTATTTCTAATGAGATATTGCAACTCTGATGAGTAATATCCTTTTGTTCAAATATGTCGTAACCCATAACTTTGTTAAAACCAAAGCTCTGATACCACTTCTGTAACGACCCAGCTTTTTTGCCCGGTTTTCTCCGGTAATTAAACCAACTTAAACCTTTCATAAAGATGGATTGTTATGGATACTTACATATTTGCACAAAAATAATATAACTTTTTCATTATATCATAATCACTTACGTCAGAGTTACATGGAAAATCAGAGTACAACGTATGCTCAGCGGAAACAAAACGAATAAGCTCTCTAGAGGAAGAAGAAAAATCCAAAATATAACTCTAGCTCCGACCTGACTCCAACTCTAAAAGTTAAACCTGCAAGCAAAACTACTGACTGCCCGTGCAAAATATGGGCACCCAGAGTTTAGATAAACTCTAGGTCAGTCGTGGGACTGGTGTGAGAACTCAAAACAGCCATTCTTTATAATTCATTTTAAAGTTAGGTAATTCAACGGACCATGTCGCTAACGCAGAACGGGTTTACTCCATATGAATACCCGTGCATAGAAATTTGCAATGATTTTTGGAAAATTAAACTACCATAAGGCCCCGCGGCGCACACACAATGCAAATGCACACATGGACGAGATGTCTCCTTATGATAGTCAAACATGCTTGATACGTGAAAATCCTCTTTCAATACTATAATATAGTGTGAAAAACCATTTCAAAAGTAAATGTATTAATCCTAGCCAGCATAATGCCCCATCCCATTATATTGACAATCCTGCCAGTGACCAGCAGGCTATACAATACAAATCGTACAGGCTCATAGTGGAGATTTGGGTTTCCAACAATGACCAGGCAAAGGAACTTCCTTACCAAACCGATGGGTAAGCCCTTAGAGGGACGCCCCGAGAACCAAATCGGGCTCTCTGCCAACACAAGGCCGAGTTACCCGTTAACTGGGTAACTTAAAGCACGCCTGAGTATGTCACTTCCCGGTTGTAACCAACCTTTAAACCGAGAGCTCACAACATCAACATCCACAAAGTAGAAATTATCCACATAGGTTAATACCTGGGCTCCATACCATAGTACACCTTTTATCTAGAAGGAAATGACTACCCATGTAACAACCCGTATTTTCAATAACCTGTTATAACGTAAATCGAGGCAGAATTTAATTTATAAATCTGAATCAAGGGAAACGGGCTATGCCATTACGTTCGTCTCGGAAAAATACGCGAAATAGAGTCCGAGTTTTCGAAAATCGGAGTCCGTATGACCCGATTAAGGCCCAACGAAGTTTTCAGAAAATTTCTAAGTAAAAACAGATTTCAAATTCAAACTTGAATTTGGAAAATTGGGCCAGTTGGGCCAGGCGGGAAAATTCCTGCCACAGTACCCAAGTCGACAGCCCTGTCGACTTGGGAGTCGACTTGGTCTGACCAAGTCGACAGCCCTGTCGACTTGGCTCAGACGAGCAGTCCTGCCTGGTGCACCATTTTGAGAATGTGTTGAGCTTGGGGGCCAGATTCGGTTTAGAGGGCTGAGATTGGAACTAGGGTTTAATCCTATGGTCTAAATCACTAGCCTAATCTATAAATAAGACCCTAACCTAACCCTAAATCATCATTATTCATTCTAGCAACTAAACTATGGCAAAATCAAACCTCTCATGGCCTCCACTCTCTTCATACAATTCCTAAATAAACTTTCAAGAGATTATCCGTGCATACAAGTGTTTTTAGACTTGTATGATCCTCATTAGCTTGCATTCAAGTCAAGTTTCTCTATTTGCACCATAAAGGAAGAGTTTTGATCAAGTTTGCTTGCATTTTTGGGGTTTAATTGGTTGCATAAGGGTTTTCTTACATTTGCTATACTCATTTGAGTCCGCATAAGCATTGTAAGCCCTATTCCTTTCATACTTGAACTCTAAAGTTAAATGTGATGATATGCAAGTTTATCATGTGGTGATATGCAAGTTTAGATGCAAGTTTTGTTATGCAAGTTGATATGCAGGTTGTCATATGTTATGCAAGTTTTGTTATGCAAGTTGATATGCAAGTTGTCATATGTTATGCAAGTTTCGTTATGCAAGTTGATATGCAAGTTGTCATATGTTATGCAAGTTTTGTTATGCAAGTTGATATGCAAGTTGTCATATGTTATGCAAGTTTTGTTATGCAAGTTGATATGCAAGTTGTCATATGTTATGCAAGTTTTGTTACGCAAGTTGATATGCAAGTTGTCATATGTTATGCAAGTTTGATATGCAAGTTTATATGCAAGTATGTCATGTTATGGTATGCAAGTATGTTATGCAAGTTTGGGTTGAACATTTTGTTCATGCTATCATGTTATGCATGCTTTTGAGGCCTAATGCAAGTATATGAACATATGTACATTTCATATGCCACCATGTTAAACTTGTGGCTTAACACTTTTATGTCATGATTATGCCAAGTTCCCTCTTTCTATCCTTTATGCGCTATTGCGATATGTAAGCGATGGGATTGCGTTGGGGTTGGGTAAACTTAAAAGACATAAAAACATAAGCTTGGGAATTTACCTATTGAGTTAGGTCTACCCATTGGGAATTTACCTATTAAGTTAGGTCTACCCAATTGCTTGAAACTTGTAATGTGTTTTGGAAACATGATGGACATGACACTTAGAAAAGATAAGTGTGACCAACTCGAGGTTGGGTTGAGTTTGTAGCGTAAACCTACCCGGAACCGACCGGCTTAACTAGTTGCTACGAACAATAGGACCCAATGTGAGAAGTTGGCCATGTTGTACCTTGAACCCGAGGTTAGACCAAGTTGTGGTGTAAAGCTACCCGGACCCGCCCGGCTTAACTAGTAACCACAACAAGGTCTAATGTGAGAGGTTAAGGCGCATTAATTAATTAATGCCTCATGATTAGGGTTAAGTCATGGTCCACTTAGTACTTAACCAATTTGGGCTTGGTAGATTAATCAGGGTTAAGTCGTGAACTCATCGTTACACTTAACCAAGTTAATCCATGATTAGTAAAGGGGTTAAACCGTACTTAACCCACTAGAAAAATCCTAGCAATGGGGGTCCACTCCAGCAGTAATCCCAAGTTTGTATCATTAAGGCCCTAGGGACTAGGCTAGGGAGGGAGCACGATTACTGGACTAGAGGTAAGGGACCAAAAGCGACGGCAGAGGGTACGCCGGTGTAGTTCTGGGCGGACTTTTGGTCGTGCACATAGTCCGAAGCCGGGGAAAACATGCACGGGTACCAGTAGATCGAGACTGTGCACTCATGTTTATGGTGTCTAGGGGTTGCCACCCTAGGGCTTGATACACCCGACGGGAGACCCTGCACAGTCTGACTACAATTATGTTAGGGCCGTATTGACACCAACACATGACGAGTTAGGCTTAGGGAGCCGATCGACTAGACCGTTTGATTTGACCTCGTGTTAGGGTCACTTCATGTTATTGGGCCAAAGCTTGGGCCAAGGGATCAATACTTGTTTATTCCAGGCATGTTAGTTTGCTAGTACACCTGTGGTGCAAAACCTTAATCCTGATTATGTGATGACACCATTATCTACCTTGTTAGTTAATCATCATGCTAGTACGTTGTTATCCTTATATTTAACCCTGCTGCTCATGCCAGTTAACTTTATCAGTTCACATTGATTGTAGTAGGGCTTACTCAGTCTTTTTGACTGACCTGTTTTCTTTCGCCTCTTTTCTTCCGTTTCCCCCCCCCCCAGGTTCTCAAGGAGGGAATATTGGAGCTTAGCTGGATTTCTAATCGCTTGCTTGTGGGATTTAGCTCATGTACGGTCTTGACATGAAGCTAGCTATGGTTATCACTTATAATTGGGGATAGCACTTATGTATTTCTGTTTTCAGATGATGTTGTTTTATCTAGACTTGTTTATTTGGAAAATTGATATTATAATGTACCAGACTTGTTTTGAAATGGTTTAAATCTTCCGCTGTTTTATCTATGTTATTTACTCTGTTTACATATATACATATGTTCTTGTTCTGCCTTGATATATCATTATGCATGTTTACCTGATTCAAACGCCCCTCCAAAGTCAGTGCCCTTGCAAGAGTGGTACTGGTGGAGGTGGGGTGTTACATTTGGTATCAGAGCATATGGTTTACGAGAAGGAACAAAAGGTTTTTAGAAAACTTTTGAAAAACTATTTTCAAAATCAAGTATAAAGTATTTTCCAAAGAAAAGTCTAGTTTATTTTAAAGGCTATTCCCCAAAAAGCCATTAGCAAAATCCCTTCGTTTTTCTCTATTTTGAATCTGTCTTTTTCTTCGTTTTCGGTATGGCCGATAACTTTGCCATTCCGGAGGGAGTACACGTACCTGTTTGGTATAGGAGACTTTTGGAGGCTAGGGCGACTGAAGCCGGCCCCGCAAATATTACTCCTCCTCCGGTAGTTAATGTTCCTCCTCCTCCTGTCACTGAGGTTCCTCTTCCTCCTTCCCCTCAGCATCCACAAAAGGATTTCGCGGAGATTTGCAAAGACTTTAAGGCGATGGGTTGCAAGAATTTCTTTGGAACCGAGACTTATGTAGAGGCCAGGAATTGGTTGAAAGAAACCGAAGATCTTTTTGCCTTCTTTGATATAAGTGACCGTAGGAAGGTTTTATTAGCAGTGTGGTTGCTAAAGGAAGAAGCTGCACGTTGGTGGGTGGTCACCACCGCTACTAGGCCAATTGAGACTTGGGATGACTTTCGGGGAAAGTTTGGACTAAGGTTCCTATCACTAAAGAAAGGGGACATGACTATTAGGGAATACATAGATAAGTTTAATCAACTGGCTTGGGTCGGTTTAGACTTGGTTAACACAGCTCAGAAGAAGGCCCTATACTTTGCTCTAGGATTAAACGAACCATTACAGGGTTTAGCCATGACTCACATACCCTTGGGGGCAACTTTCGAGAGTTTGGTGAATATGGCCCTACTCAATGAAGAGAATAGGAGTGACAAGAAGGAGAACAAGAACAAGAGTCAAGGCAATAAGGGGAACAACAACAAGGGCAATAACGACAAGAAGAAGTGCTTTACTTGTGGAAGCTCGACTCATCTAAACAAGGATTGCAGGAAAAGGAAGGGCACTTGCTTTAACTGTGGAGAAATGGGGCACTTCACTAGGGATTGCCCGAAGAAGCAAGGGCAAGGCCAGGGTCAGACCCAGCGTGCTGGACCTTCAGGAGGGCAAGTTCATGCTCTCAATGCCGCTCCAGTTCTCGATCAAGGTAATATTTCTGTTGAGAGCCTTGTATATATTTCTGATTTTCCAGTTCGTACCTTGTTTGATTTTGGTGCATCGCATAGCTTTATCTGATCTTGTTGATAGTTTGCACCTAAGTACTAGTCTAGTTTATGATCCCGTGTGTGTTTCAAATCCAATTGGGGGTTTCGCCCATTTGTCTATGATCTATGTGGATTTGAAAATCTCTATCTTGAGTGTAGAGTTCTCGTGTGATGCTTATATTCTCGGTTTCATGGGGTATGGGTTGATTTTTGAGCATGGATGGGTTGTCCAGTTTTGGAGCCATCCTTGATTGTTGAGCATAGGGTTGTGAGGCTCATGACTCGCCTCGGTAATACCCTAAAAATTTCTAGTAACCCTACGAGTCCCTTCATGTTGTGTTATCTTGAATCCCTCAACTCGTCTATCGATAGTTTGCAATCGGTGAGGGTGGTCCGAGAATATCCTGATATCCTGGGTGAGGTGAAGGGGGTTACCCCTGAACGAGAGATAGGTTTCCGCATTTATCTGGTTGATAATGCCAAGCCAGTTATGTGGCCGGTAAGGCACATGGTCCCGTGAGACGGGAGCTAAGTAAGCAAGTGAAGGAGTTGCTTGAGAAGAACTCCATCCGATGAAGCATTTCCGAGGAAGGTGCTCTAGTAGTATTCGCTACTAATATGGACAGTTCGCTTCGCCCGTGTGTTAAACAAAGAGAATAGACAACCGTTGCCAAGGATCGATGATTTGTTCGATCAGCTTGTAGGAACATCTGTTCCATCAGCTCAGAATAGCTGAGGATAGTATAGACAAGACTGCATCCAGAACTCCAGATGGATTCTTAGAATGGCTGGTCATGCCATTCGCACCTACCTGCTTCGTGGACTTGATGAGTAGGGTGTTCAGGGAGTTCTTGAACAAGTTTGTCGTGGTCTTCGTAGATGATATTCTGATCTTCTCTAAGGATGAGGAAGAGCATGCAAGGCATCTCGTGGAGGTGATGGATACGCTTAGAGCGCATCAGTTGAAAGCCAAGTCCTCCAAATGTCATTTTGGAGAAAAGGGAGTTAGATTTCTTGGGCACATAGTTTCTAAGCAAGGCTTAGCGGTGGATCCCGCTAAGTAAGTTGCAGTTCAGGATTGGAAGACTCCAAGGAATGCAACCGAAGTAAGAAATTCTCTCAGTTTAGTTTGTTAGTTAGCATCCCTTGAGCTTAGACCTACCCTTCTGGATCAAGTAGGGACTTCGCAGAAGGAAGACCCGCAGTTAGTCGAGATCATGGACAAGTTGACTCGAGGCGAGATGGTAAGTCACCTCGCTATAGATGACAAGGGATGGCTAAGACGCGATGAGATAAAGAAGGTTCTTGAAGATGCACATCACCCGAGGAGGTGGTCGAGTTTGTCCCAAGGTGCATGTTGTGCCAATAGATTAAAACCGAGTCATAGAAGCCCGGTGGGCTATTATATCCATTGGAGGTCCCCGCAATGGAAGAGGGAAAAGCGTCACGAAGGATTTCGTGGATGGACTGCCTAGGTCAAGGAAAGGGAATACGAGCATGTGGGTCATAGTAGGTAGACTCACGAAGAGTGCTCATTTCACTCCGGTAAAGAGCGAAAGGACTGCATCATAGCTAGCGACAGTTTACTTTCAAGAAATAAGCACGGCCTATCATTCGCAGGCAGATGGTTCATTTCGTTCAAGCATGAGTTATAGAAAATCATGATAGTAAGAGCAATTGGCAACGTGGATTGGTATTTTCAAGAAAAATGCGGCTGCGTGGAATACTTTATAGTAAGTAAACGAGATCCAGGATTCACTAGCGAATTTTGGAAAGCTTGCATGAAACCATGAGGTTATAGTTATGTTTAAGCCAAGAATGATAAGAGAGTAAGTGAAAAAGAAGACGAGAGGCGACAAGGAAATGGGTTCCAACTCATATTTGGAAATAAGGGTTAAGAAGTTAAGAAATCATGAGGTAAAAGACGGTCAAAGCACGGTGGAGTTAAGCTCAAGGAAACGTGACTTAGAAGATTGAAGGCTAGATACGCGCATCATATCTCTTTTTAAGAGTATATCCTTGATCTTTGTTTTCCTGTGGAACTTACTCGCATGTTATCTTTTTTTTATGTATATCCTCTCGGTCCCATTTTCGGTCCTATTTTCTGTCAGGAGGTATGACTTATTTGCTAGTAATACAGGTCAAGATTTGAAGGGGTCCGTTAGGTTGACTAAACCTTTTGGGCTTTTATAGGATATAGGTTGGGTTAGGAAGGGATTTCTTGTAATCCAAGAGGAGTATATCCTGCTTAGCATCCCGATCTCTTTGTAGCATATCTTTGCTATCCATGATTATCTAGTCTATCATGTTGATCTTGTCATGAGAACCTTAGGTAGAAACCCTTTGGATGAAACATGTGTTTGAAACATGTTATGCTTGATGGTTGCAAGTGATTGCAAGTGTTTGCAAGTGGTTGCTCGTGGATGATGTTTTGAGTAGATGGATGATTGGATGGTAGGATACGTTCTTCCTAACTTGAAGATTTCGGGGACGAAATCCTTTAAGGAGGGGAGAATGTAACAACCCGTATTTTCAATAACCTGTTATAACGTAAATCGAGGCAGAATTTAATTTATAAATCTGAATCAAGGGAAACGGGCTATGCCATTACGTTCGTCTCGGAAAAATACGCGAAATAGAGTCCGAGTTTTCGAAAATCGGAGTCCGTATGACCCGATTAAGGCCCAACGAAGTTTTCAGAAAATTTCTAAGTAAAAACAGATTTCAAATTCAAACTTGAATTTGGAAAATTGGGCCAGTTGGGCCAGGCGGGAAAATTCCTGCCACAGTACCCAAGTCGACAGCCCTGTCGACTTGGGAGTCGACTTGGTCTGACCAAGTCGACAGCCCTGTCGACTTGGCTGTCGACTTGGCTCAGACGAGCAGTCCTGCCTGGTGCACCATTTTGAGAATGTGTTGAGCTTGGGGGCCAGATTCGGTTTAGAGGGCTGAGATTGGAACTAGGGTTTAATCCTATGGTCTAAATCACTAGCCTAATCTATAAATAAGACCCTAACCTAACCCTAAATCATCATTATTCATTCTAGCAACTAAACTATGGCAAAATCAAACCTCTCATGGCCTCCACTCTCTTCATACAATTCCTAAATAAATTTTCAAGAGATTATCCGTGCATACAAGTGTTTTAAACTTGTATGATCCTCATTAGCTTGCATTCAAGTCAAGTTTCTCTATTTGCACCATAAAGGAAGAGTTTTGATCAAGTTTGCTTGCATTTTTGGGGTTTAATTGGTTGCATAAGGGTTTTCTTACATTTGCTATACTCATTTGAGTCTGCATAAGCATTGTAAGCCCTATTCCTTTCATACTTGAACTCTAAAGTTAAATGTGATGATATGCAAGTTTATCATGTGGTGATATGCAAGTTTAGATGCAAGTTTTGTTATGCAAGTTGATATGCAAGTTGTCATATGTTATGCAAGTTTTGTTATGCAAGTTGATATGCAAGTTGTCATATGTTATGCAAGTTTCGTTATGCAAGTTGATATGCAAGTTGTCATATGTTATGCAAGTTTTGTTATGCAAGTTGATATGCAAGTTGTCATATGTTATGCAAGTTTTGTTATGCAAGTTGATATGCAAGTTGTCATATGTTATGCAAGTTTTGTTACGCAAGTTGATATGCAAGTTGTCATATGTTATGCAAGTTTGATATGCAAGTTTATATGCAAGTATGTCATGTTATGGTATGCAAGTATGTTATGCAAGTTTGGGTTGAACATTTTGTTCATGCTATCATGTTATGCATGCTTTTGAGGCCTAATGCAAGTATATGAACATATGTACATTTCATATGCCACCATGTTAAACTTGTGGCTTAACACTTTTATGTCATGATTATGCCAAGTTCCCTCTTTCTATCCTTTATGCGCTATTGCGATATGTAAGCGATGGGATTGCGTTGGGGTTGGGTAAACTTAAAAGACATAAAAACATAAGCTTGGGAATTTACCTATTGAGTTAGGTCTACCCATTGGGAATTTACCTATTAAGTTAGGTCTACCCAATTGCTTGAAACTTGTAATGTGTTTTGGAAACATGATGGACATGACACTTAGAAAAGATAAGTGTGACCAACTCGAGGTTGGGTTGAGTTTGTAGCGTAAACCTACCCGGAACCGACCGGCTTAACTAGTTGCTACGAACAATAGGACCCAATGTGAGAAGTTGGCCATGTTGTACCTTGAACCCGAGGTTAGACCAAGTTGTGGTGTAAAGCTACCCGGACCCGCCCGGCTTAACTAGTAACCACAACAAGGTCTAATGTGAGAGGTTAAGGCGCATTAATTAATTAATGCCTCATGATTAGGGTTAAGTCATGGTCCACTTAGTACTTAACCAATTTGGGCTTGGTAGATTAATCAGGGTTAAGTCGTGAACTCATCGTTACACTTAACCAAGTTAATCCATGATTAGTAAAGGGGTTAAACCGTACTTAACCCACTAGAAAAATCCTAGCAATGGGGGTCCACTCCAGCAGTAATCCCAAGTTTGTATCATTAAGGCCCTAGGGACTAGGCTAGGGAGGGAGCACGATTACTGGACTGGAGGTAAGGGACCAAAAGCGACGGCAGAGGGTACGCCGGTGTAGTTCTGGGCGGACTTTTGGTCGTGCACATAGTCCGAAGCCGGGGAAAACATGCACGGGTACCAGTAGATCGAGACTGTGCACTCATGTTTATGGTGTCCAGGGGTTGCCACCCTAGGGCTTGATACACCCGACGGGAGACCCTGCACAGTCTGACTACAATTATGTTAGGGCCGTATTGACACCAACACATGACGAGTTAGGCTTAGGGAGCCGATCGACTAGACCGTTTGATTTGACCTCGTGTTAGGGTCACTTCATGTTATTGGGCCAAAGCTTAGGCCAAGGGATCAATACTTGTTTATTCCAGGCATGTTAGTTTGCTAGTACACCTGTGGTGCAAAACCTTAATCCTGATTATGCGATGACACCTTTATCTACCTTGTTAGTTAATCATCATGCTAGTACGCTGTTATCCTTATATTTAACCCTGCTGCTCATGCCAGTTAACTTTATCAGTTCACATTGATTGTAGTAGGGCTTACTCAGTCTTTTTGACTGACCTGTTTTCTTTCGCCTCTTTTCTTCCGTTCCCCCCCCCAGGTTCTCAAGGAGGGAATATTGGAGCTTAGCTGGATTTCTGATCGCTTGCTTGTGGGATTTAGCTCATGTACGGTCTTGACATGAAGCTAGCTATGGTTATCACTTATAATTGGGGATAACACTTATGTATTTCTGTTTTCAGATGATGTTGTTTTATCTAGACTTGTTTATTTGGAAAATTGATATTATGATGTACCAGACTTGTTTTGAAATGGTTTAAATCTTCCGCTGTTTTATCTATGTTATTTACTCTGTTTACATATATACATATGTTCTTGTTCTGCCTTGATATATCATTATGCATGTTTACCTGATTCAAACGCCCCTCCAAAGTCAGTGCCCTTGCAAGAGTGGTACTGGCGGAGGTGGGGTGTTACATTTGGTATCAGAGCATATGGTTTACGATAAGGAACAAAAGGTTTTTAGAAAACTTTTGAAAAACTATTTTCAAAATCAAGTATAAAGTATTTTCCAAAGAAAAGTCTAGTTTATTTTAAAGGCTATTCCCCAAAAAGCCATTAGCAAAATCCCTTCGTTTTTCTCTATTCTGAATTTGTCTTTTTCTTTGTTTTCGGTATGGCTGATAACTTTGCCATTCCGGAGGGAGTACACGTACCTGTTTGGTATAGGAGACTTTTGGAGGCTAGGGCGACTGAAGACGGCCCCGCAAATATTACTCCTCCTCCGGTAGTTAATGTTCCTCCTCCTCCTGTCACTGAGGTTCCTCTTCCTCCTTCCCCTCAGCATCCACAAAAGGATTTCGCGGAGATTTGCAAAGACTTTAAGGCGATGGGTTGCAAGAATTTCTTTGGAACCGAGACTTTTGTAGAGGCCAGGAATTGGTTGAAAGAAACCGAAGATCTTTTTGCCTTCTTTGATATAAGTGACCGTAGGAAGGTTTTATTAGCAGTGTGGTTGCTAAAGGAAGAAGCTGCACGTTGGTGGGTGGTCACCACCGCTACTAGGCCAATTGAGACTTGGGATCACTTTCGGGGAAAGTTTGGACTAAGGTTCCTATCACTAAAGAAAGTGGACATGACTATTAGGGAATAAATAGATAAGTTTAATCAACTGGCTTGGGTCGGTTTAGACTTGGTTAACACAGCTCAGAAGAAGGCCCTATACTTTGCTCTAGGATTAAACGAACCATTACAGGGTTTAGCCATGACTCACATACCCTTGGGGGCAACTTTCGAGAGTTTGGTGAATATGGCCCTACTCAATGAAGAGAATAGGAGTGACAAGAAGGAGAACAAGAACAAGAGTCAAGGCAACAAGGGGAACAACAACAAGGGCAATAACGACAAGAAGAAGTGCTTTACTTGTGGAAGCTCGACTCATCTAAACAAGGATTGCAGGAAAAGGAAGGGCACTTGCTTTAACTGTGGAGAAATGGGGCACTTCACTAGTGATTGCCCGAAGAAGCAAGGGCAAGGCCAGGGTCAGACCCAGCGTGCTGGACCTTCAAGAGGGCAAGTTCATGCTCTCAATGCCACTCCAGTTCCCGATGAAGGTAATATTTCTGTTGAGAGCCTTGTATATATTTCTGATTTTCCAGTTTGTACCTTGTTTGATTTTGGTGCGTCGCATAGCTTTATCTGATCTTGTTGATAGTTTGCACCTAAGTACTAGTCTAGTTTATGATCCCGTGTGTGTTTCAAATCCAATTGGGGGTTTCGCCCATTTGTCTATGATCTATGTGGATTTGAAAATCTCTATCTTGAGTGTAGAGTTCTCGTGTGATGCTTATATTCTCGGTTTCATGGGGTATGGGTTGATTTTTGAGCATGGATGGGTTGTCCAGTTTTGGAGCCATCCTTGATTGTTGAGCATAGGGTTGTGAGGCTCATGACTCGCCTCGGTAATACCCTAAAAATTTCTAGTAACCCTACGAGTCCCGTCATGTTGTGTTATCTTGAACCCCTCAACTCGTCTATCGATAGTTTGCAATCGGTGAGGGTGGTCCGAGAATATCCTGATATCCTGGGTGAGGTGAAGGGGGTTACCCCTGAACGAGAGATAGGTTTCCGCATTTATCTGGTTGATAATGCCAAGCCAGTTATGTGGCCGGTAAGGCACATGGTCCCGTGAGACGGGAGCTAAGTTAGCAAGTGAAGGAGTTGCTTGAGAAGAACTCCATCCGATGAAGCATTTCCGAGGAAGGTGCTCTAGTAGTATTCACTACTAATATGGACAGTTCGCTTCGCCCGTGTGTTAAACAAAGAGAATAGACAACCGTTGCCAAGGATCGATGATTTGTTCGATCAGCTTGTAGGAACATCTGTTCCATCAGCTCAGAATAGCTGAGGATAGTATAGACAAGACTGCATCCAGAACTCCAGATGGATTCTTAGAATGGCTGGTCATGCCATTCGCACCTACCTGCTTCGTGGACTTGATGAGTAGGGTGTTCAGGGAGTTCTTGAACAAGTTTGTCGTGGTCTTCGTAGATGATATTCTGATCTTCTCTAAGGATGAGGAAGAGCATGCAAGGCATCTCGTGGAGGTGATGGATATGCTTAGAGCGCATCAGTTGAAAGCCAAGTCCTCCAAATGTCATTTTGGAGAAAAGGGAGTTAGATTTCTTGGGCACATAGTTTCTAAGCAAGGCTTAGCGGTGGATTGTAAAGACCCGCAACTTCCCCGTAAAGGAAAGCGTCGGATAGTTCGAGAACAAGCCACAACAGAACGCATACAGAAGAACATTTCACTATTTATTACAACAGTGCATCAGATTACAAGAATATACAGAGTATGAATGAATATTACACAGAAATATCAGAGATTTAAATTACATTTAAATACATAGCAGCGGAAAATAATACAATACACAACTAGAATGAGATATACGGATACAAAGCTTTCCGGATATCGTTCCAGCTGTAAACCAGGATCCTGCGAATATAAATCTGCAAAACCAAAACTACTAGCTGCCCGTGTCAAAATAAGGGCACCCAGAGTTTAGGTTAAAACAATAAACTCCAGGTCAGTCATGTGACTGGTGTGAGAACTAAAACAGTTATTAATCTTTATTTTAAATCATTAGGTAAATCAAGGGACCACGCCGTATAACACGGAACGGGTTTCCTCCCAAGAATACCAGTGCATAGAACAAACAGCGCAATGCTAAATAAAGAAAAATGAAGCTGTTATAAGACCCAGGTCCCATCACACAATGCAACGCAGTCGAGGATAGGGTTTTCCCTTATAACAGCCAAAGAATGCTTGATACGTTTAAAACAAATCATTTGATACTATAATAAGTGCATAGTGTATAAAACAACTTCAAATCATAAGTATCAATCATAGGCGGCATGAATGGCCCATAACACTATGTCGCCTTATATAAGTTTACAATCAAAACCGCAAATGTCGTATTGGAAGTTGGGTTATCATTTATGGTATGAACCGAGGCTAGGGGCAAGATCCTCAACCGATTCGAGACAATCTAGCCCATGTCTCCGGAACAGCCGCAACTGCCCCTTGGATCGTCAGGGCCGGTCCACCGATGTGGATTATAATGCCTGAACACTACGTTTCTCCGCCCTTTGGGGCGTAAATCTGGCCCGTCAGCCGACCAGAAGCATCGGCCGAAACCGATATCACGAGGCGCCTCGCTTTTCAGCAAGTAATAATAAGTAACATCCACATGAGTCAAACTCGTCAGCCAGTTTAAGCACTGACGCCACTCCTAACTAGAAAGAAACGCATGCCCTCCCTGAGGTCCGTCTCCCGTTTTTGATTCATACCGGGTGTGATACTCGCGAATCAACGTTACACAAAGCTACGCCACAAAGGCCGTGCTTTGATCATCACCACAAGACTTTGCTTTTCAACAGAAGCCTCGATCATTTGCATCTCAGCATGCCACACAGGCAATTCACTCCATGCGATTGATATCCATCAATATATAACCCCTGAGCTCGTACGTCTCAGAGAAGGGCGTTAAGCAAGAGAATAAATTCTCCGCCGCCAAACAGATATATATTTAATGGAGATCAATCACACGGACTAAAGTCCAATGTCAGACACACAGTCCATTTACAAGTCCGTTCTGGGTCTGAACGAAACCGGAGGCACCTAGTACCCCGCATATCCATCGATCTCCAAGTACGTCTGGACGATCACCAACTGTTTCCATCTTCTTGGGTGTACAGCCCAATCAAGATCATCAGTTATCACCCAAACGACGTGAAGACCTCCGGTCTTCGACCATCGTCTTCATCTTCGACTTATCGTCGTATCAGTTATTCAGAATGGGATAAACCCGGTCTTTCCGAATAACTCGCGTATATTTTAAATAAGTGTTACACAAACACAACATACGCCTCATTCCAATTCATTAGTCACTAACCGTAAATTAATCAAGAGAATAATTCCCCAAATATTAACCCCGAAGGCCGAAACCAACATCAGATCAATATCCAGAAAACCATTCTGCTTGGCTAACCGACAGTTAGTTTCTAAATCTCACATTCATAGGGAAAGGTTCCCATAAATTTTATCAAAGATAAATTCTTGAATTTATGCTTTAATCTACTTTTGAATATCAATTCAAACTAGTCGGGATTAGCGAACCTTACCGAAGTAATCATTTGTTTTAATTTCCCAATCCCAACCTATTCATCCCATGAAGTAAAACTGGTAATACTTCATATCTAACACCACGGTGTTATCGGTAAATTCAATTACCATTTCACGTTCAAATCTAATTAAAGATTTAACTATCGCCTGGAGTAAAACTGGTGATACTCCATTCTCGATCATTTCAATCTAATTAAAGATTCATTAAAACTCCACTTAGTTTTAATCTTCGGCTGGGTTAAAGAATCAGTGTCATTTAAAACACGGTTCACGATAAACCCAAAACCACATTCATTAATTATCGGGTTAAAGAACAAGTGTTATTTAAAACACTGTTCACGATAAACCCAAAAATCAATATCGATTCAATTCCAATTAAATATTATTTAATTGGTACACTCCATTAAATCTAAATAAAAAAGATTTAATCCTTTCTCAACTGGGTTCAAGAACAGTGTTAATGAAGACACCATTCACGACAAACCCAAATCACATTCATCAATTATCGGGTTAAAGAACAAGTGTTATTTAAAACACTGTTCACGATAAACCCAAAAATCAATATCAATTCAATTCCAATTAAATATCATTTAATTGGTACACTTCATTAAATCTAAATAAAAAGATTTAATCTTTTCTCAACTGGGTTCAAGAACAGTGTTAGTGAAGACACCATTCACGACAAACCCAAATCCCATTTGATATTCAATATAAGGCTCTGAATAGAAAATATATCGGCTTATATTCAATATCAAATTCTACGATTAACAAATGTCGTATTGGAAATAACGATATAAATATATATCTTTCAAATTTCCGTAACAACATCCGTATAATCACAAATTCCAACATCGAAATATTCCGAAGACAATTTCGATTCAAATCCACTCCAATGCAATCATTGGAAATTTTGGTTATTTTCAAAACCCTTTTCGAATTCAATTTATTTATTTAAAAATAAATAGAATTATAATTCTAGTTCAAAACTAGTTCATTTCGATAAAAATCCATTTTTATCTTTTCAAATATGGAGTTTTTCATCCCAAATATTCACAAATCATTTCTTATGATTTTACACAAATTATTGCTATTTTTAATAATTTTATCAAGGCTCGTACAGTCGATTTCCAACAATGGCCATCGAACTGCACTTACAACGACCTTTTTCGAATTTGATTTGGACGTATCTCCAAATCCAACCGTTAGATTTCAAATTTCTAACATTCATTAGAAAGCTCTTTTCGATACGAACCCAACGGTTCCGGTTTTAGGAGAATCCGACGGTCGGATCTCCCGCAATGTCCGTTTGAAATAAATGGTCGAAATTCACGAACTGCCGCGGCGCGGCGCGTTCTATTCAGGCCATTATATTATATATATAATATATATAATATATACTTCGTCGATTTCTATTTAAAACGAATTATATAAATAGTTTTAAAATCGTTTCAAAAGCTATTTCAACTTTCTTTTCAATTCAAATCAAAAATTGAATTCTTCTTTATAAATTCGTTTTAAAATTCATTTCTATTCAATTCGAATTTCAATTCCATTTGAATTCATTTCAATTCGCTTTCAATTCCATTTGAATTCGTTTTCAATTCAATTCATTTCGAAATCGTTTTCAATTCAATTCATTTCGAAATCGTTTTCAATTCAATTCATTTCGAAATCGTTTCCAATTCAATTCATTTCGAAATCGTTTTCAATTCAATTCATTTCGAAATCGTTTTCAATTCAATTCATTTCGAAATCGTTTTCAATTCAATTCATTTCGAAATCGTTTTCAATTCAATTCATTTCGAAATCGTTTTTAATTCAATTCATTTTGAAATCGTTTTCAATTCAATTCATTTCGAAATCGTTTTCAATTCAATTCATTTCGAAATCGTTTTCAATTCAATTCATTTCGAAATCGTTTTCAATTCAATTCATTTCGAAATCGTTTTCAATATTCATTTTAAGATGAATAAAATCGATATAAATATCGTTCACGTCAAAATGGCGTCAATCTAATCAACACGGCTTCATAAATTTCTATTTTCAAATATTCTATTTCAAATATTTCTTTTTCAAAATAGTTGTTATTATCAAAATATTTCGTTCAACACATGACCAATCTCAATGAATGAGTACTGTCAACACATGAACTTTTATTTTATAATATTCTTTATTTTTCAAATTGGAATGAGGCTCAATCAATTACCATATAAAGTTAATTATATGGATTTTCATACAACACATGTATATAATAGCATGGAAAAATAATCAACCATCAACCAAAGTGCACTACACTGTATAGGCATCAAATATAGATATCTAACGCTTAAAACAGCCTGTCAATCAACCGATCGACATATTTAATAAATCAGGATGAGTGAACTTCAAATTTCATCCCAACACCCCTGTGGGGTTTCAAACAATCAAACACATATTTTATTTGTGCTGTTGGGCGATGTGTAAAATTTATCGACCCAATCAATGTCCTTCAAATAGGTGTACATAAACAAACCGTCTGGTTTGTAAATGAATATTTTATTTATTCACATTCACGTTAACAATTATATTTTTAACGATAAAACATTTTATTCCAACATATGAATTTCTATTTATTTCAATTACACAATAAAAATGATATTTTTATTTTTCTAACATATTTTAGAAAATTTCGGCGGCATAACGGCACGATACTAGAAACGGGACAAGGCCTAGCCTTATCCCCGGTCTAGTGAAGGCCCACGCCATTCACACATCAATCAAATCAATTCGTTATGCAAACCACAAAATTTGGAGTAAGAGTCTAACCTAGCCTTACTCCTTCGCCTTATAACGGCGCACGTCTAATCCTAACCAATTTATCGATTCGATTTTTCACACCACAAATCACATTCAAACCAATATCGCAATCAATCACCAAACAGTCAAACAAACAAGTCCATGGTCTGTGGACGGGTGTCGGGTGCTACTAAGCACCGTCTGCATCCTAGTATAAATATATAACTAGAAAAGAAATAGAAAGGTGAGAAATTCTCACTGATAGCTATCCAATCATCTTGACTCTTCTTTGATAGAAATCTTCATCGTCGTCGCATCTTCGTTGCTGTAGCCACTACATATGTAAAAATCGAATTTTTACTTGCTATTCAATATATAAAAATCATGTTTTTACTCTGAAGTTCAATATATAAAAATCACATTCTTACTTCACACATTTTTATTTTTCAAAGCAAAGACGTTTTATTTTTCAAAGCAAAGACGTTTTATTTTTCAAAGCAAAGACGTTTTATTTTGAAAAACCATATGCTAATTTATATTTTTACTTTGCTTTCATTATAATAAAAATCATATTTTGACCGTCACTTCTCATAGATAAAAATTATATTTTTATCGCTCCTTCATAATAAAGATCATATTTTTATTTCAAAACTGATTTTATTTATATTTTCAAAACTGATTTTATTTTCAAAACTGATTTTATTTATATTTTCAAAACCGATTTTATTTATATTTTCAAAACTGATTTTATTTATAAAACTGATTTTATTTATAAAACTGATTTTATTTATAAAACTGATTTTATTTATATTTTCAAAACCGATTTTATTTATACTGCTTACATAAAATAAAAACTAAAAATAAAAAAAAAATAAAAAAAAAAAAAAAACTGTTAAACCTTTATCTGTCGTTTTTCCATACTCTAAAACTAGGGCTCCCCACCGATGTCGCCTGGAGCTGCTTGGGCTGGATCTGAGGGCGTCATGTCGGAGAGCCTCGCGAGCTTCCCTAGCGCCAGAGAGATGGTCAAGTTCGGTGGCCCCTGGAAGCCTCGACGGCGGTTCGAGCTGAGCGCATTTGAGCTTGACGTTCGAGCTCCTTGCTCCATAAAAAAAACTCCAAACGAGAATGGATGTGAGGAGGGGAGAATACACTACGATTTTCGTTCACGAGGTTTCAATTTCACAGTGTGGGTGTTGAGATCGAAGGGGGGGAACGGTTTGGACTATTTCCGCCGTCTAAAGAAGATGGAGGCGGGTTTTGACCCAGTTGACCGCGGAATTAAAATGATAGGGTTTCTGAAAATCCAAGGGTTTTATATATAATTATATTAATATTTAATTCTTTAATTCGAAAATTACTTGTTTAATGCCACGATCCCGAAACCAAACCCAACGACTGCCGCCCCTAGCTAAATACCCCCATTCCGAACACAATGGGATATGTATCGCAAGCCAATTCGACTTTTTGAATCAGTTTTCGTTAAATTTACATTTAAATCATTATATTGAATTTTAAACGTACATTTCAAATTACCGGGGTCACATACTAACTAGAAAAATTCCAGAAAAATATTTTCTAGCTTCGTATTGACGATACGGTCCTAACAAAACTAGTTTCGTCGAATTCTGAGACCGTTAGAAAAATGGCCAATTTCCAGTCGATTAAAATCAATTGAAATGGTCAAAACACGTTTTCCTTTGCCACGCTCACATATTGATTCGAAAAATTATGAAATTTGGAATCTAGCAATAACTTGACATCACGGACCCAACAAAACTGGTTTCGTCGAAATCCGAGGTCGTTTGCAAAATGTCCATTTTTAAGGGCTATATATTATTAAATATATATATAAATTCCATAGCGACCATTCTGAATTTTCAACTGGACGTATCTTATCATTTCTAAAGTGAAATCCTAGTTTGTTAACTTCGTTAGAAAGATCTTGTTCATCAGATTCAAATATTTCTTGTTTCGTCCAATTCTGACTTATAACGAATTCTGTATATTCAATTGAAATTAGAAATCGAATTTTCGAACTACCGCGCCATTTCAGGCTCGTTATATAATTAAAATAAATTTATTCGTTTTAACTTCGCCGAAAATAAATTTTCTCGTCGATATTATTTAAAATAATTCATTTTAAATAATCAAAACTCGCTATAATTGCCAAAATAAAAATTTTAAACTGGCCCGGATTTTCGGGTTGTTACAATCTCCCCCACTTAAAACTTTTCGTCCCCGAAAAGGAACAAAGTCGAAAGTGGTTTGATTAATCAGCTCTACATTCGATCCGGCTTCTATTCTCCAACCCTTTAGTTTCTGAGAATTTTCAAAATTTCAAAAATTTGGCTAACACCCTAAATTTTCGAAAAATTTCGCCATAACCTCCCCTGCACCGGGAGCATCGGGGAATTTCAAATAGCTTCCCCGGTCCTTCAGATCTCAAAAAGAAAAAGAAAAAGCCAAGCGGCTAGCCAATAGGCTCACAAAATCATCATCACCCAAACAAAACAGGAAATTATGTAGTAAACATGTACATATTTGTCGGGCAAACAAATTTTATTCTCTGGCTCTAGCCTCCTTGCTATGACCTGTTCAATGATATATATGTATATGCAAGTAAATGCGACCAATTTTCAATACAATTCAATATTCGATCAAATTAGGCATACTAGTTCAAAATTATCAAACAATTAAACAAACAACACAAACATCAATCAATTAGTGGATTAACGTTTCAAATTCATAATTTTGATATATATAAAGAAAATCATGCTTTGATGCCAAATCACAACAATAGGCCCTATCTAATTTTGGTTCTCACACCAGTCAATAGGAAATATATAGATATCACACCTTCGTTACTCGAACATGAATACTAATGACGACTAGTCAATCATCAGAATCATCTTCGGGCCCCTAGAGTATGATTCTATATCTATCCAGTATATTAAAACTTCGAATAGACGCTAGCTAGGCGCATACGCAAAATCTTTATATATTGGACTGTCCTAATCAATATAAATAAATAATCAAATACGAATAATTGATTTAAATTTTCAAAACAAAAATTGTTTTCATTTTCAAAAATATACTCTTCCCACTCGTTCTAGGATACTACTGATCCTATCTCTAACGAGTCATCCTAATTGGATGTTACTAATCCAATATCTGATGAATTCTTTCGTATGGTTCTAATGTGTCTTGTTCTCTGAGCTTTGTAAACCAAAGCTCTGATACCACGTGTAAAGACCCGCAACTTCCCCGTAAAGGAAAGCGTCGGATAGTTCGAGAACAAGCCACAACAGAACGCATACAGAAGAACATTTCACTATTTATTACAACAGTGCATCAGATTACAAGAATATACAGAGTATGAATGAATATTACACAGAAATATCAGAGATTTAAATTACATTTAAATACATAGCAGCGGAAAATAATACAATACACAACTAGAATGAGATATACGGATACAAAGCTTTCCGGATATCGTTCCAGCTGTAAACCAGGATCCTGCGAATATAAATCTGCAAAACCAAAACTACTAGCTGCCCGTGTCAAAATAAGGGCACCCAGAGTTTAGGTTAAAACAATAAACTCCAGGTCAGTCATGTGACTGGTGTGAGAACTAAAACAGTTATTAATCTTTATTTTAAATCATTAGGTAAATCAAGGGACCACGCCGTATAACACGGAACGGGTTTCCTCCCAAGAATACCAGTGCATAGAACAAACAACGCAATGCTAAATAAAGAAAAATGAAGCTGTTATAAGACCCAGGTCCCATCACACAATGCAACGCAGTCGAGGATAGGGTTTTCCCTTATAACAGCCAAAGAATGCTTGATACGTTTAAAACAAATCATTTGATACTATAATAAGTGCATAGTGTATAAAACAACTTCAAATCATAAGTATCAATCATAGGCGGCATGAATGGCCCATAACACTATGTCGCCTTATATAAGTTTACAATCAAAACCGCAAATGTCGTATTGGAAGTTGGGTTATCATTTATGGTATGAACCGAGGCTAGGGGCAAGATCCTCAACCGATTCGAGACAATCTAGCCCATGTCTCCGGAACAGCCGCAACTGCCCCTTGGATCGTCAGGGCCGGTCCACCGATGTGGATTATAATGCCTGAACACTACGTTTCTCCGCCCTTTGGGGCGTAAATCTGGCCCGTCAGCCGACCAGAAGCATCGGCCGAAACCGATATCACGAGGCGCCTCGCTTTTCAGCAAGTAATAATAAGTAACATCCACATGAGTCAAACTCGTCAGCCAGTTTAAGCACTGACGCCACTCCTAACTAGAAAGAAACGCATGCCCTCCCTGAGGTCCGTCTCCCGTTTTTGATTCATACCGGGTGTGATACTCGCGAATCAACGTTACACAAAGCTACGCCACAAAGGCCGTGCTTTGATCATCACCACAAGACTTTGCTTTTCAACAGAAGCCTCGATCATTTGCATCTCAGCATGCCACACAGGCAATTCACTCCATGCGATTGATATCCATCAATATATAACCCCTGAGCTCGTACGTCTCAGAGAAGGGCGTTAAGCAAGAGAATAAATTCTCCGCCGCCAAACAGATATATATTTAATGGAGATCAATCACACGGACTAAAGTCCAATGTCAGACACACAGTCCATTTACAAGTCCGTTCTGGGTCTGAACGAAACCGGAGGCACCTAGTACCCCGCATATCCATCGATCTCCAAGTACGTCTGGACGATCACCAACTGTTTCCATCTTCTTGGGTGTACAGCCCAATCAAGATCATCAGTTATCACCCAAACGACGTGAAGACCTCCGGTCTTCGACCATCGTCTTCATCTTCGACTTATCGTCGTATCAGTTATTCAGAATGGGATAAACCCGGTCTTTCCGAATAACTCGCGTATATTTTAAATAAGTGTTACACAAACACAACATACGCCTCATTCCAATTCATTAGTCACTAACCGTAAATTAATCAAGAGAATAATTCCCCAAATATTAACCCCGAAGGCCGAAACCAACATCAGATCAATATCCAGAAAACCATTCTGCTTGGCTAACCGACAGTTAGTTTCTAAATCTCACATTCATAGGGAAAGGTTCCCATAAATTTTATCAAAGATAAATTCTTGAATTTATGCTTTAATCTACTTTTGAATATCAATTCAAACTAGTCGGGATTAGCGAACCTTACCGAAGTAATCATTTGTTTTAATTTCCCAATCCCAACCTATTCATCCCATGAAGTAAAACTGGTAATACTTCATATCTAACACCACGGTGTTATCGGTAAATTCAATTACCATTTCACGTTCAAATCTAATTAAAGATTTAACTATCGCCTGGAGTAAAACTGGTGATACTCCATTCTCGATCATTTCAATCTAATTAAAGATTCATTAAAACTCCACTTAGTTTTAATCTTCGGCTGGGTTAAAGAATCAGTGTCATTTAAAACACGGTTCACGATAAACCCAAAACCACATTCATTAATTATCGGGTTAAAGAACAAGTGTTATTTAAAACACTGTTCACGATAAACCCAAAAATCAATATCGATTCAATTCCAATTAAATATTATTTAATTGGTACACTCCATTAAATCTAAATAAAAAAGATTTAATCCTTTCTCAACTGGGTTCAAGAACAGTGTTAATGAAGACACCATTCACGACAAACCCAAATCACATTCATCAATTATCGGGTTAAAGAACAAGTGTTATTTAAAACACTGTTCACGATAAACCCAAAAATCAATATCAATTCAATTCCAATTAAATATCATTTAATTGGTACACTTCATTAAATCTAAATAAAAAGATTTAATCTTTTCTCAACTGGGTTCAAGAACAGTGTTAGTGAAGACACCATTCACGACAAACCCAAATCCCATTTGATATTCAATATAAGGCTCTGAATAGAAAATATATCGGCTTATATTCAATATCAAATTCTACGGTTAACAAATGTCGTATTGGAAATAACGATATAAATATATATCTTTCAAATTTCCGTAACAACATCCGTATAATCACAAATTCCAACATCGAAATATTCCGAAGACAATTTCGATTCAAATCCACTCCAATGCAATCATTGGAAATTTTGGTTATTTTCAAAACCCTTTTCGAATTCAATTTATTTATTTAAAAATAAATAGAATTATAATTCTAGTTCAAAACTAGTTCATTTCGATAAAAATCCATTTTTATCTTTTCAAATATGGAGTTTTTCATCCCAAATATTCACAAATCATTTCTTATGATTTTACACAAATTATTGCTATTTTTAATAATTTTATCAAGGCTCGTACAGTCGATTTCCAACAATGGCCATCGAACTGCACTTACAGCGACCTTTTTCGAATTTGATTTGGACGTATCTCCAAATCCAACCGTTAGATTTCAAATTTCTAACATTCATTAGAAAGCTCTTTTCGATACGAACCCAACGGTTCCGGTTTTAGGAGAATCCGACGGTCGGATCTCCCGCAATGTCCGTTTGAAATAAATGGTCGAAATTCACGAACTGCCGCGGCGCGGCGCGTTCTATTCAGGCCATTATATTATATATATAATATATATAATATATACTTCGTCGATTTCTATTTAAAACGAATTATATAAATAGTTTTAAAATCGTTTCAAAAGCTATTTCAACTTTCTTTTCAATTCAAATCAAAAATTGAATTCTTCTTTATAAATTCGTTTTAAAATTCATTTCTATTCAATTCGAATTTCAATTCCATTTGAATTCATTTCAATTCGCTTTCAATTCCATTTGAATTCGTTTTCAATTCAATTCATTTCGAAATCGTTTTCAATTCAATTCATTTCGAAATCGTTTTCAATTCAATTCATTTCGAAATCGTTTCCAATTCAATTCATTTCGAAATCGTTTTCAATTCAATTCATTTCGAAATCGTTTTCAATTCAATTCATTTTGAAATCGTTTTCAATTCAATTCATTTCGAAATCGTTTTCAATTCAATTCATTTCGAAATCGTTTTTAATTCAATTCATTTTGAAATCGTTTTCAATTCAATTCATTTCGAAATCGTTTTCAATTCAATTCATTTCGAAATCGTTTTCAATTCAATTCATTTCGAAATCGTTTTCAATTCAATTCATTTCGAAATCGTTTTCAATATTCATTTTAAGATGAATAAAATCGATATAAATATCGTTCACGTCAAAATGGCGTCAATCTAATCAACACGGCTTCATAAATTTCTATTTTCAAATATTCTATTTCAAATATTTCTTTTTCAAAATAGTTGTTATTATCAAAATATTTCGTTCAACACATGACCAATCTCAATGAATGAGTACTGTCAACACATGAACTTTTATTTTATAATATTCTTTATTTTTCAAATTGGAATGAGGCTCAATCAATTACCATATAAAGTTAATTATATGGATTTTCATACAACACATGTATATAATAGCATGGAAAAATAATCAACCATCAACCAAAGTGCACTACACTGTATAGGCATCAAATATAGATATCTAACGCTTAAAACAGCCTGTCAATCAACCGATCGACATATTTAATAAATCAGGATGAGTGAACTTCAAATTTCATCCCAACACCCCTGTGGGGTTTCAAACAATCAAACACATATTTTATTTGTGCTGTTGGGCGATGTGTAAAATTTATCGACCCAATCAATGTCCTTCAAATAGGTGTACATAAACAAACCGTCTGGTTTGTAAATGAATATTTTATTTATTCACATTCACGTTAACAATTATATTTTTAACGATAAAACATTTTATTCCAACATATGAATTTCTATTTATTTCAATTACACAATAAAAATGATATTTTTATTTTTCTAACATATTTTAGAAAATTTCGGCGGCATAACGGCACGATACTAGAAACGGGACAAGGCCTAGCCTTATCCCCGGTCTAGTGAAGGCCCACGCCATTCACACATCAATCAAATCAATTCGTTATGCAAACCACAAAATTTGGAGTAAGAGTCTAACCTAGCCTTACTCCTTCGCCTTATAACGGCGCACGTCTAATCCTAACCAATTTATCGATTCGATTTTTCACACCACAAATCACATTCAAACCAATATCGCAATCAATCACCAAACAGTCAAACAAACAAGTCCATGGTCTGTGGACGGGTGTCGGGTGCTACTAAGCACCGTCTGCATCCTAGTATAAATATATAACTAGAAAAGAAATAGAAAGGTGAGAAATTCTCACTGATAGCTATCCAATCATCTTGACTCTTCTTTGATAGAAATCTTCATCGTCGTCGCATCTTCGTTGCTGTAGCCACTACATATGTAAAAATCGAATTTTTACTATGCTATTCAATATATAAAAATCATGTTTTTACTCTGAAGTTCAATATATAAAAATCACATTCTTACTTCACACATTTTTATTTTTCAAAGCAAAGACGTTTTATTTTTCAAAGCAAAGACGTTTTATTTTTCAAAGCAAAGACGTTTTATTTTGAAAAACCATATGCTAATTTATATTTTTACTTTGCTTTCATTATAATAAAAATCATATTTTGACCGTCACTTCTCATAGATAAAAATTATATTTTTATCGCTCCTTCATAATAAAGATCATATTTTTATTTCAAAACTGATTTTATTTATATTTTCAAAACTGATTTTATTTTCAAAACTGATTTTATTTATATTTTCAAAACCGATTTTATTTATATTTTCAAAACTGATTTTATTTATAAAACTGATTTTATTTATAAAACTGATTTTATTTATAAAACTGATTTTATTTATATTTTCAAAACCGATTTTATTTATACTGCTTACATAAAATAAAAACTAAAAAAAAAAAAAAAAAAAAAAAAAAAAAAAAAACTGTTAAACCTTTATCTGTCGTTTTTCCATACTCTAAAACTAGGGCTCCCCACCGATGTCGCCTGGAGCTGCTTGGGCTGGATCTGAGGGCGTCATGTCGGAGAGCCTCGCGAGCTTCCCTAGCGCCAGAGAGATGGTCAAGTTCGGTGGCCCCTGGAAGCCTCGACGGCGGTTCGAGCTGAGCGCATTTGAGCTTGACGTTCGAGCTCCTTGCTCCATAAAAAAAACTCCAAACGAGAATGGATGTGAGGAGGGGAGAATACACTACGATTTTCGTTCACGAGGTTTCAATTTCACAGTGTGGGTGTTGAGATCGAAGGGGGGGAACGGTTTGGACTATTTCCGCCGTCTAAAGAAGATGGAGGCGGGTTTTGACCCAGTTGACCGCGGAATTAAAATGATAGGGTTTCTGAAAATCCAAGGGTTTTATATATAATTATATTAATATTTAATTCTTTAATTCGAAAATTACTTGTTTAATGCCACGATCCCGAAACCAAACCCAACGACTGCCGCCCCTAGCTAAATACCCCCATTCCGAACACAATGGGATATGTATCGCAAGCCAATTCGACTTTTTGAATCAGTTTTCGTTAAATTTACATTTAAATCATTATATTGAATTTTAAACGTACATTTCAAATTACCGGGGTCACATACTAACTAGAAAAATTCCAGAAAAATATTTTCTAGCTTCGTATTGACGATACGGTCCTAACAAAACTAGTTTCGTCGAATTCTGAGACCGTTAGAAAAATGGCCAATTTCCAGTCGATTAAAATCAACTGAAATGGTCAAAACACGTTTTCCTTTGCCACGCTCACATATTGATTCGAAAAATTATGAAATTTGGAATCTAGCAATAACTTGACATCACGGACCCAACAAAACTGGTTTCGTCGAAATCCGAGGTCGTTTGCAAAATGTCCATTTTTAAGGGCTATATATTATTAAATATATATATAAATTCCATAGCGACCATTCTGAATTTTCAACTGGACGTATCTTATCATTTCTAAAGTGAAATCCTAGTTTGTTAACTTCGTTAGAAAGATCTTGTTCATCAGATTCAAATATTTCTTGTTTCGTCCAATTCTGACTTATAACGAATTCTGTATATTCAATTGAAATTAGAAATCGAATTTTCGAACTACCGCGCCATTTCAGGCTCGTTATATAATTAAAATAAATTTATTCGTTTTAACTTCGCCGAAAATAAATTTTCTCGTCGATATTATTTAAAATAATTCATTTTAAATAATCAAAACTCGCTATAATTGCCAAAATAAAAATTTTAAACTGGCCCGGATTTTCGGGTTGTTACATGGATCCCGCTAAGTAAGTTGCAGTTCAGGATTGGAAGACTCCAAGGAATGCAACCGAAGTAAGAAATTCTCTCAGTTTAGTTAGTTAGTTAGCATCCCTTGAGCTTAGACCTACCCTTCTGGATCAAGTAGGGACTTCGCAGAAGGAAGACCCGCAGTTAGTCGAGATCATGGACAAGTTGACTCGAGGCAAGATGGTAAGTCACCTCGCTATAGATGACAAGGGATGGCTAAGACGCGATGAGAGAAAGAAGGTTCTTGAAGATGCACATCACCCGAGGAGGTTTCCTGAGGGAGTCAGGCGTAACCATTGTGATCGCTGCGATCTAGAGTCAAGCGAATGGAGTTTAATCGAATATTAGTTATTCGATAGGAGTTAATCGAGTTGATCGAGTTGAGAAATAAGTTAAGTTAAATAAGGTTAGTTGATCGGGTGGTTCGACCAAGTTAGTCGAGCCTAGTTAATCGAATCGAATTGGTCGAACCAAGTAAGTCGAGTTAAGTTAGTCGAGCCTAGTTAATCGAATCGAATTGGTCGAACCAAGTAAGTCGAGTTAGTCGAGTCAAGTTAAGTTAGTCGAGTTAAGTTCGTCGAGTTAAATAAATCGATGTTAGTTTCATCGAAAGAAGTTATCGATGTTAGTTTCATCGAAAGGAGTTATCGATGTTAGTTTCATCGAAAGGAGTTATCGATGTTAGTTTCATCGAATGGAGTTATCGATGTTAGTTTCATCGAAAGGAGTTATCGATGTTAGTTTCATCGAAGGGAGTTATCGATTATAGTTTAATCGAAGTGAGATTTTCAAATATGAGATATTTGAAAAGGAAGAGTTATCGAATATTAGTTATTCGAAGAGAGATTATCGAATATCGTTTATTCGAGAAGAAGTTAATCGAATATAGGTTATTCGAAGAAGAGTTAATCAAATAGAGATTTCTCGAAGAGAGTTAATCGGCAAATTCGATTATATCGAATTCGGGAAAGTACTTATACTTTTCCAGTGTTTAAATAGAGATTTATTTATTTATAAATAAATAAGTGTTAGGTAAATTATTCACTAATAAGAATATAAGTTATAATTAAAGTTAGATAATTCGAAAGTAGGGATTATAACGTTATCGTTATAACCAATGTTTTAAATATAGAAGTGGATTAGTAAAATTGAATCCGAGAAAGGCGTAAAGAAGTTGTTAAAGATTAAAAGATAAACTTTGACCATTTCGAAGTTATAACGTTGTTCAGTTAAGGTCTGAGAGGTAATTATACCCCAACTTGAGTGACTTCCTTCTTAACTAAGAAATGGTAAGGTTTGATCGTAAAGGAGTTTTGGAAATGTTTTCCAAACGAGAATCAGAAATGTTTTCTGATAAAAGAAAAATAAGAATTTAGAATATAGGGAAACAGGAGATAAGTAAATAAATGAACTAAAGAGATTTATGTTAAATGATGTTTGTTCGATATAATTTCCATTTGGAAATAATATCGTTGTTTGCACACTTGTTTTTCTTTGATAGTTAACTCACCGACTATCGAAGTTTTGACCATTTTAACATTGTTAATATGGAGAGACCGGTTGGATTATTATCCATAGAACCACTCTGTATTGGCATAAGCGTCGCGAATCATATATGCCAAAGATAATTGAAGACGGAGTAAAATGCAAGGGCTGTTGTATAAGTCTTAGATAACAGTGACTAAGATGGATATACGGAATAGTGCCTTCGGTTTGTCCAGTCCCAGGACAACTTGTATGGACGAAGGTCTGACAGAGTATATCCAATGGATCGCGTAAGTTGATCTGTTCAAACGTATTCATGTTTGGTGGCGGAGGAATTCGTTTCTCTTAGCTGTATACCCATGTTATTTTTGGATAAGTCAATTTGTGATTTGGCGGGTATGACGATGTGACATTCTAAGTGAATGAGGATGACTTGTATGAATGAATGTCTGACAGAGTATTTCCAGAAAGGTCACGTACATTGATTTCTTCAACTTTACCAAGAGTGGAAGCGGAGAAGGAAACTTCTTTAGCTAACACGTAACGTACTGTTGTAGACGCCAATTAGTGATTTTCGATGGATTTGACAATGAAGCATTCGAAGTGAATCTGATGTGATGATAAAGCGTAGCTTCTAGCCTCATCAACCAATAAATGACAGAAATCGGGCAGGCAGCATGGCTAAGTCGGTCGCACCGAAGTAGGGTGTATAATCACCTATCTAAAGAATATTCATTTGTTTCTTAAATCTATCAATGCTGTCCCATATATATACGGAAACGGTTGCTGATCCCAACCGTTGGTGATGTACATTCGATACACTCAAGCGAAATGAGTGGTCGGTCATGTGTGGCTGAGTTGCAAGATGTTCTTGTTGAACTCCGGTGTATCGTTCCTAGAGTACACTGATCGGAAGGTGGTTCCATACCTTGTCATAGTTGGAAATCCATTATCCAATACGTGCTTGCGATTTTGATTGTATACTATATATGTAGAACGTGAGATGAAAGCGTTTCTGCTAGTTGATATCTATTTGTACATAGACATTATTATAATATCAAAAGGTTTTTGATATAAAGATATTTTGGATTCTCATAAGGGAAAATCCCGTTCCGTTCTGCGGCGTGGTCTTATGAGATATCGTTTACTTGTTCATATACCTGTTTAAACTGTTTTACTCACACCAGTCTCATGACTGACCCGGAGTTTACTTTGTTGTTTTCCCTAAACTCTTGGGTGCCTAATTTTGTTTGGGCAGTCAAGTAGTCAGGAATTTGCAGATACATTGAAGAGCTGGAGCAGGAGGCTTCAGAATCATATAGCTATAGTTTATTTCCGCTGTGTTGTAAGTACTGTACTCTGATAAGTGCTATTGTATACATAACTGTTATATTTCAAAGTTATGTTATCTATTATATGTTATTCGTTCCGCTGTGAGGTTCGTGTTACTCTGATGTTGTGTTCTTCTTCTTCTTCTATTCTAAGTTTCTATCTTATCTATTCTCACCTTCTAATTTCTTTCATTAATTACCGGGATTTTTCGATGTTTTGGTTATCGACATCGTGCTTATGTCGATAACCAAAGTCGCCGAAAATCCGGGTCGTTACAGTTGGTATCAGAGCTTAAGTTAGGAATTACTTGGCTCTGTGGCGTGACTCGGTAGAGATAGGGTTAGTAATACCCTAGATTGAGTTTGAGTGTATATATACGAGTGCGTATTTGTATTTGATATAAAAATGGTTTTATATCGTGGAGATTCGTCGGTTGAGTAGTTTATGAGTTCTGGTCGATCAGTTTGATCCACTGTATCGGTAGGAGTAAATAAACACTTGAATACGATGGACCGACACGGTATGGATATGTGATATATTATCATATATAGGATGTGTTGGTAGTAATTATAATCAGATAAGATTATAAAATGTGAAATGGTTATATATAACCAATCAGAATTTATACAAATGAATTATATGAAATTGAAATGAACTAATCTGAATTTGAATTAGGATTGGAATTAAAATCCCAGAAATTTGAATAAGTGTTTGAAAATAGATTTCGATTAAAAATAAGGAAAATTTAAGATCCTGGGAGATTTTAAATTGTTTAAAGCATTGTGAAGGATACTTTGAACTGATTTCAAAATGGAAATATTCAGAAATGGTTTTGAAAAGTGATATAGTATTGAACTCACTTCGGTAGCTGGGAAATAACCCTGATGATGAATCGCGACATCATCAGTGTTCGTTTTGAGCTGCTAAGTGATGGATTACTACCAAAGATTTTGTTTTTGAATGGTTTGAGAAAAACAAGTTGTTTTGGTACTTTGAAATAAATACTTTGATTTTTGATATGGAAAAGTGATTTGAAACTCCCAGGAAAAAGAGAGTTTGAATTTAAAAGCAATTGAATAAAAATTGTGGAGGCAAACTGGAATGGAACCCAGTTAAGTGGAATTTGAATTGTAATAGAAAATATCAAGATAAAATGGGATTTGTAACATAGAGATTTTGAAATGATATTGGGTCGGGGAGTTAAGAGTTTGAAATTGAGATTGGAACTCGAATTGGAAATGAAGTTGGACTTGAGTATAAGCCTATGGTTTGATTTGTGGGCAAAAACAGATTGGAAATTGATTAAGATGACAATATTATATGTGGATTGATAACAGGTGTAAGGGATAAAGTTGATATACCCGACAAAAAGGTACAAGTTTACATTTGATATAAGCATGAGATTTATGAGCCGAATTGGCAAGCCGCTTGGCTGTTTGATTTTCTTTTGAGTTGGAGATGGCCCAGAGAGGCGAGTTGGAGTTTGACCTATTGACCAGTACAAAGGAGGTGCTGGCGAAATTTTCCGAAAATTTAAAGTGTTAGAAAATTTTCAGAATTTTTGAAAATTTTAGTTAGTCGGAATGAATAAATATTTTAGTCGATATTAATTGGTTCAGTTGAAATCAGAAATAAGGGGTAAACAAATCTTAGGAATTCCAATAGATAGGGTCGTCCTCTAACTTAACAATTTCGAGGACGAAATTATTTTAAGTGGGGAAGAATGTAATGACCCGCAATGTTAGGGGTATTATAATTAATTAATTTAATTATATATATCGTGAGGTAGGGAATTAAATCGTCGTTTAATTAAATTATAGTGAATATTTAATTAATTTAAATAATTTAATAATATATTTAATTCAGAAATAACCAGAAATAGTGAATTGACAATATAATGTGAACTGGGTCATCCCCGAGATTCAATTCAGCTTAGAGTTGAACTATATTGACGAATATATTCAATCGACGACAGTTTGAACGTATAATTATAATATAATTAAAATAGAGCGCGTAACGACGCGGTAGTTCGCTATTTGGCGATTTGAACTTCAACTGAATGTACAGGATTCGTTTTAAATCGGATTTCTGTGAAATAAGAAACGTACGGAGCTGGTGGAGTATATCTTTCTAGTGGAAGAGAAAAATCGGGATTTCGTCGTGTAGATTTTTATTTACGTCCAAATCAAATTTCAGAAAAGTCGCTGTAGAATTCCTTTATAATTCGTAACGCTTTATTTACGTTATAAAAGGATTTTCGATATAAACTGAATATCGATAAATCTACAATTTGAAGTATAAAACTATAAATTCTGATAGGATATTCTAGAGCTGTACGATATCATATGTGAATATATACGATAATATTAATTTATTAATATTTAATTTAATTATATTTAAATATATTTATATATTTAAATGGTCTATTCAGCGCTTTAAAAATAGCCACTTTTTCATACGACCTCAGAATTCGACGAAACTAGTTTTGTTGGATCCGCAACATCAAATAGTTGTTAGATTTCCAGTTTCGTGATTTTTAGAGTCCCTGTGTGGTCGTACGGATTTTTAGAGTGAGATACAGTCAGCATTTTGACGGTTAAAAATACGCTGTGTGAGCATACGGAGTCGGAATTCGACGAAACCAGTTTCGTTGGGACCGTAATGTCGAACTGTAGCTGCATGTCCAGTTTAGTGATTTTTAGGTATCATATATGATCGTAGGGATTTTTAAACACGAATTAATAAAGGAATATACCGAGAATATTCCTTCTAAAAAATATCTAGATATTTTGAAACACTATATATACCCTTAATACCTCTTAAAACCTAAATTACATTCCTCAGGGTCAACAATATTCCGTCGTTCCCATTTTCTTTGTACAGCAAAATGTTGAGAGAAAAGAAAATCAAAATAAAACCCAAATAAAATGCTACAAATCCTGAAACATATATACATGAATTCAGTATGGGTTTCTCTTCAAATTGGTGGTGCTATTGTGAAGCTCGACGACAGTTGTGGGTTACGGCAGAAATACCAGTGTGGTATGGACGGACTAGGGCTGAGGAAATCCTGAGTATGGAGCAACGATTCGAGGAATGAGTGGTATTTCCAAATTCATCAGGGAAAACCGCAGCGGGTATGTGAAGTTTGGGGGATTCCGTTCGAAAGCATGTCGATCACCTTCACTGGGGGTGCAGGTCGCGACAGTCCAGGTGAGCGCGAGCGGTGATTTATGGGTATGGGTTTGATCAGGATACGAAGAGGAAAATTGTGGTGATTTTCTTCTGATTTAAGGATGGAAGAATGGAGGTGGAGATGGCCAGGTTTTGGCGATGGTGTTTACTGGAAAGGAGCGACGGGATTGAGATGGATTTGGGGAAGAAGAGATGAGGAGCAGGCCGTGGTAATAGAAGTGGATGTTGGGCCGGAGTGTTAAGGTTAAGCCCAAACAAAGTTATGTTTTATTAAATTCAAATAGTGTATGAAATTGTAAATTGAATATCTTATTCATATGAAATCAGAATCACGAACCGTCAGTCACGTTGGGATTGTATGGATGGACACTACACGATGGAACTGACTGGAAGTCCATCGGAGCTCGTTACAATTTATGGCGAAATAAATTGTCCGACTGAGTTAAATAACGCAAACCGTTATTCAACGGTTAACGCGCAAAAGTGAGTAAAACTCACCAACTCTGAGCAGTTATATTTTTATAATGTATTTTTAGAACTGTTAATCATCTGTTGATTGCTGTGTGTTGGTTGATTGATTGAACTGTTAGTCAGTTAGTGAAAATATGTATATGTATATATATATATATGTAATTATATATATATAAACCGTTAAATATTTATATATTGATTCTGCTATCAGAATAATTTATAGTGAACTGAAAGTGATGATAATCATGTTGTGTAACATCTGTGGATGCAGGGAGACAGGTTGGAGGAATCCGACTGGATTCCTCAACAGTTATTTTATTGTTTTTCATATATTTTAATATATGATGTGAATTATAACCTGTTGTTGATTGTGTGTGTATGGACGAGATTAGACATCGTGATTTGATATGATTGAATACCATAACATACCGAAATGTAGATAAGGGAATTTTCAAAGTGATATTGAAAATAGCATATTTATAAAATGGGATATTTATAAATAAGAGATATTTATAAAGTGGAATATTTATAAATAAGAAATGTTTATAAATTGGAATATTTATAAATAGGAGATATTTGAAAAGGAAATAAATTCAAAACATTTCTTTTTGAATGGAAAGGCCTGTGTGGCGAGTTTGGGGATTTTCCCGATGCTCCCGATACAAAGGAGGTTATGGCGAATTTTCCCGAGAATTTAAGGAGTTAGAATATTTTTAAGAATAAATTTGAAAAGGGAATATTTGCAAACCATTTGCAAATAGAATAAAATAGAGAAAAGAAATATTTGTAAACCATTTACAAATAGAATTGAAAGGGGAATATTTAGAAAATAAATAGAGTTAATAAAAAGGAAATTTGTTTATAAAGGAAACCGTTATAAAAAGGAAAACGTTGTTAAAAGGACATTTATAAAGTGAAGAACCGTTACTAATAGTAAATCTTTATAAATGAATAAACGTGTTAAAAAGGGGATCTTTTAAAAATGAATAAACGTGTTAAAAAGGGGATCTTTTAAAAATGGATAAACGTTATAAAAAGGAGAAATCGAATATGGTGTTCGAAGTTAGTAATCGAATATGGTATTCGAAGTTAGTAATCGAATATGGTATTCGAAGTTAGTAATCGAATATGGTATTCGAAGTTAGTTAATCGAATATGGTATTCGAAGTTAGTTAATCGAATATGGTATTCGAAAGTTAGTTAATCGAATATGGTATTCGAAAGTTAGTTAATCGAATATGTTATTCGAAAGGGGTTAGTCAAGTCGAGTTAGTCAAATAGAGTTAACCAGTTAGAGTTAATCAGTTAGAGTTAACCAGTTGGAGTTAATTAGTTAGAGTTAATCGATTAGAGTTAAAACGAACTAGAGTTAATCAAATATAGTTATTTGAAACAGAGTTAGTCAAAAATAGTATTCAGGGTAAGTTGCCATCTTGTACGACTGCTAGCGTAATTCGCAGGGCTGTAAATAGCCTACGGCGGTCGGATGTTTCCTGAGGGAGTCAGGCGTAACCATTGTGATCGCTGCGATCTAGAGTCAAGCGAATGGAGTTTAATCGAATATTAGTTATTCGATAGGAGTTAATCGAGTTGATCGAGTTGAGAAATAAGTTAAGTTAAATAAGTTGAGTTGATCGGGTGGTTCGACCAAGTTAGTCGAGCCTAGTTAATCGAATCGAATTGGTCGAACCAAGTAAGTCGAGTTAAGTTAGTCGAGCCTAGTTAATTGAATCGAATTGGTCGAACCAAGTAAGTCGAGTTAGTCGAGTCAAGTTAAGTTAGTCGAGTTAAGTTCGTCGAGTTAAATAAATCGATGTTAGTTTCATCGAAAGAAGTTATCGATGTTAGTTTCATCGAAAGGAGTTATCGATGTTAGTTTCATCGAAAGGAGTTATCGATGTTAGTTTCATCGAAAGGAGTTATCGATGTTAGTTTCATCGAAAGGAGTTATCAATGTTAGTTTCATCGAAGGGAGTTATCGATTATAGTTTAATCGAAGTGAGATTTTCAAATATGAGATATTTGAAAAGGAAGAGTTATCGAATATTAGTTATTCGAAGAGAGATTATCGAATATCGTTTATTCGAGAAGAAGTTAATCGAATATAGGTTATTCGAAGAAGAGTTAATCAAATAGAGATTTCTCGAAGAGAGTTAATCGGCAAATTCGATTATATCGAATTCGGGAAAGTACTTATACTTTTCCAGTGTTTAAATAGAGATTTATTTATTTATAAAAAAATAAGTGTTAGGTTAATTATTCACTTATAAGAATATAAGTTATAATTAAAGTTAGATAATTCGAAAGTAGGGATTATAACGTTATCGTTATAACCAATGTTTTAAATATAGAAGTGGATTAGTAAAATTGAATCCGAGAAAGGCGTAAAGAAGTTGTTAAAGATTAAAAGATAAACTTTGACCATTTCGAAGTTATAACGTTGTTCAGTTAAGGTCTGAGAGGTAACTATACCCCAACTTGAGTGACTTCCTTCTTAACTAAGAAATGGTAAGGTTTGATCGTAAAGGAGTTTTGGAAATGTTTTCCAAACGAAAATCAGAAATGTTTTCTGATAAAAGAAAAATAAGAATTTAGAATATAGGGAAACAAGAGATAAGTAAATAAATGAACTAAAGAGATTTATGTTAAATGATGTTTGTTCGATATAATTTCCATTTGGAAATAATATCGTTGTTTGCACACTTGTTTTTCTTTGATAGTTAACTCACCGACTATCGAAGTTTTGACCATTTTAACGTTGTTAATATGGAGAGACCGGTTGGATTATTATCCATAGAACCACTCTGTATTGGCATAAGCGTCACGAATCATATATGCCAAAGATAATTGAAGACGGAGTAAAATGCAAGGGTTGTTGTATAAGTCTTAGATAACAGTGACTAAGATGGATATACGGAATAGTGCCTTCGGTTTGTCCAGTCCCAGGACAACTTGTATGGACGAAGGTCTGACAGAGTATATCCAATGGATCGCGTAAGTTGATCTTTTCAAACGTATTCACGTTTGGTGGCGGAGGAATTCGTTTCTCTTAGCTGTATACCCATGTTATTTTTGGACAAGTCAATTTGTGATTTGGCGGGTATGACGATGTGACATTCTAAGTGAATGAGGATGACTTGTATGAATGAATGTCTGACAGAGTATTTCCAGAAAGGTCACGTACATTGATTTCTTCAACTTTACCAAGAGTGGAAGCGGAGAAGGAAACTTCTTTAGCTAACACGTAAAGTACTGTTGTAGACGCCAATTAGTGATTTTCGATGGATTTGACAATGTAGCATTCGAAGTGAATCTGATGTGATGATAAAGCGTAGCTTCTAGCCTCATCAACCAATAAATGACAGAAATCGGGCAGGCAACATGGCTAAGTCGGTCGCACCAAAGTAGGGTGTATAATCACCTATCTAGAGAATATTCATTTGTTTCTTAAATCTATCAATGCTGTCCCATATATATACGGGAACGGTTGCTGATCCAAACCGTTAGTGATGTACATTCGATACACTCAAGCGAAATGAGTGGTCGGTCATGTGTGGCTGAGTTGCAAGATGTTCTTGTTGAACTCCGGTGTATCGTTCCTAGAGTACACTGATCGGAAGGTGGTTCCATACCTTGTCATAGTTGGAAATCCATTATCCAATACGTGCTTGCGATTTTGATTGTATACTATATATGTAGAACGTGAGATGAAAGTGTTTCTGCTAGTTGATATCTATTTGTACATAGACATTATTATAATATCAAAAGGTTTTTGATATAAAGATATTTTGGATTCTCATAAGGGAAAATCCCGTTCCGTTCTGCGGCGTGGTCTTATGAGATGTCGTTTACTTGTTCATATACCTGTTTAAACTGTTTTACTCACACCAGTCCCATGACTGACCCGGAGTTTACTTTGTTGTTTTCCCTAAACTCTTGGGTGCCTAATTTTGTATGGGCAGTCAAGTAGTCCGGAATTTGCAGATACATTGAAGAGCAGGAGCAGGAGGCTTCAGAATCATATAGCTATAGTTTATTTCCGCTATGTTGTAAGTATTGTACTCTGATAAGTGCTATTGTATACATAACTGTTATATTTCAAAGTTATGTTATCTATTATATGTTATTCGTTCCGCTGTGAGGTTCGTGTTACTCTGATGTTGTGTTCTTCTTCTTCTTCTATTCTAAGTTTCTATCTTATCTATTCTCACCTTCTAATTTCTTTCATTAATTACCGGGATTTTTCGATGTTTTGGTTATCGACATCGAGCTTATGTCGATAACCAAAGTCGCCGAAAATCCGGGTCGTTACAGAGATCTACAGGATGAGGGGGTCGGAAAATGAGGTGGTTCGTTGGAGGTGATGAGGTGGGGGTCAGTAGGTCCGGTTGGGGAAGAGCGATGCTGTGGTGTAGTCTGTTTTGAGGTTCGTTGAGCAGGAGAAGGGGTCACTATGTATAGGTGCACGGTTTGTTGGGTTTTGATGGCACAGGGATACGTGGTGAGTAAGAAGAAGGAGATGGGGGAGGAAAAATCTACGCGTGATTAGGAGGTGAGGGATTAGTTTTGCTTAGTTAAAGTGTTTGAGGAGCTTATAGTTTGAGGAGCAAAAATCTAGAGTTTGGTTGTTCAATTCGAGGAAGATGGGGGTATTTTCTGATACGGGTCGGTGAGTAAGGTGGGAAATGGGCCTGAACGTTTGGCCTAGAGAAAAGGTGAGAAAAGGTAAAAGTGGCCCATTAAAAATAATATACAGTTTTTAATTAAAAATGTATTGGACCTTGTAATAACAATAACTTGCTCATATGTAAACGGAATTCAGCGAAACAAGATCCGTCGGGAACGTATGGACGGACACTACCCAATGGGACTGACTGGAAGTGGATTGGTACTCGTTTGAATTTATGGCAAAATAAATTGTTTGATTCAAATCAAACAACAGTTAATCGTTCTTTAACGATGAACTGCAAGAGTAAATCTCACTAACTCTGAACAGTTTATAATTTCATGTTGTATTTTTAGAACTGTTAAATATTGGTTGATTGACTGTGTGTTAACTGTTTGATTGAACTGCTAGTCAGTTAGTTGAATTTCTATATTGATTCTGTTTAACAGAATATATCATATGAAACTGAAAGTGATGTTGATGAAATTGTGTAACATCTGTGGATGCAGGGAAATAGGTTGGAGGGACCCAACTGGGTTCCTCAATATATAAATACTGTTTTTTTTATACATATTGTGTTATATGATGTGATATGAAATCTCTTGATGATTTTATATGTGTAAATGATACTGATCATTGTTGTACGGTATGTTAAATACCATAACATACCGGAATGTTGATAAGGGAATTTTCAAAGTGATATTTGAAAATAAATTATTTATAAAATCAGTAGAGGAAGATTTGTAAACCATTTACAAATGAAATCGAAAGGAGAAATATTTATGAAGTCAAATATAAAGGAGAAATATTTGTGAAATCAAATATAAAGGAGAAATATTTGTGAAATCAAATATAAAAGGAAAATATTGGTGAAATCAAATATAAAACGAAAATATTTGTGAAATCAAATATAAGAGAAAATATTTGTTAAATAGAATTGAAAGGAATTAATCGATTTGAATTAGTCAAATAGACTTATTCAAATGGAGTTAATCAAAATGAGTAGCGAAAGGGATAAATCAAATGAGTTAGTCAAACCAAGTAAAAGGAGTTAAATCAATCCAAGTTGATCGAATTGGTTCAACCAGATTAACCAAGTCGAGTTAACTAGTTAGAGTTAATCAGTTAGGGTTGATCAGTCAGAGTTAATCAATTTGAGTTGACCAGTTAGAGTTGACCAGCTAGAGTTAGAATTAACCAATAGAGAATTTAAATAGAATGAATCGAATTGGAATAAATTAATCGGTTAGAGTTGGTCGAATAAGGAGTAATCGAATATTAGTTATTCGAATCGAGTTAAGAGGAGTTATCGAATATTGGTTATTCGAAAGGAGTTACCAAATATTAGTTATTCGAATGGAGTTAAAGGAATAAATCGAATATAGTTTATTCGAATGGAGTTAAAGGAGTTAATCGAATTTGGTTTATTCGAATAGAGTTAAAGGAGTTATCGACTAGAGTTAAATCAAATAGAGTTAATCCAATAGCGTTAGTCCAATAGAGTTAATTGATAAGGGTTAATCGAATAGAGTAAATTGAATAGAGTTATCGAATATACCTTATCGAAGGAAAGAATTATCGAATAGAGATGATTCGAAAAAGAGTTACGTAAGGAAGTTGTTAAAGAATTAAAAGGTGAACTTTGTCTATTTCAAGGTTAGAAACGTTGTTCAGTTAAGGTCTGAGAGGTAGTATTACCCCAACTTGATTGACTTCATTTTTAACTAAGGAATGGTTAAGGTTCGATAGTGAAGGTGGGTTAAAGGAATTTAGTTAGTAAGCGTAATGGTTTGAGTTGGCATCGCGATGGTTTGTTTAAACATCTGTCTAAGTCCAATGAAGGAGTTTTGGAAATGTTTTCCAACTAAGAACCAGAAGTGTTTTCTGATATAGAAAACAAGAAATGGAAATGTTTTCCAATGGTAATAACATATATTTTCTAAATTTAGAAAATAAGAAATGTTGTATATAGGGAAACAGGAGATGAAAAATGAACTAAGGAGATAAATGTTAAATGATGTTTGATCGATATAAATTTCCATCTGGAAATAATATCGTTGTTTGCACACCTGTTTTTCTTCGATAGTTAAATCACAGACTATCGAAGTTTTGACCATTTTAACGTTGTTAATATGGAGAGACCGGTTGGATTATTATTCAAAGAACCACTCTGTATTGGCATAAGCGTTGCGAATCATATATGCCAATGATAATTGAAGACGGAGTAAAGTGCAAGGGCAATTGTATAAATCTTAGATAACAGTGCATAAGATGGATATACTGAATAGTACCTTCGGTTCATCCTGTTCCTGGATGAATTGTATGGACGGATGTCTGACATAGTATTTCCAAACGATCACATATATTGATTTCTCCAACCATATCAAGAGTGGAAACGGAGAAGGAAACTTCTTTTAGCTGACACGTAATGTATGGTTGTAGACGTCAAATCGGTGATTTGATGGATTTGACGATGTGACATTCGAAGTGAATCTGATGTGATGATGAAGCGTAACCTCAAGCCTCATCAACCGGTAAATGACAGAAATCGGGCAGGTAGCATGGCTAAGTCGGTCGCTCCGAAGTAGGGTGTATAATCACCTGATCTAAAGTTTCATTTATTTCTAAAAATCTATTGTTGATGCTGTCCCATTCGGGAATGGTTGCTAATCCCAACCGTTGGTGATATACATTCGATACACTCAAGCGAAATGAGTGGTCGGTCATGTGTGGCCGGGTTGCAAGATGTTCTTGTTGAACCCAGTGTATTCCTCTCTAGAGGTACGCTAGCGAAAGGTGGTTCCATACCATTTCATAATTGGAAACCCATTAACCAATACGTGCTTGCAGTTTTGATTGTATACTACATATGTACAAACGTGAGATGAAAGCGTTTCTGCTAGATGAGTATTATATTGTGGTTGATAGACATTATTATAATATCAAAAGGTTTTTGATATAAAGATATTTTGGATTCTCATAAGGTAAAAAAACCCGTTCCGTTATACGGCGTGGTCTTATGAGATATCGTTTACTTGTTCAACTGTTCAAACTGCTTTACTCATACTAGTCCCATGACTGACCCGGAGTATGTTTTGTTTTGTTTTCCCTAAACTCTTGGTTGCCCAATTTTGTACGGGCAGTCAAGTAGTCGGGATTTACACATATATACTGGAAGAGCTTGGAGCAGGAGGCTTCAGGATTTTATAGCTATAGTTATTTCCGTTGTGTTGTAAGTGCTGTACTTTGATAATGATATGTATATTCAAGTACAGATTTGTATTTCAAAGTTATGTTATGAAATATATGTTATTCGTCCCAATGTGAGGTTCGTGTTACTCTGATGTTGTGTTCTTCTTATTCTTTTCTAAGTTTCTATCTTATCTTCCCTCACCCTCTGTCTTCTTTCTATTAATTTCCTGGTTCCCAGTGCAATTTGGGGTTGGACTTGTGTTATTTAGTTAGCTCAAATTGGACCGGATTTTCGGGTCATTACAATTGGTATCAGAGCAAAGGTTTAGTTAATACTTTGGCTCTATGGCGTGACTCAGCAGAGATGGGGTTAGTAATGCCCTAGATTGAGTTGAGTGTATATATACGAGTGAACGTATTTGTTATTCGATATAAAAATAATTTTATATTGTGAAGATTTATTGGTTGAGTAGTTTATGGGTTCTAGTCGATCAGTTTGATCCACTGTATCGGTAGGAGTTTATAAACACTCGAATACGATGGGTTGGCACAATATGTTTTGAAAGAGGGTAAATTAAAATAAGTTCATCCAAGGTATATCTTGATATAGGGAAGATATATATATCAAAATTATAATATAGTGGATATATTGGTTGTTATTATAATCGAGTAAGATTATAAATTAAAGGGTTATGTAAATAACCAATCAGAATTCATATAAGTGAAATACGTGAAATCAGATGAGTTAAATCTGAAATTTAAACCAGAAATTGAATTAAAATTCTGGAAAAAAATTGGATAAGTGTTTGTAAATAGATTTGGATTGAAAATAAGGAAAATTTAAGATCCCGGGAGATTTTAAATTGTTTTACAAGCAGTGTGAATTATATTTTGAAATGGATTTCAAAGTGGAAATGTTTAGAAATGGTTTTATAGTATTGAACTCACTTCGATCGCTGGAAAATAGATTCTGATGATGACAGCTGCATCATCAGTATTCATTTTTGAGTTGTAAGTGACGAATTACTACCAGAGATACTGTTTTGAATTTGTTTTGGGAAAGACAAGTTGTGTTGAATTTCAAAATGGGACTTATAATATAGAATTTGAATAGAATTTGATATATAGAATTTGAATAATAGAATTTGATATATAGATTTGAATACAGAAATTCAAATGGGATTTATGATATAAAATTTGAATAGAAATTTAATAGAATTAACTAAGTCGAAGAGGAATTAGTTAATCGAATTTTGAATTTGAAGTTGAACTTTGAAAGGTGAATTGGATTTGTAAATAGATATTCGAAATCGAATATAGAACTTAAATTTGGATTCAAATTAGTTAATAAGCAAGTTAAAATTTATTTAAACATGTCATGTTCAAATATAAAAGTGAAATAGACTAAAGAGTTAACTAACCAATTAATTAACGAATTGAGTTAAAATGATCAGGTATAGTTAAAATAGATTGGGCAGGTATAAATATACATGAGATAGGTATGGATAAGGTATGAAGGTATGTAAATAGAATGCTGGACGAAAAGATATGTATTTAATTCATATATGAGATTTTATGCGCCGTATCGGCTAGCTGCTTGGCTTTTTCTTTTTCTTTTGGATTGGTGAGGGCCATGGGAGGCTATTTGAAATATCCCGATGCTCCAGGTACAAAGGAGGTTATGACGAATTTTCTGGGAATTTAAGGAGTTAGAATATTTTTAAGATAATTTGATAGTTAGAAATCAACGTGTCGATATATATAAAAGTCGATAAGGAAGCGAACTTAGAAATAGAATAGTAAAATAAAAAAAGAAGACTAAGAATAAAATCTAGTAAGATTAGAAAGAGGAAGCGTATACGTGTTTAAAAGTGAATAAGTAGTTGTATGGTATTGATTATTCGAGTAAGTAGTCATATCTGTTTTGACGTTATAAATGTTATTCAGTCAAGGTCTGAGAGGTAGTTATACCCCGACTTGATTGATTTTATTATTAAGAAATAAATAGTAAGATTTCAGGCTCAAAGATTAATGTTGAATAAGAGTTAGTTGAATATAGTATTTGGGTTCTCGTAACGATGTTTTACACAACATCCGTTTTAACCCAAATAAGTGTAAGCTTGGAAATATAATAAAGAATATTTCCTAAGTATAGAAATAAACGAGATCGGAAACGAGATAAGTACTTGTAATATTTTCCAATTATAAATAGCATATATTTTCTAAAGTTTAGAAAATAAAGGAAGGCGATATTCGGAAATGTTTTCCAAATAACATAAAAGGCCAATATGGTTATTGAAAATATTTGGTTAACAAATATTGATAAAGAAATAGAGAAGTGATTTAACTAATGGAATATTAATTAAGGGCTCAGTGACAAGTTCAAAAGGAAAATTTGATTTTTGAAAAGAGTAAACTATTTGAAAACTCCCAAGGAAAGACTGATTGAATTAAAAACAAATTTAACAGAAATTTATGAAAGCAAAATTTGAATTAAAGTAAAGCCAGTAAAGTGGTAACTGAGATTGAATTAGAATGATATAAAGACAAATTGGATGGTGAGATTCAAATTTGAAGTGTAATGTGATAATCAAGTTAAGAGTTGGGAATCGAGAAGAAACTCGAGCTAAAATGATATTTGGCTTGGTAAAAAGGCGAATGGTTGTATTGGAGATGAAAGTGATTTCAGAATTTGATTGGGATAACATTGGTATATGCTGAGTTGATAGCATATGGAAGTAATAGAGTTGATATGCCCGACAAAAAGGTACAAGTTTATATTTAATTCATATATGAGATTTTGATGAGCCGAATTGGCAAGCTGCTTGGCCGTTTGATTTTCTTTTGGGTTGGAGAAGGGCCAGGGAGGCGAGTTGGAGTTTGAGCTATTGACCAGTACAAAGGAGGTGCTGGCGAAATTTTTCGAAAAGTTAAGGCGTTAGAAAATTTTCAAGATTTTTGAAAATTTTCGTTGGTAAGAATTAATTAATAATTTAAAATGAAATTAAATTGGTTCAGTTGAAACTAAAGTTAAGAAGTGAACAAATATGTTCTAACCGGTCGATAGGGTCGTCCTCTATTTTTTAGCAATTTCGAGGACGAAATTATTTTAAGTGGGGAAGATTGTAATGACCCGCATTGGCAGAGGTATTATAATTAATTTATATAATTATATAAATAGTGATATAGTGAATTAAATGGTCGTGGAATTAAATAATGATGAATATTTAATTAAAATAATAAATTAAATAATATATTTAATTCTGAAATAATCAGAATTGGCTGAAATGGCGATATGGTGTGAACTGGATCATCTGTGATATTTAATTCAGTTACAATTGAATTAGAATAACGAATATATTATTTGAACGACAGTTTGAACGTATAATAATATTATAATTAAAATCGAGCTTGAAATGGCTCTGCAGTTTGTAAATTGGCGATTCGAACTTCAACTGAATGTACAGGATTCGTTTTAAGCCGGATTTCTGTGAAACAAGAAGCATTAGGAGCTAGTGAAGTATATCTTTCTAGTGGAAGAGAAAAATCGGGATTTCGTTGGGTAGATTTTGATTTACGTCCAAATCAAATTTCAGAAAAGTCGCTGTGGAATTCCTTTATAATTAGTAACGCTTTATTTACGTTATAAATAGATTTTTAATATAAATCGAATATCGATGTTACACTGGATTGGGAATATCGAGTTATAAACCCAATAGGAGCTGTATGGTATTCCTCTATGAATATATACGATAATATAAATTTATTTATATTAAATTTAATTATATTTAAATATATTTATATATTTAAATAGGCTATTTAGAGCTTTAAAAATAGCCACTTTTGCAAACGAAGTCGGAATTCGACAAAACTAATTTTGTTGGATCCGCAATGTCAAATAGTTGTTAGATTTCCAGTTTCATGATTTTTAGAGTCACTGTGTGGTTGTACCGATTTTTAGAGTGAGAAACAATTAGTAAATTGACAGTTAAAAATACGACGTGTGAGCAAACGGAGTCAGAATTCGACGAAACTAGTTTCGTTGGGACCGTAATGTCAAACTGTAGCTGCATGACCAGTTTCGTGATTTTTAGGTATCGTACGTGGTCGTATGGATTTTTAGAAGATGGATACGAATATAAAATGATAAAAATAAAATATCTAAATAATATGTGTGGACATTTGAGGTGCCACATCCTTCAATTTTTCAGCCACACAAATTTTATCACCGATATATATAAGTTTTGAGCCGCCACAATTTTGTTCATTCTCCAGTAAACATTTCCATATCTCAAAAATCAAACAAAAACCAAAGAAAAATTCAATAAATTCTCAAACAAGTTTATTTGAACTCCTTGATCGATTCTCTCCGTTGTAGTGTGAATTTTGTTTGATTCGAACAAAATCCAGTTCGCTGTTTTTATGTCGCGAGGACTAGGGTTTTGATTTCCGCGGGTTTGAGAACTTCATTCGAGCATCGGTTGTTGTTTTGGGATTTGTGAGGAGATTTAAAACTCGTATGAGGATTTTGGGTGGATTCGATGCTTGGGGATGTCGTTCGAAATCTTGTAGCGAGAGCTAGAGGAGGAGGGGGTCGGAAAATGAGGTGGTTCGTTGGAGGTGATGAGGTGGGGGTCAGTAGGTCCGGTTGGGGAAGAGCGATGCTGTGGTGTAGTCGGTTTTGAGGTTCGTTGAGCAGGAAAAGGTGTCACTGTGTATAGGCGCACGGTTTGTTGGGTTTTGATGGCACAGGGATACGCGGTGAGTAAGAAAAGGAGATGGGGGAGGAAAAATATGCACGTGATTAGGAGGTGAGGGATTAGTTTTGCTTAGTTAAAGTGTTTGAGGAGCTTACAGTTTGAGGAGCAAAAATCTGGAGTGTTGAAATTCAATTCGAGGAAGATGGGGGTATTTTCTGATACGGGTCGGTGAGTAAGGTGGGAAACCGGCCTGAACGTTTGGGCTAGAGAAAAGGTGAGAAAAGGTAAAAGAGGCCCATTTAAAATAATATAAAGTTTTTAATTAAAAATGTATTGGACCTTGTAATAACAATAACTTGCTCATATGTAAACGGAATTCAACGAAACGAGATCCGTCGGGATCGTATGGACGGACACTACTCAATGGGACTGACTGGAAGTGGATTTGTACTCGTTTGAATTTATGGCGAAATAAATTGTTTGATTCAAATCAAACAACAGTTTATCGTTCTTTAATGATGAACTGCAAATGTGAGTAAATCTTACTAACTCTAAACAGTTTATAATTTCATGTTGTATTTTTAGAACTGTTAAATATTGGTTGATTGACTGTGTGTTAACTGTTTGATTGAACTGCTAGTCAGTTAGTTGAATTTCTATATTGATTCTGTTTAACAGAATATATCATATGAAACTGAAAGTGATGTTGATGATATTGTGTAACATCTGTGGATGTAGGGAAACAGGTTGGAGGGACCCAACTGGGTTCCTCAATATATGTAACGACCCGTATTCTACACATCATAGGATTGTAGAATATTTATTTCTTTCCCATGTGAAGTCGTATGGTCATGTAACTTTGGGAAACATCCATTAGAGTCATTTCCCATGTTCATGATTTTTGTCGATTTTTAAATGACCATTTTGCCCTTAGTTGGTACTGTTTTTTCCATTACTTTTGATTGGAAAGGAATTTTGACCTGAAACCACTTCCATTAGATTCGTTTGATGGTTTACCTTTCCGTAGAGTGGTCATAATAGCCAAACGGACTTACCGTTTGGGAGATATGGCTGAAATAAAGTTTGGAGGGTGAAAAACTGCTTAACCGGGCCAAATCGGGTGATTAGTGAGTAGGCCCATAACCCATTTCGGGATTAGGGTTATGGGAAGGCTGAAATGAGATAGAGCATCATTCCATTTCAGTTTACTAGCCTCCACTTATCACCAAGGAACCCTAAAAATGGCCTCCAACCTCTAAATCACCTCCAAATCACCTTTTGGTCAAGGATTTGGCTTAGCAACCCCTAATCAAAGAAGATCTACACCAAAGCAACATTGGAGCTGCTGTTTAGCATTGGGATTCACATCAAATCAGAGATTTATTTCAGATCTTAGTTTATTTTGTGGCTAAGGTGAGTGATTTGCATAGTTTTACACTAATTATGGCTAGTTAAGGGTGATTAGTGTTAATTAGCGAATTTAAACATAATAAATTCGGGAAAAATGTTCATAAATTCTTAAATGATGTTTTAGACCTCTGATATGAATTTGGGTTAATTTGGTTAAGTTTTGCTAATCCTATCATTAGTTTCACCTAAACATGCTTAGGGGGAGATATGGGATTTTGGGGTATGTTTGATCCATTTTAACCTATTATATTGATGTTTTGATGTTTGTGGTTGATTATGTATGTTGCTATGACTGTATGAAATGCTTTGTGATTGATTTCAATAGTTAGAATGGTCGAAAATGTCGTCGAATGGCGTAAACACTTGCTGGAACAGTTTCAGAAAACAGTGCAGGGTTCGGATCGGATCGGATATGGGGCTCGGATCGGATATGTTGAACTGGGCAAGGAATCTGATCGGATCGGAACCTGACACTTGAGAAAATTGGCGAAAAGGAAGGCCACGCTACTGAACTGGGCTCGGATCGGATTAAAGAGGAGGATCAGAGCGGATAGAGCAGGATGGATCGGATCGAAGCACGTGAAGGATGAGGAGGCGGATCGGAGCGGAAGCACGAACTGGAGGGGGAATGGCACCCGACCTGACCCGAAGTAAAGCACCCGACCCGAACCAAGGAAAGACATCCGACCCGACCCGTACCAGAAGAAGACCCGACCCGACCCAATGGAGAACACCCGACCCGAACCGATTGCTTGAGGAGGAACCCGACCCGACCCAGTATTGACCAATAACCCGAGATGCAAAGGTAGTCCAATATGGGAAGTTAGAGTTCAGGATCCAGTTAGGAACCAATGAGTTCACTTCATGGTTGGGCTTTGCTGCGGGACGTGTGCTAAGGAGTTGTCGACGTTCATAACTTCGATTCACCACTAAAAATGAAGGATGGCTACTTATCAGTGCAGTAGGGTCATTATGACCTGAGGGGCAAGGTGATGGTAGCAAGACTACGTTATCAGTGCAGTAGGGTCATTATGACCCGAGGGGCAAAATGATGCGTAGTGAGACTATGAGCCAGTGCAGTGGGGTCACTACGACTCCATGGGGCAGAGTGGACATAGTAAAGGATTAGTAAGGCTATGAGCCAGTGCAGTAGGGTTCTTGCGACTCCATGGGGCAAAGTGGACATAGCGAAGGATTTGTGGCTACGTTATCAATGCAGTGAAGCCATTTATGACTTCATGGGGCAAAGTGATCGTAGCAAGGTATGTTGGGTGATCGAAGTGGTGAATATCGTATGCTTTACGCACCGAGTGAGAGATGTGAGGATGGATGCTAGGTTTGATTGTTTGCCATCATTATGACATGCACACCTCCCCCACCTCCGTATCTTTACACCGTTTGATATGGTACCTTAAAGTGTTGTACAGTATGTAGTGCTAACTCTTTGGTTGCAGGTCCAGGTTCAGGTATGTTTTAGTCTACCTGTTATTGTTCACTTTAGATGCTTATCGCTCATACCAGGCTTTATGTCTGACCCAGAGTTTTAGGTCTCCTCTTATTACTCTGGGTTCTCACACGAGCAGACTAGAGACAGGTTAGCTGGTGATGCGCGAGTAGCTGATTCGGAGGCGGGCAGGAGGCTTCCACGTATGATATATATATATACACATTCTCCCTGTGTCGTTGGTGGTCGCTACTTGGGCATTAGTAGTGTACCTCCTTTATCTTACTTTTGATTTGAGACAGTTGAAAGTTGTAATAAGCTGTATTTTGGATTTCCGCTGCTATGATGTTTAGTTCTGGTTTTCAGTTTATGCACTGTCCCTCCTGTTTTATGTCAAGTATGTTATTATTATATTTTATTCTATGCGCTGTGAGACATTCTACAGGTTCCTTGTATGTTCATTCTCTTCTTCCTTTTTTTCTTCTGACGACCCATTCCGTGCTAACTGGACATGTGTACAGCGCACTTTTGGAGTAAATGTCGGTTGGTGCGGGGCGGGCCGTCACACTTGCTATTAGAGCTTTAGGTTGCGTAGTTAACCTAGGGAAAGACACTAGGGAGAGATAGTACGTATACGAGAGCGCGTATTTGTGATTACTTTGGTTTTTTAAAGCTATATATATACTATTGGTAGTATAAGAATGAGGTCGTACTGCACTAGCACCACTATGGGGTCGTTAATCGTTTCCCTTTTTCAGATTGACGATGAGCCGAGACACGAGGGGTGCTGGTAGAGGGACCAACCCAGGGAATGCCGCTGACATGAGGGCGATGTTTACTAACCTCATGAGAGACATGCTTAGACAAGTGCAAGGGGCAGTTCCCAATCCCGGAGTTGGTGTTGGCCCAGTATTGCAGGCGCCTAGGGTCGATTTCGCCAAGTTGTGCAAGGATTACACTAATCTTGGTGGAAAGCCGTTCCACGGAACGGAGTCGGCCACAGATGTTCAAGATTGGATGGATAGCTGTGATCGTATCTTTGATGACTTGGGTCTTGAGGATGCGATGAAGAGAAGGCTAGCGTCTCGTCAGCTGCAAGGGCGAGCGATGAATTGGTGGAATGCCATTAGAACAGCTACTCCAAAGGACCAGGTTACTTGGGTTCAGTTCAAGGCTCGCTTTAGCAAGAAGTTTATTCCAGCTGCCCAGAAGTCAGTATTGTTCAAGAGGTTCTTGGAACTCAAGAAGAATGGGAGGGCAGTTTCTGACTATATTGCTGAGTTCGACACTTTGTCGAAGTATGGACTGTCTCTCATTGACACTCCTGAGAAGAAGAATGAGAAGTTCATTACTGGTTTGGATGGATACTTGGGGGAAAGGCTTATCAACCATATCGATGAGACTTTTGAATCGATCGTGGGGAAATCTTTGAGATCGGAGAGCTTTACCCTAAGTCAAAGACTGAGGCTGCATCTGCAGAAGGGCCAAAGCCGCAAGCAGACGGTGGAGGCAAGAATAGCTCTCAGAATAAGAGGAAGCAGGACCAATCTAAGGGTGGCCAGAAAAAAAGCAAGAAGGATGTTGAGTGCTTCAGCTGTGGAAAGAAGGGCCATTATGCTAAAGAATGTCGGGCCAAGCCAGCGGAAAGGAAGTGCTACAACTGTGGTCAAATGGGACATCAGAAGGATAAGTGTCCGCAACCTCTTAAGGAGAAGCAGATTGTGAAAGCATATGCTATTGATGCTGTTCCTTCTTCGTCGAATGCCCCAACTGCGGCGGAGAAAGGAAAGAATGTTGTTATTCAAGGTATGCTTTCTATTTATGATGTACCAATTCGAGTTTTGTTTGATACTGGGGCTTCCCGTTCCTTCATATCTAGTGACCTAGTAGATAGGTTGGGATTGGAACCCGAGATAGTCGATAGACCATTGGTGGTGACGAACCCGATTGGTGGTTCGACTAGCCTTAGTATGATTTGCAGGAATTTGGTCTTATCGAGTCATGGATGTATGTTTGTATGTGATTGCTTTGTTTTGGGCTTTACTGGGTATGGAATTATATTGGGAATCGATTGGCTCCAAAGATACGGGGTGGTGGTAGACTGTGAGGGCTTTTTGGTGACAGTGAGGGCGGATGATGGGCGGAGGGTAGTGTTTGGTAGTCTACCTAGTGATGGGGTTATGGCTAGTTTTGTAAATTCCCTCGACATCCCGCAGGATGAGTTGTCAGATGTGCCCGTGGTTGGCCAGTATCCGGACGTCTTCGAGGAGGTGACCGGGCTTCCACCACACCGAGAGATTGAGTTCCGTATTGATTTAGTGAAAGATGCCAGACCTATAGTGATGCCACTTCGTCGTATGGCACCAAGGGAGCAGCGAGAGCTCGGGGTGCAAGTCAGCAATCTTTTGAAGAAGGGATTTATTAGAAGGAGTGTCTCCGAGTGGGGAGCACCAGTTGTGTTTGCCACTAAGGCAGATGGTTCCCTTCGTTTGTGTGTGGACTATCGCGAGTTGAATAAGGTAACGAGGAAGAATAAGTATCCTCTACCGCGGATAGATGATTTGTTTGATCAACTGGAAGGAGCAAGAGTGTTCTCCCAGTTGGACCTCGCGACAGGATTTCATCAGCTTCGAGTAGCGGATGAGAGTGTTCCGAAAACAACATTTAGGACGCCGTTTGGATTTTATGAGTGGTTGGTCATGCCGTTTGGGTTGACCAATGCACCAGCCTACTTTGTGGATCTTATGAATCGAGTATTCAGAGATCAGTTGAATAAGTTTGTTCTTGTGTTCGTGGATGATATCCTTGTTTATTCAGGGACAGAGGAGGAACACAAGGGACACTTGAGGATAGTGGTGGAGGTGTTGAGGAAACACCAATTGAAAGCGAAATTCTCTAAGTGTCATTTTTGGAGAAGGGAAGTGAGATACTTGGGTCATGTTGTTTCAGAGAATGGTATTGCCGTGGACCCTGCGAAGGTGGCTACGGTACAGGATTGGCCTACGCCCAAGAATGCGACAGACGTAAGAAGTTTCTTGGGATTAGCTGGATATTACCGTAAGTTTATCCAGGACTTCTCCAAGATAGCAGCACCGTTGACTCAGTTGACTAAGAAGAATCAGTCCTTCGTCTGGGACGAAGTGTGTGAGGATGCCTTCAAGAGTCTAAAGGAGAAGTTGACGTGTGCGCCAGTGTTAGTCATTCCTAAAGGGAATGAAGAGATGATGGTATACACGGATGCTTGTGGTACCGGACTGGGTGCAGTATTGATGCAAGGAGGTAGGGTTGTAGCTTATGCTAGTCGACAGCTAAAGCCGCATTAGAAGAAGTATCCTACCCATGATTTGGAATTGGCAGCGATTGTATTTGCGCTGAAGATGTGGAGACACTATCTCTTGGGAGAAAGATTTGAGTTGTTTACCGATCATAAATCGTTGAAATATCTCTTCTCTCAGAAAGATCTGAATCTCCGTCAGCAGAGATGGTTAGAGTTCTTGGCTTCGTATGATTTTGATATCGCATACACACCTGGGAAAGGTAATGCGGTAGCCGATGCCTTGAGTAGGAGACATGCCAGTTTAGGGGCAATGTTTCTTGAATGGAAGCAACTGGAGTATATCGCGGGGTTTGATTTCAGACCAAAGTGCGAATTGGATCCAGTCATGCTAGCTAGTTTGGCGATCAGACCCACTTTGATAGAGCGGATTGGTTCTAGTCAGAGGGACGATCCTAATCTATTAGAAATCATCTCCAAGTTAGAGATGAACATCGACGGTGAGGAGATGAATGTGTATGAGCTTGATCGAGATGGATGGCTTAGAAGGAATGGAAGGCTAGTTGTACCCAACGTAAATGGTTTGAGGGATGAAGTGCTTAGAGAATGTCATCACTCAAAACTGACTATACATCCTGGTGGTAATAAGATGTATCAAGACATGAGACAGACTTACTACTGGGAAGGGATGAAAAGAGACGTTGGGAAGTTTATATCCAAATGCATGAATTGCCAGCTAGTTAAAGCCGAGCAAAAGAAGCCTAGTGGGTTGTTGCAACCATTAGAAGTTCCCGAATGGAAATGGGAGCAAGTCTCGATGGATTTCATCGATGGTTTACCAAGGACTAGGTCGGGATATGATAGCATTTGGGTAATTGTGGATCGATTGACTAAAAGTGCAAGATTCATACCAGTCAAATCGACCAGAACGACAGCTAGGTTAGCAAAATTGTATATGAAGTGGGTAGTGAGATTTCATGGAGTACCTAAAAGCATTGTGAGTGACCGAGACCCGTTGTTCACTAGTGGGTTTTGGAAGAGCTTACAAGAGGCTCTAGGGTCAGGGTTACATCTCAGTACCGCATATCATCCTCAGACCGACGGTCAGACGGAGAGGGTGAATCGTATTTTGGAAGATCTCTTGAGGGCTTGTATATTGGATTTTGGTGGATCATGGGATGACCATTTGCATCTAGTAGAGTTTGCATATAATAATAGCTACCAATCCAGTATCGGTATGGCTCCATATGAAGCTTTGTATGGAAGACCGTGCAACTCACCATCATGTTGGATAGAGACTGGCGAGAAGTTTTTGCTTGGACCAGATGTGGTGAGAGAAACTTCCGATAAGATCAAGATCATTCAGCAACGAATGAAAGCTGCCCAAGATAGGCAGAAGAGTTATGCTGATAAGAGGAGAAGAGACTTGAAATTCTGCGTTGGTGACTTGGTGTTTGTCAAGATCTCTCCGTTGAAGAGCGTGATACGATTTGGCAGGAGAGGCAAGTTGGCACCAAGATTTGTTGGCCCATTCCCTGTTCTTGAACTAGTCGGGAATTTGGCTTATAGATTTGGCTTACCAGAGAAGATGGCGGGAGTTCACAATGTATTTCATGTTTCCCAACTAAGGAAGTTCGTTCACGACTCAGATATGACTATTTCACCTGATCAGTTAGAGGACTTCGAAGTAGAACCCGAGGCGGTTGGGAACCGCAAGCCGATCCGTATTGTGGGGCACGATACGAAGCAACTTCGAAGGAAGGCGGTGAAGCTAGTCAAGGTTCAGTGGGGCGAGGACGAGAATGATTGTACTTGGGAGACAGAGGAGAGCATTAGGAAGGCATACCCAGAACTCTTTGCCTGGTAAGATTTACTTCGTAATTTAGTTTTTCCGCATGCTAGGGTAGACTTGCTTAGCTTGTTTTGCATGTTTGATTGTTGTTTTATGATTGATAGGCATGCAGGACCTTTGTGTGTGTTTGGATTAGGGAATTTCGGGGGCGAAATTTCTTAAGGGGGGGAGAGTGTAACGACCCGTATTCTACACATCATAGGATTGTAGAATATTTATTTCTTTCCCATGTGAAGTCGTATGGTCATGTAACTTTGGGAAACATCCATTAGAGTCATTTCCCATGTTCATGATTTTTGTCGATTTTTAAATGACCATTTTGCCCTTAGTTGGTACTGTTTTGGCCATAACTTTTGATTGGAAATGAATTTTGACCTGAAACCACTTCCATTAGATTCGTTTGATGGTTTACCTTTCCGTAGAGTGGCCATAATAGCCAAACGGACATACCGTTTGGGAGATATGGCTGAAATAAGGTTTGGAGGGTGAAAAACTGCTTAACCGGGCCAAATCGGGTGATTAGTGAGTAGGCCCATAACCCATTTCGGGATTAGGGTTATGGGAAGGCTGAAATGAGATAGAGCATCATTCCATTTCAGTTTTCTAGCCTCCACTTATCACCAAGGAACCCTAAAAATGGCCTCCAACCTCTAAATCACCTCCAAATCACCTTTTGGTCAAGGATTTGGCTTAGCAACCCCTAATCAAAGAAGATCTACACCAAAGCAACATTGGAGCTGCTGTTTAGCATTGGGATTCACATCAAATCAGATATTTATTTCAGATCTTAGTTTATTTTGTGGCTAAGGTGAGTGATTTGCATAGTTTTACACTAATTATGGCTAGTTAAGGGTGATTAGCGTTAATTAGCGAATTTAAACATGATAAAATTCGAGAAAAATGTTCATAAATTCTTAAATGATGTTTTAGACCTCTGATATGAATTTGGGTTAATTTGGTTAAGTTTTTCTAATCCTATCATTAGTTTCACCTAAACATGCTTAGGGGGAGATATGGGATTTTGGGGTATGTTTGATCCATTTTAACCTATTATATTGATGTTTTGATGTTTGTGGTTGATTATGTATGTTGCTATGACTGTATGAAATGCTTTGTGATTGATTTCAATAGTTAGAATGGTCGAAAACGTCGTCGAATGACGTAAACACTTGGTGGAACAGTTTCAGAAAACAGTGCAGGGTTCGGATCGGATCGGATATGAGGCTCGGATCGGATATGTTGAACTGGGCAAGGAATCTGATCGGATTGGAACCTGACACTTGAGAAAATTGGCGAAAAGGAAGGCCACGCTACTGAACTGGGCTCGGATCGGATTAAAGAGGAGGATCAGAGCGGATAGAGCAGGATGGATCGGATCGAAGCACGTGAAGGATGAGGAGGCGGATCGGAGCGGAAGCACGAACTGGAGGGGGAATGGCACCCGACCCGACCCGAAGTAAAGCACCCGACCCGAACCAAGGAAAGACATCCGACCCGACCCGTACCAGAAGAAGACCTGACCCGACCCAATGGAGAACACTCGAACCGATTGCTTGAGGAGGAACCCGACCCGACCCAGTATTGACCAATAACCCGAGATGCAAAGGTAGTCCAATATGGGAAGTTAGAGCTCAGGATCCAGTTGGGAACCAATGAGTTCACTTCATGGTTGGGCTTTGCTGCGGGACGTATGCTAAGGAGTTGTCGACGTTCATAACTTCGATTCACCACTAAAAATGAAGGATGACTACTTATCAGTGCAGTAGGGTCATTATGACCTGAGGGGCAAGGTGATGGTAGCAAGACTACGTTATCAGTGCAGTAGGGTCATTATGACCCGAGGAGCAAAGTGATGCGTAGTGAGACTATGAGCCAGTGCAGTGGGTCACTACGACTCCATGGGGCAGAGTGGACATAGTAAAGGATTAGTAAGGCTATGAGCCAGTGCAGTGGGGTTCTTGCGACTCCATGGGGCAAAGTGGACATAGCGAAGGATTTGTGACTACGTTATCAGTGTAGTGAAGCCATTTATGACTTCATGGGGCAAAGTGATCGTAGCAAGGTATGTTGGGTGATCGAAGTGGTGAATATCGTATGCTTTACGCACTGAGTGATAGATGTGAGGATGGATGCTATGTTTGATTGTTTGCCATCATTATGACATGCACACCTCCCCCACCTCCGTATCTTTACACCGTTTGATATGGTACCTTAGAGTGTTGTACAGTATGTAGTGCTAACTCTTTGGTTGCAGGTCCAGGTTCAGGTATGTTTTAGTCTACCTGTTATTGTTCAATTTAGATGCTTATCGCTCATACCAGGCTTTATGTCTGACCCAGAGTTTTATGTCTTCTCTTATTACTCTGGGTGCTCACACGAGCAGACTAGAGACAGGTTAGCTGGTGATGCGCGAGTAGCTGATTCGGAGGCGGGCAGGATGCTTCCACGTATGATATATATATACACATTCTCCCTGTGTCGATGGTGGTCGCTACTTGGGCATTAGTAGTGTACCTCCTTTATCTTACTTTTTCTTTGAGACAGTTGAAAGTTGTAATAAGATGTATTTTGGATTTCCGCTGCTATGATGTTTAGTTCTGGTTTTCAGCTTATGCACTGTCCCTCCTGTTTTATGTCAAGTATGTTATTATTATATTTTATTCTATGCGCTGTGAGACATTCTACAGGTTCCTTGTATGTTCATTCTCTTCTTCCTTTTTTTCTTCTGATGACTCATTCCGTGCTAACTGGACATGTGTACAGCGCACTTTTGGAGTAAATGTCGGTTGGTGCGGGGCGGGCCGTCGCAATATATAAATATTGTTTTGTTTTATATATTGTGTTATACGATGTGATATGAAACCTGTTGATGATTTTATATGTGCAAATGATACTGATCATTATTGTATGGTATGTTAAATACAATAACATACCGGAATGTTGATAAGGGAATTTTCAAAGTGATATTTGAAAATAAATTATTTATAAAATCAATAGAGAAAGATTTGTAAACCATTTACAAATGAAATCGAAAATCAAATATAAAGGAGAAATATTTGTGAAATCAAATATAAAGGAAAAATATTTGAGAAATCAAATATAAAAGGAAAATATTGGTGAAATCAAATATAAAAGGAAAATATTTGTGAAATCAAATATAAGAGAAAATATTTGTTAAATAGAATTGAAAGGAGTTAATCGATTTGAATTTGTCAAATAGACTAATTCAAATGGAGTTAATCAAAGTGAGTAGCGAAAGGGATAAATCAAATGAGTCAGTCAAACCAAGTAAAAGGAGTTAAATCAAACCAAGTTGATCGAATTGGTTCAACCAGATTAACCAAGTCGAGTTAACCAGTTAGAGTTGATCAGTTAGGGTTGATCAGTCAGAGTTAATCAATTTGAGTTGACTAGTTAGAGTTGACCAGTTAGAGTTAGAATTAACCAATAGAGAATTTAAATAGAATGAATCAAATTGGAATAAATTAATCGGTTAGAGTTGGTCGAATAAGGAGTAATCGAATATTAGTTATTCAAATCGAGTTAAGAGGGGTTATCGAATATTGGTTATTCGAAAGGAGTTACCAAATATTAGTTATTCGAATGGAGTTAAAGGAATAAATCGAATATAGTTTATTCGAATGGAATTAAAGGAGTTAATCGAATTTGGTTTATTCGAATAGAGTTAAAGGAGTTATCGACTAGAGTTAAATCAAATCGAGTTAATCCAATAGCGTTAGTCCAATAGAGTTAATTGATAAGGGTTAATCGAATAGAGTAAATTGAGAGTTATCGAATATACCTTATCGAAGGAAAGAATTATCGAATAGAGATGATTCGAAAGAGAGTTACGTAAGGAAGTTGTTAAAGAATTAAAAGCTGAACTTTGTCTATTTCAAGGTTAGAAACGTTGTTCAGTTAAGGTCTGAGAGGTAGTATTACCCCAACTTGATTGACTTCATTTTTAACTAAGGAATGGTTAAGGTTCGATAGTGAAGGTGGGTTAAAGGAATTTAGTTAATAAGCGTAATGGTTTGAGTTGGCATCGCGATGGTTTGTTTAAACATCTGTCTAAGTCCAATGAAGGAGTTTTGGAAATGTTTTCCAACTAAGAACCAGAAATGTTTTCTGATATAGAAAACAAGAAATGGAAATGTTTTCCAATGGTAATAACATATATTTTCTAAATTTAGAAAATAAGAAATGTTGAATATTGGGAAACAGGAGATGAAAAATGAACTAAGGAGATAAATGTTAAATGATGTTTGATCGATATAAATTTCCATCTGAAAATAATATCGTTGTTTGCACACCTGTTTTTCTTCAATAGTTAAATCACAGACTATCGAAGTTTTGACCATTTTAATGTTGTAAATATGGAGAGACCGGTTGGATTATTATCCAAAGAACCACTCTGTATTGGCATAAGCGTTGCGAATCATATATGCCAAAGATAATTGAAGACGGAGTAAAGTGCAAGGGCTATTGTATAAATCTTAGATAACAATGCCTAAGATGGATATACTGAATTGTACCTTCGGTTCATCCTGTTCCTGGATGACTTGTATGGACGGATGTCTGACAGAGTATTTCCAGACGATCACATATATTGATTTATCCAACCGTACCAAGAGTGGAAGCGGAGAAGGAAACTTGTTTTAGCTGACACGTAATGCATGGTTGTAGACGTCAAATCGGTGATTTGATGGATTTGACGATGTGACATTCGAAGTGAATCTGATGTGATGATGAAGCGTAACCTCAAGCCTCATCAACCGGTAAATGACAGAAATCGGGCAGGCAGCATGGCTAAGTCGGTCGCTCTGAAGTAGGGTGTATAGTCACCTGATCCAAAGTTTCATTTATTTCTAAAAATCTATTGTTGATGTTGTCCCATTCCGGAACGGTTGCTGATCCCAACCGTTGGTGATATACATTCGATGCACTCAAGCGAAATGTGTGGTCGGTCATGTGTGGCCGGGTTGCGAGATGATCTTGTTGAACCCAGTGTTTTCCTCTCTAGAGGTACGCTAGCGAAAGGTGGTTCCATACCTTGTCATAGTTGGAAACCCATTACCCAATACGTTCTTGCGGTTTTGATTGTATACTATATATGTAGAAACGTGAGATGAAAGCGTTTCTGCTAGATGAGTATTATATTGTGGTTGATAGACATTATTATAATATCAAAAGGTTTTTGATATAAAGATATTTTGGATTCTCATAAGGGAAAAAACCCGTTCCGTTATACGGCGTGGTCTTATGAGATATCGTTCACTTGTTCAACTGTTCAAACTGTTTTACTCATACTAGTCCCATGACTGACCCAGAGTTTATTTTGTTTTGTTTTCCCTAAACTCTTGGGTGCCCAATTTTGTACGGGCAGTCAAGTAGTCGGGATTTACAGATATACTGGAAGAGCTTGGAGCAGGAGGCTTCAGGATTTTATAGCTATAGTTATTTCCGCTGTGTTGTAAGTGCTGTACTTTGTAATGATATGTATATTCAAGTACAGATTTGTATTTCAAAGTTATGTTATGAAATATATGTTATTCGTCCCGCTGTGAGGTTCGTGTTACTTTGATGTTGTGTTCTTCTTCTTCTTCTTCTTCTTCTTCTTCTATTCTAAGTTTCTATCTTATCTTCCCTCACCCTCTGTCTTCTTTCTATTAATTTCCTGGTTCCCAGTGCAATTTGGGGTTGGACTTGTGTTATTTAGTCAGCTCAAATTGGACCGGATTTTCGGGTCATTATATCTGGATCCGTCAATTTCTAAAAATCAGAAACGACTATCCAGACAACTTCCGCGTAGATCATTTCAGCTAAAATTCAATGAATTGAAAGGATTGATTTTTGAATGGATAGAAATGTGATTTTCTATTTACAGGAGATGAAATAGAGGAGAACAAGTTGGCGTGAGATCCAGATTTTTGAACTGTGGTATGATTTCCATGGAGGATGGGTGTTTATAAAAGCTCTTAGAGGGGTATTTTAGTCATTAAATCAAGGGTTACTTGGCATTTTTCCTGAAGATTAACGCATGCATGAGGATAGCTAACCGAACACCTCATCTAATCCTTATCCTTAAAACCTAATTAATTAATTTACATTAGCAACACTTTTGTGACACTTGTAAATGTAGCCAAACTTTTCCATACTTATAAATGTAGTATTGTATAGGTCTTAACTATCAAATTATGGATTATCTATATTAAATAAATAATACTCCAATAACTTTTCCTTTTACCCAATTCATATTCTATATTGATATCATATATTATCAAAATTAAATAATACCATTACATTTTAATATTGGAATATTTATAAAATAAACAAGGTACTAATCAAAAATTAAAATATTCATTATGTAAAGACCCGTAAATTCCCGCTCTTTGGATCGACCATAAACCACACAAGTCTGACCCAAAAGTTGGAAATCTACGAATACTTTAACTTTGGGAATACAACACATCAGAACAACAACAGACTTTTATAACATCAATAATAAATGTTACATCAGAGTACAGAATATCAGAGTACATTGACTAATAATTACAACGGAAGATAAATTACAATATTATAATACATTGCAGCGGAAACAATAAAATAGATACAGCGGAAGACAACTATGCTCTGGACACAGCTTTAAGCTTCAATCCAGAATCCTGCTCGAGATAAGAACCTGTAGACAAACTACTCGACTGCCCGTGTGGAGAGAGGGCACCCGAGTTTGTAAAGGTGGAAACAAACAACAGGTCGGTCATGGGACTGGTGTGAGAATTCTAAACTAATTTAACTAATAACAATAAGACAAATCCAAGGACCATGCCGCTAACACGAAACGGGATCACTCCAATGGATTGCCGTGCATGATTAAAAGTAAATCGTAAAACAACGCAATGCTTTTTTGAAAAATGAAACCATCATAAGACCCAAGTCCCATCACACAAGGCAACGCAAACCGGAGGATAGGGTGTTACCTTATAATGGTTAAAATTGCTTGATACGATAAAAACGAATTTGATATTATTATAGTGTATGTAAGTTTCAAAAAAAGTTCAATCATAATGTATCAATCCTATGACACATAGGTACCATAATACTATGCTTCCATACTAGTAATACAATCAAATCCGTGGGTTCGTATTGGAAGTTTGGATTTCCATCATGAGTCAAGGCTAGAGAGGAGCTACTTACCGATTCGAGACACTCTAGCTAATGTCTCGGGATCCCCCGCAGTGAACCCTTGGATAGCTGCAGGGCCGGTCCACCATACGAGTTGCGGATTAGTTATTCTTGAACACACATTTCCCGGTCCTATAGGACCTATCATCCGAGGCGCCTCATTCCATCATCCACATAAGTAAAATGCCGGGCCGTGTTAAAGCCCAAACACCACTTCTAGCTAGAAAGAAACGTGCTGCTCTCCCTGCGTTCCCTTCTCCCGTTTTAGACTACGCCGGTGTGTGAGGCTCGCGAAGTCACGCTATACACAAAGCTATGCCTAAACAGGCCGTGCTTTGATCATCAACCACAAGGCCTGCTTCTCAACAAAAGCCTTGATCATATGCATCTTAGCATGTCACATCGTAACTCCATATCACACTACCAATCCTTTGCCAAAATATATGAAAGGGTGTTAAGCAAGAGAATAAATTCTCGGCCACCAAACATTCATACATTCGACAGAAAATCAATAAGTACAATATAAAGGAGTACAATGTCAGACACACATTCCATTCACAAGCTTATGCTCTGGGTCTGAGTGAAAGCCAAATCTGTACTAATCAACTGTAACACCCCACGTCCGCTAAGGTCACTCATAAGAGGGGAATGCCTTAGTTCCAGTGAAGTATTTTAAGTGAATATAGAACAATAAAACTACAACAAGACATATATAAGTAATACTTGAAAATTTAAATCATCATTTCATTGCAGCGGAAAGTAATACATGTTTGGTTACATCACAAAACCATAAACCAGAGTCAAGTACATAATATCCATCTTGATAAAATAGAAGTACATAATCCCACTACATAACTAATAGCCATAAAAGAAAAGATAAGCTGGGCTTCACTTCAACGGTCCAAGTTCCAAAGGATAGATACAGCAATCCGATCAAAGCCCACTAGCACCAGGCCCACTCTGATAACCTGGGGTTGGGGGAAAAAGATAAAAACAACGGGGTCAGACATAAGTCTGAGCGAGTCCTATAACTTTAACAATACAATCATTAAAATAACCAGAGAAGACATAAGTTGATATACAGTAACGACTGGGGATGAATGGCTACACTAAGCAGCTTGGTAAACTTAGGATAAACTAAGATAACCGTGAAGACGCATTTATCCACCCAAGGATAATTACTAGATTACACCGCCCCAGACTTATCCCCCCAAGGGTAATTCCTACACTGCACCACACCAGTTCTACCCACCAAGAGTAATTCCTACTTAAAGGTTGATCCCACTAAATGTACTTAGTAATTTTTACCCAGTAGTTTCGTGTACCCCTAGCTAACTACCTAGGTGTACCCACTACTCCCAAGCGATCGGCTCCCTAACGTAGATATCCGTGCTGGCCCCACAGTGGGAAGTATCATTCCCCAAAGTGGCAACCTGATAATATCAACGGTGCACGGCTTTATACCTACACGATGCAACAACGACTTACTAACCAGCCCGGGTCCACACACACATATGAAACCCGTTGGTCCTACGTTGCCACCGCTAACCCGTTTTGGCCTCTTATAGTCAAGCCCAATATGCGTGTCCCGTCACTCGACTTGAGTCGAGCCCACAAAGATACGTTTGGGATATTGGTTGAGATGGGCCCCCACAAGCTACCACCTAAGCTTGTTATTTTACCTAGTGTATCCCACTTAACCCCTTTTATAATCATGCCCACCTACAAGTTAAGGTTTGGTTAAGTCATTAATCATATTTTAATTGTCATTCAAGGCACCCACTAGATTTCCACATGCCACCCAAGTCATTTACTTAATTCCCACATGCCACCCGAGGCACTTACTTAACCCTTTAATCATGTTTAATTACATGTTCCACTTTGGTTAAGTATTCTAATCGTGTTTTCTATTGCCACCCAAGGCAACCCACTAGTTTCCTCATGCCACCCAAGGCACCCACTTAACCCTCATGCCCCACTACATGCTTATATGGTTAAGTGTTTCTTAATTAATTAAGACCGTGATCCTTATAAAGACCTCTCACATTAGACTATCTTTTATGACCGCTGGTTAAGCCGGTTGGGTCCGGGCAGCCTTATGTCATAACCGAGTCTAACCTCGTGTCTCTACATTAATCACGTATTTAGTTTGTGCCTAAGACCTCTCACATTGGGCTAACATTTGTAGCAACTGGTTAAGCCGGTTGGGTCCGGGCAGTTTTACGCTACAACTGAGTCCAACCTCGTGTCTTAGTCGATTAATTACATCAATCACCCTCATAATTTATATTAATTATCCCTAATTAATATCAAGTTTTTCATAACATGGGTAGACCTAACTCAATAGGTAAATTCCCATGGGGTAGACCTAACTCAATAGGTAAATTCCCACTTATGTTAATTTATTTTTATGGTATGTTTAATCATACCCAACCATACTTTTATTAACATATTTATTAACCCCATCGTTCCCCACGTAAATCGTTCTCGTTTCATGACATAATAAAAGGGAAGATCCATCACAAATATCATGGGTTTAACCAAATCTTAGCATATAACTTTGTCATGGGTTAAGAGGATGTCAACTTGCATATATGAGCATATATTAACCCAACTACATTTAACCCAAACTTGCATATTATCATACACATATCTTGCATAATATGTTGAACTTGCGTATAAGCATTCTCATAACTTGCATAACATATTAAACATGCATTTAAGCATACACATAACTTGCATAAGCATTCACATACTTGCATAAGCATTCACATACTTGCATAAGCATTCACATACTTGCATAAGCATTCACATTCTTGCATAAGCATTCACAACTTGCATATCATGTTAAACTTGCATTTAAGCATATACATATCTTGCATATGAACTTGCATAACAACTTACACATAACTTACATAACATCATACACATAACTTGCATATGAACTTATTAAACGTGCATAAACCAACTTATTAAACATGCATAAACCCACTTGTTAAACATGCATAAACCAACTTATTAAACATGCATAAACCCACTTGTCAAACATGCATAAACCAACTTATTAAACATGCATAAACCCACTTGTTAAACATGCATAAACCAACTTATTAAACATGCATAATATCACATACTTAGCATGCATAGAATCACACACTAAACTTGCATAATATCATATACTTAGCATGCATAGAATCACATATTAAACTTGCATAATATCATATACTTAGCATGCATAGAATCACGTACTAAACTTGCATAATATCATATACTTAGCATGCATAGAATCACATACTAAACTTGCATAATATCATATACTTAGCATGCATAGAATCACATACTAAACTTGCATAATATCATTTATTAAACATGCATAAACCCACTTGTTAAACATGCATAAACCCACTTGTTAAACATGCATAAACCCACTTGTTAAACATGCATAAACCAACTTATTAATCATGCATAAACCCACTTAGTAAATATGCATAAACATAGGAAAACATAGAGTAGCATATCATTACAAATGATTCAAACTCACTAATCCGCATTCAAGACCATAAGTCTCATTACACCTAATCTACTTACTTTAACAATTGATGTTAAAGTGATAGAAACTCACCAAACCCAAGATTAGCAAACTTATGAAGTAAAACTAGTTGCCAAATATGAAGAAGATGATGATTAGAGGTTGATTAGCTTGCAACTCTCTTCATTGATTTGTGGAGGCCATGATCAAGTTTCATTTTGCCATAGTTTAGTTACAAGATCTAATTATGAATGAATTAGGGTAGGGTTGGGGTCTTATTTATTGGATTAGGTAATGTTTTAGGCCCTTAGATTAACCCTAGATTAGATTAGGACCATCAGATCTCGGAAGCTTCTAGACTCAGCCCTCAAACCCAGCCTAAAACCCAAACTGGTGCACCCAGTTCCACTGGGCTTCGCACCCCTGTTGACAGGCAAGTCGACAGGGCAGTCGACAGCCCTGTCGACAGCCCTGTCGACATGGCTAGGGCGGGAATTATCCCGCCTGGCCCCCGCTGGTCCCAAGTTTCGAAATCTGTTTTTGAATATTTTATTCTGTTTTTATCTTAAATTTTCTGCCAACTTCATTGGGCCATAACTGGGCCATACGGACTCCGATTCTCGAAAACTCGGACTCTATTTCGCGTATTTTTCTGAGACGAACGCAATGACGCAGCCCGTTTCCCCCAATTCTCACATCTGAGATTATTTATTCTGTAATTAGTGAATTTTAGCATTAACCGAAATTCGGGGTGTTACATCAACTCTACGTCCGGACGGCCACCGCTGTAGCCCCTTCAAGGTAGCTACTCCAATCACGGGCATCAACAGTCGTCGTCCATTCGATATGGAGATCGTCGGTCTTCTATTGTTGTCTTCAAAACTTGAATTTGAGTCGTCGCTTAAATTATTTGGAATGAGATAGACTCGGACTTTCCAAATAATTCTCGTATATATATAAGTTGGAAATCATTTCATATCGTTATTAGTAATTTATAACGATTTATCATTATTTTTATATATATAAAAAATAATTCAAATTCCATTTCATTAACGTAATTATACAACAAGTAGTGAATGTTTTGTTTCACAATCTATCGAAATGTTTATAATGTGTAATGAAATGTATTTTATTTTATTACATTTTGCTAACAAAAAATATTGCTATTCGTACATACAACATTAACGTACAATGTACACACCATTTATTTTCATACACATACACAACAATGTACATTTTCTTGTTTCATCTTTCGAATTACACAAAATGTATATTTTGTTTATCACACCAATTCCAACAAAAAAGAGCATTTTGTGTTTCATTTAAATTTAAACAAACGAATATTTTTGTTCATCCATTTTTACTTCTACAAGAATGAGTATTTTTGTTTGTTTATTTCAATGTAACAAAATTGATAATTTTATTATCTTTTCAATGCAAACCAAAAGTAATAATTTTCCATTACAAACAAAACGATAATTTTGTGTGCTAATCTATTTACATAAAAATGAAATTTTCACATCTTTAATCTTTTTAATGAAAATCTAATTCATTAAAATATAAATTTCATATCCTTATTCTTTTTAGTTAAAATCCAATTACATAAAAATGTAATTTCACACTTCTAATCTACCTGCATGAAAAATGGAATTTTCCCTCTTTAATCTAATTTACATTAAAATGTAAACTTTTCTTTATTTATTCCAATTACACAAAAAAATGTAATTTTTACCTTTAATCTTAATTTCACAAGAAAAAATGTAAATTTCTTACCTTTGGTTTTAATTACATAAAGATGTAATTTTCTTTCTTCCTTTTAATAAAAATATAAATTTCTTCTTTTAATCTAATTACATAAAATATGTAATTTTATCTTCTTTAAACACGATGGTGAAAATAATGTTCATCTTCAATTTAACTATTTGTATTTTTAATATGGGCCAAACCTCTCACATTAGGCCTGCAACTTGTGGATGCTGGACAGGCCGGTCGGTTCCGGGCAGACTTATCCCACAAGTTGGGCTTAACCTCCTGTCTTGGCCCAATTTGTATTTGCGCACTTGGACCTCTCACATTAGGCCCAACATTTGTGGCTGCTGGATATGCCGGTCGGGTCCAGGCAGACTTCCACCACAAATGTAACCTAACCTCGTGTCCAAGTACAATTGTAATTTTTAATTATAATTATAGATATTTTAATGAAAATTATTTTAAACGTTCTTTATTAAAATAATCCTCGTACTAAAAATGCTCTTTATATATTCCAATCTTTCTATTGTAACAGTAAAGCCCAGTCTTTTAATGTAACCTATTTATACATAAAAAGGTACTATTACATAAATATGTACTTTTACTTAAACATATTTCTTTTATATAAATATGTTTCTTTTATATAAATATGTTTCTTTTATATATAGAGATGTACCCTTACATAAAATGATTATTTTATTTTCATAACATATAAAAGGTGGCATTTTTAATGTACAAGTATTGAATTCAATAAATGATTATCTTGTTTTCATTAGCATATAAAAGGTTACATTATTGGTGTACAAAAGTATAATCCAAGAAATGATTTTCATTAGCGTCAACAACTTAAATTTCCTTTCATGTTTTTTTTATATTACATTAAAAAAGATAAATTTTTAATGTACTATTTTTTTTATAAAAAAACTTATTTTGACAACTTTCATTTTCTAAATTGAATTCTAACATAAATGACAAAATGGCACAATTTGTACTAGTATAATATTAAGGACCAACTTTATTTTCTAACATAGCATAAATGACAAAATGGCACAATTTGTACCAGTGTAATATTAATGACCAACTTTATTTTCTAACATAACATAAATGACAAAATGACACAATTTGTAGTAATATAACATTAATGACCAATTTTATTTTCTAACATAACATAAATGACAAAATGGCACAATTTGTACTAATATAACATTAATGACCAATTTTATTTTTATTTCTCATAACCAATTTCTAACAAAATTGTTAGATTTAATCTAATATAACATTTTCTAATGTAAACATATTCTAATGTGATCATTGTTTCTAATGCAAACATTTTCTAACGTAATCATATTCTAATGACATTTCTAATACAACAAATTTGCCACTTTTATATTTTCTAATGTAATCATATTCTAATGACATTTCTAAACAAAATGTTATTTTTTTTATTTTATCTAAATGGACATTTCTAAACAAAAATGTATTTTTAATCTAATATACATTTCTAAACAAAATGTATTTCCATTCTAATATACATTTCTAACTAAAATTTTAATTTTATATAAGGCAGCATTTTATAACAAGAATGTTTATTTTTGTTTTATACTTATTTCATTTCAACAAAATTATCCATCCAATCAACATATTAATCATAACAGCAACAACCAAAACAGTTCCAATCGTGAACAACACAAATTGAATTTACAGCGTAAATATAAGAATTTATAAATACGATAATGATTAACTAGTTTTAATTATAAAAAGAAATCTCACATAAAAATGATATGCCTTTGTGACAATTCTAATTCACAAGTTATGACATATTTCATGTTCCTAATTGACAACAAAAGAATGATTTTAATCATCTAACAAATTATAACAATTTTCATGTTTCTAAATGACTATAGAGGACTGATTTTTATCATCTAACAAATTATATGTCAATTTATGTTCCTACATGATGATAAAAAGTATTTTTTTTCTTTTTTTTTTTCATAAACAAAATATGACAACTTGGATTCCTACTTGGCAACAAAAAGATTTTTTTTATTGAAATTCAATTTATGACGATGTGAATGTTTTCTACGTAACAATAAAATGATATTTCTATTTCAAATCAAATTATGACGATGTGTGTTACTACCTAATTTCATACAATAGATCATCACCACAAAATCAACCCATTCAGATTTCATACAATCAAAAATATGAATTTTTATAATGTACATATATAAATTCCACATCGAACTCAACAAATAAATTTAAATTCTCAAATTCGAAATCTCACCAATCTGCGAACCCATACATGATTAGGGCTGTAAATTTTGTTCGAATGTCCGACGTCCGTGACCGAAATACGTCCGTCCGAGTCCGTCCGATTTTCATTTAGGACACGAGTTAGGACAACAAAATTTGTACGAGAAAAAACCTTGTCCGGTCCGGGCTCGTCCGAATTACTTGTAATTCGACATATAGTTGAGAGAAAATCTAGTAAAATGTACAAAATGCGATATAAATAGCCATGTCCGACCGAGTCCGATCGGTCCGAACGTGTCCGTGTCCGACCGATTTTATTTAGGACACGAATTAGGACAATGAAATATGTCCGAGAAATTTTTTGGTCCGGTCCGAGTTCGATCCGATATTTTTTAGGACGGAAACTGAACACACCTCCGCCCGGTCCGGTCCGACCGATTTACACCCCTATACATGATCATCTCCATACTGGATTGAATCTCAAAACTTTCACTTTGATTTCGTTCAAGATTCATGTTTTTAACTCTTCATATTTTGAGAGAAATTAATGGGGGAAAAAGGAATCGCTTCAGCCATTCATACGTTAAGAGTGGCGGCTACTATATAATTAGAATTAGGGTTTTATGAAGTTTCCATTCTTTTATAATATTTTAATGTGTATTTTACACTTAAATCCAATATTTTTTTAATAGCTCTGATTCAGACCTAACGACAGACCTTCCTAGCTAGGGTAAGATTATTATATGTTTTAAGGTGATTTATTGGACTTAGTATTTACCACAGTGGTTCCCACTCATATCCTCATTTATTTTAATTACCATAACTACCATGTGTCATTAATAACCACAATGCTCACTTTTTCTAAAGCAATAGACATTCAAATAAATAACATTTATGCCAGTCCCTTTTTATTTCATTGTTCCAATTTATTGTAATTTCCACTTATTACACTGTCATTTATTTTAGTTCTTTATTATGTGTGTATATATATGTATATATTTGTTATATTAATTTCCCCTAATTTAGAGTTACAACATTTAATTCTCATTTGCACTAATTGCAACCTTTCTGGCTTCGTTACCATTTATTTCCACATTTATTTCCCATTAACACCAACTATTACAATTGTAAATTTTCCTTTTATTATAAGTAACGTTAATTAATATGCATAAGTATCGGAGAACGTTTCAAATTCAAAACTACATTTAACGTTTATCTAATATTAATAATAACTAGCATTGATTACTTGTGTTTTTGGATGGATATAGTATCAATATATATTTTTAACGTACTTATTACGTGTATGCTTATTTCTAAATTTCTATATTTACTCCTTTACAAAATTTGTTAATTTCAATTTATTTACAATCTAGTCCAAACTACTTACTAGAAAAATCATTCTTATGTTTTGACTTGCTAAGACTTAAAATCCTATTAACTTCTGTGGATTACATTAAAGAAAAAATGTAATTTCTTATCCAGTGTCACATTTTACATACAAATGAAATTTCCATTATCTTCCTACTTTCTAATGTTTTATATTACAATAAAAATATAATATTTATTGTCTTCATTTTTCTAATATTTCATATTACAATAAAAATATAAATTTTCCATCCTTATATTACATTACAAAGAAATGTAATCCTTTCTTTTCTTATATTACATTTATGGAAAATGTAATCCTTTCCTTTCTTTTGAAATCTTTCATTTTCTTTTGCAAAATGAAATCTTTCATTTCGCCTTTAATTACATTGCAAAATGTAACCTTTATCTTTTATTACATTGTAAAAGAAAACTAATATTTTCTCTCTTACCTTAATTACATGAAAAATATAATCTTTCCTAATGTATTCGTTTTCTTCTCTTTTCTAATGTATGTTAACAATTACATAAATGACATAATTTAACTCCTAACATAATTGACAAAAATTTGTGCTAACATGAATGACATATAAAAATAAATTTTATATATTCACATTCTTCTATGAATACTAATGACATATGGAAGGATATTTCTATTTGTTTACATTTTCTATGCAGTCTAACAATCATATAAAAGTATAATTAACATGTTCACATTTTTCTATATATCCTAATATCAAAATAAAGAACATTTATTTGTTTTCATCCAATGTTTAATCACAAAACGACATTTTTGATTTTTTTTTCCGGTATTATTTAAATAAATTATTTTAAATAGCCAAAACTCATTAAAATAACTTAAAATAAATTTTAAATTAGCCCCAAATTTCAGGGTTGTTACAATCTCCCCCACTTAAAAACTTTTCGTCCTCGAAAAGGAACGAAGCTAAAAGTTGATTAATTAACTAACTAATTTATATATATATATATATATATATATATTCTCCATTGGTTTAAATAATTTTATTAGTTGATTAACTTTCAAATATATAACTTTTATATATTCAAAAATCATATTTTCTAAAATAGATTATATATAATCACAAATACGTTAATTATAAGCCTATCACTCTGGACTCATTCTAGGGTATTACTAACCCCATCTCTAATGAGTTTTCTCATTCTAGGATACTACTGATCCTATCTCTAATGAGTATCCTTATTGGATATTACTAATCCAATCTCTGATGAGTCTTTTGTTCCGTTCTAATGTTCTGTACCCCAAAGATTTGAGCTAACCAAAGCTCTGATACCAACTGTAAAGACCCGTAAATTCCCGCTCTTTGGATCGACCATAAACCACACAAGTTTGACCCAAAAGTTGGAAATCTACGAATACTTTAACTTTGGGAATACAATACATCAAAACAACAACAACAGACTTTTATAACATCAATAATAAATGTTACATCAGAGTACATTGACTAATAATTACAGCGGAAGATAAATTACAATATTATAATACATTGCAGCAGAAACAATAAAATAGATACAGCGGAAGATAAATTACAATATTATAATACATTGCAGCAGAAACAATAAAATAGATACAGCGGAAGACAACTATGCTCTGGACACAGCTTTAAGCTTCAATCCAGAATCCTGCTCGAGATAAGAACCTGTAGACAAACTACTCGACTGCCCGTGTGGAGAGAGGGCACCCGAGTTTGTAAAGGTGGAAACAAACAACAGGTCAGTCATGGGACTGGTGTGAGAATTCTAAACTAATTTAACTAATAACAATAAGACACATCCAAGGACCACGCCGCTAACGCGGAACGGGATTACTCCAATGGATTGCCGTGCATGATTAAAAGTAAATCGTAAAACAGCGCAATGCTTTTTGGAAAAATGAAACCATCATAAGACCCAAGTCCCATCACACAATGCAACGCAAACCGGAGGATAGGGTTTTACCTTATAATGGTAAAAAATGCTTGATACGATAAAAACGAATTTTATATTATTATAGTGTATGTAAGTTTCAAAAACAGTTCAATCATAATGTATCAATCCTAGGACACATAGATACCATAATACCATGCTTCCATACTAGTAATACAATCAAATCCGTGGGTTCGTATTGGAAGTTTGGATTTCCATCATGAGTCAAGGCTAGGGAGGAGCTCCTTACCGATTTGAGACACTCTAGCTAATGTCTCAGGATCCCCCGCAGTGAACCCTTGGATAGCTGCAGAGCCGGTCCACCATACGAGTTGCGGATTAGTTATTCCTGAACACACGTTTCCCGGTCCTATAGGACCTATCATCCGAGGCGCCTCATTCCATCATCCACATAAGTAAAATGTCGGGCTGTGTTAAAGCCCAAACACCACTTCTAGCTAGAAAGAAACGTGCTGCTCTCCCTGCGTTCCCTTCTCCCGTTTTAGACTCCGCCGGTGTGTGAGGCTCGCGAAGTCACGATATACACAAAGCTATGCCTAAACCGGCCGTGCTTTGATCATCAACCACAAGGCCTGCTTCTCAACAAAAGCCTTGATCATATGCATCTTAGCATGCCACATCGTCACTCCATATCACACTACCAATCCTTTGCCGAAATATATGAAAGGGTGTTAAGCAAGAGAATAAATTCTCCGCCACCAAACATTCATACATTCGACAGAAAATCAATAAATACAATATAAAGGAGTACAATGTCAGACACACATTCCATTCATAAGCTTATGCTCTGGGTCTGAGCGAAAGCCAAATCCGTACTAATCAACACTACGTCTGGACGGCCACCACTGCAGCCCCTTCAAGGTAGCTACTCCAATCACGGGCATCAGCAGTCGTCGTCCATTCGATATGAAGATCGTCGGTCTTCTATCGTTGTCTTCAAAACTTGAATTTGAGTCGTCGCTTAAATTATTTGGAATGAGATAGACTCGGATTTCCAAATAATTCTCGTATATATATAAGTTGGAAATCATTTCATATCGTTATTAGTAATTTATAACGATTTATCTTTATTTTTATATATATAAAAAATAATTTAAATTCCATTTCATTAACGTAATTATACAACAAGTAGTGAATGTTTTGTTTCACAACCTATCGAAATGTTTATAATGTGTAATGAAATGTATTTTATTTTATTACATTTTGCTAACAAAAAATATTGCTATTCGTACATTCAACATTAACGTACAATGTACACACCATTTATTTTCATACACATACACATCTTATACACAACAATGTACATTTTCTTGTTTCATTTTTCGAATTACACAAAATGTATATTTTGTTTATCACACCAATTCCAAAAAAATGAGAATTTTGTGTTTCATTTTAATTTAAACAAACGAATATTTTTGTTCATCCATTTTTACTTCTACAAGAATGAGTATTTTTGTTTGTTTATTTCAATGTAACAAAATTGATAATTTTATTATCTTTTCAATGCAAACCAAAAGTAATAATTTTCCATTACAAACAAAACGATAATTTTGTGTGCTAATCAATTTACATGAAAATGAAATTTTCATATCTTTAATCTTTTTAATGAAAATATAATTCATTAAAATATAAATTTCATATCCTTATTCTTATTAGTTAAAATCCAATTACATAAAAATGTAATTTCACACTTCTAATCTACCTGCATGAAAAATGGAATTTTCCCTTTTTAATCTAATTTACATTAAAATGTAAACTTTTCTTTATTTATTCCAATTACATAAAAAAATGTAATTTTTACCTTTAATCTTAATTTCACAAGAAAAAATGTAAATTTCTTACCTTTGGTTTTAATTACATAAAGATGTAATTTTCTTTCTTCCTTTTAATAAAAATATAAATTTCTTCTTTTAATCTAATAACATAAAATATGTAATTTTCTCTTCTTTAAACACGATGGTGAAAATAATATTCATCTTCAATTTAACTATTTGTATTTTTAATATGGGCCAGACCTCTCACATTAGGCCTGCAACTTGTGGATGCTGGCTAGGCCGGTCGGTTCCGGGCAGACTTATCCCACAAGTTGGGCTTAACCTCGTGTCTTGGCCCAATTTGTATTTGCGCACTTGGACCTCTCACATTAGGCCCAACATTTGTGGCTGCTGGATATGTCGGTCGGGTCCGGGCAAACTTCCACCACAAATGTAACCTAACCTCGTACCCAAGTACGATTGTAATTTTTAATTATAAATATTTTAATGAAAATTATTTTAAACGTTCTTTATTAAAATAATCCTCATACTAAAAATGCTCTTTATATATTCCAATCTTTCTATTGTAACAGTAAAGCCCAGTCTTTTAATGTAACCTATTTATACATAAAAAAGTACTTTTACATAAATATGTACTTTTACATAAACATATTTCTTTTGTATAAATATGTTTCTTTTATATAAATATGTTTCTTTTATATATAGAGATGTATCCTTACATAAAATGATTATTTTATTTTCATAACATATAAAAGGTGGCTTTTTTAATGTACAAGTATTGAATTCAATAAATGATTATCTTGTTTTCATTAGCATATAAAAGGTTATATTATTGGTGTACAAAAGTATAATCCAAGAAATGATTTTCATTAGCGTCAACAACTTAAATTTCCTTTCATGTTTTTTTTATATTACATTAAAAAAGATAAATTTTTAATGTACTAATTTTTTTATAAAAAAACTTATTTTGATAACTTTCATTTTCTAAATTGAATTCTAACATAAATGACAAAATAGCACAATTTGTACTAGTATAATATTAAGGACCAACTTTATTTTCTAACATAACATAAATGACAAAATGGCACAACTTGTACCAGTATAATATTAATGACCAACTTTATTTTCTAACATAACATAAATGACAAAATGGCACAATTTGTACTAATATAACATTAATGACCAATTTTATTTTCTAACATAACATAAATGACAAAATGGCACAATTTGTACTAATATAACATTAATGACCAATTTTATTTTTATTTCTCATAACCAATTTCTAACAAAATTGTTAGATTTAATCTAATATAACATTTTCTAATGTAAACATATTCTAATGTGATCATTGTTTCTAATGCAAACATTTTCTAATGTAATCATATTCTAATGACATTTCTAATACAACAAATTTGCCACTTTTATATTTTCTAATGTAATCATATTCTAATGACATTTATAAACAAAATGTTATTTTTTTTATTTTATCTAAATGGACATTTCTAAACAAAAATGTATTTTTAATCTAATATACATTTCTAAACAAAATGTATTTCCATTCTAATATACATTTCTAACTAAAATTTTAGTTTTATCTAAGGCAGCATTTTATAACAAGAATGTTAATTTTTGTTTTATACTTATTTCATTTCAACAAAATTATCCATCCAATCAACATATTAATCATAACAGCAACAACCAAAACAGTTGAACAACACAAATTGAATTTACAGCGTAAATATAAGAATTTATAAATACGATAATGATTAACTAGTTTTAATTATAAAAAGAAATCTCACATAAAAATGATATGTCTTTGTGAAAATTCTAATTCATAAGTTATGACATATTTCATGTTCCTAATTGACAACAAAAGAATGATTTTAATCATCTAACAAATTATAACAATTTTCATGTTTCTAAATGACTATAGAGGACTGATTTTTATCATCTAACAAATTATATGTCAATTTATGTTCCTACATGATGATAAAAAGTAATTTTTTCTTTTTTTTTCATAAACAAAATATGACAACTTGGATTCCTACTTGGCAATAAAAAGATTTTTTTATTGAAATTCAATTTATGACGATGTGAATGTTTTCTACGTAACAATAAAATGATATTTCTATTTCAAATCAAATTATGACGATGTGTGTTACTACATAATTTCATACAATAGATCATCACAACAAAATCAACCCATTCAGATTTCATACAATCAAAAATATGAATTTTTATAACGTACATATATAAATTCCACATCGAACTCAACAAATAAATTTAAATTCTCAAATTCGAAATCTCACCAATCTGCGAACCCATACATGATCATCTCCATATCGGATTGAAGCTCAAAACTTTCACTTTGATTTCGTTCAAGATTCATGTTTTTAATTCTTTATATTTTGAGAGAAATTAATGGGGGAAAAAGGAATCGCTTCAGCCATTCATACGTTAAGAGTGGCGGCTACTGTATAATTAGAATTAGGGTTTTATGAAGTTTCCATTCTTTTATAATATTTTAATGTGTATTTTACACTTAAATACAATATTTTTTTAATAGCTCTGATTCAGACCTAACGACAGATCTTCCTAGCTAGGGTAAGATTATTATATGTTTTATGGTGATTTATTGGACTTAGTATTTACCACAGTGGTTCCCACTCATATCCTCATTTATTTTAATTACCATAACTACCATGTGTCATTAATAACCACAATGCTCACTTTTCTAAAGCAATAGACATTCAAATAAATAACATTTATGCCAGCCCCTTTTTATTTCATTGTTCCAATTTATTGTAATTTCCACTTATTACACTGTCATTTATTTTAGTTCTTTATTATGTGTGTATATATATGTATATATTTGTTATATTAATTTCCCCTAATTTAGAGTTACAACATTTAATTCTCATTTGTACTAATTGCAACCTTTCTGGCTTCATTACCATTTATTTCCACATTTATTTCCCATTAACACCAACAATTACAATTGTAAATTTTCCTTTTATTATAAGTAACGTTAATTAATATGCATAAGTATCGGAGAACGTTTCAAATTCAAAACTACATTTAACGTTTATCTAATATTAATAATAACTAGCATTGATTACTTGTGTTTTTGGATGGATATAGTATCAATATATATTTTTTTAACGTACTTATTACGTGTATGCTTATTTCTAAATTTCTATATTTACTCCTTTACAAAATTTGTTAATTTCAATTTATTTACAATCTAGTCCAAACTACTTACTAGAAAAATCATTCTTATGTTTTGGCTTGCTAAGATTTAAAATCCTATTAACTTCTGTTGATTACATTAAAGAAAAAATGTAATTTCTTATCCAGTGTTACATTTTACATACAAATGAAATTTCCATTATCTTCCTACTTTCTAATGTTTTATATTACAACAAAAATATAATATTTATTGTCTTCATTTTTCTAATATTTCATATTACAATAAAAATATAAATTTTCCATCCTTATATTACATTACAAAGAAATGTAATCCTTTCTTTTCTTATATTACATTTATGAAAAATGCAATCCTTTCCTTTCTTTTGAAATCTTTCATTTTCTTTTGCAAAATGAAATATTTCATTTCGCCTTTAATTACATTGCAAAATGTAACCTTTATCTTTTATTACATTGTAAAAGAAAACTAATATTTTCTCTCTTACCTTAATTACATGAAAAATATAATCTTTCCTAATGTATTCTTTTTCTTCTCTTTTCTAATGTATGTTAACAATTACATAAATGACATAATTTAACTCCTAACATAATTGACAAAAATTTGTGCTAACATGAATGACATATAAAAATAAATTTTATATATTCACATACTTATATGAATACTAATGACATATAAAAGGATATTTATATTTGTTTACATTTTCTATGCAGTCTAATTATCATATAAAAGTATAATTAATATGTTCACATTTTTCTATATATCCTAATATCAAAATAAAGAACATTTATTTGTTTTCATCCAATGTATAATCACAAAACGACATTTTTGATTTTTTTTCCCGTTATTATTTAAATAAATTATTTTAAATAGCCAAAACTCATTAAAATAACATAAAATAAATTTTAAATTAGCCCCAAAATTCAGGGTTGTTACACATTAAAACCTTAAAAATTCAATTTATATTCAAAAAATTCCCAAAATTTAATTTTAAACTTCATAAAAAATTCCGGAATATCACACATGCTAAGAGCTTACCATGTGCATACGCTAAGATCAGCCACTTATGTGGTGCTCGCGGACCAAGCTAGGTGCACTAGGGAAGGTTTTATGACTCCGGTCGGTTTTTCTCATGAACAAAAAAAAATGATGGCGTTATTAACTTGATTAGCTACTTGAATTTCTATCTCCTATTTCCAAAAGGACAAATCCACGATTTTTTTTTGGTTACAGCTTCCACAGCTCGAGCCACCTTTACTTGTTTTATAGAAGAAGTAGAACTAACCGCTCGACAATAATTTTTCTTCGCGCCAGAACCAAAAGCTTTTGCAATTGGATCATTTCCAAGATCTTCTACTGCATCATTAGAACTACCATCTGATTTCCTTTTTTCTTCTACTGCCTCTAAAAGTGCCTGCATTCATTTATTATCACATTAAATTGAAAATTTCACCTCCTTGTTAAAAACCAAAAAAACATGAGTATGCGTCACATATAAAAAAACATGAATATCTTCTAACATACGACACCAATATAGATAAACTAAGCTATTAGGCTCAATAAAATTGAGCCTATAGGCTCAGTTTAACTGAGCCATAAGACTCAATTTAACTGAGCCTATTAGTCAGTAAAATTGAGCCGATTAGGCTTAGTAAAACCGAGCAAAAAGGCTCAGTAAAACTGAGCAAAATGCTAGGCTTAGTAAAACTGAGCCTATTAGGCTTAGTTAAACTGATCCATAAGGCTTTTGATATTAAACATTGTTTTATAAGCTACAACATATTTGAAAGATTTTGCTAAGTCTTTTTATAGATATGTATAAATAGAGGTAATTTGAGTCATTGTTTCATGTCAGTTTCTATGAAAACTCTAGTTGAAATCATGTAATAAATTTTTTGTATAGTATGATAAATCCATAGAATAGTTCACGGCATAATATACCCAACGAAAACATAAGGTTTTAAGATGAATAAACAATTTAGTAAATCTAAATCGGGAGTAACACTGTTAAATCATTAAAATATAACACCAAGTTCATGCCCAAAGAAGTGTAGTTCACTTCTAGCAATCATATGAATCCACAGATTAGATATCTATTGTAACGACCCGGGGTTTTCGACTCCGAAAATCGACACAAAACCCAGCGTCGACTATTCAGACATCGAAAATACCGGATCATTAATAGAAAGAAATTAGAGGGTGAGATAGAAAAGATAGAACTAATAGAATAGGAGAAGAAGAAGAACACAGCTGAACATAATCAGAGTAAACACAAATCTCACAGCGGAACGAATAAAATATATTATGTAACATAACTTTGAAATACAAAACTGTATTGTATATACATACCATTATCAGAGTACAATACATCATATCACAACGGAAATAGTCTCTAACGGTGAAGCCTTCTGCTTCCAGCTCCTCCAAGTGTATCTGTAAAAGCCTGAAAACACTTGACTGCCCGTACAAATTTGGGCACCCAAGAGTTTAGGGAAAACAACAAAATAAACTCTGGGTCAGTCATGGGACTGGTGTGAGTAAATTCCAACCATACGGTTTAACTTTGAAAATTCCTTTGAAAGAAAAGGATAATAGTAAGACCAGCCCACACATAAACACGGACGGTTTTTACCTTACTATAACCCAAACATTTTTGATATCAAAATCCAGTGATATTATAATAATGTCTAATCAAATAAATAACCAAATAGTAGAACGCTTGCATCTCACGCTCTACATACATAGTAAAAAATCAAAAACCGCATGGCGCTTATTGGAGATTGGATTCCAACTATGAAAGGTATGGGACCACCTTCCGATAATGTATCTCTAGAGGCGAATACACAGGGTTCAACAAGAACATCTTGTAACCCGGCCCACACATGACCGACCACTCATTTCGCTTGAGTGTATCGAATGTATATCACCAACGGCTGGACTCAAACCACCGTTCCCGAATGGGCAGAATCGATAGATTTAGAAACAAAAGGAATTTCTCTAGATAGGTGATTATACACCCTAATGGGAGCGACCCACATAGCCATGCTGCCTGCCCGATTTTTGTCATTTCCCGGTTGTGAAGCTTGAGGCTACGCCTACCTTTTAGAACGTCTGGCCACCATTCACTTTGAATGCCACATCGTCAAACCCGTTAAATCACTAGTTAATCTTCTCAAAGATATCACGGGTATAAAAGCTAAGAGAAACGAGTTTCTCCGCCACCAGACGTAATACCTTGAACAGATCGTCTTATGTGACCGTTGGGAATACTTTGTCAGACATTCGTCCATACAAGTTGTCCTGGGACTGAACAAACATAACAGTTCTTGAATTTCACTCCGTCTTCGATTATCTTCAACATAATCTAATTCGCAACGCCTATGCCTATACGGAGTGGTTCTCGGATATTAAATCCAACCGGTCTCTCCGTATCGACAACGATGGTCAAAACACTTCGATAGTCGGTTATTTAACTATCGAAGTAAAAACAAACATCCAATCAAATGTATAATTATCATCACACAACCATGGGCACTTTTTATTTAACATTCATCATCGTCGTATTATAGTTCCCATTTCTAATAGTATTATTTAACTCTAATCATATTTCAAAGATCGAAATGATGTCATCGTTTTCTGAAACGATTCTCCACTACTCGTTCTTATATTTCTTTAGACAATCATCGTTACTTATTTCTTTAGAATAAGTGGATTTCAAAACAAACTGTTTACATTCACTAGGGAGTAGTGCTATATAAAAATCATGCTTAAGCTTAGCCAACAGCGTTAATTTAACGTTATAGTTCAAAACTCATCATACGCTGTAATATTCCCCTTTTATAACAAATCTCGACATAACAGTCACGCTTAAGCCTAGTCAACAGCGTTGTTTTATCGCTGTAGTTCAAATACTTGAAATACGCTGCTATATTCCACCTTATACTGTTCTTGACATCTCTTACCGTTACAAAAATCTTGACATCTCTTTCTGTTACAAAATATTAACATCTCCTTCTGTTACAAAAATCTTGATATCTTTTACTGTTACCAAAATCTTATTTAAATTAAATCAACTATTCGTCAATTTAATTACCTTAGATAAATCGACCCAATCTAACTTAATTAAATAACCAATTATTGATCAAAACAGTTTGCTTGGTAAATATTTAGCCATGATTTACCCACTAATCAATTCTAACAAAGCTTCCCATTTTGAATAAATTAATCCAAATAATTTCACTTGTATCGATTACTATAAAAATAATAATTTATTTCTAAATAATCTCATTTACTATTTAAAAACAATAATCGATTCTAACAAATCTTACTTAATATGAAATCAACCATAATCTATTTGTAAATATCTCATTTAATTGTTCTTAAAACAATAAATTCAGGTTATTAATCATCAAGTTAAACTCCGCCTACCTACTTATTAATCTTATTGATGTAAGAATCCACTTTACCAAATCATTTAGTAAGTATTGTGAAACACGTGCTTCGCACACGGTGGGATTTTGGTAAAACAATAGCGGTTAAAACAAATGATACATTTATGGTTGGTTGTTGCCACTTTCTTAATCGATATCATCTACTTATTAAATCAAAATAACGTTTGAATTTCCATTCAACGCTAATATCAACACAAGGTTTCAAAAGCCATTTGGGTTCAAACAGTGCATCTCTATAAAACAACAGTACATATAAATATTGAGGAATCCGGTTGGATTCCACCAACCGGTTTCCTGCATCCACCGATGTTAGTCAACAATTAACACTGGTTCCATCCTAGGGAATATTAAAATCGATGAAATCAGTATCCAACCGGTGATGTGTACATATGCAACGATAAGTAATATTTCAACCAATTTAACCATAATTTGCCTAAACAACCATCTCACAGCATTCAACCATTATTTAAAATATAATTAAAATATTTTAAATAAAAAGAGAGTTAGTGAATTTACTCACCTTGGCGCGTTAACCGTTAAAAACGATTTGCGTTGGTCGATTCAATCGAGCGTTTAATTCTGCCTCACATTCCAACGTGCTCTGAAGCGCTCCAACCCGACTTCGTTGTGTAGCGTGCGTTCATACCGTTTCGACATGATGAACCGGTCGTCAATCTCAGCCCGCTACCAAACTGAATCCCCCATTAAACAACTTCTAGCATGCCTGGTTCACAAACTGAACTGTTTGACACAGCAACTCTAGGCGTTTATATAATAACCACTTTTTTGCAAACTGGCTCAAATTCCCTTAACCCAAAATGTGAACCACTTCATTATAAATTTCCTTTTCTTCCCTTCTAAATTCTTTTGAACGCCTGCCAGTGTTTGCCTATCACTATCTTGCCCTTCGCGATCATCTTCTTCATCCTATATTCACTACTTTGGTGAACACAACAACTAACATTTGGGACTTGCAGCATGTCCCAAAATGAAAACCACTAAACAAGTACCACTTACCCTTCAACCACGTGCACCCCTCCACGTCATCCATGCATGAGTCTTCATCCTCCCATAACGAACAACATGAACTACTCCCCCTTTACTATCATAATACCGCAAGTGCTTCCCTTCACTGCCTTCAATGATCTCGAGCGTCACCCCTCTTTGTTTCTCCAGTTTTTGACGCAAGCAAATAAATGGCCATCTCAAAGCTTTAATCAGTGCTCCCCTCTTTACGTACAGGAAAAATGACCTTGGCCGTATACTTTAGCTTCCCATTTCTTTCAAATGCTCCATGAATCGCACGTGTAATTGTTTCTTCTTTGAACCGCATCCTCTTGTTCAACTTATACTCCCTTCATCACCACACATAAAATCAAACAACTCAATTTTATCCTCATAATAAACTAACTACAGTACCTTACTTCATCTAGTACCCTGACCTTGCCTCTTCACCGAAACTTGTTAACGAGTCACCAATATCCGCATGGAAACATAGATAACCACGCTAAGAATACATATATAATTTCCTTTGATTTTAAGAAGATTATAAATCTTGTTTTATTTTCACTTTCCATGAGGCCTTATCGGTTTGAAGCTTGCCGAAACAAATGAGGGGCTCGTGTTTTTATAATGTTTTGTAAACTTGGGTACCAAGGAGATCACAGTGTAACATAGGCACGAATAGGATGTATATTAGGTTTGCAGGCTCCTAATTAAATTTTGATATGCCAAGACGTTTCTTTGCAGCTTATATTTTTTTTTTTAGCTTAGAGTAGATTATGGTTTCAAGAACATAGCTGGGTGCTGCTGATGTATTTCCTTTCGCAGTCTACAGGGTAGTGAAAGCACAGCCGATATTTATCTGTACTTTTGCATATACTTAATATTTGTTAGCTTGGGTCTAAGTTTTCTTGTCACGTATGGTTTAGGGTAGATTGGCTTTCCAATGTCTGCACGTCTTGGAATATAGGAAACGCTGTATATGTCGGTTGTATACTTTGTTTTAACTGTTCACTTTGGTTTTTTTTTTTTTTTTTTTTTTTTTATAGTCTATATGACAGTAAGCCTACACTATTGAGTAGGCCAAGTTATGGATGCTGGCGATGGGACAAAGTGTGAAGCCCACGTTTCTATTAAATATGATGCAGCGTTTAGATGACCGAGACTTAGAGGCTAGGTGTAGCTTTTAGTATGTGACAGCATTTGGTGTTTAGGTAGGCAACATGTGAGGAAGTTGGTTTTAGTCTTGTATATTTATTTTAAGTTCCTTTTTCCTCTTTAGTTTTGCGTATTATGCTACATAAAATTTTATTCACGGTTGAACCGCTAGGGACAGAAATAAGAACACAGTCGTGTTCTGCGAGGTGTCAGGGTCCCAAAAATATAATAATATCGGTAGTTTAACTTTTATTTTGAAATCCCAAAATATTGATATAGGGTGCAAAATACTTCAAATAAAAAGTTGCGTATTTAATTAATTAAAAATTACAGTAAAATTCTAAAAATTACATTATCACTACGTCTCAAAAGAACCTTGTCTAAATTCGAAACCGATAAGAAGTTATTTCAAATAAACCGTTATGGTCGATATACGATTTCATAGCGACTTTCTGAATATTTGATTTTGACATATCTTGCAAACTATACGACGAAATCTCAATATTTCACTGCTGTCAGAAAGATACAGTTCAACAGATTCCAATGTTTCTTGTTTCGAAGAAATCCGATTTAAAATTAGTCTTGTACACTCAGTTGAAGTTCAGAACGTTAAATTACGAACTGCAGCGTCGTTCTGAGCTCGATTATATTTAATATATATTTTTATATGTTCAACTTCGTTTAACAACTATATATAAATCCATTTATATTACGAATTCAATATTTAAGCTGATTTAAATATTCAAATATAAACCGATAAAAATGCGGGACGTTACATTCCTTCCCCCTTAAAATAATTTCGTCCTCGAAATTGCTAAGATAGGGAAAAATGCTACATTCTCTGTTGCAAACAGGTTAAAGATCTTTTTGGTTTACTTCATAATTTCAGTTCCAACTGAACTGATCAAAATATTAATTCCCTTCTTTGTAACGAAAATTTTCAAAATTCTGAAAATTTTCTAACATTTTAATTTTCGGAGAATTTCGTCAACCTCTCTGCTGCACGGTTCATTCGGTACTACTACCACACGCCACTCTGGACCTTCTCCCTTTATTGGGCATCCAACTTTCTCGTTTTCATTTGCAATCCATTCAGCATACGAAATGCATCTTCAACTGATCTCCATTCAATTTATTCTCAATCAACAATTTTCTTACATCCCAGCTCAATTTTTTTTTTTTTTCCAAACTCCAATTCAATTCCAATTCCAAATAATCAAATTTCCAAACCAAGTTCGGTTCCATTCCTAATCTCAATTCACAACTCAACCATTTTGCCAAGTCAAATCCTTATTCTAGTACGTTTCCACTTACTTGGCTTCAATTCAACTCCACTTTTATTTGGCTTCTCTAAATTCTCTGTTTATTTACTTCATAAATAAATTTTAAATTTCAAAATTCAAATTCCTAGGGTTTCCATTTCAAATTAGTTTGGAATAATATACATATATATATTCATAACATAGCAATTCAAAACATTTGAATTTTTAACAACTCGTTTTCTCAAAACAATTCAAAACAAAATCTTTGGTAGTAATCCGTCACTTAGAACTCGAAAATGAACACCGATGATGTCCGGATCACCATCGGAATTTATTCTCCAGCCATCGAAGTGAGTTCAATACTATATTACTTTCAAAACACTTACTTTCAACCATTTTCATTTGAAAACCACTTCAAAATATCTTTTCAAAATGCTTGGAAAAATATTTCCAAATCTCCCCAGGATCTTAAAATTCCATATATTGAACCCCAAACATTATTTCCAACTTCTTTCCAAATTTCTAGAGTTTTATTTCAATTCTGGTTTAAATTCAGATTCAGTTCATCTGATTTTGCATATTATATTCATTGGTTATCTATAATCACTTCACTTATCACCCTATTTGATTATAATTTCAACCAACGCATTCAATATATATTAGATAATTCCAATATATATGCTTTCTTTATATCAAAATATATTTCGAGTAAAATTATTTCATTTACTCTCTTTTAAAACAATACTATGTCGAAATTCTCTATCCAAGCGTTTATAAATCCCTATCGACCTCGTCAGCTAAACGCGTCGATCTGGAATTCATATACCACTCAACAGATCAATCAACACAATATAAAACAGTTTTATATCAAATCTACAAATACGCGCTCATATATATACACTCAAACTCAATCTAGAGTATTACTAACTCCATCTCTATTGAGTCACGCCACAGAGCCAAGGTAATCACTTAACCTTCAGCTCTGATACCACTGTAACGACCCGGGGTTTTCGACTCCGAAAATCGACACAAAACCCAGCGTCGACTATTCAGACATCGAAAATACCGGATCATTAATAGAAAGAAATTAGAGGGTGAGATAGAAAAGATAGAACTAATAGAATAGGAGAAGAAGAAGAACACAGCTGAACATAATCAGAGTAAACACAAATCTCACAGCGGAACGAATAAAATATATTATGTAACATAACTTTGAAATACAAAACTGTATTGTATATACATACCATTATCAGAGTACAATACATCATATCACAACGGAAATAGTCTCTAACGGTGAAGCCTTCTGCTTCCAGCTCCTCCAAGTGTATCTGTAAAAGCCTGAAAACACTTGACTGCCCGTACAAATTTGGGCACCCAAGAGTTTAGGGAAAACAACAAAATAAACTTTGGGTCAGTCATGGGACTGGTGTGAGTAAATTCCAACCATACGGTTTAACTTTGAAAATTCCTTTGAAAGAAAAGGATAATAGTAAGACCAGCCCACACATAAACACGGACGGTTTTTACCTTACTATAACCCAAACATTTTTGATATCAAAATCCAGTAATATTATAATAATGTCTAATCAAATAAATAACCAAATAGTAGAACGCTTGCATCTCACGCTCTACATACATAGTAAAAAATCAAAAACCGCATGGCGCTTATTGGAGATTGGATTCCAACTATGACAAGGTATGGGACCACCTTCCGATAATGTATCTCTAGAGGCGAATACACAGGGTTCAACAAGAACATCTTGTAACCCGGCCCACACATGACCGACCACTCATTTCGCTTGAGTGTATCGAATGTATATCACCAACGGCTGGACTCAAACCACCGTTCCCGAATGGGCAGAATCGATAGATTTAGAAACAAAAGGAATTTCTCTAGATAGGTGATTATACACCCTAATGGGAGCGACCCACATAGCCATGCTGCCTACCCGATTTTTGTCATTTCCCGGTTGTGAAGCTTGAGGCTACGCCTACCTTTTAGAACGTCTGGCCACCATTCACTTTGAATGCCACATCGTCAAACCCGTTAAATCACTAGTTAATCTTCTCAAAGATATCACGGGTATAAAAGCTAAGAGAAACGAGTTTCTCCGCCACCAGACGTAATACCTTGAACAGATCGTCTTATGTGACCGTTGGGAATACTTTGTCAGACATTCGTCCATACAAGTTGTCCTGGGACTGAACAAACATAACAGTTCTTGAATTTCACTCCGTCTTCGATTATCTTCAACATAATCTAATTCGCAACGCCTATGCCTATACGGAGTGGTTCTCGGATATTAAATCCAACCGGTCTCTCCGTATCGACAACGATGGTCAAAACACTTCGATAGTCGGTTATTTAACTATCGAAGTAAAAACAAACATCCAATAAAATGTATAATTATCATCACACAACCATGGGCACTTTTTATTTAACATTCATCATCGTCGTATTATAGTTCCCATTTCTAATAGTATTATTTAACTCTAATCATATTTCAAAGATCGAAATGATGTCATCGTTTTCTGAAACGATTCTCCACTACTCGTTCTTATATTTCTTTAGACAATCATCGTTACTTATTTCTTTAGAATAAGTGGATTTCAAAACAAACTGTTTACATTCACTAGGGAGTAGTGCTATATAAAAATCATGCTTAAGCTTAGCCAACAGCGTTAATTTAACGTTATAGTTCAAAACTCATCATACGCTGTAATATTCCCCTTTTATAACAAATCTCGACATAACAGTCACGCTTAAGCCTAGTCAACAGCGTTGTTTTATCGCTGTAGTTCAAATACTTGAAATACGCTGCTATATTCCACCTTATACTGTTCTTGACATCTCTTACCGTTACAAAAATCTTGACATCTCTTTCTGTTACAAAATATTAACATCTCCTTCTGTTACAAAAATCTTGATATCTTTTACTGTTACCAAAATCTTATTTAAATTAAATCAACTATTCATCAATTTAATTACCTTAGATAAATCGACCCAATCTAACTTAATTAAATAACCAATTATTGATCAAAACAGTTTGCTTGGTAAATATTTAGCCATGATTTACCCACTAATCAATTCTAACAAAGCTTCCCATTTTGAATAAATTAATCCAAATAATTTCACTTGTATCGATTACTATAAAAATAATAATTTATTTCTAAATAATCTCATTTACTATTTAAAAACAATAATCGATTCTAACAAATCTTACTTAATATGAAATCAACCATAATCTATTTGTAAATATCTCATTTAATTGTTCTTAAAACAATAAATTCAGGTTATTAATCATCAAGTTAAACTCCGCCTACCTACTTATTAATCTTATTGATGTAAGAATCCACTTTACCAAATCATTTAGTAAGTATTGTGAAACACGTGCTTCGCACACGGTGGAATTTTGGTAAAACAATAGCGGTTAAAACAAATGATACATTTATGGTTGGTTGTTGCCACTTTCTTAATCGATATCATCTACTTATTAAATCAAAATAACGTTTGAATTTCCATTCAACGCTAATATCAACACAAGGTTTCAAAAGCCATTTGGGTTCAAACAGTGCATCTCTATAAAACAACAGTACATATAAATATTGAGGAATCCGGTTGGATTCCACCAACCGGTTTCCTGCATCCACCGATGTTAGTCAACAATTAACACTGGTTCCATCCTAGGGAATATTAAAATCGATGAAATCAGTATCCAACCGGTGATGTGTACATATGCAACGATAAGTAATATTTCAACCAATTTAACCATAATTTGCCTAAACAACCATCTCACAACATTCAACCATTATTTAAAATATAATTAAAATATTTTAAATAAAAAGAGAGTTAGTGAATTTACTCACCTTGGCGCGTTAACCGTTAAAAACGATTTGCGTTGGTCGATTCAATCGAGCGTTTAATTCTGCCTCACATTCCAACGTGCTCTGAAGCGCTCCAACCCGACTTCGTTGTGTAGCGTGCGTTCATACCGTTTCGACATGATGAACCGGTCGTCAATCTCAGCCCGCTACCAAACTGAATCCCCCATTAAACAACTTCTAGCATGCCTGGTTCACAAACTGAACTGTTTGACACAGCAACTCTAGGCGTTTATATAATAACCACTTTTTTGCAAACTGGCTCAAATTCCCTTAACCCAAAATGTGAACCACTTCATTATAAATTTCCTTTTCTTCCCTTCTAAATTCTTTTGAACGCCTGCCAGCGTTTGCCTATCACTATCTTGCCCTTCGCGATCATCTTCTTCATCCTATATTCACTACTTTGGTGAACACAGCAACTAACATTTGGGACTTGCAGCATGTCCCAAAATGAAAACCACTAAACAAGTACCACTTACCCTTCAACCACGTGCACCCCTCCACGTCATCCATGCATGAGTCTTCATCCTCCCATAACGAACAGCATGAACTACTCCCCCTTTACTATCATAATACCGCAAGTGCTTCCCTTCACTGCCTTCAATGATCTCGAGCGTCACCCCTCTTTGTTTCTCCAGTTTTTGACGCAAGCAAATAAATGGCCATCTCAAAGCTTTAATCAGTGCTCCCCTCTTTACGTACAGGAAAAATGACCTTGGCCGTATACTTTAGCTTCCCATTTCTTTCAAATGCTCCATGAATCCCACGTGTAATTGTTTCTTCTTTGAACCGCATCCTCTTGTTCAACTTATACTCCCTTCATCACCACACATAAAATCAAACAACTCAATTTTATCCTCATAATAAACTAACTACAGTACCTTACTTCATCTAGTACCCTGACCTTGCCTCTTCACCGAAACTTGTTAACGAGTCACCAATATCCGCATGGAAACATAGATAACCACGCTAAGAATACATATATAATTTCCTTTGATTTTAAGAAGATTATAAATCTTGTTTTATTTTCACTTTCCATGAGGCCTTATCGGTTTGAAGCTTGCCGAAACAAATGAGGGGCTCGTGTTTTTATAATGTTTTGTAAACTTGGGTACCAAGGAGATCACAGTGTAACATAGGCACGAATAGGATGTATATTAGGTTTGCAGGCTCCTAATTAAATTTTGATATGCCAAGACGTTTCTTTGCAGCTTATATTTTTTTTTTTTTTAGCTTAGAGTAGATTATGGTTTCAAGAACATAGCTGGGTGCTGCTGATGTATTTCCTTTCGCAGTCTACAGGGTAGTGAAAGCACAGCCGATATTTATCTGTACTTTTGCATATACTTAATATTTGTTAGCTTGGGTCTAAGTTTTCTTGTCACGTATGGTTTAGGGTAGATTGGCTTTCCAATGTCTGCACGTCTTGGAATATAGGAAACGCTGTATATGTCGGTTGTATACTTTGTTTTAACTGTTCACTTTGGTTTTTTTTTTTTTTTTTTTTTTTATAGTCTATATGACAGTAAGCCTACACTATTGAGTAGGCCAAGTTATGGATGCTGGCGATGGGACAAAGTGTGAAGCCCACGTTTCTATTAAATATGATGCAGCGTTTAGATGACCGAGACTTAGAGGCTAGGTGTAGCTTTTAGTATGTGACAGCATTTGGTGTTTAGGTAGGCAACATGTGAGGAAGTTGGTTTTAGTCTTGTATATTTATTTTAAGTTCCTTTTTCCTCTTTAGTTTTGCGTACTATGCTACATAAAATTTTATTCACGGTTGAACCGCTAGGGACAGAAATAAGAACACAGTCGTGTTCTGCGAGGTGTCAGGGTCCCAAAAATATAATAATATCGGTAGTTTAACTTTTATTTTGAAATCCCAAAATATTGATATAGGGTGCAAAATACTTCAAATAAAAAGTTGCGTATTTAATTAATTAAAAATTACAGTAAAATTCTAAAAATTACATTATCACTACGTCTCAAAAGAACCTTGTCTAAATTCGAAACCGATAAGAAGTTATTTCAAATAAACCGTTATGGTCGATATACGATTTCATAGCGACTTTCTGAATATTTGATTTTGACATATCTTGCAAACTATACGACGAAATCTCAATATTTCACTGCTGTCAGAAAGATACAGTTCAACAGATTCCAATGTTTCTTGTTTCGAAGAAATCCGATTTAAAATTAGTCTTGTACACTCAGTTGAAGTTCAGAACGTTAAATTACGAACTGCAGCGTCGTTCTGAGCTCGATTATATTTAATATATATTTTTATATGTTCAACTTCGTTTAACAACTATATATAAATCCATTTATATTACGAATTCAATATTTAAGCTGATTTAAATATTCAAATATAAACCGATAAAAATGCGGGACGTTACATCTATTTGGTTTCCAAACACATAATTATGCAATGCAAAATGAGATGACATGGATGCCAAAGTAGATGCAATAAACTGTGCAAAATATATAATAGTTAAAAACATTAAGGCATCAGTTTTAGATGCAATTATAAGGATTATGAGTCAATGGTTTTAACAAATAGATAGTTAAAAACATGAGACAAGACTATCATAAGTACCAAGATTAATTCAACCAGATATTTAATCGTATTTAAGGATGCTAACATGCATTTACTAATAGTCTAAAAATGTAAGAATTACTCAATTATATAGACTATAATTAAATTGCAAAAATTTGATTCTTCTGAGCTAGCCTCTTTAAGCAATTATCCTAGATCAAACTTAGAAATTGAAAACATAAGATTACACAACAAGATGAAATTAAAGATTAATTACTAATAAATGGTTGTGAAGATTATCTGAATTATATTTCTATGAAAAATATTTAAAATCCCTTTGATTCTAGTTGAACTTTGGTGTAAATTAAATCTAAGGTTTAGAGGAAATAAGGAAGTATAATTTCTGATTTTAGACTCGACTGAAAAATGAGAAAAGAGAAAAGCAAAGTAACGTATTTTGTTTCTCTTCTTTGCACTATAATATTACTACATAAGCCAAGTGAAGGTCATGGACTAGTAATCTTATACATCATTATCCTCTTCATATTTTCATTATAAACACTAATTTACACTTGAAAATCTGTTTTACAAGAAAACGAATTGATTTCTTGAATTCAACCGAAGCTCTAATATGTCAATTTCTTATTTCTGTTCATATTGATATATTTCACAAAATTCAATATAACTTCTGAAAATAAAAGTTATTCTTATTACTTAGATAAAAATAATTTATTTAACTAGTGAAACTCTTTTAATATGAGCTAGCACTTTGGTAAGAGAATGTGCATAGAAATTCATGATTTGAAAAACAACAAAGTTTAATTGTTCTCCCTGATGACTTTGTTCTCAATATGATTCATTTTGCAATCTAACGCTTTCATGTTAGTAATAACATAGATCATCTATCAAGCAATCATTAAATCCTATCACAACACCTTCAAATCATGCTGAACTATATTAACACATGTTTATTGTTTTTAAGTAGTATTTTAGGATATTGAATATGTGGAGATAATTTGCTTCTGGATTTGCTATGACCTACAAAAAAGATCAAAGTTGACAACACATAGTTAATATAATATTCTATAAACAACCATTTATAAAAGATAATTTTAATATCATTTCATCATGCACTTTATGGCAAGGTTTTCTTTCTAGAGTATTAGTGATCTGGTTTTTCGCTTTGTTTTTTGCATTTCTTTTACATTGCTCCGTCTTTTCATTCGTATACTCAATATCAAGAAACTTTTCCCACCATACTCTATCTATATCCTTTGGACATCAATCAGTGGCAACACGTTTAGGAATCATAATGTCGTCAACTTTAAGAAGATTTCTTCGTAATGTTGACTTCATTGATCTATAATACGGTGGGAAATCTAACTCTAATAATGGTCGAGCTATGGGGGGATCTACATCTATTTCAAATTCTTCCTAAAAAGAAAAAAATATAAAAGATATCATGAAACAGTCAAAATATATCATAATTTAAACTTAATGGTAAAATTGATAGGAGTTAAAGTACCAAAAGCCCTTCCTGTAGATTATCCCTATAGAAGTTATCTACTGCCCTCCATGTTTTGTAGCCAACGGGTATATGACAGCGAATTAACTCACTATAACGTGTACTCCATTTAGCTGAATCTTCCCCTTTTGCACCCTCAACATCAACCGTTATAAAGTACTTTTTACCTTTGGGTGGGTGAGGTTCAACATTTTACGTTGTAATTGAATTTGCATGTACGATAAAATCGTTTGTCATTTTAATGAAAAACCTACATGAAAAAGGCAAACAAAATGTAAAGTTAGCATATCACGTGAAAGAAACTTGCAAGACATCAATTAACATAACAAATTGGTCTAGTTTCAAAAGACATTAATAAAAGAAAATCATACATTTCACAACCCAAAACAATTGTACAATACGTCAATAAGGGTTAATGCATGATCAAAACAATCAAAATACATGCAAAGTAGTTTCATTGAACATGTTGATTTCGATTGAATACATTTCAATAATGGTTCGAAATTTGGTTGTTCTTTCAAAATAGATTGATAGATTGTTGGTGCTTCATAATCATTTATGTTATCCATCGTGCGTCTAGGAGAGCGTTGAACAATGGACCAATCAAAATTTTATGTATTTCCGATGTAAAATACTTGACTTTCTTCGGACGCAAGGTTCATCATATTCTCTATCGGTATTCTTGAATTTCTTTAGCTTACCATTAAAAAATTTGTGTCTGGACAAACCTTACAACCATTTGTCTTATCTCTAACATTCACCCAGTCGCAATAGAATACCACATGTTTCCATGGCCTCTATAATAACACCAAACCAAGTAGTATCATCATCCATAGGATTTAGATCTTTTGAACTTGCAACAAATGTAGTGATCGTATGCATGCAAACACCACTATCTTGCATTGAAATGGTGTCATCATAATATTGAGGAGAGAATGTGTAGCTATTCGCTCTGTACTTAAGATAAGTTTTGACTTCCCACTTTGAACCACTGACATACAACCATAATATTGTATTCATGCATTTTTGTTCCACTAACTGTTAAGAATTAACAAAATTAATAGAATTAGATTAATTAAGAATAAACACATTACTTTCAAGTAAATATAGCAACCTTCTTGTGTAGCCAATCAACAAATTCAGATTAGACGACTACTTCTGCTTTTGTGATAGTTTTCCTTTTACCACAAAGACCGTCTTCTAAAGATAATAAGGGATATGCACTACAAATTCAATATCATGGGGTGTGTGTGTGTATGTGTGTGTGTATTTATATGTATATATTCTTGAATAAATGTGATATACATATTGAAAAAGGTGAAAATGTATAACCTGTAGTATTCATCTCGTTCTGGTATATCAATTCTAAATAGTAACCATCGTCGAATATGTGATCTCGTTACATCTAGATAATTTTAACGGTTTACCTTCAACGATGGAACACTCATATATATCATCATCGTCATTCTCATCTAAAAAGGATGCTTGTTTAGAGATATGATTTCCATTACGTGGATTTGGCATATATTTCATTGCGTATCGAACTGATTCTGAAACAATGTATGCTTCAGAAATTGATCCTTCTATATACCTTTTATTACTAGGTATGTTATTGCAACCTCAAAGCCCTAGTACAAAAATATTAATATGCATATTTACGGTTAGTTACTTCATAGCCCTTAGATAAAATAATTTGAATACAAAAACAATATTTACCTTTTAAATGGATGCAACCATATATAATTCGATGGTCCAAAAATTATAGCTTGATCTGCTAAATGTACCATCAAATGGATGCTTATATCAAAAAAATGCATTGAAAGATGGTGTTCAACACGCATAATGCTTCAGCAATCGTATCTTTAGCCGCTTGCACATGTTCTCGAACAAGATCTTTTGGACATATTATGTTGAAGTACAAGCTTACTTGTAAAAGCGCTCGCCATAACTCACTGCACTTTGGATATGCATGTTGAACCATGATAGAAAGCAAATATTGGATAATCATATATCTTCTTAATTTAAAAATTGTGTGGTCGAAGACATATAAGACCGTGTAACTTAGTTACAAGACATGACGGATGTTTTGCATTTTTAAGAATTTGACAACATTGTAACTTGTGAATCTTATTAAATGCATTTTTAGAAGATTGTTTTCCTTTGTCAAACATAAAATTGGTGAGATGTTCAGCAATATTTTTCTCAGTATGCATTATTAGAAAACAACAGAATTGCAATAGAAAAGAAGATCATTATTACAGAAATTGATGTAAGAGTTAATACAAATTGCATAGAGTGGTCCACTATTTATAATACAAGAAACAATTGTAAATAAGCTTGAATAATGGGCATGTGCCCGTTGCTTTGTTATAATGGGAATGTGATCGTTGCATTGTTATAATGGGCATGTGACCGTTGCTTTCCCATTATTCTTTCTTTTCTTTATTATATAATGGGGATGTGACTGTCGCATTGTTATAATGGGCATGTGACCGTTGCATTGTTATAATGGGCATGTTACCGTTGTCTTCCCATTATTCTTTTTTTTATTACCACCCCTCAGATTAGGGTTAGGTTTTTGCTGCCCTAATTTGCTGAGAAACATTCCATCTTTTACTTCATATTTGTCTACAATTCTTCAATTCCAAGTGCTTCTCTGAATCAATGAAAGTTTTTAGCTGAAAGTGATTTTGTTAGTATGTCGTCCCTCTGATAATAAGCTGGAATGTGATTCACATGTAAATTCTTCTTTTAGACTTGCTCTCGAACAAACTAAATGTTGATTTCTATGTGTTTGGTTTGATTATGCTGAACTGGATCTGCTGTTATGTAGATTGTGCTTAGATTATCACACCAAATTATAGAGTTCCTACCGGATGGTAGCTTTAGCTCCTTTAATAATGATTGCAACCATAAGATTTCTGCTGTAGTGCCAGCAACACTCCTATACTCTGCTTCTGTACTAGATCTCGAGATGGTTGTTTGCTTTTTAGAACACCATGAAATAGGACTTTCTCCTACATAAATGCAGTAACCTGAAACTGATTTTCAGGTTAAGTCTGTAGCCCAGTCTGCATCTGAGTATGCTGTAATGCTTAAGTCTCTGCTGCCTTTTAGTGATATGCCAAAGTTGATTGTTGCTTTTAAATATCCGAGTATTCATTTCACTGTTGTCCAATGCTCACTTTTGGGTTCCTGCAACAATTGAGACACTTTGTTAACATTAAAAGAAATATCAGGACGTGTTATAGTAGCATATTGAAATGCTCCTACAACACTCCTATATTTCTTAATATTTAAGATAGCTTCCCCCTGTTCTTTGATAAGTGCTGGTTTGAGATCACAGGAGTTGGTTGACCATTTGCTTCAATCATATTTGTCTTGTTTAGAAGCTCTGCAATGTACTTTCTTTGACATAGATGAATTTCTTTATCTGATTTCTTTTTGACTTCCACAACAAGAAATTTGACCTTTACCTACCAATATTTTACCTACCAATAGATATAGGTAGGTAAAGAGAACCTTTATCTACCAATATTTAATGGTAAAATTCATTGGTAGGTAAATGTTGTCAATGTTATAAAATTGTTAAAGAATGGTTATTTACCAGTAATTATAGGTAGGAAAATGTATTATCTACACATATACAGAAGGAGAAGTTTTTTTTATGATTAACCCCTACATTTTTCTCATATCATTTTAAACTTTCATAAAAAATAATACTGAGTCATGCGATGATGTGTCAAAAAAGTATATTCTAGTATTTTTTTTGAATTGAAGATTTTGTTTACATATCCTAGCAATGTTTTTTGTAAAATAATTTCTTTGTTAATTATTAATAATTATTTTGAAATATGAAATAACTAATAGTTAATAAATTGATAAACAATAATTAAATTGTAAATAATTAACATTAAATAATCACTCGTTAATAACTTATCATACATTGTTAATTCTTTTTAACCAATTGATTAACTTTAAATATTTCTAAAATGTTTCACAATTTCACGCTAATATGTCATCATTTGAAATGATCAAAACATATTTTCTCTAGTTTATTGTAGAGACACAATTTATACCATCCTCTCCGACTATAAATTTAACAGCTTATTCTAAATTTAATCTGACGGTGTAAATCTCAATCCACGTGATCTTTTTTGTAGCCTCAATCCGCATAATCTCTTTTGATTGGCCATAATATAAACCACAAAAACTGCCACTACAAACAAATACTAATAACCTTGATGACAACTATTTATTATAATTTCTGTCTTTACATCCCTTTCTAAAACAAGTGAGGCATTCTTACTTTAAAACTTAATTGACTTTCTTCTCTTTCTAAAAACATGTTTCATGAAATACCCTAACAACTATATTTTTTTCAACCTTTTTATTGACACATGAATCTGCACAATAATAACAAAATAACAAAATAATAATGATGGGGGCATCTGATAAATTTGCGTCTGTGTATTTTGCAGGCCAAATTAGTATATTTTCTAGCTCTGGCTCCAAAATAATTGTCCGAATCAATTACATTCATGCATATAACAAATAGATTCAATGATATAAGGAAGAGATTCATGCATATAAATGTAATATCCTCTTATTCTTCTTTTCTTTTATTCTCTGCTATTCTTACACATGATATTTGGATAATATAATATACATTCAATTCCATTTTAATATTAGATTTATATTTACGGACAAATGAATCAATTACATTTTGTTTGTGTGTGTGTATATATATCAAGAGTTTGTGTTCATTAACGTACATCTTTTTCTTTAATTCCTTTTACATTTATTTCAAATTTGTTTTGTTAAAACATGGTTGACATTAGCCTTGCTTAATGTTTGTGTTAATTTATCAAGAGTTACCATTTAAAGTTTGTATGAAATAAATGATAACATATTAATGTTGATTAATTTATACATGATAGACTCCATACATGATATAAATGGCAACATATTAACGTTTGTGTTAATTTATTTCATACTTGTATAAATTAATTGCAGTTGATTAACGTTAATTAACATTATTTTATACATGGTGGCATTTATAAATGGTAAAATTTGTATAAATTAATTTATCAAATAAATGGCTAACATTTCATGGTACCAAGTTAATTTACATATTGGCTAATTCTATTCATACACAAAAAATTGCTAAACATGCACCAAAAACATAATAAATTACTACACACCAAATATTACTTTATATACACCATGTCTTTTACTGAATTACCCTTATTTTCATCTTCTTTCTCTTCATTCTTTCAAACTAAAAACATTTGTTACCAAAATAAAAAATTATACCATCAAATTGTAAAATTTAACAAAATAAATTTTAGTTCCTACATTAATGTTGTAGCTATTTTAATTTTTTCAAAAAGCATTGCTTAAATTTTAGAAAAAAATTCAACACATCTAAATTACAACAATTACTTTTGAATCTTTCCTTGATTGAAATTTCAAGTTTCATTATGAAGTAATTCATTAACATTTTAATTAACTATCTGGTTTGAATCAAAATTTATTGCTCCTAAGGTTAATTTGATTTATTATGTATAAAAGTTTAAAGTAGGTAACTGAGAGAAAGGGTTATTTTAGTAAAAGGTTTTTATAAAAAATAATAATGGTGCATGTTAAGTGATTTTGGGTGTTTGAATAGAAATTGCCTTACATATTAAATGGTACCACGTTAATTTACATATAAACTAACGTGAATTAATATGGTACCATTTTTTACTTGGTAACATATTATTTGTATAAATGGTTACTTGGTAGCAATTATTAACGTTAATAACTGCTACCTGACGCTAGTATTCACCACAATTTTAATGCGTAGAAAACCTTTTATTTTTATTCCTAGAAGTAATTTATTTTTCCTTTTCCTTCCTTCCTTCCCGTCTTACATTATCTATTTATTTATTTATAGATGGCTAGAAAAATGGATCTGGTTTATGGGGATGCTAGCGTTGGGGTCATGGGTTCAGTTTGTGAAGCTGTTCACAGTGCTGGTGGTCATGCTACTGGGTAATTAACTTATATTGTTTACATCCTTTTTTTCCTGTTTTACAAATTTTTTACCTCATTTAATTTTCTTTATTTTATGTGTGGAAACATTAGGATCATACCAAGGACTCTAATGGATAAAAAGGTGATCTTGGCTTAAAATTCATAGCTGATAAAAGTCAAAGGTTTCATTCTCATATTTGGTTTATTATGTAGTTTATTGGAGAAACGTATGGGGTAGTGAAAGAAGTGAGCGGCATGCATCAAAGAAAGGAATAAATGGCTAAGCACTCTGATGCATTCATTACAGTATCAGGTTAATTTTATCCATTATGTTACAAATTTTATTTTATCTTTCCTTCGTTTTATATTTTCTGATATTATTCTACTACATTCCCAGGTGGTTATGGAACATTAGAAGAGCTACTTGAAGTTATCCATAAAAAACTGGTTAGTGATAATTGAAGATATATTAACATTTGTATTAATTTATTTCATACTTGTATAAATTAATTGCAGTTGATTAACGTTAGTTTATACAAGGTAGCATTTATAAATGGTAACATTTGTATAAATTAATTTATTAAATAAATGGTTAACATTACATGGTACCATGTTAATTTACGTTAATTTGCATATTAAATGCTACCATGTTAATTTACATATAAATTAAAGTAAATTATTATGGAATCATTTCTTACATGGTAACATATTATTTGTATAAATGGTTACATGGTAGCATTTATTAACGTTAATAACTGCTTGCACTTGTATAAATTAACGTTAATCTACTTCATACTTGTATAAATTAACGTAAATTAACATGTTACCATTTAATGTTAGTTGACGTTAAAACAAGTATGGAATAAATGGTAACATATTAACGTTTGTGTTAATTTATTTCATACTTGTATATATTAACGTAATATGTTACCATTTAATATATGATTCATATCAATGTTAATTAATTCTCATATATTTGTTTCATTTTCAATGCTAATTTAATTTGATTTGATGTTGATCTCATTTGATAACTTTCTACTAATATTTGATTTTATTTGGTATAAAACTAATTGGTTGGATTTCAAAGCTTATATTTAAGTTTTGCCTTATATTGGAAAGAAAAAGCTAATAATTCTATTATGACAGGTACACAGACTCGTTTGACCCTGTCTAGAAAAATGGTGAGAAACAACCTAACTTACTAAGGTAAATAAAATGATATCAAAAATATATTTGCGAATTAAATTGTTTCCTTTCAATTTACTGTGCTATTTTATTATGACAGGTACGACAGATGATCAGACAAATTTTGGATCAAGAAGCCGATGATTAAAACTAGAGTGAGAGTATGAGTGATTATGTACATGCATATGAGTGAATTAGTATGTAGTAAGGAGCCAATGTATACGAGTGAAATGTAGCAAGGAAGTGTATGTATAAGTGATTGTATAATAGTGATGAAACAGTATGTGTACAATTCAAAAGTGTAATAAATATTTAATTGAATAAATATTTGTTATTTGCTTAAAAATAAATTCTGTGTAAATATTCAATTTTTGTAAATATTTATATATAGTAAATAATGCCATATGGCCTAAAAAATGATGTCATATGCCCTAATAAAATGATGACACGTGGACAAATTATTGTTTGACACTTGAACCAACCATTAAATGCCAAGTGTCAGCCTTAATATATGCCATGTGTATACTATTACGTCAACCATGTCAGCATCCATGTAGGATGACACATCACCAGCCATGTCAATAGCCATCTAGGATGAACATCATCAAACAAATCAGTTGATGACTCATTATTCAAGTCATAAGGTAGTGGGGTCCATTGATTCTTTTACCTACCAATATCAATAAGTGTAGGTAAATCTCTTTCTCTACTAAGCTTTACCTACCAATTAAATATTGGTAGCTAAAATATATTACCTATCATTATGTTAGTTTTACCTACGCTTACAATTGGTAGGTAAAGACCTCATTTTCTTGTAGTGTTCTATTCCAAGAAAATAAGATAAGTCACCTAAATCTTTTATTGAGAACTGATTGTTCAAATAATCTGCCAATTTTCTGATTTCAGTTTCACTACTATCTGTAATAATTAAATCATCCACATATATTAATATATAAATGGTAGATGAATCATTGATTTTTGTGAATAGTGATGTATCGGATCTGGTAGGTGAACAGCCTAGTGTTGTTAAACTTGTTTTTAGTCTTTCAAACCATACTCTAGGTGCTTGTTTCAGGCCATAGATTTCTTTATTCAGTTTGCATACCAATGATGGATCTTGTGTATAGCCTTGTGTAAAAACCCGTAACTTCCCCGTAAAGGAAAGTGTCGGATAGTTCGAGAACAAGCCACAACAGAACGCATATAAAAGAACGTTTCATTGTATATTACAACAATGCACCAGATTACAAGAATATACATAGTATGAATGAATATTACACAGAAATATCAGAGATTTAAATTACATTTAAATACATAGCAGTGGAAAATAATACAATAAACAACTAGAAGAGATATACGGATACAAAGCTTTCCGGATATCGTTCCAGCTGTAAACCAGGATCCTGTGAATATAAATCTGCAAAACCAAAACTACTAGCTGCCCGTGTCAAAATAAGGGCACCCAGAGTTTAGGTTAAAACAATAAACTCCAGGTCAGTCATGTGACTGGTGTGAGAACTAAAACAGTTATTAATCTTTATTTTAAATCATTAGGTAAATCAAGGGACCACGCCGTATAACACGGAACGGGTTTCCTCCCAAGAATACCAGTGCATAAAACAAACAGCGCAATGCTAAATAAAGAAAAATGAAGCTGTTATAAGACCCAGGTCCCATCACACAATGCAACGCAGCCGAGGATAGGGTTTTCCCTTATAACAGCCAAAGAATGCTTGATACGTTTTAAAAAAATCATTTGATACTATAATAAGTGTACTGTGTATAAAACAACTTCAAATCATAAGTATCAATCATAGGCGGCATGGGTACCATATATCATGTCGCCATATATAGGTTTACAAATAAAACCGCACAGTCACGTATTTGGGAATTGGATTTCCATCTATGAACCGAGGCAAAAGATAGTCCTCAACCGATTCGAGACTGTCTAGTCCGAGCCTCAGGCAAGTACTCTGTCAAGCCTTTGGATCGTCAGGGCCGGTCCACCGATGTGGATTAAAATGCCTGAACACTGCGTTTCCCCGCCCTTTGGGGCGTAAACGAGCCAACGAATGGCTCCATCGGTTCGAGAACGACCGATCAATCCGAGGCGCCTCGCAACAACAACAACCACATAAGTCAAACTCGTCAGGGCGTGTAAAACCACTGACGCCACTTCTAACTAGAAAGAAACGCATGCCCTCCCTGAGGTCCGTCTCCCGTTTTTGGTTCATACCTGGTGTGAAACACGCGAGGTAAACGTTACACAAAGCTACGCCACAAAGGCCGTGCTTTGATCATCACCACAAGACTTTGCTTTTCAACAGAAGCCTCGATCAATTGCCACTTTGGCATGCCACACAGGCAATTCACTCTATGTGTTTGATATCCATCAGTATATAACCCCTGAGCTCGTACGTCTCAGAGAAGGGCGTTAAGCAAGAGAATAAATTCTCCGCCGCCAAACAGATATATATTTAATAGAAATCAATCACACAGACTAAAATCCAATGTCAGACACACAGTCCATTTACAAGTCCGTTCTGGGTCTGAACGAAACCGGAGGCACCTAGTACCTCGCATATCCATCGATCTCCAAGTACGTCTGGACGATCACCAACTGTTTCCATCTTCTTGGGTGTACAGCCCAATCAAGATCATCAATTATCACCCAAACGACGTGAAGACTTCCGGTCTTCGACCACCGTCTTCATCTTCGACTTATCGTCGTATCAGTTATTCAGAATGGGATAAACCCGGTCTTTCCGAATAACTCGCGTATATTTAAAATAAGTGTTACACAAACACATCATACGCCTCATTCCAATCCATTAGTCACTAACCGTAAATTAATCAAGAGAATAATTTCCCAAATATTAACCCCGAAGGCCGAAACCAACATCAGATCAATATCCAGAAAACCACTCCGCTTGGCCAACCGACAGTTAGTTTCTAAATTTCACATTCATAGGGAAATGTTCCCATTAATTTTATCCAAGATAAATTCTTTGAATTTATTCTTTATTCTATTTTTGAATCTCAATTCAAACTAGTTGGGATTAGCGAACCTTACTGAAGTAATCATTTGTTTTAATATCCCCATCCCAACCTATTTATCCCATGAAGTAAAACTGGTAATACTTCATATCTAACACCACAGTGTTATCGGTAAATTCAATTACCATTTCACGTTCAAATCTAATTAAAGATTTAACTATCGCCTGGAGCAAAACTGGTGATACTCCATTTTCGATCACTTCAATCTAATTAAAGATTCATTAAAACTCCACTTAGTTTTAATCTTCGACTGGGTTAAAGAATCAGTGTTATTTAAAACACGATTCACGATAAACCCAAAATCACATTCATTAATTATCGGGTTAAAGAACGAGTGTTATTTAAAAACACTGTTCACGATAAACCCAAAAATCAATATCAATTCAATATTATTGAATTGGTACACTTCATTAAATCTAAATAAAAAGATTTAATCTTTCCTCAACTGGGTTCAAGAACAGTGTTAGTGAAGACACCATTCACGACAAACCCAAATCACATTAGATATTCAATACAAGGCTCTGAATAGAAAATATATCGGCTTATATTCAATATCGAATTCTACGACTAACAGATGTCGTATTGGAAATAACGATATAAATATATATCTTTCAAATTTCCGTAACAACACCTGTATAATCACGAATTCCAACATCGAAATATTCCGAAGACAATTTCGATTCAAATCCACTCCAATGCAATCATTGGATATTCTGGTTATTTTTAAAACCCTTTCCAAATTCAATTTATTTATTTAAAAATAAATAGAATTATAATTCTAGTTCAAAACTAGTTCATTTCGATAAAAAAACTATTTTTATCTTTTCAAACATGGAGTTTTTCATCCCAATTCTTTCTAAATCATTTCTTATGATTTTACACAAATTATTACTATTTTTAATAATTTTATCAAGGCCCGTACAGTCGATTTCCTTCAACGGCCATCGAACTGCACTTACAGCGACCTTTTTCGAATTTGATTTGGACGTAACTCCAAATCCAACCGTTAGATTTCAAATTTCTAATATTCGTTAGAAAGCTCTTTTCGATACGAACCCAACGGTTCCAGTTTTAGGAGAATCCGACGGTCGGATCTCCCGTAATGTCCGTTTGAAATAAATGGTCGAAATTCACGAACTGCCGCGGCGCGGCGCGTTCTATTCAGGCCATTATATTATATATATTATATATATAATATATATTTCGTCGATTTCTATTTAAAACGAATTATATAAATAGTTTTGAATTCGTTTCAAAAGCAATTTCAACTTCCTTTTCAATTCAAATTAAAATTGAATTTTTCTTTATAAATCCGTTTTAAAATTCATTTCTATTCAATTCAAATTTCAATTCCATTTGGATTTATTTCAATTCGCTTTCAATTCAATTTGAATTCGTTTTCAATTCATTTCGAAGTCGTTTTCAATTCATTTCGAAGTCGTTTTCAATTCATTTCATTTCGAAATCGTTTTCAATTCAATTCATTTCGAAATCGTTTTCAATTCAATTCATTTCGAAATCGTTTTCAATTCAATTCATTTCGAAATCTTTTTCAATTCAATTCATTTCGAAATCGTTTAAAATCGATATAAATATCGTTCACGTCAAAGTGGCGTCAATCTAATCAACACGGCTTCATAAATTTCTATTTTCCAATATTCTATTTCAAATATTTCTTTTTCAAAAATAGTTGTTATTATCAAAATATTTCGTTCAACACATGACCACTCTCAATGGATGAGTACTGTCAACACATGAACTTTTATTTTATATTGATAAAGATGTAAATTTTATTACTAAAATATTTCGTTCAACACATGACCAATCTCAACGGATGAGTACTGTCAACACATGAACTTTTATTTTATATTGATAAAGATGTAAATTTTATTACTAAAATATTTCGTTCAACACATGACCAATCTCAACGGATGAGTACTGTCAACACATGAACTTTTATTTTTTATTGTTCTTTGCTTTTCATATTGGAATGAGGCCCAATCAATCACCATATAAAATTAATTATATGGATTTTCATACAACACATGTATATAATAGCATTGAAAATAATCAACCATCAACCAAAGTGCACTACACTGTATAAGCATCAAATATAGATATTCAACGCTTATAACAGCCTGTCAATCAATCGATCGACATATTTAATCAATTAGGATGAGTGAACTTCAAATTTCATCCCAACACCCGTGTGGGGTTTCAAACAATCAAACATCTATTTTATTTGTGTTGTTGGGCGATGTGTAAAATTTATCGTCCCAATCAATGTCATTCAAATAGGTGTACATAAACAAACCGTCTGGTTTATAAATGAATATTTTATTTTATTCACTTCACGTTAAAAATTATATTTTTAACGATGAAACATTTTATTTCAACCTATGAATTTCTATTCAGTTCATTCTTCAAATAAAATGGTATTTTTATTTTTCTAACTTATTTTAGAAAATTTCGGCGGCATAACGGCACGATACTAGAAACGGGACGAGGCCTAGCCTTATCCCCGGTCTAGTGAAGGCCCACGCCATTCACACATCAATCAAATCAATTCATTTCACCACACAATTCAATTTCAATCAAATAATCCAACTAATCTACGCAACCAAACAAACAAGTCCATGGTCTGTGGACGATTGTGTCGGGTGCTACTAAGCACCGTCTGCATCCTAGTATATATATAACTAGAAAAAGAAATTGAAAGGTGAGAAATTCTCACATATAGCTATCCTAGCTCCACGGCACTTCTAATGCAGGAAATCTTCATTGCTATCGCATCTTCGTCATCTTCGTTGTCCGCTTTCACTACCTATGTAAAAATCGAATTTTTACTTCGCTATTCAATATATAAAAATCGTATTTTTTATTTCGAAGTTCAATAAATAAAAATCATATTTTTAGTTTGCTATTCAATATATAAAAATCGAATTTTTATTTCAAAGTTCAATAAATAAAAATCATATTTTTAGTTTGCTATTCAATATATAAAAATCGAATTTTTATTTCAAAGTTCAATAAATAAAAATCATATTTTTAGTTTGCTATTCAATATATAAAAATCGAATTTTTATTTCAAAGTTCACATATAAAAATCCTATTTTTCTATCGAAGTTCAATATATAAAAATCCTATTTTTCTATCGAAGTTCAATATATAAAAATCCTATTTTTCTATCGAAGTTCAATATATAAAAATCCTATTTTTCTATCGAAGTTCAATATATAAAAATTCTATTTTTCTATCGAAATTCAATATATAAAAATTCTATTTTTCTATCGAAGTTCAATATATAAAAATTCTATTTTTAATCTTTCTATTAACTAAAAATCTTGTTCTTTCTAGAATTAAAAAATCTCGTCTTTCTGGAATGTTTTCATTCGTATAAAAAATCCCACCTTTATCACTTCTAAAAAATCAAATCTTTACTCTCTACCTATATATGTAAAAATCGTAATGTTATACGCTACATATATATATATATAAAAATCAAACCTTTATCTCACTATACATAAAATAAAAATTGAATTTTTATACCATTGAAAATCATAACTTTGTTTAAAGTAAAATTCATATTTTTGTTTTCAAGGTTATTTATTTTATTGATCAGAAATTAACCATTATTTGAAGATTAAAAATAAAAGATAAATAAATAAAAATAGAAACACTCACTGTAAACGTCGATCTGAGCTAGAGGGGGGGTTCATGGGTGATCTGGGCAGTGCGGTTTGGCGGGGTGTGGCCCAGGGAGGCGCTCTGACCATTTGTGGCAGACTGTGGGGTTTCGCAGTGGAGGGGGGGTGATTGCTGCGGAGGTTGACGAATGGGAGGGGCGCGCTGCCTCAAGTGGGTGACTGGCGGCGGGCTAGGGGTGCGGTCTGGCGACTAGGGTTTCACAGCGGATGTATTGGGGGGTTTCGATTTGGGAGGAGGAAGGGGAGAGAAAAACGGAGGAAGAAGGAGGGGAGCGGGCTCTGGTGGCCAGCGCCTGAGGCGGCGCGCCTGATAGCGCGGTGGCGCTCCGATAGGTGGAGCGACGGAAGCTCCTCCCTGACTATTTTTTTTATTTTTTTTCTGTTCGTTGAATAATGAAAGAGGAGAGAGAGGGGCTTAGTATAAGAGAAAATGTAATTTAATTATTTAATTTAATTTAATTTTCCTTTAAAGTTGACTTCTCATACGAACTCGAAATCAAGTCCACCGACTATCGCCCCTAGCTAATTACCCCCATTCCGAACACAATGGGATATGCCACGTAGGACAATTCAATCGTTTCGATCAGTTTCCGTTAAATTTACATTTACATCACTATATTGAATTTTAAACGTACATTTCAAATTACCGGGGTCACATACGAACTTTAAAAATTCTCGAAAAATATTTTCTAGCTTCATATTGACGATACGGTCCTAATAAAACTAGTTTCGTCGAATTCTGAGACCGTTGGAAAAATGGTCATTTTCCAGTCGATTAAAATCAACTGAAACTGGTCAAACACGTTTTCCTTTGCCACGCTCACATATTGATTCGAAAAATTATGAAATTTGGAATCTAGCAATAACTTTACATCCCGGACCCAACAAAACGGGTTTCGTCGAAATCCGAGGTCATTTGCAAAATGTCCATTTTTAAGGGCCTGAATTCCATAGCGACTATTCAGAATTTTCAACTGGACATATCTTTTGATTCCCGCTATGAAATCTTGATTTTTCGGATTCGTTGGAAAGGTATTATCAATTAGATCCTATTATTTTTGGTTTCACTAAAATCCGGATTGTTTTGCACCCGGTACATTCAATTGAAGTTTGAAATCGAATTATCGAACTACCGCGCCATTTTCAATTCTATTTATAATTATATATAAATATTTATATTCTAACGACGACGCGTATAATATATACGTTCGAATTCTATTCAAAATAAATTTCTCGTTGATTTTATTTAAAATAATTCATTTTAAATAATTAAAATCTGCCAAAATTGCCAAAATAAAAATTTTAAACTGGCCCAGATTTTCGGGTTGTTACACCTTGTGGTGGTTGCATGAATATCTCTTCATGTAGATTTCTATTTAAGAATGCATTGTTGACATCTATCTGCTTGATTTTCCAATTATTGCTTAATGTTATAGTCAATATAAGTCTAATTGTTGAGGGCTTTACCACTGGTGAGAAAGTTTCATTATGATCAAAACCAAATTCTTGTGTGAACCCCTTTGCAACAAGTCTTGCTTTATATCTGTTGATAGAACCATTTGGATTCTTTTTTAGTCTATAAACCCATTTGCACCCAATTATATTCTTGTTGCTTGGTGGATTTACTAGTTCCTATGTACAGTTGTTTATCAGTGCTTGATACTCTTCATCCGTTGCCTTCATCTATCCTTTGTGTTTCACTGCTTGTTGATAACTATTTGGCTCTTTTTCAGTAATGACTGCAGTATAAGTCTTTGGTTTGAATATGCCCCCTTTTAATCTGGTTATCATTGGATGTCCAGTTTGATGTTGTGGTGATTGAGTTGGTGAGTCATTTTGTTATTGCTAGTATTTTGATTGCTCCCATTGCTAGTTTCTTCTCTTATTGCTTCTGATTGCCTACAACTTGATTCTGTAGGTGATTGAATGACATGGCTAGTTTGCTCTGACAGATCATCACTAGTTTCACTATCACTGTGGTGGCCTTTAGGGTTACTACTAGCAGCCTTGTCACCATTCTCTTGATACCTTGTGTCAGCAATACTATGCAGATCAGGTATATTAACCTTTGGATTATATAGGCCGTGGTTTGTGTTGGAAAATAACATGTCTACTTTTAAAAATTCTACCAGACTTGTCTATACATCTAAACCATTTTTGATTATTGCAATAGCCTATAAATGTGTAAGGTTTAGATCTATAGTCAAGTTTATGGTTATTATAAGGTCTTCGGTAAGGGAAACATAGACAACCAAATGTTTTTAGACTATTGTAATCGAGTTTCACATTGAATAGCTTTTCTAGGGGTGGTAAGTCTTTCAGTACTTTAATGGGCATTCTATTTATTAGATGCATAGCAGTATTGAAAGCATCAGGCCAAAATTTAAGTGGCAACGATGCTTGAGCTAGCAAAGTTAAACCTAATTCAACCATGTGTCTATGTTTTCTCTTAACTGTACCATTTTGTTTAGAAGTATAAGCGCATGTTACTATGTGTATAATGCCCTTATTCTTAAAATAATCAGTTAGAGGTTTGTATTCTAATCCTCCATCTGTCTGGATACGTTTAATTTGACAGCTTACTTGGTTTTCAAACATATTGATAAAATTTATGACAGCACCTTTAGTATCAGACTTAGCTTTCAAGAAATATATCCAAGTATATCTAGTATAAGTATCCACAAATGATTCATAATATTTATACCCATAATCAGAAAATATAGGAGATGGTCCCCAAATGTCAATGGTAATTAATTGACCATTTTTGGAATACACAGTTAATGAATTAGAAAATGGTAACATGTGACTTTTCCCATCTGATAGTAAGTACATACATAAGGCAATTTTACAGGAATAAATTCTATTTTATTATCATTAAGAATTTTGGTTACAATACTAGCACTAGGATGACCTAACTTATAATGCCATAGATCAAAAGTGTTTCTAATCTGAGTTTCTTCAGTCATATCAGTCATATTACAATGTGGGCGATCATTGACAATAGAATTGTAGTTTTTGAGATCGAATTCATAGAGTCCCTTCACAGCATTACCCTGTAGAAAAATTTCCCTAGTGAATATGTCTCTAAATACACAGTATGTTGGGAAAAATTCAAAGTAAACATTGTTATCCCTAGCAAATTGAGACACACTAATCAGGTTTTTCTTAATGGCGGGAACTCTTAATGAATTATGCAAAAATAATTGTCTATTACCAGAAATACTACATGTACCAGTTTGGGAAATATTAACACACTTACCATTGCACATGCTTATAGTTTGATTACCTTTGTATTCCTTGTTCCCTAGATTCAGGTTATTCAGATTGTTTGTAATATGATGGCTAGCTCCTGAATCTGGGTACCTTGATTCATCTTGAATATGATCAGCTCTGGCTTATTCATTCTAATTTCTTGTGTTGTCAGATTGATTAGTTTTATCTCCTTGTCCATGTGCTATATTAGTAGTGAAGTTGTTCCTTTGATTGTAACTGTTGGCTTGACTTGCTGAGTAGTTTTAGTTGTACCTGAAATAACACTTGACAGTAGTGTGGCCAACCTTCTCACATATTTGGCACTTTGGTCGATTGTTGTTGTTGCTCCAGTGTCCTCTTCCTCTGCCACCTCTGCCTCTGGTGGTAGGGTTGCCTCTCTGAAAGGTTTGCTCATTTTTGAAATTGTTATTTGCTTGATTTTTACTATCACTATTTTTGTTAATAGCATAGTTAAAAGAAAAATCACTTTCTTGAGTTTTCTTGCTTTCAAGCCTAGCTTCATGTGCAAGCAGAATTGAATGACTTCATCAACTGAGGAGAATTCCTTTTGTGAGGAAATTATGGCTTCTAAAGCCTCTTATTCTTCACTTAGGCCATTGAGTATAGTTAGGAGTTGTTCAGAATCTTGCGCTTTATGATTTGTAGCTTCTAACATGTCGCAGATAGATTTAATTTTTCTTAAGTACTCTCTCATGGTAATGTTGTCTTTTCTTATTTTTTGCAATTACCATTTGTAAAACATAACTTTAGCAGCTGACTGGTTGTTGAAAGGTTTTTCTATTGTTGTCCATATCTCGTTAGCACTTTTGCAGCCAATTACCTGTGCTAGTAACTTTTGATTGAAAGAAGATAGTAACCATGAGCTGATTAATCGATCTTACCTATGATATTTCATGTATTCTTCATTGTTGACTATTTTGCCTTCTTGATCAGTAATGAATTTTGGTGGAACAGACAAGATCCCCACGATGAATTCTTCAAGGCCATACCATTGAATTACGGTTTCAATCTGAAGTTTCCATAGTAAGTAATTGTCTTCATCTAATTGTACTATAATTAGTTGTGATTGTGGACTAATTACAGTTTTGTGAGTTTGCCTACAGCTACGAGGCTCTCAATTGTTCCACTAGCATTGTATGAAGCAGTGTCATTAGCCATGATGCTCAGATGATTGATAAATTAAGAATCATTGACCAAGGAGAAAGATTACTCAAAATTCTTTCGAGTTGAAGAAGAGATGGATTGATGGCTGTTAAGCCTTAATGAAGCTCTGATACCATATTAGAAAACAACAGAATCGCAACAGAAAAGAAGATTAATATTACAGAAATAGACATAAGAGTTAATACAAATTGCATAGAGTAGTCCATTATTTATAATACAAGAAATAATTGTAAATAAGCTTGAATAATGGGCATGTGATCGTTGCTTTGTTATGATGGGAATGTGACTGTTTCATTGTTATAATGGGCATGTGACCGTTGTATTGTTACAATGGGCATGTGACCGTTGCTTTCCCATTATTCTTTCTTTCCTTTATTATATAATGGGAATGTTACCGTTGCATTGTTATAATGGGTATGTGACAGTTGCATTGTTATAATGGGCATGTGACCGTTGAATTGTTATAATGGGCATGTGACCATTGCTTTCCCATTATTATTTCTTTCCTTTATTATGCATCACATAATTAGTATGACGAACTTTATGAGTGCTCCAATAATCCAAGTCAAACAAAAATGACTTCTTATACCGTGCCGGTCTTTCTTCCTCATCGACAAGACAATCTACATTATCATCAACTTCATAAATCAATCTTTTTTTTCTTTGTGGTAGTTTGACACGAACATATTTGATGTGCTCAAGCTTTTCTAAAAGAGTCGAGCCCCTTATCCGAGTTGGTGGCTCTTTATATTCAACATTCTTATTCCATCCATGCTTTATTGCTCTATATGGATGATCATCCTTCAAAAACCTCATATATTTTGGATAGATGATCTTGTTGCCAATGCACTCTGATTCTATCTCGATAGCACAGATAGGACATGCTTTATAACTGTGAGTCATACAACCAGATAAGTTACAAAAAACTGGTAAATCATGAATTCCCCATAGTAATATTGCTTTCATATTGAAATTTTCTTTCTTATCCGTGTCAAAAACAGGCACTCCTTCGTCCCAAAGATGTTTTAATTCATATATAAGAGATTTCAAGTATACATCATTGTCCTGACTTGGTGCTCTTGGTCTAGGAATTAAAAGACTCAACATTTGAAATTGTGATTTCATACACAACGAAGGAGGTAGGTTATAAGGTATCATATGAACATGCCAACAACTATAACTATTGGAGAGAATGCTATTGGGATTAAACCCATCGTCAGCAATACCAAGCCAAACATTGCGTCCTTCAATAGCAAATTCTTGCCACCGACTTTTGACTGATCTACATTCAACTGAATCTATAGGATGTCGCATGGAATTCCAAGAGGGTGTAGCTTTCTTGTGCCATTGCATTTTACGAGCTATCCATGGTGTAGTGTACAATCTACTTAATCTTTGAATTATAGGAAAGTGTCTTAAAACATTTCTTGATTCTTTTGTTAATTTGACCTACCCTAACATTGTGTAATGACCCGAAAATCCGGTCCAATTTGAGCTGACCAAATAACACCAGTCCAACCCCAATTACACTGGAAAATCAGAACACTAATAGAAAGAAAACAGAGGGTGAGGAAAGGTAAGATAGAAACTTAGAATAGAAGAAGAAGAAGAAGAACACAACATCAGAGTAACACGAATCTCACAGCGGAACGAATAACATATAATATATAACATAACTTTGAAATATAACTTTGTACTTGAATATACATCATTTTCAAAGTACAACACTTACAACACAGCGGAAATAACTGTAGCTATATGATCCTGAAGCCTCCTGCTCCAACTCTTCAAGTATCTGTAAAACCTGACTACTTGATTGCCCATACAAAATTGGGCACCCAAGAGATTAGGGAAAACAAAACAAAATAAACTCGGGGTCAGTCATGGGACTGGTGTGAGTAAAACAGTTTAAAATACTTCGAACAAGTAAACGATATCTCATAAGACCACGCCGTATAACGGAACGGGTTTTCCCTTATGAGAATCCAAATTATCTTTATATCAAAACCTTTTGATATTATAATAATGTCTATCAATCACAACTATAATAATCATCTAGCAGAAACGCTTTCATCTCACGTTCTACATATATAGTATACAATCAAAACCGCAAGCACGTATTGGGTAATGGATTTCCAACTATGACAAGGAATGGAATCACCTTTCGCTAGTGTACCTCTAGAGAGGAATACACTGGGTTCAAAAAGAACATCTTGCAACTCGGCCACACATGACCGACCACTCATTTCGCTTGAGTGTATCGAATGTATATCACCAACGGTTGGGATCAGCAACCGTTTAACGAATGGGACAGCATCAATAATAGATTTTTAGAAGTAAATGAAACTCTAGATCAGGTGATTATACAACCTACTTCGGTGTGAACGACTTAGCCATGCTGCCTGCCCGATTTCTGTCATTTACCGGATGTGAGGCTAGAAGCTACGCTTTATCATCACACCAGATTCACTTTGAATGCCACATCGTCAAATCCATCAAATCACCGATTGACGTCTTCAACCATTCATTATGTGTTAGCTAAAAGAAGTTTCCTTCTCCGCTTCCACTCTTGGTACGGTTGGAGAAATCAATATACGTGATCGTCTGGAAATACTCTGTCAGACATCCGTCCATACAAGTCATCCAGGAACAGGATGAACCGAAGGCACTATTCTGTAAACAGGATAGCCCTTGCATAACTCCGTCTTCAATTTCCTTTGGCATATATGATTCGCAACGCTTATGCCAATACAGAGTGGTTCTTTGGATAATAATCCAACCGATCTCTCCATATTAACAACGTTAAAATGGTTAAAAACTTCGATAGTCTATGATTTAACTATCGAAGAAAAACACGTGTGCAAACAACGATATTATTTCCAAATGGAAATTTATATCGATTGTAGTGACCCGAAAATCCGGTCCAATTTGAGCTGACCAAATAACACAAGTCCAACCCCAAATTGCACTGAAAATTCAAGAAACTAATAGAAAGAAGATAGAGGGTGAGGATAAATAAGGTAGAAACTTAGAATAGAAGAAGAAAAGAAGAACTTACATCATCAGAGTAACACGAATCTCACAGTGGAACGAATAACATATAATATATAACATAACTTTGAAATATAATAGTTATGTATACAATAGCACTTATCAGAGTACAACACTTACAACACAGCGGAAATAAACTATAGCTATATGATTCTGAAGCCTCCTGCTCCAGCTCTTCAATGTATCTGCAAATCCCGACTACTTGACTGCCCGTACAAATTTAGGCACCCAAGAGTTTAGGGAAAACAACAAAGTAAACTCCGGGTCAGTCATGGGACTGGTGTGAGTAAAATAGTTTAACACAGTTTAACATATATATGATATCTCATAAGACCACGCCATGAATACGGAACGGGTTTTTCCCTTATGAGAATCCAACATCTTTGACAAGCAATATCATTCTGATATTATAATAATGTCTAAGTACAAATGTATATCAATCTAGCAGAAACGCTTTCATCTCACATTCTACATATATAGTATACAATCAAAATCGCAAGCACGTATTGGATAATGGATTTCCAACTATGACAAGGTATGGAACCACCTTCCGATCAGTGTACTCTAGGAACGATACACTGGAGTTCAACAAGAACATCTTGTAACTCAGCCACACATGACCGACCACTCATTTTGCTTGAGTGTATCAAATGTATATCACCAACGGTTGGGATCAGCAACCGTTCCCGTATATATATGGGACATCATTGATAGATTTAAGAACCAAATGAATATTCTCTAGATAGGTGATTATACACCCTACTTCGGTGCGATCGACTTAGCCATGCTGCCTGCCCGATTTCTGTCATTTACCGGATGATGAGGCTAGAAGTTACGCGTTATCATCACATCAGATTCACTTCGAATGCCACATTGCCAGATCCATCGAAAATCACTAATTGGCGTCTACAACAGTACGTTACGTGTTAGCTAAAGAAGTTTCCTTCTCCGCTTCCACTCTTGGTATAGTTGAAGAAATCAATGTACATGACTTTTCTGGAAATACTCTGTCAGACATTCATCAACACAAGTCATCCTTATTCACTTAGAACGTCACATCGTCATACCCGCCAAATCACAAATTGATTTATCCAAAAGTAACACGGGTATACAGCTTAGAGAAACGAATTCCTCCGCCACCAAACGTGAATACGTTTGAATAGATCAACTTACGCGATCCATTGGATATACTCTGTCAGACATTCGTCCATACAAGTTGTCCTGGGACTGGACAAACCGAATGCACTATTCAGTATATCCATCTTAGTCACTGTTATCTAAGACTTATACAATAGCCCTTGCATTTTACTCCGTCTTCAATTTTCTTCATCGTATTTGATCACAACGCTTATGTCAATACAGAGTGGTTCTTCGGATAATAATCCAACCGGTCTCTCCATATTTACAACGTAAAATGGTCAAAACTTTGATAGTCTGTGATTTAACTATCAAATGAAAACATGTCCGTGTACAAACAACGATCTAAATTCCAAATGGAATTATCGACCCAATCAACAAACATATATATATTTATATATATATTTATATTTCCTTATTTTCTATATTTAGAAAATATTCGTTATCAACGTTGGAAAACATTTCCATTGTTTATTTACGTATCACTATCCTTCCACAACTATCAGACTCTAACTATAAACTAACAAGAGAACAACTTCCTAAGTATAAACCCCGAAGGCCGAAACCAACATCAGATCGATACTCAGGAAACCATTCAACTTATTAATCTCTAGTCAGTTTCTAATTTTGCTTAACTCTATATTCTTTAACTCCATTCGCTCAACTCTAGATCGCAGCGATCATAATGGTTACGCCTGATTCCCTCAGGAAACATACGACCGCCGTAGGCTATTTACAGCCCTGCGAATTACGCTAGCAGTCGTGCGAAATGGCAACTCATTTGGATTAACACTTATTTGATTAACTCTAACTGATTAGCTCTAATTGGTTAACTCTAACTGATTAACCCTAACTGGTTAAATCTAACTGATTAACTCTAACTGGTTAACTCTAACTGATTTTCTCTAACTCGACTAACCCCCTTTCGAATAACATATTCATTTTACTAACTTTCGAATACAATATTCGATTTACTCCCTTCGAATACCATATTCGATTTAACTCCTTTCGAATACCATATTCGATTTACTTTATTCACTTTATAAAGATTTCCTTTTTAACAACGTTTCATTCATTTGAAAAGATTTACTTTTAAATAACGGTTCTACAATTTAAAAATGATTTCCTTTTTATAACGTTTCCTTTTCAATTCTATTTGTAAATGGTTTACAAATATTTCCTTTTCAAATTTATTCTTGAAATATTCTAACTCCTTAAATTCTCTGAAAAATTCGCCATAACCTCCTTTGTAACGGGAGCATCGGGAAAATCCCCAAACCCGCCACACAGGCTTTCCATTCAAAAGAAAATGTTTTGAAATTATTTTCTTTTTCTATGTATCTCCTATTTATAAATATTCCAATTTATAAATATTTCTTATTTATAAATATCACTTTGAAAATCCCCTTGTCAACATTTCGGTATGTTATGGTATTCAATCACATCAAATCACGATGTTCAATATCGTCCATACACATATAATCGCCCACAGATTTTATATCACATCATATAACAATATATGAAAAACAATAAAATAACTGTTGAGGAATCCAGTCGGATTCCTCCAACCTGTCTCCCTGCATCCATAGATGTTACACAATATGATTATCATCACTTTCAGTTCAATATAAATTATTCTGATAGCAGAATCAATATATAAATATTTAACGGTTTATATATATATATATAATTATATATATATATAATTTCCACTAACTGACTAGCAGTTCAATCAATCAACCAACACACAGAAATCAACAGATGATTAACAGTTCTAAAAATACATTATAAAAATATAACTGTTCAGAGTTGGTGAGTTTTACTCACATTGGCGCGTTAATCGTTAAATAACGGTTTGCATTTATTTGACTGCGACGGACAATTTATTTTGCCATAAATCGTAACTAGCTCGGATTCACTCCCAGTCAGCTCCATGGTGTATTGTCCGTCCATACGATCCCAACGCAACTTACGGTTCTCGATTCTGACCTCGTATGCAGAAGCTATTCAATTTACAAATTGGTATACTTATGCGAATTTTATTAAACATATATATATATTTAAATAATGGGCCTCACCATAATTTACCTTGGCCCAACTTCCCTCAAACCGACCCGTACCCAGATAAATCCCTCTTCCCCAATTTCTACATCACGCTTTCAGTACATACACTCCACCATTAGTCCACCTTCTCTCCCTCTTACCTCCTCCTTCTTTTAACATACAATCAAACTAAAACTCCATTGGATTACACATCCGAATCCCTACCACTCCATAACCACCTCACTTAGTTCGATCTCAGGAATCGAAACCTCTCGCCGCCCCTTTTCACCTCACCGTACAACGAAACAGCGACGCCAATCATGATGGAATCACACAAAACTTTGTCAACAGCAGCCCTTTGCTACCACGAATTCAACTACACCCACAATAAACCGTTCGACCCCCCTAGGAACGACGCCGGCCAAACCTAATCCACTGCCCAAAATACAAACCTCGCCACGTTGAATCGAACTGTTGGAAATGGGTATCACATTGAAGCTTAGGCTGAAACAAACTCAGATACTAGGCTCTCATGATTTTTAGACTTTTATTTGGATTGATTTTGATTTCTTTTGGATATAGAACTTGCGTTTGGACAAAGAACTAACGGTGGAATTATTTTGTGTTTATAAAGGGAGGGTTGTTGAGAGTTATGGTTGAAAACAGTGTGTGCGTGGCCGGTTTTGGGCTTAGGAATAGGATAGGATATTTTCTTGTATTTCTTTTATTTATTTTATATTCGTTTTCGCCCTTCTAAAAATTCGTGTGATCACACACGATACCCAAAAATCGCCAAACTGGACACGTAGCTAGAGTTCGACATTACGGTCCCAACGAAACTGGTTTCGTCGAATTCCGACTCCGTATGCTCACACAGCGTATTTCTAACCGTCAAAATACTAACTGTTTCTCACTCTAAAAATCCGTACGGCCACACAGTGACTCTAAAAATCACGAAACTGGAAATCTAACAACTATTTGATATTGCGGATCCAACAAAACTGGTTTCGTCGAATTCTGAGGTCGTATGAAAAACTGGCTATTTTAAAGCTATGGATGACCCATTTAAATATATAAATATATTTAAATATTATTAAATTAAATATAAATAAATTTATATTATCGTATATCTTCACATATGATATCGTACTGCTCCATAATATCATATCAGAATTTACAGTTTGATATTTCAGATTCCATATTATCTAGATATTCAGTTTATATTGAAATTCCATTTTATAACGTATATAAAGCGTCGCAAATTATAAAGGAATTCCACAGCGACTTTTCTGAAATTTGATTTGGACGTAAATAAAAATCTACACGACGAAATCCCGATTTTCCTCTTCCACTAGAAAGATATACTCCACCAGCTCCACGCGTTTCTTGTTTCACAGAAATCCGGCTTAAAACGAATCCTGTACATTCAGTTGAAGTTCAAATCGCCAAATCGCGAACTGCAGCGCCATTTCAAGCTCGATTTTAATTATAATATAATTATACGTTCAAACTGTCGTCGATAAAATATATTCATCAATATAATTCAACTCTAAGCTGAATTAAATATCATAGATGATCCAGTTCACAGAATATTGTGATTTCCAATATTTTTGATTATTTCTGAATTAAATATATTATTTAATTATTTAATTTAATTAAATATTCATTATAATTTAATTAACGACGATTTAATTCCCTAAACCACTATTTATATAATTAAATAAATTAATTATAATACCCCTGACAATGCGGGTCATTACATTCTTCCCCACTTAAAATAATTTCGTCCTCGAAATTGCTAAGGTAGAGGACGACCCTATCTATTGGAATTCCTAAGATTTGTTTACCCCTTATTTCTGATTTCAACTGAACCAATTAATATCGACTAAAATATTAATTCCTTCCGACTAACTAAAATTTTCAAAAATTCTGAAAATTTTCTAACACTTTAAATTTTCGAAAATTTCTCCAGCACCTCCTTTGTACTGGTCAATAGCTCAAACTCCAACTCGCCTCTCTAGGCTTTCTTCAACCCAAAAGAAAATCAAAACGCCAAACGGCTTGCCAATTCGGCTCATAAATTCCAAACTCACATAAAATATAAACTTGTACCTTTTTGTTGGGCATATCATTATATCCCTACCATCTGTTATCAACTCGGCATATACAAATGCCATCCCAATCAACTCCAACCAAGTTATTCTTAACACAACCATTCACTTATTCAAGCCGAATTTAATTTCAAATTCGAGTTTCAAATTCCAAACTCTCAACTTATCATTTCAAATCCAGATTATTCTCTAATCACTTCCAGTTTTTCTTAACCTATCATCTCAAGTAAAATCCTGGTTTATTATTTACTTTTACCATCCCATTCGAATTAACTTCACAAGTTAAATTTTAATTTCTAGAACTTAAATTCCTAGGTAAATTTCAAATCAATTTTTGAAATCATAATACCAATTCAAAACATTTGAATTCTTGAACACCTTGTTTTCACAAAACAAATTTGAAAACAAAATCTTTGGTAGTAATCCGTCACTTACAACTCGAAAATGAACACCGATGATGGCATGCTTCACCATCGGAATCCATTTTCCAGCAATCAAAGTGAGTTCAATACTACATCATTTCAAAATCCTTACTAAATACATCCATTTTGAAAACATCTCAAAATTTCCCAGGAACTTAAAATTTCCTTTTTTTAATTCGAAATCTGATTTAAATTCATATTTAATTCATCTTATTTCATATACTTTACTTATATGATTCTGATTGGTTATATATAACCATTTCACTTTATAATCTCAGTCGATTATAATTACAACCAATATATCTAATATATGATAATATATTACATATCCATACTGTGTCGGTCCATCGTATTCAAGTATTTATTTACTCCTACCGATACAGTGGATCAAACTGATCGACCAGAACTCATAAACAACTCAGCCAATGAATCTCCACAATAAAAACCATTTTTATATCAAATACAAATACGCACTCGTATATATACACTCAAATTCAGTCTAGGATATTACTAATCCCACCTCTACTGAATTACGCCACAGAGCCAAGGTAAATCCTAACCTGGCTCTGATACCAACTGTAGTGACCCGAAAATTCGGTCCAATTTGAGCTGACCAAATAACATAAGTCCAACCCCAAATTGCACTGAAAATTCAAGAAACTAATAGAAAGAAGATAGAGGGTGAGGATAGATAAGGTAGAAACTTATAATAGAAGAAGAAAAGAAGAACTTACATCACCAGAGTAACACGAATCTCACAGCGGAACGAATAACATATAATATATAACATAACTTTGAAATATAACAGTTATGTATACAATAGCACTTATCAGAGTACAACACTTACAACACAGCGGAAATAAACTAAGCTATATGATTCTGAAGCCTCCTGCTCCAGCTCTTCAATGTATCTGCAAATCCCGACTACTTGACTGCCCGTACAAATTTAGGCACCCAAGAGTTTAGGGAAAACAACAAAGTAAACTCCGGGTCAGTCATGGGACTGGTGTGAGTAAAATAGTTTAACACAGTTTAACATATATATGATATCTCATAAGACCACGCCATGAATACGGAACGGGTTTTTCCCTTATGAGAATCCAACATCTTTGACAAGCAATATCATTCTGATATTATAATCATGTCTAAGTACAAATATATATCAATCTAGCAGAAATGCTTTCATCTCACATCCTACATATATAGTATACAATCAAAATCGCAAGCACGTATTGGATAATGGATTTCCAACTATGACAAGGTATGGAACCACCTTCCGATCAGTGTACTCTAGGAACGATACACTGGAGTTCAACAAGAACATCTTGTAACTCAGCCACACATGACCGACCACTCATTTTGCTTGAGTGTATCGAATGTATATCACCAACGGTTGGGATCAGCAACCGTTCCCGTATATATATGGGACAGCATTGATAGATTTAAGAAACAAATGAATATTCTCTTGATAGGTGATTATACACCCTACTTCGGTGCGACCGACTTAGCCATGCTGCCTGCCCGATTTCTGTCATTTACTGGATGATGAGGCTAGAAGTTACGCGTTATCATCACATAAGATTCACTTCGAATGCCACATTGTCAGATCCATCGAAAATCACTAATTGGCGTCTACAACAGTACGTTACGTGTTAGCTAAAGAAGTTTCCTTCTCCGCTTCCACTCTTGGTATAGTTGAAGAAATCAATGTACGTGACCTTTCTGGAAATACTCTGTCAGACATTCATCAACACAAGTCATCCTTATTCACTTAGAACGTCACATTGTCATACCCGCCAAATCACAAATTGATTTATCCAAAAGTAACACGGGTATACAGCTTAGAGAAACGAATTCCTCCGCCACCAAACGTGAATACGTTTGAACAGATCAACTTACGTGATCCATTGGATATACTCTGTCAGACATTCATCCATACAAGTTGTCCTGGGACTAGACAAACCGAAGGCACTATTCAGTATATCCATCTTAGTCACTGTTATCTAAGACTTATACAATAGCCCTTGCATTTTACTCCATCTTCAATTTTCTTCATCGTATTTGATCACAACGCTTATGTCAATACGGAGTGGTTCTTCGGATAATAATCCAACCGGTCTCTCCATATTTACAACGTAAAATGGTCAAAAATTTGATAGTCTGTGATTTAACTATCAAATGAAAACATGTCCATGTACAAACAACGATCTAAATTCCAAATGGAATTATCGACCCAATCATCAAACATATATATATATATATATATTTATATATATTTATATTTCCTTATTTTCTATATTTAGAAAATATTCGTTATCAACGTTGGAAAACATTTCCATTGTTTATTTACGTATCACTATCCTTCCACAACTATCAGACTCTAACTATAAACTAACAAGAGAACAACTTCCTAAGTATAAACCCCGAAGGCCGAAACCAACATCAGATCGATATCAGGAAACCATTCAATTTATTAATCTCTAGTCAGTTTCTAATTTTGCTTAACTCTATATTCTTTAACTCCATTCGCTCAACTCTAGATCGCAGCGATCACAATGGTTACGCCTGATTCCCTCAGGAAACATCCGACCGCCGTAGGCTATTTACAGCCCTGCGAATTACGCTAGCAGTCGTGCGAAATGGCAACTCATTTGGATTAACACTTATTTGATTAACTCTAACTGATTAGCTCTAACTGGTTAACTCTAACTGATTAACCCTAACTGGTTAACTCTAACTAATTAACTCTAACTGGTTAACTCTAACTGGTTAACTCTAACTGATTTTCTCTAACTCGACTAACCCCCTTTTGAATAGCATATTCATTTTACTAACTTTCGAATACCATATTCGATTTACTCCCTTCGAATACCATATTCGATTTAACTCCTTTCGAATACCATATTCGATTTACTTTATTCACTTTATAAAGATTTCCTTTTTAACAACGTTTCATTCATTTGAAAAGATTTACTTTTAAATAACGGTTCTACACTTTAAAAATGATTTCCTTTTTATAACGTTTCCTTTTCAATTCTATTTGTAAATGGTTTACAAATATTTCCTTTTCAAATTTATTCTTGAAATATTCTAACTCCTTAAATTCTCTGAAAAATTCGCCATAACCTCCTTTGTAACGGGAGCATCGGGAAAATCCCCAAACCCGCCACATAGGCCTTTCCATTCAAAAGAAAATGTTTTGTAATTATTTTCTTTTTCTATGTATCTCCTATTTATAAATATTCCAATTTATAAATATTTCTTATTTATAAATATCACTTTGAAAATCCCCTTATCAACATTTCAGTATGTTATGGTATTCAATCACATCAAATCACGATGTTCAATATCGTCCATACACATATAATCGCCCACAGATTTTATATCACATCATATAACAGTATATGAAAAACAATTAAATAACTATTGAGGAATCCAGTCAGATTCCTCCAACCTGTCTCCCTGCATCCATAGATGTTACACAATATGATTATCATCACTTTCAGTTCAATATAAATTATTCTAATAGCATAATCAATATATAAATATTTAACGGTTTATATATATATAATTATATATATAAATATATATAATTTCCACTAACTCACTAGCAGTTCAATCAATCAACCAACACACAGAAATCAACAGATGATTAACAGTTCTAAAAATACATTATAAAAATATAACTGTTCAGAGTTGGTGAGTTTTACTCACATTGGCGCGTTAATCGTTAAATAACGGTTTGCGTTTATTTGACTGCGACGGACAATTTATTTTGCCATAAATCGTAACTAGCTCGGATTCACTCCCAGTCAGCTCCATGGTGTAGTGTCCGTCCATACGATCCCAACGCAACTTACGGTTCTCGATTCTGACCTCGTATGCAGAAGCTATTCAATTTACAAATTGGTATACTTATTCGAATTTTATTAAACATATATATATATTTAAATAATGGGCCTCACCATAATTTACCTTGGCCCAACTTCCCTCAAACCGACCCGTACCCAGATAAATCCCTCTTCCCCAATTTCTACATCACGCTTTCAGTACATACACTCCACCATTAGTCCACCTTCTCTCCCTCTTACCTCCTCCTTCTTTTAACATACAATCAAACTAAAACTCCATTGGATTACACATCTGAATCCCTACCACTCCATAACCACCTCACTTAGTTCGATCTCAGGAATCGAAACCTCTCGCCGCCCCTTTTCACCTCACCGTACAATGAAACAGCGACGCCAATCATGATGGAATCACCCAAAACTTTGTCAACAGCAGCCCTTTGCTACCACGGATTCAACTACACCCACAATAAACCGTTCGACCCCCCCAGGAACAACGCCGGCCAACCCTAATCCACTGCCCAAAATACAAACCTCGCCACGTTGAATCGAACTGTTGGAAATGGGTATCACATTGAAGCTTAGACTGAAACAAACTCAGATACTAGGCTCTCATGATTTTTAGACTTTTATTTGGATTGATTTTGATTTCTTTTGGATATAGAACTTGCGTTTGGAGAAAGAACTGACGGTGGAATTATTTTGTGTTTATAAAGGGAGGGTTGTTGAGAGTTATGGTTGAAAACAGTGTGTGCGTGGCCAGTTTTGGGCTTAGGAATAGGATAGGATATTTTCTTATATTTCTTTTATTTATTTTATATTCGTTTTCGCCCTTCTAAAAATTCGTGTGATCACACACGATACCCAAAAATCTCCAAACTGGACATGTAGCTAGAGTTCGACATTACGGTCCCAACGAAACTGGTTTCGTCGAATTCCGACTCCGTATGCTCACACAGCGTATTTCTAACCGTCAAAATACTAACTGTTTCTCACTCTAAAAATCCGTACGGCCACACAGTGACTCTAAAAATCATGAAACTGGAAATCTAACAACTATTTGATATTACGGATCCAACAAAACTGGTTTCGTCGAATTCTGAGGTCGTATGAAAAACTGGCTATTTTTAAAGCTATGGATGACCCATTTAAATATATAAATATATTTAAATATTATTAAATTATATATAAATAAATTTATATCATCGTATAACTTCACATATGTTATCGTACAGCTCCATAATATCATATCAGAATTTACAGTTTGATATTTCAGATTCCAGATTATCTAGATATTCAGTTTATATTGAAATTCCATTTTATAACGTATATAAAGCGTCGCAAATTATAAAGGAATTCCACAGCGACTTTTCTGAAATTTGATTTGGACGTAAATAAAAATCTACACGACGAAATCCCGATTTTCCTCTTCCACTAGAAAGATATACTCCACCAGCTCCACGCGTTTCTTGTTTCACAGAAATCCGGCTTAAAACGAATCATGTACATTCAGTTGAAGTTCAAATCGCCAAATCGCGAACTGCAGCGCCATTTCAAGCTCGATTTTAATTATAATATAATTATACGTTCAAACTGTCGTCGATTTAATATATTCGTCAATATAATTCAACTCTAAGCTGAATTAAATATCACAGATGATCCAGTTCACAGAATATTGTGATTTCCAATATTTTTGATTATTTCTGAATTAAATATATTATTTAATTATTTAATTTAATTAAATATTCACTATAATTTAATTAACGACGATTTAATTCCCTAAACCACTATTTATATAATTAAATAAATTAATTATAATACCCCTGACAATGCGGGTCATTACATCGATCAAACATCATTCAACATTTATCTCTCTATTTCATTAATTTACTTATCTCATGTTTCCCTATATTCAATATTTCTTATTTTCTAAATTTGGAAAATATACGTTATTAACAATGGAAAACATTTCCATTTCCTGTTTTCTTTATTAGAAAACATTTCTGGTTTCTTATTTGGAAAACATTTCCAAAGCTTCTTCATTGGACTTAGACAGATGTTTTAACAAACCATCGCGATGCCAACTCAAACCATTTCCTTTAATTGCTAAATTCACTTAACCATCCTTTACTGCCGAACCTTAACCATTTCTTAGTTAAATACGAAGCCAATCAAGTTGGGGTAGAACTACCTCTCAGACCTTAACTGAACAACATTTCTTACTTTGAAATAGGCAAAGTTCACTTTATATTTAACTAACTTCCTTACTTAACCTTTCTTTCGAGTAACTATATTCGATTGACTCTTTTTAATTAATTCTATTCGACTAACTCCTTTGGATTAACTCTATTCACTTAACTCCCGTCGAATAAACTATATTCGATAACTCCTCTAACTCTATTTGAATAAACTATATTCGATTAACTCCTCTAATTCCATTCGAATAAACTATATTCGATTTATTCCTTTAACTCCATTCGAATAAACTATATTCGATTAACTCCTCTAACTCTATTCGAATAAACTATATTCGATTAACTCCTCTAATTCGACTATATTCGATTTATTCCTTTAACTCCATTCGAATAAACTATATTCGATTAACTCCTTTTACTTAAATCCTTTTGATTAACTAATTCAATAACTCTTATGTGTTTAACTTTATTCGAATAACTAATTCGAATAACCCTTATTTATTTAACTCTATTCGAATAACTAAGATTCGATTAACTCTATTCAACTAACTCGACTAACCCCTTTCGAATAACATATTCGATTTACTAACTTTCGAATACCATATTCGATTAACTCCCTTCGAATAAACTATTCATTTATAAAGATTTACTTTTAGTAACGGTTCTTCACTTTACAAATGATTTCCTTTTTAGTACGTTTTCCTTTTTATAACAGTTTCCTTTTTATAACATCATATTCAGTTATAAACAAATTTCCTTTTTATAACTCTATTTATTTTCTAAATATTTCCTATCAATTCTATTTGTAAATGATTTACAAATCTTTCCTTTTCTATTATTCTATTTGCAAATGGTTTGCAAATATTTCCCTATCAAATCTATTCTTTGATTTTATAATTTCCCTTTTCTAAATATCTCCTATTTATAAATATTCCAATTTATAAATATTTCTTATTTATAAATATTCCATTTATAAATATTTTAATTTTCAAATATCACTTTGAAAATATTCCCTTATCAACATTTCGGTATGTTATGGTATTCAACATATCAAATCACGATGATCAGTATCGTCCAAACACATATAATCGATAACAGATTATATATCACATCGTATGAAAAACAGTAAAATAAATGTTGAGGAATCCAGTCGGATTCCTCCAACCTGTCTGCCTGCATCCACAGATGTTATACAATATAAAATCAACATCATTTTCAGTTCCATATGATATATTCTGTTAAACATAATCAATATAGAAATTTAACTAACTGACTAGCAGTTCAATCAAACAGTCAACACACAGTCAATCAGCCAATATCTAACAGTTCTAAAAATACAAAATGAAATTATAAACTATTCAGAGTTAGTGAGATTTACTCACATTGGACGATCAACATTGATAACGATAACCATCGCTCGATTTGATTTAGATGGACAATTTATTTCGCCATAAATTGTGACGGACTCCAATTGACTTGCGGTCAGTTCCAGTGCATAGCCGTCGTCCATACGATCCCGACGGATCTTGTTTCGCTGATTTTCGATCATGAATGCAAAAGATATTGAGTTTACAAATTAATGAACTATTTAATTTAAACTAAACTAAATGTAATGACCCGGGTATTTCACTGGCCACTGACATAGTTATTGAATGATCGTCAGTACGTGTTTTCAAATACGATTTAAAAATCCAGTCTTTTTTAAATTCAAAACATGTTAATTTGTGTATGATAGCATTTACTGATATGATAGCACAACACTTGCTAAAATCCATTTCTACCCATTCATGTATGATAGCATCTATTTGATAGCATTTATTTAAATTGATTTTTATACATGTTTGAAAGATAACACTTTTTAACAGCAAGTTTTAAATGCCATCTTATTTTATATGCTTTGTTCATTTTCAAAGTATTTGAGAATTTGAGTTTTTGTAAAATTTGATTTGAAAACTTCTATCACTTGAATTAAAAGTACCAAAACCCTTTTGATCAAAGCAAGTCCAAAAGCAAGAATTTAAGAAAAGCTTAAGTTATAAAACATGCTTAACACTCTTTATGTTCTCATACACATAAAAAGGAAATATTTGAATTTTTGTATGCATTTAAAAATTGAAAACTTGTATTGTCTAATCTTTTCATATCTCATGATCTCATAGATGTGATTTTGCATTTATACATGCATTGGAATAAGAACTTGTATTGTCAAATTTCCTTGAAAAATCGTATTTTCAATCCATGATCTCACCATAGATTTGATAACAAATAAAATCTCATTTGCATATGCATTGAAACAAGAACAAGTATGGTCAAGTCCTCTTGCAAATCATGATCTCATCCATGAATTTTCTACACCTTAGATGTGATAGCACATAGGTTCTTTTGGAAGATTTCTAGACATATGAGAAAATCATTTTTAGAATCAAAGCATTTTTAGTTTGCAATCCTCCTCTTTTCTTTCAATTGATTTTCTGAAATTACCCCTTTTGTTCAATTTTCAAAGCTTTGGCAAAATTGTCAAGAAAACATATGCATAAAAAGATTACAAAATCATATATAGATATCATAATTTTGCCTACACTAGTAGAGTTCAACACTATGGGTTTTCTAAGGGGTTTCCTATGGATTTTCAATCACATGACATTGATTTTGTTGTACCAACATTTTCAGATTTTATAAGGCTTTGCAAGCCAAGTAATAGTAGTTATGTTATGTTGTAAAATCATTGTGTCATATAAAAAGATATGGTTTGAAACCCCATGAAAAACTGATTTGAAATGATACAAAAATGATATTTCAATTCGTTTGAAAAACCAAGATGGATTGTGAGAGATTATAGGATGGTACAAAAGCATTTATGTGAGGTGATTTGGCATAGAAACCAATGGAGTAAGGAGGTGGTTGCCTAGGGGTTTAGGGTAGAGGGTTGCTGAGGTAAGGCCATGTGAGTGTAGTTTTGACATTGAGAGAGAAATGAATTTTAATATGGCCATGCAATTGTCATATCAAAAACTGAAAACTGATTTTTTCTTCTCTCCAAAACAGTATTAAATGCAACCTTATTTTAGTATTTTCCTTCACCTATATAAGGCCTGGAACACCCATATTTTCCTACACAACTACAAAGCTTTCAATCTAAAATCAGTTAGAAGAAAACTGTGAGCTTCTTACTAGGTGAGTAAACTTCTCTTAGTTTCTGTTTTAAGGTTCCTGCATATATTCTGGTTTGACTTGTCTGTCTATGGTGTGTTGCCTGTCAAGTTCAACATTGTTTGAATACCATTCTATGTTTAATAACTAGGGCTTTGCATTGATACTAAATATAGTGATAGTTTTAGTTTGAATTATCTTTGTTTACTTAAGATTTTGGTCCTGTTATAAAAACTGTAATAACCCGGCAATTCTGAACTAGTTTAAAATTTTTATTTTGGCAATTTTAGCGAATTTTGAATATTTAAAATAGATTATTTTAAATAAAAACGACGATAAATTTATTTTGAATATAATTCGACGTATATTTATATACGCCGTCGTTAGAATATAAATAATTATATATAATTATAAATAGAATTGAAAATGGCGCGGTAGTTCGATAATTCGATTTCAAACTTCAATTGAACGTACCGGGTGCAAAACAATCCGGATTTTAGTGTAACCAAAAACATTAGGATCTAATTGATAATATCTTTCCAACGAATCCGACAAATCAAAATTTCATAGCGGGAATCAAAAGATATGTCCAGTTGAAAATTCTGAATAGTCGCTATGGAATTCAGGCCCTTAAAAATAGACATTTTGCAAACGACCTCGGATTCCGATGAAACCACTTTTGTTGGGTCCGTGATGTCAAATTATTGCTAGATTCCAAATTTCATAATTTTTCGAATCAATATGTGAGCGTGGCAAAGGAAAACGCGTTTGACCAGTTTCAATTGATTTTAATCGACTGGAAATTGGCCATTTTTCAAACGGCCTCAGAATTCGACGAAACTAGTTTTGTTAGGACCGTATCGTTAATACGAAGCTAGAAAATATTTTTTTGCAATTTATAGCGTTCGTATGTGACCCCGGTAAATTGAAATGCGCGTTCAAATTCAATACATAGAGTTATATGTTGATTTTAACGGAAGCTGGTCGAAACGATCAAATCAGCTTGCGATACATATCCCATTGTGTTCGGAATGGGGGTAAAATGCTATGGACGGCAGGCGGTGGGCCTCGTTTAGAGGTCGTATGCAAAAGTCAACTTTTAGTAAATAAAATAATAAAAAAATTAAAAATTCTCTTTCCTCCCCCTTATTTCTCTCTGGCCACCCCCCCAAACTAATTAATCGATTTCTCAGAAAAAAAAAAGAAAGCAAATCTCGATCGCGCCTTCCTCTCGACAACGCCGAGCACCACCCCCGTCGGCCTCCACCGTAACCACCACCCACTGAGCAACCGCCGCAAGCCATGCTCCGCCCCTACCTCCGTTCAAGAAACCGGCGAGCACCAGCGAGACCCAACCACCCTCCGAGCAAGCGCCTGACAGTCCACCGCCCTCACCGCCTTGCACCGCCCCTGCTGGCCCCTCCGACGTCGCATACACCTCCAGCTCCCACCATCGACCGCTACCCCCTCCCCCTTCCACCGCGACGTTGCTGAGACCACCCCCTCTCTTCGAAAAGTAAGTTTTTTCCCTTATATTTAGTTCAAATCAGTTTTTGTGTGTATTTACATAGTAGGAAAATCAGTTTTTAGTATAGAAATGATTAGATTTTTGATTACATAAAAATTAGTTTTTACCATCAAAAAGGTTTGATTTTTATCTTAGCAAAGAAACGCTTTTTAAAAAGGTAGAGAGATGATTTTTATTCATAAAAAGAAGAGGTTTTTAACATGAGAAAAAAAAGGTTTTTAACACGAGAAAGATGAGTTTTTTTTTAAAAACATAAAGGTATGTGCTTTATGTGAATAAAGTTACGATTTTTATGTATTCATTAGCGAAATAAAGTTACAATTTTTATATATTCATTAACGAAGTAAAAATTCGATTTTTATATATTGAATAGCATAATAAAAATTCGATTTTTATATATTGAATAGCATAATAAAAATTCGATTTTTATATATTGAATAGCATAACAAAAATTCGATTTTTATATATTGAATAACGAAGTAAAAATTCGATTTTTACATATGTGGTGGCTACGGGCAACGAAGATGACAAAAGGCGAGAACGACGAAGATTTCTCTAAATGAAGTGGCGTGGAGTTGGAATAGCTTTCGGTGAGAACTTCTCACCTTTCAATTTCTTTTTCTAGTTATATATATATACTAGGATGCAGACGGTGTTTAGTAGCACCCGACACCCGTCATCCACAGACCATGGATGGCTTGTTTGTTTAATTGTTTGGTTGTGTAGTTGGTTAGATTATTTGATTGAATTGAATTGTTTGGTGAAATGGAATTAATTCGATTGATGTGTGAATGGCGTGGGCCTTCACTAGACCAGGGATAAGGCTAGGCCTCGTCCCGTTTCTAGTATCGTGCCGTTATGCCGCGGAAATTTTCTAAAATAAGTTAGAAAAATAAAGAAATCATTTTATTTAATAAATGAACTGAATAGAATATATTCATATATTGAAATAAAATGTTTTATCGTTAAAAATATAATTTTTAACATGAAAGTGAAATAAATAAAATATTCGTTTACAAACCGGACGGTTTGTTTATGTACACCTATTTGAAGGACATTGATTGGGTCGATAAATTTTACACATCGCCCAACTGCACAATTAAAATCTGTGTTTGTTGATTTGAAACCCCACACGGGTGTTAGGATGAAATTTGAAGTTCACTCATCCTGATTGATCAAATATGTCGATCGATTGATTGACAGGCTGTTATAAGCGTTAGATATCTATATTTGATGCTTATACAGTGTAGTGCACTTTGGATGATGGTTGATTATTTGTCGTTGCTATTTTATACATGTGTGTATGGAATCCATATAATTAACGTTATATGGTGATTGATTGGGCCTCATTCCAATTTAGAAAATAAAGAATAATATAAAATAAAGGTTCATGTGTTGACTGTACTCATCCGTTGAGATTAGTCATGTGTTGAACGAAATATTTTAATAATAAAATTTACATCTTTATCAATATAAAATAAAGGTTCATGTGTTGACTGTACTCATCCGTTGAGATTAGTCATGTGTTGAACGAAATATTTTAATAATAAAATTTACATCTTTATCAATATAAAATAAAGGTTCATGTGTTGACAATACTCATCCGTTGAGATTAGTCATGTGTTGAACGAAATATTTTAATAATAGAAATATTTGAAATAGAAATATTTGAAAAGGAAATATTTGAAAAAAAAAGAAATATTTGAAATAGAATATTTGAAAATAGAAATATATGAAGCCGTGTTGATTAGATTGACGCCATTTTGACGTGAACGATATTTATATCGATTTTATTCATTTTAAAATGAATATTGAAAAGTGATTTCAAAATCGAATATTTTGAAATGAAATTTGAGTTAAATTGAATATAAAACGAATTTGAATTAAATTGAATATATAATGAAATTTGATTTAAATTGAATATATAACGAATTTGATTTCAATTGAATATATAACGAATTTGATTTCAATTGAATATAAAACGAATTTGATTTAAATTGAATATATAACGAATTTGATTTCAATTGAATATAAAACGAATTTGATTTCAATTGAATATAAAACGAATTTGATTTAAATTGAATATATAACGAATTTGATTTGAATTGAATAGTAAACCAATTTGAATTCGAATTGAATAGAAAATGAATTGAATTCAAATTGAATAGAAAACGAATTGAATTTAAATTGAATAGAAAACGAAATGAATTCGAATCGAATTAAAATCGATTTGAATTGAAATCAAATACAAATGAAAGTAAAAAGGATTTATAATAGGAAATTCAATTTTGATTTGAATTTGAAATATAGGTTGAAATTGTTTTTGAAACGAATTCAAAGCTATTTATATAATTCGATTCAAATAGAACTCGACGAAATATATATTATATATATTATATATATAATATAATGGCCTGAATAGAACGCGCCGCGCCGCGGCAGTTCGTGAATTTCGACCATTTATTTCAAACGGACATTACGGGAGATCCGACCGTCGGATTCTCCTAAAACCGGAACCGTTGGGTTCGTATTGAAAAGAGCTTTCTAACGAATATTAGAAATTTGAAATCTAACGGTTGGATTTGGAGATACGTCCAAATCAAATTTGGAAAAGGTCGTTGTAAGTGCAGTTCGATGGCCGTCGATGGAAATTGACTGTACGGGCCTTGATAAAATTATTAAAAATATCAATAATTTGTGTAAAATCATAAGAAATGATTTGAGAAAAATTGGGGTGAAAAACTCCATATTTGAAAAGATAAAAATGGATTTTTATCGAAATGAACTAATTTTGAACTAAATTTAAAACCCAATTATTTTTAAATAAATAAATTAGATTTACAAAGGGGTTTTAAATAATCGGAATTTCTAGTATATTTGATTGGATTTGAAATGGGTTTATCGTGAACGGTGTTTTAAATAACACTAGTTCTTTAACTCGATAATAAATAGAATGTGATTTGGGTTTGTCGTGAACTGTGTTTTAAATGACATTAGTTCTTTAACCCAGTAAAAGGAGTTTTAAATGAATCTGCAATTAAATTGAAATGTGAATGGATAATCTAAATTATCAAATTTGGCAAATGAGCGAGAATGGAGTATCACCAGTTTTGCTCCTGAGCGATAGTTAAATCTTTAATTAGATTTGAACGTGAAATGGTAATTAATTTTACCGACAACACTGTGGTGTTAGATATGGAGTATTACCAGTTTTGCTTCATGGGATGAATAGGTTGGGATTGGGAAATAAAATAAATAATTACTTCGGTATAGTTCGCTAATCTCGACTAGTTTGGAAAAACCATAATTTGGTTTGATACGACATCCAAAGGAAGATTAAAGGATAAATTTTAAAGAATTTATCTTGGATAAAATTAATGGGAACCTTTCCCTAAGAATATGAAATTTAGAAACTAGCGGTAGGTTAGTTAAGAAGAATGGTTTCCTGGATATTGATCTGATGTTGGTTTCGGCCTTCGGGGTTAATATTTGGGGAATTGCTCTCTTGCTAATTTACGGTTAGTGACCGATGAATTGGAATGAGGCGTATGTTGTGTTTGTTAACATTTGTTTTTAATATACGCGGGTTGTTCGGAAAGGCCGGGTTTATACTCATTCTGAATAACAGATTCGACGATATGTCGAAGATGAAGACGGTGGTTGAAGACCGGAAGTCTTCACATCGTTTGGGTGATTACTGATGATCTTGATTGGGCTGTACACCCAAGAGGATGGAAATAGTTGGTGGTCGTCCAGACGTACTTGGAGATCGATGGATATGCGAGGAAAGTGCCTCCGGTTTCGTTCAGACCCAGAACGAACTTGTAAATGGATTGTTTGTCTGACATTGGATTTTATTCTGTGTTGATTGATTTCTGTTAAATATATATCTGTTTGGCGGCGGAGAATTTATTCTCTTGCTTAACGCCCTTCTCTGAGACGTACGAGCTTAGAGGTTATATATCGATAGATATCAATCGCATGGCATGAATTGCCTGTGTGGCACGCTGAGTTGCATGAATCAAGGCTTCTGTTGAAAAGCAAAGTCTTGTGGTTGATGATCAAAGCACGGCCTTTGTGGCGTAGCTTTGTGTATAGCGTGGATTCGCGAGCCTCACACCTCGGTATGAGTCAAAAACGGGATACGGACTGCAGGGAGAGCACGACGTTTCTTTCTAGCTTTGGTGGTGTCAGTGACTTACCAGCCCTGACATTTAATACTTTTCACCTTTGTGGTTGTTGGATGAGGCGCCTCGATTTTAGGTCTGTAAGGACCGGGAAACGTGTGTTCAGGAATTGCCAATCCTCTAACGTAAGTGAGGATCGGCCCTGAAGATCCGGGGTTACCCAGAGTGTGTAGTCCCGTGGCATTTGCTAGAGTGTCTCGAAGCGAAGAGGAGCTTGCCCCTTGCCTCGACTCATGACGGAAATCCAATTTCCAATACGTGATATTGCGGTTTTATTTGTAGAACTAGTATGGCGACATGATATATGGTACCCATGCCGTCTATGATTTATATTTATGATTGAAATTGTTTTGACACTATACACTTATTATAGTATCAAAGGATTTGTTTTAAACGTATCAAGCATATTTGGCTATTATAAGAGAAAATCCTATCCTCCGGCTTGCGTTGCATTGTGTGATGGGACCTGGGTCTTATAATAGCTTCATTTTTTCAAAGAGCATTGCGCTGTTTTGTTATATGCACTAGTATTCTTGGGAGGAAACCCATTCCGTGTTATACGGCGTGGTCCCTTGAATTACTCTCTTTTAAAGTAAAGTTTTAAATAACTGTTTTAGTTCTCACACCAGTCACATGACTGACCTGGAGTTTATTGTTTTAACCTAAACTCTGGGTGCCCTTTTTTCGACACGGGCAGCTAGTAGTTTTGGTTTTGTTGATTTATATTCACAGGATCCTGGTTTACAGCTGGAATGATATCCGGAAAGCTCTGTATCCGTATATCACCTTCAGTTGTGCTTTGTATTATTTTTCCGCTGCTATGTAATTTATTGTAATCTCTGATATTTATCGAATGTAATTTATTCATTTATACTCTGTATATTCTTGTATTCTGATGGAATTGTTGTAATAACAATGAAATGTTCTTCCGTCTGCGTTCTGTTATGTCTTGTCCTCACAGTAATTCGTCCTTTCTCATCTCTTCGGAGACCGGGGAAGTTCGGGTCGCTTCATTTGGTATCAGAGCTTTGGTTTACAGAGCTCGAGAACAAGACACATTAGAACCATACGGAAGAATTCATCAGATATTGGATTAGTAATATCCAATTAGAATGACTCGTTAGAGATAGGATCAGTAGTATCCTAGAACGAGTGTGAAGAGTATATTTTTTTCAAATGAAAACAATTTTGTTTTGAAATTTAAATCATTTTATACGTATTTGATTATTTATTTATTTTGAATATGGAAAATCGAGTATATAAAGATTTCGCGTATACGCGTCATGAACGTATAGTCGAAGTTTTAATATACTGGATAGATATAGAATCATACTCTAGTGGCCCGAAGATGATTCTGATGGTTGAGTACTCGTCGTCAGCATTTATTTTCGAGTGACGAAGGTGTGATACCTATATATTTCCGTTAGACTGGTGTGAGAACCAAAATATAGTTAGAACACATTGTTGTGAATTGGCATCAAAAACAAGATTTTCAGTATATATATCAAAATTATGAATTTGAAATGTTAATTCACTAATGGATTGATGTTTGTGTTGTTTGTTTATTTGTTTGATAATTTTGAACCATTATGCCTAATTGAACCAAATTTTGAATTGTATTGAAAATTGGTCGCATTTGCTTGCATATACATATACTTACATTGAACAGGTCATAGCAAGGAGGCTAGAGCAGAGAATAAAATTTGTTTGCCCGACAAATAGGTACATGTTTACTATAATTTACTATTTTGTTTGGGTGATGATGATTTTATGAGCCTATTGGCTAGCCGCTTGGCTTTTTCTTTTTCTTTTTGAGATCAGAAGGCCTATATGGCAATTTCGAGATTTTCCCGTGGCTCCCGGTGCAGGGGAGGTTATGGCGAAATTTTTCGAAAATTTAGGGTGTTAGCCAAATTTTTGAAAATTTGAAAATTCTCATAAACTGAAAAGTTGGAGATTGGAAGCCGGATCGAACGTAGAGTTGATTAATCAAACCACTTTCGACTTTGTTCCTTTTCGGGGACGAAAAGTTTTAAGTGGGGGAGATAGTAATAACCCGGCAATTATGAACTAGTTTAAAAATTTTATTTTGGCAATTTTAGCGAATTTTGAATATTTAAAATAGATTATTTTAAATAAAAACGACGATAAATTTATTTTGAATATAATTCGACGTATATTTATATACGCCGTCGTTAGAATATAAATAATTATATATAATTATAAATAGAACTGAAAATGGCGCGGTAGTTCGATAATTCGATTTCAAACTTCAATTGAACGTACCGGGTGCAAAACAATACGGATTTTAGTGTAACCAAAAACATTAGGATCTAATTGATAATATCTTTCCAACGAATCCGACAAATCAAAATTTCATAGCGGGAATCAGAAGATATGTCCAGTTGAAAATTCTGAATAGTCGCTATGGAATTCAGGCCTTTAAAAATAGACATTTTGCAAACGACCTCGGATTCCGACGAAACCACTTTTGTTGGGTCCGTGATGTCAAATTATTGCTAGATTCCAAATTTCATAATTTTTCGAATCAATATGTGAGCGTGGCAAAGGAAAACGCGTTTGACCAGTTTCAGTTGATTTTAATCGACTGGAAATTGGCCATTTTTCAAACGGCCTCAGAATTCGACGAAACTAGTTTTGTTAGGACCGTATCGTCGACGAAACTAGTTTTGTTAGGACCGTATCGTTAATACGAAGCTAGAAAATATTTTTCTGCAATTTATAGCGTTCGTATGTGACCCCGGTAAATTGAAATGCGCGTTCAAATTCAATATATAGAGTTATATGTTGATTTTAACGGAAACTGGTCGAAACGATCAAATCAGCTTGCGATACATATCCCATTGTGTTCGGAATGGGGGTAAAACGCTATGGACGGCAGGCGGTGGGCCTCGTTTAGAGGTCGTATGCAAAAGTCAACTTTTAGTAAATAAAATAATAAAAAAATTAAAAATTCTCTTTCCTCCCCCTTATTTCTCTCTGCCCCCCCAAACCATTTAATCGATTTCTCAGGAAAAAAAAAGAAAGCAAATCTCGATCGCGCCTTGCTCTCGACAACGCCGAGCACCACCCCCGTCGGCCTCCACCGTAGCCACCACCCACTGAGCAACCGCCGCAAGCCATGCTCCGCCCCTACCTCCGTTCAAGAAACCGGCGAGCACCAGCGAGACCCAACCGCACCCCCTTTCCGCGACTGTCCAACCACCCTCCGAGCAAGCGCCTGACAGTCCACCGCCCTCACCGCCTTGCACCGCCCCTGCTGGCCCCTCCGACGTCGCATACACCTCCAGCACCCACCATCGACCGCTACCCCCTCCCCCTTCAACCGCGACGTTGCTGAGACCACACCCTCTCTTCGAAAAGTAAGTTTTTTCCCTTATATTTAGTTCAAATCAGTTTTTGTGTGTATTTACATAGTAGGAAAATCAGTTTTTAGTATAGAAATGATTAGATTTTTGATTACATAAAAAATAGTTTTTATCATCAAAAAGGTTTGATTTTTATCTTAGCAAAGAAACGCTTTTTAAAAAGGTAGAGAGATGATTTTTATTCATAAAAAGAAGAGGTTTTTAACATGAGAAAAAAAGGTTTTTAACACAAGAAAGATGAGTTTTTTTTAACAACATAAAGGTATGTGCTTTATGTGAATAAAGTTACGATTTTTATGTATTCATTAGTGAAATAAAGTTACAATTTTTATATATTCATTAACGAAGTAAAAATTCGATTTTTATATATTGAATAGCATAATAAAAATTCGATTTTTATATATTGAATAGCATAATAAAAAATCGATTTTTATATATTGAATAGCATAACAAAAATTCGATTTTTATATATTGAATAACGAAGTAAAAATTCGATTTTTACATATGTGGTGGCTACGGGCAACGAAGATGACAAAAGGCGAGAACGACGAAGATTTCTCTAAATGAAGTGGTGTGGAGTTGGAATAGCTTTCGGTGAGAACTTCTCACCTTTCAATTTCTTTTTCTAGTTATATATATATACTAGGATGCAGACGGTGTTTAGTAGCACCCGACACCCGTCTTCCACAGACCATGGATGGCTTGTTTGTTTAATTGTTTGGTTGTGTAGTTGGTTAGATTATTTGATTGAATTGAATTGTTTGGTGAAATGGAATTAATTCGATTGATGTGTGAATGGCGTGGGCCTTCACTAGACCGGGGATAAAGCTAGGCCTCGTCCCGTTTCTAGTATCGTGCCGTTATGCCGCCGAAATTTTCTAAAATAAGTTAGAAAAATAAAGAAATCATTTTATTTAATAAATGAACTGAATAGAATATATTCATATGTTGAAATAAAATGTTTTATCGTTAAAAAAATAATTTTTAACATGAAAGTGAAATAAATAAAATATTCGTTTACAAACCGGACGGTTTGTTTATGTACACCTATTTGAAGGACATTGATTGGGTCGATAAATTTTACACATCGCCCAACTGCACAATTAAAATCTGTGTTTGTTGATTTGAAACCCCACACGGGTGTTGGGATGAAATTTGAAGTTCACTCATCCTGATTGATCAAATATGTCGATCGATTGATTGACAGGCTGTTATAAGCGTTAGATATCTATATTTGATGCTTATACAGTGTAGTGCACTTTGGATGATGGTTGATTATTTGTCGTTGCTATTTTATACATGTGTGTATGGAATCCATATAATTAACGTTATATGGTGATTGATTGGGCCTCATTCCAATTTAGAAAATAAAGAATAATATAAAATAAAGGTTCATGTGTTGACTGTACTCATCCGTTGAGATTAGTCATGTGTTGAACGAAATATTTTAATAATAAAATTTACATCTTTATCAATATAAAATAAAGGTTCATGTGTTGACTGTACTCATCCGTTGAGATTAGTCATGTGTTGAACGAAATATTTTAATAATAAAATTTACATCTTTATCAATATAAAATAAAGGTTCATGTGTTGACAGTACTCATCCGTTGAGATTAGTCATGTGTTGAACGAAATATTTTAATAATAGAAATATTTGAAATAGAAATATTTGAAAAGGAAATATTTGAAAAAAAAAAGAAATATTTGAAATAGAATATTTGAAAATAGAAATATACGAAGCCGTGTTGATTAGATTGACGCCATTTTGACATGAACGATATTTATATCGATTTTATTCATTTTAAAATGAATATTGAAAAGTGATTTCGAAATCGAATATTTTGAAATGAAATTTGAATTAAATTGAATATAAAACGAATTTGAATTAAATTGAATATATAATGAAATTTGATTTAAATTGAATATATAACGAATTTGATTTCAATTGAATATATAACGAATTTGATTTCAATTGAATATAAAACGAATTTGATTTAAATTGAATATATAACGAATTTGATTTCAATTGAATATAAAACGAATTTGATTTCAATTGAATATAAAACGAATTTGATTTAAATTGAATATATAACGAATTTGATTTGAATTGAATAGAAAACCAATTTGAATTCGAATTGAATAGAAAACGAATTGAATTCAAATTGAATAGAAAACGAATTGAATTTAAATTGAATAGAAAACGAAATGAATTCGAATCAAATTAAAATCGATTTGAATTGAAATCAAATACAAATGAAAGTAAAAAGGGTTTATAATAGGAAATTCAATTTTGATTTGAATTTGAAATATAGATTGAAATTGTTTTTGAAATGAATTCAAAGCTATTTATATAATTCGATTTAAATAGAACTCGACGAAATGTATATTATATATATAATATAATGGCCTGAATAGAGCGCGCCGCGCCGCGACTGTTCGTGAATTTCGACCATTTATTTCAAACGGACATTACGGGAGATCCGACCGTCGGATTCTCCTAAAACCGGAACCGTTGTGTTCGTATCGAAAGGAGCTTTCTAACGAATATTAGAAATTTGAAATCTAACGGTTGGATTTGGAGATACGTCCAAATCAAATTTGGAAAAGGTCGATGTAAGTGCAGTTCGATGGCCGTTGATGGAAATCGACTGTACGGGCCTTGATAAAATTATTAAAAATATCAATAATTTGTGTAAAATCATAAGAAATGATTTGAGAAAAATTGGGATGAAAAACTCCATATTTGAAAAGATAAAAATGGATTTTTATCGAAATGAACTAATTTTGAACTAAATTTAAAACCCAATTATTTTTAAGTAAATAAATTAGATTTAAAAAGGGGTTTTAAATAATCGGAATTTCTAATATATTTGATTGGATTTGAAATGGGTTTATCGTGAACGGTGTTTTAAATAACACTAGTTCTTTAACCCGATAATAAATAGAATGTGATTTGGGTTTGTCGTGAACTGTGTTTTAAATGACATTAGTTCTTTAACCCAGTAAAAGGAGTTTTAAATGAATCTGCAATTAAATTGGAATGTGAATGGATAATCTAGATTATCAAATTTGGCAAATGAGCGAGAATGGAGTATCACCAGTTTTGCTCCAGAGCGATAGTTAAATCTTTAATTAGATTTGAACGTGAAATGGTAATTAATTTTACCGACAACACTGTGGTGTTAGATATGGAGTATTACCAGTTTTGCTTCATGGGATGAATAGGTTGTGATTGGGAAATAAAATAAATAATTACTTCGGTACAGTTCGCTAATCTCGACTAGTTTGGAAAAACCATAATTTGGTTTGATACGACATCCAAAGGAAGATTAAAGGATAAATTTTAAAGAATTATCTTGGATAAAATTAATGGGAACCTTTCCCTAAGAATATGAAATTTAGAAACTAGCGGTAGGTTAGTTAAGAAGAATGGTTTCCTGGATATTGATCTGATATTGGTTTCGGCCTTCGGGGTTAATATTTGGGGAATTGCTCTCTTGCTAATTTACGGTTAGTGACCGATGAATTGGAATGAGGCGTATGTTGTGTTTGTGTAACATTTGTTTTTAATATACGCGGGTTGTTCGGAAAGGCTGGGTTTATACCCATTCTGAATAACCGATTCGACGATATGTCGAAGATGAAGACGGTGGTTGAAGACCGGAAGTCTTCACATCGTTTGGGTGATTACTGATGATCTTGATTGGGCTGTACACCCAAGAGGATGGAAATAGTTGGTGGTCGTTCAGACATACTTGGAGATCGATGGATATGCGAGGAAAGTGCCTCCGGTTTCGTTCAGACCCAGAACGAACTTGTAAATGGATTGTGTGTCTGACATTGGATTTTATTCTTTATTGATTGATTTCTGTTAAATATATATATCTGTTTGGCGGTGGAGAATTTATTCTCTTGCTTAACGCCCTTCTCTGAGACGTACGAGCTTAGAGGTTATATATCGATAGATATCAATCGCATGGCATGAATTGCCTGTGTGGCACGCTGAGTTGCATGGACCAAGGCTTCTGTTGAAAAGCAAAGTCTTGTGGTTGATGATCAAAGCACGGCCTTTGTGGTGTAGCTTTGTGTATAGCGTGGATTCGCGAGCCTTACACCTCGGTATCAGTCAAAAACGGGATACAGACTACAGGGAGAACACGACGTTTCTTTCTACCTTTGGTGGTGTCAGTGACTTACCAGCCCTGACATTTTATACTTTTCACCTTTGCGGTTGTTGAATGAGGCGCCTCGATTTTAGGTCTGTAAGGACCGGGAAACGTGTGTTCAGGAATTGCCAATCCTCTAACGTAAGTGAGGACCGGCCCTGAAGATCCGGGGTTACCCAGAGTGTGTAGTCCCGAGGCATTTGATAGAGTGTCTCGAAGCGGAGAGGAGCTTGCCCCTTGCCTCGACTCATGACGGAAATCCAATTTCTAATACGTGATATTGTGGTTTTAATTGTAGAACTAGTATGGCGACATGATATATGGTACCCATGCCGTCTATGATTTATATTTATGATTGAAATTGTTTTGACACTATACACTTATTATAGTATCAAAGGATTTGTTTTAAACGTATCAAGCATATTTGGCTATTATAAGAGAAAACCCTATCCTCCGGCTTGCGTTGCATTGTGTGATGGGACCTGGGTCTTATAATAGCTTCATTTTTCCAAAGAGCATTGCGCTGTTTTGTTATATGCACTAGTATTCTTGGGAGGAAACCCGTTCCGTGTTATACGGCGTGGTCCCTTGAATTACTCTCTTTTAAAGTAAAGTTTTAAATAACTGTTTTAGTTCTCACACCAGTCACATGACTGACCTGGAGTTTATTGTTTTAACCTAAACTCTGGGTGCCGTTATTTTCGACACGGGCAGCTAGTAGTTTTGGTTTTGCAGATTTATATTCACAGGATCCTGGTTTACAGCTGGAATGATATCCGGAAAGCTCTGTATCCGTATATCACCTTCAGTTGTGCTTTGTATTATTTTTCCGCTGCTATGTAATTTATTGTAATCTCTGATATTTATCGAATGTAATTTATTCATTTATACTCTGTATATTCTTGTATTCTGATGGAATTGTTGTAATAACAATGAAATGTTCTTCCGTCTGCATTCTGTTATGTCTTGTCCTCACAGTAATTCGTCCTTTCTCATCTCTTCGGAGACCGGGGAAGTTTGGGTCGCTTCAAAAACTGTGCTTTTGTAAACTTTAAATCACAAAAAGGGGGCTTCATTTTTGATGGGTTGAAGGGAGGATGGTCACTAGTTTGAACTAGGACAGCATAAGTTCAAATACATACACTCAGGGTATTTTTTTTTAAAGCAAATCATTTAGTTTAAGAAAATAAACACAGGAACCAGAAAATAAAAACATCAGTAAAGCTCTCTGGTCCTCAAATCCAAATTGGTTTATCAAACCAAATAAAAACATGATTTGATTACATAGATGTAATGGTCGATCGAAACTAAGATTTTTATAAAAGAAATCATGATTTTTAAATACTTGAATCTTGAGAAATCTGTGATGATAAAAAAAAATGATCATCAACCTTTTTCCGGCGATCAAGATGATCGGAGGGGACAAGTCTGGACGTGGAGCTAGCTGACAGTGTAGGGGTGATGGAAAAAATACACAACAATTTTTCCATTGTTTAAATATTGGGATTGAAAGTGATTTAGGTTTTTGAGTTCTGGTTGGGTTCAAGTTTTTAAAATCGATTTGGGGGAAATATATTTGATCTAGTTCAGCATGGCTTGGTGAGAAGATGGTCAGAGGTGTGGAGAATACGACGTAGGCGGTGGCAGGTTCCCAGGTGGTCGGGAATGATCAGTGGAGGTGGGTTTTGGGTGACCAGGTTTAGGTACTGTTGGTTTAAAAGGAGGGGTACGGTCAAAAATTTGTTTCAGGCCGAAGGAGGAGGACGGGAAGGTGGCGACGCAACCTGGGGATGGAGGGTGACATGTGGCGACGACCATCGGTGGCTTGAAAGGGTTCCGGCGCTTGTGCACGTGCACAGCCATGGGAGAGGAAGAAGTGACAAAGTACCATGTGATGTTGGCGCACGATATTTGTGAGTAATCTGGAGTGAAATGCTGAGGTCTTGAACTTGGTACTATGGTAAATTATCGGTCAGAGTGGTGCTTCGCAAAATCGTGGTGACCAGGACCGATTCCATGAGAGCTCCCTAGGGATTTTAAAACTGGTACTTTAGAAAACTGGTATTTTGCTATTTTTAGTTTAAACCAAGGGTATTTGACTTTATGTTTTAATTTAAATTAGTTTTTAAATTAAATAAAGGTTTAAATAAAATAGGAAGATTTCTATTTAAATAAAAACAGAAGTTTTATTTAATTAACAGAAGAATAGAAAAGAAAGTGAATCAGGATTCGGATACAATTCATCAGAAGTTGGAGATGAAATACAAAAATAAAATTTATTATAAATTTAGTTTATAATTAAAATAAGAATTTATTTCTGATATAAATATTTGAAGCAAAATGGAAATATTATAAAACGCTAAGATTTTCCAGTTCAAACTGTAGATTAAAATTTCTGCCACAAACGGTAATGTACAGTTCTGGATTTGTATAAAATAAGTAGTGTAATTTATATTTAATCTTTTTAGATAAATAGATTTAGAAAGAGAAAATTTATTTAAATCAATATATAGAAAGAAGGAGCAGAAAATAAATTTAATTAGAGATGATTTTTTCCAGACAAAAGATCAAACTATAAAGTTAACAAAGAAGTCGATCCAGTGTAGAAGATCGAGTATTGTTTTGACAGTAGTCGGGAAATTAGCACAGACACTGTAAATTTGGTTAAATTATAAATTTATTTTATAATTTAAATTAGAATAAATTTCTAATAAGATATTTATATATTTAACCAACAAGGTAGAAACCCATATGATGCACATACGCTAGAGTTAGTCAATTTTAATCTAATATTTAAAAATATCTGAAATAAGAAACTGATCGTTCAAATAGTTCTGTACCTTTTAAAAACAGAACTGTGAATAAGGTTTTAAATCGGGTTAGACTGATAAAAATAAAAAGAGTAACTTTATCAGTATAGAAAGAAAGAATAAGTGAATCGAGTTTGAAAGATCAAAGTAAAATTTGACGAAAACGAGACAAAGTGTAAAAGTTGTCAAATAGATTATAGATTGAAAATTTAACTCATTTATGAATGAATGATGATCACGAGAATTATATTTTCTAAAGAAGAAGGAAAGTATTTATTTTCAAAGTGACGAACAAAATGGAAAGAAAAACCCGTGCGACGCACACGCTGAAATTGGCCGGTTTGAAAAAATGATCAAAATACCAGATATTGACAAGCTGATCATATACTGTTTTGTTTAACTGGAATTATATATGCAGATTAAATTATAATCATGTTAAATTTATAATTTAAAGAGAATTATTTTCGTTAATCATTTCAAAGAGACCGGAATTTATATTCCACTTCGAATTGATTATACGTCGCGCGTCAGAAATTATCGAAGATAATAGAAGACGGAGTTGTGCAAGGACTATTTTAAATAGTGCCTTCGGTTTGTCCAATCCCAGGACAACTTGTATGGACGAATGTCTGACAAAGTAATTCTAACTGGTCACGTACGTTGATCTCTTCAAACGTATTTATATGGTGGCAGAGAAATTCGTTTCTTTATGCTTTATACCTATAATTTATTTTTGGGGAAGTCAATTAGTGATTGGAAAGTTTTGACGATGTGGCATTCAAAGAGATAAGCATTGATGATGATCAAGCGTAAGTCTAGCCTCAAGCCTCACACCCAGGAAATGACAAAAATCGGGCAGGCAGCATGGCTATGTGAGTCGCTCCCATTAGGGTGTATAGTCACCATCTAGAGAATATTCGTATTTGTTACTTCTTTCATTTCTGTATCTCCCGGGGAACTACGGTGGTCGCGACAAAAAGCCGTAAGGTGACAATATATTCGATACACTCAAGAGAAATGAGTGGTCGGTCATGTGTGGGCCGGGTTGCAAGACGTTCTTGTTGAACCCAGTGTATTCGTCTCTAGAGGTACACGGTCAGCAGGTGGTCCCATACCTTGTCATAGTTGGAAATCCGATTTCCATAAGCGCCAAGCGATTTGTATTTTGTATACTATATAGGAGAATGTGAGATGCAAGCATTCTTCTAGATTTTAATTTATTTGTGAAAAAACTTATAGACACTACTATAATATCTGATTTCAAGTATACAAAGTGTTTTGATCTCATAAGGTAAAAACCCGTTCCGTATTTACGGCATGGTCTTATGAGATATTTTTATCTGTTTTAAACTGTTTACTCATACCAGTCCCCTGACTGACCCGGAGTTTATTTTTCTGTGTTTCCCTTAAACTCTTGGGTATTCATAACGCTTGTTATGAATAGACAAGTGAATCAGGATTTGGATAAACTTGTGAAGCTGGAATGAAGATTTTGTTGTGTGCTGGTTCATCTATCTACTGTATAATTAAGTCTGTCAGTTGATCGTCTATGATATGTATAATTAAAGCTGTACTATGAATGGTTTGTATCACCAGATATATGATGCTCTGATGTAATCTATTCCGCTGTGAAATGTTATAAAGTATTATCTTTTTGAGAAAATTCCGCTGTGAAATTCTGATGTTCTGTGATTTTATCTTCTATCTTTTCTTATTCTCATAAATGACACGACTTCCGATGTGTTCGAAAGTTGGGTCGTTACACTAAATTCCCTATTTAAAACTTGGGCCTCACTTACTTCAAAAACCATCCCACTATCCCTTGACCCATAACCCGCCGTAACAGTGTCTTCCTTCCTCAAATTGAAGAACGCGACCTCTTGTAACCTCTTCGCCATTAACGAAACTTGCTCCCATCCTCTTTCCCTTTACACTCCACTAGAATTTGAACCAAAAATACCATAAATCTTCTCGTTGTTCGCTCCTCCTTCCCCTGTCCAAATTGCTGAGCTCGATGCCTTCATCCAGACTGCGTTCGGTCAAGTCCTTCGCGTTTTTCAGTGCAGATAGCGAATTTTTTTGTGTCGAACCCTTCTAGAAATCATGGCGCAAATACTAAACAACATCGAGAAACCGAATCCAGCCTTAAAATCCTCATACAAATGCTTCGAATCCAAGAAATCCACAACCCTAGTACTCGCGGTAGAAAAACCACGACCCCAAACTTTGATCGAACTTCACCAAATCAGTACCAATGCGAAGCTCCTTGGATGCTGAACTCATATATATATTCCTCTCGATTTGTAGAGTTTGTTTGGATTTTATTTGGATTTTTAAAGTTGGATATTTCTTCACGTTTTCGGTTTAAGTGGAGGCGCATTTCCTCCTGTTGACTCCGTGAAGATGGAATTAGGTTTTTGAAGGATAAGGATTATTTATAGAGAAAAAAATATTATTTTAATATTCATTATTTTATTTTATTTTAAGCTCTCGCTATTCGTACTTGTCTTGTAAAATTTCCTGTGATCACATACGATACCCAAAAATCACCAAACTGGACATGCAGCTACAGTTTGACATTACGGTCCCAACGAAACTAGTTTCGTCGAATTCCTACTCCGTTTGCTCACATAGCGTATTTTTAACTGTCAAAATACTGACTGTTTTTCACTCTAAAAATCCGTACGGCCACACAATGACTCTAAAAATCACGAAACTGGAAATCTAACAACTATTTGACATTGTGGATCCAACAAAATTATTTTCATCGAATTCCGGCTTCGTTTGCAAAAGTGGCTATTTTTAAAGCTCTAAATAGCCTATTTAAATATATAAATATATTTAAATATAATTAAATTAAATATTTAAAATTAAATATTATCGTCTATATTCACAGTGGAATACCGTACAGCTTCAGAATATTCCTATATGGATTTCTAACTTGATAATTCAAATCAGGGTCAACCCGATATTCGATTTATATTGAAATTCGTTTTAAAAATATAAATAATTCCTTTATAAATTATAAAGGAATTCCACAGCGACTTTTCTAAAACTTGATTTGGACATAAATCAAAATCTACACGACGAAATCCCGACTTTTCTCTTCCACTAGAAAGATATACTCCACCAACTCCACACGTTTCTTGTTTCACAGAAATCCGGCTTAAAACGAATCCTGTACATTCAGTTGAAGTTCGAATCGCCAATTTACGAACTACAGCGCCATTTCGAGCTCGTTTATAATTATATTATAAACTATACGTTCAACTATCGATGATTGAATATATTCGTTACTATAATTCAACTTTAAACTGAATTATATAATTCGAATTGCCCAATTCGCACATATCGCCATTTCAGCCAATTCTGATTATTTCAGAATTAAATATATTATTCAATTTATTATTTTTAATTAAATATGCATCATTATTTAATTCCACGACCATTTAATTCACTATACCACTATTTATATAATTAAATAAATAAATTATAACACCTCTGCCAATGCGGGTCATTACACATTGTTTTTTTATTGTTTACCTTGTTTTCTGGCACACAGAACTTTCTTTCGCATCAGCATTTTCTTTCCAAAATAGTATACAACCATTTTCACAAGCATGTAGATGCTTCACCTCCATTCCCAAATCCTTTGATATTTTCTTCATTGTGGGATACTTGTCAAGTAAATTATTTTCTTTTGGAAGCTAACATTTTAATCGCTTCAATAACTCAATCACGCTATTTCCCGACCAATTAAATTCCTTTTTAAGGTTATGAAGCTCAATAATTACACCTAACGTTGTAAACTCCTCTTCGTAAGAAGAATAATGTTTTTCATTTACTTTGACTGCGTATTTTTTGTGCTTTTCTCCATAGTAAGAATGAGAATTTCCTGTATTTGTCTGTTGAACATCCTCTTCACTGCTAGCTTGTAGCATATTATGCACTCCAAAAGTATCATCTATGAGATTTTTAAGAGCTCCCTCTACACAATAGCCAGTTTGAATTTGATCTTGGATATAAGGATCTGGAATAACAGTTTTTGCATGATTCACCTTCGCGATATTGTTGTTCATCTCTTCATGGAAAAATCACCTTTTATATGTTTTAACCGTACCATGAATGATTAAGTGTTTCTCAGCGCTTTCCAATGAGATATTTTTTGTAACGACCCGGGTTTTTCCAGTTGTTTGAATTCGAATATTTAAATTGGTTTAAATATTTTTATATGGAAATATTAATAAATTTAGTATTGAATTCGTTTATGTAAATGACGCTTGAACGTTATATTTATATAAAACGAGCTCGTAATAGGCGCGGCAGTTCGTAATTTTCGATTTGAACTTCAACTGAGAATACAGGATCCGATATAAGTCGGATTTCGTCGAAACAAGAAGCGTCTGAATCTTCTTGATAATATTTTTCTAATGTAAGAGAAAAATCGAGATTTCATCGTATAATTTGTAAGTTACGTTCAAATCAAATTTTCAAATAGTCGCTATAGAATCTTTCATCGACCGTAATAATTTATTTGAAATAATTGCACACTGGGTTCGAATTTAGACAAGGTTCTTTTGAGACGTAGTGTTAATTTAATTTTTAGAATTTTACTGTAATTTTTATTTCGTAAAATAAGCAACTTTTTATTTGGAGTATTTTGCACCCTGTGTCAGCATTTTGGGGGTTTCACAATATAAGTCAAACTACTGATGTTATTATATTTTTGAAGTCGTGAGGCAATGCTGGACACAACAGTGTTTTTATTTCTGTCCGTAGCGGCGTGAACATGAACAGAATTCTACGTTAAATCAAGGTACCGTGTTAAAATAAAAATAAATCTACCCTATATAAACCTCCCTAGGTAAAAATCGAGACCTACCCAAAATAAGGTTCCTGCATGTCTAAATAGATATACTTTCTATCCTAGATTTTTCGTACTGTTTAGTCACTGTCCAATTAATGAAGTTGAAGCACAGTTCGCACATGCAAAGGTAATTTTGGTCATTTTTCCACACTCTTAACCATCCTATAGCATGACAGAAGTTGGCTGGTACATATTTGCTCCGTCCATACATTTAGAAGAAAAAAAAATCTGAACGTATCCTTCACAAATCTCTACGGGAATCCATTTAAAATTTTTGACAAATCTTGTACGTCTTGGCACTGTATGGAATCCCATCTAATCTTGTGTAAACAATAAAATATTGTTGTTCTTTCTTTTCAAAATAAAATCTGTGTACCCAATGTCTCCTCTCCTCTCTACATATCACGCAGATAAGATTCATGCAGCCAACCTATTCTGTTAGCCTACGCACTACACTGAAAGACGTTGTTCTGATCTTGAATTCTTTTCTTCTATAAATAGGAGCACTGGTCTTCACCTTTCTTTCCCAGAAAATAAAATATTTTCGATCTCCTCCATTTTTAAGCGTGGCCACTCCTCTTAAATTCTTACCAGCAAGCGAACCCATCGCTGATTAACGAAGAGTATTGGCCCACTGCAATTCTCTCCGGCAGCACCGAAAGCACTTCACGCTGGAAGCATTGTGCCCAACTCGACATTCTTTTCCACGTGTCGAAACTCACGATAGAGGACACGTTTACAAAGAAATCTTTGGAGGGGTGTGGAAGTGTGTAGCGTGCTTTAGTTAGAGGTGGGTTTACGGATGGGTTTGGACCTTGGGCTGTTTACAAAAAGGAAAAAATGGATACGGAGTAGCACAAAAAGGAAAGGCGTGGGGGTAGTTCACTTAGCAGGTAGAAGAAGTGAGAATGGGGTGGAGAAGATGATGTTTTGGGGAAGTAGCATCAGCCGTTGGGCTGCTGTGAGTTTAATGGGCCAAAGGGACTTTGGGATATTTAGTGTTAAAAAAAAAAAAAAAAATTGTAAGTGTTGAACTGTCGAACTGGGAGGGTGGATACGCAAGGGGACTTGGGTGGCGCAGCACCAGGTTGAGGTCAGTTCGGTGAAAGCATGTCCGAAGTGGAAGAAATGGTATTTAAGAGGAAAAAGAAAAATAGAAAAAAAAAAAAAAACGTAACCTGTAGCTTTCGAATGCAAATGGGAAGAAGGGGGAGGCAACCGGCTACGTGGGAAGCAAATGCTAGTATATGCATGTATCGAAATGAAACAAACCAAACAAGGGACGCCCGATCCGTACCGACAAGCGTAACGGTTTGGAACTGATTGGACAGAGTTGAATGTTACTGGAACAAACCGTTTTGACAACACATGGAAATCAAGGTGAGTTAAACTCACTCAGTTATCCTATTTATAATTTTTATAAATCGGGTTTATTGCTTGTGTGCTATGTTTGCTAGTTGATTTGGTTGATTTAGTGATTGTTTGGTTATCCACTACACTGTTTAAATTAAACGGATGTTTAATTTAAATGAAATGAAATCGTTATTTTTAACGATTATTTCCGACGAAGGTAACTTACCTTGTCAGTTACGTTTATATCAATATAAACGTATTTGGATGCTTGAATTATTATCTTGGTTGACCGCTACTTGTTGAATTGATTATTTATCTGCATATGATCATTATATAAACTGTTTAACTGAGATGATTGGGTTATTGACTTAATGGTTGTTGTTGAATCTAAATTCAACATTTATTCGGTTATTAACCGATGTGCGATATTGGTTGAGGAATTTATAGCAGATGGCCAAAATAAAAACTGTTTTATAAAGATTGATCTACCGTCAGGTGCATCGGTAAAAATGAAGTAATTTATTCTATAATTGAATATAGATTTTTAAATATATTATTTTTAAATGAAGTTTACAAATAAAAGAAATAACCCATTTCTATTTGTATATTGTTGGTTTAACCAACAATCACCATTTTGACACCAAAATCGACCGTGTGCGAAGCACGTGCTTTATCTTTTATAGAGCTAATTCTTGTATTAAGAAGATTTGTAAGCAAGTGTGAAATGATTATTAATTGTTTTAAAGTAACAATTAAAATAAGATTATTTTGAAATGGATTATTTAAATTATTTATTAGTTTAAATGAAAAAAACGAGTTAGAGTTGATCAACTAGTTAATCGTATGTAAAAGCCAACTGTTATAACAACAGCTGATTATCAAAATTAAATAAAATTTGTGCAGATTTATCTAATGTAATAAATTTAGCGAATGATGTTTAACTTAATGAGAAAAATAAATCATCCAAGTGGACGATAAAGTAAATTATTCTTTAAATGAAGTTCATTTGAGTAATCGTAGTTATAATGAATTATGATTAGATTTCAAAAGAAGTGTGAACGGCTTTATATTCTAACCCAGATTTAATAAATTAAGTTATAAAAGAGATTTCTAAGAAAAGGCGATAAGCCTAAGATAACTGTTGAATTAAGAAAGGAAATCGAGGCGAAAGGGGTTTGTATTAAACCAAAGTTGTGCAAACAAGTATATAAAAAAGGGATCAGAAGTTAAAACGTTAATTTTAGATTAACTCTACTTTATAATGACATTAAGTGAAATGAGCGAGTTTGAAATAAGATTTCCCAGAAGGAATAAATGGATTCTTGTAATTGAATTGAGAAAAGGATCGAGTAATGAGATTTGTAATGATTTAAAGAAGTTAAAGTTTAAATTTGGATATTTTATTTACTAAATCAATATATTAGTGATATATTTGAAAGGAAGATTTCCAAGATGAGAAGATTTATAAAAACCATGTGTTAAATGAAATAGTGAAACGGAAATTGCTGATATCGGAATGAATATGAGATTCTGAATTACAATTCATATTTATCTTAAGATAAGAGTGTTGTTGATCAAGGTCTGAGAGGTAATTAAAATACCCCAACTTGAACGACTTCAGGATTATCGAAGGATGGTATTAATTGTAATAAGGAAGACGTAAGAAGTAATTGATTTTGAGAAAATAGTAGTGAAACATTATTTGAAGTGTTTAGAAATATACATAATGAGATGCCGTAAGAAAAGGGAATAAAATGATTTGGGATTATTATGTTATCTTATTGGCCAAGTGATGCTGTGTTCTAAACCAATGAATCCATTTTATTTTATGGTTGTTTATTTTGATAGTTAAATAACCGACTATCAAAATCTGGCCCAACGTTGTTGGTACGGAAAGACCGGGATCGAATTTATATTCGAAAACCATTCCGACCAATAAATACGAATACGCCGAAGACGCTGATTGAGGTGGAGCAATTGAAGACCGTAAGTTTCATGAGCGGAGGGACTATTGTTAAACACCTCTGACTGATCCCCAGAGTTAACGATGATTCTGTCGTGATTGAAATCTACGGATTGCAAGGACTTCTCGCTGCTGATCCATGGGGTGATTCCTATATTGGATGCAGTAGGAGAGTACCTTCGGTTCATCCTGTTCCTGGATGACTTGTAGGGACGAAGTGAATGATGGCCAGATGTTTCAAAAGTCGATTATGACCTCAAGCCTCATCAACCGGGAAATGACAAAAATCGGGCAGGCAGCATGGCTATGTGGGTCGCTCCCATTAGGGTGTATAATCACCTATCTAGAGAAATTCCTTTTGTTCTTTAATCTATCGATTCTGCCCATTCGGGAACGGTGGTTTGAGTCCAACCGTTGGTGATATACATTCGATACACTCAAGCGAAATGAGTGGTCGGTCATGTGTGGGCCGGGTTGCAAGACGTTCTTGTTGAACCCAGTGTATTCGCCTCTAGAGATACACGAGCGGCAGGTGGTCCCATACCTTGTCAAGGTCGGAATCCAATCTCCAATAAGCGCCCGAGGTTTTGATTGTATACTATATATGTGGAGCGTGAGATGCAAGCGTTCCACTAGATTGATATTTATTTGTATCTAGACACTATTATAATATCAGAAAAGATATTGATTTCAAAACTGTTTTGGGTTATCGTAAGGTAAAAACCGTCCGTGTTTATGTGTGGGTTTGGTCTTACGATTATCCTTTTCTTTCGAAAGGATTTTAACTTAAAAATCAAGTTGTGTGATACCCTTAATACTGTGCGAGTTTTACTCACTCTGGTTCACCAGACTGACCCGGTGTTTTGTAAATGCTCGGGTTAGACCGGGTGTACAGGTTCAGATTATCGGATGCTGTGAAGTCCAAAGACGAGCTGAAGGTGTTCAGACGTATGCTATTACCTGGTATTGTTCCGCTGTGTGATGTATATAAGGACAGATTATTATAACTGTCCCAGTATATTGATGTACTCTGATGATTGTAAGTTTTTATTTCAAAGCTCTCTATAAAGTTTATTTATATATTATATTTTGTTCCGCTGTGAAGTGAGACTCTGTGCTGTGGTGATTCTTCTTCTTCTTCTATTCTAACATTTCTTTCTTTCTTTTCTCACCCTCTAACTTCTTTCTCCTAGCTTTCTGGGTTTTCGGTACTTGAGTTTTGGACACGGTTGGTATTAGTGTCGAGATTCGAGTGTCGAAAATCCCGGGTCGCTACAGTTGGTATCAGAGCAATGGTTTAGGAATAACCTTGGCTCTGTGGCGTAACTCGATAGAGATGGAGTTAGTAATACTCTAGATCGAGATTGAGTGTATATATGAGAGCGCGTATTTGTAAATTTCTATAAGAAGGATTTTGTATTTTGTTATCTTGATCGGTTCAAGTTGAACTGCTAATCAATGCAATATTGTTTTGTAATGTGGGTAGACAAAATAATTTTTGCCCAAATTATATTTTCGTATACAAAAGAAATGAGTTTTCTCAATTATTGAGATATTGGTTTGATGATTATTTATTTGAATCGAGATTCAATAAAATTGTGAATTTAAATGGTTTAATATGACCAAAGAAATTGGTGAATAAGAATTTTAATATGGAATTAGGTAAACCGAAATAAGTTAGAAACAAGATAATTTGGTTGAAATGGTTGTGTATGTTGATTGTTTGTTTGTTTGTTGAATAATAGAGTGATTGAGTGTAAAATACATCATCAGTTAAATGAATTGAAACCAAGGGAAATTATATGCAAGATAATGAATCTGAAGAAAATCAAATAGGAAATGGAAACTGAAATGATTTAACCTTGTATCTGTTGGTGGCATTGGATACTGAGTTAAGTGCAGGTTGGAAAGAGGAAGTGCCATTAGCTGATTCGCTTCGGATTAGAGTATCAGTGGCCCGACAAATAGGTAAACCTTAATATATATTGATTTGGGTGGTGATTTTATACCCCTGAGTTGGGTAGCCGCTTGGCTTGATTTTCTTTTGATCAATATGGGGCCCAGAGTGGCGGTTGTAGTCGTTTGGATCGAACAGTGCAGAGGAGGTGCTGGCAAAATTTTCATAAAATTTTCAAACTTAGAATATTTTTGAAATTATTTTCAAGACTTAGAATTAGTTTGATTTTATTTTATATTAATTATTTTGGAAAATAATTAAGTACAAAGCGTTCTACTTTACTTAGCAATTTCGAGGACGAAATTTATTTAAGGGGGGAAGAATGTAACGACCCGGGTTTTTCCAGTTGTTTGAATTCGAATATTTAAATTGGTTTAAATATTTTTATATGGAAATATTAATAAATTTAGTATTGAATTCGTTTATGTAAATGACGCTTGAACGTTATATTTATATAAAACGAGCTCGTAATAGGCGCGGCAGTTCGTAATTTTCGATTTGAACTTCAACTGAGAATACAGGATCCGATATAAGTCGGATTTCGTCGAAACAAGAAGCGTCTGAATCTTCTTGATAATATTTTTCTAATGTAAGAGAAAAATCGAGATTTCATCGTATAATTTGTAAGTTACGTTCAAATCAAATTTTCAAATAGTCACTATAGAATCTTTCATCGACCGTAATAATTTATTTGAAATAATTGCACACTGGGTTCGAATTTAGACAAGGTTCTTTTGAGACGTAGTGTTAATTTAATTTTTAGAATTTTACTGTAATTTTTATTTCGTAAAATAAGCAACTTTTTATTTGGAGTATTTTGCACCCTGTGTCAGCATTTTGGGGGTTTCACAATATAAGTCAAACTACTGATGTTATTATATTTTTGAAGTCGTGAGGCAATGCTGGACACAACAGTGTTTTTATTTCTGTCCGTAGCGGCGTGAACATGAACAGAATTCTACGTTAAATCAAGGTACCGTGTTAAAATAAAAATAAATCTACCCTATATAAACCTCCCTAGGTAAAAATCGAGACCTACCCAAAATAAGGTTCCTGCATGTCTAAATAGATATACTTTCTATCCTAGATTTTTCGTACTGTTTAGTCACTGTCCAATTAATGAAGTTGAAGCACAGTTCGCACATGCAAAGGTAATTTTGGTCATTTTTCCACACTCTTAACCATCCTATAGCATGACAGAAGTTGGCTGGTACATATTTGCTCCGTCCATACATTTAGAAGAAAAAAAAATCTGAACGTATCCTTCACAAATCTCTACGGGAATCCATTTAAAATTTTTGACAAATCTTGTACGTCTTGGCACTGTATGGAATCCCATCTAATCTTGTGTAAACAATAAAATATTGCTGTTCTTTCTTTTCAAAATAAAATCTGTGTACCCAATGTCTCCTCTCCTCTCTACATATCACGCAGATAAGATTCATGCAGCCAACCTATTCTGTTAGCCTACGCACTACACTGAAAGACGTTGTTCTGATCTTGAATTCTTTTCTTCTATAAATAGGAGCACTGGTCTTCACCTTTCTTTCCAAGAAAATAAAATATTTTCGATCTCCTCCATTTTTAAGCGTGGCCACTCCTCTTAAATTCTTACCAGCAAGCGAACCCATCGCTGATTAACGAAGAGTATTGGCCCACTGCAATTCTCTCCGGCAGCACCGAAAGCACTTCACGCTGGAAGCATTGTGCCCAACTCGACATTCTTTTCCACGCGTCGAAACTCACGATAGAGGACACGTTTACAAAGAAATCTTTGGAGGGGTGTGGAAGTGTGTAGCGTGCTTTAGTTAGAGGTGGGTTTACGGATGGGTTTGGACCTTGGGCTGTTTACAAAAAGGAAAAAATGGATACGGAGTAGCACAAAAAGGAAAGGCGTGGGGGTAGTTCACTTAGCAGGTAGAAGAAGTGAGAATGGGGTGGAGAAGATGATGTTTTGGGGAAGTAGCATCAGCCGTTGGGCTGCTGTGAGTTTAATGGGCCAAAGGGACTTTGGGATATTTAGTGTTAAAAAAAAAAAAAAAATTGTAAGTGTTGAACTGTCGAACTGGGAGGGTGGATACGCAAGGGGACTTGGGTGGCGCAGCACCAGGTTGAGGTCAGTTCGGTGAAAGCATGTCCGAAGTGGAAGAAATGGTATTTAAGAGGAAAAAGAAAAATAGAAAAAAAAAAAAAAAAACGTAACCTGTAGCTTTCGAATGCAAATGGGAAGAAGGGGGAGGCAACCGGCTACGTGGGAAGCAAATGCTAGTATATGCATGTATCGAAATGAAACAAACCAAACAAGGGACGCCCGATCCGTACCGACAAGCGTAACGGTTTGGAACTGATTGGACAGAGTTGAATGTTACTGGAACAAACCGTTTTGACAACACATGGAAATCAAGGTGAGTTAAACTCACTCAGTTATCCTATTTATAATTTTTATAAATCGGGTTTATTGCTTGTGTGCTATGTTTGCTAGTTGATTTGGTTGATTTAGTGATTGTTTGGTTATCCACTACACTGTTTAAATTAAACGGATGTTTAATTTAAATGAAATGAAATCGTTATTTTTAACGATTATTTCCGACGAAGGTAACTTACCTTGTCAGTTACGTTTATATCAATATAAACGTATTTGGATGCTTGAATTATTATCTTGGTTGACCGCTACTTGTTGAATTGATTATTTATCTGCATATGATCATTATATAAACTGTTTAACTGAGATGATTGGGTTATTGACTTAATGGTTGTTGTTGAATCTAAATTCAACATTTATTCGGTTATTAACCGATGTGCGATATTGGTTGAGGAATTTATAGCAGATGGCCAAAATAAAAACTGTTTTATAAAGATTGATCTACCGTCAGGTGCATCGGTAAAAATGAAGTAATTTATTCTATAATTGAATATAGATTTTTAAATATATTATTTTTAAATGAAGTTTACAAATAAAAGAAATAACCCATTTCTATTTGTATATTGTTGGTTTAACCAACAATCACCATTTTGACACCAAAATCGACCGTGTGCGAAGCACGTGCTTTATCTTTTATAGAGCTAATTCTTGTATTAAGAAGATTTGTAAGCAAGTGTGAAATGATTATTAATTGTTTTAAAGTAACAATTAAAATAAGATTATTTTGAAATGGATTATTTAAATTATTTATTAGTTTAAATGAAAAAAACGAGTTAGAGTTGATCAACTAGTTAATCGTATGTAAAAGCCAACTGTTATAACAACAGCTGATTATCAAAATTAAATAAAATTTGTGCAGATTTATCTAATGTAATAAATTTAGCGAATGATGTTTAACTTAATGAGAAAAATAAATCATCCAAGTGGACGATAAAGTAAATTATTCTTTAAATGAAGTTCATTTGAGTAATCGTAGTTATAATGAATTATGATTAGATTTCAAAAGAAGTGTGAACGGCTTTATATTCTAACCCAGATTTAATAAATTAAGTTATAAAAGAGATTTCTAAGAAAAGGCGATAAGCCTAAGATAACTGTTGAATTAAGAAAGGAAATCGAGGCGAAAGGGGTTTGTATTAAACCAAAGTTGTGCAAACAAGTATATAAAAAAGGGATCAGAAGTTAAAACGTTAATTTTAGATTAACTCTACTTTATAATGACATTAAGTGAAATGAGCGAGTTTGAAATAAGATTTCCCAGAAGGAATAAATGGATTCTTGTAATTGAATTGAGAAAAGGATCGAGTAATGAGATTTGTAATGATTTAAAGAAGTTAAAGTTTAAATTTGGATATTTTATTTACTAAATCAATATATTAGTGATATATTTGAAAGGAAGATTTCCAAGATGAGAAGATTTATAAAAACCATGTGTTAAATGAAATAGTGAAACGGAAATTGCTGATATCGGAATGAATATGAGATTCTGAATTACAATTCATATTTATCTTAAGATAAGAGTGTTGTTGATCAAGGTCTGAGAGGTAATTAAAATACCCCAACTTGAACGACTTCAGGATTATCGAAGGATGGTATTAATTGTAATAAGGAAGACGTAAGAAGTAATTGATTTTGAGAAAATAGTAGTGAAACATTATTTGAAGTGTTTAGAAATATACATAATGAGATGCCGTAAGAAAAGGGAATAAAATGATTTGGGATTATTATGTTATCTTATTGGCCAAGTGATGCTGTGTTCTAAACCAATGAATCCATTTTATTTTATGGTTGTTTATTTTGATAGTTAAATAACCGACTATCAAAATCTGGCCCAACGTTGTTGGTACGGAAAGACCGGGATCGAATTTATATTCGAAAACCATTCCGACCAATAAATACGAATACGCCGAAGACGCTGATTGAGGTGGAGCAATTGAAGACCGTAAGTTTCATGAGCGGAGGGACTATTGTTAAACACCTCTGACTGATCCCCAGAGTTAACGATGATTCTGTCGTGATTGAAATCTACGGATTGCAAGGACTTCTCGCTGCTGATCCATGGGGTGATTCCTATATTGGATGCAGTAGGAGAGTACCTTCGGTTCATCCTGTTCCTGGATGACTTGTAGGGACGAAGTGAATGATGGCCAGATGTTTCAAAAGTCGATTATGACCTCAAGCCTCATCAACCGGGAAATGACAAAAATCGGGCAGGCAGCATGGCTATGTGGGTCGCTCCCATTAGGGTGTATAATCACCTATCTAGAGAAATTCCTTTTGTTCTTTAATCTATCGATTCTGCCCATTCGGGAACGGTGGTTTGAGTCCAACCGTTGGTGATATACATTCGATACACTCAAGCGAAATGAGTGGTCGGTCATGTGTGGGCCGGGTTGCAAGACGTTCTTGTTGAACCCAGTGTATTCGCCTCTAGAGATACACGAGCGGCAGGTGGTCCCATACCTTGTCAAGGTCGGAATCCAATCTCCAATAAGCGCCCGAGGTTTTGATTGTATACTATATATGTGGAGCGTGAGATGCAAGCGTTCCACTAGATTGATATTTATTTGTATCTAGACACTATTATAATATCAGAAAAGATATTGATTTCAAAACTGTTTTGGGTTATCGTAAGGTAAAAACCGTCCGTGTTTATGTGTGGGTTTGGTCTTACGATTATCCTTTTCGAAAGGATTTTAACTTAAAAATCAAGTTGTGTGATACCCTTAATACTGTGCGAGTTTTACTCACTCTGGTTCACCAGACTGACCCGGTGTTTTGTAAATGCTCGGGTTAGACCGGGTGTACAGGTTCAGATTATCGGATGCTGTGAAGTCCAAAGACGAGCTGAAGGTGTTCAGACGTATGCTATTACCTGGTATTGTTCCGCTGTGTGATGTATATAAGGACAGATTATTATAACTGTCCCAGTATATTGATGTACTCTGATGATTGTAAGTTTTTATTTCAAAGCTCTCTATAAAGTTTATTTATATATTATATTTTGTTCCGCTGTGAAGTGAGACTCTGTGCTGTGGTGATTCTTCTTCTTCTTCTATTCTAACATTTCTTTCTTTCTTTTCTCACCCTCTAACTTCTTTCTCCTAGCTTTCTGGGTTTTCGGTACTTGAGTTTTGGACACGGTTGGTATTAGTGTCGAGATTCGAGTGTCGAAAATCCCGGGTCGCTACATTTTTAGAGTACTTGCACTTGATACAAGGGAAAGTGTATATTTCGATATCGGGAGAAGAGTGATTCTTCACAAAACTAATGAAGACTCAAACGCCTTGCTTGTATTCTTCAGTATTTCTATATGGATTTTTTATCCGCTCTCTTGAACTTGAGTTGGAAATAACTTTCAAATTTTACCTTTTGGACATATCAAAGAAAAATATAGTGATCATTTCATTACAAGACTATCATAAATTAGCAACTACTAAAAAAGCTTATATTTAGAACTTCATTCAAATGAAAATTATATGTATTTACTTCATTTGAAGCTATGTATGCATGCTTGTCCTTTAATACTCCAATCAGTGAAACTATGATCAGAAGTTTAATAACATCTTTTTGTGAAAATTCTCGTTCCTCACTTTATGTCAACATGGTCAATAACCAGTTATAAAAACTAACTTGGATTATAGAATACTAGTCAAACTGTTAATGTCTTCATCCAAATAATTGCCAACATCTTCATCATATTTATCCTCTATAACTTCTACAATATGTTGATTATCAATTTTCACATCATAATTTTCAATTATAAGCTCTTCTTCATCATCAATGTTAATATTTATATTATCATCCTCCTAATTGGTTTCTTCAATTTGACATGAAGTCTAATTTTTTTTATTTCTTGATTGAAATAAATTTGATATTAAGCCAACTAATTATTATGTTTCTTTGTTTCTCCATTGTTTTATTCTATTTAGATATCTAGAATTTTTCCTTCGATTCCTAACACTAATTGTGATATAACACAATATTAATAAAAAAAAACTTTTATTCTGTGCTAATTTCATTTTAATTACATAACAAAATAATTAAAATGGTTTCAATAAAATTCCATGTGTGTTTACAATAATTATCAATCAATTGTTAACTAGTTAACTAGTAATTAACTTCAAACAATATAAAATGATTTTTTAAGAAGCTAACGTAATTTCATTAAACATTTAGTAACCAATTCTAATGCAATTGCACATAGATTATACATAGTGAAGTCCTAACATTAGGTAGAAGTTTCTTTGTTGACCTGAAGAATTGTCAAATAACGGTAGCGTGGAAATGATATATTATAAGCCTGTTTATCTATCAATTAGAATTGTCATTAATAAGTATGTTATCGGGATACAATATTTTTTTGGAATACTTGCAATTTTCAAATTGTATGAATAATAATGCACATTTATAAAAATACTTGAAACTAAATGATTTCAAGTCAACACATCCCCACCATGTTTACATTAAAAAAGAACAAACCTTTTAAAAAAGGCGTTATGCAGCAGCGATGTTAATGGTACCTATTACAATAAAGAATGTCAATGAAGTCCGTATTTTCCATATAACACGTTATAGTCAGTTTAGGATTTGGAAATAAACATTAAATAGATAGTGAACTATCATTTGAAAAACGCATAAGCATTAAATAGATAGTGATCTAACATTATGCTGCACACTTCATGAAAAATTATTATGCTGCACACTTCATGAAATTAAATCTAAAATGTAACGAAGGAGGCTTGTATTTGAACCGGGTATCATACAACTTACATCCGTGAAGTGCAATTATTCTTTGATGGCTATTATTCCTATTTGCATGTCGGATAGCGTGTTCATATAGTAAGTTTGTTTTATTATTTTGGCATTCGTAAAAAAAATCAAAATCAAAGCAGTAGAAATCAAATAAACTCGCAAAAAAATCAAAACAGTGAAAATGAAAAGAACTAGCAAAGAAAAATCAAAGCAGCATAATAAAATTGAATGAACTAACCAAAAAAAAGAATATATTATTTCCATCCGCGGTTTTCATTAGTTTATACACCCTACTATTTGTCTTTTGTTAAACCTTAACCATATGCTTATTTTATTCAGTTAATCCACCACCATATGATTTTCCTGTTATTTTTATAAAATCATATTTAGCGTCATGTTTTATTTATTGTGCTTAAAGGTGAAAATTAGAAGGAGAAAAAACGTAATGGTATATGGAATGAACTTTCTCCAAAATTCTTATCATAGTTTGTTAAGTCAACTAGTATATATTCTTAGCAGAGCTTTACCTACTGACTAAACACTACCCAAGCTCTACCTGCTGACTAAACACTACCTTGAAAATTATAGCTAAATTTCCAGCTACTGTGTTTGTTCCTGTTCTGTAAGAACACATTACTACATTATTAAGCTACATTTTATGATGAAAATAGGGTTTGCTAGCATCGTTCACATATAGTAGGCCAAGCTTAAGGTCCTCTGAGTTCGAGTACCATTACGTTATAAAATATATATATTCGTAATTCATTTTCAATCAAATTGAGTTCTAGGTGTAGCATATTATGGAAGAATACATTAACTTTTGAAGGTAAAAGGCATGTATTCACGAGCAGTATAATTAGAACACAAGCAACATTGTGGATTTTGACAACTACGAAAATATTATGCAACTAATAGAGCCTAATAGAAAGTAACAGCATGTATGCCATCACTAGTCATAGATACTACTAATGTCTAGGGTCCTCCTACATTACAATAAAAAAAATCGAAAGATATGTTGGATCTGCGCATCTTGGAAATAAATATATGAGCTAGTATAAGAAGTACAAAAACAAAAAAAATTAAAGACATTGTTAACATTGTAAATAAAAATATCAAAACAGTACAAAAGAATCAAAAACAAGTCCGCAGCTGTAGCCCAGCGGTTAAAGACTTTGCATCATGGTAATAGTGGTGTGAGTTCGAAATAAGAAAATCGAAACCAGTAAAAATCAAAACAAGAAAATTGAAACCAGTAAAATGGATCTTAAGCATGATTCACGATTCAAGATTCAAACATAAGCTATAACTTCATAGATTAATTGAACAACAAATTTTAGCGTACCTTTTATTAGGGTTGAAAGCAGAAATCGATCAAATCGAGTTTATGCGTGGAGGAAGAGAAATCGACCCCCAAAAATTTCAGCGTTGAAGACGAGAGTTTGCGCGTGGTGGAAGGAAGGAGAAAGCACCAGCTATTGCGTTGAAGGAGAGGAACAGAGCGTTGAGACAGGAATTAGGGTAAAACAATCAAAACAATACCCAGCCACATTTAAACTATTTTCAGTTTAATCAGGCCTCCTAACACAAATAAGCATTGTGAATAAATAAATTATTAATGTGTATTTTCGGCAACACTTTTTTAGCTTAGCAACACTTATTAATGTGATTAATCTACAACACATATAAGCATTGGCGATGTGAAAAAATTAGTGTTACTAAATAGTTGTTTTGTTGTAGTGTAAATTATGGTTTTACAGCATTGGAATAAAAGCAACGTTTATTGACTACAAGTCTTCTACTACATCATTGGATCCTTTATTGGTTACTCCCACAACCTTACCAAATGAGTATAAGTAAGTTTACGGAAATAATGAAAACACGGACTTTACATATTGCTTAGTACGACATAGGGAAAGCTCAGCAAAATCTTCACTATAATGCATAATACTCTGCCTCTACAACTCTATTTCAATTTAGTACTATTAAATTGTAGAACATCTTTAAACCCTGCTATTTTCTGTTGCATATGTTAAATTAAGATTTCGAACGACCGGTATTTCCAGTGTATTTTTTTATTTAATTTAAATTTTGATTTAGATTGATTTTATTTATTTAAATTATTAATTTTTTTGGTTTTTATAAATTAAACTACTTTGATTTATGATTTAAAACTATATTTATTTTGAAATTTTTATAGTTAATGAATTAGTTTTGAATATGAACATATTTTAAAATGAAAACTAGTATATGCTATTTCAGATCCTATTTATTTAGTTTATCGAATTTAATCTTAAGTTTTATTTTAAACATTTATCTTGTAATTTAATCTTAATTTGTTTTTGATATTTATATTTTAATTGATCGCCGTTGTCGCAGATATCGTTCAACTTATATTTAGTTGAATCCATTTCACTGTCCATTCAAAATAAAACTATTTGTTCCGTTTGAATTTGAAACCATCGGTTCTATTTCATATTTTCTATTCGTTCTTCTTCTTAGTTTAAAACCGTTCGTTTTGTTTGTAAATGTCCATTCATTTTTATTTTCGCTTGTAGTTTAAAATATTAGTTCACTTTTGTTTGTCAAACTATTCGCTCACTTCAGTTTCCGCTCACTAGCGCATCAATTCTTATATTTTGAAAATGTAAAATCAAAACATTTCGTGTGATTCAACGGTCTGTTCATTTTTCCAGAGCCGCTCATTCAAAATAATAATAAATTCCCAACCGTTAGCTTCAGAATCTTTCAACCCGGTGCCATCAAATTTAATTCAAACTGTGCGCTTGCATTTCCAAAGAACCGCACCTCCTTTACTATTTCTTTTATCTCGTGACTCCTCATCTATTTTATCTCTTTTATAAAAATCCATTCGCCATTTGGTATAAAAAAGGGATAAAAGATGTTCCATTTCTCTTCTTCACGAATGAAATTCATAGCAGCCTTTCTATTGTCATTTCCCATCGCAAGTTCTCTGCCTCCCCTCCCCTTCAAACCCCATGAGCCTGCTCTATGTGCCCTCCACCACAACAATAAGCTCCACCCAAACCCCTGTTCGCTCTGCTTCCCTTCTCCGTCGAATCCAAGAATGACCCTCTCACCTCATTTCTCCTTCCCATCGTGATTTACCCCTAGCCATTTTCCCCTTCTCCGCCCAACGACCTGCTCTTCGCGTCCCTTCCCTCTGTCTGCCATTAGCCTATGCCCAGACCTCCTCACCTCCGCCCTGATCGATGCTTAGCATCCGAGCTGACCCCATGTCACGCCCCTCCAGCAGCTCGCCCTCCTCCCTAGAAGTCCGCCTTCCACTCCGCACCCCTCTCCTCCGCCCACAGCTCAGACCATCACCCGCTTCCGACTTGTTGGTGCGTGTGTGTCCTGCGTGTGTAAATTGGTTGATGCCTGAGTTCTCTCTTTTGTTACTGTGAGTGTGTATTTTGTGTTTGTGGGGGGTGCGTGTGTGCGTCTGTTGTTGAGTATGAGTTGTGTTGTGTGCGTGTGAAATTCTTTTCTTTGCGTGAGTTTGTTTTACCTAAATATGTTGGTATGGTGTTTGTGTGAATATGAGTTATATTGTGTATATATGTGTGTAAGTATGTATTGTGTATGAACCTGTGTGTGTACTGCGGTGTGAGTGAGTTGTTTTGTGTGTTTATATTTGCATTTGTGCGTGTTCAAGAGTCTGTCTGTGGGAGTATTTTGAAAACTTATATATATTTGTTTAATAATTTATATATAAATATCTATGGCTTTTGGTGAGTTATATATATATATATGGTTGTAAAGTATTTTGTATGTGTTTTAAAATAATTTATATATATATAATTTTATTGTGTATATTCATTCAAATATATATATATATATATATTTAATGAGAGTCGAAGTTTATAACATATATATATATATATATATATATATATTGGGAGTCGAATTTTAATATATATGTTAATTGAGTTGCTTAAAGAAATATATATTATTTCGTAATAATTTCATTATATTTGATTTTGTGTTGAATGTGGTGTTGAGTTTCGAAACCCGCCTTAAAAACCCGATAACTGTATCGATCCGTCTACAATTCTCGGGCCCTATTCAAAAAAATAAAATAAATTATTGAGCGAGCATCAAGATGAACACATTCTGAATCGTGCTTGGATGTCATCATCTCTTTCTGTATCAAATCCGTCTGCGGACTCCATTTTAGTGCCACGAAAGGTGAGTTTATCTCACACCTGACTTACATTTTTCATGGATGTTAGATCAATAATGAACTGTTATATGAAATGTATAGGGTTGCTGATAGAAATTTTTGATTTGATATATATACACATTTTATATATGACACAATATATTCATATGACACGTAGTTTCACTGATGATATATATGCTGTGATTGTTGCTATGTGATTGTTGTTTGTGATTGTTGATATCTCTAGTTTAGGAAAAATCACTAAGGGTTGAAATGATACATACCCGAACGGACATTAGAATAGGGAAAAATCCTTATGGGTTGAAATGATAGACCTAAACGATTTTTACTGAATTTGGGATCGCGGGTTGAAATGATAGACCCGTAGAAATTTATAAATCGCGGATTGAAATGATAAATATCTGTATTACTTGACCATAGGGTAGAAAACTATATACGGACACCGTTGGTCATGTTTTCGAAGTTAACTGATTTGAGAAATTTAATTTTATATTAATTTAAGATTTTTTTATATATATTTTATATTTTAAAGATTTTAAACTTAAATTTATAAATTTTAAATTGTATGTTTTAAAATAATTTCATGAGTAAATATAGATCTAAATGCTTATTTAAGATTTTACTTATAATTTTATTTATTTTTAAACCATATAATTTATTCCTATAAGTATTTTAATTTTATTTTATTTTAATAAATATTGCTTTAAATCTATTTTATATTATTTAAACTTATATATGTTATAATCTATTTCTAATTAATTTTAGAATTTTATAAATTTATATATATATATATATATCTATTTTCAAAAGTTAATTTTCTTTTATATATATTTTATAAGCTTTAATAATAAACCAAGAGTTGGATAAGTTAGATTTCACGAGTTAAATTCAAAGTTTAAAGATGTAAATAACGATAATTGAATAACGAATGAACATATATAAGAAATGAATTTGATTTCGAATCGAAATAGGTTTACGAGGGATGAACTTGAATTATGAATTTGTTTCGAAATTGAATTTCCAAATTTAAGGAATGAATTTGACTATATGTCAACTGAATACAAATTGGAATATTGATTCTGAACTTTTATAAGAGACGATCTTGAATTGCGTGAATTGATTTTAATTTGAATCTGTAATTGATAAGAAATAAATATGATACTTTTATGGAATTGATTATATAATCGATTGGGTATGAATTAAGAAGTTATATAAGGTGATTTTATAAGAATATCTTATAATTGTTTTGAAACTCTAAATAATGATTTTGAAACCATTTGGAATTTATAAGTTATGAATTACATGACTTGAATTATGGAATATGGTATGTTTTGCTGAAATTGAAATATATGATTTGTTTTGAATCGAAAAAGTTGGATTTGAATTATTTAAAACGGGATTTGAACCTAAGTGTTGGATTTTATAGATCGACTAAATCGAATGTTTTAAAGGGGTGAAATCCATTTTTAAGAATTGTTTGAAATTATCAATAATAATTTCGAATATATGACTTGAATTATAAAGTACGATATAATTTGTTTAAATTGAAATGTAAGTTTTGACTTGAATCGTATATTCGAATTCTTATAAAGGAAATTTTTTGAATTATTTGAATTATTTCGAACATGAAATTTTGCGAATATAAACCGAACCAAATGTTTATCGAAGTAAAATGTTTTGGTATTGAATTAAACGGAAATTTAGATATTTAAATATAATCCGATTTTGAATTGAAATCATTATGCGAATATTTTTGGAAATTTTATAATGTCGAAGTTAAATATTATAGTATCATTTACACTATATTGTGGGATCTTTATGATATCGTTCTAAATCGATTTGAGTTGTTTTCAAATGTAAATATATTCGAAGTTAAATATTTAAATTTGAATTCAAAAATTCGAATATGAGATTTTTTATAAACTATTTTATAATGTGATTTATAAAATAATGAACACGGTGTGAAAATTTTAAACGATTGGTTGTTAAAGAGACCGAGATCGGCTATTGTCATACTCTCTGCCAATACCGAAAACCACTTTAACAACTGTGTACGTAGTGGAGTCCAGAATAAAGGGGGTGATTTGGCGAACAACTCCATTTTATTTTATTTCATATTAATTACGAGACCCTGACTACCTTGAGTCAGCTTGATGTGGCTAAAATAGGAGCTATGCACGGACCAAGTGAGGTCATACCTCTTATCGAGCAAACTTCTTCGATATTATTCTATTACTGTTGAGATTCGATTTGGGCCCTTTTGATTATGGGAGTGTGTATCGAGGTGGGCGGTAGTAGCTACCATGCGTTACCACCAGTCCGGCTCTGCAAACGGTGAATCCACCCTGGCATTCCTTGCGTGCCTTGTCACATGCCTTATACGACCCCACTACGATTTTGTTTTGTACTGTTTTATATGGAGTGCCCTCTGATCAAATCCCAGTTTACGGAGGAATTACGGTAATGTATATACTATGGGAATATATAAACGGTGTAAGGGTAAACATGGTAATCCTGCTTACGCTATTTTGATATTTTACTTTACTGTTAGACACTACTGTATATAGCGTATTATGCTATATAGTATTAGTTTGACGGATCCTTAGAGGATGGTGATCCCAAACATCCTCTAAGTTACTGATTGCATTTCTTTGAACATTTCATTTGAGTTGATTTACTTTTATGAGAATGTTAGTCCTGATCCGAGTTGTTTTGTTTTGCATTATTGCTCGGGTCAGATCGAGTATATCAGTTTTCGAGATTCATCTTTGGAGTTTGGAGCTTATATTGGATTTTTTGCTAACCTATATCTACCTATTGATCAGTTGTTCCAGTCATCCAGTTATTTCGGTTTCATATTGTTATCTGTTATTTATTGTATTAGACTTCCACTGTATTATTTATGTAAACTCTGATGTAAAGCTTCATGAACTACTATTGTATTTTATATTTTCCGCTGTGAGATATTATATTGCTCTGTATCTGTGTCTGTGATCTGTGATTCTGTGATTTATTCTATTTACCTCAGAAGCTAATAACAATCTGTTGTTTTGAACCTTCCGAGTTAACATGTTTTGTCAATTCGGCACGGTCAAAATGGCGGGTCGTTACAGTTGGTATTAGAGCCAGGTTTATCAAAGCTTTAGCTAATGGGGGTAAAAGGTCATTACAGATAGGGTAGCGATACCCTAGAATGAGTAGAATCAATCGCAGAATCATTCTTGAGAGAGAGCGTATTTTGAAATTATGAATAATGGTTTTAAATGTTTTTAAAACAAATATTTTCGAATATAAAAATTTCATTTAATATTTAAATCCTTTTTGAAATTTCCTTTCCATTTGAGTCCGTCTTCCTTCATAGATCCTCTTTGATTAGGGTTTTCCGTTCGTTTAGCTTTCAACTCGAATTTTATTACTTATTCTTGTCCATAACAAGGTAAGAAATAGAAGGAGAGTATAAATCTTCTGGTGGGTCCATTTCCTATTAAAGATTGGTTTGAAATTGTTATTTTGAAAGGCATTATAATATAAGATCTTCTTAATGCAATATTGAATTTTGATATCGATTTATGGAAGATATATATTTGCAAATAACATTTTGTCTGGTAATATCAATATTTTGAAAGGGTTTGATGTTTATGTTTTATATTTTATATAAGATTTATATATGTAGATTTTGTAAGAAAATGATTTTATAGTAGTTGAAATCTATAAGGGTATTTATGTATGTATTTATATAGGAATTAATAAATTTAAATTAGTTTATAAACATTTTAATTTGTAATGTATATATATGTTAACTTTTGGAATTAAACTAGTTTTATAAGTTTGAATATTGATAATATGGATTTGAAAATATTTAAATGTAGTATAGGATAATATTGTTATGTATTTGATTTAATAATAATATTATTGTATATTTATTAAGAATTAAGTTGGAATTTTAATAAATAAATTAGTGGGGGAGAGATATAATTTTCCCTACTTAAATATTTTAATGATTAGAAATATATTAAATATAATATATGATTTGAAAAACTTGGAATATATTCTTGTTAAATATATATGAAAATGTTTTGAGTATTTACTTGACGTTAAAGTTGTCCTATCAAATACCTACTGATTTGGGTATACGTCTGATCAACGTATATATTAAATCCTATGTGTATTAGATAGATATAGAGTCACACTCTAGTTGCTTGAAAATGATTCTGTGATGACCACAACATCATCGATATCTATTTTCGAGTTTCGAAAGTGGGATAGATATATATCGCCAATCGAGACGTCGAGTCAATACTTAAAACTATTTTAAAATGTTTGAAAATATTTTAACTTTTGATTTATATATATAATATTGGTATTAGAATAGATTTGAACCATTTGGTTTAAATATACATTTATTTAAATACTATTTCCTTGCCTCATTCCTTTTCGGTGACGAAAAGGTTTGAGTAGGGGAGATTGTAACGACCGGTATTTCAAGTGTATTTTTTTTATTTAATTTAAATTTTGATTTAGGTTGATTTTATTTATTTAAATTCTTAATTTGTTTGGTTTTTATAAATTAAACTACTTTGATTTATGATTTAAAACTATATTTATTTTGAAATTTTTATAGTTAATGAGTTAGTTTTGAATATGAACATATTTTAAAATGAAAACTAGTATATGCTGTTTCAGATCGTATTTATTTAGTTTATCAAATTTAATATTAAGTTTTATTTTAAACATTTATCTTGTAATTTAATCTTAATTTGTTTTTGATATTTATATTTTAATTGATCGCCGTTGTCGCAGATATCGTTCAACTTATATTTAGTTGAATCATTTCACCGTCCGTTCAAAATAAAACTGTTTGTTCCGTTTGAATTTGAAACCGTCGGTTCTATTTCATATTTTCTATTCGTTCTTCTTCTTAGTTTAAAACCGTTCGTTTTATTTGTAAATGTCCATTCATTTTTATTTTCGCTAGTAGTTTAAAATATCAGTTCACTTTTGTTTGTCAAACTATTCGCTCACTTCAGTTTCCGATCACTAGCGCATCAATTCTTATATTTTGAAAATGTAAAATCAAAACATTTCATGTGATTCAATGGTCTGTTCATCTTTCCAGAGCCTCTCATTCAAAATAATAATAAATTCCCACCCGTTAGCTTCAGCATCTTCAAACCGGTGCCATCCAATTTAATTCAAACTGTGCGCTTGCATTTCCAAAGAACCACACCTCTTTTACTATTTCTTTTATCTCGTGACTCCTCATCTATTTTATCTCTTTTATAAAAATCCATTCGCCATTTGATATTAAAAAAAGGGATAAAAGATGTTCCATTTCTCTTCTTTATGAATGAAATTCATAGCAGTCTTTCTGTTGTCATTTCCCATCGCAAGTCCTCTGCCTCCCCCTCCCCTTCAAACACCATGAGCCTGCTCTCCGTGCCCTCCACCACATCAGTAAGCTCCGCCCAAACCCCTGTTCGCTCTGCTTCCCTTCTCCGTCGAATCCAAGGCTGACCCTCTCACCTCATTTCTCCTTCCCATCGTGATTTACCCCTAGCCATTTTCCCCTTCTCCGCCCAACGACCTGCTCTTCGCATCCCTTCCCTCTGTCTGCCATTAGCCTACGCCCAGACCTCCTCGCCTCCGCCCTGATCGATGCCTAGCATCCGAGCTGACCCCATGCCGTGCCCCTCCAGCAGCTCGCCCACCTCCCGAAAAGTCTGCCTTCCACTCCGCACCCCTCTCCTCCGTCCACAGCTCAGACCATCACCCGCTTCCGACTTGTTGGTGCGTGTGTGTCCTGCGTGTGTAAGTTGGTTGATGCCTGAGTTCTCTCTTTTGTTACTGTGAGTGTGTATTTTTTGTTTGTGGGGGGTGCGTGTGTGCGTCAGTTGTTGAGTATGAGTTGTGTTGTGTTCATGTGAAATTCTTTTCTTTGCGTGAGTTTGTTTTACCTGAATATGTTGGTATGGTGTTTGTGTGAATATGAGTTATATTGTGTATATATGTGTGTAAGTATTAATTATGTATGAACCTGTGTGTGTACTGCAGTGTGAGTGAGTTGTTTTGTGTGTTTATATTTGCATTTGGGTGTGTTCAAGTGTCTGTCTGTGAGAGTATTTTGAAAACTTATATATATTTGTTTAATAATTTATATATAAATATCTATGGCTTTTGGTGAGTTATATATATGGTTGTGAAGTATTTTGTATGTGTTTTAAAATAATTTATATATATATAATTTTATTGTGTATATTCATACAAATATATATATTTATTTATTTAATGAGTGTCGAAGTTTATAATTTTTTTTTCGGGAGTCGAATTTTTATATATATGTTAATTGAGTTGCTTAAAGAAATATATATTATTTCGTAATAATTTCATTATATTTGATTTTGTGTGGAATGTGGTGTCGAGTTTCGAAACCCGCCCTAAAAACCTGATAACTGTACCGATCCATCTACAATTCCCGGGCCCTATTCAAAAAAATAAAATAAATTATTGAGCGAGCATCAAGATGAACACATTCTGAATCATGCTTGGATGTCATTGTAACGACCCAGAAATTTCGACGATTGGAATATACTATCAATTAAAGAATTTATATTGATATTGGAATTAAAAATCAAATATATTGTTGTGTGTACGGATTTAATTCGATTTAGAACATTGGTTGAGAAACAAATATTTATTTTGAAAAATCTATTCGAATTTGGTGGAATATTGAATTGGATATTTAAATTTGACTGGAAAATATAAGTGATTGAAATTACGTTATTAAAGATTTTTTTTTTGAACTATTGGAAATTAGACTAGAAATGTGTGTATAAAAGGGAATTAAGTTTAACATTTCAAATATTGGAATAAAACGGAGTTGTTGAATGATTGGAACAAAATCAGTGAAATGATAAGTAATCTAAATTTAAAAATAAGTTCGTATAAAAACTGAAGTCAGATTTCGACCGGTTTAATTGTATTGGAATTAGAACGCGAAAACAAAGAAGTGTGTATAAATTTTGTTGCGTTTGTAGTGCAAATTTAGAGCGTTATGCAATAATTTACGGTAGAATTTATATTTAAATAAACGTAAATGTAACCTACCCTAATAAAAACCTTCACCACTATAATCTACTCCCGTATGTTGCTTTCCTAGACATTGCCTTCCTCAGTGAAATACGCATTTCTTTGCCTTGGCTTCCACGGTTCCATCCTTATAAATTGAACCCTTTTTCTTCAATCCCTTCAGCAAAAATCCGTTCTTTTTCCCCTTGCTATTTTAATGGCCTCAGACCTAAATCGTTCCTCCTCAAAAATTCGACTGGTCCTCCTCGAAATTTAAGTGTCTACTCCTTCAATTGATCGGCCTTCGTTAATCGTGCCTCCTTTCCGTTTGAACTGGGTCACCATCTTCCTTGTCACCAAAGGAATCGAGGCGTCCACCCCAACCTACTACGCTGAAGCCATCGCCTTTTTAGCTCTCTCCTTGCTTCTCTCTTCTTCGGCCGAAGCCTGCTTTACCCAACCAGTCTGTGTCGGCTCAAGGTTTGATTTTGGATGTTGTTGCTTCCTCTTCCTGAAGCCACCGAGCTTGCTGCTTCTTCATTCATCATTTAAAGGTGAGTTTCGTTTGGAACTCACGATTGATTAATCTTTGTTCAATTATTTTAAATTTCAATAGAAACTAGTATACGAAAGCTTGGTTGGATTGTTTTGTTGCCTTGCGTGGTTTCTGGGATGCCTTAAAATTGTGAATCAAATTTATGTTTCTGAAAGCAAGAGAAATCCATACCTCTGCTATTGTTGTATGTGCATTGTATACACTAGTTCTTAATACTGTACAAGGAATAAAAACTACCCATCTATACTATTCATTCCATTTTGGGTAAAGCTATTAAGAATGTTCCTTGTTCTATACCCACTTCTGTTCACATTTTGCTACACAGTAAGCATCAAATTGGTTGTCGTGATCAATTTTGTGACTTGCTTTCATTCTGTACATTTATCCCATATTTTTTTCGCCAGCTCACCTTATACTGCCTGGCTTTGGTCAAATACATATAACTGTAAATCTTAGAAATGAATCATATTACCTCCTGCCAGTTAGATAGCTTATGAGGCCTGTAATGTGTTAAAAACAATTTACTAGTTTTAATCATAGTCACCCTTGCCATCATTGCTACTGGGTTAAAATAGTTGATTGAAATATCTTGTCCTCTGATAAAAAAAAATGGTCCTTCATTAGTAGTAAATAGATAAAGCTCCAGCAGTGTCTTGAAAACCATGTTTGTTATGAAAATCGTAAGGGTCAGCAGTTGTCAAGCATATATATATATGTATAATACATATGAACTGCATATGTGAATATATCATAAATTCACTGTTTTACTTCCCTAGCCGTAAAAGTCAGTATTTTGTTGCATATTGACATCTGGGTTTCTTTTTATAACCACTTGGCCTTATTTTGTAAATTATACAACCCTATATCATATGTTTCCTCGACGTTATTTATGTCCAGAAACTGTTTTTAATTTGGGTTAGACATGTAGCTGAGTATTTAAATACATGTACCAAATTTTCATTTATTCTCGGTAATATGGTTTCAAGTACATATGTGGAAACAAACTATTTTTTAGTACCTCATATCATAACAGTACCATGGTATTGTTAATAGATTGCAATAAATGACTCACTATATTTGTCTTGTGAATCCATTTCGTATAGTGAGACTTGAATATAATTTAACTGTTATCTATAACAACAAACAATACTGTTATATGTTAATACATTAATAGCAATATAGGTAAAGTACATCAATAAATTATAACTAAGGGAAAGGTTCACTAGCATTTGTGTCTCTGGCTATGTCCACCTGTGTGTTGAGTTTATGTTATCCAGTTGGTCCTATTGTATTATGTAACGACATATGTGTATGGGTGTAAATGACTGTGTGTATGGGATTGCATACGAGTGTGTGTGTGTGTGTGACTGTGCATAGGTGACCGCATTGTGTGTGTGTTCATACATACATACATACATACATATATATACACCCACACACATATGACTGTATACATGTGATTGCATATGTGACCTTGTTTGGAGTTCACCAGTTAAATTTTCCTCTCGTTCTGTTTTGGGTTCATGTTTTACCTTGAACCAGAGGTACATTTGTTGTTCACTGTCTGTTCCAATAGATTTTCATTGACATACTTGAGATGTATTTGTCGATTTCGCCATAAATGTGCAGTAAATGTAGTAGACCCTTAGTGTTATGTTATGGGATTTTGATTGGAAGTTTCATGTCATGACCTGATCTTTAAGTACTGGTATGTTAAACAGATCACCATATGTTATATGCTTACATGTTAGTTATATGGTTACATGTTAGTTATATGCCTACCTGTTAAACTGCTATTATTTGGTCTGCTAAGGACCTGATGCTATGCTGATCACCTAACGAGCTGATGCATAATTAAACTGATACTATTGTGGATTGATAAAAACCTGTTGCTATATTTAATCTGGTGCTACTTTTGTTTATTAGAAAGTTGATATTACCTTTGAAAACTTGGAGGTTTGAAACTTGTTTGCTTACATGTTATTCTTATTCATCTGAAAAATCCCTTGTACAAAAATTGTTGCTTCCGCCTTTATTCAATGGGCTTGACAGGTGCTGGTGCACTACTGCACACTTGGAACGACCATGATTTTGTCCATTTTATTTGTATCTTAGCTACTGGACTTGATTCTTGCTGCATGTTTATCACCATGCAGAAGTTACATGTAACCTGGCTTATACTTGTACACCTGCCACTTGTGTATATTGCCTCGACCTTTGTCATTGACCGGTTGTGTTCGGTTTCATTCCATTCTTGCCGCCGAGTTCACTGCATATTTGTGTACACCCATGAGTTTCATTGCACCGGTTAATTCTTGTTGCGGGATGCTGAGGCAGTGCACACACGTACTTGTATGTGTGTGTATATGCAAGCTTCCAAAATACTTATGCTATCATTTATATTCGATTCGGACGTTGAGTCGGTGCACACGTGTATACACGTGTATACTCAAAAACGCCCAAGACCGTTCGTCCCTGGAAATCGGTAGAACTGATATGAATAGACACCACAACTGTTTATTTTATGTATGATGCCGATGATAGGGGTAACTATTATGTTCAGTTTTTATTGAAATTAATTTATTTGAACTATGATTAATCCTGACTCGAGTATTTTTATGTTTTTGCATGGAATGCTCGGGTCAGACCCGAGCAGTACAGATTTAAATATCGCAGCTTAGGATTCGAAGATTGGCGAAGCTGGGGATTCTAAGAGACGACGCACTCTGAAGTTTAAACAGTAAAGATTTTTATTCGTATTTAAATTGTTTTTTAGAAATTCCGCTGTATAGAAAATCTTGTATTCAAATGCTGATGTATATAAAAGTTCTATTTTCTGTTCAATATTGTGTTGTTTATTTATTCTGTATTTTCTGTGTTGATTCTGTGTTTTAAACTCTGTAAGCTAAATAACGAACCGTCGGTTTGAACGTTTTAAGTTGGTTAAATTACCAATTTGAAGCGGTCAAAATGGCAGGACGTTACAGTTGGTATCAGAGCTTTGGTTTATTCAAAGCGTAGCTTATCGAGTTTGAAATAGAATCGACACTAGAAAAGCGAATTTTAAAAATAAAGAGGTTTCGAAATATGGATTTTGAAAATAAAATTAATTTGAAACTAGTTTTTGAAGAAAAATATATTTTGAAAAAAAAATTAGACTATTATTTTGAAACTAATACGGCGGGAAAAAGTATTTTGAAAGTTAAAATTCTGTTCGGAATCCCCAGTCTTCTGAAGTCTTCGAATCCCGGCTTGCGAGAGCTTATCTTCGGTAAGGTCCTTTTAAATTTGAAATTAGAATCCAGCATCGAAAAATATCCAGAGAGGATAAGTAAAAGAAAAATCGATGAATCGACCTCGCTGATTGTGTATTTTAGCAAATCAAAGAGAATTGAAATTTATAGGGATAAGAATTCCAATGAGAATTTGAGAAAAAGAGGAGAAATTTGAAAATCGGTTTAAAGATGAAAACGATAAATTTTATCGGAATATAAATGAAATGGGAGAGTATAATTGGAAATCGATTTTGTCAAATTTTGTTATTAACTTAGATTATCCAGAATATGGCAAGATAATTTATATTTGGTTCCAAACTAATAATGCACAATCGAATATATGAAATCGATGACAAGTTATAAGCTTGTAAATGAGAATCGTAAATGAAGTAAATCGTAAATGAGATGAAGCGATATATGAATGAAGAATGTGAGGAGATTTAAACCGATATTTAATGGAATCAAAACTGATTGTATGTGACGAATACAGAGTTCCATGAAAGAAATGATATTCGGAAGTAAGTAATGTTTGAAAGCAAGTGTGTTGCAAATGAAGGATGAAAGAAATAAATTGACCAGGATGGTGAGATTATTCTGAGGTTCAGAATATAAATTCGTGAGATTTTTCCGAAGTTCGGAATGTGGTATCGAATAACAAATTATTCGAAAGGAAGTTACTTAAAGGAGACATTTATGTCGAATTTCGGGGAAGTACCATTTACTTTCCGTTTTAATTAAAATTTAATATATTATTAATGAATTGTTTATGTATCCGTATTAATGAATAAAGAATATTTTAAAATTACATATTTTCGAAGATGATGAACTTGATAATGGGGAATTGAAAGAGATTTCGGTTTATAGCCAATCGATTCAAAAATCTGAGTTTGAAGAATATCAAATATCTGAATTGATAAAGAGATCAAATGGAAAATTTGAATGGAAACTTGGGGATATTCGATTTGAGATATTGAATATAGAAGTTTTTGTGGGAAATATAAAAATGAATATAGTGGATCCGGAAACCATTGACCTGGAAGGTAATGAATTGAGAAAAATTATTTATAACAGAATTTATTTGATAAGACATTAAGAAGTGGAGTTAAGGAATTTAGAAACTGCTGGAGATTAGTTAAGTTGAATAATTTTCTGAGTGTTGATCTGATGTTGGTTTTGGCCTTCGGGGTTGATACTTAGGGAATTGTTCGCTTGCTAATTGACGGTCGAAGTGTGGACGTGAAGGAGTGACAATGCGCGAAGGAAAAATTTGTGATAAGAGGAAAGAAAATAAAAATCCGGAATTTTTAGAGAATAAAGTTTGTGAATGAAGTGATGAATTTTATAATTAGAGATCTGGAAGGAAATTTGGTTTATAACCAATAGAGGCATAAATCTGAGTTGATTAAAAAGATCAAACTGAAAATTTGAAATTAGAATGAAATTTGAGAATATTCGAGTTTGGAAATTAGATCCAGAAGTTTCCGAAATGTATACGGAAAAATATATAAGAATGCGGTAAATTAGAAAATTATTGATTTGGAAGGTAATCGAGTTGAAATGAAATCTTATATAACATAATTTATATAAGAAGGAGATGTTTGCAAACAAGGTTTGAAAGGAAATCTTATGAATTGACATAAGTATGATTTTTGAGGAATATGAAATAAAATACTATAAGTATATAGTATCGTATGTTTTTCAAAATAAAGATAAGGAAAGTACCTTCCTTCTCTATGAATTTCGAGCTCAGTTGAGATATGCTGGTGGTGGTGGTAGGTTGTCCGGACATAAAACTCATGAGTTGCCATTGAGGACGACTGCTAGCGTAATTCGCAGGGCTGCAGATAGCCTACGGCGGTCGGATGTTTCCTGAGGGAATCAGGTGTAACCATTGTGATTGCTGTGATCTAGAGTCGTTGGAATTCGACCGTGTAGCGTAATTCGCAGGGCTGCAGATAGCCTAAGGCGGACGGATGTTTCCTGAGGGAATCAGGCGTAACCATTGTGACTGCTGCGATCTACAGTCGAATTGGAAGGGCGTAATCCGCAAAGCTGTGAAAGCTTACGGGTATGGATGTTTCCTGGGGGACTCAGGCGTAACCATTGTGTACCTGCGGTCCACAGTATTTGAGATATCTTAGTGATAGTGAGCCACCTGTTAATGCAGCAGTTTGTCTTTATGACTGGATTTGTCTTCGTGACTTGATTGGTCCTCATCACTTGAGTTAATTTCTTTTGATAACTGATTTCTTGATTCTGAGGTAGAGCAACCAACGTTCAATGACCTCAGAATGTGTTTTGATTCTTAAATATTATCCGTTGATTTGTCCATGACGAAATTTGCAGGGAAGTGATTTCCTACGGATACGGATGTTTTCTGGGGGATCCAGACGGAACCATTGTGTATCTGCGATTCATGAATAATCAACATTATTGATATCACATTGGTACTTTCCGTATCTATTTTAAAGAGAATTTTTAAAATATTTTTCATTGGGAGTTGAAACAAGGATATTTGGTACATGGAGATTTTAGTCGTTCGCCTGGCCAGCGTATGCCTAACATCTGTGAGAATGACAATAGACTTGTCAAACTTCAAGTTATAAAATATTTTTAAATAAAATATTTTGAAGTTAATACATGCCTAGTTTAATAAGTAAAGAAAGAGAGATTCAGAATAATAATACAAATATTTTTATATAAAAATTATAAAAGATTTAGATTTTGGGAATTTGCAATCCAACAGTTTCGAACTTAAGGAGAAGATGTTATCTGCACTCTTCTATGAGTGTTTGGGAAAGAGTGAATGGACTGAACGTAAGGAGGTTTGGTTGATGATTGTTAAGCTTAGACCATTCCAGTGTAACGATGGATAAGTAAAGGTTTATAAAAAGGTTTGGAATAATTTGAGATGCATAAATCTAATTTACGCAGGATTTGAAATTTAAGAAGAGTTTTGTTTTGAGAAGAAATTTGATTTAATTGAGTACGATGGATAAAGGAAGAGGATCGATGATTTAAATATCGATATTTGATTTAGTTGTGGGAAAATTTCACACTAATATGAAAATTTGAAGTATACGACGATATAACTCTAACGATCTCTCCTTTTCGAGGACGAAAAGTTTTAAAGGGGGAAAGAATGTAACGACCCAGAAATTTCGACGATTGGAATATACTATCAATTAAAGAATTTATATTGATATTGGAATTAAAAATCAAATATATTGTTGTGTGTACGGATTTAATTCGATTTAGAACATTGGTTGAGAAACAAATATTTATTTTGAAAAATCTATTCGAATTTGGTGGGATATTGAATTGGATATTTAAATTTGACTGGAAAATATAAGTGATCAAAATTACGTTATTAAAGATTTTTTTTTGAACTATATGGAAATTAGACTAGAAATGTGTGTATAAAAGGGAATTAAGTTTAACATTTCAAATATTGGAATAAAACGGAGTTGTTGAACGACTGGAATAAAATCAGTGAAATGATAAGTAATCTAAATTTAAAAATAAGTTCGTATAAAAACTAAAGTCAGATTTCGACCGGTTTAATTGTATTGGAATTAGAACGCGAAAACAAAGAAGTGCGTATAAATTTTGTTGCGTTTGTAGTGCAAATTTAGAGCGTTATGCAATAATTTACGTTAGAATTTATATTTAAAAAAATGTAAATGTAACCTACCCTAATAAAAATCTTCACCACTATAATCTAGTCCCGTATGTTGCTTTCCTAGACATTGCCTTCCTCAGTGAAATACACATTTCTTTGCCTTGGCTTCCACGGCTCCTTCCTTATAAATTGAACCCTTTTTCTTCAATCCCTTCAGCAAAAATCCGTTCTTTTTCCCCTTGCTATTTTAATGGCCTCAGCCCTAAATCGTTCCTCCTCAAAAATTCGACTAGTCCTCCTCGAAATTTAAGTGTCTACTCCTTCAATTGATCGGCCTTCGTTAATCGTGCCTCCTTTCCGTTTGAACTGGGTCACCATCTTCCTTGTCACCAAAGGAATCGAGGCGTCCACCCCAACCTGCTACGCTGAAGCCATCGCCTTTTTAGCTCTCTCCTTGCTTCTCTCTTCGTCGGCCGAAGCCTGCTTTACCCAACCAGTCTGTGTCGTCTCAAGGTTTGATTTTGGATGTTGTTGCTTCCTCTTCCTGAAGCCACCGAGCTTGCTGCTTCTTCATTCATCATGTAATGGTGAGTTTCGTTTGGAACTCACGATTGATTAATCTCTATTCAATTATTTTAAATTTCAATAGAAACTAGAATACGAAAGCTTGGTTGGATTGTTTTGTTGCCTTGCGTGGTTTCTGGGATGCCTTAAAATTGTGAATCAAATTTATGTTTCTGAAAGCAAGAGAAATCCATACCTCTGCTATTGTTGTATGTGCATTGTATACACTAGTTCTTAATACTGTACAAGGAATAAAAACTACCCATCTATACTGTTCATTCCATTTTGGGTAAAGCTATTAAGAATGTTCCTTGTTCTATACCCACTTCTGTTCACATTTTGCTACACAGTAAGCATCAAATTGGTTGCCGTGATCAATTTTGTGACTTGCTTTCATTCTGTACATTTATCCCATATTTTTTTGCCAGCTCACCTTATACTGCCTGGCTTTGGTCAAATACATATAACTGTAAATCTTAGAAATGAATCATATTACCTCCTGTCAGTTAGACAGCTTATGAGGCCTGTAATGTGTTAAAAACAATTTGCCAGTTTTAATCATAATCACCCTTGCCATCATTGCTACTGGGTTAAAATAGTTGATTGAAATATCTTGTCCTCTGATTCAAAAAAAATGGTCCTTCATTAGTAGTAAATAGATAAAGCTTCAGCAGTGTCTTGAAAACCATGTTTGTTATGAAAATCGTAAGCGTCAGCAGTTGTCAAGCATATATATATGTATAATACATATGAACTGCATATGTGAATATATCGTAAATTCACTGTTTTACTTCCCTAGCCGTAAAAGTCAGTATTTTGTTGCATATTGTACATCTGGGTTTCTTTTTATAACCACTTGGCCTTATTTTGTAAATTATACAACCCTATATCATATGTTTCCTCGACGTTATTTATGTCCAAAAACTGTTTTTAATTTGGGTTAGACATGTAGCTGAGTATTTAAATACATGTACCAAATTTTCATTTATTCTCGGTAATATGGTTTCAAGTACATATGTGGAAACAAACTATTTTTCAGTACCTCATATCATAACAGTACCATGGTATTGTTAATAGATTGCAATAAATGACTCACTATATTTGTCTTGTGAATCCATTTCGTATAGTGAGACTTGAATATAATTCAACTGTTGTCTGTAACAACAAACAATATTGTTATATGTTAATACATTAATAGCAATATAGGTAAAGTACATCAATAAATTATAACTGAGGGAAAGGTTCACTAGCATTTGTGTCTCTGGCTATGTCCACCTGTGTGTTGAGTTTATGTTATCCAGTTGGTCCTATTGTATTATGTAACGACATATGTGTATGGGTGTAAATGACCGTGTGTATGGGATTGCATATGAGTGTGTGTGTGTGTGTGACTGTGCATAGGTGACCGCATTGTGTGTGTGTTCATACATACATACATACATATATATATATACCCACACACATATGACTGTATACATGTGATTGCATATGTGACCTTGTTTGGAGTTCACCAGTTAAATTTTCCTCCCGTTCTGTTTTGGGTTCATGTTTTACCTTGAACCAGAGGTACATTTGTTGTTCACTGTCTGTTCCAATAGATTTTCATTGACATACTTGAGATGTATTTGTCGATTTCGCCATAAATGTGCAGTAAATGTAGTAGACCCTTAGTGTTATGTTATGGGATTTTGATTGGAAGTTTCATGTCATGACCTGATCTTTAAGTACTGGTATGTTAAACAGATCACCATATGTTATATGCTTACATGTTAGTTATATGGTTACATGTTAGTTATATGCCTACCTGTTAAACTGCTATTATTTGGTCTGCTAAGGACCTGATACTATGCGGATATGCTAACGACCTGATGCATAATTAAACTGATACTATTGTGGATTGATAAAAACCTGTTGCTATATTTAATCTGGTGCTACTTTTGTTTATTAGAAAGTTGATATTACCTTTGAAAACTTGGAGGCTTGAAACTTGTTTGCTTACATGTTATTCTTATTCATCTGAAAAATCCCTTGTACAAAAATTGTTGCTTCCGCCTTTATTCAATGGGCTTGACAGGTGCTGGTGCACTACTGCACACTTGGAACGGCCATGATTTTGTCCATTTTATTTGTATCTTAGCTATTGGACTTGATTCTTGCTGCATGTTTATCACCATGCAGAAGTTACATGTAACCTGGCTTATACTTGTACACCTGCCACTTGTGTATATTGCCTCGACCTTTGTCATTGACCGGTTGTGTTCGGTTTCATTCCATTCTTGCCGCCGAGTTCACTGCATATTTGTGTACACCCATGAGTTTCATTGCACCAGTTAATTCTTGTTGCGGGATGCTGAGGCAGTGCACACACATACTTGTACGTGTGTGTATATGCAAGCTTCCAAAATACTTATGCTATCATTTATATTCGATTCGGACGTTGAGTCGGTGCACACGTGTATACGCGTGTATACTCGAAAACGCCCAAGACCGTTCGTCCCTGGAAATCGGTAGAACTGATATGAATAGACACCACAACTGTTTATTTTATGTATGACGCCGATGATAGGGGTAACTATTATGTTCAGTTTTTATTGAAATTAATTTATTTGAACTATGATTAATCCTGACTCGAGTATTTTTATGTTTTTGCATGGAATGCTCGGGTCAGACCCTAGCAGTACAGATTTAAATATCGCAGCTTAGTATTCGAAGATTGGCGAAGCTGGGGATTCCAAGAGACGGCGCACTCTGAAGTTTAAACAGTAAAGATATTTATTCGTATTTAAATTGTTTTTTTAAATGCTGATATATATATAAAAGTTCTATTTTCTGTTCAATATTGTGTTGTTTATTTATTCTGTATTTTCTGTGTTGATTCTGTGTTTTAAACTCTGCAAGCTAAATAACGAACCGTCGGTTTGAACGTTTTAAGTTGGTTAAATTACCAATTTGAAGCGGTCAAAATGGCGGGACGTTACAGTCATCATCTCTTTCTGTATCAAATTCGTCTGTGGTCTCCATTTTAGTGCCACGAAAGGTGAGTTTATCTCACACCCTACTTACATTTTTCATGGATGTTAGATCAATAATGAACTGTTATATGAAATGTATAGGGTTGCTAATAGAAATTGTTGATTTGATATATATACACATTTTATATGTGACACAATATATTCATATGACACGTAGTTTCACTGATGATATGTATGCTGTGATTGTTGCTATGTGATTATTGTTTGTGATTGTTGATATCTCTAGTTTAGGAAAAATCACTAAGGGTTGAAATGATACATACCCGAACGGACATTACAATAGGGAAAAATCCTTATGGGTTGAAATGATAGACCTGAACGATTTTTACTGAATTTGGGATCGTGGGTTGAAATGATAGACCCGTAGAAATTTATAAATCGCGGATTGAAATGATAAATATCCGTATTACTTGACCATAGGGTAGAAAACTATATACGGACACCATTGGTCATGTTTTCGAAGTTAACTAATTTGAGAAATTTAATTTTATATTAATTTAAGATTTTTTTATATATACTTTATATTTTAAATATTTTAAACTTAAATTTTATAAATTTTAAATTATATGTTTTAAAATAATTTCATGAGTAAATATAGATCTAAATGCTTATTTAAGATTTTACTTATAATTTTATTTATTTTTAAACCATATAATGTTTTCCTATAAGTATTTTTAATTTATTTTATTTTAATAAATTTTCTTTAAATCTATTTTATATTATTTAAACTTATATATGTTATAATCTATTTCTAACTAATTTTAGAATTTTATAAACTTATATATATACATATATATTTTCAAAAGTTAATTTTCTTTTATATATATATTATAAGCTTTAATAATAAACCAAGAGTTGGATAAGTTAGATTTCACGAGTTAAATTCGAAGTTTAAAGATGTAAATAACGATAATTGAATAATGAATGAACGTATATAAGAAATGAATTTGATTTCGAATCGAAATAGGTTTACGAGGGATGAACTTGAATTATGAATTTGTTTCGAAATTGAATTTCCAAATTTAAGGAATGAATTTGACTATATGTCAACTGAATACAAATTTGAATATTGATTCTGAACTTTTATAAGAGACGATCTTGAACTGCGTGAATTGATTTTAATTTGAATCTATAATTGATAAGAAATAAATTTGATACTTTTATGGAATTGATTATATAATCGATTGGGTATGAATTAAGAAGTTATATAAGTCGATTTTATAAGAATATCTTATAATTGTTTTGAAACTCTAAATAATGATTTTGTAACCATTTGGAATTTATAAGTTATGAATTACATAACTTGAGTTATGGAATATGGTATGTTTTGCTGAAATTGAAATATATGATTTGTTTTGAATCGAAAAAGTTAGATTTGAATTATTTAAAACGGGATTTGAACCTAAGTGCTGGATTTTATAGATCGACTAAATCGAATGTTTTAAAGGGGTGAAATCCTGTTTTAAGAATTGTTTGAAATTATCAATAATAATTTCGAACATATGACTTGAATTATAAAGTACGATATAATTTGTTTAAATTGAAATGTAAGTTTTGACTTGAATCGTATATTCGAATTCTTATAAAGGAAATTTTTGAATTGTTTCGAACTTGAAATTTTGTGAATATAAACCGAACCAAATTATTATCGAAGTAAAAATTGGTATTGAATTAAACGGAGATTTAGATATTTAAATATAAGCCGATTTTGAATTGAAATCATTATGCGAATATTTTTGGAAATTTTATAAGATCGAAGTTAAAATATTATAGTATCATTTACACTATATTGTGGGATCTTTATGATATAGTTCTAAATCGATTTGAGTTGTTTTCAAATGTAAATATATTCGAAGTTAAATATTTAAATTTGAATTCAAAAATTCGAATATGAGATTTCTTATAAACTATTTTATAATGTGATTTATAAAATAATGACCACGGTGTGAAAATTGTAAACGATTGGTTGTTAAAGAGACCGGGATCGGCTGTTGTCATACTCTCTGCCAATACCGAAAACCACTTTAACAACTGTGTACGTGGTGGAGTCCAGAATGAAGGGGATGATTTGGCGAACGACTCCATTTTATTTTATTTCATATTAATTACGAGACCCTGACTACCTTGAGTCAGCTTGATGTGGCTAAAACATGAGCTATGCACGGACCAAGTGAGGTCATACCTCTTATCGAGCAAACTTCTTCGATAATATTCTATTACTGTTGAGATTCAATTTGGGCCCTTTTGATTATGGGAGTGTGTATCGAGGTGGGCGGTAGTAGCTACTATGCATTACCACTAGTCCGGCTCTGCAAACGGTGAATCCACCCTGGCATTCCTTGCGTGCCTTGTCACATGCCTTATAAGACCCCACTACGAATTTGTTTTGTATTGTTTTATATGGAGTGCCCTCTGATCAAACCCCAGTTTACGGAGGAATTACGATACTGTATATACTATGGGAATATATAAACGGTGTAAGGGTAAATATGGTAATCCCGCTTAAGCTATTTTGATATTTTACTTTAATGTTATACACTATTGTATATAGCGTATTATACTATATAGTATTAGTTTGACGGATCCTTAGAGGATGGTGATCCCAAACATCCTCTAAGTTACTGATTGCATTTCATCGAACATTTCATTTGAGTTGATTTACTTTTATGAGAATGTTAGTCCTGATCCGAGTTGTTTTGTTTTGCATTATTGCTCCGGTCAGATCGAGTATATCAATTTTTGAGATTCACCTTTGGAGTTTGGAGCTTATATTGGATTTTTTGCTCACCTATTTCTACTTATTGATCAGTTGTTCCAGTCATCCAGTTATTTTGGTTTCAGATTGTTATCCGTTATTTATTTTATTAGAATTCCGCTGTATTATTTATGTAAACTCTGATGTAAAGCTTCATGAACTACTATTGTATTTTAAATTTTCTGCTGTGAGATATTATATTGCTCTGTATCTGTGTCTGTGATCTGTGATTTTGTGATTTATTCTATTTACCTCAGAAGCTAATAACAACCTGTTGTTTTGAACCATCCGAGTTAACATGTTTTGTCGATTCGGCACGGTCAAAATGGCGGGTCGATACAGTTGGTATTAGAGCCAGGTTTATCAAAGCTTTAGCTAATGGTGGTAAAAGCTCATTACAGATAGGGTAGCGATACCCTAGAATGAGTAGAATCAATCGCAGAATCCTTCTTGAGAGAGAGCGTATTTTGAAATTATGAATAATGGTTTTAAAACAAATATTTTCGAATATAAAAATTTCATTTAATATTTAAATACTTTTTGAAATTTCCTTTCCATTTGAGTCCGTCTTCCTTCATAGATCCTCTTTGATTAGGGTTTTCCATTCGTTTAGCTTTCAACTCGAATTTTAATACTTATTCTTGTCCATAACAAGGTAAGAAATAGAAGGAGAGTATAAATCTTCTGGTGGGTCCATTTCCTATTAAATATTGGTTTGAAATTGTTATTTTGAACGGCATTATAATATAAGATCTTCTTAATGCAATATTGAATTTTGATATCGATTTATGGAAGATATATATTTGCAAATAACATTTTGTCTGGTAATATCAATATTTTGAAAGGATTTGATGTTTTTGTTTTATATTTTATATAAGATTTATATATGTAAATTTTGTAATAAAATGATTTTATAGTAGTTGAAATCTATAATGGTATTTATGTATGTATTTATATAGGAATTTATAAATTTAAATTAGTTTATAAAGATTTTAATTTGTAATGTATATATATATGTTAACTTTTGGAATTAAACTGGTTTTATAAGTTTGAATATTGATAATATGGATTTGAAAATATTTAAATGTAGTATAGGATAATATTGTTATGTATTTGATTTAATAATAATATTATTGTATATTTATTAAGAATTGAGTTGGAATTTTAATAAATAAATGAGTGGGGGAAAGATATAATTTTCCCTACTTAAATATTTTAATGATTCAAAATATATTATTTATAATATATGATTTGAAAAACTTGGAATATATTCTTGTTAAATATATATGAAAATGTTTTGAGTTTTTACTTGATGTTAAAGTTGGCCTATCAAATACCTACTGATTTGGGTATACGTCTGATCAACATATATATTAAATCCTATGTGTATTAGATAGATATAGAGTCACACTCTAGTTGCTTGAAAATGATTCTGCGATGACCGCGGCATCATCGATATCTATATTCGAGTTTCGAAAGTGGGATAGATATATATCGCCAATCGAGACGTCGAGTCAATACTTAAAACTATTTTAAAATGTTTGAAAATATTTTAACTTTTGATTTATATATATAATATTGGTATTAAAATAGATTTGAACCATTTGGTTTAAATATACATTTATTTAAATACTATTTCCCTGCCTCGTTCCTTTTCGGGGACGAAAAGGTTTGAGTAGGGGAGATTGTAACGACCGGCATTTCAAGTGTATTTTTTTATTTAATTTAAATTTTGATTTAGGTTGATTTTATTTATTTAAATTCTTAATTTGTTTGGTTTTTATAAATTAAACTACTTTGATTTGTGATTTAGAACTATATTTATTTTGAAATTTTTATAGTTAATGAATTAGCTTGAATATGAACATATTTTAAAATGAAAACTAGTATATGCTATTTCAGATCGTATTTATTTAGTTTATCGAATTTAATCTTAAGTTTTATTTTAAACATTTATCTTGTAATTTAATCTTAGTTTATTTTTTATATTTATATTTTAATTGATCGTCGTTGTCGTAGATATCGTTCAACTTATATTTAGTTGAATCCATTTCACCGTCCGTTCAAAATAAAACTGTTTGTTCCGTTTGAATTTGAAACCATCGGTTCTATTTCATATTTTCTATTTGTTCTTCTTCTTAGTTTAAAACCGTTCGTTTTATTTGTAAATGTCCATTCATTTTTATTTTCGCTTGTAGTTTAAAATATCAGTTCACTTCTGTTTGTCAAACTATTCGCTCACTTCAGTTTCCGATCACTAGCGCATCAATTCTTATATTTTGAAAATGTAAAATCAAAACATTTCGTGTGATTCAACAGTCTGTTCATTTTTCCAGAGCCGCTCATTCAAAATAATAATAAATTCCCAACCGTTAGCTTCAAAATCTTTCAAACCAGTGCCATCCAATTTAATTCAAACTGTGCGCTTGCATCTCCCAAAGGGCCGCATCTCTTTTACTGTTTCTTTTATCTCGTGACTCCTGATCTATTTTATCTCCTTTATAAAAATCCATTCGCCATTTGGTATAAAAAAAAGGGATAAAAGATGTTCCATTTCTCTTCTTCACGAATGAAATTCACTACAGCCTTTCTATTGTCATTTCCCATCGCAAGTCCTCTACCTCCCCTCCCCTTCAAACCCCATGAGCCTGCTCTTCGTGCCCTCCGCCACATCAGTAAGCTCCGCCCAAACCCCTTATCGCTCCGCTTCCCTTCTTCGCCGAATCCAAGGCTGACCCTCTCACCTCATTTCTCCTTCCCATCGTGATTTACCCCTAGCCATTTTCCCCTTCTCCGCCCAACGACCTGCTCTTCGCGTCCCTTCCCTTTGTTTGCCATCAACCAACGCCCAGACCTCCTCGCTTTTACCCTGATCGATGCCTAACATCCGAGCTGACCCCATGCTGCGCCCCTCCAGTAGCTCACCCTCCCCCCTAGAAGTCCGCCTTCCACTCCGCACCCCTCTCCTCCGTCCACAGCTCAGACCATCACCCGCCTCCGACTTGGTGCGTGTGTGTCCTGCGTGTGTAAGTTGGTTGATGCCTGAGTTCTCTCTTTTGTTACTGTGAGTGTGTATTTTGTGTTTGTGGGGGGTGCGTGTGTGCGTCAGTTGTTGAGCATGAGTTGTGTTGTGTGCGTGTGAAATTCTTTTCTTTGCGTGAGTTTGTTTTACCTGAATATGTTGGTATGGTGTTTGTGTGAATATGAGTTATATTGTGTATATATGTGTGTAAGTATGTATTGTGTATGAATCTGTGTGTGTACTGCGGTGTGAGTGAGTTGTTTTGTGTGTTTATATTTGCATTTGTGCGTGTTCAAGTGTCTGTCTGTGAGAGTATTTTGAAAACTTATACATATTTGTTTAATAATTTATATATAAATATCTATGGCTTTTTGTGAGTTATATATATATATGGTTGTGAAGTATTTTGTATTTGTTTTAAAATAATTTATATATATATAATTTTATTGTGTATATTCATACACATATATATATATATAATGAGGGTCGAAGTTTATAATATATATATATTTTGGGAGTCGAATTTTAATGTATATGTTAATTTAGTTGCTTAAAGAAATATATATTGTTTCGTAATAATTTCATTATATTTGATTTTGTGTTGAATGTGGTGTTGAGTTTCGAAACCGCCCTAAAAACCTGATAACCGTACCGATCCATCTACAATTCCCTGGCCCTATTCAAAAAAATAAAATAAATTATTGAGCGAGAGTCAAGATGAACACATTCTGAATCGTGCTTGGATGTCATCATCTCTTTCTGTATCAAATCCGTCTGTGGTCTCCATTTTAGTCCCACGAAAGGTGAGTTTATCTCACACCTGACTTACATTCATGGATGTTAGATCAATAATGAACTGTTATATGAAATGTATAGGGTTGCTGATAGAAATTGTTGATTTGATATATATACACATTTTATATGTGACACAATATATTCATATGACACGTAGTTTCACTGATGATATATATGCTGTAATTGTTGTTATGTGATTGTTGATATCTCTAGTTTAGGAAAAATCACTAAGGGTTGAAATGATACATACCCGAACGGACATTAGAATAGGGAAAAAATCCTTATGGGTTGAAAGACCTGAACGATTTTTACTGAATTTGGGATCGCGGGTTGAAATGATAGACCCGTAGAAATTTATAAATCGTGGATTGAAATGATAAATATCCGTATTACTTGACCATAGGGTAGAAAACTATATATGGACACCAAATTCGACGAAATTAGTTTTTTTAGGACCGTATCGACAAAACGAAGTTAGAAATAATTCTCCTGTAATTTTTGGGGTCCGTATGTGGCCCCAGTAAATTGAAATGCACGTTTAAATTTGAATATATAGATTTATATTTTAATTTTAACGAAATCTGATAGAAATAGTCAAATTGGTTTGCGATACATATTCCATTGCGTTCAGAATGGGGGTAATTAGCTAGAGGCAACAGTCGTTAGGTTCGATTTGGAGTCCGAATGAAAAGGGTTGCTTTTGGAAAATTTAAAATGAAATATATATATATATATCCTCCCTATCCATTTCTCTCTCTCCCCATTCAGTCAAAACCGAATTTGAAAAAAAAATACCCTACAACCCGTCATCACCTGGCTACGCCACCCCCCAGCCATGTCAGGCACCGCCGCCGCCCCTGGTCCTCCCACTCCGGCCGTGGGCTCCTCCACCTTCAAAAACCATAAAAATGTGAGTTTTTTGAATTTAATCCTTTGATTAACACTATTAGCAAGCTAAAGATGTGATTTTTAACTAGTTAATGATAAGCAAATATTTTTAGTAAGCTAAAAATACGATTTTTAACTAGCGTATGCTATGAAAATATTTTTAGAACTGATAAAATTTTGATTTTTATATATATAGTGAAGTGATAAAAATTTGATTTTTTATATATATAGCGAAGTGATAAAAATTTGATTTTTATATATATAGCGATCAAAATTTGTTTTTTATGTATATGAAGTAGCGATAAAAATTTGATTTTTATGTTTATAACAATGATATAAAAATGCGTTTTTTACATATATAAACATCATATTAAAAATGTGATTTTTACTATGAAAAACGTGAAAAGGACCGCGTTGGAAATTCGAGCAAATCAAAACGTTCATAAAGAAAGACTGGCGGAGTGGAAACCAAAGGTGAGAACTCCTCACTCTAATTTACTTTCTAGTTAAAAATATATACTGGGATGCAGACAGTGCTTAGCTGCACCTGACACCTTTGTTTGAAACCATGGATGTTTGGTTGATTTTTGGATTGAGTGATTTATTTGTTTGAGTGTGATTTGGGATGAGAATTGAATGGATTGGTTTGGTATCTGTATATGGCGCGAGCCTGTATAGGAGAGGGGTAATGTTAGACATTACCCGGTTTTAATATCGCGCCGTTATGCTGCCGAAATTTTCTGGAATAAAAAGTGTTTTTTAAAAATAACATTTTTATGAAATGTATGAACTGTTAAAAATAGTAAAGTGCTGAAATAAATATTTTTATGTTAAAAATATAATTTTTAACGTATAAATGAATGGCATAAAACTCTCCTGAAAAAGAAATAAATATTCACCTACAAATCGGAAGATTTGTTTATGTACACCCATTTATCTGATACTGATTGGGACGATAAAATTTTACACATCGCCCAACTGCATAAGTAAAATCTGTGTTTGTTGTTTGAAACCCCACACGGGTATTGGGGTGATATTTGACATACACTAATACCAATTGTTTAGTTATATGTCAGTCGATTGGTTGACAGACTATGTATGCATTAATTGTTTATTTTAATGCTTATACAGTTGTGTAATGCACTCCGGATGATGGTTGATTGTTTATCAATGTTATTATACATAGGTGTTGTATGAAATCCATATAAATAACATTATATGGTAATTGATTAGGTCTCATTCCAATTTGGGAAAAAAATAACGAATATTTTAAAATAATATTCCGTAAAGGATTAAAAAGTGATTTTTGATGTCCGATTTTGGATGGATACAAGAATATTTAAATATACGAAGCCGTATTGATTAGATTTGCGCCATTTTGACGTGAACGATATTTATATCGATTTTATTCATTTTTATAACGAATATCGAAAAGGAAATTATTTCAAAATCTGATATTTTGGAAAAAATATCATTTATGTTATAATGATATAGAAAATTCACTTTTGGTTTAAAATTGAAAAGGAAGTCAGAATCGATTTTAAAACGAATTTATAAAATACGTTTTGGACGAAATATATCTAATATATATATTAATGGCTTGAATAGAATGCGCCGCGCAGCGACCGTTCGCGAATTTCGACTATTGACTTCGAATTGAGATTACGGGAGATCCGATTGTCGATTCTCCTAAAACCAAAACCATTGGGTTCGTATCGAAAAGAGTTTTTCAACGAATATAAGAGATTTGAAATCTGACAATTGGATTTGGAATTATGCCCAAATAAAATTTGGAAAAAGTCGCTATGGATGCAGTTCGATGGACGTTAGTGGAAATCAACTGTACGGGCCTTGATAAAATTATTAAAAATATTAATATTTTGTGTAAAATCATAATAAATGATTTGGAAACAATTTGGATGAAAAATTCCACGTTTGTAAAGATAAAAATATGTTTTATCAGAATGAATTAGTTATGAACTAGAATGATAATCCACTGTTTTTAAATAAATAAATTGGATTGCAATGGTTTTAACATAACCAGAATTTCCAATATATAAATTGGAATGGATTTGAATCGAAATTATCTTCGGAATATTTCGATACGGGATTCCGTGATTATACGGATATTGTAGAGGAATTTGGAAGATATATATATATATCGTTATTCCCATTACGATATTTGTTGATTTCAGAATTCTATTTTTAAAAATAAGCGGATATAATTTCTATTCAGAGCCTTGTAATTAACATTGAATTGGATTTTGGGTTTTATCGTAAATGATGTCTTCATTAACACTGTCCCTGAACCCAGTTAAGCAAAGAATAAATCTTTTAAGTAAGTTTTAGTGAAGTTTTCCAATTAATTAACATTTAATTGGAATTGAAAATGGAATGTGGATTGGGTTCATCGTGAGCTGTGTTTTTTAACGACATTCGTTCTTTAACCCGATTGATAGTGAAATGTGATTTGGAAGTTATAAATCTTTTAACTAAGATTCAATGGGAATTTTCCAAAGCAAAGTTTTCCAATTTAGTATATTGGAATGGAATGGAATTCGATTTGGCAATAATCGAAGTGAACTTTTGTGGAGGAAGACTGTTACTATATATGAAATTTAAAAGGCTTTGCCGTTATTCCATTTATCTTATCAGTCAGATACAGAAGTTTATATCGATTATATATATATTGATCTGTTTTCCGTGTAGATTCCATAATTAATGGAATGTGATTTTGCGTTTATCGTGAACTGTGTTTTAAAAGACATTGGTTCTTTAACCCAGGTAAAGGTAGGATTTATTTCCTGAATTTGAATAATCATTAATATTGATTTTTGAGAAGATTAAAACTAAGTGGAGTTTTAATGAATCTTTAATTAGATTGAAAAGTGAATGTGATAATTTAAATTATCAAATCAAGAAAATGATCGAGAATGGAGTATCACCAGTTTTGCTCCAAGCGATAGTTAAATCTTTAATTAGATTTGAACGTGAAACGGTAATTAATTTTACCGATAACACCGTGGTGTTAGATATAGAGTATTACCAGTTTTGCTCTATGAGATGAATAGGTTGGGATTAGGAAATATAATAAAGGATTACTTCGGTAAGGTTCGCTAATCCCGACTAGTTTGGATAAACCTAAATACAGTTTAAATTATGAAAAGAATATTTGAATAAAAGAATATTCTGGATTGGAATGAGGCGTATGTTGTGTTTGTGTAGCACTTGTTTATAATATACGCGAGTAATTCGGAAAGACCGGGTTTATCCCATTCTGAATAACAGATTTGACGATGAAGACGGTGGTTGAAGACCGGAGGTCTTCACATCATTTGGATGATTACTGATGTCTTGATCGGGCTGTACACCCGGGACAAGGTAATAAGTGGTGATCATCCAGACGTACTTAGAGATCGATGGATATGCGAGGGTCTCTCTCATGTATTGGACATATGGGATATCATTCTGTGTGATTGAAGGATATCGGTTGCATGGAGTTATTTCCCTGTGTGGCATACTGAGATGCAAATGATCAAGGCTTCTGTTGAAAAGCAAAGTCTTGTGGTTGATGATCAAATCACGGCCTGTGTGGCATAGCTTTGTGTATAGCGTTAATTCGCGAGCCTCACACCCCGGTGTGAACCAGAAACGGGAGAGGACATATGGGAGGACATGTGTTTCCTTCTAGCTAGGGGTGGTGTTAGAGCTTTACACGCTCTGGCATTTTACTTATGTGGATGATCGATAGCGAGGTGCCTCGGTTATATCGGTCACTGCGGGGACCGATGAATGGTTTGGTCTGGATATGACCAGTTTACGACCCATAGGGCGGAGAAACGCATCGTTCAGGCATATTAATCCACTCCTTGTATACCGGCCCTGACGATCCAAGTGACGATGCGTTATGTTCCTGGGACATGGGCTAGATTGTCATGAAGCGGTAAGGACGATCCCTTGCCTCGGTTCATAGACGGAAATCCAATTTCCAATATACGACATTTCGGTTTTAATTGTAGAGCCTAGTATGGCGACATAATGGTATGGGGCACTCATGTCGTCTATGATTGATACATTTATATTTGAAGTTGATTTCTTCACCTATAGTAATAATAAAAGATGAAATTTCGCGTATCAAGCATTCTTTGGCTATTATAAGGTAAAAACTCTATCCTCCGGCTTGCGTTGCATTGTGTGATGGTACCTGAGTCTTATGATAGCTTCATTTTCTTTATTTAGCATTGCGCTATTTATTTTATGCACTGGTGTTCTTGGGGTTAAGCCCATTCCGTGTTATACGGCGTGGTCCCTTGATTTACCTAACTTTAAAATCAAGCTAATAACTGTTTTAGTTCTCACACCAGTCACATGACTGACCTAGAGTTTATTGTTTTAACCTAAACTCTGGGTGCCCCTATTTTCCGCATGGGCAGCTTGTAATTGGGTTTTTGCAGATTTATTCTTACAGGATCCTGGTTTACAGCTGAAGTGATATTCGGAAAATCTTTATCCGTGTATTTCTTTCAGTTGTGTTTTGTATTATTTTTCCGCTGTAGTAATGTATTTAAGTCTCTGATATTTATCAAATGTGTAAGATTTATTCATACTCTAGAATATTCTTGTACTCTGATGTAAATTGTTGTAATGAGCATTGAAATGTTCTTCTGTTTGCGTTCCGATATGTCGTGTTCTCAATACAATCCGGGCTTTCCTTTACGGGGAAGTTCGGGTCGTTTTAATTCTTGTACTCTGATGTAAAATTGTTATAATAACAATGAAATGTACTTCTGTTTATGTTCTAATTTGTCATGTTCTCAACTCAATCTGCCATTTGCCATCTCTTTGGGGATCGGGGAAGTTTGGATCGTTATAGTTGGTATTAGAGCTTTGGTTTTACAAAGCTCGAGAACAAGGCACATTATAACCAAACGAAAGAATTCATCGGAGATTGGATTAGTAATATCCAATAAGAATGACTCGTTAGAGATAGGGTTAGTAATACCCTAGAATGAGTTAGAAGAGTATCATTTCTTGAAAACAAATTTAGTTTTGAAAATTTTAACTTACTATACGTATTTTCGTATTTTATTTTAAATTGAATTTGGACTATCGGGTATATGAAGTTTTTGAATATACGCGTAATTAACGTGTATTCGAAGTCTCAAATATATTGGATAGATATAGAATCACGCTCTAGTCGCTCGGGGATGATTCAGATGATGAGGCCTCATCATCAGCGTCTATGTTCAAGTTTCGAAAGTGGTATATCTATATATTTCCAATTGACTGGTGTGCGAACCAAAACTTAGTTAAGTTTATTGTTTTTGATTTGGCATCAGAATGTGATTTTTAAGTATATAGGTAAAGTTATACAATTGGAAATTTAATCAACTAATTGATTCCTGGTTGTGTTGTTTAATTTTTAGTTTCACTAATAAGAATATTGAAATAATGGAACCATTATGAAAATGAAAGGTAAATTAAGCAAACTTGAATCAAAAATTGAACTAAATTGAAAATTGATTGGATTTGCATACGTGTGCATATATGTATATTGAACAGGTCATAGCAAGGAGGCTAGAGAAGAGGAATAAAATTGTATGCCCGACAAATAGGTACATGTTTACTATATTCGTTGGGTCGGATGATTTTATGAACCAATTGGCTGTTTCTTTTTCTTTTTGATTGGAGAGGGCCTGTGTGGCGGTTCGAGGATTTTCCTGATGCTCCCAGTACAAAGGAGGTTATAGCGAACTTTTTTGAAAATTTAGGGTGTTAGCCAAATTTAGAAAGATCTTAGAAACCGAAAGGTTGAAGAACTGAAAGCCAGAATGAAATTTGAGTCGGCTAGTTAAACAACTTTCAGCTTCGTTCCTTTTTGGGGATGAAAAGATTTTAAGTTGGGGAGATTGTAACAAGCTAGAATTTCAGAACCAATTTAAAAATTATTTTTAATATAATTTTGTCAGAAATTACGTCAGAATTTAAAAATTCGATTTTTAAATCATAACAAAGCCCTTAAAAATAGAAATTTTGCAAACGACCTTCAAATTCGACGAAACCACTTTGTTGGATCCGGAATGTCAAATTATTGTTAGGTTTCAATTTTCATAATTTTTAGAATTAATATGTGAGCGTGGCAAATTTAAAGGAACCTGCAGTTTTAGTTGTAAATTTAATCGACAGGAAAAAGGGTCATTTTGCAAACGGAATCGGAATTTGACGAAACAAGTTCCTATGGGACCGTATCGTCAAAAAATAGCTAGATTTATTTTTCTGGAATTTTTAGAGTCAGTATGTGGCCCTGGTAAATTAAAATGTACATTGAATTCAATATAGAACATTATATTAATTTATATTTTAATTTGATATAAACCTATCGACGCAGCCAAATTGGCTTACGAAACATATCCCATTGTGTTCGGAGTGGGGGTATTTGGCTAGAGGCGAAAGTCGTTGGGTTTGATTTGGGGTTGAAATGAAAAGTCAACTTTTATGGAATAAAATAATATATATATATATATATAAACTTATATTTTCTAACCAAAATGGTTTTCCCAAATCAGAAAATCAATCTCCGGAAAAAAAATTAAATTAAAAATGGCGTCGCTTCCCCCATTGCCTCCACCCGCCGTCGTCAGCCACCCTCCGCCTCTTCCTTCACCGACGTCGCTCCACCCCAACTCGCCTTCAACGTCGCAGAACCCAACAGCGAGGCGCATCGTCGCATCTCAGTCGACGCCATCATCTCCGACCAACCCCGCAAGCCCCAGCTCCTCAAGTCGATCCGCGAATCTCCCCCTTCTCCCGTACATCGACGCCACCTCCTCCATCTCAAGCTCGCGAGGCCCAAATCAGCCACCACCTGAGACGACCACACTCCTGCGCCCCCTCCGATGAATGCCAGCCGCTGCCTGACCACCAGCGCCACCTAGCAGCCTCCAACTCCGACCAGCGAGCTCCGACGATCCAAACCCTAGAGAAAATCCTGAGTTTTTCTGATTTCAATTATATATAAAAATCTGATATTTATTTATATGAAGATAAGATTTTTAATGGGATAAAAATCCGATTTTTAGTTTATAAAAATACGAGTTTCAATTAGGTAAAAATACGATTTCTAATTAGGTAAAGATTTGATTTTTATTAACATAAAGTTATGATTTTTAAGTTTATAAAGATATGATTTTTTTTTCATTATATAAAAATATAAATTTTATTGTATAAAGGAATATTTTTAGATTAGGTAAAAATATGATTTTTATAGTATACATACTATTTATAAAATAGTCAAGCCATGAAAATATTTTTAGTGCGATAAAAATATGATTTTTACCTTATGTATACTAATTATAAAATAGTCATAAAAGAATAATTATAAAATGGTTAAAAATATGATTTTTAACGTAGGTATGCTATATGGATTGATGATCAAAGAATGGCGGAGTGGAACCTCAAGGGGAGAACTCCTTCTCACTCAAACTATTTTTCAGTTAAATATATCCTAAGTTGCAGACGGGGCTTAGTAGCTCCTAACACTGCTTTCTGTACGAACCATGGATGATTTGTGTGATTTGATTGTATTGTGTTGTGACTGTGATTTTGAAATGTTTAATACGTTAGAAAAATAATTATAAAATTATTGTGAAGTGAAAATGGGTAAGTTAGAAAAATATATTCATTTGTATACTTGAACAGTGAAAAGGAATAAGTTATAAATAAATTTACACTTCCATTTACAAGTCAGACGACTTGTTTATGTTCGCCTATTTTGTGATATCGATTGGGACGATAATTTTTACAAATCGCCCAAGTGCACAAGTAAATTATTATTATTTGTTGATTGAAACCCCACATGGGTCTGAGGATGATATTCTGATCACACGTCTCCTTTGTGATTAGTTGCATGTCGATCAATAGATTGACAGGTTGTTGTAAGCATTATTTATTTATTTATTTAATGCTTATACAGCTGTAGAATGCACTCTAGTTGCTATTTGGATGTTAAATGATTATTATCCTTATTGTTGAATACATGCAATGTATGAAATCCATATAACTAAAATTATATGGTAATTGATTGGGTCTCATTCCAATTTTGAAATAATGAACGTTTTTAAAACAATTAATAGTGAAGTTATTATTTTGATGTTCGATTTTGGATGAACACGAAAATATATGAATGTATGAAACTGAGTAGGTAGTTATACACTATTTTGACTCGAACGGAATTTTAAATCGATTCTATTCATTTTATAGTGAATATGGGAAAGAAATGGAATTCAAAATAACACATTTTGAAATTATTATCATTTTAATAATACAATTATATGGAACATTCAATTTGGATTTAAAATTGAAATGGAAGTTGGAATTGTTTTTAAACGAATTATAAAACGTTTTATAAAATACGTTATGAATGGAAATCGAAGATATATATATATAATATATATTATATATATTATAATGGCTTGAACAGAATACACGCGCCGCGACCGTTCGCGAATTTTGAACATTAACTTCGATTGGGCGTAGCGGAAGATCCGACCGTCGGATTCTTCTGAAACCGGAACCTACGGGTTCGTATCGAATAGAGGTTTCAAATGAGTATATGAGATTCGGAATCCAACGGTTAGGTTTTGAGAAATGTTTAATTCAAATTTAAATAAAATCAGTGCCAGTGCAGTTAAATGGCCTGAACGTCATTTGACTGAATAGGCCTATTTTTAAATGGTTAAAAATAGGGAAAATTTATGTAAAATCATAATAAATGATTTGGAAAGAATTTCGATGAAAATTTCCATGTTTGTGTGGATAAAAATATTTTTTTATCAAAATGAACTAGTTATTAACTAGAAAGATAATCCAATGTTTTAAAATAAATAAATTGGATTTTTGAATGGTTTTTAATTAACCAGGAAATTTCCAATGAATATATTGGAATGGATTTGAATGAAATTATCTTCGCAATATTTCGATAGTGGATTCCGTGATTATACAAATATTGTTATGGGAATTTGGAAGATATGCATATATTGTTATTCCCCAAATGGTATTGGTTAGTTTCAGTATTTGATATTGAGTATAAGCAGATATAATTTCTATTTAGAGCCTTGTATTCGAGATCAAATTGGATTTTGGGTTTGTCATGAATGGTATCTTTAAAAATACTGTCCTTGAACCCAGTTGAGAAAAGAATAAATCTTTTAATTAAGATTTAATGAGATTTTCCAATTAATAAATATAATTGGAATTAAAAAGGAAATGGATATTGGGTTTATCGTGAACTACGTTTTTAGACGACATTAGTTCTTTAATCCAATTAAAGGTGAAAGTATGATTTGGAATTTAATAAATCTTTTGAATAAGATTTAATGGAAATTATCCAATGTAAAATTTTCCAAATTGATATAATAAATTGGAATCGAGTGGAATTCGATTTATGAATAATCGAAATGAGCTTCTGTGAAGGAAGACGGTTACTATATATGGAATTTAATAGGCTTGGCCATTATTCCATTTGTGGTATTGGTTTGACACGGAAATTTATATCGATTACGATTAAGTTGTTTTCCATGAAGATTTCATATGAAATGGAATATGATTTTGGATTTATTGTGAACGGTGTTTTAAGTGACATTCGTTCTTTAATCCAAATAAAGGCAGGATTGATTTCCTAAAAATGAATAATCATGTAACAACTCGGAAAATCAGAACCAATTTAAAAAAAAAAATTGGTAATTTTAAAGAATTTTGAATATTTAAAATGAATTATTTTAATTAATAACGACGAAAAATTTATTTTCGATGAAGTTAAGACGAATAAATTTATTTTAATTATAATTCGAGCCTGAAATGGCGCGGTAGTTTGAAAATTCGATTTTGAATTTCAAATGTATGTACAGGATTCAAAATAAATCGGATTTTAGCAAAACAAGAAATATTTGAATCTGTTTAATTATATCTTTCTAACAGATGTAAGAAACTGAGATTTCGTTTTAAAAGTAGAGAGTTACGTCCAGTTTAAAATTCAGAAAAGTCGCTGTAGAATTATTATTTTTATATATAAAAGCCTTAAAAATAGCCATTTTGCAAATGACCTCGTTTTCGACGAAACCACTTTTGTTGGATTTGGAATGTCAAATTATTGCTAGATTCCAATTTTCATAATTTTTGAAAACAATATGTGAGTGTGGCGAAGTTAAACGTGTTTTGACAGTTTCAGTCAATTTGGATCGACCAGAAAATGGCCATTTTTCAAACGGTCTTCAGATTTGATTAAATTAGTTTTGTTAGGACCGTATCGTCAATACGTAGCTAGAAATATTTTTTTTGGAATTTTCAAAGTCAATATGTGGCCCCGACAAATTAAAATGTATGTTCAAATCCATATTTTAATGTTGTATATTTTAATTTGAAGAATAACTGATTGAAACAGTCGAATGGGCTTACGAAACACATTCTGATGTGTTCGGAATGGGGGTATTTGGCTAGGGGAGACAGTCGTTGGGTTTGGTTTGGAGTTCGTGATGATTTTAGCTTTTAAAACGAATTAAATAAAATAAATAAAATTATAAATATCCCATTGGCTGGTCAAAACTCTATGAACTTTCTCTCATGGTCAACGATCGCCGCTCCTCAATCAAAGGTGGAAACCGATTCCAATCTTCCTCCCCAAAATTTGATCAATCCACGCAATAAAACCCAATGCTGCAGAAGAGAAAATCGAAGAACTTCTCCTCCTCTTCCCATCCATACTGGTCTAGCCCTTTGTCGTTGTGTATATGCCGTGATTCAAGCCCTCAAAGGCACCGTTGTCGCACACGGTTTGAGTACAGAGGGGGCCACCGAGTTTGGCCCCACTCTGGGCATGGGTAGCATGCTCCAAGGCGCACCTTGGTGCGGCGGCCGATCGACTCCAGGTTCTTCGGTTCTCGTGCAAAGTAAAGCCCTAGGGGCTGAACTAATTTTGAAACCCACGGCTGTGTTTTCAGAGGAAGAAGAAGGTTTAAATTTTAAACCTTAATTAATTCGTTAATTACACGTTTAATTATCCAATGTTTATAACGCGATATCTTTTCCGTACGAGGTCGAAATCGCGCGAAACAGGACCCGTTGCTATCATGGGGACGAGAGCTTCACAACAAGACTAACTGGATCCAGTTTAGAGCTAGTTAGAAATCTAGGCAAATTCAATTGCGAACGGTTCAGAAATTCAGAAATAAAACCGAAGGAGTGGAAAACCAATGTGAGAACTTCTCACTAAAATAATTTCTGTATAGTTATTTATTTTATAACTGCATATATGAACTGCTCCCTGTCGTCCACAGACCATGAATGACTTGTTTGTTTGATTATATTTTGAAAATTGATTGTGATGTGAAATGGACTGTATAAAATATTTAAATAATAAAAATATCATTTTTATTGAATATATGGACTAAATAAAATATTCATGAGTTGAGATAGATATTCATTTACAAACTGGTTTGTTCATTTATACTGATTTGACTGATATTGATTGGGACGATAAATTTTACACATCGCCCAACTGCACAAATAATAAACAGTATTTGTTGTTTGAAAACCACACACGAGTATTGGGACAATATTTGACATACACTAATCCCAAATGTTTAGTTGTATGTCAATCGATTGGTTGACAGACTGTTGCAGGCATTAATTATTCATACTTAACGCTTATACAGTTATAGAATGCACTCTGGATGTTGTATGAATTTTTAATGGTTGTTTATCGTTATTATTGTATACATGTGATGTCGAAATCCATGTAAATAAAATTATATGGTAATTGGTTGAGTCTGATTCCAGATCAGAATTATCGAATATTTTAAAATAATATTCGGAAAATATTGAAATGTGAAGCCGTATTAAGTAGTTAAACGCCATTTTAACACGAACGGGATTTTCTATCGATTTTATTCATTCTACAATGAATATCAAAAAGTGATTTCAAATTATGATATTTTGAAAATATTATCATTTTAATATTGAAATGATATGGAAAACGAAAATTTGATTTGAATTTGAAAATTGAATTGAATTTGAAAATCGAATTGAAATAAATTTGAAAATCGGATTGAATTGAAATGAAGTTGAAATTCGAATTGAATTGAAATGAATTTGAAAATCGAATTGAATTGAAATGAATTTAAAACGAATATATAAAGAATATTCAATTTTGATTTGAAATTGAAATGGTAGTGGAAATCGTTTTTAAAACGAATTTAAAACGATTTATAAAATTCGTTTTAAATGGACATCTACGAAATATAATATATATATATATATATATCATATATATATATTATAATGGCTTGAATAGAACGCGCCACGCAGCGATCGTTCGGGAATTTCGACCATTAACTTCAAATGGACGTTACAGGAGATCCGACCGACGGATTCTCCTGAAACTGGGACCGTTGGGTTCGTATCGAAAAGAGCTTTCCAATGAATATAATAGATTTGAAATCTAATGGTTAGATTTGGAGATATTCCCAAATAAATTTAAGAAAAGGTCGTTGTAAGTGTAGTTCGATGACCATTTATGGAAATCGACTGAAAGGGCCTTGATAAAATTAATAAAAATGTCAGTAATTTGTGTAAAATCATAATAAATGATTTGGAAAGAACTAGGATGAAAAATTCCATATTTGGAAGATGATAAAAATATATTTTTATCGAAATGAACTAGTTATGAACTAGAATTATAATCCAATATTTTTAAATAAATAAATTGGATTTGAAATGGTTTTAAAAATAACCGGAATTTCCAATATACGTATTGGAATGGATTTGAATCGAAATTATCTTCAGAATATTTCGATATTGGATTTCGTGATTATACGGATATTGTGGAGGGATAAATATATATATTTCGTTATTCCAATACGATATTTGTTGATTTCAGAATTTGATATGGAATATAAGCCGATATATTTTCTATTCAGAGCCTTGTATTTGATATCAAATTGGATTTTGGGTTTGTCATCAATGGTGTCTTCATTAACACTGTTCTAAAACCCCATATGAAAAGAATAAATCTTTTAAATAAGATTTAAAGTAGAAGTTTACCAATTAATTAATAATTAATTGGAATTGAATTGAAATTGATTTTTGGATTTATCGTGAACGGCGTTTTAAATAACACTCGTTCTTTAACCCGATTAACAATGGAAATGGGATTTTTGGTTTATCGTGAACCATGTTTTAAATGACATTGGTTCTTTAACCTAGTTAAAGATAAGATTAATTTCTTAGCTTAGAATAATCATTAATATTTATTTTTGGGAAGATTAAAACTAAATGGAGTTTTAATGAGTCTTTGATTAGATTGAAAAGTGAATGTGATAATTAAAATTATCAATTCAAGAAAATGATCGAAAATGGAGTACCACCAGTTTTACTCCAGGCGATAGCTAAATCTTTAATTAGATTTGAACATGAAATGGTAATTAATTTTACCGATAACACCATGGTGTTAGATATGGAGTGTTACCAATTTGCTCCATGGGATGAATAGGTTGGGATTAGGAAATTAAACAAATGATTACTTCGGTAAGGTGCGCTAATCCCGACTAGTTTGGAAAACCTTAATATGGTTTGAAATGATATCCAAAGGAAGATTAAAGAATAAAGTTAAAGAATTTATCTTTGATAAAATTAATGGGAACCTTTCCCAAAGGATATGAATGTTTAAATAAAAGAATATTAAGAATTGGAATGAGGTGTATGTTGTGTTTTATAGCACTTGTTTATTATATACGCGAGTTATTCGAAAATGCCAGGTCTATACGCATTCTGCATAATTGATTCGATGATAAGTCGAAGAGATTGAAGACGGTGCATGACCGACGAACTTCACATCGAATGGATGGTTGCTACTGATGCTCATGATTGGAGTAGCTACCTTGAAGGGGTTAAAGTGGTAGCCGTACAGACGTACTTGTTGATTGTACGGGTATGCGAGGCCTCTCTCCTGTATTGGACGTACGGGCGAGGAATAAGGTGCCTCCGGTTTCGTTCAGACCTAAAACGGACTAGTAAATGGATGGTGTGTCTGACATTGTATTACTTTATACTTTATTCGTTGATCTCTGCTAAATATATATCTGTTTTGTGGTGGAGAATTTAATCTCTTGCTTAACACCCTTCTTTGAGATGTACGAGCTCAGAGGTTATATATCGGCAAAAATCAGTGGTATGGTATGGACTGATAGTGTGGCATGCTGAGATGCAGTGATCCAAACTTTTGCTGAAAAGCAAAGTTTGGTGGATGATGATCAAAGCGCAGCTTTAATATAGCACATCTTTGTGGTAAACTGATGGTTAGATAGTATGCTTTTTAGAGGATGGGCACCTTAGTGGTTTCGTGGATTCGATCGACCGAGGTAAGGGATAGGGCACACCCCCCGATTCCCATATTTGATAGGGTATACGGCGTTTTCGCATGCCTGCAACGTAAGCAGTGGAGATACTTGGTTTCCAGGATAGTGCGGATGTGCATTACGGTGTTTTCGCATGCCTGCGACGTAAACCGTGGTGAATTGCACTACGCGATCGATCTTTCGAATCAGTAACCACCAGGATGGAAAATCAAACTTCCAATACGACATTTTGCGGTTTTGTTTGTATACTATATATGGCGACATAGTGGTATGGGACACTCATGCTACTTATGATTGATACATTTATATTTGAAGTTGTTTTCTTCACTTATAGTAATAATAAAAGATTAAATTTCGCGTATCAAGCATTATTTGGCTATTATAAGGTAAAACCCTATACTCTGGCTTGCGATGCATTATGTGATGGGACCTGGGTCTTATAATAGCTTCATTGTTCTTTATTTAGCATTGCATTGTTTCTGTATGCACTGGTATTCTTGGGGGTAAACCCATTACGTGTTATACGGCATGGTCCCTTGATTTAACTAACCTTAAAAATCAAAATAATAACTATTTTAGTTCTCACAACAGTCACATTACTGACCTGGAGTTTATTGTTTTAACCTAAACTTTGGGTGCCCTTATTTTCCTCACGAGCAGCTAGTAGTTGGGTTTTGCAGATATTATGTTCACAGGATCCTGGTTTGCAGCTGAAGTGATATTCGGAAAGCTCTGTATCCGCATATTTCTTTCAGTTGTGTTATGTATTATTTTTCCGCTGCTATGTATTTAAATGTGATTTAATCTCTGATATTTTTCTAACGTATAATATTTATTCATACTTTGTTATATTTGTGTATTCTGATGGAATTATTGTAATAAGAAATGAAATGTTCTTCTGTTTATGTTCTGATTTGTCTTGTTCCCGGACAATCCGTCCTTTCCCTTCTCTTCGGAGATCGGGGAAGTTCGGTTCGTCACATCTGGTTTTAGAGCTTTGGTTTACAGAGCTCGAGAACAAGACACATTAGAACCAAATGAAAGAATTCTTCAGAGATTGGATCAGTGATATCCAATGAGAATGACTCGTTAGAGATGGGATCAGTAGTATCCTAGAATGAGTCAGAAGAGTGTTGTTTTTCAAATAAAGATGAAAACAAATTTTATTTTGAAAATTTATAACTTATTATTCGTATTTGAAAATTTATTTTATATTGAATTTGGGCTATCAAGTGTAAGCAAAGTTTGAATATAAGCCTTGCAAGCGTGTATTCGAAGTCTCAAATATACTGGGTAGATATAGAGTCACACTCTAGTCGCCCGGAGATGATTCTGATGATAGTGGTCACATCATCAGCATATGTGTTCGAGTTTCGAAGGTGGAATATCTATATATTTCAAATTGACTAGTGTGAGAACCAAAATTACATAGGATTATTTGTTGTGAATTGGCATCAAAAGCATGATTTTCTGTATATATATATATATATATATCAAAATTAAGAATTTGAAACGATAATCAACTAATTGATTGTTGATTGTGTTGTTTGATTATTGGTTTGTTTAATTAAAATTTTGAACCATTAAGCCAGATTGTATCAAATATTGAACTGAAATGAAATTTTATTGCATTTACCTATATATATACATATGTTGAACAGGTGAATGTATTAGCTGTTGAGTAAAGAATTTAATTGTGTGCCCGACAAATAGGTAAGCCTTAATGAGTTGGTTGCACAATTTTATTATTATATAAACTCCTGTGAATGCCATTGGATGCGGAGTGCTGGTTGTTCTGTGTGAAATCATAAACGTTGCCAAAGGATGGTAACAATTAATTTTGAACTACACTACATGGCATACTGCAAGAAGATAGCTTACTCTATCATATACAACATAAGGATTTGGAGCTTATGTGACGAGGTTGAAGATTACCATACAAGCAAGAGGCTTTTATGGAGACGATTATATTTCTGGTTGAACCGAAGACTGATATGCACTATATAAAATGTAACAGTAAATTGCCAGATTAATAAAAACCCCACACGGGTCTGGAGTTGACAATAATCACGTCTCTCTAGTCATTAAGGCACAAAAACAATTTATAGGGTGACGAGAATTTATTCTTTGGGGTTATGATCAATACACACTCCCCTGTGGACACCGGAATATATCACTATATCACTATAAATATGTGTATGCTTTTTAGGATTTATTGGGTGCCTAGTACGGCCCAATAAATTTCCAAACTCCTTCCCATACAAAGAAGGTTGTGGCAAAAAATTTCGAAAATTTTGGGTGTTAGCCAAATTTTTGAAGAATTTGAAAGTTCTTAGAAACTGAAAAGTTGAAGAATGAACTCTAGATTGAAAGTTGAGTTGATTAGTTAAACAACTTTCAGCTCCGTTTCTTTTCGAGGACGAAAAGATTTTAAGTTAGGGAGATTGTAATGACCGGAAAATCAGAACCAATTTAAAATTTTTATTTTAGCAATTTTAAAGAATTTTGAATATTTAAAATGAATTAATTTAAATAATAACGACAAAAAATTTATTTTCGACGAAATTAGCACGAATAAATTTATTTTAATTATAATTTGAGTCTGAAATGGCGCGGCTGTTTGAAAATTCGATTTGGAATTTCAAATGAATGTATAAGTTTAAAAATAAATCAGATTTCCGCGAAACAAGAAATATTTTAATATGTTTAACTATATCTTTCTAACGGATGCAAGAAACTGAGATTTCATTTTAAAAGTTGAGAGTTACGTCCAGTTTAAAATTCAGAAAAGTCGCTGTGGAATTTATATATATTTATATATATAAAGGCCTTAAAAATAGCCATTTTGCAAACGACCTCCGTTTTCGATGAAACCACTTTTGTTGGATTTGGAATGTCAAATTATTGCTAGATTCCAATTTTCATAATTTTTGAAAACAATATGTGAGCGTGGCGAAGTTAAATGTGTTTTGATAGTTTCAATCAATTTGGATCGACCAGAAATTGGCTATTTTTCAAACGATCACCAAATTTGACGAAATTAGTTTTGTTGGGACTATATCATCAAAACATAGCCAGATTTATTTTTCTAGAATTTTTGGGATCAATATGTGAGCGTGGCGAAGTGAAACGTGTTTTGACAGTTTCAGTCAATTTGGATCGACCAGAAAATGGCCATTTTTCAAACGGTCTTCAAATTTGATAAAATTAGTTTTGTTAGGACAGTACCATCAATACGAAGCTAGAAATAATTTTTTTGTAATTTTTGGAGTTAGTATGTGGCCCCGGCAAATTAAAATGCATGTTCAAATCCATATTTGAATCTTTTATATTTTAATTTGAAGAATAATTGATTGAAAAAGTTGAATGGGCTTATGAAAAATATTCCGTTGTGTTTGGAATGGGGGTATTTGGCTCGGGGCGATAGTCGTTGGGTTTGATTTGGAGTTCGTGATGATTTTAGCTTTTAAAATGAATTAAATAAAATAAAGAAAATTATAAATATCCCACTGCCCGGTCAAAACCCTTTGATCTTTCGCTCGTGGTCAACGCCCGCCGCTGCTCAATCAAAGGAGGAAACCGATTCCAACCTTTCTCCCTAAAATTTGATCAATCCGCGCAATAAAACCCAATGCTCCAGAAGAGAAAATCGAAGAACTTCTCCTCCTCTTCCCATCCATTCTGGTCTAGTCCTTTGTCGTTGTGTATACGCCATGATTCGAGCCCTCAAAGTCACCGTCGTCGCGCACGGTTTGAGGACAGAGGGTGCCACCGAGTTGGGCCCTACTCTGGGCATGGGTAGCGTGCTCCAAGGCGCACCTTAGGGCGGCGGCCGATCGACTCCAGGTGCTTCGGTTCTCGTGCAAAGTCAAGCCCTAGGGGCTGAACAAATTTTGAAACCCACGGTTGTGTTTTCAAAGGAAGAAGAAGGTTTAAATTTTAAACGTTAATTAATTCGTTAATTACACATTTAATTATCAAATGTTTATAACGCAATATCCTTTCCGTACGAGGTCGAAACCGCGCGAAACAGGACCCGTTGCGATTGTGGGGACGAGAGCTTCACAACAAGACTGACTGGATTCAGTTTAGAGCTAGTTAGAAATCTAGGCAAGTTCAATTGCGAATGGTTCAGAAATTCAGAAATAAAACCGAAGGAGTGGAAAACCAATGTGAGAACTTCTCACTAAATTAATTTCTGTACAGCTATTTATTTTATAACTGCATATATGAACTGGTCCCCGTCGTCCGCAGACCATGGATGACTTGTTTGTTTGATTGTATTTTGAAAATTGATTGTGATGTGAAATGGATTGTATAAAATATTTAAATAATAAAAATATCATTTTTATTGTAAATATGGACTGAATAAAATATTCATGATTTGAGATAGATATTCATTTACAAACCGGACGGTTTGTTTATGTACACTGATTTGACTGATATTGATTGGGACGATAAATTTTACACATCGCCCAACTGCACAAATAATAAACAACATTTGTTGTTTGAAAACCCCACACGGGTATTGAGATAATATTTGACATACACTAAACCCAATTGTTTAGCTGTATGTCAATCGATTGGTTGATAGACTGTTGTAGGCGTTAATTATTCATACTTAACGCTTATACAGTTGTAGAATGCACTCTGGATGTTGTATGAATTTTTAATGGTTGTTTATCGTTATTATTGTATACATGTGATGTTGAAATCCATATAAATAAAATTATATGGTAATTGATTGAGTCTGATTCCAGTTCAGAATTATCGAATATTTTAAAATAATATTCGGAAAATATTGAAATGTGAAGCCATGTTAAGTAGTTAAATGCCATTTTAACACGAACGGGATTTTCTGTCGATTTTATTCATTCTATAATGGCGAAAAGTGATTTTAAATTCTGATATTTTGGAAATATTATCATTTTAATATTTAAATGACATGGAAAATTAAAATTTGATTTGAATTTGAAAATCGAATTGAATTTGATTTGAATTTGAAAATCGAATTGAATTTGATTCGAATTTGAAAATTGAATTGAATTGAAAATCAAACAGAGTTGAAATGAAGTTGAAATTCGAATTGAATTGAAATGAATTTGAAAATCGAATTGAATTGAAATGAATTTAAAACGAATATATAAAGAATATTCAATTTTGATTTGAAATTGAAATGGAAGTGGAAATCGTTTTTAAAACGAATTTAAAACGATTTATAAATCGTTTTAAATGGAAATCGACGAAATATATAATATACATATATATATATTATAATGGCCTGAATAGAACGCGCAGCGACCGTTCGCGAATTTCGACCATTAACTTCAAATGGACGTTGCGGAAGATCCAACCGTCGGATTCTCCTGAAGCTGGGACCGTTGGGTTCGTATCGAAAAGAGCTTTCCAACAATATAATAGATTTGAAATCTAACAGTTAGATTTGGAGATATGTCCGAATCAATTTCAGAAAAGGTCATTGCAAGTGCAGTTCGATGACCGTTTATGGAAATCGAATGAAAGGGCCTTGATAAAATTATTAAAAATATAAATAATTTGCGTAAAATCATAATAAATGATTTGGAAAGAACTGGGATGAAAAATTCAATATTTGGAAGTTGACAAAAATATATTTTTATCGAAATGAACTAGTTATGAACTAGAATTATAATCCAATATTTTTAAATAAATAAATTGGATTTGAAATGGTTTTAAAAATAACGGGAATTTCCAATATACGAATTGGAATGGATTTGAATCGAAATTATCTTCGGAATATTTTGATATTGGATTCCGTGATTATACGGATATTGTGGAGGGATTTGGAAGATATATATATATATATATATATCGTTATTCCAATACGATATTTGTTGATTTCAGAATTTGATATTGAATATAAGCCGATATATTTTCTATTCAGAGCCTTGTATTTGATATCAAATTGGATTTTGGGTTTGTCGTGAACGGTGTCTTCATTAACACTGTTCTTAAACCCCGTGTGAAAAGAATAAATCTTTAAATTTAGATTTAAAGTAGAAGTTTACCGATTAATTAATATTTATTAGAATTGAATTGAAATTGATTTTTGGGTTTATCGTGAACGGCGTTTTAAATAACACTCGTTCTTTATCCCAATTAACAATGGAAATGGGATTTTGGGTTATCGTGAACCGTGTTTTAAATGACACTGGTTCTTTAACCTAGTTAAAGATAAGATTAATTTCTTATCTTCGAATAATAATTAATATTGATTTTTGGGAAGATTAAAACTAAATGGAGTTTAAATGAATCTTTGATTAGATTGAAAAGTGAATGTGATAATTAAAATTATCAATTCAAGAAAATGATCGAAAATGGAGTACCACCAGTTTTACTCCAGGCGATAGCTAAACCTTTAATTAGATTTGAATGTGAAATGGTAATTAATTTTACCGATAACACCGTGGTGTTAGATATGGAGTGTCACCAATTTGCTCCATGGGATGAATAGGTTGGGATTGGGAAATTAAACAAATGATTACTTCGGTAAGGTGCGCTAATCGCGACTAGTTTGGAAAACCTTAATATGGTTTGAAATGATATCCAAAGGAAGATCAAAGAATAAATTTAAAGAATTTACCATTGATAAAATTAATGGGAACCTTTCCCAAAGGATATGAATATTTAAATAAAAGAATATTCGGAATTGGAATGAGGCATATGTTGTGTTTTATAGCACTTGTTTATTATATACGCGAGTTATTCAGAAATGCCGGGTTTATACCCATTCTGAATAACTGATTATACGTTAAGTCGAAGAGATTGAAGACGGTGCAAGACCGACGATCTTCACATCGAATGGATGGGTGCTACTGATGCTCATGATTGGAGTAGCTACCTTGAAGGAGCTAAAGTGGTAGCCGTCCAGACGTACTTGTTGATTGTACGGGTATGCGAAGGCCTCTCTCCTGTATTGGACATACGAGCGAGGAATAAGGTGCCTCCGGTTTCGTTCAGACCTAGAACGGACTTGTAAATGGATGGTGTGTCTGACATTGTATTCCTTTATACTGTATTCGTTGATCTCTGCTAAATATATATATCTGTTTGGTGGCAGAGAATTTATTCTCTTGGTTAACACCCTTCTCTGAGACATAAGAGCTCAGATGTTATATATCGGAAAAAATCAGTGGTATGGTATGGATTGATAGTGTGGCATGCTCAGATGCAGTGATCCAAACTTTTGTTGAAAAGCAAAGTTTGGTGGATGATGATCAAAGCGCAGCTTTAATATAGCACAGCTTTGTGTAGCGTTAATTTGCGAGCCTCACACACCGATATGGTGGTAAACTGAGATCAGTATGCTTTTTAGAGGACGGACACCTTAGTGGTGCCGTAGATCCAGTCGACCAAGGTAAGGGATAGGGCACACCCCCCGATTCCCATATTGGATAGGGTATACGGCATTTTCGCATGCCTGCGACGTAAGCCGTGGAGATACTTGGTTTCCAGGATAGTGCGGATGTGCATTACGGTGTTTTCGCATGCCTGCGACGTAAGCCGTGGAGATACTTGGTTTCCAGGATAGTGCGGATGTGCATTACGGTGTTTTCGCATGCCTGCGACGTAAACCATGGTGAATTGCACTATGCGGTCGATCTTTCGAATCAGTAACCACCATGATGGAAATTCAAACTTCCAATACGACATTTTGCAGTTTTGTTTGTATACTATATATGGCGACATAGTGGTATGGGACATTCATGCCGCCTATGATTGATACATTTATATTTGAAGTTGTTTTCTTCACTTATAGTAATAATAAAAGATTAAATTTCGCGTATCAAGCATTATTTGGCTATTATAAGGTAAAAGCCTATCCTCCGGCTTGCGTTGCATTGTGTGATGGGACCTGGGTCTTATAATAGCTTCATTGTTCTTTATTTAGCATTGCAATGTTTGTGTATGCACTGGTATTCTTGGGGTAAACCCGTTCATGTTATACGGCGCGGTCCCTTGATTTACTTAACTTTAGAAATCAAAATAATAACTGTTTTAGTTCTCACACCAGTCACATAACTGACCTGGAGTTTATTGTTTTAACCTAAACTCTAGGAGCCCTTATTTTCCACACGGGAAGCTAGCAGTTGGGTTTTGCAGATATTATATTCACAGGATCCTGGTTTACAATTGAAGTGATATTCGGAAAGCTCTGTATCCGCGTATTTCTTTCAGTTGTGTTACGTATTATTTTTCCGCTGCTATGTATTTAAATGTTATTTAATCTCTGATATTTTTCTGATGTATAATATTTATTCATACTCTGTTATATTCGCGTATTCTGATAGAATTGTTGTAATAAGCAATGAATTGTTCTTCTGTTTATGTTCTAATTTGTCTTGTTCTCGAACAATCCGTCCTTTCTCTTCTCTTCAGAGACCGGGGAAGTTCGGGTCGTCACAAATCATTAAGCAATGATTTAAAAGATTAAAATTGAAAGTTTCAATGAATCTTTAATTAGATTGAAATGAGATTGTTGATAATTTAAATTATTAAATTTGTGAAATAATCAAGAATGGAGTATTACCAGTTTTGCTCCAAACGGTAGTTAAATCTTTAATTAGATTTGAACGTGAAATGGTAATTAAATTTTACCGATAACACCGTGGTGTTAGATATGGAGTACCACCAGTTTTACTCCATGGGATGAATAGGTTGGGATTGGATTAATAATATATGATTACTTTGATAAGGTTCGTTAATCCCGACTAGTTTGGATAAACCTTAAATTGGTTTAATAATGGTTTAAAAGATGTAAAATCTTTTGAAATGATTTCTGAGGAAGATTAAAGAATAAATTTAAAAGAATTTATCTTTAATAAAATTAATGGGAACCTTCCCAAATGATAAGAATATTTGAGTAAAAGAATATGCTAGATAGGAATGAGGTGTTTGTTGTGTTTTATAGCACTTGATTATAAGATACGCGAGTTATTCGAAAAGACCGGGTTTATGCCCATTTTGAATAACTGATTCGGCAATCGAAAGTCGAAGAGATTGAAGACGGTGCAAGACCGAAAATCTTGACATCGAATGGATTACTACTGATGCCTCGATTGGAGTTGCTGCCTTGAGGGGTTTCAGTGGTAGTGGTCCGGACGTACTTGTTGATGGTTCCGATATGCGAGGGCCTCTCTCCTGTATTTGACATATGGGACGAAGAATAAGGTGCCTCCGGTTTCGTTCAGACCCAGAACAGACTTATATATGAATTATGTGTCTGGCATTGTATTCTTTTTCTGTATTCATCGATCTCAGCTAAATTATATCTGTTGGTGTCGGAGAATTTATTCTCTTACTTAACACCCTTCTCTGTGACGTACGAGCTTAGAGGTTATACATTGGTAGATGATCAATGATATGGTATGGATTGACAGTGTGACATGCTAAGATGCATGGATCAAGGCTTTTGTTGAAAAGCATAGCATTGTGGTTGATGATCAAAGCACAGCTTTTATCTAGCACCGCTTTGTGCATAGCGTTAATTCGCGAGCTTCACTCCAAGGTATGAACCTAAAACGGGATGGGACTGCAGGGAAATGGACATATGTTAGTTCTAGCTACGGGTGATGTCCTGGTATTGAGCCCAGACATTTACTCATGTGGATGTTGCATATTATTATGATGGGAAGCGAGGTACCTCGGATTTGATAGAGTCGTCAGGCTCATGATTGATTGGTGATAGTCCATCGTGGCTAGAGACCAATCGGGAGGTTCGATAGAACCGGCTAACATATAGTTTATGGTATAACTAATCATTGACAGATGACCGGCTCTGCTTGATCCAAGGGTTGCATGCGTGTGATCCGGAGGCATTGCTAGTGTGTCTCGAATTTGCACAGGATGGCCCCTTTGCCTTGGTTCATAGATGGTATCCAATTTCCAATATGCGACTTTCGGTTTTAATTGTACATATATTACGGCGACATAATATAATGGTACCTACGCCGCCTATGATTGATACATTTATATTTGAAAGTGATTTCTACACTTAAAGTAATAATAAAAGATGAATTTCGCGTACCAAGCATATTTGGTCTTTATAAGGTAAAACCCTGTCCTCTGGTTAGTGTTTGCATTGTGTGATGGGACCTGGGTCTTATAATGGCTTCATTGTTCTTTATTTAGCATGATGCTGTTTGTTTTTATGCACTAGTATTCTTGGGAGGAAACCCGTTCCGTGTTATACGGCGTGGTCCCTTGAATTACTTAACTTTAAAATAAAAGTTAATAACTGTTTTAGTTCTCACACCAGTCATATGACTGACCAGGAGTTTATTGTTTTAACCTAAACTCTGGGTGCCCTTATTTTCCGCATGGGCAGCTAGTAGTTTTGGTTTTCGCAGATACTTCTTTTTACCGGATCCTGGATTTATAGATGGAGCCATATTCAGGAAGCTTTGTACTTGTATATTTCTTTCAGTTGTGTTATGTGTTATTTTTCCGCTGCTAAGTATTTTAAAATCTCGGTTTATGTACAATGTATAATATTTATTCATATTCTGTATATTCTTGTACTCTGATGTAAAATTGTTGTAATAACAATGAAATGTTCTTCTGTTTATGTTCTAATTTGTCGTGTTCTCAACTCAATCCACCATTTTCCATCTCTTCAGGGATCGGGGAAGTGTGGATCATTATAGTTTCAAATAAAGGAGAGGAGAAAATCGATTATTTCAGTGGACAAATTAGAGGTGAGAGACTTTGATTTCATTTGTTCAGAAAGACTTAACGAAGAGGAAAGGAAAATAGAATAAACGGGGGTGTAATCGCGATTTTATATAAGAAGAGCTTAAGGGTAGAAACAACGCCCCATTTCAATGATATGAGTAGCTTTAGGATGCAGTGTATCATTACCTTAGGAAGTAAGGAATTTGTTTTATAAAAATATTTATTTTATTTTGATTTGAACCGGTGTGATTTTACCTTATTATATTATCGTGCATTGTCTAACTCTTATTTAAACGCAACAACTGATATCCCCAGCGTTATACCATTATTCTGAGCACACTGGAATAGGTTTCAAAGCCTAATTTGATCACGTGGAGAAGATATTAATTTAAATCGATATAAATCTAATTCAAAATAATTAATTCCTTGATAATAAGTTATTATCATTGTTTATGGTCAATACAAATTATATTGATCATCTAAATTAATTTGATTCAATCTTCGAACTCAATTATATTCTGTTTTCCTATTACGATAATTAATATACGTGAAATAAAATTGTAATTGATTATTAAACTGATAACTCAATATAAAAATCCATTTATATTATCGACTCAATATTTAAAACCATATTAAATATTTAAAATAAATCGACTAAAAATCCGGGTCGTTACAATACTGTATATCAAATAATTATATGATCCGCAAATGATCGATAAATCATGATACATAATGATAAATTTTAGTTTAACATGAAGCTTTATTCAATTCAATTAGTTAATAAAGTGCTAAAAATAAATAAATATGATGATAATAAATAATTTTGAGCAATTAACATGTGTTTAATGTGTATTATACAGACTTTCAACTTAATAAAATCATTAATTACCATATTTATTGTGCTAAAATACCTATAACTAGTGTGTAACTCATGTGTTGCACATAACGACACCATAACTATAGAATTTACTATTTTAGTGTTAAAACGACAACCTCTTTATGCAGTGTATAATAAATTTTGATGTGCAATATATAAACTATTAATTAAAATTATAATTATTTGCAATTTATGATTTATAGCTTACATAAACAATATGTATGTGTACGTATTCGAGAATTTTTTTGATCATTTCGTTAATATGAATGTACTATACATGTTGAAATTGATATATGTTAGTAATTTACTCTATAAATTGGGAAATATTATTTAATAGAATTTTTTTAATAAGTTAAACGTAAAATTATGAACTTAGTTTAAATATATAGTATAGTAATATAGTAGAATGAATCGAAAGAAATTTGTTTAAAAAATAATTTTGCTGTGGAGTTATTGACATTAAAAAAGATTTTTGCGATATAATAAGTGGCAAAGTTTTGGTATAAACGAAACATAACTGATTTAATTGACTTTATTACTATTATTAACATACATAATTTATATTATGTGATTCATACATATATATAGTTGAATGGAAGGATACACTTTTGTTAATATGAATATACCTAGTAAAATCGACGTATGTTTTCAAGAGCTATTAGAGAAATGTACTAATTATTTACTAAGATTATTTAAATAATTATAATTTAATATTCATAACCAATTTAAATATATAGATTTAAATATAAAAAATAATGAAAGAATTAAGGCGGCCTCGTACATAATTGTGGAAGTGTTAAAATATATTAAATATATGACAAATTGTTTTCTTCAATTTATGATAAACTTACTGAGATAAATGTACAATATATTAAATTTACTATTATTGTTTTACATATATCATTTAAATCGTCTGGCTTTATTAACTTTATATTTGAAAGGAAAACCAATTTCGCCTTCTTTCTTTATATGAATATGACATACATTTTAAAACGTAATTCAATGAATTAACAACGTTTACTAATCGAATTTTCAAAACCATATAATTAATTTAAGCATATTGGCCTAAATGTACAATGTTAAGTGATATTGTTGAGTTCTTTGTAAATTACTAAATAAAATTTGAAATATGAGTGCTTCATGTTAACATTGCAATGTAACACAAGATAAATACACCGATGTAAATGAGTTAAACTTTGAGCTTATGATTGCTATCATGTGTATAATCTATGTTATGCGGTTAATGTGTTTATATATTTGAATCACTGTTTTTCTCATTTTTTAATGTGAATATAGTTAATATTGATGCGATTTATTAAGTGAATCAACGAGCAATAGTTCGCTAAAGTTGCTTAAATAGTTTTAATACTATACAGTTAATTGTAAATTACGGTATTAAATGTATAACATCAAAAAAAATTGTGAAAGACTTAAATTATTATAGAAAATTTAAAGTATAGGTTTTTGAGCTTTTTGTCATTTTTTAGTGTTCGAAAGAAACATTTGATAACTAAACTTATTTAATTTTGTTTTTTGTAATTAATTAAGATGTGTGAACTTAAATATAAAAGTTTAGGAGCTAATAATTAAATTATATATAAACAATCATATAGACTTTAAAATGTCCATACCAATATGTAAAACAATGGAAAAGCAGGAAGATGGAGTTTCAAATTCTTCTGCTTTACCATTATTTAAGGATGTTGTTATTGACACTCCAACCATTGTTAAGGGGTTCATTTTTTAAAAACACTCCACTCTTTATTTATTTTTAAGGGGCTACACAAACATATTATTTCACATTACTCAATATTCCTTGATTTCCCTTTTAAATTAGGTTAAAAAAAGCTTATTCGATAAGGGAAACCAAATTAAAAAAAGCAGTTCGTCATCACTGCACTGAATGTAGCAGATAATCAATTATATATCAATTCGACAGTGTTATGTCAAAAATTAATAATCATTTTGGTGCACTGCCTCCATAATAATAAATTTTGGCATATTTATGTCAACCAAAAAAAATAGTTCGATCATATTCCTCCGAAAACGCTTATCCTTTAGGGTTAAAAAAATCGATGCATACGAATCAAAAAAAATTATTACGGCCCTTGCAATGTTTGTTAAGATAAAATTACCTTTATTTGTTGTGGGGCTAAATGGGTAATAAAGTAAAATTACCTTTATTTGTTAAGGGGAAACTTTCCTCGTTGGTACTCCTCTTAACAATTTTTGAAAATAAATAAATTTGGCCTCCCCTTAACAATATTTGGAGTGTCAGTAACAATGCCCTTATTTAATAAACATATTAAAATGGGTTAATCTGTTAACATTATATTGAAAATATATACTAACTACTATTTACTAAAAATATTCAGATAGATGCCATGCCAAAAGTGAATATTTAGATAGTTTAAATTTGAGATTCCCCCAGTAATTTGAATATGTGAGTTCAAAAATAAATATTAAGAAAAGCAGATTTTTGCAATGTAGAGCACAATAATGTTATTGCAATAAGTTAATAATAAGCTAAATTTGTTGATATTATCATGAGTATGATTTATAAATCTTATATTTGAATAATGAAATGATTTTACTAATTTTAATGACAAGAATATTTCATATATGTTGAAGTTGTTATATTTATGACTTATACCAAGGACTAACATGTATTTGTTAATTGACATTGTTAAACAATCCGAAGCTCTGATACCATGTTAGAATTCGATCTAGAGAGAAGAGAGAGAAACAACGATAAACAATTAAAAGACTACATTGTTATTGATTTATTTGTTTGCTATTACAAAAGAGATGCTTGATTGAATTACAATGCTATGCTATGCCTCTACTTATACATGAGAAAGGAACATTCTAGAATAGAACATTCTAGAGCATATTTGGCCCAAATTAATACAATACCAATTATAACTCAAAATTAATGCAATAAATAAACGACAACATATATTTTGTCCTTATCTCTAACATCCCCCCTCAAACTCACGATGCAAAAAATCTTGAGTTTGCCAAATAGATGCTGCAAACTGAAGAGTAGCAAGATCACGAAACCATTTCAATATTGTTAGAGAGTAACACCAAAATCCAAGCACTGGACATTCAACTCCAAGCAACTCAACAATCTTCAATCCAAAACAACCTAACTATCTTCAATCTGATCGGTAAGCAAAAGATCTGAACGGCCAAATGACAAACTGGTCCCGTATGAGTTTTATGTTTGCATCCCCCAAATATACAAAGATAGAAAAACAAACCAAAATGGGATGTTTGTATGTTTGTGATTAACATAGAAATGTGTTTATTTTATGCTCTTATATTTTATCTTTTGTAAATAAATAAATGATACTTTGGGTACTTTTGTGTGTTTTTACAGGTTGTCAAGAAATGCCTCCTTCGTTTCAAATTAAAGGCCAACTACAGATAAAAAGGTACTTCCCCGTATTAAAGCCATCTCAATTACAAAAGACGTTGTAGCTCACTGGTAATTGCATAGAAATTTGTACTGAGAGACCAGAGTTCGATCCCCGTCGAGCTCACTTTTTGCCAAAGAAACGGAACGCGTTCACACTGGCCCTTTGCCATGAATAATATTAATTAGTGTTATATTATATATATACATATTCATGTGTATGTATGATATTCACTAATAGACATTTCAGGAGTAGTCATGGAAATCACTTCAGAACATTCATTTTTCAATTTCCAATTAGAAGAATTTCTGATTGATTTAGTGCCAAGAAAAGATCAACTTTGAATATTTCATCCTTTGTTGCCTTGGGAGTTTGATGAGCATCCTTGTTTGGAATAATTAATCGCATGCAATCTAATTACCAATCAACTACCCATACGGAGGATTTGGAAGATATTCACCAAGATATGCATCAGATATTCTTAAAAGAATTATTTTCAAACAAGCCTAGTCAAGGAAGGCAAGAGATATGATATTACTTCTTGAGAAAAGAGGGCCATTTAGTCATTGATTTGATTAGGATTTGGTCTACATCTCTATAAATATACATGATGTCCCATTGTAAAGGGGATTCATTTTTTTCTATTCCGTATTCTCTTTTGTTCAAATAAATGTCTTTCTTTTCTAGTTTTATTGTTATTTTAATTTCATAACAATTTGTGTTATCTACCTAATTAGGTTTGGGTAGAACACATATTGTTATTTTCTTTTATTACTGCTTGTTAGCGATTCACTGTTTGATTAGTTTCAACAGGAATCCTACTTTTAGTTTCTGTTACTGTTCTAGTTGTTATTCTCTTTTTCTAGTAATTGTTTCTTTTCTTTTCAATTGTTGAATTTGTTACTGATTAGATTCAGAGTAATTTCAACAACATTAAAAACAACTCCAAACTTCGTCTAACTCGCCCAAGAGATTAAATAAATAATTTGATTTTAATTACACCTCCCTGTGTTCGACCTGTATGCTACACACCTGTACGCTTGCAGTAATTTAATTTAAATATCGCGCTTTTCTAATTCATAGGAAGCGTCGATCAAGTTTTTGGCGCCGTTGCCATGGAGGTAACAATTGAATTTTATTATTTATTTAATTCTGATTCGTGTTAGTTTTTTTTATTATTGTTTTCCTTTTGTTTTATTTTATATATATATAAAAAAAATCTTGATTGGTAGGTTGGGTATTATTTATTGATACTACATTCTCCAAAGCAAGGAAAAAAAAGAAACTTTTAATATTGCTTTATTTCTTTCCATCTTTCTGTTTTCTTCCCAATCTTCTACTTCGCTTCTTCTTTTACAAGTTTCTAAAAAAAAAATATACAAAAAAAAGAACTTGCCGTTTTCATTAAATTTCTGCTTGTTTTTAACTTCTTTCCATTCTTCTCCCTTCTTCTTTTACATTGATTACCTTCTGACCCCCTTCAATCACCCTTCTAATTTCACATTTATTTATTTCCTTCTCTAATTCCCTTTTCTCTCAACAACTTTCATTAAAAAAAATCCCTCTTTCTGTCTATTTACACATCTTCTTTCTACATTATCCTTTGCCAAAAATTACTCCATCTTCATCACAAATCAATTTCTCCTTCATCTGCCTCTATCCACCACAATCGCAACTTTCTCCATAAACCATAAGTCCACCATCGATAACTCGAATACCCATCTACATACTCCCTGAGCCCTCATCATCACGCCATCACAGCAATCCCCTAACCAAAAATCACCATACTGCCAAACATCTCACCATCTACTTCACAACCTCACCTCCACGTCCAGACCATCAATTCATCGAAACCATACTCAAAACTGCAACCATCGACCTCCTCTGCAGACAAGTACCAACTTCTAGTTCACATATCCATCAAAAAAATCCCCTTCAATCCTTGTCAGTTGTCACAATTCTCCACTCTGCTACCATCAACACCCAAAGCCCACTGCCTCGACATCTAGTCACATTACCCAGTTCATCCCCTCCTTCTACAAATCATCGCGACAACCCCACCTATCAGCAATTCCTCCCCGTCATCATACCGTAATCTCGCAATTTCATCAACAAATCCACTCCAAAACCTGTGTCCGTTCCAGTTCACATAGCCAACGTCCACCAGCCAAATACCCACATCGAGATCCAGAAATTTTTTCGCCCTGAAACCGTAAATCGCATAGCACAGAAATCACCATCTACCTCCTTTATTCCAACGTCCATCGCATAGCAATTACGCACCCCAAATCCGATTTGCGGAAACCACCCACGTTCATCATCTACAAACCAAAATCCGAAAGCCCTGAATTGAAACTCAAATCACCGCACCTAAACCCAATTCGAAAGAGAAAAAGAAAAAAAGAGAGGATGCGTGATTTTAAAGAATATTTTAGGGACTTATTGGAATTTTTTTTCTGGAAAAATCATATGGGGGCGTGAGTTTTTAAAAAGGGGATTGGCGTGTGTTGAGCTATAATTGGCGTGTGTTGAATTGTGATTTGCCCTGGTTTTAATTGTAGTGGGGTGCGGTACGTTTCTGCTTGTTCGTTCCATTTTAATTATTTTTGGCATTGTTTTATTTTCATTCTATCGACTCCCTCATTACTTTCCCTTTTCGTTTTAGTTTCCATTATTTTGCAACCAGTTATTTGTGTCGATTGTGTAGAGTACATTAGTTTAGTTCACAGTCCGTCTTGAGTTGTTTTTCCTGTTATCGTTTCCTTTGTTCTCCATTTCTTTTCTAAAAAAAAAATATAGAGAGAAAAACCAAAATCAAAAACCAACGTCAAGACTACAAAGAAAACAAGGATTCGAAGGTCAATCAAATTGAATTGTTGGAGCGGTTGCACACCAAGTGGGGTGTGAATGCGCTAGCGCTACCCAAATTCACTGGACGGACCGCCGATCAAGGTGAGAAATTTTTAAAACACTACAAGTGCTCTGCTGCAAAGAAAAAAATATATCGACAATTGTTGTAAAAAAATTCTGCAGGGGCAGCAGCTTGAATGTAATTTTTTTTAATTTCTGCAATTATTTTGTGTGATTGTTGTTATTTCTGCACTTTTTTTATTCTGTTAAGGGCAACACCCCAATTCACATAAGGTGAGGGATTTCATCACCCTTTCCTTAGCCCACAAATTGCATTTCATCGTAGAATCTGACTAATAATAACAGTTAGACATTGGACCTAAGGGAGTCACGGGCTCATCTAGGGCTTAATTGTATTGTGATAGTTGATTCATTTGGAACGAATTATTTCTTGGTGTCTAGACTACGGCAGAGAAATAACCGTTTATAAATATTACGGTGATTCGTAAATATTATATCGGTTGTTACTCTGAAGGTACTTAAACCTTCGGCTGCATTGCTAGGGTGATTCTTGGTGCACCGATAACTCCTGTCCGTTAACTAGCTGAGAAATCTTTTGATATAAGTAATCAAACGCGTCACTTTATAATTTTGGGTTAGGAGCCAATAAGGACAGAAAATTTCATTGTAGTTAATTTCTGTGTTTGCATTTAATAACAATGAGGGAAAAAAGTGTTAGCCAACAAAATTCTCCTAGGGGTTCTCGAATCAACCAAAATTTTCCAACCGAATTGGATCAAAATCGAGTGAATCAAAACTTTCCAAACTTTGGAGATCAAAATCAAATAAATCAAAATTTTCAAAATCCCAATATCCAAATGGATAGACCCTTGTCTCTTCGTGATCGATGTTATCCAACTAGGACCGTTCAACCCTTTGTCATCGTGTTCCCACCAGCTGAAGGAAACAATTTTGAGCTAAAACATTCTTTTATCCAAGGGGTACCAAAATTTACTGGGTCTGAAAATGCTTATGAATTTCTAAGTGAATTTGAATTGTATGCTTCCACAACAAAAATGCAACAATTATGTAACGAATCGATCAAGCTAAGGCTAATCCCATTTGCACTACTTGAAAGCGCTAAAAGATGGCTAAATTCTCTTCCACGACATTCCATAAGAAGTTGGGATGAATTTGTCACTGCATTCTTGAAAAAGTTTTTCCCTTTCCATAAAACTCTAAAAATCCGAACCGAGATAAATCAATTTTGTAAAAATAAGGGGGAAATTTTTCAAAATACTTTGAGAGATTCAACCAGCTATTATATAGTTGTCCTCATCATGGAATTCTAAAGGATCACTTATGTCAAATTGCATATGAAGGGCTAAACTATCAGACTAGAACTCAACTAGAATCAATGTGTGGAGGAGACTTTATGTCTAAAACAGCCGATGCAGCTTGGCAATTCTTAGAAGATTATTCTGAAAAGGACATGCAGTGGGAATCGATTCGTGTTCCCATTCGTACTTCTACTAGAGGAGTGCATGTCGTGGACCCAAGTCAAATTCCTTTAGAAAATCAAACTCCTCAAGCCGGAGAAGGGCTACCCCACTATTACTCTCAGGACCAAGCTAATGCCATAGCTCAAAATAATCCTTACTCATCCACATACAATCCTGGTTGGAGGAACCACCCAAACGTTTCTTGGTCAAACCCCAATAATTCGGCCAACCCAGCTCGCATGCAACCCTTTATTCCCAATCCGAATTACCAAGCTTCTTCTTCCAATTCTCAAACCTCTCAAGCTGCACCTCAATCCAAACAACCTTATAGGCACCCCAATTTTCAATCATCGAACCAATCTTCTCAATCTTCTCAACCGTCACAAGAAATTGTGCGTTTAGAAAAACAATTGAGCTCTTACGAAGCCAAAATAAACTCGCAAGACGCTAAAATGGACCAAATGATGAATATGATAAAGGAAATGGAGAAAAATAATGAGAGGGGAAAATTGCCGAGTCAACCTGAGGTGAATCCAAAATATAACTCTCGTGCTGTAAATTCGTGTGAGGACGAAAACCATAATCCGGTCAACGCTATTACAGCCCTTCGATCTGGAAAGAGGGTTGATAATAACGTGGGCGACCCTGACGAACCTTCTAACTCGACCCCAATCCCTAATCTTGATGATCACCCATTGGCTTCGAATGCCAATTCCTCTAAACCTCAAGTTTCCTTAAATGTTGGCAATCCCAACAATTCTTCTTCCAGTGTCGGCAAACCCGACCCACCTTCGAAAATTAATGTTGGCAATACCAACATTCCATCTTCTACGACCTTACCACCTTCTATTTCCTTGGATAAACCTTCTTCCTCGAACGATGAAACTGATCACAGAGTCGAAAAACCAATAGCTCCATTTCCCCATAGGCTCAATAATAAGAAGAAAGCGGCAAACTTTGATAAAATCTTGGAAATTTTCAAACAAGTCCGTGTGAACATTCCTCTTTTAGACATAATTGAACAAATTCCTCAATATGCCAAATGTCTTAAGGAATTGTGCACACAAAAACGTGCAACTAATGTTCCAAAACCCGCCTTTCTAACTGCGAATACAAGCTCTGCTCTTTCGAATCTTACCCCAGTCAAGTACAAAGACCCTGGCTGCCCTACGATTAATTGCAAAATAGGAAACACCCATATTTCTCGTGCCATACTCGACCTTGGTGCCAGTGTCAATCTTCTTCCTTATACTGTTTATTGTCAACTTGGGTTAGGGGAAATTAAACCAACAAACATCACTCTTCAGTTAGCCGATCGATCTGTCAAAAAGCCATTGGGAATTATCGAAGACGTCTCGATACAGATCGAACAGTTTTACTTCCCTGTCGATTTCATAGTTTTAGACACAGAGCCTGTCTCAAATCCCAAAGTTCAAATACCATTGATTTTAGGACGGCCCTTCTTAGCAACCTCTAATGCTGTCATTAATTGTAGGAATGGTCAGCTTCGACTTTCCTTCGGGCACCTAAACATTGAGCTAAACATCTTTAATCTCAACAAACAACCTAGGGATTTTGAGACCGATGAAATCGACATGATTCAAACCATAGTTGACGAAACCTCTAAAGACATTTCTGAAGCCTTGAAAATGTGTCTGGAACATTTCGACTCTGATTTCGACGAACTTGAATACATTTCTGAACTGAATGAATTTCTTGACTTAAATCCTTCGTCTTTTGAATCTAACCAAGGAATGTTAACCAATGCTAACACTCACGAACATCCTAAGTTAGATCTCAAACCCTTGCCACAAGACCTTAAGTACGCATACTTAGACTCCTCAGAAACTCTTCCCGTAATCTTGGCCTTTGATCTTACCGAGGACCAAGAAGAAAAACTCTTAGATGTTTTGCGGGAAAATAAAGACGCCTTGGGGTGGGAACTGAGCGATATAAAAGGAATTAGCCCGTCAATTGTGGAACATCTCATACACTTAGTTGATGAGGCTAAACCCATCCGTGAGGCTCAAAGGCGATTAAACCCAAACATGAGAGAAGTGGTCAAGGAGGAAATAATCAAATGTCTAGATAATAACATCATCTATCCCATCTCTGATAGTACCTGGGTAAGTCCGGTACAAGTCGTACCAAAGAAATCGGGAGTCACAGTGATCAAAAATGAAAGTAATGAGCTTGTCCCAACAAAAATCAAAACAAAATGGCATGTGTGTATCGACTATCGGAAGCTCAACTCAGCCACACGAAAAGACCCTTTTCCCTTACCTTTTATTGACCAAATGCTCGAACACTTAGCGGGTCATGAGTACTACTGTTTTCTCGACGGATAATCTGGCTATAACCAAATCCATGTTGGTTTAGAGGATCAACACAAGACCACCTTTACTTGTCCCTTTGGAACCTTTGCTTATCGTCGCATGCCTTTTGGTCTTTGTAATGCCCCCGCGACTTTCCAAAGGTGTATGATGAGTATCTTCTCAGATATGGTGGACGAATTCTTGGAAATATTCATGGATGATTTTTCAATATATGGATCATCTTTTTCCCAATGCCTCACTCATCTAGAACTCGTCCTAAAACGTTGTAAGGAAAAATCACTCGTGCTTAATTGGGAAAAGTGTCATTTCATGGTTAAAAGGGGGATAGTTCTTGGTCATGTCGTCTCCAAAGATGGTCTTGAAGTCGATAAATCTAAAATCAATTTGATTGCTAATCTGCCTCCTCCTAAGTCTGTTAAAGATGTTCGTTCATTTCTTGGCCACGCGGGATTCTATAGAAGATTCATTAAGGATTTCTCGAAAATTTCAAAACCTCTCTCAAATTTACTTGCCAAAGACGTTAAGTTCGAATTCTCCAATGACTGCAAAACATTATTTGAAACTCTTAAGTCAATCTTGACCACAGCTCCCATCATTCAACCTCCTGATTGGACTCAGCCCTTCGAACTTATGTGCGACGCTTCTGACTTTGCAATTGGAGCCATCTTGGGTCAGCGTATCGATAAACTCCCTCGAGTCATTTATTACGCTAGCAAAACCTTAAACGAGGCCCAATTGAATTACTCAACTACTGAAAAGGAATTTTTAGCAGTTGTCTTCGCTCTTGAGAAATTCAGACCATATCTCATAGGATCCAAAGTCATAGTTTACGCTGATCATGCTGCCCTCCGATATTTGCTTTCTAAAAAGGATGCCAAGGCCCGCTTGATTCGTTGGATCCTTCTTCTTCAAGAATTCGATATAGAAATACGAGATAAAAAGGGTTATGAAAATGTCGTAGCTGATCATCTCTCTCGAATTGTGCACGAAAATGTTAACGACACCCAAATCGATGACTATTTTCCTGACGAACAAATTCTTTCCATCTCTAACACCCCTTGGTACGCTGACATTGTGAATTATCTTGTCATACAACAAATGCCCGCTGAATGGTCAAAACAAGATAAACAAAAATTTCTCTCGAAAGTTCGAAACTTCTATTGGGACGACCCATATCTTTTCAAATACTGTCCAGATCAAATCATTCGAAGGTGTGTGCCCGATCATGAATACCAAAGTATTCTCTCCTTCTCACATGACCATTCTTGTGGCGGTCACTTTGGAGCAAGAAAAACTGCTGCAAAAGTATTGCAAAGCGGTTTTTATTGGCCCACACTCTTCCGTGACGCTTTCGAATTTTGCTCTAAATGTGATCGATGTCAAAGAACGGGTCGAATCTCTAAGCGAAACATGATGCCTCTCAACCCCATTTTAGTGATTGAGTTATTCGATGTTTGGGGCATCGATTTCATGGGACCATTCCCTAATTCATTTGGGAATCTTTACATCTTGCTTGCGGTAGATTATGTCTCAAAATGGGTTGAAGCCATTCCGACCAAAACCAACGACAACAAGGTTGTTGTCAAATTCCTCAAAGAAAACATCTTTTCACACTTTGGCACACCTCGAGCTATCATTAGCGACAATGGCACTCATTTTTGTAATCGTGCTTTTGAGTCCTTGCTTAAGAAATACTCAATCACACACAAGCTGTCAACACCTTACCATCCACAAACTAGTGGACAAGTAGAAGTTTCCAATAGACAAATCAAACAAATTCTTGAGAAAACCATGAATTCCAATAGAAAAGATTGGTCCGTAAAACTGATTGATGCACTTTAGGCTTTTCGCACTGCTTATAAAACCAATCTAGGGATGTCACCATATCGATTAGTCTTTGGAAAGGCCTTTAACTTACCTCTTGAATTAGAGCATCGTGCTCTTTGGGCCATAAAATTTTTGATCTTTGACTTAGAGAAAGCCGGCTCCCATAGGAAGTTACAAATTTCAGAATTAGAGGAATTAAGAAATGAGGCGTATGAAAATGCGAAAATCTACAAAGAAAGAACCAAAGCCCAACACGACAAAAACATACTTCATAAGGAATTCAACGTAGGTCAAAGAGTTCTTTTATACGACTCTAGACTTCACTTGTTTCCAGGAAAACTCAGATCTCGATGGACTGGACCTTATGTTGTGAAAACAGTATATCCTCATGGAGCGGTTGAAATTGAAAAACCTAGGGATGGAAAAGTCTTCAAAGTAAACGGTCAACGACTGAAACCATTTTTTGAATTCGAGCAATATGACGAAGATGACCCTATCGATCTGCATGAGCCTAATCATCCACCATGAAATCAGGTGGTACACGTTCTTTTTCTTTTATTTTTCTCTTTCATTTTTCATTTTATTTTTGTTTTTCTGCCTTAGACAGTTGGGACACTGTCTCAATCAAGTGTGGGGGGGAGTCTGCATTGCATTCTTTTGATTTTTCTTTAATTTTTCTTTCTTTCATTTCATATAGGACCATCATACATTTTATATCGTAGTAACATACCAAAAAAATTTTAAAAAAAAAATACGACTCATTTTTCAACTGATACAACAAAATAAGTTTACAACTTTTAGCCAGTTGATAGTATTTTTTTCTCTCAACTTAGATCGAATAAGAAATATAATGAAAAGTTTAATTTTGAGGGATAATAGTGTAACCGGTACATAGGGAGATTCTTAGGTGATGGCCATGAAATCTATTCTATATTGTAGACTTTGTTTAAATAAGTGGAGGACTTAAAATACTTATATTGGCTTTTCGAATCTTTAAAACTAAGTTGTGTTAAGTTGAATTCGCGTAACTCTCTTTTGTGCTTATAATTTCAATAATAATAATAGTAATCCAAGGGTATCCAACATTGCTTGTATATCAAGCGTTGGTGTGCAAACCCGCCAAGCTCTATCCGACACGTTGTTGACAAAGTCAGCGTTGGAATATCTTGGTCTCATTTTATGAGATTGGACACCTAAGGATTACCGACACGTTGTTGACAAAGTCAAAGTCGGCTTGCACAATCCGCCAAGCTCTTTACCCACTCTCCGTTAGTCCGCGAGGCAGTGCATAGGTGGTAAACCTTGGTCTTTTTAGTTAGGTGTATGCACTTAATCATAAATTTTAAAATTTTATAGAATAAAGAATAAGCGATGATGACCAAACACTTCTTGACCTTATTGATTTGACTAGCCATACATGAGAAAATTAGAATACCACTTTGCAAACTGTGTCAAGCAAACTAAGAATCTATTTCATGGCTGCACTATGTTATCGACCGAACTAACTGGCCAAACTGGAATTTAACATTTGAAAACTTGATTTATATTGAAAATTTGTGACAAGTCGAGGTATCTAAAATAAAACCAACTGATTAGAAATTATTAACTTAATTTATTGTACCACTTTCCTGAAATAAGTCGTGTTTCCATTTTTCGTTTTCAATTGCGTAAGTCCATTGCATTCATGTAGTTACATTAAAGCCATATCATACTGCATTTGGATTTTGTGGGTAGTATCCGCTGAAAACCCTCACGAGACACCACTCGTCCTACTAGGGACACCTAGAGGTTTAACGACTTGTTGCATACGCTCAATGCAATCATGTTTCCTACGAAAGTGCGACCTATCTAGTTAGTTTTTCATTTTCTTTTTACTCGAGGACGAGTAAAAGATAAGTGTGGGGGTATTTGATTAACATAGAAATGTGTTTATTTTATGCTCTTATATTTTATCTTTTGTAAATAAATAAATGATACTTTGGGTACTTTTGTGTGTTTTTACAGGTTGTCAAGAAATGCCTCCTTCGTTTCAAATTAAAGGCCAACTACAGATAAAAAGCTACTTCCCCGTATTAAAGCCATCTCAATTACAAAAGATGTTGTAGCTCACTGGTAATTGCATAGAAATTTGTACTGAGAGACCCGAGTTCGATCCCCGTCGAGCTCACTTTTTGCCAAAGAAACGGAACGCGTTCACACTGGCCCTTTGCCATGAATAATATTAATTAGTGTTATATTATATATATACATATTCATGTGTATGTATGATATTCACTAATAGACATTTCAGGAGTAGTCATGGAAATCACTTCAGAACATTCATTTTTCAATTTCCAATTAGAAGAATTTCTGATTGATTTAGTGCCAAGAAAAGATCAACTTTGAAGATTTCATCCTTTGTTGCCTTGGGAGTTTGATGAGCATCCTTGTTTGGAATAATTAATCGCATGCAATCTAATTACCAATCAACTACCCATACGGAGGATTTGGAAGATATTCACCAAGATATGCATCAGATATTCTTAAAAGAATTATTTCCAAACAAGCCTAGTCAAGGAAGGCAAGAGATATGATATTACTTCTTGAGAAAAGAGGGCCATTTAGTCATTGATTTGATTAGGATTTGGTCTACATCTCTATAAATATACATGATGTCCCATAGTAAAGGGGATTCATTTTTTTTCTATTCTGTATTCTCTTTTGTTCTAATAAAAGTCTTTCTTTTCTAGTTTTATTGTTATTTTAATTTCATAACAATTTGTGTTATCTACCTAATTAGGTTTGGGTAGAACACATATTGTTATTTTCTTTTATTACTACTTGTTAGCGATTCACTGTTTGATTAGTTTCAACAGGAATCCTACTTTTAATTTCTGTTGTTGTTCTAGTTGTTATTCTCTTTTTCTAGTAATTGTTTCTTTTCTTTTCAATTATTGAATTTGTTACTGATTAGATTCAGAGTAATTTCAATAACATTAAAAACAACTCCAAACTTCGTCTAACTCGCCCAAGAGATTAAATAAATAATTTGATTTTAATTACACCTCCCTGTGTTCGACCTGTATGCTACACACCTGTACGCTTGCAGTAATTTAATTTAAATATCGCGCTTTTCTAATTCATAGGAAGCGTCGATCAGTTTGCATCCCCCGAACATATAAAATAAACAAAACCAAATCAATATGGATGAATCAGCATATGTTTGCATCCTCCAAACATACCTTACAATAACCACCTACCACCTTCAATCATCGTCAATTGCCCTCCTAATAAACAGCATTACCGATACCGATATCAAACGAATAATAAAAATCTTCAAACTAATGTTACTCTCTAACAACTCAATCAACCCATCTCCTGTAACGACCCAGGGATTTTCGGCCCTGAAAATCGACATAAATACCTTTATCATAACTCATGCCGACCTTCCAAACACCGAAAACACTGGACGTTATTAGAAAGAAATTAGAGGGTGAGATAAGAGAGAAAGAAATATTAGAATAGAAGAAGAAGAAACACCAAAAGACAGAGTTAGAGTCTCACATCGCAGCGGAACAAAATATAATACAGAAATAACTTTATTGAGAGCTTTAAATAAAACTTACAATATCAGAGTACATCACACAACGAGACAGTTATAATAACCTGTTCCCATATACAACACACAGCGGAATAGTAGCTATATAATATCATATGTCTGGACTCTTCCATCTCATCTCTTCGCAGCATTCGATAACCTGAACCTGTACAGCCTGGGCTAACCCGAGCATTTACAAAACACCAGGTCAGTCTGGTGAACCAGAGAGAAAAACCCACAAAGTATTAAGGGTTTCACACAACCTGATTTTTAAAGTTAAAATCTTTCAAAGAAAAAGGATAATCGTAAGACCAAATCCACACATAAACACGGACGGTTTTTACCTTACGATAACCCAAAACATTTTTAAAACCGATCTCTTGTCTGATATTATAATAATGTCTAAATACAAGTAAATTGAAATCTAGTAGAACGCTTGCATCTCACGCTCTACATATATAGTATACAATCAAAACCGCGGGGGCTTATTGGAAATTGGATTCCGACCATGACAAGTTATGGGACCACCTGCCGATAGTGTATCTCTAGAGGCGAATACACTAGGTTCAACAAGAACATCTTGTAACCCGGCCCTCACATGACCGACCACTCATTTTGCTTGAGTGTATCGAATGTATATCACCAACGGTTGGGTGCGACCCACCGTCATCTCGAAAAGGGACAGCATTGAAATAGATTAAAGAATGAAATGGATTTTCTCTAGATAGGTGATTACACACCCTAATGGGAGCGACCCACATAGTCATGCTGCTTGCCCGATTTTTGTCATTCCCCGGTTGTTGAGGCTTGAGGTCAGAATTTACTTTATAACATATCTGGTCACCATTCACTTTGAATGCCACATCGTCAGATCCGTCAAGTCACTAATTGACATCCACAAATATACTCTGGGTATATAAGAAGTGCCCATCTTTGCCACCACTTGGTATATTTGTAAAAATCAACATACGTGGTTTCAGGAAATACTCTATCAGACATTCGTCCATACAAGTCATCCAGGAACAGGATGAACCGAAGGTACTCTCCTACTGCATCAAATATAGGAATCACCCCAAGGATCAGTAGCGAGAAGTCCTTGCAACCCGTAGATTCCAACCACGACAGAACCACAGTTTATCTCTGGTCGTTAACCAGAGATTAGTAGCGGTTCTTCCGTTCATGAATATCTACGGTCTTCAATGCTCCATCTCGATCATCTTATGATATCTTCACATATTTTGTTGGTCAGTGTGGTTTTCGAATATAAATTCGATCCCGGTCTTTCCGTACCAACAATCGTATTAGACATATTTGATAGTCGGTGATTTAACTATCAAAATAGAAAGTGTTTCAAACATGACAACCCAATGAGTTCACTGGTTCAGTATTCAGCACCACTTTGCCTTTTAACTCAAAACAAATATAAATTCAAAACTCTTAAATCTCTCGATATTAAAAATCTAGTTTCTTGCTTCATATTTAACATAAGATTATTCTTTAAACAAAACCATTTTTATACTTAGGAAAACCATATATCATATTCAGTATTCTATTTCTAACTTTCAAAACATTAGCCACATTATTATATAGTATTTGGAAATCACTTCAACTTATTTCTCGTAAAATAACATTATGAAATATCTTCTATTTCATTATTTGAAAACAATAACCAACGCTATTTTTTTATAGAATGAAACTCAACTTTACATCTCCTTTATAATTTGAAGATACCGTTACACAACCCCTTTTTATTTCCCTTTTCACTTTGGACTTCTCACTATATATTTTCCAAATCTTCATTTCTAATGTTGCGTTATTATTTCTATAATGAAATAATAAACTTTACTAAACTTTTTTACCATTACAACTTATATCGTCCTCAGATAATCTCGAAGTCATTCAAGTTGGGGTATTTTAGTTACCTCTCAGACCTTGATCAACAACATTCATACCTTAAGATAAATATAAGTTGTAATCCAAAAACCAATACTTCATTCCAATCTCAAATCAAATTCCCTTTTAACTATTATACTCAAAAATATGATTTCAAAACCCTTCTTATTATTTTTAAATTCTCTTTCACCATTCAATTCGATTCCCTTTCACTTGGATTACTTTTCAAATGAATTTTCATTAAAAAGTAGTTTTCTAAATCATTATTAATTACAATAATTATTTATTTCAATCATTAACTACGTTAGTAGTTAATTTCTTTATTTATCTAAAATAAATAGTAAATCCCCTTTTTAAATCTTATCAAAATTTAAAACAATATTCATTAAACTATTTTATTCAAAACGCACCAATTTAATAATCAATCTTAATCTAAAACAGTTGATTTATTCCACTCAAAACACGGTTATCTCGTCAACCAATTCTAATTCGTTTTCCCTTTAAATTTATTTATAATTAATTTAAATAATCCCATTTAATGTTTTTCAACAAAACCATTATTCACTTTTAACCTTTAGGTTAATTACCTTAATCTCACATTTAAAATCTGATTAACATCAGGATTGCCTTTATAAAATCAATTTACAATTTATTATAAAAATAAATATAAAATTCCTTTTTATAAGTTTTTATTAAAAATATATATTTCAAATTCCATCTTTAGTTATAAAATAAATTTTTATAACTTCAGCTGTATCGAGTCACCTGACGGTGAATCAATATAAACAAAACGATTTAAGTTTACGCCATTTACTGCCGATTACTCAACCAATATAGCCCATTGGTTAAAACACAACACATGTTGACTTTTTAGTCAATGGTCACTACTAAAATTAATAACCCAATCCTGAAAGTTCATATATGATAATCTGAAAATAAATAATATATTTGAGGAATCCGGTTGGATTCCTCCAACCTGTTCTTCCCTGTATACAAACGGTTATCTCCATACAGTTTAAAACAATTCAAACAGATCGAACAATTCAAACAGATCAAACAATCCAAACCATTAAACACGTTTATTGATAAACGTGACCAATAAGGTAAGTTACCTTTATTGGAACCAATCGTTAGAATAACGATATGGTATTTCTCTTAAATTAAACGACGGTTTAATTTCATCAGTTAAATCAACAAATAAATTATAACTAGCAAACAGTCAATCATCGGCAAGCAGAGCGCACAAAATAAAATCCAATCTATATAAAATATAAATGGGAAAAACTGAGTGAGTTTAACTCACCTTGATCTCCGTTTGTCGCCAACGGTTCGTTTTCCAGCTGTGTTCAGCTGCATTTGTTCCATTCCAAAATATTACGCATGTCGATACGATTCCGTCGTACTTAGTCTTGTCGAATTCTGATAACAGATTAACACATTATAAATTTTATGCCTTTCGGTTTTAATTTTAAATAAACAAAATTGTAATCATATTTTAAATAGCATTAATTTTTCATGTTATAAGTTGTGCACGTTAAAATCCAATTAGACACTTCACATTCGTTTATTAAAGTCATGATTAGGTGGTCACAAGATCGTCTAAGCAAGTTTATAGTTAAGTAACCGAGATGTAAAAGTAGCACATTTATATACTATCAGGCACACTCGTATTACCTTGTATTGGCACACTTATGTTAATATTAAGTATTAGACACGGATGAAAATAATTAGGGGATTGTTAAAGGGACTCCACATTTGGTTAAGGGGAGGATAATTTTAAGTGGACTTCAGCTTAATATTTTTTTGTTAAGGGGAGGTCTGCTTTATTTTATAAAAAAGAAAAAGAGACCTAATTACCCTGGCTCGTGACTTATGTTAGACCGCAATTTATTAAATTCAGCGCAAGTAACAAACGTGCAAATTACTAAATATTTCAATGGCAATTTCTATTTATACACCGTAAATTACTTTACCGAAACTAATAAAAATTATATTAAATTAAATAAAAAATACCCTTATTAAAAAATAATCAAAATAAAACTAAATAAAAAAAGTTTCATATGTCCACATAATACACAATCGTTAAAATTCGTTTATAAAATTACTAAAATTCTATATGTTATCAAGTGAATTTAATTCAACTTCTATTGAAGCGTTAAATTTTATTCACATTGTTTCTTGTTATATTCATGTATAATCAGTTCTAACATCATGACTCCAAATTAGTCACAATAATAAATTTACAAGTGAAGTACTAAAATTTATATGGTTCACTGTGTATTAAGTTCTCAATTTTTTTTTACTATATTTAAATCGGTTTTTAATTTAAAATCAAAATTCAAGTAGATTAATATTTTATTATTCAAAATTTAAAGTTAAATTCTATTATATGAATAAAATAAATATAAATCCAATTAAGGAATTGAATTTGAGTTGCAAATACGAATTCATTGATTTTAGAAATCAGTATTCCTTAGTTCAATCAATGCACGTATGAAAGATACTGAATGAGAAACTTATTTTGCTCTATTCAGGCTTGAGGATAGTTTAGTAATATATATGGTGTATACTAAGCAAAAAATGGTGTATATGATTTAAAAAAAGACTAGCGTATCTAAAGAAATTAAGATGCACAAATAGAATTTGCCTATTTCAATTACACAAATCCGATACAGCATATTAGACCAAATTTTTTGTTCCTGCATTTATTTTTAAATTAATCATACCAATTCCAATATGAAATTATAATTAATTACCTGATCTGATGCCTTCTAACCACACACAAAACTTTCTTGTGTCCCATTACATTAACTATCTCCATTTTATTTTTATGTGCAACATTAAACTGTAAGCATTAATTAAGGTTTATGGTTTATATTAATGAGAATTATAGGGGTTAATATCGGAATTTTTATTTATATGTTTAAGAGAAGGCTAATTTATTTTGTTCTCCCCATAACAATTATATAATAAATGAAAATTGATCCTCCCCTTAACTAAACGTGGAGTTCCTTTAACAATCCCCAATAATTATGTCCATTTAAAATTGTTTTCTTTTACCTGCGGTACTAGTTTGTCACGTACACACCTTCTTTCTGCTGTTTATACAACCGCCCGTGTATCAAAGAAATCCAATACACCATGAACACTTCCCATTTTGCTCGCGCTACAGCATCTTCACCCCTTAAGCCACCTTAGGAAGCACGCCCAAAGACCCAACCACCTGAGAGCCCGCGTTAACACCACCTTCTTTCCCAGGAGCTCACACGAGCTGCTCCTTCTACGTTGAAACCTCACACAATAACAACTTCTACCCTCCCTCTTCTGTTTGCTTTCCTCATTTCGTTTCAACTTCTGTTTCTTTTCCAACCTCTGTGCTCAAAACCGTGAGCTTCTACTCCTGTAACTTCCTCTTTTTCTCCACCACTCCACGTTAATTCCATGCATCAGAAACCGCACATATATCAACCTTCCTCTCTCCTGCATCCTCCACCTGCCTCGACAAACTGTGAGCTCCCTACGTACATCAGTTTCCACTCAGCTTTATACCCTACTACCGCCGTCTCTCCCCGTTCTTTTCTTCCAGGCTGACCATTTTTGTTTTTTCTCTTTTTTTTCTATTTATGCTTGCTTTCGAAACAGACCCCATCTATATGAACATCCCACCGTGACAACCCCGTACTGTTAACTTCCTACAGTATTTCCTCCCAGTCACCGCGTTTACCTCTACCCACCTGACACCATGCTCCACGTTATATTTTAACCTGCCAGTAACTTCATGAGCCATTCGCCCAAACCTCCTCCCAACCCAAAACTACCGAACATCCCCTCTTCCATAACCTTAGCATCCCGTCACTACAGCGCTTCAGCTCCGGCATACACCGTTCCTCATGAACCACAAACTGAGCTGAAAGCTGGCACAGATGCAAGCTCAACGGATCGAAGAACAGTTAATTCCGTTGTGGTTCCGATTTAACAGGAATTAGTGAACTTTTTTCTTTTCTTACGGTGGAAAATCTTTAATGACGGCACAGCTTTGTTCTGGACACACAGCGATGGATAGGTATATATATACCCATGGATCTGAAGGAGATAAGTCTGACGTTCTTTCCTACGTTGAGTAGAGTTTTCATCTTTACAGGTAGGAGAGCAGGGGAAGTTTCGGTCTATAGATGGGAAGGTGACATATCAGTACTGGAGGCATGGATTGAAGAGGTAGGCACAATGTATCTTCACATCGGTTTATAGCGTAGGATGGGTAGAGATGTAGCAAGTAGGGTACACTGAACATGAGCTTTCATTTCATTCCTTTAATAGGTATTGGTTGGGGTTTTACAACTATTTAGGTGATAGAAAGAAAATCCGTAAGCATGTAGGAAAAGAAAACACAGCATAGACAGGTTGAAAAGAAAAGTACAAGACGACGTGGATTTGGGTAGTGTATAGGGTAGCTTCAGTGTCCACATCTTAAGCTGTACACTTGAAAAGGAAGAAACATGTGGTTTTCATTTCAATTTCACTTCAACAGTTGGTCAGGGTAGGTTGAAAAGACTTCGAAATGAAGTTATATTCTACATATTTAATTATAACGAAACTTCGCCACGAAGTTACACATAAAACTAAAAAAATCGACGTCTGTTTTCGGATAAAAAGCTAATCTTAATGTAAAAAGGTATTCCGGACCCGATGGGACAAGTTTCGTCGAAATCCGAGGTCGTATGAAAAAATTTCCTTTATAAAACCAGAAATAAACACGCGTTTAATTTTTCCACGATAACCAGATAAATCAAATCAACTTGAAACCTTGCAATCCTATAATAATTCTTCCATAAGAATCCAACGGCACCTGTTTCGTCGCATTCTGAGACTGTTTCCCCGGTAGGCTATTTTTACGCGCACCGCAATGCCCCTTCGAACACCAAATTACACGGTCTCCAAAAATAACAAACTATGTACCTATCATGACTCTAATCGACGATACGAACTCAACGGAATTGGTTTCGTGGCCTAATCGATCGTCTGCTCAAGTTATACCAAAATATCCCTTTATTAAATTAATTACGCACTATAGAAATTGAACGGGCGTTTGTGGCTGTCGTGGTCACCTACGACATTGGTTTGCCACGCCATTCAACACCGTACAATAATTTAACGATACGGTTCTAATGAAACTAGTTTCATCGAAATCTGAGTCCATTTGCAAAATGGCCATTTTAAAGGTCGATATTTAAATAACGATTTCCACAACGACTATTTCAAAATTTGATTTGGCCATAACTTACAATTTACAATACGAAATCTGGATTTTTCTCTTTCATATGAAAATTATAATCAACACGGTTCCATCGTTTCTCGTTTCACAGAAATCCGACTTATATCGGCTCCTGTATTCTTAGTTGAAGTTCAAAACCAAATATTACGAACTGCCGCGCGATTTCGACCTCGTTTTATATTATAAATAAAATTGACGTTAAAACTTTGTTTTAAAATAGTGAATTAAATATTAAAATTCATTAATATTCCAAATATAATATAAATTAAATTAAATATTTGGCTACCAAAAATACGGGACGTTACATCACCGATTTTCGTACATCAACTTAGCACCTTCTCCGACCCGCTTTCTTCCATTTAAACAGCCTTGTCTCGAACAAACCATACAACTAACGTCTCATTAACCAACTGAACAAAAGTGAATACAACTACACCAAACAACACCAGCTGATTAACCGACTAAACACCCAGTCACAAACCAATTGCATCACATCCTTTTTTTTTTAACTTCAACACAAACACCATACATTACCCAAACCACTTCAAATACTCCACTTCCTACAGTCAATACCATACAGATGCCTCTTTCCAAAACCCAAACACAACCCTTAATCTCAAACACCTCATCTTATGCCAAAACCACAAACTCTGCTCAGCACCACAAGCTTCAATTCATAACCTTTTCCCATAAAACTAAAACTCCCAATCATTGACAAATCTAAACAAGCAACTTTGAACTGCGACCATTGGCGCATACAAACATTTTTTTATCGCCTACAAATCCAAAAATCCCCCTAAAAGCAAACTCCCCCATCACCAGCCACAAATACAAATATCAACTTTTGTCCACATCTGCTCTTCATCTGATCTACCGCTTCACTTCAGACCACAACTTCAAGATACTGAATCGTTTCGGCCACGTTCAACCTTCCATCATCCTTCACCGACCATCAAAACAACTACTCAACAAACTTATAAACTCCTGCCTCTTCAAAACTTCCCTCAACGCTCACATCCCCCTCATCAAAAATGTCACAGCATCAACACACGAATCTCCAACAAATTACAAAATCACTCAAACAAACCAGATCCACCTTTCATCCACAATCACCAGAACCAAATTACAAAACCATGCACAAAACCTTCAACCATCTTTTTTTTATCAGGACGAATCGTAGATTGCAAGTGAGAAAACAAAACTGAAATGGGAAAGATCCGAAAGGATTAATTTGGGGCAGAACAAATACAAGCAAATTTAGATCTGAAACGGAGGAGGATAAAAGAAAGTAATTACATGAAACGAATTTCGATCTGAGAGATCTAGACATCAAAATGAAAAGACAAATACAAATGAAATGGAAAAATAGCGAAAAAGATAACCAAAAAGAAGAGACATGAACCAACATTAAAAAAAGGAAACAGATCTGAGATCTAAACGCAATCAAGAAAAGAAAAACATCGAAGATCTGAGTAGAATTGAAACTAATCAAAACAAAAACTAACCATATTAACAGCACCCTTCTCTCTATCTCTCAATATAACTAAGCTCTAATACCATGTTAAACAATCTGAAGCTCTGATATCATGTTAGAATTCGATCTAGAGAGAAGAGACAGATACAATGATAAACAATTAAAAGACTACATTTTTATTGATTTATTTGATTGCTATTGCAAAAGAGATGCTTGATTGATTGAATTACAATGCTATACTTTGCCTATACTTATAGATGAGAAAGGAACATTCTAGAATAGAACGTTCTAGAGCATATTTGGCCCAAATTAATAAAATACCAATTATAACTTAAAATTAATGCAATAAATAAAAGGCAACATATATTTTGTCCTTATCTCTAACAAACATAATTGAAGTAGTGTTAAATTACATAATTAACTAGAATATAACATTAGTTTAGATATGCAATACGACAACGCTTAAGAAATTCTAAAATGCACGCACTTGATAGTAAAAAAAGAATTTACAGTGCAATGTATAATTAACATATGAATTTTTTAAATTAAAGTTGGTATATTTTTGTGTATATGATTTATTGTATGTAATTGATATATTCGTACATAATAAAGTTACCTTTTAATACCGTAATGTGTATATGTTTAATATTGATTTTTTTGTATTTAAAAACAGCTTGATTAGGTGATATAAATTAAAACTATAAAAATAATGCCATGTCAAACATATAACTTGATTTATGTTAATGAATTACCATATTTAAAGGTCAATTAAAATGGGACCTTAATGAGTAACTGTAGATTTGAAGTAACAACGATTTCCTTATTGATTTTATTCTTAATTAATGTGAATGAATTTCCATTAATTCGATAGTGTAAAAAGGTTAATTGATGTAGCTTGAAATTCAAATCAAATTGGATTGAAGAAAAAGATTGATTTTGCATAGAACAAGTAAAATAGTCGGCACAACATTAATTGACTATGGTGAAGCAATGCAGCTTTACAGACAAAAAGCGTATTATCACACTTTAAAGCGGTGCGGTGTAATCTGGAAAGAAACCCTAGGGATAAAACATGAATTTTGCAGTTGGGAAGAATGATATCCCAACACACACCACCTACCTCTCATTCCATTTCATCCTCAGTTTTCTAACCTTAATTTTATCTCAAAATCACCATGGAAAAATAGAGGAAATCGTCAGACTGTTAATTTCGCGATAACCATTTTTTTGCTTCCATGTTCTTATCCCAAACACTACAATGGGAAAATGAAAAAAAATGGTTAGAAATCGAATGATAGTTTTGCATAGCCTTGATTAAACCAACAAAGAAGTTTAGAATCATGTAGATCTATTCTAAAAGCATAAAGTATGTCGATCGAAGGTAATGTCTTTTCAATACTTTCTTTCAGCCTTTTATTATTTTTCACCATATGATAAATTAGTAATTTGTTATTACAAATTAGTGGTTTACATAATTAAATTTATACTTCTGTGCTTTTCCAACGATATTGTTCTGGTGTACAGTATTTGTTTTTATAATGATGTCTATCTCCAACAGCTGCTACACATGGTTGTTTGGAGAGATCATTGGATTTCTTAATAAAAAGAATCAAAAAGGAAAATTTTCATTATTATAATTCTTTTAAAACACTGAGTATGGGATCTGTAGGATCGATATAAACATTACTGTGATTTTGAATTTGTTTGGCACTTGTTGGAATTAACTCAATTTATACCTTTCCAAAATCAGTAGAATTTAATTTTAGTGAAAAACAGATCACCAGTAATATCTGAACAATCAATCTCTTTAGCTTAAGAACTATGTTAGGAGAAATAGAGTTCTGCTATTTTATAATATATTATCAAGCTATTACTATTAAGGTGTACTTTATCGTTACCACAATTATGTTTATTCAATTAAGTTTCACTGAAAAACAGAAGTATTCATTTTTGCCAGTAATGATAAATTAGTAATTTATACATTATCATTTTGCTTCAGATTGTAGTACCGATCAAAAGCTCAAGATGTTCGCAATAGCTGGATTAGAATATGCTTTCTTGAGGAATAATACTGGGGAGATAGATCCAAATGTATTTGATGTGGCAATTGAAAACTAGTTGGCATCCGAATAACATTATTTCATATTTAGTGAACTAAATGTTCTTATTTTAAGTTCCAAACAGGCTTCATTTTGGAGGATTATTGATGATGTAAGTAAATATTGCACTTTGTTTATTCGTAAATGTATATGATTTATTGCTAGCAGTTATTAACTATTATTGTAATGACCCGCATTTGCAGAGGTATTATAATTAATTTATTTAATTATATAAATAGTGATATAGTGAATTAAAAGGTCGTAGAATTAAATAATGATGAATATTTAATTAAAATAATAAATTAAATAATATATTTAATTCTGAAATAATCAGAATTGGCTGAAATGACGATATGGTGTGAACCGGATCATCTGTGATATTTAATTCAGCTTGGAATTGAATTTGAATAACGAATATATTATATAAACGACAGTTTGAACGTAGAATTAGAATATAATTAAAATCGAGCTTGAAATGACACTGCAGTTCGTAAATTGGCGATTCGAACTTCAACTGAATGTACAGGATTCATTTTAAGCTGGATTTCTTTGAAACAAGAAACGTGTGGAGCTGGTGGAGTATATCTTTCTAGTGGAAGAGAAAAATTGGGATTTCGTCGTGTAGATTTTGATTCACGTCCAAATCAAATTTCAGAAAAGTCGCTATGGAATTCCTTTATAATTTATAAAGGAATTATTTATATTTTAAAAAGGAATTTCAATATAAATCGAATATCGGGTTGACCTAGATTGAAATATCAAGTTAGAAATTCATATAGGAATACTCTAGAGCTGTATGGTATTCCACTGTGAATATATACGATAATATTTATTTATAAATATTTAATTTAATTTCTTTTAAATGTATTTATATATTTAAAAGGGTTATTTAGGGCTTTTAAAATAGCCAGTTTTGCAACCGAAGTACGAATTGGACGAAACTAATTTTGTTGGATCCACAATATTAAATTATTGCTGGATTTCAGTTTTCATGATTTTTGAAGTCAGTATGTGGCCGTACGGGATTTTAATATGGAAAACAGTTGATAAATTGACCTTTAAAAATACGCTGTGTGAGCAAACGAAGTCGGAATTCGACGAAACCAGTTTCGTTGGGACCGTGATGTCGAACTGTAGCTGTATTTCACATTTTGTGATTTTTGGGTATCACGTGTGATCATAGGGATTTTTAAACGACAGATGAAGGTTGCAGTTCAATAAAATTAATAAACAAGTCAAATAAAATAATAATATATGTATACTATATATATTGCTTTATATCCTCTAACCCTAAAACAATCCTTCCCATAGTCAAAAACGTGAGCCGCCAGCACTTTTCTTCCAAACCCAAATTCACGAGCTTCCAAAATTCGTAGAAATCGAAATAAAATCTAGAAATCATCAACTTTATATTCTTGGAATCCCACAGGGTGTAAAATCAAATAGACACCATTTTTGTTCGGATCGACACTGAGTTCTGGAGTCGATACTGCGTGTTCGCGGTTATTCCAGTGCCGTAGGGTTTGGTATTTGTAAAGATGGAAGCTTTGAATCAGTAAACTGATATTTGTTTCGGATTAGTGGCATCGTTTGGCACTTGTATTCGAATATTGGTGGAATTTGGAAGTAAAATAGTTCGATTGTCTGCTGTATGTCGTGGGGCTAGGTCGATGGACGGAAAACACTTGGTGGCGTCGAGCTGTGCTCCGAAGTGATGGGGAAGGAAAGGTCGAAATGGAGAGTTTGATGGTGATGTCTGTTCGTGGTTTTGTTGAATGAGGGACATCAGTACAGTAGAAGGATGGGAACTGCGGTAATGGCCATTGGAAGGAGATTTGGTTGGAAATTAAAATGGTGGCGTCGGTTTGATGTTTAGTGGTGTGGAGGAAGAGAACGAGGTGGTTAAAGGGGTGGAAATGGTGAAGTTTTACTGAGTGATGGGTTTGTGTTGCCATCGGGGAAGAAAAGGAATAAACGGGTGTGGGCTTTAAGGTGAAATGGGCCGGTGAATGATGGGGTGAGGCCGATTTAAATTATTGAGGTTTAGATTTAATTTAAATGTTTATTAACTTCGAAATGTTGTAACTATTTCGTACGAGGTCGGATTTACGAACCGTCTGTTGCATTGGGATCGTAAGGAGGGTGGCTACACCATGGAACTGACTGGGAGCGAATCGAAGCTCGTTAAAATTTATTGCAAAATAAATTGTCCGATCAAATCAAGAAATGGTTATCGTTATTAACGATGATCGTCCAATGTGAGTAAATCTCACTAACTCTGAACAGTTATAATTTCATGTTGTATTCTTAGAACTATTAAATATTGGCTGATTGACTGTGTGTTGACTGTTTGATTGAACTACTAGTCAGTTAGTTGAATTTCTATATTGATTCTGTTTAACAGAATATATCATATGGAACTGAAAGTGATGTTATCTATATTGTTTAACATCTGTGATGCAGGGAAACAGGTTGGAGGAATCCAACTGGATTCCTCAACATTTATTTTACTGTGATTCATATATTGTGATATATGATGTGATATAAAATCTGTTGTTGATTATGTGTGTTTGGACGATATTTATCGTTGTTATATGGTATGTTAAATACCATAAGAATACTGGATGTGGGAAAGGGAATTTTCAAAGTGTATTTTGAAAATGAATTATTTATATAAAATCGATGGATTTTATATAGAAAAAGAAAAGGATTTTTATAAAGAAAATAATTATAAAATCGAAGGATAAGTTATAATAAAGGAGATATTTATTTGTTAAATAAATAGAATCGAAAAGGAAATATTTGTAAGACATGTACAAATAGAATTGAAAGGAAATATTTATATGAAATAAATATGTTAAAATAGAGATGAAAGGGATATATTTGTAAACCATTTACAAATAGAAAAGATGAAGGAAATATTTATTTGTTAAATAAATAGTAAAGATAAAAGGAACATTTATTTGTTAAATAAATAGAATTGAAAAGGGAATAGTTATTTGTTAAGTAAACAAATAGAAAAGGAATAAATTAAAGGAGTTAATTCAAAAGAGTTAATCGAAATGAGTTAATCGAATATTAGTTGTTCGATTAGAGTTAATCGAATAGAGTATGAGTTAGAGTTAACCAGTTAGAGTTAATCAATTAGGGTTGACCAGTTAAAGTGATCAGTTAGAGTTAACCAGTTAGAGTTAATCAATTAGAGTTGACCAATTAAAGTGATCAGTTAGAGTTAACCAGTTAGAGTTAATCAATTAGAGTTAACCAGTTAGAGTTAAACCATTTAGAGTTAATCAGTTAGAGTACATCGAACTAGAGTTATTCAAATGGATTTATCGAATATTAGTTTATTCGAATAGAGTTAAAGGAAAGGAATTATCGATTATTAGTTAATCGAAGGAGTTATCGATTATAGTTTAATCGAAAAGAGTTATCGATTTGTTTAATCGAAGTGAGTTATAGAATATTGGTTATTCGAAGGGTTTATCGAATTTAGTTATTCGATGGAGTTAATCGATTAGAGTTAAAATAAAGGAGTTGATCGAATATAGTTTATTCGAGTAGAATCAATTGAGTTAATCGAATATTAGTGATTCAAAATAAGAGTTAAATAGAGTTATCGAATATTAGTTATTCGAATAGAGTTAAATGGAGTTAAAGGAATAAATCGAATATAGTTTATTCGAATGGAATTAAAGGAGTTAATCGAATTTGGTTTATTCGAATAGAGTTAAAGGAGTTATCGACTAGAGTTAAATCAAATAGAGTTAATCCAATAGCGTTAGTCCAATAGAGTAAATTGAATAGAGTTATCGATTATACCTTATCGAAGGGGGAGTTATCGAATAGAGATGATTCGAAAGGGAGTTACGTAAGGAAGTTTGTTAAAGAAATTTAAAGTGAACTTTGCCTATTTCAAGGTTAGAAATGTTGTTCAGTTAAGGTCTGAGAGGTAGTTCTACCCCAACTTGATTGGCTTCATTTTTAACTAAGGAATGGTTAAGGTTCGGTAGTAAAGGATGGTTAAGTGAATAAGTATGATGGTTTAAGTTGGCATAGCGATGTTTTATCTAAACGTCTGCTAAATCCAAACGTAGGAGTTTTGGAAATGTTTCCAAAACAAGAACCAGAAATGTTTTCTAACATAGAAAACAAGAAATGGAAATGTTTTCCAGTGTTAATAAGATATATTTTCTAAATTTAGAAAATAACAAATGTTGAATATAGGGAAACAGGAGATGAAAAATGAACTAAGGAGATAAATGTTAAATGATGTCTGATTGATTGAATTTCCATCTGGAAATAATATCGTTGTTTGCACATGTGTTTTTCTTCGATAGTTAAATCACAGACTATCGATGTTTTTAACCATTTTAACGTTGTTAATATGGAGAGACCGATTGGATTATTATCCAAAGAACCACTCTGTATTGGCATAACGGTTGCGAATCATATATGCCAAAGATAATTGAAGACGGAGTAAAGTGCAAGGGCTATTGTATAAGTCTTAGATAACGGTGTCTAAGATGGATGTATTGAATAGTGCCTTCGGTTCATCCTGTTCCTGGATGACTTGTATGGACGGATGTCTGACAGAGTATTTCCAGACGATCACGTATATTGATATCTCCAACCGTACCAGAGTAGAAGCGGAGAAGGAAACTTGTTTTAGCTAACACATAATGTATGGTTGAGGACGTCAATCGGTGATTTGATTGATTTGACGATGTGGCATTCAAAGTGAATCTGGTGTGATGATAAAGCGTAACCTCAAGCCTCATCAACCGGTAAATGACAGAAATCTGGCAGGCAGCATGGCTAAGTCGGTCGTTCCGAAGTAGGGTGTATAACCACCTGATCTAGAGTTTCATTTATTTCTAAAAATCTATTGTTGATGCTGTCCCATTCGGGAAACGGTTGCCGATCCCAACTGTTGGTGATATACATTCGATACACTCAAGCGAAATGAGTGGTCGGTCATGTATGGCCGGGTTGCAAGATGTTCTTGTTGAACCCAGTGTATTCCTTTCTAGAGGTACACTAGCGAAAGGTGGTTCCAAACCTTGTCATAGTTGGAAATCCATTACCAAATACGTGCTTGCGGTTTTGATTGTATACTATATATGTAAAACATGAGATGAAAGCGTTTCTGCTAGATGATTATTATATTGTGGTTGATAGACGTTATTATAATATCAAAAGGTTTTTGATATAAAGAAAATTTGGATTCTCATAAGGGAAAAACCCGTTCCGTTATACGGCGTGGTCTTATGAGATATCATTTACCTGCTTAAACCGTTTTAAAACGTTTTACTCACACCAGTCCCATGACTGACCCGGAGTTTATTTTGTTTTGTTTTCCCTAAACACTTAGGTGCCCAATTTTATACGAGTAGTCAAGTAGTCAGGATTTACAGATATACTGGAAGAGCTTGGAGAGGAGGCTTCAGGATTATATAGCTATAGTTATTTCCGATGTGTTGCAAGTGTTGTACTTTGATAATGATGTATATTCAAGTACAGATGTATATTTCAAGTTATGTTATATATATTATATGTTATTCCTTCCGCTGTGAGGTTCGTGTTACTCTGATGTTGTGTTCTTCTTCTTCTTCTATTCTAAGTTTCTATCTTATCTTTCCTCAGCCTCTGTTTTCTTTCTATTAATTTCCTGATTTTCAGTTTAAATTTGGGGTTGGACTTGTGTTTTTGGTCAGCTCAAATTGAACTGGATTTTCGGGTCATTACAATTAATATGTTTTTCCGAGGTACGTTTGCAAAAATATTCAAATTCACAAATCAGCTGTAAAACCCTAAAAGCATAAAATCCATCAATTGAAGGTAATATCTTATGTCTTTTTATTATATTTCCACACTAATGCCTAATTTCAATCTTGAATTAATTTTCACTATATAAGTAATTATTTAAGTATTACTATGAATTTGTAATTTCTTAACATAATTTGTGATATACATTTTTAAAGGTATAATTTTGTGCATTTTCAATAATTTCCTTCTTGTTTATGGTATTTGGCCCTTCCATTTCTGTTAACAACTAACAATTCATTAGGATTTTTTTTTCTTATTTCGTTCTATTTTTTTTGAATTTGATCATTTGTATATTATTTGTCTGTTGAGCACCATAGAATTTGAAATTTTTGTTAAACTTGAATTATTTTTATTTCATCTTAGATGTTTATAATATCTCCATTAATAGAAGGCTTAAAATTTGAGGCTAACTGAGAATGACAGTCGAATTGGGATTCTAATGAGGCTACTTTAGTATATTTCCACATCCTACTTCTTATAATCGCATCATGATTTTGTCCACACAGTCATAATTTTGCTTTGGTGATTATTATGAAGGGTACTAAAGAGTACAATGAGCAGGTATAATTTTTTTTTTATTTTGATACTCAATGATTATTTACTATGAATTTACATGGTAGACACATCAACTCAGTAGTTATTAGGTAAAATTGTTATTAGTGTATTTAAAACTTTGTTTCTCTTTATTGCTACATTGTCTAATTGAGTCATGAATATTGCCATTCAGTAATTCCGACATTAATTGCCTTTTCACAGGACTTCTTGGCAAATGAGAAAGTTTTCTTATTTTTGTAGTATTAATCTACCAAAGAATAATATATTTGTATTGGTTTGCATTAATTGATTACGTGTCATTATTGCTTATGAATCAACGTAATTCTATGTAGTTAGTTTAGCAATTTCATAAGGCAAAAATAATTCACATGCAACATATCACCTTTAAACAAAAAATAGTACCCTATGATCTAGTTAAAACTGGATTATTTTTATTTTATTTTGAATAATGTTGATATTTTATATTTTTGTTTCTTGTTTCAATAATAAGTTTTAAATTTGATCAGTTTGAGATAACCTATATATTATGTCACCAATTTTTCCCTAATTTTATTGCATTTGATTTCAATTTGATATGTGAAGTCAATAAGATTTAACTTCATTGTGTCAACAACTTCTAATTGATTAATTTTTTTTACTAATTTCTGGCAGTTACTACACATCTACATGGTATATATATACGTATGTGTATATATATATATTAATATATGTGTGTGTGTATGTATATAGTGTGTGTGTATTTGTGTGTGTGTTTTTAAAACATAAATGACAGAATGAATAGATAAACAATGGTCATAATTATTCTCTTATTTTATCTATTTTTCCATTTTAAGGAAAAGCAACTGGATCAAATTGTTCTCTTACTTGAATATGAAAAAGGTAAATAATATGCAATATGAATAGATAAACTATGCCATGTGGGAATGAAGTATAGCAGTTGTATTTTCTTATATTTTCTTTTAGTTTTTATAAACTATGGTGGTTGCTGTCGATTTCATACTGGCACTCAATTCAATTTCATTTTGCTAAAGACATATTTGATTATTGATTATATTTGGTTTTGAAAATTCTACGTTAATCTTCATAAGCATCCTAATTTTTTCAGAAACTCTTTGCAAACCCTATAAATTAAAGGTGTTTAATCTAAACTAATCTATATAATTTTATTTTGTAAAATGATTAATCCTACAAAATTGCCCTTTGAGTTGTCTCATACCAAATCATTATAGTGCATATTTTCTCTTATTTAGGTTAGTAGTGGGAGGCTAAAAGAAGATGAAGCAAGAAGATATTTCCAGCACTCATAAATGTTGTTGACTATTGTCATAGTTGAGGCGTCTATCATAGAGATTTGAAGGTGTATTTATTTGTTTGTTTATTTCTATTTCTTTTACTATTAGTTGATTTCCTATACTATGATGTTCAAGCTTTTTCTCCTTACATTGTCTTCCTCTCTCTAATAGGCTTCTTAAATGAATGTTCAACCAGCCAGAAAATTTGCTTTTAGAATAATTTGGAGTCCTCAAAGTCTCGAAATTTGGCTTTAGTACATATGCGCCACAAGCTAAGGTAAGTTATATTTCCAGTTCTCTTTGTTTAAGGTTTCCCCTTAGTTGATTTGTCACAATTAAATATAATTAGAGGTTTTCTTCTCTATGTTTTTACTTTAAAGTACCATCTCTGCTTTTGTGTTATTCAAGATGTTAGATAATAGGCTTTGAAATGGATGAAGTTGCACAACCTAGAATTGCAAGAGTACACTTCTATAAAAGCTATCCAACCTACTTGTAATATAATTTGGTAATCGGCCAGTTACCCTTCATTTCAAATTGGTTAGCTTCCAACGATATGGATCTAGGCAAAATGATCTTATGAGTACAACAAATATTGAAGTATATGATTTCCAGTTATTAATTTTAGACAGTGCATTATTATTATGATAAGTTGATAATTTCATGTAACAACCCGGAATTTTGGAACCAATTTCAAAAAATTATTTTAGCTATTTTAATGGATTTTGAATATTTAAAATGATTTATTTTAAATAATAACGACTAAAAATTTATTTTTAAACGAAGTTAGAACTTATAAATTTATATTACGAGCCTGAAATGGCGCGGTAGTTTTAAAATTTGATTTTGAACTTTGATTGAATATACAGAATTCAATATAAATCAGAATTGGATAAATCTAGAAACGTTGGAATATTTTGAACTGTATTTTTCTAACGAATGTAAGAAATTTAGATTTCACTTTATATAATGTAAGTTGTGACTAAATTAAAATTTGAAATAGTCGCTATGGGTTTTATTAATAATTTTAATTAATATATAAGCCCTTAAAAATAGAGATTTTGCAAACGACCTCCGAATTCGACTTAATGACCCGCATTTGCAGTGATATAATAATTAATTAATTTAATTATTTAAATAGTGATTTAGAGAATTTAATGGTCGTGGAATTAAATAATGGTGAATAATTAATTAAAATAATAAATTAAATAATATATTTAATTCTGAAATAATCAGAATTGGCTGAAATGGTGATATGGTGTGAACTGGATCATCTGTGATATTTAATTCAGTTTAGAATTGAATTAGAATAACGAATATATTATTTAAACGACAGTTTGAACGTATAATTATATTATAATCATAATCGAGCTTGAAATGGCGCTGCAGTTCGTAATTCGGTGATTTGAACTTCAACTGAATGTACTGGATTCGTTTTAAGCCGGATTTCTGTGAAACAAGAAACGTGTGGAGCTGGTGGAGTATATCTTTCCAGTGGAAGAGAAAAATCGGGATTTCGTCGTGTAGATTTTGATTTATGTCCAAATCAAATTTTAGAAAAGTCGCTGTGGAATTCCTTTATAATTTATAAAGGAATTATTTATATTTTAAAAAGGAATTTCATTTATAAATCGAATATCGATTTAATCAGGATTTAGATATCGAGTTAGAAATTCATAGAGGGATATTCTAGAGCTGTATGATATTCTGCTGTGAATATATACGGTAATATAAATTTATTTATATTTAATTTAATTATATTTAAATATATTTATATATTTAAATGGGTCATCCAAAGCTTTAAAAATAGCCACTTTTGCAAACGAAGTCGGAATTCGACGAAACTAATTTTGTTGGATCTGCAATATCAAATTATTGTTAGATGTCAAGTTTCGTGACTTTTAGAGTCACTGTGTGGCCGTACGGATTTTTAGAGTGAAAAAGTCGGTATTTCGACGGTTAAAAATACGCTGTGTGAGCATACAGAGTCGGAATTCGATGAAACCAGTTTCGTTGGGACCGCAATGTTGAACTCTAGCTACATGTCCAGTTTGGTGATTTTTGGGTATCGTATGTAATCACTGGGAATTTTAGAAGGCAGATACAAGGAGAAAATCGATAAAATAAAATAGAAAAATCAATTTAAAAATATCCTAAGTAATTTCTGGTCCTAAACAAGGCCATGTTCACCTCATTCTCGGCCACAAATGATACCAACCCCAATACATCATATATATAACCGTAGGAAACCCAATCACACAAAGTTAGAAAATCGAAAACAATTCATCCAAAACAACATAAATCCTCAAACAAGTCTTGTTGCGCTCCTACTGCAATAAGCTTCAATCCCATGTGAATTTTATGATGTTCAACACTGTTTTGAGGACTCATTCGAACTCGAGCGTCAGCTAGAGTTGCGCGTCTTGGGGAACTTAAGTGTTGATTTGAAAATTTGGTATCATAGTTAGGTTGAGAAGATCGATTTAAGGCTGTTGGTAAAGTTTGGTGATTTTCGGGGGTTAAAAGTGTCGATCCAATTTTCTAGCGCGTGGAAACCTGCAGGCGACAGATTCGCAGGGAGCAGCTCGAGTTGCGTTTGATGGTGGCAGGGAGTTGGAGTTTGGGAAGAGCAGTTGTGTGGTATAATTTGTTTGAATTATCTTTTAGAGAAGAAGGAGATAAGAGGGAGAAAAGATTTGGAAATGGTGGGATGAAAGGATCGGCTGTTTACAGGATTTGGGGAAGAAGGATGTCATCATGGGTTTGGGCCGTACTTGGGTGAGTGGTCCGGTTATGATAAGAAGGAGTGAGCCCAAGTAAATAGGGGTGGGCATTAACCGAACCGCAGGGCGTAAACCGCCCAAACCGAACCTCAAAAATGGTGCGAAAAACTGATTTGGATGCTCTCTCTAATAAAAATATCCAAACCAAACCGACTCGCAATGATACGGTTCGGTTGCGGCTTAACCGTTGATCAAATCGTATTGAATTGGACTAAACCGCGGACCTATATACCGAACCGCGCCCTCCCCTACAAGTAAAGTTCAAATCTTAGTTTTTATTTAATTTAAATATTGAATAAATTTGTAAATTAAATATCACGACCATACGATATCAGATTGACGAACCGTAAGTTGCGTTGGGATCGTATAGATGGACACTGCCCAATGGAACTGACTGGAAGTGGATTGGAGCTAGGTTGAATTTATGGCGAAATAAATTGTTTGATTCAAATCAAACAAACAATTTATCGTTCTTTAACGATGAACTGCCAATGTGAGTAAAACTCACCAACTCTGAACAGTTTATATTTTCATATTGTATTTTTAGAACTGTTAAAAATTGTCTAATTGACTGTGTGTTGACTATTTGATTTGAACTGCTAGTCAGTTAGTGGAAATTATATATATATATATTTGATTCTGTTAGCAGAATATTTTATATTGAACTGAAAGTGATGTTGATTTTATTGTGTAACATCTGTGGATGCAGGGAAACAGGTTGGAGGGACCCAACTGGGTTCCTCAATATATATATACTGTTTTGTTTTATATATTGTGTTATATGATGCGATATGAAACCTGTTGATGATTTTATATGTGTGAATGATACTGATCATTGTTGTATGGTATGTTAAATACCATAACATATCGAATTGTTGATAAGGGAATTTTCCAAGTGATATTTGAAAATAAATTTATTTATAAAATCAAAGGATTTTATAAAAAGGAAAATATTTATAAAATCAAAGAAGATTTTATAAATGGGAATATTTATAAATAGGAAATATTCATAAAAAGGATATTTATAAAGGGAATATTTATAAAGTGAATTATTTATTTAAGATAAATAAATAAGACATTAAATGGATTATTTATTCAACAAATAAAAAAAGGATTTTATAAAGGGATTATTTATTTGTTAGATAAATAGGAGATATTAAATGAGATATTTATTTGTTAAATAAATAGGATATATATTAAATGGGTTATTTATTTAGTTAAATAAATAAGATCATCAAAAGGGATTATTTGTAAAACAAATATAAAGGAAGATATTTGTAAAAACAAATAAAAGGAAATATATTTGAAAACCAAATGTAAAAAAGGAAATGTATTTGAAAACCAAATGTAAAAAAGGAAATATATTTGAAAACCAAATGTAAAGGAAAGATATTTGGAAAGCCAAATAAGGATAAAGGAAAATATATTTGAAAACCAAATGTAAAGGGAAATATATTTGTACAACAATTATAAAGGAAAATATTTGTCAAACAAATAGAAAGAGAAATATTCGTAAACCATTTACAAATAGATTAGAGATAAAAAGAAAATATTTGTAAATCATTTACAAATAGGATTTAAAAGGAGATATTTGTTAAACAGGTACAAATAGATTAAATGGGATTATTTATTTATTTAGGAAATAAATAGATAAAGTTAAAAGGGAATATTTATTGGTTAAATAAATAGGAAAGATAAAAGAAATATTTATTTGTTAAGTAAATAGAATTGAAAAGGGAATAGTTATTTGTTAAGTAAACAAATAGAAAGGAATAAATAAAAGAAGTTAATTCAAATGAGTTAATCGAATATTAGTTATTCGCTTAGAGTTAATCGAAGAGAGTAAATGAGTTAGAGTTAACCAGTACGGTAAATCAATTAGGGCCGACCAGTTAGAGTTAACCAGTTAGAGTTAAATCGATAGGGTTAATTAAATAGAGTTAATAGAATTTGTGTCAATCGAATATTAGTGATTCGAATAAAGTTAAAAGGAGTTATCAAATATTTGTTATTCGAATAGAGTTAAATAGAGTTATCAAATATTGGTTTATTCGAATAGGGTTAAATAAAAGGAGTTATCGATTATTAGTTAATCGAAAAGAGTTATCGATTATAGTTTAATCGAAATAGAGTTATTGAATAGAGTTAAATCGAACTAGAGTTATTCAAATGGAGTTAATCGAATTTAGTTATTCGAAGAAGTAAATCGAATAGTAGATATTCGATGTGAGATAATCGAATCAGAGATAATCGAATCAAAAATATTCGAAGTGAGTTTGATCGAAACTAGTTATTCGACAGGAGTCAAATCGAATAAGATTTATTCGAAGAAAGAGATTATCGAATATAAGTATTCGAATTTAAGCAAATTGTAACAACCCGTATTTTTATAATGTGTAATAACCATAAATCAAGGCAGAATTAATTTTTAAAATAAGAATCAAGGGAAATGGGTTACGCCATTGCGTTCGTCTCGAAATTCTACTTGGAAATGAAGAGTTTTCAAGAATCGAAGTCCGTCTGACCAAGTTATGACCTTTCAAAGTTTTCAAGTTCAAAACAGCTCAGAATTCGAATTCAAATTTCGAATTTCAAACCTCAGAATGGACTGGGCGGGAAATTTCCCGCCCAGGACCAGGTCGACCTGGGGGTCGACTATGTAGTCGACCTGCCCAGGACCAGGTCGACCATAGTGTCGACCTGGGGGTCGACCTGGTGGCCGAGCCCACTTTTGAAGCTGGATTCACTTTGATGTTTCTGGCCTCGTTTCTGTCTACATTCGTTGACCTGACCCTATATATACAGCCCCTAACACTAGTCTCTCTACACAAAATTCTTTCTGATCTTATGCCGCTCCAATTCTGGTTGAAAAGTTAGAGAAAGGGACTACTTCTTCTACGTCGAAACTACGTTGCTGATTTGGGGATTTCTATTAGGACTTGACTAAGCATATAAAGATTCAACATCGACTCTCTTTTTCTAATTCTCGAACCACGATCAGTAAGCCCCAGTTATTTTTAGATTTAAACTGTAAATGTAATATGAATATGTTGTAAATTGAAATTGGACCTATGTATGATGACTGTTTTACATCCATTCTTGTTCATCTTGGATCTTGACTTTTGGATATATTACTATGACATTGATTTGGGGCCTATTCATGTTGTGAATCAAAAAGTAAAACCCCTCATATTATCATGTTGAATCTGCTATTATTCACAAGTTTATGGCTATCACCTTTTGCCAATCATTACCATGACTATACTATCACCTTATGACAACTGTTATCTTGACTAGTACCTTATTTTGCTAGATTTGGAATCTTTATGTTTGAGGCCAATATTCCATATGTCAGTAATGTTATAATCATTTATCTCAAGTCATACCATGCTATGCTAGTAATCACTTTTGCCACCTTATACCCGTCCCTTTTTATATTATTCCCTAATTAGATTTATTTGTATCGATTCGAGCTTATGTGCGATGGGAATACGATTTGGGTAGATTAGGTAAAACATGAATTGGCTTTAAACATGAACGTTATTATAACTTGAACCTGGATATGGACATGAACTCGACACGATTTGACATGAAACATGACATGAAAACTCGACATGAATTTTTACATGAAAACTTGAACGTGGGCATGACAATTAGATAAACTTGAAAATGGCCAACTCGAGGTTGGGTTGAGTTTACAGTGTAACTCTGCCCGGAACCGCCCGACAAATCCAGTGACTGCAAATGATCGACGCTAATCTATGAAGTAGAAAAGCGCGACATTTGTAATAAATTCTGCAAGCATACAGGTGTGTAGCATACAGGTCGAACACAGGGAGGAAAGTTAAATTTTATTATTTATATGTTTCGTGGGCGTGTTAGACAGAACTTTGGGGGTTGTTTTCAATGTTGTTGAAATAATGTTATTGAAACTGCTACAAATCTGAATCTAATCAGACGTATATCAAATTCAACAACAGGAAAGAAAATAACAAGTACTAGCAAAAACAACAAAAGTAAATAATAACTGGAACAATAACAGAGAATTAAAAGTAGAGTTGCTGTTGAAACTAATCAAACAGTCAACACTAGTATGCAGTAACAAAGACAATAACAATATGTGTTCTACCGAATCTAATCGTGTAGATACACAAATTGTTTTAAAAGAAAAGTAAATAACTAGAACAAGAAAATTTTATTAAACTAATGGCAGTACAGAATTATGAGATGATTTTTACAATGGTTACAGTCACATATTTATAGATGAGAAGGGGAAAACCCTAACTAGGTCTATGAATAAATGGGCCTCCTCATTCATGAATATCTCTTGCCTTCCTTGACTAAGTTTGATTGGAGAAAATCTGGCATATCATGGTAAATATTTTCCATATCTTTCAATTCTCCAATGTGGCTAATTGATTGATAAAAGATTGCAAATTGCATGTGATTTATTCTTCCAATCAGCAATTAATCTTCCAATCAGCAATAAATCTTCCAATCAGCAATAAATCCTCCATCAATGACGTTTATTAGATTCCAAATTCAACATAGGAAAAAGAATATATTAAAATTGATCTTTCTTCTTGGCAACAATTCAATTGAAATTGAATGATTTGAATTTAATTCCATGATAAGAATATGGCTATTGCTGAAATGTTAATTGGTGCATATCATACATACATACACATGAATATGTGTATATATATACAATATAACACTAATTCAAATATTCCTTAGAGCAAAGGGGCCAGTGTGAACGCGCTCCGTTTCTTTGGCAAAAAGTGAGCTTGACGGGGTTCGAACTCAGGTCTCTCAGCACCAATTCCTATGCCTTTACCAGTGAGCTACTACTTCTTTTGCAATTGAAATGAATTTGATGTGAGGAAGTAGCTTTTTCTTGTAGTTGGCCTTTGATTTGAATTGAGGGAGGCATTTCTTGACATCCTGTAAAAACATACAAAAGTAACCAAAGTATCATTTATTTATTTACAAAAGATAAAGCATAAGAGTAATAAAATAAACACTTTTCAGTGTCAATCAAATACCCCCACACTTATCTTTTACTCGTCCTCGAGTAAAACAAAAAATGAAAAACTAAACTAGATAGGTCACACTTTCGTAGGAAACACGATTGCATTGAGCGTATGCAACAAGCCGTTAAACCTCTAGGTGTCCCTAGTAGGACGAGTGGTGTCTCGTGAGGGTTTTCAGCGGATACTACCCACAAAATCCAAATGCAGTATGTTATGATTCTAATGAAACTACATGAATGCAATGGACATATGTAAAAATAAAAACGAACAATGGCAACACGACTTATTTCAGGAAAGTGGTACAACAAATTAAGTTAACAATTTCTAATCAGTTGATTTTATTTTAGATACCTCGACTTGTCACAAATTTTCAATATAAATCAAGTTTTCAAATGTTAAATTCCAGTTTGGCCAGTTAGTTCGGTCGATAACATAGTGCAGCCATGAAATAAATTCTTAGTTTGCTTGGCACAGTTTGCAAAGTGGTATTCTAATTTTCTCACGTATGGCTAGTCAAATCAATAAGGTCAAGAAGTGTTTGGGTATTATCGCTTATTCTTTATTCTATAAAATTTTAAGATTTATGATTAAGTACATACACCTAAAAAGACCAAGGTTTCCCACCCATGCACTGCCTCGCGGACTAACGGAGAGTGGGTAAAGAGCTTGGCGGATTGTGCAGGCCGACTTTGACTTTGTCAACAACGTGTCGGTAATCCTTAGGTGTCCAATCCCATAAAATGAGACCAAGATATTCCAACTTTGACTTTGTCAACAACGTGTCGGATAGAGCTTGGCGGGTTTGCACACCAACGCTCGATATACAAGCAATGTTGGATACCCTTGGAATACTATTATTATTGTTATCGAAAATATAAGCACAAAAGAGAGTTACGCGAATTCAACTTAACACAACTTAGTTTTAAAGATTTGAAAAGCCAATATAAGTATTTTAAGTCCTCCACTTATTTAAACAAAGTCTACAATATAGAATAGATTTCATGGCCATCACCTAAGAATCTCCCTATGTACTGGTTACACTATTATCCCTCAAAATTAAACTTTTCATTATATTTCCTATTCGATC